>JAWWNH010000142.1:0-2402500 GCA_034641385.1 Darevskia mixta | reverse complement strand
ATCGTGATTTAAATCATTTTCATTTCAATCAAATCCACCCTGCATCACACATACCTGGGGAGGTGGCTGGAGGTGTTCTAAGATGGTATCCAAAGCTTCCCTCTCATCCATCCTCTCCAAAGCCTCTCTGAGGGTTTTTCCTCCCAGCATCTTCTTACCCGTCTGGAAGTTGTCATCTGAGAGCTCTTGAGAAAAAGAGAGAGAGAGAGAGAGAGAGAGAGAGAGAGAGAGAGAGAGAGAGAGAGAGGTGAGTAAATGAGGCAGACGAGAGGGAAAAGTACCGTATTTTTCCGTGTATAAGACACCCCCATGTATAAGACGCCCCCTATTTTTGGGTACTCAAAATTTAGAAAATGGGGGGAGATTGCCCAGAGTTGTTGAGCTTTTTTGGGGGGGGGTAGCCATTAATCGCTCACCCGCAAACCAATCGCACAATCACACGCATCACCCAAGTCACCTATCGTCTGCCCCATTGCCGCCAACAGCCCTTTCCACAGCCAAGAAACACCAGACAAATCACCGCTAGAAATCTCCTCCTGGCAGCTACAACCAACTGCCCATCCCCCCTCAGCACTACCCATGTAGAAGAGGAGCCCCCATTTGACACATGATTTGGGGGGTAAAAAAAGAGGGCAAGTTCTTTATCAGGGGGCTTCTCGGCTGTTGCAATGAGCGGATCATGCCGTATCTGATCATAGAACTACAGCCTGTGAAGAGACCTGTGGGGTCACCTAGTCCAACCGTCAGCAGTGCAGAAGAGGGGCAGCCACCCTTCTCCATGTTCCACACCTCTTTAAAAGGAGGGGGGGAGACCCTGGCCTCGTATGATGCAAGCCTTGCCACAGGGAACCCGAAAGGGATCTGCTTCTGCCTACTCACCTGGGAACATTGGCCCAGAAGCCTCGGGCAGCTGCTGCCTGGTGCCCTGGCGCTGTTTCAATTTTGGCAGGGCAACCGACGGGGCCTCTATTCTTTTTCCCACCACTGCCCGAGATGGTGTCGCCTTTTGCAGTGTGGGAAGCAGGAGCTGGGCCTCCTCCTGCCCCTCTCTTTTGGGTGGATTTTGTTTTGTTTTTTGTGTTTTGTTTTTTGTTTTTTGTTTTTTGTTTTTTGTTTTTTGTTTTTTGTTTTTTGTTTTTTGTTTTTTGTTTTTTGTTTTTTGTTTTTTGTTTTGTTTTTTTGTTTTTTGTTTTTTCAAAAAGTACGCAATCCTGCAAGAAAGGAAATAAAATAAAGATAATTATGAAAAAAATCTAGAATGGAATAAAAAGGAATCTAGAAATATGGAGTAGGATGAATTTATCATTATTAGGAAGAATTGTGGCAATCAAGATGAATGCATTGCCAAAAATGTTGTTTCTATTCTAGACAATTCCAGTTATAAGTAGAACAATGTGCTTTCAAAAATGGCAAAAAGATATTTCAAAATTCATCTGGAAAGGGAAGAAACCAAGGATAAAATATAAGATACAGACATAAAGACAAAGGAGGATTCTCCCTTCCAGATTTTAAACTTTATTCTGAAACAGTTTGGGTTACTTGGCTCCAGGATTGGATCAAATTAGAAAATACAGATTTGTTAGATCTGGAAGGACATGATAACAGATTAGGATGGCATGCGTATCTATGGTATAATAAAGAGAAGGTACATAAAGGGTTTCATAACCACATAATTAGGAAATCACTCTTAAAAGTATGGGGAAAATATAAAGATCTATTAGAAAAAAAGACTCAGTGGTTTGTATCTCAATTAAAAAGATAAACAGGGAAAGAGAATGGCCTACATATAGGAATCTACTAGAAGAGAGAGAAGGGAAATTAAAGCTCAAAGAGTTTAATGAAATAAAATATTATGTTTATGATTGCCTGCAACATCGTCAAATAAATTAGGTTTTTAAAGAAGATAACAATAAAGGATTCAGTTATACCATATCTAGATTCCAAAGAGAAATTATAGATGAGAACACCAAACTTCTAAAGAAAATGTATAATTTATTATTATCAGGTAAGAAGCAGATCTAAGGTTATTTGTATTCCTGGTGCTGTATATATTAGGTGCTGTATCTTTAAATCGGGATGTCATCTAATTCACCTTGCTGGGGGTCTTTATAATGCAACTTTGTACTAACTGTGTCAGCTAATTACACTACTTAGTGAAAGCTGAACCATTTGTAGCCTATGTACCCTCTCAGACCTCTTATTTCGTAAAGTACTATTGTCATGTTTTATAACTGGAATCCTTTAGGGAATAAAATACACTAGCCTTTGGATTAAATACACCACAAGTTTGGATTAATTTTGCTCCAGGGGTTGCTATAAAGGTTAGCAACCAGAGGCAGCCAGTTTGAATTTACCTTCTCTCCTCGAACACCTAGCGTTGCTAGGGAGGAGACATGAGGTCACAGCATTGTGACAACATCAGGGGGGAAATGATGTCAGTGGAAAGGAGACCTTTTGCTCAGCCAGCCTGGGACAACGTAAACAAAGTAAATCCATCCAGTTTCTACAACACCCTTCATCCGAGGATCATTTGGTTGTTTCACCTCTGCACTCTAAGTTATGGGTGGCCTTCCTCTCTTGCCAGCATTGTACAGTATATTGGAAACAAAAATGCCCGGCTTGAAATTATTTTTAGAATTATTATATATTTACTAGTATATTAAGCCCGTTGAAAAAAACGGGCGCTAGCCGGAGCCGGAGCAGCAGGAGCCGGGGGACTGGGAGGCTTCGGCGGGGGCGACCGGCTGGCCCATCAGCGGAGGCCGCCTCGCCTCGGACCCCCGCCGGCTGGGCAGCGCGCAGGGAAGGGCGCGTGCCGGACGGGGGGGCCTCCTTCAGGCGGCGGCGGGCGGCGGCGGGTGGCGGGTGGCGGCGGCAGCGGGAGCGGCGCTTTGCTCCGCTTCCCCCCGGCCATGGCGGCGGCGCAGTTTCGCCCGGCCGGAAGTGTCTCTGCGTCGTCCCGCCCCCCTCTCCGCCCCCTCCAATCCCTGCGTCCGTCTGTGCCATGCGCAGAATTTACTTCCGTGACACACAGAAAATTGCAGGTGGACGCAGGGACACTTGAAGATTATAATATAGGATTTCCCTGACAGTAGGAGTACAATATGGGCATGCCTTTATGTTAACATCTTATATTAAAAATCTGACAGTTCCAAGTTACCGAAGGCTATTTACAAAAGCCAGATTTAATGTCTTTCCTTCTGCAGTGTTGGATGGCAGACTGAGGGGAGTTTCATACCAGGACAGACTATGCTTGTGTGCCCAAGACATTGACTCTATAAAACATATTTTGCTGCACTGTGTGAAATTTGAGCAAGCCAGGCTGAACTGATATTACCCTTGCTAGTACCTTTCCCGGGAAAATCAGAGGCTCACTATGTCAGGTTCCTACTGGAAGACCGGACAAATGACAGAATATTAGCAGTGGCGAAGTTTCTATCGGTGGTTGCAAGAACCAAGGATCCCAATTCCTAAGTCTGAACAAAATGCTTGTGTAACCTGAAGGCGGGCTGTCCAAATTGTGTACTGTTTTGTAATGAATTGTTGGGTCTCTGGACCGTAATAAAGATTGTTGTTGTTATATATTTATTTCCCTGACGGGGACTCAAGGCGGCTTACGGAAAAAAATAAGACAAGCTAAAAACATTGGGGGCAGGCGAGGAAATCTACAATTAAAAAGCAATTAAACACTGATAGAATTAAAACTGCATGTGTGCATACAAATTAAAATATTTTACCATACAAATAATTGCAATAAAAACAGCACAGCACAGCACAGGCCCTATCCCATTGTACCGTATCTTTTTCTCCAGGGAGCTCAAGGTGGCACAGATAGTTCTCCTCTTTTAACCCCCCAAAAACCCTGTGAGGTAGGTTAGGCTGAGAGGCAGTGACCGGCAAGCATCATGGCTGAGTGGGGATTCGAACCCTGCTCTCCCAGGTCCTCTTCCGACACTCTGTCCAGTACATCTCCCTCCCTCCTCTCTCTTGGTGCCCTTCCAACAGAGCCTCTCTGGCCTTGCTTGCCATGCAGCTATCAACCAGGAGCCTGTTTCCTCCTCCCGGTGAGCCAGGAGTGATGCAATCACCTGACTGTGCCCTCCAGGAGATAGAGGGGGCAGCACTGCCTCCCCACCCCCCATAAGCGGGGAATCTCTGGACACAGAGCAATGAGCAGCTTGAAATTTAACTGCCTGGATTAATCATTACAGCAGAGGCCTGATAAGGCCGGCAAAAGCAGCATCCGGAGCTCTGAGACTGTTCTTGGCCTTGAACCATGCGGGGCACCAAGAAATACCCTCATGTCATCGACACGCCAGACCAGGGCAAGTGGGAGGTAAGGACGGGAGCAGGAGCTGGGAGAGAAGGGCCAGCACTTCCCTGCAACAGGTGGGCCTGCCCCCAAGGGCAGGGGGGCAAATAGTCTGGCAGAATGGAGACCCCCAGCAGCAGCAGCAGGGCTTGGTGAAAGGAAGCCCTGCTTCTGAGGGGTGTGGAGTGCAGATGGGTGCCTGCATTTTGTCGGAAGGAAGCTTCATTTGTCCGAGTGGCACCACCAGATAAGCCCAGCGCTTGCCCCTAGAAGAAGCGTCCATGCACAGCTCTGTCACTGAGCACTGAGCATGCAGAAGGTCCCATAAGTACACGAGAAGAGCCTGGCTGCAGGATCAGGCCAAGGATCCCCTATCTAGTCCAGCTTCCTGTTCTCACAGTGGCCCGGCAGACGCCCCCTGGGAAGAAGCCCACAAGCAGGACTTGAGGGGCACCGCAGCCCTCTCTGCCCACCTGTGATTTCCCAGCAGGACCTCCTGTTGCCACAGGGCCCAACGCTGTGGAAGAGAAGGCAACCTGAGTCCCCACAGGGTTGTTATTTGTTGAAAGAAAAGATGCTGAAAGAGGGTGGGTGGCTGCTCTGTCGGGTTGGGGGGAGTGATGGCATCTCCGGTTGATATGAGTGCCTGAATCATAGAACCAGAGAACTGTAGAGTTGGTAGGCACCCCAAGGTCATCTAGCCCAACCCCCTGCAATGCAGGAATGACAGCGAAAGAATCCCTGCCAGAGGGCCACCCAGCCTCTGCTTAAAAACCTCCAAGGAAGGAGAGTCCATGGCTCTTAGAAAGTTCTTCCTTAAACTTCAGAATCTATTCCTTGCCACTCGAGGAGCCCTCCAAGAATGGGATATTCTCCCCTGCGTCCTGCAACGTATCTTGGGAGGAGGTTTGATGCAGGACCTCAATACATTTATAAGCCTCTTTCTGAGACTCGTTGAGAAGAGGCGCCCCATATCTGGACACGGGATTACATTTCCCTTTGCGGCTGCATTGATGTGTCTGATCATATTGTGTGTGTCAGTCACAGTGAGTCATGGTGTTGGCAGGTTAGCATCTAAATAAACATAGAGATTTAAGTCATGGGTTTGCATAGCGGCCCTGTGCACAGGTGCTCAGTGGGGCAAAGATTCTGGGACATGTGTGGGGTCTTCAAAAGCCCTAGGGGGGAAAGTAAGCAAAACTGTGCCACATGCCAAGGGAAAACCCACGGAAAGTCTAGGCAGGCACAGCTTCTCTCAGGGTGGATCCCAGCAGATCTTGGAGGGCAGAGCCTTGCAGCTGTTCTGCAGTGCTTATTGCCCCCCTTGCGTCTGTCCCCACAGCCCCCTCCCTTCATGCCTTTTTCTCCCAGCTGGCAGGGTATGAGGCTGCCTTGCCCATCACGGAGAAGTCCAACCCCATCACCCGGGAGCTGGACAAGGCGGACGCTGCACAGATCGTCCAGCTGCTCAGAGACTGTGATGCAGAAATATTCCAGGAAGACGACGAAGCTCTGGTTAACTACAAGGTGACTCTGCCTCTCCCTGCCTACTTGCCTGGGGGGGGTCTGGAATGTGACCCTTCAACACTGTAGAACAGGGGTCCCCAAACTAAGGCCTGGGGGCCGGATGCGGCCCAATCGCCTTCTAAATGTGGCCCTCAGATGGTCCGGGAATCAGCGTGTTTTTACATGAGTAGAATGTGTCATTTATTAAAAATGCATCTCTGGGTTATTTGTGGGGCATAGGAATTCGTTCATATTTTTTTTCAAAATATAGTCTGGCCCCCCACAAGGTCTGAGGGACAGTGGCCTGGCCCCCTGCTGAAAAAGTTTGCTGACCGCTGCTGTAGAATCATAGAATAGCAGAGTTGGAAGGGACCCTGTGGGTTTCCAGGCAGGAGTTGATCGCGGCGAGGGTTTGCCAAACGTGTCTTCCTCTTAGCTGATTTCTACTTTTCACCCTGAGTTTGTGCCTTTGGTAAAGGCTGTTCTCCAATTGGAGCGCTTGCAGGCCAGTGTTTCACAACTGTTGGTACTACATTTTTAAAGATTTGCTTTGAGGGCACCTTTAACCTCTTTTGTTGTCCACCGGTATTTCGCTTTCCATTCTTAAGTTGGGAAGAGAGTAGTTGCTTTGGAAGACGATAATCAGGCACCCAAACAACATGACCAGTCCAACGAAGTTGATGTTGGGTGCATTACAGTAGTCCAGTTGTGAAGTTACCAACACATGAATGACAGCTAAGCTATCTCTGTCCAGAAAAGGGTATAGTTGGCACACCATCCTAAGCTGACATTAGGTGTTCCTTGCCACAGAGGTCACCTGAGCCTCCAGTAACAGAGATGGAACTGGGAGCGCCCCCAGACCACAGACCTGCTCCTTCAGACGAGGCACAACCATGCCCTGAACTGGCCAACTCCCCATCTTCTGCACCTGGGAACCACTCACACACATACTGTCTTACCAGCATAGTCTCAGTTTGTTGGCAACCACTGCTGCACCTGGGCACTGGTTTAGAACAGTCATAAGCCCTCCTGATTCAGATGCGATGGAGAAATAGCACTGAGTGCCACTGACACCCTTTTCTGTCTCCCCCAGAGGCTGTACAGCGAGTCAGTGCTGAAGACTATGGTGGACATAATTGCCAAAGTGCAGGAGGTGCTGAAGGTATGGCAGGTGGCACAGTTTGTGTGTGTGTGTGTGTGTGTGTGTGTGTGTGTGTGTGTTGGGATGTGTATAAATGCTAGGAGAGGATATAATCATTAGATATTATCTTTCCTTCATCATGTTTGTGAGTTCAACAGAGTTGCAGCTTAAAAGGAAAGCTTAAATAGGCTAGTTTTAGCCTTTTGGTTTAAGTAATCCAGGATGCTTTAAGGCAGACTGGTTTCTCCTGGTATTTCCCCCTTTTCTCCCCCTTAAAATATTTGCTGTAGAGTAACAGATGCAGCAGCTTTTTTCAGGCAGGCTTAAAATGGTAATTCAGTTACAAAGACATACTGTACTTAAGTCTAGCTTAAATGTAGTTTCTTCACATTTAGCTTCGCAGCTAAAATGTAGGTGTTTCTTCACATTGGCGGCAGAGTGGAAAGACTGAGATACAACAATATGCTTGATTACCTTCTTCCCAAGGCGAGGGGAAGTGACCTGGCAGGGCAGCTTACTCTATGGCATTAACCTCTTCATGCAGTAGCATGTTGGTTATATGAGGCTAGTTATACCACATGTCCAGCTACAACCACGGTTTCCGCCAGATGGAGGGCAAAACTATGGTGGAGGCCAGGTATTCAGTTGCTTATGGGGAGGGGGGGCCAGGATCAGCTGAGTGGATGGACACCTAGCCTATTTGTCTCTTCCTTCTTTCCTCAGGAACCAGAAAACACGCTCATTGTGCTGAGTGGAGGGGGAGCCTCTGGCCGGATGGGCTTCCTCATGGCGGTGAGTGCCTCCTGCCTCGCCCTCCTCTTCCTCCCCTCCCTCTCCCCTGCCTCCTCTTCCTTCTGCTCCCTCCTTTCTCTCTCTCACACACACCAATGCCTGGAGATAAGGGCTGTGCAGCTGGTAAAGAGGGCCTGCTGATGCAGGGAGGGCTGCTGCCATCTGTGGGGCATCCCCGGGGCTTGCCCCCTTGCCCCTGGGAGTCAGCGCTGGAGGGTTTGCCACTGAGCCTGGCTCAGGGCTGCATGGGGGGCACCTCCCTGGGATGCCACAAAGGGACTGCATTGCTAGGAAGGGCAGGCTTTGCACTGTGGCCTTTGGGGTGGTTCCTCAGAGCTGGTGGGGACACAGGTCACCCTCCCTGACTGTCTTTGTGCCTGTTTTTCCTAGGTATCCTTTAACATACTCCTGAAGGGGTTGGGGCAGCTGCCCCAGTACACGTATATAATTGCTGGGGGGGACAGGTAAGAACACAAGATGAGCAGGTGGGTTGCAAAAAAAGGCCATTTGGGACTCTGGGCTACTAGACTGGTGTGGGGGTGTCTGGGACATGTGGGGGACAAATGCATGTGCAAACGTTTCAGGTGCAGACCTGAGTTTGGAGAAGAGAATCTTTTGCATGTGTGTGTTTGTGTGGTGCTGGTAGTAACTGGAGCTCTGGGCTGCAGAGTTTCATGTTGGAGGGTTCAGAGTTTTGGGTGGATCTGGAGGGCAGGGTGGGATGTTATTTATTATTTATCCTTCCTCTTACTCACTTGTGTGAGTTTGACATCTAGGTAGCAGAGTGTAAAATGACCATTGTGGCATTCATACGGAGCCCCCGGTCGTTTCACGGACTAATCCGCTGCCACCAACCAGGTTCTCCCCGGTAAAACACTTAGTCTCAGTCGGGTTCTCAAGTTAACAAAGAAGATTGTAGTTTATTGCAAACACAAATAAACTTCAAATGCATTCGAAAGGCTGTTACCCTTTACCCTCAGTCTTATTTTATCCTGTCTCTAACTAACTCCTCTACCTCCCCTCACACAAGAACCAACTGCACTAACTGTCTCTATTTCCAACATCCTATAAGATGTTCTTGAGGCTCCATCGTGAGTACACCGCCATACTCACTCTAGCCGTCTGAGGTCCTGCTTCATTTTCCGGAGCTCCTCAGTAAACCAGGGGGTCCGGTTTCGGCAGGGTCGCAGAGGGCGCAGGAGCAGGAAGTCAATCTCGGCTCTCAGAGCGTAGTGATCAAACCATGGCACTTCCACAGAGGGGAGCATGATCACATCTATGCCAGCACCAAAGATCAAATCCAGTGTGTGGCCTGCTTGATGAGTGGGGCCCAAAACAAACTGGGAGAGCCCTAGTGTCGCCATGGAAATCACTAGGTCCAGAGCCTGTGAGGAGGGAGCTCCGCCTCTGGGCTTTTCTATTGGTCTACCTATTAACCCTTTCTCTCCCCCTGTACAGTCATTTCCAAAAGAATGGGCAAATGCCACAACTATCCTTATACCCTCCAACATGTCCAAGAAGAAAACTATGGTGCACTTATTTCAGGGCCAAGATCTCACTCAAAAGCATGGCTCCCCAAAATCAGATGTCCTGATTTAAATTGGGACAGTTGAAGGGTCTGCATCCCTTTGCAGCATAAGATGTGGAAACTTCTGGGACAAGGTGGCTTAACCTTGTTACATAAAGTTTCAGACCTGATCCCAGCAGAAGTAACAGTGAAAACAAGAGAGGCTGAATCTGACATTATAAAAATATGGATGAGATAAAAAATGGAGTCTAGACTAAGCATCCTTTCTCTTCAGCTCCATGGTGAAAAAGAGACTGAGGAGGGAGGAAGTGGTAAGGAATATTTTCATTTGTTACTTTTCCTACCAAGGGGAAGCAGGGGATATGACCTCACAGTGTCCTCTTTAGGAATTTATAGGGGATCTCCAGGCGTCTTAACCCTTTGCTTATCCAGCAAAACTTGAAATCTCATTTTGGCTGCAAATTTAGTTCCCACTCAGACAATTGCATTTCTGATGCCCCTTCTCACAGGTCTCTTGTAGCATCCCTGGAGGGCCCTGAGGACAGTGCGTTGCTGGGCATTGAAGACCTAAAGAAGGTGAGGCTGCTGGTGTGTGTGTGTGTGTGTGTGGAGAGACCCTTGTCTACCAGCACCCTCGGCTCTGAGTAGCCCACCTGCTCCCCAGAGCTGCTGTTGCAAAGGAGCAAGCACCAGCTACAGATTCTTCTGATGGAGAGCAGCTCCACCAGGGCCATCTAAAGGCCTCGGTTTCCCTGGCCTCGCTGGCAGGAAGAGAGCCCACAGGTGCTCTGGGCAGGAGAGCTGGTGGGTGCCTTTGGCCCTGGGTGGAGGCAGCTGATGCTGGCCTAGGGAGAAGGGCTGGGGGGTGAGCGGCAGCAGCAGCAGCCTAACAGTGACACCTGAGCTCCCTTTTCTCTCTCCTCCTCCAGGTCTGTGAAGGGAAGAAGAAGGTCATTTTCTTTGGGATTTCATGTGGTTTGTCTGTGAGTATTTCATGCAGGACAGGAGTGGAAGGGTGGAGCGACCCTCCCAGTTCCTGTAGGAGACGAAGGGATATCTCTGTTCCAGATGGGCAGGGGAGCAGAAGATGAGAGGGATGTTGCACCCCCCCCCCAGCCACATGGAGAACCACAAAAGCCACCTCTGACAAACTCCCTCACTGCCAAGTCATTAGGTGTGTCCAGTGGATGTTTCTGCTGGCAATGGAGAAGGGCAGAAAGTCACAAGTTTGATCCCCCAGGGCAGCATCTCCAAGTGGCACAGGAGGAGAGCCCTGCCTGAAACCCTGGAGAGCTGTTGCCAGTCAGTGAGGCAATGTGTAGTTAACTATGGAACCTGTTGCCGCAGGAGGCAGTCATGGCCACTGGCCTGGATGACTTTCAAAGAGGAGGCGACAAATACATGGAGGAGGAGAGGACTATCAATGGCTGCTAGCCACAATGGCTACTAGTCACGATGGCTCGGCTCTGCCTCCACGATCGGAAACAGCAAAGCTTCTGATTACCAGTGGCCGGAAATCACGGGAGGGGAGAGTAGATCATGTGTTTGCGGGTTTCCCTTTGGGGCAGCTGGTTGGCCACTGTGAGAACAAGGTGGGCTTCCTTTGGCCTGATGCAGCAGGCTCTTCTTATGTTGTGGTGCTGAGTTTTGTACATTGGTGCCAGGCCTGAAAGAGGAAATATGGGTCCGGGGAGACGGAAGTAACCCTTCCTAAGCCAGGGGTCCCCTTGGAGCTTGGCCTTGGAGGAACAGGGCCTTTGGAGCAGAGGCTGCCTGCCTGTGCCTGCGACTAAAGCATGGCCACTGTGGCTGGTGCCGCCTCACACGGGCTCTGCTTGCTTGCAACAGGCTCCCTACGTGGCTGGCCAGCTGGACTTCTGCATGAACAACTTGGACATCTATGTCCCAGTTCTGGTGGGATTCAACCCAGTCACCATGGCCAGGTAAGGAGGGGGGCAGGGGGCACGTCCAGAAAAGCTGCAGGGTGAGCTGCCAAACACTTTGCCCAGTCTGGCCAACCCTGTTCAGAGCATCTCCTGTGCCAGAGGCCAGAGTCATCTTGAGCTTGGGAGATGCTTGGATGAGGCATCATCTTTACAGACGGGGGGAGGGGGGGAGAGAGAAGAAGGCAGATAATGGAGATGGGTTGGGGATGAAATGTGTAACTTTGAATTTAAATCACCAATCCCACGTGTGGTGGGGAAATATGAGAGTAAACAGGCTGTGAAGCCCTTTTAGCAGATGCTTTTGCAGGTGCAAAACACAGGTGCTTTTGCAGCTTACTGGAATATAGGAATTAGGCAAGTACACCTCTTATCCCTGTTTATTTGTGGTCTGCTGACTTTTCCCCCTCTGTGCCCTTTGCTAAGAATGAACTGCACATTTTAGTAGGATAAACAAGAAATCCCCAGCTAAAGTAGAATGAGAGTGAGTGTGGGGTGGGATGCAACCTTCTTTCTGCTTCAGAGGTTGGGCTTTGTAAAATGTTCATTGCTGCATTAACAGTAATCTATAATGAACATTTTTAATTCTCCCTGTGGCAAGCAAGAGGAGGTCCATGTGGGGCTCTGGGGAGACTGACCTTGTGGAGGTGAAGGAAGTGATGAGGTGGCCTGGACAGCGTCGGAATCCAGCGGGGGCGGGGGTCTGGGCAAGAGGCCCCTGCCTGCCCTCTCACACCCCACATCTCCCTACAGGACAGACAAGATTGAGGGCTTCCACTCCACCTTCCGGCAAGTGGCCGAGAGGATGGAGAAGCTGCAGGAGACCCACCAGGCCTTCATCCTCAATCCTGCCGTGGGGGTGAGTGCTGGGGAACTGGGGGGGGGGCTTCCCTGTGCTTCCCTCATCAGACCTACCATCCCTATGCATCCATAGCACATGCTGGCATTGGTGGGGCCGAGAAAGGTCCCCTGGAGAGAGCAGCAAGGGGCAGGGGGTGTCACCTCTGACTGAGCCCATTCTCAGGGTGTCACCTGCTGCACCTGCTTCAGGTGAGGCACCTGGAAGAGGCCCTCGGATGGTGATGGTTCTTCAAAAGACTTTGGTGCCATCAGTCAGTGAGGAAAGGGTGTGCCACGGTCCCAAGCCAAACAGAGCCCCTCTGCAGGCAGGAGCCTGTTCTAGAGTAGAACCTGCCCCCCTGTGCACCCCATTCCCTGCCCTCCCCAGCACTCACATATATGAAAAAAATGGAATTGAATAAGCATGTTTACCTGAAATCTACTTCCTTGCAAGTTCTACCTTTCAGGGCAATATGCTTTGTCATCAGCCTTGCAGAAGGAGTGTGTGTGTGTGTGTGTGTGTGTGTGTGTGTGTGTGTGTGTGTATGTGTGTGCTCACAAGGGCTCCACATGTCTCTCGTAACAAGGGCTGCTGGCTGTGGGCATCAGGGTATGCTTCAGTTGTGCTCCAGTATAAGAGCTTGTTCCCAGGAAGGCCTGGGTCCATGAATAACAATAGCTTAAGGGCTCCAGGCCCCAAAGAAGTCAGATTATCCTCCACAAGGACCAGGGCTTTTTCAGTGTTGGCTCCGACCTGGTGGAATGCTCTGTCCCATGAGACTAGGGCCCTGCGGGACCTGATCTCCTTCCGCAGAGCCTGTAAGACAGAGTTATTCTGCCTGGCCTTCAATCTAGCCTGATCCCCTATTCCTTTTTCTCCTTCCCTTTTTTCTGAAGAAACCCTTCTGGGTCCCCACATTAAAATTCTTCCCTGATCTCCCTACTGGCCTAGCAAGACTAACTTGGCCAGTTAGCCCACTGATGTTTGTTTTTTATGCTTTTTTTATCTGTTTTTTAAGCTGTTTTTAATCATTGTTTTGTATTTGTTGTTAGCCGCCCTGAGCCAGTTTTTGAACCGGGAAGGCCGGGGTATAAATAAAATTATTATTATTATTATTATTATTATTATTATTATTATTATTATTGCAATGGGCTAGTGCAGGCAGGCAGGATTGCCAGCCCAGTCCAGGGGGCCCTGATCTCTGGCACATCCTGGCATCTGCCATGGGGCATTGGGAGAGGGACCTGTCTCAGCCTGCTGTGCTCTTTCAGCCTGAAGGACTCACTGGCTCATCCCGCATGAAGGGCGGCAGCGCCACCAAGATCCTTCTGGAAACTCTGCTCCTGACTGCACACAAGACAGTCTCCAAGGACAGCGAGATCTCAGAGAAGTGAGTTCTGGAGCAGAAGCCAAGCAGGGCAGCCTCTGGGGGCTCCTCCATGGGGTGGGGAGAGGAGCCTCTCCTGGCAGCTGACCAGCAGCACAAAGCCCAGCAGAGTTCCCTCTGAATCCTCTCCGCAGGTGTCTTCTGGAAATCCTCCGCACCTACGAACGGGCCCACAAAGTCACCTATGGTCAGAGCAAGAAGATCGCTGCCCTTGTGAAGCAAGCAGGGACCAGGTGAGCCTCAGGTGGGCAGGAATTTCTTCACAGCAACCAGAATTTATCGTCCTTGAACCTCAGCTCCTGTGGGCTTTGGCCTGTCAAAAACTCTCTGCCCCCCAGCACAATCTCTGCCTCTCTCTGCCGCAGCCTACAGAAGAAGGCTTATGTCTACCTTGTCGGCTGGCACACCCTGGGCATCATCGCCATCATGGATGGGGCCGAGTGCATCCCCACCTTTGGGGCAGGTGAGCCCTACCAGGCAAGGAGGGTGAATTGAGTCTGGGCAGAGAGCGGTTCTGTGAATGTGGGACCCACCCACTCCAGAATGTCCTCATTCACCAGGCCCAGGAAATATCATGTGCTGATGGAGGGGCTGGAGGAGGCTGCAGGTGATTTGCAGGAGGTTCCACTGTGTGTGGATGAGTGTGTGTGAGTGAGTGAGTGAGAGAGAGAGAGAGAGAGAGGAGAGAGAGAGGGCGGGGGTTCCTTCTTATGCAGACACATGAACTCACTTTTCTGCTTCTCCCTTCGTGGCACAGACATCAACGATGTCCGGGGCTTCCTCATTGGGGACCGCAGCGAAATGTTCAACAGAGAGGCTGATCTGATTGCACAGGCGAGTGGTCAGAGGAGGAGGTTGTTTGGACACCTCCTAGGCTGGGGTCTTCTTCTTCTTCACTTCCTCCTCCACTTCCTTCTCCTCTTTTCGGGGCTTCTACTGAAAGGGGACACCAAACCCCAATGCACAGGCCCTCCAAGGGTCATCCCCTTCTCCAAGGCCCCCCTCACATGGGAGTTGGGCACACAGGCCAAGCAGTGCCAGGGCATCCAAGGGGACGGCCGGTCCATCTCATTTCTGGTAGATCAGGGCCAACCCATAACTCAAGACAGGGTTCTGTCTTGGGCCCAGTCTTATTCAACATCTTTATCAATGACTTGGATGATGGGCTTGAGGGCATCCTGATCAAGTTTGCAGATGACACCAAATTGGGAGGGGTGGCTAATACCCCAGAGGACAGGATCACACTTCAAAATGACCTTAACAGATTAGAGAACTGGGCCAAGGCAAACAGGATGAATTTTAACAGGGAGAAATGTAAAGTACTACACTTGGGCAAAAAAAATGAAAGGCACAAATACAGGATGGGTGACACCTGGCTTGAGAGCAGTGCAAGTGAAAAGATCTAGGAGTCTTGGTAGACCACAAACTTGACATGAGTCAACAGTGTGATGCAGCAGCTAAAAAAGCCAATGCAATTCTGGGCTGCATCAATAGGAGTATAGCATCTAGATCAAGGGAAGTAATAGTACCACTGTATTCCGCTCTGGTCAGACCTCACCTGGAATACTGTGTCCAGTTCTGGGCACCACAGTTCAAGAAGGATATTGACAAGCTGGAACGTGTCCAGAGGAGGGCAACCAAAATGGTCAAAGGCCTGGAAACGATGCCTTATGAGGAACGGCTTAGGGAGCTGGGTATGTTTAGCCTGGAGAAGAGAAGGTTAAGGGGTGATATGATAGCCATGTTCAAATATATAAAAGGATGTCATATAGAGGAGGGAGAAATGTTGTTTTCTGCTGCTCCAGAGAAGCGGACACGGAGCAATGGATTCAAACTACAAGAAAGAAGATTCCACCTAAACATTAGGAAGAATTTCTTGACAGTAAGAGCTGTTCGACAGTGGAATTTGCTGCCAAGGAGTGTGGTGGAGTCCCCTTCTTTGGAGGTCTTTAAGCAGAGGCTTGACAGCCACCTGTCAGGAATGCTTTGATGGTGTTTCCTGCTTGGCAGGGGGTTGGACTGGATGGCCCTTGTGGTCTCTTCCAACTCTATGATTCTATGATTCTATAAGACACACACACCCCACATGCTCCCCCACCAAAGCCAGGCATGGACAGCTTCTTCTTTCTGTTTTTCTCATGCAGGGCCCCAAGTTTGCTTTCTCTGAAGAAGATTTTGTGAAAACAATCCTCCCATCACTGACAGAGCTGGATACCGTCCTCTTCCTTTTCACAGTGGATGGTGAGAGACCGGGGGGGGGGGTGAGGCTGGAGGGGGGGGGCAGAAGGGCCTCTTGGGAGATGCAGGAGAAAGGAAATGCACCTCCACATGGTTAGACTACAGAGGCAGAGATGGCCACCAACTTGGCTGCCCTCAAGAAGAGTTGTTGTTGTTGTTGTTTTATTCTCTGAAGAAAATTCATGGAGGACACAAGGCTGGGTTCTGCCTGCACTGTCAGAGCCAAGATACTTCTGAATAGGACCAGTTCCTGGGAGCCCCAAGCAGGGGTGGGGGGCAGCAGCGGCATTCAGATCCTGCTTGTAGGCCTCCTTTTGGTTAGCCACCGTGAGACCAGAATGCTCTGCTCGATGGGCCCCCTTTGGCCGGATCCAGCTGCAGAGCCCTTTGGATGTTCTAGGGAGCCAGGCGGTGGGAGAGGAGGGAGTCTCCAGCTCAGCAGGCATAGAAGGGGTGGTAGAAAGGGAACTGCTGGAGCCAGCACTCTGAGGGCTCCCCACCTCCTACCCTTTTCACTAGGTTCAGAGCAGGAGGCGGCTCTGGGGTCCAGCCACCAGCATCTCTAGGTGAAAAGAATCACAGTTTGCAAGGAACATGAGAAGAGCCTGGCCATAGTGGCTGGATCAGGTTATGGATGGCATGGGGAGGATACATTAATTACAATTGCCAGTCTTCTATGTGTATGGGTTACGCAGAGAACCCCAACCTTGGCAGAAAAATATAGAAGCTTGAAACTAGGCTGCAAAGCATTATATTTTCTGAGCAAATGCAGCTGCTTGATGTTTTGTTCTGTTTCTTACCGGTATATTTTGTTTTTGGTTTTTTTAATATCATTTTTTATTAGTTTTATAAAAATACAATAATAAAATTCACATATTTTCTTCACTTCTAATACCGTTTTGGCTTTTGATAGCCATGACTTCCTTCAAACCTTCCTCATGATTTTCTAATAATCATACCTTATATTTATATTTCTTATGTCAATCGTTCTATTATATCGCTCACAAAATTGTACTCTATAAGTTCATATTAACAACGACATTTCTTCCATTACTTCCATACCAGTATATTTTGTTGGAAGCCATCCAGAGTGGCAGGGGCAACCCAGTCAGGTGGGTGGGGTACAAAAAATATATCATTATTATTACTATTACTACTACTACTACTAACGAAGGTTAGCTGGCTTCCCCTTTTCTTATCCCTCTTAACAAAGAATCAGGCAACAGCTTATAAAGTAAGGAAAATTAGTGTTTACTTACTTAGCAGTCTTGCATTGGATCACAGCAAAGGCAGCAGTAAAACTATGCAGGTAAAATACTTAAGGGTTTCAAAAGATATAGCTAATTACAAAATTGGATTGTGCAGTCAGGGAGATCGCCAACATCCGTCTGCCTTGAAGACATGGTGAAGAAGTGAAAGAGAAAAGCGACAGGAAACAGAGGAAATGACATCACACAGAGCTCTCTCTCTCCACCTTTTGCATTTCTATGGTCCAAATCTGCCTGTCTAGCAATTTACAGCCCTGTGGTTAATAGCCCCGAGACTTCTTAACTTATATTTTGAATGCTAATCTCCTACACATAGGGGGCCATCCTGTCTCTCGGAGCCCCTGGAGACAATCCTGGGCTGCCTGGACTGGTGCCTGGCTCAGCATAAGACAGCCCCACCTGTGAGTCAAGGGCACTTGGATCGGCTCCTCTCCCTCCTTTCTGGAAAGGGAAACAGCTGGTGGGGGATGTGGGAATGTTCAGGAATGCAGGAGAGGA
The DNA here is from genome assembly GCA_034641385.1 of Darevskia mixta. Lineage (NCBI taxonomy): Eukaryota > Metazoa > Chordata > Lepidosauria > Squamata > Lacertidae > Darevskia > Darevskia mixta. The sequence continues at coordinate 2,385,046 of JAWWNH010000142.1, read as the reverse complement.
TATATTGTTTAATTATAGCCTTTCCAACTTGTGTTAATAAGTTCCACAATTTAGCAGAGTAACATTCCCCTTTTAAAGTCACACAGCGGATGCGCTGCTCAGGCTCACTAAATCCTCTATAACAACTGTCCTGGTATTTTCCCCTTATTCCCTCATAAAAGATAAGACACGACACAGTCTTCTATAAAAGTATAAAAAGAGTTTACTCACACATTCTGTTCACAATATGATCCCAGAAGGCAGACTTAGCTTAGAAAAGTAACATACACTTGGAGAAAGTTAAAGGTAGATAGCCGTGTTGGTCTGTCATAGTCAAAACAAAATAAAATAAAAAAATTCCTTCCAGTAGCACCTTAGAGACCAACTAAGTTTGTTCTTGGTATGGTACACTTGGTACACTTGGAGACTATTCCATAAAGAGATAGTTCATTTGTCCTCTCTTGGCTGGAAGCCAAGAGGGCATCTTTGGCTAAGCAGATGTTGCTTCCTCAACGAATGTAGTCACAGAGAGAGAGAGATGGCGGCCAGTCCTGTGCTTTTGTTAGCTGCACAGGTGAGGCCACGCCTACCTCTAGTCACACGTAGAGGAAGTCTGTCCCAGCCCAGGAGAATCAGGAAGTTCCGACTGACTGGTCCAGACATCCCCTTCTATGTCCACTCTAGGGATGTGGTACTTGACTGCTCTTGTGTTTCACATCCCACAGGGGAGTGAGCACCCTAAACCCTCTTGTGCTGCCTCCCTTTGCCACCAACACCCCTCTCTCCTCTCTTGACGGCAGACAACCTTGATGAAGTGGAGAAGTTGGTGGTTCAGGTGAAGGAGAGGACCTCCAACGTGCAAGGCCTTTCTCATGCCACAGTCGGGCAATACCTGCCGGTAGGTGCTGTCTGCAAGGTGGGCATGCTTGCAGGCCCTCAGTACCTGACAAATGATGGCTACTGGTCATGATGGCTCTCATCCATGGTCCACTGCCCTGGAGGGGCAGAATCACACATGCAAGAGGGCTCTGCCCCACCCATTGAGCAAGCCCCACCCCCAGCAAGCCCCTTTCAGAGCTTGACTTTTTGGCTGACTGCCCATCCCGTCCCCGTCCCCCCACCAGGCCTCGCTCAAGAAGCTCTTCCCCTCCATCATCAGCATCATGTGGCCCATCCTGTTCCTGGAGTATGAAGGCAAGTTCATCCAGGTGAGGAGGGGGCAGGGGGGAGCAGGGGGCCACTGACAAGAGGGAGGGGGAGAGTTGCCAGGCTGGAGCCCCCCTGGCCTGGCCCTTCTCTGCCCATCCTCCACTTGCCCATTCAGCCCACCCCCGGTCCCTTTGCAGAGGTTCCAAAGGGAGCTCAGCACCAAGTGGATCCTGAACACAGTCAGCACCGGGGCTCACGTGCTGAAGGGCAAGATCCTGCGCAATTACATGGTGGACCTGCGAGTTAGCAACTCCAAGCTCTTCTGGAGGGCAGTCAGCATCCTGCAGGTACTGGGGGCAGGGGTATCCCAGAAGGCTCCCCTGCAGGGCCATGGAGCTAGTTGATGGGTGTCCACTTCCCAGGGTGAGAGCTGGCCATCAGAGTGCCATCAGAGTCTTGCTTGGACAACAGCAATGCCTGGTCCAGGGTCAGGCCAGCTGAGGTCTTCCGCTCGGTCCAGCTCCCTCCTTCCAATTTCTAACACTGGGGAGGGGGCCTCTGAGACCCTGCCTGACTCCCAGATTTGCTTGTATCTCTATCATCCACTAAGATGCTTTGGGAAGCAATGGAGGGCTTTATCCTTGGGATCCTCACAACAACCATCTTAGGTAGGCTACTCATGGAAAGACAGTGCCTGGTCCAAGGACGCCCATGAGCACCGTCAGGGCAACATGTGACATGAACCTGAGTGAAGTTTGCTAACATCACAGGGGCTCCCACCACCTTGCAGGAAAAAGCGGGGCTCAAGTCCCCACACTCAGGAGGGGCCTGTGCCCTTTGCCACCCCCTGACAGCCCCACCCAACTTCCCCCTCTCCCTCCAGAGGTTCTCGGGGCATCCACATGCCAAGTGCCTGGAAGGTCTCCTGCAAGCCATCTATGACCCTGAGCCGCTCTCTGAGGATCTCCGCACAGCTCCAGTCTCCAAGCATATTGCCGTAGCAACAGACAAGAGCAAGGTAGGCAAGTGGTCTCTCCCTCCCCCCCCCCCCGGCCATCCCACTTCTCCATCTGGTCATCCCACACTTGTGCCATGACACAGGATGTACAAGTCACACCAAGACACCTTATTCCTGTTTATTTGTGGTCTACTGACCTTTCCATTCTCTGTCCCCATTGCTAACAATGAACCACCTGTTTTAGTAAAAACAAAAAGATATTACTTACATTCAATGCAGACAGCAAATAAATCAAAGTGGTATGCAGGTAAAAATACTTCTTAGTTGCAAAATGCAAATTTAGTTTCCAAAATGGAATCTGGGCTCCCAGAAGAGCCCATATATGTGCATCTGCTCACATCGCTGGCTTGAAAGGAAAAGAGAAACTGGGGAAAGGAGGAAGAAAAGATTGTTGTTGTTGTTTAGTTGTTTAGTCGTGTCCGCCTCTTCGTGACCCCATGGACCAGAGCACGCCAGGCACTCCTGTCTTCCACTGCCTCTCGCAGTTTGGTCAGACTCATGTTGGTAGCTTCGAGAACACTGTCCAACCATCTCGTCCTCTGTCGTCCCCTTCTCCTTGTGCCCTCCATCTTTCCCAACATCAGGGTCTTTTCCAGGGAGTCTTCTCTTCTCATGAGGTGGCCAAAGTATTGGAGCCTCAGCTTCAGGATCTGTCCAACTCAGGGCTGATTTCCTTCAGAATTGATAGGTTTGATCTTCTTGCAGTCCATGGGACTCTCAAGAGTCTCCTCCAGCACCATAATTCAAAAGCATCAATTCTTCAGCGATCAGCCTTCTTTATGGTCCAGCTCTCACTTCCGTACATTACTACTGGGAAAACCATAGCTTTAACTATACGGACCTTTGTCGGCAAGGTGATGTCTCTGCTTTTTAAGATGCTGTCTAGGTTTGTCATTGCTTTTCTCCCAAGAAGCAGGCGTCTTCTAATTTCGTGACTGCTGCCACCATCTGCAGTGATCATGGAACCCAAGAAAGTAAAATCTCTTTCAGTTTGACTGCAGATCTCCCCACATCTCTTCCATATGCCCAGGTTGTACCCACAGCCCTGCTCTGCCTCCTGCGTAGCTGCTCGGTGCCAGAGGCTCGCGCCCGTCTGGATGCTGCTCTCTCCATCCGAGCCGCCCTTGACACTGCGCTGAATGCTCCTGGAAGGAAGCGGGGGGCGGACAAGTCAGAACCTGATGAGCAGAGCACATAGGGGGGGAACACTTCTTCCAAGGGGTCCCACAGCCTCAAGGCCCAGACAGTCTTCCAAGCAGAGGCACTCAGCCTGACAGGAGAGGCCTCACCTGACACTGCCTTGCTGATGCTGGCCTGTCTTCTCCCAGTGGGCAAAGGGGGTGGAGGGAAGGGATGAGGAGGGATCTGGGATCCTGCTCTGCCAAGGAACAGGTTCTTCTTCCCTTTGGGAGATGGATCTGTGCCTCTGGGGAATGTCTTTCTTTGTCTCCTGGCAGGGTGGGCCTTGCCCCAAAACGACTCCCTTGTCTCAGGAGATGCCCTGCCCTGCCCTGCCCCTCCATGCACCCCCGCCATTAGGCTGCCATGCTAGAGTGGGTGTCAGCCTTTCCTGCCAGCCCCTCCGATCTGTGCTTTCTCCTTGCCAGCTCACATTCCTGGCACTGCCACCTGTGCCCTCTGCTGCGAGGCTGGCTGCCTGGTGTGCTACTAGGGAGACAGGAAGGGCTTCAGATTCACAGCCTGCCCTTCCACGGCCACCAGCACCCAGCTAGGCAGCGCAGACTGGGCACCACCCACCCACAGACTGAGCCCGAGCCAGGTGGGTCTTAGAGAGGCCTTTTCCAAGTCTCATGAAATGTTCTGGGGGACCTTGCAAGGCTCGCAGCAAATTGTCTGTGGTGCCTGTAGTCAGCATATGCTGGCAGTGCCATTGTGTGGCTTGGTGGGATGAGGTGGGCATGGCGGGTGGGTTGGGGGTAAAGGGACCTGGGTCCACCCTGCCCCCTGGAGCCCCCACCCCTTTTTCTGTCTCAGTGCATGAGGTTGGCACAGCTTATTTCCTTCCTTTCTGCCCTGGAGCCTGAGGTTGACTGTGTCACTCCTGTCTTTGATGGGGAAACCAGCTGGCGAGTTCTGGGCTCCTCTGTTTTTGTAATAAAAGATGTGTCTATGCACTGGGTGTCCTTGCTCAGTTTGGGGTGGGTGGCTGGAGTCCTCAGGTTATAGAAAAACATCCTGAACCACCCGCAGGGATCCAGACTGTAACCTCTCTCCCCAAATACACACAACGTGCGCACCATGAACTCTGAGGGCTCCACGTGGCCAAGGAATGCTTCTATATGGCCTAGCTTGACCTCCCACTTGGATGGAGCATGTGCCCTGGGATGGCATCACAGGTGGCCTTGACCGCACCCCACCCCAGCCAGTATCCCTCTTCAGCTGGCTTGGAAGAGTGACCCTTGCTCCTGTGCTTATGTACACAAAGGGAGATGCATGTGGCTGCTGGGTGCACTTTTGCTGTCCAGGAAAGGCAGAAGATGGAAGCCATGGCCTTGAGCTCCTGTCAACAGGAAGTCAGCCATCCACCCACCCACATCTGATCATTTAGACTCACCAGAGGAAGTGGTTCCTGCTGAGACAATGGCTGGTTTGAGGTTTTGAGAAGAAAGACAAAGGGCTGCTTTATGGAGCCCCAAAAGAAACTGGTAGCCAATTACACAGATGGAAAGTTAGCATGTGATTTGTCCTGCTGCCCCCCCCCCCCGATAACAGTGTGGCTGCAGCATTCTAGACCAAATGAAGTTTCTGAACTATCTTCATAAAATGCAATTAGTGCAATTCATCCTGGAGGTGACTAAGCTGGTCTGTGACCGTAAGAATAAATTCATTCATTCATCCTGGAGGTGACCAGAAAGTGAGTGACTGTGGTTGCCTCTGACTTCTCTAAGATACATCACTGCCATACAGTTGAAAGTGGCAGATACATTCCTGGGAACTGTGGAAGAAAAGATCCCCGTTAAATCCATCAGGATGTAAGAAGAGCATGGCTGCTGGATCAGGCCGAAGAGGGTCCATGGCTAGGTGTTGCGAGTCTATCAACATCTGGAGGGCCACATGTGTTCCTCTTAACCTACAGTAACAGATCTGGTTACAACTCAGGAACCTTGAGTTCTTTGCATGGTTTAGGTTTGGCACTGGGGATGGGCAGGCAGGAATTCAGCAAGCCAAGCATTTTCAAGTATGGAAATGCAATCCCCTGTATGGACAAGTCAAACCATGGTGTTAGCACTACTGAAGTGCCCCCCCAAGCCTGGGCAGTGCGTATGTTGTCTTGTGCTGCCCAGATAACGGCACCCCTCTCGGCCTAACTGATGGTGTTGTTCCAGGTGCCATCCAACCATGTTGGGGACTCCACTTGGTATTTGTGTAGTGTTTACTCCTGAGCCTTTTCTTCTTTCATTGAATCACAGAGTTGGAAGGGACCCAAGGGTCATCTAGATTCTAGCCCAACCCCCTGCAATGCAGGAATCTAAGCTAAAGCATTCACAACAGGTGGCCAACTGACCTGTTTTAAAACCTCCAAGGAAGGAAACTCCACCACTGGAAGATCTTCCCCAAGGCAGCAGGTGTTTAGGATAAGAGTTTTCCTTCCCCTAGATGGGCTGCCTTTCCAGGTGGACAAGCTCTTCTGCCCAACCAGAGGCTACTCAGAAGCAAACCACATGGAAGTTAGGGTCAATGTGGGGGGGTCGGTGCCCCCTGGGACTGGTATGGTAGGAGGGAGGCAAGCGGTAGGGGGCGCCAGATCCAAAGAGACTCTGCAGAACCAACTCAAACTAGTTTTGCCCTTCTCCGCTGAGTTCTCCGAGGGGGCGGGCAGAGGTGGGCCGGCGTGCTGCAGACACAGCTCAGCGGCCCAAAGGACCTCCCGGGGTACAAGCCCCACTCTTCCCCGCGGAGCCAGCCACGCAGCAGCCGGCCGTGGGCGCCTGTCGAACCAGAGCCCCGAGTGGTGGGGAAAGCCCCGATCGGTCCCGAGCATCGCGCCTCCTCCCGGACGGGCCCGCCCGCCCGACGCTTTTCTTCGTGACCCCCGGAGCCTCTTGGGCCCGTCGTCTTGAGAGGCTCTCGGGCTGCTGGAAGGAGCCCCGCCCGCTTGCCCCTCCCCTCCCGGTCGCCAGGCGACCGACAACACATCGAGGGGCCTCTCCTCCGCCTCCTCGCTCTCCTTTTTCGTGCGCCGCGAAGGACCCTCCAGCGCAGCCAGCAGGTAGAGCCCCTTCTTGCCCGGGGGCCGCCCCTTTTCGACTTCCCTGCGCCCGGGAGAGCCCTCGTCCACCCCCAATCCCACCGGGAGCGTGGCCAAGAGGCCGCTCAAACTTTCGGTTCCTAACTTAGCAGAGGAACATTTTCCTCTGCCTTTGAAAGGGGGGCGTCGGCAGCTTCCCTGCCCCTCGATTCCACTGAGTGGCCAATGCCCCCCGGTTCGACGGCTCAACAGCGAGGGGCTCTGCGCACGGAGCAAGGGAGCGTCGGATTCTACTCCGCTCCCCCGAGGACCCTGGGTTAGTCAGGCTCCGGGGGCAGCCGCCCTGATCTTGGCCGGCCTCCAGCGCCCCTTTTCTCCTTCCTCCTCCAGGGCTCAGGATGCCTCGCAAGCGCCGGGGAAAGACGCTGCCGCAGGCGCAGCCAGCTGGGACAGAACGCGCAGCCCCCGGGAGCGGCGCCGAGGACTCCGGGGGTAGCCCGCCGCAGGAAGGTGCTTCGCCGCTGCAGGGGGAGCTGGAGCGCATCTGCCGGGAGCTGGAGCGGCTGCGCGGGCGGCGGGCGCAGCTGCGGGAGCAGCACGAGCTCCTGGAGCAGGAGGCACAGCAGCTGCGCGCCGAGAGCCGGGAGTTCCTGGACTACGTGGCCAAGCGGGCGCAGCGGCGGGAGGGGGCGGCCGTGTCACTGGGCGACGAGAGCCGGCAGCTCCTGGCGCAGATCCAGCGCGAGCACCGGGAGCTGCTGGCCCGCTCCGCAGAGCAGGAGGCGGGGCTGCGCGCGGAGCTGCTCCGCCAGGAGGCCGAGTTGGCCCGGCTGCGCGCCGAGCTGGAGGAACTGCGCGGTGTGCGCGCGCTGCAGCAGGAGCAGGCCGGCCGCGTGCGGGAGCTGCAGCGCGCGCAGGCGGCGGGCCGCAAGGAGCACGTGCACCGGCAACAGGAGGCGGCGGCGCGCTTCGCGCAAGCCAAGGCGGCGCAGGAGCGCGAGGCGCAGGAGCGGGCGGCGCGCGTGGCCGGAGAGGCGCACCAGGTGGCCGCGCGGTGCCTGCTGGAGCACAGGCGGGAGGCGCAGCGGCAGAACCGGGAGCTGAGGCAGGAGCTGGCGCGGCTGGTGGCGAGGGCGCGGGCGCTGGCGGCGCACAAAGGCCGGCTGGAGGATCGCGTGCAGCGCTTGCGGCGGCAGCATGACTCGCTGAGGGACTTGGCCCTCCTGCGCCGCGGCGGCCCCGAAGGAGAGCGACCGGCAGCGGGGACGCGCGGAGAAGCAGGAGGGCGGGCGGGCGAGCTGCCTCCAGCCGCGCAACTGCTGAGACGCTGAACAGGGTCCCTACGAGGAGCCTGGTGGATCAGGCCAGTGGCTCACCTAGTCCAGCCTCCTGTGGGAAACCTGCAAGCAGGATCCGAGCGGAAGAGCGCGCTCTCCTCCTGTGGCTGCCAGCATCTGGAATCCAGCAGCACTGACTGTGGCCACAGAGTATAGTCTCCAAGCTGACTAGTAGCCATCGCTAGCCCTCTCCATGAATTTGTCAAGTCCTCTTTTGAAGTCATCCCATCTGGTGGCCATTGCTTCCTCCTGTGGGAGGGAGTTCCATAGTTCAACTATGCACTGAACTTTATCCCATCTGTGCTGAACCCATTTTAATCAGTTTTGCTTAACTGCTGTTGTTGTAATATTACTTAATGTGGTTTAATATCTTATTCTTTTCACAGTTTGCAATTTTATTAGGTTGCTGCTTTACAAATTGCTTTGTAGAGGTGTGGTGAGTTGAGATAGAAAATCTGTTGTTGTTTTTTTAAAATAAATCTTTATTAAAATTTCCCCCGTATGTATGTACAGGGGTTGTATGTACGGGGGAGATAGAAAATCTGTTAATAAAACAGAATGGGAAGGAAGCCAGTGGAATTTGCTGCGTGTGGTGGAGTCTCCTTCTTTGGAGGTCTTTAAGCAGAGGCTTGACAGCCATCTGTCAAGAATGCTTTGATGGTGTTCCTGCTTGGCAGGGGGTTGGACTGGATGGCCCTTGTGGTCTCTTCCAACTCTATGATTCTATGATCTCAGTGGCCCTACTTAAGGGAGCCTCACGACTCAGGCTAAGAAAACCAGGAGGTATGTTGGGGTGCAGGCCGGGTCACATCACATTCTGCATGCAAAGCAGCTGCTCAGCCACTGACCTGTTATGGACAAAGGAGGGGCACCCAACCAACTCCTCAGAAGCATTGGCATGCTGTGCGTAAGGACACAGCAGAGCTCCAGGACACAGGGGCTTGCCCTGCTACTGAGCAATACATGCACACACGACCACTGACTTCTGTACGTTCCCCTCTGTTCTACTGGGTTCCCAGTGTCATAATAAGGCAAGGAAACCCCATTTTCTGAAGCATGGAAATTCACCAAAATTAGTCAAATAGATGGATTTAGTTCAAAAAGGTGATAAAAATTGTGATCCCAGGATGGAGGGGAGGGGATCTGACTCATGGCATGTATGGAACAGGGACTCCATAATTCTCAAGATGCAACAACACATACTTAGGATACCCCTCCTAACTGCCAAACCAGGTGTTAACAGCCCTGACAAAGGGACCAGACTAGGAATTGTCAGAGGGAAATGAGACTTGGGAAGAATAAAAATGCCAAGGGATGCCTTCCTGACAAAGGGATATGTAAATACTTTCACTGACTTGTGGGATGTGGGTACTTGAACTATGCAGGATAGTCAGGGGCATGTCTGGTTCTCAAATTTCTATCTGACACCATGCCTTTTCTGTCACAAAAGAGGCCATTTGCCCTTTGTTCTGGACTTTGTTTGGTTTGGGAGTTGAAACCTTGTTGCAGCAATAGACTATCAGGTTTCCTAGCTTCTGTTTTGCTCTAATTTGCCTGGCAAATTGCTTGAACCTGACCAATTCTGAACCCACAGGGCCAGACCCTACCGAAGTTGGGAAATGGTTAAGTACCGTACCCCAAAATTTTGTCCTTATCAGTGTCATCAACTAAAGGCAGCCCCCATTTCCTAGACACACAGCTTGTGACTGGGGAAGGTACAGGGTGGGCTGTGTTTTAAGTGACAAACTGTGACTTGGACACATTAACACCCTGTGATTTCCAGTCAAAATCACAAATGCATAATGGCCAGACAGACACATGAGGGGCTGTATGAGACTTTAAAATGGAAAGCGTAATGCTGGTGGTCAACAAAAGAGGTTTAAAGACTGTCTCAAGGCAAATCTAAAAAAAAATGTAGCTCCCATACATCTGGGTTTTCCCAGACATATCTGGGATTCGTCCGTCGGAAATAGTGTCCAGGCGGAATTTCCAAAAATCACAAAAATGTGCAGGAAAACCTGGACGTATGGCAACCCATGTCAGAAGTGATTTTTGGGGGGGGGGAATTTTGTAAAACATAAATTGTGTCCGGCTTTTTACTTGTTGAAATATGGCAACCCTAGTATATTCCTAGGCTCTGCTCAGAGCTGACTCCATTTTAGAAACTAACTTGGTATTTTGTAACAAAGAAGTATTTTTACCAGCATATTACTTTGATGTATTTGTTGCCTGCATTGAAATGTAAGTAAACCTTTTTGTTTATTTTAGTAAAACGTGTGGTTCATTTTTAGCAAAGGGGACAGAGAGGGGAAAGGTCAGCAGACCACAAATAAACAGGGATAAGAGATGTAATTGTCTAATTCCTAGATTCCAATAAGCTGCAAAAGTGCCTAAGTATTTTTACTTAGCTAAAGGGGCTTCACAGCATGTTTGCTCTCGTATTGCTCTCCCACATGTGGGATAGGAGGTTTTGATTTTAATTTACAGATTTAATCCTCAATTAAACTCCATCAGAAACAATATATTTATTTCCTGCTCAAAATATCTGCACTCCAGTCCAAAGCAGTGGCGCTGAGGATTCATCCAAGCCCAGTATGATGAGCATGCCTGTCTTGCACTGCCATCTTCTAGCCAAGCTGCTCACACAACAGCTTGAGCTCATCTGACTTCTGTGTTTGTGGGTGGGGTTCTGGACCTCTCCTTGCAGCCAGCTGGGCTTCTGCATCTTGGCAGTGTCACATGGGGCAGGTCTTGTGTAAGGGAGGCCTCTCACCTGATGGTGCTTTGCAGCAGGGCCGACCTGGCCACAGACTCCTTCACCCTCCTGGGCACCCCCCACCGCTGATGCAGAAGCTTCTCGCGCAGGTGGAATTCGAAGTACTGCTTTTTGTCAGTCGTAAGAAATCTTTCACATCCTGGATTTGCTCTGGGACTGGTTGTGGAAAGGTCTGTTGCTCGTGGTGAACTAGCTTGCCCGCCCAGCCCCTCAGGGGTGCAAGGCATCGCTTTCCCCAGGAGGCTCATGGGACAGGGCTTCAAAGCGGCCTCCTGGAGGTGATGGTGGCGGCAGCAGAAGACAGAGTGAGCACAACAAGGCCGCTCAGTCAGAGGGGAGCTTTCTTGGTGGCGCTCTGGGGCCTGCTCCCCCCCACCTGTGAGGGAAACCAAGGCTGGGGTCAGATCCCAAAAGACCAGATCCAGCCGGGCAGCATCCCGTTTGCTGGTTGGTGGAGGCAGCTCTCTTTGGGTATCTGTGATGGCCCAGGCAGTCTGGGGGGAATCCCCGGCCGGCTGAAGTGGGACCCAGACCCCTTCCTCAGGATTCATCTTCCCTTGGGTGGCTGCGGCAAGAGGACGCTTCTCTGCAGGAGGACATCCTTGGGCAAGGGGTGCCCGGCCCCAGCTTGGCTGCTGCCTCTTGCAGCGCTGGAGCTCCACGCTAGCACCCGCCTCCCCAGGCAGGCTCCGAGCCCCATCCGGGTGGGCAGGCTGGGCTGTGGCTGAGGGCAGGTGGACCTGGAGGAGCTCCAAGGTGGCCAGGCTGTTCCAGGGGCCATCCCCACCCAGCTCCCATTTCTCAGTTCCTGGAAGACCTTCCCACTGCTTCCCAGGCAGGCGTGGCAGTGCCGAGTCCAGTGGCAAAGGCTCCTGTGTCGCTTCTGGGCTGCGCCAGCTTCTGCCGCCTTTGACTGCCATGGTCATGGCAGAACAAGCCAGCGCTGCTGCAACGCTGTGTTGCTTTGGAGAGCTGCTCCCTTTCGAAGAGGGCCTCTCCTGCTGTGGGGCTGCCTGGGCCAGAGGTGTCCCAGGAGGGGGCAGCGGCCAGCAGAGGGCTTTGCAGACCCTCTTGGGGAGGCCCCACTTGCGATGCACCGCCTTCTCCCTCAGGTGGTGCTCCAGGCACTGCCGCCTCTCCACCTTGAAAAGGGGCCTCTGGTGGTCGGTGGCTGCCTGCGGGGCTGTGCATGCCAGGAAGCCCGGCAGGGCTGGCACAGACCTCTCCAACGAGCTGTGCACCAGGCCAGGCAAACCCCACAGCAGCTGCAGCCGCTTCCGTTGGAGGTGAGCTGTCAGCTGCTCTCGCACCTCCTGGCTAAGCAGCAGAGGATCCAGCAGCGGGGACTCCACCACTGTCCCGCTGCCCCGGCTTAGAGGGGGTGGGCAGAGGTTGGCCAGCTCGGTGGTTTGCCACTCCTCAGGACCAGCCTCCTGCCCAGACTCCAGCGACTGCATCCCAGCCCCCTTGCCCTGGCGCTCTCAGGGCCACAGACCCCTGGCCAGGCCTGGGTCAGTCAAGATCAGCCAGCTCCACACAGCTGCCTTGAAGACGGGCAGCGGAGGAAAGCAAAGGGTCAACACCTCTCTTGGTTTGGCACAGGAGATGCCTCTATTGCAGGGAGTTGCTGGTTTAGCTCCAAAGGCACTGAAAGGAGGCCTGCCCTATGGACCCCTTTCCACCCCTCTGAAAGGCTGGTGCTCACAGAAAGCCAGGCCAGCAGCGGTTGTCCCAACGCACCAGCTTGGACCAAGCAACACCACCAGCTCCTCCTCCTGCAGTTCCGTTTATCTTGTTGCTACAGCAACACATTGTGAGGTCAGCCTGGCACCCGGTGGGTGCAGCCACCTGCCCAGGACTGCCTCTCCTGACGGAGGGTCCTCAGGAGCAGCAGGGCAGAAGGGAACCTCTCGTGGGAGACTGAGGTGGCCCCAGGGGGCTCCGGGGGGGCCTTGATGTGACGGAAGACACTGGAGGGGCACCCACAGTTTTTTGAAAACTCAACACTCAGAAATGGGTACAGAAGAAAATCCATCCATCTTATTTACAAACCAATCTATAAGATGTGACATACAATCTGGAATTCATGTATTGTTTACACCTGGGTTTAATACTACCCATGAAAACCAGCAAACCATACAATTCAATATGCTGTTCTGATTTAAGTTATTAAACAAATCCAAATTACCCAGAGGATTATATAAAACTTTTATTCACAATTTTAGTAATTTCATGTAGCTGATTTTGGTTTTTTGATAACTAATTAAATGTGAAAATTACCTTGGAATGTGTGAGGGTTTTGCTATGGTAATATTTTCAGCAACGCTCCGTCTGCAGTGCCCACTTTGCTCCCGGGGTTGGGGCACGGCTCACCCCTTGCCCGACTGAGGCCAGGAAGGAAGTCCCACCTCTGGTGGCTCCTCGCCTGGAGAGTGTGGCCTCACCTGGGGAGGACCAGACTCCTTGATGTGCCTCCTCAGAAGCAAGCCCTGCTGAGCTTGGGGGGAGGGGGGCTTGTTCTTCCCCAGTCCGTCACTTGAGCAGCCAAGGCCACCTGAGGTGGGCTGGAGGGCAGGAGGCGAGGAGGGGTGTGGCCAGAGGATCCCCTTCCTTTCTATGAATCCCTCCCCACCCTGAGAGACCTGAGGGGGGTCGCTACTCCCTCCCTCTCCTGTGGCTGAGCTTCAGAGGGGGAGGGCCATCCTCCTCCTCCTCCTCCTTCTCACAGCTCCCACTTCCTGCCTGCTGGGGGCGGCTGGCCTTGAGGGGCTGCTGCTGCCCCTGCTCCCCCGCTGCCTCCTGCCTGGGTGTGGCCTTCTTGGGGGAGGCAGCAGTCTGTGGCCTCTTCTTGCGGCTCCCGCGGGGCAGAGGCTTCCTGGGCGTGCTCTTCTGCTCCGCCTCCTCCGGCTGCTGCTGCTTCAGCAGCTTCTTGAAGCTCTTGGCGGTGTGTGTGCCAACGGCAAACCAGTCCTAGGGGTGGCGAGAGGCAGGAGGTGGGAGCAAGAGGAAGGGGGAGCCACAAGCTCAGCCAGGCCAACGGCCACAGACCCCGGTGAGGGCGCGGCAGAAGGGTCTGTGGCATTGGGTTGGGTCCATGCGCACTCCCGCAGCCCCCTTGCTCCTCACCTGCGCATGCACAGTGTTGATGTGGTACTTGACCCCGCTCTCGGACACAAACTCCTTCTCACACAGCAGGCACCGGTATCTCCCAGCCACAAACTCCCCCTGCAGTGAGACGGAAATGTGGCCTAGAATCTCTGGCAGCAAGAACGTGAGGAAGACAGCGGGGAAGAGGAGGAGGAGGAGGAGGAGGAGGAAAGCAGAAGGAGGAGGGCGTATCCTCCCCCCCCTCCCGGTTTTAAGCGCAAGTGTCTAGTCCCTGTGGAGGGAGGGATCTGCCAGTTGGAGCGCAGAGGTGGTGATGTCTGCCTCCAAGGGTGGTTTGGCAACGGCAGGCAGCAGAAGCCCCCCAAACACACACATCCTGCAGCCCTCAGGAGAGGCTGGCACGTACCAAGGTGCAGCTGCCCAGGTGGGACTTGAGGCCCGAGATGCTGCTGTAGACACACTCGCAGCCCTGTGGTGGAAGGAGAGAAGCAGGAAAGGGGGGTCAGTGGCCCTCCCCACCCAGGAACGCCCGAGATGGAGGGGGCCTCCTGGCAACAGCAGCTCTTAGTCTCTTCTCAGATACTTGGGGGCTCTCCCCACTCTTTACCTTCATCACGCTGCAAAAGGGCAGAGTGAGGGCCCCCCAGATTAATAATAATAATAATAATAAATAATAAACTTTTATTTATATCCCGCCCTTCCCCGCCAAAACCGGGCTCAGGGCGGCTAACAATCAAATACAAATATAAAAACACAGATTAAAAATACAGATATAAAATACACTTTAAAACTTAAAAATTTTGAATTTTAAAAGTTACACTCAAATTACCCCAAAAGCCAAACGGAACAGCTCCGTTTTACAAGCCCTGCGAAAGGGTGCTAACTCTTGCAGGGCCCTCGTTTCTTGTGGCAGATCATTCCACCATATCGGGGCCAGAACCGAAAAAGCCCTGGCCCTGGTGGCTGCCAACCTGACCTCCTTATAACCTGGGATCTCCAGAAGGTTATTATTTGATGACCTCAAGGTCCTACCCGGGGCATACCAGGAGAGGCGGTCCCTTAAGTACGAGGGTCCTAGGCCGCGTAGGGCTTTAAAGGTTAAAACCAGCACCTTAAACCTGATCCTGTACTCCACCGGGAGCCAGTGCAGCTGATAAAGCACTGGATGAATGTGATCTCGCGGCAAGGCCCCCGTAAGGAGCCTCGCCGCGGCATTCTGCACCCGCTGGAGTTTCTGGGTCAGCCTCAAGGGCAGCCCTGCATAGAGCGAGTTACAATAATCTAGTCTGGAGGTGACCGTCGCATGGATCACTGTGGCCAGGTCAGGGCGAGAGAGGTAGGGGACCAACTGCCTAATACGGCGGAGATGGAAAAATGCCACCTTTGCTGTGGCTGCAACCTGCGCCTCCATGGAGAGGGAGGCGTCAAAGGTTACCCCCAGACTCTTGACAAGAGGCGCTGGCACTAATTGAACGCCTGCAAGGGTTGGGGGTTGGCCCCCCGACCCCATGTCGTCCCGACCTAGCCAAAGGACCTCTGTCTTCGAAGGATTTAACTTTAATCGGCTCCCACGCATCCATCTAGCCACAGCTTCCAAACACCTGGCCAGTGTGTCTGGGACTATGTCGGGACGGCCGTCCATCAACAGATAAAGCTGGGTGTCATCAGCATATTATTCTGTGGGAAGCTGAACACTAAGGAAGAGCCCCCCCAAGCCTTCCCTGCAAGTGTTTGGGGGCAAGGAGAAAGGAGCTCTGCTGCTCTTGACCAGTCAGGAGGAGCGGGGGGGGGTCCCCTGAAAGGGGAGTTAGTGGCCTCCCCCAAGTCAGTTATCTCAGGCCTTGCCCGGCCGTCCCGTTACCTGGTTTGGGCAGCGGACCTGTTGGCACGCCTTGATCTCTGCCCTCCACTTGCTCAGAACTTCCTGGCTCACGGCAGGCAGTCCTGGGCGGGTGTATTTCAGCTGAGGAAGAGAAGAGAGCCGAGCCGGAAGGCAGAGTGAGGAGCAGGGGCTGCTGCCTTCAGCTACTCACACAGCATGGCCCAATGCCCTAGCCGACTGGGGCACCCAGCTAACCAGGGGCAAAGCACCCGGACTCCTGAGCCCCAGGGACACCCCCTTCCTCGAGAGCCCAGGCAGCCCCTGGGGGAAGGGCAGCCATTTGCACCTGTACTTTGATAGACTTAAACTCCATTCCAACGTTAGGCAAAATGTCAAGCCTTAAAACAGCCATTACTACAAAATATCAGCCCCATAGTAACAAGCCAGGCTGATGCCCAGCATCTTGCGAGGCTGAGAGGGGGGTCTTGCTGTCTGGGGAGCCCAGGACCTCCAGACACACTGCCCAGGCTTGCACCCCGAGCTCATTTCACTGCTGCTAATGCAGTAGTTTGACTTCACCCCTGCAAGTGCACTCCATTGTCTCTCGAGATGGATAGATGACAACAATAGTAACAAAAAGATCAACCTGACCAAAAGCTTTGGGTATCTTCCCTGCAAGCTGCAAGAGAGCAGGTTGGGTAGGCCTCCTGAGGCGGGGGCTTCTACAGTGTGGGCCCTCCGCCATTGCAAAAGACCCTGCTCCTCGGGAGAAAGCGCTCCCTGCTGCATCCTGGCCCCTGAGCGACCTTGAGGTCAACCAGGACTCTTCTTGCTCCCAGGGCCAAATGGATTCTGAGGAAACGGCCGCACCTTCCGGTCTTCAGGAACCAGGTCCTGCCAGACCTTCCGCCTGGGCCACTCCTTGGCCAGGGCCTCCTTGGCCAGGGCCTCCTGCAGGTGGTGGGCAGCTGCCTGGGCAGACTTCCTCAGAGCACGGCGGCCTCCACTGCTGGGCTCTGCGCTTGCCACCTCCTTCTGGGGGGCCAGCTGGATGTCTTGGCACAGCAAGGAGATCTGACAGAAGGACACAGGGAGCGATGCTCAGAAAGGGCCACCAAAATGAGCAAGGGGAGGAGGGAAGGCTGCGGCAATTGGGACTTTTCAGAGAAAAGGCGAAGAAGAGCGACATGGCACGAGTCTGTGAAATTATGCAAAGCCTGGAGAAAGTGGATAGAGAAATATTTTTTTTCTCCCTCTCTCATAACCCTGGAGCTTGTGGACATTCCATGAAGCTGAAGGCTAAAAGGACAGTAAAACTAAAAGTGCAAACTGTGGAACTCCCTCCCACAAGAGGCAGCAATGGCCACCAACGTGGGTGGCTTTAAAAGAGGAATGGAAACATTTACGGAGGGCTGGGCTTTTGATGGCTAACAGTTGCTATGGCTCTGCTCTGCCTCCAGTCAGAGGCAGCATGCCAGTGGCCAGAAACCGCAGCAGGAGAGGCTCAGATCCTGCTTGCTGGTTTCCCACAGGCATCTGGTTGGCTACCGTGAGAACAGGATGCTGGACTGGGTGGGCCATTGGCCTGATCTAGCAGGCTCCTCTTAGTTCTTATGTTCTGGCCAACACCTGCCACTGCCAGCTCAGAAAGGGGTAGCAAAGGCTCTCTGCAGGTGACAATGGCCGCCCCCCATAAGAGCAGGAGGGGGTCTGCAGTGGCTTCTCAGGGCGTTGCCCCCCCCCAGCCTGTCAGTCAGGAACAGGTGCTTCCTCCGCAGAGTGTCTGAGCCTTGTACTCCCGAGATGGGGAGAGGTCCTGCCCTTCTTTGCTCCTCCACTGGCAACTCACCGGGCCATGCTCCATCTTCAGGTGGTAAGCGAGGCCCGCCTTGGAGCGGTAGGCTTTGCCGCAGTGCTGGCACTTCAGAGCCATCTGCTCCAGCTCGGCAGCCTCCTTCCCGCACTTCCGCGTGTGGTAGAGAAAGCCCAGGACGCTGGTAAAGCTGCCTGTGCAGCCCTGGGGGAGGAGAGAGGGAGGGAGGGGGCAGAGAGGAGCGCAGGCTCCCAGGAAGGAGGTAAGCCACTCTTGCCGAGGGGGGAGGGACTTCTGCATCTCCCCTCCACCACCAGCTGGAAGGTGGCCCCAGATGAGGCAAGTCAGTCCTGCATCCACCGTGAGGAGCCAGAGGCGGTCCGAAGCCCCTGCCCCAGCCTGGCCCAGGCCACTCTGGTCCCCAGGAAGGCCAGAGGCTGCTCCATCTCACCTGCCTTGGGCACTTGAGCTTGCCCATCCGCTTCAGCACCATCCGCAAGCGCCCTCTCTCACCCAGATCACAAGCCGCCGCCTCTGTCCCCACCGGCTGCGTAAAGGGGAAGGGAAAGGCTGGCCAGGGAGACGCTCCAAACCGAGGGAGTCAGATTGCAAGGAAGGAGATGCCCACTAAAGCCCAGGAAGAACTTTCTGGAGGCAAGAGCCATTTGAGAGTGAAATGGGCTCCCTGGGAAGGTGGTGGACTCTCCTTCCTTGGAGATTTTTCATCAGAGGTTGGGTGGCCCCCTGTCAGGGATGATGCAGTTGTGATTCCTGTGTTGCAGGGGTTGGACTAGATGACCCTTGGGTATCTCTTCCAACTCGATGATTCTGTGCTTCCAGGTGACCCAAGGCCCAGGAAGACCTGCTGGGGCTGAACTGCTGCCGTGTCGGGAGTCAAGGCAGGCTGGGTCAGGCCAGAGGCTCCCCAGAGGGCCCTGAACCAGACCCAGGGGGGATGGATATACAGGCAGGCAGGCTGGGCTTCCAGGGGTCCAGGGACTGAAGCATCTGCCTGAGGCATCCGGGGAGCCAGAAGCATTCCTTTGGGCGCACAGCATCTACTTACCAGGCTGTTGTGGTCTGCCATGATGTGGTACTTCATTCCTGCCAGAGACCGCAGCTGCTTCCCACAGTGGGGGCATGTGAGCATCTCCTAGGAAGACCACAAGGCATTGCACATGTCAGCAGGAGCCGCCAGCATCTGGGCAGCTCAGGCTGTGGGAACATCTCCCGTTACTCCTTGCTCCTGGAGTTTGGGGCCTGGTGTCCCCCCCCCCTCCCCAATCCCTGAAACTGCCTTGCTCTGCTCTATTCTACTGTGGGTTTAATTTCTGCATTTTAAAAATTATGGTTCTAAGTTTTTAGTGATAATTTTACTGTTACTTTTTTTGTAAACTGCTTTGAGATTTGTCTTACAAACAAGCCATATATAATTTTTACAAAATAAGTACCGGTAAGTAATTTGGGGGCCCTGGGTGCTCCCTCAGGTGCTTCCCCCTCATGCAGACATGCAGAGCAGAAGCTGCTTCACTGAACCCTCGGTCTCAATGGCCAAGAACAACGACTTGTTTGGGCAGCACCATGCAAGCAATCCCACGAGACACCACCACCCCAGGCTGCGGAGGAGAAGAGGGGCTGGCAGGATCCCCTTGAACTCCAGGGTGAAATGGTTAACCTCTGAGCAAGAGCTGCTGGCAGGTTGGGGGTTAGTGCGGGGGGAGCTGCTGCTGGGGGTTTTCCAGGAGTGACTGGCTGGCTGATAATAAATAATTATCAGACAACAACAACAACAACAATTATTATTATTATTACCGTATTATTATTATTATTATTATTATTATTATTATTATTATTTATTTGTACCCCGCCCATCTGGCTGAATTTCCCCAGCCACTCTGGGTGGCTCCCAATCAAGTGTTAAAAACAATACAGCATGTGGGAGACAAGAAGCAGGACGAGGTGGGCCTCCCTTAGCCTGACGTATCAAGTTTTTTATAACATACGGTAGTTACGCCCCATGGCTTGAGAGGGAGTTGCAGAGTTGGAAGGATCCCCAGGGATTGCCAGGAAAAGGATAAGATCCTGTCCCATCTGCTCACATGCTGGCAGTTGGTCATGTGCTTCTTCAGCCCTTCTACCGTCTTCCTCACGACAGCCCTGCAGGTGGGGCAAGTGACGCGGCCTCTGCTCAGGATCTCCAGCTGCCAATGCTCTTCCAGGCTGCCTGGCGGAGCAGAAGAAGGTGCTGACTCAGCATCTTAAGGTTCCTGGCTGGCCCTGAGTGGGGAAGCCCTCTCACCTGGCCTGTGGGATTCCCACCGGGGCATCTTGGGTTGGCCCACCTGCTGCAGGGATCTTCTTTCTATGCTTAGGGACACAGTCACGCTTACTAGCTTTCTGCACCCCCACCCCCCAGTTATGCACCCCAACAACCCCTTCTGCCTGCTTCTTCAGCTACGTTCCATTCCTGGCTGCACATAGGGAGGGCAGATAAGAGGCCCCGCCCCTTCGCCAGAGGTCCTGGGGTCCAGAGGACGATGGCTCTGGTTTCTTGGCTTCTGTCCTCACCAAGGAGCTGCGATGTCGGGGTCCTGTTTTACCTGCAGCATATACCGGTGCGTCTCTTTTTCTATGGCCACTTTTGGGCTTGAGATGAGGCTGTCGCCCCATCTGCTGCCATTTCCCTGGGACAAGGAAAAACAGCAGTGAAGGTTTGCCTCTGCAGCCAGGACCATCAACCCTCCACCACAACCCTGAACAGCCCACCAACAACCTTGGGGAGAGACGGAGGCCAAGGGAAGTGACCGCCCCAACATGGGCTCAACCTCCAACACAGGAAGATGAATAGTTCATGAGGGGCTCCCATCACTTGAGAGCAGCAAAGCTCAAAGTGTAGAGCGCAAAGGGACAGGGATGGGCAGCTCCCTCACATCAGAAGGAACTGAGCTGAGTAGGTGGGCAGGGAGTCTCCAGCCCCTCTCCTTGCAGGAGAGCCAGGAGCATGCAGGGGCCCAGAGAAAGGAACCAAAGTAGAATCCACTCACCAGATTTCTGCTTCTTTTGGGGGAGATCCTTGTCATCACCTACATCTTTGTTTTCCTGCTTGTGCTTTGCCTTGGAAAGGGAATCCCCAGCTAAGAGAAGGAGAGAGACTGAGAAAAGTGGTTTTTTGGGGGGCGGGGGGAGTTTATTCCAGTGGTACCTCGGTCTATGAACTTAATTTGTTCCGTTAGTCCGTTCTTAAGCTGAAAGCGCTCTTAAACTGAGGTGCACTTTCCCTACTGAGGCCTCCCACCGCTGGTGCCCTTCCACCGTTTGGCTTCCGGGGCAAAGTTCACTAACCGGAACACCTACTTCCGGTTTTGCGGAGTTCGTTGCCTGAATAGTTCGTTAACAGGACTGTTCGTAGACCGAGGTACCACTGTATTATTATTTCATTCTATAATGTATAGCAAGCACGTACAACAGGTCGATCGCAATCTACTGGTCGATCGTATACTGTGAGCAGATTGCAGTCTCTTGGAAGTTGGACTTCCCTGTTGTATATAACGTATAGACTTTTAGAAGACATCTGAAGGCAGCCCTGTTTAGGGAAGTTTTTTATGTTTGATGCTTTATCGTGTTTCTAATATTCTGTTGGGAACCGCCCAGAGTGGCTGGGGAAACCCAGCCAGATGGGTGGAGTATAAATGTTACTGTTATTGTTGTTGTTATTACAGTGGTACCTCGGGTTACATACGCTTCAAGTTACATACGCTTCAGGTTACAGACTCTGCTAACCCAGAAATATTACCTCGGGTTAAGAACTTTGCTTCAGGATGAGAACAGAAATCGGGCAGCGGCGGTGCAGCGGCAGCGGGAGGCCCCATTAGCTAAAGTGGTGCTTCAGGTTAAGAACGTACCTCCAGAACTAATTAAGTACATAACCAGAGGTACCACTGTATAGAACAGAGAGAACAATGATAACAGTTGAAAATCAAAAGGTGAAAAACAAAACTACAAAATGGGCATGTAGTAGGAGTACAGTAGTTGCTCACAAGTTCTGCTGTATATCTCATAAAGGAATGCCAAATCACATAAAAAGTGCCAGGAGATTCTAGTTCTTGAGAGACCAGCACTGTTGAGGGCAGAAGTTCACAGGTTCAGTCCCCAGTAAGATCTCCAGGAAGAGGATCCCTGCCCCAAACCCTGGAGAAGCCACTGCAGTGCAGGCAGTGCTGAGCTAGAAGGACCTGATGGTTTGGCTCAGTGAAAGACAGCTTCCTAGGCTCCCAAGAGGATTTCAAGGTTATCATAAAAGGTTATTGTAAAAGGGTCATTAAGAGACTCAGCCAGCAGAAGCCTTTTTAACCAAACTTCCTATCTTCAGATGGGACCCAATTCATTTGCAGTCAACATTTCCCATGAGCAGCCTCTGAATGGTCCTGTCAGGCCTGGGATTGACAGTGAGAAGCTGCATCCTGCGATTCCTTATGCTCTCTGCCTTTGTGTCCTGGAGTAACATGCAAATTAATAACTCCTATCAAACAATAAGCAGTGCCTTGCATGCTTCCAGGCTTATAGATAATGGGGCTGAGATTGTACATGAATGTCACCTGGTAAGTCACAAATCCCTCCTGTCAGGAGAGGCAATTACACTCCACTCTGAGGTTGGGTGGCCATCTGCCAGGGATGCTTTATGGCAGGCTGGTGCCTGCATGGCCCTTGGCAGTCCTTTCCACCTCTTCAATTCTCTCATTCAAACTATGCCTCGCCCCGACCCGGCAAAGGCTCTCTGGGCTTCTCCGGAGCAGGAAGGCGCCAAGCTCCAGAGTCCGGCTGTGAGAGGGGAACAATCCCCAGGCCCCGCGCACACTCTCCTCACCTTCCCTCGCCTCCTCCTCCTCCTCCTCCCGGGCAGGGGTCTTGCCGGCGGCGGGCTTCGCCCCCTTCATCTCCAGCCAGGGAACGGGGCTGGGAATGGATCCATCCTAGGTGGGCTCCGGCGGGGACGAGAAGGAAGGCGAGCGGCTGCCCGACTCCTCCGATCTCGGCTCTGGCGGCAGCGGCCCTGCGGGGAGAGAGAGGCAGCGGCGGGCAGGGCTCCTTCTTCGCCCAGGAGGCGGCGGGGTCCCCGGGACTAGGCCTCGGCGCCTCCCGCTCCCTCCCCCGCTCCGAGTCTGCGAGGCTCCTGGCGCCGCCCGAAGGAGGGAGGAGACCGCGCCGGCACAGGAAGGGTTAAGGACGCTTCAGCGCCCGCGGTCTAGATGGACTAGATGACCCCCGGGAACCCCTCCGCCCCCTCCCTCCGGGAGTTCTAGCGGGGGAGGAGCTGCTGCTCCAGCCCCTCCCCCCGCCCCGCGTTGCCAAGGTTACGGAGGAGGCGGGGATCAGGAGGCTCACCGGGAAACGGCCCCTCGTTACGTCATTAGCGCCGGTCAGGAGGACGGCGCAAACTTCCGGCGAAGGCCAGACTCGCGCACGAGTTTGCAGCTCTATGACCGCGCAGCGGGGCGGCCGCTCTGCCTCTCTATGGCACCTCTATGGTCGAAACAGCGGAGAAAAGAACGCAGAGAGACGAAAAGGGAAGAGGGGAGCAAGTGCAGCCCACTTGGAACTAGAGGTCCCGCTGTCCCGACCTGACGGCTGCTCCACCTTTCCTATCTCTGTGGCCAAGAGCGGCCCTCTTGCACCGCCCCTGACAGGAAGGCCCGCCCTTGGCCGGAAGCGGAAGCAGGCTGACGACCGCGAGGCGACATGGCGGCGGCGGCGAGCTCGGTGGAGGGGCCCCTGCCGGTCTGCGTGCTGGTGCTGGGCATGGCCGGCTCGGGCAAAACGGCGCTGGTGCAGGTGAGCGGGGCTCCAGGCAGCCGGGAGGGAGGGAGGGAGGGCGGTGGCTTCGGGGCGGGGCGCTGAGGCGGCGGGCGGGGCCGGGCTCCCCTCGGACTTGACGGCGCTTCTCCCCCCCCCCTTCCCGCAGCGGCTGACGGCGCACCTGCACAGCCGAGGCTGCCCGCCCTACGTCATCAACCTGGACCCCGCCGTGCACGAGCTGCCCTTCCCGGCCAACATCGGTGAGTGGCGGGGGCGGGGCGGGACTGGCCTCTGCCTGGTCGGGGGCCTTCATTTCTCTCCCTCTCCTTTTTCCCAAAGACATACGAGACACCGTGAATTACAAGGAGGTCATGAAGCAGTATCCTTACCCGGGCAGGGGGCAAACCGGGAGAGGGGGCGACTGGGAGACACTGGAGAAACTGGGAACGGAGGAAGGGGGCCTCAGGAGGTCCGCAGCTGCCTATCCTGGCCCCTTCCCAGTAGCCAGGGGGAGGTGGGAAGTGCCAGCTGTGGGGGCAAGAGGCATCTGGCACCAAAAGGCAGCCCTGGCAACAAAGAGCATCTGAGGAGAGCCTGCTCAGGCCAGAGTCCGAAAACACGTTTGGGTCCAGGGCTGGGCCAGCTGCTTCATGATGGAAGTGCGTCCTGGTGCTGCTGCTCCACTTCCTAGCCAGGAGGATCCCTGGCCCCCCTGTCCCAAGGTCAGCAAACTTTTTCAGCAGGGTGTCGGTCCACTGTCCCTTCGACCTTGTGGGGGGCCAGATTATTTTTGGGGGTGGGAATGATGCAAGAGCACCACGAGCCCAAGTGGCTATTTACCTGTGTCTTGCGAGCGGCAGGGGTTGGCTGCGGCAGCGGCGGAGGGACGATGAGTGGCATGCAAAAGGGCTCCGGAAAGGGGCTGCTTAAAATGGCGGTTGCTCGAGCGCTGCTGCTGCTGGCACCAACAAAGCCCAGCCCCCTTCCTCCTCTAGGCAGGGCGTGGAGAAGCCAGGAGGAGGGAGGGAGGAGGCCCTGCCACCGCCGTGTGAGGAAGAGGGAAAGAACGCACATGGTGGCGATCCACACAGTGATTTCTGGACCGTCCACAGGCCGGATCCAGAAGGCAATTGGGCCTGATCCGGCCCGTGGGCCTTAGTTGGCTAGAGCAGGGGTCAGCAAACTTTTTCAGCAGGGGGCCGGTCTACTTTCCCTCAAACCTTGTGGGGGGCCGGACTATATTTTGAAGGGGGGAAATGAACAAATTCCTATGCCCCACAAATAACCCAGAGTTCTATTTACAGGTAGGTAGCGTGACTTCTGTTTCAGTGTATCTGAAGAAGTGTTCATGCACACAAAAGCTTATACCAAGAACATACTTAGTTGGTCTCTAAGGTGCTACTGGAAGAAATAACCCAGAGATGCATTTTAAATAAAAGGACACATGTAATTTTACTCATGTAAAAACATGCTGATTCCTGGACCTTCTGCGGGCTGGATTGAGAAGGCAATTGGGCCACATCCGGCCCCTGGGTCTTAGGTTGCCTACCCCTAGGCTAGAGGGTGATTGCTGGACTTTGCACACTGCAATGGGTGGAGAAAACCAATGTTGAAAAGATGTAGTAAGGCTGGGCATGGTGTTTGTGCATCTGGTGAAATTGCCATTGTGTCTCTTGAGCCGTCGCTGCTGACGCTGGTGATCTCTACAAATGTGGTTTTACGTGACACCTTTGCTTTAAATGGCCTGAGTCTCTATCTGGAGTAGAGGAAGGGGAAGGGAATACACTGGTACAGGTGACTTTCAGATTTCTACCAACCTTTCCTGAATGTGCACCAGGTATGGGCTGGGCCCCAACGGCGGTATTGTGACTTCTCTGAACCTTTTTGCAACAAGATTTGACCAGGTACGTAATTTCTGGTGAATTTCACTGAATGGTACTGCATTTAGCTTGAGTTTGTAGGTGCCAAAACATCCTCTCTTGGAGAATTTGCCAGCAATTATGAGCATTTAACATTCTGGGGCACATCAGAGGGCCGCATCAATACTAAGCCTCAGAGCAAATTTGTATCTGAACTAATTTTAAAATGTATTTTAATTAATTGATTGCCTGTTCTTATGTTTTTTGTATACTGTGTTAGTTTTATGATGTTAGCCGTCCTGAGCCCAGCTCCAGCCGCGGAAGGCGGGGTACAAATAAAATTTATTATTATTGTTATAATTTATATCCCAGTTAACAATTTAATCACATAATGGTAATTCTGTATTTCTGATGCTGATGATCTCGTGGTTTTTTGTGTATCATGAACTTAACTGCAAACTCTCCAACTCTCTGTTTCTACCTATAAATCATTTTTCTCTTTCTGACTAGGTGATGAAGTTCATTGAGAAACGACAGGCGGCATCTCAGTGAGTGAGTGGGAAGCCTGGTGTCACCTGGGGGTGGGGTGGAGGGTGATGAAAGTTCCTCTTGACGGGAGGTGCGTATGCAGCCTCACCTTCAGCAGAACAAAGGGGTGAACAGTGTCACCACATTATTGTGAATGTATTCAAGATGGTCATTCCACTTTTCTGGCTTAGTGTGAGGCATTCAAGGCAAACCATAATTAATCTTAGAAGTGAAAATAATTCCAAAACAATTAAAGAGTAAAATCTGGAGTTTAAAAGAGAAGAGACTTGCAGAAGAGGAGTGTTCTCCTCCCCCATTCCTATTAAGACCCCAATTTTGTGCTGATTTCACTCTGATCTTTAATCTCCACTCAGGAGCTGAGGAGTGGAGATTAAATTCTGCTGCCTGGGCTGTGGAGTCCTGTTCCCTGATGAGAACAGGATTGTGCAACCAGTGCATGATTAAACCCCATCTTCCAGGTGTTAGCTGATTAGTGGGTGAGCTTGTTTTGGAGAAAGTGATTTGAATGTGGCATGTGTGTGAGAGAGAACAAATTCTTCCCTTGCAGGTACGTCCTGATTGACACTCCTGGGCAGATTGAGGTGTTCACCTGGTCTGCTTCCGGCACCATCATCACAGAAGCTCTGGTGAGGACCTTCTACTCAGCTGGCCTCCTTTGCAGGAGGTGCCTGGGGAAGGGTTGCCCTGTTGGGCTAATGCTCCCCCCCTTTGATGTACCCATTTAGGCTTCATCCTTCCCATCTGTAGTGGTTTATGTGATGGATACGTCACGCAGCACCAGCCCTGTCACGTTCATGTCTAACATGCTTTACGCCTGCAGGTAAGAGGAGGATTCTCTCGGTAGTGTTATTTATTTATTATGCACTTAATAATGGCTTGCCCATTATTGGAGGGCATCTCTCTGATAGTTCTTTATTTGGTGGGGGGGGTTGCTGTCTCAGTAGCTGCTGAGAAGGTATGGAGACGACTCCCTCATTCCAGGGAGGTGGTCTTGTTAGCCCCTCTTCTGGTGGCTTCTTCGCTTCTTCTTTTCCTTGAACCTTGAGCAAGAAGCCAGCCTCTGCTGCTCTTAGGCCTTTAGGAAAGCACACAAACTGCCTGCTCTTTCAGCCATGAGTTTCTAAGTGAAATGTCTTTGTGGCAACCCCAGATCTAAAGTGGCAATCTCTGTATCCCTGATCATGCTGCTGTTGTCTTCTTCTCAGTATCCTGTACAAGACGAAGCTCCCTTTTATCGTGGCCATGAACAAGGTGAGTAGAATGCCCTGATCCAGTCTAAGACTTGAACCAAGAAGACCGCCTGGATGATGCTTTCCTGAAACAAGTTACATATGCTTCAGGGAAGCAGGAACTGGTAGTTTGGGGATCTTTGGGGAGACTTACTACTCCACAGAGCATGGATTTCCCCCCCCCCCAACTTCCTGGCCTGTCTTGCAGACAATTTGTGTTTTCAAAAGGTGGAGGAAGAGATGAGGAGATTGACTGACCTTGGCATTAATCCAGCCTATAGGGAAAAATAGTTCAGTGGCTTTAAAGCAGTGGGAACTTGGGGCAGGAACGACGGCAGACAGTGGTCATGCATAGTGTGCTGGAATTCAGGCTCCTACGGAAAGCTTAAGGGAGGTGTAGCTAAATAGATATCTTGCATTTAAGGAAGGTGATTTTAATATGCTCAGAGAAATGCTAGTCAGGAAGATTCCATGGCCCAATACGCTGACAGGGAAGGGAGCTGAGTTGGGTGGGAGTTTCTGAAGGAAGCCTTACGAAAGGCAGAATCGCAAACAATTCCAGTGCGAGAGAAGATCAGAGCATAGGTAGACAGTGGAATGTTGGAAGTGAACAGCTGGTCATGCAGATGTTATTGCAGTGGTTTGGCTTCTTCAGCCATGGCCTACATGACAAAATGAAGGACTCCTGGTAGGAGATGAGCGTTGTGTGCTGTTGTGGCCACTCCTGTCCTAAACTGATCGGTCGAACAAAAAGGGTAAGGACTTGGTGTTATGTGCAGATAATGCAAACAGCTGCACAGAAGTACTTGAGTCTGAGAGCAGAAGCTGTTTTGAAAGTGTTTGGGTGAGGGCGGCAGAAGAAGAGGGTGACGAAAGGGATGTTCAGCCAGCAGGAAGATGCTTTCTTGGAGCAGAGCCTGCCACTTCCAGAGAGGAAGGAAGACAGCCTGACCCCCATGAAGAATGGAAGGTTGCCAGGATCAGGGGTGGGCGAGCAGGCATGGAAGGCTCTTCAGGTGCCTTGAAGGGCTGCTGCCCCTTTTGCTGATGAAACTTGGCTGTTCAATTGCGTCTTTCCAGGGTGGAGCTTGCACTCTGGGTGTGACCACAGCCTTCACTTGTTTAGCTGGTCCTTGTCTCGTGGTGGGGGGAGGAGGAGGAGGAGCAGCCGCTGTTGCCGCCGCCGCCTCTTGCCTGGCCTGCAATGTCTGAAGAGAAGCAGCCGTCATGATGTGGGGCCTGTGGTCCTTGCCCCAGAGGTGGCATTGCGGAGCAGCTGCCCACCTGTGCCCCCTGCCACCCTCCCTCACACTTTGCCTTCCTGACGCAGACGGACATCATTGACCACAGCTTTGCTGTGGAGTGGATGCAAGACTTTGAAGCCTTCCAGGACGCCCTCAGCCAGGAGACCACCTATGTCAGCAACTTGACTCGCTCCCTCAGCCTGGTGCTGGATGAGTTCTACCACTCGCTCAAGGTGGGCATGGCTCCCCCCACCCCCATCCAGGTGTGGATGGTGAATGGGACCTCTTTGCAGGCACACTCCTAAAATTGCATGAAGTTGGCATTTGCTTCCCACCTTCACTCTGTCCAACTTTCAGGGAAGCAGCTCCAAGGAGGGAGGGGCACCTTCCTCTGCAACCCACCCCCCGAACCCTGAGTATCCCAGATGCCCTGTGCTGTTGCATCTGGACAGGCTATCGTGGATGCTTGCAGGACTTGGTCCAGGGAGGCCTGAGAGTTCAGGTCCCCCCCCCCCCGGCTAGATGGCCTTGGATGGGTCCCTCCCCTTTTGCCACCTCTTCTGGAAAAGGAGCTTGTGCCCGTCACTCCTGTCCCTCTGGGAGGGTGGTTAGGCAATGTTCTGGTGCTGATGCTCCACTGGAGCAGAGGAAGGGAGCCAGTATGGTGTAGTGGTTAAGAGCGGTAGACTCGTAATCTGGTGAACCAGGTTTGCGTCTCCATTCCTCCACATGCAGCTGCTGGGTGACCTTGGGCTAGCCACACTTCTCTTAAGTCTCTCAGCCCCACTCGCCTCAGAGTGTTTGTTGTGGGAGAGGAAGGGAAAGGAGAATGTTAGCTGCTTGGAGACTCCTTCGGGTAGTGATAAAGCGGGATATCAAATCCAAACTCTTCTTCCTCTTCTTTGCAAGCCCCTCTCCTGTGCTCAGTTCCCACCCTCTGCACAAACCCTGTGTGAAACGAAGGACTTTCCCTTGCAGGTAGTTGGTGTTTCTGCTGTCCAGGGAACAGGGCTGGATGAATTTTTCGAACTCCTCTCCAAAGCTGTTGATGAGTATGAGAGGTGAGAGAGTCCCCTTGTGTAAGGGGTCACCTAGTCCAGTGTCCAGTTCTCACAGTAGCCAACCAGCTGCCTGAAAGCAGATCCAGAGGCCAACAGGAGCCCTCTGTACACCTGCTTTTCTCTGCAACTGGCATCTAGAGGCATCCTCCCTCTGCTTGCGGAAGGAGAAGATGGCCTCCTCCATGCATTGTCCTAATCCTCTTCTAAAGCCATTCAAATTGGGGGCCATCACTGCCTCCTGCAGGAGGGAGTTCCAGAGTTGAACTGCATGCTGTGTCAGGAAGTCCTTCCTTTTGCGTGTCCTGAGTCTTCCGACTTGCAGCTTCATTGGATGCCCCCAAGTTGCAGCATTACAAGAGAGGGATGAAATCCTTTCTCTCTCCCCTTCTCTGTCAGGCAACCTCACAAAAACTCTCTTGACTTGTGAGGCTTCTACCATCCTATATGATTGTTTTGGACTGGAAAAGCCTCAAAACAAAGCAGCACTTTGGCATGGAGCCCTGCAGGCTTCCGTTGCGTTTACTTCCTGTGCTTCAGCAGAGTATAGCAGAATGCAGTGGATCTGTGTGCCCTGTGCCTTAGACTAGAGCTTAGGCCATCTCTTCTCTGGTCAGGAAAAGCGAAAGTAAAAACAACACACAGACAGAGAACAAAGGCAAAGTCCAGTCTGTGATCCTCCCAGTGGGCGGGGCATATTCCAACAGCTGTTTTAACCCTGTAAGCTCAGGATCCACTCACATCCTGCTGTGCTGCATCCCAGAACAATGGCCCAGATGAGTTTGCATTAACTCCAAGGCTTCCTGCAAATCCATTTGGGGATCCCTCTAGATGCAGCATAGGGTGACCAGAACAGGGGGCCTTTGAGGGGGCAAGACCCCCTCTGCTGCTCTGTGGGAAGACATGAAGCCCAGGGGGAAGTCTTCCCCTGCCCATTCCAGCCCTGCCCTTGGGTCAGTGACTGGAGGTCTGGTCCTTGCTGGAAGGGGCCCTCCTCCTAGTCTCCACAATGGTTGCCTGGGAATGAGGCTTTGGTGCCCAAGAATAAATAGCTAAAACCCATTTCTCTTCTCCTTCCCTCCCTCCAGAGAATACCGCCCAGAGTATGAACGCTTAAGGAAGAAAATGGTGAGTCTGTCTGCAGATGCACTTGGCATGTTGCTCTGCCCTCTGTTGGTGCTTCCCCTGCCCCCAGTCAGTCACATGGGAAAGGCTCCCCCCACATCATCATCATAATTTTATTATGTGTGCCCCACCCATCTGACTGGGTTGCCCCAGCCTCTCTGGGCAGCTCCCATCAAAATATTAAAAACACAACAAACCTCAAACGTTAAAAACTTCCCAATACAGGGCTGCCTTTAGATGTCTTCTAAAGTTGTGTGGTTCTTCATCTCCTTGACATCTGACGGTAGGGCGTTTCACAGGGTGGGCACCACGGCTGAGAAGGACCTCAATGTCCAGGCTGGACAATGTGGGTGGAGACGCTACTTCCGCTTGTGTAAGTCCTCCTTTGGCCTCAAGGTGGGCACTTCCATCTTACCAGCTGATGGAGGGAGGAGAGGAGGTCAGGGAGCACCTCCTGCCGGCATGTTGGGGGCTCCCAATTGCCTTCCAAGTGGCCAGAGGAGGCTTCTGCTCTCCTTGCCAGGAGCACTCAAAGCAGCCGTTGGCGCTCAGGATGTGTGCACATAAGATACTGGAGTCCTGAGTGGCTTCTCCTTCCACTCTCTCGGCTCCGAAGGACACGCTCAGGATCCCTGTGGCTGCTATTGTCTCTGTTTATAGACAGCTTCTGACCTGAAGAACTCAGAGCTGCTGTTGGCCCTGCAGGGCTCTGGCTTCTCACCAGCCTTGCTGCTGGTGGCAGCAGCAGTTGCTTTAGGAGCTGCACAGGTGCGCTTTGGGCACCACCAGGGCAGGCTGGAGCCCCGCAGGTGCCAACTGGAGCTCTGCTGCAGAAGGCAGGCTGGAGGGCTGACAGGAATTGCTTCCTTCCCTTTCCTTGCTTGCAGGAGCAGGTGGAGAGCCAGCGGCAGCAGGGGCAGCTGCAGCGTCTGCAGAGAGACCTGGGCCCCCTTGCGATGGAGAGCAGTGCGGCAGCCTCAAGTGAGTCAAGGCCAAGGGGGTGGGGCTGTGGAGACCTTGCAGGGAGGCTGGCCCTGAAGGCTAGAGAGGCTGCTTGGGGGCCACAACTGGTGGACACACTGGCTCTTGCCTTCGAGCAGGGAGGAAGCTCCAGAGGATGCTGGCAGTGCCAACCTTTCCCCCATCCCTTGAGCCGTTGCTCTGGGGGGGGCAGAGAGGGTGCTGGGCGGGGTCTGTACCCTGGCTGACTGCTTTTCTCAGCTGATCAGCTGGGGAGCCTCATGCTGTACCTGTTGGATTAGGCTGCTGCTGTCTCCTCCCTGGATTCCCAGCCAGCCTCTCCCTGTTTATGCCTGTGACTTCCGCCTGCCTGCCATGGCTGCGCAGCCCCTCTTGAGCAAGCAGGATGGGAGTCTTACTGGCACAGAGCTTTGCCCGTTGCCTTGTGGTGGGGGCAGGAGCGACAGAGGTGGGCCCCTGGCAGGCGGGTGGGGGGCACAGTCTGGGGCCAGGACAGGCTTGGCAGCCACTTGGCTTTTGTCTCCAGGCTCCATAGCAGAATCCGCAGCGGGTCCCTCAGCACTGATTCTGACCCGAGGAACTTTGGAGGGGGAAGAGGAGCCGGAGGAAGGCCAAGAGAGTGACACTGATTACATTGACCACGAAGGTAAGGCGGGCTCTGGAGATTGGGAGGGGTCAGTGGTTTGGGGGGAGAGGAAGGCAAATCAAGAGACCGGTGGGGGGAGGAGGAGGTGGGGGCATCCTCCAAAATGCCTGCATCCCCTTTCAGCGTGGCTGGTTTGTTGGTGCAGCATGAGCCCTTGCCTTGATCTCAGAAGGACTTTGTGCAGCAAGCTCGCTTTAAATCCGTTGGAGTTGGCCGGGAATGATCCCTACGGGATGGTCTTCCCCCTTGGTGGTGCTTTTGGGACCCACTTCACCCAGGGCCTTTTTTGTCCCCTGCCCTAGTGACGGAGGAGAGCTGCGAAGAACCCGCCTTCCGGAACTTCTTGCAGGAGGCGAAGCAGCGCTATGCCGCCAGAAGCGGCCACTAGGGGAGGCGAGAGGAGAACCCAAGGGGGGCCTGGAGCTGGAGGAAGTGGGGAGAGACTGGCCAGCCCCGGCTCCTTGGTGCCCACACAGGAGGATTCTTGGGCCGCCCTTGCTGTGCTGCCATCTGGACCAGTGGAGCTGAGGACTTCTACCTGTAAACACCGAGTCCTTGGAATTGATGGCAGCGGCTGGGACCCCATTTTGTTTGGGGGTGAGGCTGCAGCAGAGACCGCCTTGGCCAGGGGAGGCAGGGTCAACCATTGTGGAAGAGCATGCGTTGAAGCAACCCATCTTCCCATTGTCGCCCAGCGAATTTCACTGTAATATTGTATGTGTTCAGTTTGTAAGTTATCATGAGATAATGTATATTTTGTTATGAATTGCTGCTTCTGCCTCTTCCTGCGGGGCGTATGTGTGCTGGGTGGGCCCCCCTTCCCTGGCCACCTATGCCAATGGGGAGGCAGGCGGGGCCTTTCGGAATGGCATGGGAATCTTGGGTGGTGGACCCATTTCCCTGATCATCTTGAGGGTCGAAGAAGATGTGGCTGGGCTCCCTCAAAGGAGAAAAGG
The DNA here is from genome assembly GCA_034641385.1 of Darevskia mixta. NCBI lineage: Eukaryota > Metazoa > Chordata > Lepidosauria > Squamata > Lacertidae > Darevskia > Darevskia mixta. The sequence goes on along the minus strand of JAWWNH010000142.1, from coordinate 2,352,394 downwards.
CAACAAGGGGAGGGGCCTCCCTGAGGACCTGCCTGGGTTGGGGCTGGTCCTCCTTTCACCTGTTCTAATAAGGGAGCTGGAGTTGGGGGTGAAGCAGCAAGTACTTCTGGCTGGCAGAAGCCCAATAAGAGGGAAAGCAAGGGCTCCCAAGGAACCTCCGAAGCGAGGATGGGCAAGAAAGTGGTGCCCATGGTTTAGCGTACAGTGATGGGGGGGGCAAAATTTCCTACCTTTACATCTGTGCTGGTGGTGTCTGACTGGGAAAGAGGTAACAGATTCCCCCCTTATGTGGCAGCTGTGAGAAGGCAGATCCCCCCTCCCAGGGATCTTTAGGAAAGGGGTGGGAAATAAAAACTGCTTGGAACAATCCTGCTCCTTAAGGCCTCCTTGCTCGAAATGCCTCTGAGCATCTTCCAGTCAGCTCCCTTGTCCTCAAGGGAAGAAACTTGTTCCCAGAGCCAGGAGGATGTTGCACTCAGCGCAGACCCACCACTTTGGTCCAGGAGGCAAGCAGTTGACTTTGCAGGTGGTTGGAGGGTCCTGGGCACTCGTCTCTTGGCTATCCATTGTTATTGCATTTACTGTAAGAGCAAGACAGAGAGGTTCGCCTGTCCTGTCTGCTTGCACAGCTGCTGTTGGAGCTCCCCTTGCACTGGTACCCAAGCTTGCTTTATTTTTGTACTCCTGGGGGGCTTGTGCTGCAGCCAGTTAGATTAAAAAGACTTGCTTTATGGGGCTGCATCAGACTGCTGTAGAAACTTAACAGGGTTGTAGATCAGACGAGGGGAACAGTGACTAGGCTCAGACGGGCAGATTCAATGGAGGCTGCAAGTGTGTGGCTTCCTACTCAGTCCTAATGTGCATTTTTCTAAACATGCATTCCAGGTTGTAAAGCCTAAACTAAAAGCATTCTGCATATTAAACCATTTAACAAATCTCCTTTGAAGCTTAAACTGAGCAAGACCTTTCCGGCAGAAAAGCTCACACACTTTGTTCAGAAACCACTTTGCCCTGTGGCTCTTGGGAGGGCAGAGCCAGACACCCCGTTTGCTGCCTGGGCTTCTAAGCAAGGTGAATACCTTCTCCCCTGCTGAAAATGGCTGGCCTGGCCACTGCTGACCAGAGCAGAGCACAAAGCAGCTCTTGGCCCTGCGCTCCCCAAGTGACTTGCAACCAGGCCTTGGTCTGCTGAAGACTGCGTCTGCTTTCCCAGGGGAGTGAGTGCCTCTTGAGGGTCTCTCCCCATCATCCAGAATTCCTGCCAGAGTTGTCCCCCCCCCCACCACTCCCAGGAGGTGCTCCTCAGTTCTTTGTTCCTGGGTCTCTGGGGAGTTTAAAGAGAGGCAATCCCTCCCTCTGCCACCTCTTCCATGGTGGACTGGCTCTTTCCTCTTTTTCTACTAGCAGGGAATTGCCTTTGCCTTTCCCCACTTGTGGGCAACCACATGCAAATCAGTTTCCAAATCCCACAGCAGTGATGGTGCCAAAGTGGCTTTTAGTTGTTCCCGTTTTCTTGACTTCAAAAGGAGCTCTGTTCCTGAACCCCCAGAGGAGTGTTGGCCTCCCTGCTCCCTTTCACAGGACACTTCCCTGGTCAAGATGGGCAGTAGTTTTCCCCGTCAAAATTCATTCTGCAAGCCAGATTGCAATCACAATTAGGCAATTGGGTGGATGGTGCAAATTTTGCCATGGAAAAAAGGTAAAAAAGTAAAGGACCCCTGCAGGGTTGGAAGGGATCCCAGGGATCATCTAGCCCACCCCCTGCAACGCAGGGACTGGAATGCTGGAACTCGTGGACATCCAATGAAGCCGAATGTTGGGAGATTCAGGACAGGCTGGGAGGTTCGTCCAACTTTGATGGCTTTAGAAGAGTCCACAAATTTCATTGTGAACCCGGTTCAATGGCTATGCTCTGCCTTCAGTGTCCGAGGCAAAATGCTTCTGAGAACGAAGTGCTGCTGCTCTCAGGTCCTTGGGGGCTTCTTCCCTTTCGGAGCGCCTAGTCAGCCGCTGTGAGGAGACTGGAATAGTTGGGCCTGATCCAGACAATGCTGAAGCTGTAATGACACAGTGGGCAATGGACGCTGTAATAAGAATAGGGTGCCCGTACATAAGTGCGCCCTGGAAATGCAGGGATCGAAGGGCGCACGGTGCCCGCCCGCGCAGGAGGGGGCCCGGCCAGCCGATGCAAAACCAGCGCCCCCGCCGTGGCCCGGCCGGCGGTACTTCTCTCTGCGCTCCTCCCAGCGGTCATTCCTCTGGTCGCTGCCATGGATGCACGACCTGACTTATCTGCAGGCACCGAGGTTGCCTGCAAGGGATTCCCACATGGCAGGGTTGATGTGGGCAGCCCTCACGACACGCTCGCAGACATCTTTGCAATGCAGAGTAGGTCTGCCGACAAGCCTGGTGCTTGAAGGCAACTCCCCATAGAGCCCCTTCCCGGGGATCCTGCCATCTTCCCTTCCGTGAACACGAGCAAGCCGGTGTAGGCGGCGCTGAGACAGGAGTGCGAAGATGCTGGGAATGTGGCTTCTGACAGATGCTCTTTTCCCCTTTGGAAACCTGACAGTGGGGGCAAAGTCCGCCGCCTCAAGGGCAAGTGAGGCCGAGCCGCAGCAACCCGGCTTGGAAAGGAGGCAGCGGCGGGCTCTCGGGGGGCCAAGCACGTGGCCTCCGCTGGGGATGCATTGCCCCGCCCACCGCTGCAGCTGGTGCCCGGAGCCAGCGCGGCGATGCGGCGGCGGAGAAGGTGAGCGGCAGGGTCCCCCTCCACTTGGGGCAGCCCAGCCCTCTGGCCCGCGCCCGGGTGGGGGGTTGCGAGGGAGGAGGGGAGCGCCCACCGCCAAGCATCGCGGGCGGCGCAGCCTGATTGTTGTTCCTGCCGCGCGTCTCTAGCCGGGAGGTCCCTAAGCTGGAGACCGGCGGCACCAGGTGCGCAGCGGCGCGCAGAGGACAGGGCGACCCTGCCCGTGTCGGGCGCCTTCGGGGGCTTTTTCTCCGGCTCCGGACGCGCTCTAGCCCTCGGGCTCCCGCCTGTTTGCTTTCCTCCGGAGCCTTGGGCAGAGGAAGGGGTTGCCGGGACTCAAAGCTGGCAGCGGGGCCGTGTGCGTGGGGCTGCCCCACTTTCTTACCCTTTTCACCCACAGCGGCTGCTGCAGAATTTCCCTTTGCAGAAGCCGCGCCGAGTCTGGTCAGGCAGCCGAGGCCTTAGCGGGCTCGAGGCTTTGTCCATTTTATAGATGGGAAATAGAAAGATCAAACCTCGCCCCCGGAAAAGGCCTTCTTCAGAGATGAGGACCCCCCCCCCTCCTCCCCAAGGCTCTGGAGCAGAAGCAAGCGAGGAAGGTCTGGTCGATGCCCCTCAGAAAGGAGCTGGAAAACGACCCAGGACCTCCCCTGCGAGGACAGCTTACAACATTTAGGGCTCTTTGGGTTGGGAGGGAATGGGATTTAAAATGCGGGGAGAAGTTCATGAAATGATGGAGGGTGTGGAGAAGGGGGGGGGGAATCTCTTGGTCACCCAGGGAAATGTATTAGCCATACATTCAGGCCAAATAAAATCAAATGTTCCTTTTTACAGTGTGTACTTGTGGAACTCATTGCCACAAAAGAATGGCAATGGCAATTCTGGTAACTTTTAAAAAGTTTGACATGCCTGGAGGATGAATAGGGCAGTTACATGGGACCTGCATTCTAGAGGCAGGAAACTGTTTGCTGGGGGGGGGGGGTGCCAGTCTGCCTTGAGCTGCTCCAACCAGGCTGCCCTTCTGCCCTGACAAGCACTTTGCTACTCCAGCCACGTAGCTGACCCTGTGGCCAAAGGACTGAGCCATGGCACCCCCAGATGTCTCACCTTGCTGTGCCCATCTCTCCACAGGCCCGTGGACCCCTGGTGCTGCCTGCGCCCCCCCTGGCGATGGGGACAGGGCTGTGCCTGGCTGAGCTTTGCTCTGCTGTGCCTGGCCACGCTCTCCTTGCTCTGCCTGCAGTCTGGGCTCATGCTGCGCTTGGCCCACCATGGGGCAGGAGGACCTCCGACTTCTGCAGCTGCTGCTATCTCCCGGAGCCTCCAGCCACCCTCCGGAAGCAACCAGACTCTTCAGCGGCTCCTGGGTGCTGGGTCTGCCAACCGGGGCCTTTCCTCTGCCCAGCAGGCTCCATTGTGGCACTTCTTCCTCTCTGGCCTGTGGAGATTCTGGCATCACCTTGCAGAGGGGCTGGGCAGGTCCTGGAGGGGCTCCAGGATGACTGTCCAGTTGCAGCCCCTACCCTGGGCTGCCTGGCAGAAGAAACTCTCTTCGGGGGTGCTGGGCCCTCGCCTTCAGCAAGTCTTCCAGAACTACCAAGCCATGAACAAGTACCGGGTGCCCCCGGGGGCCGCGCAGCGCCGAGGGAACCCCCATGCCGCTGGGACAGAGCTCTTGTGCCAGCTCCAGAGCCGTGTGGCAGTGACCACACTCCTGGGGGATGAGGGGCCCTTTGCAGACCCAGAGTGGAGGGGGCTGCTGCCCCACAGGAGCCTGAGGCAGGAGCTGGGCCCCCTGGGGAAGTGTGCCGTTGTCAGCTCTGCTGGCTCCATGTTGGGCTCCGGACTGGGCAAGGAGATTGGTGAGTGCTGGTTGGAGGGAGGGAGGGAGGGAGGGAGGGAGTGGGGGAGCATCCTGGCGGGTGCCTGGCACAGCCTCCGGGGGGGGGGATGCCTTGCCCTTCAGGAGTGGGCGCCCTGCATCCTGGCACTCGGGAGCATGAAGCAACCTGCCTCTCCCGTTTATGGGACTCACCCGCTACAGTTGGGCTTCAGAACAAAATAAGAGCCTGCAGGATCAGGCCGGTGGCCCGTCTAGGCCTGCACCCTGTTCACAGTGGCCAACCAGGTGCCTGTTATGGGAAGCTCACAAACAGGATCCCCGAGTCTCTCCTCCTGAATGCTGCTGGAATTCAGAGCATGGCTGCCTCTGACTATGGAGGCAAAGCAGAGCCCCTGTGGCTACTAGCCATTGATAGGGGTTGTTCCCTTCATATCCCACCTAGTATACCTGCATCTCTCATCTCTATTTCAAGTAGTTTAGCAGCAGGAGGTTCTTGGATCCCCTTGGGTCTGTTCTCTCCAACACCCCTGCAGGGGAGTCCTGCTTGTGCCTTTTGTGTAAAATGCCATCTGAGTTCTCACAGAAGGAGCTCATTTCACATCCTAGAAATGTTAGCAGTGTATTTCTGTTGGCAAAGTCTCAGGTGGAAACTCCTAGCAATACTTTACAGTTACATAATGATAAAATAATAATAATATTGAAATAATGGGTAATTATCTGGTCTTCATGGGAGTCTGCTTGAAGTGGGGCATCTTGTTCCCCTGATGATGCAGCTGCCCCGGGACATGTCTTGAGCAGCCCCCCCCCCAGCATGGCTGGCTGCCCCCCTCCCCAGGAAGGGAGCTGCAGGTCTAAGAAGGGCCCTGGTTGGGTAGGGGTCTGCCTGCTCTCCCTCCCTCTGGCCCTCATTTTCCTCCTCTTAGACTCCCATGATGCTGTTCTTCGTTTCAACGGAGCCCCAACTACTGGCTATGAGCAGGACGTGGGCACCAAAACTACCATCCGCCTTGTGAATTCCCAGGTGGGCGATGAAAAGGAGGGGTGGCTGAGAAAGGACAGCAGGGTGTGGATATGGGTTTGGGTCAGATAAAGGGAAGAGCCAATTGGGGGCAGCCTAGTGGGGCTGTAGTGTGTGGGGTTATGAGCTTTGGACTACTGCTCGTAGTCACAATCCCTGCCCTCCGGCTCTAGGGTGTGCTGAAGCCCACTGACGTAAAGAGGCTTGAGGCACCTTCAAAACTAGCAAATGCTATTAATTATGAGATGAACTTTTGTGAACTCGGGCCCATGTCTTTAGGTGAGAGTTGAATGGCAGTGAGATGCAAAAATCACAGCCAGTGATCATCAGAGCTTCCATAAAAAGGCACACCTTCAGCTGCTTACCAGCAGATTGGTGAATAGTGCACTCATCTCGGCAGTGAACATCTGCCCTGGGTCAAGGAACCGTTCACAAGGAACCATTGTTGACAGCACAGGATGCTGGTGGCATTGGTAAACCAATGAAAGCACACAGTAGGATCAAGAGCTGTTGTCTCAATGTTACCCAAGAGTGATGGCGCTGAAGTTACTGCCTTCACCAGCTCCAGTGTGAGTTTGCGCTCTGGCTGAGAGGCACTTGTGCACTGCCAGGGCTTTGGATGTGGCATCAAGGGGCCTTGCCCACAGAAGTCACCCCCATGCTGCTCCTCTGCAGGTGAAAGGGGTGTGGGTGTGGGTGTGGGTGTGGGTGCGCGCGCCCACTCAGGTGCAATATGAGCAGCAGAAGCTGCCAAGCAGCTCAGAGCAAAAGGCATAATTTCTCTCAGGGGAGTAAAAGAGGATAGAAGAGGGAAGGATGGCCTCTCTAGAAGTGCAGAGAAAGGCGGGGCTGCCCTCTGCCAGCCAGCCTGCCCTTCCCTGCTAGGCTTCAGTGATCCCTGGGCAGGTATTTGTGGGCTCTGGGCAAGAAGCCCACATGGCTAACAAAGCTGCGCGTAAGGGCCAGTAACCCTCGACCCTCTCTCTCCCCTCCCCTCCCCTCCCCTCCCCTCTGCTTGCATCTGAACAACTTTCTGGGATCCTAGAGTCAGGCCAGTTCTGACCCCCCCCCCCCGCCGCCCTCTACCCCACAGCTGATGGCTTCTCCTGAGCAGCACTTTCTGGATGACCAACTCTATGCGCAGGGAGCCTTGGTTGCATGGGACCCAGCCCCTTTCCCAGGGGACCTGCAGGAGGTGAGACCCTCTCTCTGCCTTGTGCTTGGGGCAGGACGAGATCCGTGGGTGCCAGGGGAGGGCAGGGGCATCCTCTGTGAATTACACTCCCAGGACTTGATGGGCTACAGCAAATGCGAGGATTAGAACTCGTGCAAGGGGCTTTGGCTGCTGGCTTTGGGCTCCCTGGCGCCTCCTGCTGGCTGTCAGGGGAACTCCCTGCAACTTCCCTCTGGCTTGAAGGATGAATGCCACAGCTAGGAGGAAGGAGAGGAGTTTGGATTTGATATCCCGCTTTATCACTACCCTAAGGAGTCTCAAAGTGGCAAACATTTTCCTTTCCCTTCCTCCCCCACAACAAACACTCTGTGAGGTGAGTGGGGCTGAGAGACTTCAGAGAAGTGGGACTAGCCCAAGGTCACCCAGCAGCTGCATGTGGAGGAGCGGAGATGCGAACCCGGTTCACCAGATTACGAGTCTACCGCTCATAACCACTACACCACACTGGAAATCAAGAGGTGGGGTGGGGTGGGGTGGGGTGGGGTGGGGTGGGGTGAGGTGAAGCTCTGCTCTGCTCCGCACTCCCCTTTCTCCCTCTCCCGGCAGTGGTTCGAGGCCCCCGACTACCCCATCTTCAGACCCTTCCGCGCGGTGCGCTCCCAGAGGCCCCAGCAGCTCTTCCACCTGCTGCACCCGCGGGTGCAGTGGCAGCTCTGGGGGCTGGTGCAGGAAGGGGCACCTGAGGCAGTACAGCGGAACCCACCCTCCTCAGGGCTGCTTGGTAAGGAAGTATCTCCCTTCCTCTTCCTCCCTTTTTACTCAGAGCTCCTCTTTGCCCTGCTTTCCTTCCTCTCACTGGTTGGGGGCGGGGGCGGCTGGTGTTACTCCAGGGCATGAAGAGTGAGGCACCTTGCACATGCTCACGGGGACTCATCAAGCACCAACTTTCCAGCTCAGGTGAAAGAGGTTTCCTCCTGGCCCCCTCCTCTGCCGCCCTGCAGGTCCTTCTTTGCAGCGGCCCCACCTCCATCTCTCCCTCTTCCAGGGACGGTGCTGATGCTGTCGCTCTGTGACCTGGTCCATGTCTACGAGTTCCTGCCCTCGCAGCGCCAGTCTCCGCGGTGCCACTACTACCAGGACTATGTGGATGAGGCCTGCACGCTAGGCGCCTACCACCCGCTGCTCTTTGAGAAGGACCTCGTTCGCCGCATGAACCAAGGCTCATTGGCTGACTTGGCCCGGCTGGGGCGGGTGACGCTGCCTGGCTTCCGGGCCCTGAATTGCACCCTGGAGGAGTAGCAGCCTGGCCAGGGGAGGCGTGCGGTGAGGGGCCTGGGACACCCCTGCTGCTTAGTGGCCTGGGGGGTGGGGTGGGGGTGGGAGATGGAGACAGGAGATGGAGAAGGGGAGAGATGGGGTCTGAAGGGTGCAGCCAGACGAAGCCATGGCCCAGGTGGGGGTGGCAGGGCTCCCTTTGCACTCCCCACGGGCATCTCATGGGCCACTGCAGTGGGTGGAGTGCAGGGCATAGACGGAAGCGGATCTTCCTTGAAAAATATGAAGCTGAAGCTGAATCCCAGACGGGGCCTGACTTGGGTTCACGTTGCTTTAAAAAATGGGGTCCAGTCAACCCCTTTGAGTCACATGACTCAAACGGATTAATTCTGGGTGCTCTTTCTTTCAACAATCCCAAAGTTGAAGAGTCAGGTGATGCCAAGGCAGTCAGTTGGCCATTCTGCTGTAGAGCACTCCATCTTGTCTCCAGAAAATGATATAAGGTAGCTAGGAAACTCTCAGGATGTGAATATGTTGCTTGAAAAACCAGAAAAAAGAATAATAGAATCTTAGAATTGGAAGGGACCACAATGGGCATCTAGTCCAACCCCCTGCAAGACTGGAATAAAGAGTATTTTATAAAACGTGCTTCATGTAGTATGTATTCTCATAGGTGTCTATGATGGAATATTATATTGACTGTGGTCTTTTCTAGGTTTTATTTCATCGTTCAATGATGCTTCATGCATGTATAGAACATTTCTCTCCTTTTCACCCCCCATAGACATATAGAGTCATAAATTCATAGAACTGGAAGGAACCTGAGGGTCATCTAGTTCAACCCCCTCCAAGGAAGGAATCTTTCGCCCAACGTGGGGCTCAATAATTATAAGGCATCAGACATTTTTATTCACCCCAGTGACTTGGACAGGTGAGAAAATCCAGAACAGCCATTTTAATCCATATCTGAGATTTTTTTTAAAAAAACCTAAAAAAAATTCTGGTGATCTGTTATGGAATGACCCCCTTGAAGGTGGTCACAGGGGTGACCCAGAACTCATTGCTGATTGTGAAGCCCACCCACCCCCATAACAGTTCAAGCTTCAGGGTCCCATAATTGTAGGTCTGTCACTGTCCTGCAGAATGGTTGCAGGTACGCAACAGACAAGGTTGGTAGCCGCTTCTGGAAGCGAGGTTTTTGCAAGGCATCCAGCCCCAAGCCTGAGACCAAAAAACCAAACTGCCCCCCAGGAGGAAAAAGACACCAAATTCACATGGAGCACAAGTAAACAGGAAGCCACCTCACATTACCACTCTGTCAATCCCCTTCTGACTGTTCCCCGAGAAGCTGAAATCCTTCTTCGTATAGACTTCTGTGCTGTTTCGTGGCACTTTTTGGCTGATCCGTGGCTACTAGCCACAATGGCTGCGTTCTGCTTCTACGGCTACAGGTGAGATTCCTCTGAATACCTGTCGTGTCCCCAATGGTAACTGTAGCTAGCCGTCAAGAACGCACGCCACTCCGAGAAGTCAGCGGAAGATGTCTTGAAGTTTATTGTACAGCACACAGAGAAACGTGGAAAGTCCGTGAGGATTCTGAGGAGGCCATCTCAGAATCCCCCTTATGTACACCTTGCTGGGTGACTTCCAATTCCCCCCTCCCTTCTGCCCTAAAGGTCCGGGGTTAATCCTCTTCCCCACCCGGGGTGGCTTGGACAAAAGAGTTAACTGCTCTGGTCTACCTGCACTATTCATGGGTGCTTTTTACATTGTTATTGCGATGCTGACGGTTCCCGCCCGCCGCTGATGATTTGCGGTTCCCTTCCGCACCTGGGGTTGGGCCATCAGGTACGCACCCATCCTGGGGTTGTTTACCCCTCGAGGCATGCCTGGGCAAGGTCGGGTCTTGCTGCGCTCGGTTTAACCCCTGCGCGCCTGGCTCCGCTGTCGCCCCCTTTCCTGGCCCGCTGCAAGGTTCCCCTTCCTGGCGCCCGCATGGCGCGACCCTGTCTAGTCGGGTCGCGACATCCTGCCCCCCCAAAACTGACTTCCCCCTCCCCTGGGGAGCGTTCTGAGTCCCGGGGCCCCCCGGCCGGTTTGGCCACTGTTGGTGGAATCTCTTGACCAGCTGTGGGGCCAAAACGTCCGACGCCCACACCCACTCTCGGTCCCCCGTAGCAAAGTCCTTCCACTCCACCAGGTACTGCAAACTGTGGGATGTATAACACTGGTGCAGTCAATCACAACATTCCTAGAGTGTACACAAAGGGGACTTGGTCCTCCAGGTAGAGTTTCCTGTGCCAAGACTGAAATCACTTCCTTTGTGTGACCAGAAGTGGGAGTGGCCTTACCTGTAGCTATTCAAAGATACAGGTGAGCTGCTACTCTCTCTCTCTTCCCACCAGGACTCCGAGGATGCAACATCTCAGGAGATGCTCTCTTGGCTTCCAGCCAAGAGAGGCCCACATGGAGCCTTTCTCCCTTAAGGGGAATCTCCACATGTAAATACATTTAATCTAAGCTAGCCTGCCTTCTGAGACTGCCTGTATGAGCTTGGAATGTCTGTAAGTAAAAGCTTTATACTTTTATAAGCTTATGTGTCGTGTATTTTCTTTTAAGAGGGAACCAGGGGAAATATGTGCCAGGATCTGCCTTGTTCTAGAAGTTCATAGGAACTTAAACGCCACGCTTTGCTGCGCTTTATTGGGGATGAGAAACTCTGCTAGTTTGGAGCTTGTTAGCACAAGCTGGGATAGGAAATATTAATCAATATTCCCTCATCCACATTCCCTCTCATCTCCCACAAAGGGTTTTGGGCCCAGAACTGCGTATTTTGTGTATTTTTAAAGGATTGCTTTGGATTGTGATTTTTGGCAGAGTAGAATTTTTCTGTTTGTACTTCCTGGTAAGCACATGGTCTTTTGTTCTCCATTGTGCTGTGAAAGGGGGATTAGCGACCCCTCCCCTCCCTCAGAGCTCACAGACCTCAGAGGCAGTGAAGATTAGTTTGCATTTTGAGATTTTTAAGTTTTGATTTTTGAATTTTAACCATTTTTGGGAATTTTTGAAATTTTTTAAATTTTTTAAATTTTTGAGGATTAAGATGGCAAGCTCAGGTTTTGATAGTGAAGCAAGATCAAGCTTTATGCTGCTGAATGATCGTAACTTTGTGCAATGGAAGCAGCGCCTTTTAGTGCATCTTGGTGCAAAACAAGTGCTTAAAGCGGTGAAAGATCCCAAACCTGATTTTGCTGATTTAACCAAGAAAGCAGATTGGGAAAGGCAAGATGCAGAAGCTAAACACATAATTTTGAGCAGTTTGAAAGATGAGCATTTATCTCTGATTGACTATGAAAGTGATGCATCTCAGATTCTAAAAGATATTGAGAGGGTTTATGCACAATCATCAGAGAACTCTTATAGACATTTATTGGATAAACTGCTGAAGTTAAAGATGAATTCCAGAGAACAATTTACAGGGCATTTTAAGGACTTTAATGAAATTGTTCAAAGGATTGCCCTAACTCCCAGAGCTTTTGATGATGCAACCAAAGTGACTTTTATGCTGGCATCATTAGGAAAAGAATTTACTTCATTTAAGAGTATAATGGATCACACCAGAGATTTGACTTTTAATGAACTAGTAAATCACTTAAGAGAGGAATGCAGAGATTACCTTGATTCTCCACAAAGGAATCCAAGGAGGGACACAAGTTATGTTTCTAAGCAATTTCCCAAGTCTAAGGAAGTGTCCAAAGAATTAATATGCCATAACTGCAATTTAAAAGGGCACATTGCAAGGAGTTGCCAGAAGCCCAAGAATAAGTCCCGCCCCTTTCAACCAAAAGGTGAAAAGAAGGGGGGTCACGAGCGTACATTTCTACTGCAAGAAAAGAGTTTAAATGTGCAAAGAAATGAAAGGAAAAGTGACCAATTTATTTTAGATTCGGGAGCTACAAGCCATTTTGCGCATAAAAGAGAATATTTCAGAGAAATTAATGATAGTGAATGGACTGAAATCCAGATTGCTGATGGAAATGTTCTAAAATCACAAGGTGCAGGTTCAATGCGTTTGAAATTCAAGGTGAACAATGAATCTCTTGAAACAACTGTGCCTAATGTTCAATATGTCCCAGAATTGAATTGTAACTTGCTTAGTGTGTCTGCTTTAGACAAGAAAGGTTTCAAGGTTACATTTGCCAATGGAGAATGCAATGTAACGAAAAATGATGAGGTTTATGCTCAAGGGAAACTAATCAATGGTGTTTATGAGATTAACGTTTCAGAAAACCAATCAGCACAAGTCGCCCAATCCAAGCAGAAGCATGAAGCAGATCTGGAGCTCTGGCATCGAAGACTGGGTCACCGGGATATCAGAGTCATCCAGGAACTGCAGAATGGAGATCTTGTGAGAGGTCTACAGGTAAACAAAAGTAACACACCCACACCAAAGTGTATAACTTGTGTAAGTGAAAAAGGAGTCAAACCTTCTTTCCCACGTTGTGCAGAAAAGAGAAGCACAAAAGTTCTGGACATTGTGTACACTGATTTAGCTGGACCTATGAATATACCTTCCTTAGGAGGAAATAAGTATATTTTGATATTTTTGGATGATTATTCAAGGTTTTGTGTGGGATACCTTCTCAAAGAGAAGAGTGAAACAGTGGAATTGTTCAAGCAATACGTAAGCATGGTCAAGAACAAATTCCATCGAGCACCCACCACCCTAATGTCCGATAATGGTGGGGAGTTTTGCTCACGTGAAATGGAAGCCTTCATGGCTCAGGAAGGCATAGCACATGTGACCACAGTAAGCTACACACCTCAACAAAACTCTATTGCTGAGAGGAAATTTAGGTCCATCCTAGAGATGACAAGGTGTATGCTAAAAGGATCCAACTTGTCGAAGAAACTTTGGGGTGAGGCAGCAAATACTGCGATTTATATACAGAATAGGCTGCCAACAAAAGGCACAGAGCGCACGCCATTTGAACTTTGGCATGGAAGAGTCCCAAATTTGTCACACATACGTGTATTTGGAAGTTTGTGCTATTACCACGTGCCCAAGGAGCACAGACACAAACTTGACTCCAGAGCAAAGCCTGGTATCCTAGTTGGATACGCTTCTGGAGGAAAAGGCTACAGAGTTGTGGACTTACAAACAGGGAAAACAAGTTCACATCACGTGATTCATTTTGAGGAGTATGAAAAGGCTGACACAAGGAACACAGCAATTGACTGTTCCAATGAGCCACCAACAGAGGAGTTTGTAAGTTTTCCTTTTGAAGCCATACCAGAAACTAATCCACCTCCTAGTATTGTACCTCCTAGTGTTGTAGCACCCCCTAAAGATGACACCCCAGAAGACGCGGAGGACCAGATGTCAGAAGGCTCCAGAGACGAAGAGGACCCGTATGCAGGGATGCCGCCATTGGAAGGAGATGAGGAAGCTGATGCGGTTCAACAAGAGCCAGAGGTCAGACGTTCCTCCAGGTCCAACAGAGGCGTTCCACCACTACGACTGTCCTACTTTGCAGGGTCGGCGCCACCACAGGAACCTTCCACGTGGGAACAGGTTCAACGGTTGCCAGCTGCTGAGGCCAGTCTCTGGAAGCAAGCCGCGCAGGAAGAGATGGATGCACTGCATCGCAACAAGACCTGGACCCTGACAGAGCTACCTCCTGGTAAGAAGGCAATTGGGTCCAAGTGGGTGTTCAAGCTTAAGAAGGGGTCAGAAGGGGAGGTGCAACGCTACAAAGCTAGGCTTGTAGCACAAGGATTTTCACAACAGTATGGCGAAGACTATGATCAAGTATTTGCGCCTACAGTGCGATACAGCAGTGTTAGATTACTTCTAAGTATTGCAGCATCTAAAGGCCTATCAGTCCGTCATGTCGACATAGCAACAGCTTTTCTTCATGGGACGATTTCTGAACAGATTTATATGAAGCAGCCCAAAGGCTTTATCAAGCAAAATGAGGCACATCTTGTATGTAAACTTCAGAAAGGAATTTACGGTTTGAAACAAGCTGCAAGAACATGGAACCAGAAATTACATGAAATGCTGGTTCAGCTTGGGTACAAGCAGTCAACAGCTGACAAGTGCCTGTACACTAAGAACAGAAATGGACAATTCTCTTACATTCTGGCTTTTGTCGATGATTTATTAATATCAACGTCCAATGACAGAGACTATAAAGACATAGTCAGACATCTCAACAAAGAGGTGGAAGTAAAGGAATTGGGACTTGTCCAGTATTACTTGGGAATTCAAATTGAGAGAGAAGAAGACGGCTCATTTCTTCTCAGCCAGAAGCAGAAGATAATAGAACTGATAGAAAGCATGCAGATGCAAGGTGCACACCCTGTCGCGACACCCATGGCCACAGATTTTCTAAAGAATCAGCAAGATTCGAAGCTGCTGCCAGACAACAGCGAATACAGGTCAGCGATTGGTAAACTTTTGTATTTGGTTACTACCAGCAGACCTGACATAGCAAGTGCAGTGGGGATCCTAAGCAGAAAAGTGAGTTCTCCCACTGAACATGACTTGGGTGGGGTCAAGAGGGTGGTGCGTTACCTCAAGGGTACAATGAATTGTAAATTAAGATTGCCAGCTGTAAGGGACCCTAAGTTGGTTGGGTACAGTGATGCAGATTGGGCTGGGGATAAGGCGGATTACAAATCCACAAGTGGTTATGTTTTTATGTTTGGAAATGCACCTATCATTTGGGGCAGTTATAAACAGAAATGTGTAGCCTTATCGTCCACAGAGAGTGAATATATTTCAGCTTCGGAAGCATGCAGAGAGATCATCTGGCTGGATCAACTCCTGACAGACTTTGGTTTGCCGAGAAAAGGACCTGTCAGCTTGATGGAGGACAATCAAGGCTGCCTGCAGCTAGCGCAAACCGAAAAGTTCCTTGCACGTTCAAAACACATTGGGGTCAGGTATCACTTCATTCGCCAGATGATCCAAGATGGACTAGTAGAAATGTCCTACTGTAATACTCAGGAGATGACTGCGGACATTCTCACGAAACCCTTGCCACGAGAGAGTTTCCAGAACCTGCGTGTCAAGCTGGGACTCTGGGTGGTTGAATAAAGTTGTTTTATGTTTGTTAAATGTTGTTCAGACTGAGAAGGGGTTTGTGGGATGTATAACACTGGTGCAGTCAATCACAACATTCCTAGAGTGTACACAAAGGGGACTTGGTCCTCCAGGTAGAGTTTCCTGTGCCAAGACTGAAATCACTTCCTTTGTGTGACCAGAAGTGGGAGTGGCCTTACCTGTAGCTATTCAAAGATACAGGTGAGCTGCTACTCTCTCTCTCTTCCCACCAGGACTCCGAGGATGCAACATCTCAGGAGATGCTCTCTTGGCTTCCAGCCAAGAGAGGCCCACATGGAGCCTTTCTCCCTTAAGGGGAATCTCCACATGTAAATACATTTAATCTAAGCTAGCCTGCCTTCTGAGACTGCCTGTATGAGCTTGGAATGTCTGTAAGTAAAAGCTTTATACTTTTATAAGCTTATGTGTCGTGTATTTTCTTTTAAGAGGGAACCAGGGGAAATATGTGCCAGGATCTGCCTTGTTCTAGAAGTTCATAGGAACTTAAACGCCACGCTTTGCTGCGCTTTATTGGGGATGAGAAACTCTGCTAGTTTGGAGCTTGTTAGCACAAGCTGGGATAGGAAATATTAATCAATATTCCCTCATCCACATTCCCTCTCATCTCCCACACAAACGCCCTCTGTAGAGTCTGGAGTCCAAAATGTCCTTAACCTCATGGTGCTCCCCTCCCGCCAGGATCAACGGGGTGGGTGGCGCCGCCACGGGGTGCCAACCGTCGTCCTCCGGGGACTTCTTCAGCAAGCTGAAGTGGAACACCGGGTGTATCTGTTGCAAGTTCTTTGGGAGTTCCAGCTTCGCAGAAACTCCGTTGATTACCTCTAACACTTTAAACGGGCCCAAGTACCGAGGCCTGAGTTTCTTGCTGGGGAGGCCCAGCTTCAAGTGCCGCGTGGACAGGTATACCCGGCACCCCGCTTTGATGTCCCCCGCCGGTCTTCTTCGCTGGTCCGCCGTCCTCTTCTGCGCCGCCTTGACCTCCAGCAGTTGTTCCCGAAGGGACTCCCAGCACCTGGCCGTCCTCTCTCTCCACTTTCCGAGCTCCTCCGGCTCCCGGGCGGTGGGCTCTCCCAAGTCCGGCAGGTGCCTCAGGTCGATCCCGTAGACCACGGCGAAGGGGGACATCTCCGTGCTGCTATGTACGGAGTTATTGTAAGCGAACTCCGCCAACGGAAGCAGCTGTGACCAGTCGTCCTGCTGGTAGCAACCAAAACACCGCAGGTACTGCTCCAGCACCTGGTTGACACGTTCTGTCTGTCCGTCAGTCTGGGGGTGGTAGGCCGAGCTGAGTCCCTGTTCAATCCCCAGCAGTCCCAGGAACGCCTTCCAAAATCGGGACACAAACTGGGAGCCACGATCGGAAATGACCTTGTCTGGAACCCCATGGAGCCGAAAGATGTGCTCCATGAACAGCTTTGCCACCTGGGTGGCGGTAGGCAGTGAGGCGCAGGGCACGAAATGGGCTTGCTTGGAGAACAGGTCTACCACGACCCATATTGCTGTCTTGCCTCGGCTGGGTGGCAGATCCGTAATAAAGTCCATGGAGATCACCGACCAAGGTCGAGGTGGGACCTCCAGGGGCTGTAGGAGGCCCTGCGGCTTGCCCACTGCCGGCTTGCAGGTGAGGCAGATGGGGCAGCCTGCAACGTAGTCCTTGACATCTTTACGGAGCGTGGGCCACCAGAAGCTCCGCCGAACCAGCTTCCACGTCTTGACGAAGCCGAAGTGCCCAGCCGCTTTGGCGTCGTGGCATGCTTCCAGGGCGGCCCTCCGAAGGGGTTCCGGGACGTACGCGGCGCTCCCTCTTCGCCAGATGTCCCCTTCCAGTGTCAAGGAGTCCTGCAGGTTCTGTAGTTCCGTGTCTGTCGGATACGCTGCCACTAGTCTGTCGCGGAGCGCTGCAGAAGGCTGGCTGCGCTCCCGGGGGGGTGTCCCATCTTGACCCCCTGTCTGTCCCTCTTTCCTCCTAGCCTGGTTACGGGTGGTGACGGCTCGGGCTAGGTGTTTGTCCTCAAATAGCGGACGCATCTCTGTGCGGACGTCCGCCTCGTACTGGGGCAGGCGAGACAGGGCGTCCGCGAGGAAGTTGTCCTTCCCGGGGATGTGGCTTAGCTGGAAATCGTACCGGGAGAAGAACTCTGCCCACCGCATGTGCTTGGCGGTCAGCTTCCGTGGCTGTCGGAGGGCCTCGAGGTTGCGGTGGTCTGTCCAGACCTCAAACGGTTCCCTTGCCCCCTCCAGCCAGTGTCTCCACTCCTCAAGCGCCATGCGGATGGCCGCTGCCTCCTTCTCCCAGGTAGACCAGTTCCTTTCCGCCTTCCCAAACTTCCGGGACAGGTACGCTCCGGGCCTCAGACGGCCCTCCCCGTCCCTCTGCAGGAGTACCGCCCCCATGGCCACATCACTAGCGTCTACCTGCACCACCATGGGCCGGGCTGGATCCACATGGATCAGCGTAGGCTCGGCGGCGAACGCCCCTTTGAGCCCCTGGAAAGCCTCCTCCGCCCGGGACCCCCAATCCAGAGCCGCCCCGGGACGCTTGGCCCCCTTTCCTTTCCCCTTGGTACCTAGGAGATCGGTGAGGGGGGTCACCAAGGCCGAATAGTTGGGCAAAAAGCCCCTGCAGAAATTTGCGAACCCTAGCAGGCTCTGGAGTTGGCGCCGTGTCCGCGGCCGCTCCCACCCCAGGACTGCCTCCACCTTCTGGGGATCCATGGCCACCCCCGCCGCCGAGATCCTATACCCCAGGTAATCTAAGGAGGGGCTGTGGAACTCGCACTTGGGCAACTTGACGTATAGGTGGTTGTCCAGGAGTCTCTGCAAGACCTCCCGGACCAACCGGACGTGTTCCCGGGGGTCCCGACTGTACACCAGCACATCGTCCAGGTAGACCACCACCCCTTTGTACAGGAGGTCGTGGAGTACCTCGTTGATGAGGCTCATGAACACCCCCGGGGCCCCGCTCAAACCGAACGGCATTACCAGGAACTCGAACTGTCCAAACTGGCAGTTAAAAGCCGTCTTCCATTCGTCCCCCTCCCGGACCCGCACCCGGTAGTATGCCTCCCTTAAGTCTAGCTTCATGAAGATCGTGCCGGTACCCAACTGGTCCAGCAGATCCGGGATGAGGGGGAGCGGGTATGCGTTCCCTGCCGCTATGGCGTTCAACCCTCTATAGTCCTGGCACAACCTCCGGGTGCCATCCTTCTTGCCCACGAAGATGACCGGAGCCCCCATGGGGCTCTTGGCGGGGCGGATGAACCCTCTGGCCAGATTCTTGTCCAGGAACTCCCTGAGGTCCTGGAGTTCCTCCCCGGACATCTTGTAGATGCGTCCCTTGGGGAGGACCGCATCTTCTGGGATGTCGATGGCGCAATCTGTGCGGCGGTGGGGGGGCAGCTCGTCTGCCTCGGTTTCCCCGAACACCGCCGCCAGATCCCGGTACTCCGGGGGTATCTCCGGCGCCACCACATCCAGCTTGCCCTCGCCCCCGTGGACCCCTTTGGCCTCCCCCTTTCCAGGGCACTGGGGGTCCGATTCGACCCTGTGCTGCCCACACCTATCCAGGTCGAACGTCAGGCGCCCTGAGCGCCAGTCTACTATGGGGTTATGTTCCATCAGCCAATCCAACCCCAGCACTACCTGGTACCCATCCGTGGGGACCCTGACTAGCATCCTGGACTCCCGGTGGTCCCCCACCCACAAGGAGACCGGCCCCACTTCCACCCCAAACGGACCCCCCTTTATGGGACTGCCGTCCATCTGGACGAAAACTAAGGGGGTGCTCCGAACCTGGGTGGGCAAGTCCAGTTCCTTGGCCACTTCGGGGTGCAGCATACTGTGGTCGCAGCCCGAGTCCAACAGCGCATCGCCCGTCCATTGCTTGCCGCCGTCCGGGTTTTCCAGCCTCACCCGGACCAGGTTGGGTGGTCTTCCCGCCCGTTTCTTGGGGTCCGTTGACCCTGGCGGGACCTGCAGCCGGGCGTCCTTTACTGCAGGTCCAGGTCGTTTCCCGACCCCGAGCCTTCGGAGTCGGACTGGCGCTTTCCCCTTGGCTCCGTCGCGACAGCCGCCCGGCTCCCGGTCTTGGGTGTCCTACTGGTTCCCGACGTCGCTTGGGACCCTGCCGGGGTCCGGACCTCTCCTGGGGGTCGCTTGGGGCACGCCACCGCATAGTGTCCTGCCCCCCCGCACCTCATGCAGAGTCCCTCCCGGCGTCTCCTCTCCCGTTCCGGGTCGGGGGTGCGCTTGGGCCGGGGGACCCCCGCGCCATTGGCAGGGCGGAGGGTCCCTGAGTTCTCCGCGGGCCTTCGGTCCTTGCCCGCCCTGGGTTCTAGCTCCAGCATCCCCAGGTCTGCTTCCAACTGAGCCACCGTGCGGCACCAGCCGTCCAGCGTTGACAGTTCCCGGGGGGTCCCTTTCACTACGGCCCACTTGCGGAGCTCAGGATGGAGGCCCTCCTTGAAATAGTGGACGAGGACCTCCTCGTTCCAGGAGGAGATTCGGGCGGCCTCCCCCCTGAACATGTCTACATAGTCCTGTACCAGGAGACCCCCTTGCCTGGCCTTCTGGACCCGTCGCTTCGTCTTCTCCTCCGCCTGCGGGTCTTGGAAGCGCTCTCGAAGGGCCGCCAAGAAATCCTCCAGGGTGGCCAGAGCCGGGTCCCTGCGGTCGACCAGGAGCATGGCCCACTGGCCGGCCTTCCCCTGCAGGGAGGAGATGACCGCCGCTACCAAGTCCTCTGGGTCGCAGTCGTCTCCCCCATACCTTCTGGCGTGGTTCCTTGCGTGGAAGATGAAGGTGGAGAGTTCCGCCGGGTCCCCCTCGTAAACGGCCTTCAGCTCCGGGGGCGGCCTGCGCCGCGCCGTCGCCCCCCGGCGGACGTGCCTCCCGCGGGCCTCCAGGGTCGCTGCCGCGCGCTCGTCCTCGCTGCTGTCGCCCGTGGAACTCCCCGCCACTACGTCGTCCTCCAGCCGGCTGCTGCGATGTCTTGGCGGGGGAAGCACCTGCCCCCTCGGGGCCGTCCCGTCCAACCACGTCAGCCGCTGAGTCACTCCGGGCTCCTGACCTGAGCCCTCCCCTGGGGTCTGCCGACTGCAGACCCCCGATCCCGCGTGGCCTTGGCTCCCGCCGCCGCTACGACTTGTCCGGGGCACCGCGCCCCCACAGGCCTGGTCCAACGACCGGCCTGACTCCTCGCCAACCCGCAGCCGCTCCCAGATGAGGCGGTTCAGCTGCTCCTGGAGTCGCCGTAGCTCGCCCAGGCTCCCGCTGTCTGGTCCGGCCGAGGAAAGACTCCGTTGATTTGAGGTGAACAGATCCGCCGGCCGCTCGAGTAGGGTGCTCGAGGTAACGGGGGTCTGAAAACGTGCCGCTCCGCGCCATGGGGTTGCCATCTCGGTAGCTGCCGGTAAGCGATCCCAACACGATACGGACGTTGAAGTTTTTGGAGAATCCTCACTATGTCGTGTCCCCAATGGTAACTGTAGCTAGCCGTCAAGAACGCACGCCACTCCGAGAAGTCAGCGGAAGATGTCTTGAAGTTTATTGTACAGCACACAGAGAAACGTGGAAAGTCCGTGAGGATTCTGAGGAGGCCACCTCAGAATCCCCCTTATGTACACCTTGCTGGGTGACTCCCAATTCCCCCCTCCCTTCTGCCCTAAAGGTCCGGGGTTAATCCTCTTCCCCACCCGGGGTGGCTTGGACAAAAGAGTTAACTGCTCTGGTCTACCTGCACTATTCATGGGTGCTTTTTACATTGTTATTGCGATGCTGACGGTTCCCGCCCGCCGCTGATGATTTGCGGTTCCCTTCCGCACCTGGGGTTGGGCCATCAGGTACGCACCCATCCTGGGGTTGTTTACCCCTCGAGGCATGCCTGGGCAAGGTCGGGTCTTGCTGCGCTCGGTTTAACCCCTGCGCGCCTGGCTCCGCTGTCGCCCCCTTTCCTGGCCCGCTGCAAGGTTCCCCTTCCTGGCGCCCGCATGGCGCGACCCTGTCTAGTCGGGTCGCGACAATACCAGAGCACTGAATACGGCACAAGCAGGACCTGAGTGCAACAGCAACTCTCCACATTTGCAATGTGCAGCAACCTCTGAGACCTGAGATAATGCGGAGACATCGTGGCTAGTAGCCCCTGGTCGCCTCATCCTTTGTAAAGCCACAGAAGTTGGTGGCCATCATGACCTTTTGTGCTGTGTGAAGAAATGCCTCTGTCCACCCTGAATCTTCCAGCATTCAGCGTCACTC
The DNA here is from genome assembly GCA_034641385.1 of Darevskia mixta. Classification (NCBI taxonomy): domain Eukaryota; kingdom Metazoa; phylum Chordata; class Lepidosauria; order Squamata; family Lacertidae; genus Darevskia; species Darevskia mixta. The sequence continues at coordinate 2,330,951 of JAWWNH010000142.1, read as the reverse complement.
AATTACTATGCACTCCAGTATTGTGAACCAGGAAGGAAAACTTGTCTCTGTTGAAGGAGTTGGGTATGTTTAGCCTGGGAAAGAGGAGACTGAGAGGAGATAGGGTAAAAAAAAAAAGTAAAGGTAAAGGACCCCTGGACAGTTAAGTCCAGTCAAATTCAACTATGGGGTACGGCACTCATCTCCATTTTCAGACCAAGGGAGCTGGCCTTTGTCCACAGACAGCTTTCCGGGTCATGTGGCCAGCAGGACTAAACCGCTTCTGGCACTATGGGACACCGTGATGGAAACCAGAGTACACAGAAATGCCGTTTACCTTCCCGCTTCAGCAGTACCTCTTTATCTACTCATGCTGGTATGATTTCAAACTGCTAGGTTGGCAGGAACTGGGACAGAGCAAGGGGAGTTCACCCCATTGTGCAGATTCTAACTGCCGACCTTACGCTCTGCAAGCCCAAGAAGCTCAGTGGTTTAGACCACTGCGCCACCTGCGTCCCATGGAGAGCCACCTTCCAATATCTCAAGGGTTGTACCATGGAAGATGGAGCAAGCTTGTTTTCTCCTGCTTTAAAGGGTAGGACTCAAACCCATGGCTTCAAGTTACAGGAAAGGAGGTTTCAACTAAACACCAGGAGGAACATTCCAACAATAAGAGCCCTTTGGCAGTGAAACTTTCTCTCCTTCCTTGGAGGTTTTTAAGCAGATGTTGGATGGTCATCTGTCAAGGATGCTTTAGTTGAGCTTCTTGCATTGTAGAAGATTGGACTAGATGACCCTTGGGGTCCCTTCCAACTCTACAATTCTAGGATTCTCTGACATTCTTGCCTGTGCTTCAGCTATTGATATTCCCCACCCCTGCCACCCTGCAGATTAGTTCAGGGTGTGACCCAGTGTGACTGCTGGCAGCATGTCAACTCCTTACAACCCTGGACATGTATATCGGCTGCCTCCCAATGTTTCATCACATAGGACAGACAACCCAGGGTGGTGCCTGCTGTTTATGGGGTGGGGCTAAGCAGATATTCTTTTAAAAAATAAAAAGGGGCATGTTCATGCTACTATTTAGTCAAATTTCTAGAAGAAGAAGAAGAAGAAGAAGAAGAGGAGGAGGAGGAGGAGGAGGAGGAGGAGGAGGAGGAGGAGTTTGGACTTGATATCCTGCTTTATCACTACCCAAAGGAGTCTCAAAGCGGCTAACCTTCTCCTTTCCCTTCCTCCCCCACAACAAACCCTCTGTGAGGTGAGTGGGGCTGAGAGACTTCAGAGAAGTGGGACTAGCCCAAGGTCACCCAGCAGCTGCATGTGGAGGAGTGGAGACGCGAACCCGGTTCCCCAGATTACGAGTCTACCGCTCTTAACCACTACACCACACTGGCTCTTCTGGGGTGTTTACCTGATAGTCTGTCTGCAAAGAGAGCCCACTTGACTATTTGGGCAGGAGGGAGGCATAGATGTGGCCACAAGTCACTCCCTGACCAGTTCCTGGCAAGTAGATGTAAGCATTCCAGTCTGGGAGCATCATTTCAGCTGCCAAGAAAGTCGACTGTCCTCCCACAGAGGAGAAACCCTAAACTGCAATTCATATTCTCAGTCGCTGGCTCTTTCACAGCAACTGTTGAATTTAATATTGAAACAATCCCTGAGCATTTTAAGGTAACATCCTGTCCCTGGTTCCAGGTCAAATTGTGTCAGCCATATGCGTTTTGAACGACAAGCCTCCTGTAGCCCCCACTGCTTGCATGTGGAGTTCTGGCTTGTCCCGAGAGCTGGTCTTATGGCTGCCACAGGCCCTCCAAGAGGCCACTCATGGCTTCCTTTGTGGTTCACGTGAGTTCTTGAGTTCTTTGCGCTGTCTGCTCCCTCCCTGCCCACCCCCGGCACGCAGGCACAGCTAACGGAAAATGTTCTGAAAGCGCAACCTTGCTCCTCTGAGGCAACTGCCACCACCTCTGTGAGATGACTTCCCAGGGATGTGGTTTCTGCCCAGCGGGGTGGGGGGGTGCTTCCTTCAACCTTGACATTTTAAGAAGCAGGAAGCCAGAGGAGATCTGCTGAAGATGCGCAAGCAGGTGGCTCTTGCTCCCATGAAGCCGCTTCTCCCCTCTGCAACTGGCTCCTCTGAGATGTGAAGTAAGTTTTGTGGGAAATGGGGTGGGGGAGGAAGAGCCCCTTCTCTTATCTAGCAGGGAGGCTGCTGGTGTGAAGCCTCAAAGAAGAGGGAGGCTCCTCCTGGCCACCCCCTGCCCAGGCTCAGCAGGCAGAGGCAGGAGCCTGGCCGCCTCTCAGCTCCCTCGCTATTCCTTCCCATGGGAAAAGAGACAGGCGCTGGCCGGCTGGCCCAAGGCAGGATCTGAGAGGATGGGGGGGATGGGGCAGCCACACAAACACAGTTCCTCCAGGCAGAGGAGAAGCTGGACAAGGGCTTCCTGTTTCCGGCAGTGACAAATGGCTGATTCCCACACGACTGGACCCCAGCCGTGCCAGTAATTCAGGGTTGATATGGGGGCAATTAGGGTGGGGGAGGACTGTCTCGTAGACCCGCAGACCGTCCGAGATTTCCAGCTTGCATCAAGGTGCAAGCGGCAAGACACTGGGTCCCAGCACTCTCTGAAGCCACTCTCACAAGCCGGAAATATCTGTTTGATAAAATAATTAGATTTGGACAATAAACAGACATAGTCTGGACCGAAGAAGATTGAGAAAAAACCTGCAGAACTGCACAGTCCCTGGTGTTCAAGCTCGGACTTCAAAGAGATTCTCATCATGGTGTTTGGATTACGGAGGTGATTGGTATGGTCTTTTTTTCTACTCAACACCTACAATTGTTCTTCTATGCCAAGCCTCATTAAGAAGACCAAATTATTATTTTTTTTGGAAAGTACAGATGGACTTCTATTTATAATTAAGTATTTGCACAGCTTTACTTAGTATTGAAAGACTTGATAAGGACAAAAGAAGAAACAAGATGGTGCTTGTAAATATGACGCAGCATGGAAAAATGAGAATTCCTCCCTTTTTCGAGGGAAGTGGGAAATACTTGCTAGCTGACTTTATAATGACTTGAGATAACCATTTGGGACAACATACAGTGCATCTGTTTGCAGAATTTCTTCATTATGAGCGAGAGAGAAGGCTAAATGGATGTTTGGCAACCCCCCTTCTAGGGCCCAGAGGGGAGATTTGTGTGATCTCCGGGAAAGCTGATCAATCGCCAAATGACATATATCTGTGGAATACAGTCTATTTACATTGCAATATTGCAAACAGTATGCTCAACAGAAGTCACTGCATCAATAAATTAAGACAGGCTTGGACAACAGCCCAGATTGGAATAACTTAACAACTTGGGAGTTGTTGCGTCATTAAACTTCAAACAACAGACTTCATCAAAAGCCCGGATTGGGAGATTGGAATGAAGTCAGGAAAAGCTGCGCTGGTAAATAGAGAATTGGAAATATATATTACATAAACAAAGCGAATTTTAACAGGGAGAAATGTAAAGTACTACACTTGGGCAAAAAAAATGAAAGGCACAAATAAATACAGGATGGGTGACACCTGGCTTGAGAGCAGTACAAGTGAAAAGGATCTAGGAGTCTTGGTAGACCACAAACTTGACATGAGTCAACAGTGTGATGCAGCAGCTAAAAAAGCCAATGCAATTCTGGGCTGCATCAATAGGAGTATAGCATCTAGATCAAGGGAAGTAATAGTACCACTGTATTCCGCTCTGGTCAGACCTCACCTGGAATACTGTGTCCAGTTCTGGGCACCACAGTTCAAGAAGGATACTGACAAGCTGGAACGTGTCCAGAGGAGGGCAACCAAAATGGTCAAAGGCCTGGAAACGATGCCTTATGAGGAACGGCTTAGGGAGCTGGGTATGTTTAGCCTGGAGAAGAGAAGATTAAGGGGTGATATGATAGCCATGTTCAAATATATAAAAGGATGTCATATAGAGGAGGGAGAAAGGTGGTTTTCTGCTGCTCCAGAGAAGCGGACACGGAGCAATGGATTCAAACTACAAGAAAGAAGATTCCACCTAAACATTAGAAAGAACTTCCTGACAGTAAGAGCTGTTCGACAGTGGAATTTGCTGCCAAGGAGTGTGGTGGAGTCTCCTACTTTGGAGGTCTTTAAGCAGAGGCTTGACAGCCACCTGTCAGGAATGCTTTGATGAGGTTTCCTGCTTGGCAGGGGGTTGGACTGGATGGCCCTTGTGGTCTCTTCCAACTCTATGATTCTATGATTCTATGAAAGCTATACTTGATGGATGAAAGGATATATGATTTCGGACATGATTGAGAATTGCTTAGCCAGGGACGGAGAGGAGGAGGAGTAGGAGTTTGGATTTATCACTACCCAAAGGAGTCTCAAAGCGGCTAACATTATCCTTTCCCTTCCTCCCCCACAACAAACACTCTGTGAGGTGAGTGGGGCTGAAAGACTTCAAAGAAGTGTGACTAGCTAGCCCAAGGTCACCCAGCAGCTGCATGTGGAGGAGCGGAGACGCGAACCCGGTTCACCAGATTACAAGTCTACCACTCTTAACCACTACACCACACTGGCTCACACTGGAGAACTTTAAAGCATTAAGATTGGAATGTGGAAAATATAAGAACAACAAGAAGAAGGCAGAAATGACAATTTTGGAGATATACTTCAGAGGTCCAGACTATGGGAAGCCCGGAAAAATTAATAATTAACAATTTGGACTGTAATTTGGTTGTTTTTTTTATTTTAGTTTATTGATTTTAATTGGATTATGATTGGATTATATGTTAATTGGCTGCTTTTATTGGAAAATTAATAAAGATGATTTAAAAAAAGAAAGAAGAGAAGCTGGACAATGGCTGCTTCCTCCAGACAGCCTCCAGGACACCCAAGGCTGCCCTGTCCCTCTCCTCCAGACAAGGGTCAGTGGTTCTCGTGGCTGACCCTCTTAGTGTACATGCAGGGCCATTCCATCCTTTTACTAAAAACAATGCAGAATTTACCATTTGTTAGGAGGACGTCACTGACTTGTTTTAATAAAATATGCATGCCACTCGATTGTAGGGGGGGGAACTCAAAGTGGTTTACAAAAAAGATAAAACTAAATCACTAAAAAAATTACAAACATAATATATCACGTTAAAAAACACAAAAAATAGACTAAAACAAATCAAAACTCCTGAAAACTTTCTAAACATCTGGGTAGCCTTAGGGCGCTCCAAAGTGTCAGTGCTGCTACACTAAACAATCAGGTTCTTACCGACACAGTGCAGGTAACGTGGCACGTCAAAAAGTGTCATTTCCACCAACTGAAAATGCACGAAAAGGCAATCTTGTAGGTAAACTGGTCCCGAGTTGTTTAAAGTCATTATATACTAAGAGAGAGGCTGGGAACAGGAGTGTTTCTGCCCTACAAAGAGGCACAATTTCTAGGTACCCTCAGGGACTCAGTGTCCTAGAACAGCTGGAGCCAAGCAGAGGCGGTGGCATCTGGGATCTGGTGTGAGATATTAAGTGTTGTTGATCCAGTTTGGGCTGGGTGTTCATCAGTATGTGGATGAAACTCAGCTCTACCTCTCTTTTAAATCAGAACCAGTGAAGGCAGTGAATGTTCTTTGTGAGTGTCTGAAGAGGGGTTACAGGGAACCAGGCAGAGGGCCTTCTCGGTACTGGCGCCCGCCCTGTGGAATGGCCTCTCATCAGATGTCAAGGAAATAAACAACTATCTGACTTTTAGAAGACATCTGAAGGCAGCCCTGTTTAGGGAAGCTTTTAATGTTTGATGTTCTATTGTGTTTTTAATATTCTGTTGGGAGCTGCCCAGAGTGACTGGAGAAACCCAGCCAGATGGGCAGAGTATAAATAATAAATTATTATTATTATTATTATTATTATTATTATTATTAATTTATTTATTTATTATGCAGGGACCACGGTGCACCAAAGCAATATAGAGTTAAATGTAGACTTGGCAAGAGAACCCAGCACAGTCACATTAGGCGTCAAGAAAGGAGCCCTGACATGGCAAAAAGGAGGCTGAGGTGCAAAGTCCAGAGGGTCAAGCTCCTCAAAGTTCTCAGAAATTAAAAAAAGGAGGAGGCGCAGAGGCTTGGGAGTTGTAAAACTGCAGTGTTAGAAGTTCAGCAGATCAGGGAAGATATCACACGGGCCCAGAGGATGCCTTTGTGGTTAGCAAGCAGAATCAGATAAGCTGTGAGAGGCAGGAAGACTTTCTTAAGAAAACCAAAATGCCACCCACATTAAGGGAACCAAAAGGAACACAAAACTTGGGGCAAAGAAATGCAAGTGGCCAAAAAGGGATAAAAAAAAAAAGAATCCTGAGACTCACATTGGTAAAACCATAAAGGCCAACAGCAACAAATTCTTTAAATGTGTTAGTAGCAGTAGATGGCCCTGGGTGGACAGGTCTCTGTGCCTGAACTAACTTTCACAAGAGGGTTTTTTTTGTTTTCACTTTCATCCTTCCCTCATGCCACCTCTCGGCCTCTTTTCCAGGCTCAACATCCCCAACTTCCTCAACTGTCTCTCATCAGGATTGGTTTCCAAACCCTTTGCCATCTTAGCTACCATTTTCTGCACACCCTCCAGCTTGTCAATCTCCTCCTTCAACTGGGGTGCCCAGAACTGGACACAGGACTTCAGGTGGGGTCCGACAAAGGCAGAATATTTTTTTAATCATTTTTATTGATTTTCCAATAAAAACAGCCAATTAACAAATCCATCAAATCATAATCCAATTAAAAATAAAAAAATAAAATAAAATAACAACCAAATTACAATCCAAGTTATTAATTATTAATTTTTCTGGGCTTCCCATAGTCTGGACCTCTGAAGTATATCTCCAATATTTTCATTTCTGCCTCCTTCTTGTTGTTCTCATATTTTCCACATTCCGATCTTAACGCTTTTAACGCCCCATCCCTGGCTATGCGATTCTCAATCATGTCAGAAATCATATATCCTTTCATCCATCAGGTACAGCTTTGTTTGTGTATATATATATTTCAACTGTCTATTTGCCAGCGCAGCTTTTCCTGACTTCATTCCAATCTTCCAATCCGGGCTGTTGTCCAAGCGTATCGTTTGAAGTTTAATGACGCAGTAACTCCGAAGTTGTTAAATTGTTACTGTTCACGTTAATTTCCCATTGTTAAATTGTTGAGCATACTGTTTGCAATATTTCAATGTAAATGAACTGCATTCCACAGATATAAGTCACTTGGCGATCGATCAGCTTTCCCGGAGACCACACAAATCCCCCCTCTGGGCCCTAGAAGGGGGGTTGCTAGGCATCCATTTAGCCTTCTCTCTCGCTCATAATGAAGAAATTCTGCAAACAGATGCACTGTATGTTGTCCCAAATTGTTATCTCAAGTCATTATAAAGTCAGCTAGCAAGTATTTCCCACTTCCCTCGAAAAAGGGAGAAATTCTCATTTTTCCTTGCTGCATCATATTAACAAGTGCCATCTTGTTTATTCTTTTATCTTTATCAAGTCTTTCATATCTAAGTAAAGCTGCGCAGTTGAATACTTAATTATAAATAGAAGTCCATCTGTACTCCGTTTCCCTCCCTAAAAAAAAAAAAGGTTTCTTAATGAGGTTTGGCTTAGAAAAACAGTTGTAGATCTAGAGAAGAAAAAGAATCACCTCCGTAAATCCAAACACCATAATGAGAATCTCTTTGAAGTCCGAGCTTGAACACCAGGGACTGTACAGTTCTGCAGATTTTTTCTCAGTCTTCTTCAGTCCAGACTATGTCTGTTTATTGTCCAAATCTAATTATTTTATCAAACAGATATTTCCGGCTTGTGAGAGTGACTTCGGAGACTGCCAGTCGTGCCGTGCTCTGGGACCCAGCGTCTTGCCGCTTGCACCTTGATGCAAGCTGGCAATCTCGGACGGTCTGCGGGTCTACGAGACAGTCCTCCCCCACCCTAATTGCCCCCATATCAACCCTGAATTACTGGCATGGCTGGGGTCCAGTCGTGTGGGATTCAGCCATTTCTCACTGCTGGAAACAGGAAACCCTGACCAAGGCAGAATAGAGCAGGACTATTTCTTCCCTTTGTTTAGCCTGAAGAAGAGAAAGCTGAGGGATGATATGAGAGGCATCTTCAAATATTTTAAGAGCTTTTACATGGAAGACAGAGCAAACTTGCTTTCTCCTGCTCCAGAGGAACTAATGGATTCAAATGACAAGGAAGGAGATTCTGGCTAAATATTAGGAATAACTTTATGTCAGTAAGAGCCGTTTGACAGTGGAACAGACTCTCTCGGAAGATGGTGGAGTCTCCTTCGTTGGAGAGGCTTAGGTAGAGGTTGGGTGGCCATCTGCCAGGGAATCTTCAGCTGAGATTCCGGCATTGCAAGGGGGTGGACTAGATGTCCCTTGGGGGTCCCTTCCAACTCTGCAATTCTATGATTCTAAATAAACAAGCAACAGACAGCCAATAAAAAACCTAGCCCCATAAATGGTGGTCTTGGTGGGTGACAACTTAGCAAAACACACAACTCCTTGTCTCCTTTCTCCAGGGAGCGGGTGCTGGTCACCAGCTGTGGCCTGCAGGCTTCCCGCAGCACTCCAGAGTGAGCCACAGCCCCACCAGAGACTGGCAGCGATGAGCCCAAATTGCACCAACTGTACCCGTCCAGCCGACCAGGCCTTTGCTGGCATGTATGCGCTTATCTTTGCAGTCGGCCTCCCTCTGAACATTGCAGCACTGTGCATCTTTGTCTTGGGCCGCGCCGGACGCTCCATCACCATCACCTATATGAAGAACCTGGTGGCCTGTGACCTGCTGCTTCTGGCCTCGCTGCCGCTGAGGGTGTGCTTCTACGGCTGGCGGCCTCAGCTGCCTCAGTTGCTTTGCGAAGCCGTGGGCACGCTGCTCCTGGTCAACATGTATGGCAGCATCTTCCTGCTGACCTGCCTCAGCTGGGACCGCTGCCTGGCCGTCTGCTTCCCGCTCAGTCCTAGGGCCCAAGCTGTGCGCCAGCAGGCCAGGTACATCTGCGCAGGGGTGTGGGCCTTGAGCATCGCGGGGACCATCCCCACCTACGTCGCACAGACGAAGAAGGGGCAGCGCATGCTCTGCTTCAACGAACGCCCCCACTACATCACGGCCCGCGGGGTCCCCAGCGCCATGGCGCTCGCCTTCGCCCTGCCACTGGCCATCATGGTGACCTGCTCCTGCCAGCTCCTGCGTGCCGTGCACCGGAGTGGAGCCGTTCAGATGGAGCTGGTCAACGGCGCAAAGATCCGTCACATGGTGGTGACCAACGTGGGCATCTTCCTGGGCTGCTTCTTGCCCTACCATGTGGCGGTTCTTCTGTACCAGGCACCACAGCTGCAGGGGGAGTGCTTGGACACGGTCTACCAGTGCGCCCTGCTACTGGCCTGTGCAAATGCCGCCCTGGACCCCCTGGCCTATTACTTTGCCACAGAGACCTTCCAGCACTTGGTGCCATTGGATTACCTGCTCAGAGGCTGGGGCTCCCACAGCAACAACGTCAGGGGCACGGGCAACTTTGCCCAGCCCTTGAGGGCCCAGGGTCTCCTTGGGCTGCCCTTGGGTGTGGAGACGCTACCCTTGGAAGGGGCAGATGCCACCAGGGCAGAGGGGAACTGCAGCACAAGCATTTGTGAGGTTGTGGCTTGACTGGCACAGTTGTGGGTGTCTGGTCCTGCCCTGCTGCTCAAGGAAGGTAGTGCCAGAAGCATCGAGGCCACTCATGCCAGGAGGAAAGGCTCCCCCAGGGCAACTGGGAAGGGTACAGAATCCTAGAACTGTAGAGCTGGGAGGCCCCCAGGAGACATCTAGTCCAGCCCCCTGTAATGCAGGTAGCATTGCACATTCCCAGTAGCGGAGCTGGTCCCTTGGGGCAAATGGGATGGTGCCCTGATGCCATGGACTGGTTGGAGGCAAAGGAATAGTGGGAGGAACCAGCTGGTGAAGCCCCAGGGGAAGAAGCCTCAGAGCCTGGGGACTGGGGGTGGGACGGTGAGGGGTCCGAGGGAGAAGACTGGGAGGAGGAGGTGTCAGAGGCTGGAGAGGTAACAGGGCTTAGGGAGCAGGGCAAGTCTGTGTCAGAGAAGAGTCCAAAATCAGAGGCAGAAGCTGATGCAGGAGAGGAGGAAGCCACGAGGCAGAGATGAGTCCGGCTGGTGAAGATGCCTGGATGTGTCCCCCTCCTGCTGCAACAAGTAGGGCTGGGCGAGATCTGGTTTTCAACATCGCGATAAATCACCAGCTAAACATTTTGATGTATCAATATACCGCAATGTCTGAAATAAGGATGGAGCTATGTAGAGGCTGGCTTCATGGGTTTCCCCACTTTGTGATTTTTGCATAGCACACACACAGATCATGTTTTATGATATAATGCCAGGTCAAAAATCATGAAACTGATACCACGATATGGATTTCAACCGGGTTTTAGACAATATATTGATATATCGCCCAGCCCTAGCAACAAGCTCCTTCCGCTGCCTGGTCTCCCAGAACCAGAAGAGGGATGAAAAGGGCGGAGGAGAAGTTAGCTTCATGTAGGAGCAGCCTCTGATTGCTTGGGGAAAACCCTGGAGAGGAGGGGACCTAGGCAGCTGTGCGAGGCGGGGACCTTCAGCCTCCACAACTGCTTCATGGGGACTAGACTTGCCAGATGAGAGTTGCTGTGCTCATTAGCCCTGACACTCCTGTGCGGATCCTGCTTTTTCTAATAAAGAGTTAACCACTTGCTCAGTGTGATTTGCTGCTGGTTCTCTCCTGTCACACACCAGCCTCTGTCTGCCTTCCCAGCAACCAGGCCAGAGTGTGGCGCTGCCTGGCAGCTTCCTCCTCTGTCTGTGCTGTAGATCTCAGCTGGGAGGCGGGGGGGGGGGGAGGAGGAGGAGGAGTTGGCTCTGCCTGCCATTGGCTCTGGCTCCACCTCCTGTTGGCCTCCTCCATGGGGGTGAGGGCAGTCTTGATCCCACACACAGAAAATCCTAGTTACAGGTAGGTAGCTGTGTTGGTCTGTCATAGTCAAAACAAAATAAAAAATAAAAAAATTCCTTCCAGTAGCACCTTAGAGACCAACTAAGTTTGTTCTTGGTATGAGTTTTCGTGTGCAGGCATGGTATCTGAAGAGGTGTGCATGCACACGAAAGCTCATACCAAAAACAAACTTAGTTGGTCTCTAAGGTGCTACTGGAAGGATTTTTTTTTTTTATCTTGTTCAGAAAATCCTGACTGGCTTGTCCCTCCCCAACCCAAAGAACAGCCCATCTCTGCCCTAAACCACTTTGGGATTGTTTAGTTGTTTAGTCGTGTCCAACTCTTCGTGGCCCCATGGACCAGAGCATGCCAGGCACTCCTGTCTTCACTTTGGGATTAAAACAGAAATAAATTCAGTTGCAGGCAGAGCACATGACCATCCTTTTATTTTTCTGGTTCTTCAGAATTAGCATGGCAAACAGCTTGTGATTCGCCTGCCTAAGGCACTGGCAGGCAGCACTCCCCATTCGCCCCTCAGAGAGGAGAAGGCAAGTGGGCAGCAACGGCCCCCTCCCAGGATGTGCAAGGCTTCTGTGCTCTGGGCCCAGCCTCCTTTGCAAGGCTGCCACCACCCTCCTTGGCAAGCCCACCCCCCAAAAAAGAGGCTGCCCACCCGCCCATTGGCCAAGCGACATTTCCCTCCATTTCCCCCAAACACCCTAATTTGGGGCTGGGTCTCCCGGCGGAACTGACTGGCAGCATAGTCATAGTCACATAATGCTCTGGCTAAACTGTGGAACTCCCTGCCACAAGATTGTGGCGCTGATGGCCCCTGGCGGGTCGGCTTTCAAAGGGGAGGCCCTCCTTCTGGATCCCCAGCCTCTCCTTGCACGACTTCCCAGACATCTGGGCCCAACAGCCGGTAGTTCCTTCCGCGGTATGTGCTCACATCCTGGGCACGGCTGGCGCGTGTCGCTTCATAGATCTCTCGCACCACTGGGGGGAGCGGGGGAAACCCTGCGAGGCGGGCCAGCTCCTCCGCGTAGCTCCACTGCTGGGCCCGGAGGCGCAGGAAGTGCCGCGCCAGACCCCCCTCGCGCAGGTGCCGGTCCAGCTGCGCTTGGGCATCAGCCTCCATCTCAGCAGCGGAGGGCAGAGGGCAGCCCCCCTCCAGCACCGCCAGGGCGAAGAGCGCCTGGCAGTGGAAATGCGGAAAGGGGCAGATCTGCTGGCAGACGCCAACCAGGAACAGCGACGGGTGCCGGGGGGCCAGCAGGTGCCGGTACAGAGGCCCCACCCCGTACTCCGTCTCCCGCAAGCCCAGCTGCGCCAAGTCCAGGAAGGGGAAGCGGTAGCGGTAGCCGGTGCAGAGGATCAAGGCATCGGCCGGCAGCGCAGAGCCGTCCTGGAGCACCACCTTCTCTGCCGTCACCCGAGCCAGAGGAGGAATCTGCAGCACGTCCAGGGGCAACCCGCAGACCGGAGGGCCCTGGTGGCTCAGCACCACCCGCGCGGCCAGAGGGGCCAGTTGCAGCGCCAGGTCGACTCCGGAGGGGCCGGCACCCACCAACACCACCCTCTGCCCAGCAAAGGGCTCCGGGCGCCGGTAGGAGTGGCTGTGCAGGAGGCGGCCTGGAGAGGAGAGCAAAAGGCAGGAGGGGGATGTTGCTGGAAGGGACATGGCTCCCCCGGCCCACAGGCAGCCCACAGCTCCTCAGGCGCTCCAGCCCCCCTCCCCAAATTAGTATATTCCACCGTTTATGGACAGATCCCAGGGTGGAGTGCAACATTAAGGATATATTTGACGAAGCATGAAAAGAAAGGCTAGTAAAAGACAGCACAACGATAAGATTACCGTAATAAGAGTTCCCCCACCTTTAACAGAGGGAGGGGGGTTATAGGGTTGCTTTTGTTTTTATTATGTATTTTGTGTTTTTATATTGCGATTTTATGTTGTAACCACCCTGAGGAGTACAGGGTGGTATACAAATTTAATGAGTAAGAATACGAATTCAAATAATAATAGCAACAGGCCCTAGATTATTTAATGGCTAAAGATCAGGATAGAGAGGAATGCTTTTGCCTGGTGCCTAAAGGCGTGTAATGATGGTACCAGGCGAACCTCCCTGGGGAGAGGCACTCCACAATCGGGGAGCCACCACAGAAAAGGCCCTTTCTCTTGTTGTCACCCTCCAAACCTCTCTGGGAGGAGGGACCTAGAGAAGGGCCTCATAGGATGCATGGGGAGAGGCAATCCTTAAGGTATTGGAAGTCCTGAGCTGTCTAAGGCTTTATAGGTCAACACCAGCACTTAGCATTGGGCCCAGAAACTCATTGGCAGCCAGTGCAGAGCTTCTCAGGAGGGCCCCCCCAAAGGACACCCTTCCTGGTGCAGGGCACCCCATGGACCAATGAGGGGGGGGGGTCTAGGTTTCACTTTTTTGCTAATTAGAAGGGTCTGAGTATCACTTTGCTTATTATGTGAGATTGTTAATGTGTGCTCCCATTTGTATGGCTGGGAGGTTCTTTTGGTTTTTCCATAGTTGTTATGTTATTTGAAATATGAATGTATTATATGACATACACACACCCCATTTCCCCCTTTGGTGTTATGCATTGTACATTTTTCTTTGCTTAAGTCACTTGGAGACATTTAGGGGACAAGCAACTCATCAGATTTTGTTGATGTTGTTGATGATGATGATGATTAATGCCAGGCTCATGGCAGTGTGAGTTTGCCTGGGTGCTCTGCCCAGTGCAAGGTGCCAGAGGGCAGCCAGGGGGAGGGTGGCCACAGCAGCCCCTAGCCACGCCTTGAGCAGACAGCTAGAGAGGCTCCCACCCCCCTCCAACCTCCTCGCCCCCTTCCTAGCAAGCACAACCAGGCCTTGAATCTCTCCACTGGCTGGCCACAGCGCGGGGAAAGATGCCTCATTCCAGAAACAGGATTTGCTCCTAGGAAAACAATCCATAGCCTGCAATCTTCTGATGAAGGGCAGCCTAAAGATTTTAATGATGATGATGATGATAATAATAATAATAATAATAATAATAATAATAATAATAATAATTTTTAGCTGAAATTCCTGTGTTGCAGTGGGTTGGACTAGATGACCCTTGGGACCCTTCCAACTCTAGAATTCAATAATAATAGTAGTAGTAGTAGTAGTAGTAGTAGAAGAGAAGAAGAAGAAGAAGAAGAAGAAGAAGCGTAACCACAGGAGGTACTGGGACCTGTGGGGAACACCAGCAGGAAGCCCTTTCGTTATGCTTTAGCATAGGGGGAGGGTGGCCCCCAGAATGGGTTGGAGGAGCACATTTGTTTCTCTACTTATTCTGGGCTGCACATCTGGCCAGACTGGGTGACCAGCGACTCTTGGGTGAGAATGAGAAGAAGAAGAGGAGGAGGAGGAGGAGTTTGGATTTGATATCCCGCTTTATCACTATCCAAAGAAGTCTCCAAGCGGCTCACATTCTCCTTTCCCTTCCTCCCCCACAACAAACCCTCTGTGAGGTGAGTGGGGCTGAGAGACTTCAGAGAAGTGTGACTAGCCCAAGGTCACCCAGCAGCTGCATGTGGAGGAGCAGGGAAGCGAACCCGGTTCACCAGATTATGAATTTACCACTCTTAACCACTACACCACACTGGCTCTCCAAATTGCATAAAAGCAGAGACAGAAGCAATGATGCAGGAGGGTCCTGAAGCATGGCAGAGGGGGGGGGGAAGGTCTTCCCAACAAATGTGACCACCAGCAGGAGACTCTGGACACAACAAAAGGAACGGCTTATCCACACAAGGCCAATGTACAGAACTGGCAGCAACAAGACCTGCCCTCGGCTTTTAAGAGGACCTGCCCACCACGGGCTCTTAGTCGTGGCAGCTGTACAGAGCTTTCAGCTTCCGCAGCAGTCTACCTGTGAAGGTCAGCTGCTGGGAGGAAAGGGGGGAGAGCTGGCCTTCAGGCCCTGGCTGGCCACTGTGGGAAACGGGATGGGGGGGTTACATTGGAAGAGCCCCCTTTAGCAGAGCCAGGCTGCTGCCTCGGGGCTCCTCCTTGGTCCTTACCTTGAAAGCTGTCCAGGCCAGGAATGGGAGGGATGAATGGGTTGGCATAATGGCTGCAAAAACAGGATTGTCAGGACACATGACCAGCCAGGTCCCGCCCCTGCCCCCACCTCTTCCCTGATTGGTTCCCAGAGACTAAGAGAACATGATTGGGAAGGGGGTGGGATCCTGAAAATGGTCCCTGGCCCTCTCCCCAGCCCAGCCAGTTCAAGTCACCCTGGGCACTTGGCATCAGCCAATGAGATTCCTGCATTGCAGGGGGTTGGAATAGATGACCCTTGGGATCCCTTCCAACTTTACCATTCTGTGATTCTATGACTGCACCCCTACCCCCCCCCCACTCAGTGTTGAGAACCCAGAGCAAAGGAATCCCAAGGCTCTGCTTGAAAGACCTCCAGCAAGGGCACCCCCATCTCAGAAATTGGTTGCCCTAGGACTCTTACCATCAAGGCGTTTCGCCACGTCCCGTCCCCCCCCCAAAAAAACCCTCTAGCCCTAATGTGTGATCATGTCCCCTGCTTGGCCTTTTCCTCTCCAGGCAAAGCACACCCAACCCCTTCCACCTCCCCTCCTCGGACCCTTCTGACCCCATCCCAGCTTGTCTATACCCATAAAGGGCAGAGACCATATGAGGCCTGACTGATGCAGGACACGGGGGAAGATCTCAGCAGCCTCATGGTGCAGCTAACTCACACTTCGCTTGCAATGATTCCTGCAGCTCCTGGTGGCAAGTCACGCTTCCCCCACCCCCACCCTGGGCACTGGGCCAAAGGGATTTTGACTTTCATTGCTGAACTCACCCAGTGCAGACCATGACGGCATCAAAGTGCTTCGTGACTTTCTGGGTTGCCTCTGGCCCCTGGTGTGTGGCTGTGACCTCCCAGCCCCCTGGCTGGCCCTCGCTGCTGGACATAGGCCGGACGTGGCTCACCTCGCTCTGGAACTGCAAGAGGGAGAAGAAGGCCCTCAAGGGAAATTCGGGGCCTGGTCAGGCAGGGAGGGGGCCAGCAGAGACCCAGCAGTGGGCAGGGAAAGGCCTCTGCGGGGCAGAGAAGCCCCTTGCTGGGACCCAGAGAAGCCACAGCTCTGGAATGAGCTTGAAGAGGCTCCCGCTGAACCCCTGGAGATGCCAGGCAGCCTGAGAGTCCCTGCCCCAGATCTATGGGGACTGCCTATTCCAAGCTCTTGTGCTCGGATCCTGTTCAGGCATTGTGAGAACAGGATGCTGGATGAGATGGGCCATTGGCCTGATCCTGCGGGCTCTTCTTAGGTTCTTAGTGGCCAGAGAAATGCCGCATGCTCAGGGGTACTCTTTATGTTGGACCAAAAAGAGATCCTGAGTCCCTTGCTGCTGTGGCCTCCGCCTCCGCATCAACCAGACATCATGGATTGGATATGTCCCAGAAAAGGTGGGGTCTCCGGTAGAACCTGAGATCCAGGCCTGCCCCTGTCACTCAAATATAGTATTTCACACATACTCCATCACAGTACAAAGGAAAGCATTGACAGTTCCCTGGTCCCTGAGTCAAGTCAAATACACCCCTTCATCCCATTATGGGGCAGGCAGGCATTGTGATTGAGGTGCTTATCAGTCTGTCACTCTTGGGCAGGAGTCAGCAACTGGTGGGCAGGACTATATTTGGGGGGGGGGGGAATGAATGAATTCCTAAGCCCCACAAATAACCCAGAGATGCATTTTAAATAAAAGGACACATTCTACTCATGTAAAAACACACTGATTCCCGGACCATCCGTGGACCGGATTTAGAAGGCGATTGGGCCGCATCCGCCCACGGGCCTTAGGTTGCCTACCCCTGCTCTTGGGGGTCATGACTCCTTGGGAAAGCCCTGCGGAGTGGCTGTACATCTCAGGATTATGGTGGGCTCTCTCACCCCTCCCCTTATACCTCACTTCCCTGGAAGAAGAGCTTGGATTTGATATCCCGCTTTATCACTACCCAAAGGAGTCTCCAAGCGGCTCACATTCTCCTTTCCCTTCCTCCCCCACAACAAACCCTCTGTGAGGTGAGTGGGGCTGAGAGACTTCAGAGAAGTGGGACTAGCCCAAGGTCACCCAGCAGCTGCGTGTGGAGGAGTGGAGACGCGAACCCGGTTCCCCAGATTACGAGTCTACCGCTCTTAACCACTACACCACACTGGCTCTCCTTGGTCCTCTACCTATGCCACCGGAACTGAGAAGATTAATACAAGTGATTTCTTATGAATTTCTAAAGTTTTCCCAGCGAGCCAGTACACAGATACATTTTTCAGTGAATTGCAACATTTGGTTCTGACACTTTCCCTGTTTTCCTTTGTTGGAGACCTGGGGCTCAGAGGAGAGTCACAGGCTCCTTCTGCAAATTGAGCCGAGCTTCCCTTGCAGATGTCTTTGCAGATACAGTGGTACCTCAGTTTTCGAACGTAATCCATTCCAGAAGACCATTCAAGTTCTGAAACGTTTGAAAACCGAAAACTCAAAACAAAATCCTCAAAACGAAAACTCAAAATGGAAGCCACGTGGCTTGTTCGACTTCCAAGGCGTGTTCAAAAACCGAAGCATCTACTTCCGGGTTTACGGCATTCGAAAACCAAAATGTTTGTCAATGGAGACGTTCGAAAACCAAGGTACCACTGTATGTTGCTCTTAATTTTCTAAGCATTAGGGGCTGCTGTCAGGGATCTGGAGTTTAGCCAGGCACTTTGTGAATGGCATTTTGAACCTAAATGAATGAGGCTTGTGGTGGGGAGGTCTCTCACCCCACTTCCAATTTCCTAGTAAGAGACTCAAGTGCTGCCGCCCCACCTGAGTCTCACCTGGATATGGTCCTGGACCCCAAAGTGCTCTGCGTAGCTTTCCAGGTAGGCCAGCACATCCGAGTGGTGGAGGAAGGAAGGCAGCGCCGGGTCAAAGGGGAAGTCAGGAAAGGCCATCACCTCCTTGGGCAGGTTGGTCCTGGGAGGGGAAACAGGACGCAGCTGCAGGATGAGCTCCCTTGCCCCCCAGGCACCCAAGACACACACAGAGAGACAAAAGAGGGGGGCCACATCCCTGGGGGGCTACCTGAGGTCCCGGTACATGCTGGAGTGAGTGGACCGCCCCTCGGTCTCTTCCTCAGAGTAAACCCAGGTGCCTCCCAGGCAGCCAGAGGCTTCGAACACCACGGGAGGAGCAAACGTCTCGGGCGAGGCAAGGATGTGGCGGGCGACGCACAGACCAGCGGCCCCTGCCCCAACCACAGCCACCTGCAGCTTCTGTGACGCCATCTTGCTGGAGGAGGAGAGGGAGAGAAGGGGAGATGAAGCCAGCACTTGGTTGGCCCCACGGCAAGAAGGGGAGGGGCGCCTGCTCTCCATTCAGAAGAGTGTTCCCAGGGACAGACCCCCAAGAGAAGGCCGGGTGCACCTTCACGCCACCAGGCAAAACCGGATTCAACTGTAGCGTTTGAGGTTTGGTGGAGTATTTCGTAGAGACCAAGCACCACGAGAAAAGGGCCAGTGCTTTGCCTCCTGCACACTGCCATGTTCAATGCAGGTCAACTTCTATGAGGACTAGAAGCTTGACTGCATTTGACTACACTTGTAGTTTAATGGTGAATTTTGGATATAATGGAGTAGTAAAAGATTTGGATTATTATAAAAGATGCAGGAGGAAATGATTAACAATCGGACCCACGAAAGGGGAGGAGGGAAGCCCAGGAGATTCTATGGAATCTTGTCTTTATGTTGCATGTTGGATATGTGATTGTAAAACTGTAATTTGAAAGACCAAATAAATATTTTTTTAAAAAATATGATGCTTTTAACTCAAAAAGATGCTTGCCTGCATTTGATAAGAAAGCCAAGATACTAAACAGCCGCTTGCTGCCCAATAGGCCTCATCCTGTGCTATGTGCTTGGCAGAGATCCAGTAGCCTAAGAGGGGAAAAGCTTGTTTTCTCCTGCTCTGGAGGGAAGGACCTGATCCAATGACTTCACGTTACAAGAAGGAGATTCCAACTAAACATCAGGAATAACTTTCTAATAATAAGAGCTGATTGACAGCGGAACAGACTCAGAAGAGGTGGTGGACTCTCCTTCCTTGGAGGTTTCTAAGCAGAGATTAGGTGGCCATCTGTCATGGATGCTTGAGAATATTAATATTAATAATAATAATATATTAATAATAAAATATATTATATTTTTATTATTTATACCCCACCCATCTGGCTGGGTTTCCCCAGACACTCTGAATGGCTTCCAGTACATATAAAAAGGTGAAGGGACCCCTGACCGTTAGGTCCAGTCGCGGACGACTCTGGGGTTGAGGCGCTGATCTCGCTTTACTGGCTGAGGGAGCTGGCGTACATGTGGCCAGCATGACTAAGCCGCTTCTGGCGAACCAGAACAGCACACGGAAACGCCGTTTACCTTCCCACCAGAGCGGTACCTATTTATCTACTTGCACTTTGACGTGCCGGGGATTCGAACCACTGACCTTCTGATCTCCAAGCCCTAGGAGCTGTGGTTTAACCCACAGCGCCACCCACGTCTCCAGTACATATAAAACATAGTAAACCTCAAACATTTAAAAACTCCCGATACAGCCTTCAGAAGTCCTCTAACTGTCAGATAGCTGTTCATTTCCTTGCCTTCTGATGGGAGGGTATTAGCTAAGATTCCTTCGTTGCTGGGCTTAGACTAGATGACCCTTGGGATCCCTTCCAACTCAACTCCGTGTGGAGTTGGCAGGCAGCTGGGGAAGCGTGAGGGGAAAGCCAAGCAAGTGGGTCAGCGCCTTGTTTGTCTCCACTGGCACAGAATACTTCGTCAGGAGTAAGTGGTCAAAGCCAAACTGAGAAAAAGAAAGGGGAACGCAATGACCTCTGCCAAGGAACCGCTGCCGCTGCCTGGACTGGGCGCTCTCCAAGCTGCTTGGGAATGAACAACGGAATGGAGCCGATTCCAGAGATCCGCTTGAAAAGCCCAAGGGGCAAAAGTCCCCAGAAGCCGGATCTGGATGGCTGGGTGCTGGCAGGGGCCAAACTCTGGCAGCTCCTTCCAGCCAATCCCGCTCAGTCTCCACAGGGCTGCAGGGTGCCTCTGTGCCCAACAGCCGTGCAAAGAGCAGACAGGGAGGAGGGTGCCAGGCTGGGCCTGCCAGGGCAAGAGGGGCCTGTGCTGGAGTTTCCTCCCCCCCCCCCCGCTGTGCCCCCTCGCATGGGGGTGACCAAAGGGGAAACAAGTGGGCTGTGTCCTGCTCCCCCTTCCTGACACCATCTGAGCTGCGCTGTGAAACCTGAAGCCAGAGAAACACCATTAGGCGCCTGGCGGAAACGCCAGACTCATGGAATGGCAGAGTTGGGCGGGACCCCCCAGGGTCATCTAGCCACACCTTGCCATGCAGGCGTTGGGCTGCTGAAGAGCCTCTGGGTTTTTTAAAGTGTGGGGGATGTTTATTATTTTTATTACTATATTATACTATGTTGTGCTTGTATAGAATCTTAAGAGTTGGAAGGGACCCCCCAGGGTCATCTAAGCCAACCCCCTACAAACTGACCTGTGATCTTCCGATGAAGGGCGCCATCGACATTTAATAAAGAATCGCAAGCAGTTGAAGGAGCCCCGCCCCCCAGTCAGCCGCTCTCGGCGGCGCTCGAGTCTCCCCGCCCCGTCGGCGCCCCCACGCTGTCCGCGCTGGCGGGCGCTTCGGGAGGGCGGCGGCGCTTCCCTCGGCCCGAGCCCAGGCCGCTTCTCTCCGCCGCTGCTCGGGGCTGCCCTGCTCAGGAGACCGCGCCCAGACCGCGCCCGACGCCGGCGCCCAACTCGCCCGGCCGCCTGCCTCTGCCCGGAGCGGGGCTGGCTCGGTCCCCTACCTTCTCGGTGGCCGAAGCCCCTCGGAGGGCGGGCGGGCAGGCGGGGGCGCTGCTGGCGCCGGCAAGAAGGCCAGCCAGGTCGCTCGCTCGCTCTCTGCCGCGGGGGCTGCTCGGCCGTCGGAAGTGGGCGAAGGCGGCGCAGAGGCACCTTTGGTCAAGCCCAGGGAGGGACGGGGGCGGGGCGGGGCGGGGGGCAGGCAAAGCAGCGGCGGCCCCGCCCCGTTCTCGACCAGCAGAATTCTTCTTCCCGGCCCCTATTTCGTATTCCTTCTGTTCCCCCCTAGTCTTGCCTCTCCGTTGTCCCTCGAGTGTGTCCAAAGGGACATCCCCGGGAGCCCGCCCCGTCCTCGGCTTCCTTGCCCTTGCGCCCCCTGCTGAACTCCGATCTAACGAGGCACCACCCGGAGGCGCCCTGCTGACTTGGGCCGAGAAAGCACCTTTACAACCAGCGGCTTTTTATTTCTATTTTTAATTCTCATCGACGTTCAAACGGAGAGCCTCGCTCAGGCAGGTCGGGCTGGGCAGGCGGCGGCGGGGCTCCCCCTCCCCCTGGGCCTCCCGGGGCTACTCGGCTGTCCCCCCGGAGGGCTGGGGGGGGGGAGAGGCTGAGGCGTCTTGTCACCGCCCCTTTGGCACCGCCCTCCCCACAGACCTCGCCCACGGGGACAGGGCTATAAAGAAGAGGTCGAGGCGCCCTTTGCCTCCAGGGCGGAGTGCGGCCGCCGGGCTGCTGTTTGGCTGGCGGTTGCCCTTAAAAAGGCGCGCGTTGCATTTTTGTAAATGAGCTGCAATGTTGTTCGATCTTTTTAAAATTAATTGTTACATTATTTTTAGGCGAGAGCAACGAGGGAGCAGGTTCCTTGCGCAGCACCCAGACTCTCTCTTCTCTTAGTCGCTTGGAAACTTGTTCTGAATTTGAGGGGGGCGGGGTGAGAATCTCCCCATGCCGTCATCCAAAGGCCATGGTTGTCTGAGGAGATTTATCCAGTGGCGGAGGAACCCTCTCCGGCACCCGGGATGGCGCAGCCCGTACGGACTGTGCATGTGCGGCATCCCGCGTGTGCGCACTCTGTATGGAATGCCACACATGCGCACTCCATACAGGCTGCCGCTTGCATGCCATCCATACGGGCTGCCACTTGCACGGTGGCCGTACAGGCTGCCGCTTGAGTGGCATCCCGTACAGACTGCGCATGTGTGGCGACCGTACGGGATGCCGCACATATGCACAGTCCGTACAGGATGCCGCATATGCACAGTCTGTACGGAATGCTGCACATGCACAGTCTGTATGGAATGCCACACATGCGCACTCCATACAGGCTGTCGCTTGCACGGCGTCCATACGGGACGCCACGCCTTCGGCCGCTCTACAGCTGCGGGGAGGCAGGGGCCATCTTGTCACCCCTCCCAGAGTGGCACCCGGGGTGGCCCGCTCCCTCCACCCCCCCTTCCTACGCCGCTGGATTTATCCACAGACATTAGCAAATTCAGCTGCTTGAAAGAAACTGGCTGATATAAAATAGGAGACTTCTGTTGTTTAAAAGAAAATAAAAGGGCACGCAGCACGGGCAGCAAGTTGTGGGAGTTGGTAGTGTACCCTTGCATGGGAATTGTTAGACAAATGAGGGGGAAACTCCCCGATTCTTCCTTGGATGGACCCTTTATCCCCAAGAGAGAGAGGCTGGACAACAGGCACGAGGGTGCGACTTTGTTTTATTAGAGCAGAGTCAACAGTGCATTGAGGGGCATCTCTTCTGGGCTCACGCACCAAAGAGGCTGCCCCAAACAATAGAAATTCTGCTGTTTTCTCTTTTGCTCTGTGTCACTCCTTTCCCATGGTGCCCCCCCCCACCTCTCTTTGCCCTGCCTTCAAACCTGCTTCTGACCAGCCTCGCAGATCACTGTTTCGGCATTCTTCCTTCCTTCCTTATGCCTAATACAGAGTGCTTTTCGCTAAGTAAGCTTGCCAAAGGTTTCCTTGTCCTAATTATTTAAACTCCACATTCATTCCCCAGTCCTTCTCCTGTCTTCATCTCCTAGAGACACAGGGAATGTTTTGAGCTCTCTGGCACAGGGCTCCTTCCTGACTGCATTCCTCTTCAAGGCCCCGCTGCCGCCACACTCCAACTGCAGGAAAACCACCTAGACTTACTTAGGACAGCTGTATCTTTCTTCTCCGCCACTTTAGTCTATATATAGTGCATGCGCCCTTGTTGCAAGGGATTAAGGTGTCATTTCCCAGACCCCAAAGCACCTGCTGGGGGTGGAATTGCATTTTTCCTTGCCAACAAGGGTCACTGCAATTTGGAGTGCTGCCCAGAATGTGATTGCACAGAAAAAGAGAAATTTGCCCTGTACTGAGTCCACTGCTCCTTCAAGCTAGTTACTGTCAACTCTGACTGGCAGAGGCTCCCCAGGGTTTCAGACAGTTCTACCTGGAGGTGCCGGAGATTGAACTTGGGGCTTTCTGCATGCAGAGCATGTCAGGTGCCACTCTACTACCACAAGAGGGTTATGGACCCCCGTGAAGTAGTGTCTGTGCTTCTAGGTAACAAGGACAAAATGCAACTTTCCCCATCTCCTTTATATAGCTTAGCTAACTGTAAGTCACTCTTGCATGAGAATATATTCAATACGAATTACAATTTGTTGCATTTGGAGGGATAAGTCCCACCAGTTGATTATTTTTGGCATTCCCTTTGCTGTGGTCTCTCTTTCTCTTTTTAACTCTATTGATTTTTATCCTGAGATGTTGGATTTCACCTATAGTCTCCTTTTTGAAGTTGGAGAGACATTGCAATATTTGGCTTTTGGTTGTTGTATTTTAGTATGCCATTCTTAATGACACTCGGGATAGCTCATAATGAAATACAATCAACAATAAAATCAATGCAAGACAAGGAAATGCAAATTGACTGTAAAACAGCCATCAACAAAGATGTACAGTAGTTAAAATATACATAGGACTTTAAAAGATTAGTCTTTTCCAATCCTGGCACTGAAGAGATACCAGATTAGGAGCCAAGCAAGCCTTCCTAGGGAGAGAGCTCCATGAGCAGAAACACTCCACCACCAATGCAGAGGCCCTTTCCTCAGTAAGGAAATAAACAACTATCTGACTTTTAGAAGACATCTGAAGGCAGTCCTGTTTAGGGAAGTTTTCAATGTCTGGTGTGTTATTGTATTATTATTATTATTATTATTATTATTATTATTATTATTATTATTATTATACCTGCCTCACCTCACACAATATGCCACCCTAGTGGAGAGCTTCTGCCAGTGAGTTTGGCACAGAAGCAGGTGGGTGTATTCAGGTCTTTCTGTGGTGTTTCCTTTCCAGCTGGTCATTGTAGGAACTTTGTAACAAAAAAATTGTTTGGTCAAAGGAGAAGGATAAAAAGTAAGTCTGCTGCCAGTGATCTGCTCAGCTGTCACTTGAGCACTTAGATTGTCAACATCTTTTTGATCAGCCGGCCCCTTTGTCCTGCTGTCCCTTTCGAGTCCTTGGATGCCTCTTTGTGGTTTCGATTCACTACGTACTGCAACCAGCAGATGCTAAGTCCTTGAGAACAGCCTTTTAAGAAGACAGGCTGCGCTGCTTTAGCATTGGGGAGCAATACTTTCTGGTAACAAAAGGAAAACAAACTTAAATTGCTGTGCTCAAAATGTGGGGTTGTTTTTTTTTAAATGTATATGTGTATATACAATTTTGTTATTAATATCATGTTGTATGAGATCCTGAGCTTTTCGGAATAAGAAAGATTGCAAATTTGACTTTGTAAATACAGTTCAAGTTCTAAGCCTGCTCTGCATGCTGGGGTCGTCCCTGTCGCCCTTCCGTTCACCTCCCTGGCAAAATATGTTTGGGAGGTGTTTTTGCAGAGCAGTACAGCAGGCTGGCTGTATTGATTCTGGTACCATGCCAACTGTAATATTAGTAGCTGCTCTTTAGCTAGAACAATATATTAAATAAAGAGAAGTTTTTCACATTAAATTCTGATTTGACCTGTAACCAATTTCTGTTTCCTTCTATGCTGTATTCAAAGAAACCATGCTTCTGTATTTCTTTGTGGTAACTTCTGCATTTAGTGGATTTAATTTAATGGATCCCCAAGAGCTTATTTATTGTCTCCACCTCCTTCCTGACACAGGTGAGAGATGGTAATGAGTCCCTCTGAGAAGTGGCTTGGCTGAGTTATTCCAGGAGGACAAAAAGGAAACAGGTCATTTTTCTTAGTCACAAAATCATTGTTGTCCACTTCTTTTAAAAGTATAGAGAAACCCATATTTGATTTAATGCCTCTCTTGGGGCTGAATCTCATGACACATTTTTTAAAAAACTGAGCTGGGAGTCATTTCCCATCTGCCTGCACACACAGGGAGTGGGAAACGTAATGTCTGAATGGATGAGATGGAGATCAGAAAAGTCAGAAAAGCTAAAGCACAGAATGAACTCAGGCTTGCTAGAGAGGTTAAAAGCAATAAAAAGAGTTTTTATGGGTATGTCCGTAGCAAAAGGAAGAACAAGGAAACAGTGGGGTCACTTAGAGGAGAAGAAGGTGAAATGCGAACAGGGGACGCAGAAAGGGCAGAACTCCTCAATACCTTCTTTGCCTCAGTCTTCTCCAAAAAAGAAAACAATGCCCGACCTGAAGAATATGGAGCAGATGATTCAGCAGGGGAAACACAGCCCAGAATAAGTAAGGAGGTAGTACAAGCACACTTGGCTAGTTTAGATGTATTCAAGTCTCCAGGGCCAGATGAACTACATCCCAGAGTATTAAAAGAACTGGCAGAGGTGATTTCAGAACCACTGGCAGTAATCTTTGAGAATTCTTGGAAAACAGGTGAAGTCCCAGCAGACTGGAGGAGGGCAAATGTTGTCCCTATTTTCAAAAAGGGGAAAAGAGAGGACCCAAACAATTACCGCCCAGTCAGCCTGACATCAATACCAGGAAAGATTCTAGAGCAGATCATTAAGCAAACGGTCTGTGAGCACCTAGAAAGGAACGCTGTGATCACTAAAAGTCAGCATGGGTTTCTGAAAAATAAGTCATGTCAGACTAATCTGATCTCATTTTTTGACAGAATTACAAGCCTGGTAGACGAAGGGAACACTGTGGATGTAGTCTATCTTGATTTCAGCAAGGCCTTTGACAAGGTGCCCCATGATATTCTTGTAAAGAAGCTGGTAAAATGCGGGCTAGACAATGCTACCATTCATTGGATTTGTAACTGGCTGACTGACCGAACCCAAAGGGTGCTCATCAATGGCTCCTCTTCATCCTGGAGAGAAGTGACTAGTGGGGTGCCACAGGGTTCTGTCTTGGGCCCAGTCTTATTCAACATCTTTATCAATGACTTGGATGATGGGCTTGAGGGCATCCCGATCAAGTTTGCAGATGACACCAAATTGGGAGGGGTGGCTAATACCCCAGAGGACAGGATCACACTTCAAAATGACCTTAACAGATTAGAGAACTGGGCCAAGGCAAACAGGATGAATTTTAACAGGGAGAAATGTAAAGTACTACACTTGGGCAAAAAAAATGAAAAGCACAAATACAGGATGGGTGATACCTGGCTTGAGAGTAGTACAAGTGAAAAGGATCTAGGAGTCTTGGTAGACCACAAACTTGACATGAGTCAACAGTGTGATGCAGCAGCTAAAAAAGCCAATGCAATTCTGGGCTGCATCAATAGGAGTATAGCATCTAGATCAAGGGAAGTAATAGTACCACTGTATTCCGCTCTGGTCAGACCTCACCTGGAATACTGTGTCCAGTTCTGGGCACCACAGTTCAAGAAGGATATTGACAAGCTGGAACGTGTCCAGAGGAGGGCAACCAAAATGGTCAAAGGCCTGGAAACGATGCCTTATGAGGAACGGCTTAGGGAGCTGGGTATGTTTAGCCTGGAGAAGAGAA
This sequence comes from Darevskia mixta, assembly GCA_034641385.1. Taxonomy (NCBI): domain Eukaryota; kingdom Metazoa; phylum Chordata; class Lepidosauria; order Squamata; family Lacertidae; genus Darevskia; species Darevskia mixta. Next base: position 2,304,107 of record JAWWNH010000142.1, on the reverse strand, counting down.
GGTTAAGGGGTGATATGATAGCCATGTTCAAATATATAAAAGGATGTCATATAGAGGAGGGAGAAAGGTGGTTTTCTGCTGCTCCAGAGAAGCGGACACGGAGCAATGGATTCAAACTACAAGAAAGAAGATTCCACCTAAACATTAGGAAGAATTTCTTGACAGTAAGAGCTGTTCGACAGTGGAATTTGCTGCCAAGGAGTGTGGTGGAGTCTCCTTCTTTGGAGGTCTTTAAGCAGAGGCTTGACAGCCACCTGTCAGGAATGCTTTGATGGTGTTTCCTGCTTGGCAGGGGGTTGGACTGGATGGCCCTTGTGGTCTCTTCCAACTCTATGATTCTATGATTCTATGAGATCTTGTTTGTGCCCACACAAAGTCTGAAGTTCCAAATTGATTTCATGGACCACATAAATATATTACTCTTTATTACATGCATCTTTTAAAAATCCATGTTTTTTATTAGGGTGGTGGCGGAAGAAATCCAGACAGCTGGGAGGCCTGCAGGGAAAGAAAACTAAACTGTAGAACAGGGGCCCAGTCCTCTGTCCCTCCTCTGGCTCAATCTAGTGACAGGTCCAAAGGGAAATGCAGAACGATGCATATTCAGGGTGCTGGGGGGTGTGATTTACCCCCAAAGGAACTGCACTTACCAGAGTGGGCTACCAGGATGCTTTGGGAAAGTCCTGGGAACTGTAGTTTGTTCGGGGCGCCAGGAGTTGTTTGGAGGCTGCTAGTTCCATTCCTTGAACTACAATTTCCAGGATCATTTGGCAGAAATCGTGGGAACTATAGTTTATTTAGGACACCAAGGGCTGTTTCCCCCACCAAGCTACAGTTCCCTAGGTGAGTTATCTAGGAAGAGGATTGGACTTTTGGACCTGTTTTGGGAACCATAGTTCTGTGAAGGGTATCACAACGCCCTGAGCAAGGAATAGTCCCCAGGGTGCTGGGAACTGTAGCTTGCTCAGGGTGTCCAGGAGACCCTCTCAGAAGTACAACTCCTAGAGTCCCCTTGGGAAAGGCTGCAGGGAATATTCTCGGCCCCCATAGAAAACAACAGTTCCCAGGGTGCCTTAGGGATCTGCTAGGGGAATCGGGGTCTTCTCTCAAATTACAGCTCCCAGAATCCTTTGGGGACGCCCAAACTACGGAAGTTGTCCTTTTCTGCGAGCTCGAACGCAGGGCGGGCGCCGCCGTTGCGTCAACGCGCCTACTGGCCCTGCACGCCTCTGCCCCCTCCCCTCCCTCGCCCCAGCTCGAAAGGCCACCTCACCGCCCTGGCTCTCTCAGAGCGGCCCCTGGAGTTGCGGGCGGCGCTGCTTCGGTGGAGCCTCCAAGTTCAGAGGCAGTCTATCTGGGCTGCTCTGGCCACTGAGAGGGCCCAATACGGCGCCTTAACCGCCTATATCTACGCTACGGCGTCTCCCATCCCGGAACTCCCAACCTTCTCCCCGAACCCCACAGGAGTGAGGAGACACCCCAGCTCAGCCGGCGCCAGGGAGGCAACACTCGCGGAGGAGAGAGACCACCGCCGCCCGCCCTCCGTGCCTCTCCTAAGATGGCGCTCGTTCCGGCAGGGCACCGTGCCCTCGTCCAAGATGGCGGCGGCGGCGCTTTACCCGCCCGCTCTTCGACGCGTTTTCCGCCCACCGTGCCTCTGCTAAGATGGCGCCTTGGGCCGAGAGAGGTCCGCCACCTCCGCGCCTCTCCGAAGATGGCGCCCGTTCCGGCAGGCGACCTGCCCTCGTCCAAGAGCAGGGCTAGCCTCTCGGCTGAAGGGGGAGCCACCCCGCGGCGGGCAGGGGAAGGCCGGGGTCGCTGCAGGCTCTCCCGCCACAGACCGCGCTCCCCTCGCGGCTAGACCGGGCTAGCGGCGGCCCCCAGCCCCGATGGCCCCCAGCCCTACTGCCGTGCCCAGTTCGAGGCCGCGAGGCTTCGGGGCTCCAGACCTCCTGGGCGAGCTCCCTTTGGGGCCCCTGATGGGCCACCAGGGGGGCCAACTTGAATTAAATATTGGCGGGGGGGGGCAGGTAAGCCATGTCCCGCATAATTGATCACAGGATGCGGTGCTGGCACGACATTTTTCTTTTTAAATTTTCTTTTTATTAAAGATTTTCTTGGTTTACAAAAGTACATGCCTCGTCTCTTTTTTTCAGGTTGTACAGTCTTTCTTACAGATCAGTTACATTTGTTGAGAGACATGAGTGTTGAGTTCAGGACAAGTACTGTATATTCCTGCGTATAAGACTACTTTTAAACCCAGGAAAATCGTCTCAAAAGTCGGGGGTCGTCTTATACGCCGGGTCATATTTCTTATACGGCGAGTATATCCCAAACTCTATATTTTAACTGGAAAAGTTGGGGGTCGTCTTATACACCCAGTCGTCTTATATGCCAGAATATACGGTATTAGGTTGGGGAAGAAAAGCGGGGAGGGGTGGGGGGAGGCTTGTGGTATATTCTTTTGTATAGTGTAAGTGTAGGGTTTTGTGTCAGCTGAACTGGGTAGGTTCTCTTTCTATTTGTTTATTACATTTCCTTGGTGGTGAGAGGTATTGGGGGGCAGGGGGGGTTGGTTGTCTGCAGTGGGGCTTGTTTGCATGGGGGCAGGGGCTTGTTGGGTCAGGTAAGCCAGATTGATTCCTATGCTGTCAGTGGATTCTTCTTGTTGTCTTGTTGGGCTGTGTATGTGATAAAGATGATCCATACTGGGGTGAAGGCATCCTCTTCTATTTGTCCCCAGGTCAGTTTCAGTTTATTGGTTATCTTTTCTAGCAAGGCCATTTCCCATACAATTTGATACCTTTGGTCCATGTTTACTCCTGACAAGTCCCTCCAGTGTCTGGCTATGAGGCTTCTGGCTGCTGAGAGTCAGGGGCGGAGGAAGGTGGGGGCGATGGGAGCGCCCCGCCCCCATTGCTGCGATCCCTGGGGAGGGTTCCATCATGGCTGCCCCCACCCGTGCTGGGCACCACGTCCCCGCAGGTTGCGCACCATGCCCCCAGAACATGCGCTATGCCCCCGCGGGCAACGCGCTCCACCCCCAGAATGCGGGGCAGTAGTTGTTGTTCTCTTTGACATCTGAAGGGAGGGCGTTCCACAGGGCGGGCGCCACTACCGAGAAGGCCCTCTGCCTGGTTCCCTGTAACTTGGCTTCTCGTAGTGAGGGAACCGCCAGAAGGCCCTCGGCACTGTGAGTGGTCCTTTCGATCTTGGAAGATGTTCAGTAGGTCCAATTCTGGGGTGAGTTCTAATACCTGTTAGGGGTTTTTTTTTGCATCTCTTGTACAACTGCTGTCCAGAAGAGTTGGATTTTAGGTTATTCCCACCACATGTGGAGGTATGTGCCTTTGGAGGTGCAGCAGCTTCTCCAATAATAATAAATAATAACAATTTATTATCTCTGCAGATCCATCAGGCTGGGTTTCCCCAGCTACTCTGGGCGGCTTTCAACAGAACATTAAAAACGGAATAAAACTTCAAACATTAAAATCCTTGGCATATCAGCGCCAGTTTCCAGGGTGTTAAGTACCACCTGTAGATGAGTTTCAGAGTGAGTTCCCTTCTTTTGACTGATACCGGTAGTAACTTAAAGGGAGGTTTAGACCACATTCTAGTACATTGGGTGGGCTTAATTTCATAGCCTATGTCATCCTCCCATTGTTCTTTGATTGTGTCCAGGGGCATCTTGCCCATAGAGGCAAGTGGTGCAGGGCGCCAGGGCGGCAAGTTCTGGAGGGCGCCAGGGAAGAGGCAGAGGCTGGGCGCGGTGCCTCCCGGCATCTGCTCGCCACCGTCGCCCAACTTGCTGAAGCAGCACCGCGCCCGGAGCCTCCGCCTCTTCCCTGATGGAGGAGCCATCAGGTTTTCGAAGATGGTCAAGGGCCTAGTGGCTACTGATTTTACAGCTGGATTGTTTAAGAAGGCTGCAGGCACCACATTTGAATGGCAATTCCCATTAGCTGAGGGAGCAGCCCCCTCAAATATTTTATTGTTGGGGCAGAAGACCCCATGGCCCCTAGGAATTGGCTCCTGTGTTGGCCACTGTGGGAAAAGGATGCTGTGAACTGCCCTGAGATCTATAGGTGGAGGGTGGCTCACATTTAATTGATGGTGGTGGTGATTATGAACTCTATGAGCCCCCCTTGGCCTGATCCAACAGGGTTCCAATGAGATGGCCGACGCCCCAAGCAGGTATTTTGGGGGTGACGATGCTTTGCTGGCTCCTCTGGGGGATGAAAAGCTGCTTAGCCCTAATGGCCCGCCAAGGATCAAGTGGGTTGTGAAAGGCCCCAAGGCAGGTGCGCCCGTAGCGTGGCTAGAACAGCTGCCACGTCAAGGACCGAGAAAGTATGTCAGGGGAGCCGGTGAGGAGATGCAGCCCGGAGGGTCCTGGACGGGGGCGGAAGGACCTGGCAAATACATCCCCCCCCTCCCAACACACGCTTTGCCTCACGGTAGCGACGTTTTTCGTATGCAAATCGCAAGGGGGGGTCTGATCTCGCTCTTCTTGGGGCTGAATGACATAACAGAATCACAAAAGGGCAGAGCAGGAAGGGGCTCCAAGGTTCATCGAGTCCAACCCCCTGCACACCTCCTTGCCTCACCGATAATCCCGGAGGGCTTTCCCAACGTGCAACTTCGGTTCTGCTTTGCGCGGAGGGCGGCCCTTCCTTACTCTGCGCCTCCCCCCGAAAAAAATAAACCCATAGGGGGCCCGGTCGGAACCCCGCCAAAGAGCGCCCCCACGACCCTGGCCGGGGCGTGACGTCGGCGGGGGCTCCTTGTTGCCCGAATTCCCGGGTTCCGGCCAGTGGCCACTCAGGTCCGGGGCAGCTGGTGCCCTCGCAGGGAGGCGAGGCGGAGGCGGCGCCAACTGGGCGGCGCTGGGCGGGCAGACTGTCTCCACGACGGAGCGCAGCTGGTGCTGCAGGGACCGCGTTGCCGCTGCTGCTGCTGCTGCTGCTGCTGCTGCTGCTGCTGCTGCTGCTGCCGCCGCCGCCGCCGCCCGAACAGTCTCCGCAGCGAACCGGGCCTCGGCCGCTGGGCAGGGCTCCTCCGCTGGGCTCTGCGAACGCCTCGGCCCGCCTGGATGGAGCCTCGAGGCGGCGGAAGAGCAGGAGGCTCCGCAGCCGGGAGCGCGGCGCTGGCACTGACCCGTCCGGCGGGAGCCGCTGCGGCGGAGACTGCGGGGACCCCAGCGCTGGCCGCCCCGTGAGCGCCCGGAGCCTCGCCGTCGCCTCGCCGGGCTCCATGAGCAAGTGCTGCGCCCGGCCGCGGCCATGGCTCCCCTCCCCGCATACCTCGGCCCGGCGGCCGTGCTGGTGCTGGTCAGCTGCGACCTGTGCCTCGTGCGCGCAAGTAAGTGCCGGGGTTCCGTGCGGGGCGGGAGGCGGGAGAGAAAAGGCCCCCGGGGGTCAGGATCGGCGCCTGAGACCAGCGCGCTCTCCACACGCGCGCATCCCCTTCGACCCCCAGCGCAGGCCCGGCTGGCCGTCTCTCGGGGCGCTGGCCTTGGTGCTGAACCCGGGCTGCTCCGCACCCCGACGAGGGCCGTCGGAGGGCGAGGGAGGGGGTGGGGAAGGCGGGGGTCTCTTTCGCCCGAGCTCTGCCCTGTCCTGCTCGGCTGCGTCACTGGCCGCCCATAACCCGCGGAAGCAGCCGGATCGGGACAGCAGCGCCGCGGCCAAGGCAGGCTCGGGCCCCTCTCGAAGCGCCTGGTTCCCGGCAGCCGGGAGCGGAACCCCGGCCAATTTCATTAGAGTAAAAGCCTGGCTCCAGGGAAGGCCGCGGCTGCCAGCTGGCCTCGCTTGGGTGAGAAGGGGCCTCTGCCCACCTCCTCGGCCTCCGCCTCCTCTGGAGCAGTGGCAAAGGTCCCCTGGTAGGGGGCACCTCCTGGCACCCTGCGGCCACTCCACTCCGCTGCCCTTGACCCACGAGAAGGTGACTCTGGCCCATTCTGACGCCCGAGGCCGCAAACCACCCATCTCATTCTGGACGCACTTGACCCATGAAACACCCCACACACGGTCACGATCCCCTCACTCTGGCCTGCTTTGCCCGGAATCCGGCCAAAAACCGGCGGCTGTTGCTTTATTTCCAGCTTCCCAAGACAAGGGGCCCGACTCTCCCTCGCTTGGAGGACACCTTTTGACCTTTCCACCCACCCGGGCCTTACACGCCGGCTTCTACCCTCCAGACTCCCCTACTTGGCGGGGTCCGTCTTTTTAATGCATAATAGCTGACTTTGAGCCGAGGCCCCTAGGAGTTTTAAGTGCAGCTTGCAAGGAAAGCAGGTGGTTGTCAGGAGCTGCCTTTCCCAGGGAATCTGAAACCAGGCAGGTATGGCGAGGGGGAACCTATTGCCAGTCAGGCCTGCAGAGTTGCAAGAAATACATTTATTCTTTTACTGGTCAAATAGATGGCCATCCTGCTTCTTGCCTGGTGCCCTCAAAACAGCAGACTTTTCTCAAATGAATGGCTTAAAACACAACTGCAGAAATGGCGCAGGAGCAGAAGGAGATCCTTGGAGGGTTCATTGCCTCCCCTCACTCTCCACCCCTGGGTCTCCTCTGGCGAGGTAGCTAGAGGTAGGGAGTGGCCCTGTGGCCGAGGTCAGGAAAGCAGCACAGCCAGGGCAGGAGGCAACCTGCTGTCTCTTTCCCCCAAAGAAAGGGGGCCTCTGTGCCTGAAGGGGGGGCACAGCCAGGGGACCAAGCGAAGTCCAGGGCGCCCATGTTTGCCAGGAATCTGAGGAAACGGGAGAGTGCAACTGTGACAGCTGAGCAGGCGGGAGGCGCCACTGGCTGGGAGGTCAGCTGGAAGAGAAGGCGAACTGCGGAGTCCAAATGTGGAAAGCTCTCGGAGGAGAAGCCGGCTGGAAGGAGCAGGTGTTTCTGCGGGATGGAGGGTTTTTCCTTGTGTCAAGGCTCCCTACAGCTCTTCCCCCTCCCCACGCTGAGCCACTCTCCCTGTTTCCCCTTGGAGAGGCAACAACCTTTCGCCCTTCCGAGTAAAAGATGAATAGGGGGCCACAGTGAACATGGAGCAAAAAATAAGAAAAGAAAATATGCTGGAACAATATTTTTCAGACAGTTATTAATTGATCTTTGGAACTCACTGACCCAGTATTATCAGCTCCTCAAAGGAATGTTCCTGTCTCCACCAGCAGGTCGTTCCACCACCAGTTTCCAGTTTTTCTTCTTCAGCTCGCAGTCAGAATCTCGGGCCTAGGGAACCCCTTCCATCATGGTGTTCAGTCCATTTTTCAACACAAATAAAGCGTCCTGGGCTCATAACCTTTAATCGGCTCTGTCTGGGTCTCGTTTCTATCTCACCACCGGAGTTCACTTTTAGAGAGAAAATGGCTTTAGTTTTCAGATTAAGTTCTTTTTGTTTTGTTTTAAACTAAAGCTCAAAGCAGCTTGCACGAAAGCACTGCATTTAAAGATGATAACTCTTAGTCCTAAAATTACACCTTCAGTATAACAGCATCAAGGACGCTGCCGCTGCCTTCCAGGCCCTGCTCCCCTCCGGGGGTACTAAATCCCCTGGAAAGGCCGCTGCTCCCTGGACAGAGTCCTCCCCGCAGCAGCACCAACTTGTGCCGGCCGCCAGGAGGGAGGAGAAACCCGGAGGCGGCGGAGTTGGAAGGGACCCCTGGGGTCATCCAGTCCAGTCCTGCCCAGCCACCAGTGACCCTTCCACCCCTGCTTGCCTCACAGATCGGCCCCCGTCGCCCGTCAACGTCACCGTCACCCAGCTCAAAGCCAACTCCGCGATGGTCTCGTGGGATGTCCCGGAAGGGGACATCGTCATCGGCTACGCCATCTTGCAACAGGTGAGGCTGGAGGAGGAGGAGGAGGCAGGCGGGGAGGGGGCGCACCACTCCTCTGTCCCGCAGCCCCACCGCCCCCTTGCTTCTCACTTCCCCACTGGGGCGGGATCCCCCCTCTCCCCAACCCTTTTTTCAGCCACGGGGGGCTATGTTCTCTTCCCTCCCTCTCTCTGCCCTCCCCCGCTCTGACGGCCTCCCCCGCCCCCTTTCCGGCAGCGGCAGGACGGGCAGATGCAGCGCTTCATCCGGGAGGTGAACACGACGACGCGGGCGTGCGTGCTCTGGGACCTGGCCGAGGATGCCGACTATGTCATCCAGGTGCAGAGCATCGGCCTGCACGGCGAGAGCCAGGCCAGCAAGAGGGTCCACTTCCGCACCCTCAAGCAGAGTGACCGCCTGCCGTCCAACAGCTCCAGCCAGGGTAGGCGAGGCGCCCCCTCCCACCCCCGCCCTCCGGAGCCTCCTGTCTCCCCCCAGTCAGTCCCGGGCCTCCTCCGGGGGCCAGGAAGCTCCGTGGTGCCTCCGTCCTTGGGCAGGTGGGGCCAGCTCAGTGACCTGTGGGCAGCCCAGGCGGAGGGGTCGGCGAGACCCTGCCCAGCCGGAGGCTGCTCTCCTCTCCTTGCTCTTCCACGGCTCTGAAAGAGCCCCTTGCCTCGCCCAACGGGGCGTCCCTCCGGAAGCACAACTCTCTCTCTCCGCAGGAGACATCACCATGGAGGGGCTGGACAAGGAGCGGCAGCTGCAGACGGGCGAGATCGTCATCATCGTGGCTGTGCTGTTCATGTGGGCAGGTGAGGCGGGTGGGAAGCTCCCTTGGGTCTCGTCCAGCACGCTCTGCTTATGTTCCTTACGGGTGTGTGAGTATCCCACGAGCGTTGGCCCGGAGTTTCTCTCTTGGCGCACAGCCAAAGTTCCTTCTTCTTTCCTGCATCTTTTGGCCACCGTTGTTTGCACGGAGGGGCCACGCCTGACAGCCTTGCGCGCTCAAATGAAGCATCCCGTTGAACGCGGCTCCGTCAGAAGAGCCCAGCAGCAGCAGCAGCAGCAGGATCAGGCCCAAGCGAGCGGGGGCACCTCAAAGTGGCCACCCAGTTTGCAAGCAGGACCTGAGCAAAGCGCAGCCTTTTCCTCCTCTCCGCTTGTGATTCCCGGTATCTGAGAACACTCAGTGCCCCCCTCTTCGATGTGCAGAGGGGCCGAATGCTTATGGTGGGGGCGCACCCCCAGTTCCCGATGGGCAGTTGCCATCTGAGTTAGGGGTTTGACGAGCATTGTGCAGACGCAACAGCTCTGAGAGGATAAAATCGCTGTGAATCTGAAGTCTCCCCGGATCAAGGAGATGCGCGGGAGATTAGGTAGAAATGCTTATTTCGGGGCGCAGGGGCGAATGAACGCGAGCTCCCTTTTCTGACTGAGCTGTGTTGAACTTTTGCGCAAATAAAAGATCAACCAACCAGCCACTAACTCCAGCATGTCGTCAAAAGGGGGGGCGGGGAGAGAGAGACCCTTGCACGATGGAGGCCCCCTCGTCAGCCTGCCTTCCTCCTTGCTTCCGCAGCGGTGATCGCCCTCTTCTGCAAGCAATACGACATCATCAAGGACAACGACTCCAACAACAACAAGGAGAAGAGCAAGCCGGCCTCGGAGCACAGCACGCCCGAGCGGCCCACCGGGGGCCTCCTCCGCAGCAAGGTGGGGGCGTCCAGCAAGGGAGCGGGCGGGGGCCGTTTCGGAAGGGGAGAAGCGGGAGCTTGGCTCAGCCCACCATCGCCGGGGAGGAGGGCCAGGGCGCGGAGCTCGACGGCGGACAGCCCAGCCCGAGACAGCGGGACCGGGAGCTCCTGCCCCGTCCTCGGGGCTCTCGGCGGCTGGAGCGGGTCTCCTCGGGATGCTGGTTGCGCGGCTGAAGTAAAAGCGCGGCGCAAGCGCCGGGAGCCGTCGGGGCTCCGGGGAAGGCGGCTTTGGCCGAGACGGGTGACTAGGAGGGGGAGAAGGGGCGCCGGAACCGGACCCACCCAGGGCGGGTTGCCAACTTGCAAGGGAAAATGACAGGTGGGGACTTTGGTGCCGGGCGCCTCTCCAGGGCAATGGGGGTGATGCTCCAAAGGGGGCGCCATTACAGAATCACAGAATCACAGAGTTGGAAGAGACCACAAGGGCCATCCAGTCCAACCCCCTGCCAAGCAGGAAACACCATCAAAGCATTCCTGACAGGTGGCTGTCAAGCCTCTGCTTAAAGACCTCCAAAGAAGGAGACTCCACCACACTCCTTGGCAGCAAATTCCATTGTCGAACAGCTCTTACTGTCAAGAAATTCTTCCTAATGTTTAGGTGGAATCTTCTTTCTTGTAGTTTGAATCCATTGCTCCGTGTCCGCTTCTCTGGAGCAGCAGAAAACAACCTTTCTCCCTCCTCTATATGACATCCTTTTATATATTTGAACATGGCTATCATATCACCCCTTAACCTTCTCTTCTCCAGGCTAAACATACCCAGCTCCCTAAGCCGTTCCTCATAAGGCATCGTTTCCAGGCCTTTGACCATTTTGGTTGCCCTCCTCTGGACACGTTCCAGCTTGTCAATATCCTTCTTGAACTGTGGTGCCCAGAACTGGACACAGTATTCCAGGTGGGGTCTGACCAGAGCGGAATACAGTGGTACTATTACTTCCCTTGATCTAGATGCTATACTCCTATTGATGCAGCCCAGAATTGCATTGGCTTTTTTAGCTGCTGCATCACACTGTTGACTCATGTCAAGTTTGTGGTCTACCAAGACTCCTAGATCCTTTTCACTTGTACTGCTCTCAAGCCAGGTATCACCCATCCTGTATTTGTGCCTTTCATTTTTTTTGCCCAAGTGTAGTACTTTACATTTCTCCCTGTTAAAATTCATCCTGTTTGCCTTGGCCCAGTTCTCTAATCTGTTAAGGTCATTTTGAAGTGTGATCCTGTCCTCTGGGGTATTAGCCACCCCTCCCAATTTGGTGTCATCTGCAAACTTGATCAGGATGCCCTCAAGCCCATCATCCAAGTCATTGATAAAGATATTGAATAAGACTGGGCCCAAGACAGAACCCTGTGGCACCCCACTAGTCACTTCTCTCCAGGATGAAGAGGAGCCATTGATGAGCACCCTTTGGGTTCGGTCAGTCAGCCAGTTACAAATCCACTGAATGGTAGCATTGTCTAGCCCGCATTTTACCAGCTTCTTTACAAGAATATCATGGGGCACCTTGTCAAAGGCCTTGCTGAAATCAAGATAGGCTACATCCACAGTGTTCCCTTCGTCTACCAGGCTTGTAATTCTGTCAAAAAATGAGATCAGATTAGTCTGACATGACTTATTTTTCAGAAACCCATGCTGACTTTTAGTGATCACAGCGTTCCTTTCTAGGTGCTCACAGACCGTTTGCTTAATGATCTGCTCTAGAATCTTTCCTGGTATTGATGTCAGGCTGACTGGGCGGTAATTGTTTGGGTCCTCTCTTTTCCCCTTTTTGAAAATAGGGACAACATTTGCCCTCCTCCAGTCTGCTGGGACTTCACCTGTTTTCCAGGAATTCTCAAAGATTACTGCCAGTGGTTCTGAAATCACCTCTGCCAGTTCTTTTAATACTCTGGGATGTAGTTCATCTGGCCCTGGAGACTTGAATACATCTAAACTAGCCAAGTGTTCTTGTACTACCTCCTTACTTATTCTGGGCTGTGTTTCCCCTGCTGAATCATCTGCTCCATATTCTTCAGGTCGGGCATTGTTTTCTTTTTTGGAGAAGACTGAGGCAAAGAAGGTATTGAGGAGTTCTGCCCTTTCTGCGTCCCCTGTTCGCATTTCACCATCTTCTCCTCTAAGTGACCCCACTGTTTCCTTGTTCTTCCTTTTGCTACGGACATACCCATAAAATCTCTTTTTATTGCTTTTAACCTCTCTAGCAAGCCTGAGTTCATTCTGTGCTTTAGCTTTTCTGACTTTGTCTCTACATGTGCTGGCTATTTGTTTGAATTCCTCTCTGGTGGTTTCCCCCTTTTTCCATTTCTTGTACATATCCCTTTTAAATCTTAACTCAGTTAAAAGTTCTTTAGATAGCCACCCTGGCTTCTTTAGGCACCTTCCATGTTTTCGTCGCATTGGTACTGCTTGAAGTTGTGCTTTTAATATCTCCCTTTTAACAAACTCCCATCCATCATGAACTCCCATCCCTTTTAGTATTACTGACCATGGGATCACATCCAGCATTTCCCTAAGTTTTCTGAAGTCGGCTTTCTTAAAGTCTAGAATTTGAGTCTTAGTATGCTTGGTTGCTCCTTTCTGATGTATAATAAACTCCAGAAGAGCATGATCACTCCCACCTAATGATCCTGCCACTTCTACCCCACTAACCAGGTCATCACTATTGGTTAGGACCAGATCTAAAATGGCTGATCCTCTTGTTGCTTCTACCACTTTCTGGACAATGAAGTTGTCTGCAAGGCCAGTGAGGAATCTGTTCGACCTTATGCTCTTGGCTGAGTTTGACATCCAACAAATATCAGGATAGTTGAAATCCCCCATTACTACTATCTCATTTCCTTTTGAATGCTTGGTCATCTGTTCCAGGAAGGCATCATCTATGTCCTCAGTTTGGCTCGGGGATCTATAGTAAACTCCCACAATGAGATCACTGTTATTTTTCTCTCCCTTAATTTTGACCCAGATACTCTCAATTTGGCTTTGAAGTTTTAAATCATGGATCTCTTCACAGGTATACACATCCCTGACATATAATGCCACTCCTCCTCCTTTCCTGTTTGGTCTATTTCTCTGAAATAGATTGTATCCCTCTATTACTACATTCCAATCATGAGACTCATCCCACCAGGTTTCAGTGATGCCTATTATGTCGTATTTAGTTTGCTGTATCAAGAGCTCAAGTTCATCTTGTTTATTTCCCATGCTCTGTGCATTTGTATACAGACATTGAAAACCATTGATCATTCCCCCATGTCTCCTACTTAAGGATTTTTTCCTCCCACCACTAGGTCTGTGTGCTGTTTGCTCCATTTGGTCCTTGACTTTTGGATGATCATCTTCAGCATTTGATAGACTCCTACCTTCAGGACCACTGTCTCCCTCCCCCACATAAGTCAGTTTAAAGCCCTCCTGATGAGGTTTTTGAGATTGTTGGCAAAAACATTCCTCCCAACCCTTGTGAGGTGCAGCCCATCACTTGCCAGAAGTCCATCTTCAAGAAACTGCAGGCCGTGATCTAAGAATCCAAACCGTTCCTGCCGGCACCATTTGCGAAGCCAGTTGTTCACTTCTCCTATTTTCCCCTCTCTTCCTGGGCCACGGCGTTCAACTGGGAGGACAGATGAGATGACAATTTGTGCATTTAATTGCTTCAGCTTCCTGCCCAGAGCCTCATAATCACTTTTGATCTTCTGGAGGCTATGGCTTGCGGTGTCATTGGTTCCCACATGGACTAAAAGGAAGGGGTTTTTATCCGTAGGTTTTATTATTCCTTGCAGCCGTTCTGTAACATCATGGATCTTGGCCCCGGGGAGACAGCATACCTCTCGAGACATCTTGTCAGGCCCACAGATCACTGCTTCGGTACCCCTCAGTAGGGAATCCCCTATCACCACTACACGTCTCCTCTTAGGCTTAGTCGGGATTCTTACACGTGCTGTCCCTTCCAAGGTCGCCTGCACATTCCCGGAGGACTGACTATGCTGCTCGTCTTCATATACCTCATCAACTGTGATGAGGGAGAGATCTTCCAATGGAGTCTGGTCTTCATCTTCCAGATTTGAGAGCACTTCAAATTGATTTTGTAGTTCTAAACACTCAGAGCGATCCCTGGGCATTCTACTTCTGTGAGTCACGTTCCTCCATACATCTGGCTCCTGAGTTGGGGAACTGATCTCCTCCTCAGGGATGTGCCCTGTCTCCTGCTTGGTGGAGACAGTGTGCTCTGCTGCATCCAAGAAAAGCTCCAGCTCTTTAATTTTCTGGAGCGTAGATACACGGGCCTGAAGTTGCTGGACCTTGTCTTCGAGTATGGCAACCAACTTGCAGTTGCTGCAGGTGTAGCTGTCTACAACCTTTGGCAAGAAGACAAACATTGCGCAGGAATTACAGGCGACTACAGTTGTTCCTTCCCCCTCCTGAAGTTGCCGGACCTTGTCTTCTAGTAGGGCAACCAACTTGCACTTGCTGCAGGTGTAGCTGCCTACATCCTTTGGCAAGAAGGCAAACATTGCGCAGGAATTGCAGGCGACTACAGTTGTTCCCTCACCCTCCATCTTGAAGCTTGAAGTCAGGACACACAAAAAAGAAGCCTAGGTCTCCCCAAGTAAACGTTTGAGACTAGCTCTCCTCAATTTAAAAGATAGGTCAAACTGCGCGCGCCGCTAGGCGCGCGCCGCTACCCTCCAGGCACTGATTAGCTCCGCCCACAGCTAGTCACCAGACAAACACACACACACAAGCCAGAAACAAACTCTCTCGCACACACAAGCCTGGGAAACACACAAACAAATAAGGAAACAAATAAGCACACAAACTTAATCACACACAGCCCCAAAAAGACAAACCCTCAAAACCTACAAGCTCAGCTCACCTTGTGCTCCCTCCTCAGTCACTGCCCTCCAGGCACTGATTAGCTCCGCCCTACAAGCTCAGCTCACCTTTTGCCTACTTCCTCAGTCTCTGCCCTCCAGGCACTGATTAGCTCCGCCCACAGCTAGTCACCAGACAAACACACACACACAAGCCAGAAACAAACTCTCTCGCACACACAAGCCTGGGAAACACACAAACAAATAAGGAAACAAATAAGCACACAAACTTAATCACACACAGCCCCAAAAAGACAAACCCTCAAAACCTACAAGCTCAGCTCACCTTGTGCTCCCTCCTCAGTCGCTGCCCTCCAGGCACTGATTAGCTCTGCCCTACAAGCTCAGCTCACCTTTTGCCTACTTCCTCAGTCTCTGCCCTCCAGGCACTGATTAGCTCCGCCCACAGCTAGTCACCAGACAAACACACACACACAAGCCAGAAACAAACTCTCTCGCACACACAAGCCTGGGAAACACACAAACAAATAAGGAAACAAATAAGCACACAAACTTAATCACACACAGCCCCAAAAAGACAAACCCTCAAAACCTACAAGCTCAGCTCACCTTGTGCTCCCTCCTCAGTCGCTGCCCTCCAGGCACTGATTAGCTCCGCCCTACAAGCTCAGCTCACCTTTTGCCTACTTCCTCAGTCTCTGCCCTCCAGGCACTGATTAGCTCCGCCCACAGCTAGTCACCAGACAAACACACACACACAAGCCAGAAACAAACTCTCTCGCACACACAAGCCTGGGAAACACACAAACAAATAAGGAAACAAATAAGCACACAAACTTAATCACACACAGCCCCAAAAAGACAAACCCTCAAAACCTACAAGCTCAGCTCACCTTGTGCTCCCTCCTCAGTCGCTGCCCTCCAGGCACTGATTAGCTCCGCCCACAGCTAGTCACCAGACAAACACACACACACAAGCCAGAAACAAACTCTCTCGCACACACAAGCCTGGGAAACACACAAACAAATAAGGAAACAAATAAGCACACAAACTTAATCACACACAGCCCCAAAAAGACAAACCCTCAAAACCTACAAGCTCAGCTCACCTTGTGCTCCCTCCTCAGTCACTGCCCTCCAGGCACTGATTAGCTCCGCCCTACAAGCTCAGCTCACCTTTTGCCTACTTCCTCAGTCTCTGCCCTCCAGGCACTGATTAGCTCCGCCCACAGCTAGTCACCAGACAAACACACACACACAAGCCAGAAACAAACTCTCTCGCACACACAAGCCTGGGAAACACACAAACAAATAAGGAAACAAATAAGCACACAAACTTAATCACACACAGCCCCAAAAAGACAAACCCTCAAAACCTACAAGCTCAGCTCACCTTGTGCTCCCTCCTCAGTCGCTGCCCTCCAGGCACTGATTAGCTCTGCCCTACAAGCTCAGCTCACCTTTTGCCTACTTCCTCAGTCTCTGCCCTCCAGGCACTGATTAGCTCCGCCCACAGCTAGTCACCAGACAAACACACACACACAAGCCAGAAACAAACTCTCTCGCACACACAAGCCTGGGAAACACACAAACAAATAAGGAAACAAATAAGCACACAAACTTAATCACACACAGCCCCAAAAAGACAAACCCTCAAAACCTACAAGCTCAGCTCACCTTGTGCTCCCTCCTCAGTCGCTGCCCTCCAGGCACTGATTAGCTCCGCCCTACAAGCTCAGCTCACCTTTTGCCTACTTCCTCAGTCTCTGCCCTCCAGGCACTGATTAGCTCCGCCCACAGCTAGTCACCAGACAAACACACACACACAAGCCAGAAACAAACTCTCTCGCACACACAAGCCTGGGAAACACACAAACAAATAAGGAAACAAATAAGCACACAAACTTAATCACACACAGCCCCAAAAAGACAAACCCTCAAAACCTACAAGCTCAGCTCACCTTGTGCTCCCTCCTCAGTCGCTGCCCTCCAGGCACTGATTAGCTCTGCCCTACAAGCTCAGCTCACCTTTTGCCTACTTCCTCAGTCTCTGCCCTCCAGGCACTGATTAGCTCCGCCCACAGCTAGTCACCAGACAAACACACACACACAAGCCAGAAACAAACTCTCTCGCACACACAAGCCTGGGAAACACACAAACAAATAAGGAAACAAATAAGCACACAAACTTAATCACACACAGCCCCAAAAAGACAAACCCTCAAAACCTACAAGCTCAGCTCACCTTGTGCTCCCTCCTCAGTCGCTGCCCTCCAGGCACTGATTAGCTCTGCCCTACAAGCTCAGCTCACCTTTTGCCTACTTCCTCAGTCTCTGCCCTCCAGGCACTGATTAGCTCCGCCCACAGCTAGTCACCAGACAAACACACACACACAAGCCAGAAACAAACTCTCTCGCACACACAAGCCTGGGAAACACACAAACAAATAAGGAAACAAATAAGCACACAAACTTAATCACACACAGCCCCAAAAAGACAAACCCTCAAAACCTACAAGCTCAGCTCACCTTGTGCTCCCTCCTCAGTCGCTGCCCTCCAGGCACTGATTAGCTCCGCCCTACAAGCTCAGCTCACCTTTTGCCTACTTCCTCAGTCTCTGCCCTCCAGGCACTGATTAGCTCCGCCCACAGCTAGTCACCAGACAAACACACACACACAAGCCAGAAACAAACTCTCTCGCACACACAAGCCTGGGAAACACACAAACAAATAAGGAAACAAATAAGCACACAAACTTAATCACACACAGCCCCAAAAAGACAAACCCTCAAAACCTACAAGCTCAGCTCACCTTGTGCTCCCTCCTCAGTCGCTGCCCTCCAGGCACTGATTAGCTCTGCCCTACAAGCTCAGCTCACCTTTTGCCTACTTCCTCAGTCTCTGCCCTCCAGGCACTGATTAGCTCCGCCCACAGCTAGTCACCAGACAAACACACACACACAAGCCAGAAACAAACTCTCTCGCACACACAAGCCTGGGAAACACACAAACAAATAAGGAAACAATTAAGCACACAAACTTAATCACACACAGCCCCAAAAAGACAAACCCTCAAAACATACAAGCTCAGCTCACCTTGTGCTCCCTCCTCAGTCGCTGCCCTCCAGGCACTGATTAGCTCTGCCCTACAAGCTCAGCTCACCTTTTGCCTACTTCCTCAGTCTCTGCCCTCCAGGCACTGATTAGCTCCGCCCACAGCTAGTCACCAGACAAACACACACACACAAGCCAGAAACAAACTCTCTCGCACACACAAGCCTGGGAAACACACAAACAAATAAGGAAACAAATAAGCACACAAACTTAATCACACACAGCCCCAAAAAGACAAACCCTCAAAACCTACAAGCTCAGCTCACCTTGTGCTCCCTCCTCAGTCGCTGCCCTCCAGGCACTGATTAGCTCCGCCCTACAAGCTCAGCTCACCTTTTGCCTACTTCCTCAGTCTCTGCCCTCCAGGCACTGATTAGCTCCGCCCACAGCTAGTCACCAGACAAACACACACACACAAGCCAGAAACAAACTCTCTCGCACACACAAGCCTGGGAAACACACAAACAAATAAGGAAACAAATAAGCACACAAACTTAATCACACACAGCCCCAAAAAGACAAACCCTCAAAACCTACAAGCTCAGCTCACCTTGTGCTCCCTCCTCAGTCGCTGCCCTCCAGGCACTGATTAGCTCTGCCCTACAAGCTCAGCTCACCTTTTGCCTACTTCCTCAGTCTCTGCCCTCCAGGCACTGATTAGCTCCGCCCACAGCTAGTCACCAGACAAACACACACACACAAGCCAGAAACAAACTCTCTCGCACACACAAGCCTGGGAAACACACAAACAAATAAGGAAACAAATAAGCACACAAACTTAATCACACACAGCCCCAAAAAGACAAACCCTCAAAACCTACAAGCTCAGCTCACCTTGTGCTCCCTCCTCAGTCGCTGCCCTCCAGGCACTGATTAGCTCTGCCCTACAAGCTCAGCTCACCTTTTGCCTACTTCCTCAGTCTCTGCCCTCCAGGCACTGATTAGCTCCGCCCACAGCTAGTCACCAGACAAACACACACACACAAGCCAGAAACAAACTCTCTCGCACACACAAGCCTGGGAAACACACAAACAAATAAGGAAACAAATAAGCACACAAACTTAATCACACACAGCCCCAAAAAGACAAACCCTCAAAACCTACAAGCTCAGCTCACCTTGTGCTCCCTCCTCAGTCGCTGCCCTCCAGGCACTGATTAGCTCCGCCCTACAAGCTCAGCTCACCTTTTGCCTACTTCCTCAGTCTCTGCCCTCCAGGCACTGATTAGCTCCGCCCACAGCTAGTCACCAGACAAACACACACACACAAGCCAGAAACAAACTCTCTCGCACACACAAGCCTGGGAAACACACAAACAAATAAGGAAACAAATAAGCACACAAACTTAATCACACACAGCCCCAAAAAGACAAACCCTCAAAACCTACAAGCTCAGCTCACCTTGTGCTCCCTCCTCAGTCGCTGCCCTCCAGGCACTGATTAGCTCCGCCCTACAAGCTCAGCTCACCTTTTGCCTACTTCCTCAGTCTCTGCCCTCCAGGCACTGATTAGCTCCGCCCACAGCTAGTCACCAGACAAACACACACACACAAGCCAGAAACAAACTCTCTCGCACACACAAGCCTGGGAAACACACAAACAAATAAGGAAACAAATAAGCACACAAACTTAATCACACACAGCCCCAAAAAGACAAACCCTCAAAACCTACAAGCTCAGCTCACCTTGTGCTCCCTCCTCAGTCGCTGCCCTCCAGGCACTGATTAGCTCTGCCCTACAAGCTCAGCTCACCTTTTGCCTACTTCCTCAGTCTCTGCCCTCCAGGCACTGATTAGCTCCGCCCACAGCTAGTCACCAGACAAACACACACACACAAGCCAGAAACAAACTCTCTCGCACACACAAGCCTGGGAAACACACAAACAAATAAGGAAACAAATAAGCACACAAACTTAATCACACACAGCCCCAAAAAGACAAACCCTCAAAACCTACAAGCTCAGCTCACCTTGTGCTCCCTCCTCAGTCGCTGCCCTCCAGGCACTGATTAGCTCCGCCCTACAAGCTCAGCTCACCTTTTGCCTACTTCCTCAGTCTCTGCCCTCCAGGCACTGATTAGCTCCGCCCACAGCTAGTCACCAGACAAACACACACACACAAGCCAGAAACAAACTCTCTCGCACACACAAGCCTGGGAAACACACAAACAAATAAGGAAACAAATAAGCACACAAACTTAATCACACACAGCCCCAAAAAGACAAACCCTCAAAACCTACAAGCTCAGCTCACCTTGTGCTCCCTCCTCAGTCGCTGCCCTCCAGGCACTGATTAGCTCTGCCCTACAAGCTCAGCTCACCTTTTGCCTACTTCCTCAGTCTCTGCCCTCCAGGCACTGATTAGCTCCGCCCACAGCTAGTCACCAGACAAACACACACACACAAGCCAGAAACAAACTCTCTCGCACACACAAGCCTGGGAAACACACAAACAAATAAGGAAACAAATAAGCACACAAACTTAATCACACACAGCCCCAAAAAGACAAACCCTCAAAACCTACAAGCTCAGCTCACCTTGTGCTCCCTCCTCAGTCGCTGCCCTCCAGGCACTGATTAGCTCTGCCCTACAAGCTCAGCTCACCTTTTGCCTACTTCCTCAGTCTCTGCCCTCCAGGCACTGATTAGCTCCGCCCACAGCTAGTCACCAGACAAACACACACACACAAGCCAGAAACAAACTCTCTCGCACACACAAGCCTGGGAAACACACAAACAAATAAGGAAACAAATAAGCACACAAACTTAATCACACACAGCCCCAAAAAGACAAACCCTCAAAACCTACAAGCTCAGCTCACCTTGTGCTCCCTCCTCAGTCGCTGCCCTCCAGGCACTGATTAGCTCCGCCCTACAAGCTCAGCTCACCTTTTGCCTACTTCCTCAGTCTCTGCCCTCCAGGCACTGATTAGCTCCGCCCACAGCTAGTCACCAGACAAACACACACACACAAGCCAGAAACAAACTCTCTCGCACACACAAGCCTGGGAAACACACAAACAAATAAGGAAACAAATAAGCACACAAACTTAATCACACACAGCCCCAAAAAGACAAACCCTCAAAACCTACAAGCTCAGCTCACCTTGTGCTCCCTCCTCAGTCGCTGCCCTCCAGGCACTGATTAGCTCCGCCCTACAAGCTCAGCTCACCTTTTGCCTACTTCCTCAGTCTCTGCCCTCCAGGCACTGATTAGCTCCGCCCACAGCTAGTCACCAGACAAACACACACACACAAGCCAGAAACAAACTCTCTCGCACACACAAGCCTGGGAAACACACAAACAAATAAGGAAACAAATAAGCACACAAACTTAATCACACACAGCCCCAAAAAGACAAACCCTCAAAACCTACAAGCTCAGCTCACCTTGTGCTCCCTCCTCAGTCGCTGCCCTCCAGGCACTGATTAGCTCCGCCCTACAAGCTCAGCTCACCTTTTGCCTACTTCCTCAGTCTCTGCCCTCCAGGCACTGATTAGCTCCGCCCACAGCTAGTCACCAGACAAACACACACACACAAGCCAGAAACAAACTCTCTCGCACACACAAGCCTGGGAAACACACAAACAAATAAGGAAACAAATAAGCACACAAACTTAATCACACACAGCCCCAAAAAGACAAACCCTCAAAACCTACAAGCTCAGCTCACCTTGTGCTCCCTCCTCAGTCGCTGCCCTCCAGGCACTGATTAGCTCCGCCCTACAAGCTCAGCTCACCTTTTGCCTACTTCCTCAGTCTCTGCCCTCCAGGCACTGATTAGCTCCGCCCACAGCTAGTCACCAGACAAACACACACACACAAGCCAGAAACAAACTCTCTCGCACACACAAGCCTGGGAAACACACAAACAAATAAGGAAACAAATAAGCACACAAACTTAATCACACACAGCCCCAAAAAGACAAACCCTCAAAACCTACAAGCTCAGCTCACCTTGTGCTCCCTCCTCAGTCGCTGCCCTCCAGGCACTGATTAGCTCCGCCCTACAAGCTCAGCTCACCTTTTGCCTACTTCCTCAGTCTCTGCCCTCCAGGCACTGATTAGCTCCGCCCACAGCTAGTCACCAGACAAACACACACACACAAGCCAGAAACAAACTCTCTCGCACACACAAGCCTGGGAAACACACAAACAAATAAGGAAACAAATAAGCACACAAACTTAATCACACACAGCCCCAAAAAGACATTAGTTGAGCTGCGGGGAGGGGCACAGCCTGGCCAAGAGGGAGCGGGAGGGGTCTGGGCCCCCAATAGCTCTGGGGGTCCTGCTCACTCTCACGACCCTCTCTCTCCCTTTTTCAGAAGATGAAATCGCCCTCTGTCAACATCATCGAGGTGTAGCTGAAACTACCGGGGACCTCAGTGGCCTCCGCCCTGCCACCGCCGCCACGGCCTCCTGCTTCCCTGCATGCAAAGAGTTCCTGCTTCTTCTCGCCCCAGGAGGAGAAGACCTGCATGGAGCCCGCTGGGGCCAAAGTGCATGTGGAACGCCGGGCTCACCCTCTCGCCCAACCCTTCTCTCTGGGGCCACCGCCAACAGAGAGCGCAGCAGCAGCGGCACCCACTGGGCAGGCCAGCGCCACCCACTGCTACCATCCAAAGAGCTTCGTTGCGGGAGCTGAAGGCGCGACCTCGCCCAGCCCCCCCCCCGCAGCTTCACCATGGAAACTCTGGACTGGGCCCTGAGCAGGGCCACCACCCAGAAGACCATGCTGGGCAGACTTTGTTGCCCCCATCAAGAGTTGCCTTCAGCCCCGCCTTCCCACCCGCCCCCTCCTACCTCAGTTAATAGGGCTCCTTGGCTTCCTCTTGGGGAGGTACCAGCTGTGTGCCAACTGCCTTTGCCCTCCACCTCCAGCCAAAGCCACCCCCCAGCCCACCTCCACCTTCTTCCTTCTCAGCAAGATCAGAAGGGTTCCCTTCCCACCTGGCAGCTGGAGAACTGCCACCCACCATCTCTCCCTGGCCACATCCAGGAGGAGCCTGCCCCCCACCCGCCCGTGACACATGAGCACCCAGCACCACCTTCCAGGAATCCAGCTCTCCCGGCCTGAAGGTTCAGCTCAGAGCGCTGTGTTGGGAGTGGCGGGTGGCCTTTCGGTCCAAGCAGAGAGAGAAGAGCTTGCAGCCCCATCTGCCTATTTCCCTCCAGCTATGGGGCTGAGAGCAGCTCAGGGCCCTTTGCCTGGAGGTCAAGCCATCCCACCCCACCCTTCCCTCAGGACAGGCAGCTCTCTGTCTCCCCGGCTGGGCAGCAAAAGGCCCTCTTCTGCCTCCCTGCTGCTCCACTCCCCCCCCCCCAAGCCAGGGAACCTACTTTAACAAGTGAAGACCCTCGCAGGCTCCCCCCCTTGCACAGCAAAGAGCAATGGTGGGGGGCTGTGGAATCCCCTGCTTGCCCACCTTGCCGCCCCACAGAAGGGCTGCCCCCAGGCCCACTTGGCTTGCTTCTCCCCCCTTGGGAAGGGCCTGCCTGGCACAGCTCACCCAGAGAGCTCTGGAAGTGGCTTCAAGGTGGTGCCAGACTGGTGAGCCCCAGGCAGGTGAGCCAGGAATCCTGGCCCAGGAAGGAGACGGAAGGTGCTATACCCCCCCCCACTGTCTGCCAGTCAGGCTCACCCAGAGCTGGCCGGCTGTGCCACTCGCTGCCCCCTTTCCCCCATGGGCTGAGGCCTCTGCAAGGAAAGACACCCAAGTACAACAACAGTAGAAATGGTTTATTTCCCTTTAGAAAAGGACATTAAAAACTAGTCTTTTTGCTACAAAGCTGTGATTTGGCAGTGATGAGCAGCTGGTGGGGAGGGGAGGGGGCTGCCTTCCCACCAGAGCTGGACGGCAGGGAGGAGTGGGGGCAGCAGAGGGAAGGATTTATCTACACTCAACACAGCCCTCCTCAATATGGGGTGGGTGAGGACTGACGGGAATCTGAATGCTGCCCCCCCAAAATGTTCAGGCCTCAAGAGCACCATGAGGAGGCCTGGTGCACCCACCCCCAAGACTCATGCTGCCCCACCCTGCAGAACAGGTCCTGGGGCTGAGGATCCCTGCTGAATGCCCCCCGGGCCAGCTGGGTGAGGGGCTGGCCTGGGTTGCTGCTGAGGGTCCAAGGCAGGCTAGACCAGGTTCCCAGGGGTGGGGGGCAGCTGGTCCTTTGTGGGTGACAGACAAGGGGCAGCAGAGGCTGTGCTGGAGATGAGCAGCGAAGACACGGTGAGTGGCAGGAGAAAGATGAGGAGAAGCAGCCTCAGAAAAATGTCCCCGGAGGCAGGCAGCTGCTGGGGGGGCTGCAGCCCCAGGCCGCCACTGACTGGAAGCGGGCAACTGGGGAGCCCCCAAAGGCAAGCCCCCCCACACCTGAAACACACAAGGGCATCAAGAGGAGCCACTCAAGTGGAAGGAAAGAGACAGAGAGAGAGATGGGAGGGAGAGACGAGTCCGTGTGAAAATGCAGGGGGACCCCCCCAGCTCCCCTGGAAGAAGGGAAATGAAAAGCCTTCAAAGGGATTCCCCCACCCCTTCATCCCAAGCAAAGGTCGAGGGCAGGGCCATGCTGGGGAGGGGGTCAATGGTTACCTGTGGTGGGGCGGCCCCTCTCCTCTACGCGGCTTGGGGCAGAGAAGAGACAAAGATCAGAGCAGCAGCAGCAGCAGCAAGGAGAGCCCCCCAGCCAGACCATTCCTACTCCTGCAGCAGCCCTTTAATGTGTCCCCCCAGAAACAAAACCCACACCTCTGACTGCCTTGCCCCCCAACAAACAGGGGACCTTGATGCAGCCATCGGGCCCCTACCCAGAGAAGGCTTCGTTGAGATCCTCTTCCTCCTCCTCCTCGTCCTCCTCCTCTTCCTCCTAGGGCCAGAGAAAGCCAGATGACTGCCAGGCCCCCGAGAGAGAGAGAGAGCAGGCAGCCCCCGCTGACATACAAGGGTCGGGGTTGGTGAGGGCGGGAGCCTCTTGGCCATGAGAGCCAAGGGGGCCTGGCAGTGGGGCAGCAGGTCACTCCCAATACCGTACCTCAAAGTTGGTCTTGAAGGGGGGGCTGCCAAGGGGTGACCTGCCAGGTGGACGGGTGCTTTCCACAGGGGGGCACAGCGGACTCAAGGAGGGCTTCTTCTCTCCCTCCCCTTCCCTGGAGCCTGGTGGAGAAAAAACACCCAGAGGCTGAAACACCCAAGACCCCCAACAGCGCCCCCTCCCTTGCTGGAGAGTCAGAGGCAAGAGGCACTTCACATCCTTGACATGAAGACCCCTTCCTGTGCCCCCCGCCATCCTCACCACCCCACAACCTTGGAAAAGAAGGGTGCACCCAGGGTGGGTGGCAACCGAGCCACCAAGGAAGCCAGACGGGAGCGGGTGACGGGTCTGGCATAGTGATGGCAAGGGGCATGGGGCCACCATCCGTACCTGCCTGCGCAGCCTCCCAGAGATCCAGGGCCACCTGGAAGGCCTGAGCCACCGTCAGAGTCACAGCCTGGGCCTGCATGGGCGACACGAGGCAAGAGAAGGCAAGTGGGGCAGCTGGCGAGGCAGCGCCCTGCAAAGGGCCCTGGGAGGGAGGTGGGGAACACTTCTGCAGGGCATGCAGGAGCAGAGGGGCCAAGGCACCAAGGCCAACCAGCGAGCAACCCCACCCCAAACAAGCAGCGCAGGACCCAGCCCTCCCCAGGGGGCGAACGCAGCGCTTACGATCTTCTTCTTGGGCGACAGAAAGGCGTGGCACTCGAGGGCACCGCTCTGGGGGTTCTGCGCCACGTAGGCAAAGACTTTGTTCTGCAGCTTGTCTGTGGTGCAATAGGAAATCCTGAAAGAGGGCAGGAGAGGAGGCAGCGCTCGGCATCCCCACACACCAAGCGCCCCTGGCAGGTCCAGAGCAGGAGGGCCTCAGGACGGGGAGGGAGCAGGATGGAGGGGGCTTCGCCCACATGTACCAGGGGAGGTGCCCATGGGAGATGGCCGCGTTACTGGGCTCGCAGGACTAAGGCGGAGACGCAGCACAATGAGAGCCTTTTGCCCCAGCAGTGGATTACAGAAATAGGAAGAGCAGAAAATGTCCCTGTCCTGCAGGCAGCAGAAGCTGGAACTGGGGAGCAGTCCCTCCCCACACACCCCAGGGAGCAGGGAGGGACCATGATGGGGCTCCCCAGCAAACCACGTCCCCCAGGACAGCAGGTCTTTGTTCCAAAGGAGACGCCTGTGGGCTGCCCCTCCCTTGGCTTTCCCCTGGGTGCATGACTGCTTGCTTTTTATGCAAGGGGAAAGGGCTGCTCACAGCCCAGCCAGCCGGCCCAGTGGACAAGCCCTCAGCCAGGCAGCCGTGCTGAAAGGTGCTCAGACGGGCAGCTCCCTGGTCTCCAACAGCCCTACCTTGCAGGAGCGTCCTCACACACCTGTAGATGGAGATGGTCTCAATGGTCTCCTTGGTCTCAGCGTCTTGCAGAGAGAGGCCTCGCGGGGAGACAGTCAAGATCACCTTCCGGAATTTCTTGGGCCCCACCCGAGCCTGAGGAGTGAAGGGAGAGATTGGGAAGGAGGTCTTCTGGATAATCACAGAAGACCCCCTAGCCCAGTCCTCAGTTCCTAACAGACTTCCAAGCAGCCCACCCCTCCTCTGCACCCATTTTTCGCACACAGAGAATTCCCACTGGGAGGCATCTCCATCTCCTTCGCCATAGATTTGTCCAATCCCTTTTTAAAGGTAGTTCTAGGTTGGTGCTCATCATGACACCCAGATGCAGTAAGGTTTCTTCCAATCCCTGCATCATTTGGGCTGCCCTTTATTCTGTCTCTACAGTCGCTTCTTTTCTTAGGCTGGGAAACCAGAACAGATCTGGTCTCCACCAAGATCTGTAGCCAGTGGTTCCTGAAACCAGCCACCGCAGCATCAGCAGTGAGTCTGAGGGGAACAAGACCTTCAGTGAGACCCTCAGGAAGCAGCCAACTTTTGCGGATTCCTCAATTGCAACATTCCTTAAAGAAGGCAGCTTTTTCTGAGCTACTTCCAAACATATTACAGTAGCTGCAATGTTCTTTATGTAGGTCTTCCCTTAAAAGGAGCTTGATCTGTTGACAGTTTTGTCTGGCACCAAACGATCCAAGCACGTGACTCCTCCAATCTTGTCCCAGATTCCCTGGTTACTGTCGATCATGTCCAGGCTCAGTTGAAAGCAGAAGTAGAAAACAGGAGAAACCAGATGCCAAAGGGAAACCCAAGACCAGGATTTCCAGCAACTGGAATCCTGCCGCCTTGATTGTGGAGGCAGAGCAGTAGCCACGGACAGCCCTCTCCTCCTCTCTCAACCCAGGGTCTCCCAAACTTGGGTCTCCAACTGTCTTTAGACTACAACTCCCATCCTCCCTAGCTAGCAGGGTCAGTGGTCTGGGATGGTGGGAGTTGTAGTCCAAATGGGAAACCCTGGTCTAACCCCTCTTTGAAAGCCGCCCCGGTTGGGGGCCATCCCCGCCTCCTGCGGGAGGGAGTTCCGCGGTTTGCGTGCCTACCGTGGAGAGGATCCGGTGGATGGCGGCGCTGGCCATGTCCTCCCCCTTGGGCTTCTCCACCAGCGTCATGCCCAGGTACTTGAGGCCGAAGCCCATCCCCTCCAGCAGCGGCTCCCGCATGTCGGACCACGACTCCGGCAGCTCTGCAGGGAGGGAAGGGGCGCGAGAGCCCCGTCAGACCACCGGGGAGGAGCAGGGCGAAGGCAGCCCCGAGAGACCCCTTCGGGGGAGCCGGGAGGGAGCCTCCTCCGAGTCCCACGTGGGGCTCCCGCGGCGGGGGGAGGGGCGCCCCGGGAGAGACGGACGGAGGGACTCACGGTGGCGGCGGAGGCGGGCCACGCCCAGGCGGTGTCGGGCGAGGCTGGGGCTCCGCAGCACGGCCCGTCCCGCCGCCCGCAGCGCTTCCATCGGGAAGGGACCGGACGGGACGGACGGACAGAGGGAGGGAGGGGCTCCGAGACGCCGCCGCCTGCCTCCTCCTCCTCCTCCTCCTCCTCGGCTGGGCGAGGGCGCATGCGCGGCCAGCAGCCCTCTTTGCCCTCCCCTGCGGGGCCACCACAGAGATAGGAACGGAAAGAGAGATCGAGGAAGGGAGAGTTGCCGGGAGGACTCGGAGGAGAACTCCGCCCGGCACAAAGCTCCTCCTACGCGAGCCCGGAAATCCTTATCCAGATGGTGGCGGACGCCACTCTGTTTTTAGTTGATCTCTGTGCCTTGGCGCGCCCTTCCTCCTTCCATGCCGCGCGGCGCCGGCGACGTCATCAGGGGCGGCCGCCTTCCCTGGGCGGTTGCCGGGGCAACGGGCGGAGACGCCGCGCGGCCTACGGGGACGGGAAGGCGATGCAGCTGCGCCACGTCCGGACCCTGCTCACTCCGCAGGTGGGGGCCGCCCGCCCCGGCCCCGCCAGCCAGCGACCCTCGCGGGGACCCCTGGACCGTTGGGGGGCCCGCTGGGCATCAGCCTCCGGGGGCGGCCCAGAGAGAGGGCCGGGCCAGGCGGGGAAGGGGATCCCGTGGCGTGGGGCGGGGTGAGGCCGGGATGGGAGGAGCGGGGGGCGCAGAGTCCCGGACCCGCCGTGCGGGGCCCTCTTGGTGGCGGCGCCTGCCGTGGCTGGTCGCTAAGCCTCGACCTCTTCCTCCTCCCAGGATGGGGCCGCCAAGGTCACGTGCATGGCGTGGGCCCCCAACAACGCCAAGTTCGCCGTCTGCACCGTGGACCGCGTGGTCCTCCTCTACGACGAGCACGGCGAGCGGCGAGACAAGTTCTCCACCAAGCCCACCGACCCCAAGGTAGCTCAGCCAGCGCCTCTCCCCGCGACTCGGGCTCCGGGGCCCTGCTCAGTCCCGAGGGGAGCCGCCATCGGAGCCTGGCCCCGGGGGACATGGCTCTGGTAGCTGAGCCCTTTTCTCAGCCCCGGTCGTTGTTGGGGGGGTGACCCCCAGAGCCTCCGGGGAACACGTCCCACCTCAAGCCCCTCGAGGAAAGAGACACACAGAGCAGGCGACTTGCCAGATGTGGCTGAACTGCATTGTCCCCAAACACTGGCTGTGCCACCTGAGGCTGGTGGCAGTTTGGAGTCCAACAAGACCTGGAGGGCAAGGGCTGCTCCCCACCCCTGGCCTCAAGAAGGGGCTGCTGCAGAGCCTGTGGATTCAGGCTTGAGCCCCAGGGGGTGGGCTGAGGTGAGGTGGGGTGGGGGAGACAAGCAGCCTTGGCTGCCAGCTCTGGGCTCCTTTGGGAGGTAGGACAGAAACGGAATTTTTAAAAATGCTTCTAGTGACAGTAATTCAGCTGATAAGCAACACCAGGAGAAAAGTGTTTAATGGCACTGGAGCTATTGGGTCTTCCTGTACCTGGAGCCAGTCAAAAGACAAAACTGTCATTGGGCAACACAAAACTGTGGGATGAAGGTGTTGATGCCTCCCAGCCGTCAGGTCAAGAGTAGCTCCTGAACTCATAGCTTGCCACACGTGTGTGCTCTCGGCTGCCCTGACCCTCTGCTGGAGGGGGCAGAATGAACCCCCAAAGCCCTCCCAAACCCAGAGACACTTCAGTGACAGATGAGGGCAGTAGCAAGTAAACTTGCAAAGCAACTTAAACCAAATACGCACGACTACTCACTGTGGCAACGATGGCAAGTGAGTCTGTGGAATCTCAGAATGGGTCCTCACTCCCGCCTTTATCCCTGTGTCCTCTCTTCCCCTAGTATGGCAGGAAGAGCTATGTGGTGAAGGGCATGGCATTCTCCCCAGATTCCACAAAGATTGCTGTTGGGCAGACGGACAACATAATTTTCGTCTACAAGATTGGGGAGGAATGGTAAGAGTCTTTGCATGGAGTGGGGAGACCAATCTGGGGTGGCCCCTTTCCCCACTTCTTTCCACTCCCTTTCCATCCCAAGAGGATGGAAGAGTCCAGCATTCTGCTCTCACAGTGGCCTTTTCTGTAGTATCCTTCCTGCTGCAAGGACAGCTGCCTGCACTCATAGCCCAGGTAGCTGTTGCTGATGAAGGCTTGCTTTCCTCTCTGGAGCCTCACTTGCTATGGGGCAGAGTTGAGGGGCACAGTGCTCTTTACTGCTAGATGCTCTGCATTATCTGATCCAGTGGGATGCCTTAGCTGCCCCATGACATGTTTCCTGGAACCACAGTGGTCTTTGAGGATGACTCTCTCTCTGTTTGCTCTTCAGGGGGGACAAGAAGGTGATCTGCAACAAATTCATTCAGACGGTAAGACCCAGCAGCCAGCCTCCATGTGCCTGCGGAGACCCTCAAGGTTGCTGTTGGGGCCTTCTCACCTCCAGGTTTTCATTACTGGGCAGTTGGGAGTTCTCAAACTCCAGGGGATGTGCTCAGTGGCTGCAGGGTGGTTCCCGGTTACAGAAAACACGAGCCTTTCACCCAAGAACTCACCAACAGGGTTGCAGATAAAGCTCAGTCCAGACAAGCCAAGGCCAAGCGCATAGAACCAGTTTTCGTCCCAACATGATCCAGAGACAAAGTCTCTTCTCTCCTGTCCTCCCTTTTTCTGCTGAGTAGGACCCCCACTCTTGTGGTGCTGGAGGGGAGGGGGCAGCATCAAAAGGGCTCTGTGAGAGAAGCCGCCTCTTCCAGACTCCTCCTTCAGAGGAGTCCAGGTGCCTCTTTGCAGCTCCTCCTCCTTCAGCAGCCCATCAGAGGTAGAGCTGGGCCTCCTCCCTGCCTGCTTTCCTCCTCCTGACCCCCTTCTTTTTGCCCTGTTCCCCACCAGAGCGCTGTGACATGCTTGCTGTGGCCGGAGGAAAACACCATTGTCTTTGGGCTTGTTGAGGGCAAGGTAGGAGTGACCTGGCCCCGAGGCTTCCACCTCTTAGCTCTTGGAGTAGGAAAGAGCCCTCCTGGAGCCTCCTGCAGAGGAGTCCCTTCATCTGGCCCTGACGCCTCCCGGGGCTCCGTCTTCTCCCTGGCTTGTTGCCCTGGAGGGAGTGTGGGGTTTTCAGAGGTGCCTCTCCTCTCGCTTTGCTCCCTTGCTCATCAAAGGCTGCTGGGCTGACCAGACTTTTCTCTCTGGAAGGTTCGCCTGGCCAACACCAAGACCAACAAATCATCCACCATTTATGGGACAGACTCCTACGTCGTCTCCTTGGCCTCCAAGTGAGTGTGGGAGGGGGAGGAAGCCCCCCCCCCCATCTCAAGTCTCTCTGATCTGAGGGCCAGGCCCCGCTGGGGCTCCCTGATGATCTCCTTTTGTCTTCCTCCTCCTGCTGCCGCACAGTATCTCAGGGAAGGGAATCCTCTCTGGACATGCAGACGGAACCATCGTGCGCTACTTCTTTGACGATGAAGGCTCTGGGGAGTCACAGGTGCAGGCAGGCTCTCTTCTCTCAGGAGCCCCTTTCCCCAGCCAGACCAGGCCTGCGCGGAGACCAGGGCAGGGGGAATCATGGAGTTATAGAGGGAGAGGAACCCCAAGGGTCATCTAGGCCACCCTCCTGCAATGCACAATATGCATCCAACCTCTGCTTGAAAACCTCCAGTTAAGGAGACTGGTCACACTGGCTGCCTCTGAGGATGGAAGGGCCCCAGAGAGCACCTTCAGTTTGGGGAGGTGTTGATGAGAGGGGAGAATTGTTCCCAAGCAGCCATTCTGCCAAGGTGGGTGGAGGGGCTGCTTTTGGCAGGGAGCAGGGAGCTCATGGGGGTGGCTCTCTCACACTCATTTCAAAGCCCTTGTGTGCTCTTTGCTTGTACCAAGCACTCAGGCAGCCCTTTAAATGAAGCGGGGGGAGATCAGTCCCAGCAAGGCTGCCCCGGCACCCTCCAGCAACGCCTACTATAACATTCAAGTCTTTCCTGCCTTCCTGGTTTCCCACCTGCACCTAGTAGTGCAGTGCAGGCCTCCCCTGGCATTCAGAGAAGCAAAACGTCAGGTGTTGCACCCCCACCCCCTTGCTGTGCTAGGTGGGGAGAGCAGAGAGTTTGCCGCTGCCCAGAGGTCTCACTGGCTTTAGCAGCAGGAGGAGCAGATCAGGGTGGGAAGGTTCCAGCTTTTTCTCTCTCCGGCTATTCATTGCTCACTGTTTCTTGCTCCTGGTGCCTGGACAGGGCAAGCTGGTGGTCCACCCCTGCCCCCCCTATGCCATGGCCTGGGCCTCAAACAGCATTGTGGCCGCCGGCTGCGACAAAAAGATGGTGGCCTATGGGAAGGAGGGCCACGTCATCCAGACCTTCGACTACAGCCGGGACTCTTCCGAGAAGGAGTTCACGGTGGCAGCAGCCAGCCCGGGGGGCCAGTCCGTGGTCATCGGCAGCTTTGACAGGTGCGGCTGAGCCAGAGGGCCGGGACGGGGGGTGGGCACTGCGCTGGGGGGCAGGCCTGTTCCCCCTCAGACCCTCACTGCTGCCCCCTTGATTTCCCCAGGCTGAGGGTGCTGAACTGGAGCCCCCGCCGGAGTGCCTGGGAGGAAGCCAAGCCCAAGGAGATCCCTCACCTCTACACCATCACCGCCTTGGCCTGGAAGCGGGATGGCTCGCGGCTCTGCGCGGTGGGTGGGGCAGCCCGCCTTCTCTGCCGGATCATGCCCTGCAGGGCATATCGGTTGGCGGGCAGGAAGGGTCTGAGGGGTTGTGGACTGAAAAGGCTTTTGTTCCCGCAGGGCACCCTCTGCGGTGGAGTGGAGCAGTTTGACTGCTGCCTGCGCAGGAGCATTTACAAAAACAAGTTTGAGATGACCTATGTGGGGCCTAGCCAGGTATGTGTTGCAGTCATAGGTGGTGACCTATGGCTGCAGTGGTGGGCTCTGGCCATGGACTGGGGGGTGGAAGAAGAGGGAGGGAACTGCTGAAGAGCACATGGTTGCTGCTGGAGGGAGGGCAGGTTGCCCAGAGGAAGGCCTGTCCTGCTCCTTTTACTCCTTGCTGCTCTTGTTCAGGATAGGTGTAAGAAAATGTTCTCTAAGCAAAGGTCAGTTTTGCTGCAGATCTAGAGGCAAGCAAGGTCCTTGATTTGCCAAGGGGCCAAAAGAGTGATGAGCAAACTGCAAAGGCTACACTCTGTTCGGAAAGATTGTATTAAATACAGTTAGTGAGGTCCAAGCCAATTTTCGGGAAAATAAAAGCTGTATCCATCCAAAACTGTTCGTGAGCCAAATATTCAGGCCCAAGAAGGTTGACTCAAAGAAAATGAGTAAGAGCCATTTCACAAACAGAGGGAGGAGCAAGATCAAAGCAAGAACTCCAAGAAAGGGCCAGCTGGGCTTCAAATCTCTGAAAGATGGCAATCCAGCTTTGTTCAAAAGCCACCACTTTCTGAGGAAGTCTCAGGTTGTAGCATTGAGTGCAGTTTCCCCCCCTGATCCTCCTTTGTCACCCCAGATTTTCTGCATTCTTATTTGTCCTTTTCTCTCACCAAATTTCAGTTGGCTCCTCTTCATCCTGGAGAGAAGTGACTAGTGGGGTGCCACAGGGTTCTGTCTTGGGCCCAGTCTTATTCAACATCTTTATCAATGACTTGGATGATGGGCTTGAGGGCATCCTGATCAAGTTTGCAGATGACACCAAATTGGGAGGGGTGGCTAATACCCCAGAGGACAGGATCACACTTCAAAATGACCTTAACAGATTAGAGAACTGGGCCAAGGCAAACAGGATGAATTTTAACAGGGAGAAATGTAAAGTACTACACTTGGGCAAAAAAAATGAAAGGCACAAATACAGGATGGGTGATACCTGGCTTGAGAGCAGTACAAGTGAAAAGGATCTAGGAGTCTTGGTAGACCACAAACTTGACATGAGTCAACAGTGTGATGCAGCAGCTAAAAAAGCCAATGCAATTCTGGGCTGCATCAATAGGAGTATAGCATCTAGATCAAGGGAAGTAATAGTACCACTGTATTCCGCTCTGGTCAGACCCCACCTGGAATACTGTGTCCAGTTCTGGGCACCACAGTTCAAGAAGGATATTGACAAGCTGGAACGTGTCCAGAGGAGGGCAACCAAAATGGTCAAAGGCCTGGAAACGATGCCTTATGAGGAACGGCTTAGGGAGCTGGGTATGTTTAGCCTGGAGAAGAGACGGTTAAGGGGTGATATGATAGCCATGTTCAAATATATAAAAGGATGTCATATAGAGGAGGGAGAAAGGTTGTTTTCTGCTGCTCCAGAGAAGCGGACACGGAGCAATGGATTCAAACTACAAGAAAGAAGATTCCACCTAAACATTAGGAAGAATTTCTTGACAGTAAGAGCTGTTCGACAATGGAATTTGCTGCCAAGGAGTGTGGTGGAGTCTCCTTCTTTGGAGGTCTTTAAGCAGAGGCTTGACAGCCACCTGTCAGGAATGCTTTGATGGTGTTTCCTGCTTGGCAGGGGGTTGGACTGGATGGCCCTTGTGGTCTCTTCCAACTCTATGATTCTGTGATTCTGTCAGTATTTTCTTTCTAAAACATTTCTTTCTTTGCTTTTTGCCTTGACTAATACTGTGTTTGGATTTTTCTGAATCCTGTGGCACACATCTAAGACCCCGGGAGCCTTTTCCCTGGGATTTGACTCCAGATTGGTAGCTATGTTCTTCTCTTAAACTCAAAGGCAGCTAATTAAACTAATTAGGGCAGCTGGGATCATGGAGTCAGCTTATTAATGAGAGCGCTGGAAGAGTTTAGCTGGGCCATGGTAGGATTCATTTTAATCTTGTATGTTGTGAACCTGGCATGTATAGCTACTTAATAATTTCTTAGATTCTCCCCTCTAGATGCATTATATTGATGCATATATTGATTCTGTCTTTCATAAACTAAAATGCATTCACTAGTCTTCTGCTGATGTAGTTAAAGTAAATCTTTCTGAATGGATTGTAGCCCCTCAGGCTTCATTTGGCCATCCTCCCTCTCGCTCATTGGGGCAAATGAAGAGCCTCATTTCCAGCCCCTGCTGCTTTTCCAGGCTGGAGCTCACAAAAGCTCCTGTCGCCGCCAGGGTAATACTTTTTAAGGTGCTACAGGAACCTTCTTCTGCTTGGTGTTTTCCCATATGACTCAAATTTAAAGCCCTAAACGGCCTTGGCTCAGTGTACCTGAAGGAGCGTCTTCACCCCCATCACTCAGCCCAGACACTGAGATCCAGCTCCGAGGGTCTTCTGCTGGTTTCCTCACTGTGAGAAGCGAAGTTACAGGGAACCAGGCAGAGGGCCTTCTTGGTAGTGGCGCCCACCCTGTGGAATGCCCTCCCATCAGATATCAAGGAAATAAACAACTATCTGATGTTTAGAAGACATCTGAAAGCAACCCTGTTTAGGGAAGTTTGTAAGGATTGATTTTTTTAAAAATGTTTTTAGATACCCAGCCAGATGGGTGGGGTATAAATATTATTATTATTATTATTATTATTATTATTATTATTATTATATTATTATTATTATTATTATTATTATTATTATTATTATTTATTAAATTGATGAAATCCCACCTTTTCTACTTGTTTATCCTTGAAGGTCCTCAACCAAATATTTCGGAACGTACATTTTCTTTAAGAAAACAACCACACACACAAACATGAAATGCAATTTCTTCCATCAGCGTCTTTTAAAAATATGAAATAATAGAAACAGGAAACTTGTGGAAGCATCTGATCCCCGGAAGGAGGCTGTCTCCTCCTGGCCCAAGAGCTGCTCTGCCCCTCCTGTCAGCCAGCCTTGCTTTCCTCTGGGCTGCAGAGCGGGGAAGGGACTGGCCATCTCCTTCTGCTGCAAGATGCCCTTCTGTGTGCGGGGGGGGGGGGGAGGAAGGAGAGGATCTGAGTTGTGTCATCCGTCCCCCTCTCCTAGGTAATTGTGAAGAACCTCTCCACCGGGATGCGGGTCGTGTTGAAATCCCACTATGGCTATGAGATCGACGAGGTGAAGATCCTGGGGAAGGAGCGCTACCTTGTGGCCCACACCTCCGACACGCTTCTCCTGGGGGACCTCAGCTCCACCAAGCTCAGCGAGGTGAGCATCCTGCGCCTGCGGGGAGGAATTTGGCAGGCTCCCAATGGGCTCCCAGAGGCCTGCAGCCAAGTGGGGCGGCTTGGCTGATGCACAGCCTTGGTGGGAGGACAGTGGGGGTCTCTGGGTCTGTTTGGCGGGGAGTGGGCTGGGGGATGGGGCAGCCTTGCTGAGGGGTGGTGTGGCTGGCCTGGAGCTCATGGGCACCTGCCCCTCTCCCCCGTCTCTCTCAGGTCGCCTGGCAGGGATCTGGCGGGAATGAGAAGTTTTTCTTCGACAACGAGAATGTAAGTTGGCAGGGCCTGCAGTAGTACAAGGAGAAGCCTTTTCCTTCCTTCCTTCCAAGGACGATAGTTCTGGCTGCTCTGCAAGGAGAGCAACGGCATTGGGGGATGGGGCGCTGCCGTGGGTTGCTCTGGGGGTTTGTCCCTCTTTTGTGGGGCAGGGGTGGCTTCTCTCTTCCTTCTCCCAACCTCTCCTTTTCCCTAGGTCTGCATGATATTCAACGCAGGGGAGCTGACCCTGGTGGAGTACGGGAGCAATGAGATCCTGGGCTCCGTGCGCACCGAGTTTATGAACCCCCATCTCATCAGGTGAGCGAGGAGGCCCTCTTTCTCCCCTGGGGAAGAAGAAGAGGGAGCAGTGCCCCTCATGTATTATTTCCTTTCTCTCTCTCTCCCAGTGTCCGCATCAATGAAAGGAGGCAGCAGGGAATGGAGGAAAACAAGCGTCTGGCTTACCTGGTGGACATCAAAACAATAGCAACAGGTGAGCGAGGACCCCCTTTGTCCCAAAACTCCCCACCCCCTGGCAATGCTTCAGGCTGGCCCTAGGTGCCTCTCCTGAGTCACCTGCCTTTTCTCTGCCTCCTCTCAGTGGACCTCATGGGCAGCTACAATATTGGCACCGTCAGCCATGACAGCAAGATTGACTGGCTGGAGCTGAATGAGACCGGGCACAAGTTGCTCTTCCGGGACAAGAAGATGAAAGTAAGCAGGAGGCCCGGGGGGGGGGGGCTGAAGGCACAGAAGATTGGCGGGCTTGCCTCCCTCCCCACCTCCGCTGATCCTGCGCCTTTTCTCCACCGCCCCCCCAGCTGCATCTCTACGACATTGAGAGCGCCACCAAGACCACCATCCTGAGCTACTGCTCCTACGTGCAGTGGGTCCCCGGGAGCGACGTGGTGGTGGCCCAGAACCGGAACAGCCTCTGCGTGTGGTACAACATCGACACCCCCGAGCGAGTGACCATGTTCCCCATGAAGGTGAGGCGGCTTCTGTCCCGAAGGGCTGAGAGGTCCCTGGGTGGGGCGGAAGGCAGGGCTTAAGGCCTGGGGCTTGGCTCCCGGCAGGGTGACATCGTGGACCTGGAGAGGAGCAACGGCAAGACGGAGGTGATTGTGACTGAGGGGGTCAACACCGTGTCCTACACCCTGGACGAAGGGCTGATCGAGTTTGGCACCGCCATTGACGACGGCGATTACCACAGGTGAGCGGCTGGGAGGCGGGGGGACCAGCCAGGGAACAGTCCCTGGCAAGGCCTTGGCAGAGATGGAGCAATATGTGAAGATACAGAAGGGGTGTAGACCAAGGGATAGAGAGACTCCTGTAAGCCACCCAGAGTGGCTGGAGAAACCCAGCCAGATGGGTAGGGTATAAATCATTCATTCATTCATTCATTAATAAAAGGATTGTGGAGTATGACCTCAATATATGATTACATATGGTATAAAAAACCTTTATTTGTGATCATCTTAAATATATCATTAATATATTAATATATGTACAGGATTCCTTTTGGTGTACCGACCTCCCCGCTGCACCAAGGATTCCCTGCCCGAGCTGCTTCAGGTCGTGGCGGATGTGCTCCTGGAGACACCTAGCCTGGTTGTCTTAGGAGATTTTAATATCCACGCCGACACGACCTTACAAGGGGCCGCTCGGGACTTCGTGGAAAGCATGGCCTCCATGGGGCTGTCCCTGAATAAGTCTGGCCCAACTCATAGCCGCGGACATGCCTTAGACCTAGTGTTTACCTCTATGGATGTTGGTGATCTGACACTAAGTAAAAGCGATACAAAAGAAGTGCCATGGTCAGATCACTTCCTGGTGCAACTAGACTTCTCCGCGACCCTTCCCCTCTGCCGGGAGGTGGGACCGATTCGGATGGTCCGCCCCCGCCACTTAATGGATCCAAATGGTTTCCAGAGAGTGGTAGGGGATGTTTTATCCCATGTTGATGGCCTTTCAGCTGATTCCCTGGTGGCCCGCTGGAATGTGGAGTTAACCAGGGCTATTGACTGTCTGGCTCCGAAGTGCCCTCTCCGATTGCATGGAGCCCGGACAGCTCCGTGGTTTTCTCCGGAGCTGAGGGTGATGAAACAGTCGCTGAGACGGCTAGAGCGCCGGTGGCGGAAAACTCATTCTGAATCAGACCGGACACGGGCTAGAGCTCAACTTCGAGCCTACCAAGTGGCAATGGCAACGGCAAAGAGAACTTTCTTTGCCGTTTCTATTGCATCTGCAGAAAACAGCAGCAGGAGAGTCTTCCAGGTGGTTCGCAATCTAGCAGAACCACCTCCGTCATCTGGGTCTGATAGGGACCCCAAGATCTCCTGCAATGCTTTTGCAAAGTTTTTTGCAGATAAAGTCGCTCAGATTCGGAAGGAGGTAGACTCCACCGTGGGAGCAGAGCCGGGGCGGGAGAGTGCTAGAGCCCTGTCTAGTCATGTTTTATGGGATCAATTCCAATCTGTTACCTCCGAGGATGTGGACAGGCTGCTTGGACGAGTGAAACCGACCACCTGTCTTCTTGATCCTTGCCCATCCTGGCTAATAAAAGCTAGCCGGGAAGGGCTGGGCGATGGGCTCCGCGGGGTGGTGAATGCCTCTCTCTGTGAGGGAGCCTTCCCAGACCCGCTAAAAGAGGCGGTTATTAAACCGCTTCTTAAAAAACCATCTTTGGATGCGGCCAATATGGCCAACTATCGCCCAGTCTCAAATCTTCCATTCTTGGGCAAGGTGATTGAGCGGGTGGTTGCTGAACAACTCCAGGCACGCCTGGAAGAAGCGGACCATTTGGATCCCTTCCAATCGGGGTTCAGACCTCATCATGGGACTGAATCTGCCTTGGTCGCACTGGTTGATGATCTCCGGCGGGCTAGGGACAAAGGTGAGAGCTGTTTCCTAGTTCTGCTGGATCTCTCAGCGGCTTTTGACACCATCGACCATAACATCCTTCTGGACCGCCTAGAGGGGTTGGGAGCTGGGGGCACTGTTATACAGTGGTTCCGCTCCTTCCTCCTGGGCCGTGTTCAGAAAGTGGTGGTGGGGGATGAGTGTTCAGACCCCTGGGCTCTCACTTGTGGGGTACCTCAGGGCTCTGTCCTCTCCCCCATGCTTTTTAACATCTATATGCAGCCGCTGGGAGAGATCATCAGGGGGTTTGGGCTGGGTGTTCATCAGTATGCGGATGATACCCAGCTCTACCTCTCTTTCAAATCAGAACCAGTGAAGGCGGTGAAGGTCCTGTGTGAGTGTCTGGAGGCGGTTGGAGGATGGATGGCGGCTAACAGATTGAGACTGAATCCTGACAAGACAGAAGTACTGTTTTTGGGGGACAGGGGGCGGGCAGGTGTGGAGGACTCCCTGGTCCTGAATGGGGTAACTGTGCCCCTGAAGGACCAGGTGCGCAGCCTGGGAGTCATTCTGGACTCACAGCTGTCCATGGAGGCACAGGTTAATTCTGTATCCAGGGCAGCAGTCTACCAGCTCCATCTGGTACGCAGGCTGAGACCCTACCTGCCCGCGGACTGTCTCGCCAGAGTGGTGCATGCTCTAGTTATCTCTTGCTTGGATTACTGCAATGCGCTCTACGTGGGGCTACCTTTGAAGGTGACCCGGAAACTACAACTAATCCAGAATGCGGCAGCTAGACTGGTGACTGGGAGCGGCCGCCGAGACCACATAACACCGGTCTTGAAAGACCTACATTGGCTCCCAGTACGTTTCCGGGCACAATTCAAAGTGTTGGTGCTGACCTTTAAAGCCCTAAATGGCTTCGGTCCAGTATACCTAAAGGAGCGTCTCCACCCCCATCGGTCAGCCCGGACATTGAGGTCCAGCGCCAAGGGCCTTCTGGCGGTTCCCTCGCTGCGTGAAGCCAAGTTACAGGGAACCAGGCAGAGGGCCTTCTCGGTAGTGGCGCCCGCCCTGTGGAACGCCCTCCCTTCAGATGTCAAAGAGAACAACAACTACCAGACCTTTAGAAGACATCTGAAGGCAGCCCTGTTTAGGGAGGCTTTTAATGTTTAATAGATTACTGTATTTTAATGTTCTTTTGGAAGCCGCCCAGAGTGGCTGGGGAGACCCAGCCAGATGGGCGGGGTATAAATAATAAATTATTATTATTATTATTATTATTATTATTATTATTATTATTATTATGGTATTGTAAACAATCAGTTAATAATCCTCTTATATCTTCAAAGCTCTTTAATTTCAACTCATGATCCATTTCCATTAATAATTATTTATAAGACACCCAGTCATTTCTCATATTTTTTTTTAAGGATATCCCCTCCAGTGTGTTTGAGACACCAGGGTGTTTTTTGTTCTCATAAAATTTTACATTTCCCCCATACTTCATACACCGCTTCCCTTACTACATCATTCAAAAAACCTTTATGAACTTTTAAAAAAGCTTTTATAACGCATTCATGGGGGGGGAGGAAGGAAGCTCCTATTTCCAGCTGGGCTTCCCCCTCCCTGTTAGCGGCCCCATTCCTCACCCCCTTCTGCCTTCCACTCCCAGGGCTGTTGCCTTCCTGGAGACGCTGGAGATGTCTGCCGAGACGGAGGCCATGTGGAAGACGCTGAGCCGCCTGGCTCTGGAGGCCAAGCAGCTGCACATTGCAGAGAGGTCTGTGGGGAGGGGGGAAGAG
Source organism: Darevskia mixta (assembly GCA_034641385.1). NCBI lineage: Eukaryota > Metazoa > Chordata > Lepidosauria > Squamata > Lacertidae > Darevskia > Darevskia mixta. The sequence goes on along the minus strand of JAWWNH010000142.1, from coordinate 2,263,672 downwards.
AGCAACTGGCATCCCAAGGGCAGTGAGGCAGCAGCCTGTGGGCTGGTCGGGGGATTCCTCACGGCTCTCTGCCCCCTTGCACCAGAAAACGGTCTTGCTTAGTTCTACACGACCACCAGGCGTCCTGGGACTCTGCTCATCCTCACCTGCAAAGGGAGCTGCAGCTCTGCCCATGTCACCCACTCAGTTGTGTTTCTGTGTGGGGCAAGGATGGGTGAGCAGATCCCGCCCCACACCCTTCCCCGTTGCTGCTTCTGCATCAGATTCAGGCCGCCCAAAGTGTCACATGACCCCCATGACAGCGTCTCTCTCCGTCCCCCCAGGTGTTTTGCTGCTCTGGGCCACGTCTCCAAGGCCCGCTTCCTCCATGAGACCAACGAGATTGCTGACCAAGTGGCCAAGGAATTTGTGAGTGGGTCCCGGGGTGGGGGGTGCTGCTGCCCCTTTGCGCCCTTGTCCGGACCTGCCCCTCCCCAGTCTTGCCTCCATCAGCCCCTTTCCCTGCCAGGAGGCAAGAGTCCTGCGGGGTCTCTGTGCCGCCCCTTGCCTTGCCCTTCTTGCCCACGGCAGAGCCCCTGCCCCCTGCCCTGGCGCTCCACCTGACTGAGAGCTGCCCGCTTTCTTCTAGGGAGGGGACGGCATAGACTATTACCAGGTGCGTGTCCGCCTGGCTATGCTAGAGAAGAACTACAAGCTGGCGGAGATGATCTTCCTGGAGCAGGTGAGGCCCAGAAGTGGGCAGGGGGCATTTGTGGGCAGCTGCAGAGTCCCCCCCCCTGCCCTCACGCTGTGCTGTCTCCTCTCTCCAGAACGCTGTGGAGGAAGCCATGGAGATGTACCAGGAGCTCCACATGTGGGACGAGTGCATCTCGGTGGCCGAGGCCAAGGTAAGGAGGGCAGGGGTTTGGGGAGGGGGGCGCTGGGGAGCCCCTTGTGTGCTGCCACCCTCCTTCCCTCTGCCCACAGGCCCACCCTGCGCTGGAGAAGCTGCGCCAGGGCTACTACGAGTGGCTGCTGCAGACCCAGCAGGAGGAGCGGGCGGCCGAGGTGCAGGAGGGCCAGGGGGACCTGCAGGCGGCCATCGGGCTCTACCTGAAAGCAGGGCTGCCGGCCAAGGCGGCGCGTCTGGCCACCGGCCGGGAGGAGCTGCTGGGCAACACCGACCTGGTCAACCGCATCGCCACGGCCCTCATCCGAGGGGACCTCTTTGAGCAGGTGAGGGGGCAGGCAGAAGGGAGCCATGGGCTGAGAGAAGCTGCCTGCAGGGGAGACGCAGGCGCCTGCAGACTCACTCCCTGCTCTACCCCAGAGCCCTTCTGGCAGGGGCAGAAGAAGGGGGGGCGGTGGGGGGCGGGTTGCCCTGGGTGTCACCACTGGGGGTGTGTGACAAAATGCCAGGCAGCATTTACTGTGGGGCCTGGGAGTGACGCGGTGGCTTGGGGGCCCGCAGGCTTCGCGCTGCCCAAATGGTCCACCCGCCACCTCCCCCTCAGCTGTAAGGCGGCTGAGGAGGAGGAGGAGGCAGGCAGACTCCTCGGAGGCCCAGCGGAGCGTCCTGCCCCGGCTGGCCCTGCTCTTGCCCCTGGGCGCAGGGCATGCGCACCGCCCCAGGCGCCCTATTGGATGGCTCTGCCACTGCCTCCTGGGAGTCATCTGCCTCTCGCTCAGCGGGTTACAAGGGAGCCTGTTAAGGTGCAGATGATAAAGCCCTTTTCTCCTAGACATGCCTAGAACTGAAGCTGGAGGGGACCCCAGGGGCCATCTAGTCCAACCCCCAGCGATGCAGGAAGGGCTCAGCTCCCCTGGATTCCACCTGTCAGACCTGGAGGCTGCAGCTCAGGGATGGAGCATCTGCTTTGCATGCAGAACGTCCCAGGTGCCTCTTGTGGAAGTTCAGCGCACCTCAGCCAGCATGATGCATCAGCAGAGGCCTCAGAGCTTCTTCCAGAGGCCCCTGGAGGGGGCGGGCTCTCCTTCCTTGAAGGTTCCCCAGGATTCTTGAACTGTGGCTCTGCATGACCCCTGGGGGTCCCTTTCCACTCTGCCATTCTGTGATTCTATGACTCCTTTTACACTGGGTGCCAGGATTATGAAATGGAGAAAAGGTCTCTCTAGCCAGCACCTCCACCCCGCAGAATCTGCTGCACCTCTATCATTAACCCCTCGCTTGCTCACCATCTTGCTAAAAGACCCACCTGTTGTTCCCTCCCCCCTCTGCCTCAGGCTGGGGAGCTCTTTGAGAAGATCCGGAACCCCCAGAGGGCCCTGGAGTGCTACCGCAAGGGCAGTTCCTTCCTGAAAGGTATTGCGGGGGGGGGGGGCGTTTCATGTATTTATTTAAAGTTGACCCACACCCTTTCTCCTTAATATTACAAGGCAAAAGAAGCCAGCAGAGTCCTTGGGCACACCTCCCCCTCCCTTGATCCCGAGGAGGAACATTGGGGGGTTTTCTCAGCAACGGAGGCTGCTGGGTCTGGCCTGTGATTTGCAGCTGTGGCCCCTCCTGCCCAGGCTGGCTGCCCCGCTTTCCCCAGCCCCGGCTGCCTCTCTGCTCCCTAGAGTGCTTGTCCTGGGCCAGGCCCGCCTTGCGCAAAGAAGGCCCCATCCTGCCTACCCATGTCTCCCCCTCCCTGCAGCCGTGGAGCTGGCGCGCTCCGTCTTCCCTGCCGAGGTGGTGAAGCTGGAGGAGGCCTGGGGGGACCACCTGGTGCAGCAGAAGCAGCTGGATGCTGCCATCAACCACTACATTGAGGCCAGGTATAAAGGCAGCCTGGGTGGGGGTAGGGGTGGGGTCCCCCTTGCAGCTGGCAGGGCCTGGCCCTGGGGAGCAGCCTGGTCTCTTCCAGGTGCTTCCTGCCTCGCAGAGGGTTGGACTGGGTGGCCCTGGGGGTCCCTTCCAATGCCTCGGTTCCACGGTTCAGGTGCGCCATCAAGGCCATCGAGGCAGCCATTGGCGCCCGGCAGTGGAAGAAGGCCATCTACATCCTGGAGACGCAGGACAAGAAGGCGGCCAGCAAGTATTACCTCCGCGTCGCCCAGCACTATGCCGCTCTGCAGGAGTATGAGGTGAGAGCCTCCTCCCTAGCGCCCCGGGCAGCAGCAGCAGCTGTCCTGTGGGCAGGAGCCTAACAGGAACCTCCTTCTTCTTCTTCCTCCTCCTCCTCCTCCAGATAGCGGAGGACCTGTACGTCAAGGGAGACCACAGCAAGGAGGCCATTGACATGTACACGCAGGCGGGACACTGGGAGCAGGCACACAAGGTGAGGGTTTGTACTTGGGGGGCTCATCCCTTTCAGGGCTCCGGCTGCAGATGGCCATCCAAACCCACAGATCCACAGCCAGGCCTTCCTGGCTGCGGGGCCTCATGGCAGGCAGTGCAGGAGCCACGGATGGTGTCAGCCATTGAGGCCCTCTGGAATCATAGACTGGTAGAGTTGGAAGGGACCTCCAGAGTCATCTACAACGAAAGCACTGAGAGACCTTGGAGGGTCTCCCTCTATTCTAGTCTCTGGGAAGCAGAAGAAGGAAGGAAGGGGTGGCATTTGGACTGGCTGTCCTTGTTTGCCCCAGTGGTGGGCATTCTTGGGGGGTGCTCTTCTCTCCTGCGGGGGGAGGGGAGGCAGGGGTCCCTCCTTCCTTCTGGCGCCTGCTCCCAGCCCCAACTCTCCTTGCAGCTGGCGTCCAAGTGCATGCGGCCGGAGGACGTCTCTGTGCTGTACATCACGCAGGCCCAGGAGATGGAGCGTCAGGGCAAGTACAAGGAGGCCGAGAGGTGGGTGCTGTGCAGGCTCCTTGCTGGGGTGGGGGGCCCATACCCTTCTCCTCCTCCTCGGGGGCCTCGCCCAGTGAGCCTGGCCCTCAGTGCCCAGCTCTGCCCTCCCCAGGCTCTTCATCACGGTAGACGAGCCGGACCTGGCTATCACCATGTACAAGAAGTGCAAGATGTACGACGAGATGATCCGCTTGCTGGGCAAGTACCACAAGGACCTGCTCAGCGACACTCACCTCCACCTGGGCAAGGTAGGTAGAAGACGGGGAGGGGGGCAAGGAGGAACCAGGCTCAAGGGGCATCACTGGCTTATTTGTGCCCCAGGAGCTGGAAGCTGAGGGGCGCCTGCAGGAGGCGGAATATCACTACCTGGAGGCCAAGGACTGGAAGGCGAGCGTCAACATGTACCGCGTCAACAGCATGTGGGATGAAGCCTACCGGGTAAGCAAGGGCAGCTCCCAGCATGCACTGCTCCACGGGGGGCAATGGGCTGAGCCATCGCTCTGACTCAGAGCGCTCCAAACTGAGGGTCGCAACACATTAGCAGGTCTGCTGCACTCACTAGTGTAGCTAACCGGGGGGGGGGGCAGGGGGCGCACTAGGCAGCACATGGGGGGAGGGGGGCACAGCTCCAGGGAGGCAAGGCCAAGCTGCGCCCGGCAGCCCTCTGGGTTGCTGGTGGTGGCAGCTCTTCCTCTTGGTCTGCAATGGGATGCCCACTTGCACCGTGTGCCGCCCCTAAGCCGGGCGAGAGGGTTGAGGCCAGGGCCAGGCCATGATGGAGACCTGGGGAGGAGGAGGTGGCTCTGGCACCTCTCTTCCAGCCTCATAGGACGGCCAGGCAGTGCCACTCCTGGGTCATGCCTCACCGGGTGGGGGGGGGGAAGCAGTGGGGAGGAGAGGCAGCGGCTGCATATCTCCGCCCCCCCCCCTTGCTGGGCTGTGTACTGCACAATGGTTCGGCACCACCAGACTGAGCACTCCCAGGCCAGGCTTGCTGCAGGGTGGAAGTGATGAAGGGGAGAAGCAGCAGTAGGGGCAGCATTCCTTTCCTGCTGCCCCTCTCCCCAGCTGTGCTCCCTCCGTGCCCCCCATGTGCGCTCACCCAGCCGTGCGTGTGCCCATCCGTCCCAGGTGGCAGTAGGGTGAGCTGCGCCAGTGGCTGCGGTGCGTAGATGTGTCATGCGAAGGCTCCCCGCGCTCCTCCTGGGGCTGGAATGGGGTTAGGTTCACCTCCAGTTTGCTAGTAAAACTGCATTGCTGTGTTGCGAAATGATGCATGTCTAAGAAGTGTGCCACCAACATGAAACGTTTGGCTAGCTCTGCTCTAGCCTGTCCAAAGTTGGTTCCTGTGTCCCTCCACGCATGCCCTGTACAGGCTTACTCCTGGGGGGATTTATTTATTACTATTATTTATTAAATGTGTGTACTGCCAGATGCCTGTAGATCACAGGGTGGTTCACAGCATAACTGAAGGATTGAGGGTTAATTCATAGATTAAACCCTCCTATCATACCTATGTGTGTGGGAGAAATACAAAAAGTCAATGGGCTGTGAAGCCTTTTAGCAGAATAAAACACTTAAAGGTTTTGCAGTTTGCTAAAGCTTAGGAATTAGGCAATTGCACCTTTTTATCCCCTCCACCTCTTCACCCCTGTTGCAGAGAATGAGCCATTCATTTTTAGCAAGATACGTAAACAAACAAACAGAAAAGGTTTAATTACTCAGTGCAGGCAGCAAATGCAGCAAAGCAGTATGCAGAAAAAAGAGCTTCAGCAAAGCACGTTTGCTTAGCTTGGAAGCGTGCTGAAAAGGAAGTTAAAGGATTATCTCGTTGGTTACAGGATTCCTGCACAGAGGAGGCAAGGGAAGTGGGTCACACAGAGGGTCCTCTCTGGGGAGCTTCAGAACTCTGTGCTCCCACCCTCTGCTTGTCTAGCAAAACAGGCAGTTGTGATTTGACTGCAAACCCCACAGAGAGAGGCGGGTGGGAGGCCTTCCAGCCTGCCTTGGGCAGGATGCTTGCTCACCGGTGGCCTCCTTTCTGCCCTGGTCCGAGACAGGTGGCCAAGGCTCACGGTGGGGCAAACTCCCACAAGCACGTGGCCTTCTTGTGGGCAAAGAGCCTTGGGGGGGAGGCTGCCGTGAAGCTCCTCAACAAGTTTGGGCTCCTGGAAATGGCCATTGACCATGCAGCCGACAACAAGTGAGTAAACGGCCTCAGACGTGAGTCCCGCATTGGGGGTTGGGCTGGATGAACCTCAGGGGTCCCTTCCAGCCCTGTGATTCTAAGGCAGAAGGGCTTCATTGCCCTCTTCTGCCCACATGCTCCTCCTAGTTAGGTAGCGCAGGGCGGGATCCCAGCATGCTTTGCTGCAGCATGGGTAGCTGGGGGGGCAGGGTCTTCCCCAAAACCAGCGGTGGCCCCCATGACCCTGTCCTCCTTGGGGCCGCCTCCCAGCAGGGGCCTGTGGGTGGTGGCTCCACTGCCCAGCCCCATATCTTCTCCTTGCTCCTCCTCAGCATGTTTGACTTTGCCTTTGAGCTGGGCAGGCTCTCCCTGAAGCAGAAGCTGCCAGAGATCCACTTCAAATATGGCTCCTTCCTGGAGGACGAGGTAGGAGGAGGCCTTGCCTGGAAGGCGGGTGGGGAAGCTGCTCTGTTGGGCGCCGGGCAGAGAGAAGAGGCTAATCCCCCCCCTCTGCACGCAGGGCAAGTTTGAGGAGGCCGAAGTCCAGTTTGTGAAGGCCGGGAAGCCCAAGGAAGCCGTTCTGATGTGAGTGCCGCCCCCGTCCCCCAAGACGCCTGGCTCAGCCACCTGGGAGGATGCCCTCTGGCTGCTCTCCTGTCCGCCTTTCCTTCCCACCCTGACCCTGTGTGCTCCCCCAGGTACGCCCATGCCCAGAACTGGGCAGCCGCTCAGCGAGTGGCCGAAGCGCACGACCCCGACAGCGTGGTCCTTGTGCTGGTGGGCCAGGCAGATGCCGCCTTCAAGCAGAAGGAGTTCCAGAAGGCCGAGGCGCTGCTGCTGCGGGCTCAGCGCCTGGACCTGGCTGTGAAGCACTACAAGGTAGCGGGCGAGGGGGGGCTGGCTGGCTGCTCTGCCTGGGGAGGGGGGGAAGAGTTCATGCGCCAGGCTCTGGGCCCTGGCAGAGGTCTTTTCTCGCAGGGCCCTGTTGCTCTGGAGCAGCTGCCTTCCAAGGCGGCGCATGGTGTCCTCCCTCCTCCCCAGACGCTGAGGCTGGAAGGGATCCTGTAACCCTGTCCTGGCTCTCCCCCCCCCCCCCAGGAGGCTGCCATGTGGAGCGACGCTCTGCGCGTCTGCAAGGAGTTCCTGCCAGGGGACCTGGAGGCGCTGCAGGAGGAGTATGAGCAGGAAGTGGCCAAGAAGGGGCCCAGGCAAGCAAAGCTGGGGGGCAGGGAAGGGGGGCACGTGGCCCGGCTGCCCAGCTGTTCCCAGGGGCCCAAGCTAGAATCATAGAGTTGGAAGGGACCCCCAGCCCCCGGCAGTGCAGGAATCTCAGCGGAAGACATGCACCCGGTTGCCGCTCTGGGATCCAGCGACTGCACTGCCCGCTCCTCCACCACCGGGGCTGCCTGATCCAGGATACTGCAGTGGCCCCCAGCGCCTGTGTGCTTGCCTCCCCATGTGATGAGTGGCTCCCCAGGGAGGCTTTAGTTGTAGGCCCTGGGGTTCCGGGGTTGGACTAGATGACCCTTAGAGGCACCTTCCAACTTGACAGTTCTGGGAGTTCTTGTTTCCACCCAAGACATCTGTGTGACTCAAGGCGGCTTACAAACATTTCACCCCCTCCAACAGAGCAAGAATCAAAAGGTAGCCAAGGAGGGCATGGCAGAGACCCTGCCGTGAAACCCCTTGAACCTGTCCAGGGCGAAGGTTCCTGAAGTCAGTGAAGACCCGTCCTCCACAAGTCTGCTCTTTTGGGGGGCGGCGGGTTGCAGGGACCCCCTAGCACTTCTCCTCCTCCTCTCCCCCCCTTCCTCAGACGTTGATTTGGGTGCTGTTGGCCGGCAGGGGTGTGGAGGGGATCCTGGAGCAGGCGAGGGAGTGGGAGCAGGCGGGCGAGTTTGCCCGGGCCGTGGATTGCTACCTGAAGGTGCGGGACCCCGGAAACAACCCCCTGATGGAGAAGTGCTGGATGAAGGTGCGTGTTGCTCAGCCTGTGGGGGGGGGGCTGCTGAAGGTTGGGATCCGTTCCCTGCCAGGCCCCATTGGTGCTCCTGGAGCCAGAGTTCCAGCAGGGGGCCCAGAAGCAGGAGGGGGCGGCAGGGGGGCCCCCAGCTCACCTCGGGAAGCGGGGGCCTCTCCTTTGCCGGAGACTTTTTAGCAGAGGTTGGGCATCTGTCTGTCCGGGATGCTGTCGCTGAGATCCCCGCGGTGCAGCAGGTTGGACTAGATGACCCTGGGAGCCCCTCCCAACCCCACCGGTCTGTGATTGTGCCTCCCCCCTCCCTGCAGGCGGCTGAGCTGTCCATCAAGTTCCTTGGCCAGCCGCGGAGCATCGAGGTCATGCGGCTGGTGGGGCCCCAGCTGGTCAGCATTGGGAAGTTCAACGTGGTAAGGCAAGGGCCAGGATCTGCAGGGGCTGGGCATTTGTTGGGGGAGGGGGCTGGCCTGGGATGAACCAGGGGGGGGCTCCAGGCCCCTGCCCAGGCTGAGCCCCCCACCTCTGCCCTCCGCTCTCCCAGGCAGCCGAGCTCTACCTCAACCTGGACCTCATCAAGGAAGCCATAGATGCCTTCATGGAGGGAGAGGAGTGGAACAAAGCCAAGCGGGTGGCCAAGGAGCTGGACCCCAGGTAGGGGGGGGGAATCCCCCAGGAAACCCCCTTCCCTCTAGACCTGCCAGGGCTGCTGAGCTGGGCCTCTGGGTCTTCTGACCTATTGCTGTTATTACTTATGAAATATTGGCCTATGGCCTTATGAACTGGGGCATATTGCATTGTTTACTATGTTATGTGTTTTTATATTGTAAACCACCCTGAGGGCAGTATAGCAGTTTAAATTACTACTACTGCTGCTGCTATTAATTGGTTGCTTTTTCTTGCCCAAGGCAACTCAGTTACTTGCAAAGAACAAACAAAAACCCACATAAATACATTTAAATTAAAACAACACACACCTCCTTTAAATAATATGTAAACAACACCCTGCGAGAGACCACAGATAGCTTAAGGCCAAAGGGCTTGGAGAAGAGGATCACTTTTGCCTGACTCCTGAAGATCTGTAGTGAAGGTAACCGGTGAGGCTCCCTGGGGAGAGCATCCCACAAGTGGGGAACCACCACAGAAAAGGCCCCTTCTCACGTTGCCACCCTCGGAAGAAGGGCTTGGATGACAGTCGCAGGGTCTGGGTTCATAGTCCTGAGCCGTTGAAGAGCTGCGCATGGGGTGGGGGTGCCCAGAAGACCCCCTTGCTGCCCCTCCTTGCTTTACTGCTAAGAGCTGGGGGGCGTCTGGATGGGTTCCTGCCTGCTCCGGGACCCAGAGGCTGGGTTGGGCCCCAGCTCGCTGCAGGGGCCCTTCTCTGCCCGGCTGTGAGTGACGGCCCCTTCCCCTACTGCAGGTACGAGGAGTACGTGGATCAACACTACAAGGAGTATCTCAAGGACCAGGGCAAGGTGGACTCGGTGAGAAGATCGGGGGGGGGGGTGATTTCAAACGCACAGCCAGCCCCTCTTGTTCCCTGAGGGTGGGGGGTCTGCGTGAGCTTTCTTGAAGGGCCTCCTAAGGAACTGACCCCTCAACCTGCCCCGCATGCGCCCAGTGGTGAGTTTTGAGACCTGCCATGGGAAGAGCTGCGTGGTGAACCAGCCAAGCCCAGGGTCAGGGCCTTTCGGGGGGGTCTTCGTGCCAGAACAAAAGGTGGCAACCTCTGGGTTGGCTTTTCGGGGAGGCTGCCCCACCCACCAAGACGTTTTGCCCCCCTGCCCATCTGGTCAGCGCTTCCTTTCCCCCCTGGCAGTTGGTGGGAGTTGATGTCATGGCTGCCCTCGACATGTACGTGGAGAGGGAGCAGTGGGAGAAGTGCCTGGAGACAGCTGCCAAGCAGGTATGGGGCAGGGACCCAGGGGGGTGGGCGGAGGGAGGGAGGGGGCTTGCCTTCAGCAGCAAACCTGCCTCGGCTTCGCCTCCCACCCAGCAATACTGGCCGGTGTCTCCACCCTGCTATTGTGGGGCAGGCAACGTGCTGGGATGTGGGGCAAAGGCCCACAATCAAGGGGCTGGGAGCAGGGCTCCCTCCTCTGGGCTGCGGGAGCCACAACCTCTGGCCTCCGACTTCCCACCCAGCAGAGCCTGGGTCACTTTGCGGGAGGGGTTGGCTAGTCTGCCCCTTCTCCCCACCCCCAAGAAAGGGGAGGTGCTGAGCATGGGCCCCACCAGCAAAGAAGGGGCCTGGCCTCTGCCCCTCGCAGCCCACCGTGCGTCTCCTGCTCCTCCTTGCAGAACTACAAGGTGCTGCACAAGTACGTGGCCCTCTATGCCACCCACCTCATCCGCGAAGGCTGCTGGGACAAAGCTCTGAGCCTCTACGTCCAGCACGGCGCTCCCTCCAATGCCCAGGTAAGCGGAGACCCCCGGTGGGCTCTGCCTATGGGAAGCCTGGCCGGGCAGCCCTTGACCTGTGCCCATGCCCGTGCCAGGGTTGAGTCGCAAGAGGGAGGCTGGCGGCCCTGGAGCAGCATTGCAGCGTCCTTCTGGCTTCTCCTCCCGGTGGGGCAAAGGGGAGCTTGGCTGTGCCAGCCCAGGCTGCCATGGTCAACGTAAGAGATCAAAATGACAGGTGGCGGGCAAGGGGGCAGCCCCACCCAGGACAGGTGGTGCACCTGACTCCCAGACCAGAGACCATCCACCATGCCCCCGCTGCCCCTCTCCCTCCTTCCTTTCCCCCCAGAACTTCAACATTTACAAGCGGCTTTTTGTGGAGATGGTAAACGTGCCTGGCATGAACTGCGCAGAGGCCTATCACAGCTGGGCTGACCTGCGCGATGTCCTCTTCAACCTGGTGAGAGCGGCGGCGGCAGCTGCAAAAGTGCCTCAGGACAGGGGCTGGGATCTGGATGGGGCCGGGGGGCAGATCCTGGGTGTCCCCCCCCCCCAGTTTAAGGTTCCCCACTGCGTCTTCGCTTGGGGCAAACTGCCTTCCGGGCCAAATGGGGACCTCTCTAGGCCTGCCAGATGGAGGTTCCTCCCCTGCTGTGGGTGTGCTTCGCTCTGTAGAGGGGAGGCTGCCTCCCTCAGAAGCATCCAGGTTCCCTCCAAACATGTTCTGCTCTGAGGCAGAAAATCCTGTACCAGAATAATAGAAATATGGAGTTGGAGGGGGACCCCCAAGGGTCATCTAGCCCAACCCCCTGCAATGCCCCCACTTTGGGCAAAAGATTCCTGCATGGCAGGGGTTGGACTAGATGGCCCTTGTGGTCCCTTCCAACCCTACAATCCCATGAAGCAGTTGCAGTTGCTGCTTGCATTTCTTGGCCCTCTCACTGAAGGCAGCAAAGGGCTCCGGTCTCCCCCAACTGCCCTGCTTTGTGTGCCAAGCCCGGTGGCCCCTTCTTCCCACAGTGCGAGAATATTGTGAAGTCCAGCGAAGCAAACACGCCGGCGCACGAGGAGTTTGAGACCATGCTGGTGGTGTCGCACTACTATGCCACGCGGTCGGCAGCCCAGAGCATCAAGCAGCTGGTGAGAGAACGAGGGGGGGGCCCAAAGAGGGGGGAGAAGGGGAAAAGGTCTTTCCCTCGGCTCTGGTTTTCTCCCATCCACCCTTCCTCCTTCCCCAGAGGAGGAGGGGAAAGAGCCAGACCTTCAGCTGCTTCTCCTCCCATGAAAGGAGGTTTGCATCCTGCGCCACAGCTCCCCACCAAACACAGCTCTCCCCTGGCCCAGAATCCTTTGCTCCTGAGGGCCAGTTGGGTTCAGGAGGACCTTCCTCCGAGGTGGGAGGCCAGTGGGGTGGGATCCGAGTGATGGGGAGGGAGGCTGACAACTGTCCCTTTGCCTCCAGGACACAGTGGCAGCCAAGCTCTCCATCGCCCTCTTGCGCCACACGGAGCTCATCCCCGCAGACAAGGCCTTCTACGAAGCCGGGTCGGCAGCCAAGGCAAGAGGCGGGGCAGGCTGGGGCGGGACAGGCTGGCTCCTGGAGCCCCTCCCGGGGATGGGGCTTTGGCCGGTCAGTCCCATCCTCCTGAGGGGCGCCAAGAGCCCAGCTGGGGACCCAAGAGGCTGTGGCCCTCCCCCTGAGCCACACAGCGGGCCATCGGAGCTGGCCTCTCCTGGTCCCCTGTGCCCAAAGACCTCACTCCAGAGCAGCCTCCAGGGCCCAGTGGGTGGGGGACAGGCAACACCCCTGGAGCAGCTGCAGCCTTGGCCCAGAGGAACCATAGCTCCTTTAAACTCCTCACCAATTTCCCCCCAGCGGGTGGAGAGAATTTGTGTGCTGTGACGGGATAAAGGACCCCTGCCCGCCCCCGGCCCCCCATTCTTACCCCCTGCTCCATCTCTCCTGCTCTGAGGTGGCTCCTTCCCTCACCTTTGTCTGCCTGGCCTAGGAGCCTCTGCAGGGGTGGAGCCTGGGACCTCCAGCACGACCAGCTGGTGCCTCTCTGGTGCGGGAGCGGGCAAGAGTGCTTTGGGCTGCCCCAATATCCCCTTCACCCTCCCTGCCATCCAGGCTGCCAGGGAGATGCCTCCTGGCATCACTCAGTGGGCTCACCGAGGGACTAGCCTGGCAGCATCAGGGGGAGAGCAGCCCCTCACGCCACCCCTGTCTCCCTGCAGGGCATTGGGTGGGAGAACATGGCCTTCATCTTCCTGAACCACTTTCTGGACCTGACGGACGTGAGTGTTTCCTTTGGAGGGGGCTAGGGGGGAGGGAAGGAGGGGACGGCCTTGGTCAGAAAAAGCCCTTCCTGTGTCTTCTCTGCCCAGGCGATTGAGGAGGGCTCTCTGGACGCCCTGGACCACTCCGACTTCCAGAACACAGACATCCCCTTTGAGGTGCCACTGCCTGCCAAGCAGCACGTCTCGGTGGGTGCCCAGCGACAGCCGGGAGGGGGGAGGGAAGGGGCTCGCTAGGCGGACACAGAGGGGAAGGCAGCCCTTCCCGGGCGCCATCCTGCCCCGCACCCCACTCTGCCCTTGCAGAGATCTGAGAGGCTCTTGCACTCCCCACCCCCATGGCAGGAGGAGCAGCGTGAGGAGACCCGCGACTGGGTCCTGACCGTCTCCATGGACCAGCGGCTGGAGCAGGTCCTGCCCCGCGACGAGCGTGACACCTACGAGGCCTCTCTGGTGGCAGCCAGCACTGGCGTGCGCTCCCTGCCCTGCCTGATCACAGGTGAGGGGGGAGCAGGACCTTCGCAGGGGACCCTGGTGGCCATCCAGCCCTGCCCCCTGCATCCCGGGTGGGGGGTGGCCACTGCTGTGCCCCCGTCCTGTAAGAACATAAGAGGAGCCTGCTGAATCAGGCCAAGGACCCACTTAGTCCAGCATCCTGTTCTCCCAGGAGCCAAACAGATTCAAGCCCAAGAGCAACACTCTCCCCTCCTGCAGTTTCCAGAAACTGGGATTCAGAAGCTTCCCTGTCTGCAGCTGTGGAGGCAGAGCAGAGCCATTGTGGCTGGAAGCCTTTGAGAGCCCTTTTCTCCTCCATGAATTTGCCCCGTCCTCTTTCAAAGCCATTCAGCTTAGTGGCTGCGCCTCCCTCCTGCAGGAGGGAGTTCCACAGTTTAACTATGCTCTGTGTGAACGGGGACTTGCTTCTCCCTGTCCTGAATCTAACAATATTCAGCTTTACTGGACGTCCACAATTTCTGGTGTTGTGAGAGAGGGAGAAAAACTTTCCTCTGTTGCATCATTTTATACCCAAATCATATCTGCCTGCCTTCCACTCTCTTGAGAGATTAGCTGCTTGCAAGTGTGTTTCCTGGAGCCTCAGTCAGGGGTTGCTGGTCTTCTGTGAGTCTCCAGGGGAGGCCTCCCAGCCTGAGCCAGAATAGGGGGGGTCCACACCATCTCCATGCGCAGAGCCCAGGGGCAGCAGCTGTCCCTGCCCCAGCTGAGCTCCCAAGGGAGGTGCCTTTGTTGGGGGAGAGCTGTGCCCTGTCATGGTGCCCCCAGCCCAGCCTCCCCGACTGGTCTCATTTCCCTGCCCCTTGCCAGGCTACCCTGTGCTGCGGAATAAGGTGGAATTCAAGCGCCCCGGCAAAGAGGCCAACAAGGAGAGCTGGAACAAATTCTTGATGGCGGTCAAGGTGAGAGGGAAGAGCGGTGTGGTTGGGGGTGGCGGCTCCAGAGTCTGGCCTGGTCCCTACCCTGCCCTGACTCTCCTGCCCTCTCCTGCAGATGTCCCACAACCCCTCCTGCCAGGACGTGCTCAAGTTCATCAACCAGTGGTGCGGGGGGCTGCCCGGCACCAACTTCTCCTTCCAGTGACGCAGCCAGGACCTGACGCAGGAGCCTTCCTCCTTTCTTATTAAATGTTATCATTTCTACATCTCTCTAACCATCTTTCTAACCAGCTGAAGGGAAGAACTGGAAGCAGCCGAAGCAACTCTCAGAGGAAAAACACGGAGGGTTGGAGGGGGTCCCTCTGTCAGTCCCCTGGTGAGAGTCACATTCCTGCTGCTCCTGGGGCTGGGCTGGGCAGGGATGTTGAAACCCCTTTGTCCAACCCAGCACCACTCTCAGGATTGAAACTGCTCCCTCCCTCACCAAAGGGACAATCTCCGCCATCTGTGTGTGCGTGTTGGTATACAAGGACCCTGTCTCTGGGTGCAGATGGGGGTGTTCGTCTCAGATAAGAAGCGCTGTGCCCAGTTGCAGTGGCAACCTGATGCTGTAAGGGAAGCCTGCAAGCCTTCTGCCCACTGGCACTTCCCAGCAACTGGTTTTCAGCTGGTCTGGAGAATCATGCTTTCGGTGCCCCATCCACGGCTGACATGTCTCACACACACACACCCGGCAAGGTTGGAAGGGGGTGGCCATGTGAGCTGCCTCTGGTCTGGGGCTTGTGGTGTAAGCAGCACTCAGAGCAGAGTAGCCCTAAAAGGAAGGTGGCAACTCTCATGTGGGTGCTCCAGGTAGAGATAGGGGGCCTGGGAGGGTGAGCAGCTGGGGAGCATATGGCACTGCCAGAGCCCCAAGCAAGGGTGTTTGTGTCCTAGTGGGAGCAACAGAGACCGCGCATGCGGGGGGGGGGCGTGTCATGCGAAGGAAAGGACTGTCCACTCTGAGTCTGTAGAGTTTAATTCTGCCACAGCACTTGGATTCTGAGTTCTCAAAGTGGGTGGGGGCCGGAGGGGCCCAGCTCTGGTCAAAAGGCTTCCTGGTGTGTGGGAAGCCACGTTCTGCTGGGCAATGGGGTCTGAGGCCGCCGGCCAGCCCCAGAGCAAAGGGACAGGTGACTTTCCCTCAGGAAACAAACCAATTCTCTCTAGTCTGACCCCCATCTCTGTGCTGCTCTCCTTGGAGTGACGGCTGCAACATGCCCCTTCTCCATCTGGGCATTGGGGGGCAGAAGGGGGCAGTTTGGATGGCAAAGTAGGTGCAGGTGCTGCTCTTCACAGCGCCACGCTGGGTCACAGCGTTGCTCTGCAGCTACTCCCAAGGAGCACACAGCTGCACTGAGGAGCCCGAGCCACAAGAAGCATTACAATGTGGGGAGGGGGGAATTAGTATGGAAGAAGCATCTCTCCCCACCCCCACCCCTTGCAAAGGGGTGCCAGTTGAGCCAGGGGAAGATTCCTGCCTGGCTCCCCTCTGCTTTGGTCACACCCCACCTGGAGTCTTGTGTCTAGGTCTGGGCACCACAACTTAAGGCTATTGACAAGCTGGATTGTGTGCAGAGGAGGGAGACCAAGATGATCAAGGGTCTGGAAACCACGCCTTATGAGGAATGGTGGAAGGAACTGGGGATGTTTAGCCTGAGAAAGAGGAGACAGAGGAGATATGAGAGCCATCTTCAGATATCTGAATGGCTGTCACACACAGAATGGAGCAAGCTGCTTTTCTCTTGCTCTGGAGGGTAGGACCCGAACCCATGGCTTCAAGTTACAAGAAAGGAGATAATAACTAAACATCAGGAAGAACTTTCTGATGGTAAGAGCTGTTTGACAGTGGAGAATGGACTACATTGAAGGTGGTGGACTCTCCTTCCTTGGAGGTTTTTAAGCAGAGGTTGGATAGCCATCTGTCAGGAATTCTTCAGCTGAGATTCCTGCATTGTAGGGGGTTGGACTAGACAACCCTTGGGGTCCCTTGCAACTCTATCATTCTGTGTCTGGCCATCCCAGCACAGCCCACTGTAATGGGCCTCTTGCAGCAAAAGTGGGGCAGGCTCTTTCTCCCCACCCCACCCCACCCCACCCCACTAAAGGCGGCACTCCTCCTCTTGCATATCAACCAGGAGCTGGTGGTGAGGGTCTCTTCCGGAGCCTTCCTCTGCCGCCTCCTTTGCTGGGGCAGCCTCCTGAAGCTGGAAAAGGAGCCCAAAGAGAAGCTTTTCAACTGCCCACTGGCCTGGGGCAAAGCAGGGAGCAAGAGGGCCGCACTGGGTGGCCTCCAGGGGCGGGGAGGATGTGGGGAGGGGGAGAAAGGTGCCCTCTTACCAGTGCCACTTTGTAGGAGGAGGCGACGGGGTCGTGGCCTGAGAGAGAGAAAGATGCTACACAGCACCAGGCGGACAAGCCAGCTTCCACCGCTGCCATCACCAAGGAAGGGAGCCAGAGGGCCAGAGCCGTGTCCTAGGGAGGGAAGAGGATGGCAGAGCAGGGTCAGCTGGGGAGCGGCCAAGAGCTTAGCTTTTGATACATCTCATTAGAAGAATTGGTCAAATCTTTTGAAACTGAAAACATACAATTACTTTCTATAGATATTTGTTATTTACTAGTAAGTTTGAGATGCAGACTTTAAGAAACGATTGGAATAAAGAACTGGATGCTCCTGTACTGTTTGATAGTAGGGAAGTGTTTCAGTTTCTGTAGCAAAAGTATCAATGGATCTTGAATTACGACTTATACAACAGAAAATAATATTGGATTCCATACAATTTTTATACAAAAGGACTGTCTAATGCAGCTTTTTGTTGAAGATGTAATAAAGACAGCGCTTCTTTGAAACATTTGTTCTTGCTCCCTAAGTTTTGGGAGAAAGTGCTGGACTGTATCAAGACTGTGCAGGAAAAAATGAAATTTTCATAGGAATATATTCTTTTGAATTATATACCTGCTGTATGGAAGCTGACAAAAAGACAAAACCCTATGGCCAAAAGACTGGTATGGCTGAACAGGAAGAATAAAGATCTGGTCCTGTTTAATCCAAAGAATGAAGACATGACAGTCCTTGCAAAAGATGAACAGATTGCTGAGAGATGCAGACTTTGGATAAATTTACTGTATTGACATTTGGAATGAATTTATACAGAATATAGTAGGTTGCCAACAATCATGTATGTATCAGGGCAATAACAGTACATTATATAGATAATAATGCATTGAAGTGTAACACATGCACATATATTCCTTTTATATTTTTCTTTGCACTTTTTATTTTTCACTTTTTTTTTGTACAACTTACATTTTCTCAATATTTTTACAAGTTTTGATATCTCTATTCTATTAATGGTAATTAATTGCTTTTTAATTATTGCTCTCCCCGCCCGTGTTTTTAGCTATAAACCACCTTGAATCTCTGTTAGGGGAAACTACGGGATTCAAATAAATATCAATATAGTACCAGCAACTCACAAAGATGCGGGTGGTGTCGAAGGGACACTCGTCGGTCCTGACGGTGCGGGCGTCGGTCGCCAGAGCCGAGCGGTTGCAGCCGGCGAGCAGGAAGCGGCCTCTGTTGGCCACGGTGAGCGAGACGGCGAGCAGGAGCCCCGCGCAGCAGGCGCCCGACACCAGCGCGTTGACCAGGGCTGCGGCCAGCAGCACCCAGCGCTGAGGAGGGAGGCAACGGGTGAGCGGGGCCCGGAGCCCAGCCTGTGCCCTTTCCCCCGCCCGCCTTCCCCATGCAAGGCGCCGCGCGGCGCCCTTGGGTGCTCCGGCGGCGCCTGGCCCCCGCACCTCGCGCAGGTGCGGAGAGCTGCGGGCCGCGGGGGAAGGGGCGCGCGGCCGCACTCACCTGCCAGGGCGGGGAGCGGCTCCGCGACACCAGGATGGCCACGACGCCGGCGGCGATGCTCTGCGGGAGACACGGGGAACGAACGCGCGGTGACTCTCGGCTGCTCCCTCCCCAAAGGAGCTCGCCTGCTGCCGCGGCCAGCGCCCGAAACCCGCCCCGCCGCCCCTCACTCACCAGCAGCCCCGAAACCACCGCGATCACGTTGGCCACCGCGTACTCGGAGGTGATGGTGCGCGCAGGGCGCGCCACGTGGCGCAGGACGGAGCCGTGCACGATGGCGCCCAGCACCAGGTTCAAGTGGCCCAGCACCACCAGCGAGATGCCGCTGCGCACCAGGCGCCGCGCGCGGGGTCCCGCATCTGCGGACGGGATGGGGGGAGAGAGAGAAGTGAGGAGGAGGAGGGGGGCGCAGCGGGGGCGCAGCTCGGGATCAGGCATCCCCGCGCCCGAGCCAGCACGCGCAAAGGCACGCCGCTTCCTCAAGGAGCCCCTGCGGCGGATTTGGGGTGATGCTGCAGCCCCCTCGGAGCAGAAACTACTCTTGTCGGGGGTGGGACTTGGAGTGTTCACGCCAAGCGAGTGAGATTCGCTTTTGCTTGCCGGCGGCGGGGAGAAAAGAGGGGCGGCCGCGGGTGAGGGGAAGAGGGGCCTGCGAAGCCAAGCGCTCACCCATCCCGCTTCTCGCTCAGCCCCGGAGAGACCCGGCTGGCCCCGCAGTGCTGCGCTTCCGGCTCCTCCCGCAGGTGTGCGGGACCTTTGGCCCGCCAGGTGCGGCTCAGCTCCGGCTCCTGCCATCCCGGCCACGGAGCGCACTTGCTGGGCCTGATGGGAGTTGTGGTTCAGCGACACCTGGAGGGCCAAAGGTCCCGCACACCTGTCCTGCCAGGGAAGCGGCAGGTGGCACAGAATAAGCCTTCCTTTCCTCCCAACGTTTTGGCTTCCTGGTTCTTCCCACCGGCCACAGTTTTTATCAGCAGCAGCGGGAACGGGAAAGTGGGTCGACAAGGAAGCACCTGAGAAGCAGCGACCTCCTCAGGAACAGAACCGACCCCCGGTGCCGAGAGGCGGCTACTCCAGATCGGCTGCTCTTCTGCCCGCAGAACTGCAACCAGGCGGTGGCTGGAAGTGGCGGGCCTCCTTCAAAGGCCAACTCTCTCTGCACAGAAGTCGCTGCTGACCTCTTGGGTCTGCTGTGCTTTAGAGCAGAGCGGGGGTGTCCTCAGGCTGGGGAGCAAATTTGGCCTCTTCCTGCGCCACACTGGCTGCTGTTGCATCCCTCTCCCCTCACTGGTCAGCTCTGCTCCCATCTCCCCTGCTTTCCCCTGGCTGGAATGGGTCCTTGAGCTGCAACTCTTGTTCATTTATAAAAGTATTCCTGAACTGCTAGATCATAAAACATCAGGGGACTTTACTACTGCTATTATTATTGCAATGTTAGAACATGGAACAGTTATAAAATGATACAAAGAACAATGCAGATAATTGTGTGATTGACTAAGACCGTCTATATAAAGAGGGGCGTCTGCTGAGGGGGGATTCCTTTGCATTGCAAGGAGGGAGGACCCCAAATGCCTAACTTCCAGCAGAGGCCAGTGGGGTCTCTGGAACATTGAAGGGACCAGCGAGAGAACTGACATCACCCTTGAATAATGTCTCTTGCTTGCTGGCTGGAGAAGGATGTCTGCAGAATCCTCTGACTTGCAAGGCTGAAAGGCAGCCAGCTGTTCAAAAGCCACACCCATTGCCCTGCCCACGTTAGCCCTGCCCAGGCCGGCATGTGGCCCCCAGGAGGCTGTCAATGACAGAATGCAGTTTCTGGTCTGAAACAGGTTCTCTCCTGCATTTGTCTGGCACCAGCTTGGCTGCAGGAGTTGCAGGAAAGAGGCATACAAGATGCCATTCAACCGACTCCACTCTGGATTTGCATAAGGTCTACTCCTTAGTAACTTCAATTAAATAACAACTGAATTTCCTTTCCTTCTACCTGATTTAAGGAAGAAATGTACAGCACCAACAGTTCTGCCCAGGATGACAGGGGCCAGCTTGCTTCTATCACCCAGTGTCCACCTTTTAATTAAAATAGGATAAAGGTTTTTGGGTGACCGAGGGAAGGCGGAACTGCTCAGCATCTACTTTGCCTCTGTCTTCACCCCAAAGGAAAGTGATGCCTAACCTGGTGATAACAGAATAAACGATGCAAGGAGGGAGCTGCAGCCCAAGACAGGAAAAGAGGGGGAAAGGGAACATCTGGAGACTTCAAATTAATTCCAACCTCCAGGGCCTGGTGAGCTGCATCCAAGGGTGCTAAAGGAACTTGCAGGTGTAATCTCAGAGCATCTGCCTTAGAACCTTGGAGAACAGGTGAGGTCCCTGCGGACTGGAGGTGGGCAAATGTTGTCCCCATCTTCAAAAAGGGGAAGAAGATCCAGGCAACTACCAACCAGTCAGCTTGATAACAGGAAGGGTCCTAGAAAAAGGTAAATAAACAATTGATTTGTGAGCCTGAAGAAGATTGAGAGGTGATGTCAGTAATCTTCCAATATCTGGAGGGCTGTGACATGGAAGACAGAGCAAGTTTGCTTTCTGCTGCTCCAGAGGGTAGGACTCAAACCTATAGCTTCATGTGACAAGGAAGGAGACTCCGACTAAACATTAGGAAGAACTTTCTGAGGTTCAACCTCAGAGCTGTTCAACAGTGGCACAAACTGCCTCTGAGGGTGGCTCATTCTCCTTCCTTGGAGGTTTTTAAGTAGAGGTTGGGTGGTCATCTGCCATGGATTTTTCACTTGATTCCAACTCTTATGGGAAAATAATGACATATCACTATCAATACACAGGGATAGTCATGTGGTAGAAGCCCTTCTGCAAATGACCATGGCAACATCTCAGTTAAAATGGCAACAAAGTAGCCAGATGTGCCTATTTATAGCAGATGCTTTCACTTAGCTCCTTTTTATCAAGGCATCCATCAATTTATTGATGAAATATCACGTTTACCAGTAAAACCTGAGCTGAAATAGTATGGAGAGCAAGATGTTATTGATAAAACCTTTCCCAATAGCCTGGCTGAGTTCTTTTTGCTAATCCCTCAGATCCTATAAATAGATGAACCACCCTGAGACCCGTGAGTATAGAGCAATATATAAATTCAATTAATAATAATAATAGATAAACTTCTCACCACCCCTCTGGAAAACCATTCTGGCAAGTATCCCTTAAAAGCTGAGCAGACCTGTCAAAAGAGCATCTTTTTTTTTTTAATTTTTATTACAAATATTATCGTACAAACACAACAAAAAATTACATAATTATTACCATACAAACAGACCAAAACGAGAGTAACTTAATTAATACTCTACAAAAGAAAACAAACCATTACAAATCTAATACTTCCACACCCATTGATATACACATTAGAAATTACGGACATCTTTACTAAAATACAACCTATCTTAATCTACTCTCTTCCCTTAAATTCCCCCCCTTCCCTCCCTTCCCTCCCCTTCCCTCCCGTTTCGACTTCCGCTTGTCTTCACCTCGGGTGTTTTTTCCCCCCCATCACTTCCAGCTACTTGTACTTGTTCTTCGATTCCTTTCTTTTGTATTATCTCTTATTCTCTTCTAATCTTATTTTCTCCAGCCCAGATATTTAGAAATGGATCCAAGTCCTCATAGTGGGGCACTGTTTTTTTAGATAATCTCCGAATTTGTCCCATCCTAATTTAAATTTTTGTATACTACGGCCCCTGATTGCGTCCGTAATCCTGGCTAGCTCTAGAAAGCTGAATAGCTTTTCTTGCCATTCTTTTATTTCTGGTACTTCCTTCTTCTTCCAGTAAGCCGCAATCAGGATTCTGGCTGCCGCCGTAGCATACAAAAACAACTTCACATCTTGTTCAACAATTTCTCCATCTATTATGCTCAATAGAAAAAGCTCTGGGCTTTTCTTTACATTATATTTTAAATTTTTTTTAATTTCTTCAAGGAATTGGATCCAAAACTTTTGTATTTTTTCACAGTGCCACCACATATGGCTCATTGTCCCCACTTCCTTTTCACATTTCCAGCAAAAGAGCATCTTCTGTGTAGGTTTGGCAATGGATTCAAGGACCAAGGTACCGGTATTTACCATTCCTGAAGAATGGCTTAGGCTGGTCAGGAAAAGGCAATCAGCAAGGATTGTAAGGTACCTTGACAGGAGGCAAGTCATGCTCTCAAATTTCTGTTGTAGACAACCGCTTTTTATGATGTTTGATTTGGGGTGGTCTTTGACTAAGGGGTGGCACAATGTCTAAAATCTTTAAAAGTTGTTATACACCTTTGCTCTGGGTCCGCTCACCTCCAAACAAAATGGGGGGGAGGACTCCGTGGCAACAGAAAAACAGAGATTCACTTTGCTTTCCTTTAACTGGCTCCTGCCGCCACTCTTTCTTCTCTGACCAGTAATGGGCTTCGGGGATACTGGGTCCCTTGATGGGGATTTGGGCTGTAAAAGCCAAACCCCATTTGACTGCAGGACTTGCTGGAAGGAGGCGTTCAAGGTGCCATCCAACTGTCTTAGGAACTCCATTGCGAATTTGTGTAGGGTTTACCGTACACTTCTTAACTTTTCTTCTCCCAAATATATCCTACAAAGCAGCGTAGGATTAGGGTCAGAGTTTTCCTTCTCCTGGATGGGCTACCTTCCCAGCAGCCCCTCACTTCCCTCTACAGCACATGCAGAAACCAACTTCTTGACCGTTGGGTCCCTAACTCATGGGGCATTTGAGACCCATCGGCTCCTCTCACCTGGTTCAACTGGACAGTCAAAGCCATTCTGGGGTGTGGCCCCTGTCCCCTGCTGACAGCTTCTAGGAGCCACAGGTGAGAGCGGAGTGCAGAGTGGGGGCAGAAGGTGGACAAGCTACCCCAGGAGGAGCACAACCCCTCCCATAACAGCCCATGCAGCAACTCTACACTTCTATGAGGCTATGGGACTTCCAGGTTAGAAAGCCAACTCTCTGGGCCAGGAGTAACTCTCACGCCAAGCCATGGGGCGGGGAGCCTGGACAAGAGTTTCACTGAGTGAGTCTGTGGACCGTGGAAATGGCAAGCCAAAGAGACGCCTTTCTCAGGGCCCCTAAAATGGGGACGAAGCAATGAGCAAGCTGTTGAGCTCCACATAACTCCTCGTCTGGCTGACATCTGCACAGAGGGTGTGTCTGTGAGGGTGGCGGGGCCTGTCAAAGGGTTGGTGCTGACCTTGAAAGCCCTAAACGGCCTCAGCCCAGTAGACCTGAAGGAGCTTCTCCACTCCCATCGTTCGGCCCAGACACTGAGGTCCAGCTCCGAGGGCCTTCTGCCGGTTCCCTCCCTGCGAGAAGCCAAGTTACAGGGAACCAGGCAGAGGGCCTTCTGGTAGTGGTGGAATGCCTGTGGAATGCTCTCCCATCAGATGTCAAGGGAATAATAATAATAATAATAATAATTTATTATTTGTACCCCGCCCATCTGGCTGGGTCTCCCCAGCCACTCTGGGCGGCTTCCAGCAAACATGAAAATACATTAACACATCACAGATTAAAAACTTCCCTAAACAAATAGACAACTACCTGTATCTGACTTTTAGTAGACATTGTTGTAAGAATTTTAAGGTCTTGTTGTTGTTGTTCAGTCGTTCAGTCGTGTCCGACTCTTCGTGACCCCATGGACCAGAGCACGCCAGGCACGCCTATCCTTCACTGCCTCTCGCAGTTTGGCCAAACTCATGTTAGTAGCTTCGAGAACACTGTCCAACCATCTCATCTTCTGTCGTCCCCTTCTCCTTGTGCCCTCAATCTTTCCCAACATCAGGGTCTTTTCTAGGGAGTCTTCTCTTCTCATGAGGTGGCCAAAGTACTGGAGCCTCAACTTCAGGATCTGTCCTTCTAGTGAGCACTCAGGGCTGATTTCTTTAAGAATGGATAGGTTTGATCTTCTTGCAGTCCATGGGACTCTCAAGAGTCTCCTCCAGCACCATAATTCAAAAGCATCAATTATTCGGCGATCAGCCTTCTTTATGGTCCAGCTTTCACTTCCGTACATTACTACTGGGAAAACCATAGCTTTAACTATACGGACCTTTGTTGGCAAGGTGATGTCTTTGCTTTTTAAGATGCTGTCTAGGTTTGTCATTGCTTTTCTCCCAAGAAGCAGGCGTCTTCTAATTTCGTGAGTGCTGTCACCATCTGCAGTGATCATGGAACCCAAGAAAGTGAAATCTCTCACTGCCTCCATTTCTTCCCCTTCTATTTGCCAGGAGGTGATGGGACCAGTGGCCATGATCTTAGTTTTTTTGATGTTGAGCTTCAGACCATATTTTGCGCTCTCCTCTTTCACCCTCATTAAAAGGTTCTTTAATTCCTCCTCACTTTCTGCCATCAAGGTTGTATCATCAGCATATCTGAGGTTGTTGATATTTCTTCCGGCAATCTTAATTCCGGTTTGGGCTTCATCCAGTCCAGCCTTTCGCATGATGAATTCTGCATATAAGTTAAATAAGCAGGGAGACAATATACAGCCTTGTCGTACTCCTTTCCCAATTTTGAACCAATCAGTTATTCCATATCCAGTTCTAACTGTAGCTTCTTGTCCCACATAGAGATTTCTCAGGAGATGGATGAGGTGATCAGGCACTCCCATTTCTTTAAGAACTTGCCATAGTTTGCTGTGGTCGACACAGTCAAAAGCTTTTGCGTAGTCAATGAAGCAGAAGTAAATGTTTTTCTGGAACTCTCTAGCTTTCTCCATAATCCAGCGCATGTTTGCAATTTGGTCTCTGGTTCCTCTGCCCCTTCGAAATCCAGCTTGCACTTCTGGGAGTTCTCGGTCCACATACTGCTTAAGCCTGCCTTGTAGAATTTTTAGCAAAACCTTGCTAGCGTGTGAAATGAGCGCAATTATGCGGTAGTTGGAGCATTCTTTGGCACTGCCCTTCTTTGGGATTGGGATGTAGACTGATCTTCTCCAATCCTCTGGCCACTGCTGAGTTTTCCAAACTTGCTGGCATATTGAGTGTAGCACCTTAACAGCATCATCTTTTAAAATTTTAAATAGTTCAGCTGGAATATCATCACTTCCACTGGCCTTGTTGTTAGCAAGGCTTTCTAAGGCCCATTTGACTTCACTCTCCAGGATGTCTGGCTCAAGGTCAGCAACAACACTACCTGGGGTGTATGAGACCTCCATATCTTTCTGGTATAATTCTTCTGTGTATTCTTGCCACCTCTTCTTGATGTCTTCTGCTTCTGTTAGGTCCTTTCCACTTTTGTCCTTAATTGTGGTAATCTTTGTACGAAATGTTCCTTTCATATCTCCAATTTTCTTCAACAGATCTCTGGTTTTCCCCATTCTGTTGTTTTCCTCTATTTCTTTGCATTGCTCGTTTAAAAAGGCCCTCTTGTCTCTCCTTGCTATTTTTTGGAAATCTGCATTCAATTTCATGTATCTTTCACTATTTCCCTCGCATTTTGCTTGCCTTCTCTCCCCCGCTATTTGTAAGGCCTCATTTGACAGCCACTTTGCTTTCTTGCATTTCTTTTTCATTGGGATGGTTTTCGTTGCTGCCTCCTGTATAATGTTACGAGCCTCCATCCACAGTTCTTCAGGCACTCTATCCACCAAATCTAAATCCTTAAACCTGTTCTTCACTTCAACTGTGTATTCATAAGGAATTTGATTTAGATTGTATCTTACTGGCCCAGTGGTTTTTCCTACTTTCTTCAGTTTAAGCTGGAATTTTGCTATAAGAAGCTGATGATCTGAGCCACAGTCAGCTCCAGGTCTTGTTTTTGCTGAGTGTATAGAGCTTCTCCATCTTTGGCTGCAGAGAATATAATCAATCTGATTTCGGTGTTGCCCATCTGGTGATGTCCATGTGTAGAGTCGTCTCTTGTGTTGTTGGAAAAGAGTGTTTGTGATGACCAGCTTCTTCTCTTGACAGAACTCTATTAGCCTTTGCCCTGCTTCATTTTGAACTCCAAGGCCAAACTTGCCAGTTGTTCCTTTTATCTCTTGACTCCCTACTTTAGCATTCCAATCCCCTATAATGAGAAGAACATCCTTCCTTGGTGTCATTTCTATAAGGTGTTGTAAGTCTTAATAGAATTGGTCAACTGCAGTTTCTTCAGCACTGGTAGTTGGTGCATAAACTTGGATTACTGTGATGTTAAAAGGTCTGCCTTGGATTCGTATCGAGATCATTCTATCATTTTTGAGATTGCATCCCAGTACAGCTTTCGTCACTCTTTTGTTGACTATGAGGGCCACTCCATTTCTTTTACGGGATTCCTGCCCACAGTAGTAGATATGATAGTCATCCGAACTGAATTCGCCCATTCCCGTCCATTTTAGTTCACTGATGCCCAGGATGTCAATGTTTATTCTTGCCATCTCATTTTTTACCACATCCAGCTTACCAAGGTTCTTACATTCCAGGTTCCTATGCAATACTTTTCTTTACAGCATTGGACTTTCCTTTCGCTTCCAGGCATATCCGCAACTGAGCGTCCTTTCGGGTTTGGCCCAGCCGCTTCATCAGCTCTGAATCTACTTGTACTTGTCCTCCGCTCTTCCCCAGTAGCATGTTGGACGCCTTCCGACCTGAGGGGCTCATCTTCCAGCGTCATATCTTTTATATGCCTGTTGTCTTTGTCCATGGAGTTTTCTTGGCAGGGATACTGGAGTGGCTTGCCAGTTCCTTCTCCAGGTGGATCACGTTTGGTCCAAACTCTCCACTATGACCTATCCATCTTGACCTGTCCATAGCTTCCCTTAGTAATTCAAGCCCCTTCGCCACGACAAGGCAGTGATCCATGAAGGGGATTTAAGGTCTTATATATATATAATAAATGTTCTTAAGTGTTCCAAGCAAACAAGACCACATGTCTGAAGACAGGCCACAGGCCTGTCTCCATTTTGACTCCCAGCTGACTCTACAATGAAGGAGGGGGGAGGGAATTTCAAAAGTCTATACATAGGAGCTGGCACACCATTGTTCTGGATTCCTCCTCCCTCCTCCATTTTGGGAGTGAGGGCCCTGTTGCAACAGAGATAATAAAGATTTTGCTTCTCAATTTTCCTCTGGTTGGCCTCTGTAATTTACTCCTACCAATGGAGAACCTGAAAAGGCTCTTGTGTACCCCATAAGGGAATAAGAGCAGATTTCTGATTATTTCAACATCTGAAGGCAGCCCTGTTTGGGGAAGTTTTTAATGACTGATGTTTTATTGTGTTTTTAATATTCTGTTGGGAGCAGCCCAGAGTGGCTGGGGAGCCCCGGCCAGATGGGCGGGGTATACATTATTTAATTTATTATTATTATTATTATTATTATTATTATTATTATTTATTTGCTGGAGACCAGGAATCCTCGCCTAGGAAAGCCTTTCCTGCGCCAACTCCTGCTTTACACGGAGCCCCCCAAGCCTGTATCCGGGGGGTCAAGCAGACCCCCCTCCCAGTCCCCTGCCGCCGTGGGATAGACCTCGGCCTCATCCCACCCCATCCTGAGCGGCCCGCGGGAGCCACCCGTGGAAGCCGAGGGGCCGGACGCTCTTCCTAGGGGAGTCCGCACTGCGCACGCGCCGCCCGGCAGGCGAGCTCCCTGCCCGCCCTCTTCTGCGGGCGCACGCGCACTTCGTCCCGCAGCCCCTTCAGCTCCTACGTCCCGGCAGACGGACAGGTCGCAGCCCGAGAGGCGCGAGGCGGAGCCAGTCCCGCGGCCGCGGCCAATCCGAAGGCGCTCCGGGGGCACGGCCCGCCCGTTCATTGGTGGACGTTGGGTCCCGGCCCGCCTCCGCTGGCGTCGCTCCGTCCGCAGCGCGTGAGGCGGCGCGCGGCTCCGTCTGCTGCCCGTTGGCCCTCGCGAGCGCCGCGCCTGCTTCGCTGGAGACCGGCCCCCACCCGGTGAGTCCCGCGGCGGCGCCGCCCTGGGGGGGGGCTGAGGGGTCGGGGGTCGCCGCCCGTCAGGCCCAGGGAGGGGGGCCCTCCGTACTCCCGCCCGCCCTTCCCCCTCCCCCGGTTGCCAAGGGGGCGCCGAGGCCCCGCCCCGTCCGCGGGGTGAGGGGCGACTGGCCCCGCCCCCGCCCGGCTGCTGCGCGTGGAGCCCCGCGCAGGCCTCGGCCCGCCTCGCCCGCCCCTCCCGCTCCGGAGCGGCGCCTCATTTCCTCCCCGCCCCCTCCGGTGCAGGTCGTCCCTCTCGGTTCCCGGCGATGTCCGAAGGCGAAGCCAAGCAGGCCGGACACAACAGCGGAGGAGGCGGAGGCGGCTCCGACCCGAAGGCCGAGGCGGCGGCTGCTGCGTCTGGAGCGGCGGCGTCTGCGGCGGGGCCCGGGATGACCTCGCTGTCTCCTCCGCTGGCGGCCTCGGCGGCGGCGGCGCAGGAGGAGGAAGAGGAGGAGGAAAGCGAGGACGAGTCGGAGATCCTGGAGGAGTCGCCGTGCGGGAGGTGGCAGAAGCGCCGCGAGGAGGTGAGTGCGCGGCGGCAGCGACGCGGATCTTCTCCCCGGGAGCCTCGCCGCGCCCGGCTCGGGCCTCCCAAGCGCGGCTCCGGAAGCTGCCGAGGCCCTCCGGGCGCCCCGGGAAAGTCCCGGGAGGAAGAAGCGGCCCCTGGGCAGCCCACGGAGGCTGCTGCAGTTGCCCTGTCGGCTTCAGGGAGCCACCCCAGGAGTCGCAGCAGAAAGGAGCCTCGTGCCGTCGGGCCTGCCAGGGCTGCCTTCCACAGTTGGGTTCCCAGACTGCATATTGGCTCCCTGAAGCTTCAAGGACAGGGATCTTTCCCACCCCTCCAGGGAGATGTTGGGAGCTGAGCTTGAGACCTGCTGCTTGCCAAGCATCAAATTTTGCTGTTCAGCTGCGGCTTTTCCCTTGGCACTGCTGTTTGACAGTGCAGTGGACTCTTCCCTCCTTGGGAGAGAGGTGGTGGACTCTCCTTCCTTGGAAATTTTAAAGCAGAGCTTGGATGGCCATCTGTCAGGGAAGGTTTAGTTGAGATTCCTACATTGCAGCGGGTCCCTTCCAACTCCACAATTCTATTGTTCTTTGTCCCTGGGCTTCTTTGCTTCCCAAGTTTTCAGGAGTTGTAGACTTGCAGGGGTGCAGAGCAGTTTCCTGCAAGGTGGGACTCTGCTCTTTGATTCTCTAAGTCAGGCATCTGTGTTTGTAGCACAAAGAAAGGATGGTGGGGGCAGCTTGGTATTATTATAGATTTATATACCATTTAATGCCTGGGTGGCTTCTGAGTGATTTATGAAATTTACTGCTGAACATGGAGAGGATCTAGGTCTCTTAACTGATCATCATAAAACCAACAGCTCATCCAGTCCAGCACCCTGTCCCCACAAGGGCCAACCAGATGCCCCAGTGGGAAGCCCACAAGCAGGACCTGAGGGGTGGAGGTAGAACATAGTTGGTGACTAGCGGAAAGAACTGCATATGCTTAGTATGGAAAAAAGGGAACAAAGGGATAAAGAAATGATGATGATCTTCTGTTGGGCAGAAGATGGAGCAGACGCCTGCTCTGGAGGGCAGGACAAGAAGCAATGCATGGCAATTGCAGTAGGGAAACAGATTTTAGTTCAACATTAGTAGAAAAGTTCCCAAGTGGAGGAGGTGCTTGACAGTGGAACAGAGGTGCCTCGAGGGTGGGCTGGAGGCATCTGAGCAAAGGTTGGACCACCATCCATCAGGGATGCAGTGAGCAGGGGGTTGTACAAGATAGCCTTCAGGGTCCCTTCCAACTCTGATTATATTGGTTGATTTGTAAGAATATTTATAAACCACCAACTCATAATAATATTGTATCATACATGCAGTGTATGATGAAATAATTAGAACACCATCAAATTATAACTAGTAAATCAACATTTTCAGCAAGCGACAAAATATTGGAATTTTATAAGAGTATTTTGTCAAAGGTTTGCCTGCTTCATGTTGGTGTTGCTTCTTGGGGAGGGCATACCAGGCTGTTTGCAGATGAAGGGTCTCTAGAGATTAGTCTGTCTTCTAGTTCAGCCTCTGTTCTGTATTGATGCACCATCCTTTATTTTATACCCAGTTCAGCGTTCTCCTGCTTTCTTTCAAGGTGGCTGTGGGCTTTTTCCCCAGGTGGGATATAACTACAGTAGAGATGGACAAGTGGCATGACAAGTACCGTAAATCTTACGTAAGAGGCCATGAATATAGGCACATAAGGAAGCATTCAGTATTTGGTATTAGAAACTGAATGCCGATCTCGGCATTATGTGCAGATCTAGATCAGAGTTGCTTAGGAATAAAAGAGCTCAATAAAAATTAGCAGCTGCAGATATGGCCACCTGAAACTCAAGCTAGAGCTTAAAATAAACAGAATTTCAAGGTCTGGGCCAATCCAAGTTTTCACCTGGCCCCAAAGCGAGAATAAAGACTGCCGCAGGCAATCCTTTCTGGGAAAAGGAATTCCGATAGAAGTGGTGGCTCTGAGGCTCAACTTACTGGTCAGGCAGGTTTATGTAGGAAAAATTAGAGGCTACAACTCCCCTTAGCGCCAGCCAGCCAGGTTAAGGGACGGGGAGTTGCTCCCCAGGTACTGTGGAACTCTCACCTCCTGCCATCCGTCCCACAACACCTGGAAGGCCACGGGTTCCCCAGCCCTGCTGTAGGTGTCCTGGTTCAAAACTGTTTAGAACATTTATAAGCTAAAAGCAACACCTTCAAATGTGCTCAGATTAGAATCAGGATTTGTATGCATGTAGCTCCTGGTGATATTCTCCATCCATCATCCCATTTAACAGTTCTGATGCTATATTCCAGTGTTTCTCAACCTTTTCTGGGCAACGGCACACTTGTTTTATGAAAAAAATCTCGCGGCACACCACCCACAAAATGGCGGCGGCAACGTCGCTATGGTAATGGAAATCACGGAGTTATGCGCCCAAAGCAGCCCCACTGGTATGAAAAGCCCGCCCCTGGGACTGTGAAAGAAAACCCGAAAGGAAAGACTTAGCTGATCCCAGGCAGCGAGTGAGGACGGCGAGTGGAGCCGGGGAGGCTTCTCAGCTGGCTGGCTGGCAGTTGGAGCGCTCGCACCTTTTCCACTAAAATATGATCGAGGGGTCTCCAGAAAGACTGGTCATTGCTAGCCTGGCCTGACTCCTCTTTGGCCTTGGTCAAAGTTGGTCCCAAAGCTGGAAGCAAAGAGCAGGGCGAGCAGTTTGAGAGCCTGAGACCAACACAGGAGGCCTTGTTTGGCTTTCAAGGGGCTGTGCCTCTGGGTGGGGGTGTGACTGTGAGATTGGCCTTTGGTGGGATAAGTGTGTGTGTCAGGAGAAGAGGCGCCTTGAAGGGAGGACAAGGTGGGAAGGAATTCTGGGCAGGCTCCTGGAAGCCTTGTCTGATGAGCCTTTTTGGGGTGCAAGGCGGCCTGGGAGCTTCCTTGGCCATGGGCTTGGGTTGCCCCCCTCCCCTCCCTTTCCCCAAATAGATCTGCCTGCCAGCAACCCTGAGTCTGGGGACCTTTTTTGCTTGGCTGCAGTTTGGCCCTCCCTCTTCTTGCAGCTGTTCTCATTCATTGTTCCTTTGCCCCTCCCTCTTTGGCTGGGCTTGGGGGGGTGTTGCTAGACATCTCTGGGCAGATGGTGAGGAGCCTGCCTGCCAGCCCTTTAGTATTCTGTGTTAACTCACTTTGGCTGACTCACTGTGGCTTTACCTGGTGAGGACTAGAGGAAGTGGCTGTGCCCCGAGAAGAGGGTTGGGCCCTGGGGAGGAATGTGGCCCTGATGCAAGGCAGGCTGCTGCGTCATTCCTGTTGCAAGCTGGGGCAGGGAGGAAGCCAGGCTGGCTGGCTGGGCAGGGGCACCATGGGCCCCAGAGGCAGGAGGTGCTCTGACCTCCTGAATGGAAGGCCAGGGAAAGGACCACAGGAAAGATTCCTGCCCTCTTCTGCAACATCAGGAAGGAGATGTCTCTCCTGCCACTGCCCACCCAGGGAAACGGTCTCTGCGCAATGCTCCAGGCTGCGGAGGCAGCAAGAGGGGCAGGTGCCTTTCTGCAAACTGGCTCTAGAAGGAGGAGTATTAGGCAAACCATCAGCCAGGCCCAGCTTGTTCCAGGTGTGGGTCCAGCCAAGCCTTGGGGTGCCCCCACTCCCCTGGCAGCCAGAGGCAGCTCTGCCTTTTGCAGAGGCACAGGGAGGGGGGCAAGAGGAGGAGGAATCCTGGCCCATTCTTGCTCCCTTGCCTCTCCTCTGCTTGGGGAAGGGACCAGCATGGTGGCCTGAGGCCTCTTGCTCTTGGCATTGCTGCTTTTGCTGGTTTCTCCCATGCCACAGGGACAGGGGAGAAGGCAGGCAGGCTCATCAGAAGTGGCAGGTGGCGGGCCCATCAGAGGGAATCCCACCTTTCAGGGATCCATGGACATTGTAGACCTTTTAGCCAAACATCTGTCCTAGCATAGCTGGGGGAAATTCTTGCAGTGTGAATTGTTCACTAGAAGAACAAGCCTTGTTGAGGAGGAATGACTTCCACAAAGTCTTGCCTTCCAGTCTTCTTGATTTGTTTCTCTTCAGATGTGTAGATCTACCTTTTGTGGATGGAGATTGGCCCAACCCTCTGGGGAAACAAATGCCCACAAACTTTTTGTTATCATAGTATCATAACTTGGTAGTTATTATTGTTATCATTTTTTAAAAGTGTTGCAGGGAGACAAAACCTCTGGCATCATGCCATCACATCTGGGGACCCATGGGAGGGGGTTGTTATCAGAGTTGTGGTTAATTGAGGCATTGCAGGCTTTGTGGTCCCCAAGGATCTGCATTGGGCTCAGTACTACCGGTATTTAAAATTATTCTGAATATTCCAGGTTATTGCCATTATTTTTATCATCAGCATCAATTCAACTTACATCCCACTCTTTCTCTCAGAGGTTCCCAGGGTGGCAAACACATCAATAGCAACATCATTAAAAGCATTTTAAACAATTAAAAACATTCCCCCCAACCGGGATTTCAGGAACAGCATTTCAGCCATCAAATGCTTGGGGAAGCAGGAATGTTTTTAATTTCCTCCAGAGAGTCAGTGATGAGGGAGGCAGTCCTCCATAAATGACCCATAATTGCTCATGGTGGTGAAATTCCAAGCATATTGTGAAGAGTACCAAAAGTCTTTTTCTGTACCCTAGTGTCAGAACATAAATCTTTGATATGGAATAGGATGTCAGGGAAGCTTTTACTGTTTGATTTTTTATTGTGTTTTTAATATTCTGTTGAGAGCCGCCCAGAGTGGCTAGGACAACCCAGTCAGATGAGTGGCATATAAATAATGAAATAAAATAAAATAATAAAAACAAAAACAAAACAAAACAACAACCCTTCTTCCTATGGGAACCCTGCAAGCAGAGCCTGAGCACAAGACCAATCTCTCCTGTCAGAAAGCTCTTCCTGGTGTTGAATTGGATTCTCCTTTCTTGAAACTGGAATCCACTGGTTCAAGTCCTTCCCTCCAGAGCAGGAGAAAACAAGCTCATTCCCTCTTTCAGGGAACAGCCCTTCAGATAGTTGAATATGGCTTTCGTATCTCCTCTCAGTCTCCTCTTTTCCAAGGTAAACATACCCAGTTCCCTCAACCATTCCTCATAAGGCTTTGTTTCCAGACCCTTGATTATCTTGGTTTGGATATTTAGTCAACCATGGTTTTCGTAGAATCATAGAATTGTAGTGTTGGAAGGGACCCCAAGGGTCATCTGGTCCAACCCCTTGCAATGCAGGAATCCCCTTTAGCATTATGCCATTCACTTTCTTATTTCCAGAATCCTTACTCCTTTCTATTCTGCTTTGGGCAAGATTTCTGTTCTCTGAATGAAGGCACCCTCTGTCATTAAATCTCTGCTGGGCTTGGGGGGGGGGAGAGGGCATTTCCTAATCAGTGGTCTACATTCTAGCTGAGCTTCTGTCATCATGGTGTTAAATAGCCACTGAGCACCTTGGGGAAACTTCATCCTCTCAGTTCTTAACTGATCCCCACATTTTTAGGTTTCCCCCTTTAAAACTGTCTTGTGCTGACTTGGCAACCTTCTAGTCATGTCTTGAAATTGATAAATGTCAATGAGATTGAGATCTTGCCCCAGATCCTCGACATCACTCAGGATAAAGTCCAGGCTTCCACCCCCTCCAGTTGGTTCCAGGACTGACTTTCTCAGCCACTGTCATTTAGGGCATGAGAGCTTTTTAACTCTTTGTGACATGAATCTCTGCTGTGATTTTCAGAGCAGCAAGACTGACTTGCCAGGAAGAGGTCTCTGGAGCAAATCTTTCTGGGCTGCTCCTATCCTCAGGAGTTTCCTGACTCAGGCGTGGGGGTCTCTGCAGGCACCAGCCCCTCGTCTCCACAGCTCCCTGAATCGCTGCTTTTACTTTTGCCCCTCTCCATGCAGGTGAATCAGCGCAATGTTCCTGGGATTGACAGTGCTTACCTGGCAATGGACACCGAAGAAGGGGTGGAAGTGGTTTGGAATGAGGTCCAGTTCTCGGAGCGCAAGAATTTTAAGCTTCAGGAGGTTGGTGAGCCTAGGATGGGGAGTAGGTGGGCATCGTGCTCAGGACGCCTGGGAGGTAGTGGCATAAATCCCAGCAGTGCAGAACCCTGTGGAAAGACTGGCTAGCCTCCCTGTGGGGGGCGGGGGCTGGTTGCTGCTTGCTGCTGCCTGGCCAGCCAGCCCTTGGGGGTTCTCCCCCAGCACTGCATCCGTCCGTCCACAGCTGTGAGGCTGGGGTAAGCCAAGGGCTCTCCTCTTCCTGGGGTCTGGCATTCCTCTCCTTTGTCCCTCCAGGAGAAGGTCAAAGCTGTCTTTGACAACCTTATCCAGCTAGAACACCTGAACATTGTGAAGTTCCACAAGTACTGGGCAGATGTGAAGGAGAACAAGGCCAGGGTAAGTGGGGTGCCCCCCGTGTCTTCCTGATGGGCTTGTGGAGAAGCAGCAGCAATTGGTGACTTCCTTCTCCTTCCCAGGTGATCTTCATCACAGAGTACATGTCCTCTGGCAGCCTGAAGCAGTTTCTGAAGAAGACGAAGAAGAACCACAAGACCATGAATGAAAAGGTGACCCTCCCTTCTTTCTCCTCCCTCTGCTCCTGGGTGCCAGGCCTTCTGCTGGGGCTGTCCTGCCTTTGAGCACAGAGAAGCAGCTTCCTTTGGCCAACCCAGAGTCCCAGAATGACAGGAGGCTGGGGAGGAACCAGGAAGTGTCTGGCCTGTTCCTTCTGAGTGGCATGGAAGGAAGCAAGGAAATAAGGAAGGAAAGTGTTTGCCTGCTGCAGTCAAGCTACCTGTTGTGGGTGTTGCTTAGAGCCTCTTCCTTTTATCTGTCTTTAGGCCTGGAAGCGCTGGTGCACCCAGATCCTGTCTGCTCTCAGGTACATGCTTTGCATCCCTCAAAGGCTGGGGTGGCCTTGATTTGGGAGCCTGGCTGCTCATTCCTCCTTTGGTTCTTCCGAGGCCACGGTGGAGAGCGGTTGCTTCTGGCTCCCTCTAGCACTTGTGGCAGGACTTGGCTTGCCGCTTTGCCTGCCTGCCTGCCTGCCTGCCTCCCCTCCTTCTCAAGCTGACTGAGGGTAGGAGAGTGATGGCTGTTGCTCTCTTGGGGAGTCCCTGGCAGCCTCAGGCACAAGGCCTTGGTTTTGCCCCTGTGAAAGTGGCCTTTTGTTGGGGGTGGTGAGTGCTGATGCCAGCCTCTTGGGCCCACCATTCCTTGTGTTGTCATTCCAGTTACCTTCACTCCTGCGATCCGCCCATCATTCACGGAAACTTGACTTGTGACACCATCTTCATCCAGCACAATGGGCTGATCAAGATCGGGTCAGGTAAGCCTCTCCTCCGGAGCCACAAGCCAGTGGTCCAAAGAGTCACTGGAAAGGGAAGGAGCTCCCCAGAAGGCCCAGGGGCTTGGTGGGCTCCTGCTGCCCTGCTCACCTGGGATTCTGAGCCTCAGCTGGTGCCTCTCTCTGTAGCCTTCATTGCTGACTTCTGGAAACCTCCTGGAGAACTCTGCCACCTGGACACGTGTGGCCCTGAGCAGCTGCTGCCACCACCTTCTCAGGCTTCCCAGCCCCCAGCTTCCTCCCACCCCACGCTCTGTGCCTGGATAGGCTGCCCAGACCATGGGTGCCTGCGTCCCTCCAGGGCATGGAGCAGGAAACTGCTTCCAGGTGGCCTTTGGTCCCTCAGGGAGAAACCCTCCTTCCTCTTCTTGCTGCTTCCCTGCCAGCTGGGCGCTTGGACAGGCAGCCAGCCGGGACTTTGAGGAAAGGGAAGAGCTGCCTTTTGGGTATCTCCAGCCCCCGAGAGCTCTGAGGAGGAAATGGGAGAGTTCCCCTTGGGCTTTTTCTGTGGCTCTCCCACTTGAGATGGTTTTGGGAAATCTCTGGATTCTCTTGAGAGCTCCTGGGACAAACTAGCCAGAACTCTCTTGTTGCCGAGGGCAGTTAGGTTGACTGGCAGAAGGCGGGCTGGGACTTGGCTGGTGATTGCAATTTCCTGGGCACTAGGGGAGACCTTTGGCAGTTAAATCGGTAGGAAACCCATCACAGTGTAGAGCTGCCCAGAGATGCAAGGGGTGGGGAGTGTGTGTGTGTGTGTGTGTGTGTGTGTGTGTGCATGGCAATGGACTGCTGGCCTCTGTGGTTTCAAGTCCTAAAACTCCTTTGAGAACAAAGCCCTTCAATGGTTGCAGAATTCCAAGTCCTGTCTTCACTTGGCAGGAAAGGTGCCTGCAGTTCTGGGGCAGCCAAAATGTCACCCGGCTGAGTGCAGAGGCCTTATCTGGTAAACTGCCTCTGAGGGTGCAGATTCTATTCTTGACTTCAAAGGGCCTGTCCCACCACTACCACCCTGTGACTTTGCCTTTTCCTGGCTCACCCCCCCCCCCAAAAAAGGAGTTCAGGGTGGTGGTGTTTTTCCCCCAATGGAGTTTTGCATCACCCTTTTCTGTAAACGGCCCTGGGAATTTTTGCTGAAAGGCAGCATAGACCTTTCTAAAATAAACAAAGGTGGCCTCCCTAGTTTTCCCTTTTATCCTCACAACAGCCCTGCGAGGGGCCCGCCTAGACTCGTGTCCCTCCCCTTGTCACAGTGAGTTCCATATGTTGCGAGGCAGGGAAGGGCCCAGAGACCTGCCTCCCATTGATGCTTTGCCAAGGCTGAGGAAGACCAGCCCTCCTGGTGGAACAAAGACTCTTCTGACTGCTTGCTCTGCGCTTGGGATGCCTTTGGCTGAGTGTGGTGGGCAGAGAGTTTTGTGGGGATGCCAAGGCATGCCCAGTCTTCCCTGCTGCTGGATCCGTTGCTGCTGCTGCGCCTGCAGGGCCATCGCTTGGAGCTACTCGCCTCAGGATTCTACCCCAATGTAGAACAGACTTCAGAACCTTCTGGAGTCTTTGCCAAGTTTTGAGCAGAGGTCCCCCCCCCTTCCAAGAAAATAATGTCTGTTCAAGTTTTCAAGAATTGCAAAGATCACCACAGAGCAAAGAGCTCACAATGGCACAATCCTCTTTTTTGCTTTGTACAAGTTTGGGTCTACGATATTTCAGCCAGACAAGACCAGCCATAAGGAGCTATGGGCCAGTGCCATCTTCTGGCCATCTCTAGCGGAAGAAACTCTCACTGCTTCCAAGAGAAGAGCCTTTCCTGGCATGCTTTGTGGGTGAAAGAGAGCATGGATGAGGCCCCTGAGGTGCTTGGACAGGGAACTCACTCAGGCTAGAAGAGCCACCCTTGGGATTGGGGAACTCCAGGGCGGTGGCGGCTGGCAACCTTGCACAATGCTCAGAATCCCCCCGGGCACAAGAGAGGGGACTCTGCAGTTGGGCCAAGATGCAGGAGGACCAGACTGCCACCTTCCCTGCGGCTCTGGATCATGGCAAAGCTTCCCAGCCTGCCTCTACATGGGGGCAAACGCCGCTTCTGCTTGACATCTCTGGTGGAGCTCGTCTCACAGGTGTTCCTGAAGCAGCTGAGTTGAGGGGGTGAAGCACCTGCTCTTTCAAACTCTCTCGCTCCTCAGGACGTGGCAAGGGGCAGCAAGTGCTGTGATTTAGGAAAGCTCCACGGCACCATTTGCGCCTGCCAGTAGCACCTTTGGGTGGATGGGTGCAGGGGCTGCAGCCCTGCTTTGCCGTTGTCTGTTGGGATCTTAGTAGCTGGTGTGGGAGGCCAGCCAATGCCCTTGGCTCTGCCCTCCGAGGCTCGTTTGAGAAGAGGAAAGAAGGAAGTGCGGCTGTGGTGTGGATCTGGCCCAGAAGCAAACTTGGAGGGCTCCGCCTGTGCCATCCTCAACTGGGGCAGGTCTTGCTTCAGTCCCCACGGAACTGGGTGGCTCCTTTGGGTCCCAGCTGCACCTGGGCATTGGCATGCTGGGCTGGGCACAGACGGCAGAGGGAGAGCCTCCCCCTCCTGCCACTCACTTCCTGAGTGAGTGGCAGGAGGGGGAGGCTCTCCCTCTCCCTCTGCCTTTGGCTTCCTGAGTGCCACTTTCGCACAACCTCTTGATGAGCCATTTTTGTACTTAGTGGGGAATTGAATGGGCGGTTGTCTTATGGGTTTGGTCAGCTGAAGCTGGGGAGGACATCAGGAGGTGGGCCAGGACTTTGCCTCGCCTTTTTCCCTGCGAAGAGCTCCAGGGCCTGCAGTGCTGCTTGGGAGGCTCTGCCTGGCTTTGCCACCTCCTCCCCTAATTCTGGGAGCAAGTGGATGGAGGCTTGGTTGTGGTCGTTGTCCCAGCACCTGAACCCTGACCTAAGGATTCCCCCCTCTGTCCTCCGGATGCACCTTATTCAGAGACATTTCTCTCTCCTCTCCCTTCATGCCTCCCCCCAAAATCTGTTAAGATTCCCACCCCACCCCACCCCACCCCCAAAGCACAGAGCCCTTTTCTGCCTCTTTCCCTGCCTCTGCTTTCTCTTCCCTCCATCTCCACTCCCAGCCCCATTGAGGATTCAGGGGTGGTGGGGAGCTTCTTGCAGCCCCGGTGGCTGGCAGTTTTGTCCAGGAGGTTCCCACTGCTCAGCCCCACCTGAGGCTGCCTGTGAGGTGTGCAGAGGAGGCCCTGAAGCAGCAGGGGGGGAGGGGGGAGGCTGCTGGACTCCTTGGACTGGAGAGGCCTCTGGGCTGGGCTTGGCTGGGGGTAGCCAGGCACTCATGGGCTCCCTTCTGGCAGCCGTGGAAGAGGAGCTGCCTTGGGGAGAGGAATTCAGGCCTCTTGTGTTCCCCCATGACCCACTGGAAATCTGAATGGGGGGGCTTGGAGCTGACCTGGGGGTAAGGGAGATGGGAAGACAGCGAGGATCCTGCACTACTAAATCACGTCCCCTGGGGAGGGACTTCAAGAGAAGCCTCCCCTGCCCAAGAAGCGCCTGGGCCCCTTCCATTGGCAGGGAGTCTCTGGTCTGCTCCTGGGCCCAAGTGGTGGCTGAGCCAGAAGCAGCTCCTGGCTGTGCTGCCCAGGTCAGCCCCTTTTCCTGGTGGCCTGGTGGGGGTGGCCACTGGGCAGCTCTGTCCTGGCAGGAGCAGGGAAGGGCCTTTTCCCAGGAGCTGGGTAGGCAAGGACCGCCTCTCCCTGCCTGGTTGTGGTGGCCGTGGGCGCTGGGGCTGCTGAGGTGAAGGGCTGACCCCTCGGCGCCCGCCATGTCTGGTTTTACTTCCTGCTTTTATGGGCTGCCTCTCTCTCTCTCTCTCTCTCTCTCGCCAACAGTCTTTCATAGGATTTTTGCTAATGGTGAGCAAATCTCTCTGCTCTGTGATGTGGCTGTGACCTTTGGAGCATCTATCTATAGAGATATAGATACGAGAGCATCACTTTGTATATTGGCATATATGACGCTCGTTTTCCTCCCCCGTGAAGGCTGGCACCTGGGCTCTATTGTAGCTCCACCCCAGTCCTGCCACCTGTTGGGGCTCACATATGGGGTGGGGGGGGGAACTGCCTTCCTGCTGCATGGCTGTCTCCTGCATGTGTCCTGGGCTGCTTGTGCCTGTGGAGGACCTGCTGCTGCCCTTGCAGCCTCCTCCTCCCCTCGTGGCCCTGGGTGGGGTCCTGCTTGCCGTTTGCTTGTGGCTTCGCTGCCTCCTCCACCGGCTCCCTGCTTGGCAATGGGTCGGACGCGTGTGCTGGAGCCTGACTCTTGGGCAGCTGCGTGCCTGGTGTCGCCTGCATAGGGGCCTGGAGGTGCTTGGGAGACCCTGGTGGAGCCTTGGAAGTACTCAGGCCCTGCAGCTGCTCTGCTGCCGCCCCCTTTGGGGAGCTGCCTGCCTCTCCTGCCTTGGGAAGGGCCTTCCCTTGCTTCCACTGCCAGCAAGGACAAGACAGGGCTGGCGGAGAAGGCCAATGCCTGGCGCAAGATGAGCTGTGCCCTGCAGGCGGAAGGTTGTGGCGGTGAGACGGGGGCCCTGGGGTGTCCTCCCCCCCCCCCGGCATGGCCAAGGACTGAAAGAGCCCTTCGCTTTGGGCAGGCAAGAAATCCTTGGGCACCTTGGTCCAGGCGAGCTCAGTGGAGCGGAGCAGGTGGAAGCTGGACGGGAGCAGGGCCGAGAGGAGAGGTGGCGCTCGTGGCGCAGAGGCGGCAGGTAACGAGAGGAGGAGGAGGGCGGCGGCCAGGGCGCTGGCGCTGCTTGGGCTGCGTGCAGGTAGCATGTCTTCTGTGGAAGGGAGCCTGGGCCAGGAGCAGATCTCATCTTTTCTCAAGGCCCCAGTCTCTGGGGTGGGTGAGTTTGGGTGGTGTGCTCAGTGAGTCTCAGGCGTGGCTGTGTCTCTCGGCGAGGTTTTCATGGGCTGGGGATGAAATTCCAGAGTCTGACAGGAGGAAGTCTGCAAAACCAAGCCCACTTGCTTCCTGGGCGTACCACTGGACAGTGCATTTCATTTGGACACTTGAAGCACTCAGTCTGGCAAAGACATGGCAGCTACACCGGAGGGACCTCTTTGGGGCTGGGGGTGCCTGCTAGGATTCTCCCCCACCCCCCGGTTCCTGGTGGGCCAGCCTTCCCCAGAAGACACTTTCCGGAGGAACCAAGGTGGTGGTAGGGGGATGGGTCTTCATCTGCCACGGAGAGAGAGAACACGTTCAGGGAAGGGAAGCCCAAGCTTATTGGACTGCTTTAAGAAAGTGAAATGCTTTGAGCTGGATCCCAAAGACGGTGGGCAGCAGGAAGATAGCTGCCAGCTGTGTTGGCAAAGGCAGCCCAGCGCGCCAGGAAGCTGAAGGCCCTGCCGTTCTCCACAAGAGGAAGGACAGAAGCTGCCCTCTTCCAAGTTGAGAGCCGCGTGGCCTTGTCTCTCTTGCCTGATGCCAGCAGCTCCGCCTTGCTTCGTTTGCCTGCCTGAGAGCCTCAACCACAGGTGCTGCCACTTGAATGCCAGCCTTTGTTCCCGAAAAGCATGTTTCCCCCACCCCACCCCCCGCAGCAGAAGGAAGCCTTTGAGCAAGTTTCCCATTTTTGGCATGAGGGATAAAAACACCTTTCTGTGACTAGAATATGCTTGCTGTGTACAGAAACTCTGCAGACAGATGGGATTAGCACATACAATTATATTTGGTGGCATATTTCCAAAATTAAAATTATAGGTGCCTTACATTTATCCTGATCAGGACAAGTATGCCTGAGCTTTTGCTGGTTGAGAAACTGGGAGCGTCCAAACCATGGGTAGGCAAACTAAGGCCTGGGGGCCAGATCCTGCCCAATCGCCTTCTAAATCTGGCCCGCGGACGGTCTGGGAATCAGCATGTTTTTACATGAGTAGAATGTGTCCTTTTATTTAAAATGCATCTCTGGGTTATTTGTGGGGCATAGGAATTCGTTCATCCCCCCCCCCCATATAGTCCGGCCCCCACAAGGTCTGAGGGACAGTGGACCTGCTGAAAAAGTTTGCTGACTCCTGGAACCCTTGTGTACGTGTCTGGCCCACTGTGTAGAAAAGGGAATTGACCAGAGGCTGAAATTAAAACTAACCAGCAAGTCAGAACCCCTTCCAGACACCACAGTTCTAACACCTGCGTGGAAACCCAAGGAGGAGAGGCCAGGGTATCGTTCCGTGGGTCAGAAGTGGAGTGGGGGATTTGGCTTTGGGGGTCCCTGGGGGGACAGGCGAAGCAGCAAGGCTGGGGAGTGGTTTTGTGGAGCTTTGGAACAAAGTTCATTGGAGCTAGGTTTTAAGTAAAAAAAAACAATTGCATATAAAAAACCGGCAGGTGGGAGGCTGGGGCAGTGAATGAGAGGGGAAGGTCCATTCTGTCTGCTAAGGTGAAAAGCACCATTTTAAGCTCAAGTCAGTCTTGAAAATTGAAAGCAGAGAACATGAATCCTGCCTTCCTGGCAGTGATCCAAG
The DNA here is from genome assembly GCA_034641385.1 of Darevskia mixta. Lineage (NCBI taxonomy): Eukaryota > Metazoa > Chordata > Lepidosauria > Squamata > Lacertidae > Darevskia > Darevskia mixta. The sequence continues at coordinate 2,221,384 of JAWWNH010000142.1, read as the reverse complement.
TATAAAGAAAACGTTGAAGGGTGCCAGTCAGGAAGTGTTTGGCTTCAGTGTCTGGAAATGACCTTTAAAACCACATCTGAATTGGCCGGGGGGGGGGGATTTGGAGCTCCTCTAGCAGGCGCCTCTGGCCATTGAAACCACTAGGTTGGTAATTGGAGTTGTGTTGAGGTTGTCCTGTGATGGTTTACTACTTCCAGAAGGGAGTCTGGGGCACTTTTGGAGGCCGAGAGAGCTTTGCAGCAAAGGAGGTGGTGGTGGCAGCAGCTAATGGAGCTCCAGCTTGCCTGAACTGAGCTCTGTTTGCATTCCTGTCATGGAGGATCTCTCTCTGCCTTTCCAGGCCAAAATGGAGCTTCCTTCTCAGGTGCAGGCTACCAGCTGGATTTTAAGGGTGCTTTGCCACAGGCCGTAGCTGGTATAATCATCCCTTCTAAGGCAGCAGCAGCAGCAGTTGTGTTAGAAAGCGACTGGTTCTGCGTCTGGCTTTGGGTGCCGAGGAGGAGGAGGCTTGGTGTGGCTTTTGCTCCAGTGTCCATCTCCTGCTCATCGCTGCTACCCTTGGTGCCCACCAAGTCCTGCCATCTGTGTGGATCCCTGCTTCTGGTTTCAGAAGGTGCTTTGGGGCCTGGGTCTGCAGCACCCTCGGCTCCATGGCCACTGCCCCCTCCCCTTGGCACTTCTAAGGCGACTGGGTGGTGCCCTCTTGAGTGAATGGATGGGGCAGCAGTGGAGGGGAGGCAGCCCTCTTTGGTGGGGAGACAGAGGCTGGTGCGAACCATTGCTGGGCTTTCAGGAAAAGGCCTGAAGCAGGCCTACCCCGTCATTCAGGCGTCTGTGGGTGGGTCAGTGTGGGCGTCTGTGGAACACCATCTCCTCCTGCTGCTGCTGCTGCTGCTGCTGCTGCTGCTGCTGAGGATCCCACCCCTTCCTCTGCAGCCCCTTGCGCCTGCCTTAGTGCTGGTCCAGCTGATGCTCCCCTGCAGTGGAGACCCAGGAGCAGCAGAAAGGGCTTCCTCTGCCCTCTTCCTCCAGCAGTGCTGCCTTGCCCCCCCCCCCCGGCTCCCATTGGGCTCATCTGCTTTCCCTGGTGGGGTTGCTTTGGCTGCTGGGGCTTGGAGCTCGCCCAGGAAAGAGGGAAGATCTGGAGCAGCATGTGGCCCTGCCCGCCCCCCTTCGCTTCTGAGCTGCGCCTGCCCTCGTCTTGCACTGGGACTGGACTGGGGTGGCAGCAGCTGTGCCTGAATGCCCTCTGCCCAATTTGGGAGGAAGGAGGAGGCTCAGCCCCTGATTCCTTGCTGTGTTTCCCCCCTCTTCCAGTGGCCCCAGACACCATCAACAACCACGTGAAGACGTGTCGTGAGGAGCAGAAGAACCTGCACTTCTTCGCCCCGGAGTATGGCGGTAAGAAAGGCGGGAGAGCGGCAGTTCATTGTTGGGGGGGCTGAAGTGGCTCATCAGTGTTGGTGTAATTTGGAAAAATGGGTGAAATTGCACTAAGTATCCATGTCTTGAGGGCCCCCACGTTGGGTTTCTGTTCAGAGTTCACATGCCAGCTGCACTGGGTGGCTTAGATGCAGTCCAAGGCTAAATGCCCGGAGCATGACTCATCCACCCTTCCTTTCTCTAAGGCAGTGCTTCTCAGCCGTGTTCTTGGACTACAGCTCCCATCATCCCTGACACTGGTCCTGCTAGCTAGGGATGATGGGCGTTGTAGTCCAACAACAGCTGGAGACCCATGGTTGAGAAACACTGCTCTAAGGAACATGTATGGGCAGAGGCGGCTATAAAGCTGAGGTTGCATTCAGGAGCATTGCCAGGAGTGTGAGCTCTTCCCTGAGCAGAGCTTTTGCTCAGTGCGAGGTATCAGTGGAGAAGCTGGAGGTTACATGCTGTGTGGTTCAGCGCAGCAAGGTGAGCTAGCAGGGTAAAGTGCTAGTGGATTTCTCTGTAGACTTGTACTTCACAAGGTCTACTTCTAAGACCAGAAGAACGGTATTCTAGTAGGTTAGCTCATGATGTACCAGCCTCTCTTAAAGGTTCATGCTTGGCCCTCCAGCTGTTTTGGGACTACAACTCCCATCACCCCTAGCTAACAGGACCAGTGGTCAGGGATGATGGGAATTGTAGTCCCAAAACAGGGCCAAGTTTGGCCATGCCTGAATTGTAGCTGGTGTCTTTATGCTGGTCTTGTGCCATAAGACAATAAACACTTAAACTGAACTGAGTGGGAAAGGAGGTTTCTTAACTGGGAACTTTGGGAAAGGCTGGCTACTGGAAAACAGGAAAACACTGATATTCTGCTAGAAGACTCTGCTGGATTCTGGAGCTGTGCATACTCTGCTGTTTGCCCTGGTCAAAGTGGGGAGTAGTATCAGCTACAAATGGTGGGTCCAAATCTAACAGGTTATGGGCCAGTAACAACTGGTACCCCCCCCCAACTCCCTGAGCCCGATGACAGAGTGGCTCTGAATGGCCACTGCCTTCCAAACAGGGGGGTCCTGATTCCTGGTTTTGTGTTCCAGAAGTTGCACATGTGACGACCGCGGTGGACATCTACTCCTTTGGGATGTGTGCGCTGGAGGTAAGGCAAGGAGAGCTGTGAAGAAGGAGGGTTGGGGGGCATAGCTGCTTCTCCCCCCGCCAACCTCCAATCCTTATGGGAAGGGGTGGCTTGTTCGGCATCCTGGTCTTATTTCGACAGGGTTAGGAGGGCACAGTGCATCTCCTTGTGTCGTGGAGGGGGTGTCATTTGGTCTCTGTGATTTCTGAAAACTCCAGGAACAGAGGAGTGAGATACCCATTTGGAAAGGAGAGAGCCAGGCCCCTTTCTCTCCCTTGTTGGGTGTGATGGCGGCTGGTGGGGCCCTTTGATTCCTCCGGGATTGCAGCATGCCAACCGTGGGGCTCAGCCCCCCACTGAGCTGTGCTTCTGTCCCTGCAGATGGCGGTGTTGGAGATCCAGGGCAATGGCGAATCCTCTTATGTGCCCCAGGAAGCGATCAACAATGCCATCCAGTTGCTGGAGGATCCCTTGCAGCGGGTGAGGCGCCCCTCCCCTCCCCCTCCCTCCCTCCTGGGACGGGCACACGTCTCGGCCTTCACCGCCTTCTCCTTCCTTTTTCTCCTTCCAGGAGTTCATCCAAAAGTGCCTGGAGCTGCAGCCCAGCAAGCGACCCACGGCCCGCGAGCTCCTCTTCCACCAAGCCCTCTTTGAAGTGCCCTCTCTGAAGCTCCTGGCAGCCCACTGCATTGTGGGCCATCAGCGTGAGTGGAGGCGCTGTCCCGGTCTGCAAATGCAGCTCCTCAGGGAAGTGGCTGGGGAGGCCTCATGCCTTCCTCCGGAGGCAGAGAGCGGAAGCAGCCGAGGGCACTGAGTAGAGCAGCCCTTGCTGGATCTGGCCTGGAACCTTTGGCCCTCTGTGCCTTCCCAGCTCCTGGCTAGAGTCCTCCTGGAGAGCTCTTTGGGGCAGGATGGAAGGCTGCTGGGGTCTCAGCCCCAAGGGCCCTTTGAACTGCTCTGACCGATGGCCCTGGGTGGGTCCCCTCCTTCCATGCATCAGCCTGGCCCTCAGTTGGGGCCGCATTCTGCTTGGGGAGCGGTGGCGGCCCCCACCCATCCACTCTGAAGTCTCTGGACCACTTTCTGGCAGAACCTGAAGTTTCAGAAAGGGGCTTGGGTTGCCACAGGTGTCCCTGCAGCCAGACAACTGCACGGAGGCCCCTCCAAGAGTGTTTGAAGGGGAAATAACTTCCCTGGGCTCTGTTCGTCTCTCACCCCACTCTGGTTGCTTCTCTTCCTAGTGTTCCTCCTCCTTTTCCCTAAACTGAAAAGGCCCAATTATGTTCACATTCCCTTTTTAGAGAAGGTTCCCAGTATCTTGATTGGCCTTTTCCAGCTCTGCAAAGCCCTCTTGGAGATGCTCTGTGGGCCACGCCCCTCTCCTACCTTTATGGACAGGTGCTAGGATGTTGGCAATACAAGAATGCTCTCGTAACACACTAGGCGTGGCGTTTTTCTTCCTGCCATCCCTCACTGAGCCAGCGTTTCCCACTGCAGCCCCAAGGCCTCTCTCATTGGCCAGACCCCTTCTGTTTGGATCCCATGGGGCATCTGGGAAGTGTGGCTGTTTCTGCCCCAGAGGCCACTTGCTCCACTGCACTTCTTTCAGCCAGTTTGGAGAGGTCCTTTGGGGGCTCTTTGCAAACCACTTGGGCTTCCTTTGTCCGGATTAATTTGCAAATTTGGCCACTTTTGATGGCTCAGGTCATTTCTAGACCAAGTCATAGAATTGGACCCCGTAGAAACCCTTGGACAGCCCCTCTCCTGCCTTCTATCAACTGCAAGAACCGCCTGCGCTTCCTGTCCTCTGATAACCCACCACCCACCCTTCATAGGAGGCCTTCCTTGCCGAGGGTGGGGGGATGTTTGAATTGTAGATGGGGAAGGGACCCTGAGGGTCATCTAGCCCAACCCCCTGCAATGTTCCTGAAAGACTCCTTTGCATCCTGACAGATATGATCCCAGAGAACGCCCTTGAAGAAATGACCAAGAACTTGGACATGAGTGCAGTGTTGGCTGAGATCAACCACGCCGACCGCGAGGGCGTCCGCATGATGTGAGGCTTCTCTGAGGGGCTGGGAATGTGGGGGGGGGGGCAGCCAGTGGGTGTCCCTCTGGCCCATCCCCAAGGAGGCCAGGGAGGGGAGCAGACAGCAGAGATTCTGCATTTAGCAGTGAGGTCCCCCTTTATCTAACTCTGTGCTTTCCCCACCTCACAGCTTCTCCCAGTCCCCAGCCCTGGAGCTAGACAAGTTTCTGGAGGATGTGAGGTGAGCATTTTCTTCCACTGCTTTCTTGTGTGCCAGGGGGCCTCTCCTGGGCTGGCCAGCCTGGACCCTTGCCTCCTTCCCTTCTCTTCCACCAAGTGGAAGGCCTGCAACTTTGCTGCCCACTTGGGGAACACAGCCTGACCCCTCTCTCCCTCTAGGAACGGCATCTACCCCCTCACGGCCTTCGGCCTGCCCCGCCCTCATCAGCCACACCAGGAGGTGGTGACGTCTCCCATTGCACCCCCATCTGTCAAGACGCCCACGCCGGAGCCTGCGGAAGTGGAAACCCGTAAGGTGAGTTGCTGTCCTGCTCAGCTCAGGGCCTGGGGCCTGGCCAGCAGGCACAGCCAGGGCCTCCCACCCCACTCACTGCCTCCCCTTGCCTCCCGCAGGTGGTCCTGATGCAATGCAACATCGAGTCAGTCGAGGAAGGCGTGAGGCACCATGTATGTACCAACCTGGGCTGGGGAGGGGGTGTCCCTTCCGCCACGCTGCCCTACTTGAAGGGGCCTGAGTTGGCTGCGTGTCAGAGCCCAGGGGCCAGGGACTGACTTTGGCTTCTCTCTGCCCAGTTGACGCTGCTACTGAGGCTGGAAGACAAGCTGAACCGACACCTGAGCTGTGACCTGCTGCCCAGTAAGTCCTGCCCTCCCTCCCTCCCTCCTGGCTGGGCATTGCTGGGCAAGGGGAGCCCTTCTCCTCCTGACTTTTGGCTGCCTCTTCTTCTCCCCCTCTCCCAGGTGACAATATCCAGGAGCTGGCAGCCGAACTGGTCCAGCTGGGATTCATCAGTGAGGTAGGATCCTGCCCGCTGGCAGGCTGGGTGGGTGGGCTCAGCCCATGGGTGGGGCTCTCACTGACCTCTCCTTCCCTCTCCCCCCTTGCAGGCTGATCAGAGCCGGCTGAGCTGTTTACTTGAAGAGGCCTTCAGCAAGTTCTTCTACTCGCGGAACGGAGCGCTGGCGGCCGTCACCGTCTCCTCTTAAGGGCTGCCCCCATGCCAGCAGTGCCTGGGCGCTGCCTCCGCAAAGGGCCCCCTCACCCCGCCAGGCCACTGCTGCCGCCGCCTGCACAGAACCAGCTCGGCTGGGCCTCCTGCATGTGCCGCAGCCGCCAGGAGCCCCGCAGACAATCGCTGACACCATGGGGAGGGGGGGCAGGAGGGAGGGGGGAAGGGGGGCTGTGTGCCTTGTCAGTATTATTTCCCCCCCGGGGCCAGTGGCCTCCCTCCCCCCCGGCTCACGCATGGAGTTTTGTTTTGCTTGAATTGTACAGAGGTTTTTTTTTTGCACAGCACAGAGATGTCTGTCTTGTTATTTAAGGGGGTGGGTGGGAGGGAGGGGGGGAAGAAGAGTGAGGTTGGCTCCTCCCCTGCCCCTCCCCCTCTCTCACATGGTTTCCAGCCCCACGGTCACCCCCTTCCCTGGCAGCCTCCCCCTCCTCTGGGCGGCTCCTTTTCTCCCCCTTGCTTGGCTGCCCTTCTTGCCCTGGGTTGTGCAGTAGAGGCACCTCCTCCTGAGCCCTGGAGAAAGTGGGTGGGCAGGTGGGCACAGTGCTATGAATGTCACAGGTGCAAGAGGCAGCCAGCAGCTGGCCAGACACCCCCCCCCCCGGAGCTGGGTTCCCCTCCCTCCCCCCCTCCCCAACAGGGCTGGGGCCTGTTGCTCAGTGACAGGCACCCATTCCCATCTCCAGAGCTGAGGCTGCTCCAAGTGTTTGTTTCTGTTCCTATTTTTAATAAACTGTTTTGTAAATAAGCCACAGTGTCCTCATTGTCTCTGGTCTTTGGGGAGGGGGCCAGCCTCCCAAGGGGAGTCAGCTCCTGCCTGCAGAGGGGGTGTTCTTCTTTCAAGGCCCCCTTTGAACACAGAGAGCTGCAGGGAGCAGCTTGCGCCTCATGCCTCTTCAAAGAAGTGCTTGGGCTGGGCAAGGCTGGAGGAGGAGAGGGGGGACCCCCCAGCAGCCCTCCCTGGTGGACTCCTCTTCCCTTGCGGTTTTTAAATGGAGGTCAGATGGTCACCTGTCGGATTCTTCAGCTGTGATTCCTGCATTGCAGGGGGTTGGACTAGATGAGCCTCAGGATCTCCCATCTCTATAAGCCCTCCTGCATTGAGGGTCAAATTCTCTCCTCCCCTTGTAGCCCAAGGGGGGTGGCAAGTGTGCGGCTGTGTGGAGAAGAGAAAAACCGCTCATTGAGGCTGCATCTCAGGCAGGCAGATGTTAGTCATGTAGAGTAGGAACTGCTGCAGCTGGAGTCCTGCGTGTCTCTACTTTTTGAGCCCCCGTTGTGCCCTATTGCTCTGCGCAGCTTCCATTGGATGTTAAGGCCACAAAGCCAGAGAGGAGGAGGCCTGGAAGCCTGGGCAGACAGCTGGTGGGCTTCAGATATTTCCACTCACCTTTTTGGCTGCTGCTGGCTAGAGAGCTTCTTCCACACAGTGACTGACACTGCCGGTGGCAAGGAGTTCCCTCAATAGGAGCCAGAAAAAGGTAACTGCATACATTTTTTTATTAAAGCTTTTTTGATACAACAAGATAAAGGGGGAGAGGAAAAAAGAAGAGAGGGGAAAGAAGAAAAGAAAAAGGGCTTCTGATTCTCCTGTCTGTTACATAAAAATAATTCAAAGCATTCATTCCATGACAACATCCAACTACATTACTTTCCATAAACCAGTATTTTTTCCAGTCTTCATACCCAGATGTGTTTTCCTTTTCCTTTTCACACAAAAAGTCCAAAAGGGGTTCCCAGTTAAGGATATTGATAAATGTCAGCAAGAGTTTGTCTCAGACATACCAACTTTGTCCAACAATTTCACCAACCATAACTCTATATAAAATAATGAAAAATCTTTCCCTCTGCAGGTATAAGCATCTCTCCACTGTGAATATAATTTAATACATTGCATATCCATTGGTCCGCACCCAATTCTGTATCTTCAATTTCCACTTCCTGTTGTATTTGCCATGTTTTCCCACCTTATCTAGTATTGACTCTTCCATTTGTGTTTCCATTGTGAGTTTCTTCCAGTCTTCCAAAAAGGAATGCCAGAGATTTAATAGCTTTATCTCCTGGGATCACTTCAAATCATAGATAGAACTATCTTCTCAGTTCCATTGATGTCAGATTATCCAGCTATCTCTTCATTTATAACTTTTTGTTTTCCAGAATCCCAGCTTTATCATTTAGTGGCTTCATTATCATTTAGTGGTTCTTCCGCTTCATCAGTTGCTCCTCCTACTTTTGCCACAGTTTAATCTCTCGGTCCTGCCAGTTTTTTTCTCTCTAGGCAAGGTTTCTCAAACTTGGGTCTCCAAATCTTTTTGGACTACAACTCTCATCCTCACTAGCTAGCAGGGCCAGTGGTCAGGGATGGTGGGAATTGTAGTCTGAAAAACACCTGCAGACCCCAGTTTGGGAAATGCTGCTCTAGAGCTTCTATATCATTTCCGATCCCTTTTTCCATTTCAGTCGACTCTGGCTTAATTCCCTTCCTCTTTTCATTCCTCTCTGATCTGATGTTACTTGTTCTGCAAATATCCGCTGAAGGGTGGCAGCAAAAGGCAACCTTTTCCTAGGCGTCTTTGGGAATTTGTAGAGCAGGGGCAGCAAACTCCCAAGAGACTACGATCTAGTCACAGTTAAAAACTGGCAGTGATCAGGTCAAATTTGTTGAGCTTTTTTTGGGAAGACCGATTTTTTTAGGGGTTCAGGTCAAATGTTGAGCTTGTTTTAGAGGAGGAAAGCCCCATTTTGGGGGGGGGTGCAAGGCAAAAATGTTGAGCTTCTTTGGGGGGAACCAGTGATCAACCACAGACGTCCAGTGATCTACCGATAGATCACGATCTACCTATTGGACGTGCCTGTTGTAGAGCATCTCGCCCGGCCTCACCGGCCTTGGCTCGCCCTTCTCCTGGCGCCCCTTCGCTATGGACTGGGAAGGGGCGAGCGGAGGAATCCGAGGCTTCCCTGGGCGAGGATGGAAAGCGGGACGCCGAAGGAAAAACACCCACCCAGCCGGGTCCCTCCTTCCTTCCTGGAGGGCAGCGGGGCCGGGACGGGGCCTTTTCGGCGGTGGCTCCCCACCCGCGAGAGGCTGTCCCCGAGGAGGCTCGCCGGGCGCTCACGGGGCCCCTTCATCCGCCGAAGCCCCGCGGGGTCTCTCCCATCCCGGGCTCCGGATCCCTTCTGCGTACGGCCGCGCTGCCTCACCGCCGTTGCCTGGCAACCAGCCGCTCGGCGGATCCGCTCCTGCGGACTCGATGGTGCCTCCGCTTCCCGTCATCCCCCGCGGCAGCCGCTCTGCCTGCGGACCTCGCTGCGCTCTTTCCGCTCCCTCACTTCCGGCCGCCCCTTCATTCTCGGCGGCTCTGTGGCCTCAGCTTCCGGCGCTCGTTGTTCCGCGCGGCGGTGGCGGCGACTCTCTGGTGCCCGTTTCCGGTTCCGCCTGCCGGTCTCCTTCCCTCGCTCGGTTCTTCTCGGCGCCCGCCCCTCCCTTCCTCCCGGCCTCCCTTCTTTCTCCCGGCCCGGCGGGGCCCGCGCCTGCCCGAAGCCATGGGGGCCTACCTGTCGCAGCCCAGCACCGCCAAGAGCTCCGGGGACGGCGCCGGGGACGGGCCTCGCCCGCTGCGCTTCGGCTTCAGCGCCATGCAGGGCTGGCGGGTCTCCATGGAGGTGCGCGAGGGGGGCGGGGGCGGGGGAGGGGCGGGGAGGGAGCCGGGCCCCCCACCGCCCCCCAGGCGCCCACCCCCCTCCGTCGGCTCCCCGCCGCTCACGGCCGCGCCCGCTTCTCTTTCAGGACGCCCACAACTGCATCCCGGACTTGGACGGCGAGACCGCGATGTTCTCCGTCTACGACGGCCATGGAGGTGAGCGGCGCCCCTGGGCTCGGTGGGCAGGACAGGAGCCCAGAGGCAGCGGCAAGGGAGGCGGGGTCTCTTGGCGCCCTCCCAGCTCTGGGGCCGGCCATTCTGGGGCCCTTATCCTCCTGGAGAGGCCCCCCCGAAGGCCATCTAGTCCGAGCCCCTGCAATGCCGGGGATAGGCTACGTCCTCCTCTGACGACCCCCCTCTCCTTTGCTCCAGGGGAAGAGGTCGCTCTGTACTGTGCCAAGTACCTCCCAGAAATCATCAAGGACCAGAAAGCATACAAAGAGGGCAAGCTGCAAAAGGTAAGGGGCAAAGGGCCTTTCTCCAAAGAGCCGCTTCCCCCCCACCAGGCTTCGGAGCTCAGGGCCAAAACGGGGAGCCCTTCGCAGCACGTGGGGGGACAGGTCTTCTTGCCAGGTTCGGACCACAGCCTGCGCAGTGTGGGGAGCTTAGCGCCCAAAGCTGAGCCCTGGGGAAATGTTGCAAAGGGACGTTAGCACAGCCCTTTCTTGTGGCTCTGAAGCTAAATGGTGCCTCGCACTGGCAAATTTCAACGGGGTGGCATGGCCAGTTGCTGCAACTTGGATTTGGGGACTGTGATCCTTCTTGGAATTGTAGAATTGGAAGGGGCCCTCAAGGGCCATCCAGTCCAACCCCCTGCAATGCAGGAATCACAACGAAAGATGTGGCCATCCAACCTTCCTTTAAAAACCTTCAATGAAGGAAAGTCTGTCTCCTTCTGGCAGATTCTGTTCCACAGTAAAACATTTCTTACGCTAATTATTATTATCATTATTTTGCCCATCTAGCTGGGTTTTCCCAGCCACTCTGGGTGGCTCCCAACATCAGAAAAGTCTTCCGAAGGTTTGGACAGAATCTCCTTCCTTGTCATTTGAATCCGTTGGCTTGGATCCTGCTCTCTGGAGCAGCAGCAGAAAACAAGCTTGCTCCATCTCTCACGGGACAGCCCTTTTGCTATTTAAAGTGGCTCTCAAGTTACCTTTGCATTTCCTCTTCTGCAGGCTAAACATCCCCATCAATCATTCCTCAGAAGGCCCTTGATTTTCGCATCTTTATTTCCCTGAATGTGATGTTATATGGTCAAGTAACTGTTAGAAGAATTCTTAGGGTGCTTCATTCCTGAGACCTTCAGGGGTTGCTTGGTTATTTGTAACAGGCCTCCAGAGAATGACAGAATTGCTTTGCCCAATTGTCTCTTGTCTCCTAACTGGCCAGCTTGATGACTTCAGGAAGCTCCCAAGCCGGGTTCAGCCTCCCCACCCCCAATTAGAGCAAAGGCTGGAATTTGAACTGGCCATTGTTCTGAGCTGAACCAAGTCTGTCCGCAGGACTCAATATTACCAAGAGACTGAGGCAAAGGACAGAAGGCCCTCCTGTTTCGCTTGGTTAGCTGTTCAGGTGCAGTGTTGGGTTGCCACACTTGCAGGGGTTCATGACACCCTTTCTGTGCTGCTGTAGGCTCTTGAGGATGCCTTTCTGGCAATCGATGCTAAGCTGACAACTGAGGAGGTGATCAAGGAACTGTCGCTGATGGCAGGTCGACCCCGAGATGATGGGGAGGAGAAGGAGGAAAAGGTGGCTGATGAAGATGATGGTGAGCAATGGGGCAGTTTATTATCCAGACAGGAGTGTCGCTGGGGACAGAACAGAATCAGAACCAGAGGGGGTGGGGTGGGGGGCAAAGGATTATTTTACCCTTGTCCAGAAGGGACATTTATCCACTGGAAGAGGCAGAGAGGCAAACATTGTCTTGGACACAGTGAGATTAGAATTGCACCACAAGAACGTGGAGACTTGGCTGGGGCTACTAACCTGATTTGGTTTCCTTGAGAGGCCGCAGCTGCCCAGAGTCATGGGCAAAGCAGCGCTGGTCTATTGTAGGCAGTGGGCCTGAGGGGTATGAAAAGCTCTATATGTTCAGAGGAACCAGGTGAAGGCGGGGCAGGGGGGTGTTATGGGGTTCCAAGGGACTCTGGTGGATTGGCTGGGGGAACAGATCCTTCTTTCCTTGTTTCTAGTATACGCTGCATGGGCAGGATCCAGCAGAGTGGATTTCTACTTGCACAACAAAACTCTTCTCCTCTCCCTGCATGTTCTCCTCAAAATGGGAACCCAGAACAGGGATTTTAGAGGGAGGGGAGACACATGGAGAGGAAGTCCTTGCAGTAGCAGAGATGCTTGGTTGGATCCTGCCCTGGGCCTGGAAGTCATTTTCCTCCTGAATGGCACTACTGGGCCAGGGAACAGTGACCCTGACCATCAAACCCCCCCCCCCATTTCCTTTCTCTCTGCCCCGGTTCAGTGGACAACGAGGAGGCTGCCTTGCTTCACGAAGAGGCCACCATGACCATTGAGGAGCTGCTCACGCGCTATGGCCAAAACTGTGTCAAGGGCAAGTTGGGGACCCCCAGCAAAGACCCGGCCCAGGAAGAGGCACAGAAAGGGCGGAGCCTGAATGGGGAGGTTGATGCTGAGGAGCTCCTGAGGCACCACCAGGAAGAGGAGGAGGAGGCAGCCAATGGCCAGGCATGCCCCAAGTCCTCCAGCACCTGCCCTGGCCCAGACGTGGCTGGTGGGGGGGATGCTGCCGCTCCTTCCCAGAAAAAGGCTGCTGAGGGAGGGTCAGCCTCCAGCACAGGCGAAGCAGAACCGTCCTGCTCCTCTGCAAGCAAGGGTCAGCGGGGGGCTAAGTCCAAGTTCTTTGAGGACAGCGAGGAGGAGGAAGAGGAGGAGGAGGAGGAGGAGGAAGAAGAGGAGGAGGAAGAGGAAGAAGATGACAGCGAGGTACCCAGTGTTTTGGCCACTTGAGCCCCATGGTCTTCCCATGTCTGGGCTGGTGGGAAAACCAGGCCTCATTGACCCCCAGGCCTCTTTGCTGCACTCAGCTCCAGCCTTAGAAATCAGGCAGCCGCGTTTTGCGACTGGCACAGGGCCAATTGTGACCACACGGAGCTCTCTGGATGCCAGGCTGGTTTTATTCTGGATTGTTTTATTGGATGTTTTAATGTGTTGTAAACCGCTTTACAATTTGTTCTTTCAAGTATAAAGCGGTATAGAAACAAAATCATAGAATTGTAGAGTTGGAAGGGAATGCGAGACTCATCAGTAATAACACAGTCATACCTTGGATCTCGAATGTCCTGGAACTCAGACGTTTTGGCTCCCAAACGCCGTAAACCCGGAAGTGATTGTTCCGGTTTGCGAACATTCTTTTGGAACCCGAATGTCTGACGGGGCTTCCACAGCTTCTGATTGGCTGCAGGAGCTTCCTGCAGCAAATCAGAAGCCACAATTTGGTTTTGGAAGTCGAATGGACTTCCGGAACGGATTCCATTCAACTTCCAAGGTACGACTGTAATTGTTAAAAAAACCCACAAAGCCTAGACATTCTACTGTGGTGACCATAACCCAGGCTTTAGTTGCTATTTGGTTATCAGACTATATGGCACTATGATCTAAACCACTGAGCCTCTTGGGCTTGCTGATCAGAAGGTTGGCAGTTGGAATCCGTGGAATGGTGGTGAGCTCCCGTTGCTCTGTCCCAGCTCCTGCCAACCTAGCAGTTCGAAAGCACACCAGCACAAGTAGATAAATAGGTACTGCTGCAGCTGGAAGGTAAACGGCATTTCCATGTGCTCTGGTTTCCATCACAGTGTCCCTTTGCGCCAGAAGCAGTTTAGTCCTGCTGGCACATGACCCGGAAAGCTGTCTGTGGACAAACGCCGGCTCCCTCGGCCTGAACAGTGCTCACTTCTTGGGGGTGGGTGGGTTCCTGTTTCAACCAGGAATGCAGCGAGGATGAGGATGGTTACAGCAGCGAGGAGGCAGAAAACGAGGACGAAGACGACACCGAGGAAGCTGAAGAGGATGAGGACGAAGACATGATGCTCCCAGGCATGGAAGGCAAGGAGAAGGTCAGTCAGTGCCTGGGCGGGAGGAGGGAGAGTTGTGTTCCGAGTCTCGCTCACCCTCACTAGCCCAGAGGGGCCCTGGGGGGCCTCAGGCCAGGCCTGCCTTGCGCTTGCTGAGCCCTGTCCACTTGGTCTGCAGCCCGGCTCCGACAGTGGCACGACGGCGGTGGTGGCGCTGATCCGGGGCAAGCAGCTGATTGTGGCCAACGCCGGAGACTCTCGCTGCGTCGTCTCGGAGGGCGGCAAAGCCGTGGACATGTCCTACGACCACAAGCCGGAGGACGAGGTGGAGCTGGCCAGGATAAAGAACGCTGGTGGGAAAGTGACCATGGACGGCCGGGTGAATGGTGGCCTGAACCTCTCCAGAGCCATTGGTGAGCAGTTCACCAGGCTGCCAGGCAGTCACTTCCTCCCTGCCCCTTCCCTGCTAGGGAGAGCCCAGCGACCCTCCTTCCCCTGACCTGGAAGGCCTATAGCTCCATTGTAGAGCCCTTTGCTCTGAGGGGCAGGCGAGGTCAAGGTTTGAATGGGAGGGAAATGGCCTCTTCCCCCCCCCCCACACTACTTAGAATAATAGAATCTAAGAGTTGGAAAGGACCCCCAAAGGCCATCCAGTCCAACCCCCTGCAATGCAGGAATCTCAGCGAAAGCATCCATGGCAAGGAAGGTGAGTCCACCACCTTCTGAAGGAGCCTGTTCCGCTGATGGACGCCTGTTGCCCTCAGAGAGTTCTTGCGGAAGGAGAATCATAAAATCATAGAGTTGGAAGACACCACAAGGGCCATCCAGTCCAACCCCCTGCCAAGCAGGAAACACCATCAAAGAAAGACCAGCCCTTCCTGTCCAGCCTAAAGGCTCCACTCCCCTGCCTGTGAGCCCCCTCACCTATGTCTCTCCTCTGCAGGCGACCACTTCTACAAGCGCAACAAGAACCTGCCCCCGGAGGAGCAGATGATCTCTGCGCTGCCAGATATCAAGGTGCTGACAATCAACGAGGACCACGACTTCATGGTCATTGCCTGCGACGGCATCTGGTAGGTGTCCGAGGGAGAGGCAAGAGCTGCTCTCCCAGCTCCCTGGGGGCGGCTCAGGCGGGATCCCCGGAGTGGGCTGCCTTCCTCCTGCGCCTCCCAACCTCCCTTCTCTTTGCGTCCGCCTCTGCCCAGGAATGTCATGAGCAGCCAGGAGGTGGTGGACTTTGTTCAGTCCAAGATCACCCAGAAGCAGGAGAATGGAGAACTGCGGTCCCTTTCGTCCATAGTAGAAGAGGTGAGTGGCAGGCCTTACAAGCCGTTTCAGCTCCCCCTTCCACGCTGTTGGGCTCAGGCACTTTTAAGAGGCAGGGGTGCAAAAATTATTAGGTATTGAATTTATATAGCACTCTACCCAGAGATCTCAGGACAGTTCACAACAAAAGGACCATGGCGGGAGGACCAGAATCCTGGGTTGGGGCAGCCTGACCCAAGCCCTTGGCAGGGGCTGGGCTCCAGTTGTGCCAGCAGGCAGGAAATCCCACCCAGCTGGCTGTGTGAGGGGGAGCAGGGAAAGGAGACCAGGCCTGCGCAGAGCTTGTCTGAGGCCCAGAGCAGGGGTCACCCCACCATGATGCCATTGCCTAACCCGCAATGCATACAGACATGCTCGTTTTGCCCATTAAGTCTGCAGTCGGCTGGGAGGCATGGGGTGTTCTTGGCATGGCAGCGTATGTCTGGCACATCCCTGGCTGGCCGTCCCCTCTGAGGCCCAGAGCAAGTGTACCTCTGCATGGGCCTGAACCAGGTTTCTGGGACCCCTGGGCCCAGCTGGGGGTGCCTGCCTGCCTACCTTCAGGGCTGTTGTGTGTGCCTTTCCCTCTCTCTCTCTGTCTCACTCTCTGCCTACCTCCTCCACCCATTTGAGGAGAGGTGCCCTTGTGCCCAGCGCCAGGCTGCCTGCACACCTCCTGCCAGCTGCACACCCAATGCCAGCTGGCTGCCTTGAGCATCCTTGACGCAGCTGCTGCTCCTGGCCAGGCCCTGTGAGACACAGCTGGCACACGGAGGTGACGCTGGGCCTCCTCTCTCTCTCTCTCTCTCTCTCTCTGCCAGCTCCTGGACCGCTGCCTGGCTCCGGACACGTCTGGTGACGGGACCGGCTGCGACAACATGACCTGCATCATCATCTCCTTCAAGCATCGCCCCACCCCGGGGCCCCCGGCCGAGGGCGGCAAACGGAAACTGGAGAAGGAAGAGGAGGAGGAGGAGAGCAGCAGCAGCAGCACAGGGGCGGCAGCAGCAGAGGCGGCAGAGGCAGCCCCCTCGGCCCCCACGGAAGAGAGCTGCAGCAAGAAGGCCAGGCAGGACTAGCAGCGCCCGCGTTGGGCTGGGAATCGCCTGAGCTTGCCCTGGACTCTTGTTTTCTAAGCGACGCTGAACTCTTGGTGCCAGAGTTAGGCCTTTTTTAGCCTTAGGGAGGCCCAGTTTGTCTGTGTCATTTGGAGGAGGGGGTTCCTGGGGGTCCCACTTGCTGTTCTTGGCAACCATTCCGAAGAGGGAATGGTGGGGGGAGGTCCAGGGCCCCGAAGGCGGCCTCCCCACTCCCCCCATCCCCCACAGCGTCTCTCCAAGTGGTTGTTGCCATTTCCGTGCCTGTGATGTTTCTGTTGGAGGGAAGCAGTTTTCCATTGTCGAGGTTTCTCAGCTGCCCCCTATTTAAGGCCTCTCGAGGTTTTTTTATTTGTGGGATTGGCGCCCACCCCACCCCCTTCCCATGTTGGCCGCCAAGCCTCACTATCTTTCAACTGAGATTTTTCAAACTAAAGTCCCAAAAACTGAAGAGTGGCTGCAGTGTCCTTTTGTGGGTGGAGGGAGCTGAGCCTTCCATGCGACGGAAGGCGTCTGTGTTCCCTCCCTGCTTGCTCTCTCCTGAGGGGATGCTCATCAAATTTGCAGATGTCACCTAACTGGGAGGGGCAGCTAATGCTGCAGAAGACAGAATCAGAATTCAAAACGACCTTAGCAAATTGGATAACTGGGCCCAAATTAACAAAATGAATTTCAATAGGGACAAATGTCGGGTTCTGCACTTAGGCAGGAAGAACCAGATGCACAAATATAGGATGGAGGACACCTGGCTTACATGTGATAGGGTCTTGGTGGACCGTAAACTTAACAGTGTGATGCAGCAGCAAAAAAGGCTAATGCTATTCTAGGCTGCATCCACAGAATCTAGTGTCCAGATCAAGGGAAGTCATAGTCCCACTCTATTTTGCCTTGGTCAGACCACACTTGGAATACTGTGTCCATTTCTGGGCACCATAATTTAAGGAGGATGTTAACAAGCTGGAACATGTGCAGAGGAGAGTGACCAAGATGATGGTGATGATTTATTGAATCTATATACCACCTGTGGGTCTCAGGGCAGTTCTGATCAAGGTTCTGGAAACCAAGCCTTATGAGGAAAGGTTGGGGAAGCTGAGGATGTTTCGCCTGGAAAAGAGGAGACTGAGAGGCGATATGAGAGCCACCTTCAGATATCTCAAGGGCATATGGAAGATGCATAAAGCTTGTTTTCTCCTGCTCGGGGGGGGGGGGGGTTAGGACTCGAACCAATGGCTTCAAGTTTCAGGAAAGGAGATTCAGACACGGCATACAGAAAATCTTTCTGACAGTAAGAGATGTTCAACAGTGGAATGGTCTCCCTCGGGAGGTTGTGGACTCTCCTTCCTTGGAGGTTTCTAAGCAGAGGCTGGATGGACACCTGTCATGGATGCTTTAGTTGAGATTCCTGCATGGCAGGGGGCTGGACTAGATGAGCCTTGGGGATCCCATCCAACTTTACAAATCTGTGATTAACAGGGCTTGGTTCATTTCAGACACTCCTTCCCCCACCATGAAACAGCTTATAATCATTGAATTGTAGAGGTAGAACGGAATGCAGGAATCACAGCTGATGGCTGGTCACCCAATCTCTGCTGAAAAACCTCCAAAAAAGAGCTTTCCCAGTTGGTCTCTGCTTGCAAAAGGGGGTTCCCAGATGCTTGCCTGGTGGCCATTCAACCAAGGGGGGCACTCGCCTCTCACCAGGGACAGAGAGACGGCTGTGCACCTCACCAGACGATCCCAGGGCTGTGGCTGAGGTAGCAAGAAGGCTGTATCCTCTCCCCCTGCCCTCTGGCTGATCACTAGGGCCCTCTCCTTTGCAGTGGGGTCCTTTGGCAGGTACATCCTGAGCTTTGGTGGTGCCTGTCTGGCCCAGCCCAACAGGGGAGGGGTGTGTGGATCTGTTTCCCCAAGCTGCACAAATCTCCGGCTTGGCATGAAGGATGTGCAGGCCTTGGCCTGGTCCTCTGCAGCCCCCATTCGGCCTACGTCTGGATGATGAACCAGCTGACCCCTCCTTTGTACTGAGCACTGCATCAGGAAACAGGGCTGCCCCACTGCTCCCTGACTACCTAGACAGGAGGGCTGCAGCTCAGTGGCAGAACATTTGCCTTGGAGGCTGGAGGTCCCAAGTTCAATCCCTGCTGACGTCTCCAGAAATATCCTAGAGAGCTGCTGCCAGTTGGTGTAGACAGTACCAAGCAGGAGGGACCAATGGTCTGGCTTGGCATTGGGCAGCTTCCTATGCCAGTTCCACAGGCCCAGTTCAAGCCCACATGGCCCTTGGCTCACCTGACTTGAGAGATAGGTCCCAGACCCTGGTCTGGCCACCAAGAACACAGCTGGGCCATGTAAACATAATACAAGCCCTTCTAGATCAAGGCAGAGACCCATCGAGTGCAACCTCCTCACAGAGGCCAACCAGGGGCCTCTCTGGAAACCAGCAAGCAGGATCTGACCACCAGAGCCATCTCCCCTCCTGTGGTTTCCAAAAACAGATTCCAAAGTATCGCTGCCTCCAGCTGTGGAGCAGAACCATCCTGGCTAGGAGCCATCGAGAGCCTTTCCCTCCATGAATTGGTCTAATCCTCTTTCAAAGCCATCTAAGTCATCTAGGCACCTAAACACAGCTCCTACTCTTTCTCTCTGGCAGGGCCGGGTATTACTAGTATCACCATCCTCCTCCAAAGGACTCACCGCTACTCAGTCCTCTCCACCCTGAGTGACCAGCCCTCCCCCCAAGCTGTGCTCTGCAGGGTCCTCGAGGGGAGGGGGGGTGCAGGCTTCTTCTTGGTCCCTGGAGAGGGGAGGCGGTGCGCTGGGCCCTCGCCCGTTGGGGAGGAAAGATGAGGCCGGCTTCTCTGTGAGCTGCAAATTTATTGCCTCAAAGCACCAAAGTCCAGAGCCTGAAGTTGTTGACGGGTGAGGGCGGGGGCACAAGTGCGCAGGCAGGCAGGCAAGGGGGCGTCGGGTGGATGGGGGGCATCTGCGCTGGCCAGTCCGGCGGGGGCGGCGGGCGAGTCCGCCTTTGCAGCAGCAGCAGCAGCAGCAGGCAGGCAGGCAGGCAGACAGGCGGCGACCTGGGCGCGAGCCTCCCTCGCGGCTGCCACGCGCGGCTCTCCGGGGAAGCGGCGTCACTCCGTCGTCACTCCGGCCAAACTGCAGCCGTCGCTGGTGTAGGTGAGCGAATCGGTGGAGAAGCTTTGGCCCGACGCGGCGCTGCAGAGGCTGTGCTCGTGGGCGGCCGGAGGCTCCGTCTCCACCTCCACCGCCACCTCCATCCTGTTCTGCCCGTCCCTGCGCGGGGCAGAGACCTGTGTCACCGGGGGTGGGGACCACACCTCCTGGCGGTAGTGGCGTAAAAAAAGTCGGGGGCATAATTTTATAATAATTACATTTCTATCGCACGTTTTCCCTCTAAGGCGCTCAAGGTGGCTTAGCCCCATTTTATATCCAGAACAACCCTGTGAGGTAGCTTGGGCCCGGCACTCTAGCCACTAGGCCCCACTGCCCCCGCCCACTGGACTGACCTGCGGGAAGCGGCCCGGGCTGCTTCTTCGTTCCACGGGCTCTCCGGGCCCTTCGGGCAGGACTCCTCCAGCTGCCCGCTGCTCCGGCTGGGCAGGAAGGGCGCAGCCATGGCGGCAGCGGCGGCGGCGGCGGCAGAAGAGCCCCCTCCCTCAGCCCCCATCGGCGTGGGCAGCGCAGCCAGCAGCTCGTTCACTGCAACAGGCAGAGGGAGGAGAGAGGATTTGCTCGGAGGTGACAGCACCTTAAATCAAAAGTTCTCCGGCTGCCTTTAATAACGATGCTACAGCAAAAGCAGCAGATAAATGCACAACCAAAAGAGAATGTTCCGAGTCCGGTTGGCACCTGCAGGCAAAAGCCCGGCCCGGAGAGGGCAGAGAGGAAGGACTCAGGGCTTCAAGGATGACCGGCAGAGGATCTCTGCCACAAAAGCCCCTTCTATACCGCAGCCCCCCTACCGACTGAGAGCTATCCGCCCACCCGGTTAGGACGGAGCCTTGGCTGAGGGAGAGGGGCTTCCTGGCCAAGTCGCCTCCTCGCGCTGCTCCTGCCGCCCACGACCCACGTACGTTTGGCGAGGTTCTCCAGCTCCACGGCGCTGAGCTCCCCGGCCTTCCTGCGGGCGCCTCCGCAGCCCCAGCGGTTCCGGCACAGCGAGAGTACCACGACCCCGTAGACGTAGGTGAGCATCAGGGGCACCCCGACGCCTGCGGGCAGAGAGGCTGGTGTGAGGCGCGGCCGAGGAGCAGAGAAAGCCGCCTCCCTCGAGCTCTGGCTGGCAGCAGGGGCTCTCCAGGGTTTCCAGGCAAGGAGTCTCTCCCAGCCCTTCCTGGAGATGCCCGCGGGGATTGATTGCATGCAAAGCAGTTGCTCCACCGCGGAGCTACAGCTCTTCTATGAAAATGAATTCAGATTCTAGTCCTGACGGATCTAACGAGAAGACCAGCTGCATTCAATAGCTCCATACCCTGTACACTGACTGGCAGCAGCAACTGCTCTCCAGGGTTTGGGGTGGGGGATTCTGAGCCCTTCCCGGGACCTTCTGGTTGCGAAGCAGGTGCTCTACCCACGCAGCAGCAGCGCCCCCTGGTGGCCCTTACCCACAGTGACGGCGGTGATGACGGGCGACACGAAGAGCGAGAGCAGGATGCTGCTGGCGACCGACAGGCACTGCTGGCAGGCGGAGAGCTTGCTCTTGCGCCCGTGGCTCAGCACCTGTTGGGGAGAGGAGGGGCAGGCGGCGGCAGTGGGTCTCCTCCCTCGGGGCCCCGGCAGCAGGACGGGGACCCCCTCCCAACCTCCGGGGAGCCGCGGCCTCCTTACCTTCTTGCCCATGTAGATGGGGATCCCCAGCGTGATGACGGGCACGGCGATTCCCGCCACCAGCGAGATCACCATCGGGGCGCCCAGCACCATCCCCAGCTGCCACAGGGCCTTCCGCGTGCGCGACCAGCGCTTCTTCCCCCAGAAGGTGCAGCCGGAAGGACTGAGGAGGAGGAGGGGGGGAGTCAGCAAGGGGGTGTCGAAGAGCACCCACAGCAGCCCCACCACCAGCTCCCCATTTCGCTTTGGGGGGCTCCGTCCAACTCGACACTTCTATGAGTCTCCCAGATCCCTTTTAAGATTGGAGGGGAAAGGATCCTTGACAGGTGGGGCAGCCCAACTCACCTGCCCATCACCTGACATCCTCATGACTGCCAGGTGATTGACAGGCGCCCATCCACCTGCCATCTTTTCGCCTCCCGCCCCTCCAGAGCATCTTTTGCTCCGGCGGGACTTTGCTTCGTGCTCAACCTTGGCTGCATTGCATAGAATCACGGAACTGTAGAATTCTAAAGGGCTCCCAAGGGGTCATCCAGTCCAACCCGCTGCAATGCAGGCGTCGCATCCAAAACATCCCTGCTCGGTTGGGAAACTGTTGCCCATGGAGCTGGTTATTTTATTTGGGTTTAGGTTGCATTCCGTCCTGTCATTTTAGCAGGAGAGAGGGATGGAATATTTCACTGTATAAAAAAGGATAAAAAGGTAAAGGACCCCTGGACGGTTAAGTCCAGTCAAATTCGACTCTGGGGTGCGGCGCTCGCTTCCGCTTTCAGGCCGAGGGAGCCGGTCTTTGTCCGCAGACAGTTTTTCCAGGTCATGTGGCCAGCAGGACCAAACCGCTTCACTATAAATGCCCAGGGAGGCGCGTGCAAATCCAGCGGCGCTCCCTTCCCTCCCTTTTGCGTCTGCTTCGACGGGGCTTCCTCCGGGCAAGCGGGGCGAGGAGGACGGCAGCCTTAGGCGGCTTCTGCAGGCTCGGATGGGCCAAGCCTGGTCCTGCTGCCATTTCCTTCGGCCAGCCGGCCGCCCGCCCCCCAGCCTCTTCCCGCCCCCCAGCTCGCACCTGAGGAAGTGCACGTCGGTGATCTCGCGCAGACAGAGCCAGCAGAAGAGGCAGCCGCAGATGGTGCAGTTCATGCGGTTGCAGCTGCCGTCGTTGACCTTCATGATGAGCGCCCCGCAGCGCGGGCAGACCTTGATGGCGTCCTTGTCTGCGGGGAGAGAGGCGGCAGGTCGGGGCCGGGACCTTATCAGGCCCGGGGGCCCAGCTGTCGAAGGGCCGAGGGGAGAGAGGGGCGTCAAGGCGGGGAGAGGGCCCCCTAAAGCCCCCTGCCCTTCCCCCTGTGGGGTGCTGCTACCTGCCGTCGCCCCCCTCAAGAAGGGGGCTTCACTCACCCTGCGCAGCCCCCGCCGCCGCCGCCCCGGCTTCCTCCTTCCGGATCAGCTGCAGGGAGAGCTCCATGGCGCCCAGGGGCGCTTGCTGGCTCCATTCTCGCCAGGCCTGCTCGCACGAGGCGTCGGGGTGCCAGGGCTGCCGGCAGTGGAAGCAGAACTCGGTGCGGCAGTCCGGGCGGGCGCAGACCAGGCGCGGACACTCGGCGCAGCCGTAGGCGATGACCGCGTAGCTGCAAGAAGAGGCGCTTTTAGAAGAAAGGGGAGCACGACAGACCCGCCCCCCAAGTCCGCCACTGCTGGAAGCGGGAGGAAGAGGGGGCTCAGAATGGGAGGCTGTCCTCGCCCTTCCTCATCCTCCCCGCCCAGTGGCCCAGTGGGATATTCCCCCCCCCCGCCGCCCCTTTACTGAGACCGGGTTCTCACGTAACCAGATGGTGGTCCTTTCCTGACATGACAGAGGAGGGGGAAGCAGTGAGTTCCACTCTCCACCCCCCCCCCCCAATAAGAAAGGCCTCCTGAGACGGCTGGCCGGAGCCGCTGCCTGCTGCAGTCTGGGGCCCCCGATTCTGCAGCCGGGAATAATATCAATAATAATAATAATAATAATAATAATAATAATAATAATAATAATAATTTATTTATACCCCGCCCACTCTGGGCGGCTTCCAACAGAATGTTAAAATACAATAATCTATTAAACATTAAAAGCTTCCCTAAACAGGGCTGCCTTCAAAAAGTCTGGTAGTTGTTTTTCTCTTTGACATCTGGTGGGAAGGCGTTCCACAGGGCGGGCGCCACTACTGAGAAGGCCCTCTGCCTGGTTCCCTGTAACTTGACCTCTCGCAGCGTGGGAACCGCCAGAAGGCCCTTGGCAGCTCCCCACCCCAGATCAAGTAAAACAAGAGAAATACTTAACTAACTGAACAATCACGTTTGTTCTGTCCCCCCCCCCCTAAAGAAAAGTTCTGGTCTCCCTAACCAAGTCCTGCCCACCCATGGAGGGGGGTCGGGGAAACAAAGTGAGCGGACTTGGGGGGCGCGGGTGGGCTGTGCGCAACAGGCTGGACAGACGGCCCGCAGGTGCCTGGAGCTCTGCAGGGGCGCCTTCCCGGCATCCAGGGGTCAAGGATTGGACCCTGCTCTTTCTGGGGGGTCTTCCTGAAAAGAACCAGCCGAGCGGCCTTGAGCGCCCTCTGGTGGGAGTCAAGCGCACAACCGGTCACAAAGCAACCTCCTCAGAAGCCGCCTTCTTGCGAGGCAGCTCTGGGTGGCCCCACCATCTCCCCTCCCTCTCTCCAGGGGTCAGGCAGGGGAGAGTCTTTCCCAGGGCCGTCGGGGATTGGCCACCGGGTCTGGAGCAATCGGGCCTTTATCCCACTCACCCACCCACCCATCCACGCCGCCCCGCCCCGGCCTAGCGCACCTGCAATCTGGGGCTGGGCACCAGCGCGTTCCCGGGTCGGCGACGAGCAGGCGACGGAGCAGGTACTCCTCGTACTTGTCGCGCAAGGCGGGCTCCGGGCGCAGCAGCTGGTGCACCTCTGCCGGCTGGAGCGGGGCCGGGCAGTGCGGACAGGCCACCTGCACGCGGCTCTCGCTGATCTCGATGCGCAGGTACTGCTGCAGGCAGGTGAGGCAGGACAGGTGCGCGCACGACGAGAGCTCCGGGAAGGCCGCCGCGGGCTGGGGCAGCAGGCACAAAGGGCACTCTCGCCAGCCCCCCGACGCCTCGTCCTCCGCAGTCGGCGCGGGGATGGACGGGGCCCCCGCGGACGCCTCCTCGGCCGGACTCAGCGCATCCTCCGGCTCCGGCGTCGCTGCGGACTGCCCTCCGAAGAGGCCCGAGGCGCCCCGGGAGGGAGGCCCCGCCAGCGGCCGCTTCATGCTGCTGCTGCCCAGCGACGCTGCTGCTGCCCCAGAGACTCAGGCCCGCGGGCTGTCCGGGCGGCGGAGGGGCGCCCCGGGGCCCGGCTGCTCTTCCCCATCCCCGCCAGCGCCCTCGCCTGCAGTTCGCGCGTCCCCGTCCACCTGCGGATGGAAGGCAGCGAGCGCAAGCAGAGCCGGAGCGGCCCGCGCATCCGCTGCGCCAAACCGCTCGGCTAGGACGGCGGCGGCCCTACCGAGGTCTCCCGGGGAGGAGGGGACCCCGCTCGGGCAGGTCTGGCTTCCCCAGGGCCTTTGGTCCTCGGAACCGGCAGGGCTCCGGGGTCGCCGCCGCCTACTCAGCTGAGCGTCCCCGCAGCTCTAGCGCCGCCGCCGCCGCCGCCGCACAGCATCTTGGGAAGGTGCCCCCCGCCCCCGAGAAAGCCCCGCAGTGACGGCTGCACCGGGAGACGCCACTTGGCCACAATGACGCGAGCGCAGAAGGAAGGGAGCGAGCGGGGCGCCTCGGAGACGCAGGGCGAGGTCCGTGGGTTCCCGGCCGGCGGGCTGGCCGTGGGACCGAAGTCCAGCGGACCGTAGGCCAAGGAACCCCCCGCTCCTGGTCGGGGTGCTGCCGTGGAACGGAGAGGCGTCCGCGGCTGTCGCGCCTTTCAAACGGGGACCGGCCTGAAAAGGCCCCCACGGAAGGCCGGTGAGAGCCTCCGCCCCAGCGCCGCCCTTCCAACGGGAGCCAGATGGAGCCCCCATGGAAAGGAGCAGTCCACCACCGAGGAGCGCTAGGGTTCCCATGGCCAGCTTCTGAGCTTCTTGTCTGTCCCCTGCTGGAAACAGAGCACTGGGGGTGGCGGGGATTGCCTCATCCACCTGCAGGCCTCCTCGGGCTCTTCCAAAGGCGGGGAGAGGACTCAGGGCCCAACACCCAGGACTTGGGGTCCTTAGTGAAAAGGGCTTTTAGGGGAGCACCATCCTCCATGCAGGATGCATCGCCAGCAGCCCTGGGAGGCGGCCCCTTGCTGCAGCCCCTCCTGAAGTGGCAGCAACCAAGGAGAGCCCCTGAGGCAAGCTCTGTCCCACAGCTCTGACCACTGGGCAGTTCCCCCTCATGGTCAGCCAGAACCGGCTTCCCTGCCCGCCCGCCCCGTCTGCCACTAGCTATTTTAGGTATTTAGCTGGAGTCGGTTTTGGGGGGAGCTGGGCATGTGTGGCAGAAGAAAACTGGTTTTTTTTCCAAGCCTTTGAGTCCCATCCGGATGGACAACCGAGATGCCTCCTCCTCCGCCCTGAATGACTTGCTTTGCCAGACCCCGTCTCCCCGGCCACGCCCAGTTTGTCTTCCACTGTGGCTCCAGCGCTGGTCGCAGGAGGACCCTAACTGGACATGGAGCCTTTGTGCTTCTGTATATAATGCAAGGCAAGGGGATACCTAGGACCCCCTAGCGAGGGGGAGCTATTGCCGCCCCACACAAGGAGCCTTCTCAAGGGTTAACATGTTTTGTTTTTCACTTTTGATCATGCAAAGTGAGATCTATGCTACAAGAGCAGGGCACTCTGCACTCCCTCAAGGTTGGTGTAAGAAATTCCCTTAAGAACCAATGGCGAGACCCAGGATGCAATAATCAGTGTGTGATGGGGCATCACCTCTGAAGCAAAGCAGCCTCCCAAGGGGAGTGTGTGAAGACCCCATTCTTCTGGGGGACCCCTTTCATCCCCAAAGGTTCCCTCGGGTGCCGCTGCTGCTGTTCCTCGGCTGCTTCTCCCTGCCCACCATGCTCCACCCTCCAGACAAACAGTCCTTCCTTCCCCCTTGGGCAGCAGTGAGGGATCACCGTCTTACTCACATCAGTCTTGCCAGGATTCAACATATAAAGTGATGAGAATAAGGCAGGCAGGAATCCTTAAACATTACAAAGACCCATTGTCCAGTTGAAACTGGAGATTGCTTTCTGAAGAAGAGCAAAGAAACATCTTTCCCCATCACAGATAGGAAAAAGGGTGTGTAGTGACAGGAAGAAGGAGAGTTACAGGTAGGTAGCCGTGTTGGTCTGCCATAGTCAAAACAAAATAAAAAATGGATGAGGAACAGTGGCAAGCCAAAAGGGAAACTGCACACCTCAGGAGCCTCAGCCAGGCATCTTCTGCCCAAAATATACAAATCGGGCACCCCATAGTTTTGAGAAGCAGTGTCATAACAATTGTGGGCTGCCTTCCTCAAACCCTCCAAGCTTCCAGGGTACCTATGGGACTCCCCGAATTTCCTTGATGGTGCTATATTTAGCCCCCAAACACCTGCTTTATATTAAGTAGCCCACAATTAGAAAATAAGTGTGCATGCACACGAAAGCTCATACCAAGAAAAAACTTAGTTGGTCTCTAAGGTGCTACTGGAAGGAATTTTTTTTATTTTTTATTTTGTTTTGAGGAAGAAGGAGAGATTGTTTTTATATTGTTTCCCTTACTTGCCACAAAAGTTTAGAGCAGGGGTGTCAAACTCAAATTCATCGGGGGCCGCATCAGCAGTTTGGTCACCCTCAAAGAGGGCCGGTTGTATCTGTAGGACTATGTGTCCACTCTTTATCATAAATTATTGTCACTGCATTCAATTATTACTGTTTTTTGTAATAATTTAAGTAATAACTAAACATACAAATATTGCCAAACACTGTTTATTACACATATGGCATATTTCCCATAGGAATGCATTAAAAACGGATTAATGCATTCCTATGGGAAGAGAAATCGGGGGTCACTTACCTTTTCGAGGTGGATGGCCAGGGCTCCCGCAGCTCTCCTCCTCTTGCAGGCAGCTCCGAAATGGTGCGGGGGGCCTCTCCGACGCTGCAAAAAAGCCGCGCGGGGCGCCCCCGACGCGGCAAAAAGCCGCGCTGGGCCAAAACGGCCCGAAAATCAAAAGCCTTGCCGGGCTCACCCGGCAAGGAAAAAATGGTGCGGGGGGCTTCCCCGAGGCGGCAGAAAGCCGCGCGGGGCACCCCCGAGGCGGCAAAAAGCCGCGCTGGGCCAAAACGGCCCGGAAAAAAAAAACCTTGCCAGGTTCCCCCGGCAAGGCAAAAATGGTGCGGGGGATTGCCCACCGCCAATCAGCGCGCGCTCACGGGCCACATGACGAGGTCTCGCGGGCCGCATTTGGCCCGCGGGCCTTGTCCTTGACACCTGTGGTTTAGAGGATATGTGACTGTCTAGTCATCATGCAATATGCGATTTGGCTGCAGATCCTCCCGACAATGCTTGTTTCCCTCCAAAGCTGTTTCTAATTGTGGGCTACTTAATATAAAGCAGAAGTTATGACCCTGCTTCTCAAAACTATGGGGTGCCCAGTTTGTATATTTTGGGCAGAAGATGCCTGGCTGAGGCTCCTGAGATGTGCAGTTTCCCTTTTGGCTTGCCACTGTTCCTCTCCATCCCTTGCTGGGTCTTGGTCCAGGGATGCTCGCGGGGTCTCTCTGTCGGCAAGCTTCTCTGGGGACTTGGCTACACCATCTGCCGCTCCTTTTCTTTGTGTTCCCCAGTCAAAAGCGCAATGCTTTCTCATTGGCATATGTGAGGGGGCTCCAAAGGGGTTTCAAACTGTGGGCAGCTTGCAGGGGCTGAGTTGCTGGGGTTACTTTTGGCTTCCATTCCACTGTTGTGCTGGGAGCGTGCAGGATCCCATCTAAGACTGCAATCTTATGCACACTTACTAGGGAGCAAGTCCCACTGATCTGAATGGCTTTACTTCTGAATAAATATGTTTTGGCTTGAAGTGCAAATTATATTTTTTCTCTCTGCTGATGTTATACCAGCATAAGATGGCCAGTTCTGCAGGGCCAGAGCATTGCCCGTTGAAATAAACAGAAATCTGCTCTTACTCCCTTATGGGGTACACAAGAGCCTTCCCAGGTTCTCCATCGGTAGGAGTAAATTTACAGAGGCCAACCAGAGAAAAACTGAGAAGCAAAATTTTATTATCTCTGTTGCAACAGGGCCCTCACTCCCAAAATGGAGGAGGGAGGAGGAACCCAGAACAATGGTGTGCCAGTCCTATATAGACTTTTGAAATCCCCCCCTCCCGCTCAAGACCAACCCCCTATACATCATACATACATCACAAAAAGGGGTGTAACCCAGGACCACCTCCCAGATACATCACAGTTACATCATGAAAGGGGAGGTCTGGTAGCAGTAATCTGAGCATCCTTGACCCTCCCCATGCCTCCTCTTGCCCTCCACCTAAAAACCCATCAAGTAAAACAAAAGAGATATTTACATTTCCCCTGTTTTCCCAGCCAATTTAATCACACCCTTTTGTCTGGCACTCAGGTATCAGGAAACCAGGAATTATCACTTTATTTTCCTGAGACAATCACCCCCCTCCTTCCTTGCAGAGAAAGAGTTCGTCAGTTTGGGAGTCAAAATGGAGACAGGCCTGTCTTCCTGTGCTGCTTCAGACATGTGGCCTTGTTTTGCTTGGCACACCCGCACCCTCACGAAAGCAGACCTGGGTTAGAAAGAGTAGAGAGAGATGTCTTCACAGCTCTCATTGCTTCAGGATGGAAACTCTCACAGCTCCGCTGAAACAGCAGATGTCTCCATTTCTCTCTCTGGGGAGTTCTCCCTTCTGCCCTGGGAGAGAAGACCCGGAAGGTCCTTCAACCGAGAATGAGATGGGCGACTCTATTCTTTACCTCTGTACTCTCAGCATCAAAGGGGCCAAAAGGGGGGCGGGACTGTGTAGGAGGAGGCGGGTTGCGACGGGGGGGGGCATGCAAAGCCCCCCCTGCAGACCCCCTTTTCCCACTCCATTAAGGGGACAGCAGGAGCCCCGCCTTCTTTTTGGCCCCCCATCCTCAACGCGGGTCCCACAGGACTCCCTGCCCCACCCGATGACGTCACCGATGGGCGGATCCACGGCACATTCCTACGCGTGCGTGGGTGGAGGAGCATCCATAGAGATAGAAGAGGGTAGAGTGATACCAACATGAGTTTGGCCAAACTGTGAGAGGCAGTGAAGGATAGGCGTGCCTGGCGTGCTCTGGTCCATGGGGTCACGAAGAGTCGGACACGACTGAACGACTAAACAACAACAACAAGAGTGATAAGAGCATACACTGAGCTCCCTGGATCGGAGCGCGGCTCTTCCGCTTCAGTCTCTCCTTGGCCCTATACGGCCTTGGTCCTGTATACCTGAAGGAGCGTCTCCACCCCCATCGTTCTGCCCGGACACTGAGGTCCAGCGCCGAGGGCCTTCTGGCGGTTCCCTCACTGTGAGAAGCAAAGCTACAGGGAACCAGGCAGAGGTCCTTCTCGGTAGTGGCGCCCGCCCTGTGGAACGCGCTCCCATCAGAGGTTAAAGAGATATTTTAATGTATTTTAATATCTGTTGGAGGCCGCCCAGAGTGGCTGGGGGGACCCAGTCAGATGGGCGGGGTACAAAGAATAAATTATTATTATTACTATTATGGCAGAGGCTCTCGTGAGAGCCAAAAGAAGGGGGCCGTCTCGTGGAGCTGCCGTCCACCTGGGACTTGTCCTTCGGGGAAGTTGGGGTTGCCGCCCGTGGTTTGGAACTTTCAATGCCCTGCCAGCAATTGGAGCCAGCCCCCAAAGACTAGCAGAGCGGCTGACCTAGAATGCATTGAACCCCAGGGGGTCCTTGCGCGTAGAGTTACAAGCTGGGGGGGGGGGAGAGTTCTTAAGTAGGAGGATGCCTAATGTTCAGCTGGCACCTTTCTGGTCTATGACCGCAATAAAGACTTTCATTCATTCATTTCAGCTGGCATAGGAACGGGGGGAAGGAGGGGGCCTTTCAGTGGCTGCTTCCTGTCTAATTTTCCAGAACTTCCTCCTGTTGGCGAGGACCAGGCGCCAGACAGTCGATCCCCTCGTCGGGCAAATGGAAACTGACCCATTGCTGACCCCATATTGATCCCCTTTCTCCTCCGCCTTCACTCCACGCGGTTCTCTCTCTCTCTCTCCGAGGCATTTCATGGCGGAGCCTCTTCCGCCTTCCCCGTCGGGCAGCCCCGCATCTGCGCCGCGGCAAGAGGCGGGCGAGGAGGACGAGCAGCAGGAGCGGCTGTCAAGGCGGAGCCCGGCGCGACCTCCGAGTCCGGCCCGGGCCTCGCCCCGCGGGCCGGAAGAGCGCCCGGCCAGAAGCGAGCCCGGAAGCCGGCGCCCCAGGACGCCTCTCCCCTCGGCGCGGAGTCTGCGCTCTCGCCGCTTCCGGCCTGGCTCTCGCGAGGGCAGGGACTCCGCTTCCCGTCATGCCGCGCGGCCGGGAGCGGAACCAGAAGCGGGCGCTTCTCTGGCCGCCCGCCCCGCGGATGGGCGGGAGGAGGCGGAGCGGGAGCGGCGGCGGCGGCGGCGGGGGCGAGAGGCGGGGCGTCGCGGAGGAAGAGGCGGGGCGGCCCCGGAGCAGCGGCGCCGAGCGGCCCGGCGAGCGGGAGGCGCCCAGGGCTGGAGCCGCCCGTCGCCGCCCCGCGAGCCCCGCCGCCGCCTCGGCCGGGCAAGATGCCCCGCCGGAAGCAGCGCCACCCGCAGCCCGTCAAAGGTCAGCGCGGGCCGGGATCGGGGGGGGGGGCGGGCCGCGTCGGGAGGCGGGGGCCCCGTCCGGGGCGGGGGGCGGGTAAAGGGAGCCTCTTCCTCCTCCGCCGATGAGGACTCGCCGCTTGGAGCGGGCGGCGGCGGCGGCGGATCCTTTCCCGGGTCTAGGCGGGGGGCGGGGCTCCCCGGGACCGCCGCGCCCGTGTCTGACCGGGGCGCCCCCTCCCCGTCTCGGTCTCTTGCAGTGGACGCGACGGGCGCGGCGGTCGATCCTCCGGGCGAGGAGGCCCTGGCTCCGCCGGGCGCTTTCCTCTCGGAGCACGAGCTGGAGCTGGAGGACGAGGACGACGAGGAGGAGAGCGGCGCCGCCGGCCTCGCCTTCGAGAAGGACTCGGAAGGTGCGGCGGGAAGCGGGCGGCGGGCCGAGGCAGCCGGGAGGGGTCGGGGCGCAGCGCGGAATCTGCCCCCCTGGGGGGCGCAGGGGCGGGGGGGGCTGCAGGCCGAGGAAGGACTTCCCCAGGGCTGCCAGGAAAGGGTTAGGGATCGTGCCCCCCTCCGCCACTGTGGTAACCCCCTGTTGTGCCAGCAGGAAAGGGACGGGCCGAGGTGAGGATGCCCCCCGCTGCCCCCCTGATGCCCCCTCCTTGTGTGCCACAGACTCCCTCGGGGGGACACCCAGACTCTCGTCCTACGTGCTGAGCGATGAGGAGTTCCCGCCGCTGTGCCAGGCCCAGGACAACGGCGAGGGGCCCGGCCGGGCTTGCCAGCACTGCGGCCTGCCTGCCCCCGCCTCTGCCGCCTGCTGCCCGCCAGAGGAGGAAGAGCTGGAGGAGGAGGAGGAGGAGGAGGGTTCTGCCAAGGGGCGGGTGGTCTTCTCCTGCCAGCTGTGCCCCTTTGCCTCGCACTACTCCAGCCACCTCAAGCGCCACATGAAGACCCACAACGGGGAGAAGCCCTACCGCTGCCCGCACTGCCCCTACGCCTCGGCCCAGCTGGTCAACCTGACGCGCCACCTGCGCACCCACACAGGAGAGAAACCCTACCGCTGCCCCACCTGCCCCTTCGCCTGCAGCAGCCTTGGCAACCTCAAGAGGCACCAGCGGGTCCACGGCCAGGAGCGCCCGCTGCGCTGCGGCTCCTGCACCTGCCGATGCGCCCGGGGCAACCCCCTGCGGCGCCACAGCCCCGGGGCACAGGGGGAGTCAGAGGCAGAGATGGAGGGGCCAGCAGCTGCGGAGCAGGAGACAGGTATGTGGGGCAGGCTGGGGGGGGGGGTCCAACCCCTTGCAAAGCAGAAAGACTTCCTGACAGATAGCCACCCAACAGCTGCTTAGCAACCTCCAGTGAAGGAGAGTGCACACCCTTATTAATGAGCCGGTTCCACTGCTGAACAGCTCTTACTGTCAATAGTAATAATAATACAGTGGTACCTCGGGTTAAGTACTTAATTCGTTCTGGAGGTCCATTCTTAAGCTGAAGCGTACTTAACCTGAAGCACCACTTTAGCTAATGGGACCTCCTGCTGCCGCTGCGCCACCAGAGCACGATTTCTGTTCTTAGTGGAGTTCTTAACCTGAAGCGTACTTAACCTGAGGTACCACTGTAATAATAATCATAATAATGTTATTGTTTATGTCTGGCTGGGTTTCCCCAGGCACTCTGGGCTGCTCCCAACAGAATATTAAAAACACGATAAAACATCAAACATTAAAAACTTCCCTAAACAGTGCTACTTTCAGATGTCTTCTAAATGTCAGGTAGTTCTTTATCTCTTTAACATCTGATGGGAGGGCGTTCCACAGGGCGGGCACCACTACCGAGAAGGCCCTTTGCCTGGTTCCCTGTAACCTGGCTTCTCGCAATGAGGGAACCACCAGAAGGCCCTCGGAGTCCGGGCTGAATGATGGGGGTGGAGACACTCCTTCAGGTATACTGGGCCGAGGCCGTTTAAGGCTTCAAAGGTCAGCATCAACACTTTGAATTGTGCTTGGAAACGTACTAGGAGCCAATGTAGATACTTTAGAACTGGTGTTATATGGTCCTGGTGGCCGCTCCCAGTCACCAGTCTTGCTGCCGCATTCTGGATTAGTTGTAGTTTCCGAGTCAAAGGTAGCCCCACCTAGAGTGCATTGCAGTGGTCCAAGCGTGTGGGCAGGTGGGGTCTCAGTCTGCGTACCAGATGGAGCTGGTAGACAGCTGTCAGGAAGCTCTTCCTTCTGTTTAGTAGTGGGTATCTCCTTCCTTGTCCTTTGAATCAAAGAAAGGAGATTCTGACTGAATGTTGGGAATAACTTTCAGACAGTAAGAGCTGTTTAGCTTGGGAACAAAAGGATATTGACAAACTGGAAGGGAGACCAGGATGAGAAAGAGTCTGGAAATCCAACCTTACGAGGAATGGTTGTGGGAGTTGGGTCTGTGAAGCCTGGAGAAGAGAGCCAGAGTTTGACCCCAGGAGGGGAGAAGGCTCTTGGCCGCTGCGAGTACAGGAGGCTGAACTAGAGGGGTCCGTTGGCCTGATCCAGCAGGCTTTCCTTATGTTTTTATGAATCGTAGCAATGTAGAGTTGGAAGGGGGAGCTGAGGGTCATCTAGTGCAGGAATCTCAACTAAAGCATTCCTGACAGATGACCATGAGAAGCCTGGAAATGTCCCCTGGAAGATGGAGCCAGCTTATTTTCTGCTGCTCCAGGGGGCAGGATCTGAAGCCTTGGCTTCAAATGACGAGGGAAGGGATTCTGACTCAACATTAGGAAGAACTTTCTGGAGGCGAGGGCTGTTTGAGAGCGGAATGGGCTCCCTCCTACGGTGCAGGACTCCTCTTCCGTGCTTCCAGGTCTTTCACCAGAGGTTGCTCGGCCATCTATCAGCGATTCCTTAGCAGCAGCAATTCCTACATAAGATATTGGACAGGGGACCGCGGAAGTCCCTTGCGACTGATTTTAAGCCATTCCTAGCAAGGTAGTGGGAACACTCTCTTCAGATCCCACCTTAGCTAAATAAATAAACCAACAAATCCCTTTTTCTGCTTCCCAAGATGGTGGCCTCCTCATTGGAAGGGATCTTCAGCCTAACCTCTACGGGGTCGGCAGAGTCCAGCAGTGTGGGAACCAACTGGAGCAGATAAGAGGAAAGGGGGGCTCTTAGGTGGACGCTGCGTGTGGGAGCGCAGAATGTGGGTCACACGTCCTGGGCCGCAGGGGTTCCCTTGCCTAGCCCCCTTTGCCCCACTCACTGCTCTCTCTCCTCCGCAGAGCCTCCGCTCTTGGCCCCGGGTTCCCCGTTCCTGAGGCCCGAAGACTCTGCGGCCGTCCTCCCAGAGCTGCTCTTCCCCTTCACGTGCCGGGCGTGCGGACTAGTCCTGGAGGCGGACGAGGGCCTGGGCGAGCCGGTGTGCGGGCGCTGCAGCCTGGCGGTGCTGGGGGCCGAGCCGTCGTCGCCCAAGGGCTTCTCGTGCCAGCTGTGCCCCTTCGTCACCACCTACCCCAACCACCTGGCGCGGCACATGAAGACGCACAGCGGGGAGAAGCCCTTCGCCTGCGCCCTCTGTCCCTACGCCTCGGCACACCTCGACAACCTCAAGCGCCACCAGCGGGTGCACACGGGAGAGAAGCCCTACAAGTGCCCGCTGTGCCCCTACGCCTGCGGCAACCTGGCCAACCTCAAGCGCCACGGCCGCATCCACTCGGGGGACAAGCCCTTCCGCTGCCGCCTCTGCTCCTACTCCTGCAACCAGAGCATGAACCTCAAGCGCCACATGCTGAGGCACACGGGCGAGAAGCCCTTCCAGTGCCGCATCTGCCCCTACACCACCGGCCACTGGGACAACTACAAGCGCCACCAGAAGGTGCACGGCCAGGGCCTGCCCGAGGAGGAGGGGGGGCCCAGCCTGGACAGCAGCCTGCCTTGAGGGCCGGCGGGGGGAGACCGCTGGCCCCCGCCACACCAAGGCACCCGCCTCCTTCCGGGTGCCTCTGCATAGGAATAGGCTCAGACTGCAGGAGGAGGAAGAGGGGGCCTCTTCCATTCGCCAAACAAGCCCCCTCCCCAAGACTGGGGGAAGCAGCTGTAGGGACCTTTTGTGGGGGGGGGGAGTGCAGTTCGTGCCGGCAGCGAAGCACTCGTCACCTGGAAAAGATTGTATGTGTGGGGCAGCAGAACACTCCCCCCCCAAAAAAAACTCCGACTGAGGGCGGTTCTTGGTGCTTTTCTGTCCTCTCTGTGCCTCCTCCCCAGCCCCTTTTAACTGTGGTTGCTGCTTGAGTCTGTGTAATTTATATCGTGTATTAATGCATTAAACTGTTTTCTTATCTTGCTTTATTTTGGCTGGGGGAGAGCAGCAGAACCGAAACTCACACGCGGCAACCGGCATTGCTGGGAGGTGGCTTCCCCCTCCCCCACAGGAAGTAGGTGGTTTGGGGAGTCCTCCCCCCCCCCCCCGGTAAATAGCACAGAAGGGGCAGTTACCCTTTCTCTGTAAAGCAGGAGAAACGCAGCTCACACAACTCTCTGCAATTCTATAGAAGTTTGCAAAGACCAAATGTAAAACTTGGGCATTTCTATTCCACCAAGTGCCCGAGCTGCCGCTACAGTTGGAGTGATTGAGAAGAACACTCCAACACTCCCAGGGATGTGGATTATCCTTTAGAAACAAATATACTTGTAGCTATTATTTTCTCTTTATTGAAAGGAGGAATATTAGGAAGTACTTTGGTTTTGGGACATCCTGTTTCACACTTGAACCTGATTTTGGTATTGCATATTTTAAGGAAAAGCCGTTATTTAAAGAAACAGACACTTGGTGGAATATAAATGCCCCGTTTTCACACCTGGTCTTTGCAAAGTTCTATAGAATTGCAGAGAGTTGTGCGAGCTGTTTCTTCCTCTCTGTATTCCTTTGCGTTGCGTAAAGCAGGAGAAGGTAGGAGGAGACGCAGACAGGACTTCCCAATCATGATCTATTTAATCATCGCCACAAACATTCATTCGTGTTCATCTGTAAACAGCAGGGAGATTAAACAAGGAGATTACAAGCCTAGCAGTTACACAGAAGTCTATTGGCCAGCGCCAGAGCTGCGTCGGATCGCTGTGCAAAATGTCCACTCTACCCTAATTTGGCGCATATGGAGCTGAAGCCGCCAGCCGGCAACCCCACCCGCTGCCCGTCCCGGGGCCTGGAGGGAGGCGAGGTGGGGGGCGTGGAGCCGGCTGGGGTCGAGGCACATCGAGGTCAACCCGGGAGGTCGTACATTCCACACGGAGGCGGCGGCGGGGGGGGCAGGCTGCCTACAGGTCCTCATCGCCGATGCCCTCGAAGGCGTAGTTGCCGTGGAAATCGTTCGCCCCGATGTCGGTGGCAGAGCTGGAATGGCTGATGGCCCTCAGGCTGACGGAGCTGAGCTTGCTCTGGGGGAGGAAGGACGAGGGGGGAGAGTGAGAACAGGCAGCCCCTTGGCTGGGGCTGGATGACCCCTGGGGTCCCCTTGCCAAGTCAGGAATCGCGGGAGAGGGGAAAGGGAGGCGCTACTCACCGCAACCTTTGTGAGGGAGTCCCGGCTGGCATCGGGCGAATCCTGCTGGGACAGGCAGACATGTCAGAGGAGGCAGGGGTCTGGCGGGGCAGGGGTCTGGCAGGGTTAGGGGCTTCTTACCAGGAGAGGGGGGGACTTCACGGCTTGCTGGCTGTCGGAGCGCTGCAGGGCGCCGTTGGCTCGCCGGCGAAACATCTGGTGGGGGAATGAACGAAGTCGGTTAGTCTTGGACCAGGAAAGCAGAGCAAGGTTGCCTCCCCCCGCCCCAGGTCTGCTGGGGGCCCAGAGCCTCACCTTGCGGATGCTGCCCCCAGACTTCTTCACCATCAGCTCGTCCACCATCGACTGCAAGCAGATGCTCAGCATTATCGCCTGCGGGGGGGGGGGGAGACACAGAGAGACCTTGTGATGTTAGTCCCATGAGCCACGCTGCCCCCGCCCCCCAGCAAGAGCCCCGGTTTTGCTGACCTCAGGCAGGAAGTCCAGCCTCTTGCGCCATAATTTTGGGGCTGTGAGTCAGACTAGAATAAAATCCGGTTTGCATTTCTCAAGAAGTGTTTGGAGTGTGTTATTGGGCAAGCATGCTCTCGAGCGCGGAAGCGGGTATGGGGCAGGGCAAGGGGGTCCCAGGGCGGGCGGACGCCCCCCAGGGCCAAACCCTCCCGCCTCACTGCTGGGCCTACCTGGGGGCTGGTGATGGTGACCCACTGCAGGCGGTCCTTGCTCATCAGGTACTCAAAAGCCAACTCCAGTTTCACCTCTGACTTGCTGCCCGCTGGGCCGGACGTCCCGTTGTGCACGGGGACCTGGAAAGGAGCAAGGGTGGGTGGGTGGGTGGGTGGGTGAAGCCTTGCTGCGCTTGCGGGGGGGGGGACGACACACCCACAAATTGCCAGGGGAGAAAGAGGGCCAGACGGGCAGAGGACTCGGTGCAATGGAAAGGGGCTCCGCGCATCACTCACTGAGGACGTGACCCTCCAGCAGCGCATGCGCGTCACTTTGAAGCTGCCCTCCTTGATCTGGTCGCTGGGCAGCTTGACCTGGAAGTTCAGCTCGCTGTTCCCGGCGCCCACAATGACGTGGCAGCCCTTCTCGGGGAAGTCCGTCACGCAGGGGTCAAACTTGAGATAGCCGTAATACTTGAGCGTCTGCGCCAGGCGGATGAACTGCAGGAAGGAAAAAGAGGAGAATCTCGGTGTTGGAGGGGGTACTAAAGGGTCCTCCAGTCCAACCCTTCAAAACACAGGAATCGTAGGCAGCGTTGGAGCCCCGCAAGCAGAGGACCTGACCAACGCAGAGTCCCAACCGACCTCCTTCTTGGAGACTTTCTCCTGCAGGGACTTCAGCTGGCGATGCTGCTCTTTGTTTGCCAGGATCCAGCCCCTCTCGATGTCGGCCACCGTCTGGAAGGGGACAGGAGAGGAATCTTGGGGCTTTATAGAGTGGGAGGGGACGCCAAGGGTCATCTAGTCCAACCCCCTAGCCCAGCCAGGGTCCCGGTGCTCACCTGGGCGTAGAGCAGGTTCAGCCCCACTCGCTGCTCCATCACGTCGTCGTCGTAGGCAGAGTCCCAGTAGCTACGGGGAGAAGAGGCAGCAGATGCCGTCAGAGGGACTGGGCTGGCTGGCTAGGGGTCTGGGGTCCCCCCTGCCCTGTGGCAGCCCCCTCACCTCTTGCGCAAAAGGATCTTGTACTCGGGGTTGCGGAGGCTGGTGACCGACACGTAGGGCAGCTCAAACTCCTGCAGCTTCCGGATGACTGGGAACAAAAACAGCGCAGAGCTGCAGCACCAGCACCCAGACCATCGCCCCCCCCCCAGAATCCCCCCTCCTTTCCAAGCAAGGCGCACATGACCGCGGGTCGGGTCAGGGGAGAGGACACTCACAGGAAAAGGCCCCGTCCTTGGCTTCTCGCACCAGGAAGAGGTGGAAGTAGCCGATCAGGTCCTCCGGCAGGTCCAGCTTGGAGGCCACGGCCTGCGGACAATGGGGGGCAAGGGGGGGTCACCCAAAGCAGATGCTTCCTCCCTCTTTCCCTCCCTCCCTTCTCTGGAGAAAAAGACCTGCCATCTTACGTTAAGGAAGGCGGAAAACACATTCAAGGCATTAAATTACAACCTGCTTTAATGTTTGGTACCGTACATCTTGCTAAACACCACCGTTAACTTCCTCTTGGTTTTGTTAATAACCACCCTGCCCCCCCCATGTTGATCGCACTCCCCCCCCCCTCCAAGGACTAACCTCCAGGACGTCCTCCGTCTGGTCCGAGGTGAGGAGGTTGACCTTGACGGTCTGTCCGTTGGACAGCAGCACCTCCAACTGCACCTCCTCCGTGGGGATCTGCTGGGTTTCCTGGGGGGGGGCACAAAGAGGGTCAGGGCCTGGCCCTTCGCCCACCAGGCCCCTCCGCCCGCCTCACCTGCCTTGCCTCACCTGCTGAGCCTTGCGCAGGAAGCTGTTGAAGATCTCGCTGCCTCCCAGCAAGGGGTCCTGGCGCACTGCGGGGGCACGAGGAGAGCAGGGGAGCCGTCAGCCCAGGGGGGTTCCTTGCTAGGCTCCCCCCCCCCGGACCCTCAAGCCCACCTGCCCAGGGACTCACCTGCCTGCATGTATTTCTCTAGCTGCTCCCGCCGCTGCTCCACCTCCACCGGGGTGAGGGTGAAGATCTTCTTCGGGGGGAAAGCGGGGACCACGTTGGCCCCATACTCCTTCCGGAGCTGCAAGGAGGGAGAGTGTTTCTGCCCCCAGCCCAGCTCCAGAGCAAGGGGGCCAGACCTCCCCCCATGCCCCAAACATTGGGGGAAAGCTCCCAGCCAACACCCATCGGCCTGTGCATGCAATCCGTTGGAAGGGACCCCCAAGGGTCATCCAGCCCACCCCCCCGCAATGCACCCCCTACCTGTTCATGCAGGCCCAGCAGCTGGCTGTAGCGCACCTGGCAGTGCAAGACCCCGTTGACGTGGATGTTGTAGGCCTGCCAGGGGAGAGAAGGGGGCAGTCAGGGGGCCAGGCGGGCCTCACCCCAAGACAGTCCCCAGGGTGGGGGGGGGGATGTGCCGGAGCAACTCAAGGGGCAACAACACGGCTGGGGGACCCTGGACCCGCTCCCCCCCACCTTCTCCTCCGGAAGGAGGCTTCCAGGGACCGGAGCAGGAAAGTCCGTGGCCCCCGCAGCAGGAGCAGAAGGGGAGGACTTGGTGCCCAAGCCAAGGGGCGAGTCGGTGGCAGGGATGCAGACCCGGTGGCCGCTTGGCGCAGCTGGCAGAACCCCAGGCTGGCAGCCCGATGGGCCCTCCTCCTCCTCCTCCTCCGAAGGGGGTCCCGCTTGGAAATGGCCGGGGGGGGGGAGGCGGGCGGCACTGGCGTGACTCTGCCCCGGTAAGCGGCGCACGACGGGAGGCCCCGAGCGCTGCGCCCCACACTAAGGCCCTCTGGCCTGGCTCAGTGGTTTTTTTGAGGGGGGGGGGAAGCAGACGGAGCCCTTGTGCCGCTACTTCCCCGGGGAGGGCGACCGGGAAAGAGAAGAGGGCAGCCGGCCAGCCCGGCAGCGGAGGCCGCCCCGTCGGGGCCCAAGCGGACACTCGGACACCCCACCCACCCGCGGCCCTTTGCAGGCCGGTGGAGGCGGGGGCGGCTCCCGCGAACGACTTGGGGGGGGAGAGACGGGAAGAGCGGGGTGTCCTCTCCGGGGGGCGGCGGCGTTCCCCCCCCCCCGTCCAGGCACGCACCACGTAGGCGGCGTTGGCGCCGTCCGCGGCGCGGCTCTCGGTCTCGGGGATGGAGAAGTGCATGGCCGCTCGCTTCGCCTCGCCCTCCGCTACCTCCGGCCCAGGCGCGGGCCCAGCCCCGCCGCCCCGACAGCCGCCGCTGCCGCCGCCATCTTGCGCAAGGAGAGGCAGGCCCCCGTCGGGGCGGGGCTCGGGAGGGGGAGGGGCGTCCTCCCGCCGCTGCTCCTCCCCCTCCCTCCCGCCCCCCCTGCAGGGAGAGGGCTCGCCAGAGACCGAGCGCGAGCAAGACGAGCGCGGCCCCCCGACGCCCCGTCGGCAAAGGGCAGGAGCAGAGTCCGCCTCTCCCGCTGGACGGGGCCTCCCTGTCAGGGGTCGCCGCCGACTGCGAGTAGCCCCGGGGTGCGGAGGGCTCGGGAGCCCCGCCGCTCCGTCTCGGGAGGAGGAGGCTCCGCTCGCGACGGCATCCCCGCTACCTGCCGCTGCCTAAGCAGCCGCGGAAAGGGGGGCATCCCAGCCGCACCGCCACCGGGGGAGGCGAGCCGCACGGAGGGGGCGGGGCCTCGGGCCTGGCTCCTCCCCCTCCGCAGCCGCTTCTGGTCCGGCCCGTAGGGGCGCTGCAGCATCCGGTGCCGTCGGGGAGGGGAGCCTACGATGGCGGAGCGCAGCAGCGGCGGCGGAGAGGCCGGCGAGGGACCCGGACAGGTAGGGGCGCCGCCGAAGCCGGGTTCCGGAGGGGGGGGAGCGCCGTCGGGGCCGGCTGCCCGCCTTGACTCCCCGGCGGGGCTCTGCTCTCGCGTCCTCTGCAGGCGCCGTCGGGGCTTCCGAGCGCCGAGGAGAAGCTGCAGCAGCGCCGGGAGAAGAAGCTGCAGAAGAAGAAGAAGCAGCAGCGCCGCGACGCCGGGAAGGACGAGGCGGGGCAGCAGCAGCAAGCGGAGGCGGGGGTCCCCCGAGGCCACCTCCCCGTCGCAGAGCCCGCGCCGCCGCCGCCTCTAGCGCCAGGTCGGGGCACCGGAGGGCGGGCGGGCGGGCGCTGGGCTGGCTCCCCCGGCTGTTCTCCGCTGACCCGCCGCCGTCTCCCCCTCCTCTTTCCCGCAGGAGCGGAGCCTCCCGCGCCGTCGGCGGCCGACAAGGCGGGCATCATGCCGGGCAAGAGCAAGGCGGAGCTGCGCGCGGAGCGGCGGGCCAAGCAGGAGGCGGAGCGGGCGCTCAAGCAGGCGCGCAAGGGCGAACCGGCCCAGGCCAGCCCCGCCGCCCCGGCAGTGCCCAAGGCGCGCCCGCCGCCCAGCGAGACCCAGCCAGGTAAGGCGGCGGCGCCCCGACGGGGAGGGCGCTCCGGCGGGGAGAGCGGCCGCTGGCCGGCCCAGCCGAGCCCCTCACCGCCACCTGGCCTCGTCCTTCCCCGCAGGGGTGAAGCGGCTCCCGGAGCACGTGCAGGTGGATGATGCGGCAGCGCAGAAGAAGCTGGCCAAGAAGCTGGAGCGAC
This sequence comes from Darevskia mixta, assembly GCA_034641385.1. Taxonomy (NCBI): domain Eukaryota; kingdom Metazoa; phylum Chordata; class Lepidosauria; order Squamata; family Lacertidae; genus Darevskia; species Darevskia mixta. Next base: position 2,179,992 of record JAWWNH010000142.1, on the reverse strand, counting down.
AGCAGGTAGGCGGGTGGGGAGGGAGGGGGCTTCCTCCCGGGAAGAAGATGCTCAGCGGAGGAAGCACCAAAGCCTCTCTCTCTCCCCCCCTTTCCTTCCCTCCCTTTTTTGTTCCCCACAAGTTTTGCGCATTTGTAAGAACTTCATGGGTTAATCTGGAAGCCAACTGCCCTCTGGAACTCCCTGCCTCTTGATCTCAAGCAGGTGCCCTCACTGTAGTCTTTTAGCGCTACAATTTGGTGCCTGCTACAAACATTCTATTTGAGACGAAATTTTAAAAAATCCTTCCATGCCAGTATCTGAAGAAGTGTGCATGCACACGAGAGCTCATACCAAGAACAAACTTAGTTGGTCTCTAAGGTGCTACTGGAAGGGATTTTTTAAATTTTTGTTTTGACTATGGCAGACCAACACAGCTACCTACCTGTAACATTCTATTTGAGTTTGTCTAGAATGCTTAGGAAGCAATGTAAGTTTTAACCTTTTAGTGCTTTAACTTTTTGTAAAAGTGCTGTTCTGTAAGAAGACCTTTAAAATGGCTTCCAAAAAGCTAAAACAAGAAAATCAAGAAGCTATTATTTATTATTTCTTGTTACTTATTAAATTTGTATGCTGCTCTCGATCTCAGGGCAGTTCGCCGCATAAAAATACAAGATAAAAACACAAAAGACATAATAAAAACAGCCTCCGCTCCACTCCCCCCCTCCTGCAAACACATTTGGTTAGTCAGCAATGTTCTTTGTAGTTAGTGCATCCATTTTATGAAAATGTAATAGTTAAAGTAACAGTAATAAAAATGTTGATATGTGTGGGACATTGGAAGGCAGGCGGAGGTGGGGGAGGCTGTTGGGGCTCAGGAAGGGAGGGCTGGGCTTGGAGGAGAAAGGAAGGGAGATCTGGGGGGGCAATCTTGGGGGGGGCAATCCATCTCCCCCTTCCCTTTGGCAACTGGTTCCACCGATGGGGCACAGGAAAGGGAGATGGCAACAATTGCAGAAAGTTTCCCAAGGGGCATGGAGGGCGAAGGGCGGTGGGGCACTGCTGCCACTTCCAGGGGGTGCGGAGGGTCTCACCTCCTGCCCTCAGCCCCCCTTTTCTTCTTCCTCCTCCTCTGCCTTGTTGCAGGTGCCTCTGAGGCCGGATTACGGGGCCAAAGTCAGCCTCTTCTCCCACCTCCACCAGTACAGCCGCAAGAAGCTGCTGACGCAGCAGATGAGGTGGGTGCTCTCCAGGGGGGGAGAAAAAGATCAATGGTTTAAAAAAAAACACCAATGGATTTTTTAAAATTTAAATCAGATATTTTTGATTTAAATCAGATTTTTAAAATAAAATGCTTTTTGAGGAAAAATCTTTCTAAAGATATTTTTCTATTTAAGTTACATTATAGTCCAAAGGCTATTCATCCGGAAGTAAGGATTTGTTTTAAGTTTTTCATGTATGCTAAAACTCAGTCCATTTTTTTTTAATAATAAAAAAATGTCTAACCGCACCAGTTAACAAACATAAGAAGCCTTCAGAAGTCTACAAAAAACTATATAGTTGCTTAATTCTTTGGCATCTGCCAGGAGGGCATTCCACCGGGCAGGCACAACTCCTGGTTCCCTCTAATTTCACTTTTTGCAGTGAGAGAACTACCAAGAAGGCATTTCATTTTAGCACTTCTACTTTTCTCTTTTGTATCTGAAAAAGTGGAGGGGGGGGGTACAGCAATAGCAACGCTGCTTCACAGCCCACAACCTTTCCCCTTCAAAAAATGTGTGGAGGTTTTGTGTGGCTTTTTAAAAATGAATCTGTGAAGCGGCAAAAGTACCAGTTGGCAATGAGCACACAAACCACATGTGTTTTACTCCAGTTCCTTTATTATTATTGTTGTTGGCTGCTGCTGCTGCTGCTGCTGCTGCTGCTGTTTTTATTTCAGTTAATATACCACTATCCAAAGATCCCAGAGCGGTGTGCAATATTTAGAACATAATTTATATGCAGCATAATAATAATAACAGAATGCACAACAAAACAAAAAATAATAATAACAACAGTCGTTCCCCCCCTTTAACAAGCCATAAGTTGTTTAATGGCCAGAGGCCTGGGGAAAGTGAAATGTTTTCACCTCACGCCTAAAGATGTTGTTGTTGTTATTGTTAAGATTTATATACTATATACTACCCTTCATCATAAGATCTCAGGGTGGTTCACAGGATGCAATGATGGCGGCAGGTGAGGCTCTCTGGGGAGAGCACCTGCCACGGAAAAGGCCTGTTCATCACCATCATCATCCGTTTATTTCTACCCTGCCCATCTGGCTGGGTTTCCCCAGCCACTCTGGGCGGCTTTCAACAGAACCTTAAAAACAGAATAAAACTTCAAAATTAAAAACTTCCCTGAACAGGGCTGCCTTCAGATGGGAAGCCCTCACAAGCCGCGGTGTGGGGAGAAGCGAAAGGGCGGCAGCTCCAAGCCCCGAGCGAGTGCAGAGTCTCAAGGGACGTGGAGTTGGGTCGCCAAAGGCCTCTCAAGGGAGGGCAAGAGGGAAAAGCAAACCTGTTCAGTCCCTTCCTGTGTCAAATGACTTGCGGTGTGTTTGTGTGTTCTTGTGCTCCCTGCAGCATCCCAGCCTCCGCCATCCACCCGGCGGTGGTGCGCCTCGGCCTCCAGTACTCTCAGGGCACCATCAATGGCTCCAACGCCCGCTGCATTGCCCTCTTGAGGGTCTTCAAACAGGTGTGTGTGCCGCCAGGTTCTGGATGGGGTTGCTGCGAGTAAGCGCCAAGGGAGGCGCCTAACTTCACAACCAGACCCTGCCTGGCTGCCAGTCAGTGCTGGCATTGCACTTGCATCTCCCAGGTGAGCAGCCCAGGCAATGGCAGCATCCTGGCGTCACTGACATTTCCGGAGGCTCTTCAAGGGCAGCCCCAAGCAGAGGGCGGGCCAGCAGTCTAGTCTCAAGACAGGAGCTGGCCTTCCCAGACAACAGGCACAGCCCAAGTTGGCGCCATGGCTCCTGTGGGCAGAAGCAAAACCAGGCTCCGGGGAGACCCCACCTTCAATATTCTTGCTGTTGGCCTCCATCTGTCTCGAGAGACAATGGAGTGTGCCTCCGGGGGTGAAGTCAAACTGCTGCATTGGAAGCAGTGAAGTGACCTCCCCGGGATGCAAACCTGGGCAGCGTGTCTGGAGGTCCAGGGCTGCCCAGAGAACAAGACCCCCCCCCTCTTGATCTCACTGATGGGGTCCCAAGGAAAGCAGAGCAAGACATTTGGCACCAGCTTGGCTGCAGGAGTTGCCGGAAGGAGGTGTACTGGGCGCCATCTAACCATCTTGGAGACTCCACTAGGGTTTACTCCTGAGCAGGATGCGGGTGGCGCTGTGGTGTAAACCACGGAGCCTCTTGGGCTTGCCAGTCGGAAGGTCAGCTGTTTGAATCCCCGTGGAATAGTGAGCTCCCCTTGCTCTGTCTCAGCTCCTGCCAACCTGGCAGTTTGATAGCACACCAGTGCAAGTAGATAAATAGGTACCACTGTGGTGGGAAGGTAAACGGTGTTTCTGTGCGCTCTGGTTTCCATCACAGTGTCCTGTTGCGCCAGAAGCGGTTTGGTCCTGCTGGCCACATGACCCAGAAAGCTGTCTGTGGACAAACACCGGCTCCCTTGGCCAGAAAGCGAGATGAGCGCCGCACCCCATAGTCACCTTTGACTGGACTTCACCGTCCAGGGGTCCTTTTCCTTTTTACTCCTGAGCCTTTTCTTCCCCCAAAGGTGTCCCACAAGCAGAGGTTTAGGATTAGAGTTTGTTGTTATTATTATTAATATATGTATATTAAATTTAATTATTAAATTTGTATACTGCCTCTTCAAGGCAGTTCACAGCAAAAAAATACATAATAAAAATACAAAAAACTAACAAAACAAACCAATAATCCACCACTCCCTCCATCAACAAATAAAATTAGAATTAACATCTGGAAACAGCGTTGGCAGCTAGCCTTGGGGGCTTTGGAAGGGCTGGGTGGGATTAGGAGATGTCTGTGGGTGGCCTCTGTCTCCCGTGCCCCTGCAGAGGTCGGGGGCCTCCCAGGAGAGGCGTCTGGCTGGCCCCTAGCGGAATCAGGGCGCTGGGTGACCTTGCCATCTCATGGCCGCTGCCCCTCTTGTCGTCCCGGCAGGTGATCGGGGACTACACCACCCCGGCCAACGAGGAGCTCTCGCGGGACCTGGTGAACAAGCTGAAGCCCTACATCAGGTGACAGGGGAGGGGCTGGCCCCCCTTGGGGAAAGAGAGGGAGGGGGCAGGCAGCCCGGGAGAGCAGATGGGGGGCCATGAGGCCGGGCTGAGCACTCCTTTCCTCCTGCAGCTTCCTGAACCAGTGCCGGCCCCTTTCCGCCAGCATGGGCAACGCCATCAAATTCCTCAAGAAGGAGATCTCGGCGCTGCCCGCCTCCATGCGCGAGGAGGAGGTGAGTCCAGCAGCGCCGTTGGGGGCAGGGGCCTGGGCTTGCCATGGGGCACCGTCTCTCTGCCACGCTCCCTGGCGGGTTTGAGTGGCAGCGGAGCCCACCACAAGCTGTCAGAGCTCTCTGGGTTCGTCCTTGGGGGTGGCAGCCCCGTCACTGTGCCAGCCTCGGTGGAGGGTGGCTTGGGAGGCGGAGGGCTTCTTGGGGTCCTCTGGGGGGCACACAGGGGGCTCTTCCCCTCTCGGAAATGGGCGAGAGAGCATGGTGTGATCAGGCCCCCCTCCCGCCACAGGCCAAGCGGGACCTCCAAAAGGCCATTGACAGGTATGAGCAGGAGAAGATCGTCTTGGCGGCCAAAGCCATTTCCAAGTCTGCCTTAGAGAAGATCAACGACGGGGACGTCATCCTGATCTATGGATGGTATGGAGTCGAGGGGGCGGGGTGGGCACCCTGCTGGGGGCGGCAAGGGTCTTGGCGGCAGGGGAGCCGAGGTGTTGGAGGGGGCTGGCTCCCGGGAGGCCTGTTGGAGCCCTGGCTGGGCTGACCCCTGCCCCATGAGCAGGGCCGTCTTACCCATAGGCGCTAGGGGGGCGGGGCGCTAGGGGTCCGGGGCCTGAGAGTAGAGTCCAGTGAAGAGCCCGCCTGTCAGTCGGAGCACTGCTGCGGGTGGCTCTGCACCGCGAGTTCGGGGGCAACTGAGCCAGCAAGACGCTGAGGTGGCCGGCTGACTCCGCCCTCCTGCGCACCTGGGACTGGGCAACCTGGGGGGGGGGGTAGGCTGCCGGGCGGATCTTTGCACCCCAGCGCCACATCTGCTTAAGACAGCCCTGCCCGTGAGAGGGGTTGTGTGAGAGCAGCGGAGGGTGGGAGGCGGCAGGAGCAGGGAAGGCCCCTCCTTACCCCTTGCCCCCGTTTGCCTGGCAGCTCCTCCCTGGTGACGCGCATCCTCTGTGATGCCCACACCCAGTGCCGCTCTAAGGGCCGTGCCTTCCGCGTGGTGGTGGTGGACAGCCGCCCGCGGCTGGAGGGGCAGGAGACGCTGCGCCGACTGGTCAAGCAGGGCATCTGCTGCAGCTACGTCCTCATCAACGCCGTCTCCTACGTCTTGCCCGAGGTGAGGAGGAGGCGGCGGGGGAGCAGGGAGGCTCTTTCTGCTGGCAGGCGGACTCTGCAAAGGCTTTGGGCCTCTGCCCTGGCCGAGTCTGGGTGGCAGCGTCCCCCCGGCACCCTCGCTGGGCGTGAACGAGTGCCGAGATCCCCAGCTCCGCTTCCTCCCCTGGCAGGTGTCCAAAGTGCTTCTTGGCGCGCATGCGCTGTTGGCCAACGGCTCCGTCATGTCGCGCATGGGCACCTCGCAGATCGCGCTGCTTTCCAAGGCCCACAACGTGCCGGTCCTGGTCTGCTGCGAGACCTACAAGTTCTGCGAGAGAGTCCAGACCGACTCCTTCGTCTCCAACGAGCTCGGTACGCTGGGTGGGGGGTCGGGGGACCCGCTAACAAGAGAGGGAGCAGCAAGGAGATGCCTGGCTGGCACTTGTTGCTAATGCCGTGAGAACGCCTGCTTCCCTCCCCACAGCCCTCTGTAAGTTGAGAGGGTCCTGGGGTACGCACAGGGCACTCCCTCCCTCAGCTAGCAGGGGCAACTGTCTGCCATGGCAGCAGGCGGAGTGTGGGAAGCCTGTAGGCAGGGGCATAGCAAGGGGGGGCGATGGGGGCGGGCCGCCCCAGGTTTCACCCCAGAGGGGTGGTGACACTTTAAAAAAAAAATGTTTAAAAAGTTTCTTTTTAAATTTCTTTTTTTAAAAAAAATTACATTTATTTTTAACTTTATTGGAAAAAAGAGATAATACACACACACACACACACACACACACACAACCCCCCACACCTCACAAAGTGGCACCATCAGAGGGGGGTGACACTTCATCTTTTTTGGTTTTGTTTTGTTTTGTTTAAAAAATTAAATTTTAACTTTATTGGAAAAAAAGAGTTAATAGACACACACACACAGAAAACCCCCACACCTCGCAAAGTGGCACCATCATTTTTGGGGGGTGGGGGTGACTTGCTATGCCACTGGGTGCAGCTCTGCAAGTGCCCTGGCAAAGTGGTGGTGGGGGGTGACAAAAAATATTCCGCCCCGGGTACCACCTGGGCTGGCTACGCCTCTGCCTGTAGGGCCCCGGGAAGCCTGGAGCGGGGCTGCTTCCTTGAGGCTGCCCAGGACGGTTGCCCGATCTCTTGCCTCTGAGCTCAGGAAGCCGCCTCATCCTCAAAGATGGACAAGGAGATGCTGCTGAGCTCCTTCTGCATGCCAAGCAGATGCTCTGCCATGGAGCCCAGGCCCTGGCACTTAAGCCGCATTATTGGGGCTGCCCCAGAGCTTGGCCTTGGGAGGGAGGGGGAAGCCTAACCCCCTTCTTGCCTGGGGGTGGGGAATGGCATCCTCCCGCTGACCCCGGCTGTCCACTTGCAGATGACCCCGACGACCTGATTGGTGGGAAGCCAGGGAGGACCCCGCTGGCCAGCTGGCAGGAGAGCAAGTCTCTGCGCCTCCTCAACCTGGTCTACGACGTGACCCCCCTGGAGCTGGTGGACCTGGTCATTACGGACTTGGGGATGATCCCTTGCACCTCCGTCCCGGTCGTGCTGCGGGTCAAGAATGTGGAGCAGTAATGCCAGTGGGGTGGGGTCAATAAACCTGTGTGTGCCCTGCTCCCTGCCTCCGCTGTGTGTGTGCCTGAGCGCATGGACACAACAGGACCACTGGAAGACCTTCCCGAAAGGGGGTTGGTGCCATGGATGCGTCTCAAAGTGGGGGGTCGATGCGGAGCCCACACTCTGGGCTGGGATGTGTGAAGGGGCTTTTCTGATTCCCCCTGAACAGAGAGCCACCCTTTTCTCCCTCATCGGTTGGACAAGCCAGCTCTGTAGATCCAGCCCCATCAGCCTTGCGCTGCATCCCCACATTTCCATTCTCATCTTGCTTTGGCAATAGAGGGACAAACCTTCCCGATAGGCCCCAAGGTGGTTAGAAGTCTTTTAAGTTATAGGTAGGTAGCCGTGTTGGTCTGCCATAGTCAAAACAAAATAAAAAATAAAAAAATTCCTTCCAGTAGCACCTTAGAGACCAACTAAGTTTGTTCTTGGTAGGAGCTTTCATGTGCATGCACACTTCTTCAGATACCAAGTCTTTTAAAGTAAGCATTATTACTTATTTAATTTCTATAGTGCCCTTCATCCGAAGATCACAGAGCGGTTCACAACATTAAATGAAGTGCCAATCATGGCAGAGCCTGATTCTGTTCAGATCCTGATTGATACCTGTGGCCCAAGGATGCTCATTTATTACTTGGCCCACTTTTTGGGCCACCTTCTCGGAACAAACCCAGGGTACTTTACAAAAAAAAAATCAGAGTAAACATGAAGGGCCTATCCAAATGTCCCCTTTTCTCTGGGCTTATTTTTCTTGCTAAACCTTTGTCCAGGAGTCCCATGTTCCCACCTGCCTGTATATAGGGGTGTGTTTCATACAAAGACCACCGAAAGTCTCGTCTCCTGTTCCTCTTGGACCAGCAAAAATGAGAGTGTGGATGAGCCTTCCTGGCCAAGGGTCCAGAATGGCCACCTGTCATGGAGGCTTCAGCTGAGATTCCTGCCTTGCAGGGGGTTGAACTGGATGACCCTTGGGGTCCTATGATTGCGGGTGTCAGTGTGCAGGGGGGGAGCCCCTGCCTTATGCCAAGGGGCTCCCTACAGCCCCCTTAAAAGCTGGGGGGGGAACCTCTGGCCCAAATCAATGGGCCTGAGAGAGTCACGGCTCGGTTGGCGAAGGTGCCTCGGCGGCTGCTTCGGGAGGGTTTCCCTTGTGGCCTTGTGCAGGTCCGACGCGTGTCTCCGCGTTCCCACGCCCCTCGACCCGCCGCGGGAGGAACAAAGCAGCCGCGCGCGGCGCCTCGGCCGCCAGGGGGCGCTGCAGTCTCTTTCCCAGCGAGGCGCGCGGAAGAAGTGACGTCAACAACAGCCGCGGAGGGGGCGGGGCACACGTGGTTCCGCTCGTCGCCGCTGCGGCCGAAGGGGAAGCGGGACGGGAGCGCGAAGGCGGATCCCGAGGCCAGCGGCAAGCAGATGATGAACGAGGCGGGGAAGAGCCGCCGCCGCCGCCGGGAGAGCTTCCGCGTCGCGGGACGGAAGTGACGTCAGGGGCGTGCGGTCATCGCTGTGCGCCTGTGGCGGCCGCCATCTTGGCTGCTGGGGCCGCCGCTGCAGCTGCTTCGGCCGGAGACCGGCTTTGGCGAGCGAGAGGTGAGGCGAGGGCCGGAGTCGCCCAGGCCAGGGCCAGTGCCGCCTCCGCTGGTGCCGGGGGAAGCAGACGGGCCTCGGCCTGCGCGGAAAGAGCGCTTGGCCCCGCCCCCAGCCGGAGGGGGGGGCAGGTCTCCCGCTCGGGGGGCGGACGCGGCTCAGGAGCCCTCGGGAGGCCGGCGGCGGTGTCGGGATGTGGGGGGCGTTGGGGGGGCCGAGATGCTGCCCTCTGACGGTGGTGGAAGCGGCCCTGGCCAGGCAGCCTGTCCGTGTCCGGGATCCCACTGGGACCCCCAACACATCAGCTCTGGGGGCCAAAGCTGATCCTTGGCCAGTCCATAGAGAATCACGGGATTGTAGAGTTGGGAGGCACCCGGAGGATCATCTAGTCCAGCCCCCGCGATGCAGCATTAGGCAGCTGGTCCTTGCAGAGCTCGAACCTGCAACCTTGGCGTTATCAGCACCAGGCTCTCACCAGCTGAGCTATCCAGCAGGGCCTTAAACTCTCCAGATTAATCTGTGTCACTTGTTCGATTGCCCACTTTAAGGGGTAATTTAGTTAACAAAAACCATTCAGGTATCTCAGACGAATGAGTCAATCCGTATCTCGTAGAATAAAATAAAAGCAGGATATGTTGTGAGTGCATGTGCAACAGCCTGTCTTATTTTGTCATCTAACGTAGCTGGTGGGGGTGAGCTTTGAATCCTTCCCGGGTTTGCAACGTTTATTTTTACCGTTGAGCTTCACCTGAGCCCTATGGATGCTCCAACCCCTTAGGGATGAGCAGGCTGCGGTGCCCCCTGAGGGGTCCAAATGGTGTGAGGAGCCTCCCTGAGTGCAGAAGGTTTTCCTTCTGCTCACACAGTGATGATGCATGGAGAGGACAGCCGACCCAAGAAACCAGAGTTCAAATTCCCACAACCAGGAAGCTCACTGGGTGAGCATGGGTCATTCACTGTCTCAGCCTAACCCACCTCACAGGGTGGTTGTGAAACTAAAATTCATTTATTTATTCATTTTATTTATTAAATTTGTATACTGCCCTTCACTAGAAGATCTCAAGGTGGTTTACGTATGGAGGAATTTCAAAGATCATTTTATGAAACCCAAGGTAACTATAATAAAATGTTAGGTTTATACTAGTTATTTGACTCACATTACATTTCCACAGTTTTTCTAATACTGGGAAATATCTCGTTGCTGTATAGTCTCATTATAGTAGTAACCTCTTACATAAAACTCTGATGTTGTGTGAACATGTTCTTGGCAAAAGGAAGTCCCCCAAAGTGTGTTCAAAATAAGTAGAATAATTTAGCCCCAATGATATTTATGTGAGCTCCTTGGAGGAAAACATGGGATCTAAATGCGATAAAATAATTAGAACAGCGCCATTGCTTTCATCTGCTTATTCAATCTGAGATCACTGTCCTCCCCACAGCTTTCCTTGACCCTTTTGCCTCTCTCTTTCACAGGCAGGTCCCAGCACAGATGGGAGTTGCACCTGCCTGAGTCACTGTGGTGCCTTCATGGAACCTTGCCCCACGCCAAGCTGTGCCATGGGGATAGCCAGGGAAGCCGCAGACCGAGCAGATGGATGTGCCAGCCGTATCCTTTGCATGGAGCCTTGCCGTAGAGACCCTTGCTGGGGTGGGCACAACTATCCTGCCACCGAAGCGCTGGCCTCGGCAGGAGCAGCGTGTCTGAGCGAGGCAAGCGCAGCAGCAGCAGCAATTGGCCCCCGCTACGGAAAGCTGCCCGCAGGAAGAATGGCCCAAGCCACAGAGCCCCCCCTGCAAGAAGAGAGACCTAGAGACCAAAGGCAAGCTGCCTTCTACACAGCTGGAGAGGCAAGCAGAGGAGACAGGCCCTCGGGAAGTCCTTGGTACGTCTCGGGGGGTCAGTGGCTGGGATCCTGTGAACCACATGCTTCTACACTTAGTAGAGATGAGACATTCGGCCTGCCTTGTTGCCTAGTTGTGTTGTTGGGATTTAAATAGACTTCAGCTGAGAAAATGAACTCAGCGGAGCGATCTGTGACCATTAATGTTAGAAATTCGGCAATGGAAAATGGCTGTGGCACCCACCTTCCTTTGATGCCATAAGCAGTGCTTATTTTGCTTCATCCAGACCTTGGGGACCCCTCTGGAATCCGCCTGGATGGGGCCCAGGGCTTGCGGAAGGGGCTGCAACATTAGGCACAGGCCCCTTGTGTAAGCAGGTCCCTCCTTACTGAACGTGCCGGGGAATGAGGGGGGGGTCTTCCATTCTGCCATGCAGGGTGTCCTTGGTGAGCTGAGGGAGATAATCTTGTGCAGAAGGAGTGGGGGTTCAAGTGGGGGGGGGGAATGAAGGGGCAGGTCCTGCCTTTATCTTGGGGGGGTGATGCCTTTGGGAGTTGTTGGAGGGAGGGAGTTGTGGCAGCATCACAGCACCTGAAATCTCTCTGCAGAAAAGGTTCTGCAAGAAGGAGGCTGATGAGATTCTGGGGAGGATTTGGGTAGAACCTGTAACTCCGCAGGGACTGGGAGGGGCGCTGAGGAAGACCCAGAGATCCAAGGCGAGCTGGATGAGCAGCTGCTGGACTCCACAGTTAAGGACACAACCACACACACACTCCGGGGTCACTGCCACAGTGTGGTGCAATGGTTGGAGCATTGGACTAGGACCTGGGAGACTAGGGGTCGAATCCACGCTTAGCCGTGAAGCTCACTGGGTAACCCTGAGATCCAGTCACTGCCCCTCGGCCTCACCTACCTCACAAGGTTGTTGTGCGAATAAAATGAGGAGTGGAGAACCATCCCCACGACCTTGAGCCCCTTGGAGGAAAAGCGGGGATATAAATGAAATAAATAAGTGCAGCAATGGTGGTTTTTTGCAAGGGGAGGGGCTCCCATCGACTTGACTGGGAGGACTTTTTTTGTTAACCCTAATTACAGTGTTAATGAGGTCTTTTTTGCTAGGGTTGGATGGAGTGTGTGTGGAGGGGTTAATCCTGCTCTACCTGTGTGCTGCAGTCCTGACAAAATGACCCCTGTGGAGAAAGAGGCCATGTGCAGCCCGCCATATAATAATAAGTCCATCCCTCTGGCTCCATGGCCTCAAACCTGGCAGGCTTCAATTGTGGGGAGCTGAGGCTGAAAGTGGGGAAGGGGAGGCAGGAGCTGAGAGCCTTCTTCAGCCTGGCCCCATCGGCCTCCTCCTTGCATGGCAGTGGCTACTTACCTAACCTGGCCCTTCCTTTTCCAAGCAGATGGACTCTGTGCTTCCCCAGAGGCAGCCTTGGTTCCTGCCAAAGAGCAGCCGGCAGCTCTCCCGCCCGCGCAGAAGCGCCCGCGTGGTCGCAGGCCCCGCAAGAAGAGAGGCGCTGCCTGCAGAGGCCCCGCCCGCCAGGAGCCCAAGGGACCCCCTGAGCCCCCCGGGCCTTCGGAGAACGGCCCACCCCTGCCTGTGAAGGTGCCGAAGAAGCGGGGGCGCAAGTCCAAGGCTGAGCTGCTCCTGAGGAAGCTGTCGCAGGGACTGGAGTGCCAGGCGCCCGAACAGAAGCTGCTGGCCGGTGACGGAGATCTGGACTGTCTGGAGACGACGCCCGGGGGGCGCCCAAAGCGGAGGGCGGCAAAAGTGTAAGCGAGAGGCGTTGGCGGGCAAGAGGAGGAACTCGCTGGTAGTTCTTTGGCTACTGAGCAAGAGTGGTGCTGCCTTGTTAGGCACAGGGGGAAAGGAGGCAGCGATGGCCACCAGCTTGGAAGGCTTTAAAAGGGGATTGAATGTAAAAAGAGGCTGCTGGATCAGGCCAGTCGCCCATTGAGCCCAGCATCCTGTTCTTACGGTGACCAAATGCCCCAAGGAACCTAGGAATCTAGGTAGACTGCCTCTGGACCTGGAGGTTCTATAAGAACAGAAGAAAAAACTGCTGGATTAGGCCAGCGGCCTATCTAGTCCAGCATCCTGTTCTCACAGTGGCTGACCAGATGCAAGCAGGAGTTGAGCACAAGAGCCCCAGTCTCCCCTCCAGCGGTTTCCAGCCCCTGGCCTTCAGACGCTTTGCTGCTTCCAACTGCGGAGGCAGAGCCGAGCCATCGCTAGCCATACATGGAATCATGACAAAAAAACCTGCGTGTTGCACTCTTTAAGCAGAAAACCAAAAAATAGGCAACACAACGGCCAACATTGGTATAAAAATGATATATGTATATTTTTCTTTATTTTCTTGTGAAATAACAAACAGGCAACGGACAGTGTTCCGGTAATGCCACTGCATTCCATACATGGAATCATGGATTCATTCTCCTCCATAAATGGGTTTAATCCTCTTTTAAAGCCATCCCAGTTGGGGGCCATCCCTGCCCATGCTTGGGGGAGGAGAAGGCTGTGAGCTGCTACCAGCTACCATGGCTGTGTTCTGCCTCCCCTGTCAGAAGCAGCAGCATCTGAATCCCAGATTCTGGGAGTCACAGGTAGGCAGGGGGCTCCCATGCTCCAGTCATGCTGGTGGGCTCATCTGTGGAGCATCAGGTTGGCCACCCTGAGAACAGAATGCTGGACTAAAGGAACCTTTGGGCTGATCCAGGCACCTCTCCTTGTGAGCAGGTCAGGACTTCCTAAGAGGTTTTCAAGAAGGGGGAAACGGGACTCCACAGGGCCCCCCCCGACACCTGTGACCTCATGGACTTTGGGCCAAGCGGAGCCTGTTTTCTGCTGGTCTTTCAGTGGAAGCTGTTCTCTAGTTGTTCGTGTTTTGAATTGAATTCCTAAAGCAAAAACCAACTGGGAAAAGATTTTAAAAATCCTAGTCAACAAATTTTACGGCATATTTAATTGACTGACTACAGATATCTGCATGCAAGTCAAAGTTCTGCAGAAAGATGCAGAGGGAGCTGGTGCTGGCACTCTGCGGCATCTGTGTCACAATAACTGGACAAAGACACTTAAGAATATAAGAATATGGGAAGGGCCCTGCTGGATCAGCCAATGGCCTTCCTGGCCCAGCATCCCGTTCTGACAGTGGCCAAGATGCCAATTATGGGAAGCCAGCAAGCAGGACCCCAGTGCAAGAGGGCTGGAGTTTCAAGCAGCTGTGATTGCTGCCTCTGACTGGGGGGGGGGGGGGCGCAGAGCACAGCCATCCTGGCTAGGAGCCACTTATTCTCCATGAATTTGTCTATTCCTCTTTTAAAGCCATCCAAGTTGCTAGTCCTCACTGCCTCTCATGGGAGCTTCCAGAATTTGTGGAACTTGGAGCTGCAGGACTTCTGCAAGCAGCACTTTGGCCCAGAGGACAGGGAGGTGCTGGACCCAGGCGGGCTGTGTTTGGCGCCTGCCGCAGCCCCACCCTGTTCCCACCCTTCTTCAGAAGATCTGGGGGGTCTTGTGACCATTTGTCCCTGTTCCCTCCCCTTCGGCCCGCAGAGCCCTTCTCTACCTGCAGGAGCTGGCCGAAGAGTTGACCTCTGTGTACCAGCCGCCCGCTTGCAGCGAGCCCTTGGAGGACGCCCCACGACCGGAGGAGCCCAGCCGGAAGCGGCGAGGCCGGAAGCCCCGGAGCCAGAAGCAGGAGAGCGAGGAGGATGCGGATTTCATCCCCTCGGAGGAAGGGCTCCTGCAGGAGGAGGAGGAGGAAGAGGAGGAGGTGGAGGAGGAAGAGGACAGCGACCTGCGGCTCAGCGAGGCCTCCAACTCGGACCTGGAGCCTGGCCTGCGTGGAGCAGCGGTGACTAAGCCGGGGGACGGGTGGTGTGCACAGAGGCCTCTGTGAATGAAGAGCAAGCCCGGCCCTTCTCGGGGGGCTGTCGGCTTGGGAGGGTGGGCTCCGTGGGCCTCTGTCCCTGACCCACTCCTCCTTCTCCCCAGAGGCCCAAGAGCCACTGCCGAGGGTTTGCGTCCAACGGCTTACACAACTCCATCATGGCCCCCATCTGGAAGGCGCTCTCTGTCACCCACCGCGTGTAAGTCTGGGGCTGCTGCCTGCCTCTCCGACTTTGCCTTGCTGGTGGGGGAATTGAAGCACAGGAAGGGGAGGGTCCCCTGCGTTGCAGTTGTGCTGCTGCTGCTGCTGCCGCCGGGACAGAGCTCAGCTCCTTTAGCGCACGACCCTGCAGTACGGAAAGGAAATGCCCTCATTGTACAGTCATACCTCTGGTTACAATAGCTTCAGGTTGCGTTCGTCACGGGATACAAACGCGCTGAACCCGGAAGTACCAGAATGGGTTACTTCCGGGTTCGGCAATTCATGCATGCGCAGGCGCGCAAAATGACAAAATGACATCATGCGCAGAAGCGCCGAATCGCGCTGCGTACATGCACAGATACGGTGCTTCAGGTTACGGGCTTTTCATGTAGAGAATGGGGCTCCAGAATGGATCCCGTTCACAACTAGAGGTACCACTGTGCTGCCCTTCAAAAAATGTGATGGGGGGTGGGGGACTGTGCGCCTGAAACATTCAGGCTGGTGCACCGGGTTCCAGGGGCTCCAGCTGGGGCCCCAGAAGGTGAGGACTGCCTGCCTGGGTTTGTTCCTGCCCTCGTGATGCTGTCGCCCTCTGGGCTGGCCCCGTTCCCTGCTGCAGTTCTCTCTGACGCCATGTGGCTGTGTTGGCTTGCAGGCGCGAGCAGCTCTACTCCCACTGGGAGTTTCCAGAGTGGGTGCCCTCTGCCCGGAAGTGGGTCTTCCTCTCGGAGAGGTGAGTGGCCTCCTGACAAAGGGGGGGCAGGTGCCGGCCTGGCTGCTGCTGCTTAGTAACTCTGAAGAACACCTGGAGCCAGGTTGCCATGATAGAGGGGTGGGGAGTGCATGCTGGGGGGAAAGGAGGGAGGGGGTGCCCCGCGGGGCATGCCCTCTGTGCCCTTTGCCACTGCCACCACCAGCAGGAGGAGCCCCAAAGAGGCTGCTTTGCATGTGCAGCCCAGCCTCTTTCGAGAGCCCAAAGAGCTCAGGGAGTGTGTGTGGGTGTCAAGGAGATCCTTGGAGTGAGTTTGCCCTCTTTCCTCCTTCCTCTTCCAAAGCGAAGCTGAGGAATACCTCCCCAGCGAGACCAAGTCCCCGCTCTTCTGCATCAAGCGCGAAGGCCTGCATGAAGACAGCAGCGTCCTCTACCGGATCAACAGGTAAATGCCTCTCCCGCTTTTCAGCTGAGAGTCCGTCTCACAGCACTTGGAAGAGCCAAGGGCCCCAAGGGTCCAGCTTCCTGTTCTCAGTTGCCTGGGGGAAACCAGCCAGCAGGTTCTGAGCACAAGAGCAAACCCTCCGTCCTGTGGCTTCCCAAGCCTGACTCTGGAGGCAGAGAAGAGCCAGTGAGAGGCCTCTCCTCCTCCATGAATTTGCCAAATCCTCTTTTAAAGTCACCCGGGTTGGTGGCCATGCCTGCTCTCCTTCAGGAAGGAGTTTCACAGATTAGCCATGGGCCGTGTGAAGGACTTTCTTTTATCTGCAAACTGCCCGGCCTGTGAGCCCCTTGGCAAGACCCCCCCTCCTCTTTCCCCTCTGGCAGGTTCAACGCCTTGCAGCCCCACGAGGAGCGCCTGGACGTGACCTTCTTTGTGGGGGGTCCCGTCTGGGCCATGGAGTGGTGCCCCACCCCAGAAGGCACCGTGGCCTCCCAGTACGCGGCCATCTACTGCAATCCTGGCATGGACGACCGGCACAGCTTGGCGGGGACCCACACAGGCCCAGCGCTGCTCCAGCTCTGGGAGCTGGGGCCCCTCCAGCAGGAGGCAGGGTGAGTCGGGAGCCACCAGGCCACCAGCAGCGCTCCTGGGCCCTTCCTTCCCCCGGGCTTCAGCCCCAAGGCAGCCTTGGGGCCTCCCCTTGGAGCTCAGCAGGGACATGTCCTGATCTCCAAGGACCCCTGGGCAAGGCTGGGCCTCTCTGGTCTCCTGGCATGAAAGAGGGCACAGGTGGGGGGGGGGAGGAGATTCTGAGGAAACCTCAGGAAGGACTTCCTGGCGGTCAGAGCTGTTCAGCAGTGGAATGGGCTCCCTCCCTTGCTAAGCAGAGGTTGGGTGGCCGTCTGCCCGAGATGCTTTAGCTGTCACCCCTTTGCTGCAGGGGGTTGGGCTAGATGACCCCTGGGGTCCCTTCTAGGATCCCTCTCCAAGACTGGGCCATGCTTCTATGCTGGGGTCCAAACAGCCAGGCTGCACCTGTGCTGTGACCGCCTCCCCCCGCCTTCTCTCCCCTTCCCAGGTCAGCCAGCAAGCCAGGACTGGCCTACGCCATTGCCACCGACCACGGCTGCATCTGGGATATGAAATTCTGCCCCAGCGGCGCCTGGGAGCCCCCTGCCACCCTCCACAAGGTACGAGGGGCCTCTGGGCGCCTGGTTCCCAGTGCGCTTGAGAGAGAGCCCAGGGGCTACCCGGGGGGGGGGGGGTAGCTGGCAGAGCCGGCCGCTTGCTGGGGCCCCCCAGCATGGCGTCTCCCAGCTCTCTCTCCTGTCCCCAGCAGTCACCCTCCCAGATGAGCCGCCTGGGGCTGCTGGCTGTGGCCTTCTCGGACGGCAAGGTGCTGCTGTACAGCCTGCCTCATGCAGAGGACCTGCGTAGCTCCCGGAGAGCCCAGGGAACAGGTAGGAAGAGCCGTGAAAAGACAGGGGGGGCTGGGCGCTGGGGCCTCTGCCATTGTGGTGCCCTTTGCGGGTGGGAACCAGCAGCTCTTTCCCTTCCTTTTCTTCCTTCCTTCCTTCCTTCCTTCCTTCCTTCCTTCCTTCCTTCCTTCCTCCCTCCCTCCCTCCCTCCCTCCCTTCCTTCCTTCCTTTCTTTCTCTCTTTCTCTTTCTCTCTCTCTCTCTCTCTCTCTCTCTCTCTGCCTTGCCTGGTGTTTTGCCAGCTCAGGGCTGTTTTATGGGGTGGCGGAAGAGAGTCTCTCACCCAAAACATTCTGGAAGAGGCAGCTGCCCCCTCCCTGGTGGGGCTGGGGGGGGCAAGCAGGGGCCTGGGTGCTCGGCCAGCCGTGTCAGCTAATGAGCCTTGTAATGATATCTGTCTGCAGGAATGATGGATGAGGGCTGCAGGCAGGCGACATTGGGGGGGGGGGCGCTCAGCCCTGCCTCCTCTGGCGGCCTCGGTGGGGATAAAGGAGGCTCAGCCCCACCTCCCCTCTCCCAACACGCCCTCCATGAGACTCCACTGCTCAGGCCTCTGCCTGGCAGAGCCTTCCAGGGCATCTCTGGCTGACAGCTGGCTCCCTAATGGAGGTGCAGCCAGCCAGCCTCGCCCCCCCCCCTTCATCTCCATCTCCTGATCCAAGGAGGACCTTGGAGAAGGCGGCTGCCCCAGTCCAAGACTCCTCTCCCCCCCCCCCCAGCCTGCTTTTTGAAGCAACTGCTCCACTGCCACCCTAAAAGCTATCAGGCAATTTCTCTGCAGGTGCCTTTTTAAAAGGGTCTCTTAAAAGGCCGGGGCTACAGCCAGCCTGAGTCACGAAATGAGGGTGCCGCCTGGAGATGGGAGAGCCCCGTTTGGTCCTGCTTTTTTGGGGGGGGGGCTTTGGCTTGAGCAGCCTGAGAATCCTAACCTTGCTTGCGTCAGGTAGGAGGGGGCGGCCTGGCTTGGCTGAGGTGGGGGTCGGGTGGCGCTTTCTCTCCCTGCCTCACAGCATCTCTCCCCTCCTCCTCCTAGGTGGGTCCTCCCCCCGGCACGCCATCTGCAAGGTACGTCCTGCCAGCCCCACAGAAGATCTGTTGGAGCCCCGTCCTGAGCCCTTCAAGCTGCCCGTGTTCTGAGGGGCAGGGACAAAGGGGGGCTCCCTGAGCTGCCTCCCTCATTGGTCCAGCTGCAGCTCTGGAGAGGCTGGGGCAGGAGTCGCTGAAGCCCCCTTTGCACGGGGGTGGGGGGTCAGGCCTGGAATCTTTAGCGTGCCAAGGTGGCACCCGACCCCTGAGTTTCTTCTCTGGCCTCCCACCCCCCCCCCCCGACTGCTCCTCTTCCTCCATCCCTGCAGGTCCAGTGCGTGGCCTCCCTGCAGGTGGGGGCCATCCAGGCCGGGAGCCCCTCCGACTGCGGACAGTGCCTCAGCTTGGCCTGGATGCCGGCGAAGCCTCACCAACGCCTGGCGGCTGGTTTCTATGATGGTGAGAGGGGAAAGCTCTGCAGCTGAAACTCCCAAGTGCCAAGGAGGCTCTGAGCGGGGGGGGGGTGCCCCCTGCCCCCCCCCGGCTTAGGCTCCCAATCCCAGCCTTCTCCTCGGAAAGTGATGCCCCTCCTCCTCTGGCAGTTGGATGGCCGCCTGTCAGGGATGCTTGAGTTCTGATTCTTGCTTTCAGGCGGCTGGGCTGGATGACCCTTGAGGTTCCCTCCAATTCTCCTCTCCCCCCCTTCTTCCAGGCACAGTGGCCCTCTGGAACCTGGCCAGCCGCTCCCTGTTGCAGCGAGTGCGTCAGCCGGACGGCTCCCTCAAGCTCTACCCCTTCCACTGCTTCCTAGCCCACGACCACGCGGTGCGCAACATCCAGTGGTGCAAAGCCAACAGGTGGGGACTTCCTCCGGCCTCCTTCCCCTCGCTGCCTGGGGGGAGACCCCCAAAGGGACCAAGCCCAGAGTGGGTCAGCCCTGCCAGGCCCTCCATCACTGAGCTGCTTCCCCCTTGCTCGCTCCAGCAACTTCATGGTGACGGCCGGGAACGACCGCAAGATCAAGTACTGGGACCTGCGGCGGCTGTACGAGCCGCTCAACAGCATCAAGCGCTTTCTGAGCACGGAGATCGCCTGGCTGCTGCCCTACAGTGGCATCACGGTGGCCCAGGACAACTGCTATGCCTCGTGAGTGGGGGGGAGCGGAGAGGGGAGGGCTGCTAGCCACGACGGCTGGGCTTTGCTTCCTGATCCCCGTGGCCGGAATCCTCAAGTGGGGAGGGGGCTGTAGCTGCTCAAATCCAGGGGATCTGCTTGGCAGAGGGTGCCCTCGCTCTGAGCCTCGGGGCAGCTGAAGACCTGCTCCCTCAGCAGGCGTCAGGCTGGCTCCCATGAAATTCATGAGCTGTTCTGGGATGGCGGTGGGGAGGGGGCAGGAGTGAAGAAGAGCTTCTGATGATGAGGCCGGTTTGGCAGGGGAATGGCCTACTTCCCGCCCCCCTCGCTCTTCACCCACCCCCCTCTTGCATTGCAGGTACGGCCTGTGTGGGATCCACTACCTGGACGCCGGCTACCTGGGCTTCCGGGCTTACTTTGTGGCCCCTCGGAAGGGCACCGTGTGGGTAAGCGGTGTCTCCTCCGCCTTGTGCGTTGGAGAGCAACACTGGGGCAACCTCGGGGCCCTGGGGGGCCTCTTATTTCTGGGGGGGGATGAAGAAGGGGGTGGGCCCAGGTGACGTCCCTCCCTCCCTCTTCCAGAGCATCTCTGGATCCGACTGGCTCAACACAGTGGCTGCCGGAGACGTCACGGGGGAGCTGGTGGCGGCCATGATGCCTGACCTGTCCGTCAACCCGCACAATGTCAAGCGTCCGTCGGAGCGCCGATTTGTAGGTGTCGCTGCTGCTGAGCGGGAGGGAGGGGGTCCATCCTCTAGATCCAGGGTGGGGGTCCCTGGGCCACCCCTCCCCTCACCCAGGGGATGAAGGGAGCTGCAGCCCCATGGATGTAGCCACAGAATAGTCCAGGCTGGATCCAGTGGGGAGTAGCAACTGAGAGAAGGGCTGAGGTCCTTCCCCTCAGACTGGTTTGGGGGCAGGGGCTGCTCAGTTGGTAGAGCAGGAGACTCTCCATCTCGGCCGTGGGTCCAAGCCCCACAGTGGGCAAAAGCTTCCAGCATTGCAGGGAGCTAGACTAGATGGCGCTTGAGGTCCCTTCCAACGATGATTCCATGAAGTGCTTTGAGTTGGAACCAAAAAGGTCTCCTTCCCCTCCAAGCAGCCAAGTTGTAAGCTTTCTCCTTCAGCCTCTTGAGAGCCGGGGAAAGTGCCAGGAAAGGGGACTCCTTTGGGGTGGGGGGCAGATTCTGGTGCTGGAAAATTTGGGGTGCCTCTGGCTCCTGTTGCGTGGGGGGGGCACGAAACCTCCCACTCGGGAGACCCACCCATAAGAACGTCAGAGGAGGCAGCTGGATCAGGCCAAAGGGTCCATCTGGTCCAGGCTGCTCTTCCCCACATGGCAAAATACCCCTAAGACCCTAGGAATGTGGATAGACTGCCTTGGGACCTGGAGGTTCCACAGAAACATAAGAAGAGCCCTGCTGGATCAGACCAGTGGGAGCCCCATCTAGTCCAGCGTCCTGTTCTCACGGTGGCCAACCTGGTGCCCACGGTGGGAAAGCTGCCCCAGGGCTGCCTTTGGGCAGGGCTGTTGTGCCTGGCAGCACCCCCTACCCGCCCTCTCGTCCTCGTCTTCTGCAGCCCGTCTACAAGGCCAGCCTGCTCCCCTGCAGCCTCCACAACCAGGAGGCGTCGGCAAGAGCCCCCGGCGAAAAGCTCATGGCCCCCGTGGAGGGCAGGACGTACCAGGAGTCCGTGGCCCAGAACTACATCCTCTTCCGAGACACAGACCTGGTGAGGAAACGGGAGGCTGGTCAAGGCGGGGGGCAAGGAAGGGGGAGACAAGGGGCTGCTTGAACCCCCTATGTCTCCCTGGAGGGGCAACCTGGGTGGCTTGGGCCAGGCAGAGCCCAGGTAGGCCTGGTGCCACATTGTGCTGGGGGGTCGCAGGGTGTGTGTCCCCTGCCCCCCCAAGTGTCCATTTGGCGTATCACTGGTCCCCAGTGCGCTGCTGTTCTGTGGTGTGTTCCTGGCTGATAAGGCTCCTTCCCAAGCCCATCAATCGCCGGCTGTCGGCAGGAGGGCCCCCATGGGATGTAGCTGCAGCCGCCCCGCCCCCCCCCCACTACTTGGCCTGGCCCCACCAACTCTCTCAGCCCCCCCCCCCCGTTCCCTCTCCAGAGGAGCTTCAAGAACATCTTCAGGCGGAAAGGGAGGAAGAAGCCCCTCCCGGCGGAAGAGGAGAAGGAGGGGGACGGACTGGGGCGCCTGCAGCTGGAGGCCGTGCACAAGGTGAGCGGGGGGGGGAGGCTCTACCCCTGTGAACTCCAGAATGGATTAGTGGGATCAGGCCACTGGGGGCCCTGTGAATCCAGCTTCCTGTTCTCACTGTGCCCCCAAGGGAAACCCGCAAGCAGAATCCGGCACAAGAGCAACAATGGACATTTGGAAGTGTCATGTATTGGCTCTGACTTGCGAGGTCCCATAGCAGCCCTCCTGTAAGAAGAGCCGGCTGGATCAGGCCACGGGGGGCTCAGCTAGGGCAGCATCCTGTCCTCCCAGTGCCCAGCCCAAGGCCTGGGGGAATCCCAAAGGCAGGATCCAGGCAAGAGAGCGCTCTCCCGCCCTAGAGGCAGGGCAGAGCCATCCTGGCCAGGAGCCCCCCAGAGCCCTCACCACCATTCATGGGGGCATTGCTGCCTCCTGTGGCAGGGAGTTCCGCAGTTTAACTGCGCTGCGTGAAGAAGGACTTTCTTTTATCTGTTTTGCATCCTCCAACCTTCTGCTTCATGGGGAAACCCAGCCAGGTGGGCGGGGTGTAAATAATAATGAAATTATTGTGATGGTGCACCTGAAAGTTCTAGCGTGGGGGGAGAGAGAGGAGAGCTTTCTCTTGGACGCTTTCCTCATGGCCTGGCCGTTCAGGCTCTTGGTCTCTCTGAGCCCCCTGGATCAGCCAGGGAGCAAGGCTGTCCCTCCTGAAGGAGGGGCAGGGTCCGTCCCCCTTCCCCGCCTGACGCCCTTCCTCTCCCGCAGGTGCGCTTCAGCCCCAACCTGGCCTGCCACACCTGGCTGCTGTCGGGGGGCCAGTCCGGCCTCGTGCGTCTGCACTGCCTCCAGGCCCTGGCCTCCCCCCCCAGCCGCAAGCTCCTCCGCGAGTGCCAGGCCCAGTTCAGCGCCATGTATGACACGGAGGAGCAGGCGGGCAGCCCTGCAGCAGAGCCCCCCGGGGCACACCCTGCGGTCAGCTGAGCAGGGCCCCCCCCCCCAGCACCAGCAGAAATCGAGGAGGAGGAGGAGGCAGGGATCTCGTTCGAGGCGCCCAGAGCCACGAGGGCATCTTGCAGGTCGTTGGCAGACTGGCTGGATCCTGGTTGCATTGTGAGGACGGACACGGCTACGGAGGAGCATGACCCCCGGTGGGCTTGTGGGTGTCTCCTTTCCCCTTGGGTGGGGCTGGGAGCGAGAAGCAGCCCCTGCCCCCAAACGGGACATCTCTCCATGATTGTGTGCTTTTGCCTCTGGGGCAGGGGGTGGGCGAGGGGGTCTCTCCCAGCCTGCCCTATGTGTGACCCACAGCTCCAAGGCAGGGAGGGGGTTTCTGGCCCAGTGGAACAACCCAGCTGGGGTTGGCTAGGCACGGGGGGCCCAGACCAGCTCCCTGCTAGATGCATTTTGGGCATTTTGCCCCGGCTGGGGCACAGCAGCCTTGCTCACATTGAGCTCATTCCTGGTCTTTAACTGTTGTTCTTATTAAAGTGTTTTGTTTCAAAGGCCGGCTCTTTCTTCCGAGGCCTGTGCTCTTGAAGGAAAGCCCCTCAAATCCCGCAGCATCTCCTGATTCTCCTGCCAGGAATCGGGCTTGGCATCTGCGCTGCTCAGTGCAAAGCTGGGGGAGAAGGCGGCGAGCCCCCCTCCATTTTTAGGCAAGGGGTTCTCAGGGGTTCCTGAGCTGGCATTCCTGCGTTGCAGGGGGCTGGACTAGAGGACCCTTGGGGATCCCTTCCGACTGGATGTAGGGGGCGCAGACACAGCTCCCCACCCCCGCCCCAAGGACTGGCAGACAGACTGGCGGGTTGGGCTGAGGCAGCTCACTTTATTGGAATCTCTGGTACTCGGAGCACTTGGTTAAGACAACACTTGGACACTCGACACGGTCGAAACACACACACACACACACACACACAGACGTGAACTCCACAAGGTCACAGGCACAAGGACACGTGAGTGTGGGGAGGGCGGGGCTTGCCCCCTCCGTAGGGGAGATCTCCCAGCAGCAGCGCTTCCTAGTTGCCGCTGGGCCAGGGGCAGCTGGGGGGCTGGCCTCTCCATGTGGGCCCCTCGCCCAAAGCATCTGGCAGGCAGTGGAGGCATTCCTGATCAGGAGGGCTGGGGAACTGGTTTCTGCCCCCCAGGGCAGCTCTGCAGAGGCCAAAGCGGCTCCCCCCTCCATGGCTTGGTCCCCATTGATGAGCAAGGGGTTTGCTTCCCTGCCTTTTTGAACTCCTGGCGAGACCACTTTGCTTTCGGCCCGGCCAAGCGGGTGGCGGGGGAAGGATCTGCCCTCATCTGTCATGGCTGCTTCAGTTGGGATTCCTGCATCGCAGGGGGTTGGGCTGGATGACCCTGGGGGGGGGGAGAACCCTCCCAATTCTGTACAGCTGTTTAAACTCCTAGGATGCCTTGCAGACTCGACTCCACGGCGGGGAGCTGGCTGGAAAGGGGACACACTCGTGCAAACACCGACGAATGGCAGGCCTCGCCTGGGGGGCTGGGTTGCATTTGCACACCAAAGACACTGAGGCAGGCAATGGGGTGGGCAGGAGCAGAGGGGCCCCCCGGGCCTGCCTGGAATGTGGCACGAAGAAGAACGAGCTCAGCCTCCTCTCCTCTCTGGCTGGGCAGCTGAGGCAGAGGAGGCACCCCCCCCCCCCGGGATTCCCAGCGCCTCCCGGCTGAGGCTGGCAGTTGGAGGGCACCAAGGGGGCAGCGCTGGGCTCAGTCCTGTGGGTCCTGGCACTGGCGGCAGCTGGCCATGTCGTCCAGGTAGCGTTCCACCTGGATGGTGCAGGAGACGAAGCCAAACTTGCTCTGCAGGACGGCTGTGGCCTCTTGCAGCACCGCCTCCATGTCGGCACCAGAGTCTGGAGGGGGGGGAGACAGAAGAAAGGGATCAGTTGGGCAAAGGCTGCACCAGCCTCAGCCTGCCATGCACACCCAAGGAGAGGCTGCTGCCCACAGGCAGGAAGTCCCAGGTTATGAACCTGGGAATCGAGATAGACTGCCTCTGCACCTGGAGGCTCCATAAGAACGAAAGAAGAGCTTGCTGGATCAGGCCAGTGGGCCCAGCCTCCTGTTCTCACAGTGGCCATCAGGGGAAACCAGCAAACAGGATCTGAGCACAAGAGCAACTCCTCTCCTACGGTTTCCAGCCCTGGCCTCCAACTGCCAAGACAGAGCATAGCCATTGTGGCTGGCAGCCATTGCTGGCCCTCTCCTCCATGGATGGGTCTGATCCTCTCTAAAGGAAGTGGCAGGAGCCTTGGGGTGGGGGGAGTATTGTTAGTATTGCTCACATTTAAAGCAACTCTGTCGCCCGAAAAGCCAGCTGCCACTTTATAGACCTGTTAAGATCGCTTCAGTCATCTGGGGGAAATTGTACTCCTATCACACCCTACAGAACATCATAGGGGGATGACCTGAAAAACAGACATTTTTCACCATTGCCCCTGTATTATGGGATGCCCTTTGCTTTAGAGGTCTTCTAAAGACATCCTTTCCCCCCAGGCTTTTCCTGATCCGTGAGATTGGGCCCTGTTATTTATTTATGTCGGTTCCCCAGATTCCTGATTTTATGCTGCTGTTTTACCGGTTCCATGTTGCATTTTTCTTTTAAATGAAACTTTTTTAAATGGTGCACCACTTTGAGTTTTTAAAATATTAAGTGGCTTATGAAATGCCTTTAAATGAATAGATAACATTCCCAGCTATACCCACTGATTTTTAAAACAAAATAAAAAATAAAAAAATTCCTTCCAGTAGCACCTTAGAGACCAACTAAGTTTGTTCTTGGTATGAGCTTTCGTGTGCATGCACACTTCTTCAGATTTTTGTCCTGGATAGACATGTTTTGCTTTTGAGGCATTTTAAACTCAGGGTAGCATCCTGAAATGTCCCCCCACCTGCAGTCTGAGGTGGTACAGTCCCCACCCCCCTTGCCTGGGGCTTTTGCCCTCTCTGGGGCTGCTGGATTTCCTGCAGGGGGTCCCAGGTGCTCAGAGCCAGGGTGGGGTGGGGGGCTTACCAATTGCCAGGTGCACAGCCACCACGTGATGGCTGAGGGTCAAGGCCCAGAGGTGGAGGTTGTGAGCCCCCTTCACGCCTTTGACGGACAGCAGCACTTCCTTCACGGCTTTGAACTCCACACCCCGCGGAGAACCTGGAAGAGAGGGCAGCAGGGTGGAGCACAGACTTGACTGGGGTCCCTCCAAACCCCCAGCTCCCTTCCTGACTGGCATACCCTGGAGCAGAGCAAGGGAGGGGCACCTCCTGCTGGAGATGATCACTCAGTGGTGTAGCGGGAGGGGGGGTCACAGGGGCAGTTGCCCTGGGCAAAAAAGTGTTAAGGAGTGCAAAATTTCAAACACCCGGTGCAGCCTTAAAACAGCTGTGCGCTTCCACCGCTGGGCTCTGTTGAAAATGGCTTCTCCATGCGAACCATGCGGCCACCAGCAGACAAGGCGGGTGCCAGGAGAGGTAAGCAGGGTTGCCAGATGCAGACTCCAGTCCAGTGGTGGACAGACATTTGGGGGGCCCTGAAGATCAAACTGTCATGGGGACCCATTTGCAAACAGCAACAAGGTCTGCATAGCCCCTGTCCTCTTCTTCAGCTGGTCTGTTCCACAACTGATCACCCCACCTTGGCAAGATCTGTGCTACTGACTCTTTGGGATTGTTGAAATGCATACAACAAAAAGTAATCCAATTGTGCCAATCCGATTGGGTCTACAAGACCCAATGTTTTTAAGCAATGTGGACTCAAGTCACTTCTGGGGCTCCTCTGGAATGAGGGGCCCTGAAGCTCCTTAGTTTCACAGCATGGCTGTCCGGCAGGAACCCTGACCAGGAGCACACCTGTTTGGAGTGGAGGATGTGCAGCAAGGCCTTCTTGGGGGGGGGGGGAGAGATATTGGAAGATGCAGCCCTGCATCCATGGCAGATCAGCAGCAGGATGACTCCCTGGCAAACTCCGCTAGGTCAGGGCTTGGCAAGCGGTGCCCTCTGGAGATTGCTGGAATACAACTCCCGTCATCCCTGACTGGCTGGGCTGATGGAAGTTGGAGTTCAGCCGTATCCAGAGGGTGACAGGTAAGCTGCCCCTGGTGCCAGCCTTGGCTGCATGAGTCTCCTGTTGCAGAATCTTGGAGACAGACACTCCCTGGGCGATTTGTCTTGACGCCTGGAGTCTAAAGGTGCCTCATGCCAAGGCTGAGCCAGTCACTTGCAGAGGGACTGGCCCCTGTCTCTTCCCCTCTGCCTTCCCCTTGGCCCTCCCAGCTCCTCCTGCTTCCCTGCTGGCTTTCGGGTGGTCTTGGGCACCCTTTGATGTTGGCTTTGCAACCAGTGCCCTGAGCATCACCAGGCCTGGGGCAGGGAAGGGACAAGGAGGTCCGGCTGGAGTTGCACCAGGATTTTATTCCTCAGACTTCCCTTAGCCGGTTAACAAGGTCGGGGTTGGAACTCACCTTCCATGAGCACCCGGAAGACGTCGCGGAGGATGGTCACAGTGGAGCCCACCACAAAGACCGAGAAGAGGAAAGTGCTGATGGGGTCTGCAATCTTATACTGGGGCTGCAAAGCAGAGGAGGAGGAGAGGCAGGGATAGACACAGACAATATCCCTGCACTAACACACAGGACAGAGGACCCCTAGAACAGATGTAGGGGGCAAGGGGGAAGGGAGGGGGCAGCCCTATTCCCCAGGCAGAAGTCCTTGCACGGATGTGACACACTCCTCAGCGCTACTTTGGATCCAACCAATTGTTGCTTTGGTACGTAAATTTTGTTAATTAATTAATTAAGTCTAATAAGTGGAGGGGGAGTAGCCTCCACTTCAGAGATGCAGCTGCCTCGCTCTCTGTGGTTCCTGCAGGGGGAACTGGACCCATGGAGTGGAAGCTGCAGGGAAGCAGGCATGCCTGGACATTCAGGGGGAAGAGGACCTCTTGGGCCACAGACAGGCTCCCTGGTGAGGTGGCAGGGTTGGCTCCACCACCATTTGCCACGATCAGGAAATATTTAAATAAGAACCCCCATGGTGCTCTGATTCTTAATTTGTGCTGCTTTTTTAATTTGGCCATTTAAACTGATCTACTGCATCGTTTGTATTTGATGCATTGTCCCTCTTAATTGCGATGGGTGCCTGGTCAATGCAAAAAAAGGAAAATCTCTTTAGCTGTGATTCCTGCATTGCAGGGGTTGGACTAGATGACTCTTGGGGGTCCCTTCCAACTCTACCATTCTATGATTCCATGGAAACAGACAGCACTTCAAGGAGGGAGGCTCTGGGTCCCTATCCAGAGCAGGATGCCTGGTCCCCCTACCTTGAAGTAGATGACGGTTGCAGCCACGAAGACCCCGATGCTCTGGAGCAGGTCCCCCACCACATGCACAAAGGCGGCTCGGACGCTGGTGTTGCTGTGGGTGGGCACTGCAGGCGCACCGCAGGGGCTCTCCCCAATCCTCTCGTAGCCCCCCGTGCTCACCCCGTGGCTGTGGGGGGAGCCCGACTGGTGCAGAAGGTAGGCCATGCTGCAGAGAGGGGTGGCAAGAGCTATGAGCCAAGGCTTGGGGGTGGGGGACACACCCTTCTCCTCCCAGGGCAAGGCAACCATTGGGGTCCCATCCCAGACCCTCCAAGTGTTTTCCAGGGACAGGGACATCCCTTCTTGGGGATGTCTCACTTTTCCTTAGGATGTCCCTATTTCCATTGGAGAAATGTTGGGGGTTATGGGGTTATCCGACCCCCGAGCCGTGTGAACGCAATCCTGTATAGGGAAGGGTGTTTTTAATGGTTAATGTTCTATTATGATTTTATATATGTTGGAAGCTGCCCAGAGTGGCTGGGGCAACCCAGTAAGATGTGTGGCATATAAATAGTAAAATTTTCCTATCAGAAAACATAAAGGATAATCCGAGAAGTAATTTATTGAAGAGTGGAATGGTTTTCTATGCTATTTAACAAAGAGGTGCGACATGAACACGGTTTATGCTTTGGATTAACTCTTGTAGTACAATCGTAAAGGAAATAAATAATAATGATAAAATAACGAGTAAGATCAGAGTGTTATAGATCAGTGTTAGACCAATCGATGTCAGAGTTGAGGCCGATTAATAAAATTCTTTTACATTTAATCAATAGAGAGAAGGATTAGGGAAGTTGACATTTATATTTAACTAAGTTTGTGTTTAGGATTAATGTAAATATGAAATTGTTCTGGTAATATTTGCATTGTTTTTCTGTATTTTTGTATTTTTTCTTTTTCATATCTTGTTTTGGTAAAGAAGTAGTAGAATTTTAATAATAATAATAATAATAATAATAATAATAATAATAATTTATTATTTATACCCCGCCCATCTGGCTAGGTTTCCCCAGCCACTCTGGGCAGCTTCCAACAGAACATTAAAATACAATAATCTATAAAACATTAAAAGCCTCCCTAAAAAGGGCTGCCTTCAGATGTCTTCTAAAAGTCTGGTAGTTGTTTTTCTCTTTGACATCTGGAGGGAGGGCGTTTCACAGGGCGGGTGCCACTACCGAGAAGGCCCTCTGCCTGGTTCCCTGTAACTTGGCTTCTCGCAGTGAGGGAATCGCCAGAAGGCCCTCGGCACTGGACCTCAGTGTCCGGGCTGAACGGTGGGGGTGGAGACGCTCCTTCAGGTGGACTCTCCTTCCTTGGAGGTTTTTAAGCAGAGGTTGGGTGGCCATCTGTCCTGGATGCTTTAGCAGAGATTCCTGCATTGCAGAGGGGTGGACTAGAGGACCCTGGAGGGTTCCTTCCAACTCTACCATTCTATGATGCTATGGAGGTTTTTGAGCAGCGGTTGGATGGATGGCCACCTGGCAGGGATTCCTTAGCTGTGGTTCCTGCATAGTGTGGGCTTGGGCTATAATGATTTGAACTGACCAGAGGTGGCCCCTGGCAATGGAATCCCGGATGGTGCCTGAGAATCCGTCCTCCGCCTCCCCCAGTGCCCCACGCCAGGCCTCACATGATGTTCACGCCCACAGCGCAGGCCGAGGTGCCCAGCATGGCGGAGGCTTCGATCTCGTAGTCGTTGCTGATGATGCGGGCCGAGGCCAGGTAGACCAGCACTCCCGTGACGATCCAGATGGAGAGGACCGAGGCCAAGGCGCCCAGCGTCTCTGGGGGGGGGTGGAGTTGGGAGGGGAGAGGGAGATGCCAGTCAGGGGTGCCTTGCCAAAGTAGCACTGTGCCTTCCCTCCAAGTTGGGGAGCACCAAGGCCAGCTCTGGGCCTTTTCCCCGAGGCTGCCTGGAACCCGAACCCAGATCAGCAGGTTGGGGGACTTTCCTGGGTCTCTCGGACCTGCCTGCTTGTCCCCAAGGCCAGTTGGCAGAGGAGTCCCAAGAAGACTAGAAGGCTGGCACTGGGCCAGGGAGACCTGCTGCTGCCAAATCTTCACTTGGCCCCCAGGTTCATGACTTAGCCCACCTCTCATTCTCACCCTAGCCTACCTCACAAGGTTGGCGGGAAGCTGAAACACCGCTCCAAGGTCTGTCGAATAAAGAGCAGGGTGGGGGACTTTTGGCCCAACAGGTGTTCCTGAACTACAACTCCCATCAGCCCCAGCAAGCAGGGCTGGTAGCCAGAGGTTGGTGGGATTCGTAGTTTGGTAACGCCTGGAGGGTTCCCTGCAGCTGGAATGGGACATGATTGCCTCCTGGCTCCTGCAGGGAATTCTTTCGGCTCCCCACAAAATGGGCAGCAGGGAGGAAGAAGATGGGTGGGGGGCAGGAGAGGAAATGGACCCTCCCCAGCAGGATCAGAGAAGAGGCGCAGAAAAGCCAAGTCAAGCCCTGGCAGCAGGGAAGGCCCCTTGGAGAGTCTGGGGGTCTTTCACTTTGTGGGGAAGCCATCAAAAAAGCCTTTTGATCTCTTTCAAAGGCTGAAGAGGCAATTTGAATCCACTTCTTCTTCTCTTTTATCCTCCATCAGTCTTCCCTCCACCCATTTGCCTTCTGCCTTTTTCAGGGAACAATTTGTGAGCCTCTCTGGCTCCTTGACTGCCTGGCTCTGTTCTGCCACTACTTCAGAGGGAAGCAAGCAGGGAAGGAAGGAAGGAGGGAGGGAGTCACCCCCCCAAGCAGCCTTTGAACTGTAATGGGAGAAGCATCTCACTGCTGCTGCTGCTGTTGCCACCCCAAATGGGGCACCCAGAGGCCAGTCGGCTTGGCAGGCCCTCCAAAGGCTTCCTTTCCGCACTGCCTGATTAAGGCTTTCCTGCTTTTTGGGGGATGCAGTGCAATTGCTGAGAGCCACCAGCTGGCCTCTTGGGCTGAAGATTGTGGTGGCAAAGGGGCGGTGGTGGGAGAAGCGGGTGGGCAGCTGGGCCAGGAGTGAGGCAGCAGCAGCAGCCGTGACCCTGGGCTGCCCCTTGGGAGAGGCCCCTCATGCCCCTGCGGGACGGGCGGGGTGGGCACCCGGGTGGAGGATCTGGAGGTACCTGAGCGGTGCCAGCCGAAGCTCATGATCTTGGTGGCCGGGCGCGTGGAGACCCAGAGGGAGAAGAGACTGACGCCCATGCTGCCCATGTCTGTCAGCAGGTGGGCTGCGTCTGTCATGATGGCCAGGCTGTGAGCCAGGTACCCACCTGAAAGGCAAGCAGAGCTGTGTTGTGGAGAGAGGGGTGAAGGGCTGCGGGGAGGGAGGCCCTGACTCTAACCAGGAGACCCTCTCAAGCCCCTTTTAGGCAGACTTCCTGGGTCTAGTGCTGCTTCCGTGTTTTATCTCCTCTGCCCTTTGAGGGTTTTTTGCTGTGTCAGTCGCTTGGCTGTCAACTGATTCCTGCTCATTGTCTTAATAAACACCTTGAAAGAGACCTCGGAAAGTCAGCAAAGAACTGCAAAACAGATAAAATAAATGTGAATCAAATGAAAATTGAAACATCCTCTCTCAGCCACAAAGTGTAGGAATGGATTCAGGCACTAGGAGAAGGTAAATTTTTTTAGTTATTTTTCTTCTTTGCTCACATGAGTGAGATCAGCAGAGTACCACCCTTTGCAGCTTTAAACTTGGAAGCTAAGGCAGATTTGATTTAACCTTCTAGAAACAATAATCCAGGATGCTTGAAGACAGGCTGGATTTTCCTGGTCTTACCCCCTGAAAAACAACAATCACACCAACATTGTTTTGTGAAGAAGTAAAAGTAGTATTTACTTACATAATCTAAGTCTTGAGGCAGCCATTACAGTAGCAAAATGAAGGCAGGTTTGTAACTACTATCTAAGTTACAAAAGTATAAAAAGTATAAAATTCATAAATGGTGCGTGTGTGGTCATCTTGAAGAAAGAGAGGGCTTCCGAGGCAGGAAAGAAGCATGCCAAGACAGACAAAGGAAGTGATTTCACAGAGTTCTCTCTAGCAAATTTTACGGGAAAAGCTCTGTGAGCCTCAGCCCCTTCATGTGCCCATCTGGCAAAACATGACTTGTTGGCTTGACTGCAATAATATCCCAGAGGAAGCTCCCTGGGTGTTTGGCCCTTTGTCTCTCAGGTGACCTCATCCACCTGGAAGGAGAAAAGCAGGTGGCCATCTGCGCTCCCTCCCAACAGGTGTGTTGCCCTATGTTCCTTGAAGAAAGAAGAGGAACCCCATGGAGTCACAGAGAGCTTTTCTGTGGCTCTGAGCCTCTCTTGGGTCAATGGAAGTGCCTGCCACCGGCTTGGTGATCCATGAACCTCCCTCCCAGAACCGCTTCCCAGTCCCACTGACCTATGACCTCTCCGATCATGAAGAGGAAGCAGACCCCGCAGGCGATGCTGAGCTTCCGCTGGGCCTGGAGCTTCAGCTGGCTCTGGCTGGGGGAGCAGGGCCCCAGGTGGCAGTGGGGGGCCAGGCGGCGCTCCATCTCCAGGCCCGCAGGCACCTCCGCATGCCCGTTCTCCAGGGGAAGGCTGGGGAAGGCATCCTGGGGGCCTGCAAACAGACTGAGAGAAGGCAGGAACATCAGGCGAGGCTCAACCCCCACAAAATACGCTACACATGCAGAGAATTAGCCCCCTCCTTCCTCATGCCACCCACTGCTGCCTTGTAGAGTCATTCCCCCCCCCCTTTTAACATCTTTAATTTTTATGTAAAGCATGCAACCCAATAAAATATAAGACAAACAGGAACAAACACCCGACACGAGCCAGAACAAATCACAGACTGGGTGTCTACCCACAAACTGAAGCGAAGGAGTTAGAAGTAATTTTGCAGATTCAGGAGAAAAATGAATAGCAGTGTAGAGTTGGGTATGTTTAGCCGGGGGGGAAGAGGAGGCTGAGAGGTGACCTGAGAGCCATCTTCAAATATCTAAAGATGGAGAGAGCTTGCTTTCTCCTGCTCTGGAAGGGACAACCCATGTCGAGGGATTCCAATTTCAAGAAAGCTCAGAGCTGTTTGACCAGGGCTTGGAAGGGGATGGACTCTCCCTTACTGGCTGCCTGTCAGGGATTCTTCTGCTGCAATTCTTGCATTGCAACTGATTGGACTAGATGACCCTTCAAACTAGACAATTCTATGATCCCATGATACCAGAAAGTGGAGGACTCTCCTTCCTTGGAGGGCCATCTGCCTGAGATTCTCTAGCTGTGATTCCTGCATTGCAATACAGGGTCATTAGGAAAGGTATGTAAAAAAGACGCCACAATGCCAGTGCTGGTCTCCTGGCTTTCCTAAGGGAGCAAATGCATCTTGATCTGTCAAGGTCTCTGTTTTAATCCACCCAGGGGATTCTGGGCAGTGGGCGCATTCCAGGCTGCACAGGAAAGCCACACAGGTCAATACCAAGCCTTGAATTAAGGGCACTTTCTGTGGGATGTATAACACTGGTGCAGTCAATCACAACATTCCTAGAGTGTACACAAAGGGGACTTGGTCCTCCAGGTAGAGTTTCCTGTGCCAAGACTGAAATCACTTCCTTTGTGTGACCAGAAGTGGGAGTGGCCTTACCTGTAGCTATTCAAAGATACAGGTGAGCTGCTACTCTCCCTCTCTTCCCACCAGGACTTCGAAGAAGCAACAACTCAAGTGAAGATGCTCTCTTGGCTTCCAGCCGAGAGAGGCCACATGGAGTCTCCTCCCATAAGGAGAGACTCCACATGTACATACATTTAATCTAAGCTAGCCTGCCTTCTGAGACTTATATATTCTTGGATGTTTGTGAGTAAAACCTTTATACTTTTATAAGCTTATGTGTTGTGTATTTTCTTTTAAGAGGGAACCAGGGGAATTATATGCCAGGATCTGCCTTGTTCTAGAAGTTCATAGGAACTTAAACGCCACGCTTTGCTGCGCTTTATTGGGGATGAGAAACTCTGCTAGTTTGGAGCTTGTTAGCACAAGCTGGGATAGGAAATATTAATCAATATTCCCTCATCCACATTCCCTCTCATCTCCTACAAAGGGTTTTGAGGCCCAGAACTGCGTATTTTGTGTATTTTTAGAGGATTGCTTTGGATTGTGATTTTTGGCAGAGTAGAATTTTTCTGTTTGTACTTCCTGGTAAGCACATGGTCTTTTGTTCTCCATTGTGCTGTGAAAGGGGGATTAGCGACCCCTCCCCTCCCTCAGAGCTCACAGACCTCAGAGGCAGTGAAGATTAGTTTGCATTTTGAGATTTTTAAGTTTTGATTTTTGAATTTTAGCCATTTTGGGAATTTTTGAAATTTTGGAAATTTTCAAATTTTTGAGGATTAAGATGGCAAGCTCAGGATTTGATAGTGAAGCAAGATCAAGCTTTATGCTGCTGAATGATCGTAATTTTGTGCAATGGAAGCAGCGCCTTTTAGTGCATCTTGGTGCAAAGCGAGTTCTTAAAGCTGTAATAGATCCCAAACCTGATTTGGCTGATTTAAGCTCAGATGATTTAACCAAGATAGCAGATTGGGAGAAGCAAAACAATGAAGCTAAACACATAATTTTGTGCAGTTTGAAAGATGAACATTTATCTCTGATTGACTATGAAAGTGATGCATCTCAGATTCTAAAAGATATTGAGAGGGTTTATGCA
The DNA here is from genome assembly GCA_034641385.1 of Darevskia mixta. Taxonomy (NCBI): domain Eukaryota; kingdom Metazoa; phylum Chordata; class Lepidosauria; order Squamata; family Lacertidae; genus Darevskia; species Darevskia mixta. The sequence continues at coordinate 2,145,265 of JAWWNH010000142.1, read as the reverse complement.
CAATCATCAGAGAACTCTTATAGACATTTATTGGATAAACTGCTGAAGTTAAAGATGAATTCCAAAGAACAATTTACAGGGCATTTTAAGGACTTTAATGAAATTGTTCAAAGGATTGCCCTAACTCCCAGAGCTTTTGATGATGCAACCAAAGTGACTTTTATGCTGGCATCATTAGGAAAAGAATTTACTTCATTTAAGAGTATAATGGATCACACCAGAGATTTGACTTTTAATGAACTAGTAAATCACTTAAGAGAGGAATGCAGAGATTACCTTGATTCTCCACAAAGGAATCCAAGGAGGGACACAAGTTATGTTTCTAAGCAATTTCCCAAGTCTAAGGAAGTGTCCAAAGAATTAATATGCCATAACTGCAATTTAAAAGGGCACATTGCAAGGAGTTGCCAGAAGCCCAAGAATAAGTCCCGCCCCTTTCAACCAAAAGGTGAAAAGAAGGGGGGTCACGAGCGTACATTTCTACTGCAAGAAAAGAGTTTAAATGTGCAAAGAAATGAAAGGAAAAGTGACCAATTTATTTTAGATTCGGGAGCTACAAGCCATTTTGCGCATAAAAGAGAATATTTCAGAGAAATTAATGATAGTGAATGGACTGAAATCCAGATTGCTGATGGAAATGTTCTAAAATCACAAGGTGCAGGTTCAATGCGTTTGAAATTCAAGGTGAACAATGAATCTCTTGAAACAACTGTGCCTAATGTTCAATATGTCCCAGAATTGAATTGTAACTTGCTTAGTGTGTCTGCTTTAGACAAGAAAGGTTTCAAGGTTACATTTGCCAATGGAGAATGCAATGTAACGAAAAATGATGAGGTTTATGCTCAAGGGAAACTAATCAATGGTGTTTATGAGATTAACGTTTCAGAAAACCAATCAGCACAAGTCGCCCAATCCAAGCAGAAGCATGAAGCAGATCTGGAGCTCTGGCATCGAAGACTGGGTCACCGGGATATCAGAGTCATCCAGGAACTGCAGAATGGAGATCTTGTGAGAGGTCTACAGGTAAACAAAAGTAACACACCCACACCAAAGTGTATAACTTGTGTAAGTGAAAAAGGAGTCAAACCTTCTTTCCCACGTTGTGCAGAAAATAGAAGCACAAAAGTTCTGGACATTGTGTACACTGATTTAGCTGGACCTATGAATATACCTTCCTTAGGAGGAAATAAGTATATTTTGATATTTTTGGATGATTATTCAAGGTTTTGTGTGGGATACCTTCTCAAAGAGAAGAGTGAAACAGTGGAATTGTTCAAGCAATACGTAAGCATGGTCAAGAACAAATTCCATCGAGCACCCACCACCCTAATGTCCGATAATGGTGGGGAGTTTTGCTCACGTGAAATGGAAGCTTTCATGGCTCAGGAAGGCATAGCACATGTGACCACAGTAAGCTACACACCTCAACAAAACTCTATTGCTGAGAGGAAATTTAGGTCCATCCTAGAGATGACAAGGTGTATGCTAAAAGGATCCAACTTGTCGAAGAAACTTTGGGGTGAGGCAGCAAATACTGCGATTTATATACAGAATAGGCTGCCAACAAAAGGCACAGAGCGCACGCCATTTGAACTTTGGCATGGAAGAGTCCCAAATTTGTCACACATACGTGTATTTGGAAGTTTGTGCTATTACCACGTGCCCAAGGAGCACAGACACAAACTTGACTCCAGAGCAAAGCCTGGTATCCTAGTTGGATACGCTTCTGGAGGAAAAGGCTACAGAGTTGTGGACTTACAAACAGGGAAAACAAGTTCACATCACGTGATTCATTTTGAGGAGTATGAAAAGGCTGACACAAGGAACACAGCAATTGACTGTTCCAATGAGCCACCAACAGAGGAGTTTGTAAGTTTTCCTTTTGAAGCCATACCAGAAACTAATCCACCTCCTAGTATTGTACCTCCTAGTGTTGTAGCACCCCCTGCAGATGACACCCCAGAAGACGCGGAGGACCAGATGTCAGAAGGCTCCAGAGACGAAGAGGACCCGTATGCAGGGATGCCGCCATTGGAAGGAGATGAGGAAGCTGATGCGGTTCAACAAGAGCCAGAGGTCAGACGTTCCTCCAGGTCCAACAGAGGCGTTCCACCACTACGACTGTCCTACTTTGCAGGGTCGGCGCCACCACAGGAACCTTCCACGTGGGAACAGGTTCAACGGTTGCCAGCTGCTGAGGCCAGTCTCTGGAAGCAAGCCGCGCAGGAAGAGATGGATGCACTGCATCGCAACAAGACCTGGACCCTGACAGAGCTACCTCCTGGTAAGAAGGCAATTGGGTCCAAGTGGGTGTTCAAGCTTAAGAAGGGGAGGTGCAACGCTACAAAGCTAGGCTTGTAGCACAAGGATTTTCACAACAGTATGGCGAAAATTATGATCAAGTATTTGCGCCTACAGTGCGATATAGCAGTGTTAGATTACTCCTAAGTATTGCAGCCTCTAAAGGGATGAAAGTCCGTCATGTCGACATAGCAACAGCTTTTCTTCATGGGACGATTTCTGAACAGATTTATATGAAGCAGCCCAAAGGCTTTATCAAGCAAAATGAGGCACATCTTGTATGTAAACTTCAGAAAGGAATTTACGGTTTGAAACAAGCTGCAAGAGCATGGAACCAGAAATTACATGAAATGCTGGTTCAGCTTGGGTACAAGCAGTCAACAGCTGACAAGTGCCTGTACACTAAGAACAGAAATGGACAATTCTCTTACATTCTGGCTTTTGTCGATGATTTATTAATATCAACGTCCAATGACAGAGACTATAAAGACATAGTCAGACATCTCAACAAAGAGGTGGAAGTAAAGGAATTGGGACTTGTCCAGTATTACTTGGGAATTCAAATTGAGAGAGAAGAAGACGGCTCATTTCTTCTCAGCCAGAAGCAGAAGATAATAGAACTGATAGAAAGCATGCAGATGCAAGGTGCACACCCTGTCGCGACACCCATGGCCACAGATTTTCTAAAGAATCAGCAAGATTCGAAGCTGCTGCCAGACAACAGCGAATACAGGTCAGCGATTGGTAAACTTTTGTATTTGGTTACTACCAGCAGACCTGACATAGCAAGTGCAGTGGGGATCCTAAGCAGAAAAGTGAGTTCTCCCACTGAACATGACTTGGGTGGGGTCAAGAGGGTGGTGCGTTACCTCAAGGGTACAATGAATTGTAAATTAAGATTGCCAGCTGTAAGGGACCCTAAGTTGGTTGGGTACAGTGATGCAGATTGGGCTGGGGATAAGGCGGATTACAAATCCACAAGTGGTTATGTTTTTATGTTTGGAAATGCACCTATCATTTGGGGCAGTTATAAACAGAAATGTGTAGCCTTATCGTTCACAGAGAGTGAATATATTTCAGCTTCGGAAGCATGCAGAGAGATCATCTGGCTGGATCAACTCCTGACAGACTTTGGTTTGCCGAGAAAAGGACCTGTCAGCTTGATGGAGGACAATCAAGGCTGCCTGCAGCTAGCGCAAACCGAAAAGTTCCTTGCACGTTCAAAACACATTGGGGTCAGGTATCACTTCATTCGCCAGATGATCCAAGATGGACTAGTAGAAATGTCCTACTGTAATACTCAGGAGATGACTGCGGACATTCTCACGAAACCCTTGCCACGAGAGAGTTTCCAGAACCTGCGTGTCAAGCTGGGACTCTGGGTGGTTGAATAAAGTTGTTTTATGTTTGTTAAATGTTGTTCAGACTGAGAAGGGGTTTGTGGGATGTATAACACTGGTGCAGTCAATCACAACATTCCTAGAGTGTACACAAAGGGGACTTGGTCCTCCAGGTAGAGTTTCCTGTGCCAAGACTGAAATCACTTCCTTTGTGTGACCAGAAGTGGGAGTGGCCTTACCTGTAGCTATTCAAAGATACAGGTGAGCTGCTACTCTCCCTCTCTTCCCACCAGGACTTCGAAGAAGCAACAACTCAAGTGAAGATGCTCTCTTGGCTTCCAGCCGAGAGAGGCCACATGGAGTCTCCTCCCATAAGGAGAGACTCCACATGTACATACATTTAATCTAAGCTAGCCTGCCTTCTGAGACTTATATATTCTTGGATGTTTGTGAGTAAAACCTTTATACTTTTATAAGCTTATGTGTTGTGTATTTTCTTTTAAGAGGGAACCAGGGGAATTATATGCCAGGATCTGCCTTGTTCTAGAAGTTCATAGGAACTTAAACGCCACGCTTTGCTGCGCTTTATTGGGGATGAGAAACTCTGCTAGTTTGGAGCTTGTTAGCACAAGCTGGGATAGGAAATATTAATCAATATTCCCTCATCCACATTCCCTCTCATCTCCTACACTTTCTGGCAGAAGAATGCTCTTCTTCCGGGTTTGGCTGCCCCTGCCATGCCCCTCACCAGCTCATCAAGCCTCCTCACACCCCCTTGGAGCAAGGCGAGGTCTTTTGTCAGCGCCTGGCCTGATCAGAAAGATGCACCATGTCAAGTGGTCCCAAGAGCCTCGCTGGGGAGGGAATTAATAGCCAAGCTGGCTCCGTGACTGTGGCTAGCCTCCTGGGGCTGCGGGGAGATTTAATCATCTTCCGCCTGGCAGGAACTGGAGAGCTGTGATGCCCCTGGACAGTTTTGGCCACGGTGGCTGCCTTGCTGCCAGAAGGACCCATTTGGGGAGGCAGCTGGGCCCAGGAGCCGAGCTAGGGGGTGCTGGGCTTGCAGGAAGGAGGCAGCCCAGAAAGCCAGAGGGCAGAATCCTAGAATTGGATTCTTAGAACGGTCATCCAGTCCAACCCCTTGCAATGCAGGAATTTCAGCTCAAGCATCCAACACAGCCAATGGGCTGGGCCATATCCTTATGAAAACCTGCTTTTCTCCAAATAGTCTGGCACAAGGGACTAAAAAGGAAGGTCGGAAATGCTGACCTGTTAGCCACAGGTCTCAGTGTAGAGAAGCCATTGGTGGCTGGCGGAGAATCTCCCCCTCTTCTGGGTGGCACGGAAACCTGCACTTGAGTCTTCCTTTGAAATATCTCAAGGGCCCCCCAGTTGGGTTCAGGCTGAGGGCTTTCAGTTCAGTGGGTGGGTGCGCACGCCCAGACACTAACGGGACTGGTACAGCGCCCATTTCTCCCACTGCACCTGATGACTTTCTGTCTGCTGCATCAAGAGAGTTCCCTTTGCTCGTCCCTATTTCCCAGGAACAGTTCTAGATTTACAGAAGCTGTCCCGGTTTCTGATTAGATTCTGGAATGTCTTACTTTTCCTTAGGACAGTGATGGCTAACCTTGACACCCCAGATGTTTTGGAACTACAACTCCCATCATCCCTAGCTAACAGGATCAGTGGTCAGGGATGATGGGAGTTGTAGTCCCAAAACATCTGGAGTGTCAAGGTTAGCCATCACTGCCTTAGGACATCCCTATTTTCATCAGAGAAATGTTGGAGCATATGGAGTTATGCTGCCCCAAAGCCAAGGAGAGAAGTAACTATAAAGGTTTTTTTTTTAAATGTTTTATTATGTTTTTACATATGTTGGAATCCACCCAGAATGGCTGGGGCAACCCAGTCAGACGGGCAGGGTATTATTATTATTATTATTATTAGATGTCCCTATTTTCATCGGAGAAATGTTGGTGGGCATGGAATGGCTGCCGTGAAAAACTCAGGAAGAATTATCCTCCATTCGTGTCCGTCCCCCCCCCCCCAGCTTGCAGGCCTTTCTCTCCTCGATTATCTCACGCCTGGGAGCCTCCCAAGCGGCTCCCCCCCCCACCTGCAGAGCAGTATCACGTGGTCCCTTCCGCCCCCTCCCACCCACGGACGGCTGCTGCTGCTCTTCTCTCCATCACTTGCCCCCGCAAAATCCTTTCTCCTTCTCCCGCCTCCCCCCGCAAAGACTGGCTCCCGCAGGCGGTAGAGAGAGAGAAAGGAGCCGTCGAGGGGCGCTGCGCCTCGTTCTGAGCAGGGCCCCGATCCAGGGAGCGTAGCTCATGCAGTCCAGACATTTTGGGGGGGGGGGCTTTTCCTTCTCGTCTATACGCACAAGCTGGAGCAAGAGACCCACGTCAAGATCATGCGTGTCTGTGTTTCGAGTTTGTGTGAACGCGCGCGTGTTTTCCTTTCTGCGGAAGTTGGGGGTGCCCCAGCCAGGAAAAGAGAACGGGCCGGAGGCGCAGGCAGACCAAAGGAAGCCTAGGGCACGCGGAAGCACGACCTCCGAAGGCCAGAAATGGGGGGGGGGGGGAAGAGACGGGATATAAAAAGAGCTTGGCTGGATCAGACCAACGGCCCATGAACTCCAGTACCCTCTTCTCACAGTGCCCCCCCCAGGTAAGAATGGGAGGATGGGGAACCCGCAAGCAGGACCCGGGCCCCGAAGCAGCGCTCTCCCGTCCTGGGGATTCAGAAGCATCGCTGCCTCCGAGTCCAACCCTGCAACGTTTCCTGGCTCCAGCCCCTGGGTAATTTGGGCTGCCCTCTTCTGAACCTTTTCCAACTCTGCACAAATCCCTTTTGAGGGGAGGCAATCAGAGCAGGACCCCAGTAGTCTTCCCACTTGCCTTTTTCAGCACCTTGGGCAGGCATCTTCGCGGAGCTCTCCTAGGACCCCCAAATCTGCTCGCCTCCAGAGTGTGTGTGTGAAATCATCGTCGTCGTCATTTATTTGGTCCTGACATACCGGTACATCATTTTACACTTGAATACACTGAATTGCATTTGACATTTTAACGCCCACTTGCTTTGTCGGGAGAAATCCTTTTAGAGCTCTTCACAATCTCTTTTTGTTTTCAGCACCCGGAGCAATTTGGCATCATCAGCAAAGGGAACAAACAAAGGTCCCAATAGGATGGGGTCGACGACGACTCCATTTTCTCCATCCCTCCATTTGTTCCTACTCTCTGCTTCCTGCTACCCTCTTACTCTGTGACTGCTGAGCTTACTCAGGAGTCATGGGCGAGGTATATTGTTGAGATCCCACATGCACTTTGTCAACCGGATCACCTCTATCAGCTTCTTGTCACTCTCAACCAATAGGTTGGTGAGACAGGGCTTGTCCTTGCAGAAGCCCTGCTGGCTCAGGCTCAGCAGGGCTTGTTCTTCTGTTTGTGTGGTTATTCCATCTTTAACAATATAATTCATCCCCTGTGCACTCCAAGCATTGGCCCCACGCCCCACCCACCCACAAAGGACAGAAAGGCTCAGAATACCCAGAGAGATCAGGGAGGGAGGGGAGAGAAGGTAGAGGATGTTTCACCTGCACCCCATCCCCCTCGGTCCTCTTCAGCCATGTCTCCCCACCCCCCCACCCCACGACTTCCCCTTACTCAGTTTCCCTGTTGGAGGATATTTCACACTTTCCCCTGGACAAAACAAAATTAAAAATGAAAAAAATTCATTCCAGTAGCACCTTAGAGACCAACTAAGTTTGTTCTTGGTATGAGCTTTCGTGTGCATGCACACTTCTTCAGATACACTGAAACAGAAGTCACCAGATCCTTATATATAGTGAGAGGGTGGGGAGGGGTATTACTCAGATGGGTGATTGACTGATAGGTGAGGTAAATCTGTTGATGACTGTTAACAACTGCAATTGGTCTTGCAGGAAAAAGCAAGGGGTGAGATGGCTAAAAATAGCTTTATCATGAGATAAGAATCCAATGTCTCTATTCAGACCAGGTCTCTCCATGGTTTTAAGTTGCAATTCAGCAACTTGGTAATAAGTTGCAATTCAGCAACTTCTGTAGCATTCATGTGGACTCCATTTCTATAAATTGTCAAAAGTTATAGAAATTGAGTCCTCATGAATGCTACAACTTCTCTTTCCAGTCTATTTCTGAAATTATTTTGCAATTAGACAGCTACTTTGAGATCTTGTATAGAGTGTCCTGGGAGATTGAAGTGTTCTCCTACTGGTTTCTCTGTCTTGTGATTCCTGATGTCAGATTTATGTCCATTTATCCTTTGGCCTAGGGTTTGGCCTGTTTGTCCAATATAGAGAGCTGAAGGGCACTGTTGGCATTTGATGGCATACACAATGTTAGAAGATGACCAATTAAATAGTCCTGAGATGGTATGTTTGATGTTGTTGGGGCCAGTAATGGTGTTGTCCGGGTGTATGTGGCAGCAAAGTTGGCATCTGGGTTTATTGCAGGCTCTGGTACCAGTGTCCATGTTAAGTCTGGTTGTATTATTGTGGGTGAGGAGTTGTTTAAGATTGGGTGGCTGTCTGTAGGCGATGAAAGGTCTTCCTCCCAGAGCTTGAGAAAGAGAACTGTCATTGTCTGGGAGAGGTTGTAGATCTCTGATGATGCGTTGTACTGTTTTAACTTGGGAGCTGTATGTGATTACTAGTGGTGTTCTGTTATTTTCTTTTTTGGGTCTGTCTTGCAGCAAGTTCTCTCTGGGTATCAGTCTGGCTCTGTTGATCTGTTAACTTCATCAGGCATATATTTTAGTTCTAAATTCCCCTGGATTTACTCACACTGAGGCACTGAGTTTAGGGATACAAGAACTCTCGATTTATGGTGGGAAATACTAACTTGACAGGAAAAACTCTCATTTTAACTAAGGAGAAGCAATGAGCCCAGCTCCCTCTTGCATCTCAGATGCTGAGAGATCCACCCTAGAGGTCTCCTCTCAGCATGGAGAAGGAGAACATGAGGCCAGAGACCTGAGGAGTGTCGGTCTAGCACCGGATGGGAGGTCAGCACAAGTTAAAAGGCAGTCTTGGATGCAGGTCAGTTCTTCCCCATGCAGACCCATGGCTTCCCCCAATGCAAGCTGAGTCCTGCGCCCCAGCCCTTCCCACAGACAGCCAACTTTGCAGGGCAGAATGTCAACATTCCCACAGAAAATAGCAGCTCGAGCTTGGTCCGAGCGTGTTGGCTGAAAACATGGCAGGCAGGCATTCGTCAGGGGTTGCTCCCCCGTTGCCGCAACGCTTCCAGGGCTCCAGACAGGCTGGGCCGGATTCCAGGGGAGGCGGCCCCCTCCCCTCCTCCCCCTGGCAGCATCTCAGCCTCCAGGCACCTGTCCTTGCCGTTGACCTCAGTGACCTTCAGGGCGCCTTTCCTTGGCCAGTCTGCTCTGGAGGACGGGGGGGGGGGGCTGGGTTAGGGGCTGTCTGCACAGGGATGGGGCGCCTGCCCTCCATGTGTGCGCCCCCCTCATCTCCTCAAATGCAAGCCCCGGAAAACGAGGCAGCCACGCTCCCCCAGCGCAGATTTCGCCAGCCCACCGCTCAGCTGTCCCTCCCTGGCATCCGGCAGAGCCTTCTGGAGGCAGATGGGGGCACAGAAAACAAGCTGGCGCGTGCCAAGGAGGCAGGCTCGACGGCACAGGTTGGAGGAAGCGCCTCGTGGGCTGGCAGTGAGGACCAGGCATTCCGCACCCCTCCTCGGGGTGCTCTTTCCAGCCACAGCTGTCCTGCTCCCCCCAAGATGCAACGGCATCGCTAGCGGCTGACCGCCGGCCCGTCCATGGGGCGCCCTCTCGGACAGGCGAAAGGCCGACGCTTGTTTCTCCCCCTCGGGCAGCGAGGCTTGGCTGACTGGTTGCCCCCCCGAGCGGGCCCTGTAGCCGCGAGGTTTCCAGCATGTTGCGCAGGCCAGGCGACCCCGACGTGGGTCTTGCGGGGCGGGGGGCAGAGAGGGGTTCTCCGGCTGCTAACTCTATTGAGAGACTCCCGGCCTTTGGTGCAGCGGCCCAGACGCGGCGGGTGAGGGAGGGGTGTCAATGCAGACGCCGCGAGGAAAGGCTCCTGTGGGCTCTCCGGGAGCAGGGAGCGCCCACCTCCGGCGAGGGGCGAGAGGGACCCCCGCCTCCCCCCCCCCCAGTAAGAAATGAAACGCTCGACACCAGCAGCAGAGCGAAGGCATAAGCGAAAGACGCCCCGCAAGGAACTGGGAAGGAGACACCCCCACCTCCACGATTCCCGCACCCCCCCCCCACTTTTGCGCCTCCCCCTCCCGCCGCTCACGTCCCACTGCCGTGGAATTCCCCATGAGCCGTCGGGGGGGGGGCAGGAATCCAAGGATGCCCTGGAAGGAGGAGATGGAGGAGCGGCATAAGGGGACCCCCTGTAGCCGACCCCCTCGCAACAAACACACGAGGTTCCCCAGAAAATACGGGGATTCCCGAGCAGGGGGAGGTGCTGGGGGGGAGGCAAGGAGGGGAATCTGCCGGGTGGGGGCCAGGGGACTGGGCAGGGAGGGGGCAAGAGGCGGCGGGGGTCTCTGGCTGTCCAGGGAGTGCGGGCGATTAGAAGTCACTTCGCTCGGCAGGAGCGTATAAGATTAAAAACCTCAGGCCGCTTGTGCGGAAAAAGGCAGCCAGGGGCCATCTCAGCGGGGTCTTCAGGTGGGTCAGGGGAGCGCCTGGCGGAGTCTCCGGAGGATCCCGATGGAGGAGAGGAAGGGGCTTCTGCGCGTGGGGATGAGGGGGGACCCCCTTACCTCTTGAGGCGGACGCTGCTGGAGCTGCTGCTACTGCGGCTGCCCACCAGGCGAGCGCTCTCCGAGGGGTCCCTGCTGCCGTCACCCGAGGGGGGCTCCATCGCGTCCGGAAAAGGAGAAACCCGCTGGCTGCCGCGCTCGGGGCCTCAGGCAGAGGCGCGCCGGGCACTCTCCATGTGCTCTCAGGAGACTCCTCTTCCTGTTGCTGCAGCCGCCGCTGCCGGCGCCGTCGAGAGGTCCAAGCAGAGGCAACCCCCGGTGGGCGGGCGGGCGGAAGAAGGCCCCGCCCCTATCCACAGGCCCCGCCCCCTGCGGGCAGCGGGAAGACGCGCCTTCAGACGCCCCAGCCTTGCCTCTTCACTGCCGCGCCGTCGTGGCGCCCGGGAAGGAGGCAGACGCAGCGCCGAGCCGAGGAGATGCCCGATTCCGCCAGGCCTCCCGAGACGCTCCTCCCTGCCGCTTCGCCTGGACCCCGGAGGTGGGAAGACGCCTTGGCGGGCGGTCCTCCGGCTCGGCGCTCCTTTGTGGTTGGGCGTCGAACCCGGGGAGAGTATCCCAGGCCCGCAGCTCGGCTCCGGGGTGGGAGGCCAGGGAAGGCGCTTCGCTGCCGATGTCTCCCCGGCCCAGCCAAGAAGAGACCGGCGAGAGACGCCGCGCGCGGAGCCAGCCGGTTCCACCTGGACGGGCGCGCGGGAGGCGCCGCGGGGCTGAGTCGGAGGATCGATACTGATGGAGGCGATGATGGGGGACGCCCCGGCGGCGGCGGCTTCATCAAAGAAAAAGGTCTCTCCTCCCAAGGGGACAGGCAGGGACCATTGGCGATCTTCTGCCGGAGAAGGGATCGCAGGAGAGCCCCGCGGCAGATCCATTGTGTGGCAGGCGGGATTGTTCCCTCCAGCGCAGGGGGAAGAGGCAGCCGGGTTTGGGCCTAACTTGGTCCCCCAATCCGGGGCCCGGCAGCCCCCCCCCCCGCACAATGACCCCCCAACAGAGAGTCTCAGCCCGTGGACCGGCGCTGCCCATCAGGCTCCCCCACTTTCTTCCTATCTTACCCGACAAGGAGGCGGCGGCTGCCTAGTTCCAGGCACTACTTTCATCTTTTTCGCTCGATCCCCAGCGCGCTTCTTCCCGCCCAGGAAACGGAGCTTGCTCTGCCCTCTTCCAGGGGTTTCGCGGCGTGAGAAGCCTCCTCGAGGGGGCTCCGAGGTTAGAAAAATGCGACCGCCCGTCCGAATCCATTTCTCCCGGGCCAAACCCTCTGCGCGGCCCAATTTCGTTTCTTTGTTTTTCTCTGTGAGGCGTCAGGGAAGCCGGAGGGAGGAAGGGATGGGAGACCGGAGGGAAGGCGCGTCCTTTGGATGCCTGTACACCTGAAGCCCCCTCACCGCGAGGGAGCAAAATAAACCTGCGGGGGGGGGCACTGCGGCTGCCCCCCAAATCTCCCCGTCCATCTTGAGGCTCCGCAGAAATGAGGACGCCTCTCGGCATCTTTCCGTGGGGCTCGGAGGACGGGGCGGGGAGACGGACTTTTCTAAGGGGGCGGCTGGGTTTTTTATTGGAACCGGTGCTGGGGTTTTGCCCCAGGAGGGGCGAACGAGGCGCCTCCTTCCCGGCCTTCCGTTACGGGGCCCGTGTCCGTTTTGCTCCAAAGAGGCGAGCCCTTAAACCAAAGGAGGCCGATGCACCGCGGGACGTTTTTACCGGCGCCGCTGGTCAGCTGGACGCCTTCCTGGAGAAAACGCCCCGAGAGGCGGGTTCCCCGATATTGCTAGACGGCGCCGCGGACTCCGAGTCTCCTTTCCAGTTCGGTGCGGGGAAAGTCGCTGCGGTCCCCCGCAGGACGCAAAGGAAAGAAGGTGGCGGGCGGCGGCACGGTGGGGGGCTGCGAAGCGGTGCCAAGGCCCTGGCGGGGGCAGGAAGGATGGGTCGCCGCCGGTGGGCAGAGATAGGCGGAGTGGAGGCGGAGGGCGGCCCTCGCCTTTGTCTTCTGAAGCCATTATGTCCCTGTTTTAAAAACAAGAGCCCGCTCTGCCACGAGAAGCTGTCCTTGTCGCAAATGAAAACACCAGTTGGTGTTCAGTATTATTTTTTGTTGGGGTGCTTGGCGCTGCTCCCAGGTATACTTTCCCCCATCTCGATTATGGACCCTCAGATAATGCGCTTGAGGTTTACCTGCGAAGGAGAGGAAAGTGACGCAACGGATCGGAAGCTGGTCCCTGGTGCCCTTCAGAATCGACCCCCCCCCTTTATCTCACACGAACCTTCTCACCTGCAAGCCCTTTCGCTACTCTGTAGGCAACGGGATCAATGCGCATCACTATTAACATTTCGGTTTTGTTTTATAGTTTTTGTAAAAGGCTCTGCGGTTTGCTCTTTAAACAGTCAAGCGGTATATAAATCTTAGGAAATAAATAAGAGTGATTTCAAAATGCGAGGACGGGGAGAAATGCTTCTCCGTGGGACGAGGAAGTGGGAAGAGAACCCGCCTGCACCTGGCCAGGAACCCAGAAAGCGAGGCGACTCTCCTGCTGCCCAGATTCTTCCCGAAGTCCTCTGGCTGCTGCTACGCCTTTTTCTTCGGAGTTAATAGTATTAATATTTCCAGATGGGAAGTAACCATTACGATTTGGCTGAAGCGTCGTCTATTAAGAAAATCCAGGGATCCAATGTATCTGTGGAGTTTTTCATTGATGCTGAAAAACAATAAAATTCGATTATATCTAGATATCACTATCGAGTGATTCTGTCGTCCCAGTCGCGAGGCTCCGGTCTTTGAGTCGCTGGCGGGACGCCCGCTCTCGGAGGGCTCCTCTGCAGATCCAAACCCAAAGGAGACCCACCAACATGGGAGCAACTGTCTCCCCCCCATCAAGTAAAACAATAGAAATAACTAAGTGACCAATCAAGCCGGTTCTTCCCCCTCTAACAAAAATCCTGGCTACGCCCCTGCCTACCAAGGAAGCGTTCTCTCCTCTTTCTCACACTGCATGATCTGATAAACTCCTATCGTGTCATCTCTGACACCCCTTTTCCCTAAGCTAAAAAGTCCCAAACGCGGCAAATCTCTCCATGATCCCCTGTAACATTTTGGTTGCTCTTTTCTGAGTCTTTTCCGGGTCTCCGATACCCTCTTTGAAGTGAGGCGACCAGAACCGTCCACAACACCCCAACGTGTCCACACCACAGACTGGTATAAACGGCATTGTTAGCACAATATCTGCTTTCCAATTCCTTTCCTCGCGATCCCTAGCAGGGCGCTGGCCTTTTCCACAGCTGCTAAGCAAGTGTCCTTCCTCGCCACCCACCGCCAGACTCTGTATAGGTGAAATTAAGCATATTAAATTTAATTAATTTTTTTTTTTTAAATTACTCCGACATGCAACACTTTACACTTGTTTATACTGAATTGCTTTGACTTTTTAACGCCCATTCGCTCAGTTTGGAAAAGGCATTTCGGAGCTCTTCACGATGTGTTTATTTCAGGACCCTGAACAATCTGGTAATTTCAGCAAAGTTAAAATGCGCAGATTCCTATGGCGTTGCACTTTCTCCATCGCATTCTCCATTTATTTCTGCTCGCTTGTTCCTGCGACTTAACCCATTCCTGGTCCGCGCGAGGAGCAGCTCTCCCCTGACTGAGCTTGCACTTTACGGAGACGGAGCTGTGTTTCGGGCGGCTTTATTTGTGACGGGAGATAGCAACCTCCGAACTGCAATGCTGTCAGTGGACTAACTTACAGGGCTGGATTGGGGCAAGATTTCCCAGCCACATACCCTCAACCTGCAATATCCCTCCTCCGCTTCGCCAACGCATAAAACCAAAATGTAGACCAAGGAAAAGGCATTAGAAATCATTTCATTATATACTTACCTGTATGTACACTTTGCCTTCACAACAACCTTGCGAGGTAGGTGAGGCTAAGGCCTCCTTCGGCCACGAAGCATGCCCCCCACCCTTGCGAAAGAGGACGGGAGAGAGAGGAATCGCCAAAAAGAGAAAGGGGGAGGGGTCTCTGCCCACCGTCCTGGGGTGATGATGCCTGGTGCAAAAGGCAGCTTGTTCCCCCACCAAAAAGTATCCAATTACAAACCATCTGATCAAGGGTGAAACATTATGATAATAATTTTAATTAAATATGATGCACGCTTCCAGAGAAAAACCCCCAAAACAAACCGAAAAGAAATGGTCGTACAATGAAGTTATGCTACATGATACATACCAAATGCATCAATATACGTGGATACATGACGATACTTGCCTTTTATTTATCTCGATGCGGTTTTGATCGATTTTGTTTTAATTGATTTTAGTCTTTCTGTGGTATCTGCGAGTCCTCTGAGTCATTTCCACAAGTAAAGCCACGAATACATCTAAATAATAATAATAATAATAACAGCAACTATACATGATATATATATTATGCTATATTATAAGGATCACATATCACGGTTTAAGGAGATCCCTGGGTTTGGCGGTCCCTCTGGCACCGCACACCCGAGAGGGCCGCCAGATGCGCCCCACCCCGCCAGCTTTGGAGCACGGGATCGCTCTGCTCCAGCGCCAGGCAGAACGAGAAGGTCGTGCGGGAGATGCGGACAGGGGCTACCGCCAAGAAGGCCTTGCTGCGGAGGCGGAGGCTGCCTTCCTTCCATGGCGTGACTCGCTTCCCGGGAACAAAGAAGTCAAATGCAAGGCAGGCTTCCTGGACGCGCCTTGAAGAAGGAGCCTCTCCAAGCGCCGAGCACTTTTTGCGGGAGTGGGGGGTGGGGTTGTAAGCAGGAGACCGATTTTCCTCCCCTGGGAAAGGGGCTCCTCTCTCGGCAGCTTCATTCATTCATTCCTTTTATGTCATTGGAGCTGGAGGTGATGATGCACACGGTTCCCCCTCTCCTCAATTAATCCCTACAACGGCCATGTGAAGAATTATTATTATTATTATTAATTTTCTATACCGCCCTCGCGGTATAGCATGAATACCATAATAACAAACAAAAGTAATAACCCGCCTGCCCAGTTTCAATGGCCAGGTCTCTTTCTCAGTGGTGGGGATTCGAACCCTGTTCTCCCAGGTCCTCGCCCTCATTTGATCCTCACAACCCCCCTGCAAAGGGAGGTCAGGCTGAGAGAGAAGACGATGACGGGCCCAGGAGCTTTTCTGTTGTGAGCCGCCCTGGGATCTTCGAGGGAAGGGCGGCATACAAATTAAATAAAGAAGAGAATAACAATAACGGCCGAGTGGGGCGGATTCGAACCCTGATCTCCCCCAGACCCTAGTCCGGCAATCTAACCAGTAGGCCACACTGCCCCCCTCCCCCGTTTCTGCGGGCAGCCCTCCGCCCCACCAGCCCAGACAAGGACACAGTCGGAATCAGATCCTCCGACGGGAGTCCGGAATTGTCCCATTCGGACTACGCGAGGGCTGCTCTACAGTTTCTAGCCTCTGTTCTCTCGGTGCGCGCGGTGCCTGACGGGAATGGTAGTTTGGCAGAGGGAGGAAGAGCCGATGACGTTGGCTACGTCGCCCTGCCCACTCCCACCCGCCTCCCGGCAGGCTTTGCGACTGCCGGCGCTGGAAGAGCGGCGCGAGGCGGCCAAGATGGCGGCTGAGGAGGCGGCGGTGGCGGCTCGGCCGGGAGGGCGGCTCGGCAGCAGGTGAGACGGGCGGGGAAAGGGCGGGGACGGGCGGGAGGGCAGCAGGCCTCCCCTTCCCCCGAGGGGCTTCAGGGCCCTTGGCCCATGCTGCGTGGCCCGGGGCGCTCTGCCCATGCTCAGAGGCGCCCTTCTCCTTCCCGGCGCAGCGGACCCTCCGCCCTGGACAGCCTGGTGTGCCGCCCGCCGCTGACGCCGTCGCTCTCGCCGCGGAAACGGACCACGAGCCAGTCCAAGACGGAGCCGCCGTTGCTGCGGACCAGCAAGCGCACCATCTACACGGCCGGCCGCCCGCCCTGGTACAACGAGACGGGCACCCCTTTCAAGGAGGCCTTCGTCATCGGTGAGGATGGCGGGAGGGGGCTGCCAAGGCGACGCGAGGAGGGGCGGCGGTTGCCAGCGCCCTCGCACTTGCAGCACCTGCTGGGGTTTGGGGCGCCGTCTGTGGCGGGGGCGCCTTCTGCAGAGGGAGGGGGGCTTGGGGCCGCCTGAGCACAAGGAGGGGGGACTGCAGCCCAGTGCAGGTGGGGGAGAGGCTGGAGGGATGGGAGACCCCCACATTTGCCTGCAGGGCGGGGGGGGGCAGAGTGCTCTTTTCAGGGGTCTCCCACCTCCCTTTGTTCCCTCTTGCCTGCTGAGTCACCCTCTTGCTTCCTGGCAGTCAGAGTGGCACAGACAACCTCAGAACGCAGTTTCCTTGGGTGGGAAGAGTGACTCCTGCATTGCAGAAGGTTGGGCTAGATGGCCCTTGGGGGTACTTCTAACACTACAGCTCTGTGATTCTGTGTATGCAGCCTTGGGCTCAGACGTGGCTCTTGCCTTGGATCAGGTCCCCCTACAAGGCTGGCCTGGACCTTGCTTCGGTGGTGGCCACCAGAGCCTCTCGGCTTGCCCTCTGCAGCTGGGCCCCTCGGCTGAAGGGTCTGGCTACCTCGGGCGTGAGTTGCCTCATGGTCCTCCCTCTCTCTCTCAGGCTTGTGTGGCGGAAGCGCGTCGGGCAAGACCACGGTGGCCAACAGGATCATCGAAGCCCTGGATGTGCCTTGGGTGGTGCTGCTCTCCATGGACAGCTTCTACAAGGTGGGTGGGGTCTCCTGCCCAGCTCCTTTGTCTCCGTTGGGAAGAGCCTGGCCAGCCAAGCCCAGATCTGATCCAGGGGGTGGGGTCCCCTCTGCCTCTCTGATCCACCCCCCTGCGCTCTCCCAGGTGCTGAATAAGGATCAGCAGCAGCTGGCTGCCTGCAATGAGTACAACTTTGACCACCCCGATGCCTTTGACTTTGACCTGCTGATCAGCGTCTTACGGAAGCTCAAGGAGGGCAAAAGCGTCAAAGTGCCCGTCTACGACTTCACCACGCACAGCCGGAGCAAGGAGTGGGTATGTGGGGCGAGACTGGGAAGAGGGAACTGAGGCCCCCTCTCTCAGTGTTTGCTGCGTCATTCCCTGAAAGTCCAAAGGAGCTGTCTGTGAGGCTGGGCGGGAGCCACAAAGAGACCTGCGCTGTATTCCGTAGCTGCAAGGAGTGGCGCAGTTTGCTTGCGTTTATCTGAATCTAAAGTCAATTTGCGAGGGGAAGCAGGGAGCAGAAGCAGCGTTTCTGCAGTCAGGGCTGTTTTGAACCAAAAGACAGCTCTGCAGGTGGGTGGTGTCCCTGAGGCGCTGCCAAGGTGTGCTGCTGTCTTCCTGCTGCTCTGGTCCCTTACAGCCGTGTCTCCCATCTGTGTCTGTGTGCCGTTGCCTCTGTCAGCCTGTGAAAGAGACATTGAAATGCATTTGTTAAAAACAGGCCACTGCTGCAGCCCTGCTTGGGGTCAGCTACAAAACGCTGCTCTGAATTCCCAGACTTTGTGTTGCTTCTGAAGCCCACTTAGGGTGAGGAAGGGAGCTCTTCTTCTGGGATGCGGCCTCTGGGAAGACTCCTCTATGTGTGATCGTCATCCTGGCATTGCCCCCTCTCTCCTTTCACTGATCTGTGGTAATTTATTTATTTCCTGCTTTTGAGGATACAAATCCTTCCAAGGTGGCATATGACTAAAGTCAAAATACGATGATAAAATCAAAGTGACTGTCTTGAATAATAGCTCATTGTGGTCCTTCCCACAGGAGTGGGGGTGTCTGTAGATCCTGGCTGGAGCTGGGGGGGGGGCGTTAAACTGGTGGAAGAGGAGACTGGTGTGCAGAATGTTGCTTTCTTTGGTTGGATGGACAGCATATTATGGAGTGCTCAGCGGGAGGGTAAATGCAACAGCACCCTAAGATACCTGAAGAGAATACAGAACAGGCATTGTCTGTTGGTGTTGTAGCGATATCTTCTGGGGGTGGGGTGGTTGATGGGGGCTTGAGAGCAGAGGACAGATCTGTAAAGGATGCGGAGGGAAGAAATGCCAAGCAGATCCGCTTTTGTTTTGAAGTCGTTAGCAGAGGCTGCCCACACCTTTCAGTGAATATCTCCCCAAGGATGGCACGCCAGCTCTTTTTGTGTGCATGTCTGGGGTGTGTGTGAGGGACTGTGTACACTCCCATGTGCGACTTCCCCTGTGGAGGCTCTTTGCACCTGTGGGACCCGGATGTACGTGGGACGGCTGGGACCAGGAGGCAGGCTGGTGGGCTCTCTGGGGAGTGAGAGGTTGCCTGGAAGAGGCCAGCTGACCATCTCCTGGGTGGCTTGAAAAGAGGGTGAGACAAAGTCACGGAGGGGAGGGCTATCAATGACTACTAGCCAGGATGGAGGCAGCCGTGCTGCTCAGTGCCAGTTGCTGGAAACCAACGGAGGGCCGTGTGCTGCTTCCCTCAGGCAGCTGTAGAGCCACTGTGAGAACAGGATGCTGCAGTCGATGGGCCCCCATTTGGCCTGATCCAGCAGGCTCTTCTGAGGTCCTTAGGGGTGCTGGTTGCTCCCCAGCTAGTCTGATACGTCCTTCCTCCTCCCTCTGCAGAAAACCATATATGGGGCCAATGTGATTGTGTTTGAAGGGATCCTGGCCTTTGCCAATAAGGAGCTCCTACAGGTATGGAAAGAGGCAGGGGCTGCCTTACAGGCTCTGTGGCGGGAGAAGAGCTGGGTGGGGGTCTCTTAGGGTGTGGGAGCCAAATGCAGGGGGCTACTTCCCCAGGACCCACATTTGGGCTGGTCAGAGGCCTGAACCTGCTGCCCTCTTCCTTGCGACTCCTACAGCTCCTGGACATGAAGGTGTTTGTGGACACTGACTCGGACATTCGGCTGGTGCGGCGCCTGAAGAGGGACATCATGGAGCGCGGACGAGAAGTGGCCGGCGTCATCAAGCAGTACAGCAAGTTTGTGAAGCCCGCCTTTGAGCAGTACATTGAGCCCACCATGCAGGCGGCGGACATTGTGGTGCCGCGAGGTGAGGAGGCGAGGCCCGGGGGGTCCTGTGCAGGAGACAGCTTGGTTCCCTGTGTCCCAGGAGAGTGTTGGGGAAGGCTGGGAGATTCCTTTGGAAAGGGGCAGGATCTTTCTCCCTTGGGCCCCCCAAGTGGGGTGGGGGGCAGCCCCCTTCCTCTGTGTTCCTCTCTGTTGCACTCCTCTCTGCTCTTGGTTCTTCGCACGGGAGTCACCAATCCCAGTTTGCAGCTGCCACCACTCAAACCTTGAAGGTGGAATTCAGACTTAAACCTCTGCTAGGTTTCTGCAAGGCATGTTGAGGCCACCAAATGAGGATCAGGCAAAGGCATGGGGGGCAGATCAGGCTCTCTGTGGCACCTAGATGAGTTGGCTGTGGAACAGAGGCCCCCTGCCTCTGAATACACCTTGGCTGGAGATCCTGGGGAGGGAGGAGGGCGGTCACTCTCAAGTCCTGTGTGTGGGCATCTCAAGGGCCTATGTCTGGCCCCTGGGAGACCAGAATGCTGGGTGGATGAGCCCCTGGCCTGCTCTCTGTACCTGCAGTGTGGAGATAACTATGCTATAAAGGAGAGAGCTCTCAACTGCATTATATAACGTCTCTGCTAGTTGGGTACCCCAATACTGTACAAAACCATTTCTCCCCCCACAGTCATAGGAGGCCTGAATAATCTCTGGGAGCTTCGTCAAGGATTGCTCTAATCTCTGAGCCAAATAGAACTGACTTACGTACTGGGCAGGACCCTCTGGTGCGGCCAGCAAGGGCCAGTAAATCACTGTAGGCATTTCAGAATATTTAGGAGCCCGTCTGCAAAGCATCTTGGGATTGTGGAAGCAGGAACCAAGGCATAATAATAATAATAATAATAATAATAATAATAATAATAATAATTTTATTTTTTATACCCCGCCCATCTGACTGGGTTTCCCCAGCCACTCTGGGCAGCTTCCAGCAAAATATTAAAATACAATAATTCATCAAATATTCATCAATATTCTGGGAAGGAGAAGGGGCCTGGCCAAGATGCCGTGTGGGCAAAGGAACCGACCTCTCTCCCCTAAAGAGATTGACCTTTAGCCATTTATCCATTGCTTCACAACACTTGGAAGCATTGTCTAAACTGGTGCTCAGGGCTTCTCCTCTTTTAAAGCCATCTAGGTTGGTGGCCAGCACTGCCTCCTGTGGAAGGGAGTTCCATAGTTTAACTCTGCACTGTGTGAAGGAGTCCTTTTCTTTTATCTGCCTTGGATTTCCTGGCATTCAGCTTCCCAGAGGAGGAAGTGCCGGGGCTCCAGCTCTGCCCTCCCTTCCCTGTTGGAGCAAGTGCGGAAAAGTATCTCTGACTGGCTCCTCTCCTCCCCCTTTGCTGTTTCACCAGGTGGGGAGAACTTTGTGGCTCTGGATCTGATTGTCCAGCATGTGCACAGCCAGCTGGAGAAGGTGAGGAGGTCGGGGGGGGCCTTTGGGGCAGCATGGGGGGGACACACCTGTCTCCACTGCTGCAGGGTGGTCCACAGCCCAGTGCAGTCACTCTTCCTTCTGACCCTTTCCTACGTTGCTCGTCACCCGCTTCTTGGCACCTAGGTCTGTCCTGCTCTCCTCACTGGGTGACCCTCTGGTCTTGGCCTGGCCCCAGACCCTGGGCAGGCGCTCCCGAAACCCCTTGCCCCAGTTCACCGCAACGAGGCTCAGTCCCGAGTTGGGCTGCCTCTGGGCTCCCCGGCTGCTGCCCCCCAATGACTGGGCCCGGGGTGGGGAGGTGGGGAGCCTGCGGGGGCAGAGCTTGGGGTGGGCAGTGACGGCTGTTCTGTGTTTCTCTCCACCTCCCCCCGCCCCCCCTGTAATGACTCTGCTGCCTCCCGCCGTGGGCCACTCCTGCCACCGCCCAGCGCGAAATCACGGTCAGGTATGACGGCGGCCCTGAAGGAGCAGAGCTTGGACCCTCACCTCCTCCCCCCCCTAAAAAAACCCTTCCTGGTGCTTTCCCTCCCACTCAGCAAGCCAGCCAGTGAGGGAGCGAGGGGGGAGGGTTGGGAGAAGGCAAGGAGGGGGTGCAGGTTGTCTGGGGAGGGGGATAGACACCCACCACTTGTTGGGGCTGCCTTGTGCTGCCTGGCCTTTCTGGCTGGGTCCCTCGGGGGGCAGGCTGGGCTGGGCTGCCACCTCTGGCAAGTCCCCTCCGCCTGCCCCCCTGCTTGCCTTTGGTGGGGCTGCTGATAGTGGCAGGAGGGGCCCGGCAGCCCTTCTGCTTCCCCTCTGCATTCCTGGGGGTGCTCCAGCCCTCTTTGGGGCGCTTCTGCTTCGCCCGCCCCCCTCCCTGCTTTTTGAGCCCTGCTTGCTGAGTGGCAGCATCTGTGTGGATTCTGCATTGCAGGGGATTGGACTAGATTCTACCATTACCTGTTTGTTGGTGAAATTGGTTAGCTGCTTTATCTTGCCCAAGGCAACCCAAAGCCACCTGCAGCCACCTGAACAACGTTCTCCCCTGCCTTGCCTTGTCCTTCCTGGCTGCTGGAGGGGGGAGGAGGGGGGAGGAGCTGCTCTGGGCCTTTCTGCAGTGGGGTACAGGGGGAGATGGGTCCTGTGGGGCACTTCTCCTCTTCTCCCCCTCCTGCCACCCCCCTGCACCTGGCAGGAAGCCGCTGCCCTCGTTGCCCTCTTCCCTAACACCCTGTCTGTCTGTCTGTCTGTCTGTCTGTCTCTCTTCCTTCCCTCCCTGCTGGGCCTGGGCGTCTTCACCAGAGGAAGCTGCGCTGGCATATGTGAGGACACTTGGTCTCCTTTGGCTCTTCCCCGCTGCGCCTCCCGCCCCTCCCCTGTGTGTTGTGCTCGGTTTTGAGTGGGGCGGGGTCCGGAGAAAGGAGGGGCAGGGCAGAGCGGAGCTGGGGGAGAGGAAGCAGCCGAGAGGCCCAAAGGGGGACAAAGTGCGCCTGACTCTTCTGGGCAAGGGCCTCAGGGCTGGGGGGCAAGCAGGAGCAGAGGAGTGCAGGGTGGCAAGGAGCCCCCTCCCTGCTGGGAGATGAGGGCAGCCCCCTTTGCCTGCTCAAGAGATGCAAGCTAGGCACCAAATGGCTCCTTAAACCAAGGTTGCAGTTGCCAAAACTGAATGTCTGGTTGCCATTTGGGGGCCAGGCGGCTTGAAAGTTGTATTTTTCAATATGTCTTTGGTTCCTGGAATTCATTCTCATTGTGCAGATAAAACATAGCTGGTAGAATTCTGCAGGATGTGTTACTAGAGTGTGAAAACAGTCCAGACCCAAGACTCCCCAGGCGTGCACCTCCAGGCGGTGGAGATGTCAGGCGGCATCCTGGTGCCCGGGCATCTTCACTTGGTCGCAGGTGGCCGATAGCCAGGTGCAAAATGCCTCTGGAAAAACTCTAGCACTGGCACGGGGCGGAGGGGCTGGGAATTTGGACTTCCAGTGGCAGGGGGATTATCCAAGAACTCTCCAGAGCGGGAACAGTAAGGGGGGAGTCTTTGAGGCGTATTGGGGTGGCCCCACTTTCCCCCTGGTCAGGGCGCTGAGGGGTGTGAGCCAGGCGAGGCTGAACTGCATGCGGAGCAGCTGCCCCTATCCTGCAGCTGGCCAGCCGACCCCTTGCTTGTGAGCTCTCAACTTCCTCCTCTTCTTCCTCCTGCACAGAGCAGCCTTGGCCTCGGCCCACCAGGGACAGCCCTTGCCAAAGACCCTCAGTGTCCTGGACAGCACACCGCAGGTCCGCGGGATGCATACCATCATCAGGTACTGGGGGGGGCAAGGTCTGAGAGGGCCGGATTGGGGGGCAGGGGAATCTGCGCTTCCTCCCTCGATGGAGGTTGGATGAGTAGGAGAGTTTCATCTCTCTGAGAACACAAATACCTATTTCAGTAGAATTAAAAATCACCATCTAGCCACCCCTGAAAACTATTAGGACACGCTTGCATCACTTTCTAGAACAATTATGATATCCAAGGATGCTTTAGGCAAACTTGGGCTATCTTCTTCCTCTTAACAAACAAAAGAGTCACTCAGGCCAAATAAGAAAATACAAGGTTTACTCACATCATAGTCTTGCCAGGATTCAACACGTACAGTGACGAAAATCAGGCAGCCAAGAATCCTTAGACACCACAAATATCCAGATCAAACTGGAGATTGCTTTCTGTAGGAGATTGCTTTCTTTCCCCATCACAGGTAGGAAAAAGAGCGTGTAGGGACAGGAAGAAGTGGAGATGGTTTCTATTGTTCCCCTTCCTGCCAGAAAGGTTTAGAGGAGATGCCACCATAGAGTCCTCTGCCTGGGACTATCTAGCCGTCAGGCAACCTGCGATTTGGCTGCAGATCCTCCCACAAGATGGGCACTTTTTAGGGAAGCTTCAGCTGCCACTCTTAGCATTGTGGGGGGTCCCTTACAGTGCTCCGATTCTGACGCTGTGCCAATCCTGCCTCCCCCCCCCCCCCCCGCCTCTGCTTCCTCCCTCAGGAACAAGGAGACCACCCGGGACGAGTTCATCTTCTACTCCAAGCGCCTCATGCGCCTGCTGATTGAGCATGCCCTCTCCTTCCTGCCCCTCAAGGTGCGTGCGCCTCCTGCTCCCATTGTTGCATGGCGGGGTGGACTAAATGGCCCTTGGGGGACCCATCCAGTTCCACTTCTGGGATTCAGTGTGCCACAGGAGCCCCTGGAGGCGGCACAGCCACTCCCAGGGTAGGCGCGATGGCTGGCTGCTCCCCCTGGCGGGCAAAGCCCAAGAGCTCTGGTGCCCCTGCAGAGCCTGCCGGGCTCTCCTGCCTCCTGCCCACCCTTGTCTTCCGTGGCCTTTTGCAGCCAGTGACGGTCGAGACGCCGCAGGGGACGGTCTACGAAGGGAAGCGGTTCCATCGGCAGCGGGTGAGTCACGCTCCCTGCACGAAAGGGTCTTGGGCCCCACTGGGTGGGAGATGACCCCCTGGCCAAAGCAGCTTCCAGGCCGTTCTGGCCGGCAGCCAATGTGCAGGGCCTTTCCGCAGGAGCTGCTGCTGCTGCTGCTGCTGCTGCTGGGTCTTTGGCCCGAGCCCTTGCGCTGCCGAGCTGTGGGCTTCTCCCCATTGGACGTAGGGCAGGGACGACCCCGTGCCGGGCGCTGAGGGCTGCCAGAGACAGGACTGGTTCCTCTGCTTCCTCCTCTCCCAGATCACAGGCGTCTCCATCCTGCGGGCGGGCGAGACGATGGAGCAGGCTCTGACGGCTGTCTGCAAGGACATTCGCCTGGGCAAGATTCTCATCCAGACCAACCACAACACGGGGGAGCCAGAGGTAGTGAAGGGGAGGGGGCTGGCGGGAGGGCAGGGGCCGCCTCTCCCCACGGCTAAGGCTGACGTGCGCCCCCTTCCCCCTCCTCCTCTTGCAGCTGCACTACCTCCGGCTGCCCAAGGAGATCAGCGAGGACTACGTCATCCTGATGGACAGCACGGTCTCCACGGGGGCAGCAGCCATGATGGCCATCCGAGTGCTGCTGGTGCGTGGGGAGACCCTGGCGCAGGGGGGAGCTTGTGGGGCCGGGACCCCTGCGTGGGGCTGCTCAGGGCACCGGAACAAGCAAGCCTTAGTGTTTGCCTGTGTTGTTGGGGGAGGGCAGGCAGGCAGGCGACAGGGAGAGGGTTACGATTGCCAGGCTAGAATCAGAGTTGGAAGGGACCCCCAGTAGTCATCTAGTCCAGCCCCCTGCCATGCAGGAATCTCACAAGAGACCATGGCAGGAGGGAGTTTGGGGGGGGTGCGTGTGGAAAGCAGTGTGTGCCAGAAGCAGTTTGGGGCCTGCTTGGCTACTGGCACCGCCCTCCAAGTGAGGTTTGCCATCTGTGCCTTGTAGGCGGCAGGACTAGAGGACCACTGGGGGTCCCTTTCAACTCTGTGTTTCTCTGCCTCAGGACCACGATGTCCAGGAGGACCGGATCTTCCTGCTCTCCCTGCTGATGGCCGAGATGGGGGTCCACTCGGTCGCCTACGCCTTCCCCCGGGTGCGCATCATCACCACGGCCGTGGACAAGAGGGTCAGCGAGGAGTTCCACATCATTCCAGGCATTGGTGAGCAAGACCTCTGCTGGGGGGGGCAGGGGTATCGCCTGCTCCTGAGCGGCCCCCACTTCCCGTAGAGGGGCGGGACCAGCCCAAGCTGGGGGGCTCTATTCCGTGTCGGAGAAAGAAGCCGCTGCCCCGGGAGGGAGTTCTGCACTCTTTCAGTGTTGCCAGATCCCTTGTGGGCTGGGCTGGGCCTCCTTCCACTGGAGACCACAGGAGGGGAGAGAACTCTTGGCGCGGATCCTGCCTGCTGGTTTGCTCCTATAATGGGCGTCTGGTCGGCTGCTGTAAGAAGAGGATGTTGGACTAGATGGGCCACTGGCCTGATCCCAGCAGACTTTCCTTACGTTCTCATGGAACCTCCACGTCCAGAGGAAGTCTATCTCGATTCCTAGGTTCTTTGGGATATTTGGCCATGGTGAGAACAAGAGGCTGGACTAGATGCCCCCCTTTGGCTTCATCCAGCAGGCTCTGCTAACGTTCTCCTCCCTCTCCTGCCTCTGACCCCTGTGGCTTGTTTTTCCTCAGGGAACTTTGGCGACAGATACTTTGGCACCGACAGCGCCCAGCCCTCCTGGTATGAGGGAGACTGCATGGACTGCTGAGCTGGCCTCGCTTTTCGACAGGGCTGGGGGATGTGGAGGGAGCTGGACCCCCTGCACCGCCAGACCCTGTGGGCGCTGCTGGGACTGCATGCCTTTCTCCCGGGGAGGGGAGAGTGCTGCTGCCGCCACTGCCCCCCCCATCTCCATATTTATTGGGGTCCTTTCTTCCCCGCCAGGCCCACCCGGGGCTAAAGTGGCTGCAGTGAGGTCGCTGTGCTCCTTGGCAGGGACGCTCCCAGCTCAAAGGGACCCCCCTGCTCCATCCTGCCCTCGGGACCCCCGCGACTCCCCCTGTGCTGCCAGGGCTCAGGGCCAGCCGGGCTGTGCAGGAAACGTCCCTGGCCGCCTCTTGCCCTCGGAGCCAGCCGCCCCCCTCCCTCTCTCATGCCTCCGCAGGCAGGTGGACCTGCACTCCAGAGGCCTGGGGGGGGGGTCCTCCTCTCCCCCCGTCCTTCGCCTAAGGTCAGCTGGCCAACCTCTTTCTCCAAGTACTGTACGGGTCTGCCTTCTTTGCTTTTGTACGTGATAATAAAGACCAAGAGTGGCTCCTGCTTCTCTCCTTTTTTCAGTTGGGGGAAGGAGGGTCTGTAGAGGGGAACACACTGGGGGTGGGTGGGGGGCTCTTGGCTTGTTCAGATTTGCCCCAGCTGGGCAGATGGCAAGGGGGTCACAGCGCGTTCAAGGTGCCACTCTCAGTTTGAATGACAGACTTCCCATTTTGAAGACTATATAATAAAATTGGCAACTCCTGTATAGTATTATGTTATACCATATAATAATACAAGTGTGAAAATCGCACAAGGGGGGAGCACCCTTTAAATGCTCTCTCTGCCACTCTCTCCAAGGATATACAGTATATATTAAGGATTGTTGTTGTTCAGTCGTTCAGTCGTGTCCGACTCTGTGACCCCATGGACCAGAGCATACCAGGCACTCCTGTCTTCCACGCCTCCCGCAGTTTGGTCAGACTCATGTTGGTCACTTCGAGAACACTGTCCAACCATCTCGTCCTCTGTCGTCCCCTTCTCCTTGTGCCCTCCATCTTTCCCAACATCAGGGTCTTTTCTAGGGAGTCTTCTCTTCTCATGAGGTGGCCAAAGTACTGGAGCCTCAACTTCAGGATCTGTCCTTCCAGTAAGCACTCAGGGCTGATTTCTTTAAGAATGGATAGGTTTGATCTTCTTGCAGTCCATGGGACTCTCAAGAGGATATACAGTACCAAAATTATCCACAACTTGAACTGAGGCTCTGGGGCTGGCTGGACTCTTCTCTGCCCTCACTTAAATCCCCTTCAGGCTCTTGTGGGGGGGGGGTCTCCTCAAGAGTCAAGAGGACTTTCTAGCTCCCTCCATTTCTGGGTATGGATTATATTATTTAGTGATTTCTCAGTGCTGTGCGTATCTTCTTCTTTGGCGATCATTCGTAGCCGAGTAAGATTGTCTTCCATAAACATGGTTTTAACAAGGAATCCGTAAGTGACTGTAGAGGCCAATTCTGGATCCACACGTCCTTCCACAGTGGGGACATTGGTTTCCGGGCGGGAGTTGATCACTGTGGATTTGCCAAGCGTGCCTTCCTCTTAGCATGTTTCTCCCTTTTGTCCTGAGTTCGAGTGTCTTCAAAGCCCATGACACCTTTTGTAAAGGCTGTTCTCCAACTGGAGTGCTCACAGGCCAGTGTTTCCCAATTGTTGGTGTTTATACTACATTTTTAAAAGATTTGCCTTGAGACAGTCTTTAAGCCTCTTTTGTTGACCACCAGCATTATGCTTTCCATTTTTAAGTCCATAATAGAGTATAGTAGTACCTTGGGTTGATTTCTTTAAAGAAATCAGCCCTGAGTGCTCACTAGAAGGACAGATCCTGAAGTTGAGGCTCCAGTACTTTGGCCACCTCATGAGAAGAGAAGACTCCCTAGAAAAGACCCTGATGCTGGGAAAGATTGAGGGCACAAGGAGAAGGGGACGACAGAGGATGAGATGGTTGGACAGTGTTCTCGAAGCTACTAACATGAGTTTGGCCAAACTGCGAGAGGCAGTGAAGGATAGGCGTGCCTGGCGTGCTCTGGTCCATGGGGTCACGAAGAGTCGGACACGACTGAACGACTGAACAACAACAACAACAGTACCTTGGGTTACAGATGCTTCAGGTTATAGATGGTTCAGGTTAGACTCCGCTAACCCAGAAATAGTACCTCGGGTTAAGAACTTTGCTTCAGGATGAGAACAGAAATCGCGCTGCGGCGGCAGCGGGAGGCCCCATTAGCTAAAGTGGTACCTCAGGTTAAGAACAGCTTCAGGTTAAAGAACGGACCTTAACCAGAGGTACCACTGTAGTTGCTTTGGAAGACGATCATCAAGCATCCACACAACATGACCAGCCCAACGAAGTTGATGTTGAAGAATCACTGCTTCGACACTCGTGGTCTTTGCTTATTCCAGTACACTGGTATGTTCATATATGCAGCTGTGCACAAGTTGATTGTACACAAGTTGGATGATGCAGCCCTAAAAAAAACCTAGGCGCCCCATTGAAGTCAGGAAATCCCCCTGCTGGTGCTAGACTCCCACTACCCCGGAGTACTGAGCAGGTGGTCTGATGGGAGTCCAGTAACCTCAGGCTCCTCCCTCCTCTTTCCTCGGCTGCTCCCCCGTCGCTCGGGCGTCTCTGCCGCGCGGGACCCTCCGGCTCCTCCCCTTCCACCTGGAGCCAAGGGAACAAGGAACCCGGAAGCGCGGAAGGCGGCCGGCTCCCTCTTCGTACCACTATGGTCCCAACAGCCGCAGGCGCTTCGGCCTGCTCTAGTGCGCATGCTCGCGGCCCGCCGCTCCCCTGGGCGCACAGACTGCTTCCGTGCATGCGCAGTACGGACGCCTGGTCCTGATCGCTCGGTCGGTGACCGGGAAGCGGCGGAGGAGGAAGAAGAAGAGGAGGCCGAGGCCGCCGGAGACCCGCCTGGTGAGCCCGAGGGGGGAGCGGGGGGAACCCGGGCGCCGCGTCACGCGCCTTCCTCGTGACGTCACGCCCCGGGCATTGCGTCACGCGGAGACTTTCCGGTGGGGCCGAGACATTCCCCCCCCCGGGCTGCGGGCGAGGGGAGGGGGCAGCCGGGGAAGCGGCGTCTCTCCCTCCCCGCCTGGCGCTTCCCCGGTTGGATAGCGGCCTGGGGGGGGGGAGCCGCCTCGGGACGGGGAGGGAGGCCGACCTGGCAGGGCTGTTGTGCGGGGGGAGGGGCGGGGGTCCTCCCCCCCCCGCTCCCCCTCCCCGTGGCCTCGTTTCGGGCTAATCTGGCTCAGCCCTTCGGCCTCGCAAAGCCAGATCAGGCGGACTTAGCCTGGCGGGGCAAAAGGGGAAGGAGGCGGGCGGGTTGGAAGAGAGAGGAACTGCTCCAGAGTCCGGCTCGAGTCCTTCGGTGGGTTCTCAGTCGGTTGGAGAAAAAGAACAGAGACCAAGCAAATAAAAGAATCCCTTCCAGTAGCACCTTAGAGCCCAACTAAGTTTGTTCTTGGTATGAGCTTCCGTGTGCAGGCACAAGATAATCTGAAGAAGTGCACATGCACACGAAAGCTCATACCAAGGACAAACTTAGTTGGTCTCTAAGGTGCTACTGGAAGGGATTTTTTAAAAAAAATATATTTTGTTTCGACTACAGCAGACCAACACGGCTCCCTACCTGTAACTAGAGACCAACCAGAGAATATTGAGAAGCAAAGCAGCTAGGAAGCCTGATCTGTTGCAACAGGGTCCCCACTCCCCCCACGCAGGAAGTGCAAGCTCTTATATAGACATTTGAAATTGCCCACCCTGTAGCAGGTGTCCCCAGCAGAAATTGGAGTGTGTTGCTTCTCTCTTGTCTGCCAGGATACCTGAAAATACCTTACTTGGTTGCCTTTTCTGGGTAGCCTGGCCATTCCTTGCAGATGGTAAATACTTAGTTCCTGAAACTATTGCAAGAAAGCAAAGTGGTTGCCCAATGAGGCCTTACAAAATAGCGGGGGAGAGAAGGCTAGCAAAATGTCATAGAATCATAGAGTTGGAAGAGACCACAAGGGCCAAGTATGCGTGCACATGAAAGCTCATACCAAGAAAAAACGTAGTTGGTCTCTAAGGTGCTACTGGAAGGAATTTTTATTTCGTTTCGACTACGGCAGACCAACACGGCTACCTACCTGTAACTGGATCTACTGACTGAGCTATTCTTGATTTTGTCATCTTATCTTATGCCACCACACTCCCTTTTTTATCCTCCTGTAACGGATGAGTGTGATCTGCTGGCTGGGTGCCAGGATGCCAAGGTCCCTTTCCAGAGCAACCAAGGCTGTGCCAGGCAGAGGGCATTGCCAGCTTTCTGTCTGTTTGTCCTCATGCCTCACCCCAGACTGGGGCTGATGTCTGCTCTTTTTTGGGGGGTGGGCAGGAACTGCCCCCCTGCTCTTGAGAGTTGGAGGGAGACCTGGCTGGGCATGCATCCTGGGGGGGGGGGAGGTTTAAGGTCTCTTCCTCACACCCCACCCAGAGCGAGGTAAGGCTGTTGGTTGAGGTCACTTGGGCCCCACTGCCTCCCACCCCGATGTGATCTCTGAAGCTTGTTTGGTCTTGGGCAGGGGTCTCCTGGGATCTGGGGCCGAGCCCAGCCCCTCGCCTACAGAATCCTAGAGTGGTAGAGTTGGAAGGGACCCCCAAGGACCATCTAGTCCAGCCCCCCACAATCCCTGACCCAGTTCTCTTGTGCTGCTCAATCTAGAGCAAGATGGCGGACGCCGGTCGGCCGCAGCGGAAGATGTCACGGGCCGGAGAGAGTTTGTACTGCATCCTGGGCCTGGAGAAAGGGGCTTCCTCTGAGGACATCAAGAAGGCATACAGGTGGGCTTCTCTCCTCTGCACTCTGCCCAGAGGTGGGCTTGGAGGGGCTGCTCCCACTCTTCCCCAACCATTTTTGCTGGCGGGATTCCCAGTAGGGGCGTCTGGGTGGCAGCTGTGAGAACAGCGTAACTGGGGTCTTTGACCCAACCCAGCAGCAGGGCTGCTCTCCATATGGATAAGATAGCAGAACCTCCATGCCCAGGGGCAGTCTACCCCTGAATACCAGGTGTGGAGGAACCATAGAATTGCAAGCAGGTCCTGCTTGTGGGTCTTCCGATGGCGGGCCACTGTGAGGGTGCTGGATTAGACGGACACCCCCCTGATCCAGTGGGCTCTTCTTACATTTGTACATCCTCTGGCTTAAATAAGGAGAATTCCCAATCCTAGAGGAGGCAGCAGAGACTTGTGGGGCAGGAGGGCGGAATGCAGATTCCCCCTTGCCACCCCCTACTCCCAGGGGGGCGGCTTAGCCCTTGCCAGCACCTGCCCCTTCCTTCATCTGCTCCCTTGCCTCCTGGTCACATTGGTGCAAACGTCCCAGTCATTGGGAGCACAGGATGAGGCCTTCCATTTCCCAGCTCCCTTTCCCCCCCAAAAGGCACACACCCTCAGTCTCTGTGCATGTGCAGAGAGGGGGCCTTGGGCAGGTGTCTGGTGACATCTCAGAAATTGAAGGGGGCGCCTTCTGCCCTCTCGGTGCCTGATTTGTGTGGGGTGTCCATTGGCCTCAGCATCCGGGTTTCCTTGACCTGGTCACGGTGTCTCTTCTCCCTCCACCCCCCCTGAGAACATTTGCTCCACGTTCAAGGCAGCCTGGTTGCTCCTTGCCAGCCCTGCGAGGGGAGGGGGGTCCCAGAGATGGCACTGCCTTTGCAAACGCTTCCTGGGTGGGCTTCTTCCTGCCCCTTTGATTTTGACATCCAGCCTTTCTCTAGCCATTCATTCCTCTCCGTGCTTCTGGGTTTCTGCAACCTTGTGAAGCTTCATATTAGAATTCTAGAATTGTGGAGCTGGAAGGGACCCCCCCAGGGTAGGGTCATCTAGTCCAACCACCTGCTAAAGCATCCCTGACAGATGGCCATCCAACCTCTGCTTAAAAACTTACAAGGAAGGAGACTCCACCACCTCCCCAGGGAGTCTGTTCAACTATTGAATGGCTCTTAATGTCAGAAAGTTATTCCTAACGACGAGTCGGAATTTCCTTTCTTGCAATTTGAATCCGTTAATACTGGGGGGTGGGGTGGGGGGTTTATTCCCCCCCCCGGCTCTGCTTGCCCCCAACGCTGCCGCCTTCCCCTTTCAGGAAACTGGCTTTGAAGTACCACCCGGACAAGAACCCGGAGAATCCTGAAGCTGCGGAGAAGTTCAAGGAGATCAACAACGCCAACACCACCCTCAGCGACGAGAACAAGCGGCGGATCTACGACGAGTACGGCTCCATGGGGCTCTACGTCTCGGAGCAGTTCGGGGAGGAGAGCGTCAA
This sequence comes from Darevskia mixta, assembly GCA_034641385.1. Classification (NCBI taxonomy): domain Eukaryota; kingdom Metazoa; phylum Chordata; class Lepidosauria; order Squamata; family Lacertidae; genus Darevskia; species Darevskia mixta. The sequence continues at coordinate 2,112,820 of JAWWNH010000142.1, read as the reverse complement.
GTACTACTTCCTCATGTCGAAATGGTGGTTCAAGGTGGGTGGCTGTCGCCTGGGGGGGGGGAGGACCAAACACCCCCCACCCCTGGGGTACAAAGTAAAGGGTGGGAGATGCAGCTGAGTGTGTGTGTGTGTGTGTGTGAGAGAGAGAGAGAGAGAGAGAGAGAGAGCGCACCTGTATGGGTGCCCCCCGCCTCCATGTATTTCCCCCCCCCCAACCAAGTTTAGGACCTTTTGCTGGAGCTACAACATGTGTTTGTTAAGAATTTGTGCTTACCGTTAGCCTTATGCCCACTGGTCTGCGTGATCCTTTATTTCGCCTGCTCCTGATCACAGATTCACCCCTGCTTGTAGGATTCATCTTAATGCCACTTCGTTTTAAACACCCTTCCAGTTGTTCCCACTTGCTTTCAATCTATAGTTCATATTTTGGCCACCCTACCTGCTAGTTGAACATATTCTATTAGTTTAAACAGCCGTTGGTCCTTTGTCGGCTAGGCGTTCTCTTCCCACATTTTTGCATGCAGTATTTCTGGGGCTCCTATATGCAAGTATAGAAATAGGTTTGGAACTTTGTCTGGTATTTCCTGACCTACTATTGCTAACAGGAAGGCTTCTGGGTTTTTTCAGGGGGGGGGGAGTGCACTTAAGCATCTTTTAAAATTAGTCAGATACAGTGGAACCTCAGTGTTCGAACGTAATCCGTTCCGGAATTCGAGTTCTGATACATTCGAAAACTGAGGATCAAAGGGATGGCAGCAAAATCCATTGAAAAAATGGAGAAATGCACCTCAGAGGCCGTTCGACTTCCGAGGTGTGTTCGAAAACGGAAGCATTCACTTCCGGGTTTTCGGTGTTCGGCTTCCGAAACGTTCAGCAGCCGAGATGCTTGAAACCGAGGTTTGACTGTACCATTTCCCATATTTATTTGCGAATTTGCATTGCTGCCACATGTGAATTAAACAGCTCCCTGTATCTGAACATTTCCAACATAAATTCGACCCTCTTTTATACATCTTGGCGAGTTTTTTGGGTATCAGATATCATTTTTACTGGGTGCCATGTACATCATTTTTTGAATGTTTTCCCTAATTGTGTAACATGCCGAAAAAATTAGCATGTTTTTCCAGTTTTTCCCATGCTGAAAGTTTTATATTGTACCTGAAATCTGATGCCCAGTGAATCATCGCTGCCCTAATAATAATAATAATAATAATAATAATAATAATAATTTATTATTTGTACCCCGCCCATCTGGCCGGGTCTCCCCAGCCACTCTGGGCGGCCCTCACAATCTCATCCTCAGTTTGCTTTGCCATTTCTTTCCTAATATGGAAAGAGAATCCACCACCTTCCAAGGTTAGGGAATCGGGGAATGGGAACATTCACAAGAAGGGTCTGTGCCAGGGTCTAGAAAGTTCACTGAGAGGTTTAGATTATATATTATGGTTGTGCCAACCATATTGATGCCAGGGTCTTCAGTAATAAACCCCGGGGCCAGTTCCGGTTGCCATGCACCCCGTGGCAGCGCTCCTGACCGGCTGCTCTGCCCCTCTCCACAGCCCCTAATGGTGTGCTGCAGCCTGATCACCTGTTGCTGCTGCTGCTGCTGCTGTTGCTTCTGCTGTGGGAAGTGCCGCCCCCCAGAGGAGGAGGAGCCCTACAAGTACGTCAACCCCGAAGACCTGGAGGCCCAGATCCGTGCCGAGAACGAAGGTACAGCTTTGAAGGAGGGGTGGGCTTTCTTTTTCACTGGCTCTGGGTGCTGACCACCAAGGAGGGGGCAGTGGAGCAGAGTCCGTGGGGTCTGGAGGAGGGCATTGCCTGCTCCTGGGCCAGCCTTTGGGGGCCTCTTGACAGCGGCTGTGCTTGTTTCCTTCCCAGCAGGCGGCGGAGAGGCCATCCGGATGCAGCCCACGGCCAGCGCCTCCTTGCACACCACAGACGAGACACAGCGGCCGCACAAGCCCTGACCCGTAAGCAGAGCACTCGCCCTTGCCAAGGGGTGGGGGGCAGCGGCAGGGGGGAGGCCCTTGGGGGACCCCAAGGGTCATCCAGTCCAGCCCCCTGCAATGCGGCCGCCACAGCCGAAGGTGGCTTTTCCTGCAATCCCTGCGGGAGCTGCAGAAACACCCCCCACTCCCTTCTGGGGCAGGGGCAGAAAGAGGCATGTCTGAGCCTGGCTCCAAGGGCTGAAGCCTTTGAAGCAGCTTTGAGAGGTGGGCTTGGGGGGGGGAGACGGGGAGAAGCCCTTGCGGAGCAAAAGGCTTGTTTGTGGGTGGGTGGTGGGTGGGTGGGAGGGTCTCAGTTGGCCATTTAGTGACTGCCCAGCTCACATCTGCCTGGGACAAGATGCAGGCGAATGACGCAGCCAAACTGGCTGGGTCAGGTGGGAATCTGCAGCAGGGGCTCCATAGTTTTGTAGGGACCCCCAAAGTCCTGCAATGCAGGAATCTCAGCTAAAGAATCCTGAGCAGATGGCCATCCGACCTCCGATGAAGACCGGCTGCTTGCAGCCCCTTCCTCCCCCACCAGGAGGGTTTGGGGGCTGCGGGGGAGGGGCTGGTCTCTCGCCCCCTGCTTGGCAGGGGGTGCTGTGCCAGACAAGGCCCTGCTCAAGTCCTGAGGGTGCCCTTGGGGATTGGCAGGCTCCCTGGGGCACCCCAGCCATGGCTGCCAGCATCAGAGGGCACCCCGGCCTCTCTCTCCTGTGCCCACTTCCCGTTTGGTTGGAAGAGGCCCCCCCCTCCTTTGCCTGCAGAGGAGAGGAGTCTGGGTGACTCTTGGCTTTGGGGGCTCCTGGCCAGCCTCCTCGGTCGGAGGAAGCGACGCTTGTGCCCACCAGTTACTGGAAACTGCGGGAGAGGAGAGTCTCTCTTGCGCCCGGATACTGCTTTAGGGCTTCCCAATGGGGCATCTGGGGGGGGCTGTGAGAACAGGGGGCTCGGGGGGGGCCCTTTTGTCCTGATGCAGCAGACAGGCTCTTCTGGAACCTCCAGGTCCAGAGGCAGTCTATCTGGGTTCCTAGGTTCTTGTGGTTATTTCACACTGAGACCAGGATGCTGGACTCGGTGGGTCCCTTCGGGCCTGATCCAGCCTCCAGGCTCCCCCCAGAGTCTGATACCCAAGCTGCCAGGCTTGCCACCCCAGGCCTGCTCCTCCAGTCATTCTGCCAGAGCCCCCCATCCATCCCTCCCGCCCCCCTGGGGCTCTCACCCCCCCTCTTCTCTCTTCCCTGCAGAGTTCAGCTGACGGTCAGAGCACAGCCCCCCCTTTTCTGCAGCCATTCCAGAGACCACCCCCAGGCCCACATGGCTGAGTCAGGCCTGCCGCTGCACTCTGGGGCAGAGAGACCCCCAGCCACCCACCCCGGGGGTCTTTGCCAAATGCAGGGGGGCCACACGCCTGACCGACCGCCCCACCGTCATTGGGAATCTTCTCAGGGACCGTGGCTGAGGGCACAGCAGAGGAGGAGGAGAGCAACTTCCCGCCTCACAGGAAGCTGGCAGGGGCCAGAGAAGTGGCCCCCCTCCAGTTTAGGGCTGGCGGAAGATGTCGCCCGCTGCCAGCCCTTCCGCTTTCCCCGGACGCTTTCTGACCCCCGTCTCTCTCCTTGGCCAAAGGCTCCTGCTTCCCAAGGCCAGGCTGGAGGTTCCCTGTCGAAGGTGGCTCTCTCCTGCTGGGGAAGGGGGGTTGTGGGGCTGCCCCCCTTCTGCCCTGTGCACCGGTGCCAAAGTGCATTTGTGGGGCCAATGCAAGCGAGTCCCTGCCTCCCTCCCTGGCTGGTGGGTTTGGGGGGCTCCCTCCCCCTCTGCCCTGAGCTGCAGCTGCTCTGGGGGGATTCAATCACTGTGCGGAAGGAGCCTGGCCGTCCCCCCAGCTCCCTCCCTGGCCCTGCTGTGGGGCAGCCCCCTCTCGGGCAGCGCCCCTCTCTCCACACTGTGACAAGGAACTTCTCTAGGGTTTACGGACACAATTAAATGTTTCTGAAGGAAGAAGCCGCTGTTTCTATGCTGTCAGTCCGCCTCTGGGGCGTCTCGCTGAAGGGGCGAGTTGGAAGGGACCCCCCAAGGTCGCCAAGCCCACCCCCTGCAACGCAGGAATCACAGCTGAAGCATCACTGACGGACCTCTGCTTGAACCTCCAAGGAAGGACAGCCTGCCGCCTCCTGAGGGAAGTCCTCCCTCAGAGCGCAGTTTTCCTAGAGAAGCCCAGGAAGCTGGAAAATCCAGGATAGAGAGAAGGAACTCCTTCTCCACAGAGTTAAACAATGGATCTCACTTCCGCAGGAGGTTAGGGCGACAGGCCTCCGGAGGCGCAAGGCAGCAACTGCCCACCTGGGGGCGCCTCTCTCCCCCAGCCTGCCAAATCACCCACCCACCCATCAAAGAAGGGCCTGGGTGGCAAGGGTGGGAGTGGGGTTGAGAGGGGGAGGCCCCTGTGGGGCAGGGACGTGGGGAGGGCAGTGGTCATGGGGGAGGCTTGGCAGCCCTGTCCTGGCCAAGGCTGGGCATTCAACCGGTTAAGTCTTTTTGGAGCCTTGATTTAATGAGGAGAAGAGAGGACGGCCCTCGAATCCTCCGCAGGCCTGGCAGCGAGGCCTAGTGGGCGGCTTGTCAGGGGCCCACCTCGTCTGGATGGCCTTGGTGGCCACCCAAGGGTGTCGCTGGGGGTGACAGCGGCCTGCAGGCCTTTCCCTGGGCCAGGGAGAGGCGTCTTGCCTGCCTTATGCCACCCTTCCCTGCATCCATACTTTTTTATTAAAAATAATAATAATACATAAATGCACAGTATTTAATTTCCCGTGTCTCTGGCCCTGGTTGTGGGGAGAGGTCCTTCAGCTGCTGTCCCCCCCCCCCCGCTGGCAGTTGGGGGAATTGCAAGGAGCCCCCCTTGCTGGCCACAAGCCCTCTTCTTGTGGGGTGGGGGGGAGCGGCCTTTCTTGAGGGTCCAGAAAGCTCAGGGAACCCCCAGAGTACTAGCAAAGTGAGCTGCATGGGGGGGGCTCGGGGGGGGTCATTGCATTGTTATTTTCCCTTGGCCCTGCCTGCCCCTCCAGCAGATGCCCAAGGCCAGCCTCATGGGCTAAATATAGAGGGAGCAGCCGGGGGGCTGGGGTGGGCAGCAAGGGGGGGGGTGTCCAGCCAAGGCTCTTTCTCCCAGCCCACTTGGGAGCCAGGAGCAGCTTCTCCTGGGACTGAGTCTCTTGGGAGCCGACCAATACAGAGGGCTGGGGCTGCCTTTCGCTCATTCACACACACGCAGAATCCCAACCCTCTTCAATATTTTTTGCTCTAAGCCAATTGGGATCCATTGTGTTTTGCCACTGGGTATTTTGGTCGGCGGTTCGAATCCCTGCAACGGGGTGAGCTCCCATTGCTCGGTTCCAGCTCCTGCCCACCTAGCAGTTCAAAAGCACATCAAAGTGCAAGTAGATAAATAGGAACTGCTCTGGCAGGAAGGTAAACGCCGTTTCCGTGCACTGCTCTGGTTCGACAGAAGCGGCTTAGTCATGGTGGTCACATGACCTGGAAGCTGTACGCCAGCTCCCTTGGCTAATAAAGCAAGATGAGCGCCGCAACCCCAGAATCAGTCACGACTGGACCTAATGGTCAGGGGTCCCTTTACCTTTTTATCTTGTGTGGAAAGTTTGCAGTGTTTGGGACTCTTTACCTAGAGAAAAGGCGAGGAAGAGGTGACACAATCGCAGTTGATAAAATTCTGCACAGCCTGGAGAAAGTGGTAAGAGAAAGAATCTAACAGTAGGGACTCGTGGACACCCAATGAAGCTGAGTTGTGGAAGATTTGGGACGGATTAAAGAAAATCCTATATGCAGTTAACCTGTGGAACTCCCTTCCACAGGAGGCAGTGATGGCCACCAACCTAGATGGCTTTAAAAGAGGAGTAAACGTGGATGGCTACTGACCGTGATGGCTATCTGAATTTTTTTATTTTGTTTCGACTATGGCAGACCAACACGGTTACCTACCTGTTGGTGAATGCAACCGTTAGCTTTTGCAAAGTGTGGGGTGATCTCTGCATTCTTCACATCTATGTGCTGTTGTTTTTAACCTTTCTGCCTTTGGATTATTCATTCTGGATTTGGGTCCATTGAGCTGCTCATTCAGATGAGCATCAGCCTGAGCCCAGCATGCTGTTGAGGCAGCCTGAAATCGCAGCTGCTGAATGAGCTGCCGCATCACAGCACTGACTCACGCGGAGACCTTTGGATCCTCTTCACAAGTTCTGCTGCCAAGGCAGGTGTCACCCCCAAATGCAGAACCTGGGAAATGCTTTATTCATTGCTGGCGCTGGTGGATGTGGAGCTGTGATGCCTCCCCCCACCTTGAGAGTATTATGGTGTAGCTGAGCAGTTCGGGAGTGAGTGGGGCTGGGCTGGCACTTCCAGGGGTCCAGTTTCAAGTCAGCCTTAAGGAGCACAATACAAAGAAGGAGAGAAAAGGCAAGTTGGGGGTGGGAGGAATAAAAGCACAGCCTTTTCCAACTTAAACCGAGGCTGGCATAGCAGTTTCCTGATGCCTGAAAAAGAAGAAGAGTTTGGACTTGATATTCTGCTTTATCACTACCCGAAGGAGTCTCAAAGCAGCTCATATTCTCCTTTCCCTTCCTTCCCCACAACAAACACTCTGTGAGGTGAGTGGGGCTGAGAGACTTCAGAGAAGTGCGACTAGCCTGGAACAGAAGGACCCTCAGCTCAGCCGATTCTTCCATGGTGGGGCTTGTCTTGGAGAACAGCCCAAATCCCCCCAGGTCAGTGAAGAGGGAGACCAAATGCTCCCTATTTGTAGGATGGCAGCATGACTTTGATGGTGTTATTTATGGAGAGGTGGAGAGGCAAGAATCCAATTGGAGAGGATACACACACAACACAATGCTGAGCACATTGTTAAATTTGTGGAAGTGGCTTTAAGGGGCTTTAGGGCCTGCTGCAAAAACCCTGTCATGGGGGGGGGGGCTTGTTGAGCATTATGGGTGGAAGCAGAAAGGGGGCCCCTGAAGGGAAGCCAGAGGGTTCATGACAGGGACAGATCACAGGGCAAAACGTTCCGCCGCAAAGGACTTGCTCTGATCAGACCCGCAAGATCTTGGCAGGGGACCCCCGCTTGCATCACACCTAGGATGCATCTTTGCTTTAAAGCATTTCTAAACTCAATATTAAAAGGTGTCTTGAGCGCTGTACAAATATGTATATATGAAATCAGGGGGGAAATACGATAAAAAAAGAGAAGAACGAAAAACTTAATAACGGGTCCAATCTTATGGGTCAGGGAAGCTGCCGGGGGGGGGGTGTTAAATCCCTGCCTCCACAAGATGCCCAAAGTGACTGGCAGAGCGTGCTTCGCTAACAGCAGGGGAAAGGGCATTCCATAATGCAGGAGCAATAGTGGGAAATGCCCATTTTCAGGTCACGGTCCAGCCATGCCATGAGTGACATTTCCCAGATGATCTACAAAGGGGCAGGCAGTCCTTCAGGAAACTTGGTCCCAAGTTCATAGAATCTTAGAGTTGGAAGAGACCCCCCAAGGGTCATCCAGTCCAACCCCCTGCGATGCAGGCATCTCAGCTAAAGCATCCCTGGCAGGTGGACAGCCAACCTCTGGTTTAAAAACCTCCAAGGAAGGAGAGTCCACAACTTCCCGAGGGAGACCATTCCACTGCCCAGCAGCTCTGACTGTCAGAAAGTTTAGTACTTGACATCCAGGTATATGTTGGCAGCATGACTTTGCCCATGGGCCAGTAGCTGATGAACAGCCAGTGTAGGTTCCCTCAGCACAGGTGGGATACCTGCAAGCTCAGGTGCTCCACTCAGCAACCTGTTGTGAACAGCTCTGTGATCTTCAGATGAAGGGGGGGGGATATGAATTTAATAATTATAAATAATAATAACATTCTGCATCTGATGCAGCTTCCAGACCAACCCTAAGGGAAGCCCCACACTGCATGCATTGCAGTAGTCCAGCCATGAAGTTACCAACATGGGAATCGTGGCAGCCTAGACAGGAAAGGACATACCTGGGATACCAACCTGTCGCTACTCAGCACTTCTCACAGGGGATGTTACCTGGCCACCCAGGGACAAAAGGAACCAGGAGCACCCCTAAACTACTTCCTGTTCCCTCTGAGGGGGCACAACCCTTTTTAGAACTGGTAAACTATCCAACACCAGACCTGGGAGCCCCCTCACCCACAGAGTCTCCACTTCACAGAAATTCAGTTTACTGGCCCATATCCAGCCCCCCTACTGCATCCAGGCCCCAGTTCAAAACAGTCACAGCCTCCTTTGGTTCAGATGTAACAGAGAAAGAGATCCCCTAATGACTGCTCCTTATAGGGAGGGTATGCTCCATGCAGGGACTGTGCCCCCCCCCCCCCGGAGGCTGCCTGGCACCTCCCTGGTAACATTGGAGGAGGAGATCTTGTTGGACTTTCCAGTTGCGCACTTCCTCTCACAAGGCACAAGAACAGGGACTTCTCCAGGCTGGCCCCTTTCTGACTCTCCCCAAAAGAGCTTGCTGGAACCTTGCACCATGTCCCTGCCCTCAGACGGAAATGTGAGATCTCCCTTTTCACAAAACTTTTTTAAAAACTCAGTGGTACTACACGGACTTCCTCCACAAGCTATATTTTGACTATATGTTCGATTCAGATTTCTTAACATATTTAAAATAAGTGAATGGAACGCCCACGGAATTCTCGAGTGATCGAGTTCCACCACAAAATCTCTGCCGGCATTTGCTGCTTGGATGCTTTCAAAGGTTTTGTGCAAAAGAATCTGAGCTGAGATCCAAAGGGATTTTTGGGGGTGGCGGGTGCCTCAGTCCTTGGATTGAATCAGGGGGACGTACCCTGTGCAGTTGATGATAAAAGCTCAGCTTCTAGCTCAGTTTGAGAGAAGTAGGCAGAGGCAGAGTTTGGATCTTGCCCGATACACAAACATGGACTCCATTAAATGCCGTTCCTCCTGTTTCGGTCTCCTGAATGCAACCCCTGCTTTTCTCGCTACAATAAGATGTGGAGAAGGGAAAGAGGCGGTTCTGGGGCTGAACGCTGAGATGGAAAACATGGCCCATATCAGAGGAGACCCCCTCTGGCCGCCCCGCCCCCCACTTCCCAGGCCCAAGATGTCAGTGTCCTGTTGAGGAACAGTGACTAAGTGTCACCTGATGCCGCTGACAGCTGCTGTTGCTTCTCCCCTCTCTGCCCCCCCCAATTGCTGGGACAAAAATGGCAGCTGGGATGCCATTGGGATCATGTGACCCCCTAAAAATAGCCTGGTAGGCCCAGGACAGGGGTTGGTGGCCAGAGGCAGCTCCAGAAGCAGAGAGGGAAGAATCGAGGCTGGGGAGGCAGAAGACGACTTCCAGGAGCGAGGGCAGCCAGGCAGAGGCCCAAGGACCAGGCCAGGCAGGGGCAAAGGGAGGAAGGGTCCAAGGCAGACAGGGGGCAGGGAGCGGAAGAGGGCAGAGGGAGGCCCAGGGTGTCCAGAGTTGCCCACCGAGCCCCTTGGAGTGCGCAGGGGGCCGCTGCGGGGATGAACTTTGCCGTGGGCTTCAAGCCGCTGCTGGGGACTTCGCAGAGCATGGACAACCTGGAGAAGCAGCTCATTTGCCCCATCTGCCTGGAGATGTTCACCAAGCCGGTGGTCATCCTGCCCTGCCAGCACAACCTCTGCCGCAAGTGCGCCAATGACATCTTCCAGGTGAGGGCGAGTGGCGTCTCCTCACCTGCCCGGCCAGCCCCCAGTGGGTGGGTTTGGAGGGCCCCCGAGTGATCCAGCAGGGAGGGCGTCATGGCCAGCGACTCTCGTCCTTTGCTCTTTGCTGTGAATCGGCCTGAGGGATTTCAGAACAACAAACAAAAGTGGAGAGGAGCCACCCGCCCCAAAGAAGACTTTGAGGTGTGGGGAGAGAGTAGCGGGGGGGGGCAGCAGGATGAGCAGTCTAAGGAGGGTGGGGGGCTCAGGTATCTGGACACAGCTAGGGGAAGGGAGCACTGGCTGACGTTGCCCAGAGGCAGGGCGGTGCAGTGGTCAGTGTGCCGAACGAGGACTTGGGTTCGAATATCCCCTCGGCCATGAAGCACATTGGGTGACCTTGGGGGTCAGTCATGGCCTAACCTACCTGGCAAGGGTGTTGTGCAGATTAAACGGGGAGGAGAATGATGTACAGCACCTTGAGGTCCTGGGAGAAAAGGTGGGATAAAATTACAATAATTAAATAGCAAGACACCCTCCCTTTTGCCTCAGGTGATCCTCAGGCACAATATGACTACGTCCTATCTCCATCGTGGTCCATCCCAGGCCCCCTAATGGGGAAGGGAGGGGGAAATGGAGTGGATGGGGGGAGCAGCCAGGTGTAGGAAGGCAGGTGGCTCTCCGTCAGATATTATTGAGCTGGGATTCCTGCATTGCAGGGGGCTGGACTAGATGACCCTTGAGGGTCCCTTCCATCTCTACAGTTCTATGATTCTATATATGCAGCCTGTATTAGGCTTCCACCACCTTCAGCTGCTCTGATGTGTGTGTTCAGGCATTCACACATCTACATTGTTGGGAGGGGGAAATGCTTACTGCAAGTAATGAGGTCAGAAGAAAATGAAATGCAGGGCAGATTAAGTTAACTAGGAACAAGTCATCAATAGCACAGACATTATTTAAAGCCTGTTTGCTGGATCAGGCCTATGGCCCACAGGCCTATGCTCTCACAGATGCCCAAATGGGAAACCAGCAAGCAGGATTGGAGCCCAGGAGCCCCCTCCCCACTTGTGGTTTCCAGCAACTAGGAATTGTGGCTTTGCTGCCTCCGACTGTGGAAGCAGAGTAGAGCCATCCTGCCCAGGAGCCATCGCTAGCCCTCTCCTCCCCCATGAATTTGCCCAGTCCTCTTTTAAAGCCATTCAAGTTGGTGTCCATGGCTGTCTCCTGTGGGAGGGAGTACCGTAGTTTAACTACACACGGCGTGAAGAAACACTTTCATCTGTTCTGAATCTTCCAATATCCAGCTTCCTTTGATGTCTACAAGTTCTAGTGTGATGAGAGAGGGAGGGGAACTTTTCTTCATTCTCTTTCTCCAGGCCAGACATCATTTGATAAATTTCAGGGTCCTGATCCAATGCACGAGGCTTTTAGCCTCTTGATAAATTGCAATTCTGTGGTTTCCTGTTGCAGCCTCCCTTCTGAAGTTCTTTTGTTCCAGGATCTGGTCGCGTAAGGTCAGCTCCCGTCTCCTGGGTGGTCAAAATGTTCCCTTGCTGTTCTTTTAATATTGGCATTTCTGATGACGGATTTGTATCCATTTATACTTTGGGGTTTGCAATGTGCAGAAGGGGTCTTGTTGGCAGGCGAAGGCAGGCATTGCAATGGATGAATCCCAGATGCTGTGGATGGCAGGATTAGGCCCCGCACAATGTCTCTACTCTGGCGATACTTGTACGGGACCTAATCTCACCAGGATGAGGACAAAGGGAGTCTCTGGGTCTGTATCTCTGTTGCGTGGCCTGTTGTTAGCAGGAATTGTTCATAAGAAAGTGGAGGCCTGTCAGAAGAGAGCTGTCTGTCGTTGCCCAGGACCTGTCGTCTTGATGAAAAGAGCTGTTCAACAGTAGAACGGACTCCCTTGGAAGGTGGTGGATTCTCCTTCCTTGGAGGTTTCTAAGCAGAGGTTGGAAGGCCATCTGTCATGGATGCTTTAGCAGAGATTCCTGCATCACAGGGGGTTGGGCTGGATGACCCTTGAGGTCCCTTCCTACTCTATGATTCTTTAAGTGGGAGCAAGTGGCGACCTGTCATTTTCCTTCCCCACCTGCCCTGTGGTCCTCCCTGGGATCCACCTGTTCTGGAGTTTCCTCCACTTTGTTGGGTGGGTATTCCAGTCTGAGGAATGCCTGGTGTACATTTTTTCATTGTGAGCTTCTGACGAGTCTGAACAGATGCAGTTCCCTGGTCAGGCTTGGCTGTGGACAATGGATTTTGTGATGTGTTTTGGGTGGGAGCCAAAAGCAGGTCAGCATGCAGAGCAGTCAGGAGGTTTCCTATTTAAGGTGAGGTTTATTTGTCCATTATGTAGGCGGAGAAGAGTGGACCTCTTTTGTGGAACCGTCTAGGGAAGAGGTTTCCAAACCGTTTTTTTTTTTAGGGGGCACCCCCTTGGTTCCATAAACCCCTCCCCAGTGCCCCCCACCCTACCCTTGACTGGTTGGTTGGATGGCATCTGTCAGTGGAGGAGTACGCCTTTGTGGTGAAGACAAAATGTTGGGAGGTTACAGAGCCTGCTTTGGCTGTAGAGACGCAGGAGAGACATGTTATGTTGCAGCTGAGGCAAGCCACTAAGGAAGATAATAAGGAAATTCAAAACAGTAAGAATTAATTATATTCAAAATCTAGTATACCTGAAGGAGCGTCTCCACCCCCATTGTTCAGCCCAGACACTGAGGTCCAGCTCCGAGGGCCTTCTGGTGGTTCCCTCCCTGCGAGAAATGAGGTTACAGGGAACCAGGCAGAGGGCCTTCTTGGTTGTGGCACCCGCCCTGTGGAATGCCCTCCCATTAGATGTCAAGGAAATAAACAACTATCTTTTAGAAGACATCTGAAGGCAGCCCTGTTTAGGGAAGTTTTTAATGTTTGATCACATTATTATTATTATTATTATTATTATTATTATTATTATTATTATTATTATTATTTTGGCAGCTGCCCAGGGGAGGCCCAGCCAGATGGGTAGGGTATAAATAATATATTATCATTATCATTATTGCTGCTGCTGCTACTACTACTACTACTACTACTATTCTGCAAGATGGATGAACTTGATCCAGTGATACTGGCTTTCCAAATTCTGATATTGACCCTTCCAGAGACCCCCTGCTGCCCCCTTGCCTCTTGGGGCCTTCCTAGTTAATCCCCCAGAAGGGGCAGCACTTTGGAAGTCACTAGTTTAGGGGCTCAAGCACCTCCTGCCTGTGAGTCCAGGTGATGAAAGACACGGTCAGTTTATCCCAAGAGCAGGTCAGGCTTTGGGGGACAGGAGCCAGGCGCTGAGACGCTGCCATTCAGTGGAAGATGCATGTTTTCCTCCAAAGCTGAAGTAATTCTGGGTTTCATAGCGCAAAGAGGAATTGTTTCAAGGATGCTCTGATGACCTTCCATATGGTGTGTGTGTTAAGGATGCCTTAATATCCACAGCAGGTAGGATGGCGTTTTCTGAGAGGCTGCCAATGGACTGTAGTTTTCTCAGAAAGTCAGTGGTGCTCCTCAAGGGGAGCCCACAGAACCAAACACCCCAACTGTGATGGTAAAGGTAAAGGGACCCCTGACCATTAGGTCCAGTCGTGTCCGACTCTGGGGTTGCGGCCCTCATCTCGCATTATTGGCCGAGAGCCGGCATACAGCTTCCAGGTCATGTGGCTAGCATGACTAAGCCGCTTCTGGCGAACCAGAGCAGCGCACGGAAACGCTGTTTACCTTCCCGCCAGAGCGGTTCCTGTTTATCTACTTGCACTTTGACATACTTTCGAACTGCTAGGTGGGCAGGAGCTGGGACCGAGCAACGGGAGATCACCCCGTCACAGGGATTCAAACCGCCAACTTTCTGATCAGCAAGCCCTAGGCTCTGTGGTTTAACCCACAGCGCCACCTGGGTCCCTACTGTGATGGTACTGACCCCCAAAATCATGGGGCACCAAAAGTTGCCTCGTTTGTATGTATTGTATTTATCCCGCGCAGTAATAGATTTTACCAGAGATTGGCTGATTGACCTTTTAAATGTGTTGTGGAAGGGGGGAGTACAGTATTGGATTGTTTTTATTATGCATTTCGTGTTTTTTATATTGTGATTTTATGTTGTGAATACAGGTATAGGGTGGTATGCAAATTAATTAAATCATCTCCAGCCCAGATTTGCCTTCATGTGGCATAAGAACATTGAAAGACCCCTGCAGGATCTGACCATTTCACCCAGGATCCTGTTCCAACAGTGGCCAACCAGATGCCCATTATGGGAAACCCACAAGCAGGATTTGAGCGCCAGAGCAACCCTCTCCCCTCCAGGGCCTTCCAGCAACGGGCATTCAGAGGCATTTTCTGCCTTGGACTGCGGAGGCAGAGCACTGCCACCAATCCAATAATGATGTGGAATTTGGGGCCCTTGGCCTGCTTGGCTTTTCCTCTCTCTGCCTTCCTCCCACCCATAACCTGTCGATGCCCCTTTCCCAGGGGAGGGGTCTGGCAATGGCACTCACCTGAGAGGTGCCAGAACTGAGTTCCAGTGAGCATGGGCATAGCCGGGACGGACGGACAGGGGGACAGCTGTCCCCCCTAAATCAAGCAAATAAATAAAAAGACGTAACTTACTGACCAGTTGTGTCACAGATAACTCGATTCTCCCCGCCACACACATAGTGCCTGCCCCGCCCAAAATAAATCATGGCTGCACCTGTCCCAGCGAGTTCTGGCTGGGGGGGAAAAAACTTGTTCTACAGTCAGGTAAACCCCCCCCCATTCATTCTTACAGGATACTTAAACAGTCCAAGCATACCCAAGGTCCAGATTTGGGGACCAGTCAAGAAGCAGTGCCGCTTCCAAGGGGAAAAGCTGGAGCAACTGTGTTCTCTGGAGGCTGGTCCTGGGGGTGGGGGTGGGAGGGAGAGCAGTTTTCCCAAGGGTTGGGGGGGTGTCTCTCTGTGCCTCAGCAGCGCCACCTCGTGGCCAAAGGGAAAACCATGCATGAAGAAATACAGCAGGTCCCTGGCCACACCCACCCCTAGATTCAAAATGTGGGGCTTTGCACACTCAGCCAGGTGGTGCTCCCTTGCCTCTTGAGGGAAGAAGTGAAGCTGCTTCTCTACCAGTTATTTAACCAACCAGGACTGAACTTGCTCCAAAGTACACACCGTACTATAATCTATATTTTGCACACAAGACTATCCTACCTGTGTTCTCCTTGCTGCTGCATGGAATAATGCATGACTCCAACCTTGGGATTTAGTAAGTAAAGCTTTTAAAGTTACTTAAGAGTGTGTGGTCTGTTCCTTGTTGGAGGGGGTAGAGAGAAGGGGTCATGAGCTTTAAAGCAGATTAAACAGGATATTCAAAAGGGTTTTACAATCTACATTCCCACGTTATACTGCTGCTTAATTTTTGGACTGTTTTAAACTTTGCTGGGGGCTCTCTCCTCTTGGAGAGGGTGCAAAGCCCCACGTTTTGAATCTAGGCAGCCAGTGACCTATTTTTTAAATTACCCACATGTGGGTCCCCCCACAGTGACCCCCCTCCTGCCTCCCCCACAGGCCTCCAACCCTCTCTGGCAGTCACGCGGCTCCACTTCCGTGTCCTCGGGAGGTCGGTTCCGGTGCCCATCCTGCCGGCACGAAGTGGTGCTGGACCGGCATGGCGTTTATGGGCTGCAGCGGAACCTCCTGGTGGAAAACATCATTGACATCTACAAGCAGGAATCCTCTCGGTAAGCAGTGGGCTGGGGAGGGAGGGGCGGTCAGACCTCCGAGGGGCCCCCACCCCCCAATTCCCACCCTCAAGCTTCCCTTCCGGCCAAATGAGTGAGCAGCCCTCAGATTTTGGCTCCTCCCCTGGGATTCCTGCATTGCAGGGGGTGGACTAGAGGACCCTTGGGGTCCCTGCATACTATATGATCTATGATTCAATAACCAGCACATCTTCCCCTCCTCCTGCCAAGGGGCAAAGGAGCTTTCAGCCTGCAGGACACTTTTTGCATTAGCCCTTATCAAAATGCACACCAGCCAGAGTTTTTGTGCGATTCCCAAACCTTGCAGGGTCCACAGAACCTGAGCTCCTTTTGTTGGCTGCCTGCTCTGCTCTGTTTCTGCTCCCACTCCCGGGGTCGGCTTCACATGTGCAACACCAAGGCCTAGAAACTTAACCACGTAATCCTCTATTTATTAGTTGGTTGGTTGCATTTCTATCTCACCTTTATCTCAAGGGAGCTCCAGGTTCCCCCTCTCCTCATTTAACCCCCCCCCAATACCCCTGCGAGGTCAAGAGAGGCAAGGACTAGCACAAGGCCATGCCTGCCCAGGGAGCTTCATGGCCGAGTGGTCTCCCAGGTCCCAGTCTTACACTCTGACCACTGTGCCACACTGCCTCTGAGGGTCAGGCTCCTTGGCCTGCTGCATCCAGTTCTACATTGGTTTGAGGTGACCATGACAAAAGACACCCTGTTCAGGTCCTTTCCTGGCCAAATCAGGAACATCCGTCTCAGGGGTGGGTGAGGAAGAGGAGGAGGAATGTCAGGGGGGGCTCACCAAGCCTTTCCTTCCCCCCCCAGACCCCTCCATGCCAAGGCGGAGCAGCAGCTGATGTGTGAGGAGCACGAGGACGAGAAGATCAACATCTACTGCCTCACCTGCGAGGCCCCCACCTGCTCCATGTGCAAAGTCTTTGGGGCCCACAAGGACTGCGAAGTGGCCCCTCTGACCAACATCTACAAGCGCCAGAAGGTACCAAGCAGCGGGGGGGGGGCTGCCCTCTCCCTGCAGCCCCACTGGCACTCTCTGGCCTGGGCAGGCAGGGATGGGGGCGGAGGGGGCAGGAGCTGCCTTTGACAGAAGTACTGTTTTGGGGGGACAGGAGGCGAGCAGGCGTGGAGGACTCCCTGGTCCTGAATGGGGTAACTGTGCCCCTGGGAGGCATTCTGGACTCACAACTGTCCATGGAGGCGCAGGTTAATTCTGTATCCAGGGCGGCTGTCTACCAGCTCCATCTGGTACGCAGGCTGAGACCCTACCTGCCCGCGGACTGACTTGCCAGAGTGGTGCATGCTCTAGTTATCTCCCGCTTGGACTACTGCAATGCGCTCTCCGTGGGGCTGCCTTTGAAGGTGACCCGGAAACTGCAATTAATGCAGAATGCGGCAGCTAGACTGGTGACTGGGAGTGGCCGCCGGGACCACATAACACCGGTCTTGAAAGATCTACATTGGCTCCCAGTACGTTTCTGAGCACAATTCAAAGTGTTGGTGCTGACCTTTCAAGCCCTAAATGGCTTCGGTCCAGTATACCTGAAGGAGCGTCTCCACCCCCATCGTTCTGCCCGACACTGAGGTCCAGTGCAGAGGGCCTTCTGGCGGTTCCCTCACTACAAAAAGCCAAGTTACAGGGAACCAGGCCTTCTCGGTAGTGGCACCCGCCCTGTGGAACGCCCTCCCACCAGATGTCAAAGAGAAAAACAACAAACAGACTTTTAGAAGACATCTGACGGCAGCCCTGTTTAGGGAGGCTTTTAATCTTTAATAGATTATTGCATTTTAATGTTCTGTTGGAAGCCGCCCACAGTGGCTGGGGAAACCCAGCCAGATGAGCGGGGTATAATAATAATAATTTTATTATTTATACCCTGCCTATCTGGCTGGGTTTCCCCATCCACTCTGGGTGACTTCCAGCAAAATATTAAAATAAAATAATTCATCAAATATTAAAAGCTTCCCTAAACAGGGCTGCCTTGAGATGTCTTCTAAAAGTCAGATAGTTGTTTATTTCCTTGACATCTGATGGGAGGGTGTTCCACAGGGCGGGCGCCACCACCAAGAAGGCCCTCTGCCTGGTTCCCTGTAACCTCACTTCTCGCAGGGAGGGAACTGCCAGAAGACCCTTGGAGGTGGACCCCGGTGTCCGGGGTGGAGACTCTCCTTCAGGTATACAGGGCCGAGGCCGTTTAGGGCTTTAAAGGTCAGCACCAACACTTTGAATTGTGCCTGGAAATGTACTGGGAGCCAATGTAGAGCCATTCCCCTCACCCTGATAGCATCTGCAGAGGCTGAACAGGGGCCGGAGAAGGGGCTCTCTGGGGCTGAGCCTTGTTGAGTCCTGACACCCTCCCCTCCTTTCCTCCCTCTTTCTGACTCGGCAGGGGGAGCTGAGCGATGGCATCGCCATGCTGGTGGCTGGGAACGACCGGATCCAGGCCATCATCACCCAGATGGAGGAGATCTGCAAAACCATTGAGGTGGGTGGGGAGGAGCCTCCATGCTCCCACTCTTCTGGTGGATCCCCTGCCCAAGTGGAATCTGGGGAGAAGAAGCCCCCCTGTAGCATTGGCAGGGAATTCTGAAGCTCCAGGAGATCTCTGAGCTATTTAAAAACCTGCCATTATATAGCCTTAAACCTTTAAAGCTGCAATTGCCTTCGGACCCCCCTTTGGGGCCAAAAGGTGACTCAGGAATAAAGGAAACGGGTCAGTCCTGCCAAGGGGCAAACTGAGCCCTACCCAGATGGTGGCAAGAGGCCTTTTCAAAACCTGGCAGGCTGGTGGTTTCTAAAATGGGTGGGAGTGTCCCCTGGGGGGCAGTGGGATTACCTGGGGGGGTGGCTAAGATGCAGTGGGGGGCTGGAGGTTCAAATTAATATCTGACTTCAGCGTCACTGGATCAAGTTCATCCAATTTGGCGTAATAATTAAACTTAATAGTTTAAATTGCATTTTGAATAAACATGCAATTCATTGTTTGGAATGTTATCGTGTTGCTGTTGAAGGATCCTTTCTATAGGGTAGGGTGGGGGGCCTCTGGGTTCATGGAGCCCCCGTGCTAACCTGCTTCCCGCCTCCCCTGGCAGGACAATGCCCGGCGGCAGAAGCAGCACCTCTGCCTGCGCTTTGACTCCTTGTACAGCATTCTGGAAGAACGCAAGAAGGAGCTCCTGCTGGAGATCGGGCGGGAGCAGGACGACAAGCTCCAGCGGGTGCGGGGGCTCATCCGCCAGTATGGGGACCACCTGGAGGTCTCCTCCAAGCTGGTGGAGTCGGCCATCCAGTCCATGGAGGAGCCCCAAATGGCTGCCTACCTCCAGGTACGTGCAGGAGCGGGAGAGGGGTGCTTGAGACAGCTCAGGTCTGTGGGTGGGTGGGGGGCAGGGACCCACAGAAAAGAGTGGGCCTGGGGAACTCAATGGTCCCCTTTTGGTTTGTGAAGGGGGCTGTTCAAAGGGTTCTACCTGCCAGGGCTGGTGCTGAAATGCTCTCTTTCTTTTCCTGCAGCAGGCAAAGGAGCTGATCAAAAAGTGAGTAGCATGAGATGAGCAGCGAGGAGCAGAGCCTCTTGCATCTTTCCGGGGGGGGGGGGAGAGAGAGGCTCAGCACCACCCCACAGACCGGGGGCACAACGGTGGGCCAAGCCAACAGTAGGGAGCAGCCCTCACCCGGGCACCAAAGTTTCACCCCCGGACTCAGCCACATCTTGGCTACCCTGGATCCTCTTGACCTTGAGGTTCCAAACTGGGAGCCCCCCCTCCACCTTCGAGCAGCTGGGTCTCTCTCTGGGCTCAAAGTCAGCCTTAGTGCATGCATCAGGCCTGCAGAGCAAGTCCAGCTATGGAATAAGCCGACTCTCCTTAATAAATAGTCTTGCAACAGCTTGGGAAGTAAGTTTAAAAATAATATTTACTTGGTTTATAATCATGCATTGGTTCACAGCAATGGCAGCAGTAAAAACTGCAGGCAAAATATTTATATGTTCAGGCATGTGCTGGAGCAAGCAGAGGCATGTCTGCATCCAAAGCCAGTCAAAGGAAGAGGGGCAGGGGCAGGAAGTGTTATGTGTTCTTTCCTCTCCAGGAATGCAGGGGAAATGACCTCACACAGAGCCCTCTCTACCAATTGTATCTCTATGGTCTGAGTATCTGCCCACCAGTGTTGTTAGTCCCAAGAATATGCATTTGTTAAATTTGGCTGCTAATCTCCCACGCTATGGGAGGGAAAGGATATCGCGTTTCTTCACACACTTTGTGCTGCAACCCAGGCCTGTCTGTCTGCCTGGTGAATGGGCTGGGTCCCACGTCTCTCCTCCTTTTCCCTGCAGAATCACAGACATGTCCAAAGTCTCCATGAGCAGCCACCCAGAGCCCGGCTACGAAAGCATGGACCACTTCATGGTCAACATCGACCACGTGGCGGAAATGCTGAGGACAATTGAATTCCAGACAGGTGAGACTCACACCTGGACCAGAAGGGGATGGCCATCTGCTTCCCTGAGCAGAGCTCAGGATCGCTGGGCTGCTGGGCTGAGCCACAGTCAGGGAAGGAACTGGCATCACCTGGGACACAAGGAAGAGTGAGCCCCCCTGAGCCTGTCTGCTCCCCCCCCCCCAATATCCTGGCAGACAGCGATGAAAAGCTGGCAGTTTTAGTCTGAAGAGCCTTCACAGAATCCTAGAACTGTAAAGTTGGAAGAGACTCCAAGGGTCATCTAGTCCAGCCCCCCGTGTTGCAGGTACGATTGTGTCTGTGTCTGCACAGAAGACACCTAGAACCCTGCTTACACCTGCTAGCACAGCATACACTTGGGCTTCCAGAAAACCTTTGACAAAATATTATGCATGATTGATGCAGAGAGAGAAAATGTCCCTTCCCCATCTCCATGGGATTCTGCGACTTTCCCTGAGGTGGTAGGTGGGCAACAGTGTGGGATGTGACATCACAGAAAGCAGTCAAGTACAACATTTCCTGTTTCCCCAGAGTGGACACACAGAGAGATGTTGCTCCAGCCAGGAGGACTTCCTGTGACACCTGTCTGGAGCTTCCTCCCCCTGCGTGTGACCAGGTAGATGGTCGTGACTCTGGGAGACCCCATAAAAGGGCTGGTCACGGAGCCATCTTCCCTTCTTCTTCGCTTTATTCCATCTTGATGCTCTTTTGCTGTCTGCTGGCTCTCAGCCAGCAGCACACGGGCTCAATCCTCATATGGGATAAACTCGCACTCTCTTCTGTAACTACAAGCTAAAGCCTGCCTTCAGGATCATACTGTGAACTGGATGTAAGTAAACGTATTATTTCTTTTAAGAGAAGACTGTTGTGTCTTTATTCTTTTTAAGAGGGAATTAAAGGGGAATTTACCAGGAACAAATCCAATCTGGACAAGCCAGACTGGATTGCTTAACTCAAGAGATTCTAACGAATCTACCAACTCACTTCCTGCAATATCATACAGGGGAATGTGCTCTGCTACCAGCTCACTAGCATGAGTGCGGAAGGATAATATTCAATCAATATGTCCTCTCCTACTATCCACAACATTTCCACAAACAGATCGCAGGCAGCTGAAGGAAGGGCTTTCTTCACGATCCGCCCCTTTCTCTCCTCCCCGCTTTCAGATGCTGTTGGAGAGGACGCTGAGCAGGAGGGGCTTGGCACAGAGGCAGAAGAGGGAGAACATCTGGAGGGGACAGATGCCCCCGAGGGGACGGAAGGTGAGTTGGGGCTGGAAGGGAGAGGGGCCAAGGGGGGTGCTGGCCTGGGGCTGCTTGGCAGTGGGGCTGGGGGTTGGCACAGCCATCGAGCACCATGAGTTCTGGGTGGGTCAACGAGACCTGGGCTCTGGAAGAGTCCATCAGTCTCACACCTGCAATTTACTCAGGAAGCCAGGAATGGATCTGTTGGAAGATGCATGACAGATAAGAGAAAGAACTTCTTCACGCAGTGAATAGTCAAACTGTGGAACTCCCTTCCCCAGGAGAATATCAAATTCATGGAGGGAGGAGGAGAGCTACCAAGGGCCGCTAGTCAGGACATCTGAATCCCAGTTGCTGGAAGCCACAGGAGGGGGCTCTTGGGGTCAGATCCTGCTTGCTGGTTTCTTTGTGGAGCATCCAGCACTGGCAGACTTTGGGCTCTCTCAAATGTCAGCAGCACTCTGTGGGACACTAAAATTGCCCCCCTCCTTGTTCTCCATTCCACAGCATTGCTGTGGCGCCCCCTGCCGTGTGGCACCCATTATGACTGCACTGCTCAGGCGACTGTGAAACTGCCTCTGCCCCCAGGTGGCGCCAGTGAGAGAGGAGGCCGGGCTGGAAGGGCCAATGGCTGCCTCACCCTGTAGGTTTTCTGGTGGCGGGGGTGGGAGAGCTCTTCCTGCCCCTCTTCCAGCGATGGGTCTCCATGGAACTGACTGGCTTTGCTGTTGTAGAAGCTTCTGTGTAGAATCATAGAACGGTAGCGCTGGAAGGGACCCCAAGGGCCATCTAGACCAACCCCAGAGGCGGCTTTAGGGTGACCGGTTTGGCCACAATGGGCACCAAGCTGCAGTGGGCACCACCACGATGCTGTAGGACAGAGTGCGAGGGGGAGGGGGCGCCAAATGTTAGCACCACACAGGGCACGGCTGAAATCGGAGAGCCCCAAATTCGCCACTGCCAACCCCCTGAAATGCAGGCATTGCAGGTAAAGAAGAGGAGGCCAGGACTGCTCAGCCGGCTTGGGCCGGAAGCATTCTCACTCCAGAAGGGTACAGGCAGGCAGCAGCTTAGGCCATAGGTCACATCCCATAATAGAGGGAAGGGCCATTATGCTTGGTGGTGGAGCCCCTGCTCTGCTTGCAGGTACCCTCCCCCACCCCACCCCAGTGGCTTCCCAAGGCAGGGCTCTCCCCTAAGCTCAATGGACCAAGCAAGGGCCTCACTCTGCGCCAGGCAGCTGCTTCCTCTCTTTCTCTGAGCTTGGGCTCAAACATGGGCCCTCCCTCCCCCCCAGGCAGAGCCTGACATGTGAACCAGAGAGTCGTTGAGTTGAATGGGATCCCAAGAGTCATCTAGTCCACCCCCTGCAATGTCATGGGCTTGAGGGCTCTGGGGTCTCTCTTTTCTCTGCCTAGATGGAGAGAACCTGCCCCGGCTGAGGCCAAAGCCAGCGAGTGCCTCTCATGGTAAGTTGGCATCTTCCTCCTCTTTCCCCAGCACACCTGCCTCAGGCCTAAGGAGGCTCGGGGGGGGGGGGTCAGGAATGTGGATGGGGCTCCAGCTCCTCCCGCCCCCCCCATTGTGGATCTGCCTGGCCATGAGCTCCGTTGAACACCCACAGCCCCATTGGCTCAGCCCTGAGTGGGGCACAGTCAGGCTCCCACCCCAAGGCATCTCCCCCTCTCCCCTGCCTCCAGAAGTTTAAAAATCTGAGGTTTTTAAAGAATACCTGAGAACAGGGCCATCTTTAGCAGATGCGGCACCGGGGTGCAAATATCCACCCAGCGCCCCCAAATTACCAAGGATAGTGTTGGGGTGGCCATAGCTGCGCACTGCCAGCCATCTGGGGGGGGTGCAACTCTCCCCCATGCTGCTGCGGGAGAGCGATCCTCGCAGAGGCTTGGGAGGCAAGCTGCCTTATGGTTAGCGGGGCGCAGCTGGCGGGCATGCAGGGAAAGGGGTGGCCACTGGCAAAGCCGCGCAGTTTCCCCACTTGCTGGGGCGCCCTGAGAGGCCGGCGCCCTGGCGCAATGCACCACTAAGCCCTATGGGAAAGACGGCTCTGCCTGAGAACTTCCAGATGCACAGTTTTCAGGGCTCCCCCACCTCCTTGTTTTTCTGCTCCGGGCTGGACGTAAAAGAGAAATTCTGCCTTCCTCAGCGGGGGGGGGGGGGCTACCCTCTCTCTTCCCGGCCGATGAGCCCCGGGGGTGTGTGCGTGGCAATCCTGCTTGGCCCCCTCTCTTTCCCCCCTCTCGCCCAATGCTGAGTGTGGCTCTTTTCCCCTCAAGCAGGTCAGCACTGAAGAGTCAAAGCAGCAGCGCCCCCCGCCGCCCCCCCCCCGCCAAAGGACTTCCTCGCTTTCGCCTGCACTTTGCTGAGTTTTTAATCTGCCGCGAGAATAAAGTTGTGTCACGTTTGCTAAAGCCTCTAGTTCCAGATCCCGTTTTACTTTTGGAGGGAGGGAGAGCTCTCTTGGCAGCGAGGCCACGTCGGAAGAAAGCGGAAGTGGCATTGGGAGGGGGGCGCGAGGGAGTCCAAGGATCACCTAGAACTGTAGCGTTGGAAGGGACCCCCAGAGGTCATCTAGTCCAACCCCGCTGCAGTGCAGGAATCGCCGCTAAAGAATCCCTTAAAAACTGCCCTGCGGCAGAGTCCATCCCCAGGGTCTCTGGCCGCGAGGGCACGGCACGGCAGTCGCTTTGCTGGTCGAGGAGCTGAAGAGAAGGACTGAGACGGGGCGAATGGAGGAGCCTGGGCAAGGGCAGCCGGGAACCCGGAGACAAGCGCTCTGGTTTCTCCAGCGCCCCAGCTGGGCTGCCGGGGAGAAGAAGAGGCGGGGAAGAGCCCACGGCGTGGACCACCCGGAGACCCCGGGGGGAGGGGCTGGAACAAGGGCAGGCGCTTAGAGACCTTCACCAGTGACCCCTCCTTTCCCCCAAAGCTAAAAAGATCCGAAAACTTTTCCAAATAGGCGAATCGCTCCAACCCCTTGATGGACCTTCCCCGAACCTTTTCCAGCTCCACAAACTCATTTTTGCTCTGAGAGGAGGAAAACTTCCCCACTAAACATCGACCACGTCGCCTCTTCCTCCCTTTTCTCTAAACTAAAATGCTGCCGTCTTTCTGCACAGGGGAGCAGTTTGACCGTTTGGGTTGCGCTTTTCTGAATTCTGCAATCTCCCTTTTGAGGTGAGGCGGCCAGAACTGCACGGAGTTATTCCAAGTGCCGTCACACCATAGATTTGCATTTCTATAATCACGATACTGGCAGCTTTATTGCCAAAGCCTTTCCTAAGGATCCCTCGCGTGAAATCAGCCTCCTCCTCCTCGGATCCCGGATCATGTCGCTCCTCGCCCATCAGCTCCAGTTCAGACCCCACGAGAGTGTATGTGAAATTAAGATTTTCCGCCCCAAAATCTTGCATATCTTGACACTTGTTAACATTGGATTGCGTTTGCCATTTTATTGCCCGTTCACTCAGTTCGGAGAGATCCCTTCGGAGCTACTAATATTAATACCGTCAACAACAACAACAGTAGTAGTAGTAGTAAATAGTGGAAAATAATAAATCCATATATTTAAGCCGCGTAATAACCAAAGTGGCGGCGGGAAGGGAGGTGTCTCCATTTCCTCCTCTCAAGTTACGTTCCCTGCCGACTCTCAAGGCAGCTCTTGCGGGGGCAGGGTGGGTGGGCGGGCGCTGTCCACGGTGCTGATGGTCGCGGCCAAAGCCTGGCTGGGCAGGAGCCTCTTGCGCCTTCATTCGGGGAGGGAGCAATTTGGGTGGGATAATCCTGCACCGTCCCAGGACCAGGATCGGGGAGCCGCGTCTGCATGGACAACCCTGAGAGGTTCGAAATCGTCTCTTGAGTTGGGCTATGGGGGGGGGGGCAGGCAGGATTTCAGGAGAGAAGAGCCGCAACTTCTATCATCACCTCCCGCTGCGCTTGCCCACCCCGTGACACGCTTCTTTGGAAGGAAGCCCCGAGGAATGACCGTGGGACTGACTTCCAAAAACACGTGTGTAGGATCGGGCACTTCTGGATGAGAGCGCTTCAAGTTCTCCAGCCTCTCTTGGAGCGGCTTAGCGTGTGTGTGTGTGTGTGTGTGTGTGTGTGTGTGTGTGTGTGTGTAACTTCAAGGGAGGAGAGAACTGCCTCTTCCCCCTCCATCCCTCTGAGATTCTCTCCCCCCGCAAAAAATAAAATAAAATCCTCCCTTCCCAGTGCTCCCCGCAAGAGCATAAAGGGAGCGTTTCCCGCTCGGCAGTTCAGTGGCTGATCCTTGGGGCCAGTGGTTGCGCTTCCACCCAGCGCTTCTCCTGGACTTCTGCGCTTCTCCCGCCGGGCAGCCTCCCCTCCCCAGGTCCACAGAGGAGGGATCCCCCCCTCCAGCCTCCGTCCTCCCCTCTCGACCTTCGTCCTCCTCCGCTCGCTCCGTCTCCCCCTTCATTGCACCAAGAGCGTCCCGTCTGCGCCTTCTCCTCCCGGGGCGGCTGGTCTGGGGCGGTCTCCTTCTGGGGCCGGGCCGGGCGGAGGAGACCGAAGACGGTCCGGGGCCGGCCGGCCTGTCCGGGTCTCACTTGCCCACCGAGTCGAAGAGGAGGCGGTTCTGCTCGGCCTGGGCTTGCTGGCTCTGCGCCCGGGAGATCTCCATCATCTGACGGAGGAGGTGGAAAGTCAGGTCGATGGAGAGCGGCGGGTCGCGGCGCTTCAGGCGCTCGGCCAGGCGGCGGCGCAGCAGCTCCCCGTCGGGGCCCGAGCGCGGCAGCGAGCGCACCAGTAGGGCCACCCCGTCGGGCCCCAGAGCCGGCAGCGGGGGCGGGAGGGGCCAGGCGGCGGCGGCACGGTCCTCTCCCAGGAGCAGCAGCCGCAGCCGCAGGCTCAAGCCGCTCTCGGCGCTGCCGTCGAGGTCCGGCGCTGGCCTGACTCCGAGAGCCGCATGTGACACCAGCAGGAGCGAGGCCACGAGGATGGGCAGCGGCGCCCGCCTCGTGCTGGGGCGGTCCAGGCCTAGAGGGGGAGAGGAACAGAACATCAGGAGAGCCCCGGAGCCGCCCGTCGGGGCCCGCAGCCGTTTCTCGCAGTGACCAGCCGGAGAGCAACAGGGCTCAGTCGCAGCGCGCCAGGCAGAGGCTGAAGCAGCCACGACGCCCACCGCCCCGTCCCTCCCGCAGCTCTTCTCCCCTAGTGTTCCCCGGGCAAACTCTAGGGCAGGCAGAGAAGACTGCGCCCCCACCCAAGTCTCTCACCGGCCATCTCTCAGCCGCTCCTGGGGTCCGATGCCAACAGGGGGCGACACGGGGCAGGCCGGCCCCGGACCAGGCTCCCTCCTCAGGAAAGACCTTTTTCTTTGCCCTGGCGTGAGGAGGAGATCTTCCTCGCTTCTTCTTCTCTCTCCTTGCTTCCGCCCTGCGACGCCGGGGAGTCTCTCACCACGGTGTCCTTGCCAAGCCGGGAAGAAGGGTGCGCGGAGCCGCTGGAGGAATCTTTATATAGAGCAGGCCGGGAGATCCATTGACGTCAGCTCGGGACATGGACTGATTGCCGATGGAGCGGGCGGCGCGGGCCCCCGAAGGACCCTCCTGGGACCGGGCGGAGGAGAAGGAGTCGCGGCTCCCTCGCCCCCGCGGGGAAGCGGGCTGGATTCTCGGCGCTTCTGCAGCTGAGCTCAGAGTCCTTCGCCCGCCCCAAGGCTGCGTGCAGGAACCTCTGGACGTCTGTCCTGAACTCCAAGGCACTCGCCCCCCCCCCCCGCCCCGCTCCCTGCTTTGCCTTCTCGCGCACCCCGATTAGGGGCTGCACCGACTGAGAGCGATGGACTGGAGAGGAAGGGCTGCGGGACAGCGATACTCCCCCCGCCCCAATAAAACCACAAAATGAATGAATTCTAGAGTTGGAAGGGACCCCAAGGGTCATCTAGTCCAAACCCCTGCTATGCAGGAGTCACAGTTAAAGAATCACTGACAAGTGACTTGGAGAATCTTAGAACTGAATAGTTGCAAGGGACCCCGAGGGTCATCTAGCCCAACCCCGTCCAATGCAGGAAGGTGATGACTGGGTGGAGTTCGGGCTGGAAGCATCTGTGTCCAGAAAAGGGAGCGGAAACAAGGCCGCGGGGTTTGTTTCTAGTCCACAGCGCTTCGCTGCACATAAGGGCAAGAAAGTTGAAACTGCAGGCGGCACACTGAACCTTCAGACACCACTTTAGTTTACTTTAGTTATTAATTAAAAAAAAAAAGCTGAAGAGGAGGACCATTTTGTCCCATCTCCGCGTTCCTTCACTAGGTGCAGGCAGGAGGGTGAGATTCTGAAGTGCTGCTTCAGGCTCAAGCACTCAGAGACCAGGAGGAGATCCAGACCTGGGCTGCGGGGAACCCTAAAGTGAGACTGGCAAAACTGGGGTCAAGACTAGAGGGGCAAACCCCCACAGGGCAGAGCCAGGAAGCAGAGGCCAGCACTGGCCCTCCGGCCACGGTGGAGTGGGGGGGAGGAATTTGGCGGTGGGAGGGAAGCAAGATTAGCGCTTGCTGCGAAGGAAGCTGTGGTTTGGGAGAACCTCGTCTCCCCACTCAGGCGAAATCTCCTCACTGGGCACAGACTGCCTTCCATGTCCACCGGGAAGAGACATGGCCACATGCTCAGGAACAAGGGGTTGGGCTAGATGACCCTTTGAGTGCCCTGCAACTCTACAATTCGAAGATTCTAAGCACGCCGAATTCGGCCGGGAGCAGCCGCTGTCCGTGGTGCTGAACAGGCGCGACCGCGACCGCTCTCCGGGTCTGGAGACGCGCCTCTCTCCCCCAGAGCGCAGGACCCCCCCCCCCCGGTTGTCCTCTGGTATCCCGACTCCTTCTTGCTGGGATGTTGCCCAAACTGGCGCCCGCGAGCCCTTCCGCCCAGTGACAGGAGGGCGGGTGGGGGGGAAGGCTGCGCTCGGGCTCCCCAACCATCATTCCTATAGCCATTAAGGTCTCCCTCGATGCCAGGGGCTGGGTTAAGGGAGGGGGTCAGGGAGGGGCCCTGCTGCTCGCTTCCCGACCTCCACAGCGGAAGGAGTGCTCATAGTGGCTGGGAAAGGCCTCGGCTTAAGCAGATGCTCGGAGTGCAGAAGGTCCCAGGTTCAATCTTTGCGTCCTCAGACCCTGGAGAGCCTCTGCCGGTGGAAGCGGACTGTCTGGGGACAGAGGGGTCGCTCCGAAATGCCCTTTCCCTCCCCGTGGGGCTTCAGGAAGGGCTCGATAGGCTGCCACGGAAGGCTCGGCCCGGCTAACCTCACCGCGCGGCACTTCCCCCAGCCTCTCAATGCGGCAGCCTGCTCCTCGCCTCGCAGCCGGAGCCCCCCGGACCCCCGCAGGCCATTGCACTGACCTCATCCAAGTGCCCTTTAATTGAGCGCCATTAGGGCTCCCGCTTCTGGAATGGGGGGACGCAGGGGAGCGAGGCAGACTTTGAGGCGGGGGTGTCCCTATAGGACAGGTCCTTGCAAATCGTGAGCCACGGTGGGAAGCGGGACTCTGCATGGCTCTCCAGGGAGGGGAGCTCGCTTGCGCTTCAGAGAACTGGGTCTGGGGGTCTCATGGCCAAGGATGGATGGGGGAAGCAGGCCAGCACAGGCTTGGGCCGCAGCAGGACTTTGAGCTGGGGGGGGGGGCTCCAGCCCTTCTTGGGGTGTCCCTTCCCCAACGACGAGCTGTCTGCTTTGCTGGGCCAAAGAGAGCGCCTGGAGGCTCTGGCTGACCGCCAGGTTTATTTTCGGCCATCGCGCAGCCCGCCCCCCACGCCCACCCTTTGGCCCAGCCGAGTGGAGTCAGCCTTGCGCCTGAAGCCCCCCTGGCCGCGGAAGGGGCCCGGCCTCTGCGTCGCCTGGAGCTGAGGCTGCCTCGCTCACGAGGGAAGGCGGCGCAGCACAGCGGGGCTCAGCTGGCGCGCTCGGCCGCCGCGAGACAAAGCAAACAGCCGCCGGCAATTGCCTGGCCTCTGGGCAAACACGCGCCGGGCACGAGGCGAGCGAAACCGACCGGCCCGCAGGGAGGAGGCCGCGTCCCGCCATCGCAGGCAGCGAGCCGAAGGAGCGGGCGGCGCAGGCTCGGCCCTCGGAGCCGCCCTGACACCTTCGCCGGCCGGACTCCTTGCGTCCTTTTGCAGATGCCCGATTCCGCCTTCCCGCAAGGCAGCAGTGGTTTAGGCGCTTGTAAGCCACCAGCTCAGGTGCACCCATCATGTCCAGCACCAGCCGCTCGAGTGACCCCCCCTCCCACCCGAAGGTAGACCCCTCCTGCCCACGGAGGCTCCATTTAGCCACAGACAGACATTTCCGCCACTTTTGCCTATTCCCCTTTCAAAGTCACCTTTGGGGCTTTCACCTTTGCCTGTTCCTCATTTCCTCTGGGGGCCACACAAACACCCTCGCCATAAATCCTGCCGTGCACGTTGTCCACCTTTTTATCCAGAGGCTGAGCAGCACCTCCTGGGCCTGAGAGACCTTTGCCCCAAGACTCGAGTCCGTGTGCCAGCATCAAAGACAGAAGACACTGTTTTTCACAATGGATTTATTTGGCTCAAGAGCCACCTTCCCAGGAAGGTCAGAGAAGCCCACCTATCACAGTGGTCAGCCAGATGCCCTCCCTTGCTTTCCTTCCCTAGCAACTACGGTAGGATCGAGGTAGACTGTCACTGCACATGGAAGCTCCATGCAGCCATCCAAAAATGGCCCCCAATAGACCTTTCTCCTTCATACAGTTGCTGAATACTTTTTGGTAGCCACGTAAAGTGATGAGTGCATTGAGGGTTGTGGCCAGTTGTTTCACGAGAGGCTGCCATGCATTCTGCCAGGGGAAAGAGCCAAGAGATGGGCTAGACGAATCTGCCTGTTTCTCCCCACTGTGCTCTGACAAAGGAGGCAAGGGAGGAGCTTCCAGTGGGGGGGCAGGGGTCACAGCACCCTTGGGGCCTCCCAATGACACAGAATGACGCCCTCGACCCTCATGTGTGGCTGGTGCCGCCTTCGCCAGCCTGGGAGCCGGGTGTCGAGGCAGAGGGGGCTTCCCTTGCCAGAGACCATCCAAAACAGATACAGCAAAGACCTCCAGGCGATACGGCCCATCGGGGGTGAACCTGTGGCTGGACTCCAGCTCCCACCACCCCTGACAATTGGGCCACGAAGCTGCTGGGAGCAACTGGGGCCAGAAGCCCAACAATATCTCGGGGCTTCCGGGCTTCTCTCTGCCACTACTTGGGGGCCAGTAATGGGGAGGGGGTGCATGGAGCAGCATGGCCCCTTGGTTGTGAGGCAGGTGGGTGCACAGGACCCAGATTGTTAGACAGGCCGTAGTGGATGACAAGAGTAGGGTGCAGAGGGGCTGGAGTCAGGATGAGTCTCCTCCAGTGTGGTGTAGTGGTTAAGAGCGGTAGACTCATAATCTGGTGAACCGGGTTCGCGTCTCCGCTCCTCCAGATGCAGCTGCTGGGTGACCTTGGGCTTGTCACACTTCTTTGAAGTCTCTCAGCCCCACTCACCTCACAGAGTGTTTGTTGTGGGGGAGGAAGGGAAAGGAGAATGTGAGCCGCTTGGAGACTCCTTCGGGTAGTGATAAAGCGGGATATCAAATCCAAACTCTTCTTCTTCTTCCACCAGTCACAGCTGGTTGGCCTTCCAGGAGAGATAGGCGTTCCAGACAATGGCAACACACTGGACCACGGCCAGCCTGGGGGGGGGGGCAGAGAAAGAGCTGAGGGGCAGCGACTCTGCCAATAGGGGCCGGGGGGGGGGGGTCCTGCAGGCAGGAAAGGCAGGTCTTACCTGAAGTTCAGGGGGACGAAGTAGAAGTTGGCCACTTGCACAGCCGGCCAGATCTGAAAGGGAGAGGGAGCGAGAGATGCGCCACTGGGGAAGCAGGGTGGCCACAAAGCGCATGGCCCCAGGAAGACCCCTCCCCAAACCCTCGGGCCCAAACCTCTCAGAGCCACGAGGGGAAGGGAAGCCGTGATTCCTGCGCTGCTGGGGGCTGGGCTGGATGACAATTAGGGGCCTCAGCCAACTCTACGATTCTATGATGTGCTGAGCTTTGAGGCTGCCAGAGATGCTGCCGACCGACTGACCAGGCGATCCTGTAGGGCCTCTGGAAGGGCAGCCAAGGAGCCCCCTTTGCCAGGCAGGGCCATGCCAGGGGGGGGGCAGTACACAGATGGCAGGCGGCACAGGGAGGCAGGTCCTGCCAGGGGGAAGCCGGAGGAGGACTCACGTAATAGTTGGTGATCAGGGCATCCGCGTAGTCCTGCAAGAGAGCAACCCAGAGAGGAAGCGGGGGGTGAGGGCTGGCTGGCAGGGCCCCCGCTGTGGCTCAGTCAATCCAGCCCCTGCCCTGAAAGGGACTTCTCCATTCCAGGCACCTCCTGGAGACTCTGAGCCAGAGGTTTATCCGAGACTCACAGACAGAAAAAGGCTGCACTCCTTGTGCTTTGGCCTTGTACTTTGATCTTGTGAACTGCCCTAAGATCTTGTGATTAAGGGTGGCATATAAATCTAACCATACAAATGTTGTTGGTCTTCCTTTCATATACTTCACCTCACCCCCTCCTCTTAGAAAACAACCCCCGTTCCTTCCAAGACTTCCCCCTCCCAGGTCACCTTCACAGCATTCCTTGGAGGGGTTATATTATTATTATTATTATTATTATTATTATTATTATTATTATTATTATTTGAATTTATATACCGCCCTATACTTGGAGGTCTCAGGGTGGTTCCAGCTGGCCCACCTCCCTGAGGGTGGGGGGGTTTCCCCTTCGCAAGGGCTCAGCCACTCCCGCCCCACAGCACAGGCCTGCCCTTGGGGCGCCTGAAGCCAGCTAGGGCTCGGTCCTGGAAGAGTCCTGGTGGGGTTGGGGGAGCAGAATCCCCCTCTATACGTCTGGCCCATGGGACCCCCAATTCTATACTCCTACGTGGGGGTCAGGCAAAGGAAGAAGGCAGAGAGGTGTTCACCCCCTCCCCTAAGGATCCTGCTTGGCTCTCTCCCCCCACCCCTCCCTCTCCCTCTCTGAGACTCGGTGGCACATCCAGCTCCTCAGGAGGGAGGGGGTCACTGTGACATTTATCCTCCTGTGACTCATCTCTGGTGAGTAAAGCAGCCGAGTGTTTCAGTCCACACCGAGATGAGATGGGAAGAAAAGGCTTTGCTCCTGCAAAGAGATGGGGAGGGGGCTGTGCGTGTGTCAGGCGGGCCGGCTCCCTGCACCAGGCTGTCCAGGTGACTCGAGACATTGGCAGGGGTCATGCAGGTCCCTCACAGGACAGGAGGCGGCAGAACGGCAGGCAGGCAGCGGGGGGGGGGGGGAGATGCTGCAGCTCCAAGGGCAGAGGGGCTCGAGGGATGAGCAGGGGGCCTCTGTGGCATGCCAGGACATCGCAAGGGGAGCCCTGCAGGGCCAGACCAAAGGGGACCGCCACCTCGTCCAGTGGCCCCTCTCCCACCACTATGCAGCCAACCTCAGACGGGGAGAGAGGGCTCTTGCGCTCAGATCCTGCTTGGTGGCTTCCACTGTGAGAAGGGCCACTGGCCTCATCCAGCAGGGGAAGAGCACAGCAGTCCCCTGCTTGCCTCCCCAGCCCCTCCTTCGGCCATGAGGACTAGCAGCTTTATCCTGGAGGAATTTCCCTTATCTAAGAGCCATCCAAATGGGTGGCCGTCGCTGCCCCTTGTGGAAGGGAGTTCCGCTGCTTAACTAAGCGTTCTTGTGTGAAGAAGTCCTTCCTTTTGTCAGACCTGGATCCAGCCATGGAAGATGTCCCCAAACGCCTCTCCGAAGGCGGAATGGAAACCTCTGAGGAATAACTCTCTGGCACAGCAATTGCCTCCAAGCGCAGAGGCAGAGGGACCCTCCAATACTGGCAGCATCAAGGGAGGAAATCCCTTGCGGGGGGGGGGGTTAGATGACCCGTGGGGGGGTCCCTTCCAACTCTGCCGTTCCAGAGATGGCTACACCCCTTCCCTGCCAGCTGCCCTGCGGCCAACTCACCCGCTTGATCTTGTCCCAGTTCTCCTCCAGGGACAGGCCATTGAGCGCTCCTGCCACAGCCAGGAAAGAGCCCAGGAAGCAGGGGGCGAACCCGGCCTGTTGGAGAAAGGAGGAGAGGGGATCCATGGGGAGAAGGTGGGGCCAGCGGCATCTCAGCTGCCAGGGAGATCTCAAGCAAGGAGCTGGGAAGGAGGAAGAGCTCCCTGGCCCCCCAGGAACTACCTGGGTCGGCAGCAGTCCCCGCCCCCACCCAGGCACATGCAGAGGGGCCTGCACTGAGCCCCCTCCCCACCCGCCCCTGTGCAGCTGATGAAGAGTTGGGGAGGACCCTGGCCAAACCAAGCATCAGAAAAAGGCATCATGGGGGCTGGAGCAGGGAGAGGTGATATGGCAGCCGTCTTCAAATGCCCAAAGAAGGAGTCAGCTTGTTTTCTGCTGCTCCTCCAGAGGGGAGGACCCAAACCAACGGATTTCAATGGAAGAAAAGAGATTAGCCACTAGGGAGAACTTTGCTGTTTGACAGCGGAACAGAGACCCCTGTGAGGTGGTGGGCTCTCCTTCCTGGGAGGTTTTTGAGTAGAGGTCGGATGTCCACCTGCCAGGGATTCCTTAGCTGTGGATGAGAAGGCCGCAAAGCCTTGGGTGACCTGTTGGCTTGGGAATCCAACGGAGAGAGCCCCCTGACCTGATCCAGCAGCATCTTCTGGAACGCAGCCACCCTGGTCGTGCCGGGCACCAGGTGGTCAAGGACGTGGTACCAGCCTCCAATGACCGGACCCTGCAGGGGGGAGGGGCAGTCAGGGGTTACAGCACAGCAATGAGGCAGAGCCTCCCCCCACAGCCACCAGGGTGACCCAGGCCTGTCAGGTCAAGGTGCTCCCTCTGGCAGTCTCCCCAGGACCCAAGAGGGGCGTCTCCCAGCCCTTCTGGCTTGGTGCTCCTGTGCCCCCACTTCTCACCCCCCACCCAACTTGCCCTGGCTCACCACAAAGCAGAAACCGATAGCCATCATCTTCAGGGTCCGCCGGCTGCTGTGCCCAGCCAGCCCCCTCCTCTCCACTGCCTGCTGGGAGATCACATCTCCCACGCCCACCAGGGTCCCTGTGCAAAAGCAACATCGTCTCATGGGTTGGGTGCAACGTCTGCCCAGTCCCAGAGGACAAGTCAAATGACTCACTTCCTGGCTTTAGCCGAACCCCAGCTGGCTTGTTGTTGCCTTGAAGATCCGGATTGAAAACTGGAATTAAACCTGAGGGTTTTGATCCTGGTTTGCAAGGCAAGCTCAGACCCCAGTTAGGCAGCCTGAAGGCAGCTGCGAGGTCGAGTTTGCTCCAGGCAGAAAAGGGGCTGCAGTTCTTGCGAGGCTGAAACTCTTCAAGCTTAGCTGTGCGGACACTCCTCACGTGGAAAACCTCACGTACACACAAAACAATGTATTCCTTTCCTAAACGTCATACACCGCTTGATTGGGGGGAAGGGAATCCCTCAAAGTGGTTTACAAAAAGATAAAAGTTTGGGTGGCCATCAGTCAGGGATGTTTTAGTTGTGATTCCTGTGTTGCAGAGGGTTGGACTAGATGACTCTCAGGGTCCCTTCCAACTCTACGGTTTATGATGCTACCTATAGAAGCAAAATATAGGCTGCTGGGTTGGAAGGAGGAGGAAAGGGGGTGCAGGGCTGTCTCCATTTCTGCAGCGCCACATCTTCCCCAGCCCAGGCCTGGCTTTCTCCTGGTCTCTGGCCAAGGGGGCAGAGCATCTGATCCACTGCCTCCCCCAAAGTCCCTGCCAGTTATCTCTTGACGTCAAGCCTCCCTGCTTGGAGTGGATCCAGTGAGCTGGCAAAGGGAGAAGACCCAGCCCTGTGCCCAGAAGAAGAGAAGCCGCCTCTCTTCCCCCAGAGAGGTGAGACGGAAGGGGGCAGGGAGCGCTGGGAGCCATGGGCAAGCGAGGGAGGGGGCTCAGCTGGAGCCTGCAAGCGAGGGTCTCCAGAGCAGCACAGCTGCCTCCGTTCCGTCTGCATGCTCTGAGCTCGAGGTCCTAAGGAGGGTGGGGGGCTCCCCTTCCTTGGAGGTGGGGTGGCGACCTGTCAGTGACTGTGATTCCTGCACTGCAGGGGGTTCGACTGGATGGGCCTTGGGGGTTCCTTCCAATTCTACAATTCTAAGAATCTGCCAGAAATGCGAAATGTGTTACCTGCTCTGCCCGCCAGCTATTTAACAGCCCCTGGCAGGAAGGCAAAACAAAAGGAGTTGGGAAAGGGGGCAGGGAAATCCCACGAGACGGCAAAGCGGAATGAACATTGAGATTTCACTCCTGCCTTGAGCATGGAATTGGGGCCCTGCAAAAGTACGTGCGAGCCCCATGACTGGAAGACGCCCCCCATGGAGGGTCACAGAATCCCCCCTTCCTGAACAACACCAGAGTCCCCAGGAAACAGGGGGAGGTCCAGATCTGCAGTGGTGGAGGAGGAAGAGGAGGAGAGTCACTGTCAATCTGGAGGGTTGAATGGAAGCAGCACACAGAACTGAGTTGGGCTCAGGTCCTGCTCTGGGAGGGGGTGTTATTCATTTGGGGGCACCTGGCAGGTCACTGTGAAAACAGGATGCTGGGCTATGACGGACCCCCATTTGGCACTATGGATCTTCTCATGCAAGTGCCCCTTCCAAAGCTAGTCCCAATGCCTGCTATCCAAAGCCTCCCTCCCTGAGAGACAGGGACCCCCCCACCGTGGTGTTGGCTCCGCTTCCCCACTTGCTCATTGAGAAACTCACAGCACCTGTCGCTAAATGCTTCCTCCCAGTTCCATTCATTCACTCACACAGATTGGCGGGAAGGGGGGGGAGGGGGAGAGGTGGCACCTGTATGACGCAGCTGGCAGCCGGGCCAAGTGTAATGGGATGAGAGTCGCTCTGTGCCAGCCGCACCACAGAGATTGACGACTCCCCGGGCGATGACTTCACCCACAAGGAGCCTTGGGAGGCTGCCAGCGCCACTCAGTGGCCACTCCCCCCCCAACACACACAGCAAGCGGGCAGATTCCATGGCACCTAGTGGAAGGATGGACGGCCCCCCAGGAGAAGTGAGGCTGGGGAGGAGGAAGGAGATAAGAGAAGCCCTGCTGAATCT
Organism: Darevskia mixta; assembly: GCA_034641385.1. Taxonomy (NCBI): domain Eukaryota; kingdom Metazoa; phylum Chordata; class Lepidosauria; order Squamata; family Lacertidae; genus Darevskia; species Darevskia mixta. The sequence goes on along the minus strand of JAWWNH010000142.1, from coordinate 2,076,458 downwards.
AGGGCTAGGCCAAGGGTCCACGTTGTCCAGCATCCTGTCCGCCCCCCCCCCGCAGCGGCCAGCCAGATGCCCCGATGGGAAGCCCCCAAACAGGGCAGAAGCCAGAGAGCAGCAACTCTCCCCACCTGCAATGCCCGGCAACCGGTATAAAAATGTTAGAACTTAAGAACCGGATAAGAAGCAACTGGATCAGACCGATGGTCCCTCTAGCCCAACATCCTGTTCTCACAGAGGTCAGCCAAAAGCCTGTGGGAACCCTGCTAGCAGGATCCGAGCACAAGAGCAACTCTCCCTGCTTGTGGTTCCCAGCAATATTCAGATATTCAAAATATTGATATTCAGAAGCATTGCTGCCTCCAACTGTGGAGGCAGAGCAGAGCCCTCATGGCTAAGAGCCTTCCATAGCCCCACCCACCACCCCATGAATTTGTCTCATCCTCTTTTAAAGCCATTCAGGTTGGGGGCCAGGAGCTGGGGAGTCCGGGGGGGGGAGGACTGCTGCTTCAGAACTTGTTTGGGGCACAGAATCCAGAGCGGCATTTGCTGCAGGGAGGGTCTACCCCCAGCCCAGGCAGAGGGTGCTATCCTGGCTGCACAAGGGGACTCAGCCCTGCTAAGGTGCCAGGGGGGTCTTCCCTGGCTTGCAGGTGAGGCCTTCACCACTCACAGCTGAGGTAAAGGCAAGGTTCCTCCCCCCTTATGCGGGCTGTGCATGGCGTCAGCTACAGCTAAACAGCCTTGTCACCCCTACAGTCACATACAACATTCCACCACCTTTGCTGTGGGGCTTTTTGATTTTTAAGGGCACTAATAAGCCGTGAACTCGTAAAATATGGCAATCTACACCAGGGCTCAGCAACCTTTTTCAGCCATGGGCAGGTCCACCGTCCCTCAGACCATGTGGTGGGCCTATGGTAGGTAGCCGTGTTGGTCTGCTGTAGTCAAAACAAAATATAAAAATTCCTTCCAGTAGCACCTTAGAGACCAACGAAGTTTGTTCTTGGTATGAGCTTCCGTGTGCATGCACACTTCTTCAGCCTTTTACATAAAATTGGACAAAGGGTATCTGAAGAAGTGTGCATGCACACGAAAGCTCATACCAATAACAAATTTAGTTGTTCTCTTAAGGTGTTACTGGAAGGAATTTTTATACAGTATTTTGTTTCGACTACCTCACAGGGTTGTTGTGAAGATGGAGTGGCCTACAGAGTGTTTGTTGTGGGGGAGGAAGGGAAAGGAGAATGTGAGCCTTTGGGTAGTGATAAAGCGGGATATCAAATCCAAACTCTTCTTCTTCTTCTTCTACACCTACACACGCTACATTGAGCTCCGTGGACGAAGGGCGGGAACAAATGCAACGGGGAGAGGACGTTTGAAATCCTAATAATAATAATATAATAATAATTTATTATTTGTACCCCGCCCATCTGGCTGGGTCTCCCCAGCCACTCTGGGCGGCTTCCAGCAAATATTAAAAAAACAATACATTAACATTAACATTAACAAGGCACCTGCTTCCCCTTTCCTGGACTTTTGAACTCAGGATGGGCAGGGAAATGCGATTCCTGCCCTGGAGGACGCCGCCCCTGAGGCACCCCTCTCCAAGCCCGGCGCGCAACGGAGAGCGGGAGGCCCCGCCCGCCCCGGCGAAGCTCCGCCCCGGCGAAGGAGAGCCCAGGAGCGCCGGCGCAGCCTCGTCCTTGGAAGCGCTCGAGTGTACGCCTGTGCCTCTCTCTTGGGGGAAGCAAGGCGGGCGCGGCCTCCCTCTTACCGGCGGTGCCGATCTGCACCTTCCACGGGTGCCGGGCCATCAGTCTCCGGTAGCCTCTCCACAGGGCCGCCATGCCGCGCGCCCTCTTCTTCCGCGGCCTCGGAGCCCCCCGGGGAACGGGAGGCGAAAGCGACTCCACGTGCCGCGAAAGAGACTTCCGGTGCCCGGAGATGACGTGCAGGCGCCTCCGAAGCCGCGCACGCCTATTGGCAGGGAGGGAGGGAGGCGCACGGGCCATAGACAACGGGTAGAGGTGCACGCGGGAGTCCGCTGCCTGCTCTTTCGAGAAAGAAGAAAAGAGGGGAATTCGGAGCAGCGCGTGGAGATCGAGGGAGGGAGCCCGAAGTTCAGCTCTGATTCCGGCGCCCTGAAGCCAAGCGGAGCAAACTGCTCAGGATCCTTGTGGGCGCGCGCTAGGCGTGGAGGATGTGGACCATTTGTTGTGTTGTTTTAATGGGATTCTTTTTGGAGGAAGGAATTGAGGGGATGCTCATCCAATGAGCAGACGGTACCCAACTGGGAGGGGTAGCTGATGCCGCAGGAGACAGAATCAGGATTCAAAATGACCTTAACGGATTGGACAACCGGGTGCAAGGTAACAAAATGAATTTCAATAGGGACAAATGTCAGGCTGTGCACTTAGGCAGGAACAACCAGGTTGGCAAAGGGGCATCTTCGTAGTTTCTCCACCCTCAGAGTTTTGAGTGGAGGCCATCCTGGGGGCGGTTCCTCAACCCGGGGGGGGGATGCTCTCCCCACAGAAGCACACCTGGGCCTCTTGTCCATGCTTCAGGCATCAAGAGACTTGTGTTTTGCGCCGCCACCCCCTTCCTGTGACATCTGAAATACTGAATTACAAATGTTGTAGTAATCATAGTAAAAAAGACAACAGTCAGAACAACAGTCACATAAAGTGTCCAACGTGGGGCAGGGGGGTGGAATTGAGCCTCGGGATACACATGGAGCCTGTTGGAATTTGCAGAGGCTTCCTCCCGCCTGAGATTTTGGCATAACTAAGCGTACCCACACTAGAGCACCATGTGGAGGAAAAAGCAAAGCCTCCAGAAAACACACTCATCCCCATCAGCATATGGCTCAATTGGGTTGATCTAAGTTTAAATTTAAAGACAATATATTCATTTTAGAAAAATGTCCCCCACCCCACGTTCAACCATAGACCAACACTTCACGTTGTTTCATTGGTAGTGTTACCGGAATTTATAGAAAGGTGGGGGGGGGGCTGCCCCTCCAGCGGACATCATACACCACCGACTACCAAAATCAACACAATCACTCCTGCAAATGTCCCCACAAAACACTTCATCACACAGTTTTTTTCCTATCTCTATTCAAAAGGGCCTCCGCTGCACATTACCAAATGTAACAATTCACTGATAAATGTATCTATGTGCTGGCTCAATGGGAAAACTTTAGAAAGTTATATAAAATCAATAGTGTACTCAAAATCAAGAGAGTGTACAGTGGTACCTTTGGTTCACAAACCAAAACACCTACTTCCAGGTTAGCAGTGTTCTTAATCCAAGTTGTTCATAAACTAAGCAGTACCAAGGTACCACTGTGCTCAACTTGGCTGAGAAACAGGATCATGCATATATTTCCTTTTGTTTTTACTTAATGGGTGTGAGGCAGAGGTCAGGGGAGGGATGGGGGCAAACTGCTGGAAAACCCTCCCAGATTGTGGCATAACTGATGTCTTTGAGGTGGCCTCTTGCTTGGCACTCTGGGGCCAGGATGCCAGTGATTAACACCTGGGAAAAGGGTTGCTGGGTATGTGAATTGTAGCATGGAAAGAGAGGGCTGATGGAAGAGGGTTTCCCAACTATTCTGAGCATGTGGGGGGGGGGCTCTTTCAGGGAGCCCCCGAGGAGGTGGGGAAGGGGGCTGGGCGCATGCTCTTCTCTGGGGCTGCAGGAGCCGGGTGCCCATACAAAGGGACAAGATTTGTCTGTGTAGTGGCTGCCTGGTTTATATTTATTCTCTTGGAGGGAGAACTGGTCTTGGGTCTGCTGCGGGAAGGGGGGGCCAGGGGTTCCGCTTTTTTGCCCACCTTTCTTCCTTTTCTTAGACATGCCCTTCTTAACTCTCAGCTCATCTGTAAGCTCCTTATGCAGCCACAACTGTACTTTTGGGTGGCGATTTTTCTTTTATGAACCTACCCTACTTTAATACTGATACTTTATTGAAGGTTTCAGTAGAGAAATGAAGTTAAAAAGGTGGAGAAAGGTCGAAACAAAGCAAAATGAACTGCTTGAAAAATGTTACAATGCAATATAGGGGTAAATAAGACAGGTTATTTTTATAAATGCATTCAAGATATTATATTTGCCATAGGCAAATATAGACTAGAACATGGTTGTACTGCCAGTGAAGAAAAGGACTGCCATGAGGCACATCAAAACAAAGCTCATACAGGAGTTTCAAACACAGCACACAAAGAGTCATAAAATGCAGGATCATAAACATCAAAACATCCTACTAGGCACATTGGAAAGATTGCAGGTCATGGGGATGTAAACATGCATGGCTCTATACTGATATCATTTCCCTTATTTATCTAGCATATTCCTGGTCCGTTTGGTCTTAACTTCCAACTCATCGGACAGTTTTCTTAGCAACCAGACCTTCAGTGAGAAGGGACGAGGACCAGAACTTTCTCTCCTCTTTCTGGGCCTCACATAGCTTCCAGGAGAAATGCTAGTTCTTCCCTGGATGCTAACTCCACACGTAACCCTTTGGCAAAACATCCATTTCCCTCCTAGAAGCCCATGCAATGTTTACACAGCATAGGAAGAAAGCGCGAGGGTTACAAAATGCAGGAATCATTCACTGATGCATTCTATTGGAAGGTTAAATGCAATTACTACTGAGACAGTTAGAACAAAGTCAAAAGCTCTATCTAATGTCTAATTAAATAGCCACTAATTAAATAGCATCAATATCAGTCTTTCAGCAGAAGGAAGGGAGTGAGTCGTCCACATATAGTTGTTGGTATGTGGTTTAGGGTAATATCATCCCCATACAATTTCAATTCCCTGCCCCCCAAGTAGTATTTATACATCATAATACTTTCCTCCCAAAATGTGCAAGTGTTAGACATTGCATCCAATAAATTATAAACATTTTTTGTTGTATAAGTCATGATTCATAATCTAATGAAACACTAGCTACTGAAGTTAAAACTTTGTCCCACCGATGGGGTAAGACAAGAACCTCCAGTTCTTTATTCTGTTCGTTTCTCGGGTTTTGTATGTCAAATTGATTGAGTGAAACCAGGTATCTATAGAAAACAATCCCTGGCTTTTTAGTCTCAAAGGATTTAGCCAGTTGTTCTACTATCTCAGGTGTCTTAGATTCTGTAAAAGCTGCTGGTCCAAATAAAGATGTTAAAACATGTTGCAGCTGCAAGTATTGCCATTGATCCAGCCTCTCTCATAAACCATGATGGACACCTGGTTAGCCAATGTGGAAACAGCAGGGCCCTTCTGGTGTTCTCAGGCTCCTCCGGACTGGTACCTCCTTTCATAAAACACCCTCCTGCCTGCTGAGTCTATTCTCTATTCCTGCATTTCAAGGGGTTGGGCTGGATGCTCCTTGGGGTCCCTTACAATTCTACTGTTCTATGATCCAACAAAGATGATCTCCTCAGCTCCCACCTTTGGGTGCAAGGTCACCTGATGCCACTGACGCGCTGGCAAGCTGTCTTGCATTCAACAGGGACCCCATGCTCTTACTCAACTTCACCCTGGGCTCCCACATCCAAGATAGATCGTTCAACAGCACAACAACTTCTGGTGCCATTCTACTGGTGGAGAAGACAACATTCCAGACTACACTGGTGGAGAATGGAATAAACTGTTGGCTGTTTCTGAAGGAGCCAATTCTGAATTCTCCAACCAGATATCAAGAACATAGAGCATGCTGACTGAGGTCCTCCTCTGAGGGTCTTCTGCCAGTTCCGTTACAGCAAGAAGTGAACTTACAGGGAACCTGGCAAAAGGCTTTCTTGGTAGTGGTGTCCTCCCTGTAAAACGCCCTCCTTTCAGATGTCAAGGAGATAAAGAACTACATAACTTTTAGAAGACATTGGGAAGTCTTTAATATTTGATATTTTACTATGTTTTACGTATGCTGGTCCAAGAGCTGCTAAGAGTGGTTGAGGAAACCCAGTCAGATGGGTGGAGTATAAATATTATTATTATTTTTTAATCCTGCAGGTTCCTTATGAGGAACATTTGAGGGATTTGCATATGTTTAGCCTGGAAATTCAAAGGATATGTGATAGCCATGTTCAAATACTATAATTCTCCTTGCTGTGAGTTCCTTGATGGAAACTGAGACTTTTTTTTCCATTTGAAGCTCTTTCCACATTCCAAGCCCTGATATGGTCTCTCCTCACTGTGAATTCTTTGATAGGAAAAGCAATCAACAACTACGTAACATTTAGGAAATACCTGAAGGCAGCCCTGTTCAGGGAAGTTTTTAATCTGTAATATTTTAATGTATTGTTTTTTAATATTTGCTGGAAGCCGCCCAGAGTGGCTGGGGAGACCCAGCCAGATGGGCGGGGTACAAATAATAAATTATTATTATTATTATAAGATGTTCCTTCCTACTGAAGCAATTTCCACATTCCAAGCACTGATATGGTTTCTCCCCTGTATGTATTCTTTGGTTACTATGATTACATAATAGATGGATAATGGTAAAAGATGCAGGAAAAAAGAAAAATATAAAATCTTTAGAACTGGAATCCATGGGTGGGGGAGGTCTGAAGGTTCAAAAGGATCTTGTTACTTTTATGTTTTGGAATGGTTACAGTTATTGTGTATAACTTTACGTAAAACCAATAAAAAATTGTTGTTGTTTTTAAAGAGCAGGCGATCTCCCACCCATCTGTTCTAGGGAACCACCCACTAATTGGCTCAGTCTTGTTCTTTCTTCTTTCTGAATTTTTTTATTGCAAGCACATAAATACATCCAATATACATAGCTAAAACACAAAAGAAATAGAAAAGGAAAAGAAACTGAAAAAGAATAAAAATAGGAAATTAGATAACAAACTTCAAAAAAACCCCCAAGTATTTCACATCAACTTCTATATAGGGAGTTCAAGCCTTCTTTAAACAACTTTGGTATGACTCCTTAATTTGTATCATGACTTCCCGCTATCCATAAACATACTTAGTAAATCAGTTTCATTCCAGATACCTGTATTCAGATGGTAAATCTTGGAGAGACAGTCTTAATTGCCAGTGGGATTTAATCTATGCTAAGCCAAGTGATGTTCTGGAAACCTTCTTTTTCCATGTAATTTATAAAGATAGCCCATTCTCTCCTTGTTCTTTCTTTTGAGCGATTTCTTATTCCGTTAATTTGGCAAGTTCTAAATATTCACTTAATTTTAAGAGCCATTCTTCTTTTGTTGGGATTGTATTATATATCCAATGTTTCACTATCACAATCCTTGCGTAACTGCCTCAGTCTTATCTGGATTGAGTTTCAGTTTGACATTGAGTTTCAGACATCCACTCCACCTTCTTCCCAGGGAAGGCAAAAAGAGCAGAGACTGCTATAGGTAAAGGTAAAGGGACCCCTGACTATTAGGTCCAGTCGTGACCGACTCTGGGGTTGCGGCGTTCATCTCGCTTTATTGGCCGAGAGCCGGCGTACAGCTTCCGGGTCATGTGGCCAGCATGACTAAGCCGCTTCTGGCGAACCAGAGCAGTGCACGGAAACGCCGTTTACCTTCCCGCCAGAGCGGTTCCTATTTATCTACTTGCACTTTGACATGCTTTCAAACTGCTAGGTGGGCAGGAGCTGGGACCGAGCAACGGGAGCGCACCCCGTCACAGGGATTTGAACTGCCGACCTTCTGATCAGCAAGCCCTAGGCTCTGTGGTTTAACCCACAGCGCTACCTGGGTCCCTCAAGAGACTGCTATAGACTACTAAAAATGCTAAAAATCAGAGGCACACATTCCACACTAGATGCCATCAGACTGTTGATTCATGTTAAGCTTGTGGTCCACCAAGACCATTAAAGGTAAAAGTAAAGGTAAAGGGACCCCTGATCATTAGGTCCAGTCGTGACCGACTGGGGTTGTGGCGCTCATCTCGCATTATTGGCCGAGGGAGCCAGCGTACAGCTTCCAGGTCATGTGGCCAGTATGACAAAGCCGCTTCTGGCGAACCAGAGCAGCGCACAGAAACGGCGTTTACCTTCCCGCCAGAGCGGTACCTATTTATCTACTTGCACTTTGACGTGCTTTCAAACTGCTAGGTTGGCAGGAGCAGGGACCAAGCAACGGGAGCTCACCCCGTTGCGGGGATTCGAACTGCCAACCTTCTGATCGGCAAGCCCTAGGCTCTGTGGTTTAACCCACAGCGCCACCCGCGTCTCTACCAAGACCATTAGACCTCTAAAATTCTATGATTCTATGGGAAACACCACGCTTGCCAGTAGCATATGTGAAAGGGATCTAAGGGTCTTAGTACACCAAAAGCTTAACATGAGTCAACACATTGAGTCAACAATGTGAGTCAGTAGCAAAATAAGCTAATGCTATTTTAGGCTATATCAACAGACGTCTAATGTCCAGGTCATGAGAAGTACAGTATTTTCCTGCGTATAAGACTACTTTTTAACCCAGGAAAATCTTCTCAAAAGCCGGGGGTCGTCTTATACGCCGGGTCGTATTTCTTATACAGCAAGTATATCCCAAACTCTATATTTTAACTGGAAAAGTTGGGGGTCGTCTTATACGCCCAGTCGTCTTATATGCCGGAAAATACGGTAATACTATGTTCCCTTCTGCCTTGGTCAGACCACACCTGGAGTCGTGTGCTCAGTTTTGGATGCCACAATCAAAGAAGGATATTGAGAAGTAGGAATCTGTGCAGAGAAGGGTGACCAATATAATCAAGCATCTGGAAACCAAGCCTTTTAAGGAACAATAGAAGGAGTTAGGTATGCTTAGCCTGGAAAAGAGGAGATTGAGAGGAGTTGAGACCCATCTTCAAATACCATGATTCTCCCTGCTGTGAGTTCTTTGATGGAAAGTGAGACTTTTCTTCCATTTGAATTTCTTTCCACATTTCAAGCATTGATATGGTCTCTCCTCATAGTGAATTGTTTGATGGGAAGTAAGATGTCCCTTCCGACTGAAGTTCTTTCCACATTCAAAGCACTGATATGGATTCTCCCTTGTATGAATTGTCTGATGGGAAGTGAGACTATTCTTGCGACTAAAGCTCTTCCCACATTCCAAGCACTGATATGGTTTCTCCCCTGTATGAATTATTTGATGGGAAATGAGATAATCCTTCCGACTGAAGTTCTTTCCACATTCCAAGCACTGATGGGGTTTCTCCCCACTGTGAGTTGTTTGATGGGAAGTGAGAGAGTCCCTCTTCCTGAAGCTCCTTCCACATTCTAAGCACTGGTATGGTTTATCTCCTGTATGAATTTTCTGATGGGAAGTGAGATTGAACCTCCAAATGAAGCTCTTCCCACATTCCAAGCACTGATGTGGTTTCTCTCCTGTATGACTTTTCTGATGGGAAGTGAGATTGAACCTCTGGCTGAAGCTCTTTCCACATTCCAAGCACTGATGTGGTTTCTCCCCAGTGTGAATTGTTTGATGGGAAGTGAGCTGACAGCCCTTACTGAAGCCCCTTCCACATTCGAAGCATTTATATGGTTTCTCCCCTCGGTGAATTATTTCATGTAAAGTAAGGCTAGCCTTTCGAGTAAAATTCTTTCTACATTCCAAACACTGGTATGGTTTCTCCCCTGAATGAATTGTTTGATGGAGAGTGAGATGGGCCCTTTGCCTGAAGCTCCTTCCACATTCAAAACACTTATATTGTCCCTCCCCTCTGTGAATTCTTTCATGTGAAATAAGGGTATACTTCTGACTGAATTTTTTTCTTTTTTTCTTTTTTCTTTTTTTAAAGAGATACTTTATTGAGATTTTCACATTCATACAAATAAAAATACACATTTTCATACATTCAGATTAAACTAATTCAACCCCTCCCTCAAGTCCTCCCCCTCCCCCCTACTAGTTTTCACTCCTATCTCTATTACACAACTTTTATACAATTAATCTCTTCCATACAATCTATCCCTACCACAATCTTCCATAACTCTTATAATTCTCTTTAACCTAGCTAACAGAAAATTCTTACAATTTATTATAATTACACTCGTTACTTATCCACCTTCTTTTCCCCCTTCCCTTTTCCATCCCATCTTATGATTCCCTCCCTACCCTTTTCCCACTTCTCAGCTTTCTAAATTACAATCTCTGGTATTTCTTTATATTTACATGCCTTTATCCATTTTTAATTCTAATAGTTTTTCTATTGAGTCTTTAGATTGCCACTGAGGTGCTGGCTTATGTTAACTGCCTTTTAATATAATCACTAAACTTTTTCCATTCCTCCATTCTTTTTTCTCTATTTGCTCCCTGTATCTCACCATGCTTTGTTTCTAAGTTATAGTACTCTACCATTTTCACCTGCCAGTCCTCTTTGCTCGGAATGTATTGTTTTTTCCAATGCCTTGCTAGTAGTAATCTGGCTGAGCTGGTTGCATACATAGTTACTTTCCTATCTTTTGCTTTAATATCTTCTCCTAGTATTCCCAAAAGGAATAACTCTGGTGTTTTTTTTAAAGAATACTTGAGTATTTTTTTTAATTCTATATATATTATTTCCCAGAATTGTTTTATTGGTTTACACTGCCACCAAACATGCATATGGGTTCCTATTTCAGTTTGACATTTCCAGCAGATGTTGCTTGCTCCCTTGTTCATTTTTGCGATCCTTGTTGGGGTCAAATGCCACCTATTTTGCATTTTCAAGAGATTTTCCTGTAGGTCATAATTATAAGTGAATTTGCTGTCCCGCTGCCACAGTGTTTCCCATTTTTTGAATTCTATGACCTTACCTATATCCTGACTCCATTTTATCATCGATTCCTTTACGAATTCCTCCTCTGTTTCCCATTTTAGCAATAATTGATATAGGTTTTTTATAAATTTACTTTTATTTTCCCCTATTAATATTTCGTCGATTTTTGATCCTTTTTTTCCAAAACCTAATTTATTGTCTTCCAGGAACCTGTGTTTGACTTGAAAGTATTGGAGCCAGCTAGTCATTTTTGGTTTTAATTCATTATACTCCCTTAATTGTAATTTCCCATTTACCTCTACTAATAGTTGTCTGTATGTGAGCCATCCTCCTTCTGTGTTTTTTCGTTTCACTGCCACGATCTCTTGTGGGGACAACCATCAGGGCGTTTTTATTTCTAGATTTCTTCTATATTTCTGCCAGGTTGTGTGTAAAGATCTTCTTATAATATTATTTTTAAAGACATTCTGTTTATTTATTTTTTCTCTGGTCAGGTACCAGTGCCAGCCAAACCCATTGTCCTCACCCTCGAGATCTAGCAGGTCTGAATTCTTTAATTCAATCCAATCCTTAATCCACCATAGTGCCGCCGCATCATGGTATAACTTTAGTTCCGGTAATCCGAATCCTCCTCTATCCCTTTGGTCTATTAATATTTTATGTTTTATCCTTGGTTTTTTCCCATTCCAAATAAATTTTGCCAAATCTTTATTCCATTCTTTGAATAGTTTTGATCCCCCCAATATCGGTATATTTTGGAATAAATGATTCATTCTTGCAAGGACGTTCATTTTTATTAATGATATTCTGCCTAATAAAGATAATTTTAATTTGGTCCAAGTTCCTAAATCTTTTCTTATTTGATCCCAATTTTTTATATAATTTTCCTGAATTAGATCTATTGCCTTATTGGTCATATTTATACCCAAATATTTCATTTTAGTATTTATTTTTATACCGGTTATTTCTTGTAATTCTTGTTTCTCCTTTCTGTCCATATTTTTCACCAACATTATTGTTTTCTTGTAATTTAATTTCAGACCTGCTAGGTCTCCGAATTCCTTTATTTTTTCTAATGTCTTGGGAATGCTGGTTTGCGGGTGTTCAGTTGTTATAATAATGTCGTCAGCGAAGGCTTTTATTTTATATTTTTTCCTACCTATTACTATGCCCCTTATTGCCTCCTCTTCTCTGATCCTATTTAACAATATCTCTATAACCATTATAAACAAAAGTGGCGACAGAGGGCATCCTTGCCTTGTCCCTTTTTCTATTTTTATCTTTCCAGTAACTTTTCCATTTATTATTAAATTGCTTCTTGATTATTGTAAATTGCCTCTATTGCCCTTTCGACTTTATCTCCTACTTTCAACCTTTTTAATACTTTTTTCATAAACGCCCAGGTCACGTTGTCGAACGCCTTTTCAGCATCTACTGCAAGTATGGCAGCCTGTTTATTGCTCTTATTCTCTAAATGCTCTAATATATTTATTATATTTCTGATGTTATCTTTAGCCGTCCTTCCTTTTACAAAGCCCACCTGATCTTTGTTTATTATCTCTCCCATTACCTTTCCCAATCTATTGGCCATTATTTTTGCAAAAATTTTGTAATCACAGTTCAAAAGCGATATGGGTCTATAATTTGATGTTACTTCTAAATTTGTATTTGGTTTGGGTAGTAATATTATTAATGCCTCTTTCCATGAATCCGGTGGTTTTCCTTGACTGAATTTTTTTCCACATTCCAAGCACTGATACGGTTTCTCCCCTGTATGAATTCTTTGATGGGCCTTGAGCACAGCCCTCTGACTGAAGCTCTTTTTATGGTTTCTCCCTTGTATGAATTTTCTGATGCGACACCAGATTGCACCTCCAACTGAAGTTCTTTCCACATTTCAAGCATTTATGGTGTTTCTCCCCACTGTGAGTTCTTTGATGGGAAGTGAGATGGGTCCTCTTCCTGAATCTCTTTCCACATTGAAAGCACTGATATGGTTTCTCTCCTGTATGAATTCTTTGATGTACTGTCAGATTAACTTTATGACTAAAGCTCCTTCCACATTCCAAGCACTGGTATGGTGTCTCTCCTGTATGAATTCTTTGATGGGAAATGAGAGAATCCTTCCGACTGAAGCTCTTTCCACATTCCAAACAGTGATGGGGTTTCTTCCCACTATGAGTTATTTGGTGGATAGTGAGATGACCCCTCTGACTGAAACTCTTTCCACATTCAAGGCAATGATGTGGTTTCTCTCCTGTATGAATTCTTTGATGGGTTGTGAGATCAGACCTCTGACTGAAGCTCTTTCCGCATTCCAAGCACTGAAATGGTTTCACTCCTGTATGAATTCTTTGATGGATAATGAGCTTAGCCCTCCGACTGAAACTCTTTCCACATTCAAGGCAATGATGTGGTTTTCCCATGCTGTGAGTTTTTGGATGGAAAGTGAGACATTTCTTCTGACGAAATGTCCTATCATCTTTTAAGCACTCATAGAGATTCTTCCCAACAGGATTTATATTATGGGAAGTGGAATAGGAGCTCAGACTAACGCTCTCTCCACACTCCAAATATTTATACAGCTTCCCCACTGTGTGAATGTTGTCATGGCCTCCGTTGTTCACAATTTCCAATCCACCACCACCTGCATCAAAGAGAGAAACAGATTAGAGCCTCAGGAAGAAATGGAGCCTCAACTTATGGAACACTGCTAATGAATGTTTGTGATTGATGTAGAATGAAGGGAGTTAGATCTGAGGTCTTGCTATAGGGGTCACTGCCTTTGTTGACTCTCATTGACACACAGATTGATGGGAACCTGAGATTCAAACAGCCTGGCATCTTCCAGGATGGATCTTGTTTGGCCTAATCATGGAATCTGCCCCATCTGCAAGGTCAGTTGTCTCTTTGGTCGACCAGAAAGTGACAGAAGCAAAAACAGAAAACCTCACAAAAGCTGCTACTTCTTCTTCTGCCACCACACGGAAAGTTACATTCAAGAAGGTCTGGGCAGCTCAGACCAGCCTGGTCATAGTTTAAATAGGTCTATGTGGAGGGAGAAAAGATATGATCCAACAGGGGCAATAATATTTGCAGACAAAACAGTAGATTCAAGGTGAGCTGTGGGGAACGAGAATCCCAGATGCTGTCAAGTGCCATCAAAATATTGCAGGATTCTCATTCTCACAGTCTGTGTGTGTGTGTGTGTGTGTGTGTGTGTATCAAAACATATATTATAGTCCAGCAGGAAGCCTTACTGAGAGAGTCCACAATCCTACGATTCTCCTCCATGACTTCCTTATGCAGAGCTCTCTGGTCAGGATCCAGCAACGCCCACTCCTCCTCTGTGAAATATACAGCGACATCTTCAAAGCACAGAGGACCCTGAACGAAAAAGAAAAAGGTCCTCCTCTGAGACAGCATAAAGATTATCCACTATACATTGCACAGTTGTTTTCTGTCCATTCATTGTTGTGTTGTTTTAATGGGATTATTTTGCTGCACATTTTAGGTCTGGATGCCCATTTTAGCATTTCAATTGAATTATTTTATTGTGCATTTTAATGATGGGTATAAATCTTTGTGTGAATGGGTGGAACTCCGCATGGTGTTCTTCAAATCATTTTGTCTGTAGAATTATTCCTGATTGCCAGACAGAATGATCCCTCCTCTACTCCCACTGTGCGATGCTTGGGGGGCGATGGGACTCTACCCTCTGCCCTACAGCCAACTTCAAGGGGCTCATGGGGGCACAAGGAGGAGGAGGGTTGCGTTCGCTACGGGAAGTAACAGGAATTAAAAATAACAGGAAGTAACGGGGTACTTCTGGTGGCGCGCAAGCACAGAAGTGCCGTATCGTGCTGAGCACGTGCGCAGATTCAGCGCTTCAGGTTGCGGCCCTTTCAGGTTGCAAACGTGGTTCCGGAACGGATCCCATTCGCAACCAGAGATACCACTGTACTTAGAAGTCTATTTTGGAATCTAACAATCAATATAGAAATATAACTGCAGCTACTGATAAATAATAATAATAGTGACATTCAGAAGGCTAGTTAAGGAGAGGTGGCTTTTCATTCCTTTCAGCACATAAACCTCGAATGGCATTGTCAATATTTGTTCAGGACATAAGCTTTGACAGAAGCAAGAGGAGGAGATTTTTTTCCGGCCCAGAGGCTCCCTGGCTGCCCCTATCTTCTGACTCTTTCCCCACAAAGCTCTTTCCCAATACCAGATCTGTTTCCACAGCTGCTGCTTCTCCTCCATTATCATGAAAAGATGGATGAGGAGGTCTTGGGGGCATCCTTCTGTCACCTGTGAGAGACAAAAGTCAATTAGAAGCCATTAGCATTTCTCAGAGCTTCAGCAGTGCATTTCAGGCTACAGTTTCCATTTTCCTTCCTTCCACCCATCTGTCCAGAGCTTTATCAATATGTCTTCCCAGTTGGGCAGAAGTCTCTCCTGGTTTTGTTTTAATGTCACAAAATGCCTTCTAATTTGCACTGCAGTTAAATCAAATCCCCCTTTCGCTCTTTCTTTGAATGTGAGGTAATCAGAGGTTTCATCTTCTTTTAAATCTGAGTATATTTCCCTCAAAGTTCCACATATCTTGGGTGTAAATACAGCATCCAGTTTTCCTCAGGTATATTTAAGTCCTTACAGAACTAACTAAAGTCCAAACTAAACAGAAATGCCTGTACATACTAAGTATGCCTTGGACATACTTAGGAAATCTCTTGACATTAGCTGAGGTAAAGTCTCCACCCCCCACCAATGGATGTGGCAGTTCGGCTCTCAGCTTCATTTCCTCCATTTTTAAAAGAAACATGTCTTTTTCATGGCCTTTCTTGGCCTCCCTTTCTCTTTCTTCTTGGGCTAATGTGGCTTTTCTTTTTCCTTTTCCTCCTGAGCTAATCTGCTCTCTCTCTCTCTGCCATCTCTCTCTCTGTGCTAACTGAATGTCAGCTGCAATTCTGGCCTGTTCAGCTGCTAATTGTGCCTTTCCCTTTTCTTTCTCTGCTTCAACTTTATGTCTTAAACTTTGGCTAATTCTAATCTTAGCCTCATCATTTCTAATTCAGTATTAGGATTCTCCTCAGATGCAGCAGCTCCCTGCCCTGGGTCATCCCAAGTCTCAACAACAACAATCTTTATTACGGTCCATGACCAGAAATCAATTTGTATAAAATGTAATAGTGTAAGTTGTATTATCTTACAAATAGAGATAAAAATACGGGCCAAGTCTCTTTTACTTGGTGCTTGCTGGCCATTTTCTGACAGAAAATTTTCCTTCTTTTAATAAAATAACCTCAATACTTTATTAAACAGGTTGTTCTGTATCTGTGGGCATGTTTCTATGTGGGTTTAAAGTTTGTATCACGGCGTTGCCACCAATTAATATGCAACAGCGCAATGGCTCTCTCTCTCTCCCTGGTGCCGCTGCGCCAGCCCTGTTTCCCTCCCTCAGGTGAAATCCCCAATGGAGAAGGAATCACGAGGAACAGTGGGCTTTTCTTTGGGGAAAACAGGTTGCAAACAGACTTTATTATAACAGATGTAAACAAGGAGTTTGGGTTCTTCTTCTTCCACAGAAATGTAACAACCAGTGTGGTTGTTATTCACCATGGTACAGTGCTGTTGCTTTTTATTCAAATGTAGGCTGTATGCTATTCAGGCTTAAGGTTACAGTACTTTCTTTTATACATCTTCCATTGTTCAGATTTCTCCACATACAGCTCAGGAATATAGCATTTCAACTGGACTATTTCTCTTATAGACCCCCAAATCCTCCTTGGCCTCGAAATTGTTGGATGTGATCCACGAGAAGCAGTCAAGTACAAAATTCCTTGTTTTCCTAGAGCGGACATGCGGGGGAATTTTTTGTCCAGCCAAGTTGAAAACTTCCTATTCCTCCTGGCTGGAAGATCCTTTCTTTTGCATGTGACAGGAGGTGGGCGTGACCTTACCTGTCCAGGTAACAAAACGACGAGTCACACAGCACACTTCCCTTTTCTCTATTTTTCTTGCTTGTGACTACTTTTGTCGTTGGACCAGCTTTTAAAGCTAGGAATGGTCTGCTAGCTTCTCAGCTAGCAGAAATACTGGGATTATCCCCCATATGGGGTAGATCCACACGTATATATTTGTAACTAAGTCTGCCTTCAGGAATCCAACTGTGAACTGATGTGATGTGAGTAAACTATCTTTTATATACTTTATATAAGATTGTGGCCTGTTTATTCTTTTAAGAGGAATATATAAGGGGACTTACCAGGAATCTAATAGTGAGAGGCTTAAACAAGCCTGCAACCAGATATCTGCTGTGCATTTAAAAGGGGATGAAAAACTCTGCTAAGTAAAGGAACTTGCTAGTTCAAGTTAGGAAGGATATTAATAAACAATATATCCTCTCCTGCCTCCCTGAAGATTCCCACAGGAATCCCTACTGCCCTTTCCTGGATCCATTAAGTGGCAGGGGCGAAACATTCGAATTGGTCCCAACTCCCTGCAGAAGGGAAGGGTGGCGGAGAAGTCAACTGATCCACAACCCCAACTAAACATTCTGAAGAAGTGCGCATGCACACGAAAGCTCATACCAAGAACAAACTTAGTTGGTCTCTAAGGTGCTACCGGAAGGAATTTTTTTATTTGTTATTTTGTTTTGACTATGACAGACCAACACGGCTATGTACCTGTAACTGGAACCCCAACTAAACAGTTATCCCACCTCAAACAGAAGAAAAACAAAACAAAAAACAAACATTTAAAATGCCACGGATTACAAACTACTTAAAAGCATTTAACAGCATTTCCGACATTTGCCCCAGCCGCCCAGTTTGTCCCCGTGAGTCTGGGCTCTTCTGGACTCACAGCAGGGCCTCCCGGGAGTCCCCTCAGGCCAGGTGGGGAAAGGGCCTGGCCGGGAGCAGATGCTGGGGAGGCTCAGGTGGGTCCCAGGGGATCCTGGCCCAGCCCTCCCT
Source organism: Darevskia mixta (assembly GCA_034641385.1). Lineage (NCBI taxonomy): Eukaryota > Metazoa > Chordata > Lepidosauria > Squamata > Lacertidae > Darevskia > Darevskia mixta. The sequence continues at coordinate 2,058,771 of JAWWNH010000142.1, read as the reverse complement.
CCCTCCCGGCGGAGCTGCCCGGGGTCCCCAATGCAGAGGGTGGGCTGGGCCCCGACCCCCGACCCAAAGCCCCCTCCTCGCCTGGTCGCTGTTCTTGGCCGAGAGGGAGGGGCGAGGCTGAGCAGCCCCTCGCACGCCAGGCCCCCCCATGAATCCCTGGGACCCCCAAGGCGCCCCGAGGGGGAGACTCACCGGAGGCGAAGCAGCGCGCGGAGGAGACGGGGGGGGGGCAGGGAGAGGCTCGCACTTCGGAGGACCTGCCCCCGCCCCCTTTATTTCCTTTCCAGGAATGCGGCTCAGCTCCTCCCCAGAGTGGCTGGGGAGACCCGGCCAGATGGGCGGGGTACAAATAAAAGAATTATTCTTATCTTAACCCTTGGCAAGCCGAGCGCGCCCAGCTGGTCCCTCTGCCCGTCTCCAGAGCAGGGAAGTCTGGTTTGGGAGGGATCCTCGGGGCTGGGGGAGGAGGAGACGCCGGCCGGGGAAAAGGCTCTGTCAGAAGCAGGGAGCCCGGGCCAGGATCCGAGAAGGGGCGAGAGGAGCCCCCTGGCAGAAGGCAGGGCGAGGGCGGCTCCCGGCCCGGAAGACGCCGCCTGCTTGGGACTCCTGTTTTGTAGAATATAGGATTGTTCTGAATTTCCATGTAAAATTCAATAGGGTGTGATCCAAAAGGGTCTGGGAGAATGTGATGCTATCTGCCAAGACCAAGATGAAGGTCTGCCAGGTTTTCATGTGCACACGCCTGTCTCAGAGGATGGGAAGCAAGCAGAGCTCTTAAGACAGGATGGCAAATTTGACCTTATAGGCCAGGGGTAGGCAACCTAAGGCCCGTGGGCCGGATGCGACCCAATCGCCTTCTCAATCCGGCCTGCGGACGGTCTAGGAATCAGCCTGTTTTTACATGAATAGAATGTGTCCTTTTATTTAAAATGCATCTCTGGGTTATTTGTGGCGCATAGGAATTCGTTCATTTTTTTTTCTTTCCCAAAATATAGTCCAGCCCCCCACATGGTCTGAGGGATGGTGGATTGGCCCACGGCTGAAAAAGGTTGCTGACCCCTGTTATAGGCATTACTGGAACCTGGTGGGATGAGACTCATGGCTGGAATGTAGGAATTGAGGCGTATAACCTGTTCAAAAGGAACAGACTGAACAGGAATGGAGGAGGAGTAGCATTATATATAAAGGATGTGTACACTTGTGAAGAAATCCATGACCTGGAGCATGAAAATCAGATTGAGAGTATATGGGCAAACATGGTTGAGAGAGAAACCACAGTGACCTTACAGTGGGGGGGGGGGTCTGTCATAGAGCGTCAAGCCAGACTGAAGGCTTGGGTGATGCCTTCTGAGAGCAGATGACCAAACATCTAAAAAGAGATAGTAGTCCTGGGAGGCTTCGATTTCCCCAACATCTGTTGGAACTCAGACTCTGCCTCCCTGACAATTTCATTTCCCAACACTAGGATCACCTGAGGCCCTTCTCTATGTCCCCTCTGCCCGAGAGGTTCAGAGGGTGACAAGATGAGAACCAGCCTTTTCTGTGGTGGCTCCCTGTTTGTGGCCAGGTAGCTTGGTTTGTTAGGGGACCAGAGCAGCACCACAAAAATAGCCTAATATCCTTACCTTCTAAACTCTATCTCCGTCTCTTACTCTTTCTCCTCTCTCTTACTTTCTCTCTTTTAATTCCTTTTCTATTCCTCTCTGGATTAATGTTTTAGTTTTATATATATTCCATATATGAAAACCCCTATTTTTGTTACTACCTTTAATGGCTCACTTTTTTAGCAACAGCCCCAGAAGGGAAAGAAATTAAATAAAGGTTTTGCTTCCATGGAAATAAATGGCAAGAAAATCCTTCGGTGTCCACATTTGGACAATTTTGCACAATTAGAAATAAATGGGTGACATTTTTTTCTTTTATGGATCTCCCCGAGGGGGGAAAAACCAGAAGGAAATACATCATCCAACTTCTCTCTCTTTTTAATATTTATATTTTATTGAACATTTTTGGAAGAGAAATGAAGTGGAAAAAGTCAGAGAAAGGTCAAACCAAACTGCTTGAAACTGTGATACTTTGCAATATATAAGTAGTCCGATTATTGGAATAGTATAAAACTATGACCAAGCCATTGTGCTTTCTAGCAATGCATTCCAAACATCATTCTATTTGTCCCTACACAATCTACGTCTAAAAGCAATCTGTTCATATATTGCAAGAGTAGTCCTATCTTCCACCCATTATTCCAAGGGGGTCGCGGATTTATCTTTCCAATGAATTGTGGTAAGAATTTACTTCTACACCACTTGGCTGATACCCAGCAGAGGGAAAACCTTTAAATAAAACACAGAGCCAAGGGAATAACATGAAGCCCAGCAGGCCCTGTAGGGACCCAGCTTTATTAAACTACTGTGCAGTAGGACAGAAACAAACTGAATGTGGTTGTTTTGGCTGCACTGCCAGTGAAAAAGAGGTAGGACACAAGGCATTGCAGCTTCTTGGAGCTCGCAAACGGGTGTTTGCAAGGACTGCTGGAGTAGACTGAAGAGACGGAGCTTGTGTTAGAAGCTGATTGATCACAGGCCAGCGGCTGTGGTTCACAGGCCAGTCTCTGCTAGAGACTGGGCTGCTCTGCTAGAGCTTGTTGTTGTTGTTTAGTTGTGTCCGACTCTTTGTGACCCCATGGACCTGAGCACGCCAGGCACTCCTGTCTTCCACGCCTCCCGCAGTTTGGTCAGACTCATGTTGGTAGCTTCGAGAACACTGTCCAACCATCTCGTCCTCTGTCGTCCCCTTCTCCTTGTGCCCTCCATCTTTCCCAACATCAGGGTCTTTTCCAGGGAGTCCTCTCATGAGGTGGCCAAAGTCTTGGAGCCTCAGCTTCAGGATCTGTCCTTCCACTGCTAGAGCAGTGGTTCCTAGTTAAGGGTCTGGGAGCCCCATGGGGTTTGCGGAACACATCCAGGGGGTCCGTGGCACCACCCCCTGCCAGATACTCACTTATCTTGTTAATTGCAGAGTGAAAGCCACAATAACGATCCATGGATCACCCAGCCTCTGCTTGCAACTAGGGCCTGCTTGCTGGCAGGGGCAAACTTGTGAGAGAGTTGCTGGATGACAAGTGAGCTGGGATCGGGCACAAACCTCCGGCAGTTTCTTAGGGCTCTGGCAATTGGAGGGGAGAAGGGGGAAGAGGGTGTGCAAACAGCTCACATGCTTACCATTAAAAAAGGTAAGGGATCCCTTCCTCTTGCTCTCTACTGTTTTAACTGAAAAGAACTTCTAATGGCTTTCAAATATTATAAAGTTTGGAGGACTCTCCCACTGTTTGTAGGCAGGGTTTGCAGTGAATCTTGCCTGATGTGTTTAGCATTCATGTCTCATCTTGGAAGTCCAACAGGGGAAATAGCTATGCAAATAGCGATGATGATTAGCAGAACAGCTCACCATCTGATGATTTAGTTTAGTGTTAGGGCTGAGCAAAACTTTCTTTTCAACATTGCAATATATCAACAGCTAAATACCGGCGTATGCTGATATAATAATAATAATAATAATAATAATTTATTATTTGTACCCCGCCCATCTGACCAGGTCCCCCCAGCCACTCTGGGCGGCCTCCAACAAACACTAAAATACATTAAAATATTACAGATTAAAAACTTCCCTAAACAGGGCTGCCTTCAGGTGTATCATATATCATGATGACTGGAATTTATATTGGCTGCTTCTTCCCGCCTTAGGGAAAGAATAAGCAGCCAAGATACATGGTCCAGCTCTACACAGTGAGCTACTCAGCGGTGTATCACTGGTGAAACTGCCGCCGCTCCTGAGTCCCTCTGGTGGTGCTTTTGCTTGCGATATACCGCCAAGTGAAGCCGCCATCGCAGTCTGCCCCTCATACCAGTCCTGGGCGATGTATCAATACATAACCCATGCCCATTTAGTGCAAAAGGCAGCCTGCATGGATGTTTCTTCCTTGTTATCTTTGGGAAATCATGTGGCTACATTTTAGGGTGGGAGGAAAAAGATGTAGGGCAGAATCCTAGTAAGTTAAAAAGTTGGTTGTGCCTATTGGGAAATCGGCAAGAATAAAAACCTCACTCCAAATAAATACTGTATTTAACTAATTAATCTCTTTAAGTCAGGGGTGAAACTTGGGCGCAGGAGGACTCAATATAAAATAATAATAATAATAATAATAATAATAATAATTCTACTCAGTCTTTACCAATACTTTATCAAGCCCTGACCAAGCCTTCACCTATGTCTTGAAGGTGCAAGATCCCTCAGTTAGAAGAACCATATGCTGCAAAGTTTTGTTAAGGTGTACCATCGCAGATTACGAGAAAGGAATACTCTCTCATATAAAAAGCCTTCTCCATATAGAACACTTGTAAGTTAGAGACACAATTGCTTTTTTAAAAAATTCAGTTGTAGTGCAGCAATGGAGACAAGTTTTTCCTACTGTCTGGGGATAGGCAATTTGTGGTAATATCACAAATTTTTGGGTTTTTTTTTTAGCATATCTAAAATCTGTTGCCAATTAGAGGCTAATTAGCTAATTGGGAACCACTGTGCTAGAGGCTTGGTTGGTTGCAGGCCTGAGGGTGTGGCTCCTGAGAGGGAGCCAGCGGAAGAAGGAGTTAGCAGCCAGCAGCTGTCAGACTTAGCTCATTGCAGCTTCTGGGAGCTCATGAACAGAGCTCACAAACAGGCCTCGCAAACATAGGCATTTGCGAGGGCATTTAAGGGGGAGGCCCATAGTATTGTCTCATGGTGCGCATAGGACCAAGAGACATGCAGGGCAAAGGAGCTGCTGCAATGACCTGCAACAAACGTGCCATGTTTGCCTTTCTGCCAGAAAACATACAATTGTATACCTGCAACAACTGCAAACTGGTTGTCTTGCTGGAAGAGAAGGTACAGTAATTTGAGGTCCTCCTAGCTATGCTTTGAGCTACAGGACAACACAAATGGGGTGACCCCAGGCTGGAGGAAGATCACCCACTGCAAAAGACCAACCTCTGGAGGAATGCTTCCATGCTCTCACCTTGGACACCAATTCTGGGCCAGAGGAGCTAGGGCAGCAGTTGGCGACCTCAGAATACACCAAGGTGGCTGTGAAAGGTACAGAGCACAGAATGATTTCTGCCACCCCCCAGAGGAGGAAGAGACAAGAGGAGATGGACTTCCCTGTTTAGGGAAGTTTTTAATTACTGATGTGTATTAATGTATTTTTACTCTTTTGTTGGAAGCTGCCCAGAGTGGCTGGGAAAACCCAGCAAGATGGGCGGGGTATAAATAATAAATTGTTATTATTAGTATTAGTATTACTATTAGAGGAGTCCTTTTTTCATTCTTGACCTAACTCCTTCAGATCCAGGGCTACTGATAACCCACTTGCTACCTTCCAAGGAAATGAACTAGGCAAAAGGGTACTGCAGTCTGGAGAAGGCAAGGAGTAGGAAGTATTCGAGTCATAAGTGACTTGAATCAAAGAATCACAGAATTGGAAGGGACCCTGAGGACCATCTAGTTCAATTCCCTGCAGTGCAGGAATATGCAGCTGTCCCTTACGGGGATCGAACCTGCAATCTTGGCATTATCAACACTCTGCTCTAACCAACTGAACTATTCAGCTGACTTCTTCCTGTCTTTGTAAGCTATCCCAATTATATCCAGGTAAGCTCCAATAGACAAGAACTCAAGAACAGCACTTATAGACCATAGAATATGCCAAGGAGGTTTTGGAAGGTATAGCATATCAAACAATTCCTGCCACTCCCCAGAGGAGGAGACGTGGTGGTGATAGGTGACTGAGGGGGACAGAAGAAGTAGTGTGTGGAGAAAGCAGGATGTCCCAGATGGTGTGCAAAGATTCACGATGTGACAGAGAAGTTGCCAAGTCTTTTAAAGCCAACTGACCACTACTCCTTCCTTCTGATTCATGTGGGTACAAATAATACTAACACGGACAATGTATATCAAGGGACTGTGAGACTCTGGGCAGGAAGTTGAAGAGACGTGGGGGCGCACAGGTGGTCTTTTCACCAGTCCTTCCTGTTGAAGGTCAGAGCCGGAGAAGAGAAAGGAAAATACTGGACATAAACCAGTTTGAGGGAATTGGGCATGTTCAGCCTAGAAAAGAGATTGAGAGATGTGATGACCATCTTCAAATACTATGATTCTCCTTGCTGTGCGTTCTTTGATGGAAAGTGAGAAGTTTCTTCCATTTGAAGCTCTTTCCACATTCCAAGCACTGATATGGTCTCTCCTCACGGTGAATTCTTTGATGGGAAGTAAGATGTTCCTTCCTAGTAAAGCACTTCCCACATTCCACGCATTTGTATGGGTTCTCCCCTGCATGAATTCTCTGATGGGCCTTGAGGTTTGACGTCCGAAAGAAGCTCTTTCCACATTCCAAGCACTGATATGATTTCTCCCCTGTATGAATTCTTTGATGGGAAGGGAGACTTCCCTTCCTACTGAAGCTCTTTCCACATTCCAAGCATTGATATGGTTTCTCTCCTGTATGAATTGTCTGATGAGAAGTGAGACTTACCTTCCAGATGAAGCTCTGTCCACATTCCAAGCACTGATATGGTTTCTCACCGCTGTGAGTTCTTTGATGGCAGGTGAGATGAGACCTCCTATTGAAGCTCTTTCCACATTCCAAGCATTGATGTGGATTCTTCCCCGTATGAATACTTAGATGGGAAGTGAGTTGGGCCCTCTGTCTGAAGTTCCTTCCACATTCCAAGCACTGATGGGGTTTCTCCCCTGTATGAATTCTTTCATGGGCAGAGAGCTTAGCCCTCTCACTGAAGCTCTTTCCACATTCCAAGCACTTATAGGGTTTCTCCCCTGTATGAATTCTTCGATGGGAAGTGAGATTGGACCTCCTATTGAAGCTTTTCCCACATTCCAAGCACCGATATGGTTTCTCTCCAGTATGAATACTTTGATGGGCGACCAGCTTAGCCCTCTCACTGAATCCTTTTCCACACTCCAAGCACTCATATGGTTTCTCCCCTGTATGAATTCTTTTATGGGAAGTGAGATTTACCATCCAGGCGTAGCTCTTTCCACATTCCAGGCACTTATAGGGTTTCTCCCCTGTATGAATTACTTGATGGGCCATGAGGTTAGCCCTCTCACTGAAGCTCTTTCCACATTCCAAGCACTGATGAGGTTTCTCCCCGCTATGTGTTCTTAGATGGGAGGTAAGATTAGAACTCCTATGGAAGCTCTTTCCGCATTCTAAGCACTGATATGGTTTCTCCCCTGTATGAATTCTTTGATGGAAAGTGAGACTTTCCTTATGGGTAAAACTCTTTCCACATTCCAAACACTGATTTGGTTTCTCCCCGCTGTGAGTTCTTTGATGGAGAGTGAGTTTGGAGATGTGATTGTAGCTCTTTCCACATTCCAAGCACTGATATGGTTTCTCCCCTGTATGAATTCTTTGATGGGAAGTGAGCTTAGCCCTCTGACAGAAGCTTTTTCCACATTCAAAGCACTGATATGGTTTCTCCCCTGTATGAATTTTCTGATGGGAAATGAGATAAGACCTCCGACTGAAGCTCTTACCACATTCGAGGCACTGATATGGTTTCTCCCCTGTATGAATTCTTTGATGGAGAGTGAGATGGGACCTTTGACTGAAGCTTCTTCCACATTCCATGCACTCATATGGTTTCTCGCCTGTATGAGTTCTTTGATGTGTAGTGAGCGTAGCCCTCTGACTAAACCTCTTTTCACATTCCAAGCACTGATGGGGTTTCCCCCCGCTGTGCGTTCTTTGATGGGAAGTGAAATTATCCTTCCGACTAAAAGTCTTTTGACATTCCAAGCACTGATAGTGATTCTTTCCAATGGGATTTATTTTATAGGAAGTGGAATAGGAGCTGCGATTGATGCTCTCTCCAAACTCCAAATATTCATACAACTTCCCCACTGTCTGTATTTTGTCATGGTCTCCCTTGTTCATAACGTCCAATCCATCATGACCTGCAAAAGTGAGAGAAATTGATTAGTGTCTCAGGAATAAATGGACCCCCAAATTATTAAACAATGCTAATAAACACTTGTGATAGACAAATAACAGAAGGGAGTTAGATTTGAGGTTTTGTTGACTGGCATTAAGAGACATATTGATGGAAACCTGAGATTCAAAATGCCTGGCACTTTCCAGGATGGATTTCGTTTGGCTTAATGTAATCTGCACCATTTTAAGGTCAGTCATCTCTTTGGTCAACTAATAACTTACAGAAGCAAAAACCAATAAACCTGATAGAAGCAGGTTCATCTTCTGTCCCCACGATGAAGTCTACATTTAAAAAGGCAAGGGCAGCTGAGATCAGCCTGATCATGGTTTTAAAAGGCATATGTGGAGGAAGAAACGATATTATGATAGCAGGAAGCCTTACTGAGAGAGTCCACAATCCTACGATTCTCCTCCATGACTTCCTTATGCAAAGCTCTCTGGTCAGGATCCAGCAACGCCCACTCCTCCTCTGTGAAATGCACAGCGACATCTTCAAAGCACAGAGGACCCTGGAGGAAAAAGAAAAAGGTCCTCTTCTGAGACAGCATAAAGACTGTCTACTATACATTGCTCGGTTGTTTTCTGTCTGTTGAGTGCTGAGTTGTTTTAATGGGATTACTTTGCTGGACATTTTAATTATAGACACTTACTTGAAGGTTTTAATTGTCTTCTTTTATTGTGCATTTTAAGGATGGGTATAAATCTTTGTGTGAATGGGTGGAACTTCACATGGTATTCTTCAAATCATTCTGTCTATGGAAGTATTCCTGTCTGCCAGACAGAATGGTCCTTTCTCTATTCCCGCTGTGTGCTGCTTGGGGGGCGATGGGACTCTCCCTGTGCCCTAAAGCCAACTTCAAGGGGCTCATGGGGGCATAGAGAGGGGGGTCCCCAGCAGCTGATGGGGCTACTTAGGTGAATCCTGGCCACTGTTTTTTATGGCTTGAATAACTGCTTACAAGCCTTTTTTGTTCAATATAGAAATATAACTGCAGCTACTGATAAATACAGAGCCATTCAGAAGGATAGTTGAGGTGAGGTGGCTGTTCATTCCTTTCAGAACATAAACCTTTTTGAATGGCATTGCCAATCTTTGTTCGGGACAGAAGCAAGAGGAGGAGAAATTCGTTCCGGCCCAGAGGCTCCCTGGCTGCCCCACCCCCTACAATGCCTCTTTCCCCACAAAGCTCTTTCCCAATACCAGATCTGTTTCCACAGCTGCTGCTTCTCCTCTGTTATGAAAAGATGGATGAGGAGGTCTTGAGGGCATCCTTCTGTCACCTGGGAGAGACAAAAGTCAATGGGAAGCCATCAGCTCCTGCGTCTCTCAGAGGTTCAGCACCTAGAGATAAGTGCCATAGATGTGCTATAGAAAAGGTCTCGCTTGTTGAGTGCATTTTGACATTGTACCAATTTCAAATTTTTGTTCTGTCAAAACACATCTCCCCTCCTTTGGGCTCTTGGCCACAAGTGCTTCCCCCCCAAAGATGAACAGAACCCACAGATTAGTTTCAAGATCCACAGAATGAGAAGAAAAACTCCTTCCTCCTTACCCAGCGGCCTCCCTCTGGTGTCCAACGGAGTCTTCTCTGCCTCACAGGAATCCAGGCCCATTTCTGCAAACGGATCCTTTCCCTGAAAGAGTAACAAGGATTCAAAACAGAGAATGGGGAAAAGGATTAGAAAAGGAATGGCAGAGGCAAAACCTTTGGGGGTATCAGATCTCACTCCTTGAATGCTTTCCAAAAAATGATGGGCCATTAGTAGAGAATTTAGGGGTACTCTCCCTCATGTTGGGAGCCCCTTGGGAGTTTCCAGAGGAAAGTCTCTCTCACCTGCTGCTCTTCCTGCTTTCTCTCCTCTGCCTGACTCAGGAGGAAACCTTCAGCCAGGGACACAGCCTGGGAAGTGGTCTCTGCTCCACATTCCCTCACCCAGCTCTCCATCTGCAGCGGAAGGACAGCCAGGAACTGTTCCAAGATCACCAGGTCCAGCATCTGAGGTTTTGTATGCCTCTCTGGCTTCAGCCACTGATGGTCAAGGTGGTGGAGTTGGCTGCAAGCCTCTCGGGGTCCTTTGGCCTCTTGGCAGAAGAACTGCCATAACTGCTGGCTCTGCTCATCTGAGCAGAGGGTGTCCTCCTCCCCTGGGAGCTTCTGCACTGAATTTTCCCCGAATCCACCACTGCTCCCAGTTTGGAGGGCAGGGCCTCCTCCTGCTTCAGGGCCAACTGAGTCTTGCTCATCCATCTGCGCTCTCATAAAGCCTCCAAGAGATCAGAAGGAATCCTTTTGTTTTCTGCCAAGTTCTGATTTTCCAATTTAGAGGTGCTAGCAAATCCTACAAAGCAAACATATTGGTCTGTTATCAGACTGATACATGGTCAGGAGGAGAGAGACGTTTCCTGAGCAAGCATGGCTGAGTCTTGTGAGGAACCAGGGCTGGACTGCACCATAGCCCAGACTCTAAAGTTTCATTAAAAGGAAAAAAGTAAGAAAGAGAAGTAAGCCTCTAGCCCTGGTCTAAGGAAAGTGACCATGCAGAATTGCCTCACTGACAATTTCATGACCCAGAAGGTGGAAGAAACAAGGGGATCATCTATCTTGGACCTGAGACAGGGACAAAATGATTGACAAAGTGGAAGTACTGGGAAACTTGGGAGGAAGTGATAATGTCCTCTGAGGAAATGAAAGCTCAGTGTAGTCAGAAATGCACTTTAAGGCGGCCAATTAAAAAAAACTTAAGGAGATACTGGGTGAGATCTTATGTTCTGAAATACTAAAAGAAATGGGAGTTTTTTTAAAGGTGAAATATTGAAGGCCCAAATGCAGGCAGTTCATGCGTGGCAGCCTCACTCGGCGGCTCGCAAGGTCACCGTGGGAAAAGCAGCACGGACTGCGCATATGCGGGATTCCACAGATATGCAGTCCATCTGTGCGTCGTGACGCCCTGCCCCCAGGGGGTGCCCCTGCGTATGCCGCTCCCGGCAGCCTAGGGGCCCCGCTCGCCACTGGGGAAAGTGTCTCCCAATTACAGTACTCTCAGCACTTGGAGGGGGCTGCCTCTGTCACCCCAGCCGTACCCTGGGATTGATTTATTACATGTACAGACCACTTTTATCTTCCAAGGATCTCAAGGTGGAATACGTGATTCTCCTCCTCCCTATTTCATCCGCACAACAACCCTGTGAGGACGGCTAGGCTAAGAGATAGTGACTGACTCAAGGTCACCCAGGGAGCTTCATGGCTGAATGGGGATTCGAACCCGGCTCTCCAATGTCCCAGTCCGACACTCTAACCATTAGGCCACACTGCCTCTCCTTCCCACCATGGCCTCTCCTCTTGAATTGCTTGGATGGCAAGACCACTTGAGCCACCCTCCTGTAGAAAGGAGATTCCAACTAAAAATTTGGGGAAACTTCAGAGCTGTTCAGCACTGTCACCAGCATGAGAGGTGGCGCCCTCTCCTTCCATGGAGGCCACCTGCAGTGGGCAATTGAGCTGAGATTCCTGCATTGCAGGGGGCTGGACTAGATGTCCGTTGGGTACCTTCCAAGTCTAAGATTCAAGGCTTCTCCCCAAAGCTTCCTGTTCAGTCTGGGGGATGCAGATCTGAGCATTTAGGGATGCATCTGCGATATAGGTCTGGTCTGCAGTTTTAAATTTCATTGTGGAGTTGGGAGGGGACCCCCAGGGTCTTCCGTCGAGCATGCTCTCTCCTTTGTAAAGCTATCCCGGGGGGTGGCCCTCCCTCCCCCTCTTCCGTGGCTTGGGGGTCCCTCCCTGCAGGAGCCCCCACAATATGACCCCTCCCCCCGCGACCCCCAATGCGCCCCGAGAGGGAAGAGAGGAGGAGACTGACCAGAGGCGAAGCAGCGCGCGCGGAGGAGACAAGAGGGGGGCCAGGGAGGGGGACCTGCAAACGCCCCCTTTATTTCCTGTCCTCTCTAGGAATGCAGCTCAGCTGCTCTTAACCCTTGGCAAGCCGAACGCGCCCAGCTGGTCCCTCTGTCCATCTCCCGAGCAGGAGCGCAGAGAAGTTTCGTTTGGGGGGGATCCTCGGGGCTGGAGGAGGAGGAGACGCCGGCCGGGGAAAGCCTCTGCCCCGGGCCAGGATCCGAGAAGGGCGCCTGCCTGGGCCAGAGGAGCCCCCTGCTGCCTGGGGCTCTTCACCCCAAGCCTACCCCGGGGGCTGGGCGGGGCACCCTTCCCGCAGCTGAGGCTGGGGAGAGAGAGATCGAAGCATGTCCCAAGCGCCCTGAAGGCTGGCTGGGGGTCAAGCAGGTGTCCCCCCCCCCAAGCTGCGCCCCAGTGCCGCGCCCACCCCCTGGCTTCCATGCTGCGGACGGGCAGAACTCTCCGCCGCTTCCCCCGGCAAGGCTTCTCTCTGCGCCCCTTCTCTCGCCTCCCCTCAGGCCCCTTCCCCCGGGGCTCTGTCGCCAAGGATGCTGACCTGGGCTCTGCAAGGCATCCGGGGCCGAGCAGGAGGAGCGCGGAGCCTGGGCTGCACAACCGGCGGGGGCTTCCAGAGATCAGGGCGCGCGCATTCCCTCCGCGCGCTCACGCGGCCCCAAAGCGCATCGCCCGGCCACGGAGCTGCAACCTGGCGCGCAGAGGAGAGGGGCGCCCCCCCCGGCAGAGGCAGCCAGCCTGGCTCCGAGGGGAGGCTCTTCTGGCTGACCCCCCCCCGCCCCCAGGCTTCGCATCGGGGGTGGGAGGCGAGCCCAGAAACATCTGGAGGGCCGCAGCTGCTAAGGGAAGGGGGTGCGGGGGGCATTCAAGGCCCCCCCCTCCCCGCTGAAGCTTATAAAAGCGGACGGCTCCTCGGTTCCCCCCTAGCGAGGGGAGGGCGAGGCTTCAAGGAGCCGCCCCCCCCCCGGACCTGGAGCGGGATCGGGCGGATGCCCGGAGAGGGACTGCAGGCTCTCCTGCAGGTAGACCGGTTCTCCCAAGGGCTGGTTGGCTGGAGGAAGCCCTGCCCCCTCTGGGAGGGGGCCCATAGCTTTGTTACAGGAATTTCCCCGAATCACCCAGTTCCACAAGCAGGACTCTCACACACAAACTGGAGTGAAAATATTTCTTCCTCTATAGTGTTTCTGTTATAAATTCCTAAAAATTCAACCGTACGTTGGATCCACGCCGTTCCACCTTTGTTTCTCACCATGGAAAAAGGACTATCAAAGGGGGAAGACTTGGAAGATGGAGCAACCATAATCCCACAGTGAACTCTGCTCAGCAGACATACCAACACCAATGGTGCCAGACTGTGGATCATTTCACTTACAAAGAGGCACCTTTTGGGAATGTATTCAATACTGACTGAAACAAAGGACAGTGATCAAACCCTCTGTGGAAGGGCAGGAAACGCTGAACATCTCTTTGTTCTCTGGAATATTAATAATAATAATTTATTATTTGTACCCCGCCCATCTGGCTGGGTCTCCCCAGCCACTCTGGGCGGCTTCCAACAAATATGAAAATACATTAAAATGTCACAGATTAAAAACTTCCCTAAACAGGGCTGCCTTCAGGTATTTTCTAAATGTCAGGTAGTTGTTTATCTCTTTGACCTCTGATGGGAGGGCGTTCCACAGGGCGGGCGCCACTACTGAGAAGGCCCTCTGCGCTGGATCTGTGTCCGGGCTGAACGGTGGGGGTGGAGACGTTCCTTCAGGTATACAGGAATGTGTGTATGGGAGGGGTGAGGGGAGGAACAAGACAGGTATCAAGATACTCAGGTTACCGCCTCAAACCCTCCCTTTTAGTGATTTATCAATGAGGTAGTTATGATGTAGCGATGATATAGTTTTTAGGGGTGTAGCTTGGGGATTAGGAACTAATAAAAGTTGGGGTCTCCTTTTGTTCGGGGCTTCCATCTTTTTTCCACCTTGTGGCAGGTGGGAGTCCAGTCACGACAGTCTTCAATAAAGACCAAGCCTACTGGCTGCTGTTTTGCTCTGGTATTCCTGGCTGATGTCCTTGTTTTTTGTCCAAGGGAACCCTCAGATTTCAGATTTTAGCCTAGGGGAACCCAAGGATTTGGTGGGTTGTGTTTCTACAATGCAGCAGGTTCCCCCTCTGACCCCAAGGATGAAATAACCACATCTTACAGAGACGGAGAAAGACGAGCCTTTAATTCATTTAGATGAGCAAACAGGCAACCAGTCCAATACAAGGTCTCAATGCAAAGTCTCTCTCTCACCAGAGGGTGCAGTCCTTTTAAGTGCAAGAACAGTGCGGTTGTTCCAGGAGTCCAAGGCTGCCTGCCTGTCCCGTTCTTCTCCTGGAGGAAGGTTCTCCGGCCTCTTCCACGCTCTGGCCATTCTCCCAGATCTGGGCCACTTGCACCCACCAGGAGCGATGCCTCAACGCCTTCCACATGGACTGCATCAGGAGTGGCACTTTTCTCTTTTATGAACCCTTTCCCCTCCCACGGGAAAAAACCCCAAAGGAAAAGCACCATCCAGCCTCTCTTTGTCTTTTAAAATTTCTATTTTGTTGTCGATTTTCAGTAGAGAAATGAAGTGACAGACTTCCGGAACAGCACGCCGAAGGTCGGGTGGGGAACTGCGCTCCTGGTCGGTTGAAGCAGTCCCAGACGCTGGAGAGAGAGACAACGGGGACTTGGCGTGAGTTCCCTGACCTCAGGGGGGGATTCTGAGGGCAAAAGCCCACGGCGGCGCTAGAAAGGGGTCTCCCCAAAACAGTGACGAACAGGGGGTTGAGTAATCCCGAAAGAGGGGAGGACCTCAGCGCAAAAGGGCTAAACCTCCCTCCAGCGCGAACGCCCGAAAGCCCGACGAGGCAAGTGCTGTGCTCTTCGGCAGAGTAACAAAGCTAAACGTAAATTTTACACTCCTAGAACTTAATGTCGAGAAAGGAGGAATAGACGACCCCTAAGAGAAAATTAGGGGGAAAGGGAGTGTAAAGACGGAGATACTTAGAAGTATTAAAAAGCTGGAGACAAAGGCTTGATAAAGGGGACCACAGAATTACACGAAAAAGACCTGTTAAACCCACAATTGAGAAAGCGTTTGGCTAAAAGCGCTAAAGACAACACTCCCCGCAACACAAAAGGGAGACAGAAGAACGAGCATAACTGTGGGGGCGGAGTGGGTAAAGACGGCTTTGTATAAGAGAGAGAGGAGACGGAAGGTATTAGAAAAAGCTGGAAAATACTGAATACAGTTGAGAATACATTACATTACAGAGACTTTGAACTTACTTTTGAGAGTTTTTTTATAAAAAGGAGATGGACAGTGACTGAGTTTGGAGCGCGGAGCGTGGCGAACGTGGAGTGGATGGATGTGAGGTGGGGAAATTAGAAAGGAGACAGCCGCCATTGCAAAAAGGAGACGCTGAAGCGAGGTGGAAGAGAAGACAAAGAGGTGATTAGAGAGAAGGGTGAAGAGAGCAAGGAAATAGAAACAGCGACACCGTGTGGCACCTGGTAGAAAGGCTTTGATTTGTTGAAAAACAGCTATCTATCCCCTTAAGAGGGCCACCTGGTGGACAAACATATATAAACATCTCAAAATAAGTATGAGGCTGTGAAAGGCTATACGCCAAAGGGGATTCCCAATAGCAAGACAACGCAAGAAGGTAAAGAAGGCCAAAGAATAAGAAATAAGGATTAAGAGTAAGGACAATAGACCATGGGCAGTAAGAAAGAGAAAGGAGCAAACGGTGTAACAACACCACATGGTCAATCAAAAAAGGCTCCGATTATGGATAATGAAGGAAATAATATAGACTTTAAAGAAATTTTAAAAGCCATGGAGAAAATGGAGAAGAATATCAGCGATAAGATAACAACGCTAGATGGGAACATCCGGATACTAGATGGGAAAATGGAGGTTATGGGAGGCGAGATTGAAAAAAATTCGAACCTTATTATGGAACTCACGACACAAGTAAATACAATAACATCTAAACAAAAGGACTTGGAGAAAACAACACAGGAAATTGTAATAAAGGTACAAAAACAAGATGAGATCCTGAAGAGAAATTACAATGAACAAAAAGAAATAAGAGGAAATCAGGAAAATAATAGAAGTGAGATAGAGGAACTAAAGAGAGTCCAGGAAGAAACTTGGGATGCCTTGGCTTTCCTTGAGATGAGGCAACGGGAGATGATTTTGCGTTTCTGAGGAATTAAAGAAAATCGAGATGAGGACATTGTGATAAAGCTGATAAAAGCCCTGGCAGATTGGTTGCAGGTTCCAGAGGAAGAACTAATGTTAGATGTTGAAAAAATCTTTAGAATAAAACCAAACAAATCTAAAGGTAAGAAAGGTCCAGGAGATTGCCTGGCTTTCTTGAATTCCAAATTATTAAGAGAAAAGATCCTAATGAAAAGCAGACCTGACCCACTGGTGATGGATGGGATAAGGATTGAAATTATGAAAGAAATACCTCCAAGATTTTTGAAAAAAAGAGAACCATATAAGTTTATGACGTCAGCATTGAACAAAAATAAAATTTTATATAAATGGGAATTCCCCGAAGGCTTATCATTTACCTTCAGGGGAAGGAAGCGAACTTTTAGATCGGTGGACGATACGAAAGTGTTCTGGCAGAAATACTCCAAAGAGTTGGAAGGAGAGGGGAGAACTGAGATTACAGAATAAATAAAAACTAAGCTTGACGGAATAACAAACCTGAAAAACTGACGACGGACTCGCCTGCCTCTTAGTTTTGACCTACTGAATCACCTTTCACCTATTGATAACAAGAGACTTTTTTCTTTTTATTCTGACGGGTTGCTATTAACTTGATTTAAATAAAACAAAATGTCAATGAAATGCATTTCTTGGAATGTAAATGGGATGAATTGTAAGACCAAAAGAAATAAGATTGAATGTGTTGTTAAGAAAGGAAAGTGGGATGTTATGTGTTTGCAGGAAACTCATATTTCGAAAGACCATGTGAGGATATTAAAAAATAGTAGGTTGGGTGATGAATTTATATCAGCGGGAACAGAAAAAAAAGAGGAGTCGTGATGTATATAAACCCTAAATTAAATCCACAAAAAAGATTCGAAGATGGAGAGGGAAGGATATTGGGAGTGGAAATTCAAACAAAAGAAGGGAAAATAATTTTAATAGGAATTTATGCTCCAAATAATAAAAAAGAAGAATTCTATAGAATACTTGAAGAGAGATTATGGGAATACGGGAATGAGAATTTGATCCTAATGGGAGACTTTAATGGCGTGGTCTCGATGGAACTAGACAGAACAAAGCGGGAGAAGAAGACGAACTCAGGGAAACTCCCACTTTCCTTTTTTAATTTAATTGAAAATTTGGATTTGTATGATGTGTGGAGAACAAAACACCCCAATGTAATAGATATAACCCACTATTCAGAGGTTCATAAATCGGGGGGTAGAATAGATGCCATTTGGACTTCTAAAAAACTTATATTAAATGTAAGTAAAGCAGAAATTGGGACCAGGTCAATCTCAGACCACAACCCAGTGACAATGACAATGAAGTTTAAGACCACTACGAAAGGGAGATGGAGGATGAATGAAGAAATTTGGAGAGAAGAAAGCAGGGTAAACAAAATGAAGGAAAATATAAAGGAATTTTTTGAAATCAATGAAGGCCAACTGACTGAAAATAGCATAATATGGGACGCTAGTAAGGCGTTCATGAGAGGGGTAGGAATCCAACAGATGGGGATAATGAATAAAAATAAAAATAAGAATATTATTGAGATAAATAAACAAATAAGAGAGAAGGAGAAGAAATTAGCCCAAGAACCCAAGAATCGAGATGTTTTGTCAGGGTTAAAAATCTTACAACAACACCTATCTGATTTGATAAATAGGGAGGTGGAAAAAAAGATTATTTGGACAAAACAAAGATTTTTTGAAAATGCAAACAAAACGGGGAGAATGTTGGCTTGGATGGTGAAAGAAAGACAGAGGGAGAAAATAATAAATAAAATAATGATAGATAATGAAGAAACTACAGACCCACAGAAAATAAAAGAAGGATTTAGAAGCTATTATCAGAAATTATACAACGAAGAAAAAGTAGAGGATGAACATATAGAGAAGTATTTAAAAGAAAACAAACCTCCAAAAGTAGATGTGTCTGAGATTGATAAATTAAACGCTAAAATAGAAGTAGAAGAAATATTAAATACAATAAAAAATTTGAAACTAGGAAAATCTCCTGGCCCTGATGGAATTCCGGTAATATATTATAAGAAATTGGCGGAGATAATTGCTCCGAAATTGCAAACAGTAATGAATGCTATATTAGAAGGAGGGAAAATACCATCATCATGGCAAGAGTCATTGATAACCTTAATCCCTAAGCAAGGATCAGACTTGAGATTAACAAAAAATTACAGACCAATTGCTTTGTTGAATATTGACTATAAAATATTCACAGGAATAATTGCTAACAGGCTGAAAGGAAGTTTAGGTAAAATAATAGATAAAGATCAAGCCGGATTCCTTCCAAAAAGACAAATTAAAGATAATACGAGAATTATTCTAGATCTATGGGAATATGTAGAAATGAATCCGAGTAAAAAAATAGCCATGCTTTTGGTCGATGCAGAAAAAGCTTTCGACAGTCTATCCTGGAGTTATATGATTAAGACATTGGAATCTATGAAGGTGGGCACAAAATTACTAAATGGAATTAAGGCAATATATAAAGAACAACAAGCTAAACTAATAATTAATAATGAAATTATGGAAGGTATTAATATAAAAAGAGGAGTAAGACAAGGTTGCCCTTTGTCGCCTTTATTATTTATATCATCACTAGAAGTCCTCTTAAGAGTTTTAAGGAAAGATACTGAAATTAAAGGAATTAAGATTGGAGACTACTGCTACAAAATCAAAGCATTCACTGATGATATTATAATTACATCGGAAATGCCAAGGAAAAGTATCAAGAGATCTCTGGAAAAAATGAATGAGTTTGGAAGAATATCGGGGTTTAAATTAAATAAAGACAAATCTAAATTACTTACAAAAAACATGGGTGAAAAAGAGATGAGATTATTAGAGGAGGAGACAGGAGTGAAAATTGAAAATAAGGTAAAGTATTTGGGCTTATGGATTACAAATAATAATAGAAATCTATTTAAAGATAACTATATCAAATGCTGGAAGGAGATCAAAGAGGATTTGAGGAAGTGGGAAAAATTAAAGCTATCCCTGCTAGGGAGAATATCATTAATTAAAATGAAAATCTTCCCCAAAATATTATTTTTGTTTCAGGTGGCACCAGTCATAATTGGGAAAAAATACTTAAAAGAGTGGCAGAGGGATTTGGCGAGGTTTATATGGCAGGGAAAGAAGGCGAGAATTAAGAGGGAGATCATGATGGGTTTTAAAGAAAAAGGAGGATTTGCAGTCCCAGACCTACTAAAATATTTTGAAGCAGCATGCTGGGTCTGGATTAAGGAATGGATGACTTTGGAAAATCAAGAATTATTAAATGTGGAGGGATGGGACTGCATTTATGGATGGCACGGGTACCTATGGTATGGTAAGTTAAACAATCACGGAAGATTTACGAATCACCTGATCAGAAAAGCACTAATGGAAGTTTGGATTAGAACAAAAGATCAAATTATCCAAAAAACACCTTGGTGGATATCACCGGTTGAAGCAAGTACAATATTGAGAGGACAGAGCAGAAGAACCTGGCCAGTATATAAACAATTAGTGATGGAAATAACTGAAACCCCCAAATTAAAAAAATTCGAGGAATTGAAGGAGAAGGGAATCAGTTGGTTGGGCTATCTTCAAATGAAAACAAATTTGGAAAAAGATTTAAAAGAGAAAGGTTTTGATAAAAAACCCTCAAAATTCGATGCAGAAATTCTCCAAAAAGATCAGAAACTTATAACTAAAATGTATAGATTTTTAAAAGAAGATACATCAGAAGGGGGAAAGAAAGAGAGGAATTTAATTAAATGGGAGGAAGATTTGGGTCGGGAGATAGATTATAAAGAGTGGGAAAAAATCTGGACAAAAACGATAAATTTTTCGGCATCCTATCAATTAAGGGAAAATATTTTTAAAATGCTACACCGGTGGTACCTTTCCCCAGATAGAATAGCAAAGATGAAGAAAACAAATAATGAGTGCTGGAAATGTAAAGGGCCAAATGCAAATTTTTATCACATGTGGTGGACGTGCCCAGAGGTAAAGAAATTTTGGTGTATGGTGCATGAAGAATCCCAAAAAATGATTAAGCAAACATATAATAAAAAGCCAGAACTATACTTGCTAGGAATAATAGATAAAGAAATTCCACCAGGGAAAAAAGAGTTTTTTCTGTATATATCAGCCGCAGCCCGAATCGTTACAGCTTACCACTGGAAAGAAAATTGCACCCCAACAAAAGAAGAATGGATATATAAAGTTTGTGAATATCTCCAGTTAGCAAAACTAACGAATCATATAAGACAAAAGTATGATAATATAGTACAGATTCAATGGAAAGATTTGAATGATTATTTAGGCAGAGGTGACAATAGCGCAAATTTTTGGTTAAGTTTGAGTTAAAATAAAGAAGTGGAAAAAAAAATAAGAAGAAGAAGAAGTAAAGGTAGGAAAATATAAGAAATTGGGAAGGAATTAACAGTTGAAATTAGGTAACAAAAGGAAGTGTAATGTACTGTGGTGGAAGTCTATTTTTTTTGTATTGTTTATGTGTTTGATGCTTGTTTGATGATGTAGGAAAAGACATTAGCGGGTCTTTTTTTAAAAAATGTATAGAAATGTTTTATTTTTTTCTTTTCTTTTTCTTTTTCTTCGTTTTTTTCATTATTTTGTTGCATGCTGAAAGGTACTTATTATTATGTGTTATATGTGATGTTATGTCTTTTTTTTATGTATGTGTATTTTGTACAATAAAAATTTTCTAAAAAAAAAAAAAGAGAGAGAGAGAGAAATGAAGTGACAAAGATGGAGAAAGGTCAAAACAAAGGAAAGGAAACTGCTTGAAAATGTGATACAATACAATATGTAGGTATATAAGTAGTACGATAGTCTAACGAGTAAAATATTATTAACAAATCATTGTTTTTCTAAAAGCATTCTAAATATTATATTTCTCCACAATCTACACTCCTGTTGCAAGAGTAGTCCCATATTGCATCCATTGTTCAAAGGGGACCATGGCATTATCTTTCCAATGAATCAATATCAGTTGTTTAGCAGAAGGAAGGATGCAAAGAGTTCATTTACATTAACCCGTTGCCAATGCATATAGAGTTCGTATGTAGCTCGTATGCACCTTAATACTTTCCTCCAAAAATGTGCAAGCTTCGGCCATCCCATGAACACATGTTTCAAAGAGACATTTTCCCAATTACATCTCTAGCGGCAATAGCATTTTTAGAATTTACTGGACTCTGATACGCTTGTACAGAAAGGGACTAAGGAGGGAAGAAGAACCCTGCAGGGCGAGAGAAATGACTCCCTGAGTCCAGCCTCCTGTTCCCTCAGATGCTTCCATGGGAAACCCACCAGCAGGATCCGAGCACAAGAGAAACCAACTGGGGTTCGGATGCCTGGCACAGCCATCCTTTGATAGTCCTCTCCTCCTCCAGGAACTTGTCCAATTGTCTTTTGCAGCCATCCAGGTCTCTGCCTCCTGTGGGAGGGAGTTCCACAGTTTCAGTTATGTGCTGGGGCCCATGAATTACATGGAGGAGGGCGACAATTCACTTCAGACAATTAAAGGGGGGGGGGCAAAAGAAAGTGGAATTCCTTCCCGCAACTAGCACTAGGAGAAAGGAAGCTGCCTTTCAGAGACCATCTTGGTCAGTATTGTCTACACCAGTGGTGGACAAACTTGGCCCTCCAGCTGTTTTTTGGACTACAACTCCCATCATCCCTAGCTAACAGGACCAGTGGTCAGGGATGATGGGAAATGTAGTCCCAAAACAGCTGAAGGGCCAAGTTTGGCCAGCACTGGTCTACACTGACTGGCAGCAGCTCTCCAGAAGGAGATTGAACTCAAGACCTTCTGCATGCCAAGCAACTGCCCTGCTGCTGAGCTACAACCTTTTGCCAAATAGAGAAAAGCAAACAGGTCTGTTGGGATTCTTACGGCTTGGTGTTGAAACCTTTGCCTCTTAGGCCAGGGTTGAAGACTAGGAAATGAGGGGAAGGTCAGCATGGGCA
This sequence comes from Darevskia mixta, assembly GCA_034641385.1. Lineage (NCBI taxonomy): Eukaryota > Metazoa > Chordata > Lepidosauria > Squamata > Lacertidae > Darevskia > Darevskia mixta. The sequence continues at coordinate 2,036,552 of JAWWNH010000142.1, read as the reverse complement.
TCTTCTCGGTTCTCTTCCTGTCCCAGGCCCTGATGGGTCAAGGCTGCTCGCCGCTGCAGGACAGGGAAGAGGAGAGACGAGGTCCTGGCAAGCCTTCATCCAGGTTCCTCTGTCATGGAAGGGCCTCACTGGGCAGAGACACTCAGGTTGCAGGGGTTCAATGTGCTGCTTCACCCAAAGCCACCGCCTGAGGCAAGACTCATGGCACCTTGTCTCATGGCAGGGCAGGGTGGGTCCTGTCTTTCTTTTTAAGAAAAGGATAGTCTTTGGGTGGATCTTTGGGCTAATCCAGCCGCAGGGCTCTTCTTAACCATTCCTGAAAATAAAAAGAAACTCACTCGCCACAAGGAAACACTGTTGAGGGAGCTGGGGATGTTTAGCCTGGAGAAGAGGAGACTGAGAGGAGATATCTCAAGGGCTGTCCCATGGAAGATGGAGCAGGCTTGTTTTCTCCTGCTCTGGAGAGTAGGACCCAAATCAGGGGCTTCAAGTTACAATGGTACCTTGGGTTAAGAACATAATTCGTTCTGGAGGTCCGTTCTTAACCTGAAACTGTTCTTAACCTGAGGCACCACTTTAGCTAATGGGGCCTCCCGCTGCCGTTGCACCGCCGCCGCGCGATTTGTGTTCTCATCCTGAAGCAAAGTTCTTAACCCGAGGTACTGTTTCTGGGTTAGCAGAGTCTGTAACCTGAAGCGTCTGTAACCCGAGGTACCACTGTACAGGAAAGGAGATTCTGACTAAACATCAAGAAGAACCTTCTGACAGTAAGAGCTGTCGACAGTGGAACTGTCTCCCTCAGGAGGTGGTGAACTCTCCTTCGTTGGAAGTTTTCAGCAGAGCTTGGATGCCCATCTGTCAGGGATGCTTTACTTGTGAAGAGGACCAAGGTGTATTAGTAAGGTAAAGGTAAAGGGACCCCTGATCATTAGGTCCAGTCGTGACCGACTCTGGGGTTGCGGCGCTCATCTCGCTTTATTGGCCAAGGGAGCCGGCGTACAGCTTCCAGGTCATGTGGCCAGCATGACAAAGCCGCTTCTGGTGAACCAGAGCAATGCATGGAAACACCATTTACCTTCCTGCTGGAGCAGTTCCTATTTATCTACTTGCACTTTGACGTGCTTTTGAACTGCTAGGTTGGCAGGAGCAGGGACCAAGCAACGGGAGCGCATCCCGTCGCGGGGATTCGAACCGCCGACCTTCTGATCGGCAAGCCCTAGGCTCTGTGGTTTAACCCACAGCGCCACCCGCGTCCCACAAGATTAACATGAGTCAACAATGTGAGGCAGCAGCAAAATAAACTAATGCTATTTTAGGCTGCATCAACAGACATCTGGCGTCCTGATCATCGGAAGTAATATTACTGCTCCCTTCTGCCTTGGTCAGAACACACCTGGAGTACAGGGTGCAGTTATAGACACCACAATAAAAGGATATTGTCAAGCTGGAACACATGCAGAGGAGGGAGATCAAAATGATACACCGCCCTATACCCAGAGGTCTCAATTCGGTATGTTTAGCCTTGAAAAGAGACGATTAAGAGATGTGTCAGCCATCTTCAAATACTATGATTCTCCTTGCTGTGACTTCTTTGATGGATCGTCATCTTAGACCTCTGCATGAAGCTCTTTCCACATTCCAAGCACTTATAGGGTTTCTCCCCTGTATGAATTCTTTGATGGAATGTGAAACTTTTCTTCCATTTGAAGCTCTTTCCACATTCCAAGCACTGATACGGTCTCTCCTCACGGTGAATTGTTTGATGGGAAGTGAGATGTTCCTTCCGACTGAAGCTCTTTCCACATTCCAGGCACTGATGTGGCTTCTCCCCTGTATGAATTATTTGATGTAAAGTAAGACTTTTCTTCGATTTGAAGCTCTTCTCACATTCCAAGCACTGATATGGTCTCTCTTCACTGTGAATTGTTTGATGTAAAGTGAAACTATTCTTCCATTTGAAGCTCTTCCCACATTCCAAACACTGGTATGCTTTTTCACCAGTGTGTGTTATTTGTTGGGAAACAAACTGGGATCCCTTAATGAAGTCCTTTCCACATTTGAAGCTTTTATAGGGGTCCTCTCTTTTGTGAATTCTTTCATGTAAAGTGAGACTATCCTTCCGACTGAAAGGCTTTCCACATTTCATGCAGAGATATGGTTTCACCCCTGTATGAGTTCTTTGATGGGAAGTGAGATGGACCCTCTGACTGAACCTTTTTCCGCATTCTGAGCACTGGTGTGGTTTCTCCCCTATATGAATTCTTTGATGGACTGTGAGCCCGGCCTTCTTACCGAAGCTCTTCCCACATTCTGAACACTGATATGGTTTCTCACCCCTGTGAATTTTTTGATGGGCCTTTAGCACAGCCCTGTGACTGAAGTTCTTTCCACACTCCAAGCAGTGATGGGGTTTCTTCCCACTGTGCGTTATTTGGTGGGAAGTGAGATTGTCCTTCCTACTGAAACTCCTTCCGCATTCCACACACTGATATGGTTTCTCCCCTGTATGAATTCTCTGATGAGCCTTTAGCTGATCCCTCTGCATGAAGATCTTTCCGCATTCCATGCACTTACAGGGTTTCTCCCCGCTGTGAGTTCTTTGATGGGAAGTGAGATGGGCCCTATTCCTGAAGCGCTTTCCACATTCAAAACACTGATATGGTTTCTCTCCTGTATGAATTCTCTGATGAGCCATGAGTTTAGCTCTTTGACTGAAGCTCTTTCCACATTCCAAGCACTTATGGGTTTCCCCTCCACTGTGAGTTATTTGATGGGAAGTGAGATCAGTCCTATTTCTGAAGCTACTTCCACATTCCAAGCAGTTATATGGTTTCTCCCCTGTATGAATTATTTGATGGGCTGTGAGCACATGCCTGTGACTGAAACTCTTTCCACATTCCATGCACTGATATGGTTTCTCTCCTGTATGAATTCTTTGATGGGCTGTGAGGACATGTCTGTGACTGAAGTTCTTTCCACATTCCAAGCAGTGATGGGGTTTCTTTCCACTGTGAGTTATTTGGTGGGAAGTGAGATGGTCCTTCCTACTGAAGCTCCTTCCGCATTCCATGCACTGATATGGTTTCTCCCCTGTATGAATTCTTTGATGGGCTGCGAGCACATGCTTGTAACTGAAGCTCTTTCCACATTCCAAGCACTGATGTAGTTTCTCTCCTGTATGAATTCTTTGATGGGTCTTCAGCACAGCCCTGTGACTGAAGCTCTTTCCACATTCCAAGCACGGATATGGTCTCTCCTCACGGTGAATTGTTTGATGGGAAGTGAGACTACTATTCTGACCGAAGCTAATTCCATATTCCAAGCACTGATATGGTCTCTCTCCTCTGTGAAATCTTTCATGTAAAGTGAGACTTTTCTTCCATTTGAAGCTCTTTCCACATTCCAAGCACTGATACGGTCTCTCCTCACTGTGAATTGTTTGGTGTGAAGTGAGACTATCCTCCCGACTGAAAGTCTTTCCACATTTCATGCACTTAAATGGTTTCACCCCGGTATGAATTGCTTGATGGGAAGTGAGATGACCCCTCTGATTGAAGCGCTTTCCACATTCCAAGCACTGAAATGGTTTCTCTCCTGTATGGATTCTTTGATGGATAATGAGCTTAGCCCTCTGACTGAAGCTTTTTCCACATTCAAAGCAATGATGTGGTTTTTCCATGCTGTGAGTTTTTGGATGGAAAGTGAGACATTTCTTCTGACGAAAGGTCCTACCATCTTTTAAGCACTGATAGAGATTCTTCCCAACAGGATTTATTTTATGGGAAATTGAAAAGGAGCTCTGACTATAGCTCTCTCCACACTCCAAATATTTATACAGCTTCCCCACTGTGTGAATGTTGTCATGGCCTCCGTTGTTCATAATTTCCAATCCACCACCACCTGCACGAAAGAGAAAACAGATTAGACCATTAGGAAGAAATGGAGCCTCAACTTATGGAACACTGCTAATGAATGTTTGTGATTGATGTAGAATGAAGGGAGTTAGATCTGAGGTCTTGCTACAGTGGTCACTGCCTTTATTGACTCTCATTGACACACAGATCAACGAGAAGCAGAGATTTGAACAGCCTGACATCTTCCAGGATGGATCTTGTTTGGTTTAATCATGGAATCTGCCCCATCTGCAAGGTCAGTTGTCTCTTTGGTAAACAGAAAGTGACAGAAACAAAACCAGAAAACCCACAAAAGCTGCTACTTCTTCTTCTGCCACCACACAGAAAGTTACATTCAAGGAGGTCTGGGCAGCTCAGACCAGCCTGGTCATGGTTTAAATAGGCATATGCGGGGCAAGAATATTCACAGATGAAACAGTAGATTCAAGGAAGGCTGAGGGGAATGAGAATCCCAGATGCTGTCAAGCGCCATCAAAATATTTATAATGTATTGGAATTCAAAACATATATTACTAGTAAATTAAGCCTGTTACGCAAAACAGGCGCTAGAAAGCTCTCTCAGGAGCCCTGCGTCCCTGAGGGGGAAAAGGAGAGAGACGGAGACAGAGACGGAGCCCCCTTTCCGGGACGCAGCGCTCAGCTCCCCGCACTCAGGCGCTCTCCCTCCCTCGCCGGCCGCCGCCTGGATCCGCTCCTCCCGCCCTGCGTATCGGGCGGCCAGAGGGCTGCGGCCAGGGGCGCTACGCGCCCCCGCCGCCACAGCGGCTTGCCCCGCGGCTTGCGGGAGTATCGGGCGGCCAGAGGGCTGCGGGCAGGGGCGCTACGCGCCCCCGCCGCCACAGCGGCTTGCCCCGCGGCTTGCGGGAGTATCGGGCGGCCAGAGGGCTGCCGCGCATCCCACCGGAGCCGCAGCCAGAGCCTGCCGAGCGGGGGCAGCCTTGGAGGTGGCGGCAGCGGGTGAGCGCAGGCGGACAGGGGCACCCCGGCAGCGCGCTAAGATGGCCGACAGGAGGAGGCTGCGGGCAGAGGCGCTTCGCGCCTCTGCCCGCGCTCCTATTGGTCTGTGTCCTCCGCGCAGGCGCACTTCCGATTTCCTCTGACGGACGGAAAGTGGTACGGAGGGACACAGGCTCTTTATTATATAGGATGATCCAGCAGGAAGCCTTACTGAGAGAGTCCACAATCGCACGATTCTCCTCCATGACTTCCTTATGCAGAGCTCTCTGGTCAGGATCCAGCAACGCCCACTCCTCCTCTGTGAAATACACAGCAACATCTTCAAAGCACAGTGGACCCTGGAGGAAAAAGAAAAAGGTCCTCTTCTGAGACAGCATAAAGATTATCTAATATACATTGCTCGGTCATTTTCTGTCCGTTCATTGTTGTGCTGTATTAATGGGATTATTTGGTGGCACATTTTAGGTGTGGGTGCCTATTTTAGCATTTTAATTGAATTATTATATTGTGGATTTTAATGATGGGTATTAATCTTTGTGTGAATGGGTGTAACTCTGCATGGTGTTCTTCAAACTATTCTGTCTGTGGAAGTATTCCTATCTGCCAGACTGAACGATCCCTTCTCTACTCCCATTGAGTGATGTTTGGGAGGCAATGGGACTCTCCCTCTGCCCTACAGCCAACTTCAAGGGGCTCATGGGGGCACAGAGAGGAGGAGGAGGAGAAGGGGGGGTCCCTGTTGTGCAGCTGACGGGGCTGGTTAGGTGAATTCTGGCCACTGTAATGGCTTCTCAACTGTTTAGAAGCCTATTTTGATCAATATAGAAATATGACTGCAGCTACTGATAAATAATAATAATAATGACATTCAGAAGGCTAGTTAAAGAGAGATGGCTGTTCATTCCTGTCAGCACATAAACCTTCTCGATTGGCATTGTAAATCTTTGTTCAGGATAGAAGCTTTGACAGAAGCAAGAGGAGGAGAATTTTTTCCGGCACAGAGGCTCCCTGGCTGCCCCTAACTTCTGACTCTTTCCCCACAAAGCTCTTTCCCAATACCAGATCTGTTTCCACAGCTGCTGCTTCTCCTCCATTATCCTGAAAAGATGGATGAAGAGGTATTGGGGGCATCCTTCTGTCACCTGTGAGAGACAAAAGTCAATTGGAAGCCATTAGCTCCTGCATCTCTCAGAGCATCAGCAGCACATTTCAGGCTACAGATAAGCTCATCAACAGTTTCCATTTTCCTTCCTTCCACCCATCTGTCCAGAGCTTTATCAATATGTCTTCCCAGTTGGGCAGAAGTCTCTCCTGGTTTTGTTTTAATGTCACAAAATGCTTTTCTACCTTGCACTGCAGTTAAACCAAACCCCCCTTTCACTCTTTTTTTGAATGTGAGGTAATCAGAGGTTTCATCTTCTTTTAAATCTGAGTATATTTCCCTCAAAGTTCCACATATCTTGGGTGTAAACACAGCATCCAGTTTTTCTCAGGAATATTTAAGTCCTTACAGGACTAACTAAAGTCCAAACTAAACAGGAATGCCTGTACATCATCACCTTGGACATACTTAGGAAATCTCTTGACATTAGCTGAGGTAAAGTCTCCACCCCCCACCAATGGATGTGGCAGTTCTGCTCTCAGCTTCATTTCCTCCATTTTTAAAAGAAACATGTCTTTTTCATGGCCTTTCTTGGCCTCCCTTTCTCTTTCTTCTTGGGCTAATGTGGCATTTCTTTTTCCTTTTCCTCATGAGCTAATCTGCTCTCTCTCTTTCTCTCTCTCTCTCTGCCATCTTTCTCTCTGTGCTAACTGAATGGCAGCTGCGATTCTGGCCTGTTGAGCTGTTAATTTTGCCTTTTCCTTTTCTTTCTCTGCTTCAACTTTATGTTTTTCTTTCTTATGTCTTATGTCTTAAACTTTGGCTAATTCTGATCTTGGCCTCATCATTTCTAATTCAGTATTAGGATTCTCCTCAGATGCAGCAGCTCCCTGCCCTGGGTCATCCCGAGTCTCTTTTGCTTGGTGCTTGCTGGCCATTTTCTGACAGAAAATTTTCCTTCTTTTAATAAAATAACCTCAATACTTTATTAAACAGGTCGTTCTGTATCTGTGGGCATGTTTCTATGTGGGTTTTAAGTTTATATCACGGCGTTGCCACCAATTAATATGCAACAGCGTAACGGCCCTCTCTCTCCCTGGTGCCGCTGCGCCAGCCCTGTTTCCCTCCCTCAGCTGAAATCCCCAATGGAGAAGGAATCACGAGGAACAGTGGGCTTTTCTTTGGGGAAAACAGGTTGCAAACAGACTTTATTATAACAGATGTAAACAATGAGTTTGGGTTCTTCTTCTTCCACAGAAATGTAACAACCAGTGTAGTGGTTGTTATTCACCACAGCACAGTGTTGTTGCTTTTTATTCAAATGTAGGCTGTATGCTGTTCAGGCTTAAGGTTACTTTCTTTTACACATCTTCCATAGTTCAACTGGATTTCCACTGGACGGTTTCCTTACAGACCCTCAAATCCTCCTTGGCCTCGGAATCCCTACTGCCCTTTCCTGTCAGAGGATTCCCTCTGAGGACCCTTTTTCCTGTCAGCACCGTGTAGGGCTGTGTCTTGTCTCTTAACAGGGTTCTGCCATTCAGAACGGGAGAGCATCTCCTGAGAGTTTTCGGCTCTCCTCAGCTCTACCTCTGGCCACAACGAAGAACTCTCTGCACAGAATCCCCTCACAGGCGCCATGAATCTCCCACAGTCTCTCCCTCCACTCCAACTGCCTCATTTGAACTCTGGCCAATCAGGAGCTGTTGCCAGTTAGCTGGTTGCTGGCAGGGGAAAAACTCTCAGGGACTCAACCCCCTAAAGATGAACAGAACCCACAGATTAGATTCAAAATCCACAAAATGAACAAACTCCTCCCTCCTTACCCAGCAGCCTCCCTCTGGCGCCCAATGGAGTCTTCTCTGCCTCACAGGAATCCACTCCCATTTCTGCAAACAGATCCTTCCGCTGAAAGAGCAATAAGGAACAAGGCTTGGATAGAAATCAAGTCAAAAACTTTAGGCCAATCTCACTGTTAAATAGTGATTATAAAATATTCGCAGAGGTTATAGCTAATCGGTTAAAAGGAGTTATGAAAAAATTGGTAAAAAGCCTGATTGATCTTTATTTATTAAATAGTTATATTCATAATAATTTAAGGAATGTGATAGATATATTGAAATATTGAAATATGAAAATTGATTTTAAAAGTTGTGTTTTTATTACTTGATGCAGAGAAAGCATTCGATAAGGTGTCTTGGGTATTTCTTAAGAAGAGTATAACATCATTGGGGTTTGGAAGAAAAAATTATAATGGTATAGAGTCAATTTACAGAATGAAAAGAGCAAAGCTTATTATAAACAATGAGATATCCGAAGAGCTAAGAATATACAGGGGTACCAGACAGGGATGCCCTCTATCTCCGCTTTTGAATCCTTTAATCTTTATTGAAAAATATAAGAAATGATGAAAATATAAAGGGAATTAGAATTGGCAAAAGTATACATAAAACTAAAGCATTTGCAGATGATGTGGTATAATTACGGTAGAGGATCCTATGGAAAGTATACCTCAAGCTCTGAAAAGAATTATAGAATTTGGGAAATTGGCAGGATTTGATTTGAATAGGAATAAAACTAATATGTTAACAAAAAATCTATCTGGGGAAGAAATTGTCAGGTTACAGAAGGAGGTGGGGTTGAAAGTAGTGAGTAAAGCAAAATATATTGGCATCTGGATTATCAACAATACAAATAACACATTTAAAGACAATTATATAAGTACATGGAAGGAAGTAAAGAAAGATTTGGATATTTGGAATAAACTAAATTTATCATAATTAGGGAAAATCACAGCTATCAAAATGAATGTTCTTCCCAGAATGTTATATTTATTTCAGATGTTACAAATTTTGGCAACAAGGTCAGAATATTTCAAGCAATGGAAAAAAGATCTTACCAAATTTATATGGAATTATAAACCAGCAAGGATTAAATATAAATTATTAATTGATATAAAGGATAGAGGAGGATTAGCCCTGCCTGACTTAAATTTATATCATGACGCGGCTTGTTTTCTGTGGCTGAAGGAGTGGATTATGTTAGAAAACCATGATTTATTAGATCTAGAGGGCCACGAAAATAAATTTGGATGGCTTGCTTATTTGGGGGAAGATAAAGTGAATGGGGATAAAGGGTTTAATATTCATATTATTAAAAAATCTTTATTGAAAGTTTGGGAAAAGCACAAAAATCTTCTTGAACCAAAAACACCCAAATGGCTGTCACCCATTGAAATTATAACAGTGAAGAAGGTAAATTTGGAAGATTATTGGGGGAAGTATAAAGACTTATTAGAAGAAAATGAGGGGAAGCTTAGGTTGAAGAAGTATTAAGATATTAAACAATACTTGATGGGATGGATACAATACAGTACCATCAAATAAACAGTAAATTTAATAAAGAAAAGACACAAAAAGGCTTTCTGGAAGAACCTTCTTTATTGGAAATGAATCTATTACAAAATAATAATAAATTATTTCTAAAATGTACAATATATTGCTTGAATGGGAAGTTAAAGATGAAATGGTAAAAGAGACAATGATCAAGTGGGCAATTGATTTGGGGAAAACCATACAATTAGAACAATGGGAAAAATTATGGAAAGAACGATCGAAATTTACAGCCTCTGAGGGGATTGAAGAAAATATGATAAAAATGTTTTATAAATGGTATATTACTCGGATTAAATTACATAAAATGTATAAAATGAAAGATAATTTATGTTGGAGATGCGGAAAGGAAATAGGGACATTCATTCATATGTGGTGGCACTGTGAGAAAATTAAAAAAATTTGGAATCAGATTATTGAAGAAATTAAAAAAAATAGTTAAATATAATATTAAGAAAAATCCAGAAGCCTTTTTATTAGGGATATTAGATTAGGGAATACATAAAGAGGATGAGAAATTATTTCTCTATCCAGTGGCTACGGCAAGAATATTAAATTGCTACGAATTGGAAGAAACAAGAAATCCCAAATATTAGAGAGTTGCAAGAGAAATTATTTAGTTATTTGGATTTGGCCAAATTAACAGAGTCAGAGGAGGAAGTAATCAAAATTTTTACCAAAGTTGGGAGAAATTTGGAGAATATATGAAAAAAACAGTGCCCCACCTTAAAAACTTGGATTAATTTCTAATACTTCGTATCGATAAAAAAGATAGGAGGATATTTAATAAAATAACTTATAAAGTATATAGTTCAGTGGTGAGGGAAAGCAGTAACGAAATGGTTTAATAATGAAAGAGCAACAAGGATTCAAAACCGAGAATGGGGAGAAGGATTAGAAAAGGAATGACCGAAGAAAACACTTTAGGGGAGCAGATCTCATCCCTTGCTTCCGAAAAGAGGGTGAGCCATTAGAAGAGCATTTTGGGGATACTCTCCCTCACATTCTGAGCCCCTTGGGAGTTTCCAGAGGAGAGTCTCTCTCACCTGCTGCTCTGCCTCCTTTCTCTCCTCCACCTGACTCAAGAGGAAACCTTCAGCCAGGGCCACTGCCTGGGAACTGGTCTCTGCTCCACATTCCCTCACCCAGATCTCCATCTCCGGCGGAAGGACAGCCAGGAACTGTCTTGCTCATCCAGCGATGCTCTCAGGAAGCCTCCAAGAGATTGGAAGGATAGTCTTCTGCCAAGTTCCGTCTATACGATTAAGAGTTGCTCACAAATCCTACAAAGCAAATACATTGTTCTGTTATCAGATTGATACAAGGTCAGGAGAAGAAGCCAAGACAGAATGATGGTGGACAAGTGAGTAATTTGCATTGGAAGGGACCCCAAGGGACATCTAGTCCAACCCCAGGCAATGCAGGGATCACAGCTAAGGGGCCCAAGCAAGGCTTTCTGTTCCGTCTCCCAACGATCCTCTGGACATGTCTGAAGCCACACAAACGCACACACGTGTGTCAGCCACGAGTCTAATTCATGGGGGGTGGGGGTGGGGAAAGCTTTGCTCCTAACTGAAGGGCGACTGAGGACTCGCTTGCATTTGGAGGGACTCAGTATCAGAAGGTCAGGCGAGCAGGATCAGGCCAAAGGGGTTCCCTCTGGAACCCCCCTCCTGTTCTCTGTGGGGCCAAGCAGGGGCCTCTTCTGGGAAGCCCCCTCTCCCCCTTCGGTTCCAGCAACTGAGCTCCATCTGCCTGTGGAGGAAGACCAGGTCCATCGTGCGAAGGAGCCAGCCCTCTGCCTCTCCTCCATGCATGGGCCTCATCCTCATCTAGAGCCTTCTAGGCGGGGGACGGTCCTGTCATGGCAAAAGCCTTGGAGGGCAGAATCTGGAAAGTGCTGGAGGATTCTCTAAGGTGCATTTCTGTTGCCAATCTTGCTTTGGCGATCTCAAGGTCACGCTGAGCCAGGAGAGAAAGGCCTGCGCTCAGCCAGCTGCTCCTTCTTTCGTTTGAGCCTCGTATGTCTCCAGTTGATTTCCAAAGGTTTTGTAACAAGCCCTTTGTCGTGTCCCCAATGGTGACTGTAGCTAGCTGTCAAGAACGCACGCCACTCCGAGAAGTCAGCGGAAGTTGTCTTGAAGTTTATTGTACAGCACACAGAGAAACGTGGAAAGTCCGTGAGGATTCTGAGGAGGCCACCTCAGAATCCCCCTTATGTACACCTTGCTGGGTGACTCCCAATTCCCCCCTCCCTTCTGCCCTAAAGGTCCGGGGGTAATCCTCTTCCCCACCCGGGGTGGCTTGGACAAAAGAGTTAACTGCTCTGGTCTACCTGCACCATTCATGGGTGCTTTTTGCATTGTTATTGCGATGCTGCCGGTTCCACCACGCCCGCTGCTGATGGCTCGTTAGCGGTCGTTATCGCCCATTCTGGGGTTGTTTACCCCGCGGGGCATGCCTGGGCGAGGTCGGGCCTTGCTGCGCTCGGTTTAACCCCTGCGCGCCTGGCTCCGCAGTCGCCCCCTTCTCTGGCCCGCTGCATGGTTCCCCTTCCTGGCGCCCGCATGGCGCGACCCTGGCGGACCCCGGTCTATCAGTGTCTAGTCGGGTCGCGACACCCTTGTCTTTCAGCGGGAGCTTCTTCCTTTGGACCTTTGACTCTGCCAAGGCGCTGCCCGTCGGTCCCACAGGCTCCTCTTCCCGCCCTCTTTCTTTGGGGGGGTTTGGGTCTTACTTGCTGCGCTTACTTCATGTCCAAAGGTCTCCCTCCGGCTCCATTCTCTGTCAGTCAAAGGCACTTGTTCACCTACCTGAAGGGATCTCGTCTCCTCCCCAAGTGGCCGAGAGGGAGGGGCGAGGCCTCGAGTTGAGCAGCCCCTCGCACGCCATAGCCCCCCCCCCATCCCTGGGACCCCCAATGCGCCCCGAGGGGGACACTCACCGGAGGCGAAGCAACGCGCGCGGAGGAGACAAGAGGGGGCCAGGGAGAGGCTCGCGCTCCGGAGGACCCACTCCCGTCACCTTCATTTCCTGTCCTCTCTAGGAATGCGGCTCTGCTCCTCTTAACCCTTGGCAAGCCGAGCGCGCCCAGCTGGTCCATCTCCGGAGCAAAGAAGTCTCGTTTGGGGGGGATCCTCGGGGCTGGGGGAGGAGCAGACGCCCGCCAGGGAAAAGCCTCTGCCCCGGGCCAGGATCCGAGAAGGGCGCCTGCCTGGGCCAGAGGAGCCCCCTGCTGCCTGGGGCTCTTCACCCCAAGCCTACCCCGGGGGCTGGGCGGGGCACCCTTCCCGCAGCTGAGGCTGGGGAGAGAGAGATCGAAGCATGTCCCAAGCGCCCTGAAGGCTGGCTGGGGGTCAAGCAGGTGTCCCCCCCCCCCAAGCTGCGCCCCAGTGCCGCGCCCACCCCCTGGCTTCCATGCTGCGGACGGGCAGAACTCTCCGCCGCTTCCCCCGGCAAGGCTTCTCTCTGCGCCCCTTCTCTCGCCTCCCCTCAGGCCCCTTCCCCCGGGGCTCTGTCGCCAAGGATGCTGACCTGGGCTCTGCAAGGCATCCGGGGCCGAGCAGGAGGAGCGCGGAGCCTGGGCTGCACAACCGGCGGGGGCTTCCAGAGATCAGGGCGCGCGCATTCCCTCCGCGCGCTCACGCGGCCCCAAAGCGCATCGCCCGGCCACGGAGCTGCAGCCTGGCGCGCAGAGGAGAGGGGCGCCCCCCCCCGGCAGAGGCAGCCAGCCTGGCTCCGAGGGGAGGCTCTTCTGGCTGACCCCCCCCCCCGCCCCCAGGCTTCGCATCGGGGGTGGGAGGCGAGCCCAGAAACATCTGGAGGGCCGCAGCTGCTAAGGGAAGGGCGAGGCTTCAAGGAGCCGCAGCGCACCCCGGACCTGGAGCGGGATCGGGCGGAAAGGGCCAGAAGCCCGGAGAGGGACTGCAGACTCTCTCGCAGGTAGACCAGTTGGCTGCTTGGGGGAAGCCCTGCATGGCCGGACACCCTCCCTCTCTCCACCAGTCGGATCGGCTGGGGGCATGGACGACCCCCAGGCATACGACAGGAACGTTTCCAGCCTGTCCCTCCCATCCGCGTGCAGCTCTAGGAAGTTCCGACAGCATTCCCTGACGATTTATAGTGACTCAAGTATTGGATAAAGGTAGATAGCCGTGTTGGTCTGTCATAGTCAAAACAAAATAAAATAAAAAAATTCCTTCCAGTAGCACCTTAGAGACCAACTAAGTTTGTTCTTGGTATGAGCATGCACACGAAAGCTCATACCAAGAACAAACTTAGTTGGTCTCTAAGGTGCTACTGGAAGGAATTTTTTTATTTTATTTTGTTTCAAGTATTGGAGACATTGAGCACACATCCAGAGTCCAGCAGAGATAAACTAGTCAGAGCTAGACTGGGGTTGTGAGCCCCAAGCTCCTTTATTAAGCATAGGTAAAGGTAAAGGTACCCCTGACAGTTAAGTCCAGTTGCAGACAACTCTGGGGATGCGCACTCATTTCGCTCTATAGCCGAGGGAGCCTATAGCATAAGGCAGAACAAAAGAAAACATGTCTCCTCTCTCTGGTCTTCCTCGGAGAGAAGTCAGAAGTGAAAGCAAAAACAAATGGAAACAGAGTACAGTAAACATCCACTCCCGCGATTCCAACAGTTGGTGCTGGAATGCATAACAGACATGGGATGAACCAATTCTACACAATATCTGCACAGCGAGAGGAATAGAAACCCAACACCCCAAGGCGTGATTCTTGCACAGGTGGCTCAAGGGGCATAGCCATTTTTTGGGGGGGGGCAGGCCTTTGTTGGGTTGGTCAGTTAGGCGAGTGCCTCTATTGTTTTACTTGACCTAGGGAGGTGGATGCCTCCCTGACCCCCCATGGCGGCTCCCTCCTGCCATCTCTCTTGGGGGCAACCTTGCTCCTAGAGTCCTGGCCTCTGGGGGTAGACTGGGTGGGTGGGCTTCCAAAAAACAGAGCAGCTAGACAAGGAGACGGCGGATAGACTGAGCCAACAGGTGCCTCCGCCCCTCTCTCTTGTCTGCATCCCCACTGAACATCTTCAGCTTGTCCAGAGGAAGGCCAGTCCTTCAAATTTGCACAATGGGGTGAGCTCCCGTTGCTCTGTCCCAGCTTCTGCCAACCTAACCATTCAAAAAGCACACAAGTGAAAGTAGATAAAGAGGTACCGCTGCGATGGGAAGGGACACGGCGTTTCCGTGTGCCCTCCACATCTTCAACAGGCTCCGGAGGAAAGGGCCGAATGCCCAGAGGGGGACTGCAGGCTCTCCCGCAGGTAGACCGGGTATCCAAAGGGCTGGCTGGCTGGGGGAAGTCCTGTATGGGTCGAAGCCCTGCCTTCTCTGGGAGGGGGTCCATAGCTTAGCCAAGAGGAACCCAAGGATCTGGTTGGTAGTGTTTCTACAGTGCAGCAGGTTCCCCCTCGGACCCCCAGGATGAAATAACCACTTCTCAGAGAGGGAGGAAGAAGAGCCTTTAATTCATTTAATGAGCGTCCAATACAAGGTCTCAATGCAAAGTCTCTCTCTCACCAGAGGGTGCAGTCCTTTTAAGTGCAAGAACAACAGGGCGGTTGTTCCAGGAGTCCAAGGCTGCCTGCCTGTCCCGTTCTTCTCCTGGCCTCTTCCACGCTCTGCCCATTCTCCCGGCCGGCTCCCACAGCAGTAATCCTCCTGCTGGATGTCCTGGGCGAAATAGGAGCTCACCCTATGGACTCTTCCCCCCCTCCCATCCCACCCATAGTTCCCATTCTGCATTCAGACCCTCCTCCAGCCCTCCCCTCTCTACCGCTGCTACTACTGGCATGCAAACACGATTCCCCTTCTTTTAAGGGGCAGTGAATGAGAGTCACAAAAAACAGTCGATCAGAAGCTTGAACGTAATTACATTCACCTGGATCACTGTGGTCCCACTTAACTCCTTCATGTTGTATTCTTTGTAAAATACACAATGGTGAAACACAGGCCAACCAATCTGACTCTGAGGAAGACAGAGGATCCCCAATGAGACGCTGGGTCAAAAGGAAGTTGAAAGTTAATGTCACATGGCTTCAATTCAAGGAGTGATTCAACCAGGCAGAAGCTTGGCGGGTTTCTATTTTGTTGTCCATTTTCAGTAGAGAAATGAAGTGACAAGGATGGAGAAAGGTCAAACCAAACCAAAGGAAACTGCTTTAAACGGTGATACAATACAATATGTAGGTACATAAGTAGTATGGTTATTCTAAGGCAGGGGTCAGCAACCTTTTTCAACCGTGGGCCGGTCCACCGTCCCTCAGACCATGTGGGGGGCCAGACTATATTGGGGGGGGGGGAATGAACGAATTCCTATGCCCCACGAATAACCCAGAGATGAATTTTAAATAAAAGCACACATTCTACTCATGTAAAAACCCGCTGATTCCTGTACTGTCAACGGGCCAGATTGAGAAGGTGATAGGGCCGCATCTGGCCCCTGGGCCTTAGGTTGCCTACCCCTGTTCTAAGGAGTAAACTATTATTAACAATTCATTATTTTTATAAATGCATTCTAAATATCCTTATATTTCTCCACACACTATCTACACTCCTATGTTGCAAGAGCAGCCCTATCTAATATCCATCGTTCAAAGGGGACCATGGCATTATCTGTCAATATCAGTTGTTTAGCAGAAGGCAGGATGCAAACAGTCCATTAACATTAACCCATTGTCAAAGCACCTAAAGTTGGCATGTGGTATTTATGCACCTTCATACTTTCCTCCCAAAATGTGCAAGCTTTGGACATCCCATGAACACATGTTTCAAAGAAGCATTTTCCTAATTACATCTCTAGCAGCAAAAGCACATTTAGAATTTATTGGACTTTGATACGTTTGTACAGAAAGGGACTATCTACACGTTTAAGGGAGCCTGATAAATTCTAAACATTTTTCCTTGTAGAAGACCTAATTCATAAACTAACGAAACATTAACTCCCAAAGGTAAAACATTGTCCTGCTGATTGAATAAGACAAGAGATCTCCAGTTCTTTATTTTGTTCTTTTCTCAGGTTTTGTATGTCAAATTGATTGAGTGAAACCAGGCATCTATAGAAAACAACCACTGGCTTTTTAGTCTCAAAGGAGTTAGCCAATTGTTCTAATCCTGGCGCCAGCAGCCCTCCAGGATCTTCTCAGTTCTCTTCCTCTCCCAGGCCCTGATGGGTCCAAGCTGCTTGCCACTGCAGGACAGGGGAAGAGAACAGACAAGGTCCTGGCAAGCCTTCATCCAGCTTCCTCTGTCATGGAAGGGCCTCACTGGGCAGAGACACTCGGGTTGCAGGGGTTCAATGTGCTGCTCCACCCAAAGCCACCGCCTGAGGCAAGACTCATGGCACCTTGTCTCATGGCAGGGCCAGTCCTGTCTTTCTTTTTAAGAAAAGGATAGTCTTTGGGTGGACCTTTGGGCTAATCCAGCCGCAGGGCTCTTCTTAACCTGTCTTGAAAATAAAAAGTAACTCACCCGCCACAAGAAACCACTGTTGAGGGAGCTGGGGATGTTTAGCCTGGAGAAGAAGAGACTGAGAGGAGATATCTCAAGGGCTGTCCCATGGAAGATGGAGCAGGCTTGTTTTCTCCTGCTCTGGAGAGTAGGACTCAAACCAGGGGCTTCAAGTTATAGGGAAGGAGATTCCGACTAAACATCAGGAAGAGCCTACTGACAGTGAGAGCTGTTGACTGTGGAACCGTCTCCCTCGGGAGGTGGTGAACACTCCTCCAGTGTGGTGTAGTGGTTAAGAGCGGTAGACTCGTAATCTGGGGAACCGGGTTCGCGTCTCCACTCCTCCACATGCAGCGGCTGGGTGACCTTGGGCCACCCAGCACTTCACACTTATTTGAAGTCTCTCAGCCCCACTCACCTCACAGAGTGTTTGTTGTGGGGGAAGAAGGGAAAGGAGAATGTTAGCCACTTTGAGACTCCTTCGGGTAGTGATAAAGTGGGATATCAAATCCAAACTCTTCTTCTTCGCTGGAATTTTTCAGCAGAGCTTGGATGGCCATTTGTCAGGGATGCTTTACTTGAGATTCTTGCATTGCGGAGGGTTGAACAATGACTCTTGCAGTCTCTCAGGACTCTGCAATTCTATGATTCTATGATGAACCCCAGGCTTGCCAGCTGGGGGTTGTGGTGTACTAAGACCTGGGGTCTTAGTACACCACAAGATTAACACGAGTCAACAATGTGAGGCAGCAGCAAAACAAGCTAATGCTATTTTAGACTGCATCAACAGACATCTGGTGTCCTGATCATCGGAAGTAATATTACTGCTCCCTTCTGCCTTGGTCAGAACACACCTGGAGTACAGGGTCCAGTTATAGACACCACAATAAAAGGATATTGTCAAGCTGGAACACATGCAGAGGAGGGAGATCAAAACGATACACCGCCCTATACCCAGAGGTCTCAATTGGCTATGTTTAGAGAGGAGATTAAGAAGAAATGTGTCAGCCATCTTCAAATACTATGATTCTCCTTGCTGTGACTTCTTTGATGGATCGTCATCTTAGACCTCTGCATGAAGCTCTTTCCACATTCCAAGCACTTATAGGGTTTCTCCCCTGTATGAATTCTTTGATGGAATGTGAAACTTTTCTTCCATTTGAAGTTCTTTCCACATTCCAAGCACTGATACGGTCTCTCCTCACGGTGAATTGTTTGATGGGAAGTGAGATGTTCCTTCCGACTGAAGCTCTTTCCACATTCCAGACACTGATGTGGCTTCTCCCCTGTATGAATGATTTGATGTAAAGTAAGACTTCTCTTCGATTTGAAGCTCTTCTCACATTCCAAGCACTGATACGGTCTCTCCTCACTGTGAACTGTTTGATGGGAAGTGAGATGTTCATTCCGACTGAAGCTCTTTCCACATTCCAGGCACTGATATGGTTTCTGCACTGTATGAATTCTCTGATGTAAAGTGAGACTTCTCTTTGATTTGAAGCTCTTTCCACATTCCAAACACTGATAGGGTTCATCTGTTGAATGAGTTATTTGATGGGACGTGAGACTTTTCTTCCTATTGAAGCTCTTCCCACATTCCAAGCAGTGATATGGTTTCTCCCCTGTATGAATTCTTTGATGGGAAGAGAGGTGGGAGCCCCTACTGAAACTCCTTCCACATTCAAAGCACTTATATTGTCCCTCCCCTCTGTGAATTCTTTCATGTGAAGTAAGGGTATACTTCTGGCTGAATTTTTTCCCACATTCCAAGCACTGATATGGTGCCTCCCCTTTATGACTTCTCTGATGGGAAATGAGATTTGTCTTCCAGGAAAAGCTCTTCCCACATTCCCAGCACTGATATGGCTTCTCTCCTGTATGAATGCTTTGATGGGAAATGATACTTCTCTTCCACTTGAAGCTCTTTCCGCATTCCAAACACTGATATGCTTTTTCACCACTATGTGTTATTTGTTGGGAAATGAACTTGGATCCCTTAATGAAGTCCGTTCCACATTTGAAGCTTTTATGTGGTTCGTCTATTCTGTGAATTCTTTCATGTAAAGTGAGACTATCCTTCCGACTAAAAGTCTTTCCACATTTCATGCAGAGATAGGGTTTCACCCCAGTATGAGTTGTTTGATGGGAAGTGAGATAGCTCCTCTTCCTGAAGCTCTTTCCACATTCCAAGCACTGATATGGTTTCTCTCCTGTATGAATTCTTTGATGGGCCTTCAGCACAGCCCTGTGACTGAAGCTCTTTCCACATTCTAAACAGTGATGGGGTTTCTTCCCACTGTGAGTTATTTGGTGAGAAGTGAGATGGGACCTATGACTGAAGTGTCTTCCGCATTCCAAGCACTGATATGGTTTCACCCCAGTATGAATTGTTTGATGGGAAGTGAGACTATTCTTCCGCCTGAAGCTCTTTCCACATTCTGAGCACTGATATGGTTTTTCCTCTGTATGAATGCTTTGATGATCCTTTAGATGAGCCTTCTGCCTGAAGCTCTTTCCACATTCCAAGCAATTATGAGGTTTCTCTCCTGTATGAATTTTTTGATGAGCCATGAGCTTAGCTTTCTGACTGAAGCTCTTTCCACATTCTGAGCACTGATATGGTTTCTCCCCTGTGTGAATGCTTTGATGGGCTGTGAGCACAGCCTTCTGAGTGAAGCTCTTTCCACATTCCAAGCACCGATATGGTTTCTCTCCTGTATGAATTCTTTGATGGACCTTGAGCACATGCCTGTTACTGAAGCTCTTTCCACATTCCAAGCACTTATATGGTGTCTCCTTTCTATGGATTTTCTGATGGGAAATGAGATAGGATCTCTGATTAAAGCACCTTCCACATTCTAAGCACTTATGGGTTTCCCCCCCACTGTGAGTTGTTTGATGGGAAGTGAGATGGGACCTCCGACTGAAGCTCTTTCCACATTCCAAGCACTGATATGGTTTCTTTCCTGTATGAATTATTTGATGGGCTGTGAGCACAGCCCTTTGACTGAAGCTCCTTCCACATTCCAAGCACTGATATGGTTTCTCCCCTGTATGAATTCTTTGATGGGCCTTGAGTACATGCCTGTAACTGAAGCTCTTTCCACATTCCAAACAGTGATGGGGTTTCTTCCCACTGTGAAGTATTTGGTGGGAAGTGAGATGGGCTCTCTGCCTGAAGCTCTTTCCGCATTCCATGCACTGATATGGTTTCTCTCCTGTATGAATTCTTTGATGAGCCATAAGCTTAGCTTTCTTCCTGAAGTTCTTTCCACATTCCAAACACTGATATGGTTTCTCTCCCGTATGAACTGTTTGATGGGTCGTGAGATTGGACCTCTGACTGAAGCTCTTTCCGCATTCCATGCACTGATGTGGTTTCTCCCTGCTGTGAGTTTTTGGATGGAAAGTGAGACATTTCTTCTGACGAAACGTCTTACCACCTTCCAAGCACTGATAGCGATTCTTCCCAATGGAATTTATTTTACGGGAAGTGGAATAGGAGTTCTGACTATAACTCTTTCCACACTCCAAATATTTATACAGCTTCCCTGTGTGAATGTTTCCCTTGTTCATAATTTCCAATCCTCCACCACCTGCATCAAAGAGAAAAACAGATTAGAGCCTCAGGAAGAAATGCAGCCCCAAATTATTCAAATTATGGAACACTGCTAATGAACGTTTGTGATAGATGAATAATTAAAGGGAGTTAGATCTAAGGCCTTACTACGAGGTTAACTGCCTTTGTTGACTGGGGGGAGACCCAGCCAGATGGGCGGGGTACAAATAATAAATTATTATTATTATTATTATTATTATTGATTCTCATTGACACATAGATTGATGGGAACCTGAGATTGAAACAGCCTGGCATCTTCCAGGATGGATCTTGTTTGGCCTAATCATGGAATCTTCCCCATCTGCAAGGTCAATTGTCTGGTAAACGGAAAGCAACATAAGCAAAAACAGAAAACCTCACAGAAGCTGCTACTTCTTCTACTGCCACCACATGGAAGGTTACATTCAATAAGGTCTCGGCAGCTCAGACCAGCCTGGTCATGGTTTAAAAAGGCATATGTGGGGCAAGAATATTCACAGACAGAACAGTAGATTCAAGGAAGGCTGAGGGGAATGAGAATCCCAGATGCTGTCAAGTGCCATCAAAATATTTATAATGTATTGGATTTCAAAACAGATATTATGATCCAGCAGGAAGCCTTACTGAGAGAGTCCACAATCGCACGATTCTCCTCCATGACTTCCTTATGCAGAGTTCTCTGGTCAGGATCCAGCAACGCCCACTCCTCCTCTGTGAAATGCACAGCAACATCTTCAAAGCACAGCGGACCCTGGAGGAAAAAGAAAAAGGTCCTCTTCTGAGACAGCATAAAGATTATCTACTATACATTGCTCAGTTGTTTTCTGTTTTAATGGGATTACTTTGCTGCACATTTTAGGTATGGATGCCTATTTTAATGATTTAATGGGACTTCCGGGTAGGCACAAATGGCGAACTGACTGCGAGTTTGACAGCTCTGTCAAACTCTGCTCTGCAGTGGATCAGGGGGAAGCGCTCACGTGAGGTGCACCCCCAAAAATGCCTCAAAAGGGTATTCGAGGTATTGAGATGTCCTGCAGACAGCAAACAGCAACTCGGTAGCTCCGGTCTCTGCCCCTGCACCGAAAGGTGGGTGGGGGAGAAAGCCGAGAGAAATGCCGACGATCTAGGCACCAGCGTGACTCTGCGTAGCGAAGCCTCTGAAGTGGACTATCTTTCCAAATAATTTCAAGCCGATCGGCAAGGTGAGAAGGAAAAATTATTACTAATTCGGCAAAAACCAGGAGGTGAAAAAGGAAGTCTACTCCCGTCTGTGGGTATTTTAACCGCATGAGAACTTTTACAAGTGGGAAACTGTGGATCAGCCTTTGGAGTTAAAGCCAGCTAATGGGAGAAAGGGGACGACAGAGGACGAGATGGTTGGACAGTGTTCTCGAAGCTACCAACATGAGTCTGACCAAACTGCGGGAGGCAGTGGAAGACAGGAGTGCCTGGCATGCTCTGGTCCATGGGGTCACGAAGAGGCGGACACGACTAAACAACAACAAGAATCACACAACAAGAAATGTTATTTTTAAAGTTTGGGAAAATATAAAGACTTGTTAGAACAAAAAATACTATGGTGGCTTTCCCCATTGGAAGCAATATCATTGAAAAAAGTAAACATGAAACCCAATTGGGCAACTTATAGAGAGCTATTAACGGAAATGGATAACCATTTGAAATTGAAATCCTTTCAAGAAGGAAAAGGAAAGGTAACAGATCGGTTAATTATTTTCAATTAAATGAAGTATTTAAGACTGATAAAAAGAAAGGATTTGCTTCTGAAACTTCAAATTTTCAGAAAAAAATAATAAAAAGTGCTATTAAATTATTATCAAAAATGTATAATATCTTGTTGGAATGGTTAAATGTGTTGATGAAGTGGGCAAAAGACGTGGGACATAATATTCAGATGACAGATTGGGAAAGGCTATGGAGGAATGATATAAAATTCACGGCCTGTACTTTGCTTAAATAGAACAACATGAAAATTATGTATAGATGGTATATAACACTGGTTAAATTGGCAAAAATGTATAAAACAACAGAAAATAAGTGTTGAAAATGTAAAGAAGCAAGGTTTGAGTAAACATTCACAAATGTATATAATAATAAAAAATAGATGTAAATGTATTGGGAATTAATTGGGTACATGTGAAAAGGATCTAGCAGTACATGTGAAAAGGATCTAGGAGTCTTGGTAGACCATAAACTTGACATGAGTCAACAGTGCGATGCAGCAGCTAAAAAAGCCAATGCAATTCTGGGCTGCATCAATAGGAGTATAGCATCTAGATCAAGGGAAGTAATAGTACCACTGTATTCCGCTCTGGTCAGACCCCACCTGGAATACTGTGTCCAATTCTGGGCACCACAGTTCAAGAAGGATATTGACAAGCTGGAATGTGTCCAGAGGAGGGCAACCAAAATGGTCAAAGGCCTGGAAACGATGCCTTATGAGGAACGGCTTAGGGAGCTGGGTATGTTTAGCCTGGAGAAGAGAAGGTTAAGGGGTGATATGATAGCCATGTTCAAATATATAAAAGGATGTCATATAGAGGAGGGAGAAAGGTTGTTTTCTGCTGCTCCAGAGAAGCGGACACGGAGCAATGGATTCAAACTACAAGAAAGAAGATTCCACCTAAACATTAGGAAGAACTTCCTGACAGTAAGAGCTGTTCGACAGTGGAATTTGCTGCCAAGGAGTGTGGTGGAGTCTCCTTCTTTGGAGGTCTTTAAGCAGAGGCTTGACAGCCACCTGTCAAGAATGCTTTGATGCTGTTTCCTGCTTGGCAGGGGGTTGGACTGGATGGCCCTTGTGGTCTCTTCCAACTCTATGATTCTATGATTCTAATACGCAGGATGAATAATTGAAAGTAAAACAAAGTGGAAGTATGAGGGAAGAGGAAAAAATGGGAAATTGTTAGAGATATTTGACAGAGGCTTTGACAGAAGTAAGAGGAGGAGAAATTCGTTCCGGCCCAGAGGCTCCCTGGCTGCCCCACCCCCTACAATGCCTCTTTCCCCACAAAGCTCGTTCCCAATACCAGATCTGTTTCCACAGCTGCTGCTTCTCCTCCATTATCATGAAAAGATGGATGAGGAGGTCTTGGGGGCATCCTTCTGTCACCTGCGAGAGACAAAAGTCAATTGGAAGCCATCAGCTCCTGCGTCTCTCAGAGCTTCAGCAGTGCATTTCAGGCTACAGATGGGCCTTAGGAAAAGTCTTCCTTGCAGAATTCATTTAGACACTGGGACTTGTTTCAGACTTTAGATGGGTCAAAATACATGTCCCCTCCTTGGCGCTCTTGGCCCTAAGTGCTCCCCCCCCCCAAATGAACAGGACCCAGAGATTAGTTTCAAAAACCACAGAATGAGAAGAAAAACTCCTTACCTAGTGGCCTCCCTTTGGTGTCCAACTGAGTCCTCTCTGCCTCAGAGGAATCAGGGTCCATTTCTGCAAACAGATCCTTTGTCTGAAACAGGATTAAAACAGAGAATGGGGAGAAGTGTTGGAAAAGAAATGGCAGAGTCAAAACCTTTGGGGGGATATCAGATCTCACTCCTTGAATGCTTTCCCAAAAGAGGGTGAGGCATTAGAAGAGCATTTTATGGATGGCAGCTAACAGATTGAGGTTGAATCCTGACAAGACAGAAGTACTGTTTTGGGGGGACAGGAGGCGGGCAGGTGTGGAGGACTCCCTGGTCCTGAATGGGGTAACTGTGCCCCTGAAGGACCAGGTGCGCAGCCTGGGAGTCATTCTGGACTCACAGCTGTCCATGGAGGCGCAGGTTAATTCTGTATCCAGGGCAGCAGTCTACCAGCTCCACGTAAAACGCATGGCCGTAGTCCAAGCGGGAGATAACCAGAGCATGCACTGCTTTGGCCAGACAGTTTGGGGGAAGGAAGGGTCTCATCCTGCATACCAGATGGAGCTGGTAGATTGCCACCCTGGACGCAGAATTGACCTGCACATCCAAAACGACTCCCAGGCTGTGCACCTGGTTCTTCAGGAGCACAGTTGCTCCATTCAGGACCAGGGAATCCACCACACCTGCCCGCCCCGTCCCCCCCCCAAACAGTACTATCTTGTCAGGATCCAACTTAAATCTGTTAGCCACCATCTATCCTCCAACTGCCTCCAGAGTCCAGACACTCACACAGGATCTTCACCACCTTCACTGGCTCTGATTTAAAAGAGAGGTAGAGCTGGGTATCATCTGCATACTGATGAACACCCAGTCCAAACCCCCTGATCTCTCCCAGTGGCTTCATATAGATGTTAAAAAGCATGGGAGAGAGGATGGAACCCCGAAGCACCCCACAAGTGGGAGGCCAGGGGTCTGAACATCTCCCAACACCACTTTCTGGACACGGCCCAGGAGAAAGGAGCGGAACCACTGTATAACAGTGCCCCCAGCTCCCAGCCTCTCTAGACGTCCAGAAGGATGTTATGGTCAATGGATATCAAAGGCCGCTGAGAGATACAGCAGAACTAGGAAACAGCTTTCATCCTTGCCCCTAGCCCGCAGGAGATCAACAACTAGTGCGACCAAGGCAGTTTCAGTCCCATGGTGAGAACCGAATCCTGATTGGAAGGGATGCAAATGGTCTGCATCCTCCAGGTGTGCCTGGAGTTGTTCAGTAACCACCTGCACAATCACCCTCCCCAATGGAGGATTTGAGACTGGGTGATAGTTGGCCATATTGGCTGGGTCCAAAGATTTTTTTAAAGAAGTGGTTTAATAACCGCCTTTAGCATGGTGCACAGCAGCCGACTGGCGGGGGTCCATGGGCCAGCTAAACGATTAAAAACTTTTGTTGTTGTTCAGTCGTTCAGTCGTGTCCGACACTTCGTGACCCCATGGACCAGAGCACGCCAGGCACGCCTATCCTTCACTGCCTCTCGCAGTTTGGCCAAACTCATGTTAGTAGTTTCGAGAACACTGTCCAACCATCTCATCTTCTGTCGTCCCCTTCTCCTTGTGCCCTCCATCTTTCCCAACATCAGGGTCTTTTCCAGGGAGTCTTCTCTTCTCATGAGGTGGCCAAAGTACTGGAGCCTCAACTTCAGGATCTGTCCTTCTAGTGAGCACTCAGGGCTGATTTCTTTAAGAATGGATAGGTTTGATCTTCTTGCAGTCCATGGGACTCTCAAGAGTCTCCTCCAGCACCATAATTCAAAAGCATCAATTCTTCGGTGATCAGCCTTCTTTATGGTCCAGCTCTCACTTCCGTACATTACTACTGGGAAAACCATAGCTTTAACTATACGGACCTTTGTTGGCAAGGTGATGTCTTTGCTTTTTAAGATGCTGTCTAGGTTTGTCATTGCTTTTCTCCCAAGAAGCAGGCGTCTTCTAATTTCGTGACTGCTGTCACCATCTGCAGTGATCATGGAACCCAAGAAAGTGAAATCTCTCAATGCCTCCACTTCTTCCCCTTCTATTTGCCAGGAGGTGATGGGACCAGTGGCCATGATCTTAGTTTTTTTGATGTTGAGCTTCAGACCATATTTTGCGCTCTCCTCTTTCACCCTCATTAAAAGCTACTTAAAATCATTTCCGACATTTGCCCCAGCCGCCCAGTTTGTCCCCGTGAATCTGGGCTCTTCTGGACTCACAGCAGGGCCTCCCGGGAGTCTCTTCTGCTGGGCGGGGGGCGTGTGGGCCCTGCCAGGTGGGGAAAGGGCCTGGCCGGGAGCAGATGCTGGGGAGGCTCAGGTGGGTCCCAGGGGATCCTGGCCCAGCCCTCCCTCCCTCCCGGCGGAGCTGCCCGGGGTCCCCAATGCAGAGGGTGGGCTGGGCCCCGACCCCCGACCCAAAGCCCCCTCCTCGCCTGGTCGCTGTTCTTGGCCGAGAGGGAGGGGCGAGGCCTCCAGCTGAGCAGCCCCTCGCACGCCAGCCCCCACCCCGCATCCCTGGGACCCCCAAGGCGCCCCGAGGGGGAGACTCACCGGAGGAGACGAGAGGGGGCCAGGGAGAGGCTCGAGCTCCGGAGGATCTGCACCCGCCCTTTATTTCCTGTCCTCTCTAGGAATGCAGCTCAGCTGCTCTTAACCCTTGGCAAGCCGAACGCGCCCAGCTGGTCCCTCTGTCCATCTCCCGAGCAGGAGCGCAGAGAAGTTTCGTTTGGGGGGAGCCTCGGGGCTGGAGGAGGAGATGACGCCGGCCGGGGAAAGCCTCTGCCCCGGGAGAGGATCCGAGAAGGGCGCCTGCCTGGGCCAGAGGAGCCCCCTGCTGCCTGGGGCTCTCCACCCCAAGCCTACCCCTTGGGGTTCAGGCTGGGCGGGGCACCCTTCCCGCAGCTGAGGCTGGGGAGAGAGAGATCGAAGCATGTGCAAAGCGCCCTGAAGGCTGGCTGGGGGTCAAGCAGGTCCCCCCCCAAGCTGCGCCCCAGTGCCGCGCCCACCCCCTGGCTTCCATGCTGCGGACGGGCAGAACTCTCCGCCGCTTCCCCCGGCAAGGCGAGAGAAGGGGGAGTCTCAAAGCCGCTAAGAACAGCTTCCACCCGTGGGCTGTTAGGCTAATGAATGAAAAGATAACCACAGGACAACTGACTTTCGGGTTTGGTGTGTGTGTCAGTAAACAAGGGGAATTACAGTAAGACTAAGAGAGGTGAGTGGGGATGCTCGTGTGATCTCACTGTATACAAGTTGTACAAGTGACAATAAAGTATTTCAATTCAGTTTCAATTCAGTTTCAATGAACATATGTTTCAAAGAAGCACTTTCCTAATTACATCTCTAGCAGCAATTTTTTAAATAGAATTTATTGGACTCTAACACATGACCCAGAAGCTGTACGCCAGCTCCCTCGGCCAGTAAAGCGAGATGAGCGCCGCAACCCAGAGTCGGACACGACTGGACCTAATGGTCAGGGGTCCCTTTACCTTTTTAATACGCTTGTACAAAAAAGGACTATCTACAAGTTTAACAGAGCCTGATAAATTCTAAACATTTTTCCTTGTAGAAGACCTAATTCATAAACTGGTGGCCTCACTGGGCAAGAGACACTCGGGTTGCAGGGGATCAATGTGCTGCTCCAGCCAAAGCCACCGCCTGAGGCAAGACTCATGGCCCCTTGTCCCATGGCAGGGCCGGTCCTGTCTTTCTTTTTAAGAAAAGGATAGTCTTTGGATGGACCATTTGGGGACTACAATTCCCATCATCCCTGACCACTGATCCTGTTAGCTAGGGATGATGGGAGTTGTAGGCCAACATCATCTGGAGGGCCAATTTTGGCCATGCCTGATCTTTGGGCCAGGGCTGAAGACTATGAAATGAGGCAACAAAGGGAAGTTCAGCATGTTGCAGTGAGCAGGAACAGGGGTTCTGCTATGGGCTCCTCTTCCCCAATGAGCAGCCTTCATGGCCTCCTCTGCTTTGCAGCAAGGGCCTCTTGGGCGTAGGAGAGAGGCGTTGGGTCTGCTCTCTGGACCCTTCTTTACCTTCAGCTGTAGCAGGAGCTATGGCATCTTCTCGGTTCTCTTCCTGTCCCAGGCCCTGATGGGTCAAGGCTGCTCGCCGCTGCAGGACAGGGAAGAGGACAGACGAGGTCCTGGCAAGCCTTCATCCAGGTTCCTGTGTCATGGAAGGGCCTCACTGGGCAGAGACACTCAGGTTGCAGGGGTTCAATGTGCTGCTCCACCCAAAGCCACCGCCTGAGGCCAGACTCATGGCACCTTGTCTCATGGCAGGGCAGGGCGGGTCCTGTCTTTCTTTTTAAGAAAAAGCATAGTCTTTGGGTGGACCTTTGGGCTAATCCAGCCGAAGGGCTCTTCTTAACCTTTCTTGAAAATAAAAAGAAACTCACCCGGCACAAGGAACCACTGCTGAGGGAGCTGGGGATGCTTAGCCTGGAGAAGAGGAGACTGAGAGGAGATACGACAGCCAACTTCAGGTTGATTCTGGAGATTCTGACTAAACAAAAGGAAGAACCTTCTGACAGTAAGAGCTGTCGACAGTGAAACCGTCTCCCTTGGGAGGTGGTGGACTCTCCTTCGTTGGAAGTTTTCAGCAGAGGTTGGATGGCCATCTGTCAGGGATGCTTTACTTGAGATTCCGGCATTGCAGAGGGTTGAGGAATGATTCTTTTTTTTAAAAAAAAATTCAAAATAGCTTTATTTAAATTCAAACTTATAAAATACAATCATATCAAATCAACCAGTTGAAACAAAGAAACAAAAAGCATATAATCTAGACATAATAATCCACAAAATATATAAAAAGACAAATACAGAAAAAAACAAAGAATTAGAAATAACAATTAAAAGTTGACTTCCAATTGTCTGTATATCGCTTCCCTTAGTAATAAAAACAAAACTTGCAATACCTCATACAACAATTGAAAAGTAACTAAATAGCTCACATTTTGATATAAATCTCCCCACATATATCTCAATCTAAGCAAATCACCAAATCCGTTCCTGTACCTTCTTTTTTCAGATAATCTTCCACATATTTCCACTCAGCCTTAGATCTTTGTTTTGATATATTTCTAATTGCTGCCGTCATCTTAGCCAAATTAATGAATTCCACCAATTTAATCAACCATTCTTGAACTGTTGGTATTTTCTCCCCTTTCCAATTTTGGGCTATAAGTAACCTGGCTGCTGTGCAAGCATACCAAAGAATATTCTTTCTATCATCCGGAATATTTTCAGGAGTTATACTTAATAAGAAGACCTCTGGTTTATTCCCAAACGTACACTTAAGCATCTTTTTTAATCTTTCATATATTTCACTCCAAAAACCAAAAATATTTGAACATTTCCACCAGCAGTGAAAGTAACTGCCTATCTTTTCATGGCACTTCCAACAATCATTCGTTTGTGTCTTAGAATTTTTTGCTATTTTCTCTGGAGTTAAATGCCATCTATACACTAATTTCATCATGTTCTCCTTAATTCCATAACAGGCTGTAAACCTCATATTAACCTTCCATAACTTATCCCATTGTGCTCTATAAATTGGTCTTCCTATATCTTGGGCCCATTTTGTCATCACACATTTCACTTCCTCATCTTTAATTCCCATTCTAATAGATATTTATAAATTTTCGCTAGCGGTTTATTGGAATTATCAACTAAAAGCTCTTGTAATTTAGACTTGTTTTAAAAAAACCCAATCTCTTTATGTTTTTTAAATGAGCTCTGTATCTGGTGGTAATGTAGCCAGCTTGCACAATGTTGTTTAATTTGTTCATATGGTTTTAACACAAGTTGATATTTTTCCTTCATTATTAGTTCCTGATATGTTAACCATTTTCCTTCCTGGGTTGAGGAATGGTTCTTGTGGTCCCTCAGCACTCTGCAATTCTATGATTCTGTGATGAACCCCAGGCTTGCCGGCTGTACATGTGAAAAGGACCTAGGGGTCTTAGTACACCACAAGATTAACACGAGTCAACAATGTGAGGCAGCAGCAAAATAAGCTAATGCTATTTTAGGCTTCATCAACAGACATCTGGTGTCCTGATCATCGGAAGTAATATTACTGCTCCCTTCTGCCTCGGTCAGAACACACCTGGAGTACAGGGTCCAGTTATAGACACCACAATAAAAGGATATTGTCAAGCTGGAACACATGCAGAGAGAGACCAAAATGATACACCACCCTATACCCAGAGTTCTGAGTTGGATATGTTTTGCCTCAAAAAGAGAAGATTAAGAGGAGATGTGTCAGCCATCTTCAAATACTATGATTCTCCTTGCTGTGACTTCTTTGATGGATCATCATCTTAGATCTCTGCATGAAGCTCTTTCCACATTCCAAGCACTTATAGGGCTTCTCCCCTGTATGAATGCTTTGATGGAATGTGAAACTTTTCTTCCATTTGAAGCTCTTTCCACAATCCAAGCACTGATATGGTCTCTCCTCACTGTGAATAATTTGATGTAAAGTGAGACTTCTCTTCGATTTGAAGCTCTTCCCACATTCCAAGCACTGATATGGTCTCTCCTCACGGTGAACTGTTTGATGGGAAGTGAGATGTTCCTTCCGACTGAAGCTCTTCCCACATTCCAGGCACTGATATGGCTTCTCCTCACTGTGAATTGTTTGATGGGAAGCGAGACTATTCTTGTGACTAAAGCTCTTTCCACATTCCAAGCACTGAAATGGTTTCTTCCCTGTATGAATTACTTGATGGGAAGTGAGAAGTCCCTTCAATTTGAAGCTCTTTCCACATTCCAAGCACTGATATGGTTTATCCTCACTGTGAATTGTTTGATGGGAAGTGAGACTTTTCTTCCAATTGAAGCTCTTTCCACATTCCAAGCACTGATATGGTTTCTCTCCTGTATGAATTCTTTGATGGGAATTGAGAGATTGCTTCCTACTGAAGCTCTTCCCACATTCCATGCACTGATATGGTTTTTCCCCTATATGAATTTTTTGATGGGAAGTAAGGGTATATTTCTGACTGAATTTTTTCCCACATTCCAAGCATTGATATGGTCTCTCCTCACTGTGAATTGTTTGATGATAAGTGAGACGGCTCTTCAATTTGAAGCTCTTCCCACATTCCAAGCACTGATATGGTTTCTTCTCATTGTGAATTCTTTGATGGGAAATGAGACGATCCTTCTGGCTGAAGCTTTTCCCACATTCCAAGCACGGATACCGTCCCTCACCGGTGTGAGTTCTTTGATGGGAAGTGAGCTGCGAGCCCCTAATGAAGCTCCTTCCACATTCGAAACATTTATATGGTTTCTCTTCTTGATGAATTCTTTCATGTGCAGTGAGATATCTCTTCCAGGAGAAGCTCTTTCCACATTCAAAGCACTGATATGGTTTCTTTTTTGTATGAATTATCTGATGAACCTTTAGCTGAGCCCTCTGCCTGAAGGAATTTCCACATTCGAAGCACTTATATGGTGTCTTCCCTCTATGAATTTTTTGATGGGAAATGAGACGATCCTTCTGACTGAAGCTCTTTCCACATTCCAAACAGTGATGGGGTTTCTTCCCACTATGAGTTATTTGGTGGATAGTGAGATGACCCCTCTGACTGAAGCGCTTTCCACATTCCAAGCACTGAAATGGTTTCTCTCCTGTATGAATTCTTTGATGGATAATGAGCTTAGCCCTCTGACTGAAGCTTTTTCCACATTCAAAGCAATGATGTGGTTTTTCCATGCTGTGAGTTTTTTGATGGAAAGTAAGACATTTCTTCTGACGAAATGTCCTATCATCTTTTAAGCACTCATAGAGATTCTTCCCAACAGGATTTATATTATGGGAAGTGGAATAGGAGCTCTGACTAAAGCTCTCTCCACACTCCAAATATTTATACAGCTTCCCCACTGTGTGAATGTTGTCATGGCCTCCGTTGTTCATAATTTCCAATCCATCACCACCTGCATCAAAGAGAGAAACAGATTAGAGCTTCAGGAAGAAATGGAGCCTCAACTTATGGAACACTGCTAATGAATGTTTGTGATTGATGTAGAATGAAGGGAGTTAGATCTGAGGTCTTGCTACAGTGGTCACTGCCTTTGTTGACTCTCATTGACACACAGATCGACGAGAAGCAGAGATTTGAACAGCCTGGCATCTTCCAGGATGGATCTTTTTTGGTTTAATAATGGAATCTGCCCCATCTGCAAAACCAGAAAACCCACAAAAGCTGCTACTTCTTCTTCTGCCACCACACCACCAAATAATTCTTCTGCCACCACACAGAAAGTTACATTCAAGGAGGTCTGGGCAGCTCAGATCAGCCTGGTCATGGTTTAAATAGGCATATGCGGGGCAAGAATATTCACAGATAAAATAGTAGATTCAAGGAAGGCTGAGGGGAATGAGAATCCCAGATGCTGTCAAGCGCCATCAAAATATTTATAATGTATTGGAATTCAAAACAGATATTATGATCCAGCAGGAAGCCTTACTGAGAGAGTCCACAATCGCACGATTCTCCTCCATGACTTCCTTATGCAAAGCTCTCTGGTCAGGATCCAGCAACGCCCACTCCTCCTCTGTGAAATACACAGCAACATCTTCAAAGCACAGTGGACCCTGAAGGAAAAAGAAAAAGGTCCTCTTCTGAGACAGCATAAAGATTATCTAATATACATTGCTCGGTCATTTTCTGTCCGTTCATTGTTGTGCTGTATTAATGGGATTATTTGGTGGTACATTTTAGGTGTGGGTGCCTATTTTAGCATTTTAATTGAATTATTATATTGTGGATTTTAATGATGGGTATTAATCTTTGTGTGAATGGGTGTAACTCTGCATGGTGTTCTTCAAACTATTCTGTCTGTGGAAGTATTCCTATCTGCCAGACTGAACGATCCCTTCTCTACTCCCATTGAGTGATGTTTGGGAGGCAATGGGACTCTCCCTCTGCCCTACAGCCAACTTCAAGGGGCTCATGGGGGCACAGAGAGGAGGAGGAGGAGAAGGGGGGGTCCCTGTTGTGCAGCTGACGGGGCTGGTTAGGTGAATTCTGGCCACTGTAATGGCTTCTCAACTGTTTAGAAGCCTATTTTGATCAATATAGAAATATGACTGCAGCTACTGATAAATCATAATAGTGACATTCCAAAGGATAGTTAAAGAGAGATGGCTGTTCATTCCTGTCAGCACATAAACCTTCTCGATTGGCATTGTCAATCTTTCTTCAGGATAGAAGCTTTAACAGAAGCAAGAGGAGAATTTTTTCCGGCCCAGAGGCTCCCTGGCTGCCCCACCCCCTACAATGCCTCTTTCCCCACAAAGCTCTTTCCCAATACCAGATCTGTTTCCACAGCTGCTGCTTCTCCTCCATTATCATGAAAAGATGGATGAGGAGGTCTTGGGGGCATCCTTCTGTCACCTGCGAGAGACAAAAGTCAATTGGAAGCCATTAGCTCCTGCATCTCTCAGAGCATCAGCAGCACATTTCAGGCTACAGATAAGCTCATCAACAGTTTCCATTTTCCTTCCTTCCACCCATCTGTCCAGAGCTTTATCAATATGGCTACCCAGTTGGGCATAAGTCTCTCCTGGTTTTCTTTCAAAGTCACAAAAGGCTTTTCTACTTTGCTCTGCAGTTAAACCAAAACACTCTTTCACTCTTTCTTTGAATGTGAGGTAATCAGAGGTTTCACCTTCTCTTAAATCTGAGTATATTTCCCTCAAAGTTCCACATATCTGTGGCGTAAAGAAAACATCCAGTTTTCCTCAGGAATGTTTAAGTCTTTACAGGTCAGTTCCAAACTAAAGAGGAATGCCTCTACATACTTAGGAAATCTCTTGTCATTAGCTGAGGTAAAGTCTCCACCCCCCACCAATGGATGTGGCAGTTCGGCTCTCAGCTTCATTTCCTCCATTTTTAAAAGAAACATGTATTTTTCATGGCCTTTCTTGGCCTCCCTTTCTCTTTCTTCTTGGGCTAATGTGGCATTTCTTTTTCTTTTTCCTCATGAGCTAATCTGCTCTCTCTCTCTCTGCCATCTCTCTCTCTGTGCTAACTGAATGGCAGCTGCGATTCTGGCCTGTTGAGCTGCTAATTTTGCCTTTCCCTTTTCTTTCTCTGCTTCAACTTTATGTCTTTCTTTCTTATGTCTTAAACTTTGGCTAATTCTAATCTTAGCCTCATCATTTCTAATTCAGTATTAGGATTCTCCTCAGATGCAGCAGCTCCCTGCCCTGGGTCATCCCGAGTCTCTTTTGCTTGGTGCTTGCTGGCCATTTTCTGACAGAAAATTTTCCTTCTTTTAATAAAATAACCTCAATACTTTATTAAACAGGTTGTTCTGTATCTGTGGGCATGTTTCTATGTGAGTTTTAAGTTTGTATCACGGCGTTGCCACCAATTAATATGCAACAGCGCAATGGCTCTCTCTCTCCTTGGTGCCTCTGCGCCAGCCCTGTTTCTCTCCCTCAGGTGAAATCCCCAATGGAGAAGGAATCACGAGGAACAGTGGGCTTATCTTTGGGGAAAACAGGTTGCAAACAGACTTTATTATAACAGATGTAAACAATGAGTTTGGGTTCTTCTTCTTCCACAGAAATGTAACAACCAGTGTAGTGGTTGTTATTCACCACAGCACAGTGTTGTTGCTTTTTATTCAAATGTAGGCTGTATGCTGTTCAGGCTTAAGGTTACTTTCTTTTACACATCTTCCATATCTGAAGTATCTGAAGAAGTGTGCATGCACACGAAAGCTCATACCAAGAACAAACTTAGTTGGTCTCTAAGGTGCTACTGGAAGGAATTTTTTTTATTTTATTTTGTTTTGACATCTTCCATAGTTCAACTGGATTTCCACTGGACGGTTTCCTTACAGACCCTCAAATCCTCCTTGGCCTCGGAATCCCTACTGCCCTTTCCTGTCAGAGGATTCCCTCTGAGGACCCGTTTTCCTGTCAGCACCGTGTAGGGCTGTGTCTTGTCTCTTAACAGGGTTCTGCCATTCAGAACGGGAGAGCATCTCCTGAGAGTTTTCGGCTCTCCTCAGCTCTACCTCTGGCCACAACGAAGAACTCTCTGCACAGAATCCCCTCACAGGCGCCATGAATCTCCCACAGTCTCTCCCTCCACTCCAACTGCCTCATTTGAACTCTGGCCAATCAGGAGCTGTTGCCAGTTAGCTGGTTGCTGGCAGGGGAAAAACGCTCAACCTGCTCAGGAAACAAACTTTTCCGTCACAAGTGCATTAGGAGATTTCGACTTGTTTCAAACTATAGATGGGTCAAAATACCTTTCCCATCCTTGGGGCTCTTGGCCCCAAGTGCTTCCCCACAAAAGATGAACGGAACCCACAGATTAGTTTCAAAAAACCACAGAATGAGAAGAAAAACTCCTTCCTCCTTACCCAGCGGCATCCCTCCGTTATCCAATGGAATCTTCTCTGCCTCAGAGGAATCCAGGCCCATTTCTGCAAATGGATCCTTTCCCTGAAAGAGTAACAAGGATTCAAAACAGAGAATGGGGAGAAGGATTAGAAAGGGAATGACCGAAGAAAACACTTTAGGGGAGCAGATCTCATCCCTTGCTTCCCCAAAGAGGGTGAGGCATTAGATGAGCAGTTTGGGAGATTCTCCTTCATGTTCGGAGACCCTTGGGAGTTTCCAGAGGAGAGTCTCTCTCACCTGCTGCTCTGCCTCCTTTCTCTCCTCCGCCTGACTAAAGAGGAAACCTTCAGCCAGGGCCACCGCCTGGGAACTGCACAGGATCTTCACCGCCTTCATTGGTTCTGATTTAAAAGAGAGATAGAGCTGGGTATCATCCGCATACTGATGGATACCCAGCCCAACCCCCCTGATGATCTCTCCCAGCGGCTTCATATAGATATTAAAAAGCATGGGAGAGAGGACAGAACCCTGAGGCACCCCACAAGTGAGAGCCCAGGGGTCTGAACACTCATCCCCCACCACCACTTTCTGAACACGGCCCAGGAGGAAGGAGCGGAACCACTGTATAACAGTGCCCCCAGCTCCTCTAGACGGTCCAGAAGGATGCCAATGTCGATGGTATCAATGTCGGCTGAGAGATCCTGTTTAGCGAAGCTTTTAATGTTTGATGGATTATCATATTTTAATAATAATAATAATAATTGATTATTTATGCCCCGCCCATCTGGCTGGGTTTCCCCAGCCACTGTGGGCGGCTTCCAACAGAACATTAAAATGCAGTAATCTATTAAACATTAAAAGCCTCCCTAAACAGGGCTGCCTTCAGATGTCTTCTAAAAGTCTGGTAGTTGTTGTTCTCTTTGAGATCTGGTGGGAGGGCGTTCCACAGGGCGGGTGCCACTACCAAGAAGGCCCTCTGCCTGGTTCCCTGTAACTTGGCTTCTCATAGTGAGGGAACTGCCAGAAGGCCCTCGGCGCTGGATCTCAGTGTCCGGGCTGAACGATGGGGGTAGAGACGCTCCTTCAGGTATATTGGACCGAGGCGTTTAGGGCTTTCAAGGTCAGCACCAACACTTTGAATTGTGCTTGGAAACTTACTGGGAGCCAATGTAGATCTTTCAAGACAGGTGTTATGTGGTCTCGGCAGCCGCTCCCAGTCACCAGTCTAGCTGCTGCATTCTGGATTAGTTGTAGTTTCCGGGTCACCTTCAAAGGTAGCCCCACGTAGAGCGCATTGCAGTAATCCAAGCGAGAGATAACTACAGCATGCACCACTCTGGCGAGACAGTCTGCGGGCAGGGAGGGTCTCAGCCTGCGTACCAGATGGAGCGGGTAGGCAGCTGCCCTGGATACAGAATTAACCTGTGCCTCCATGGACAGCTGTGAGTCCAAAATGACTCCCAGGCTGCGCACCTGGTCCTTCAGGGGCACAGTTACCCCATTCAGGACCAGGGAGTCCTCTACACCTGCCCGTCTCCTTCCAATATTTGTTGGAAGCTGCCCAGAGTGGCTGGGGAAGCCCAGCCAGATGGGCGGGGTATAAATAATAAATTATTATTATTATCCAGCAGAACTAGAAAACAGCTTTCACCCTTGTCCCTAGCCCGCCGGAGAGCATCGACCATCGTGACCAGGGCAGTTTCAGTCCCGTGGTTAGGAATTTTTTGGTTAAGACCAGACCCGGAGGCAGAGACAGTCTTCAAACGACTAAACCTGCCTCCTCGGTATGACGTGGTCTGGTCCTGGCCGGCAGCAGATGCTGGGTGTTGTAGAAAAATCTGCCCTTATTCCCTTATGGGGTACACAAGAGCCCTTGCAAAGTTACCTGCAGGTTCTCCATCGGTAGGAGTAAAAAAACAGAGGCCAACCAGAGAACAATTGAGAAGCAAAACCTTTATTTTCACTGTTGCAACAGGGTGCTTTCCTCTCACACATGAGCAGGAAAAGGACCCAGAACAATGGTGGGCAGGCTCCTATATAGACTTTGAAATTCCCCCCCTTCCCCTCAAGACCACCCCCCTATACATCATACATACATCACAAAAAGGGCTGTAACCCAGGACCACCCCAGAAACAAGAAGGGATGGAAATCTGGGTGTGTTGTTTCTTCCTGTCTGCCAGGTCACCTGATTGGATTATCTGGGTTTGGCCACTCTTTTGTTATTATAACCACTAAATCCTGAATCTAGGTCACAGGTCACAGGCCCACACCCTGTCCATATCTTGAGTGTGCCCTTAAGACAGGATTTGTGAGGACAGGATTTCTGAGGAAAGAGACAATGGGGAGATTTTCCCACTTTGACCTTTCAGCGAAACTGTTCTGGGCCCAATCTGTGGGGTTTCAAACGTGGTTTATATATAGTTATGAAAATTTAATTTTTTATATATATAACCTTAATATTCCTATAACATGGGGAGGCTCAGGTGGGTCCCAGGGGATCCTGGCCCAGCCCTCCCTCCCTCCCGGCGGAGCTGCCCGGGGTCCCCAATGCAGAGGGTGGGCTGGGCCCCGCCCCCCCCGACC
The DNA here is from genome assembly GCA_034641385.1 of Darevskia mixta. Taxonomy (NCBI): domain Eukaryota; kingdom Metazoa; phylum Chordata; class Lepidosauria; order Squamata; family Lacertidae; genus Darevskia; species Darevskia mixta. Next base: position 1,998,739 of record JAWWNH010000142.1, on the reverse strand, counting down.
CAAAGCCCCCTCCGCGCCTGGTCGCTGTTCTTGGCCGAGAGGGAGGGGCGAGGCCTCCAGCTGAGCAGCCCCTCGCACGCCAGCCCCCACCCCGCATCCCTGGGACCCCCAATGCGCCCCGAGGGGGAAGAGGGAGAGACTCACCGGAGGCGAAGCAGCGACAAGAGGGAGCCAGGGAGAGGCTCGCGCTCCGGAAGACCCGCCCCTCCCCCTTCTTTCCTGTCCTCTCTAGGAATGCGGCTCAGCTGCTCTTAACCCTTGGCAAGCCGAGCGCGCCCAGCTGGTCCCTCTGCCCGTCTCCAGAGCAGGGAAGTCTGGTTTGGGAGGGATCCTCGGGGCTGGGGGAGGAGGAGACGCCAGCCGGGGAAAAGGCTCTGCCAGAAGCAGGGAGCCCGGGCCAGGATCCGAGAGAGGGGTAACTGCAGGCTCTCTCGCAGCATGTAGACCAGGTCGCCAAAGGGCTGGCTGGGGGAAGCCCTGGAGGGGTCCGTGGCTTAGTTGGCATGGCGGATGGTCAGAGGTCTGGACAGGCGCCTCCCTCTCTCGGGCGCGTCCTCGTGGGTAGACTGGGTGGCCATACGGAAGACTGGAGATGGCCCCGGCTTGTGGGGATAAATGGTGTTTTCGATGTTTCTTAACAAGCGCAATGATCATGTCAAGCCTTATGGTGCTTTCAACCAGCTGTAGCAGTATATATTCACGCTTTTTAGTTTCAGATATCTGAAGAGGAGTCACAGAGGCAGATCTTCATTTGCAGTCGTCGAAATACCGCCTTCACCTCCTCCCTTGTCAACTCTTTGCACTGCAAAACCATGCTTAGCTTGTGTTTCATTGCTTGTTTGTTGGGGGGGGGAGTTTGTAGGAGAGCGCAAAATATGGTCTGAAGCTCAACATCAAAAAAACTAAGATCATGGCCACTGGTCCCATCACCTCCTGGCAAATAGAAGGGGAAGAAATGGAGGCAGTGAGAGATTTCACTTTCTTGGGTTCCATGATCACTGCAGATGGTGACAGCACTCACGAAATTAGAAGACGCCTGCTTCTTGGGAGAAAAGCAATGACAAACCTAGACAGCATCTTAAAAAGCAAAGACATCACCTTGCCAACAAAGGTCCGTATAGTTAAAGCTATGGTTTTCCCAGTAGTAATGTACGGAAGTGAGAGCTGGACCATAAAGAAGGCTGATCACCGAAGAATTGATGCTTTTGAATTATGGTGCTGGAGGAGACTCTTGAGAGTCCCATGGACTGCAAGAAGATCAAACCTATCCATTCTTAAAGAAATCAGCCCTGAGTGCTCACTAGAAGGACAGATCCTGAGGTTAAGGCTCCAGTACTTTGGCCACCTCATGAGAAGAGAAGACTCCCTAGAAAAGACCCTGATGTTGGGAAAGGTTGAGGGCACAAGGAGAAGGGGACGGCAGAGGACGAGATGGTTGGACAGTGTTCTCGAAGCTACTAACATGAGTTTGGCCAAACTGCGAGAGGCAGTGAAGGATAGGCGTGCCTGGCGTGCTCTGGTCCATGGGGTCACGAAGAGTCGGACACGACTGAACGACTGAACCACAACAACACCTTGGTTCTCAAACTTAATCCGTTCTGGAAGTCCGTTCCAAAACCAAAGCGTTCCAAAACCAAGGCGAAACAAAATATAAGATACAAAAAATTCCTTCCCGTAGCACCTTAGAGACCAACCAAGGTCTCTAAGGCATGCACACAAAAGCTCATACCAAGAACAAACTTATTTGGTTTCTAAGGTGCTACTGGAAGGAATTTTTTAATCTTTTATTTTGTTTCGACTACGGCAGACCAACACGGCTACCTACCTGTAACCAAAACCAAGGCGCACTTTCCCATAGAAAGTAATGCAAAATGGATTAATCCATTCTAGACTTTTAAAAATAACCCCTAAAACAGCAATTTAACATGAATTTAACTATCCAATGAGACCATAAAATGAAAGCAATAAACAATGTACTGCAGTCACACAATCAATCCATCAACCAACCAACCAACCAATCAATCAGTTACTGAACTGGGTTCGACAGTCACAGAAACAAACAAAAAAAGCCGCAAAAACAATAATGCAAAATAAATAGCAAAAACAGACAGACCTCAGCGTACCACTCAAAACTGAAGTGTGGCACTCAAAACGGAGCACGTTTGGCTTCTGAAAAAAGTTTGCAAACCAGAACACACATTTCCAGAATTGCAGTGTTTGGGTTCCAAGTTGTTTGAGTACCACGGCGTTTGAGAACCAAGGTACCACTGGAGTTTAATGGTAAGACTGTTTCTGATTTTATTCCCTGACTTTTTGACTTTTGTCAGTTGGTAAGGCCTTGGGAGTTTTCTCCATGGGAAATTCTGGGAATCATCTGATCCCTGTGCAAACCGTTTCTCTGGAATGGATTTATTAATAAAACTTAAACACTGGTGAGATTAAGAAAGCCACACAGGCACCTCAAAGCAGTTCACAAAAGAGCAGCAGGTTGTATTCAACTGTTTTTATTAAAAAAAAGAAACGGAAACAAAGGGATCCGCTTGGCTCACAAGTATGTGTAGAAAAGTCACTGCGGGCAGCAGGCCGCTTGTGGGAAGCAGCGAGGGCTGACGTGTGTTGCAGCCTGCAAAGGGCCTGCCAACCCAGACCCAAAACGAACAGAACGTGGTCCTCGGGAAGGAGGAATGTCTCCAGGGCTGGGCCCAGGAAGCAGCTCAGCCCAAGAGGGGAAGGCAAAGAGCCCCACAGAGCCCATCCTGGAGGCTGGAAGACAAGAGCTGGGGAGGCAGGGAGGGTGGGGCCGTTCCTGAGCTTGCTCCCCCCCAGGTTCCCGTGCCCCCCCCAGCATGTAGCTGGCCCAAGGCTGCCTTCCAGCAGCGCCGTTTTTTGCTCTTTGGTGGAGGAGCCAGGTGGGCACCGGTGGGCAACGCGGACCAGGGCCCAGAATCCTGCCCAGGCGGCCTCAGTACCGTCCCAGCACGGTGGCCAGAAGTGCCATGCGGATGTACATGCCGTTCTCTGCCTGCCGGAAGTAGGCGGCACGTGGGTCCGAGTCCACCTCCACGCTGGAAGGAGAGAAAGTGGGGCGGGGGGGGGGAGGTCATGATCGCCACTAGGTCAGCAAGTGCTCCAGGCCGCCGCCCCCCGCCCTTCAGAGGGCCCAGAGCTCTGCACACAACGTGCTTCTCCTGTGCAAGACGCTTTGCCTTGATCCTGTGCAAGGCCACCCGCCCTGCGAGGCAGGCCGCTCTTCTAACTTAGTTCCAGTTCCTGCACTGCAGGGGGTGGGGGGCTAGGTGACCCCCTGGGGGTCCCTTCCAACTCTGAGGCTCTGTGGTTCTACAGATCCCAAGGCGACTGACTGAGGCTGGGTGTTCCCATCACCAACCAAGCCCCCCCCCCCAATCTGACACCCCCATCTACTGCTCCAGAGTCTCAAAGCAGCCAGAAGCAAAGAAACAGCCTCCTGGGCAGGCAGGAAGCTGTTGACCTCTGCTGTTTATGGACCCCCCAGGTCTTGATCCTCCTACATGGGGGCTATGCTGGGTCCCACCACCACTGGTCCAAATCCTAGGCTCCACCCAAAATGCCCCTTCACCCCATTTGGCCCCCTGAAGCAATTCCCTGGCCAGCAGTAGCCCCTCCCTCCCCGCCCCCCTTCCGCACCTGATCTCGTTGACCCGGGGCATGGGGTGCATCACCACCATCTTCTTCTTGGCCCGGGTCATGATGTGAGGGGTCAGGATGAACTGCCCGAAACACTGAGGAGGGAGAGGAGCACAGCAAGTGAGCATGCGGCTGGGGGTGGCCCCACCCCTCCCCTTAAGGGACCCTCTTCTCCATCCCCTCTGGGTGGCTTCAGGGCGCCAGAGGGAGGGGGCAGCAGTTCCGGGCCCCTTCCTCACTCACCGCCTCAAACTCCTGGACTGAGGCGAACCGCTCCTTCTGGATGCGGGTCATGTAGAGGACGTCCGTGTCGGGCAGCGCCTCCTCGATGTTCTCAAACTCCTCCTGAGGATTTATTACCGCGATTATGGCTCCTACATTTATCTACAGGTACTTGCTTTTTGTTATTCCATAAAATCCAACAGCAGCAACAGAGCCCACTTCAACATTTTTGCGGAAAGGTAACACCAAGAAAAAAAAACTACAACGGTTTAAGGCATAAAAATACCCCATGATTTAGGTATCATGGGGTATGATTTAGATCTCGCTTTATTGGCCGAGAGCCGGCGTACAGCTTCCAGGTCATGTGGCCAGCATGACAAAGCCGCTTCTGGCGAACCAGAGCAGCACATGGAAACGCCGTTTACCTTCCCACCAGAGCGGTTCCTATTTATCTACTTGCACTTTGATGTGCTTTCGAACTGTTAGGTGGGCAGGAGCTGGGACCAAGCAACGGGAGCTCACCCCGTCGCAGGGATTCGAACCGCCGACCTTCTGATCAGCAAGCCCTAGGATCTGTGGTTTAACCCACAGCGCCACCTGGGTCCCTACCCCATGATTTACACTCTGCCTTTTTCCGCAGGAGGGGACTTGAGGCAGCTTGCACGGATCAAAACAACACACAGATCAAACATGGAAAAGGGAGGAGAAGAAGAAAAATGCTATAGCCACTCAACCGCCTTCTATCCCCAATTGTACCATATTGGCCCGAATATAAGCCGCACCTTTAAAATTGGAGGAGGGAAAAGAAAAAAAAGAAAAAATACCCAAATATAAGCTGCACCCTTCCTCGCTGCTCTTGGCTGCATGCCATAAGACTGCGAACATAAGCCATGCTTTAACTTTTCACAGTCGGAATTTGGGGGGGGGAAGTGCGGCTTATATTCGGGCTGATGTGGTAATTGTATTTATTCTCTATGTAGAACTTGGGTATCAATGCATGATTTGATTCTTGGATCTCTCCTACGCTGTGTAAACTGCTGGACTCTGGCATTCCTGGCTTAGCTATTCCTGACGGGTGGTTTGCAAAGACTGAGGGCGCAATGTAGCTTCCTTGAGATTCCCCAAGGTGTGGGAAGCTCCAGGAATGGTAAAATAAGCAGGTCTGGTTGTCAAGGAAGCAGGACGACCAGTGGGTGAAGCGCGACTCTTGAGGCTCCACAGTCTGAGGGTATGGAAGAGAACAAGGCAAAGCAGGATTGCTCGAGTTCCCTGACCTTCCAGGTATGCATCCTACCTATGAGCTAGTGACGTACGACCGCTGGCATGGCTTCAAAGCGCCCCCAATTGTGCACGCATGTGCCCTTTTCGGACTTGGAAGGGTGCGGGGAGGGCTTATGGGCGATCCACCGACACACAAGATAACCCAGAACGCAGCCCCTGCACAAATTGGGGGTTGCCTGTACTGTGTTTGGGGGGGGGACGTTGTTAAAAGGTGCCTTTGGGGTAGTTCCCCTAACAGGTTTAGGGAGCCTGCCCTATGGCAATAGCTCCTCTAATAAACGGGGGTCCCTGCCGGATGCTGAGCTTGTGTATCTCTCTGGACTGTGCTTTTCTTTAAGGCATTGGCATGAACCATTAAGAGGGGGCTTAGAAGTTAAAAAGTTGCTCACCTCAGAGTTTAAACAGTCTAAAAATGCCCAAATCGGTTAAATTTAGGAAGGGAACGGCTTCCGTAGAGAACAGCAAATTAAACCAAGCGCTAATAGATTTGATACTATTTTAGCTCTATTACAATCCAGAAGGGGCCCCCTCCTCCTCACCTGCTTGATCCCCTTGGAGGCCACGAAGTGGAAGATGTCGGCCGGCATGCGGAGGTCTGGTGGGGTGACGTAGCGCAGGCTGACCCGGTAGAGAGTGAGGAGGCGAGCCAGAGAGTGGACGGTCCGGCCGTGCTTTAAGTCGCCCACCATGGTGATCTGGGGGGAGGGCAGAGGCAGCCGTGAGCACCCTGGCCAGGGGGGAGGCCCCTGCAAAGAAGCCACACTCCCCTCCCGAGCGAGGTCCCCTCACCGTCATGCCGTTGACTGTGCCCAGCTCCTCCCGGATGGTGAAGATGTCCAGCAGGCCTTGCGTGGGGTGCTCCCCGACCCCGTCGCCCGCGTTGATGACGGGCTTGCGGCAGTGCTTGGCAGCCAGCTGGCACAAGGAGGGAGGAGGGAGGGAGGGAGTCAGCAGGGGCGTTCCTGCAGAGCCCTTTCACAGCCGCCGTGGAGGGCTTGTGCCGACAGCGGCCCCCATTTCATCCTTTCTGGGAGATGGAAGCCCAGTTGCCCAGGGCCACACGAGAGCCCAGGGCTCAAATGCCCACTTGGCCATGAAGCTCTCGCTGGCTGTGACCCTTGAGCCCGTCGCTGCCTTTCTCAGCCTAGCCTACCTTGCAGTGGGAGGTGGTTGTGGGAAGGAAAGGAGGGGCAGGATCCTGGAGTTCATTGGGAGTGGTCTTGGGCCAGGCACCACCTCTCTCAGCCTAACCTACTTGGCAGGGTTGTTGCGAGGATGAAATGGGAAGGGGGAGAAGCGCGTGCGGCACTTTGAGCTCCTTGGAGAATAAGGTGGTGCAGAAATGCAATTAAACAAACAAACAAACAAACAAACAAACAAATAAGATGCCTGGGGTGGGAGTGAAGTGGTTCAGAGCCTCCTCTGGGCAGAAGAAGCAGCCCATCCACAGACCCAGGGAGGGAAAACAGGAGGCTTTAGGGAACATGTGGTACAGTGACAATCAAGTATTTCTATTTCTGAGCCCGGCTGATAGCATAGGCTGGATCTGTTCCTTCTCGACAGTGGAACGGTCTCCCTCGGAGGGGAGCAGCCTCTCCCTGGATGGTCAGAGACCCCTTTGCTGTAATCCCTGCACTGCAGGGGGTGGGACTGGATGGCCTTTGGGTCCCCCTTCCAACCCCACAGTCCTGGGGATTCTAGGATTCTTTTTGCTGGGGGCCCATCGGGGCGGCCTTTGCCGGAGCTCACCTCCACGGCCCCCGGCTGGGGGTGCCTCAGCACCAAGACGTCGGCGTAGCAGCTCATGGTCTGGACCGAGTCCGCCAGCGACTCCCCCTTCTGGCAGGAGGAGGTGGCCTCCGAAAAGGGCAGGACGGAGCCCCCCAGGCGGTACATGGCGGCGGCAAAGGAGCTGCTGGTGCGCGTGCTGGCCTCGTAGAACATGGACGCCATCACCTTGCCCTGCGCAGGAGGAAGCAGCGCCCCTTCAGTACAGGCGGGGGGCTCCCCCTCCCCGCCCACCCCTCCCTCCCCCACCCACCCCAGCCCCCACCTCACCTTGAGGATCTCAATGTTGCGCTCCTTCTGGACCAGCATGCGCAGGTTGCTGGGCCACGTTGAAGAGGTGAGACATCTGCAGCAGAGGGGAGAGGGGCGCTCAGTCGGACAGGAGGGGGCTCAAAATGCCACCAAGGCCATTCTACTATTCTATGGTGTTCGGCAGCATTCGGAACATACGGCGTACCGTTCTGGTCGGCTCACCTCAAAAAGGGTACTGAAAACTTAGGGAAGGGTCAGACAAGGCCAGTGATTGAGGGGAGGGAGAGACTGCCCCATGAGGAATGGTCGCAGCGGTTGGACTTTTTCCATTTAGAGAAAAGGCGACACAACCAAAGCTTAAAAAATTATCCCTGGCCTGCGAGAAAGTGGATAGAGAAAGGTTTTTCCCCTCTCTCATCACACTAGATCCTGTGGGGATCCAGTGAAGCTGAATGTTCAGGACAGACAACAGAAAGCCCTTCACGCAGAGAGCACATGGTTAAACTGTGGAACTCCCTGCACAGAAGAAGAAGAAGAGTTTGATTTGATATCCCGCTTTCTCACTACCCGAAGGAGTCTGAAAGGCGGCTCACAGTCTCCTTTCCCTTCCTGCCCCACAAGAAACCCTCTGTGAGGTGAGTGGGGCTGAGAGACTTCAAAGAAGTGTGACTAGCCCAAGGTCACCCAGCAGCTGCATGCGGAGGAGCGGAGACGCGAACCCGGTTCACCAGATTACGAGTCCACTGCTCTTAAGTACTACACCACGCTGGCAGGAGGCAGTGAAGGCCACCCACTTGGATGGACAAAATCATGGAGGAGGAGGGGGGGCCTTGGATGGCTCCCGGCCAGGATGGCTCTGCTCTGCCTCCAGAGTCAGGCTCTGGAATCCCAGTTGCTGGAAACCTGGGAGGGGAGAGGGCTCTTGTGGGTTTCCCAACGGGGCCTGATCCTGCAGGCTCCTCTTGGGCTCTTCCCTTCCCCACCCCAGACGGCTGAATGAACAAGGCAGGCAAGAGGAATGTCTCTGTGTGTGTACCTGTCCCTTGGTGAACTGCTTGACGGACAAGACGTGCTGCCCGACCAGCGGGTGGAGGAGCGGCGAGGTCTGGGGGTGCGGCAGGCTCTGCGGGGACGTCTGCCTGGGCAAGGGGCCTGCCAAATACAGGGGGCCGTCCTGGATCATGGCCAAGTCTGTGGGAGGAAAGGAAGGTCAGCCCAGCGAGGAGGACCAGAGAGGCACCACCCAGGGGTATGGCAGGAAACCCCAGCTCCTCTCTGAACCTGGAAACACCCCAGGGAGTCTATCAGTATACAAAGCCTTTAACAACTTGGGAGCAGTTGACCTACGAGATCCCCTTGCCCCACACGGACCCACTCAGTTGCTTGGATCAGAGGAGTGGGCACCCCTTCCAAGTTTGTGAAAAATCAGGTCTTTGCCCTCTGGAACTCCCTGCCTATTGACACCAGGCAGGTGCCTGTGCTGTGAATTCTTATTAAGAAAGCAGATCCAGAGACCTAGATACAGTGGGACCTCAACTTCCGAGTGACCCGACTTACGTGTTTTTTGACTTCCGAATGACTTTCGGAAGAAAAAAAATGGCCGCCGCAACCAAATTTTTCGACTTCCGAAAGGAAGTCGTGGCCGCTTTGAATAGGATTTTTTCGACTTACGAATTTTTTTCACTCAATGCATCCCTATGGGGACTCGACTTACGAGTGTTTTCGACTACCGAAGATCGCGTCGGAACGCATTATCGTCGTAAGTCGAGGTCCCACTGTATATACTTGCTGTGAGTTCCCATCTGCTTTTGGTCCACTGCTATTCTAACTTTCCCACAGCCTTAAATTATTGCTGCTAACTCTTTGTCAATAATTTTATTGCTGTATCTTACTTGAGGTGCGTGGATTTATTAATCTTCTTAGAGCAACCAAGCGGTGCATCTGTTTTACGCGAGAAAGGAAGCAAGCAGCTCTGCAGGGCGGAGCAAGGAACCCTCACCTGGCGGCTCCACTGGCTTTTTGACCACCTTTTCCCTGAGATCTTCGGCTGCCGGAGGAGGGAGAGAGGAAGAGGAGGACCAACGTTAGAAAAAGACAGGAGGCCTTTGCAACAGCACCTCTTTGCCCCCAGGAAGGACCCCCCTCCCACCAGCCCCCTGCGCCCATCACCTGGCAGCCCGGGGTCCGAGGCACGGTGGATACGGGGGGCCAGGAAGAAGCGGGCGTCTCCCACCGGTCCGGCTCGACGGGGGCTGGGGGCTCGGCAGCGCAAGGCATCTGGCTGGACAGTGGGGAGGGGCCGCTCTGGCGTCTGAAAGGGGGGAGGGGGGAAGAGTTAAGCAATGGGGGGGGGGAGAAATGACATCTCCCACCTGCTCCAGTGGCGTGTGAGGATGACTTAGCCATGCAGCAGCAGCAGCACCCCCCTTGCATGGGGAGAAGGCGTCACAAGGGGGGTGCCCCTGAATTTGTAGGAAATGGACAGCAAAGTAAAGGATTGCAGAGACCCCCCTCCCCTCCCCAGTGTTGGCTCAAAGCAGGACCAACCCTCCTGCCTGGATTTTCCACGCTTGGGGGGGGTCTCCAAGCTCCAACACAGACGCCTTTTCCGCTCTGTGCTCGGAAGGACTGGCCTGAGGCTCACCAAGGGACTGTCCCTTAACAGCTTGGGAGCAATTTATCTTACCCCCCATGGGCCCACTTTAGTCCTACAGGGGCCACCCAATAGCTGTTCCGCATTGGGAAGAACTCGTGTGGGGCAGGACCTGCTGCCCTTTGGAACTCCCTGCCTCTTGATATCAGGCAGGACTTTCGCTGTACTCTGCTTGGCCGCTGCTAAAAACATTCTGGTTTAGACAGGCCTGCCCAGGTGTTAGCAAAGTTGGTGCAAAGTTTAACCTGTTTTAGTATTTTAACTTTTGTATTTCTTAAAGTGCTCTTGATTTTCTTAGTGGTGGGTAAATTTTGTGAATTAAATCAATGTCCCCCTCCCTCCCTCCCTCTCTCAGTCCTCCTTTTTCCTGAGGGATCTCTTGCCTGCTTAGACTTGGAACTTTGCTGTCCGAAAGCAGCTCCCAACCCCCCTGCCATTGCCCTTTCCCGGACTAAGCCAGCTCTCCCTCATCCCTCTTGGGGCAGAAGGTTAAGGATAGAGAGAGACACTCACAGCCCCACAAAAAGGGGTGCAGGAAGTGGTGTGGGGGGGCTGGTGGGTTTCCTCACCCATCCCGCCCCCCTGGGGGGGGCATTCTGGGCCCAGTGCCAGCGCCTGCCTACCTTCAGGATCTCTTTGGCTGGCACAGCACTCGGCCATTTCCGCACATCCTGCCCGTAGCCTGGAGGTACAAGGACCTGGAAGGAGAGACAGGAGGAGCTCAGAGCCCCAGAAATCCTCCCCAAGCCACGGCCTCCGCAGGCCCCTCCAGCCAAAGGAAAGCGGCTGACCCTCAACATCAGGATCAGGCACAGGGATTATTTTCACCAGGACAGCAGCAGGGAATGAAAGGGTTAAACCCCACGAGGCTGAATATTCCTGCACCTCCTTTTCTGAAAAGCTGTTCACGAGATGCTTCCCAATGGCAAGCTTGGCATCACATCTAGCCTGACAAGGACAGTTAACAGGCAGAGCTGGTTTGGGCTCACGGAAGGCAGTGCAGCCTAATGGTTAGAGCGCTGGCCTGTGACCTGGGAGAGGAGGGTTCAAATCCCCCCCTCAGCCACGAAGCTCCCTGGGTCACCTTGGGAGCCACTCATCATCTCTTCGCCTGACCTACCTCGCAGGGTTGTTGCGAGGATAAAATGGGAAGGAAGAGAACCATGATGGGAAAATAAGAGTAATTAATAATAAGGGATAATGCTCTGATAGCAAGAGCTGTTCCGGCAGGAGAGCGGTCTCCCTCGGAGGCTGGTGGCCTCTCCTTCCCTGGAGGTTTCTAAGGAGAGGTTGGGTGGCCCTCAGTCCTGGATGCTTCAGCCGAGATTCCTGCCTTGCAGGGGGCTGGACTGGATGACCCTGGGGGGCCCCTTCCACCTCTGCCCCCCCTCCGCTTGCAGCTTACCTGCCCGTCGATGTAGGCCACTTCCCCCCGGAGGATGACTCTGCGCACAGTCCCCTTCACCCGCATGCCCTCGAAGGGCGTCCAGCGGGCCTTGCTGAAGGCCGTGTGGGTGGGCACCAGCCACTCCTGCTCCAGGTCCACCTGCCGGCAGGAAATGGCTCAGCCCCACGGAGCCTCAGCCCCCCAGCCCCAGGGGGACCCATGCCAAGGGGGTCTGTCCTGGAGGACCAGGAGCAACAGGAGCCCTGCAGTTGGTGGATCAGGCCCACGGCCCACCTAGTCCACAGGAACCCCCAAACCATGGGGTTCCTCTCGCTCTGTGCTGCAGTGATTGGCAGCAGTGGATCTCCATGGTTTCAGCCAAGGGATCTTTCCCAGCTCCCCCTGGAGATGCTGCCAGCGGGGATGGAACGGGGGACTTTCTGCATGCAAGGCAGATGCTCTGTCCCCGAGCCACGGCCCTTCAGCAGCCTCTTCTGGCCCCCAGGTGCTTGCAGGAAGCAAGCAGGGCTTGGGGGAAACAGCAGCCGCTTCCTCTCGGAACATAGTTAAACGGTGGAACTCCCTGCCGAAGGAGACCCAGCAACGGCCACCAGCCTAGATGGCTTGGGCAAATTCATGGGGGAGGAGAGGGCTGTCGCTGGCTCTGCCCTGCGATTGGGGGCACCTGGTTGGGAAATGTAGGACTGGGATACTGGGCTGCCTTTGGCCTGATGCAGCAGGCTCTTCTTATGGAACCTCCAGGTCCAGAGGCAGTCTATCTGGATTCCTAGTTCTTAGGGGTATTTGGCTCCCTGTGAGGAGAGGAAGCTGCTGGGCAGTGGCCTGATCCTGCAGGCTCACCTCCCCTGCAAAGGGACACCCCAGGAGGGCTCCCCCCACCCACACCCCGCAAAGGAGCAGCTCCTGCCTCACCTCGATGTAGGTGTCCTCTTGCAGGGGGAGCCCAAAGATGCGCCGGGGGTTCTCGTAGAGACGCTGGACCAAGTCTTCCACGCTCAGCCGCCCCTCGGAGACAGCGGTCAGCAAGAGGGGCAGCATGGTCTCCAGGCCAGGGAAGCCGGGCGGGGGCTCCTTGCCCAGCTTCTCTTCCAGCGTGTGGGGAGCTGAGTGCGAGAGAGACGCGTGGCAGAGACCTGGGCCCCACACAGCACCCCTTCTCCCCATTTATCTATCCCACCTTCTCCTCCAAGAAGGTCAAGGTGGTGGCGCGGTTCTCCCTCATTCTCCTCATCTAATCCTCCACAACACCCCTGCGAGGTAGGCTATGCTGAGAGAGAGAACCTTTAGCCCAAGGCCACCCCATGGCTGAAGATTTGATCCCTGGTCTCTCTGAGGTCCTAGGCCAAAACTCTAACCACTGCACCACACTGCCTCTTTATTAGTTCTGGGGCTCTGACTGGGTGTGGCAGGCGGATCTCCCCCCCCCCTCGGAAAAAGTGTCCCAGCAGCTGCATCCCCCCCCAGAGGCCACTCCTGGGGTGAAAAGCCAACCCCCCCATTACCGTGGTCCGTGGCAAAGCAGTCAATGATGTCCATGTTTTCCCACAGGGCCTCCATGTCCTCGCGGGTGCCCAGCATGGGCCGCACCTGCCCCCTGCCCTCCCCGATGCGCCCCAGGTCCTCCTGGCACAGGAAGAGGTGGTGGGGGGCCACCTCGCAGGTCACCCCAATGCCCTTCTGCTTCGCGGCCTTGATGATCAGGATCTGCGGGGGAAGTGGGGGGGTCACACATCCCTCAGCCTGAGAAGCCCCCCCCCCAGTCTGAGATCGTTGCGGGGGGGGGGGAGCAGCTCTGCATCACGGTGACCCTCCCTCCCCAACGAGCTTCCTGACTCTCCGTTGCAGGAAAAGTGAGCCCTGCCTCTGCCCCACTTCTCCCCTTCCAGCCCCCCTCCCTGTGTGGATTCTCCCCCCCCCCCCCGCACTGCTGTTGGTCAACTGCCCCCCATTTAGCTGTCGCTCCAAACTGCCCCAGGGCCAGCCCAGCCCCCGGCCTGCTCTCTCCCCACTGCCTCCAGAGGCAGCAAGCCCAGGCCTCTCTTGCCACTTTGTGTGCCCAGGTGCCTGCTGGATCAGGCCAGCAGCCCCTCTTGCCCGGCATCATCCTGAGGCCTAGCAAGCTAGGACTCTAGGTAGACTGCCTCTGAGCTTGGAGGCTCCATAAGAGGACCAGAAGAGCCCTGCATGCCATCTTGTCAGGCAGCCTGTTCTCCTCTGCCCTGCTGTGGTTCCAGCCACTGGGACTCAGAAGCATCGCTGCCTCTGGACTATGGAGTCAGCGCAGAGCCATCGATAGCCCTCTCCCCCTCCTCGTCCTCTTTTCAAGCCTCGCTTGTCCTCTTGCCTCCTTCCTTTCTTCCCGGCCAAGGACCTCCTGCAGCCCCCCTGGGCCGTCACCCCCCCACCCCTTCCGACCCGCTCACCTCCTCCTTCCGCGCCACGTGGCAGATGTGGACGGGGCGCTGGTACAGCTGGGCCACCATGAGGATGGCGGCCACCGTCTGCTTCTCTGCGTGAGCCACGATGGGAAGGTGCTTGGGCCACTTTTCAAAGTGCTGCCAGGGCAGAGAAAGAGGAGCGAGTGAAGGAGACCCCCCAGGCGCAAAGGGGCGAGTGAAGGAGACCCCCCCAGGCGCAAAGGGGCGAGTGAAGGAGACCCCCCCAGGCGCAAAGGGGCGAGTGAAGGAGACCCCCCAGGCACAAAGGGGCGAGTGAAGGAGACCCCCCCGGGCACAAAGGGGCGAGTGAAGGAGACCCCCCCCCGGGCACAAAGGGGATGGGTCAACCACCTCCCCAATATTCATACGCCTCTTGATGGTGAAATGGCATACAAGTGATGAAACAGATTCACACTGACTTCCTAAGTATCTTGGCTTGTCTAAACAAAAGAGTCCAGTGATTCCTGATGTCAATAGGCAGGGAGTTCCAAAGTGTAACTGCGGCAGCCCTAAAAGGCTGAAAGGGCACCTGTAGCTGTGCCAGTTCCCCCCAAATGAAGCAGCGGAGCAAGGCGATTTTGTGTTCTGGGGTGTTGGCCGAAGGCCTCCCCCAGTTAAGACAGGACGGGAAGGTCTGCCTTGACCCCCATCTTGCGTGCCCAACCCACCTCCATCCACAGGGAGACGTTGTCCATCTTGAGGTCCGAAAAGGTGTCGTTCAAGTACATCTTCAGGCCAGCGGCTGCTCCGGCCAGAGGCCCCAGGGAGCCGGCGTTGTCCGAGGAGGCGCCCACGTAGAGCGCATAATCGCAGCGGGCCCCGGTCTCCGCCAACTGTGGGATGCGGGGAGAGTTTCAAAAGGTGCCTGGCACACCCTTTGCCCCCCCCAATCCAGGAGCTGCAGAAGGTGACCCCCACCAAGGAACAGCCCTGCTGGGTTGGGGGCAAAGGGAGCCCCTCCAGTCTCAGAGAGGCCAACCCATTACGGGAAACCCAAAAGCAGGATCCGTAGTCACAGAATTGTGAGGTGCAAGGGGTACGGGGGGTCATCTAGTCCAAGACGCCACGCAGGAGCCTCTTTACCTTCTGCGCCAGGGCAAAGGAACCAGCGTCAATGATAGCTGGGGAGGTGTTGGGCATGGCGCACACCATGGTGATGCCGCCAGCCAGGGCGGCCGCTGTGCCGGATGCGAAGTCCTCCTTGTGGGTGGCCCCTGGCTCCCGCAGGTGCACATGGACATCAATGAGCCCTGGAGGGGGAGGCCAAGGTCAGCGGAGGGACCCCCGGGAGCACCCCAGGGGAGTCAGGCAGGTGCCCAACGGGTCCAGCTCAGCCTCCGCCCAAGGGGGCCCCCGACACCAGGCTCCTGCAAGCACTCATCGCCCCATCGGACACAGAATGGACCTGCTGCCGGGCAAAGGTGCTCAGGACGGCAGCCTAAGTTGCATCTGGTCCAGCCCCCTCTTCTCACAGTGGCCACCCCCCTGCAATCCAGATGGACTGCCTTTGCAGCTGGAGGTTCCATAAGAACATAATGCCAAGCATAAACCCAAAAATGTCAAGTGTGCAGGTGATGGAGCAGACCGCCAGGGAAATCGAGGCAGCCCTGGTCTGCGCAGAGAGGGAGGATTTACTGTCTCAGGCCCACAAGCCATGTGGGTCCAAGGGACTGATGCTTCACTCCAGCCCCATGGACAGAACTCAAGCCAGGTCTGGAGGCAGGACTCCAACGCTGGCAAGCGAAGCTCTGGTCTCAGGGCCAAGAGAGGACCAGGGTGGGCTCTGGGGAAGATGCCCTTCTGCCTCCCCCTCCCCCCAGGCGCCCCCATATCCCACGTCCCACCTGGCAAGCGGATGAGCTTCTGCGAGGTCATGCAGTCCACGTGCATCTTCAGCGGAGGAGCCCCCCCAATCTGCCCAAGGGCCTGCGGGGAGCAGAGGAGGGTCTCACAAATGCCCTGGAATAGCTGGCAAATGCCCCCCCCCGCAGACCCCCAATGCTTGCCTCCCATCCTCCCCATTCAGAACCTCTAATTGGGGTCTCCCACCCCCCGAGCCCAGTCCCAGCCTTCTGCCCCTGCCACCCCCAAAATGCCCCCCCGCACCTCGACGAAGAGCTTGGTGCACTTGATGTCAATGATGAGGGGCACCGAGTAGTCGATGGCCAGGCGCCGGGTGCGGTAGCCCTTGGTGACGAAGGAGGAGAGGCGGCGCCCGCCCGAGTTGCGCATGGACAGGTTGATGACCAGGTCAAAGTGGTTCTCCGCCAGGTAGTCCAGGATGCTGCGCTCCTTGCCGGCCACCTCGCCCCCGTCGGCCTCCTCAAAGTGCCAGTCCACAGCCATCACCTGCCGCGGGAGACAAGAGGGGAGACGCCCAGGTCAGCCATGCCCAGCGAGGACGGAGCGCCAAGGGCCGGCCCAGGAAGGGCATGCCTCAAGGGCCACTGGAGGCTGGGGATCAGGGAGCCACTGGGACCAGGTTCCTGCTTTGCAGGGGGTTGGACTAGAGGACCCTTGGAGTCCCCTTCCAACTGCACAGCTTTGGGATTTAGGGCACCCCTTGCCTTGCCTCCTCCCCATAGGAAGGTTCTCCCGAGCCCCACATACAGTAAGGCACAAACTGGTGGCTAAGAGGAAGGAAGGAAGGAAGGAGATCTGTTGTGTGTGATCTAGTGGAGATTCCTTGGGGTCCCTTCCAACACTACAATTCTTTTTTTTAAAAAAGTATCTTTTATTACCAACACTAAAATTCTATGATTTGGAGGGAGGGAGGGAGGCGTTTGTAAAAATGTAAGCTAGGGGGGTGGGGGAAGTTATAATGCTGTATCATGTTTTTAATATTCGGTTGGGAGGGGTAGAAAGTCAGATGGGAGGGGTAGAAATAAAGTATCATCATCATCATCATCACATGCCAAACGTCCAGTCCCTCCAGGGCTGGTTCAGAGGGACCTGGCCTTAAAAATGTCCACTCAGTGCCCCCCCCCAGGGGATAAGAAGGGGGAGGATCTACTGCACTTGGAGAGGGAGGGGGCCAAATCACGCTCCAGTTGTTGAATGGAGTAACATCTCCCCCCTCCCTGACCCCACATGGCCTTGGAAATAGAGGGGAAAGGGTCCCTTGCCCCATCCCACCTGCAGGGTCCTTTTCCACCCCCCCACCCCCCAAGGCTCAGAATCAGCCCAAGTGACAGGGATGTTAACCGCAGCAGCCCCTTGCCCAGCCCACCTTGATGCCATGCTCCGTGTAGAAGTCAGCTGTGCCCAGGCTGGCATAGAGGTTGTAGCCCAGGCCCTCCAGGGTTCGCACGGTGGACAGCAGCTCACTCTTGTTCTGAAAGAGATGCCAGGGAAAGGCCACATGGCAGCGTGCCTCCCTCCCGGTCCAGGGCGGGCACTGCCACCCCCTGCCACCTTGTGCCAAGCGCCCGCTTCCACAGGCTGGCATCAACGGACATAGGAACCTGAGAACCCAAGGGGGGCCATCTAGTCCCCCAGCCAGGTGCCCCTTCCTTGGGTTCCCCCCAACTGGTCCTCAGAAGCATGGCTGCCTCCAGCTGTGGAGGGCAGAGAAGACCCAAGGGGGCATTGGCCTCTGCCCATTCCCTCCCTTCTGGAGTTCTTCACAATCGCCCTGAACAGTTTCACGCCATCAGCAGACTGGGCCACTTCCCTGCTCACCCCAAACTCCAGATCAAGTTAAAAAAGCTCAAGTCCCGTTTCCGATCCTTGAAAACTGACCATTTATTCCAGCTCTCTGCTTCGTGTTTCTTAAGCAGTTGCTGACCTGCAAGATGGTCCCTCCTCTTATTCCTTGACTGCTAATCCTTTGTCCAAAGACGCTACGTCAGCCGGGCTGGGGCACCTCTCAAGAAACACGCGCCACCAGCCCAGGATAGTCCACTCTGCACAGGACTCCTTCCTCTCCCACTAGGAAATTCTTGGTGCTAAATAAAAATGCCTTTGGGGCTGTGTGGGGCGTTGCCGGGCCCCTTCCTCCTCCTCCTCGCCCAAAGGGTGCCCCCCGTTCCCCTCCCTGCCCGGCTCACCTTGTAGCTTCCGATGGTGAGCAGGATGTTCTTCCTGGGGATCTTGAACCCGGTGCTGAGCATGGCCTTGAGGTAGGCCTCGCAGCGGTTCTCGCCAAAGCAGGCCACCTCCCCCGTGCTGGTCATCTCCACGCCCAGGACCACGTCGGCCCCTGCCAGCCGCGAGAAGGAGAACTGGGGCACCTGGGGACGGAGAGTGGCATGGGAGGACCGTGGGCCCCGAAGAGAGGCCCCTTGGACCCAGGGGGAGACCCCACCCCCCGAGGAGGCCTCCCCTCCCCACCCGGCCGCTCACCTTGACGCCCACGATGCCTGTGCCCGCCATCAGACCCACCGGCTCCACCTCTTCGCCCATGATCACCTGCGTGGCCAAAGCCACCAGGTCGACGCCCAGGGTCTTGGAGACAAAGGGGAAGGAGCGAGAGACCCTCACGTTGCACTCAATCACCTTCAGCTGGTCGTGCTGTGGAGGAGGAGGAGGAGGAGAGGGAGGTTGGCCAGGGGGGGGCCCAGCCCTGAGTCCCAGTCCCACAGGGATGCGCCAGTCCCAAGCCACGTTCAATGCCAAACAGCAACAGGTGCTGAAACGTTACTGTACAATCGCAGTCCCGGTTCTGCATATACACGGAAATCCCGTATGGCCAAGCCCCTGGAGCTGCCCTATGAGAACCCTGCCATCTCGTGACTGCGGCGAGAATGTTGATTGCCCAAAAATGGAAACAAGACACAATACCAACACTGGAAGAATGGAAAATGAAATTACTGGACAATGCAGAACTAGATAAAATGACGGGGAGAATCCGAGAACAGCAGGACCAGAAGTTCGTCAAAGACTGGTTTAAATTTACAGAATACTTAAAGGAATGTACGCAATTGAATACGTTAGTAGGACTTCAAGAGGCTTTGTAGATTACGGAAGAAATGCTGTTGTTAATATGAACTTATATATGAAGGTAGGATGAGATATAGTAAAACAATGGAAGGAATAAGAAGTATAAAATAAGATATAATATTAGAAAGCCAATAGGAAGGTTTGAAGGAAGTCAAGGCTATGTAAAGCCAAAAGGTATAAGATGTTAAAATATGTGAATGCTATTATTGTAAAATATGTGAAAATTAATAAAAAATGATATTAAAAAAAAAGAGAACCCTGCCATCTCGCAGAGATCCTGTGCCAAGTGGCACTTTGCCAGGGAATTTGCAGGGTAAACCCAGCGCAAAAAGAATGAAGTTCATCGCCTGCTCTGCGCAGTGGCTCCGGGAAGCTCACGCAAGCATGTCAGAGCCTGCACACTGCCCCCCCCCAGCAGGAAAGCTCTGCCTTCATAGAACTGTAGCGTTAGAAGGGACCCCGAGGGTCATCCAGCCCAACCCCCTGCAGTGCAGGAAGCGCAACTAAATGCAGAAACGCAGAAAGTAAATATTATAAAGAACGAGGCTGAGGTATCAACCAGCCTGCCTCCAACCGTGTCTGGTTGAAACATGCGCATCAGATGCCATTGTACTGCAACAGAAAACTGGGCAAAGCAAGCCTGCTAGAGAACCCCACAGCCTGATATCGGGGCACCCGATGACGGACCCAGGGGTCTGCCCCGCCCCCCCGCCCCCTTCACCTTGGCAATGAGCTGGAGGTTGAAGGGCCCCGTGACCTGCAGCTCCTGTCCGATGGCGTGCACAATGGCCTTGATGCGCTCCAGAGTCTTGGGCGTGATGTCCTGGGGGGGCGTCACCAGGGTGGCGTCCCCCGAATGCACCCCGGCGTTCTCCACGTGCTCAGAGATGGCGATGGCCACCACCTGCCCGTCACAGGCCACGGCATCCACATCTATCTCCTGTGGCAAGGGGGGAGCGTGAGAGCCGAGTCAAGCATGGGTTCACCCCACCCCCAGCAGCAGACACCCCCCGGGATTCATGCTCTCCTGGGAGGGGGGGGCAAGTGCGCCTCTGAGCTTCATTGGGCACCCAAAAGCGCAAATCCCACCCCCTGCTCCCCTCACGCCAACATCCAGCTTTGTGGCAGTGAAAGGCAGAAGGATGAACATCGGCTGCCCCAGATCACAAAAACCACACCCTTTATTCCCCCCCCCCAGCTCTGAATCAGGAAGGGGTAGAGATGGGAAGGCCTGGGGGGGGGGGAATTGGAAAAACTCAGTTGTCCTCCCCAGAGGCGTAGCAAGCCCAGGTGGTACCCGGGGCGGAATTTTTTTTGTCCCCCCCCCACTTTAATTTTTAAATTTTTTTAAAAAATTAAAAAGTGTCACCCCCCCTCTGATGGTGGCACTTTGTGAGGTGTGGGGGTTTTGTGTGTGTATGTCTATTATCTCTTTTTTTTCAATAAAGTTAAAATAAAAAAATTTAAAAATAATAATAAAAAATTAAAAAAAAATTAAAAAGTGTCACCCCCCTCTGATGGTGCCACTTTGTGAGGTGTGGGGGTTGTGTGTGTGTGTCTGTTATCTCTTTTTTTCATTGAAGTTAAAAATTTTTTTTAAAAAAAATTAAAAAAAATTTTTTTAAAAAAGGGTCACCCCCCTCTGGGGTGGAACCTGGGGCGTCCGCCCCCTCGCCGCCCTTGCTACGCCCCTGGTCCTCCCCCCATTTTTCTGTCCCCCCCCCCAGGCCTTCCAATCTCTAGGAAGGGGAGGATAGCATCTGTTTTTGTGTTAGGAAGACCATTGGCCCATCCAGTCCAGGATCCTGTTCTCACAGCAGCTGACCAGACAGACGGCCTTTACAGAAAACCCACTAGCAGGATCCGACCACCAGAGCCCTCTCTCCGCCCCCTTGGCTTCCAGCAAGTGGGACTGAGAAGCATTTCCTGCCTCCGCCTTTGTAAGAAGATCAGAGCCAGCTTGGCTGTGAGCCATCGAGAGCCCTCCTCTCTTCTCCTGCCTGAATTCGTCTGATCCTCTTTTGAAGCCTCTGGCCACCCTTGCCTGGTCCAGTGGGAGGGAGTTCCAGAGTCTAACCCCCCTTTCCCTCTGCCCACGCACCTTGGCCTCCTGGATGAACTTGGAGATGACGACCGGCTGCTCTTTGGAGACAGCCACGGCGTTGCAGAGGAACCTCTCCAGGTCGCTGTCTGAGTAGGCCACGTTCATGGCCGCCCCGCTGAGGACGTAGGACGGCCGCACCACGCAGGGGTAGCCCACCTTGCAGCAGAACTGCTTGGCCGACTGCAGGGGGCAGGAGGAAATGGTCAGTGGGCGCCCCGGGCCGACCCCTGGCGGACAGAGGGGCCACGGGTTTCCAGGGAGAAAAGATCCAGGGGCTCAGTCTGGCATGGGACCCCAGGATCCATCCATTCTGGACCTCTGCCCTGAACAAGGGCAGCAAATGACCCACAGCCCCTGGCCATCAGCTCTCAGGGGGAGCATCTTGCATCAGTTTCCAGACCCAATTCCAAGTGCTGGTCTGGACCTGTAAAGCCTGAAATGGCTCAGGACCGCCTCTTGCCATATGAACCTACCCAGACCCCAATATCGTCTTCTGAGGCCCCCCTTCGTGTGCCTCCTCCTCGAGAGGTGCAGAGGGTGGCAACACGAGAGCAGGGCCTTTTCTGCAGTGGCTCCCCATCTGTGGGATGCTCTCCCCAGGGAAGTTCGCCTGGCGCCTTCATCACACACCTTTAGGCACCAGGCAAAAAACGTTCCTTTTTAACCAGGCCTTTGATTGGTCTGATTGGCATCCTAGGCACTTTTAAAATGTGGCTCTTTTTGGGGAGGGGGGGGAGTTATTAGGTTGTTGTTTTTATTCTGATTATGTATGTTGTGATGTTTTCCTGTGAACCGCCTTGTGACCTCTGGGTATAAGGCGGTATATAAACTCAATAAAGAAGAAGATCAGAAGAGATGGGCTGGATCAGGCCAGTGGCCCGCTAGACTAGCAGAATGACTTTAAAACAGCTTACAACCATGAAAAGAAGGTGGGTCCTAAAATCCCACCCCTCGAGAGGCACAGGTCAGGGGGGCAAAGAGGAGGAACTACCAAGGGGGCCCCTCTGCAACCACGAGGGTCTGCAGGGAAGGAGGCGGTCTTGAAGGGATTGGGGCCATTTAGGGCTGGGATCCCCTTACTATTCTTCCTGCATTGCAGGGGTTTGGACTAGATCAGGGTGGCCAACTCCTAAGAGACTGTGATCTACTTACAGAATTAAAAACTGGCAGTGATCTACCCCTTTTTTGGGGTTCAGGTCAAAGGTGTTGAGCTTTTTTTGGGGGGGAGGAAAGCCCCGTTTTTGGGGGTGCAGGGCAAAAAAAAATGAGTATTTTTTAGGGGAGCCAAAGTTGTTGAACTTCTTTGGGGGAGCCAGTGATCTACCAGTGATCTACCACAGTCGTCCAGTGATCTACCGGTAGATCACGATCTACCTGTTGGACGTGCCTGGTCTAGATGACTCCTTGGGGTCCCTTTCCAACTCTATTCTACGACCTGGGCCTGGAAAACTGGCAACCAGTGGCCACCCAGATGCCCAACACGGGGAACCCGCAAGCAGGATCCGAACCCTCTCCCCCCCCCCTTGGAGACAACAGAGAGGTCCGCCCTCACCTCGGTGTCCGAGAGCTCCTTCCAGAGGGGCTGGCTGATGCTGATGGTGTCCAGCAGGCGGGAGAACTTGAATCGGTTCTCGGCCGAGTCAATGGCCTCGGGGGACGTCCCCAGGATGCGGCACTGCTGCCGGTGCAGCGCCATGGCAATGTTGTTGGGCAGCTGCCCCCCCATGGACAGGATCACGCCCTCGGGGTTCTCCAACTCGTAGATGTCCATCACCACCTGGTTGGGGGGGGAGGGAGGAGAGGCCGGGTGAGGATCCCAAGGGGGGCAGGATCAGGCCCGCCATGCACAGCGGCTGGGGGTTTCCCCTCCTCCTGCTGATCCAAGGAGACCCCCCCCCCCCGCCAAGCCCAACTGCGGGGTCATTTACACAGCCACCACCAGAAATCATTTTGGGAGAATCATTGTGAGGTTTTATTCCATTGTTTTACAGTTTTAATAGCACACTACCATGCGAGGCCTTGATACCTGCACCATGTCAGTAACATCTCAAATGTTTTAGGGTAGCAGCACCGAACCTTTGGAACTCCCTGCCTATTGAGATCACTGCACTCTTTTCGGCACCTGCTCAAAAACATTCTCGCTTCAACAAGCCTGCCAGGAGAGCGGATGGGAGTTTCAACTTGTTCCAGTCTCCTGCGGCTGCAATTTTCTGTATGTTTTGAATTATGGCTGCAACTCAGTGATAATTTTATTGCTCTATCTTTTCTTGTTTTGTCAACTGCTATGAGGTGTCCCCCCCCCCCCAATGATCAAGGGGCATATAGATTTTGTGAAATAAGTAAATAAAGGATGGCTGGGGAATAGCATAAAAGAAATAAAGAGAAGCCCTACAAGGCGGATGAGACTTGTTAGAGGCCCCGATCCCCCCCACCCCTGGACGCGACCCACCTCGAAGGACATCTCGTCGAAGTACAGCCGGTCACACATGTCGTAGTCGGTGCTGACCGTCTCCGGGTTGTAGTTCACCATGATGGTTTTGTAGCCCATCTGCAGAGGAGAGAAGGAAGGCGTGGCGTTGCGTTGCGTTCATCCTCCCAGAACTCACATTCCCACTGTGGGTCCGGCCCCGTCCTGCTACACCCCCCCCAAGGGGCTGTGAGCTTGCTGCCTCAAGCACCCAAAGGACACCCTAAGGGAGTACTTCTCAAACGTGGGTCCCTAGCTGTTGTTGGGACTACAATTCCCATCGTCCCTGACCACTGGTGCTGCTAGCTAGTTCAGGATGATGGGAGTTGTAGTCCATCGACAGCTGGGGCTCCAGATGAGAAACATGACCCCAAACCATCGATGGCCCAGGGGCCGGACAGAACGGCCTCCCCAGTGCCGGTGCCACCCACAGCCTTAAGCTCAGAGACAGCCAGTGGGGTGCTCCCAATGGTGACAAAGGACAGGACAGGGCCTTCTCAGTGGTGGCTCCCCATTTATGGAACACCCTCCAGATTGAGATAAAAGAATCCTTCACATCGGCTGCATTTAGGAGAAAACCTATCTGATATGGATGCTGCTTAGAGTTCAGCCCCAGTGTTGCTGTTTTATAACGGACGCATGGTTTTATTCGGTTTTATTCTGTATTATCTGAAGGGCTTGTTTTCTGCTGCTCCAGAACTCTCCTTCCTTGGAGGTTTTTAAGCAGAGGTTGGAGGGCCCTCTGCCATGGATGCTGCAGCTGAGGTTCCTGCCTTGCAGGGGGTTGGACTGGATGTCCCTTGGGGGTCCCTTTCAACCTTACAATTCTATGAAATACAATGGCTAGATGGGGCAGGAGCATCACTGAACACTGTGCAGCTGAGGGAGATGGGGGGGAATAGACTGGGGGGCCCATGCACCCACCCTCCCCAGGAAGAGGCTCACCTTGCGCAGCTCCTGAATGCACCCCACGGCGCACCAGTCAAATTCCACGCTGCTGCCGATGCGGTAGACGCCGGAGCCAATGACCATGACGTGGGGCTCGCGGAAAGCCAGGTCGTGCTCCACCCCGTTGTAGGTCAGGTAGAGGTAGTTGGTCTGGGCCGGCCACTCGGCCGCCACCGTGTCGATCTGCTTCACCACCGGCAGAATCTTCAGGTCGTGGCGCATCTTCCGGACGGCCAGCTCCGTGCTGGAAGAGAAAAAGTACCGGATTACATAAGAGTCTGCAGATTTAATAGATGGTAGGAAGTATTAATGATAGATGATAAAGGTTTAAGATTATAGATTAAGGAAATAACATAAGTGTGAAGTATAAAGGATATTTAAAGATGTTAAGAGATTACTAAGATGATATAAAATGAAACACAGCGGGGGGGACGGGAGGAAGTCACCCCAAAGATGATATAAAAAAAAAAGGAGAGGAAAATATGATGTATATTGTTTGTTGCTATGACCAAATATTAGAATTGATGTTAAGAAAATGATGATGTGTGTTTGTGTAGACGTTATATATATATATATAAAACCCAATAAAAATTTTATGGAAAAAAAAAAGGAAGAGAAAAAGTCTCCTTGTAACACGCTGAGCCAGGGATTTTTGAAAGGGGTCTTCCCTCGCCTTGCCTGGAGATGCTGCCAGCGATGGCGCCTGGGATCTATAGAATCATAGTTGGAGGCGACTCCTAGTCCAGCCCCCCTGCAAGGCAGGACTCTCAGCTAAAGCATCCCTGACAGACGGCCAGCCAAGCTCTGCTGCTGGTGTCCTTCTACCAAGGCTCCATAGAGAGCATTCTTATATACTGTATTTGTGCTTGGTTCTCCAGCTGCACAGCCAGGGAGAAGAAGACACTTCAAAAAGTCATAACCACAGCCCAAAATATTATTGGTTATCCTCTCCCATCTCTGGAAGAACTATACAGTTCCCGTTGCCTTAAAAAGGTTAACAATATTTTAAAGGATCCATCTCATCCAGGACATAGCCTCTTTGCACCACTGCCTTCGGGTAGAAGATATAGAACAACTAGTTGAAGTAAGCCCGTTAAATAACGGGCGCTAGAGAGAAGGGAGGGAGAACACTCCCGAGGGATGGATACGGCCCCCCCGCCCCGTGGGGCATGTATTTTGGGGACAGGCGCCCTGGACACACACACCCCGCACTCGCCCACCCACCCTTCCCACGAACCCCCCCACCCCCAAGAACCGCTTTTACCTCCGCAGCTCCGGGGAGGAGGGAAAGCCGCAGCAGCCCCACGCGAGAGGGGGTGGAGGGAGAAACAAAAGCCTGTCGTGCCGCGGCGGAGGCTCCCTGTGTGTGTGTGTGTGTGTGTGTGTGTGTGTGTGCACATGCACAAGGGAAGCAAGAGAGGAAGAGCCTCCTCGTGAGTAATTCCCGCGGGGTTCGGAGCGCTTGAAGCCGAGCTCCCTCGCACTCCGCAGGGCTTTACATCTCTCTTGTGGGGCGGGCGGGGGAGGGAGAAGCTATTGCGGCCAGTGAACTCCCGACTCCGCTCGCCTCTGTGCCGCTCTCTCTCCCCGCTCTTTCTTGCTCTGCCTGAGTGCGCTGCGGCGGCAGCGGCTGCTGCGGCGGTGGAAGGAAGCCGGGTCTGGGGAGTGGGGGCCGCAGTCATGGAGAAGCCGAGGCAGGAATTGGCGCCGGACCTCCCTCCTCCCTCCCGGAGCGGTGAGTGTTCTGGGGTTTGCGGGGAGCCGGTTCCGGAGAGCGGAGGAGCAGCGGGGGCGTCGTCGCCCGTGAAGCCAGCTCGGGGGGCAGGCCCTGATTGCCGGCGGTGGCAGCGACAGCTAGCGGCGGCGCCCGGGATCCGAGGTGCGGAGGCGGCCGGCGGCGGCGGGAGCGGTGCTCCGCGCCGATTCCCCCGCGCTTTCCAGGCAGTAGAGGCGGCGGAGGTGGCCGGCAGCGGGAGCGGCGCTTTGCGCCGCTTCCCCCGCGCTTGGCCTTGTAAGCAGTAATGGCGGCGGCGGGAGCCTCCAGTAAAGGCGGCGGCGGAAGTGGTCTCTGCTGTCCAATCCCTGCGTCCCTCTGTGACATGCGCAGTAGCGCACTTCCGTGACACACAGAAAGTGGACGCAGGGACACAGCAAATTATATAGGATTAGATCAAGAACAAATAGACTGAAGAACAGTTTCTACCCAAGAGCTATAACCATCTTAAATGCTGTAACCAGATAATATGACCTTGGAGAGCTGTGATGGGTGCATGTGTGAGTGTGTATGTGTGGCTTTCCTTGGTGTGTGTGTTTTTTGTGCTGCTTTTTGTTTTGTTTTTTCTTTCTTTCTGTTTTTACGGGAGGCATGCAATTTCGTTGCACTTGTATAGCGTTGTGCTTGTACTTGTGCAATGACAATAAATTATCTTATATCTTATACAAACCTCCAAGGAAGGACACCCCACAACCTCCTGAGGGGATCCGTTCTGCCGTCTAACAGCTCTCACCTGCATAAAGTTTTTCCATCTGTTGAGTCGGAATCTCCTTTCTTGTCACTTGAAGCCGTGGGTTCGAGTCCTACCCTCCAGAGCAGGAGAAAACAAGCTTGCTCCCTCTTCCATGGGGCAGCCCTTCAGATATGGGAAGATGGCTCTGGTGCCTCCTCACATACCTGAAGGGCTGCCCCATGGAAGAGGGAGCAAGCTTGTTCTCTGCTGCAAGCAATGAGATTCTGCTAAACATTAGGAAGAACTCTTCTGACGGGAAGAGCTGTTTGGCGGTCAAACCGATGACGTCGGAAGGGGGCAGGCTCTCCTTCGCTGGAGGTTTTAAAACAGAAGTGGGATGGTCATCTGTCAGGGATTCTTTAGCTGCGATTCCTGCATTGCAGGGGGTTGGACTAGATGACCCTTGGGGGTCCCTTCTAGGGTTCCATAACAATTCCCCCAGCACAGCTGAAAGAAGTGCCGAACACGCTGGCACCCTGGCAGTTAGGCCTGCATCGACAGGGGGAGAGGGGGCTGCTTGGAATGGGGGGGGGCACACCTCCCGGTACCTGAGCACAGCTTGGGCCACCTGCTTGTCTGAGAAGCCGAGCTGCTTGGCCAGCTTGAGGACGGCGGTGGGCATGGAGCCCGGCTCGGCCTGGCGGTAGGACTCGAGGCACAGGGCATGATCCGCGATGTTCTTCATCTTGTGCAGGAACCAGCGGTCAATCTTGGTCAGCTCGTAGAGGCGCTCGATGGAGTAGCCGGCCCGGAGGGCGGCCGCCAGGACAAAGATGCGCTTGTCGGTGGGCGTCTCCAGCTCCTGTGGGTTGGGGAAGGGGGGGCAGGCAGAGAGGGTCAGAGCTCTGAGCCCGGGGGGGGGGGGCAGGCACAGTCTTGCCAGGAGGGCAGCCGGACTCTCCCCTTAGAAGAAGAAGAGTTTGGACTTGATATCCCGCTTTATCTCTACCCGAAGGAGTCTCCAAGCGGCTCACATTCTCCTTTCCCTTCCTCCCCCACAACAAACCCTCTGTGAGGTGAGTGGGGCTGAGAGACTTCAGAGAAGTGGGACTAGCCCAAGGTCACCCAGCAGCTGCATGTGGAGGAGCGGAGACGCGAACCCGGTTCCCCATATTACGAGGCCACCGCTCTTAACCACTACACCACACTGGCTCCCCTTACCATGTCTGAAGCGGGCTTCACGGTGTGGTCAAAGCCCACGCAGTTCTCGTCCACCATGCGCAGAGCCTTCTGGAAGGCCTCCTCAAAGCTGCGCCCAATCGCCATCACCTCACCTGGGGGGGGGGCAGGAAAGAAGGGGGGTGGGCAAGAGGCAAGTTATCCAATGATCCGAAAGGGAGCCTGTTCCCCAAAGCAGGCGAGGCAGGCGCTAAGCCGAGCAAGGGGGCAAGATCCGAGGGAGAATAATAATAATAATAATAATTTATTATTTATACCCCGCCCATCTGGCTGGGTCTCCCCAGCCACTCTGGGCGGCTTCCAAAAGAAGGTTGGGGGTGGGTCCGAAGGGGCAACAGAGAGTCGGCGACAGGGAGGGGGGTCCAGAGGATGATGGAGAATCGCGGGAGTCTCCCTCCCCACTGGTCTCCAAGACTGCGCAGGATCCCTAGGAGGGCAGGACAGAGGCCAGAGGGGCGCAGGTGCCGTTTTGAGACTGCTGGGGAATTGACATTGCTTGTAGGATTAAAAGACGTTTTGTAAGGAGTAATTTATAAATTATTGGGGGGGGGGGAATTAAGAATAGATGTATTGGAAATTTGAGTTTAAAGCAATAATTATAGTAACAAAATGCATAATTAGAAAGACTTTAGAAAACCATCAGCCGAGGTTGAAGGAAGTCTTAGGCTGTGATAGGCAAAAATTTCAAAATGATGTTTAAAAGGATGCTATGTTGGAAATATGTGTAAAAACTAATAAAAAATTATTTTTAAAAAAGAGAGAGAGAGAGAGAGATGCTGGGGAAACATCCGAGAGAGGAGCCTCAGTCCGGGAAGCTGCTCTGGAGGGCAAGACCTGCCAGGGAGGGTTGCAGAGTTGTATCCTTGAATAAAGAGTCAACTTTGCTGACCACAGACTCTGAACTGCATCTGACTCCAGTCCCGACTCCGGATCTACGCTAGTCCGGGGCTTATGCTCTTAACTGGAAGTTCTAGACCCATGAAAAGCAAAAGGAGATTCCGTCACGGAATCGGGAAGCTTGCAACTGCCCGGGCCAAATCCTGCCTCTTTAGTATCTCAGAAGGACCTCCAAGCAAGAGAGCTCAGCTGGGTCTCCCAGGGACCCCCCCCCCCCGCTCACCCACACTCTTCATGGAGCTGCCAATCTTGGTGCTGACGCGCAGAAACTTGCTGAGGTCCCAGCGCGGGATCTTGACCACGCAGTAATCCAGGCTGGGCTCAAAGCAGGCGGTGGTGGAGTTGGTGACCGAGTTCCTGGGGCAGAGAATCGTACAGTTGGAAGGGACCCGGGGGTCATCTAGCCCAACCCCCTGCAAGGCAGGAATCTCCTGCCCAACGTGGGGCTCAAACCCAGGGAGCCTCGCCTGGCACCGTCATGATACATAGAATCATAGAATCATAGAGTTGGAAGAGACCCCAAGGGCCATCCAGTCCAACCCCCTGCCAAGCAGGAAACACCATCAAAGCATTCTTGACAGATGGCTGTCAAGCCTCTGCTTAAAGACCTCCAAAGAAGGAGACTCCACCACACTCCTTGGCAGCAAATTCCACTGTCGAAGAAGCTCTTACTGTCAGGAAGTTCTTCCTAATGTTTAGGTGGAATCTTCTTTCTTGTAGTTTGAATCCATTGCTCCGTGTCCACTTCTCAAGAGCAGCAGAAAACAACCTTTCTCCCTCCTCTAGATGACATCCTTTGATATATTTGAACATGGCTATCATATCACCCCTTAACCTTTTCTCCAGGCTACACATACCCAGCTCCCTAAGCCGTTCCTCAGAAGGCATCGTTTCCAGGCCTTTGACCATTTTGGTTGCCCTCCTCTGGACACGTTCCAGCTTGTCAATATCCTTCTTGAACTGTGGTGCCCAGAACTGGACACAGTATTCCAGGTGAGGTCTGACCAGAGCGGAATACAGTGGTACTATTACTTCCCTTGATCTAGATGCTATACTCCTATCGATGCAGGAGTACATCTTTGGTGCCAAGCGAGGGCATCTCTGGTGCCAAGTGAGGGCAAGGAGGAAAGGCAAGCAAGGGCAGCTAAAATCCAGCCGTGAGCAAGACGCAACCCGGCCGCTTCTGCGTTTCAAGAGAAGCTTCTTGCAAGGAAAGCAGTTTCGGATCCCGTGAGCAGCAAGCCCCCCGTCCCAGCCAGGATTCGGCAGAGCGATGCCCCACCCGAGGGCGGGCATTACCTG
The DNA here is from genome assembly GCA_034641385.1 of Darevskia mixta. Lineage (NCBI taxonomy): Eukaryota > Metazoa > Chordata > Lepidosauria > Squamata > Lacertidae > Darevskia > Darevskia mixta. The sequence goes on along the minus strand of JAWWNH010000142.1, from coordinate 1,968,686 downwards.
AGGACGGGCAGAGGGATGCCCAAAGCCAGCTTGGCAGCCACGTATGCCAAGGGGTAGCCGGTGGCCTTGCTTGCCAGCGCTGAGCTCCGCGACAGCCGGGCATTCACCTCGATGATGTAGTACTGCGGGTGGGGGGCAAAAGAGAAGGTTGCGGCAGCAGACCCAGCCCCCTCCAGCCGCAGGGGGCCAGAGAGGGCAGAAGCTGGCATGCAGCCACCCCAACCCACCTGCCAGGTCTCACCTGCTCCGACTCGGGGTTCAGGGCATACTGGATGTTGCACTCGCCCACGATGCCCAGGTGGCGCACCACCTTGATGGCCGTGGTGCGCAGGAGGTTGTACTCGCGGTCGTTGAGCGTCTGGCTGGGGGCCACCACGATGGACTCTCCCGTGTGGATGCCTAGGGGGTCTAGGTTCTCCATGTTGCACACCTGGCTCGGGGGGGGGGGGGCAGAGCAGGTGAGGCAGGTAGGAAGAGGGGGTCCCTTCTGGGGCACAAACACGCCCCTCCAACCACACAAGCTGTTCCGGCAGTGGGGGGTGACATCGAATCATGTTTATCTAGAGCTGGCAGATGAAGAATCGGAACTTTCTTTGTTTCTTCACTTTGTTTCTCTCTTTTACCATATTGGCGTGAATATAAACCTCACTTTTTATTCCAAACTCAGACCATGAAAAGTTAAAGGGTGGCTTATATTCGCGACCTTACAAAAATGGGCTTTTACAATATTGCTGCTGAAATAGACATACAGTAAAATGGAATGGATGTGAGTGCCTGCAGAATTTTAAGGGAGCGGCTTATATTTGGGCATTGTCTTTTTTTCTCTCCCCCCCCCTGAATTTTAAAGGTGCAGCTTATATTTGGGTGTGGCTTATATTCGGGCCAATACGGTAATCCTTCTTCTATCTCTTTTTATCTCTTCCTTTTCTCTCTCTTTTCTTTCTTTTCCACTGGATCTATGTTTTTATTGTATCTAGATAAATGTTTTAGTCTGGGCAAAAAAGAGAATTAATAATAACCTTTGTTTAGGGAAGTTTTTAATGTTTGATGTTTTATTGTGTTTTTAGTATTCTGTTGGCAGCCGCCCAGAGTGGCTGGGGAGGCCTGGGAAGATTGGGGGGTGGGGATCAAATTATTATTATTCTTTGTATCTCTCTTTATAATAGCAAATGAAATTTACTCGAATGAGGAGGAGGAGGTGGACTCTCTCTCTCACAGGAAGTTTTTATGTAGAGATCATAGAATCGTAGAACTGCAGCGTTGGAAGGGACCCCTGAGGGTCATCTAGTCCAACCCCCTGCAATGCAGGAATCTCAGTGCCAGATGGTCACCCAACCTCTGCTTAAAAACCTCCAATTGGAGAGTTCGCAACCTCCTTTAGGGATCTCTCTCGGAGATCCTTTAGCTGCAATTTCCTTTCCATTCTATGAACCATTACAGGATTGCTGCTTCCAGGCAGAGATCCAACAGGTGAGGACCAACCGGGTCCTGCGAATGCCAGCCCTGCCTCCTTGTCCCCAACAAAGACCCCCCCCCCGCTGCTTACCGTGACGCAGTTGTCATAGGCGTCCCTCACCACCTCGTACTCGATCTCCTTCCAGCCCTTGAGCGACTTGTCCACCAGCACCTGCGAGGTGTGGGCAAAGGCCTGGCTCACCAGCGCCGTCAGCTCCTCTCGCCCGTTGGCAAAGCCGGAGCCCAGGCCGCCCAGCGCGTAGGCAGAGCGCACAAGCACCGGGTAGCCCAGCCTCTCAGCCGCCGCCTGCGCCTGGGGGGGGGGAGGAAGCAGTGAGGGGCCCGGCCTCCTCCAGGAGGCCCCAAGGGTGCCCAGCGACTGGCACCTCCAGGCAGTGCCCAGGAAGCCACCGTGCCCTCAAGGGCTCCTTGCAGTTCCCCCAGACCCAGCATTGGAATAATAAAATCACGTTGTGCAGTGGAACAAATAAGTGGGCGAGTCCTTGCAGACCCAAGTCCGCGGAGTCGATTCGCCCTGCATTTGCTGGGGGCAGTGTGTGTGTTTAGGGGGGGTGGACCCCTCTGCCCCAGATATAGCAGCCCCCCACCCCCTGATTTTCAGAAGCTCCCCCTCTACAAACAGAAGCCAGCAGGGCTCTTCCAGACCTTCTCCCCCCCCCCTTGGGGACCATCCCCCGCAATGGAAAGGCCAGCCTTGAGAATGAAAGCGGTCACCCTGCCTGAGCCCCCTCACCTGTTCGAGGGAGCAGGCGGCCTCGCTGGGCGCCACGTGCTCCCCAATCTCCTCCATCTTCTCCACGAAGACCTTGCGGTCCTCCGTCATCTCGATGGAGGTCACCAGAGTGCCCAGAACGCGGACGTGGTAGCGCTCCAGGACGCCCGCCTTGGTCAGCTCCACGCCGCAGTTCAGGGCCGTCTGCCCCCCGAAGGTCAGCAGGATCCCATCAGGGCGCTCGTTCTTGATGACCTGGTCGCGGGGAAAGGAGGTGTTGGAAAGGAGGCTGGAGCCTGACCTGGGAGTGGGGGGGGGGGCAGCAGTTTGTGGGGAACTGTACTGGCCGGGAAGCGAGAGTCGGAGGCAGGAGAAGATTCAGAGCTGGAGGAAGGGGCGGGCCAGGCAAGCGAAGGATCAGGTCCTTCCCAACCCTTTCCTGCAGAACCAGGAGGGGACTGAAAAGGGAGGAGCAGAGGAAGTTGCCACACGGGCGCAGTCTCCATCGAGAACCCGGCTCTCCTAACGCAACACATCTCTCCAAAGCTCTGGGGGCCACCCAGGCACCGCTGAGGCCCTGCTATGTGAGAGTCTTTTCTCCCTCCCTCCCTCATAACAGTATGACTCTGAGGCACCCAAGAAAGGTTCAGGACAGAGAGAAGAAAGCCCTGCTTCATGCAGCGCAGAGTTAAACTGCGGAACTTGCTGCCACAAGAGGCAGTGAGGGCCACCGATCTGGACAGATTTCAAAGAGGATGGCACAAATTCCTGGAGCAGAGGGGTAGCAGCAGCCACTACTTGCTGCCTGCAGGTGACTCAGGATCCCACTTGCAGCTGGTTGGGCTAGATGCCCCTTGAGTGTCCCTCTGAATTCTCCAATTCCACGGTGAGGGGGGAGAAGGGGGGGAGCCCAGCTCACCTGAGCCACGTAGTCTGGGGTGATGGGCAGGAAGTAGACTTTGTCCGCCAGGCCTTTCGAGGTCTGCACAGTGGCAATGTTGGGGTTGATCAGCACCGTCTGAATGCTCTCCTCCTTCAGGGCCTTGATGGCCTGGCAGGGAGGGAAGGAAGAGGGAATTGGGTCAGGCGTGGGGGTGTGCGTGTGTGTTCGCCCCCCCCCCCGCCAATCCGCCTTGCCAACAAGGACGCCAGTCAAGGGAACAACCTCGAATTTGCAACCACAACGTTCACAATCTGAAGCAACGCCCTTTGCGTAGGGAGGCTGCCCTATTGTGGGAAAGCAGTTTGCCAGGCTTCGCGTGGCCTTGGCTGATAGGGAGAGATTAGCTCCTCCAGAAGATGCTCCGGGGGGGGGGGAGTCTCACACTGGGACAGTCCCCACAGGCTCCCAGCACCCTGACCTCCCTCCCATCACCCCCCCCAAAAGCCATCTCCCCACACCTAGTAACCATCTCCCCACACCTAGTCTAGATTTGCTGCAGATATTTCTGTGAGATCAGGGACCTTCTGTGTGGTTTGTGGTTGTGTATTTTAATAAACAGAGTGAAGGAATCATTGGGGCGGGGGGGGGAGTATGTGTGTGTTAATTTACTAGGGCTTAGCATATTTTCTGGTTGCTATCTTGTTTATTGTTTCAGAGATTATAAATGCCTCACTGATTTGTTAAGCATAAAACCTGACTTCTGAGGTCACTGTGATGTCTAGCTTGTTTTTTTAGTTGCAGGTTTGCCAAGAGTGTTCTACAGATTGCAATTGCTTTATTGGTGATTTGTTAATTCTATGATTTTTGTTGTCCCTGTGATGATCTGAAATCTTAACTGCACACGGCTAAATTGCAAAATATTTATTCTGTTGATTTGCTTGTTAATGATAAATTTTAGTTCTTTATTGGTGCTGTTGACATGTTTCTGTAATTTCTGAACATTGCTTTTCTGTGTTTTTATTATTTTGCTCCCAGCTCATTAAATTACAAATATAAATTCATGTTGTAATTTTGCTTGTCCACGATACAATTGTTTAGTTGTTTACTGATGTTGTTTACATGATTTTCTGATTTTTGTACACTGCTTTTCTCTGACTATTTCCATTACTTTGGTCCTCACTCTGCGGAGTGAAGGGTAGTCTGCAAATAGTGTAAACAAGGTAAAATAAAATTACATTATTGCTACTTATTGTTTTGTAAGCCGCTTTGGGATTCGTCTCAACGGGGGGAAAGTGGCACTGAAATACGATCAATCAAATCAAATTGATGGCCCTCCCCTCCCCCCCTCCACTCACCTGGGAGCCAGAGTAGTCAAATTCGCCAGCCTGCCCTATGGAGAGCCCCCCTGAGCCCAGGATGAGCACCTTGTGGGGCCGGGCAGTGCTGCTGGCGGAGGGCGCTTTGGCAGTGCAGAGGCGGCGCTGCAGGAGCTCACGAACTGAGGTTGGGGGGGGGGGAGAGAGAGAGAGAAAGAAAAAGGGGGCATCTCAGTTAACTGAGTGGTCCAGCCCCCCACCCGGAGGTGCCTGTGATACCTCAACCCGGACAGGGCAGAGAGTGGGGCAGCATGCAAGGCGGAAAAGAGGGTCTTCTGCAGCCCCCCAGAGACCAAACCTGCCCCTGCCCCCCCCCCCGAGCGGGCACCTGTCTCAGGGCTGGGCGCTCCCTCCGCCTGTCCCCGCACCGTCTCCAGGAAGATGTCAAAGAGACACTCCAGGTCTGTGGGTCCAGCGTTGTGTTCGGGGTGAAACTGCACACTGAAAGGGGGGGGGGAGAGAGAGAAAAGGCTTTGGGGGGTCAGGAGCCCCAGGGGTGGGGGGAGACCCTGCCAGCGCACAGAATCCTGGAACTGGAGAGTCGGAGGGGATCCCAAGGGCCATCTGCCCCCACCCCCAGCATGCGCTCTGCCATGCGCCGTACTCCCCACTCCAGAAGGGGGCAGGAGGGAGGGAAGACACCCCAGCCCCCCCCAATGCATCCCCCACCGTCTCTCACCTGAAGAAAGGCTTGGAGTCGTGGACGAGGCCCTCGTTGGAGAGGTCGTTGGCGTTGCTGAAGAGGGGGGACCAGCCGGCCGGCAGGCTAGCCGAGTCGACCGCAAAGCCGTGGTTCTGGGAGGTGATGAAGCAGCGCTGGGAGCCCTGGTGGAGGCACGGCTGGTTGTGCCCGCGGTTGCCGTACCTGCCCAGGTGGGGAGAGGAGGGAGGTCAGGCCTGGCCAGAGGGAGGAGCCCAAGGACTTGCAATGGCCAGAGGTGGCCTCTGCTACCCTCAAGAGCGCAGGGAGGGCCCTGCGGCTGGATCCGGCCCATGGCCCCTCCAGTCCAGCCTCCTGTTCTCACAGGGGCCAGCAAGCAGGATCTGGGCACCAGCCCTCCTGTGGCTTCCAGAAACGGGGATTTGGAAGCACCAACTGGGCAGGGAGAGCAGAGCCAACTGGGCTAGGAGCCATCCGTGAATTTGCCAACTCCTGGTGCTACTCATAAGATATTCCTTGTCCCCTGCCCATCGAAACGGGTTGCCCCAGCCACTCTCGGCGGCTTCCAACACAATATAAGTGAAACATTAGGCGTTAAAAACTTCTAATCCTCTTTTAAAGCCATCCAGGTTGCAGGCCATCTCTGCCTCCTGGGGGAGGGAGTTCCACAGGTTAACCGTGGGGGGTGGAGCCTTTCGCGTGACTGCCCTGAATCTCCCAACGCAGAGCCCTACTTCATCTTGTAGGTCTTGGCCCCGATGGCCAACGCCAGCAGCTGGTGGCCCAGGCAGATCCCAAAGACGGGCTTGGGCGTTGGCAGCTCCAGGACGCGGCGCAGGTTGGCAACCGTCACTTGGCAGAGCTGGGGGTCTCCAGGGCCGTTGCTGACAAACAGACCGTCGAACTCTGGGAGGAGAATCCAGAAATGGGGCAAGCAAGGACAGACCCTCAGCACCCCCAAGACCCAAGGCCTGCCTTCCCCGCGTCCGTCCAGCGCCCAGGAAGGCTTCTGCCAGCAGCCTCCCCCTGGCCCCGGCTGCCCCGCTCACCTGCGCTGTCCAGGGGGTGGTCCCAGGGCACCACTGTGACGGCTGCGCCACGGCTGCAGAGGCACCGGATCTGGTTGTACTTCAGGCCGCAGTCGACGGCTGTGATCCTGACGCATCCCCCAGGGTTGAAGAGGCGGGGGGCCTAGTCAGTCGGGGGGAGGAAGAGTGACGCTGATTGCCAGCAAGGGAACGTCCCAGGGTGGGCAGGGGGCGCTCAGGTGCCAGGCTGGCCCAGGAAACCCCCCCCCAATCCCCATGGTGGCTCTGTGCTCCTGGCCACCCTCTGCTTAAGAACATAAGGAAAGCCTGCTGGATCGGGGCAATGAAATCGAACCCACCACCCTGTCCTCCCAGTGGCCAACCAAGTGCCTCTTCTGCGAGACCCCCAAGCAGGATCCAAGCATGAGAGCCCTCTCTCCTCCTGTGGTTTCCAGGAAATGGCATTCAGAAGCGTTGCTGCCTCCTGCCAGGAGCAAGCCAGCAATAAATCGCACGGCGTCAGTGAAATTAACTCTTTATTCAAGGAAACCAGGTCGGCTCAGGAGGCCAGGCCTAGACAGCACAGCAACTCTCCCTGGCAGATCTTGCCCCTACGAGGCTGAGGCTGAGTCTCCTCCTCTCCCAGGTTCTTCCCAAGCAATCTGAGACTTTGTTGGCATGCCTGTCTCTGCCCCTCCCTCTTCACGCCTCCTCTGGTTCTGGGAGGGGAGCTTGTCACAGGAGGAGAGGGAGACCCCCGTGACTCTTCACCAGCGGGACCCATCTCTGCCTCTTGGTCTCCCTCCTTCAGCTTCTGCCTCTGATTCTGGACTGCTCTCTGGCCCAGACTCTCCCCGCTCACTAAGTCCTGTTACCCCTTCTGCTTCTGACACCTCCTCTTCCTAGGCTTCTCCCTCTGACCACTCTCTGGGCTCTGAGCCTTCTTCCCTTCTACGTCCAAGCAGTCCACGAAACCTCCAGCCGTGGAGGCTGGAGCATAGCTTGCTCTCCTGCTAAGCCCCCAATGCCAAGGGGCCACATCCAGGTCCAGAAGCAAACTCTGCCCTACACAAAAGCAGATCCCTTCATGGGCAGCCAAGCCCTGCAGCAGAACCACAGCCTCTGAGGAGCCCAGGCGCCCCCACACTTAGCAAGGAGGAATGCCCACCCACCCAACTGGGCAGGCAGCCAGAGGACACAGGGGGGGTGGCTGGGGCTCCAATGCCAACCTGGCGCCAGCAAGCAGAGGAATTGTCAAATTGTAGGTGTGCATTTTGCCCGCACCTTTGGACCGGACAGGTGTGCTTTGCAGACCAGACTCCCCCCCCCCATCCAGGTCCAACCGCCCAAGCTCCCCACTTGCCCCACCTACTTGGAGGGAGACCTCCTTCACCAAGTGTCTCTTGTTGGGGTCCTCAAAGGGCAGGTGGGCGTTAGGGACGCCATCGGGCACCAGCCTGCCCAGCAAGCTGCCCTTTTCCCGGATCCTCTTGGTCAGCGCGCGAGTGTCCACTCCTGCAAGCACAAAGGGCCAGTGAGCTCCAGGACAGGCTCATCCACACGTGCGTCCCTCACAGCCCCCGCCGGACTCAGCGGGGAAACCGAGGCACGCACAAGACACTGAAACAGAATTCACCAGACCCTTATATATAGGGAGAGGGTGGGGAGGGGTATTACTCAGAAGGGTGATTGGGATATAAGGGTCTGGTGACTTCTGTTTCAGTGTATCTGAAGAAGTGTGCATGCACACGAAAGCTTATACCCAGAACAAACTTAGTTGGTCTCCTGGGGGGTGTCTATAACCCCCCCCCCCCATTTCTGCATTTTCCACCTATGTGTTTTCCCCTACAGCAGTGCTCCCCAACCTTTTTATCGCTGCGGACCGGTCAACGTTTGATAATTTTACCGCGGCCCACTGAGGGGGGGGGGGGGACATTGATTGTTTATATTTTAGATTGTTTTGATGTAATAATTTTAATTTAATTGTATTTAAACATGCCTTCAAAATAAAATACAGTTACACCAAAAAATGAATATAAAGTGATTTAACATTTTAACACCACAGTAAATAAAATAGAAATAATTTAATGTTCCTTGGGCGGCCCGGTAGCATTTGATTCACGGACCGGTACCGGGCCACGGACCGGGGGTTGAGGACCACTGCCCTACAGGACTCTATAATGGAGGCCACATCTTACACATGGGAAACTGAGGCTGAGAGGGAGCGCACCACCAGGCTCAGCCCCCTGCCCCCCTCACCAGCCCCTCCTGCTGCCCCCCAGGGCCTTCCCACTGGGCCCTCGGCTTACCTTCCAGGCCAGGAATCCCCTTTTCCTGCAGCCAGCGGTCAAGCGAGGTCGTGGCGCTCCAGTGGCTGGGGTTTCGGGAACACTCGCCCACGATGAGGGCCGACACGTGGATGGAGCTGGACTCAAACCACTAGGAGGAGGAGGAGGAGGAAGAGGAGAGGGAGTCAGGGCCAGCATCCCACCACCCCAGTCTTAAAGAGTGTAAGAAGCGCCGGCAGGATCCGTCCAGGAGGGGCCCATCTAGTCCAGAAGCCTGTTTTCCCAGGTGTCCTTAGTGGGAAACCAGTAAGCAGGATCTGAGCCCAAGAGCAACTCTCCCGTAGTTTTTGGAAGCGAGGCTGCCTCCAGTTGTGGAGACTGAACAGCAACATCTTGGCTTAACTACTTATTATTACATTATTATTATTATTATTAGAACTTATAGAATTTAAAATTTATATACATGCCCTATACCTGGGGGTCTCATGGCGGATCACGGAATAAAATCAAGAAATAAAATCAAGGTATAAAACCACAAAATACATAATTAAAATAAAAACAACAACCCAATAACCCCCCCCCCCGAAAAGAGCCACATTTTAAAAGGGCATAGGATGCCAATCAGATCAACCAAAGGCCTGGTTAACAAAGGAACATTTTTGCCTGGCACCTGAAAGTATATAATAAAGGCGGCAGGCGAACATCCCTGGGGAGAGCATCCCACAGACGGGGAGCCACTGCAGAGAAGGCCCTGCTCTCGTGTTGCCACCTTCCAGACCTCTCGTGGAGGCGGCACATGAAGGAGGGCCTCAGAAGATGATCTCAGGGTCCAGGTGGGTTCATATGGGAAGAGGCGTCCTTGAAGTATTGCTGTCCTGAGCCGCTTAAGGCTTTATAGGTCAAAACCAGCACTTTGAATTGGGCCCAGAAACTAACTGGCAGCCAGTGCAGTCGGACCAGGATTGGTGTAAAATGCTCAAACTGTCTTGCTCCAGTGAGCAACCTGGCCGCTGAATTCTGCACCAGCTGAAGTTTCCGAACCGTCTTCAGAGGCAGCCCCACGTAGAACGCATTGCAGTAATCTAACCTTGAGGTTCCCAGAGTACAGACAACAGAGTTAGGCTCTCCCTGTCCAGATAGAGGCATAGCTGGGCTGATGGAAGGCACTCCGGGCTACATGTTGCGTAAAGGACATTTCAGCGCATGATGCACGAGGGGGGCTGTGAGAGAGTGGGATACGCCCCCCAGAGAGGCCCACCTGGGACCCACATCATTCTATTTGCAGAAGCAGGGAATGACCACTTCAGTCCTGCAAGATTGCTTCTTAGCTCGCTGCATGAACCCTGGTGATCTGATCAAGGGTTTTTAAACAAATTTAATTTGCGACATCTCTAAAGACAAGCCCAGGCTGGATTCCAAAGGACTAATGCTGGACATTTCCGACAGCACAAGAACCCTCAATGACCAGGCAGGAGTCTCTGCCTGCCTACTCACCCGGCTGAGCCCGTACGGACCCTCCTCATCCGGCGGGACCCCATAATTCCCGACAAGGGGGTACGTCAGCACCAAGATCTGCGATTTGTAGGAGGGGTCTGTCAGCGCTTCGAGGTAGCCCACCATGCCCGTCTGGAAGACTGCGGAGAGGGAAGGCGGAGGAGGCCTGGTCAGCCCCGCAAGGCCCTGGGCAAGGGGCCGGTCCTCCCCCCGCCCCAGGGGCAAGCACTGGGCGCTCCTGCATCCTGCCCCGATCAGTGTGGGGTTGCTGGCCACACCCCCAGGCACCTGGCCAAAGCCACCTCAAGGGGCTGGGGGGTCATCAGAGGGAATCGCACTGCCGCTGCGCCATCAGCACCCCCGACCCTCCAGGGGGTTTCAGAGGAAGCAGAGGCGCAGCGACCCTGGACCTAGACCTCCCTGCCCCCCTCCCCACGTTCTCTGGGGCTGCGCTTCTCTCCGTCCACATCCCTTCTCAGGTGACAGATAATTAGAAGTGCGCCAGAAGCCGCTCAGGTATCAGGTGCTGCTGCCCCTGCAGGAGAAGGGGGGCAGGAAGGGGGGACTCCCCAGGGCTAATTGAGAGGGCATCAGGGGGGGGGGGCTACCTGGCCTGGACCTCAGCCTCATAGGGGCTTCACATGCAGACACTGATCCATTTGTTGGCATTTAGTAAGTTTCATGTCTTGATTTAGGCTCATCAGGTCCAGATAATAGAATCACACAATTACAGAGGTGGAAGGGACCCTCAGGGGTCATCTAGCCCAATGCAGAGCTGCACATTAGTCTCACTGTTTTGGGGGTGTCTTATTTTGTCATTTTACTATTATTATGGGCTGGGGTCCAAAAAACTGGAATTAGCCAGAGGTCTCTGTGGGGCCCTGAGAGTGCTTGCCCCCCCTTTATCCAGGATTATTTCTGCAACACAAAGCAAAGTCGCAGAAGCCTAAAGGAGGGGCCTGAGAGGAGACCCCCACCCAGGCTTGCGTCCTCCGGGCTGTTCCAGGAGCACCCCAGCCCCCTCTGCAGGGAACAGAGCAAGGGCCCAATCCAGACGCCAAGGTATGTCGTGTCCCAGCAGCTGCGGCAGCCGGCCGGCCTCCCGCCCTCGGCGTGCTTCGGGCCCCGGACCCATAGGGGGACCCCCGATCGCCCCCCCCCCAGCAGGAGAGGAAGGAGAAGCCCCGCGCCCACGTGGAAGGAGAAGGCTCGGGGGGCGGGGCAGGCGCGGACCCGGAGGAGGATGAGGGTGGGGGAGGGGAATGGGGGAGGGGCCCGCCTTTGTCGCTCCCCCGCACCAGCCCCCCCCGACCCCCCCAACTCACCCACTTCCCCGGCGGCGGCGACCTTGGTGGCTCCGAAGGGGCGTCCGCGCACCACCGTGCCATCTTCCAGCACCAGGCTGCCCATCGCGGCGCCGGGCACGTGGGCGCGCTCGCCGGCTGGACGGAGAGGCGGCGGCGGCGGCGAGCAGGGAGCGGGAGCGAGCGAGCGGGCGCGTGGGCGGGGAGGCGGAGCGGGAGGCGGCCGGCGGGGAAGAAAGGAGGGCGGGCGGGAGGGCAGGATCGTCGGCGGGGCCGGCCTGGCGCGGCGCGGAGCGGGCAGACGAGGCGGAGAAGAGGCGGAGCCGAGCCGGAGAGGAAATGACCCGCCGAGGGGGCGGGAGCCAAGCGGAGCCGCGGGCGCTGGGCCGGGGGTCGCCTGCTCCCCTCCCAGGAGGAGGGGGAGGGGGAAAGGAGCTGCAGCTGGGGGTCTCCACGCCCTCCCCCCCAGCACAGCACCGCGACTCTTCCGGCATTGCTTTGAATGGAGGGGTGCAGCCTTTGCAACGTGGTCCGTCCTTTCATTCATTCATTCAAAAGTGCCGTTTATGAAGTTGGCAGAGGAGGGCTACCCGCTTACACGGACAGAGGGAAGACCCGACTCTGCTTCCTGCACCCAACCTTTTTTGGGGGGGGCAGTGAAAGGTTGCTGCCCCCCAGCGGACTTCGCTTTTGGCATCACCAAACGGAAGCCGGCAGTCTGTACAAAGCAGCTGGGAGTCGTAGTGCAACATCCTGGAGGGCGCCAGGTTGGCAGAGACTGCTTGGACTTCGCCCCAGACCCCGGGCGGGGAGCAGCAAATGCCTGGCGCTGCTGCCCAGCCGCAGAGAACTCTTGCCATGCCCCGGTTCCCGTTGCCCCAGGCGCCTCTTTCAGCCCTTGGCTCTCCTCGGCGTGTCTTTCCCGGGGAGTCCAGCAGGGGGCGCTGCTCTGCCTCCAGGACGTGCGCGAGGACGCGCGTGCTGTTTAGGTAGGAGCAGTGCATTGTGGGAACACGAGGCGGGGGGGGGGATGGAGGCTCATCCTGGGCAGAGCTCCGAGCGGGGCAGCCAGCAGGGGGCGCTTTGCAGGAGGGGCAGCGCATGCGTAGAAGAGCCAGACAGGCTTTGAGCTATGTTTATATGTGGGGCACCTGAGGAGTGTAGCCTTGGCAAGGAAAAGCCGGTGATCAATGCCCTGGCCGAGGAAGCCGCCTTGAGCGTTTGCCACTCCGCGGTTGCTCCCTTTAGGTGCAATTCCTGCAGGGCAGGGGGTTGGTCTAGATGACCCCCGGGACCCTTCCAACTCTACAAATCTCTGGCGTGTATGGGGAATGTTCAAGCATTGAACCGGAGACTCTGAAACTCCCCCAAGTGTTTGCACAGCAAGAATTTTGTTTTGTTCGCTCCAGGCTCCTGAGGCTATTCTAAGGGGAAACACTTGAGGAAATTAGACCTTGAGAAAAGCCTTCTGGATCAGACCAATCGCCCAGCTAGTCCCGGGCTCTCACGTGGGCCAAGTTTCAAATCATACTGAAATAAAAAGATGTCAAGGTCTTATATATATATATAATAAATGTTCATAAAGGTACAAGGCAAAGGCAAACACATACATACCGGGCAAGTATATAAACCACGTGTCTGAAATGGTACAGGAGAACAATCCCAAAACCATTTTGACTCTCCCAAATTGACCTCAAATATTTCTCTGCAAGGAGAAAGGAAATGGGAAAAGCTTCCCCCTTGTCTTTGGACTGTAGGGACTTACCGTACACCTCGCTGTAAATACAGTCTGGCAAGTATCTGTTAAGCTGAGCACACTATCAATATACTTAAGAGATTCAGGAACTATTTACCATCTCAAAGGAATGGCCAGGCTACCCAGAAAAGGCAATCTGATAAGGCATTATCAAGATCAGGGGTCAGCAAACTTTTCAGCCCTGGGCCGGTGGGACCATGTGGTGGGCAGGACTATAAAAATTGAACGAATTCCTATGCCCCACAAATAACCCAGAGGTGCATTTTAAAGAAAAGGACACATTCTATTCATGTAAAAACAGGCTGATTCCCGGACCGTCCGCAGGCCGGATTGAGAAGGCGATTGGGCTGCATCTGGTCCACGGGCCTTAGGTTGCCTACCCCTGATCAAGATAACCAGGCAGACAGGAGATAAGCACACTCAGATTTCTGCTGTAGACCGCCTTAACTGTGATGTAGGTATGATGTATCTGGGGTGGTGGTCTTGGGCTACACTTATGTGATGTATGTATGTTGTTTCTGGGGGTGGTCTTGGACTCCAGGGCGGGCAATTTTAATGTCTACATAAGGGCAGTCACACCTTGGTTCTGGGTCCTCCTCCAATTTCCTGTGTGTGAGGGGAGTACCCTGTTGCAACTGCTTTAATAAAGATCAGGCTTACTAGCTGCTTTGCTTCTCAATATTAGCCTCTGTTATTCTCTCCTACTGTTGTAAGAATTTAAGGGAATTATCCTGGTAAAGCAGGGGTCAGCAACCTTTTTCAGCCGTGGGCCGGTCCACTGTCCCTCAGACCTTGTGGGGGGCCGGACTAGATTTTGAAAAAAATAAGAACAATATCCTATAACCCACAAATAACCCAGAGATGCATTTTAAATAAAAGGACACATTCTACTCATGTAAAAAGATGCTGATTCCCGGACTGTCTGTGGGCCGGATTTAGAAGGAGATTGGGCCGCATCCGGCCCCTGGGCCTTAGTTTGGGGACCCCTGGGGTAAAGGGTCCGATTCCGGGTGGAATCCTGAACCCTAGCAGGACGTTGTTTGGAACCCCTGCTGGCGTACAAATAACAGACAAGACCAGAGTTCTAACGAAAAGCAAGGCGGCTAATTAAGCCTGATCAGTTTATTTTAAAGTATAGAACTGTTGGCAACAGGGTTCTTGCTCATACGACAGACGATGGAGAAGAACCCAGAACAAAAGAGCAGGCGAACATTTATACACTTTTGACACAGTACAAAACAAAAGAGAAAATAGCATTATGTGGGTGCGTAAGGGGTTTACAGTGGGTGAATAAGTGTCGGAAAGGAGGGGGTCCTCTGTTGGAGGGTCACGTTTAGATACAAAAGGTGTTTTTCCAGGTAGTCATTGTCTTTGGGATGATGTCTTTTCCCTTTATCTATCACGGAACTGTTGGGAGTTGCCTGACAAGATTTTATAGGCGAAACATTTGTGAGTGCATTTTGCCCTGCAGCCTTATTTGCTTAATAAAATCCTGTTTTCCTGACTTGGGAGTGTCTGTGTTTTCTTATGCAATAAGTGAATTCATGGGGTTTTGCCTTGTCAGGTGAGAATTGACAGAACCGCAGTTCCTGGGGAACATTATCAGTCGTTAATGAAGCCTGCAGCGATCACATCAGGACTTTTCTATAGTTGACTTAAGGAGGTGGCTCTGCAGCGGGGGGGGGGGCTGTGGGGGTGCACACGCAGTTGTGTTTCTCTGGAACGAGTGCATTTCTTCCATTAATAAGCGCCCCCCCCCGCAACACTGGCACCCTCCAAAACTCTTTGGCAAGCTGAAGGGAGCAGCAAAGATGAAGAAGGAGTCCCCTGCAATGCAAGAGTCCCAGGAAGGACCTACTCTTTCGCAGAAGGAAAATTAGCCAGCCAAGGTCTCCCCAAGTGACCACAGGAGCCTCTTCACAATGGGGGGGGGTGCGGAAGGGACCCCCGAGGGCAATGCAGGAATCACAACTGAAGTTCTTACGCGACCAGCCAAACTGCTGGACTACGCCAAAATGGCAAAACTAACAGGAAGACAAGAATCGAGAGGATAAGATTTAATAAAAATAATGGGGGAAATTAATACTTTATTTAGGAGACCATTGTAATCAAATAAAAACTTTAGCTAGACTCTAAGACTCACTTGTAACGTAACGAAAGTATGGATGATTTGAAAATTGAAATTTGGAGAACGGAAGCGCTCCAGTTGGAGAACAGCCTTTACCAAAGGTGTCGTGGGCTTTGAAGACACTCGAACTCAGGACGCAAGGGGGAAACGCGCTAAGAGGAAAGCAAGCTTGGCAAACCCACACCGTGATCAACTCCCGCCTGGAAATCTATGTCCCCACTGTGGAAGGACATGTGGATCCAGAATTGGCCTCCACAGTCACTTACGGACTCACTATTAAGACCGTGTTCATGGAAGACAATTTTACTCGGCTACGAGGAATCCCCAAAGAAGAAGAAGAAGAAGAAACCTTTTAATAAGGAGCCATGTAGGGGACGGGGGGAAGTCAAGCGATTCAGCTTCTCAAGAGACGATTATATAATTGTTGGATTGTACATTTGTATTGATTAAAAAAAATAAAAACTATTTCAAAATAAAAATAAACTTCTTATGCAACCTTTGGGCAATCCTGCTTAAATGCCTGAATGAACCTGCAGTGGCCGTGAGCAGCTCCTCTGTATTTCCATCTCGCCATCAACACACAGAGGCAAAAGTGGGAAGTTCCTTCATTTCAGCCGTTGCGGGTGGGGATGTCAACACACCGGTGTCCTGGCTCCAGCTTGACTCTTCCTGGGGGGCAGCGGACAAACCTTTCCAAGGAAATAGCCCCCTGTGGGTTTTCTGGGAGAGAGTTCCCCACACCGGCAAAGCCAGGGAGGAGCCGCCATCCCTCTGCCTCTGCGTTGGGGGTCCGGAGGGCAGCAAGTGCAGCGAGGCTTCTGAGATGCAGGTTCTGCCCCTTGTGAGAACCCCAAGATATCAGAGTGGAGAAGGGGGGAACTCAGGGGCAACCAGGGGGGCTGTTGGCACCTCTTCCTCTGGGACCCTCTGGCCAGCAGCCCCAAGGCAGAGGGAGCAATGCTACAGCCCCTGAGCCGGGGGGGGGGGGGGTTGGTTCCGCCACAAGGACCATTCCTCTCCGGGTTCCAGTTCCAGACTTTATTATAATCTTGTGGCCCAAGCCAAAGGGTTTCTGTCCAGGAGGAGAGGGAAGAGAGGCCTCTAGGAGACCTTGGCCTTCCGCCTCTGGGTGACCCACAGGAGGAGGGAGAGGGCGATGGTGACGGCTGCCAAGGTCCCAAAGAACAGCAGGTAAGGGAAGGTGCCCTGGAAAGAGAGGTCCGTTAGGAAGACTTTTCTCCTCTTGGGTCAGCCCCCAAAGCCCCCCAACCCCCAAGCCAGAGTCTGCGGGGGGTCTCTGGGGAAGGCCGGGAGGGGGCAGCGCCTTGGCTGCCGCTGGACCTGGCTGGGTCGAGGGTCTGCCTTCTTGCAGAAGTCCTAAATTGGTTGCATTGGAAGGGTCCCTGAGGGTCATCCAGCGCAGCCCCCTACAATGCAGGGATCTTTTTGCCCATCGTGGGGCTCGAAGCTGTGACTCTGAGCCACCAACACAGCTGCAGGGCTGGGGCAGGGCTCCCACAGTTGAGCCATGGGGGGGGGGGCAGCGGCCCTGCATTCCTGGCCTCTGCTGTCTCCCAGCCCCCAGGCACAAAAAGAGCTGCTCTGCTCCCCCGGGACCCTCTTTGCACCCCTCCTCTCAAACACAAAGCCCCCCCACCCTCTGGGGCCAGCTCACCTGGCGCAGGCACTTGTAGCCGTAGTGGGGGCTGATGCAGAGGCACTGGGGCAAGCCGGGGCCGTCCGGGGCACACAAGGAGTCCTTTGGGCACAGGTGGCCTGGAGGAGGAAGAGGACAAAGGAGGGCGACTGTCAGAAGACCTGGGCTGTCTTCTTAATAAGGTCGCACGAAAGAAGAGACCAATCCATCAAGCTTTTCAAGGCTTTAATCTAAACTAATTGCTTTACAAGCGGAACAGGTCGTAAAAACCTCCTCAGTCATCATTATCAGATTCCCGAACTGCTTTGCTTCTGTTCTCCCGCCAGGAAGCGAATCGAGGAGAGCGGAAGCACTTACCGTAGTTCTCCGCTTTTTCCTCTCCCCCTCTTTGTAACGAGGCCTCTCCCTGTTTAGCTGGAGCCTCTCCAGCAACCCCCCTTCTCCACTGCTAGGGCCGGAAGGGGAACTGGAGGAATCCGGCGTTAAGATTGGGGGCTGCTCTCGGTAGCTGCTTAACGTGGGACTGGAGCAAGGATGCAGCCCCTGACAGTGACTTTCCCCAGATCCTGCCCTTCCCAGGCCTCCCTTCACAGCAGGCGAAGGACATTTAAGAAGAATCTGCGGGATCAGGCCAGTGGCCCGACTAGTCCAGCCTCTCGTTCTACAGTGGCCAAATACCCCAAAGAACCTTGGAATCCAGATAGACTGCCTCTGGGACTGGAGGTTGTAGAAGACAGAAGAAAAGCCTGCTGGATCAGGCTAGTCGGGCACCCTGTCCTTACAGTGGCCAAGCAGGTGCAAGCAGGATCCGGCCAGGCTACCAGGGCCAGGCCATGATGTCTCGGAGGTGGAGGCAATGAGAGCACCCCCCCCCCGGGAGCTCCCCAGGGCCTTGCAGGGCTCCCCTCTGTTTCAGCGAGGTCTGAGCCACAGGTCTTGGGCAGGAGAAGCTCCTGGCAGATGCATCTGCCCTCCCCTCCTGCGGCCCTTGGCAGGAACACAAAAGAGCTGCAGCGGCCCTTTCTAGGGTTGTGCCTCGAAGGAGACATGAGGGATTCTGGGATGCCCCTGGACTCTGAACTCCCCTGAGCTCTCTCAGTGTTGCTTGTGCAGCTGGCCTGACCTGAACACCAGACAGACACAGCGCCGTGCCCAAATCCCGGGGGGGGGGGTGTCACTCTCGGCCCTTGAAACCCCTGAATGGTTCAGACCCCCACCCCCCCTCCTGCACCTCAGGCCGTATCTCTAAGAATGCACCATCATGTATTGTCCACCATGAAGAAGGGAGGGCCCTGTCAAGGAAGTACTCCAATGCCCATCGTGTGCCATTCCCGCTCTCCCGATGCAAAAGGGGTGTTGGAGGAGGAGGGGGGTGTCCCTTGGGTGCCCCTTTGTGCTCAGCAAGGCTCCAGTTCCTACACACCAAAACACTGAACTGGCTAAGAGATATCCGGGAGTCAGGTCTTCAGATCTATTTTCGCTGAGGACCCGTCTGCAACTACCATCACGCATGACCATATCTTCCAGCCGGCCTGCAACCGTTCCCTCGTACAAGACTTTGTGCATTCAGTAGAGTACCATTTGCAACATTTTTGCGTATTGCACTACGCTAGGATATTATCATTATTGGCAGTGTTGTGCTATCAGTTTATTAATTGCTTATAAGTGTCTACAGGCTTGGACTTGCACGCTGCACCTTAATGTGTTTATTTTAATGTATTTGATTGAGTAAATTGTTCCGTATATCTATTAGCCAGTTCGGTGTTTTGGTTTTGTTTGATCACAGTCGTTGGAACACCTGATACTTTCTCTTTTTTTTGTATACCAGTTCCTACACACAGCATCACCCTGCAGCTCTTTCACTATGGCAGATATAGGGAGGACTTTGAGGGCTTCCCAAAGCGATGCTCCCTGCGCCCCACAGCTGCCCTGACACCCCCCTTCCACACGAGGCTGCTCCTCCAGCCCCCAAGCAGCCCCGCCCCTGCCCACCCCCTCCATACCAAGCCCCCCTGAGCCGTTGCAGGGGTTCCTCTGGCCGTGGCAGATCCGGCTGCTCCCTCGGATGGTGACGTTGTCCCAGCCTTCGTTGCCTCCCGGGCAGTCCAGCGTCAGGGGCAGAGCTCTGCGGATCAAGGGGGATTTTGAATCTCACCATGTGCAGGACTGATTTCCCCCCAACTATCCCAACAGCAGGACTTGGAAGCCATGTCCCAGGGGCCCTCCCTGCAGCAAGAGGCCACAGGAGCCTCCACTAGGCTGCTGTTTCCCAGGAGGTGGCAGCACCAGGGGGGGCCATCACCCTCAGCCCCGGTTGGCACAGCCCAGGAGCAGCAGAAGCCCCCAGCCCAGCTCTCCCCCCCACTCACAGAGTCTGCAGCTGGGTGAAGCCCCGCAAGGCGTCTTCAGGGAGAGGCTCCAGGGGGTTGTCAGTCAGATCGCTGCATTGAGAAGGAGGAAGCACAGTCAGGAAACGGCCTTATGCAGAGTCAGGCCCGCTGACAGGGGCTCTCCAGGGCAATGGTTCTCATACTTTTTTCTCTGGACCACAGAATAAAAATTTGCTTCGGCTGCACCAACTTTTTAATTGGTAAGAAATACATTGGGAAACGAAAAGAAACTGCTCATAGCAGTTACAGGTAGGTAGCCGTGTTGGTCGAAACAAAATAAAAAAATTCCTTCCAGTAGCACCTTAGAGACCAACTCAGTTTGTTCTTGCTCCTAGCAGTGCTTGATTCATAGCATAGCACCACACCCATTGAGAGCCCCTGCTCCAGGGTTTGGGGCATGAAAGCTTTTACCAGCCCTACTTGCATCTGCCCTCCCCTGAGGTTGAACCTGAGGCCTTCTGCATGCAAGGCACCTGCTCTGCCCCAGGGCTGGAGCCCCTTTGCACCCCCATCCACCGCTTTGCCTCCTGCCAAGGTCTGCTAACCATTTTTGGTGTGGCGCATCACATGGGCGCCCTTGCCCCCTCTGGGACTGGGCTACCAATCCCTAAGGGCAAGTGTATCATGTTGAGGGAGTCTTTCTAGCCTGGAATGGAGCCCAGAAGAACAACCCAGAAAAGGGGGCTGGAATACAAACCTCAGGCACCCTTCCTAATACTTCCCTGTAAAATGGGGCACCAAGACTGTGACTCAACCCTGTTCCAGGGCAGCCTAATCCCTGCATGGCACTACGCGTGAGTAAGCAAATACAAAGCCAAGCAGAGACCAGGACCAGTCACTCCATCTTCCTCTGAGAAGGTGGGGGGAGGACAGGTGACTTCAGGTTAGGACCCACCAGCTGAATCCGTCCCCCCAATCCAGCCTGAACAAAGGAGCCTCAAGAGGGCTTGGGATGCCAGAGAGTTCCACAGGCACCTGGCTGGCCACTGTGAGAACAGGATGCAGGACTGGATGGGCCCCTTTGGCCTGATCCAGCAGCCAGGCTCCTCTGAGGTTTTTATGGACTCACATGACCAAAGCCGTGCTGGCCTCCTGGAAGCTGGAACACAGCTGGTGCAGCGAGCAGTTCCCCAGATCCAGCCTAGAGGACAATGAGAGAGGAGTTAACTGGAGTCCCCAGTCCCTGGAGTTTTGGAGGGGGCATTATTGAATGTTGGGGGTGAAGGGTTAGTTTCTCACAGCAGCAATAATATGGGGCTCATCCCAAACCTCAGCTGCAGAGCTTCACACTTCCATTGGGCCTTTGAAACAGCCTCCAAGCAGGCAGCATCAGGTCACAATCTGTTCCAGGCTTCCAAGCATAGAATGGTAGAGTTGGAAGGGACCCCGAGGGTCATCTAGTCCAACCAACTGCCAGGCAGGCACCCTCCAGATGATCACCATCCCCAGCATCATGCAGCCACGCTGGCGGGGGCTAATAGGGGTTCTAGTCCCACAAATCTGGAGAGCATCAGCAGTGCCGGATTACCAAATAGCCAGAGTGGACACCGGTCTATGGGCCCCACGGCAACGGATCAAAACAATATTGATTTCATCCTGAAATAATTTTTAATTTGGAAGAGAAACTCCCGTTAACTCAGAAGCCTACATCATTGCAGATTCTGACTGCCTAGGGGCCTCCACAGGGTTAATCCAGCACTGCACATCAGGCTGGGGAGGGATGCAGGTTGGGGGCCACCTGAGAGCATCATCTCTTCCCCAAGGGCCCACGAGAGATTTTCTGCCATGCATCCAAGTCCAAGTGGTGATGTGGGATGAACATTTTCCTCTCCCCACCCCAGACAAGACGGCCAATTGTCAAGGGATGATGGGAGTTGTAGTCCAGGAACATCTGGCAGGCGCAACATCTGCTACACTTGCCACTGTGAATGCATTCACATCAGGCGACTGGAGCAGCTCCCCTCCTGCCCCGAATCTAAGGTCAGAGTGACAGGTAACATTTTCCAGGTGACTATCCCTTGGGAGCACACATGACAGGCAGTGGTGCTGTGAGTGTGACCTGGGAGACCAGCGTTCGAATCCCCACTTAGCCATGAAGCTCATTGGATGAACCTGGGACCTGTCTCTCAGTCTAACCCTACCTCACAGGGTTGTTGTGAGGATAAAATGGGGAGGGGAGAACCATGCTGACCGCCTTGAGCTCCTTGGAGGAAAAGGTGGGCTATAAAGAAAATAAATATTTATGCATTCAGTTCTTCAGGCATTTATTTATTAAATGTATATACTGCCCTTCACTCAAGGATAAAGCTACCATTTGCAAAGCTAAGACCCTCGTACCTACGGGACCGCCTCTGCTGGTATGCCCCACGGAGGACCTTAAGGTCCATAAATAGCAACACTTTAGAGGTCCCGGGCCCTAAGGAAGTTAGATTAGCCTCAACCAGAGCCAGGGCCTTCTCAACACTGGCTCCAACCTGGTGGAACGCCCTGTCTCATGAGACCAGGGCCCTGCAGGATCTGATTTCTTTCCGCAGGGCCTGTAAGACAGAGCTGTTCCACTTGGCCTTTGGCTTGAAATCAATTTGATCCCCTCCCCCCTCTTTCCTTTTTTCCTCCTGAGATGTAACTCCTATTTGGGGACTTCCCTGGCATTTTCCCCCAAATAGTTTTGATTTGAGTTCTACTGAAATGAGGCTGCACTTTAATGTTGTTTTTAATTCTGTTTTTAAGCTGTATTTTAATCAACTGTTGTTATACTTGTTGTTAGCCGCCCTGAGCCCGGTCTTGGCTGGGGAGGGTGGGGTATAAATAAAAATTTATTATTATTATTATTATTATTATTATTATTAAGGTCTGGTGTAGGTTCAAATTGGACTGAGGTCTGCATGTTGACACTGCTGCATTGCAGAGGCTTGGACTAGATGACCCCTGGGAGTCCCTTGCAGCTCTACAATTCTATGATTCTAAAACACAGCATACATAGAATCATAGATCCCAGAATGGTAGAGTTGGAAGGGACCCCCAAGGGTCATCTAGTTCAAATTCCTGCGAGGTAGGAATCTCAAGGAAAGCATCCAGGACAGATGGCCATCCGACATAAAATGACACATTAACAGAAAGCAACGCCCCTCCCGGCATGCTGACAGAGCTCAGCGTCTTCATCCCTCCCTCCGTTCAAAGCTGAATCATGTCAGGGAAGGGTCCCGTTTTCAAATACACACGGGCTCCCTCCCGGGCCGGACTCACCCCACCACGGCGGCGGCCTCGCAGCAGCAGCGGCCCCGGACTTGGGCGCCCGGCAGGGAGGCGCACTGGGCGGCCACCGCGGAGTCGTTCCGCACGAGCCCCGGGCAGCAGCCTCCGCCGCACACCTCCGGCAGCCCCGCGCCGCCTCCCGCCGCCTGCGCTCCGGCTCCGGCGGCCAGGCAGAAGCCCAGGAAGGGCAGGACGATCAGCCGCCCCGGGAAGCGGCCGCTGGGCGCAGCCATGATGCGGCACGTGACCCCCGCCCCGGGAGGGGTCACGTGGACGGCCCAGGCTCCCGCCCTTCGATGCGCAGCCTCCCTTGGGCCGGCTAAGGAACGTGCGAAGGGGCGCGCTCTGTGCTGGCTTCACCTCGGAGGAGGAGAGTCGCGTTGCTGGATCGGGACCGCCCAGGCCAGCCTCGTGTTCCTCCCTAAGAAACTCGGAATCCAGATAGACTGCCTCTGCACCTGGAAGCTCCACGAGGGCATAAGAAAGAGCCTTCAGCTGGATCAGGCCAAAGGGGGACCATCTGTGGGAAACCTGCAAGCAGGATCCGAGCACAAGAGCAACTCCCCCCGTCCCCGTAGCTTCCAGCAATTCAGGAGCATTGCTCCCTCTGACTGTGGAGGCAGAGAGTGGCGGGGTATAAATAATAAATTATATTATTATTATTATTATTATTATTAAGCAGAGCCACTAGGGCCAGGGCCTTCTCGGTTCTGGCCCCGACATGGTGGAACGGTCTGCCGCAAGAGACCAGGGCCCTGCGGGATTTGGCATCTTTCCGCAGGGCCTGCAAGACGGAGCTGTTTCGCCTGCCTTTGGGTTGGTTTGAGTTTAACCCTGACGTTTTATTCCTTTGGTTTGTTGGTGGGCTGCTTAAAATGAGGTGGCATTTTAAATTTTAAATTGTATTTTAATTTGCATTTTTAACCGATTGTTTTGTGTTTTGTTGTGGTTTTATGATTGTTAGCCGCTCTGAGCCCGGTCTTGGCTGGGAAGGGCGGGGTACAAATAAAAGTTTATTATTATTATCCTGGCTAGCGTCCACTGACAGCCCTCTCCACCTTCATGATTTCCCCCCAGTCCTCATTTAAAGTCATCCAGGTTGGTGGCCCTCACTGTCTCTTGTGGGAGGGAGTTCCGCAGTTTAACTCTGTGCTGCCTGAAGGAGGCTTTGCTTTCACCCCTCGCCCCTCATCGCACTCTGGATCCTGGCCCACAGATGTTTTGCTCCCAAGTGCATCCCTCCCTCTTCCCTCCGAAGGTGGGTCTTGTGCTACTGCCCCTGTAAAGAGGGTCGCCCCTGCCAGGCACCAGGGGGCACTTGGGCTGCCAGTAAAACTCTGGTCAATGGTCCGCCAGGTGAGCTGGGCTGCAAGGCCTCCCTTGCAAGGACGGAGGTGACAACCAGAAGGTGGAGGCCTGCACTGCAAGCAGGAATCACAGAATCAGAGTTGGAAGGGACCCCCGAGGGTCATCTAGTCCACCCCCTCCAAATGCAGAAATCTCGACTAAAGCATCCGTGACTGGGGGCCATCCACCACCAGGGGCAGAAGTGGAAGCCGGACTTGGGTTCCAATTTGCAGGGAGATGACAATGGGCAGAGATCTGGTGTTTCCTGCGGGATGAGATACTGAGGTTCCGCCTATGGGGGGCGTGTCATCACCTGCCACTTCCTTCTTCATGGCTCTCCTCTCTATCAGGCAACTCTATCACTATAACCCTTCACTTTCCAAAACTCGCTTTTGCCATTCCTCCTCGTGGATTGAAGAAGGGTGAATGTGTGCCAGGATCCAGAGCGGGGGGGGGGGGAGGAATCCTTCGTGCAGCGCAGAGTTAAACTGCGGAACTCGCTGCCACGGGAGGCAGTGATAACCACCAACCTGGATGGCTTTAAAAGAGGACAGGACAAATTCATGGAGGAGGCGAGGACTATCGATGGCTAACAACCCCTGATGGCTTTGCTCTGGCTCCACAGCCAAAAGCAGCAAGGTTTCTGAATCCCAGTTGCTGGAAACCACAGGAGGGGAGAGTGCTGCTCCTGCGCTCGGATCCTGTTCATGCGTTTCCCTTGGGGGCAACTGGGTGGCCAATGTGGGCGGAGGGTCCTGGGCTAGACGGTTCCCCTGCTAGATCCAGCTGATGCAGGGCTTGAAGAGTCCTGCATGGAGCCTCCATTGCCCGAGCCAGTCTACCTTAGAATGGCAGAGCACAAGGGGGGGGGAGGCGCTCTCTTAGGGCAGCCTGGGTGCCACTGTGGGCGCAGGATCCTGGGCCGGATGGGTCCCGTTCGGCGCGATGCAGCAGCTGCAGGGCTGAGGAGTCCTGCATGGAGCCTCCATTGCCCGAGCCAGTCTACCTTAGAGCGGCAGCTGCACAAGGCTCTCGCGTCCGGCTCGCGGGCTTCCCGTTTGGGGACAGGATCGCGGGCCAGCCGCGCGCCCTCCCGCCGCTCCTTCTTCTCTCCGGGGCCGGCGGCGGAGTCTCTCGGCGGGCGAAGGGCTCCTTCTTCCCCGGCGTCATCCTCGAGCGCCGGGCGGAGGCGGCGCCTGTCCTTGGCAATGTCAGCTCCGCCGCGCAGCGCCGTGCAGGCAGCGCGCACTCCGGCCGCGGCGGCGGAGAGGAGGAGGAGGAGGAGGGACCCGGCGGCGGCGGCGGCACGTGGGCGGCCGGAGCAAAGGTCGCTGTCGGCGGGCTGGCCGGGCGGAGAGCGCGCCAGGCGGCCCAGGAAGCGCGATCCCCGGCGGACGCCCGGCTGGTAGGTGCGCGCTCGCTCGCTCGCTCGCCCCGCACGTGGGGAGCGGGCCGGCGGCGGGACGCGTGTTCTTTCTCCCTGCCCCTCTCGGCGCTCCCAGCCCGGGCACAGGGGGGGGGGGTCAACAGGTGCAGCAGCCGCGCTCCCCGCCGAGGCTCCGGGAAGGGGGCTGCTCGGGTGGGGGGTCGCTGGGCTGGGGAGGGCACGGAACTGTAAAAGTGGAAGGGACCCCAAGGGGCATCTGGGGAGCAGGAATCCCGCCCTTGCTGGGAACCAGTCTGGCTTAGTTCCATTCCCCTTCAGAGGGGTGCAGGCAGCGCCGGATTTACTTACAAGCTAAACAAGCTATAGCTTAGGGCGCCTCCCCCCCAAAAAAAATTCACTACAGTATTAATATACTTAATTGTATTTCAGTTCAACAATTACTTTGATAAAAAATACACATTTTGTTCTGTGCAAATGGCTTGAGATACCTATGAGGTCCATAAATGACCATATAGCATCTATTCAACACAAAAAACAGTGACAATTTGTGGTTGACAAAGGACAGCTGGACATAGAAAGGGCCCCATCACCTTCAGGAGCTTAGGGCCACATCAGACCTCAATCCAGCCCTGGGTGGAGGTGGAGGAGAGGACAGGCCTTCTGGCTCCAGGCCACCCCGTCCCCCTTGGGGCACCCCCCCACCCCCCACCCCAGGGGTCTGGGGGCCCGCGTGACACAGCGTGGTCGTCCTGCACCCGGCATGAGGTGCCACACGATGCAAACATTGTGAAGGGGCCCCCCCTTGCTTGCCTGCCACAGAGAGTCGGGCTGGGGGGGGGGGAATGCACCTCTAGCCGCTGGATGCGTGACCCGATCCTAGAATCCTAGAGCTGTAGAGCTGGGCAGGGACCCCCAGCGGTCATCTAGTCCAGCCCCCCCTGCAAGGCAGGAATTGCAGCTCCAGAATCCCTGGCAGGCGGCTGCCCAAGCTCTGCTGAAAAGCCTCCAGGGAAGGAGAGTCAAAGGGGGCTCTTCTTTCCCCATGAAGACCCCACAGCCCTTGTGCAAGATATCAGGAGGATCCCCTTAACAGTATGATCTGTTTGCCTGTGGGGCTGGCTGTGGGGAGGGGAGGGGGTCACTTTTGCTGGAGGGGGTGAGGCAGAGAGATTCCCTGGAGGGGCAGAAATGGGCCCCCCGCGAGTGAGGCTGTAGCTGGTTTCCACCGAGCAGGGGGGTGGGCTGGATGTCCTCCGGGTGCCCTTGCCGCTTTAACATTCTTTATTTGCGACAGCAAAGCTCCGGGTGACTCATTGGAGCCGGGAGAGCCTTCGGGAAGAAGCGGACCCCCAGTGGGCAGGAGGAGGGGAGGCTGCCTTGGCTGCCAGCGCAGAGCAGCCTTGGGTGAGGGGCATGTAGCTCATCCCCCAGGCAGAGTCTCTTTCTCAGCTGGAGCGCTGCAAGTTGCAACGGGGATTGGGGCCACTGTCCTGGGCTATGGAAAATCCCCACTCAGCCGTGTTGCTCCCTGTGAGGTCATGAGTCTCCCTCCCCCCCCCCCCAATTTGGATGGTTGGGGCTCTGAGGCTCAAACGCAGCTCCTCTGATGCTGTCCTTGGGTGAAGGTCAGGAAAACGTAGAGGGGGCCCACAGATGGCAGGGGGCAGCCTGGGGAGCCCACCTTCCCTCCCCCCCAGACCCCCACCCCTCTGGTTTATCTCTGGGGTGCAGGAGAACTGGGCTGGGCTGCCAGTCCCGTCTCGGGGGAGAAGCCGCTCTTCAGCTCTGGAAAATCAGCTGAATGGGGGGGGGGGTGGACCAATTTGCCCGGGTGGGTGGACTTCTGGGAGTGAGGGCAGGGAATACCCTTGGAGCATGTGAAAGACAGGGGAGTCCTGAGGCAAGGGGGCAGCTGGCCACACATACCACCCCTCCTTATTCCTGCCCCCCCCCATCAGCAGTGGAGACCCCTGAATTCAGAGGGCCTTGAGCAGCTTGGCACAGCTGCAGAGAGGAGGGAGGGCCTGGGCTGCGCTTGCAGGGGGGGGCATTGGAGCATTTGCGTGGCTGCTGTGAGGACAGGATGGTGGTCGGGGGGGGGGGGCACTTTGGCCTGATCCAGCTGCAGCCAGACTCTTCTTTGCTTCTTACGCTGCAAGGCCTCAAATGCCGATACTCTTGCAAACGAAATAGGAAGCAGGCACAGCAGCAGCAGCCCCCCCATCCTGCCAGTTTCCCCTCCGGGATCCTGGCAACCCGCCCCCCTTCTCCTGGGCCCCTATCCTGACCCTCAGAGCGGCAGTTCGGCTTTTCTCCTGCTAGGGTCAGACAAGCCCTAGCAAGCCATGGTGGGCCGTAATCCCAGGAACTATGCATTCTGTGGCTCAGTGCCCTGCAGGATCAGTGCCCTCCTGGCTGCGTTGCTCAGCAGCTTCTCCCCCACCCTCCCTAAGTCATTTTCCTCCATGGTATTGTCGTCCCTGCCCCCCCCCCCACCTCTCCTTTGAACTTGCGGCCTGGAGGTCCCCTGACTCCTCAAAGTTTGCCAGTTGTAGAGGCTAATCTCCCTGCCTCCCTCCTGCTTAGATGCTTAATCTCTCACTTAGCTTGGCTGATGATTAAGGAGCCCTTGATGGAAGCAGAGCCCTTGGCAAGAGAACTCGGCCCCTGCTGCTGGCTTTGCTCAACCTGAGCTGCTCCATTGCTGCGCCTAAGGTCTTGCAAGGGACCCAGGTGGCGCTGTGGGTTAAACCACAGAGCCTAGGGCTTGCCGATCAGAAGGTCGGCGGTTCGAATCCCTGCGACGGGGTGAGCTCCCGTTGCTCAGTCCCTGCTCCTGCCAACCTAGCAGTTCGAAAGCACGTCAAAGTGCAAGTACATAAATAGGAACTGCTCTGGCGGGAAGGTAAACGGCGTTTCCATGCGCTGCTCTGGTTCGCCAGAAGTGGCTTAGTCCTGCTGGCCACATGACCTGGAAGCTGTACGCTGGCTCCCTCGGCCAATAAAGCGAGATGAGCGCCGCAACCCCAGAGTCGGACACGACTGGACCTAATGGTCAGGGGTCCCTTTACCTTTTACCTAAGGTCTTGCAACGCACCCGGTGCCTCGGTTTAACCAGAATGTGTTTCTTTGCTAGCCGACGAAGCAGAAGGTCTCCTTTCCCACTCTTTCTCTTCACATGAATCTTTTTTATTGTAAAAATCACAGGCTTGGCGTTGCCGTGTGGCACAGCGCTCTGCCTTCTTAAAATACTTTACAAATATTGGTCACGCCTAGATGAGAATGTGCAGACTGGGAGAATAACAAAGGCTGAAATGCGAGTCTTTCTTATTCTTTTTTGCTCTGTCCCGGGGAAGGCTTCCAAGCCACACAGAGGAGCCTCACTTCTCTTCTTGGGGGGGGGGTGTCCAAAGAGGGCAGCCTGGCAGAGCCCCCTCCTCTCCATGCTGACCCTCATTCCCACCAGGCTGCCCTTGCAGGTCCAGCTTTGAGGGCCTGAGCTCAGATTTCCAGCAGCGCATCCTGCATGTGGGACCCCCACAAATGATCCTTCCCCCCCGCAAGGGGCCTGTGCTGCTCTCCCCACCCCATTGGACTGAGGTCTGTGGGGCTCCCTCCCCATTTCTGCTCAGGCTACCAGGAGCTATTTGAGGCTGCAGTTTCACAACTGGCTCCATCCTGCTGAGTCCCGACATTCTGGGATCTCAAGAATGACCGCCTTCCTCCTCCTGGCTTTATGGGGGCTCCACTCTGTGGACTCTCCGTAAGAGGTTTGCAAACAGAGGCTGGGTGGCCAGCAGTCAGGGATTCTTGAGCTGCAGTTCCCGCATTGCAGGGGGCTGGACTGAATGAGCCTTGAGGGTCCCTTCCGACTCTGCAGTGCTATGATTCTATGAACTCTTCCCAAGCCCCCTCAACAGGGACACCCCCTTTCTCCTTAAATGGCCTCCCCCCCTAACCTGGGCATAGATGGTTCCCTTCCACAGCCTCTAGTGAGAGGCCTGGCGGCCCCCCCTGCCTGCATTCTGAGAGCAAGCAGGGCTGGATCAGGCCCGTTTTCTGTCCCGTGCCTTTTCAGAGGTCTTGGGTTGCTCGATTCTCTTTCCATGTGGATGAGAGGATGTTCTGACACCAACCCTCAGGAAGCACTTTGCCTTGCAAATGTGAGCAGAACATAAGAGAAGCCTGCTGGATCCGGCCAATGGCCCATCTAGGCCAGCATCCTGTTCTCACAGTGGCCGACCAGATGCCCATTTTGGGAACCCCACAAGCAGGATTCGAACACAGGAGCCCCTCCCCCTCCTGCAGTTCCCAGCAACTGGGATTCAGAAGCATCGCTGCCTCTGACTATGGAGACAGAGCAGAGCCATCCTGGCTAATAATAATAATAATAATAATAATAAATTTATTATTTATACCCCGCCCATCTGGCGGGGTTTCCCAAGCCACTCTGAGCGGCTGCCAACAGAATATAAAAACATGATAAAAGATCAAACACTAAAAACTTCCCTAAACAAGGCTGCCTTCAGATGCCTTCTAAAAGTCAGATAGTTGTTTATTTCCTTGACATCTGGTGGGAAGGCATTCCACAGGGCAGGAGCCACCACCGAGAAGGCCCTCTGCCTGGTTCCCTGTAACCTCGCTTCTTGCAGGGAGGGAACCGCCAGAAGGCCCTCGGAGCTGGACCTCAAGTGTCTGGGCTGGACAATGGGGGGGGGGAGACGCTCCTTCAGGTCTACTGGGCTATCAACAGCCCTCGCCTCCTCCATGAATTTGTCCAACCCTCTTTTAAAGCCATTGAAGTTGGTGGGCACCCCAGCCTCCTATGGGAGGGAGTTCCACTGTCTAACTCTGCGCTGTGAGAATAAAGCCTTTCTTTTGCCCGTCTACAAGTTCTGGTGTTACGAGAGAGGAAGAAGAGCCTTTCTCCCCCACCCCTCCCTCCAGGCCAGGCGTCATGTTCTAAACTTCCATCGCATCTGCTCCTACTTGCCTCTTCTCTCAACTGAAACCCCCAAATGCTGCTTTTCCTGGGCTGGGCTGCTTCTCCTGGCGGCACCCCCCACTGCGCCCTCGGCACTCGGAGGCTGCTCTTGGGTGGCTCTGGCTGTGTGCTTTGGCCCTGGGTGCTGCTGCCCCTGGGGTGCTTCTCCGAGTCCTCCCTGCCCCCTTGCTGGGAAGGCCTGGCTCCCCCTGCCAAAAGCCCTCCGGGCCGCGAAGATTGGCAGCCAGCGCTTGCCTCACTTGGGGTCCTGCCAGAAGTCTCTGCTCACTCCCTCTCTGCCTCGCAGTCCTTGAGACGGGGAGATTAGCAGCGGCGGCCGAGCGAAGGTCTGCTGCCTCCCAGAGCTGGGGTGTCTGGAGGGGGTGCCGGCTGGGTCACGCGGTGCTGGGTCCTTGGGCTCATTCCTCCCTCCCTCCCTCTCTCTTCCAGATCGCCTCGCCTGGGTCATGGCAGCTGCAGCGGATCCCCGGCAGCGAGGCCACCGCTGAGCAGGCTGGTGATGAGCCGGCGCCCGGTTTTGGCAAGGCAGGCTGAGTGGTTGGAGCCGGCTTTCAGCGCAGGGATCCCTCCCGCGATGGCCAAGGGACAGTGAAAGCCCCTCGCCCTCCAAGAGGCTCCTGAGAGCCGGCGCCTTCTGGGGCAGCCATGCCGGCGTTGACATTTGGCGTGGCCGACTACGCCATCTTCGTCCTGCTGCTGGTCTTCTCGGCCGGGATCGGACTCTTCTACGCCCTGAGTGGCGGCAAGCAGAGGACCACGCAGGAGTTCCTGCTGGCCAACCGCAGCATGGGCTTCTTCCCCGTGGCTCTCTCCCTCCTGGCCACCTTCCAGTCGGCCGTGGCCATCCTGGGGGTGCCCTCCGAGATCTACCGCTTCGGCACCGAGTACTGGTTCCTGGGGTGCTCCTACTTCCTGGGGCTCCTCATCCCGGCTCACGTCTTCATCCCCGTCTTCTACCGCCTGCGCCTGACCAGCACCTACGAGGTGAGGGGCAGCGGGTGGGGAGCCTCCCTGGGTATGTTAAGGGTCTCCTTGGAAATGGGAGATGGGATCAGAATTGGACCCACGGCCCTCTTCCCTCGGCGTCTGTCTCCCGCTGCAGCCGGCACCGAGGCACAAAGCGCGGTGCTCTTTTAGTGTGGTGGCATCGACACTGTGGAACTCCCTGCCTCTTGAAAATCAGGCTTCATTGCACTCTTTTCGGCACCTGCTAAAAACATTCTCTTTTTATATATATATAAATTTATTTATTTGGTGTTTTAAATTACAATTTTACAGAGCTGTATCAGACATAAATTATAAAAACAAGATTCCAAGGAATCTCCTGGACTTCCATCCTCCCCTTTGTGGGTCCTATTATTTATCATTTCCTTCTGCATCTTGTATGATAGTCCAAATCTTTTACATCTCCATTGTATTCAGAATTCCCCCTTAAACTACAAGTGATATTCCAATCCTACCAACAAAATATTATCACTTAGACAAGTCTGTTCAGACGTCTGGAAAGTTGGTCTGTTTTTATTTTGTTGTTGTTTTAACTTTTTGAAAGTCTTACATTGTCGGTGTTATTCATTCTTCTTGCTAACACTTTTATCGCATTATCTTCTTGGGAAACCGCCTTGAGATGTTTTCTGCCAAGTCGAGTCCTGCAAGGAGCCCCACTGGGAGGCTGGCAATTGGGGGTCTCTGGCCATCCCTGGGGTCCTCCCCTCTTCTCAATTGGTGGTGGGTGGGTGGGGGTCAGGAATGCTGCCCCAGGGGTCCTTGGGAACCATCTTGCGTGGCTCCGGCCCTCCCACCCACAGGGCAAAGGCTGTGCCTGGAAGCCAAGCCATATTTGCTCTCTGCCATACTGACACCCCCCAATTCTCTTTGTCGCCCCCACCCAGTACCTGGAGCTGCGTTTCAACAAGGTCGTGAGAGTGTGTGGCACTGCCACCTTCATCTTCCAGATGGTGAGTACAGAAAACCACCCTGGTCTCTCTGCCTCATCAGTCGGGGGGGGGGGGAAGGAGGCCTCTCCTTTTTAAGCTTCTGCCACGAACTCCCAGTCCTCCTGCTTAAAGCCGCCCTCCCTATTCTTTCTTTCTTCCTTCCTTCCTTCCTTCCTTCCTTCCTTCCTTCCTCTCTCCCTCCATCCCTCCCTCCCTCCCTCCCTTCTTTCCTTCCTTCCTCCCTCCCTCCCGCTTCCTTCTTTTCCCACCCCATGGGGTTTCCCCCCCCCCCTGCCTCAGCCCTGGAGCTCAGTGGGAGGCGCAGAGCAAGTCCTTCTCTCTCAGCCTGGCCTCCCTCACAGGGCTGTTGTTGGGCAGGTGGGGGAGGGAGGGAGACCCAGAGACCCTGGGAGGGGCAGGGGGATCAAGGTCAGGATTCTCCTCTGGAGTCGGCTTCCCCCACTCCTCCGGCATGTGGGGCTGTTGTCCGTTGTACGCTGCTCCCCATCCTCCGATCTCACAACACAAAAAGGCCCCGTGGGGTCCAGTTCACAGTGGGGCTGCTTTTCTCCCCACAGGTGGTGTACATGGGGGTCGTCCTCTACACCCCAGCGCTGGCTCTCAATGCAGGTGAGGAAGTGGCCCTGATCCGGGGGGGGGGGCAAGGCTTTTTTGCGCTGCAGGCAGCTGGAGCATTTTGGGGGGTCTGGGGGCAGGGAAAGTGGGCAGTCTGGACCCAGCCCCCCCCCCACTTGGCTGGCGCAGGGGGTGGGACCCAGGCATCCGGGGAAGGGGGGTGTCTGATGCTGGGCTGCTGCTCTCGAGGGGCAGGCCCTGGGCCCCTCAGCCCCTCCCTGAGGTCTCTTTCTTGCTTGCAGTGACCAACTTTGACATCTGGGCCTCTGTGCTGACCATTGGGCTGGTCTGCACCCTCTACACCTCCCTGGTGAGTAGGGACCCCTCAAGGGGCAAGGGGGCAGCCGGAGCCCACCAAAGATTCTCCCCTGACCCCACACACACTTCTGGGCTGCAGGAGGTTGTGGGCTCCACAGGGCCCCCAAAGAGGGCAAATTCTTAACCACCGGCCATGAACAGAGTGGCCCCTGATTGGGGGTTGGCTAGATGGCCCTTGGGAGTCCCAACGCCGCAAGTCTATGATTCTGTGGTGGGGCTGGAGGTGCGAGTGGCCACGCAGAGCACTGGGGGGTCCGTCTTCCCCATCCCCTCTCGCAGTCCCTGGGCCCCTTCTCCTGTCTGGTGCCCCTGGGTGGCTCCTTGCCCCCTTGTTCCCATAAGCCCATCCCCAGCGCCCCTCACCCTATAAAATGCATGGCAGTGTTCAGATGGGCAGGTTATGAATAATAAATCATTATCGTTACTATTATTATATTTTATTTTATTATTATATTTTATATTATTATTATTATTATTATTATTATTATTATTATTATTATCAGTTTGCACTCCCTACTAAGGAAGAGAATGACACGAGAAATTCCAAAACAGCAAAAATTAATTCTGCGCTTATTCAAAATCCCATTGAAACCACAGAATGGATGGACTTGACCCAGGGCAGCCGGATATTCCGGGACCCCTTCAGCGCTCTCCTTTCACCCCTTTGCCTCTTAATCCCATTGCCTCCCCCCCCCGGGGGCCAGGACCACCCACTGTGGAAACCGTGGGCCGAGCCCAGCCGTGCCATCGCCCCGAATGTTGCCCCCCCTTAACTGCCCCCTCCTTCCCTTTGCAGGGCGGCCTCAAAGCTGTGATCTGGACGGACGTTTTCCAGACCTTTGTCATGTTTGCAGGCCAGGTGGCCGTGATCGTGGTGGGCACCGTCAAAGTGGGCGGCATGGAGCGCGTCTGGCAGCTGGCGGCAGAGAAAGGCAAGGTGTCGGGCATCGAGTAAGTCGGGGGGGCAGGTGGGGGGAGGGGCGGAGGGGGGGCTGGTCCTTCCGTCGGCTGCCCTGCTGCTGCCTTTGGGCGCCCTGCGGGATGGGCCCAGGAGAAGCCAGAATCCGGGCCCCAGAGCCCATGGCCTTAGAGCCACGGGTGCGGATCCTCCCCTCTGCACAAGGCAAGCACACGGGGAAAGGATCGAGGGGCCTTGGTGGACCACAAGCTGAACATGAGCCAAGAGGGTGATGCAGCAGCAAAGAAGGCCAATGCTATTCCAGGCTGCATCTACAGAAGTCAAGTGTCCAGATAATAATAATAATAATAATAATAATAATAATAATAATAATAATAATAACAGGTAGATAGCCGTGTTGGTCTGTCATAGTCGAAACAAAAATAAAAAAATCCTTCCAGTAGCACCTTAGAGACCAACTAAGTTTGTTCTTGGTATGATACCAAGAACAAACTTAGTTGGTCTCTAAGGTGCTACTGGAATAATAATAATTTATTATTTATACCCCGCCCATCTGGCTGGGTTTCCCCAGCCACTCTGGGCGGCTTCCAACAGAATATTAAAATACAATAGTCTATTAAACATTAAAAGCTTCCCTAAACAGGGCTGCCTTCAAAAAGTCTGGTAGTTGTTTTTCTCTTTGACATCTGCTGGGAGGGCGTTCCACAGGGCGGGTGCCACCACCGAGAAGGCCCTCTGCCTGGTTCCCTGTAAGTTGGCTTCTCGCAGGGAGGGAACCACCAGAAGGCCCTCGGAGCTGGACCTCAGTGTCCGGGCAAACCAATGGGGGTGGAGACGCTCCTTCAGGTCTACTGGACCGATAAGGGGAAATCCTAGTCCCACTCTATTCTGGAATACTGTGTCCAGTTCTGGACACCACAATTTAGGAAGGATGTTGGCAAGCTGGAAGGTGGGCAGAGGAGGGAGACCAAGATGATGAAGGGTCTGGAAGCCAAGCCTGATGAGGAACGGTTGAAGGAGCTGGGTATGTTTAGCCGGGAAAAGAGGAGACTGAGAGGAGATAGGAGAGCCATCTTCAAATATCTCAAAAGGTTGTCACATGGAAGAGGGAGCAAGCATGTTTTCTTCTGCTCCGGAGGGCAGGACTCGAACCCATGGCTTCAAGTTACAAGAAGGGAGATTCTGACTAACATCAGAATCCCTTGGAAGGAGGTGGTGGACTCAGGGATACTTGAGCTGCAATTCCTGCCTCGGGGGGGGTTGGTCTAGATGACCCTTGGGGCTCCCTTCAAACTCCACCATTCTCTGCTCCCCTTTCCTCCCCAGCCTGAACCCCGACCCTTACGAGCGGCACACCTTCTGGACACTGGCCTTTGGGGGCGTCTTCATGATGCTATCTCTCTACGGGGTCAACCAGTCTCAGGTCCAGCGATACCTCAGCTCTCGCTCGGAGCGGCAGGCTGTGCTGTGAGTGGGGGCGCCGTGGGGCAGGGCGGGGTGCTTGGGAGACATGGGGCTGAGTGCCACAAACCTTGATCCCCTCTGGAAGCAGGAACGGGGGGAGCTGGGAGGAGGCTGGGGGTCAGCCTAAGGGTGTCCTGTGAGACAGAGCTATGGGGTGCTTCTAACCTCTTTCCCTGTGAGCAGAGGACGCTGGGCCAGATTTGCCTCCTTTGGCCTGATCCAGCAGCCTCTTCAGATGCCCTTGTGGAACCTCCAGCTCCAGAGGCAGTCTATCTGGATTGCAAGCTCTTAGGGGCCTTTTGGCCACTATGAGAACAGGATGCTGGACTGGATGGGCCTGATCCGGCGGCCAGACTCTTCCCTACCTCTTTCTTTCCCCCCTCCCTCCAGGTCTTGCTACGCTGTCTTTCCCTGCCAGCAGCTGGTCCTCTGCCTCAGTTGCCTCACCGGCCTGGTGATGTTTGCTTACTACCAGGAGCATGAGCTGAGTCCGGAGCAGAGCAGTGCCTCCTCGGATCAGGTGGGTCAGGCGCTTGCCCCCTCAAAATCCCAGAGAGGCATTGCTGCTGCCAGTCAGTGTTGGCAATACTGTTACACAAAAAATTGGAGCGGGCTTTTGCAGCCCAGCTCCCCATCAAGGGACCCAGTACCCCCTAAGTCCGTTATCGATCAGAGAAGAACGGGTGGCGTCTCTGTCCCAGGAGCTGCCCCAGATTATCTTCGCGGGCCGGCTCATTTTTTTGGGGGGGGGCAACTGCCCTCCCTGACTTGCCTCCTGATTTGCATCTCTCCCCCCACTCAACTTTGCAGGTGGTCCTCTACTTCGGGGTTTTTTTAATTATTATTTTTATTGAAATTTTCCAACAAAAGTTACCATAATACTAAAAAAACAAAAAACAAAACACAAATTGCATTTTACATTTCTATTCCTGCCCCCCTCGGCTTCCCCCAACTTCTCTTTCTGGTTTATCACTTATTCATTTCTTCTGCATGTAATTTTCTATACCTTATATATTGAAATTGAAAGCGTACCTGATTGACATATTCTTAACGTTTTACCCTCATATTTATATTTTCTATTTACCATCTTTCCCCCTTTTTAAGACACCGTCTTATAATTTTTCCCCCTCAAAAAAACACAGGGTGGCTTATTTTCGGGGGATGTCTTATTTTTATTACGTCAGTATGGTACAGTACAGCCTCCCCCTGCGCGCTGAGCAGGCGGGGCAGAACTCCGCAAGAGGCGCGTTTCCCCCCCGTGCCTCTCGCTGGTTTGCTGGCTCCCTGCGCACGCAGGAGGGGCTGAGGAGGCGACGGGAACAATGGCGGCACCATGGCTTACTTTTCGGGTACGTCTTACTTCTCACAAAGGTAGAAAAACCCTGCCATGGCTTACTTTATGACTACGTATTAAAAAAGGGGAAACAGGGTATATTTGTTAATTGTGTCTTAATCAAATCCTGCAAGTGAGTTCGTTTCAGCACATTGTTTCTGTATATACATCCTAAAAGGTTCCCCATCTTTCTTAAAGTCCCAATTGTCCTTATCTTGAAGTCTCTCCGTCCACTTCGCCATTTCCGCGTATTCCATCAACTTTTCTTTCGTTGGTATTTCATCGCTTTCCCATCTTGGAGCTAATCAAATACTGGCTGCTGTTGTCGCTACATAAAGAGATTCTTCTTGTCTTTTGGTCAATCTTGCAGATGGTCCTCTACTTCGTCATGGATGTCTTGCGGGAAGTGCCCGGCCTCCCCGGCCTCTTTGTGGCTTGCCTCTTCAGCGGCTCCCTCAGGTGAGCTCAGCAGGCAGCCAGCCCTTCCTTCCTTGGGGATCATGAGGACTAGAGCCCTTCATTATTCCCACGGAAGGACCAGAGCGCAGGGCTTCGCACGCAGGCTCTGCCAGGTTCGGTCCCTGCCAGCAGCATCTCCAGGGAGGGCTGGGGGAAAGGACCCAGGAGGGCTGCTGCTGCCAGACAGTGTCGACAGTACGGAGCCTGTGTTCCTGCTTAGATCTTCCTTGGGAAACATGAGGACTAGAGCCTCGTGTTTATTTCCAGGGAAGTGCATTGCATCTCCTGGGAGGGCTGGGAGAAAGAGGGGCTCTGCCCAAGGGGCTTCCTCTGCCCCCTTCCCTTCGGCTGACCCCCCCCCCCCGCTGTGTCTCTTCTCTCGGCAGCACCATCTCCTCCGCCTTCAACTCCTTGGCCACCGTGACCATGGAGGACCTGATCCGCCCTTACGTGGCCACCATCCCCGAAGGACGGGCCACACTCTACTCCAAGCTCCTAGGTGAGCTGCCCCTGGGGGGCTGGGGGAGCCGGAGGAGAGGGGTTGGGGGGCAGGTAGCGTCCCAGTGCCCCCAGCTCCAAGGCCCCTCCCTCTCTGGGGACCTGACTGGACCCCCTTCTCTCCCCAGCTCTGGCCTACGGACTCCTCTGCCTGGGCATGGCTTACGTCTCCTCCACGATGGGTTCGGTGCTGCAGGTAAGGGGTCAGGGGAGGAGGCAGCCGGGGAGGGAGGAGCTAGGTTTGGAGGTGGCGCACGTTGATTTTTTGAAATAATAAATGGGAGTTGGGCTGGATGACCTTTGGGGGTCCCTCCCAACTCTACGGTTCTATGATTTTCTCCCCCCTTAGGCTGCCATCAGCATCTTTGGCATGATGGGGGGCCCTCTGCTGGGAGTCTTCTGCCTGGGCATGTTCTTTCCTTGTGCCAATTCCGTGGTGAGTATTGCTGTTTTTTGGGGGGGGTGTTAGGAGCTGTTGCCTCACCCCTCTTTCTCTGGGGTCAGGAGCCTTCCCTTCCTCTTCCCACGCTCCAAAGGGGGCGGCCAGCGATGCAACAGGCAGAATAGCTGGTGGGGTTTTTTCGTGGGGGTGGCTTGGCCTAGCTTGCACGGGGGGGGGGGGGGCGGAATCCCCTCCCCACTCTCTTCCTCGCAATGGGATCCTGGCTCCGCCCAAGGCAGACGTAGACATAACATTTTAGAAGGACAGGAAGAAGTACCAGGGACAGAATAATCGTCACACACAGGAGGAATAAGGATATAGTTTGAATGCTTCACCTATAGATTTATAAATCATTTAATGTGTCAAAACGAATGGATGTTGTTAATATCACAGTTGTTGTATAAGGGATTATGATTTCGACTGGAATGTAATTGAGATGGACAAGATTTTAAGACGCAGAAACAAAGCAACATCATCAAACCATCCATTCTAGTACGTGGAGGGCCCCCTAAATTATATAATTTGGCATCTGAATGATTGGGATTAGTCATTGTCTTATAATTTGGCACTGTTATAATGAGGCTGCCATTGGATTATTGCAATTGAAAACTCATAAAAATTATTGTCCAAAAACACCCTCTCTTCCTCCTCCTCCTCCTCCTCTCCCTGTTCTTCCTCAGGGGGCCGTTACTGGCTTGGCTGCCGGCCTGGCCATGGCGTTTTGGGTGGGCATCGGGAGCTGGGTGGCCAACCAGGTGTCCGTGCCCCCCGGGACGGGCGTCCCCCAACTGGACGGAAACCTCACGACGGCCGTCATGACGACGCTGCAGACCTTGACAACGACCCCCCAGAGGTAACGGGGAAAGGGACATGGGGGCCCCAGGAGGCAGTGGGGGGGGGGCTGTGTGTGTGTTTAGGTAGAGCTTCCTATTATTTATGACATTCCTATCCCACCCTTTTCCTCCAGCATCTCTTTGAGGGGCTCAGCGGTATTATTAGTAATCATATTATTTATCCCACTTAGGAAGCCCCTCGAAGCCATTTCATATTGCAATAGAAACCACACGGAAAGGCAATTGCATCTAAAACGCAATTTCAGTTTAAATCTCAGTAGCTATTGGGATAAGAAATCTCCCCTTAGAAGGCTTCCTGAAAGAGGAAGAGGTGCCGTAAAGACGAGAATCATAGGATTGTAGGGTTGGGAGGGACCCCTAGGGTCATCCAGTCCAGCCCCGCCTGCACTGCAGGACTGAAAAGAGAGACGGTGCCTGTCTGATGCAAACTCAATCTTTTGGTGGGGCAGCACCTGCACTCTGGAACTCCCTGCCTCTTGATATCAGGCAGGTGCCTCAACTGTCCTCTTTCCGGCGCCTGCTGCCAACGTTTCTGCCTTTTGCTGCAGGGTGACGGGGCTGCGCAAGTTCTACAACCTGTCGTACCTGTGGTACAGCGCGCACAACTCGACCACCGTCATTGTGGTGGGGCTGCTGGTCAGTCTCCTCACAGGTAGGTTGGGAGTACGGGCAGCACTTGGTTTCGTGGTCACCCCACAAGGTTGGACGTCAGAAGATTCAGGACGGAGGAAAATTGAAAGGACTTCTTCCTGCAGCTTATCGTTAACCTACGGAACTCCCTCCCTCAGGAGGCAATGAAGGCCACCAACTTGGATGGTTTTCAAACGGGATCAGGCCAGTTCACAGAGGGGAAGAGGGCTCAGGAGGGCTCTGCTCTGCCTCCGTGGCCAGAGGCAGCAATGCTTGTGAATCCCAGTTGCTGGAAACCACAAGGGGGGAGAGAGTGGCTCTTGGGCACGGATCCCATAATGGGCACCTGGTTGGCCACTATGAGAACAGGAGGCTGGACCAGGTGGGGCCCCGGGCCCTTCAGAGGTTCTTACGCCTGGAGGACCAGAGCTGCCCAAGTCAGAAGAGGCAAAGGGGGCGGGGTCTGGGGTCTGGGTGGGTATTCTGCACCCAGCGAGCCAGGGGGCGAGGCCTTGGGGATCTCTGCCCTCCCCTTGCCATTGCAGACCAGTGGCCTTCAGCAGAAGGGGGTGGAATCCTTATTTCATTCCTCTTAGACTAGAACAGAATAAATCTTTATTGTCATTGTCCCCTTGCGGGAGACAACGAAATTCCTCGGTTGCTATATCAACTCAAATAAGGCACTCCACATAATTTAAAAAATACTGATAAACACAATACAATACAGGACAATATAACAAGTAAAATAAGATGACTTCAGAGTCCAGAGTTTCCATTTAAGGCCAAAATTGCTCTAGGAAAGAAGCCACCACCAGCATTTTATAGCGGCGGGGGGGGGGGGGTCAAGCCTCACTAATAAATGTATAAAAGAAGCCTGGAGTTGGGGGCATGGAAGGCAGAAGGGTGAGGGGGGGGGCGGGGGCCCTTCCAACCAGCACCCTTTGTCAGCCTTTGCTTTGCCTTGGCATTCTGCCTGGCACCTGGGTTCATGCCACCCTGTGGGTGCCTGGGGCTGCTTCTCCTGGCTGCGTCACGAGGGGGTGTGATGCTGCTGGAACCCAGTGACG
This sequence comes from Darevskia mixta, assembly GCA_034641385.1. NCBI lineage: Eukaryota > Metazoa > Chordata > Lepidosauria > Squamata > Lacertidae > Darevskia > Darevskia mixta. The sequence continues at coordinate 1,927,985 of JAWWNH010000142.1, read as the reverse complement.
CTGCCTTCTTCCCCAGGCCCCACGCGGGGGGAGGACGTGGACCCCCGGACCATCTTCCCTGTGCTGCCCCGCCTGTTCTGCTGCTTGCCGGCCAGGTACCGAGAGAAGCTGCGCTGCGGGGTCTGCAGCCCCCCAGAGGTGAGCTCTTCTGCGTGCCCCTTGAGTGGGGGGGGGAGCTCTGGGAGGGGGCAGGCTGGGTAAGGCCATGCGCCTCCCATGCGCTTTGGAGCCCTGAGGAAGCGCACAGAGGGGGGTTGGAGCAAAAAAAGAGGGGCTGCGAGGAGCTCCAGAAAGACCCCTCCAAACTGAGGAAGGGGCGCTAAAGCAGCAAATGCAATTAAGGGTCAGCAAGGGTGCAGTTTAGCATCCTGGGGGAAGGGGGCAAGCGGGGGCCGTAGGATCCTGTACTGGGCCGGTTGTTGTTCAGCGTCTTTATCAATGACTTGGACGAAGGAATCGAGGAGATGCTCCTCCAATTTGCAGATGGGGTAGCTGATGCCACAGAAGTCAGAATCAGAACTCAAAGTGGAGAACTGGGCACAAGCTAACAAAATGAATTTCAATAATGACAAATGTCAGGTTCTGCATTTAGGCAGAAAGAACCAGATGCACAAATATAAGGTTACCATTATTATTAGATTTATATATCGCCCTCCATGACAAAATCTCAGGGCAGTTCACAAGGTGAGGGGCACCTGCCTTACTAGCAGTACATGGGAAAAGGATCTGGGAGTCTTAGCAGACCGCAAGCTGAACATCAGTCAACCATCTGATGCAGCAGCAAAAAAGGCTAATGCTGTTCTAGGCTGCATCAACAGAAGTCTAGTGTCCAGATCAAGGGAAGGAATAGTCCCACTCGATTCTGCCTTGGTCAGGACACACCTGGAATACTGTGTCCAGTTCTGGGCACCACAATTTAAGAAGGATGTTGACAAGTTGGAAGATGTAGAGAGGAGGGCAACCAAGATGATCCAGGGTCTGGAAACTAAGCCTGATGAGGAACAGTTGAAGGAGCTGGGTATGTTTAGCCTGGAAAAGAGGAGACTGAGAGGAGATAGGAGAGCCATCTTCAAATATCTCAAGGGCTGTCCCATGGAAGAGGGAGCAAATTTGTTTTCTCCTGCTCTGGAGGGTAGGACTCGAACCCATGGCTTCAAGTGACAAGAAAGGAGATTCTGACTCAACATCAGAAAAAACTTTCTGGCCGTAAGAGCTGGGGCTCAGTTTCATTGGAGGTTTTGAAGCAGAGGTTGGATGGCCATCTGTCAGGGATGCTTTAGCTGAGATTCCCGCGTTTCAGGGGGCTGGACTAGATGACACTTGAGGTCCCTTCGAACTTTAAAATTCGATGGTTCTGAGCGATGCAGATTGTTCTGCTGGTGCAGGAAAAAACCCATCCCTAGAGTGTCTTGGGTGGCCAGAGTTTGACTTGTGCCATCTCTCTCTCTCTCTCTCTGCCCAGGACAGAAACTGCTCAGAGCCTGTCCCCCTGGCTGTGGAGAAGACCAGCAATGGGCTGCTGAATGGGCTGCCGGAGGGCCTGCCCCTTGGGGGGGACGATGAAGGAGAGGAGCCCCCCGGGGAGGGGGTTGCCCGGCCAGGCGGAAGCCACAGCTACATCCTGCGGGAGACAGCCCTCTGACCTGGACGGTGGCAGCAGGCAGGCGGGGGGGCTTGGCTCTGTTCCGAGAGAGGATGCCCCCCCCCCAGGGGGAAGGGGGTCCCAGACCCTCCTTGGGGCCACCGTGCGCCGCTCTGCACTGGGTTCTGGATGAGTCCCTGCTGTTGCAGCACTGGAGGGGGGTCAGGCCCAGGTGATGGAGCAGACCTCTCCTGCCGCTCCTTCTCTTGCCATATTGTGAATGTGCCAATCTCTTAAGTGTGGGTGGGGCTATTGCCCCCCCATAACTCAAGCACTACTGGGCGAGGCTGGAGTTTCTGTGTCCTCCTGCCACCCAAACACCCTCAGAGCCCTCCAGCCCACTCATCAAAGAGACCTCACCAAAGAAGCACCCCTTGACCTTCAATGGGGTGGGGGGCTACCCTCTCATTCCACTCCCCCCCCCCAATCTGCTGCAGAGCTTCTTTGGCAAGAAGCAGCCCTTTCCACCAAGTTGGGGGGGAGCAGGCTTAACCCTGTTCCAAAGTCCTGCCTACCAGTGGGGGGAGCACAGACATTCCTTCATCTCAGCGGCTCCCGCTGCCTTGAGGGCAGCCCCTCTGCCCGCTCGTGGGCCTCGTCTTCCCCTCTCATTCCCTGTACCCCATGTTGTGCTTCTCTGAGCAGTTCTGTTTTCCCGGTTCCTTGCCTTTCTGACGATGCTCAGCGAGGATTTTGGCTGCTGTTAATAAAAACGGTTCTTGTTGCTGCTGGTTGCTTCATGGGCGGAAGCTGGGCGTTGGGGGAGCTGGGTTCTAATCCTGCCTCTTGGAAGACGTTGGGGCTCTGCGTATGTGGGGCCCGTTGTTGTGTCTGCTGGAACTTATTTATTACACTTATAACCCCCCTTTGCTCCCAAGGAGCTCAATGTGGAGCACACCATTCTCCCCCCCCCCTCCTAATCCCCACAACAACCCTGTGAGGTAAGCCAGGCTGAGAAAAATACAGAGACTGGCTCCCAAGGTCACCCAGTAAGATCCCAGTTCAACACTCTACCCACTACTCCATATTGCCTCATGCAAACAACAGTCAGGGATGCAGGGGGAGGGGGGAACCTGGAAATTACAGGCTGGTTCGCCCCAGGAAACAGGAAGAAGGGAGTGTCCAGCACCTTGGGAAGAAGATTAGATAAATGCATGGAGGAGGCTGTGGGTGGAAGCTGGCCAGGAAGGCTCTGCTCTGCCTCCACAGTTGGAAGAGCGTGGCTCTTCTGCTCGAATCCTGCCTGCCCGCCTCTGCGAGAACAGGATTCCTGCATTGCAGAGGGTTGGACTAGATGACCCGCAGGCTCCCTTCCACTCTGCAGTTCTAGGATTCTGTGTCCAGATGGTTCCCCTTGGGCCGGATCCAGCAGCCAGACCCTTCTGTGCCAGGTGACAAGAGGTATCAAGGCAGCTGCTGCTGCTGCTGTTTACTCCTGGGTTTGGGGGTCTCTGGCAGGGCTGCGACGATCGGGACTTCCATCTTCGGGAAACTCAGGCTGGGGAAAATTTGGGAGGCAGTGTAGAAGCAAGGGTGTCTTCAGAGCTTTGCAGAGAGAGCAGTAGCTACCTGTGACCCTCTGGGTTTTCCTGCAGCCATGATTGCCCTAGCGCAACACTTTTGGGGGTTTCGGATCCCAAATTTGGCCCATCTCCTGCTTGGCCCATCGCCTTCAAGCAGCACAGAGTTCAAGGAGAGCAGCCAGAATGAGCTTGTCTAGAAGCCAAGCCTTATGAGGAGCGGTTGAAGGAGCTGGGTATGTTTGGGCTGGAGAAGAGGAGACTGAGAAGAGATAGGGGAGCCGTCTTCAAATATCTCATGGGTTGTCACATGGAAGAGGGAACAAGTGTGTTCCCCCCTGCTCTGGAGGGTAGTACTCGAACCCATGGCTTCAAGTTACAAGAAGGGAGATTCCGACTAAACATCAGGAAGAACTTTCTGATGGTAAGAGCTGTTTGACAGTGGAGAATGGACTACATTTGAAGGTGGTGGACTCTCCTTCCTTGGAGGTTTTTAAGCAGATTGAATGGCCATCTGATCTACTTTAGATTGCTGCATTGCAGGGGGTTGGGCTAGATGACCCCTGGGGGTCTCTTCGACTCTACGATTCTTTAAAACTATGGAACTTCCTCCCAGATGCCCATTTTGGGAAACCCACAAGCAGGATTCGAACACGACAGCCCTCTCCTGCCCTTTCCAGCAACTGGCATTAAGGAGCCTTGCTGTCTCTGACTGTGGAGAACAGAGCAGAGCCATCGTGCCCTAGGAGCCATCAAGAGTCCTCCCTGAATTTGTCCTCTTTTAAAGGCATCCAAGCTGGTGGCCATCGCGGCCTCCAGTGGCAGTGAGTTCCATAGGTTAACGGCATGAAGAAGTCCTAGCAGCAGCTCTGGAGGCCTCGCCTTGGTGCCCCCCATGCCAACCCCCCATGCTCCTCTGCCCCCTTAGCCACTCTTCCTGGCTCCTGCTCTGGGCCCTTAAGCTGGGGGGGAGGGAGGGGGTGGCTCAGCTGCTGGGCGGCTGAGCCAACTTTTCCTGGGAACATAAACGCCAATTCACCCCTAAAAATAGCTCTTGTCTGGGAGCAGCTGGAGTTTTGCAGGGCTGGGGTGACCCCTCTTTCCACGGACCTTTGAGGGTCCTGCCTGCACCTGGAGGAGGACTGCGAAAGCTCGTTAGCTCGCTCGTTAGGGCAGGCTTTGGTCCGGGGCCAGGGTGGATTTATGAGCTCGGCCTTGGCCCCAGCCCCTTTCCCAGAGAAAAACGGACCAGGCTGCCTTCCCTCTCCCCCCAAGCGGGAACTTGAAGCCGGAGCTCCCCAGGCAGCCCCTGCCAAATGGCGGTCCCCCCCCCCATGCCTCCCATGGGGTTCTTCCAGAAGAAATGATGGCTCAAGGCTGCCCAGACCCCCTCCTCAAGGACCCAGAGGATCCACCCCAATCTTCTTGCGGCCGTAGAAATGCACTCTGCATATGCTCGGAGCCACACTGTGCAAAGGATGCTGTTTTGTTAATAGCTGCCACAGATTGCATGTGTTTCGGGAGCTGGCAAAATTCAATGCGATAAAAGCAGATAAAAGATTTAAACACTAGGTCAGTGGTTCCCTAAGTAGGTGGTGGGGTTACTTAGGGGGCACTGAGAGGGAGGGGGGCTGGGAGGTGTTGGAGGGGGGAGATTCCGGTCAGCTGGTATCACCAGATCAATTTCAACTGGTTTGAATTGGAATCTGAGTAAACGTGCAAATGATTGTGACTGGTCTGGGTGTGATGGAGTTCTCATGCAAACCACCATTCTGAATAGGGTTTTCTGTAGGGTAGGGGGCACTGGGGATGCACTGAAGGAAGCTAGGGGGCAGGCCCCCCAAAACGTTTGGGGCCCACTGCACAAGATGAAAGACTCAAAGAAGAACAGCTGTCCAAAGCCGCGGCAAGTTTAAAAGGTCTGGGGAGATAAAAGAGTTTCTCCGTGCCAAACCCCCCAAAATTCAGGAAGGCCTTTCTGGGGGAGGGTCTTTGGCAAGGAAAGGCCCGTCCTCTCGGCTCCAGGCCAGAAAGGGTCTCTGGCTCTGATGATCCCACAGGAAGAGGCAGCCCAGCCCAGCCTTCTGGTCCCAAACCCTGAAGGGCTTTAGCAGTCCAAACCGGCCCTTTGAATTAGCCCTGGAAACAGACTGTGAGGGTGGGGGTGGGGAGCCCCTGCCGGTGGCATAGCAGGGGGCCATAAGCTCTGCATGTGTGTGGGGAGGGGTGGACTAGACCTTTAGAGTCCCTTCCACCTCTACAGTTCTAGGATTCCAGCAGGTCTGAGCACACACCGGGGGGGGGGGGGAGCCCCACGCAAGGGCAAGCTGCTTATATAGAATGGTTGTAAAAGAAGTTTATGAACAAATGGCTGCATTGCAGGGGGTTGGACTAGATGACCCCCAGGTGTCCCTTCCAAACTCTGTGAAATGTTAGAAGTGGTCTTGCACCAGGTTGCCTCCCTCTGACCCACCTAAGACCTCCTGCATTAGATGATATGGACTCCAGTCGACCCCACAAATGGCTCCTGTAACCCACTCTGGGATTGGCTCAGCCTGTGACTCGGCTCCAGGGACAAGAAGCCTCAGGGGGGTCCCTCTGTGTTCCCCTAACCCACCCACCCCCACCTGGTGTGCAGCAAGAAGGGTTAGAGGCTGCCTCTTTCTGGGGGGCTGCTCCTCCAAATGCAGCCCCAGAGGGCAGAGCAGGGTGTTTGGGGCATCCAGGCTTTTCCACGAGGCAGAAAGCACCCCATGGCACCATCACCCCTGGGAGAATCAGAGAACTGTAAAGTGGGAGGGGTCCCCAAGGGTCATCTAGCCCAACCCGCCGCAGTGCAGGCATCTCAGCTAGAGAATCAACTCCTTTCCGAGGGAGTCGGGTCCACCGTCAATCTTGCTTCACGGAGAGGAGTCCTGCCCGGGTCATGGCTGTGCCCCCCTGGCGTCAGGACCCATCTGAGCCCGCCCACCGGGGGCAGGCAAGGGGGGGACTGCTGCTTCTGCGGAAGGGCGACCTCCAGGCCAGGAGCCCACGTAGAGGGTGCAGCGCATGGGCCACTTCTGCAAGACAGGAAGGCGAGACGGGGGGGGGGGGTGAGGGGGAGAAGGAGCGAGAGGAGCCCTGCCCCTCTGGTGCAAGAGGTCGGCTCTATGGGGCCCCTCCTGCCTCTGATCTGGACCAGCCGATCAGAATAGGAACAACTGTTTCAAAATTAGTGCTTGAGTTTTGAGTTTTCCTCTTCCCTCCCTGTTGCTTTTACCTTGCATGCTGTGAGGGTTTTTTTTGGGGGGGGGAGTGTTAGTCTGCTGGTAGGGCCTGTCTCATTTCAAATGCATACAGGCCACTCGGGAAGCCATTTGGGCGGAAGAGCAGGGTACAAAGGCCGAAAACGAAGCAAGCAAACCAACTTGGGGGAGGAAGGGGCTGAGCCAGCCGTGTCCCTGCAGGGGAGGGGGTGATGCCTCCTCCAGGCCCAGGGACCACCCCTCCAGGGCAGCCAGGGCTTCCCAAAGGACTCTGGGACTGGCTGCTGAATCGATTCTCCCGCCCGCCCGCCTCGCAGGGCTCCTTGTGAGGAAACCACCAGGGCTTCAACATGTGACTTGCGCTTGCCAGTCCCTGGCAGATGCTGCCAAAGCAAGCCCCCTCCACCGCCCGTTTGCAACTGCCAATGCCAGACCCCAAGAGGTGGAGACCATCCCTCCCCCTTACCTTCAGTGGGTGCAAGAAGGCTGCTGGGGGCATCCTGGGCGTGAGGGGCCCCTGCTGGAGGGTCTGACTCAGGTGGGAGATGTAGCTGGCGGCCAGGAGGAGGATGTCCAGCTTGGAGAGTTTGGTGCCAGGGGGCACAGTGGGCAGCGCCGCCTGCAGGGCGAGGAAAGCCTGGTGGAGGGTCTGCACGCGGCTTCGCTCCCGGGCAGCAAGGGGGGCCCTCCTGTGGCCCTGAGGACGAGGAGAGGCAGCGGCTTCAGCCCAACGGGATGCTACCAGTGGCCCCCTGCCTGTCCGCTTGCTGGCTGGCCATGCCCAAGCCACGCATTCCTCTGGCCCCAGAGCAAGGACATCTGCAGATGTGCCCTTGTGCTCCTTTTATGTCCCTTTGTCCCAGCTGTTTGGTTGCGATTCCTGCACTGCAGCGGGGTGGACTAGATGAGCCTTGGGAGCCCCTTCCAACCCTACGCCTCTAAGCTCCCGACATTTCCAGCCGCATAAGAGCCAGGGTGCCATAGTGGTTCAGAGTGACTGAATGGGGCCTGGCGGAGACCAGGGTTCGAATCCCCACTCAGCTGTGAAGCTGGCCGTGAGTCAGCCAGTCACTCGCTCTGGCCTTACCTCCCTCGCAGGGCTGCTGTGAGGATAAAATGGGGAGGGGCAGAACCGCGTACGCCACCTGGAGCGCCTTGGAGGGTCGTAGCTCAGCGGCAGAGCATCTGCTTTCCATGCAGAAGATCCTGGGTTCAATCTCAAAGCAGCCTGGGTGAGACTCCCTGCCTGAAACCCTAGAGAGCAGTTGCTGCCGGTCAGAGTAGGCAATACTGAGCTAGATGGAACCTAGGCAGCTTTCTATGTTCCCTATGCTCTCCAGTGGGATAGAAGAGCAATCAATCAATCAATCAATCAATCAATCAATGCTCTGTAAGGGTTGGGCCTCAGCGCCATCTCTCAAGATGCAAACCCCAGGCTCCTCTGCAATGGGAACAGGGAATCTGCCTGGCCATCAGTCGGTCTGCCAGCATGGCCAGCAATCGAGGCAGGAGTTGTCGCCCAGAGGTCCCTGGTGTGATCCATCACACGTCCGCCCAGCTCCCAGCCTTGCTCTGCAAGCCCTCCCTCCCTCCCTCCTTGGACCAGCAGCTCCAGGTGTGGCATGTTGCTTAAGAACAGAGGAACATGAGGCGAGCCCTCCTGGATCAGGCCCAGGGGAGCCTATCTAGCCCAGCGGCCAAACACCCCAAAGAACCTCGGAATCTAGATAGACTGCCTCTGGAACTGGAGGTTCTATCAGACCAGCCTAGCTGCTGGTCAATGGGGATCCCACCTAGCCCAGCATCCTGTTCTCACAGTGGCAACCAGATGTCCATTGTGGGAAACCCACAAGCAGGATCCGAGCGCGAGAGCAGCCCTCTCCCCTGCTGCGGTTTCCAGCTCCTGGCATTCATGCTGTGGATGCAGAGCGGAGCCCCCCTGGCTAGGAGCCATTGACTGCCCCCTGGCTGCTCCCCTCCTTACCCTCCTTGCAGCTGCGACTGGCATTTCGTCCCCAGGCGGCCGGCTGGCTCCTTGGGCTCTGCTGCCCCTTCTCTGGCTCCTGCTCAGCCCCGCTGGTCCCCTCCTTCTGCGGCTGGAGGAGGAGGGCGGCTGGGACTCCCTCTGGCTGCCTCTGCTCCTCCCGCGGCACAGGAGGCAGGCAGCTTTGGGGGCGCAGGGGCCAAGCGCCTTCTCCCCGGTCCCCGCCACGGACTCTGGCTCAGCCATCCCTCCTGCTGCTGCTGCTGGCCCTGATCCTCCTCTTCCTCTGGGGCCAGATGCGCTTTGCCGCTGCGAGGAGGACTCCAAGCGCCCCTATCCCAGCTGGGAGGATCCAGCACCAGCCCAGCCTCCTGCTGGGACAGCTCAGCCAGCTCCACCCAGCTGGCTCCAGAAAGAGACCCTCCGCCCCACCCACAGGGGCTCGGAGAACTCAGGCCCACTGCCTCTGTGCCAGCCCTGAGCACGGAAGGGGCACCTGCGGCCCTCCAGGTGGGGCTGGCCATAGAATCATAGAAAGGTGGAGTTGGGAGGGACCCCTGAGGGTCATCTAGTCCAACCCCCTGCAATGTGCCTTGCTTTGGGGCAGGCAGGCAGTGGCTCAGCAACACACAGGACACATAAGAAGAGCTTGCTGGATCAGGCCAGTGGCCCATCTGGTCCAGCATCCTGTTCTCACCGTGGACAACCAGATGCCCATTATGGGAAACCTGCAAGCAGGATTCGAACACAAGAGCAACTCTCCCCTCCTGCACGTTCCAGCAACTGGGATTCAGAAGCATTGCTGCCTCTGACTGTTGAGGCAGAGCGGAGCCAACCTGAATTTGTCTACCGTATTTTTCGCTCCATAAGACGCACTTTTTTCCTCCTAAAAAGTAAGGGGAAATGTCTGTGCGTCTTATGGAGCGAATGCATGGTCCCTGGAGCCAAATTGCCCAGGGGCCAAAAGCAGATTGTGCTCTTTTTTTTACAAAGAGAGAAGAGGGTGTTGAAAGGAAGCCGCTGAACAGCTGTTTAGCAAGCGATCGGGGAGAGAGAGAAGGCTCCCTTTCCAGCCCCGCCCCCTTGCCCAGGCCTCCGTTGTTGAATGCAGAGGGAGGCTGTTTGTTTCCCCAGCGACATGGGACTGGCTGATTAGATTATCTGTCTGGAAACTGTAGAAATGGCTCCATTTCCTGAAGCTGCAGAACTGTGAGTTGAACCCAATAAAAACGGGGCTTTTCCTCTTTGAAAAAGAAGCTGCACCACTTTGAGCTAATCCTAAAAAAAGCAGGGCTTTTCCCTTTGCAAAAGAAGCTGCACCACTTTGAGCTGATCCTCAAAAAAACAGGGCTTTCCCGCTTTCCTCCTCTAAAAACTAGGTGTGTCTTATGTTCAGGTGCGTCTTATAGAGCGAAAAATACGGTAATTCTTTTTAAAAGCTATGCAGCTTGGTGGCCCCCACTGCCAGCCTGCTGGGGAGCTCTCCCTCACAGGGACCCGCCTGGCTTGCTATACTTAGGGGGCAGGATGGGACCCGCTTCTCCTTTCAGCTCTACCCTTATGCAGATGTGCTTGCAAGTAAACAGCCCTGAACACAGCAGGGCTGGCTTGCAAGTAAATCTCCACAGGATTGCACCCTTGGCCTTCCTTCTCCTCTGGCGCATGGAAGACTCAGAAGGCCCTCTTGGGAATCCAAGTATATTTCATTGCTTTTCACTGCTGGCACCTGTCCACAGCTCTGGAGGCAGCAAAGGTAAATTGTGTTTAAAAGAGGTTTACAACAAATCCTGTTAGCTCCCAGACTTGCTTTGTCTCCTGTTTGGCCCATCTTCTTCACAGTGCAGTGTTAAACTGTGGAACTCCCTCCTGCAGGAAGCAGTGATGGCCACCGACCTGGATGGCTTTAAAAGAGGATTGTACAAATCCATGCAAGAGGAGCTTTCAGTGGCTACTAGTCAGGATGGCCATGGTCTGCCTCCGCAGTCGAGGAAGCAATGCTTCTGGATCTCAGTTCCTGGAGACAACAGGAGGGGAGGCTGGTGCTTGTGTTCAAATCCTGCTTGCTGGTTTGAATGGGCATCTGGTTGTCGGCCACTGTGAGAACAGGATGCTGGACGAGATGGCCTGATCCTTGGGCCTGATCCAGCAGGCTTGTCTTCTGTTCTTCTGGAACCTCCAGGTCCAGAGGCAGTCTATCTCGATTCCTAGGTTCTTCAGGGTTTTTGCCAGACCAAATGGGCCACTTCTCCTCTTCAGTCTCTGCTCCGATCGGAAACTGGCCCGGTGCAGCTGTGCTCCCCTCTGGGAGGGAAGAGAGGGGCGAGCGAGGCAGGAGGGCAGCAGCTGGGACCAGTGCCGGATTTGCATATAGGCTAAACAAGCTATAGTTTGGCCCCACTCTCTTGCCCCCCCCCAATTTAAAGGAATAAGAAAACTGGATGTACATTTCCAAAATATAAGATAAAAAACAAATAAAGTAAAACCTACATACAGCCACCGTGTTTCGTGTAGGCTTCTATTATGTAAGTCAGGGCCCCCGCCTGCTCGCCTGCTCCCTCAAATATCCCTGCTTTGCTCCTTTCTATCTATAGGGTGCCTACATTCTGCATGGACTGGTTGCATGGCCACATGTGCAAATAGCTTGAGATACCTAGGTCCATAAATTACCATATAGCATATATTCAACACCAAAAAACAGCGGCCATTTGTTGTTGACAAAGGACAGATGGACGTAGAAAGGGCCCCCTTACCTTCAGGAGCTGAGGGCCGCATCCAACCTCAATCCGGCCCTGGCTGGGACCCAGGAGAAGCAGCAGCCGGCGGGTCGGCGCCAGGCCACGCGCAGCTGCAATAATTTTGAAACTGCACCTAAATAACTAAGGATCGCGCGTGCCACTCCGCAGGCGCAGCATCTCGAAAGCCCCAATTAAGCAGCAGACCTCTCCGCGTCAGTCCCGGAGTCCGCTGTCTCTTTAAGATCTCCGGGCTTCCGCCCTTCCCAAAGATGGCGCGCGACGCGACGGAGGGACGGGGCTGACGCGTGACGCCTCTCGCGCCGGCCGGGCTTGGCGCTGACGTGGGCCGGGAGTCCGCGCATGCCCACTCCGGACCTGAGCGCTGCTGCCGCCGCCGCCGCCGCCGCCACCGAGAGGGGCTGCGGAGGAAGAGGAGGCAGAGGAAGAAGAGCGGGGAGGGAGCGAGCGGAGGAGGGGGAGGCGCGGGCATGAGCTGACCTTTGACCCGCCCGCTCTCCCGCCATGGCCCCCCGGCGGCCCCCGGAGCTCTACCGGGCGCCGTTCCCGCTCTACGCCCTGCGCGTGCACCGCGAGGCCGGCCTGGCGCTGATCGCGGGCGGCGGCGGCGCGGCCAAGACGGGCATCAAGAACGGCCTGGTGAGGGGGGGGCCGGGAGACCCCGCGGGAGGGAGCCAGGCGCGAAGGGGTTAATCTCCTCCGCCATGGCTGACCGGCCCCCCCTTTCTCCCCCCCCCCCCAGCATTTCCTGCAGCTGGACTGGCGAGGAGGGGAGCTGAGCGCCTCGCTGCTCCACGCCCACGACACGGAGACCCGGGCCACCATGACCATGGCGCTGGCCGGGGACCTCATCGCGGCCGGGCAGGACGCCGCCTGCCACATCCTCAGCTTCCGCCTGCAGAAGCCCCGCGGGAAGAAGGCGGAGGCGGGCGCCGAGGGGGCTCCCGACAAAGCAGGTGGGGGGTCGGGCTGCGGGCCTTGGGCTCTGGCCCCCTGGAGAGAGGGGCGGAGGGGGATCCCCAAGGGACATCTAGTCCAACCCCGAGGGAAGGCCCTTTGGTCTCTGTTTATAAACCTCCAAGGAAGAGAGGCCATTCCAAGGGATAATAATAATAATAATAATTTATTATTTGTACCCCGCCCATCTGACCGGGTCCCCCCAGCCACTCTGGGCGGCTTTCAACAGAGCATTAAAATACATTAAAATATCACACATAAAAAACTTCCCTAAACAGGGCTGCCTTCAGGTGTTTTCTAAATGTCAGGTAGTTATTTATCTCTTTGACATGGGATGGGAGTGTGTTCCACAGGGCGGGAGCCACTACCGAGAAGACCCTCTGCCTGGTTCCCTGTAGCTTTGCTTCTCGCAGTAAGGGAACCACCAGAAGGCCCTTGGCACTGGACCTCAGTGTCCAGGCTGAACGATGGGGGTGGAGACGCTCCTTCAGGTATACAGGACTGAGGCCATTTAGGGCTTTAAAGGTCAGCACCAACACTTTGAATTGTGTTACCGTTGGAAAGTTCTTTCTACTCTTTCATCAGAATCTCCTTTCTTGGTTTGGCTCCCTTCTGGAGCAGTGGAAAGCCAGCTTGCAGCATCCTCCATTCTTCCATGAGGGAAGGGGCATGGTGGGCAGCGAGTGGGCAGAGTTGCCCACAGCCCTCGATCTCTTCCATTGCGCCCCCAGGTGCTGGCGACAAGGGCCCCCGGAGGCGCAAAGCCCCCACCCCCAGCGGGTCGGGCAGCAACGGCGGCATGCGCAGTGAGACGAGCGAGGTGGCCGTGGAGACGCTGCACTGCGTCCAGACGGACACCAGCCCGGACGCCCTGCAGAAGGCCGTCTGCTTCAACAAGGACCACACTCTCCTGGCCACGGGGGGCGTGGACGGCTTCTTGCGCGTCTGGGAGGTAAGGGGAGGGAGCCTGAAAGGGTGTTGTGGTGGTGGGGAGGGGAAGAGGGGGTGCTCTGGTGCCAGGGGGGAGGGTGTCAGTGGTGCCAAATATCTCCTTTTGTCTGCAGTTTCCCAGCATGAAGAAATCCCTGGAGTTCCAGGCCCACAACGGAGAGATTGAGGACATAGCGCTGAGCCCAGACAACAAGGTGAGGGGATGCTGGTCTGGTCCCTGGGGGTCTGTTAGGGGACACCACAGGACCCAGCCCTGGTGGTCCTTGGAAGAGTCACTCGCTTGCAAAGAGAAGAGGCGCCTTCGCTGTCTGGTTCCAGAGACCAGGACTTTGTTGAGCAGGAGGAGGGAGATGGGTGATGCCAAGGCAGGTGCCCTTGGGGTGTCCGTGGGGTTAGAGGGTTCTTCCTCTCGTGACTGTGCAGAGGTGTCTCCAGCATATTACTTCCTGGAGCAAGGGAGGGGGCTCCAGAGACCCCCAGAAAGGCAAGCTGAGCAATGGATTTGACAAATTCATGGAGAAAAGGGCTGTTGGTGGCTCCTGGCTGTGCTCTCCCCCCCCCCCCATTGCTTCTGAATGCTGGAAACCGCAGGAGGGTGGAGAGCTCTTGCGCTCAGATCCTGCTTGCTGGGTTCCCATGGGGGCATCTGATCGGCCGCTATGAGAACAGGATGCAAGACCAAGTCCAGCAGTCAGGCTCTTTATATGTCAAGGAAACAAAGTGCAATTTTTATTTTGGTTGGGGAGGGCTTGGCATCCTTGTCTCTCCTCGTCTCTCAGCAAAACAAACGGCACTTTTTAAAAAGTGGGGCAGGCAATGGGGCTGCACTGCACAGCCAGGCCCAGGGAGCAAAACGAACACGTGGTCCCCCCCCCCTTGGGTCGCTAGGCCTTTTCCAGCCCTTCCTTGGGGCCATTTGGCTTCTTGCAAAATGCTCCCCTGGGGCAGTGTCCTGTGAATATGGGCCAAAGTCCCTGCTTGTTGAAATGAAGCACTCAGTTCCAGTCCAGACCTTTCCAGCCTCCCTAGGCTGCGTGCAGAAGGGAGGCAAGGCAGGAAGCAGCCGTCGCTCTGCCTTCCTTCTTCCCCCAGCAATGAAAGCCATGGAGCCAGGAGGGCCTCGCTCCCCTGAGCAAAGGCCAGTGGGCTTCTTGACGAGGGCTGGGGGTTGTTGCGGGAGGGGGGGTGTCTCTGGGGTCCCTCATCCTCCCTGAGCACCGCCCTCTTGCTCCTCCGCAGGTGGTGACGGTGGGCCGGGACTTCCAGTGCTGCGTGTGGCAGCGGGACCAGATGGTGACGGGGCTGCACTGGCACGAGAACCTCCCGGGCATCCCGGAAAAGGCCTACCGCTACCAGGCCTGCAGGTAACGACCTAGGCCAGGTGGGCAGGCGGGGCCCCTGCGTGGGCTGTCCGTCCCCTGACGCCTCCTCCCCCTTCTGGCACAGGTTTGGGACAGTGGAGGACCAAGCGCAGGCCCTGCGGCTGTACACGGTGCAGATCCCCTACAAGCGGGAGCGGCGCCCGCCCCCCTGCTACATCACCAAGTGGGACGGGCACAGCTTCCTCCCTCTGCTCACCAGGCCCTGCGGCAATGAGGTCGTCTCCTGCCTCTCCGTCAGGTAGGGCAAGGCCTCTCTTGCTGGAAGGGCAGGGCTGGGGAACCTGCGGGGGGCCTCCCGGCATTGAGGGGCTCCAACTTCCCTTTGGCCTTCTGGAGCAAGACGGATACTGGCGCTCCCATGCTGTAGTTGAGATTTCTGCCTTGCAGGGGGTTGGGCCAGATGACTCTCGGGGTCCCTTCCAACTCTGCAATTCCATGAGCGGCCCATTGGAAGTGCTCAGGGAGGGAGGCTGCCTTTCTTAGGAATCCTACAATCATAGAACTAGGATTGGAAGGGCCCCCAAGGGCCATCTAGTCCAACCCCCTGTAAGGCAGGAACCGCAGCTCAAGGGTCCTTGACGGCTGGTCACCCGACCTCTGTGTAAACACCTCCGGTGAAGAATTCTTCCTGTGCTCTGGGGGTGAGATGCGCCTGACCTTGAAAGGGCTCTCCGTATATATTCAAAAGAACTTTTGACATACTTACCGCTTGCTGTTAGGCAAGCAGAAGCGCAGCCCAAGAAGCCGTTGCCCAATCTCGCCTAGCAGAGCCCTTGCGACATTGCAAGCACCCACAACCACTTTTGCTGTAGGTTAAAGGGAGTTTATTTTATCTGCCTCTGGATCACACAGACAAAGAGCCCCTGTCTGAAAATGCCAGAACAATTTGCCTTGCACAATCTTCTCCCCATCGAGGCCCCGCTTCTGTTTTTGCATTTGCAGTGATTTTTGCTCCCCCTGACGTAAGATTTCCGAAGATGTGGTGCCAATGCTCCTGCTCTCCTGTTTTGTGAGGGGGGAAGGGGAGTGTTTTATGCCGCATTTACATTTTCTGTGCAATGGAAGCGATATTAAATATATTAAACATACATTTTGGGGTGGGGTGTCTGGTTCTGAAGCTGACGGCTGTCTGTCTGTCTGTGCTTGCAGTGACACGGGCACATTCCTGGGGCTGGGCACCGTCACAGGCTCCGTGGCCATCTTCGTGGCCTTCTCCTTGCAGGTAGGCAACTTCCCGCTCCTTCCCAGGCACCTCCTGGTCTCGTGGGCAGCCTGACGCTGCTGCTAGCCCAAGGGCAAGAGAGAGCCAACAAAGGCCCTGGGCAGGTCCTGGGGCTGGACCACAGAGAGGGCTGGAGTCGAGCTGGGAGGGATCCACCTTGCGGTGCCGGTGTCAAAAAAGAAAACCCCCCTAAGCTGGCTGGTCAGGGGGTGGGACAGACACGGCCAACTTCTTCCCTCCAAGGGGTGTGGGCCTAAATGGCATCGGGAAACAAGTGCTGATCCTGAGAGCCCCATCGCTGTTCCACCCCACCCATTCCCTCTCTGGAAGACCTTTACGCAATGCATTGTTAAACTGGGGAACTCCCTCCCACAGGAGACTGCGAGGGCCACCAACCGAGATGGCTTTAAAAGAGGAGGAGACAAATTCATGGAGGAGGAGAGGGCTATCAATGGTTTTACTGTGGTTTTATAATTGTTGGAAACTGCCCAGAGTGGCTGGGGCAACCTAGATAGGTGGCATATAAATAAATTATTATTATTATCCGAAATTGCTGTGCTCTGCCTTCCCAGCTGGTTCAGCGCTTCTGAATCCCAGTTTCTGGACACTACAGGAGGGGAGAGGGTAGCTCTCGCACTCAGATCCTCTTGTGTGCATTTCCCACTGGGGAATATGGTTGGCGACAGTGAGAACAGTGACGGGCCCTTGGCCTGACCCAGCCGGCTCTTCTTCTCTCCCCCAGAGGCTGTACTATGTGCGAGAGGCGCACGGCATCGTGGTCACGGCGTTGGCTTTCCTGCCGGACACCCCTGAGCTGCTCCAGGACAACGAGGCGGCGCTGCTCAGTGTGGCCGTGGATAGCCGCTGCCGCCTGCACCGCATCCCTTGCCGACGTAGGTGGGGGGGGTGGGGAGGCAGCGGTGGGGCCCCTGCCCTGCCAGCAGTGGGGCTTGAGGGGCCTCTCCCCTGCTTTGCTCACTCGTCTCCCCTCTCTCCTTGCAGGGAGCTTCCCCGTGTGGCTGCTGCTGCTCTTGTGTGCCGGACTCATCGTGGCCTCGGTCCTGCTGCTCCAGCTGGCCTTCCCCGGCTTCCTCTAGGCCTCGGCTCTGCCCTTCCTCACACACAGACTGCAGAAGGCCCCGGGGTCCGGGGCGAAGGCTGCCCCCTCAGAGCCTGTGGACAGGTGTGCTTGGCTGAGCCAGGGGGGCAGAACCCCCCACAAATGAAGTCTTGCGGTGGGGCAGGAACTCTCACCCTGCCCCCCGTGCTGGTGACTATGGGGTGGGGCAGCCCGACTCCTCCGTTTTGGACTGCCACGTTGAAACATTCCAGCCTCTGCTGCGTTGGGCAAGCGAGGCCCCTCCCAGCCCCACGATGGGGGTCTTGCAAGTTGCCATTAAACAAGATGATGGAGCAGCATCTCTCCTCCCTGCCTGCCTCGTCTGTCCCCTCCTGGCTGGGGCGGGGGGGCTGGAGCACCCAGCAGGTGCGCGAGGGGCTGTTTTGTGCCAGGAGTGGGGCTGGGCAGGGGGCTGCCATGTGGGACTCCTTTCCCCCACCTGGCCTTGTGCCCATGGATGTCCAGGCATGGGTGTCAGGGCCCGAGGGGAGCGGGGAGGCTGGTGTCTTTTGTGGGTACCTGTGCTTTTTAGGGGTTGCATGTGCCATCAAGCTGCAGAAATGCTGATCAGAGCTCAGGTTCCTGCCTTGCAGCGGGTTGGACTTAGATGACCCTTGGGTTCCCTCCCACCACTTAGGAGATGACCCAACTAAACCACTAAAATCCCCCTAAGCTGTAAGCTGACCTGCTTCCTCTTGCTCAATTCCAGTATCTGTTTCCCTCCGTGTAACTCCAAACGCCTCTCTTCCTGTGGCTAAGACGATCCTTGGCTCTGCCATATGCAAAGCCTGTCAGGCATGGCTCTGCTGCTGGGCTCCTGCAGCTTCCCAGGGAGCTCACATTTCTGCAGATCAGCTGGGAGGATCCTGCCTGCTGACGCCAGTGGCTCCCAGTTGCCGTGTCCTGAAATGATGCCAGCCCTTTATTTTCCCAGCAATGAACTTGTATTGCGAACGGCCTTTGCAGGCCACCCGATGACCTCTGCCCTGCAAGCAAGTTTTACCTGGTTCAGGGGCAGCCCAGGGGTGCTCTGAGCTGGCTGCCCATCACCCCTTGAGGAAGCGAACCAGGAAATCAGAGGCTGCCCAGAACAGTTGTGGCCTGAGTTGTGGAAAGGACAATTAATGGTCTTCAGGGGTCGGTCTCCACACAAGCCCACCCCTGCTGCCCCAACATGGGGCCTGGCTCTGAGTGGCATTGAGAGGTTTTTGTGGGGTAGAATGTGCACATTTGTGTCGGCTTATTTTACAGGAAATTGACCCAATTAATTCAAAGATCTCAGCCATTTCTCTCCTTTCACCAGTTCGGCCTCCTGTGTTCGCTGTTGGCTGGGAGTGGCTCTCTTGGGGTTTTTTGTTTAATTTTTCTTTATTGATTATTGATTAAATTTGTTAGTCACTTAGGGCAACCCAAAGCGACTTGCGACGGGTGTCTTTTGCCAGCTGTTCTGACCCTCTAGAGTTCTTCAACTGGCAGCAGCTCTCCAGGGCTTCAGACGGAGAGTCTTCTCCCCCAGCCCTCCCTGGAGACGCTGCCCAAGGGGATTGAACCCGAGACCTTCTGCAGGCAGAGCAGCTCTTGCTGCCCCCCCACCCAAAGAAAGAGGGGTCAGGACTCGTCCCTGTGGTGGAAGCAAGTTTCTGTGCAAGAGAATTGCAGCTTCCTTTGGGCCCGGAATGGAGGCAGCCTCACGCCAAGGTCCTGGAAAAGCCATATTGTATTCTGCTTGGTCCTGGGCCCGGAGGGGCTGCTGGTCTCCCCCCTTGGAAGGAGGAGGGCAACAAGCTCAGGCCCGCCACCTGTGGGGCTCACAGGGCCCTCCTCCTCCTCCCTGGCTTCTGCCTAGGAGGTTGCCACCTGGGCGCCTAGCCCCTCTTGGTGGCACAGCTGCTGCGGCTGCTCCTCCTGCTCCGCTGCCACGGCTGCCGCCAGCTCTTCCTGGTGCTCAAAGACGGCCCCCGCAAACTGGGCGAAGACGCGGTCCATGTAGCTCTGGTGGCGTGGCAGGAGCCCCTCCAGGAAGCCAATGTGCCCCCCTCGTGCAGTCACCAGCAGCGCCAGGGTGGAGACGCTCTGGGCTTCCTTCACGGGGATGGCTGCAAGGAAGGCGGCTGGGGGTCAGTCGAGAGCAGAGGGGCGCCCGCCTCCCGCCCCACCTGGGGGAAGGCCGGGGGACTCACCGTGAAGCGGGGAAAAGGGGTCGTCGGAGGCGTTGAGGCACAGCACCGGGACACGGAAGCTGCGCACCTTCTGGCAGGGGCTGGCAGCCTGATAGTATTCCTCGCAGGAGTTGTAGCCAAAAGCCACGGCCGTGTAGCGCTCGTCAAACTCCCGGATGCTGCGCGCCTGGGGAGACAGGGAGCACAAGCACCAAAGCGTTAGCTACGATTCCCATGTCGCGGGGGGTTGGACTGGATGACCCTTGGGGGTCCCTTCCAACTCTGCCAGGGAGGGGGCAGTACCTTCAGCACGTGGTCCACATCAATTCGCTCAGCAATGACCTTCCTGTGCCTGGAAATAGGGTTGAGGTGTGAGCAGGGAATGGAAAAGGGGGGAGGGGGGTTCTGGGAAGGAAGAGCCGAAGGGCAGGGGGTCTTGGGGCCCCTCCCTCCTAGAACGGGGCTGTATCGCCAGACCTGCCTCTGGCCCCTCCCCACAACAGCAACGCACCGCTGGATGAGCTTGCGGAGGTTGGCTGTCAGGTGTTGGTTGAAGAGCACCTGGTTGAGGGGTCTCTCGAGGGAGTGGGTCGTCTCGAAGGAGTCCCAGCTGACAGAGCACGTCATGGCGGCCACCAGTCCGGCTTCGGGGCCCTTGCGCCCCAGGTAGTTCAGCACCAGGATCCTGGGAGCAGGAAGAGGGATGGAGGGGTGGTTTTCCCCTGGTACGTTCGGGGCAGCATCAACCCCTGTCCTGCCCCTCTGCCCCCCCCCAAAGCCCCTCTCTATGGCAGGCTGCCACTGGGATTGGCCAGAAGCCCTCTCAGTTTGGAGAAAAGGCAGCACAATAGAAGTTTATAAAATGGAGGGGGGGAGTCCTTTATGCAGCACATAGTTAAACTGTGGAACTCCCTCCCACAGGAGGCAGCAAAGGCCACCAACTGGGGTGGCTTTAAAAGAGGATGAGACAAATTCATGGAGGAGGAGAGGGCTGTCGATGGCTACTAACCATGATGGCTACGCTCTGCCTCAACATTGAGAGGCAGCAATGCTTCTGGATTCATAGAATCATAGCGCTGGAAGGGACCCAAGGGTCATCTAGTCCAACCCCCTGCAATGCAGGAATTCCAGTCACCAAAGGGGAGACGATTCTTGTGCTCGAATCCTGCCCTTTAGGGCCACTGTGGGAGCAGGATGCTGGACTAGAGGGGCCACCGGCTTGATCCTGCACTGTTACTGCGCTTCCGTGCAGTGAACCGCAAGCAGCACCCGCACCCGCCTCTTTTGGGCCAGCTTTTGGGCTGCTCAGAACATTTCTTCAGGTCAAAAGAGCTGCAGGCCAAAGGGAGCTGCTCCAGTAAAAGCCCGCCCACCCCCATTCCGGAGCGTCACCCTTGAGCCACTTCTGTTTTGCACTTTTGGGTCTTGGTTTCAAATTCTCCACTGGCAGAAGAACGTGGGCAAGTTCTGGAGGAGCAGGCCTGCGAGTCCAGAGGGGCAAACAGGGCAGCCCTGGGGCATCTGGGGCCATCAGATCTGCCACGCCGTGGCTTATAGGAAACGAACACCAATGGCTGCCACAGGCCACTTCCGGAGTCACACCGGACCATTCCTCTGGGATTCCTAGCAGTTCTGGGGGTCCCTTTCTCAAGCAGACCGGATCTGGTGGTGGAAGGGGGGTGCAGCCCAGAGCCAGACTGAGCCCGTTGCTCTTTTTGGGCAAGGTTATCAGCTGAACCTCTGGAAGGCCGCCCAGGGGCGTCCCTGCGTCCCGGCTGGCAAACGTGCTCTTGCTAGGAAGGGAAACCTTCGTCTAGCATTAAGCAGAGACTGATGAACTCCTGAGTCATGCGAGGCTCTTTCCTCAGGAGCAGGAAGGCTGACTCACCAGCTCCCGTAAACACCATGGCAGGGAGGGGGGTGGCGCCTCCTTCCAAAGGGTTTCCCCAAGGACACCCTCGCTCCTACCGGCTTAAGAGAAGGGGAAGGGGCAGGAGGAGCCTCTGGGAAGGAGACCCACTGGCTGGGCCAAGTTCAACAGAAACGGCAGGAGAATCCGCTCCAGAGTGTCCTCGCTGAGGACTTGGGCACTGTCAGGAGCTGTTTCCGTGCCCTTTGCACTGCCATCCTGGGAATTTGTTTTGGGGGAGAGGCAGCTCTGCTCGTAAAGAGAGTCACGGCACAAGACGCAGAGGTCATTCTCCAGCTGGTGCCTTGTGGGTGGGCCCTGGAGTGAGCCCCTGCTGGGGCGTGGCTGGCAAGAGGACAGCAGGGCAGCCCTGCGGAAGCAGAAGGGTCTGACCCAAGGGGGCCCTTGGAGTCCAGCCCCCTGCGCTCACAGGGGGCACCCGGATGCCCAGAAGCAAGCAGGGGCTGAGCACCACAGCCGCAACAGCCCCCTGTCTCCTTCCTGAAGTGCCCAGCAGCCAGGATTCAGAGGGGGGCACCTTGGCATTGCCTGGGGGGCAGAAGGAAACGTGGGACCCCACCACGGAAGGCAGTGATGCTTCTGGAAACCGCAGGAGGAGAGAGTTAGTCTTGTGCTCAAATCCTGCTTTTTGGTTTCCCACAATGGGCACCTGGTCGGCCTCTGTGAGGACAGAATCCTGGGCTAGAAGGGCCGCTGGCCTGATCCTGCAGACACTCCTGGTGCTCTTCCTACGAGAGAGAGGCCCAAGCTGGGAGGCAACGGGACTCGCCATCCTGGGGCAACGGAGCCGCTTCTCTGCAGCACAACTTGCATTTCCCACCCGCCTCCCCCCTTGCCCCGCCTGAGCCTCACCCGCCCAGCGAGACGCCCACTGCCATCAGGGGGGCCTGGGGGAAGCGGCTCTTGATGTGCCCCACCACCAGCTCCAGGTCTTCAGTGTTGTTGGCACAGAAAGCCCTGTGCGTCTGCGGAGGGGGAAGGAGAGAGGGGAGAGCGTGGGTGGGGCTTGCCTCTTCTGCAGAGACAGGGAGTCGGGGGGCCCATCCTGCCTTCGCCTTGCAGTCCCAGAGCACCCTCCCCTCCCCTGCACTCCTCCAGCACCCAAAGGTGCACCGCCCCCAGCTATGGCCACACTCACCAGCAGCTCCTCTCCTTTGCAGCCTCGGTTGTTGAACACAACAGCCCTGCGAGGGAGACGGGAAGAGAGTGAGCAACAAGGAGAAGGGGAGTTGTGGCTGCTACATATTATGCCCGTTGCTGGGAAATAGCTGGGGGGAGAGGGCAAAGACCCTCCTGCCCTGGGGGTCCTGGGCGGGGGGGGGCACCTGGTTGGCCGCTGTGGGAACTGGATGCTGGACCCAATGGGCCCCCTGTGACCAGACCCAGCAGCCGGGCTCTTCTCAGTTTTTTATGATTGCTAAATGGAACCTCCATAGACAGAATCAGTTTACCTTAGGGTGGAAAACAAGAATGGGAAAAGGCAGTGGTGCGTAATGGTTAGAGTGTTGGACTAGGACCTAGAGGAGAAGGGTTCAAATCTCCCCTGGGCCATGAAACTCGCCTCTCAGCCTCCCCTACCTCACAGGGTTGTGTGCCACCTTGAGCTCCTTGGAGAGAAAGGTGGCGTGTAAACGCAACAAGTAACAGCACTGCCAATGCCAGGACCACCCCCAGGGGGGGGGCGCCCTTTCCCACCTGTAGCCCTGTTGCTGGACGCCCAGGACCATGTGCAGAATGTAGGTCTCCTGGCTGTTGCCCGTCAGTCCTGGCAGGAACAGGACAATGGGGCAGCTCTCTGGGTCAGGGTGCTGCCCGCTCTCGCCATCGCCGTTGGCCCAATCCAGCAGTAGTTGACCTCCGTCTGCGGTCCTCAGCACTTCACTGGATGGGAAAGGAGGAGGCGGGTGAGATGGGCTCTGGGGCATCACAGCCCCAAGCAGACTGGTGCAGGCCCCCACCTCGGGCCTGGCTCCCTCCCCCCCACCCCCGTCCGGCCGACCTGTGGTAGGAGACGGGTGGGCTGGACTTGAGGAAGACGCGGACGATGGTCTGGAGCCGTCCTTCGAAGCACCACGGTGTAGGGTAAAAGGTCTCATTCACAATGGGGCAATATTTCTCCAGGAAGGAGCGGAAGGGCTGGCAAGCCACCAGCAGTGGGGGCTGCAGAGGGGGAGAGAGGAAGGTCACAGGGAGCTCAAGCTCAGGAGGCCACAGGGCTACCCCAGAGCTCTCCTTCAGCATTGCGGGGGTTGGACTAGATGACTCTTAGGGGTCCCTTCTAACTCTACGATTCTAAGCTGCCCAAGGGCCTCTGGCTGGCATTTGTCATGCCCCTGGGCAGGGTCCTGTCCTGGCTCCACAGGGAGACTTTGCTCGCCCTTTCCTGCAAAAACCCCTTTGCAGCTGAGCTGGCTCCGATGACTGTCCATTCCACAGCCAAACACCTCTTACTGCCCAAGAGTCCTTCCTAATGTTTAGTTGGGAATGGGATCTCCTTCCTTGTCGTTGGAATCCATTAGTTTGGGTCCTACCCTCCAGAGCAGGAGGAAACACGATCCACATGACAGCCCTTGAGATAGTGGAAGACAGCTATCATATCAGCGGTGGATTTGGGGGTCTCCAATTTCAGGGGTACCATGTGTGCAACACCAACATTCGAGCCAGTTGTGCTTCCCTTAATCTGCCTTTGATCATATTGCCTCTCAGTCTCTCTTTTCCAGCCGAAACACCCCAACTTCCTCCACCGTTCCTCATAAGGCTGTTTTCCAGACCCTTCATCGTCTTCCGCCCACCTTCCAGCTTGTCAATACCCTCCTGAAACTGAGCTGCCCAGAACCTCGGAAGGTGCTTCTCTGCCAGGGAGAGCCAAAACCAGGCGTGGCCACTGGGCTGGGAGGAATCCAGTTTCTGTCCCTGATTATTGTTGTGGCAGATACCTAATGACTACTTCCGCACCTGTTTTCCAAAGCGGGGGTTTGCCTCACGTGTGTCAGCCTCACAAGCAGGCAGCCCACCCCACCGTCTGTGGCAAATGCCAGGCTTGGCCCCGAGACCCCCAAGGGAAGGAGCGAGGCACGTGCAGCCTCTGGAGCAGAGACCCCCCCCCCCGTGGCCCTCCCGGTGTCTCTTGCCTCCATCTCGGAACCTGGCCAAGGGTTACGCCGGGCTGTCGTCGGGGGAGCTGGGCTCGTGGGGGTGGGGCGGAGAAGGGTCCCAGCCTACTCCCCTCCCCCGAAAGAGGGGTGCCCGGGGTGCCCTCTCCTGCTCCCTCTCCCCCTTGCAAAGAGGCTCAGCCTCCGCCCGCCCCGTCGAGGCTGCCCGAAGCAGCGCCCGCGCCCCATGCTGACCTTAGGGACGCGCGCCCAGTAATAGGCCAGCAAGCCCGTGCTGAAGCCCAGCAGCAGCGAGAGTCCCAGCATCTCTTCCGTCGTCCGCGGCGTCGGGCCGGGCAAGTGCTGCTGCGGCAAACAAGGCGCCCACGAAAGTGGCCCGGGACGGGAAGGCGCACGCGCAGGCGCACACACCGCCCGGCCTCACCGGGAGGGGGCATCTTTGGGACGGGCAAGAGGCCGCGCCCCGCCCATCCGCGGCCATTTTTGGGACGGGCGCTCCATTCTGTGCCGTCCAGCCTGAAAGAGCCCAAAGAGGAGGGAGGCTCTTTAGCCTAATTTCTTAAGAAAGAGCGTCTACCAGAAGAAAAGCGGCACAAGGGTCCCCCTGTGAGAGCTCTGTCCATGCTCAGAGGCACTCTTCTTTCCCTCCCTCCCAGGCTGAGCAGTGGAGAGAGGGAAGGAAAGGCGATTTCGGTCCATTGCACGTCACACAACAACCCTGCGAGGCAGGACTTTGTGGGTAGCTCAGTCGGTACAGCGTGAGACTCTCAATCTCAGTCGTGGGTTCGAGCCCCTCTAATGAAGACTTCCCTCCCAATCTATCAGGCGCCTCTTTGCTGGATCCTCTGCCAGCGCAGAGTGGGGGTGGTGGTGGTGTGTGCCTGCCGGTCGAGAGACCAAAGGGGGCGCCGCTGCTGCAAAGGGGGTCTTGGATAGCTCAGCTGGTTAGAGGGGGTGGGCTCTCTTTCACTTGTTGAGGGGGTGGACTCTCTTTCACAAGAAGTTTTTAAAGCAGAGGTCTGGGGGCCTCCTGGCAGGAATTCGTCCTGCACGGCAGGGGGTTGGACTAGATGACCCCTGGGGCCCAATTCTACAGTTCTACGATCCTAAGTTCCCATAAAATCTACTGTACGGAGTCTTTCCATCTTGGAAAACAAGATATCTCTATATGCCTGCATGTCTGGTGCCGTTCCACCCCCCCCCCAGCCAGTGGCAGGAAAGTCCCCCTCCCTCGGAGAGAGAGCGCCACGTCGGAGCCGGCTGCCGCCCAGACTGGCTGCGAGGCCCAATGGTCGGAGCGCGAGGGGTGCGCCTGGGAGCTCGCGCCTCCCCCGCCACGTGGCCCCGGGACTGCGACCGGCCCCCAACAGCCGGGGATCCGCGCCGTCAGTCGCTCGTGGGTCCCTCGGGCTGCCTGTCATCCCCACCGCGTCAGCCCCGCGATCTCCGCGTGGAGCGGAAGATTCCTCGTGCTGCGCGTGGCTCGGGCCGGGGCTGGGCAGCAGCCGGTCAGGGCGAGAAGGAAGAAGGCGGCGGGCGGGCGGTGGCATCTCCTGGGAAGCTTCACTTCCCCCTCCCCCCGGCCCCAGGTTCTCCTTTCCGACGTGCAGAATATTAGTCAGGACTCAGGCAGGCAAGGTGATCTCGGGCCCCCCTCCCCCGCTGCAGTGGTACAGTCCATTCCGCCGCCGCCGCCGCCGCGCGCATCCTCTCATCTTGGGGCGTCCCCGGGGGAGGCGCGTGCCTGCGTGTGAACGGGTCTGGCCGTCCGCTGTCGGAGTCCGTGTTCTGGGTTGTCCCCCGGCTTCCCTGCCCGCGGGGACGCGTCCCCGTGGCCCTTGCCACCTTCGGCAGCTCGTTGGCAAAGCCCCGGTGCCCACCGGACAGACGAAGCGGGCACCCCGCCGCGTTGGCGGGGCATGAGAGGACGGTGGGCTCCTGTGCCAACTCCTGAACGGTGCCAGGATGAAGGAACTGCTTCTAGCCACGCTGCTCCTCGCTGTGCCAGCCAGCTGGGCGGCCCCAAAGGATGGCACTAACAGGTACCAGGTGGGAAATGGGGGGTGGGGAAGGAGGAAGGAGGCACGCTGGGGTTTGAAGCTGGGGGGCTGGGGAGAGAGAGGGTCCTTGGTGCCCCCTCCAACAGCACCTTCTCTTTGTGCCCTTTAGGTCTGAGCCCCTCCCCAATGCCAGGGAGCAACCCATCCCGAACCCTCTGGACCCAGGGCAGGAGTCTGCCAGGTGAGTTCCTTGCCCATCGCACACCTTGCCCCCATCCCTTTGCTCCCGTGGGGGGGGGGAGAACGCAGTTGGGGGGGAGACTGACCCAGTCTATTCCTACTCCATTGTTACCCTCAAAGGGTCCCCCCAGGCTTGAAGCCCAGGAACACCCCCCACCCCATAGAAATATTGAATTGTAGAATTGGAAGGGACCCGAAGGGTCTTCTAGTCCCCCCCCCCCCGCACAATACAAGTGGGCAGCTGAATCCTTGTTCCTCTCCAGGCAGAGAATGGGCCCCCTCCCCTCTACTTTTGCCTCTGCCTCCCCCCCCCCCCCGCCACCTCACCCAGCAGTCAGTTTTCAGTTAGGCCTTTGAAACCTATTTCAAAGCCAGGCATATAGTAAGGCAGCTTTCAAACATATACAGGTAGTTCATCCCTGGCATATAGTAAGAGGGCCTCTGAGCATGTGCAGAATGTGCACCCTCCCCTTCCCAATGAGGAACTGCAGGTGTCCCCCCCCCAGGCACAGTTTCCCCATCAGGTATTTCGATCCTGAGCAAACAGGAGCTGCCCAAAATTCTTTGTCTGCAAATGCCTCAGTGTGCCGGTCCCTAGAATGGGCAGCTCTTGGCTCCTTCCTGACCGTTGCCCCCGTTGCCCAGGCCCAGAGGCTCCCTGCTGCCCCCTGCCCTGCCCTTGCCAAGCCCCACAACCCTCTGCCTGCCCCCTGGTTTGCTGACCTGTGGCTTGGCCTGGCTTAGGTTGATACAGGACTACCTGAAGAACGCTGGGCAAGAGGATGGGAAGGCCAGCGCCATGAGCAGGAAGCAGGGTAAGTTGCAGGGGCTCCCAGGGCCATGATGGCGTTAGTGGCACCTCCGGGCCTGAAAGCCAGGGCGGGGCGGGGAGCGTGAGCTGGGGGGAGGGTTCTTCCAAGAGGGGCCTCAGCCCTCAGAGAATCCCCTGGGGCAGGTGAGGCTGCCGTGCTCACTTTAATTGGGTTGGGAACAGATCCTTTGAGGAAGAAATGGGTAAAAATGAACAAATTCTGCTGGGGGAGCCGAGCAAACCTCAGAACATGCACAGGGGTGTGTAGCAAAAAGCAGGGTGGGGGCAACAGCTGATTTTGACAAGGGAAAAAAAGAATCATCATAGAGTTGGAAGGGAGCCCCAGGGGTCATCTAGTTCAGCCCTTGCAATGGAGGAGTCTCAGCTCAACCCCCCTCCCCAGACGGCAATCCAACCTCTGCTTGACAACTGCTAACCGAGGAGGAGAGTCCACCTTCTTCCACCGGCAAAGAGCTCTTGCAGCTAGAAAGTTCTTCCTAAGGTTTAGTCGGAATCTCCTTTCCTGTGATTCGAATTCGGGTGCCGCCCTCTGGAGCAGGATGTAAACAGAGCAAAGGGAGGGGAAGCGGAGAGCCTATCTGTGTATCACAGGAGAGGGGAGTCAAACAGGGAAATGTGGGTCTAATGGGAAATAGGTGCTTTGGGTCTTGAAGAGAGAAGGGGGGCCCCCTGGTCAGTTTGCAAACCAGCAACCTCCACGCCCCTTTTGAAGTTAAACCACTCAATAAACAGAAAAAGACCTTCAGGTAACAAGGTGCCACTTTTAAAAGCACCCTTTTTAAGCCATAGCAATAATAATAATATAATAATAATAATAATTTATTATTTGTACCCCGCCCATCTGGCCGAGTCTCCCCAGCCACCCTGGGCGGCTTCCAGTAAACATTAAAATACATCAACACATCACAGATTAAAAGCTTCCCTAAAGAGGGCTGCCTTCAGGTATTTTCTAAAGGTCAGGGTGGGCGCCACCACCAAGAAGGCCCTCTGCCTGGTTCCCTGTAGCTTTGCTTCTCGCAGTGAGGGAACCGCCAGAAGGCCCTCGGCGCTGGATCTCAGTGTCCGGGCTGAACGGTGGGGGGGGGGAGGAGATGCTGGGAAAGGATGCTGGGAAAGGGGCCTCCTTGCTCCAGAGTCGTGGCCCCCTCAGATGTTCTCCCCCCCCCCAGTGGCCAGCATCTTCCCACTGAAGCACAGCCTGTGATTATGCAGGGCCTAAAATAAGTCCCTGGCTGCCCACACAGCCAGCTTGGCTCTCCTTTCCCCAAGGGAGGGGAAGGAAGGGAGGATTTCCTTAGGGCAGCCAAGATGGTCAAGGGCCTAGAAACCCAGCCGTATGAGGAATGGTTGAGACAGGGGGGGAGTTTAGCCTGGAAAAGAGGAGACTCAGGGGAGATAGGAGAGCCACTTTCAAATATATCAAGGGCTGTCTTAAGCAGGCTTGTTTTTGCCGCTCCAGAGGTGAGAACCCAAAAGAATGGATTGACATGCTAGAATAATGGCAGATCAAGTTGATGGATTATGCCGAAATGGCTAAAATGACCCAAAGAATCAGAAATCAGGATGATCAAAATTTTAATATAAGGAATGGGGGGAATTTATAACTTCTCTTAAAGACCATTGTAAACAGTTAAAATCATTAGTAGGATTGGAATATCACTTGTAGTTTAATGGTGAATTTTGGACATAAAGGAGGTGTAAAAGATGTGGATTATTATAAAACAGGCATGTCCAACAGGTAGATCATGATCTACTGGTAGATCACTGGACGTCTGCGGTAGATCACTGGTAGATCATTGGTTCCCCCCCCCAAGAAGCTGAACAACTGTGGCTTCCCTGAAAAAAAGCTCAACATTTTACCTCCTCCCTGAAAAAACTCAACAACTTTGACCTGAACCACCCAAAAGGGGGTAGAATAGATCACTGCCAGTTTTTAACTCTGTGAGTAGATCGCAGTCTCTTGGGAGTTGGCCACCCCTGTTATAAAATATGCAGGAGGAAATGATTAACAATAGGGCCCACAAAGGGGAGGAGGGAAGTCCAGG
This sequence comes from Darevskia mixta, assembly GCA_034641385.1. Taxonomy (NCBI): domain Eukaryota; kingdom Metazoa; phylum Chordata; class Lepidosauria; order Squamata; family Lacertidae; genus Darevskia; species Darevskia mixta. Next base: position 1,898,887 of record JAWWNH010000142.1, on the reverse strand, counting down.
AGATTCCTTGGAATCTTGTTTTTATGTTGCATGTTGAATATGGGACTGTGAAATTTTAATCTGAAAAACCAAATAAATTAAAAATTAAAAAAGAAGAAATGCAAGAAAGGAGATTCCCAGTGAAGCAGCTGCAATATCTGGTCTGAGTGCTGGGGGCATCCTGGAAAATAGGGGTCGTGTTGTGGTGGGGAGGGCTCTGTGGGTCAGGAAGGAGAGCTGAGAGGGTGGGTGGGTGTCCCAGGCCGCAGGGAAACCTCAGCCCCACAGCTGGAGTCACCCCCCTGGCTCTTGCTCTGGGCAGGATTTGGGCTCCTGTGCCCTCAATATCTCACCACACCCCCACGTCCCCCCTCTGGTGTTTGCAGCTCTGTTGCTCCTCTTCGCCCTCCACGACTACGACAAGAGTGGACGACTGGACGGGCTGGAGTTCATGAGGCTGCTGAGCGAGATGCCCTCCGAGAGAGACAGGGGGCGCTCTGTGCCGGACTCGGTAGGTGCCACTTTCACTCCTTGGCCTTTAGTGTGCCAGGCAGAGGGGGGCATCTCTGCCCAGGCTGCAGGGGGTGTGAATCTGAGTGCCTTTCCTGCTGCAGCTGTCTCCGCCTGCCTGTGATTTCAAAGCTCGTCCGCTTAGAACAGGCATAGGCAAACTCGGCCCTCCAGCTGTTTTGGGACTACAACTCCCATCATCCCTAGCTAACAGGACCAGTGGTCAGGGATGATGGGAATTGTAGTCTCAAAACATCTGGAGGGCCGAGGTTGCCTATGCCTGGCTTAGAATCATAGAATTGTAGAGTTGGAAGGGGACCCTGAGGGTCATCCAGTCCAGCCCCCTGCAATGCAGGAATCTCAGCTAAAGCATCCCTGGCAGAGGGCCATCCAACCTCTGCTTAGAAGGAGGCTCTCCAGCCCTCCATTTCTGCTTACACTGGACAAGCAGAAAACTGTTTGGAGTCCACGCCAGGCAGCTGTGCTTCCGAAGGACCGTTGCTGGAGACCCCAGAGGGGAAGATCTTGCTTGCTGGTTTCCCCTTGGGGCATCTAGTCGGCCACTGGGAGGACAGGATGCTAGCCTAGATGGGCCATTGGCCTGATCCAGCTGCCCTCTCCTCCTAGTCCCCTCCATGAATTTGTCCCAGTTGGTGGCTATCACTGCGCCTTGCGGCAGCGAGTTCCAAAGTTTAATTATACGCTGCATGAAAAAGTCCCTTATTTAAAAATGTCCCCTCCCCCGACCCCTGCAGGTGGTGCTGATGGTGGACAACATCCTGGCGACTCAGGACCTGAACCACGATGGGCTGCTGGAGCCCTCAGAGCTGCTTCAGGGGCCCTGGCACAGCCAGACCCCCACCCTCCTCGCTGCCCCCAACGGAGAAGAGGCCTCCCCTGAAGCTGACGGCCAACTGGACCCCCTTGGCCAACAAGGCACTGCTGAGTCCCCGGCTGCGTCAGAGGTGGCTCAGGATCAGGGCGTGATGGAGGCCCCCTCGCTGAGCCCCCCGGCACACAATCAGGAGGGGGCACCGGGGCAAGGAGCAGCAGCTGATGCACTTCAGCCGCAGGATCCTGGGGAGATTCTCATGCCAGGAGACTGAACCCCCCCCCCCGAGGAAGGGGGACCAGCGGAGGAGGAATGCAAAGCAGAGGCTGTGCAGGGCGGCAAAGCTGACTCCCGGCCACCCATCACGGAAAGCCATAGTTGGAAGGGACCCCGAGGGTCAACCTCCGGCAATGCAGGAATCACAGATGACTGTCCAACTTCTGCTTTAAAATCTCCCAGGAACGAGAGTCCGTCGCCTTCGGAGGGAGTCTGTTCCACTGTTGAGCAGTTTTTATTGACATAAAGTTCTTCCTATTGTTTTTGTCAGAAATACATTTATTCCCATTTGAATCCATGCGTTCGAGTCCTGCCCTCCAGAGCAGGAGAAAGCAAGCTTGTTCTCTCTCCCATTTGACAGCCCTTCAGATATTTGAAGATGGCTCTCCTATCTCCTCTCAGTCTCCTCTTTTCCAGGTTAAACATAACCCAGTTCCATCAACCGCTCCTCATAAGGCTCGGTTTCCAGACCCTGGGTCATCTTGGTCTCCCTCCTCTGCCCACCTTCCAGCTTGTCAACCTCCTCCTTAAATTGTGGTGCCCAGAACTGGACACAGGTGTGGCCCGACCAAGGCAGAATCGAGTGGGACTATTCCTTCCCTTGATCTGGACACTAGACTTCTGTAGATGTAGCCTAGAATAGCATTAGCTTTTTTTGCTGCTGCATCACACGGTTGACTCATGTCCCCCATCCTATATTTGTGCATCTGGTTCTTCCTGCCTACGAGCAGAACCTGACTTTTGTTCTTGTTGTAATTCATTTTATAATTTTGGGCCCAGTTCTCCAATCTGTTAAGGTCATTTTGAATGGGGATCCTGTCTTCTCTGTGCCCCCTTGCCCTGCATTGCCCCACAAGATCAAATGACCCACCTGCAGTTCTTCACAGGGCCTCGTGGCCCCCTCCTCAGCAATCTTGATTTATGCAATCCCTTCTGCAGCCCGGCAGGACAGAGCTCCCTCCCTCCCCCTTTGCTGTGGGTCATCCTTGGGGGAAACCGGTCCTGAGTGCTGCTGCAGCTGCAGAAGAAAGAGCCCCCACTCACTGCTCCATCCTTGCTGCCTTGGGCTCCCTCTTCTGCTTCTCCCTCCAGTGGGATACTGTGATTGGAGTGTCAGATTATGACCCAGGTTCAAATCCCCCCTCAGCCATGAAGGCACTGGCTGACTGGCCCTGCCTCTTAGCCGTATCTACTTTACAGGGATTAATTGAGGGGGAGAAGCATGCATGCCACCCAGAGCTCAGAATATAAATCATAGAATCATAGAGTTGGAAGAGACCCCAAGGGCCATCCAGTCCAACCCCCTGCCAAGCAGGAAACACCATCCAAGCATTCCTGACAGGTGGCTGTCAAGCCTCTGCTTAAAGACCTCCAAAGAAGGAGACTCCACCACACTCCTTGGCAGCAAATTCCACTGTCGAACAGCTCTTACTGTCAGGAAGTTCTTCCTAATGTTTAGGTGGAATCTTCTTTCTTGTAGTTTGAATCCATTGCTCCGTGTCCGCTTCTCTGGATCAGCAGAAAACAACCTTTCTCCCTCCTCTATATGACATCCTTTTATATATTGGAACATGGCTATCATATCACCCCTTAACCTTAATGCAAGAGATAAATAAAATATCTGGGGCAGGCCCTTCCTTTCCATCTTGCCCCCTCACCCTAGCCCAGACGGGGGGCTTCCACACAGAGGCCATGGGTCCAAGTGCTTTATTGATGTGCCTTTGCAAAGAGGCAATGCGGGCAAGTCTCTCTCTCTCTCTCCAGATCCAGGCCCAGCCAGGACACGCAGGGCGGTACGGGCAGAGCAGAGAACCTGCTTTGGCTGTCCAGCCCCTCAGGACCTTTCAGAGAAGCAGCACGGTTGTTTCTCGCTGAGTGCAGAAGAACAAGGTCAAGGGGTTTGTGGGATTTGGGTCCATGGCGTGGTGAATGGGTCAGACCTGGCTTGCCGCTCACACGATCCCATCGTAGCCATGCACCCCGCACTTCCGGCCGGCCACCTGACACCCGTAGGTGATTGCCTCGGCCAGGGGCCTCCCTGGAGGGGGTAGAGAGAGAGGGGGGTCAGTTTAGCTCTGGGGCAGAGAGGTGCCCTGGGGTTCAGGCAGCAAGAACTCTCCCCGCCAAGACCCCTCTCCCCATGCTTATTAGGGGAGGGCAGAATTCAGGGCTTGCGAAATTTACTTGTTTTTCTGCTAAGAAGCCAAAGATCCACCAAGTGCAAAATTGTGGCCGGAGGAGGGAGGGGGAAGAGCACAGGATGAAGGGACACACTCTGTCCAGGCTCAGCTTCCCCAGGAACTCACAGTCCGAGAATCATAGAATTAAAGAGTTGAAAGGGTCCCCAGAGGTCCTCTAGTCCAACCAGCTGCAATGCAGGAACCATGGCTAAAGAAATTCTGCCTGGCAGGCAGCCTTCCCTCCTCTGTTGAAAAGCCACCCAGGAAGGAGAGGGCGCCACCTTCAGACGTCTCCACCCCACTGCCAATGGCTCTAAGCACCAGAAAGTTCTTCCGAAGGTTTAGCTGGAACCTCCTTTCCCGTCATTTGAATCCATTGGTTTAATTCCCACCTTCTGGAGCCGCAGGAAACAAGCTTGCTCCGTGGGGCAGCCCTTCAGATATTGGAAGGTGGCTCTCCTATCTCCTCTCAGTCTCTTTTCCAGGCTAAACATCCCCAGCTCCTTCAACCGTTCCTCATCAGGCTTGGCTTCCAGACCCTGGATCCTCTTGGTCTCCCTCCTCTGCCCACCTTCCAGCTTGCCAACATCCTTCTTAAATTGTGGCGCCCAGAATTGGGCACAGGACTCTGACCAAGGCAGAATAGTGGGACTATCACTGGTGCCAACTCCACAATTTTTTTGTGGGTGCTGAGCGCCTGCACCGCAGGGCCTCCAACACGACTTCTGGGGCCTCGCAAGGAACTGGAGGTCATGTCTGAGGCCTCACAGGGCCTTGGAAGACTCCCGGGGCTCCCAGGCGCTGCAACATGACGTCACGATGTCACGCTATGTTGCGCATGTTGCTGGGCACCCATAATCTGGGGTCCAAGTTGGCGCCACTGGGTACTATTAATTCCCTTGATCTGGGCACTAGACCTGCTGATGCAGCTGAGAATAGCATTCGCTTTTCTTGCTGCTGCATCACACGGTTCATCCTATATAATAAAGTCCCTGTGTCCCTGCATCCAGTCCGTGTGTCAGTGGAAATTTTCCACTGCGCATGTCCCACAGGGATGCAGGGATTGGACGACGCAGAGACTTCGGGCCTCGGATTGGCCGGGAGCGGACGAGGGCGGGGCTGTGCCTTTCCGGGGCGAGGGAGATAGGAAAAGGGAAGAGTGACAACATGCACGAACACTCAGAGGTAAATAGTGATGGGTTCTGGGTAGGGAAAGGGCTATAAGGGAGGATAGAGGTAGGAAAAGGGTAGAGGGGACAGAGGTAGAAAAGGAGTAGAGGGACCTCAGAGGTAGGAAAGGGGTAGAGGTGCCACAGAGGTAGGAAAGGGGTACATGGGCCACAGAGGTAGGAAAGGAGTAGAGGTACCTCAGAGGTAGGAAAGGGGTAGAGGGACCTCAGCCTGCTTTTACAAATGTTTCACCACATATCTTCTAGCGCCCGTTAATTTAACGGGCTGAACGTTCACTAGTAGAACCATAAAATTGTATGTTGGGACCCTGAGCGTCATCTAGTCCAACCCCTTCAATGCAAGAGACTAATTTTCTCCCCAAACTTCAGTCCTGGTCTCTCCCCCCCCCAAAAAAGCCTAATTTAGAAGCAAGTTTGGGCAAGCCGCCTTTGTTGCTCCTATAGTTAAAACTGACAGAAAGTCCAAAGCCCATGGTGATCTACTGCAGACCCCCAGAGATCTCTCAGTAGATCCCATGTCTGATGAGAAGGTTGCCGAACAGATCAAAAAGGGGAGATATGGACAAGCAGGCAGTGGGGGGGGGGTTGGAGGAGGAGAGAAGCCCCCACGACTCACCCCTGCTGAGGGCCAGGATCACGGCCGCGTTGAAGGTGTCCCCAGCACCCAAGGTGTCCACGACCACCTCAGGGGAGAAGGCGTCGGAGTGCACCAGCACCCCGTCCGGTCCTATCGCGTCAGCCCCCTCCTCAGCCCAGGCACAGACCAAGGTGGCTCTGGGGGGGGGGAGAAAGAGGGGTGAGGGGAGAGGGCCTTTAGCCTTGGGACAGAGACCCCGCAGGTGCCTGGATGGGGAGGCCCAGGGGACAGCAATGGCACCCCGAAATACCCTCCCCACCTCAAAAAGTCCTTGTTCTTCCTTACAAGGGAGCTGGGCTCAACAGGGCCTGTTTGGTTCAACCCAGGGAGGGGGAACCTTGGGGAGGGGTCCGCCAAATCCCATCCTGCAGACCAGCTTCACAGGTCATTTTAGCAAGAAGAATTGCTTAATAATAATAATAATAATAATAATAATAATAATATCATCCACCCTTCACCCTAAGGTTCCAGGGCAGGTTGCAGCATTGAAAAACTTATTAAGCACTACATAAAACAACTTACAACCACTTTAAACAAGGTGGCTCCTAAAAAAACAGAAATCCCAAGTGTCAGAAGCTGCTTTGTAATTAATTTTTTTAAAAAATATAACTCATTTTTAATGTTTGCTCTTATGGATATTTTAAATGAACATTTCAAGATCATCTTTTTGCAAACCGCTTGGGAGCCTTCAAGGTTTTGGGCAAGCGGCGTAGATGCATTTTGTTAAATAAAAACATTCCGTGAAGACAAGATGACGGGAAGGCAGCGGCTAAGGAGCAGTTCTGGAGTGTTGCGTAGAACTGGAGAGTTGGGAGGGACCATGAGGGTCATCTAGCCCAACCCCTTGCAAGGCAGGAATCTTTCTGCCCAACATGGGGTTCGACCCCAGGACCCTGTTACGGTAGTTGGCACGTGTGCCCCTCACCATGCCAGAGGGTGGGCAGGGGGGCTGAGGGACACCCCAGAGGCAATACAGCCTGCCCCCTTCTCCTTGGGTGGTCTCCACCTACCCCGGCTTCAGGTGTCTGCGGAGCCCCTTGACAGCTTCAGCGGCCGAGTAGAAGCCCCACGCCTTGGCCACGTCCTTGCTGGCAAAGACCTGGAGTGGGGGGAGAGAAGCCAGAGTCACCTTCTCCTGGTCGCAGAGAAAGCGGGCGAAGGGTTTCCTCCCTCTCTCGTAACACTAGAACTCCCAGACGCCCAATGAAGGTGCAGGGCTGATGAAAGAAAGGACTCGTTCCTGCAGCACAGCGTTAAGACTGTGGAACTCACTCCCACAAGGGGCAGCAATGGCCACCTACCTGGATGGCTTTAAAAGAGGATCAGCTAAACTTGTGGAGGAGAAATAAAGGCTAGTCAATGGTCACTAGCCAGGATGCTTCTGAATGCGAGGGGCCGGAAACCGTAGCAGGGGAGAGGGTTGCTCTCATGCTCGGATCCTGCTTGTGGGTTTCCCGTAATGGGCATCTGGTTGGTCATTGTGAGAACAGGATGCTGGACTAGGTGGGATCCCCACTGACCAGCAGCTAGGCTCGTGTGATAGAACCTCCGGTTCCAGAGGCAGTCTATCTAGACTCCTGGGTTCTTAGGGGTATTTGGCCGCTGTGAGGAGAACAGGATGCTGGGCTCGATGGGCCCCCTTTGGCCTGGTCCAGCAGAGCTCATTTTATGTTCTGAGGTCAGTCCTCCACCCCCAGGGCAGCTCTGCCTTCCCGCTGCTTAGCCCTGGCAGTGCTTCACAAGCAGGACTTAGAATCACAGAACGGTAGAGTTGGAAGGGACCCCCAAGGGTCATCCAGTCCAACCCCTGGCCATGCAGGAACCACAACTAAAGCATCCCCATCAGATGTCCACCCATCTTAAAAATCTCAAGGTGGGCTGCCTGGTCCAGCGTGTGGTTCTTCGGAGCTGCGCAACGGCCTCTTCCGTGCAAGAGTCGAAAGCAGCAGCTGCTGTGCTCAGTGGCTTTTGCCCTTGCGCAGAGGAGGCTGCTGGGCAAAGGACCTGGGCGTGGAGGTGGAACTGGAGCAGCCAAGCCCTGACCCTGAATGGGGGCTCCTGGTCCGAAGTCAGGGGGCTGTTTCTGCCCCATCATCCTGGCTTCTTCCTCAGACAGAGGCCTTCCTACCACGTCTCCGTAGCCGAAGAGCTGGTACAGCTCTGGCCGTGTCTTCTCCACCTCCACGGACGTGGTCACTCGGTCGGACGGCGGGCAGGTCCTGTTATGCGCCTCCACGCGCTGGATCATCTTCACCTGCTCAGAGGCATTCCTGCCCTGCGGGTGGGAGAAGGTGGGTCTCAGAGGGAGGCAGGAGCTCGCCCTGGCATCCCCAGGAGCTTCCGTGGCCAGGACAGCTGCACCCACAGCCAGAAGGTGGCCACGGCAGTCCTGGCATTCATGCTCTGCTGAGCTCTAGAGTACTGCAACACACTCCCCATGGGGCTGCCCATGAAGACTGCCTGGAAATGCCCCCCAGGGCACCAGATGGCTAATGGCCAAGAGCTGGCATCCTCAAGGGCAGTGACTTTAAGGCAGTGGGTCCCTAACTTTTCTGGACCCCTGCCCCCTTAGTTCCATAAAGTCACCCCCGGCGACCCCCCTACTCTATAAAAAGCATTATTCAGTGTGCACACACCACTACAGAGGAAAAAAACCCAATAAAATTCAAAGTGGGAACGACTGCACATTTATTCAAAATCCAATTAAAAACTACTTAGTTTAATTAACTCGACAAAACTGATAAACTTGATCCAGTGATGCCAGCTTTTCGAAGTCTGATAGGTCATGGATAGCTCCAGCACCCTAGAGCCCCTTAGTGCCCCTCCCCCCGGTAATCCCACTACTCTAAGATCAGGTAACAAGAGACTTTAAAGGGTGCCATCCTTGAATCAAGTCCCTGCAAATGCGACACGAAGCCCCCTTCATGCAGAGGTTTGGCTCCGCTGCCTCATTTTCAAAATCATTGCATGTGTTTTTACTGGCTCCCAGTAGTGATGTACGGAAGTGAGAGCTGGACCATAAAGAAGGCTGATCGCCGAAGAATGGATGCTTTTGAATTCTGGTGCTGGAGGAGACTCTTGAGAGTCCCATGGACTGCAAGAAGATCAAACCTCTCCATTCTGAAGGAAATCAGCCCTGAGTGCTCACTGGAAGGACAGATCCTGAGGTTAAGGCTCCAGTACTTTGGCCACCTCATGAGAAGAGAAGACTCCCTGGAAAAGACCCTGATGTTGGGAAAGATGGAGAAGATGAGTTTGGATTTGATATCCCGCTTTATCACTACCCGAAGGAGTCTCCAAGCGGCTCACATTCTCCTTTCCCTTCCTCCCCCACAACAAACCCTCTGTGAGGTGAGTGGGGCTGAGAGACTTCAGAGAAGTGGGACTAGCCCAAGGTCACCCAGCAGCTGCATGTGGAGGAGCGGAGACGCAAACCCGGTTCCCCAGATTACAAGTCTACAGCTCTTAACCACTACACCACACTGGAGGGCACAAGGAGAAGGGGACGACAGAGGACAAGATAGTTGGACAGGGTTCTCAAAGCGACCAACATGAGTCTGACCAAACTGCGGGAGGCAGTGGAAGACAGGAGTGCCTGGCGTGCTCTGGTCCATGGGGTCATGAAGAATCGGACACAACTAAACGACTCAACAACAACTGGCTCACAGGACGTCTTGTTCCCAAAAGCTGTTTCTGTGTGCAAATGGCCAGTGTTGAGAACTTATCGATGGCCACCTATACTTTTCCGTCTTCGTTTCCTGCTGATGGCAACCCCTCCTGGCACCTGCATCCCCCTGCAACTCAGGGAGACCCTTCCTCCCCCTTGCTCCCCCCCCAATCTCCCCAGCAAGGGCTTCCCTCACTCACCTCCCAGTGGATCCACTTGTATTGAGACAGGTTGACCTGCTCAAAGTCAGCAGCCGTCACTTCCGGCAGGTTGCTGGTTGGGTGGGGGGGGAAGAGGGAGGAAGGTGAGAGGGTGGGATGGGGGGGGTACAAAGGTCTATGAGATGCAATGCCTTCACAGCCTCCTCTCCCACAAGAGATTATTCATTTGAACAACTTGAAGACCCCGATCTGGTCATTGATTAAAAAGCGGACCCAGGACTTCCCGAAGGTCTTGGCCTCCCACCGTAGCACAAGCCAGGCCAAACTGGTGGGGGCCATGCAGCCAGACACCCTCTCCCTTCGGGTCATCGAGGCAATAGTCAGCCCCTCCTCTCTGACCCCAGGGTCCTATCAAGAAGCCCACTGCCTCAAAAGCACAGAGGGTCCATCTATGATCTTGCAAAGAGGTATGTCAACTTTGATCCCCTTCTATATACAGTAGTGCCTTGGTTCCCAAACGCCGAAAACCCGGAAGGAAGCGTCCCAGCTTTTGAATGTTTTTCGGAAGCCGAACATCTATTGTTTCCAGGGCGCCTGCACCAATCAGAAGCTGCGCCTCAGTTTTTGAACATTTCGGAAGCCAGAGTTCCGGAATGGATTAAGTTTGGCGCTTTTGTTTTTGCTATTTATTTTGTGTTTTTGTTTTTGAGGTTTTTCCAGATAATTTGTTTTTGTGACTGTGTGGAACCCAGTTCAGCTACTGATGGATTGATTGTGTGACTGAGGAAATGGATAAAAGCAAGCAATGACTATCATCAGTGCAGGTGAGGAGGGGGGAATTAATTTTAATTTTATCATCTACAATACTGTCTTATTTATTTTATAGTACAGTACATTGATTCTTGCTTTCATTTTATGGATCAATGGTCTTATTAGATAGCAAAATTCATGTTAAATTGCTGTTTTAGGGGTTGTTTTTAAAAGTCTGGAACGGATTAATCCATTTTGCATTATGTACCATGGGAAAGCACGCCTTGGTTTGTGAATGCTTTGGTTTTGGAATGGACTTCCGGAATGGATTAAGTTTGAGAACCAAGGGACCACTGTACCACTGTATGCTGGGAACCATCCAAGGTGCTGGCTTCGATCTGCGCAGCCCCAAAGAGCAGGACTCAACCTTATTCAAGGGCTGACTCTGACTCTGCGGTTCCTGTATTGCAGGGGAGGGAGCTAGATGGCCCTCGTGACAGTTCTATGATTGTGGCGTCAACCCTCACATTTGGACAACCAGAAGAAGCATGATCATAAGGACATAATAAAAGCCTGCAGGATCAGGCCAGGGGCCCATCTGGTCCGGGATCCTGTTCTGACAGTGGCTGACTAGACGCCTGCGGGAAACTGGCAAGCGGATCCGAGCACAGGAGCAACACTCTCCCTGCCTACGGTCCCCAGATCCCTGCCTCCTCCATGAATTTGACGGATCCTCTTTCAAAGCCACCGCTCTACATCGCTCAGATCACCCAAGCTCAAAGGGCTGGGGAAGCGTCACAAAAGGGCAACCCAGCAGATCCAGGGGTTGGAGGAAAGGGAACAGCACCTGGGGCTCTTCAGCTGAGAGGAGAGGTGGCCAAGGAGGGCTAGGGGAACACCATAGAGGTTTGCCAAAGAGCAGGGAGGAGAGGCAGTGATGGCCACCAACTTCAAAAGGGGAACAGACCAACAACGTGAAGGTCAAGTGACTGCAGATTCATAGAATTGTCCAGTTGGAAGGGACCCCCAGGGGCCATCTAGCCCAACCCCCTGCAATGCAGGAATCATAGCTCAAGAATCCTCCAACAGATGGCTGCCCAAGCACCTGGGGAGGGAGGCTGTTCCACTGTCATACGGCTCTTACCATCAGAAAATTCTTCCTGCCACAAGATCCCAGCAGGAAAGGATGGTGTCCCCCACCCCCGGCAGCCCTCCCTCCCAGTAGGCTTCCTGTTGGGGCATCCGGGAGGTCCCTAGAGGAGAACTTTAGAATCATAGAATCCTAGAGTTGGAAGAGACCCCAAGGGCCATCCAGTCCAACCCCCTGCCAAGCAGGAAACACCATCAAAGCATTCCTGACAGGTGGCTGTCAAGCCTCTGCTTAAAGACCTCCAAAGAAGGAGACTCCACCACACTCCTTGGCAGCAAATTCCACTGTCGAACAGCTCTTACTGTCAGGAAGTTCTTTCTCATGTTTAGGTGGAATCTTCTTTCTTGTAGTTTGAATCCATTGCTCCATGTCCTCTTCCTTGGGCCGGATCCGGCTGCAGCAGCCAGACGCTTCCCACATTCTAAACTCTTTGCTCCATGTGTCTCTTGCCCTGAAAACTGGGGGTGGGGGGTGGGCGCTGTCGGTGGATTGGCACCTACTGCAAAGGGTTAACCCTTGGCTCTTAGCCCCCTGACCTCTGGCCTCAAAGAGGAACTTTCTCAATGATTAACTGGCAGAACAGAAGCAGCGGATCCTGCCCCCTGAGCAAAGGCTGGCCAGAACCCCACCCAGGGCTCAGCTGCCATTTCTCCCCCTGGCTGAGAGGGAACAAGACTCAACTCCAGCTGATGTCTCCTGCGCTCCGGAAAGGAAAGCTGGCTGCAGAAAGGAGAGCGACTGAGAACCATCTAGGGAGGGGGTGCCACGGGTCAGGGGGAAGAAGGAGTGACCCCTTCTCTCCCCAACACAGCCTCCGACCTGCCCCCTCCCAACACCAGATCCCACTTTCCAAAAAGCAAGGGGAGGGAGCAGCTCCCACCCTCACCCTCCCAACTGCAGTTAAAGGTAGATAGCCGTGTTGGTCTGTCATAGTCAAAACAAAATAAAATAAAAAAAATTCCTTCCAGTAGCACCTTAGAGACCAACTAAGTTTGTTCTTGGTATGAGCTTTCATGTGCATGCACACTTCTTCAGATACACTGAAACAGAAGTCACCAGACCCTGATATATAGTGAGAGGGTGGGGAGGGGTATTACTCAGAGGGGTGGTGGAAATGGGTGAAAGGTTGATAGGTGTGGTAAACCTGTTGACGACTGTTAACGGCTGCAATTAGTCTTACAGGAAAAAGCAAGGGGTGAGAAGGTTAAAAAAGCTTTGTCATGTATAATGAGATAAGAATCCAATGTCTTTGTTCAGACCAGGTCTCTCCATGGTTTTAAGCTTGGTAATGAGTTGCAATTCAGCAACTTCTCTTTCCAGTCTATTTCTGAAATTCCTTTGCAATAAGACAACTACTTTGAGATCTTGTATAGAGTGTCCTGGGAGATTGAAGTGTTCTCCTACTGGTTTCTCTGTCTTGTGATTCCTGATGTCAGATTTATGTCCGTTTATCCTTTGGCGTAGGGTTTGGCCTGTTTGTCCAATATAGAGAGCTGAAGGGCACTGTTGGCATTTGATGGCATACACAATGTTAGATGATGAGCAATTAAATAGTCCTGAGATGGTATGTTTGATGTTGTTGGGGCCAGTAATGGTGTTGTCCGGGTGTATGTGGCAGCAAAGTTGGCATCTGGGTTTATTGCAGGCTCTGGTGCCAGTGTCTGTGTTTAGTCTGGTTGTAGTATTGTTGTGGGTGAGGAGTTGTTTAAGATTGGGTGGCTGTCTGTAGGCGATGAAAGGTCTTCCTCCTTTCCTGTAAGACTAATTGCAGCCGTTAACAGTCGTCAACAGGTTTACCACACCTATCAACCTTTCACCCATTTCCACCACCCCTCTGAGTAATACCCCTCCCACCCTCTCACTATATATCAGGGTCTGGTGACTTCTGTTTCAGTGTATCTGAAGAAGTGTGCATGCACACGAAAGCTCATACCAAGAACAAACTGAGTTGGTCTCTAAGGTGCTACTGGAAGGAATTCCTCCCAACTGCAGATCAGGAACGGATTGACGGAGATGATTGGCTGCTGCATCTGGGCTGAATTATCAGGTGAATCTGCAGAGAATTTGCAGAGATTGGGCATGCATGGCTGTGCTTTCCCCCCTCTCCCACTGGGTGGCGCCACTCAGGGAATGCCTGCGGGGGGGGGGGCATTCCAACTCCCGTTCAGGCTTCTCAAGCAAACCGCTACCCTCTGAACCGTAAGCCAGAGGGTGCAGACGAGCCTCAGGCCGCTTGGCTCAAGGGACCGGAAATTGAACTTGCCACTCCTGAAGTTACTTTTATGATCACTTTGATGTGTATTTGGGGGGGTAAAGGGGGACAGGGGAGGGTTTTAGACAATTTTATTTACTTTTCCTATGTCAAGCTGTTTTTTAACTGGTTCATTTTTTTAAAAGTAGTTTCAAAATAAATAAAGTCAGTGAGAGGGAACCTGGAGGTCTTGGCAGCTCAGCGGCCAACTTCCTCAGAGGCCTCTTGGCCTCAGTGCTTCCAGTCTGTAAAATGGGAAGAGAAATTCAGCCACTGCGGCTTTGCACCCGAGCAGATCAGCTTGCAAAACTGAGCTTCTTCTGCTTGTGGTGTAGCTGTTAAAAGTTCAAGAAAAAGGCTTCCTAGGGGGGAAAGTGAAGTAACCTTACTACTATTAATGATCAATGATAAAATCATAATGCACTTTGCACGTTAATAGTCCTAGATTAATGATTAATATTAGGAATAAGAAGGGGGAGGGGCAGAATGAGAGCAGGTGACACTGAGGCTCCCCTTCGCTCTCACGCACCTTGCCTAGATCTCTTGATAATTTATTTCTCATTTACTGTATTTTTCCATTTATAAGACGTCCCCCCATGTATAAGACGCCCCCTATTTTGGGGGACTCAGCTTTAAGAAAAGGGGGGAGATGTATCCGTGTATAAGACACCCCCTGATTTTTGACATTATTTTGCAGGGGGGAAACATACATGGAAAAATACGGTATTTTATATGCTGCTGGATTGTAAAAACGGCAACTTCAAAGCGGATTACAAAACTAAGCACCATACAAATCTTATGGAATTGATAAAAGGCTTGGGACGGGTTCTAGAGAAAGCTGGGTCAATGGCTGCCCCCCCCCCCCCGATGAGTGACAGCCAGCAGGGTTATTGTTTTACTTGTGTATTTCGTGGGGTTTTTTTCCATCTTGTATCTTTATGCCCCGAACCGCCCTGACATCTTTGGGCAAAGGGTGCGATGCAAATTTAATAAATATTAATCCGCAATAATAAATAAAGGGAGCCCTCTGGCGCCACCCGGTGGCAGGGTCGGGAGTTGGTGGGGCGGTGGCAGCAGCAGCAGCAGCCGCCCTGCCCGCCTGGCCTTACGTGTCATAGAGAGTGACCGTCCGAGAGCCGTTTCGGCAGTTGACGAGGCAGCAGGCGCAGGGCATCTCCCCCTGGCTGTGCCTCACCAGGTGGGAGACATCCACGTTGCAGCGGCGGAAGTCAGACAGGATGAATCTTGGGAGCAGCGGAGGGGAGAGAAAGAGGAGGTTAGAGGCTGTGGCCCAGGCGGGGGGCCCCTCACCCCAAGCACCTGGCAGCGTGCAGGATGGTCCGGGTGCCCGTCGTGGAGTTGCTGATCACCATGGAGGTGGGCAGGGCGCACGCCGGGCGCAAAACCACGTGGGCGAGGTCCACCTCGTAGCGCTGGAAATCCTCACGGACGAAGCTGGGTGGGCAGAGAAGAGGAGCCCACTTAGGGGTGGGGGGGGAGAGAGGCTGGAGCCCCCCAGGACCCTCCTCCTCGCCCACTGCTTGGGAACAGGAGTTGGTACCTAGACTTCGCAGGGCTCAGCAAACCTTTTCAGTAGGAGGCCGGTCCACTGTCCCTCAGACCTTGCGGGGGGCCGGACTAATTTTTTTTTTGGGGGGGGGGAATGAACAAATTCCTATGCCCCACAAATAACCCAGAGATGCATTTTAAATAAAAAGACACATTCTACCCATGTAAAAACACGCTGATTCCCAGACCGTCTGCGGGCCGGATTTAGAAGGCGATTGGGCCGGATCCGGCCCTTGGGCCTTAGTTTGCCTACCCATGTCCTAGAGAGTGCTAGGAGCTGCAGGCACCGTTGGCCCATGAAAGAGGGCCCCAAATCCACCCTGAGCCCCGAGTGCGAAATCTCTGCTCAGGTCCAGCTTCCTGCCTGGAGCAGCAGGAATGTCTCGCAGAGAAGGTGGGAATTGGGTGAGGATTCCTGCAGGATTTCCTGGGGCAAAGCCTTTGTCTTGTTCGTGAGGGGAGCATGAGCTTCACTTCCCCATTAAATCTGGGCCCAAGCAGGCAGCGATTGAGGGATTTCTCACTATCTGCAAGACCCAAATACTTACATTCAGCTTCTCAATGCAAGAGGCGTCAGGGCTCATGATTCTTGGGTGATGCTCCACCCCCGGAAAACAGCTGCCCCTTGCTCTTTAATCCAGCTGTGTGGCAACTAAAGGAACTCTACACATGCTCAGAAGGACCAGGGAAGGTGTGTGGGCCTTTATAATTCACATATCCAGAGCAGAATCCCAGGACTCTTAACGGATCCTTTCTTCAATAGCACTGCCCTGCCCCATCTCATAGAATCACAAATTGTAGAGTTGGAAGGGACCCAATGGGTCATCTAGTCCAACCCCCTGTAATATGACGTGGCCTCCTTCTCCCAGGCTTATTCTCTTCCCATTTTGCAGACTGGAGTCCTTCAGTTGACTAACTTATTAGGGAAATCCAGCCACTGTCTGGAAGAAAACTGCAGGCCCCTGGAGTCCTCTTGGGGTTTGTGCGTCTCCCTCACCTGCCCAGCAAAGCACCAGGATCTGACCCTGCTCCTCAAAACCAGCAATGGATGGTGGGGTCAGAAATCAGCAAGGGGTTTTTTTTCTGGCATGTTTTGATTTGAGAAACTTTCTGTCCCCCTGGATCTACAGAGATGTGATTCGAGCATCCACATCTGGCATATGTTTCGTAAACAAAACTCACAAGTATGTAGTGTTTACATACTGTAAAAAAATCTCAGTACTATATAAGTATCTTAAAAGTATTTCTAATTGTCGAAAGTAGTTGAAATCAAAGGGGGTTTGGATGACCGTTGGGGCCCCTTCCACCTCTACAATTCTTTGATTCTATGAAATGAAATTTGAGGCCAGGCGAGTGAAGGAAACAACCAAAAAACCAGATGGAAGCTCAGTCTGCCTTTCACTTGGGAGTAACCCTAATAAAATACAATTCAACTTACTTCCAAATAAATCTGCAGGGGGATAAACTATGCCATTGGAACACATTTTATTGTAGATAAATGGGCAAGAGTCCATTCTGTCTGATGCAGAAAGACTTTATCCTCAATTGATAGGTGTAGAAAAAAAAATGGGAAGGTCCGATTTACATACATCAGGGATCTCCAACAGGTAGATCACAATCTACTGGCAGATTGCGGGGTAACTGTGGTAGATCGTGGGACACGCCCCCCCCCCAAAGCTCAACCACTTTGGTAGATCACCGCCAGTTTTTTTTTATAGTGGGAGTAGATCTCAGTCTCTTGGAAGTTGGATATGCCTGGCGTACGTGAATGGAGTTGCCACATTTGACCACAGGTAAGCAGACACACAATATGCCAGCAAGTTTGGAAAACTCAGCAGTGGCCAGAGGATTGGAGAAGATCAGTCTACATCCCAATCCCAAAGAAGGGCAGTGCCAAAGAATGCTCCAACTACCGCACAATTGCCCCACTCACCTCACAGAGTGTTTGTTGTGGGGCAGGAAGGGAAAGGAGAATGTGAGCCTCTTTGAGACTCCTTCGGGTAGTGATAAAGCGGGATATCAAATCCAAAGGCTCCAGTACTTTGGCCACCTCATGAGAAGAGAAGACTCCCTAGAAAAGACCCTGATGTTGGGAAAGATGGAGGGCACAAGGAGAAGGGGACGACAGAAGATGAGATGGTTGGACAGTGTTCTCGAAGCTACTAACATGAGTTTGGCCAAACTGCGAGAGGCAGTGAAGGATAGGCGTGCCTGGCGTGCTCTGGTGCATGGGGTCACGAAGAGTCGGACACGACTGAACGACTGAACAACAACAACAAAGCAGAGTGACCATTTACACAGATGTAGATGGCGCTGTGGGTTAAACCACAGAGCCTAGGGCTTGCTGATCAGAAGGTTGGCGGTTCGAATCCCTGCGACGGGGTGAGCTCCCGTTGCTCGGTCCCAGCTCCTGCCAACCTAGCAGTTCGAAAGCACGTCAAAGTGCAAGTAGATAAATAGGAACTGCTCTGGCGGGAAGGTAAACGGCGTTTCCGTGTGCTGCTCTGGTTCACCAGAAGCGGCTTTGTCATGCTGGCCACATGACCTGGAAGCTGTACGCCGGCTCTTGGCCAATAAAGCGAGATGAGCGCCGCAACCCCAGAGTCGGTCACGACTGGACCTAATGGTCAGGGGTCCCTTTACCTTTACCTAGATGGTGCTAATACAACCAGCCTTTCCTTGCCATGCGAATCGAGCCTCTCTGTTCATGCCCAAGAGGGCCTCTCCCACCACAGGCCCTAATGCAATTGCAGGGTGATTCTGGTACCCCCAAGTGCTGCTGCTGGAAAGGGGCTCATCATATTTACACCCCCTTTCTCTTCCAAGGACCTCAAGGTGGTCCCCACGCTTCTCCTCCTCCCCATCTCCTCCCCATAACCAGTGCTTTTTTCTGGGGGGACGCAGGGGAGACCTAAACATTTTGTGAATCTAAGTTTGGCCTCATGGAGGGGCAGTATTTCAATATGAGTAGGAAAATGAGAGTACCCCTAAACATATTTTTAAGGGGGGGAAGCACTGCTCATAACAACCCTGTGAGGGAGGTTAAGCTGGCTCAAGGTCATCCAGTGAGCTTCATACCTGAGTGGGGATTCGAACCCTGATCTCCCAGGTCACAGTCTGATACTCTAACCACTACTCAACACTTGCCAGTGCTAGACGTTGATACAGAATTGTCACAGACAGCCCTTATTGAATTTCATTGCCATTTGACTCAGCAACTTATATCCCCCCCCCCCCCGCCACTGTCATGGCTGCTGAAATTCCTGCATTGCAGAGGGTTGGACTAGATGATCCTTGGGGTCCCTTCCAGCCCCACAGTTCTATGATTCTTTGCCCCAACACCTGCCAGCTGCTGAGCCTTAAATGGCTTCACTTACTCATTAAAGTCTTTAATGTCCCACAAGACTTGGCTATTCATTTGTCATGCTACTTATTAACATTAGAAGACAATGTATTGCTAAAAGGAGGGAAAGGGCCCTGGAAAAAATACAGGAGTGGAAATTCTCCCCCCCTCCCTCTTGGAAAAGGCGTCAGGGGTGAGGGTGGGGCCAGCACCCAAGTCCCTCCCCGCCCCGTGCCCACTCCAGAGCCTCGTGCCAGGCAGGATTCCCCCCTGCGGCCCCTGACTTCCCTGGAGGAGGAAGAGGAGGAGGATGGATGGATCCTGCGAGAGAAGGAGCGGAAAGGGACCCCAGCGGGTCATCTAGTCCAACCCCAGTCCAAAGGACACTCACCTGAAGGAGACCCACCAGGCTCCCCCCCACCGTCCCTTCCCAGCGGGGGACACTTACTCTGCGGCGTGACCAGGCGCGAGGGAGCCCATGAAGGCGCAGGGGGCGCCCAGCAGGGCCAGGACGGTGCACGTGTTGGAAGCGTTGCCCCCGCGCTGCCATCGCTGCGACAGGCACCTGCAAGCAAGGAAGGAAGGCCGTCTGTGGGACTCCCGGGTGGGACTAGATGACCCTCGGGGGTCCCTTCCAACTAGGCTCGAAGGACGGGAGCCAAGCCAGCAGCTCAGCGGGGACAGGGAAGCCGCCCGCCCGCCCGCCCGGGGCTCCTGCCTGCGGGATCCTGGGCAGACCCGCCGCCCATCCGCGGGGAGCCTGGCATCTTCCCCCAGCCGGCGAGGGCGCAGGAGTGCCAGCTCGGCCCCGAGACCATGAGTGACCAGGGCCGTGGTGCCATGCAGCGTTGTGGGTGCCCGGCCCCTTGGTGGGGCATTTTGTGGGTGCTCTGGCCCCCGGGGCCCCCGGGAGCTGGCACCTCTGCCAGGGGGGTACCTGGTGTCCGAGTCCTCGGCCGGATATCGCTCCACGACGCTGATGATGTCGAGGCACACCAGCCCCACGCACAGCACCCGTTTCTCGCCCATGGGCACCACTGATGCCAGCCCTGCCCGCTTCTCCCTCCGCGCCGCCCCAGCTCCGCTCTCCCAGCGCAGGCAGGCAGCTCCGGCCCCCAGCGCACTCGGCAGCCATTGGCCGGTCCGCGCCCCGCCCGGCTCCCGGGGCTCATGCAAATCACCGCTTCCCTATTGGCCGGCCGGGGCAACGCCCCATCTCTCGACAGCCCCGCCCCGAGATGTAGTGCCGCCAATCAGGAGAAAGGGGAAGCAAAGCTATATCCCTGCGTGCTGGAGTCCTCTCACAAATTCCGCAAAACCAAGTTAGAGATGAGCTTGCAGTATCTCCAAATCTGGGAGAGTTGTGTGCAGCTATTAACCAAATGAAAAACAACAAAGCCAGTGGACCTGATCTCCAGAAGATCAAACGTGATTATGAGGCTCTGGGCAGGAAGTTGAAGCAATTAAATGCAGAAATTGTCATCTCATCTGTCCTCCCAGTGGAACGCCGTGGCCCAGGGAGAGAGGAAAAAATAGGAGAAGTGAACAACTGGCTTCGGAAATGGTGCCGGCAGGAACGGTTTGGATTCTTAGATCACGGTCTGCAGTTTCTTGAAGATGGACTTCTGGCAAGTGATGGGCTGCACCTCACAAGGGTTGGGAGGAATGTTTTTGCCAACAATCTCAAAAACCTCATCAGGAGGGCTTTAAACTGACTTATGTGGGGGAGGGAGACAGTGGTCCTGAAGGTAGGAGTCTATCAAATGCTGAAGATGATCATCCAAATGTCAAGGACCAAATGGAGCAAACAGCATGCAGACCTAGTGGTGGGAGGAAAAAATAAGAGACTAGGGGGAATGATCAATGGTCTTCAATGTCTGTATACTAATGCACAGAGCATGGGAAATAAGATGAACTTGAGCTCTTGGTACAGCAAACTAAATACGACATAATAGGCATCACTGAAACCTGGTAGGATGAGTCTCATGATTGGAATGTAGTAATAGAGGGATACAATCTATTTCAGAGAAATAGACCAAACAGGAAAGGAGGAGGAGTGGCGTTATATGTCAGGGATGTGTATACCTGTGAAGAGATCCATGATTTAAAAATTCAAAGCCGAATTGAGAGTATCTGGGTCAAAATTAAGGGAGAGAAAAATAACAGTGATCTCATTGTGGGAGTTTACTATAGATCCCCAAGCCAAACTGAGGACACAGATGATGCCTTCCTGGAACAGATGACCAAGCATTCAAAAGGAAATGAGATAGTAGTAATGGGGGATTTCAACTATCCTGATATTTGTTGGATGTCAAACTCAGCCAAGAGCACAAGGTCGAACAGATTCCTCACTGGCCTTGCAGACAATTTCATTTGTCCAGAAAGTGTATTATATAGTGTCCTCCATATAATACAAATAATAGTTCCAACTGAAAGGACACCGGACTTGTGACTATTAGTTGAATTATATGGAGGACACCGGACTTGTGATACTTGCTATGTACCTCCACGTATGAACCTTTAAGCATATAGACTTTTGTAGCGGATAATATTCATGTGTTGTGTTTTTCGTTAGCTCATATCATATTATACACAGATTTTGGTCTTGGATATGCATGTGCTTTCATCATTTATGTCTTGAGTTATCGGAATTAATTTCTGCCAGCCTGTTACGTTTGTTGTTTGGTGGTATAGTTATACGTAACCCAGGTTTATCGTGTGTTGGACAATGTAGTGTGCTCACGCTCAGAGGATGACCTCCAAACTACCCTAAATATCTTCACAGAAGCTTACGAAAAGCTTGGCCTATCGCTCAACATCCAAAAAACCAAAGTGCTGCACCAACAAGTACAAAATAACCCCTCTGCAGCGCCACAAATCCAACTCAATGGTGTAATGTTGGAAAATGTCGATCACTTCTCCTACCTGGGCAGTTATCTTTCCACAAGGGCCGACATTGATGCCGAAATTCAGCATCGCCTGAGTTCTGCAAGTGCGGCTTTCTCCCGATTGAAGCGTAGAGTGTTTGAGGACCAGGACATTTGTAGGGAAACCAAAATGCTTGTTTACAAAGCTATTGTATTACCAACCTCACTGTATGCTTGTGAAACATGGACCACTTATCAACGCCATCTCCAACTTCTCGAAAGATTCCATCAACGGTGTCTCTGAAAAAAATTACACATCACTTGGCAAACTAATGCCAGTGTACTGAAAGAAGCAAAGATCACCAGTGTGGAATCAATGATTCTTCAACATCCACTTTGTTGTGTGGATGCCTGATTCTCTCTTCCAAAGCAACAACTCTATTCCAAACTTTAAAATGGAACGCGTAATGCTGGTGGTCAACAAAAGAGGTTTAAAGACTCTCTCAAGGCTAAATCTAAAAAAATGTAGTCTGGGAAACACTGGCCTGCGAACACTCCAGTTGGAGAACAGCCTTTCCCAAAGGTGTCCTGGGCTTTGAAGGCACTCGAACTCAGGACACAAGGGAGAAACGTGCTAAGAGGAAGACATGCTTGGCAAAGCCTCACCATGATCAACTCCCGCCTGGAAACCAATGTCCCCACTGTGGAAGGACATGTGGATCCAGAATTTGCCTCCACAATCACTTACGGACCCATTGTTAAGAAAGACCGTGTTTATGGAAGACAATCTTACTTGGCTACAAGGGATCGCCAAAGGAAACACAAAACTGAATTTCCTGCTGCAGCGGATCTTCTGCAAATGCAATGGCCAGAAGCTGATCTCTCTGCTGCTTCTCTTTCCTCCCTAGGGGGAGCTCTCGACTTTTCCGCATCTCGGCACAGAGGCTTTTGCATGACACGAGGGGACCTTGTTCCTATCCAAAGGGCGCAGGGAAAGCTCTCTCTCCCTTGCCAGCCTGTCGTAGGGCCAGCAGCTCAGGGCACTCACGAGCCAACTGCCTGCCTCTGCTCTCTCTCTCTAGAGGAGGCAGAGAAAAAACAAGAGAAGGGGCTCCAAGGGTCATCTAGCCCAACCCGCTGCAGCACAGGAATAATGATGCAAAATATTTATTTATACTGAACAGTAGGCCTCCCTTGCACTGGGTCCAGGAGCTGCGGTCAGTGCAGAAAGCTGCAGCAGGATCGCTGGCGGGAGTGAGAGCCAGTCAGCACGCAGCTCAGTGCTCGGAGATCTGCACTGGCTCCCCATTTGCAACTGAGTCCACTTCCAGGTCGGTATATAAAGCCCTTGGGAGGTCGCCTTACTCCCCATGAGCCCCCTCAAGTGCTTGGAGCTGGCACTGGTAACAGGTACAACACAAGGTCCACTTTGCACTTGTAAGAAATGGATCTTCGGATGCGGCGGCACCTGCACTTGGGAACTCCCTGCCTGTTGCTCAGGCAGGCGCCTTCACTGTTTCAGCACCTGCTAAAAACTTTTTTGTTTAGAAAAGTCTATCCACACATGTAGAAGGTACGTGTAGAAGCCACCCAGAGTGGCTGGGGCAACGCAGTCAGATGGGCAGGGTACAGATATAACAACAACAACAACAACACCACACGTGTTTTATCTTCTCAGTAGTGGCTCTCACCCTGTGGGATGCCCTCCCATCAGATGTTAAGGAGATGAGTAATATAACATTGAGGATTCAGGTAGGTAGCCATGTTGCTGGAGGAGACTCTTGAGAGTCCCATGGACTGCAAGAAGATCAAATCTATCCATTCTGAAGGAAATCAGCCCTGAGTGCTCACTGGAAGGACAGATCCTGAAGCTGAGGCTCCAAGACTTTGGCCACCTCATCAGAAGAGAAGACTCCCTGGAAAAGACCCTGATGTTGGGAAAGAGGGAGGGCACAAGGAGAAGGGGACGACAGAGGACGAGATGGTGGGACAGTGCTCTTGAAGCTACCAACATGAGTCTGACCAAACTGTGGGAGGCAGTGGAAGACAGGAGTGCCTGGCGTGCTCTGGTCCAGGGGGTCACGAAGAGTCGGACACGACTAAACAACTCAACAACAACAACAACAACAACAACAGGTAGCTATATTGGTCTGACGCAGTTGAAATAAATTAAAAAATTGTCCAGTAACACCTTAGAGACTAACTAAGTTTGTTCTTGGTATAATATTTTTATAATGTTTAGGAAACATCTGAAGGCAGCCCTGTGTAGGGAAGCTTTTTAAGGTTTCATGTTTTGCTGTGTTTTTATATATGCTGGAAGTTTCCCAGAGTGGCAACCCAGTCAGATGGGCAGGGGACAAATAATAAACTATTATTATTATTATTATTATTAATTTGATTTTAATAATATTTTGAATGGTTTTAAAACACCTCTTTATAGTTGTTTTTATCAAGAGTGCTAATGTTTTATGCTTTTGTAAACTGCTTAAAGGTTTTAAGTGGTATATAAATTTAAATAAAATTAAATTAAATAAGGATTAAGTGTGGTTTTTTTGGTCTTCTGGCTCCATCAAATTGTGCTTGAGGGCAAAAAGGAGCTTAACTCTACTCCCAAAGTTGCACGCAAACAAGCAACTAGCTATTATTCATTATTATTATTATATTATTATTATTATTCTATTATATTATTATTCTATTCTATTATTATTATTATTATTATTATTATTATTATTATTATTATTTTAACTTATTCAAACAACTAGCTATGCAGACAGACCCTGGTAATAAAAAGGGGTTGTTAACGTACAGGAATGAGATCCCATTTCTTGGAATCGGCAATTCGGAAAGGGTCAGGGTTGATGCTAAATCCCAAGACTTTGAGGTGTTGGCAGCTCAAGAGGTCTCGGTGGAGAATGAGAGGGTGGCTGCCTGCTTGACTCCCTGGCACCAGAAATTATGGCAAGGAGCAATTGCTGGGAAATTGACCCACAAGACCTGCTCCTTCAAGAGAGCGGCAGCTAATTTAGATTTCTGCTCTGTGCGGCACGGCTGCATAACTTACAGAAATGAAAAGGATGGCGATTAACACCTTCGAAAACTTCAACCGTGGAAGAAAAGCTCCTGTTCTGCATTTTCTTGTCTGTGGACACAATGACTGTGTCAGCCTCTAGGCACCCACTTGCACCTCTCTGTTTTGTTTTAATGTTCATTTTTGGATAGGGTTTGTTGTTGTCGTTTAGTCGTTTAGTCGCGTCCGCTTCTTCGTGACCCCATGGACCAGAGCATGCCAGGCACTCCTGTCTTCCACTGCCTCCCACAGTTTGGTCAGACTCATGTTGGTAGCTTCAAGAACACTGTCCAACCATCTCGTCCTCTGTCGTCCCCTTCTCCTTGTGCCCTCCATCTTTCCCAACATCAGGGTCTTTTCCAGGGAGTCTTCTCTTCTCTTGAGGTGGCCAAAGTATTGGAGCCTTAATCTCAGGATCTGTCCTTCTAATGAGCACTCAGGGCTGATTTCTTTAAGAATGGAGAGGTTTGATCTTCTTGCAGTCCATGGGACTCTCGAGTCTCCTCCAGCACCAGAATTCAAAAGCATCCATTCTTCGGCGATCAGCCTTCTTGATGGTCCATCTCTCACTTCCATACATCACTACTGGGAAAACCATAGCTTTAACTATACAGAGTTTAGTTACTCAACAATAAAAATGTAAGCACACCTCACCCCCCCCCCGATCATTCCAGAACTGTCTCCCAAGATGCCCGAGATCCGAGGGGGAAAAGCAAGCCCCATGGAAATGAACCAGGTCTGCAGGAGAGCCTGAAGACCAGAGTTTTGTTCAGGTAGGAAAGCTCAGCAGACATTGCTGTGTGCCGTCTCTACCGATCTGCATGTGATGAAGGACAGGCCCATAGGCATCTTGGCTGGCCATAGACATCTTTGTGCCTGATCCAGAAAACTCAGGTGCCTCCCTCCCTTTGAGGAAGGGAGCATAGAAACAGAGAATCCTAAATTTGAAGGGTCCAACCCACTGATGCTGAGCCCTCTGGGTGTCTGGTGGCAACCCTGGTGAAGCTAACAGAGCGATTTCCCCAACAAGAAAGAGGTGGAACGGTTGCCTGAGAGATCGGTGCACCCTTTTAGGATTTCTAGGAAGCGGCAGTGGCACCCATCCCTTCCCTGTGCTTTCTCCGTGCTGAAATGAGTAACGGAAGCAATTGGGGCTTTTGAATGTCAGAACATTAGAAAACACACATGGAGACGGATGAACTCATTTAATAACAGAATACAGAAGAATGGCATGCATAATATATGGCGGTGGCGGCGAGAATATTGTTGCTGGCATCTGTCTGTCCCGGGAGAGAAGGGAGAAATGGCAGCACCCTAGGGACCTCCCTGGGGTGCAAGCCTGAGCTGTGTGTCTGGAGGTCCTGGGCTGCCCAGACGACAAGACCCCCCTCTCGGCCTCGCTGATGTGGTCCAAAGGAAAGCAGAGAGATATTTGGCCCCAGCTTGGCTGCAGGAGTTGCCGGAAGGAGGCGTACAAGGCACCATCCAAGCGCCTTAGGGACTCCACTCTGGATTTGTGTAGGGTTCACTCCTGAGCCTTTTCCTCTTCTGGAGACGTCCTGCAAGGCAGTGGGGCAAATGAGAATATATTGTATTACAAAAAATGGCCATAACTGAAAGAGTAGCCAGGACCTTTTTAGGATGCTATTTGTTTATATTTGACACTTGACTATATTATGTGTTTTTTTAGGATGTCTGCCCTTTTTATTTGTTTGTTTAGTTATTTTATATCCCCCTCTGCCCAAGCCTCAGACTTACGACAGGCAAGCAAATAAAAAATACGTAAAAACCATGAAATCCTTAACAGCCAGGAGCAATTCACTGAAGAGCAATTGCAAACAGCAGCAGTTGCAGCAATCAGGCCTCCCTTCCTGCAGGCACCTGCTGAAAAAGACCTGACTTAAGTAGCGGAGAGATTTGGGCCAGACGCACCTCAGTAGGAAGGGAGTTCCACACGAGGAGCCACCACAGAAAAGACCCTTTCCCGAGCCCATAAAACACCTTGGAAGATTCAGGACAGGTAAAGAGAAGGACTTTTTCATGCAGAGCATAGTAAACCTATGGAACTCCTTCCTGCAGGAGGCAGGGATGGCCAAAGGACTGGACAAATTTGAGGAGGAGGAGAGGGCAATGGGTGGCTCCTAGCCAGGATGGCCGTGCTCTGCCCTTCACGTTTGAATCCTGCTTGCGGGTTTCCCACAATGGGCGTTTGGTTGTCCACGGTGAGAGCAGAATGCTGGACTGGACAGACCAGGTTCTTCTCTGGAGCACAATGGCATTGGGGCAGGACCCCCACCTTGCTGCAGTCAGAAGGGAGCTGGGACCCCTTCCTTCCCCCTTCCCAGCTTGAGCCATGGCAATCCCTTCCTGGTTTTGCCATTGGTGGGGTGTCCCGCTGTGCTTGTGGCCCCCGCCTCCTTTCCTTGCTGCCAGGGGGGAGCAGAGGAGGCAGCTCTTCCTGGACAGGCATCTCTGAGAGGGAGGGAGGGGAGGCAACTCCTGAGTTAATGCCTAACTTGCAGGCAGGGTGTGGCCGGCCAGGAGCTCAGGGACACTTGGAAGATTCCAGGGCTGACATGGAACCCCACCAGGTTTGCTCAGGGCAGGGAATGGGGCTGGGGGGCTGGAGGAGACGGGAGGAAGAGGGAGGGTTGGGCGCAGGGGGAGAGAGGGCACCCCAGTTCCACCCCAGGGCAGACTCACGCCCTCCAGTGTCAGAGGCAGGATACTGGGGCTAACTAGGCGGGGGGGGGGGAGGCCTGTTGCCTGTTTCTCGACTTCCCAAGAGGCGTCTCGTGGGCTGGGAGGCTAGACTAGAGGGGCTCCTTTGGTTCCTGATCCAGTCACTGCTGCAGGGCTCTTAAGAGGCGCATGTGGCTCAAGCTTTGGAGCTGGGATTCCCAGAAGTGGCTGGTGGTCTCTCGGGTGGGGGGCAGGTGTCCCCTCCCCAATGTGTCCAGGGGTCTTGGGGTCTCCCCTGTGTGTCTTTACAGCTCTGTGTCTCTGAGACGTTCTCCTCACACGTGCTCCATAGATACGCAGGAGAGCCCTTATGTGTGTGGGGGGGGGAATGCCCCCACAGCTTGGGGGTGATAGTCTCAGCCAAGAGCCTTCCTTTAAAAGGAAAGCCAGGTCTCTGCCCTGGACCAGGCGACAGAAGGGAAGCAGCTGGGAGCCTGGGGAGAGGGCAGAGGGGAATCTCTCTCTCTCTCTCTCTCTCTCTCTCTCTCTCTCTCTCCCCCCCTCCCTCTCTCCCTCTCTCTTATTTATTTTCCATTTAATTATATACATTCACATCATATACATTATCCACTTTGCCACCCTGGCTCTTTAGAGCCTATCAACTTCCTTCCCTCCCACCTCGTGGCTTTCAAAATTAACTTTATATCATTGCATTTTGTACGTTTTCCCATTCTAATTGCACTCATTACAAAATGACTCAAAATTTAAATAAAGGTAGAAAGGTAGAAAATTTCTCATTACACGTCTTCAGACTACCCTGCTAATGATGTTAATTGCTTGCAATAATCTTTCAAATATCATATAAATTTACTCCAGTCCTTTTGGAATACTTGATCATGCCGGTTTCGGATTTCCCCTGCCAGCTTCGCCAGTTCCGCAAAGTCCATCATCTTCGCCTGCCGCTCTTCTTTCGTTGGTACTTCTTCTGGTTTCCATTTTTGGGCTAAAAGAATTCTTGCCGCAGTTGTTGCAGACATGAACAGGCTTTTATCTTCCCCCACTATCCCCAATAAAAAGGCTTCTGGTTTTTTAACAAAAGTATTTTTAAACATTTTCTTTAACTCATTATGTACCATTTCCCAGAAAGCTTTTAGGGGCAGAGGGGCATTTCAGTCCTGGCGCTGCTCCCTCCGGGCACAAGGCACACCGGGCAGCTTCCAGCCCCCTGCCTAGCTGGGCACCCTCAAAACCAAGCTCCAGCCGTCCCGAATTCTGTCAAGCTCTCAGTAAGAGGTGACATGTTAGAAGTCTCTAAAATTACACAAGGCGTGGGCAGAGGAGAGTTGTTCTCCCTCTCCCCTAACACTAAAACTTACAGACATCCAATGCAGCTGAAGACGGAGGAAAGATGAAAGAACTTGCTTCTTTATGCAGTGCAGTGTTAACCTGTGGAACTCGCCCCCTCAGAAGACAGTGAGAACCACCAACCTAGGTGGCTTTAAAAGAGACAGGAGAGGAGGGGACTGCTCTGGTGCATAGGTCCTGCTTTGGGGGTTCCCATAATCATAGCTGTCAACCCTCCCTTTTTTGGCGGGAAACTCCCTTATTCCAATGCCGTTTCCCGCTGCTATCCCGGATTGTTGATATCCCTTAAATTCCCCGGATTTCCAAGGAAGCAGCTCCTCTCCCTCCCTGCCGGCCAGGGAGGCTCCTCAGCTGCGTTGCTCGGCTGCCAATAAGGAGTCTGAGACTGACTGGGGGCGGAGCTTGCATGCCTTGTGCAGCCAGACCCTCACGCCCAACCAGACAGACAGCCTGCCTGCCGTCTATGCGCTCGCTCTTCGCTCACCCGTTTGCGCGCAGCCTCTGGAGCGCAGGGTGGCGAGGCTACTTGGTGCCATTGCACCGCCCTCGCGGCATCCCTTATTTTCAAATCTGAAAGTTTGAAAAAATCACTTATTTTCAAATCCAAAAGTTGACAGCTATGCCCATAATAGGCACCTGGTCAGTCACTGTGAGAACAGGATGCGGGACTAGATGGGACACTGGCCTGATCCAGCAGATGCTCTCCTCATGTTCTTGTGGAGGAGGTGGAGACCCTCCAAGTGTCCCAGTTTTCCAGGGACAGCCCCGGAATTCCAGAAGCCGTCCCAGTTTCTGATTTCATCCCGGAATGTCTTGGTTTTTCCTTTTTTCCTCCTCCCCCACAGAGAACAATTAAAAGTGGTGGCTGGGTGTGTAGGTGGGGAAGTGGAGTCCTGCTTCTCCTGAAAATAACATCCCTGCACCAGATGAAGGAAACGCTCGTTCTCACAGTTTCCATTTGTATTCCAGTCTTACCTCGGGTTACGGCCGCTTCAGGTTCCACGATTTCGGGTTGCGCACCGCGCTGAACCCAGAAGGAACGGAACGGGTTACTTCCAGGTTTCGGCACTCGTGCATGCGCAGAAGCACTAAATCATGCTTTGCACATGCACAGAAGCGCCGAATTGCGTCATGCGAGTGCGCAGACGCAGCGGCGTGGGCTGCAGACTCTGCGGGTTGTGAACACGCCTCCCGCACGGATCGCGTTCGCAACCCGAGTGTCCACTGTATTAGTATTATTAGTATATCCCATTAGTATGACGGCCTCAAGGCAGCTCACCACTACATTTTTACTTCATTCCATTTATCTGTGGGAGGTGTTGTACACGATCCCTTCCCTCGCACATTTTTTCTTTACAACAATCCTGCAAGGGAGGCCAGAGGATGTCCATTTGTGCGGGAGATCAAAGGCAAAAGAAGCTTCCTCATGTAGGATGGGATGTCCCTGTTTTCACTGGAGAAAGGTCGGAGGGCATGGAGCTGCCCCCTCACCACGTTGCAGGTGCCCACTGGAAGGACCCCTTGCCCAGAGGCGGAGAGCTGAGCAGAGCTTTGAGGGCTCCTTTGAGGGCATCCAGTTGGCCCCAAGGGGAGCTTCATCTGCCTGCCCAGCCAGATCTGTTTCTGGTGGGAGGTGCTGGGACTTTAAAGCCCCTTCCAGATCCCTGGAAGGTGCCACCTGGTTGCCCCACGGCACTCGTGCTTCTGATATGCTCAGAGGCACCCTCTTCTCCTTCGCTAACTTGTAGGCAGCTGCCTTCAACCAAGTCATGCCTCTTGGTCCGCATAGCACAGTCTTGTCCACACTGACCGGCAGCAGCAACAGCTCTCCCAGGGGGCAATTCCCGGCCCTGCGCACCTGGCAACCTTCTGGAAGCCAAGCAGGTGCTCTGCGCCTGAGCGACTGGTGGCCCTTCCTTCGGACTGACTTGTGAAAGTCTCCTGCACCTTTGCAGCAGGAGGGAGAGGGGCCGTTTTCTGTCTCGGAATGAACACTGGAGGAGCTGGCCAGGCTGAGACCACGAATCGTGGCTGCCTCTTTGTAGCCCTGGCACGTCAGCCTGGCACCTGCCACTTGCCTCAGGGTTGCCTCAAGCCACCTGCTGGGGGGGGGGGAGAGAAAAGAGGATTTGCTGCGTCTCCTGAGTCCCACTACCTTGTCTTTCTCTCTGTGGTGGTGGGTGGTTTAGGACAAGTTGGGGGGTCAGACTAGATGACCCCTGGGGTCCCTTACCACTCCACAATGCTCTGATTCTGCGATATGACTGACCGGGCACAGTGTTTGGCTCTGCTAGACGCCCCCTCCCCTCTCCACTCCTATTCCATCAGCGATGGAGTTTGCCCCACCTGCACCCCTGGTCCAGGGCGGATCCCCCCCTCCCCCAGCCCCTCCCCCAGCTCACCCCACTTTGCTTTGCCCTTCTCCCCCTCCCCTCCACCCCCTGCATTGCTGATGCCTTCTCTGGGGAGAATCCTGCGCTTGAGTGAAAGGCGCTGGAATTGGGCTGGTTGCCCTGGCAACAGGTTGGCATCATGTTTGGCGGAGGAGCTCAGAGGGCAGGGAGCTAGCGGCGGCAGCGGCAGCCATGCCCAAGCGAGGATGTTGGCACGCCCCCCTGCCCCCTCCCCCCTCCCACAGAAACTGGGGTGACTCATTCGCCCACCAGCCCCTCACTCGGCAGCTGGAGCGGCGGCAGAGCGGAGGCACCCGGGTGCTTGGCAGCGCTTCAGAGCTGGGCTACAGGTGCCGCCTTGGGGAGGGGGGCACGGAGCGTGGGGCACGGGGGCTGGGGGGCTGTGTGGGGCGCTCTGGGTGCTGGCAGGACGGAGAGAGCCTGGGGGGTGCTGCTGGAGACTCCCGTGCCCCATACCTGGCTGGGAGTCCCGGAGATCCCTGGGGAGATGAAGGTTCCTGGCAGAAATGGTGCCGCTGCCCCCCCCCCGGCTGGCATCCATGGCAGTGGGGAACTACTGGGGGGGGCGTCTTTCTTCACCCTCCCCAACACTCTTCTGTTTCCTGACAGCCTCAAAGAAAACGGAGTTGACGCCTCTTGAAATCCGCCCCCCCCCTGAAAAAAGGAGATGGATCTCCGCCTGAGGGATCTGCGCTTGCAAGAGGAGAAGGAATTCCTGGAGAGCGTGGCACTGCCCCAGGCAGGTGAGGAGAGCCTGGCACAGAGGGTGGGGGGTTTGTGTGCCCAGCAAAGCCCTTTGCCCTGCGGGGGTCAGAGGAGAGGGGGCCCCAGAAAGAGGTGGGGGTGCCCCCTTTCTGCCTCTTCCTCTCTCTGGAGTTCCACTGGAAGAGCAACAGGTTGCAGAGGAATCTCACCCTCTGCACAGAGTTGCGGAAGATCATTCTGGGATTCTGAGACCTCCAGGTCCCCAGGCAAAAATCTCGGGCGGCACCGTTGCGCCTCCCCATTCATCGCAATGGGACATGATCTGCCAGGAAGTTCTCCCGCACAAGCACAGTGTCCTGGGCTCCCGTCCATCTCAATGGGGCTTGTGCAGGAGAGCTCTCAGGGGAGATGGGGGTGTCACAGGATCTTGGGGTTTGGGAGCCGGGACCCTCAAGCGCCATCTCCCCAGCCCTTTGCAATTCAGGAATTGCAGCTCCTCAAGAATCCCCAACTGAAATATGTCCAATGTCTGTTTAAAGATCTGCAATGGATCACAGAACCGTAGAACTGATAAGTTGGAAGGGACCTCCAAGGGTCATCCAGTCCAACCCCCTGCAAAGCAGGAATCTGTGACCGATGGGCAACCGACCAAGGAAGGAGAGTCCACCACCTTCCAAGGGAGCCCCTTCTGCTGCCAAGTGGGTCAGATCTGTCCGTCACCCAGCCTGCCGCCTAGGGGTTGCCCCACATAATCTGCCCACCCCCCAGCCCTTGCCTGTCTTGAATGCCTCTGGCTCCTTTGTCTGGATTTCTAGGCTGCCTCCGCGTTTTTTGTCCTCTTTCATAGGGGCTGCCCCCTTTGGCCTGATCTGGCAGACTTCTGATATTCTTTGGAGTACTAAGTTCAACAGGTGCCTCGCCCACAGCTCTTCCTGCCCCATAGGTCTTTAAGGCATAGGAGCCCCTACTGAGGCTGCCCAAACGCCCCCCCAATCTTCAGAAGCAGAACTCCCCTCAATGGCACACCAAGGAGAGGTTGGGGGGGGGGAAGCACAGAAACCAAGCCTTATGAGGAGCGGTTGAAGGAGCTGGGTATGTTAAGCCTGGGAAAGAGGAGACTGAGAGGAGAGAGGAGAGCCATATTCAGATATCTCAAGGGCTGTCACACGGAAGAGGGAATATAAATATATAAACAAGAGGGACTCGAACCCATGGCTTCAAGTTGCAAGAAAGGAGATTCCGACTAAACGTCAGGAAGAACTTTCTGACAGTAAGAGCTGTTTGGCAATGGACTCCCTCAGGACGTTGTGGGCTCTCCTTCCTCGGAGGTTTCTAAGCAGAGGTTGGCTGGCCATCTGCCAGGGATGCTTTAGCTGAGATTCCTGCATTGCAGGGGGTTGGACTAGACCCTTGGGGGTCTCTTCCAGCGCTACAATTCTATGATTTCAGAAGCACGGGAAGCCACCTTACACTGAGTCAGATCTTCAGTCTGTTCAGCTCCATGTTGTCAGCAGTGACCGGCAGCCATGGCTGTCCAGGCTTTCGGACTCAGGTCCCTCCCAGTCCTACAGGCGATGTCCTGGAGGTGGGGCTGGACTTGGGACCTTGCAAGACAGGTGGTGTGTCACACTAAAGCCAGGGGGCCCTTCCAGCAGCTTCTTTCAAGGATGATGCGAAGGGCTTCCTCTGCCCACCCCTGTTTTATCCCTACACAACATCCCTGTGAGGTAGGCTTCGACTGAGAGATTGTGACCGGCCCGAGTTTACTGTGTGGTTTTTGTGGCTGTCCGTTGCCGGCTCTGAAATTGGGCTCTCAGAGTGTGGGATGGGTATCGGAAGGAGATGGGCTCTCCTCCGTTGGAGGTTGGAAAGCAGAGCTCAGATGGTCAGGGATTATTTAACTGGAATTCCTGCACTGCAGGGGGGTTGGACTAGATGACCCTTGGGGTTTCCTTCCCCCTCTATGCTTTCCTGTGTGCTTACAGGCAATGCTGTGTGTGTGTGTGTGTGACCACTATGGGAAAGAGCCACATCCAGTTAAAAAAAAGGAGGGAGACGGAAAGGACCCTGGAGCCCCCCTGGGGGAACAAAGGAGAGATCTGGAATGGGGGCGTTTTTCTTGGGGGGTGGGAGCACAGTAAGGTTTATTTCTGCTTCCTTCCTTTCTTTTGCTTTGCACAGACTTTTATTTTTATTTTTTAAATTTATTTATTTGATTTGTCAATGTACCACTTTACAGAGCTATATCAAACATAAATCATAAAAACAAGATTCCAAGGCATCTCTGGGACTTCCATCCTCCCCTCTGTGTGTCCTATTATTAATCAGTTCCTCCCACATCTTGGAAGATAATCCGAACCCTTCACCTCTTCCATTATGTCCAGAATCAACCTTAAACTACAAGTGATCTATTCCAATCCTACTAACGCTTTTCACTTGGTTACAATGGTCTTTCAGAGAAGTTACAAATGTGATAATTCCTTGCTTCCTGGCTCTTTGGCTGCAGCTGAGGACTCGGAGGAGGCCAGGGACGCCGTGGGCGAGAGCCCTCTGGACCAGTCCCCCGTGGAAGACGCCCGGAGGGGCAGCCGAGGCCAGGGCATTGTCCCCGAGCCGCTGGACTCCGATGGGGACTGGCAGCTGCCCTGCATTCCCAAGTCCCCCAGGTAAGCGGGTGGCCTGGCCTGGCCAGGAGATGAGAAGGACATGAGAACTGCCGCATGGATGAGGCCAAAGAATCCCAGCATCCTGTTCTCACCATGGGCCAACCATTTTGGTTGCCCTCCTCTGGACATGTTCCAGTTCAAGAAGGATACTGACAAGCTGGAACGGGTCCAGAGGAGGGCAACCAAAATGGTCAAAGGCCTGGAAATGATGCCTTATGAGGAACGGCTTAGGGAGCTGGGTATGTTTAGCCTGGAGAAGAGAAGGTTAAGGGGTGATATGATAGCCATGTTCAAATATATAAAAGGATGTCATATAGAGGAGGGAGAAAGGTTGTTTTCTGCTGCTCCAGAGAAGCGGACACGGAGCAATGGATTCAAACTGCAAGAAAGAAGATTCCACCTAAACATTAGGAAGAACTTCCTGACAGTAAGAGCTGTTCGACAGTGGGATTTGCAGCCACTGTGGTGTGTGGTGGAATCTCCTTCTTTGGAGGTCTTTAAGCAGAGGCTTGACAGCCACCTGTCAGGAATGCTTTCATGGTGTTTCCTGCTTGGCAGGGAGTTGGACGATGGCCCTTGGGGTCTCTTCCAACTCTAGGATTCTAGGATTCTAGGATTCATTGTGGGAATCCCACAAGCACGTTTCCCAGGAACTGGGATTGAGCCCAGCCGTTGTGGCTCATAGCCCTCCCCATATCCTCACCAACTCCCTCCTCTTCCCTCCCCAGGGACACTGGCCTGATCCTGGATGCGGTCAAGCGCAGTGAATTCCTCCGGTGCCTGGGGGACGGCAAGAGCCAGCCACTGGTGGAGAGCTTTGTTCCCGAGCAGCACCAGCCTGGGGGCACCGTGGTGGCCGAGGGAGACGACGGGCACACCATGTACATCGTGGCTGGTGAGCAGGCGACAAAGGGCCCCGACTCCAGAGCCCAGCTCCCTCCTGGGCTTGGAAGAACCCAGCCACAAAGGAGGGCTCATCGGCAGGCAGCTCCACCCCCCCGGGGGGCACCTGCGTTGGGCTGGCCCCTCCACGCACACACCCCTCCTCGCACCCAGGGCCAAAGAGGTCTTTTCTGCCTGGCTAAAACCAATAAAATCACAGAATTTTAGAGTTCGGAAGCACCCCAAAGGGAGGGGGGCTCGATTTGCTTTTCTAAAGGGTGGGGCCCTTGGGAGTCACCTTCATTCGACACCTTTAGGCAAAAAGGTTCCTCTTTAACCAGCCTTTTGCTGATGCCCTTTTAAAATGTGTTGTGGGGGATTCTTTTTTTGTATGTTTTTGTTCTTATTTTTATTCTGCATTTTGTGGTTTTTATATTGTAATTTTATGTTGTGAACCGCCCAGAGATTTATGGGAATAGGGCCGTATACACATTTAATTAACAATAGCAATAACACCAATTTCCTGGCTCTGCTGGGAAACCAGAGCAGCTACAGAGCTACTCTTCTGAGACAGGACCCCGGCCCTTCTCCATGGATGGGAAAAAAAGGCCACGGGACATAAGAAATGAGGAGAGAGGGTCACTGAGCTGCTGCAGAGTGCTTTCCCTTAAGCACCTGACTTCCCCCAGAGAATCCTGGGAACTGTAGTTTGTTTAGGGGGCTGAGGTTGGCCGGCCACCTGTCAATGTCAGGGAGTCTTCAGCTGTGATTTCTGCATTGCAGTGGGGTAGGTCTGGATGACCCTTGGGGGTCCCTACAATTCTGGGATTCTAATTGTAGCTTAGCGAAGGGAAACCAAAGTTTCCGGGATTATTATTTTTTTGGGGGGGGGGAGATATGAGAGCCACCTTCCAATATCTCCAGGGTTGCCACATGGAGCAAACTGGTTTTCTCCTGCTCCAGAGGAGAGGACCTTAACCAATGGATTCAACTTGTTGTTGTTGATTAGTTGTTTAGTCGTGTCCGACTCTTCGTGACCCCATGGACCAGAGCACGCCAGGCACTCCTGTCTTCCACTGCCTCCCGCAGTTTGGTCAGACTCATGTTGGTAGCTTCGAGAACACTGTCCAACCATCTCGTCCTCTGTCGTCCCCTTCTCCTTGTGCCCTCCATCTTTCCCAACATCAGGGTCTTTTCTAGGGAGTCTTCTCTTCTCATGAGGTGGCCAAAGTACTGGAGCCTCAACTTCAGGATCTGTCCTTCTAGTGAGCACCCAGGGCTGATTTCTTTAAGAATGGATAGGTTTGATCTTCTTGCAGTCCATGGGACTCTCAAGAGTCTCCTCCAGCACCATAACTCATCAATTCTTTGGCGATCAGCCTTCTTTATGGTCCAGCTCTCACTTCCGTACATTACTATGGGAAAACCATAGCTTTAACTTTACGGACCTTTGTTGGCAAGGTGAGGTCTTTGCTTTTTAAGATGCCGTCTAGGTTTGTCATTGCTTTTCTCCCAAGAAGCAGGCCTCTTCTAATTTCGTGACTGCTGTCACCATCTGCAGTGATCATGGAACCCAAGAAAGTGAAATCTCTCACTGCCTCCATTTCTTCCCCTTCTACGGTATTTGCCAGGAGGTGATGGGACCAGTGGCCATGATCTTAGTTTTTTAAATATTGAGCTTCAGACCATATTTTGCGCTCTCCTCTTTCACCCTCATTAAAAGGTTCTTTAATTCCTCCTCACTTTCTGCCATCAAGGTTGTATCATCAGCATATCTGAGGTTGTTGATATTTCTTCCGGCAATCTTAATTCTGGTTTGGGATTCATCCAGTCCAGCCTTTCGCATGATGAATTCTGCATATAAGTTAAATAAGCAACTTACAAGGATTCAACTTACAAGGAAAAAATTGAACTAAACATCAGGAAGAAGTTCCTGGCAGTGCAACCCATTTGACAGCGGAATGGACTCCTTTGAGAGGGGGGGGCCTCTCCTTCCTTGGAGGATTTTAAGCAGAGGGTGGCTGGCCACCGGTCAGAGATAGTTTAGCTGTGCTTCCTGCATTGCCGGGGGTTGGACTAGATGCCTCTCAGGGTCCCTTCCAACTCTACAATTCTGTAATTCTTCCCCACCCTTTGCCCAGCCCCCCCGTCATTTCCCAACCCCCTTGCACCCGGAAGCTGCATCTACAAGTGCTGAGATCCCAAAGTGGCCAGAAGAGGAGTGTTGTGTGTGCATGTGTGAACCCTCCCTTGCTCTCCCCTTGCAGACGGGGAGCTGAGTGTGACGCAGAAAGGACGCCAACTCCGACGCCTGCTCCCGGGGGACGTCTTTGGGGAGCTGGCTGTGCTGTACAACTGCCGGCGCACAGCCACCGTCACGGGTAAGGCAGGGCGCATGTGTGTGCGTTGGGGGTGGGTGTCCCTGGGACCCTCATTGCCCCCTTCTGCCCCTGACACCAGCTGCAGCTGCTCTTGACCCCTCAGAGTGGGTCACGCCATCCTGCCCTTTCCCACCCAATGTCCCACTGCAACTTTCCTGGGCATCTGGGAGGGATTTTCTGGATCCTGCTCTCTCCAGATGGCGGGAGGGGCATAAGTGCAAGAGAAGAGCTGGCTGGATCAGGCCAAGGGCCCATCTAGCTGTTTCTGTTTTAGCGTGAGCCTCCTTGAGTCCGTGTCAGGGGAAAGGTGGCCTAGAAATAAATGTTTAATAGATTATTGTATTTTAACATTCTGTTGGAAGCCGCCCAGAGTGGCTGGGGAAACCCAGCCAGATGGGCGGGGTATAAATAATAAATTATTATTATTATTATTAATATTAATATGTTTAGCCTGGAGAAGAGAAGGTTATGGGGTGATATGATAGCCATGTTCAAATATATAAAAGGATGTCATATAGAGGAGGGAGAAAGGTTGTTTTCTGCTGCTCCAGAGAAGCGGACACGGAGCAATGGATTCAAACTACAAGAAAGAAGATTCCACCTCAACATTAGGAAGAACTTCCTGACAGTAAGAGCTGTTTGACAGTGGAATTTGCTGCCAAGGAGTGTGGTGGAGTCTCCTTCTTTGGAGGTCTTTAAGCAGAGGCTTGACAGCCACCTGTCAGGAATGCTTTGATGGCGTTTCCTGCTTGGCAGGGGGTTGGACTGGATGGCCCTTGGGGTCTCTTCCAACTCTAGGATTCTATGATTATATTATTATTATTATTATTATTATTATTATTATTATTATTATTATTATTATAAATATCAGCATCATCTAGCCCAGCATCTTGTTCTCACAGTGGCCAACCAGATGCCTCAGTGGGAAACTGGCAAGCAGGATCTGCTCCTCTTGCGCCTTTCAGCAACTGCGGTTCAACTGAGGGGGCAGAGCATAGCCATTATTAGGTGTTTTGTGTTTTATATTGTGATTTTATGTTGTGAAGCACCCTGAGACCTGCCCGGGTATAGGGCAGAATACAAACTTAATAAAGAATAATAGTAATCCTGGCTACTAGCCATGGGCCGCCCTTTCCTCCTCCATGAATTTGTCCGATCCTCTCTGGAGTCCATGGCTGCCCCCTGCGGGAGGGAGTTCCACAGGTTAACTCGGCGCTGCATGAACAGGTCGCTTCTTTTGTTGGCTCTCCCAAGTAGAGCCGGGGCTGCGTGTGCCGAGGGCATCATCCGTGGCCGCAGCTGCTCTTCCCTGAAAAGGTTTAATTAAGAGAAGAATAACCAGAATGATAACCCAAACACAGCGTGTCACCCCGGCTCCTGCGGCGCCTTAAAAATGAACAAATATATTGAGGCAGAAGCTTTTGTGCCCCAGATACCACTCAAGTTTTTTAATGCACTACAAAAGGGGGAGTGTGAGCTTTTATGTAATAACTTGACGGGAGCAGCTACTCATAACACTGAACAGCTGGGGAACCGGTTTCCACTTATCTCAAATAATTAGGCTGAGAGCCGGGAGGGAACCAAGTGTTGGGTAAGACTTGACCCACTTAGCAAGCCCCCCCCGCCCCCCGCATTAGCAATGGGCCTGCCCCAAGTGGGTCTCTGCCCTGGGCAGCGATCCCTGCCCACAAGTGTTGGCTTTCTTGTCTGTTTGGGGCCCAGGAGGCGGGGAAATGCCTCCGTGGGGCCTGCCTTTGCCAGCTGGGGCATCCTTGTCCTGTTGCCATGGCGATGATACAATGGCATCCTCTACCTATTGAACAGAGGCTGCATCAGCCTCCCCTGTTTCTCCAGAAGATTGCTGGGGTGGGGGGGCATCAGAAGCATTGTGTGTGCGGA
The DNA here is from genome assembly GCA_034641385.1 of Darevskia mixta. Lineage (NCBI taxonomy): Eukaryota > Metazoa > Chordata > Lepidosauria > Squamata > Lacertidae > Darevskia > Darevskia mixta. The sequence continues at coordinate 1,859,464 of JAWWNH010000142.1, read as the reverse complement.
GGGGGCCCTGCTTTTTAAGTTCCAGCCCTTGGCTTTAGTTCCGGAATGAGGACTTTGGGGTGCCGTGTTTATCCTCCATCTGAAGCGTGTCAGGCTTTGTGATGCAACGGTGGGGTTTTTGAGAAAGTTAATGGCAGAAGAGCTGCCCACGCGGCATCTTGGAAATTGCCGTTCCCTTCCGCAACACCCTCGCGCGCATTGATGGCATTGGCATGTGACAGTTGCGCTTTGTGAGATGGAGTGGGGCATTGTGGCGCATTGTGAAGCAGGGACATAGCTGTCAACCCTCCCTTTTTTTGCGGGAAACTCCCTTATTCCAATGCCGTTTCCCGCTGCTATCCCGGATTGTTGATATCCCTTAAATTCCCCGGATTTCCAAGGAAGCAGCTCCTCTCCCTCCCTGCCGGCCAGGGAGGCTCCTCAGCTGCGTTACTCGGCTGCCAATAAGGAGTCTGAGACCGACTGGGGGCGGAGCTTGCATGCCTTGTGCAGCCAGACCCTCATGCCCAACCAGACAGACAGCCTGCCTGCCGTCTATGCGCTTGCTCTTTCGCTCACCCATTCGCGCACAGCCTCTGGAGCGCAGGGTGGCGAGGCTACTTGGTGCCATTGCACCGCCCTCGCGGCATCCCTTATTTTCAAATCCAAAGGTTGACAGCTATGAGCAGGGAGCATTCTTGTGCAGGGGAGCCCCCCATCCCTGGTGGGTATCAGGGCAAGGGATGTGGGCAGCCCCCTTGGCTCACTGGCGTCTGGGTCATGGGGGGGCGCCTCTGGAAGGCAGCCGTGCTTCCGAATCCCCGCTTCTGGAAACTGCAGGAGAGGAGAGCGTCTTATGGAACCTCTTGGACCCAGGTGCCGCTTGCAGGTTTCCCTTGGTGGCATCTGGTCAGCCACAGTGAGAACAGGAAGATGGACTAGATGGGGGCCCCTTTGCCCTGATCCAACAGGGCCCTTCTGAGCGTCTTATGGAACCTCCAGCTCCAGAGGCAGTCTACCAAGATTCCAGCAGGCTCTTCTTAAGCTATTCAGCCGGACATTTTCTTCAGGGGGGAGGCTTACCTCTTCTTGTTTTCCGAATGGGGCCAGTGCAGAGTTGCCTGGCAGGGAGGGGCTTAGATGTCAGGGGGGGGGGTCAGGGTTGCCTGTCTCCTCAATGCAACCCCCGCCCTGCTTTTCTCCCCCCAGCACTCACCCTGGTGGAGCTCTGGGCCATCGACCGGCAGACGTACCGCACCATCATCACCGAGAATGCCAAGCGCCAGAGGGCAGAGGTGCTGGCCGGCCTGCGGAGGTGAGGGTGGCCAGGGAGCCCCCCTAAAGCAGCTGGACACCCCCCCCCATCCCGTGACTGTTCCAAGCGGGAATCTGGTGCACCCTTCTCTGGACAAACCTGTTGTGAAACCTCTCTCTCAAACACAATCGCACACCCCCTCCTTCCGCAGTGCCCAGCATGGTGTCTGGTTGCTTCCTGCCTGGGATGGTGTGGAGACAGAGGACAAACAAGTGGCCTGAGGGCAGTTGGGTTCCCTTTAGGGCAGGGGTAGGCAACCTAAGGCCCGGGGGCTGGATGCGGCCCAATCGCCTTCTCGATCCTGCCCGCGGACGGTCTGGGAATCAGCGTGTTTTTACATGAGTAGAAAGTGTGCTTTTATTTAAAATGCATCTCTGAGTTATTTGTGGGGCATAGGAATTCATTCATTCCCCCCCAAAAAAATATAGTCCAGCCCACCACATGGTCTGAGGGACAGTGGACTGGCCCATGGCTGAAAAAGGTTGCTGACCCCTGCTTTAGGGCTTGAGAATTGACTGCCCATTGAAGAGAGGGCACCTCTGAGCATGTGGCGAGTGCATTTCCTCACCACAGTTGGGCAACCCCACCTGGTGTTGGGGCTTGCAGGCTGCCTTTGGCCTGGTGGGGGATTCTTTCGTTGCGATTCCTGTGTCCTAGTGGGTTGGACTAGATGACCTCTGAGGGACCCTTCCGACTCTATGATTCTACGTCTGCGATAGCCGGGGCATTTCTGTTTTCTCTTTCAGGGTGAAGCCTCTCCAAGGCCTGTCCGATGCTGCCCTGTCCCAGCTGCTGGACTCTGCAGAGGAGGTAAGAAGGGCCGGTCCTCCTCTTGGGCGGGAGGAGCCAGTTGTTTCAGGGGGCAGGCAGGGAAGAGTGGGGGGGCACATCCCCAGGGCCTCCTTTGCTGCTGTCAAATGCCCAATAGGATTCAGCTACTGCTCCACCTGGCTCTGGGCATCAAATGTAGGGTGGGGGGGGCAGCAAAATGATGTGGGCTGGGTAGCCATGCACCCCCCCTCCTCTGCTACTGGGCTGGCCTGGGAGGTCAGTGCCCTGCTCTGCAGCTTGCCAAAGTTGTGATCTCCAGTACCAAGACAGACGTCCAGGGAGCACACAGACTCCGCTTCTCCCCCCCCCCTCTTTCTGTGCATGCCTATTTCTTTATTTCATAAAAGAAATATTTCTTTATTTCATAAAAGAAATATTTCTTTATTTCATAAAAGAAATATTTCTTTATTTCATAAAAGAAATAAGGGGGGGGGGGAATCCTCAGAGCGGTTTACAAAAAGATTTTTAAAATCCAGAAAAATCTACAACAATACTTTAAAATACAAAAAGTTAAAACACCAAAACAACAAAATTCATAGCAACACGAGAACGGGGCCTTTTCTGCAGTGGCTCCCCAATTGTTGAATACCCTCCCAGGGAGGCTCACCTGGCACCTTCATTATACACCTTTAGGCACCAGGCAAAACTGTTCCTCTTCAAGCAGGCCTTGGGCTGATTGACATCCTATCCTTTTTAAAGTGTGTGGGTGACCAGGGGTTCTTGTTTTGTTTTGTTTTTGTTCTTTATTTTGACCTTGCATCTGGGTGAGTTCGTCTAAACAAGAATGTTGTCATCAGGCGCCAAAAGGAGTACAGTGAAGGCGTCTGTTTAATGTCAAGGGGCAGGGAGTTCCGCAGGGTAGGTGCTGCCACACTAAATGATCGGGTTCTTACGAAGGTGGAATGGGTATTCTGTGGCACCTGTGGCACAAGTGGGGTGTGAGGCGACCTTGTGGGTAAACTGGTGCCAAGCTGCAGCCCCCCTTTCTCTGCCCCCTCCAGCGCACCTTCGCCCAGGATGAAATGATCATCCAGGAAGGAGACGAGGGGAGGACCTTTTTCTTCATTCTCAGTGGACAGGTGGGTCCCAGTTCGTCCTTGCCCCCCCCGATCCACCCCAGAGTTTTTTGAAGGGGAAATGCCCAGTATCCATCCCCCCCAACTTCACTGACAGCCTTCCACATGTGTGGGGCTGAGGGTGTGCCTCTCAAGAGCCCCAGAACCTCCCCCCCCCGCCCTCTGCCTCTGCATGTGTGCTCTAGCAGGGCCGAGAGTCTCTCTGCATTGCAGGGGGCTGGACTGGATGACCCTGGGGGGTCCCTTCCAACTCTGTGACACTATAAAGAGCAGCAGGGTAGCCAGGCCTCCTGCAGCGACCTCCAGGGAAGGGCCTGGCCAGCCACATCCAGGCCAGGGTGAGGACTGCCCCCCTCCTGGGCCATGGGGCAGCCTGCTTCATGCCCTCCCTGGGCTCCACAGGTGGAGGTGACAAGGAGCGTGGAGGGCAAAGAGGAGCACATCCGAGTCCTGAAGGCCGGGGATCACTTTGGGGAGCTGTCCCTCATCCGGTAAGCCAGTGGTTTTCAACCCCTGTGCCCTGGCACCCTGGGGTGCCTTGAATGATGGTCAGGGGTGCCACGGGCATCCCTAGCCTCTGTCCCTCTTCCCTTCCCTGCCTCCTCTGATGCCCTCTCGCATCTCTGCCTCCCAAAGGCTGGCACAGCTGTTCCCCAGGCGAAGGGTACCTCTGGGGCTGGCTAGGGGGTGCGTCCCAGGGCCCTGTGGGGCAGTGTGAGGAGGCACCTCTCTTTGGGGCGGGGGGGGGGGGCAGCTCAGAGACCAGGGAGGGCAGCAGTGGCTGCCCAGAGGACTCCCAAGGAGAGAGACCACCCCATAAGGGAGGGTGTTTGAGAAAGGGTGATAGGCTGCCGACTCTGCAGGCAAGGGGGGGATGCAACTAGCCCCCCAAGGGTGCCACAGAAGGAATGTAGTTGGTCAAGGGAGCTGTGGACCCAAGAAGGTAGAAAACCTCTGGGGTAAGGGGTCAAGCAGGGGGGGTTGGTGGCCCTCTGTTTTGAAGAGGACCCACCATCCTGGCAGGCAGTTGTCAATAAAGCCACAGCCCCCCACCCTAAAAAATATCCCTGGGGTAGACTGAATTCTTCCGTCTTTTTCTCTCCCTGGGAACTGCCTTCTCTGCTTCTTCTTCTCCTCACTTGCAGCAACATCCGCCGGACAGCCAGCTGCCGGGCCGAGGAGGAGGTCACCTGCATTGCCATTGCCAAGGAGTAAGCCAGCCGGGATCTTTGGGGAGGAGGGGGGGTCGAGGGGGCTGCTTGGGAGTCATCCTCACATTTCTGGAGAGCCCCCCATCCATGTCCACCCCAGCTTTTTCTGAACCCCAAATTCAGCTGTGGCAATGATTCCCAGAGTGGATGCTATCACCCCCTGGGGATTCCCTGGGGGGTGCTAAGAGGGGAGGGGGCAGCAGGCGGGCACTGGAGGTTTAAATGAGCACCAGGCTTTGCAAAACTGCTATCGCGGAATTGAGTTCATCCATTTTGTCGAGTTAAACTAAGTACTTTTAATGGGGATTTCGATAAATGTGCAATTAATTGTTCCTGCTTTGAATTCTACTGTGCTATCGCCTTCCTTAGTGGGCCGTGCATACGGCTGTTCTTCTGAAGAATGCTTTTTAATGGGGTAGGGGGCACTGGGGATGCGTTTATGGAGCCAAGGGGACGGGGGCTTGAAAACGTTTGGGAGCCACTGAGCTTATAGCCGTTCCTCAAATGGCACAACTCTCAGCTATTTTTTTAAAAAAATAATATTTATTAGATTTTACACACTACAAAAAATATACATAACATATCTTGCATAACATAACACATAATATCCTACTAATCACTACCACACACACACACTAAAACTTAATTTCCTTTCTCCTTTTCTTAACATTTTGGGTTGACTTCAGCTATTTGCATGGAAGGGGGTTTGAAACCCAGCGCAGTCCAAAAACTGAAGGTCAAAGGTCTCTGGACTCCCTGACTGCCAGGAAGGAGCTGAGAACCAGCGCCTTCTTTGGCCTTCCTGGTGGCAGGTGTGCACCTGAGCCCAGGGGGGGCTCCAAGCGGGATCTCAGACTCTGACATCTCCCCTCTCTCTCTCTCTCTCTCTCTCTCTCTCTCTCTCTCTCTCTCTCTCCTGCCTTTCCCCACAGGGACTTTCAAGAACTGAGTCCAATGTGCAGCCAAGAGACGTAAGTATTTGGCTCCCCCTTAGAGGGGCTTCCATGCAGGATACTTGAGGAAGGAGTATCCTGCATTTGCACTCCTTGCACTCCTGTCCCCCTTCCTCTCTCCGTATCAAGACCACTCCCCACCCAAATCTGGGGTTCCCTGGCCCTGGGGGTGTAGAAGCTGCAGGCAAGCTGTCTTTGGGGTTCAGCAAGACTTTGCAGAAGGAGATCCTGGCCCCTCTTCCTTCCTTCCTTCCTTCCTTCCTTCCTTCCTTCCTTCCTTCCTTCCTTCCTTTCTTTCTTTCTTTCTTTTTCTTTATATGCTGAAAACCATGCTCAAAGTGCGAATCAGGAGCACAACCAAACCATGCCAGAAGCCATTTCATAATAACAGCAAAACAACACAATGGCAAATGCAATAGCGTACAAAAAACATGTTTCAATACTAGAAATATACCAAGATTACATAAGCAACGTCCAGCATTCAATAGGCAAAACGATAAGGGGGCTTGAGAGACGGAAACGCCGCTGCCAGGATGTGGCTCACAGTCCCTCTCCTGGGTCTCGACTGCATGCTCTTCGTTCTCCCCCCAAAACATATTTTATTGTTTTCACTTATTTATACAAGAAGCAACAATCAATATTCAGCAATCCCACCCACTCCCAGCAGAAGCACCAAATGTCTGTTTAATTGCGTTTAATTTCCAAGCCGTTTTGGTTTTCAAACAAAGGCCTCGTTCCACAAGTTGGCATGTGTCCTCGGAGGCCCATCGCCACGTTCCGTCGTTGTTGCGGAATCTAATACAACCATGTCAGGTGGGGGGAGGGGAATGTGGCTTTGGCTGTTGAACTCTCTAAGTCCCAGGGTTGTGAGGTCTGCATTTAGGGTCTCCCGATACCTTGCAAGGGGGTGTTTGGGGCCTCTGACCCTTTCCGGTTGCCCCGTCCTTCAGGCAGGAACTGGGATGGGGGCTCCTCCTGCCCTGCGGAATTGCCAGGGTGGGCTCTGCCTGTGGGGTTCCATCCAGGTCCTTCCTCTTCCTTGCTTAAACCAAGGGTTCACCCGAGGCCCCAATCCAGGATCCTGTCCTCCCCCTTGAGCTGTGGTGGCATCCCAGAGCAATTCATGCACATCCCAATTTCTCCTCCAAGGTGCCATGCATGGCTCTCCCCTTCCTCATTTTATCCCCACAACGACCCTGTGAGGTAGGTTAGGCTGAGGGAGGCAGCGACTGGCCCAAGTCACCCCCCGTGAGCTTCATGGGGATTTGAACCCTGGTTTCTCCCAGGTTCTAGTCTGGCGCTCTAACCACTACACCATGCTGTCAAGATGACTGGGCTCTCAGTCCCTTTGGCGAATGTTGTCAAGAGGTAGAGTTGGCTTCAAGTCTCCGCCTGAGAACTGTTTAAGTGACCCTCAGTCGGTAGAGCACGAGACTGTTGGGCTCCACCTTGGGCAAAAGATTCCTGCATTGCAGGGAGCTGGACTAGATGACCCCCAAGGTCCCTCCCAACTCTGCAATCCTATGATTCTGTGACCCGATTTCTGCACTTTGCCTGTGTACTCAATTCCCCCCCTCTGGGACAGAGTGGGCTCTTTGGAGCCCCAGAGGATGACGACTCGCTTGACCCGGAAAGAGGCTGCGGGAAGAGAGTCGCCAATAGTTAGGAAGGGTGGTTTGGGATGGGGGGGGCTCCTTTGGCCCCGGGAGTGTTTGTGGGTGCATGTTTGGGAAGAGCTGGGAGGGATGGAAGGGACCTTTCATTTTGCTGATTTCGCCTTTTCTTCCGCCTCCCCGCAGGGAAATGGCAGCGCAGGAGGCTCCCCCCTTCTCTGAGGCCAGACGGTCAGTGCTAAAACTCCTGCGGTTTGGGTGGGGGCATTAGGGCTGATGGGGGCCTCTGTTGGGGTTCCCTGTGGGGGTCCAGGGAGCCCATTTGTGCAGAAAGAAAGAAGCGGGGGGTGAGTGCCCACATTTTGGACTAGACTGACTCCTTGGACCCCTTCCAACTCTACCAGGCAGCGGTGGTTGTGGCAGCAGCCAAGCCCTTTGCCCTCTGTCCAGGTGGGGAGCAGCCTTCCCCCTGCGTTCCTGAGCCTGGGCAGGTGCCTCGCCTTGCCTGGCTAGTGGCCAGCCCTCTAGGGTTGCCTATTTTGGGAAGACCTCCTCCACAGCAAGGTGGGGTCTTGCTAGAGACCCAGGGAAGCGGCAGAGCAGCTCTTTTTCATCCTGATCTCCAGCCAAGCTCAGCATCTCTGGGTAGGGCTGGGCGGAGAGCCTTGAAGCCCTGGAGTGGCTCCGCTGCCAGCCGGTGTCAGCACTATTGAGCTAGAGGGACCTGGCTCTGCAGAGCTTTCTCTGCTCCTGTGTCTTTTCTGATTCTGGGGCGCCACTGCAGGGCCGTGGGGAGGGGCTTGGCCCACAAGCAGGGGCACTGGCAACTGCCCTTCCCAGGGGCTGGGCACCAGGGGCATATGCACAGCTGGTCCAGCTAGCCATGGTGGCAACGAGAGCAAGGGACCTCCTCATTTCCCACTCCAAAGAGGGACCTGAATCTTCACCCCAGGGAGGGAAAGCCTCCAGCAAGATTTCATGGCTGCTGGGCACCCAGTCTCTCTCTCTCTCTCCCTCTCTCCCCAGGGGGTCCTTCCTGGAAGGAGCTCAGACCCCCCTGCAACTCCAGGACCTGCTGCCTGTTTTCTACGAAGATGGGGATCAGCGAGGGAAGCCAGTCGTCCTGGGCACTGGGGGCTTTGGCACCGTGGAGCTGGTAAGGTCCGGGAGAGGAATGCGGGTAAAGGAGTATTGGGAAATGATCAAAAATGAATTGGGAAAAAAAATGTTTAAAAGTACCCCCCCCCCCCAAACTGAGTCTTTTCTGTTGGGGATAATTCAGACTGAAATTCCCAGGTGTCAAAAATGGTTAATGTATGCGACTACTGCAGCCCGTGTTTTGTTAGCCCCAAAATGGAGAATGAGTGAGGCCCCAACCAAAGAAGAATGGCAACTTAAGCTGATGGAATATGCGCAGCTGGCAGACGTAACATATAGAATAAGAGAACAAGAAGAACATATGTTTAGAGAAGATTGGAAAATGTTTATTGAATATAAAGTATAGGAAATAATTGTGTACAGCTGAAAAGGTTGGCGGCATTAAGATAAATTCAGCAGCGTAAATAAGTTTTGATGGATGCAATAATGGAATAGTGAACGGTATAGTTTTTGTAAAATATGCAGGGATTTATGATATGAAAAATGAATCATGGAAAGAGAAGAAGGGAAGTCATTGATATCTTAAGAATGTAAAAGTGAGTATTCTAAATTGTGAAACAGAAAATTTAATAAGACTGATATAATAATAATAATAATAATAATAATAATAATAATAATAATAATAATAATAATAATTTATTATTTGTACCCCACCCATCTGGCCGGGTCTCCCCAGCCACTCCCCACAAAGGGCTGGGGGAGGAATGGACTCCCTTGGGGGTTGGGTGGCCACCTGGCCAGGGGTTCTCTAGCTGTGACTCCTGCTTATTGGACTGGATCCCTCAGGGGATCTTTGATTCTGCTCTTGACAGATCCTTCCTTTATCCTTTCATCAAATGCCCACCCTGGGCGATGCCACCTCCAGTGCCCTCCTGGGGTCTGGCTGTGCCACCAACAGGGTGGGGACAAGAGAAAGAACCTAAGAAGGGCTTGATGGATCCGGCCAGTGGCCCATCTAGTCCAGTGGCCCGTCTAGTCCAGCATCCTGTTCTCACAGGGGCCGGCCAGATGCCTGTTGGCAGGACCTGGGTGCAAGAGCAGCTCTGCCCTCCTGGGGCTTCCAGCAAGTGGGATTCAGAAGCGTTGCTGCCTCCCAGCTGTGGAGCCAGAGCAGAGCCATCGACAATCCTCTCTTCCTCTCTGAAATTGTCCGATCCTCTTTCAAAGCCATCCATGTTGCTGGTCATCCCCGCCTCCTGCAGCAGGGAGTTCCCTAGTTCGACTGTATGCCATGTGAAGGAGGACTTCCTTTCATCTATCCTAAATCTTCCAACAAGGCTTGAAGAATCCTAGAGTTGTAAAGTTCTAGATGACCACACGAGGGTCATCTAGTCCAGTGCAGGAATCTTTTGCCCTGCGTGGGGCTTGAACCCACGGCCCTGAATTTCAGAGTCCCTACCTCTTCCGTCTCTCCCTGCCTACCTCGCAGGTCCGTTGTGTGGAGGAGGGCCAGGAGCTCTTCTTTGCCCTCAAACGTCTGCGGAAGGACCACGTGGTGCAGAAGAGGCAGCAGGAGCACGTCCTGATGGAGAAGAAGGTCCTTGGGCAGAGCCGCTGCCCCTTCATCGTCAGGTGCAGGCTCCTTCCTCTTCCCACGCCCCATCTCCAGCTTGGGGCAAGGGGTGGGCTGGGGCCCCGAGGCCACAGAGGTGGACGTCAGACGATCCCTGCAGCAGCGGCAGCAGAGGCTGCGTCAAGCCAGAGGTGGCCCCACCAGAGCCCAGCCTCCTGTTCTCGCAGTGGCCAAATACCCTAAGGACCTTGGAATCCAGGTAGACTGTCCCTGGAGCTGGAGTTTCCATAGGAACATAGGAAGGGCCTGGCTGCTGGATCAGGCCCAAGGAGGTCCTTCTTGTTCCCTGTGGGACGCCCTCCCATCAAATGACGTCAAGGAGATGAATAACTCTACGTCTTTTAGGAGGCAGCCCTGTCTAGGGAAACTTTTACTGTTGGGTCTTTTATTGTGCTTTTGGGGTCCCCTCCCCGCTGCCCCTTCTCACCCCCTGCCGTCTCTCTCCTGCAGGCTCATTGCCACCTTCCGGGACAGCCGCCACGTCTGCCTACTGCTGGAGTTTTGCCAGGGGGGCGAGTTGTGGGCCAAGCTGCGCGAGGCGTAAGTGGGGGGGGCGGGGATGTGGGGCAGGCCATGCCACAGGCGGGTGGGGGCTGTGAACCGGAAGGGAGGCTGCTGGGACAAATCATAGACTGGAACCATAGAATGGCAGAGGGGGCAGGAACCCCTGGGGCCCTGGGCAGTAGCTCCACCTCCTGACCACTAGAAGCCCCGCCCCCAGGGGAGAAGGCCCCGCCCCCTCAAGCCCAAGGCCAAGCTGTCCCCATGGCAAGAAGGGGCCCTGAGGGTGCGTTACAGTGCTGGATTTAACCCTGGGAGTTTCTTGCTGGGGTTTGGGGAGGAGAGCAAGGTATCCTTGCAGGGAGTCCTGGTGGCCCCAATAATGGAGCTAACGGTTATTAACCTGATTGTGGGAATGTGCAGGGTGGCAGGAGAGGATATATTTATTAATATCCTTCCTAACTTGTGCTACCAAGTTCCTTTACTTAGCAGAGATACATTCCCCCTTTGCAAGCACAGCAGATAGCTGGTTGCAGGCTCGTGTGAGCCTCTCACTGTTATGCAATTCAGTCTGTCTCGGATTGAATTGTATAGTTCCTGGTAAGTTCCCTTGAATCCCTCTTAAAAGAATAAAGATGCCACAATCTTATTCATAAGCAATAAAACTCACGATCAGGCAGAGCACAGGGTGATCCCTGAAGGCAGGTTTTAGGCTTAAAGTTACAAACGTATAAAAACAGGTTTACCCCACAAGGGAGATGAGCTGGCAGCCAGCAGTTCATCCGACGAAAGGAAGATGGAAAAGAAGGGAAAGGGGGAGGGTGCTGCGCGACTCGTCCTTTGGTTACCTGGACAGGTGAGGTCACGCCCACCTTCTATCACATGCAAAAGGAAGGATGCTCCAGCCAGGAGGAACAGGAAGTTTTGACTGGCTGGACCAGGCTTCTTCAAACTCGGCCCTCCAGGTGTTTTGAGACTACAATTCCCATCATTCCTGACCACTGGTCCTGCTAGCTAGGGATCATGGGAGTTGTAGGCCAAAAATACCTGGAGGGCCGAGGTTGAGGAAGCCTGGGCTGGACCAAACTTTCCCTCGCATGTCCTCTCTAGCATTACACAGAATGCTGAACTTGACTGCTCCCAGTGGATCACATCCCACACTGATCATGCCTGATCCTAAGAACTGGCCTTTCACCATTGCAGGGGGTTGGAGTAGATGACCTTTGGGTACATTCCATCTCTACAATTCTCCGAGACTCTGAGTCCCTCCAGTTCAGCATCTGCAGTAGCTTCACCCAGAGAGCCTTTCCCAGCCCTGCCTGCAGCTGCTGGAGACTGAACCGCAGGCACACCTTCTGCATGCTAAAGCAGCTGCCCTGTTGCTGGCCTATTCAGCTAAGGCAGGCACCCCCAAACTCGGCCCTCCAGATGTTTTGGGACTACAACAGGACCAGTGGTCAGGGGTGATGGGAATTGTAGTCCCAAAACATCTGGAGGGCCGAGTTTGGGAATGCCTGAGCTAAAGGCAAAGCAAGATTCTAGTCCTCCTCGTCCTGAATTAAAGGGTTAGTTTAAGCAGGAACAAGGAAGCTGCCTTACTCCGAGTCCACCAAGCTTGGTATTGCCTACACTGACTGGCAGCAATGGCCTTCCTGAGACCCCAGCCCTGCCCAGAGCCTCTGGGGATGGAGCCTGAGGCCATCTGCATGCCAAGCAGCTGTCCTGCCTCTCCTCTCGCCCCTCCAGCCGCTGCTTCTCGGAGCCGGTGGCTGTCTTCTGCTCTGCCTGCGTGGTCGAGGCCCTGGACTACCTGCATGCGCAGGGGATCGTGTATCGCGACCTGAAGCCAGAGAACCTGATGCTGGACGCCAAGGGCTACGTCAAGCTGGTAACCGAGAGGGAGGGGAGGGCGGCACGGAGGGGGGCAGGGGCAGCCACCCCACCTCAGAACAATCCTCCCCCAACCCCTGACCGCTGAGGGGGGAGGGATGGACCGTTGGCGATGGCAAAGGGGAGCACACTCTGCATGTGCTCAGAGGTGCTTTTCGCCAGTCAAACGTTCCGTGTGGGAAAATGGCTCTGGTCCTGACATCTCGTTCAGCTGAAGCTGAAGGTTAAGGGGTGATATGATAGCCATGTTCAAATATATAAAAGGATGTCATCTAGAGGAGGGAGAAAGGTTGTTTTCTGCTGCTCCAGAGAAGCGGACACGGAGCAATGGATTCAAACTACAAGAAAGAAGATTCCACCTAAACATGAGAAAGAACTTCCTGACAGTAAGAGCTGTTTGACAGTGGAATTTGCTGCCAAGGAGTGTGGTGGAGTCTCCTTCTTTGGAGGTCTTTAAGCAGAGGCTTGACAGCCACCTGTCAGGAATGCTTTGATGGTGTTTCCTGCTTGGCAGGGGGTTGGACTGGATGGCCCTTGGGGTCTCTTCCAACTCTAGGATTCTATGAAGCTCTGCCCTCTAGATCAGTGACTCCCAAACTTTTCCAGGCCCCCACCCACTTGGCTCCAGTGCCCCCTCCTCTATAAAAAGTGTTATATATGCTTTAGTTGAGATTCCTGTATTGCAAGGGGTTGGGCTAGATGAACCTTGGAGGTCCCTTTCAACTCTATGATTCAGAACAGTGGGTTTGCATGATCCATTAAGGAAAATAAGAGCACAGCGAAATTCAAAACAGTAACAATGAATCCCACATTTATTCAAAAACCCAATTAAAACCATTTAGTTTAACTGATCATCTTGATCCAGCGATACCAGCTTTTCCAATGTCTGATATAGTCATTTCCACCTGCCGCAGCGTGCCCCCTTTTAGGTCCCCCCAGGTAACCCCACCACCCTCCACGGAGCAGAGCGCCCACTTGGGAAGGGCTGCATTGATGCCAGCAGGGAGAGAGGGACAGAGATGCTCAGTTCGCTTGGCAATGGAAGGGTGGTTGCATTAGCCACAGTTAATGGTCGCTGTGTCCTCCTTACCTGTGGGAACCGATGAGGTCAAATGTGGCAACTCCATTCATGTAAGCAAATCTGACCTCACAGCTTACCATTTCCCCCCCTACACCTGTGCGTGGACACACCTGTTGGTTGAGGATAAACCCTTCCTGTGTCCGGCTGAGTGGGCAGCTTCAGCTCCAATAAAATTGGTTTTGACATTACCCAGTGCGTTCCCTGTAAGAGTGCATCCCTCTGCTCATTTATTTGGAAATAAGTCCAACCGTATTCAAGTAAGAGGTCCTGGCGGCAACGGGGTGTGTATCAGCATTACTCTCTCTCTCTCTCTCTCTCTCTCTCTCTCTCTCTCTCTCTGCGTTATTGGTGTCCCATTGGGGCACCTGGTTGGCCACTGAGAGAAAGGATCATTGGCATGATCCATCAGGACAACTACTGTGATAGCAAAACCTCCATACCCAGGTGCAGTCTACCGCTGAATACCAGACAGTGGGGGACACAACAGGAGAGTGCTTGCGGGTTTTCCATTGGGGCATCTGGTCAGCAACTGTGAGAACAGGATGCTGGACTCATGGGCCTGATCCAGCCGGTTTCTTCTGCTTGTTTCTCTGTAGGTGGACTTTGGCTTTGCCAAGGCACTGAGGCGGGGGGAGAAGACCTACTCCTTCTGCGGGACCCCCGAGTACCTGGCTCCCGAGATCCTCCGCCACGAAGGGCACGACTTTGCAGTGGACTTTTGGACCCTGGGCGTGCTCATCTTTGAGATGCTTGTTGGAAGGTGAGACATGTACCCCCCACCCATATGCACAAGATGACCGGGACGGGGGGTCTTGTGCTGTGTTCTTCTCACTGCGGGGTTGGTTGGTGGGGAGAAAACACAGGTGCAAAGGCAGGGAGGACAAAGCAATGGGTGCACCCTAAAGTTTGGGGGATGCCAGAGCTGCCAGCTGGAGCCCAGCAGGGGAAGGGGCTACAGTGCTGCAAGGGGGCACCCCAGATTGCATCAAGGAAGGCCATAGCCCCCTCTCACTCAGCTCCTTCTAGTCGGTGCAGAGGGATCTCTTGTGATTTGGGGGAGGGATGGGAGCCAGTTGCAAGGAAGGGAATCCTTGGATGGTCAGGGGGTGGCTTTGGGGGCCACAGAGGAGCTCAGCACCACTCTTTGGTGGATCAACATATTCAGGGCAGGCTGAGGCAGCCTCTGCAGGTGGGGAACCCCAAGAGGAGGCGGCCCCACTGCCATAACGGCTCCTGGCGAGATACTGCAGAAGTCTTGCTCGATCTTGTGCGCTCCGCAAGATCCTGCCAAAATCTCACAAGATCTCCCTGGAATCTTGTGAGATCTTGCTAGAACCCACCCGCCTCAGTTTCGACCAAAGCAGTGAAATGGGACAGGCCAGCTCTGTAGATACACGGATAGGTAGCCTAGATAGGAAGAAACGTGGAAACGGGGAGTGAAGGGATCTCATTTGGAGAATCTCCTTACGAGAACTGTATTAACGATGAGCCAAGAAAGCTTGTCCAGGACAAACACTTGGCCTTGAGCTAGAGAGACAGAGGAGGCAACCAGGCATCCAGCGCCGGTCAGGCTTCTCTGGGAAGGCGACTTAATTTCTCTGCATGTTTGAAGCGTAGAGAAGGCGAGAGAATGTCTGTTTCACTGTAACTCTTAGACCTCTGGACAGGGGTGGAGAAAGGGGGTACGGTGGGGGCGGTTCGCCCTGGGTGTCATGATTGAGGGGGTGACAGAATGCCTTGCGGCACTCACCGCGGGACCTGCAGCGCACCCGAGCCACGCATCTCTCCTGGGAGAGACACATTGGTTTTGGCGCGCTCAGGCTCCGCGCTCCCCAAACGGTCTGCTCGCTGCCTCCCCCTCATCTGTAGGGCAGCTAAGTGGGAGGGGGCAGGCAGACTCCTCGGAGGCCCCACGGAGCATCCCACCCCGCCTTGCTCTGCCGCTGCCCCTGGACTCTGCTCCCAGTACGTTTCCGAGCACAATTCAAAGTGTTGGTGCTGACCTTGAAAGCCCTAAACGGCCTCGGTCCTGTATACCTGAAGGAGCGTCTCCACCCCCATCGTTCAGCCCGGACACTGAGGTCCAGCGCCGAGGGCCTTCTGGTGGTTCCCTCACTGCGAGAAGCAAAGCTACAGGGAACCAGGCAGAGGGCCTTCTCGGTGGTGGCGCCCGCCCTGTGGAACGCCCTCCACATGTAGTGGATCAACAACTACATGACATTTAGAAAACACCTGAAGGCAGCCCTGTTCAGGGAAGTTTTTAATCTGTGATGTGTTAATGTATTTTAATGTTTGCTGGAAGCCGCCCAGAGTGGCTGGGGAGACCCAGCCAGATGGGCGGGGTACAAATAATAAATTATTATTATAATAATTATTTTAAGGGTTCCCAGAGGCTGCTGCTACTCTGCCCAAGTAAAAGCCCCCTTATTCACGGCCGCTTCCCCTGTTCTCCCCACCCCAAGGCCCCCCTTCCACAGCGCTGAGCCTCAGAAGATCTACAGCAAGATCATGGACGGCATCTTCTCCTTCCCGGTCTTTGTGAGCGAGTCTGCCTGCTCCCTCGTGGCCAAGCTGTGCAGGTGTGTCTCCTCACCAGCTTCAGGGGGTCCTTTGGGGTGCTCAGGCTCCCCTCTTATCGCATTGGAAGTGCATGCGTCATGTGCAAAGGAATGAAGCTGAACCTCCTCTTCTCTCCCCTCCCCCGGCCTTTCCTGACTCTGGTCTTTATGGCAGGCGCCGGCCAGGGCAGCGTCTAGGCAACACCAGCAGCGGCATCCGTGGCATCCGGAAGCACAGGTGAGTCCACAGGGCAGAAGCTGCAGTGCCTGTCTCTGCCAGCAGGAGGCGCAGGAGAGGCCAAGGGTTTCTCTTCCCTCCTTTGGCCTTCCTGCAGCTGGTGCCTTCCAGCTGTTTTGAACTACAACTCCCATCAGCCCCAGCCAGCCCCAAGAAGAGGGGCAGGGATATAGGAAGCTGCCTTATACTGAGTCAGACCATATTGTGGCTATTGATATTGCACACTTGGAAACCATACGATGAATCAAAACTGACTGTTCTTGAAATAAAAAATGTCCGGGTAAAAAATATGGTTCAAAAGCTTTACCAACAGAACTCGCAGCAAAACAAACTTAAATCGATAATGTTACATCCGGATAGTTGCATAATATCGTGTGCTGATCCTAGCACAGATAGAACATCTTAGAAATATGAAATATCTTCCTCCAGAGCTGAAATCAAAGCTCTGCCTCTCCAAACCCAGCCTGCATTAGCCGGAGGCTGTGTCCCAAAACAGAGAGGATCCTTAGCACTGCGTTTCTTCTTCCCGGCTGCTTTCAGAACAAAGACTAACACACCCCAAATGGAGACTTGTAACTGAATGCCTCATGTGACCTAAGTTACACCTCCTGAGAGCTAGCAGAGATGCATTCTCACCTGATGATTAACTTGTTGGGCACTCTGAGAGGTTTAGTTCAGCTCCATCAAACTTTCCATACCATGCTATACTTTTAGCTGTACAGTGGTACCTTGGTTCTCAAACTTAATCCATTCCGGGAGTCTGTTCGACTCTCAAAACTGTTCGAAAACCAAGGCGCGGCTTCCGATTGGCTGCAGGAACTTCCTGCACTCAATCGGAAGCACCGGATGTTCGGCTTCCGAAAAACGTTCGCAAACCTGAACACTCACTTCCGGGTTTGCAGCGTTCGGGAGCCAAGCCGGTCGACTACCAAGGTACCACCATACACATACAGAGTTATTTTTCTATTTCAATGAACGATTAAACAATTAACAGACCATTGGTCCAGGTTTGACTATGTGTTTGGTGAAGAAGGGTTTTCCTTGATCTGTCCTGAATCTTCCAACCCGCTGACCCTTGCCTTGCCTTCCTGCCCGCAGGTGGTTCAGCTCCCTCTCCTGGAAAAAGCTGGCGCTGCGTCAGATCGAGGCCCCCACCACCGTTCTGCTCAAGCAGGTACTGGGTGGGGGGCGAGGGGCTCTTTCTGGGCAGCAAGGACTCCTCCAGCTGCCGTCTACCCTCACAATTGCCTACTTCCCCCCCCCCCTCCTCCAGGGCTCCCCCTACATCAACTTCAAGCGCTTCTCCGTCTCCCGGCAGCAGCCCGAAGAGGAGTTTTCTGGCTGGGACGAAGACTTCTAGGCTCCTGGAACCACGGAGGGGGGAGGGCAGGAAGACCCTTCCTTTGACCCCACAGACTGGAACCGCAGCTGAGAGGGAGTCCCAGCAGCCTCCCCCCCCCCTCGAAATGCTTTTCAGCAGGGACCCCCCAGCCTGGATGTCCTCAGCCCCCAGTGCTTGGCCAAGGCTCTCGTGTGCCCCTTCCTCTCCCCCCACAACTGCCTTCTCTGGGAGCTGAGTCACTGTGAAAGGGGGAAACCCTCCAATCTGCCTTGTCTCGTCCTGCTCAATGTGGAAAATAAAATTAGTTCAGGGAACAGTCTGGCCCCCGCCTCCTCCTCCTCTGCGATTTGGGCAAGCGGGGGGGGGGCTGCTGGTGGTCTGCATTCTGTCTCCCCCAGCTCTCCAGGTGCGACGACATTTGGAATACACTGTGTGCCATTCTCACCTCAAACAGGAGATTGTAGAGTTGGAAAAGGTTCAAAATGACCAAGGGGACAGAGCAACTCCCCTTTCAAGAAAAGCTGCAGCGTTTGGGACTTCTCGGTTTAGAGAAAAGGCCAGGAAGAGGCGACTTGATATAAAATTTGGCCTGGCCTGGAGAAAGTGGCTACAGAAATGCTTTTCTTCCACTCTCATAATGCTGGAACTCGTGGCTGTCCAGTGAGCTGAAGATTGGGAGATTCAGGAGAGAGAAAAGGAAGCCGTTCATCACACAGTCAGAGGCAGCAAGGCTTGGGAATACCAGTCTCTGGAAAGCACAGGAGAAAGAGCTCGTCCTGCTTGCTGGTTTCCCATAAAGGGCATCTGGCTGGCACTGGGAGAAGGGGATGCCAGTGGGCCGCTGGCCTGATCCAGCTAAAGGCCCTTCTTATGTTCTTACGTTCTCCACCTAAGGCAGGATCCTGGAGCCTTCCAGATGTTGCTAGACTCCAACTCCCAGCAGTCTCTGCAACCAGCAGGCCAGTGATTAGGGCTGGTGGGAATTGGAGCCCAGCAATACCACAGGACCCCCCCCCAAGTGTCTCTCCCCCCCCCCATATTTACAGAAACTCTCCCAGTTTCTGGTTTGATCCCAGATTGTCCCATTTTTCCTTCGGATGTCCCTATTTGCATGGGAGAAATGTTGGAGGGTATGAAATGGGATGTCTCCAGGGCTTTTCCCCCCAACCGGAGCTCACAGGAACTCTGTTGCGGCACCTCCCTCTAAGAGAATAAGGGAGGTGTTCATGGTGAGTTCCTGCACCTCTTTTGCTAGAGAAATAGCATCACAGAAATGTTGGAGGGGACACACCAGGTCCCCCAACTTAGACTCTGCTGTGGCTTCAGGCTCCATCTGGTCATAAGCAGTGATTTTTTCCTATTAAAAATGTTTAGAGGTACTCTCATTTTGACTCAAGAAAATCACCATTTTATAGTTCAAATCGGAAAAATAAATACAGTAAATGGACAAAAGTACAAAGATTCACAAAATGTTTAGGGGCATGTGTATCCCTGCCCCCCCCCAAAAAGCACTGGTCATAAGAGACCATTTCTTCTTCTTCTTTGGAAGCTGCCCAGAGTGGCTGGGGAAACCCAGCCAGATGGGTGGGGTACAAATAATAAATTATTATTATTATTATTATTATTATTATTATTATTATTATTATCTTTTTCTCAGGAGTAAGTAGCCCTGATCCTCTTACAAGAACCATTTAAAGAATATAAATAAATAACATAACTTATGCTCCACAAAACGAGTGGGGTGGGGGGGCTTTTAGTCTAGTTATTCCTTTTTCTTTTTAATGGGGCCTCTGTCCTCCTCCTGCCCTGGACTGTCACCTAAAGAAAAATAGATGAAGTAAGACAGTGGTTTTGAAGCACGCCTAATGGCTCGATCGCCTTCTGAAAGGGCTGCATACGCACTCCTGCGATTTAGCGAACCAGTGCCCAACATTTAACCCTCCAGGACAGGCGGGGAGGGGGAGGGCATCTGAGGAGTTCTCCAAGCTGGACTGGCTGGGTCGAAAGACGTGTTGCGTGACCTCCCGGGCGCAATAATCCGTCTCCGTGACAAGCCGGCCGCTCCTGCCTCCGTTCCGGCTGCGTTCGCGGCTGTTTGGAAAAGCAAGGCTTCAAACACAGCTTGAAAGCCAAGCCAAGCCAAGCCCCGAGAAGAATAGCCTTTGCGGAGCTGAAATTGCCTCGGGGAACAAACCGTGCATGTTCCACCTGCTCGGAAAGAGAGACAAGGGCTTCAGCACCTCTGAAAAGATTTGCCACCTTAGTCACTCCTGGTTTCCAAGGTAAACTGTGATTCGTGTCGGCGGGGGGGGGGGGGGCTGTGGCGCTTCGTGACGCCTGACAGGGAAGCCTGGCTGGAGAGCCCCAGCCCCCTCCTTGCTGGCAAACCCCCAAAGTGTCTCCCCCTAGAACTGAGTTTCCAGCTACCGTTGGCAGGAGCTCCCGTCCGATCCCTCCATCTCTGCTGCCTCTTGCGGACGCAGGACCTGCCCCAAGAGAGAGAGTGGGGGGGGGGTGTCTTTGTCCTGGCCAGCAAGGCTTCTCTTCCCTGGGTCGTTCCCGGGAACGGCCTGACAGCCAGGCGGGCGCAACTCGAGATGCCAAGTCGGAAGCTGGGGAAGGATGGATCGGCCGCGTTTCTGGATAGGGGCCTTGGGGCAAGGGCTTCACAGAAAAGGGCAGAGAAAAAAGTTGGGTTGGGGCAGGCAAGGCCCCAGAGGGCTTCGAGGGTTATGGATGTGGGGCTGTGAATAGGGGAAAGTGTGGCATGTTTGAATCAGAATGGTGACAGTGGAAGGGACCCCCCAAAGGTCATTCAGCCCAACCCCCTGCAATGCAGGTACCACAGCTAACGAATCCCTGACAATGCCCTCCCCAACCTCTGTATAAAAAGCTCCAATGAAGGGGAGTCAACTGACCACCTGCTTTTCTGAAGGGAGAGCCAGCACCTCTCTGAAGCTAAGCAGGTCTGAGTCTGGTCAGTGCCTGGATGGGAGACCTCCCCCACGCCCCCCACCCCTGTCTGTGCCTCCCTGGAAGGAAGGTGGGATGTGAAGGTAGGGAAGGAAAGAAAGAAGGTTCCTTTGCATCAGGCCAGGGTTGCGATGGCATTTAAATGTCCTGGAGGCAGGCTGAGGGAGGGGTTGCCTTGTTCGCCCGTGGAAAGAGCAAAAACACCAGAAATAACAGTTTAAAATTAACTGTTTTCAGTTGGGCATAAACTTCCCAAACACTGATTCTCAATCCTTCCATGGCTAAAAGACTGGAGTGGAAGGCCACCTTCAGATATATATTCGCTGAAGAAGGAGATCGAATCCTGCCTCTGTCCTTTTCTGTAGCTCATGAACAAGTGGTTGGTGTCTGACATCACCAGAGGGTCCTGGGCAGTGTTTGAGATTCACCAGGCACATTTTGTACCTGGCTATCGGCCACTTGCGACCCAGTGAAGATGCCCAGGTGCCAGGATGATGCCTGACATCACCACCACCTGGAGGTGCATCCCTGGGGAGACATGGATCTGGACTGTTTTCACACATATGAACAGCACATCCTGAAGAATTCCATCAGTTGTATTTTATCTGCACAAGCGGAATGAATTTCAGGGGTGGAAAAGTCTTATCGAAAAACATGGCGCCTTGCTTATATATCTGAGTTTCTAACACTGGTTCTGGGCCATAAATCTCAGCCTGGGGGTCCAGCCCAACACCAGAGGAGAGCAGCCATCCATCCCTTGCTCCCTCAGCCCCTGTGAGGGAGACCCCGCGGAGCCAAGTGACCCCCCCGCAGGCTCACCCCACTGTGCCCAGAGGAAGCCACATGCCCCTCCCTCTCCCCCTGCCCAGCCATCCAACCAGCTGCCAAAAGACAGAGCCACTTGCCCACCTCTCCTCCCTGCTGAGCTGTTCTTGTGACTCCCTCCCCACGCAAAGTCCAGCCTCATTCAGTAAAGACCTCTGCCCGCCTGCAGCCAAAATACCTGAGACCTAAGCCCAGAGTGTGGCATTTGTGAATATCCCCCTCCTGCTCCGGTTAAAATTCTGACTGTGGGCTCCTGGGGGCAGAGACCTGGGATGGATCTACACACAGAAAAAAAATGCTATAAATAAGTCAGAAATTAGGGTTCATTTGTTCTTTGTTATCATGATCCAGGACCCAGGTGGCGCTGTGGGTTAAACCACAGAGCCTAGGGCTTGCTGATCAGAAGGTCGGCAGTTCGAATCCCTGCGACAGGGTGAGCTCCCGTTGCTCAGTCCCTCCCTGCTCCTGCCAACCTAGCAGTTTGAAAGCACGTCAAAGTGCAAGTAGATAAATAGGAACTGCTCTTGCGCGAAGGTAAACGGTGTTTCCGTGCGCTGCTCTGGTTCACCAGAAGCGGCTTTGTCATGCTGGCCACATGACCTGGAAGCTGTACGCCGGCTCTCGGCCAATAAAGCGAGATGAGCGCCGCAACCCCAGAGTCGGACACGACTGGACCTAATGGTCAGGGGTCCCTTTACCCTTTTTATCATGATCTACCGGTATGTAAAATTGTGTAGAAAAGTTCTCTGCTCTACAGCGCCATCTGGTGTCACAGTGTTATAACGCATGTAGAACGTTTTTTCTTTACTAATGTAGCCCAGTCCCGGGTTTCGACTTGTGTTGCTCTGTAAAACACCATGTGGCATGGATGGTTCCAGATGGAGGACGGTGGCAGCAGTGGCTGAAGGAGGTGATGCCCTTTTGAGGTGCAAGGGAGACACACACAACGCCCACCCCCCTTGTCCTTGGAAGCCTCTGTGCCGGTTGCTGCAGGAGGGGCTGCAGGGAGCAGCCTCAGGGAAGGGCTGCTCATCTCAAGGCCCAACGCAGAACTGCAAAGCCTCCTTGTTGTTTTTGCTCTTGGGTGTGTTGTTTATGCAATCTTGTTATCTTTCTGGTATCGAAATGCCTTTTTTCATATGTTATTACATTTGGCAGTGTGTTGCTATGAAACAGATGTCTGCATCGTTTGGCTTTGAAATGCATTCCTGCTTTCTTTGTTGTAGCTGCTTTAAGCGTGACATTTTTTGTGTGGAAAAACATCATATAAATAAAGTGAATGAATGAATGAATGGTCCCCGGATGACAGACAAAGCACAGGGCGGTGGTTGGTGTGTGTGTTTTTTTAAAAAAGTTGTGTTTCTTTATTCAATAATTATATTGATAGCTGAGTTGGGCCTTTACGCAGCATATACATGAAGGGTGACCCACCCACACAGGAGATGGGGCTGGAGGGAGGCCCCTTCCTCCTCCTCTTCCTCCTCCTCCTCCCTCCCCCCAGTCTTGCGAAGGGGCCTCTCCTCCTCTTCTCATGTAAATGGCGGTGTTGGCTCCCTGGGGTGGGGCTCCCGTGTCTGGCCCATCCATGGCAAGCATGGCATAGCATTGGCATCTGAGCAGCTCTGCAGTGGACGTGGCGAGAAGAGGCAGCCCCAGCGGTGGCAAAGCTGTGACAGAGAGCCAAGGGAGCAAGCCGGCTGGTGGTGGAGGGCAGTGGCACGAGGAGGGAGGGGTGTCCTTTCTCTGGGGTACGACAGACACAGATAAATAACAAAAGGGACCTTTTCATTCCCACTGGGCCACGGATGCAGCTGGTGTTGAGGTGGCACTTTCTGTTGGCCGAGGCAGTGGCACCCCCCCCCCCCCGCCAGGCCTGGGGAGCTGAGTGGGCAGAGGGCGCTCCTCCCCACAGCCTGCAGCGCCTTGGGAAGAGAGAGAGTCTTGGCAAGCTTTGTGCCACTCCGTGGCTGGCAGGGAGGCCAGGGGGCAGGGGGTGCCAGCAGGAGAAGAGCCTAGTGGCTGCAAGGGACGCCCTCCCTGTGGTGTTGGCCCAGAGATGGGGGGAGGGGAGGCTTGGCTGGGGCTGCAAGAGGGCAGTGTGGAGGTGTCCTCAGCTCTCCCTTCCCAGGCTGGACGGAGGCGCTGCTTCAGCCAGCCCCCTTTCCCAGCCCAGAAGCCAACTAGACCCCCAAGTCGTCCTCATAGAGCAGGGCTGCACTGAAGACCGTCAGTGGCTCGTCCGAGGAGCGGGCCAGCCGGCCGGAGACCAAGTCCACGCAGAGCGTTTCTCCAGCCTCCATGGGGACGACGAGGGTGAAGACGGCCAGGGCTCCAGTGCTGGGCTGGCTCTCGGCCACCGGCTTGTTTTCCAGGCCTTCGGGCTGGTAGCCGGCCGAGTCGCTGCGGGCGATGGCCTGGTTGGAGCGGGAGAGGACCGCCTCGATCTTCTCCCCCCGGTGGCCGGTCAGGATGGCGCTGACCAGGTAGCGGCCAGGAAACGGAGCGGTGAAGATTCCTGCGGGGAGGAGAGACCAGTTACGGGTGCCTGCCATTGGTCCTCCCTCCTGCCTTGCACCCCACCCCAAGCACCCTCCCTGCTTTGGGGAGCCCAAGTTCTTCAACCCCTGAGAACCTCAGAACATTAGAAAAGCCCACTGGATCAGGCCAGTGGCCCATCAAGTCCAGCATCCTCCTCTCAGAGTGTCCAACCAGATGCCCATATCCCCAACCGGGACATCACAGAAGCCGATTTCAGCTCCCATTTAAGACTGGCATCCTGGCACAAGTCAGCAGGGTCACACCAGAGCACCTCCTGGGAGTGGGAATGTTGAGGATAGGAAGAGAGGATATATGGATTAAATATTATCCTTCCTCACTCATGCTAGTGAGCTAGTAGCAGAACACATTCCCTTGCACATTGCAGGAAACTAGTTGATGGATTCATGAGAATCATTTGAGTTCAGCAATCCAGTCTGGCTTGTCCAGATTGGATTGTTCCTGGTGAATCCCCTTTAAAGGTAAAGGTAAAGGGACCCCTGACCATTAGCTCCAGTCGTGTCCGACTCTGGGGTTGCGGCGCTCATCTCGCTTTATTGGCTGAGAGCCGGCGTACAGCTTCCGGGTCATGTGGCCAGCATGACTAAGCCGCTTCTGGCGAACCAGAGCAGCGCATGGAAACGCCGTTTACCTTCCTGCCAGAGCGGTTCCTATTTATCTACTTGCACTTTGACGTGCTTTCAAACTGCTAGGTTGGCAGGAGCAGGGACCGAGCAACGGGAGCTCACCCCATCGCGGGGATTCGAACTGCCGACCTTCTGATCAGCAAGCCCTAGGCTCTGTGGTTTAACCCACAGCGCCACCTGGGTCCCCGAATCCCCTTTAGTTCCCTCTTAAAAACAATAATGACCTAACAGTCTTCTTTTAAAAGTAATGATAAGGTTTACTTACATTCAGTTCACAGTATGGTCCTGAAGGCAGGCTTTAGATTGTAGTTACAGGTACAGAGAAAGGTGTGGCTTCATCCTCTTGTGAGGAAGGAGCCCATGTCAAGATGGAATAAGGCAGAAAAGGGAAGATGGCTGCATGACCAGCCCTTTTGTGGGGTCTGCCAGGGTCACGCCCATCTACCTGGTCACACGCAGAGGGAGGATGCTCCAGACCAGGTGTGACAGGAAGTCCTCCTGGCTGGAACAACAGTCCCCTGGGTGTCCACTCTGGGCAAACAGGAAATGTTGTATTTGACTGCTTCAGTGATGTTTCATCCCGCACTGGGATTGCCTGGGGGATTGTCAAAAGGACGTAGTGAAGCGCCTTTGCCCTGAAGCGTCCCGTTGACAATCGCCAGGGTGCCTTCTGGGAAGGTGATCTCAAAGAGCTTGGAAGGACCTCGCAGAAGGGGGAAGGCAGCCTTGCTGAGGCGGGCGTGGTCTCCTGGTGGCAGCCTGCCAGGGTAGGTAAGGCAGTGGGTCGTGGTTGGATTTGGGTGGGCAGGGTGTCGCACAGAAAACGTTGGAGCCTATGGAAACCCACAACGAGGACAGAAGGGCACTCCCCTCTCCCTTGGTCTCCAGCAACTGGGATTCAGAAGCATCGCTGCCGCCAACCGTGGAGGCAGAGAAGAGCCATCCTGGCTCACAGTCCTTGACAAGCCCTCTCCTCCGCCATGTCTCACCCCCGTTAACGCCATCCAAGTTGGTGGCTGCAACTGTCTCCTGAGGGAGGGAGTTCCATAGTTTAACGAAGCCCACAAGCAGGGCCTGAGCTCAGTGAGGCCCCTCTTCCCCTTGAAGCCCCCCAGAAACTGGGTTTCGGAGGGAGAGCACAGAGTTAAGCGATGGCTTACCAAGGGTTGATGGTCACCAACTGAGGAGGCGATGAAAAGAGGAGGAGGGGCTGTCTTTGGCTACTAGTCATTTGCGTTTTTGTCCCGTATTTTTATCTTGTGAACCACCCTCAGATCTTTTGATGAAGGGAGGTATATAAATCTAAAATAAATAAATACTAGGCTCTGAGTTCACTTGGGGGGTTGGACTGGATGGCCCTTGTGGTCTCTTCCAACTCTATGATTCTATGACTCACTGGGGAACCACACTGAGAGGCGGCTGGGATGCTCAGGGCTTCCCCTTGTGGCATCCCAGGGTGAGGAGGGGCCCTGGGTCTGATCCAGCAGCCAACCTCCCCCCACCTTGTGGGATGTGATCCATGAGAGGCAGTCAAGTACAACATTCCTTGTAATGCTAGAGAAGACATGCGAGGGAATGTTTGGTCCAGCCGGTCGGAACTCCCTGTTCCTTCTGGCTGGAGCATCCTTCCTTTGCATGTGATAGAAGGTGGGTGTGACTTCACCTGCCCAGGTAACAAAAGGACAAGGCATGCTGCCACTCTCCCTCTTTTTCATTTCCTTCTACTTTGGACCAGCTTCTAGCTAGGACTGCTCTGCTAGCTCTCAGCTAAGCAGAGGCACCGGGATCATTCCTCCCTATGGGATAGATCCACATCTACATATTTGTAACTAAGTCTGCCTTCAGGGATCCAACTGTGGACTGATGTAAGTAAACCTCTTTTTGTTGACTTTAAATAAGATTGTGGCGTCTTTATTCTTTCAAGAGGGATTCAATGGAACTTACCAGGAACGTACAATTCAACCTGAGACAGACCGAATTGTATACTAGTGAGAGGCTCACACGAGCCTGCAACCAGTTATCTGCTGTGCTTGTAAAAGGGGGATGTAACTCTGCTAAGTAAAGGAACCTGCTAGCGCAAGTTAGGAAGGATATTAATAAAGAAGATATCCTTTCCTGCCACCCTGCACATTCCCCCACACCTGTCTTTCTGAGGCCCTCCCCCCCCAGCCCCATCTCCCCTTCCCGCATTTCCCAGCCCCTCCCTGACCAGATTTCGGGTCGTAGGCGTCCCCGTCGTTCAGCAGCACCCGGTCGAAGGCGATGGTCCCCGTCTCCACGTGGCGGGCGGTCAGTGCTGCAGTGAAGGAGACCTTGGGAGTCGTTCCGGGTGGCCCAGGCAGACCTGCAAGTGGACGGGGAACAGGGGGCGGGGGGGGGGGACAGGAAAACTTTCAGGGACTTCTCCTTTTCTCCCTGCATTGGCCACCCACAAGAAACTGGCTCTCAAGAACTGGCTGGTTTCTGTGCTGGCAACTCACTCTCTATGTGCCTGCTTCCCACATAACACCTGTTCTGCATTTGTACAAATTCAGTCTCTTAGTGGGGCCAGCACTCTTAGTTCCGCCTGCACTTCGGAACTCCCTGCCTCTTGACATCAGGTTGGCGCCTTCACGGGACTCTTTTTGCCGCCTGCTAAAAACATCCTTGCTTAGACAAGCCTGCCTAGATGTTTAGAAAGTTGACGCAACTCTGTTTTTAGTCTGGTTTTTTTTAAAACTTTTCATATGTCTTAAATTACTGCCATAAATTTTCCTTATGATAATTTTATTGCTTTGTCTTTTTTGTAAACCTATTTGATGTGATTTTTATTTATTTTTTACAATCAAGCAATTTATAATTTTATGAAATAAATAACTAAATAAATCAGGACACTTCCACCCAGGCCTGTCCATCTGTCCAGCCACTCCTCGCAGCAGAGACCTGGGAACTCAGACACATTAGTCAAAAAACAGCATTTTGAATGTGTTATAAACCTGCAACACCAGATGGTGCTGGAGAGCAAAAAAAATTCTAAGCATTCTTCAATAGTATTTTTTCCTTTCTTTTGTTTTAATGATTTAGATTCTGACTTATTTATAGTGTGTTTTTATCTCTCTGTGTAGATCCACCCAAGGGCCTTTTTGCAAGCTCTTTGGGAGGGCAGCGGTGTTGCTCAGCCCCTGATCTCTCCAGAGGGCAAAGACCCCCGTTCGCCTCCCTGGGGAGCTATTGCTGGGTAGCCCTGAGCTCACTCTAAGGCGCTGCCTGAAGTCCCAAGGCTCACCCCCCCACCCACCCCAGACACTGCCTGGAATATAGCTTCCCTACAGTGGAGGGAACAGGGTATGTGGAGGCATAATTAGATGACTGGAGATGCTGGAACCCAGTGGCACTGGGAGGACACCAGTCCCCCCCCCCGCTGTAGTGGACAGGAGCAGCAGCACCTCCAAACACCCCTGTCCCCCCCCCCCGCCAGCCCTCGCAGCTGTGCCCGGTCATTACCTTGTTCTCCGGGGAGACCTGCAAGAGACAAGGGAAGACGGGTGAGACTCACAGGGGACAAGGGAGAGGTGGGAGGCGTCCCACTTGTTAATTAATTAATTGCTATTATTGTTATTATATTAATTCAGATCCCGCCTTTGAACCCAGACCAGGATTCAAGGCGGCTTGCACAAATTAAGACACAGGTAAGAGAGATGCAAAACTAAAAACATATCACAGGTCATTGTTAAGAAGTAATTAAACCCTAACAGAATGAAAACAAATCTCTTAAGATACAGATAATATAATGTTGGCCTGAATATAAGCCGCACCTTTAAAATTGGAGGGGGGTGGGAAATAAAAATACCCCCAAATATAAGCTGCTCCCTTCCTTGCTGCTCCTGGCTGCATACTGGGGGGGGGGGAGCTGGGCTGTGTTGCCAGCAGTGAGGCTTATATTTAGGTCAATACAGTAAAAACAGTCCAGCACTATTACAAGCCCTTTCCTTTAAAAATAAAATAAAATACAGTGGACCCTCGACTTACGAAGATAATCCGTTCTGACGGAATCCTCGTAAGTCGAAATCACCGTAACTTGAGTCCCCATAGGAATGCGTTGGTAGAACGCATTCGTAGGTCAAAAAAACCTTCGGAACTCGAGGAAACCGCATCTAAAACGGCCGCGGCTTCCGATTGGAAGTCGAAAAAATTCGGAAGCGGTGGCCACTTTGATCCCTCGCAACTCGAAAAACTCGTAAGTCGGGTCATTCGGAAGTCGAGGGATCACTGTAGTCAGTTCCCAAATGCCTGTTGGAATAAGGGAGTCTTTAGCTGCCAGTGAAAAGACAGCAAGGAGGGAGCCAGTCTAACTTCTCAAGGCAGGGAGTTCCTAAGATGCCTAGGAGCCACCACCAAGAAGGCCCTCTCCTGCTTCTGCAACAAGACTGGGTGCTCTCCAGAAGGGAGACAGGGGGGTCAGGTGTGGTCAATCAGGCAGCTGCCACTCACACAGCTCACAGTCTCAAATGGGGCAGAGTAACCCAGCGTGGGGCAGGGAAGGGGACCCCCTCCCAGTGCACCTCCCCCTCTGTCCAGGAGAGGGTGCCAGCCCACTGAAGCACATGGAGGGTTAATTGTTCTGGGGAAACCCTTGTGACCTTCCAAAGGCCCCGATCCCCTGGAGCTCCCAGGGCAAGGAAAGGGGGTTGTTGGGGCACAATTGGCTCTGGGAAGCCAAGCAACCCCCAAATTGTAGGGTTGGGAGGGATTCCCAAAGGTCATCTAGTCCAACCCCCTTCCGAGGGAGGCACAGAACCGTAGGACAGTAGAGTTGGAATCTTGTTGCTCCACTGTCAGACATCATGATACAAAAACCTCAGCCGGGCCAGCTGCTCACCTGGAGGCCCCACAGAGCCGGTCCTTCCGTCCTTGCCAGGGGGCCCAACTGGGCCTATGGCCCCCTGCTTTCCCATGGGGCCCTCCGGTCCAGGGAGCCCTCGAGGTCCTGTGGATGGAGAAGAACATTAGATGTCTAGGCAGAGACAGAGGCAGAGGCCCCACCTGCCCCCCATCCGCCCCAGAGTCTGTACCTGTGAAGTCTTGCAGGGTGAGGCCGTGCAGCTGCCCCTGCAAGGTCTGGAGAGAGCCGTTGAGGGTGCTGAGCCGGCGGTGGATGGTGCCCAGCTGGCTGCCGTGGATCTTGTCCAGGAGGGCTCCGTGGGTCTGCAGGGTCCCGTTCACCTCCCGCAGGCAGCCCCACAGGGCCGAGACGTGCTTGTCCAGCCCCTCCTTGATCTTGCGCAGGCTCCCGGAGACCGTGTCCAGCCTCTCGCACGCCCCCTCCAGCTTGGCCAGCCTCTCCGCCAGCCCCCCGGAAGCCCGCCGGCAGTCGGAGGCCTCCACGCGCAGCGCCCCCCCAAAGCGCTCCACCTCGCGCCCCAGCACCTGGAAGCGCTCGTCGCTCTCGCTGACGTGCTCTGTCACCTCCTGCTGCACCCGGTTGATCTCGGCGATGATGTGGTCCTTGGTGGTGCCCAGTTCGTGGATGTCCGTCTGGTGCTTCTCCACGGTGGCCTGCAGCCCGGCCAGCGTCTCGTTCAGGGAGCTGAAGCCCAGGATGACCTCCGACAGCTCGCCCTGCAAGGACTGCAAGTGGACGCTGGAGCTGCCCCCGATCACGCTGAAGCCGTCCAGCGGCCGGGAGGCGTCCCCTGCCTCCTTGCCGCCGCTGCCCAGGTCAGGGCGCCGCCCGGGAGGCTGGCAGGCGGCCTGGCAGACCTCCACCTCGGAGCGCAGCTGGCCCACCTCCTCGCGCAGCTCGGCGCACTCCTGTCTGCAGGAGAGCTGCTCCAGCCCCCGGATCTCCTTCTCCAGCTCCTCCAGGCGCTGCCTGGTCCGGTTGGCCTGTAGCACCAACTCGGGGGGCCCGGCACTGACGGAGACCACCAGGCGGTTCTCCAGCTCGCCAACCTCCCCTGCCAGCCTGCTGAGGGCGTCGCTGTGGGAGCCCACCAGTCCCTGCAGGCTGCGCAACTTTCCCGAGACGTCCAGCTGGTGGAGGTTGCTGCCCAGGATGCGCAGCTGCCCCTCCGTGTCCAGCAGCCTCCTCTCCAGGTCGCTCAGGATGGTGCTGATCTGAGAGTCCTGGTTGCCCGCAGGGGCGCAGATCTGGGTGCAGGCGTGGGCGGTGCTGTGCACCCTCTCCAGGGCCCCTTGCTGCTGCAGGCTGCTGTCCTTCAGCGCACCCACGTCCCTCGACAGGTTGGCCAGCGCCCGCCCCACGTGACTCTGGAAGTCGTTCAGACGGGAGAACACCGAGTCCAGCTGGCCCTCGGCCCGGCGCAGCCGCTCGTCCGCCCCTTCCAGCATGATCTGGAGGTCCCCAAAGTGCTCCTCCAGGCTGCGCTGCGTGGTGTTGACGCGGCTCTCCACCTCCGTCATGCGCTGGTCCACGCTCCACGGAGGAGGCAGGGGTGTCCTCCGCCCAGCCAGGTGCTCGCTGAGGGCGGAGAGGGCCTCCGTCATGGCGTCGAGGCGCCGCTCCAGCCCGCTCACCCTGCTCTCCGCCCGGGCGCAGCAATCCTCGGGCGGCTGGGAAGCCAGGCGGCTCACGTGCTGCCGGACGGTGTCCACGGCATCCCGGTTCCGCTGGTCCACGGAGGCCACCAGCTTCTCCAGAGCCCGCATGCGGTCCTGGTCCTCGTCCCGCTGCTGCCGCAGCTCGTAGATGCCCGTCACGCAGGAGGAGCAGGTTTCGTGGATGGTCCGCTCCACCTCCCGCAGGACCTGGCCGTGGACGTCTGTCCCGCCTCCCTGTGCCCCCCCCTGCCCGTTCTCGTGGTTGGAGATGCGGTTGTCGAGGCGCTGCAGGTGGCGCTGGATCTCGTTGAGGGTCTCCTTCATCTCCGGGTGGGCGGCTGCGTCCGCCGGCTGCTTGCCGTTCAAGGAGGACTCGACGGCCCTGCGGACGTCCTCGGCCAGTTTGGTGTTGCTGGTCTCCATGGTGGACTGCAGGTCCTGCAGCTGCTTGCTCAGGCGCTGGACTTTCTCTTCCAGCTGCTGGACCTTCTCGGAGTCCCTGTGCCCTGGGAGAGGAGAGAAGAGAGAGCCACATCAGGACCCCTCCACTCAGGTCTGTCATCTGGCAAAGCGGCTGCTCCACACAACAGGGAATTAGACTGCAAGGGAATTAGTGCAAGGGAACTAAGCTACACTGTGCTGATCCTGAGCTGTTGGTGAACTCCCATCTAAGGTCTTGCAAAGATGCTTTGAGAATGTGCAGGGATGGAAACACCTGGATCAGGATAATAGAGACAAAATTGGGCTCAGCTCCAAGGACCGAATTTACTAAATTCCTCCTTCAAAGCTAACCTCCAAGGCTGAGGTTATGAGCTTAAATCTCCCAAGAGCATGTGTTTGGTTATAATAGAGGATTGAGTTTCAATAAAAAAATCTTCATAAAAATAAAAATAAATCTCCCAAGAGCTGGCCAGCCTCACATTACCAACATGCTTACGTCTAATTAAGGCTTGAAGGTATCTGAAGAAGTGTGCAGGCACACGAAAGCTCATACCAAGAACAAACTTAGTTGGTCTCTAAGGTGCTACTGGAAGGAATTTTTTTATTTTGTTAAGGCATGAAGGTGTTAATACCATAGAGTAAGTTGCCCTGCGGGACCCAGGTGGCGCTGTGGGTTAAACCACAGAGCCTAGGGCTTGCTGATCAGAAGGTCGGCAGTTTGAATCCCCGCGACGGGGTGAGCTCCCGTTGCTCAGTCCCAGCTCCTGCCCACCTAGCAGTTCGAAAGCACGTCAAAGTGCAAGTAGATAAATAGGTACCGCACCGGTGGGAAGGTAAACAGCGTTTCCGTGCGCTGCTCTGGTTCGCCAGAAGCAGCTTAGTCATGCTGGCCACATGACCCGGAAGCTGTACGCCGGCTCCCTCGGCCAGTAAAGCGAGATCAGCGCCGCAACCCCAGAGTCGGACACGACTGGACCTAATGGTCAGGGGTCCCTTTACCTTAATAAGTTGCCCTGCCAGGCTTAGCTAGCTCCACTTCCCTTAAGGCTAATCAAACCTATTGTTCTGCCATTCTGCTTGTGAAGAGGTTTGAGTTGGCTGCTCCAGCTCAGACCGCATGGCTCTCACAAGCCACTCTTGAGTTCCTATGGCAATAATTTAGGAACTTTCACCACTTTCTAACAGCTAATTTTTACTGCCTGAGCAACTTCTCTGAACCACACGAACCTGACTATTTTTAACTTAACAAGTGTGTGGTCTTTTTCCTTTGCTGGGGGGAAGTGGAAACTTTAGAACTCACATTAAAGGGCATATTTTAAAGGTCTAAGAGCTGGGGTTCTCTCACCAAAGAGCCCTTGCCCCAAACATAGAGCTCTCCTTGACCCATCACATCTCGTGCCACCAAGGTTGGCATTGTGACATTGGTGGCTTGGCCTGCAGTGGTGGGGGAGAGGTGAGGGTCCTGCCCAGTGTGTGGGTCCAGCCCCCTGCCTCATCCTCCTGGGTAGGGGTGGCAGAGCATCCCCCCCCCCGGATCCTCCCCGGGGTACCTTCTCCGCCAAGACCGCTGAGCGTGTTGCTGAAGCCGGAGAGGTTGGGACGGACGGGCTGAGTTCGTGGGCGGGGGGTGGTGGGCAGCACCCCCCCTTCGGCACAGTCGTCACCCGAGTAGCCGGGGCAGCAGCGCCACTCCATGTCCGAGACAGTCTTGTAGGCCACCTTGTAGCGAGGGCGAACGAAGCTTCGGTACCTGCTGGTTGGGAGAAAGAAAAGCACCTGGTATCCGGACTGGGACTGGGACTGGGGGGGGGGAGGGGTGCCCTGGGTTCCAGCCACATGCCCAGGGCAAGGAGCAAGCGTTTCAGTTAGCTGCCAGTTAGGGATTCTTCAGTTGTGATTCCTGCGGTTCAGGGGGCTGGAGTGGGTGTCCCTTGGGGTCCCTCCAACTCTACGATTCTAGAAATCATTGGAGGTTTTAAAGCAAAGGTTGAGCATCTGCCACAGATGCTTTAATGGTGGTTCCTGCATTGCAGGGGGTTGGGCTCCATGACCTTTGGAGGTCCCTTCTGTGGGATGTAACATCACAGAAAGCAGTCAAGTACAGAGTGGACCCACAGGGGGATGTTGCTCCAGCCAGGAGGACTTCCTGTCACACCTGGTCTGGAGCATCCACCCTCTGCGTGTGAACAGGTAGATGGGCGTGACTCTGGGAGACCCCATAAAAGGGCCAGTCACGCAGCCATCTTTCTCTTGTTGCTCTTGATGCCATTTCTTCTCTTGATGCTGCTCTCTTGATGCTCTTTTGCTGTCTGCTGGCTCTCAGCCGGCAGCACATGGGCTCAATCCTCATATGGGATAAACTCTCACTCTCTTCTGTAACTACAAGCTAAAGCCTGCCTTCAGGATCATACTGTGAACTGGATGTAAGTAAACTTATTATTACTTTTAAGAGAAGACTGTTGTGTCTTTATTCTTTTTAAGAGGGAATTAAAGGGGAATTTACCAGGAACAAATCCAATCTGGACAAGCCAGACTGGATTGCTTAACTCAAGAGATTCAAACGAATCTACCAACTCACTTCCTGCAATATCATACAGGGGAATGTGCTCTGCTACCAGCTCACTAGCATGAGTGCGGAAGGATAATATTCAATCAATATGTCCTCTCCACAACATTCCCACAACATTCCCACACCTTCCAGTTCTACAGTTCTATTACTCCAGGCATGTCCAAAGTCTGTTTCAGGGGCCTAATCTGGCCCGTTGGTCAATTTAATCTGGCCCCCGTGGCAGTATATGTCCTGGGGTGAAATCCTAAAAAAACAACTTCAATCCTTAAAAAAGCTCAGCAACTTTGGTCGGTCCTCACGCATGTTCACTTAATTAAATCTGGGCCTTTTTGAAAAAAGTTTGGGCACCCCTGCTTTTGGTCTGGTCTAGTGGGCCTCCATCTGTCTTGAGAGACAATGGAGTATACCTCTGGGGGTGAAGTAAAATCGCTGCACCGGAAGCACTGAAGTGACCTCCCTAGGATGCAAGCCTGGGCATTGTGTCTGGAGGTCCTTGGCTGCCCAGACGACAAGACCCCCCCCCTCTCGGCCTCACTGATGGGGTCCAAAGGAAAGCAGAGCAAGACGCTGGCCCCCGCTTGGCTGCAGGAGTTGCTGGAAAGAGGAGCACAAGACAACACCCAACTGTCTCAGGGACTCCACCCTGGATTTCTGTAGGGTTTCACTCCTGAGCCTTTTCTCCTCCCAAAGATATCTCACAAGGATCAGAGCTTTCCTTCCCAGTAGCCCTGCCAGATCAAGAGGAAGAGTCTCTGTAGAGCTGGTCCCATTGAGAAGATTACTGGAGGGGCTGGACAGTCTGCCCTCCGAATCAGCACAGCAGAGGAGCAGGCCAGAGACTCCCTCTGCAGGCACTGACTGGCAGACCCACCCGCCTCTCCTGGGCAGCTGAAGGAGCCGCATCCTCTTGCAGTCCTGAAGATGCCCACCAGGGGGCAGGCAACCCCCTCCCCACACAGCCTGGGCCATCTGGCTCCTGTGGGGCAGCCTCTTCTCTTGATGGGCTGGGCACGCGCCAGGCAGCAGCCACAGGCATCCGCCACTCCACCCCATCTGCCCACGGAGGCCGTGACCCTGCAGTGCCCCACCCAGGCAGCCAGGCAGCCAGCATCAGCAGCAGAGCCCACCACCAGCCCTCCGTGCCCCCCTCCAATTCTGCTTCCCCTGGGAGGGGCTGCCCCACACTCACGTGATGACGCGGGGGCACTGCAGCTGCCCCCAGACGCACGGCTGGTAATCTGGCTTGACGTAGGTGTCCACGCCATCCTCCACGACGCAGCTCACGCTGCGAGAGACCACGTAAGCACACCAGTTCCTGCAGCAGAGAGAGAGGCACTGGGAGTTGCAGAAGGCACTGGGAAGACACCCCCTGCCCCACACTGCTCTGGGTCCAGCCCTCAGCAGCAGACCCAGCGCATGCCCAGGGGACAGCCCCACGCCAGACCTCCACATTCCAGGAAGGCCTCTGTTGCAGGCGGACATGGAAGGCAGGGATGAAAAGGAGCCAAGGCGCCAGAAGCCGCAAGTTCGGTGCCAAGGCTTCGCCCACCGAGAGGTTCTCTGCACGCATGCAGAGTGTGCTCTGCTCTCAAACCCCACCCTGCCAACAGAGAGCTGAAGAACAGAAGAACAGAAGCATTGCTCTGGTGGATCAGGCCCATGGCCCATTGAGCCCAGCATCCTCTTCTCACAATGGCCAACCAGGTGCCCCCCTGGGAAACCCGCAAGCAGGATCTGAGCACAAGAGCATCACTTTCCCCCTCCTGTGGTTTCCAGGCATTCAGAATCATCTGGCGGTGGAGGCAGAGCATAGCTGTTATGCTGACCCCCCCCTCCATAAACATGTCTAATCCTCTTTTAAAGCCATCCAAGTCGGTGGCTGTCACTGCCTCCTGTGGGAGGGAGTTCCATAGGTTAACCTGTTTACTCCAACCCACTTGGGATGGAAGAACTGAGCTGCAGGGCGAACAACCACAAGCTCTTTTTCGGAAATCAAATTCCTGGCTCAGGCCAGGAGGGAAGGGAGGTCAGCCAAAGGCTGGTGCCTCGGTGGTGCTCTCTCCTGGACTAGGAAACACCTCAGCAGAGCCACATCCTGGCCATGAAAACCCACGTCTGGTCCCTCCCTGTTCCCATGCTTAGCTAGTCTCCACATCCACCAACATTTGCTGCAGGGCTTCAGATGTGCCACCAAGCTTAGAACACCATAGAACCATAGAATTGCAGAGTTGGAAGGGACCCCCAAGGGCCAACTAGTCCAACCCCCTGCAATGCAGGAGTCGCAGGTAAGGAGTCCCTGACAGATGGACACTCAAACTTCCAAAGCCCTCAAGTAAAAAGATACAGTAAAGGTTCCCTGGATTGTTAGGTGCAGTCAAAGGTGACTATGGGGTTGCGGTGCTCATCTCACTTTCAGGCTAAGGGAGCCGGCGTTTGTCCACAGACAGCTTTCCAGATCATGTGGCCAGCAGGACTAAACCGCTTCTGGTGCAATGGGACACTGATGGAAACCAGAGCGCACAGAAATGTCGTTTACCTTCCCTCCACAGCGGTACCTATTTATCTACTTGCACTGGTGTGCTTTCGAACTGCTAGGATGGCAGAAGCTGGGACAGAGCAACAGGAGCTCAGTCATGGGGATTCAAACCGCCAACCTTTAAACCACAGCCTCAAGCAGGATGCAAGCGCAGCAACAGCAGCCCCCAACTGTGGCCCTCAGCAACTAGTATTCAGAGACACCACTGGAGAGATACCTTAGCCTTGATGTGGTCCCCTTCCCCCCCCCCCCTTTTTACCCAAGTCCTCTCTATGGGCCAGAGGAAGTGGACTAGTCCTGCCTTCCTTTCCTTCAACAAATCCCAACTCTAAACCCCTGCCTGCCTCCCCCTAGTTCTTTTGCATCTGAATGGCCAAGAGCTGATTGCTGTGGCTCCCCCCCCCCAAATGGGCAAGAGACAATTGGGTGGGAAGGTCTGAAAAGGATCTTTCTCTCAACCTACTTTTGTTGCTTCAACACTAATTATGGAATTATGGAATTGTAGAGATTTCACTTTCTTGGGTTCCATGATCACTGCAGATGGTGACAGCAGTCACGAAATTAAAAGACGCCTGCTTCTTGGGAGAAAAGCAATGACAAACCTAGACAGCATCTTAAAAAGCAGAGACATCACCTTGCCAACAAAGGTCTGTATAGTTAAAGCTATGGTTTTCCTAGTAGTGATATATGGAAGTCAGAGTTGGACCATAAAGAAGGCTGATCGCCGAAGAATGGATGCTTTTGAATTATGGTGCTGGAGGAGACTCTTGAGAGTCCCATGGACTGCAAGAAGATCAAACCTATCCATTCTTAAAGAAATCAGCCCTGAGTGCTCATTAGAAGGACAGATCCTGAAGTTGAGGCTCCAGTACTTTGGCCACCTCATGAGAAGAGAAGACTCCCTAGAAAAGACCCTGACGCTGGGAAAGATTGAGGGCACAAGGAGAAGGGGACGGCAGAGGACGAGATGGTGGGACAGTGTTCTCGAAGCTACTAACATGAGTTTGGCCAAACTGCGAGAGGCAGTGAAGGATAGGCGTGCCTGGCGTGCTCTGGTCCATGGGGTCGCGAAGAGTCGGACACGACTGAACGACTGAACAACAAGAGTTGGAAGAGACCCCAAGGGACATCTGCCCAACCTCCTGCATTGGACGAGGACATGAGAACCGTTTCCTTAGGTGGCTCTTAATTCCGACCACACAGTGACTTAAACTTTAGAAGTTCCTAGTTGCTGCTAGGATGAAAATAAGCGACAGTTTTTTTAGAGAGCTGAAGGGAGCATGGAAGAAGTCTCATGGCACAAGACTCTCTTCCCAACATTGCCTGTGGCCAAAGGGTTCCAGGAGGTTCGGGTCTTAATTCCAGAACCTGCAAAGTCTATTTGACCACATGCAACAGGCTCATTCTAAAGAAGATGTACCAAACGCACAACAGCATGTCTCTGGGATGCCTCTTTCAACTTGGGAACCGACCAGCTGACTCATGGCAAAAAATGACTTCTTGGTCCTGCACTCTGGATCAAGCCCTCCCCCATCCCAGATTAACTCCACTCCTTCTTCTGCTTAGTGTTTTACAAAGCTCTGTCTAAATTGATTAATTAGAAAGAGGAAGGTTCTTCCTCCCTCTTTCATAACACCAGAACTCATAGATGTTCAATGACGCTGAAGGTTGGAAGATTCAGGACAGGCCAAATAAAGTCCTTCTTCATGCAGTACAGAGTTAAACTGTGGAACTCCCTCCCACAGGAAGCAGAGGTGGCCACCAGCTTGGATGGCTTTACAAGAGGATTAGACGAATTCATGGAGGAGGAGAGGACTATTAAGGGCTACCAGCCACAGTCCAAATGCTTCTGAATCCCAGTTGCTGGAAACCGCAAGAGGGGAGAATGCCTCTCTTGTGCTCAAATCCTGCTTACAGCAGGTTTCCTACAGGCATCTGGCTGGCCACTGTGAGAACAGGATGCTGGCCTAGATGGACCATTGGCCAATGAGGTGCTGCAAGATGAGAAGGGTACTGAGCAGAGGGGAGGAGGGGCGAGGAGGGGGCAGAGGCATCGGAGTGGAAGTTCTTCAGGGAGCAGGCCCCAAGAGCTTGGGGTTGCGCTCACTGATACAGCCTGGGACTTTGCTCAGAAGGGTTTGTCCCACGGGAGCAAGGAAGGCGTCTCCAGTTTCTCGGAGATGATCAGGATCTTGAGCAACAGAGGATGTGGCTTCAGCTGGGAATCTCCCTTTGCTTCTCTCCAAGGGATGATGGTGGCTTTTTTCTGGCAGAGGGTGTGTAAAGGGTGGGTGTTGCTCCATGGCCAGCCCCTCCCTCCATGCTCAATTGCAGTGGGGGGGGCTGGTCCATAGGGGAAATGGGGCGCTTTCCCACCTGCCTGCCTGCTCTGTCTTTCTGCTCTTGAATATATCAGGCACATCCAACAGGTAGATCATGATCTACTGGTAGATCACTGGACATCTGTGGTAGATCACTGGTAGATCACTGGCTCCCCAAATAAGCTCAACAACTTTGGCTCCCCTAAAAAAAGCTCAATTTTTTGCCCTGCACCCCCAAAACAGGGCTTCCCTTCTACCTAAAAAAAGCTCAACAACTTTGACCTGAACCCCCAAAAGGGGGTAGATCACTGCCAGTTTTTAACTCTGTAAGTAGATCACAGTCTCTTGGGAGTTGGCCACCCCTGGTATATATCAAGATCCTTGGTTCTCCCTCTTCTCATTTAATCCCCACAACAACCCTGTGAGGACGGCGAGGCTGAGAGAGGAAGGGACTGGCTCCCTGGCCGAGTGAGGACTCAAACCATGGGCGTACCCAGGGGGGCAGAGGGGGCAGCTGCCCCCCCTAGAAGGCAGCTGCCCCCCCTAGAAGCAAAAACCTGAACGGCCATGGCTTGCCCCCCCCCCTAGTTTTGATCCTGGGTACGCCCCTGACTCAAACCCTTGCCTTCCCCCAGGTCCTACTCTGACACTCTAACCACTGCACCACAATGCCTCTCGCAAGCCCTGGCCCCTCAGCTTCCTCCTCCGCCTCATTTTGGCCCTCCTAAAAATCAGCATGGAGGAAGAGGATGGGGTCAAAGCTATGATGAGGTGGCCCCCCTCTCCTTGGTCCAGGCTCCGCCCACCACTGGCCTCCCCACCCCCCAGTCTCAATGGGCACCAGTCACCACTTGGTCACGGCTGGCAGAATTGGGGCTCTTGTGTCCAGGAGACATTTCCTGCCTGTCTTGGTCTCCCTTGTCCAGGGACCTTTGATCAAGGAGGGGTGACCTGGTTGGGATGGGCGGGGGGGGGGGACACACGCAGCTGGGAAGCGGCCAGAGGAATTGCCTCCAGGCCTTCCTAGCTGACCCTGATCGGAGCCAACATTAAAGCTTCCCGGCAGCTGGTTAATATTTGCCGGCTTCACCTCCTCACCTTTCCCGCTGCTGCCTCACAGGAAGTCCCGTTCCCAGCATTTCGTACTGGGTGAGCCAGGGCTCAGCCCCAGAAGACTTTCCGTGTGGAATAATCACAGGGGCGCCTCTGAGGGTGTGCAGAGTGCTTTTCCTGCACCGCAGCCATTGGGGGGGGGCAGCCCCTCGCAAGTCTCAACCCATCCTGTGTCTCTGACTCTCTTTCTCCATTGGGAGGGGGGGTCTCCCAGGCGCCCCCGGAGGTATCGCCCTCATCCTTTGGGGATTTCTGGAGGGTGGTTCCAGCCCCTCGGCTCTGCCAAATCTTTGAGATCCGAGACAGTGTCCGACTCCCGTCTAGCTGCTATTTTGGTTCCAAGTCTGCGCACAGCCTCCTCCTAACCTTGTCGGACTCGCTTCATTCCTTTTAAACAATTTATACTGCTTAGCTGAAATTGCCTCGAAGCAGAAGGAAAGAAATGCAACACCAAAAAGGCAAAACTATAAAGGCAGACTTCAATTAAAAATGCCTGCTGGATTTATTTATTTTTTTAGAAGTCTTCAAAAGGTGGCAGAAGTTCAACAGGGAGAGTCTGACCTCAGCTGGAATACAATTCCCGGTGAACACAATCAAACCCTGCACCGGAGCCATGGCGGGGGGTGGGGGACTAGCAGTGACTCCCCTGGAGATCTCCGTGATCTGGCAGGGGAGCAAGGGATCGGGTGGACCTCCTGGTGGGTTTTACCTGTTGCTGCAGCGCTACTTGGAGGGTCTGAATAGCTGCCTTGCATCCCGCTGCGAATCAATAATCTCGGGAGGCGCCCCAAAACCTGCCCACGAGGAGGGGCCTGGCTAGGAGAAATCTGGGAAAGACCCTCCCCCTCCCCTGCTCCTGGGTTGGTCTGGGAACCTCCCGGAGTACTAAGAAAGACCGAGAGGGGGGGTGAAGGTGGCCTACAGAGAAGAGCCCCACTTTTGCGGCATCCCGCCCCCTCCCTTGTTGATTTTCCTATATCCCGAGGCGATGCTGCTGCCGCCGCCTCCCACTCCGTTCTTGGGGTTGCAGCCTCAGACTTGTAACGTGCCCCACGTGCCCCCCCCCAGACTGGCTTTCCCGACAACCCCCCTTCTCCCAAGCCTGGCACCCACCCAAACCTTCGCTTCGCCTCTCCCCCAGTCCCAGAGTCCTTCAGGGAGTCTCCCCAACCCGCCCCCCCCGGCCAAGCGCCCCGAGGCCCGCCGTCCCCTGCCGGACTCCGAAGCAGCCACGTCCCAAGTCCCCATGGACACGCCCCGGCCCAGCACCCTCAGCCCATCCCCCACAACCCGGGAGGGCCAGGGAGGAGCCTGGCTCGGGTCTGAAAGGGGGCCGGGGGCTCTTCCCCCATCTCTTCTAAGGCCTGTTGGCACGACCCCGCCCCATAGAGCCCC
Organism: Darevskia mixta; assembly: GCA_034641385.1. NCBI lineage: Eukaryota > Metazoa > Chordata > Lepidosauria > Squamata > Lacertidae > Darevskia > Darevskia mixta. Next base: position 1,818,250 of record JAWWNH010000142.1, on the reverse strand, counting down.
CCAGCATCCCCTTGGCAGCACAAGGCGGGGGGGGGGCGCCCCGCTTCTCTCCTCCGCTTCAGTAGGATGTTGGAGGGAGGCAGAGCAGGAAAGAAGCCCCCCCCCCCACCGAGCTGGTCTGGGGCTTCCAGCCTCTAGCACCCCTCGCCCTCTTGGCGGCTCAGGGGCAGAGCGGCTGCTTGGCATGCAGAAGAACCTCGGGAGGGAGAGCCCTGCCTGAATTCCGAGGCGAGCGCGGCTGCCAGCCAGTGCAGGCAACGCGGGACTAGATGCGTCCCTGGCCTGCTTCTCTCTCTCTCTCTCTCGGTCTCTGCCCCCCTGCGCGCCGGCTTACCTGTGGCGACTGGCCACTCGCGTCCCTGCGTTGGCCGCCTGCCCGGCACCTTGGACCTGCGCGGCGAACGGCAAGCCGGCGCCCGTGTAGAGGCTGTAGCGGGGCGGGTAGTTCATGGTCGCCGCCGGCCCGGCCAGCAGGCCCCACCAGAGGCAGAGCCACGCGGCGGCCCCGGGGCCGGCCATCCCGGCGCCTGGTGCTTGGGGGTCCCGGCGAGGGGGCGGTCAGCTGCGCATGGCGGGGGGACTCCTTTCTGGCCGCTGCGCTCGCTCTGGGCTCCGACTGGCGCGCAATGACAGCTTCGCGAACTTCGCAAGGCGGGCAGGCTGGCTCACTCCCCCCCGACTTCCTGCCTGGCCGGCCTGGGCCCCCGCGCCCCGCTGCCCCCGCCCGCCCGCCCCATCGCGGGCTTCCCCGCTCCCTCGGCCCGGGCTGGCCTTGGCTAGCCCCCCAGCTAGCCCCCCTCGCCTCGCCAGCCAGCGCCCGGCCACCACCAGGAAGGCAGTTTCGGCCGCTCCTTCGGGCCGCCCCCTCCGCTCCGCTCCCTCCTCGCTGCGGCTGCCGACATCTGCTTCTCGTTACTGTCGGGGACGGGAATAGGAGGGGGTGGGGAGGAGGCGCGGGGAGGGGACGGGAGCGGGCCCGCAGCCAGTCCGCACGGCCCCCGGGAGGACGCGCGGCGCGGCTACCGAGCGAGGTGCCTGCGACGGGGCGGCTGGCCACCACGCCGCGGGGGCCCCGTCGGGGCAGCCCCGCCGCTGCTCCGGGTGGATTCCTGGCCCCCGGCCCACCCCGGCCGTCCCACGTCACTAGCCAGGAGAGTTGCCAGGCAGCAATCCGTCTGGACGGTCCCAAGGGGTGGATGTCACGTCTGAGACAGGGAAGCCTTTGTTTCTTAGACGGGGGAGACACCGCTCCCCAGCCTGGTTCCTGCCCGCCAAGATCGCTTCTGGGATCTCTTTCATCCACATCGATCCCTCGGGCCAAGACCCCGGCTCTGAAATAACCTCCGTCCGTCCCACGCCTGTCCAGCCAGGCTCTCCCGGGACCCCAGCCCCGCCAGGCGCGAAGACCACGAGGCCACAGGAGGCAATGAAAGGCAGGGGTCATCCCGCGGGGACCTCGGAGGCTTGCGGGAGAGGCTGTACCATACCTGACCCAGCTCAGCCTGCCAGGAGGCTCAGCAACCACCACCCCCATTCCCCAGGAAGGCCTGCCTTCTGCCTGTGAGGTTAGGCAGCCCTCTGGAGCTACAAGTCCCAGTGCCCTTAAAGAACTACAGTTCCCTGGGTTCTTGCAGGGGGAGGAAGCCATGTCCTTTACAAGTATGGCATGTAGACAGCCAGTCTCAAATTGAGTGATAAGAACACAATTGTGTTCCCCACTGTCTGGTATTCAGAGGTAGACTGCCCCTGGGCATGGAGGTTCTGAAATCTATATGGAGAGCCAATGAACCAAAGAAGGACCAGCATCCTGTCCACCCAATGCCCCAATGCCTCTGGGGAGCTGGCAAGCAGGACCCGGGCCTCTCCCTGCCCTGTTGTTGTTGTTGTTGTTGCTGTTATACCGCCCTATACCCAGAGGTCTCAGGGCGGTTCACAGTGCTAGGAAAAGTCTCCTTGCCTGGTCAGTGTGGGCAAGGCTGGGCCAGGAGAACCAATGGACTGACTGGGCAAAGGGTCACCATGAGCAGAGTGGAGCAGTGTGTGCTGTTCTTTGGGGGCATCTGTGCCACCTGTAGTCAACTCTTGTGGCCCCTTCCAAGTCTACCAGTCTTGGGAAATGGGTTATTTTGAGAAGAAAGTCACAGGGACCAGCTGAGTCAAGCTTCCCTTTCTCTCTCCCTCTCTTTCTGATGGAGGGGGCTCTTTCCCTTGCCCCAAGCAGCCCCCCCTTGCCCACTGGCTGCTTGGCTACTCCTTGGCTGCAGCCAGCTCTTGGCTCTCACTGGCCTGCCTTGCTGCAAAAGCCATCAGTTCAGGGGGAGAGCAGGAGAAGGCCCGGAGGAGCCAGTGGCCCCCACTTCCTCTGGCCTCTGGAGCTGGGGGGGGGAGAGAGAAGAGAATGTGCAGGCCGGAGGCAAGCCACACACCACTCACACTCGCTCTGCTCTGTCAGCTGGGATTTGCCAGTGGACACAACATCAATGTTTGACTTTTATTGTGGGGCGATGTGATGTTTGGCCTCAAGGGAGGAAGCAGTGTGGGAGATGAGAGGGAATGTGGATGAGGGAATATTGATTAATATTTCCTATCCCAGCTTGTGCTAACAAGCTCCAAACTAGCAGAGTTTCTCATCCCCAATAAAGCGCAGCAAAGCGTGGTGTTTAAGTTCCTATGAACTTCTAGAATAAGGCAGATCCTGGCACATATTTCCCCTGGTTCCCTCTTAAAAGAAAATACACGACACATAAGCTTATAAAAGTATAAAGGTTTTACTCACAGTCATTTCAAGCTTCTACAGTCTCAGAAAGGCAGGCTAGCTTAGATTAAATGTATTTACATGTGGAGATTCTCCTTAAGGGAGAAAGGCTCCATGTGGGCCTCTCTTGGCTGGAAGCCAAGAGAGCATCTCCTGAGATGTTGCATCCTCGGAGTCCTGGTGGGAAGAGAGAGAGAGTAGCAGCTCACCTGTATCTTTGAATAGCTACAGGTAAGGCCACTCCCACTTCTGGTCACACAAAGGAAATGATTTCAGTCTTGGCACAGGAAACTCTACCTGGAGGACCAAGTCCCCTTTGTGTACACTCTAGGAATGTTGTGATTGACTGCACCAGTGTTATACATCCCACAAACCCCTTCTCAGTCTGAACAACATTTAACAAACATAAAACAACTTTATTCAACCACCCAGAGTCCCAGCTTGACACGCAGGTTCTGGAAACTCTCTCGTGGCAAGGGTTTCGTGAGAATGTCCGCAGTCATCTCCTGAGTATTACAGTAGGACATTTCTACTAGTCCATCTTGGATCATCTGGCGAATGAAGTGATACCTGACCCCAATGTGTTTTGAACGTGCAAGGAACTTTTCGGTTTGCGCTAGCTGCAGGCAGCCTTGATTGTCCTCCATCAAGCTGACAGGTCCTTTTCTCGGCAAACCAAAGTCTGTCAGGAGTTGATCCAGCCAGATGATCTCTCTGCATGCTTCCGAAGCTGAAATATATTCACTCTCTGTGGACGATAAGGCTACACATTTCTGTTTATAACTGCCCCAAATGATAGGTGCATTTCCAAACATAAAAACATAACCACTTGTGGATTTGTAATCCGCCTTATCCCCAGCCCAATCTGCATCACTGTACCCAACCAACTTAGGGTCCCTTACAGCTGGCAATCTTAATTTACAATTCATTGTACCCTTGAGGTAACGCACCACCCTCTTGACCCCACCCAAGTCATGTTCAGTGGGAGAACTCACTTTTCTGCTTAGGATCCCCACTGCACTTGCTATGTCAGGTCTGCTGGTAGTAACCAAATACAAAAGTTTACCAATCGCTGACCTGTATTCGCTGTTGTCTGGCAGCAGCTTCGAATCTTGCTGATTCTTTAGAAAATCTGTGGCCATGGGTGTCGCGACAGGGTGTGCACCTTGCATCTGCATGCTTTCTATCAGTTCTATTATCTTCTGCTTCTGGCTGAGAAGAAATGAGCCGTCTTCTTCTCTCTCAATTTGAATTCCCAAGTAATACTGGACAAGTCCCAATTCCTTTACTTCCACCTCTTTGTTGAGATGTCTGACTATGTCTTTATAGTCTCTGTCATTGGACGTTGATATTAATAAATCATCGACAAAAGCCAGAATGTAAGAGAATTGTCCATTTCTGTTCTTAGTGTACAGGCACTTGTCAGCTGTCGACTGCTTGTACCCAAGCTGAACCAGCATTTCATGTAATTTCTGGTTCCATGCTCTTGCAGCTTGTTTCAAACCGTAAATTCCTTTCTGAAGTTTACATACAAGATGTGCCTCATTTTGCTTGATAAAGCCTTTGGGCTGCTTCATATAAATTTGTTCAGAAATCGTCCCATGAAGAAAAGCTGTTGCTATGTCGACATGACGGACTTTCATCCCTTTAGAGGCTGCAATACTTAGGAGTAATCTAACACTGCTATATCGCACTGTAGGCGCAAATACTTGATCATAATCTTCACCATACTGTTGTGAAAATCCTTGTGCTACAAGCCTAGCTTTGTAGCGTTGCACCTCCCCTTCTGACCCCTTCTTAAGCTTGAACACCCACTTGGACCCAATTGCCTTCTTACCAGGAGGTAGCTCTGTCAGGGTCCAGGTCTTGTTGCGATGCAGTGCATCCATCTCTTCCTGCGCGGCTTGCTTCCAGAGACTGGCCTCAGTAGCTGGCAACCGTTGAACCTGTTCCCACGTGGAAGGTTCCTGTGGTGGCGCCGACCCTGCAAAGTAGGACAGTCGTAGTGGTGGAACGCCTTTGTTGGACCTGGAGGAACGTCTGACCTCTGGCTCTTGTTGAACCGCATCAGCTTCCTCATCTCCTTCCAATGGCGGCATCCCTGCATACGGGTCCTCTTCGTCTCTGGAGCCTTCTGACATCTGGTCCTCCGCGTCTTCTGGGGTGTCATCTGTAGGGGGTGCTACAACACTAGGAGGTACAATACTAGGAGGTGGATTAGTTTCTGGTATGGCTTCAAAAGGAAAACTTACAAACTCCTCTGTTGGTGGCTCATTGGAACAGTCAATTGCTGTGTTCCTTGTGTCAGCCTTTTCATACTCCTCAAAATGAATCACGTGATGTGAACTTGTTTTCCCTGTTTGTAAGTCCACAACTCTGTAGCCTTTTCCTCCAGAAGCGTATCCAACTAGGATACCAGGCTTTGCTCTGGAGTCAAGTTTGTGTCTGTGCTCCTTGGGCACGTGGTAATAGCACAAACTTCCAAATACACGTATGTGTGACAAATTTGGGACTCTTCCATGCCAAAGTTCAAATGGCGTGCGCTCTGTGCCTTTTGTTGGCAGCCTATTCTGTATATAAATCGCAGTATTTGCTGCCTCACCCCAAAGTTTCTTCGACAAGTTGGATCCTTTTAGCATACACCTTGTCATCTCTAGGATGGACCTAAATTTCCTCTCAGCAATAGAGTTCTGTTGAGGTGTGTAGCTAACTGTGGTCACATGTGCTATGCCTTCCTGAGCCATGAAGGCTTCCATTTCACGTGAGCAAAACTCCCCACCATTATCAGACATTAGGGTGGTGGGTGCTCGCCGGAATTTGTTCTTGACCATGCTTACGTATTGCTTGAACAATTCCACTGTTTCACTCTTCTCTTTGAGAAGGTATCCCACACAAAACTTTGAATAATCATCCAAAAAGATAAGAATATACCTATTTCCTCCTAAAGAAGGTATATTCATAGGTCCAGCTAAATCAGTGTACACAATGTCCAGAACTTTTGTGCTTCTCTTTTCTGCACAACGTGGGAAAGAAGGTTTGACTCCTTTTTCACTTACACAAGTTATACACTTTGGTGTGGGTGTGTTACTTTTGTTTACCTGTAGACCTCTCACAAGATCTCCATTCTGCAGTTCCTGGATGACTCTGATATCCCGGTGACCCAGTCTTCGATGCCAGAGCTCCAGATCTGCTTCATGCTTCTGCTTGGATTGGGCGACTTGTGCTGATTGGTTTTCTGAAACGTTAATCTCATAAACACCATTGATTAGTTTCCCTTGAGCATAAACCTCATCATTTTTCGTTACATTGCATTCTCCATTGGCAAATGTAACCTTGAAACCTTTCTTGTCTAAAGCAGACACACTAAGCAAGTTACAATTCAATTCTGGGACATATTGAACATTAGGCACAGTTGTTTCAAGAGATTCATTGTTCACCTTGAATTTCAAACGCATTGAACCTGCACCTTGTGATTTTAGAACATTTCCATCAGCAATCTGGATTTCAGTCCATTCACTATCATTAATTTCTCTGAAATATTCTCTTTTATGTGCAAAATGGCTTGTAGCTCCCGAATCTAAAATAAATTGGTCACTTTTCCTTTCATTTCTTTGCACATTTAAACTCTTTTCTTGCAGTAGAAATGTACGCTCGTGATCCCCTTCTTTTCACCTTTTGGTTGAAAGGGGCGGGACTTATTCTTGGGCTTCTGGCAACTCCTTGCAATGTGCCCTTTTAAATTGCAGTTATGGCATATTATATCTTTGGACACTTCCTTAGACTTGGGAAATTGTTTAGAAACATAACTTGTGTCCATTTTCCTTGGATTCCTTTGCGGAGAATCAAGGTAATCTCTGCATTCCTCTCTTAAGTGATTTGCTAGTTCATTAAAAGTCAAATCTCTTGTGTGATCCATTATACTCTTAAATGAAGCAAATTCTGGTCCCAATGATGCTAGCATAAAAGTCACTTTGGTTGCATCATCAAAAGCTCTGGGAGTTAGGGCAATCCTTTGAACAATTTCATTAAAGTCCTTAAAATGCCCTGTAAATTGTTCTCTAGAATTCATCTTTAACTTCAGCAGTTTATCCAATAAATGTCTATAAGAGTTCTCTGATGATTGTGCATAAACCCTCTCAATATCCTTTAGAATCTGAGATGCATCACTTTCATAGTCAATCAGAGATAAATGCTCATCTTTCAAACTGCTCAAAATTATGTGTTTAGCTTCTGCATCTTGCCTTTCCAAATCTGCTTTCTTGGTTAAATCAGCTGAATCAGGTTTGGGATCTTTCACCGCTTTAATCACTTGCTTTGCCCCAAGATGCACTAAAAGGCGCTGCTTCCATTGCACAAAATTACGATCATTCAGCAGCATAAAGTTTGATCTTGCTTCACTATCAAATCCTGAGCTTGCCATCTTAATCCTCAAAAATTGAAAAATTTTCAAAATTCCCAAAAATGGCTAAAATTCAAAAATCAAAACTTAAAAATCTCAAAATGCAAACTAATCTTCACTGCCTCTGAGGTCTGTGAGCTCTGAGGGAGGGGAGGGGTCGCTAATCCCCCTTTTCACAGCACAATGGAGAACAAAGGACCATGTGCTTACCAGGAAGTACAAACAGAAAAATACTACTCTGCCAAAAATCACAATCCAAAGCAATCCTTTAAAAATACACAAAATACGCAGTTCTGGGCCCATAACCCTTTGTGGGAGATGAGAGGGAATGTGGATGAGGGAATATTGATTAATATTTCCTATCCCAGCTTGTGCTAACAAGCTCCAAACTAGCAGAGTTTCTCATCCCCAATAAAGCGCAGCAAAGCGTGGCGTTTAAGTTCCTATGAACTTCTAGAATAAGGCAGATCCTGGCACATATTTCCCCTGGTTCCCTCTTAAAAGAAAATACACGACACATAAGCTTATAAAAGTATAAAGGTTTTACTCACAGTCATTTCAAGCTCCTACAGTCTCAGAAGCAGGAGGGCTGTGTGTGTGTGTGTGTGTGTGTGTGTGTGTGTGTGTTGCATGCCCTACTTGGGCTGTTATTGCGCAGGGAGCAGGGCTTCCATCTCTGGCGGGGCTTGCCATAAAATACCTCCGCCCTCCTAATAGCTTTTGAGACAAGCCCCTTAGCAGACAAGCCCCTTGTTTGCAGACAAGCCCCTTGTTTGCAGAAGAGCAGGAGGGATGATCAGAAGTGAGGAGGAGCCGAGGTGGGGCGGGGGTTGTGGGCCCCATTTCCTCCCCACCCCCATAATTTGATCATTGTGTGCATGAGTTTTTTGGGTGAGGGGCTAAAGTGATCTCCCAAATGAAATCCCCCCTTATCAAAACACACCAAGTCTTCCTGGGAGCGCAGGCTTGCCTTTCTCTTGGACAAAGGACTTCCCATCAGCCAGCAGGAGGTTCCGGGGGTGCTGCTGTTCCCTCAATGCGGGGCTGACCCTACCATTAGGCAAAGTGAGGCAGTTCCTAAGGGGTGGCAGCAGCAGCCTCATAGAATCATCGAGTTGGAAGAGACCCCAAGGGCCATCCAGTCCAACCCCCTGCCAAGCAGGAACACCATCAAAGCATTCCTGACAGGTGGCTGTCAAGCCTCTGCTTAAAGACCTCCAAAGAAGGAGACTCCACCACACTCCTTGGCAGCAAATTCCACTGTCAAACAGCTCTTACTGTCAGGAAGTTCTTCCTAATGTTTAGGTGGAATCTTCTTTCTTGTAGTTTGAATCCATTGCTCCGTGTCCTCTTCTCAGGCGCAGCAGAAAACAACCTTTCTCCCTCCTCTATATGACATCCTTTTATATATTTGAACATGGCTATCATATCACCCCTTAACCTTCTCTTCTCCAGGCTAAACATACCCAGCTCCCTAAGCCGTTCCTCATAGGGCATCGTTTCCAGGCCTTTGACCATTTTGGTTGCCCTCCTCTGGACACGTTCCAGCTTGTCAGTATCCTTCTTGAACTGTGGTGCCCAGAATTGGACACAGTATTCCAAGTGCCTCCCCCCTTCCTTCTCCTGCAGGCAACAGGTGTGATGGAGGAAGTTGCCCCATTGACTGAGTTGATTCAGCTGCCAGTCTGGTTGAATTCTATGCAGGGACTGTGGGGATGCCATCGTCTTGTCCTTTGCCTCAGGCAGCGCAATGTATTGGACAGGCCCTGCCTGCATCAATGTGCTTCCATGCTGGGTGGGTGGGTGGGTGGGTGTGTACCTTTTCTGCCCTAATAACCGTGCAAGAGACTTGCAATGCTGTCAAAAGTGGCAGTCCCAGGATTGCTCCCTGATATCAGGTGACTAACAGAAAAAGAGCGAGAGAGATGGAGAAATATACTCTTTGCATGCTCAAGTGCATGCTTTTAGTTTGGAGCATTGAAAACAGCAGCACGCAGGAATCCAAGTCTGTTTCCTAGTGCTGTGAAGCAGGATTAGCCCTGAGCTCAGAGGACCCAGCAAGCAGAGACCCCCCCCAAATAAAACCATTCCTCCTGCACTACAGCCAAGAGCAGAGCTGTGTAGGGTGGGGGGCCCTCTCTCCTCCGCCAGGTTCCCCTTAAGACCCCTCAGTCACATGTGTTCCATTATGCCTCCAAATCATGATGCTCCCTTCCACACCCCTGCCCACCCCCATCACCAGAGCTTAGAAGTTCATTTCTTTGCATGCTGGGGGGAGAAGTTCAGAAGGGAAGGTGGGTCTGTGGGGGGGAAGGCGAGCAGGGCAGAGTGGCTTTGCAGTGAGGGGGGTCTTGAAGAAAGTGCAGCTGCCCCCCAGAGCCGTAGCTAGGTGATCTTGCACTCCTGGCAGAAACATCCAGAAAATAGGGAAAAACAGGGCCCCCGCATATCATATAAAGACCCTCTACTTAAAACCTTTTTTATGAGGCAATAATCAATATTTTTATTTATAGGCATATTTATGGACATATTTTAAAGCCAATTTTGTGGGGGGGGCTCGTTTGCGCCCCTGGCGGGGGCCTTCCTCACCACCCCCTAGCTACGGCCCTGCTGCCCCCTTCCTCTGTGGCCTAACTTCGACAACTAAGGTTCTGCCCCACGGGTGTCACCTGACTCTCACCCCGAGATCACCCAGGATCACCACCAGGGAGGAGGAGAACCTTGTGTGGGCGGATCGCTTCCTGTGGAACAAAGGAGGCATTGTGTGTGATGCCCCAACACAAGCCCTGCATCTGCCTTTTGGGACCCCCAGCAACCCAGGGCGACCCCCCATGGACTGCTGAGTGGTTGGGGCTGAGCAGATCAACGCCAGTGATACCCCCCCCACCAGGGTGCCAGCTCTCCCCCTGCATCATCTCGTTCCTCCATCCCACCCAACACTTTTCCTCAAATAGCTGATGGGGTGTGGAGAAGACCCCTCCTCAATATGGTTCTATTGGGAAGCAGGAAGGACCCAGAGAGGCTCCTTGGGTTGTTTTTTTAATGTAAAAAAGTAGCAAAAGCACCACATTTTCACATCCCATTCTTGGTTACAGATCATCTTTTTGTCATGCAAACAGATAACACGTTCAGATTTTCTTCTCAGTAACCCTTAAGTTACGCAATGCTCTGTTAAGGAGAAGAGACCGCCTCTGTTTTCTCATTTGGTTTTTAAAAAGGGGCAAACTGACCATTAGTTACATGGTGTAGCTGCTTCCGTTGCTACTGCCTCACCATTGAGAAAATGATCTTTTCCAATCGTGTTTTCCACCAGCTCCATGTAAGTTTAAGGACCGCATAAGCAGTTGCTCCGAATCGTAAGAGGCTAGTCCCTATATGGCTTCTTGTTCTGCCCTTTCCCTGCTCCCACTTCTTTCATGCTGTATAGTGGATCCACAAGCTTGTTGTGAACAAGCATCAAACCGTGAAAGTACTTCACCGTTTTTACTTTAAGTTCCAGCGTGGCGTCTTCATCGCATACGAAGACAGTGCGGGGATGTTGCTGAAAGGCAGACGCCGGCCACATGTGACTTACTCCTTCCTCAACAGCCTTGTACAAAGCAAAGGCCTTGTGGGATCCTGTGATCAGAAGCATCACCTCCCTGGCATCCAGGACTGTGCCCACTCCAACAGTGAGGGCCATGGTGGGCACTTTGGAGAGGTCTCCACCAAAGAATCTGGTGTTAGCGAATATCGTGTCCATGGCTAAGGTCTTCACTCGGGTTCTGGACACCAGGCTGGAGCCTGGCTCATTGAAGGCAATGTGACCATCTGGGCCAATGCCCCCAACAAAGAGTTCGATTCCTCCAGCCTCCTTGATTTTCTCTTCAAAAGCCTCACACTCTGCTTCTAGGTTGGCTGCCTTCCCATCCAGAATGTGCGCGTTCTCAGAGGAGATGTCGATGTGCTTGAAGAAGTTGTTCCACATGAAGGAGTGGTAGCTTTCGGGGTGATCCCTCGGAAGACCCACATACTCAGTCATATTGAACGTTTTCACATATTTGAAAGAAAGATCTCCATTCTTGCAATATTCTATTAGTTTTTCGTAGCATCCTAAGGGAGTACTTCCAGAGGGAAGTCCAAGGGTGAAATATTTGCTTGGACCAGGACTAAACTGGATTATCCGATTCCTAATGTACTTTGCTGCCCATTCGCTGGCCTGAGCATGGTCCTCTAGAATGATGAGTTTCATGCTCACCCTTCTGCTACAGCCCCAACTTCTCCAGTCTACTGCTGGCCCGCCTCCTCCTTGGGCCTAGAGAGAGGCTCCTTGGTGACATCACTTGAGCCGCGGCTCACTCCAGTGGAAGGGATGATGTCATAGAGCAAAGGAGAATGATCCAGCCAGCCTGGCAGGTATCACTGGGAGGGTTCTGCATGCGCTTGTGTGTAGAAGGGCCTGGAGACTTTCCTCACAACAGTTGGGTGTTAGTTTATAAAACTATATACCCCTATAGCATAGAAATACTGCACGTCACAGTGGTTTACAACTTTATAAAACCATATAGTAAAATAATAAAAACTTGCCTTTTTAAACTACAGTGGTACCTCAGGTTACATACGCTTCAGGTTACATACTCCACTAACCCAGAAATAACGCTTCAGATTAAGAATTTTGCTTCAGGATAAGAACAGAAATCGTGCTCTGGCGGCACAGTGACAGCGGGAGGCCCCATTAGCCAAAGTGGTGCTTCAGGTTAAGAACAGTTTCAGGTTAAGAACAGACCTCCAGAATGAATTAAGTTCTTAACCCAAGGTACAACTGCATTTGCTTGCTAGTCATCCAGTACTTAAATGAATAAAAACAGAGCAGTTTTAAATATGTAGTTTTATAGAGCAGCAAAGTGCATTGCCTTCTCCCTCTCTCCCTCTGTGTCTCTCCACTTTCAACCTTGTGGTCTGAGCTGCCAAATCTAAAGGGAGCCCTAGTCCTCCCTCCATGGGAAGGATGGGGAGGGGGGTGTTAAGGAAGGCCATGCCCTGAGGCTGGGACTTATTACAGGCCCCCCCCTGAGCTCCTGGGGTCCCTTGGCCTGTCTGCATGGAGACTGCACTTACTGCCACATAATCCCTGGGGTGTGGCTGATTGACAGGAGGGAGATCAGATCCTGGATCAGCATAACACGGGTGGATCTGGGTGGAGCGCCTGAGTCAACAACAAAGCAGAGCTTGCCCTCCACAAACAGGCAAGCGGCAGGGAGGGGGAGCAGAGACAAGGTCGGGGTTGGTTTGTGCCAACCATTTCTGTAACATTTTAGTTTCTCACCATGAGGTTGCAAAAGTGATACAGGGAAGTCAGTTGAAATGGACCATGACATTGTAAAAGCTTCCTTAAAGTTCCTGCTGCAATAAAAGTACCGGTAATGTAAAAACTCTCCAGCAAGAGGTTGGGCAGGGAGAGGCCCCTCTGAGCTCAGGCAAGAGGGAATTCCACATAATCAGGCCACAATACTCCTAGTAAGTATTGTGGGGAGAGAGCAGGGGGAGTCCCTGGATAGCAATGGCAGGAGAGACAAACAGCAGAGAGGGCAGGCTTGGGCAGCCTGGTGCTTTCCATATAGAATCATAGAATCGTGGAGTTGGAAGGGACCCCCAAGGGTCATCTAGTCCAACCCCCTGCCATGCAGGAATCTCAGCTGAAGCATGATAGATGGCCATCCAGCCTCTGTTTAACAAGCTCCAAGGAAGGAGAGTCCAGCACCGCTCCTGGGAGTCTGATCCACTGCAGAACAGCTCTTTCTGTCAGGAATTTATTCCTGGTGTTTAGTCGAAATCTCCTTTCTCGTAATTTGAAACCGCTGGTTCAACTCCTACCCTCCAGAGCAGGAGAAAACAAGATTGTTCCCTCTTCTGTGTGACAGCCTTTGAGATATTTGGCTGTCATATCTCCGCTCAGTCCCCTCTTTCCCAGGCTAAATATACCCAGCTCCTTCAGCCGCTCCTCATAAGGCTTGGTTTCCAGACCCTGGATCATCTTGGTCTCCCTCCTCTGCCCACCTTCCAGCTGGTCAACATCCTTCTTAAATTGTGGTGCCCAGAACTGGACACAGGACCCTAGGTGGGGGTCTGACCAAGGCAGAACAGAGAGGGGCTATGACTTCTGGTCCATGGGGTCATGAAGAGTCAGACACAACTAAACAACTAAACAACCACAACAACATGACCTCCCTTGATCTGGACACTAGACCTCTGTTGTGTGGGATGTGATCCATGAGAGGCAGCCAAGTACAACATTCCTTGTAATGCTAGAGAAGACATGCGAGGGAATGTTTGGTCCAGCCGGTCGAAACTTCCTGTTCCTCTTGGCTGGAGCATCCTTCCTTTTGCATGTGATAGAAGGTGGGTGTGACTTCACCTGCCCAGGTAACAAAAGGAGGAGTCACGCAGCACCCTTCCCTCTTTTTGATTCCCTTCTTCCTTTGACCAGCTTCGTTTGATTCCTCAGCTAGCAGAAGCACGGAGATTATTCCCCCATATGGGGTAGATCCACATGTACATATTTGTAACTAAATCTGCCTTCAGGGACCCAACTGTGGACTGATGTAAGTAAACCTCGTTTATTGACTTTGAATAAGATTGTGGTGTCTTTATTCTTTGAAGAGGGAGTCAAGGGAACTTACCAGGGACGTACAATTCAATCTAAGGCAGACCGAATTGTATAACAGTGAGAGGCTCACACGAGCCTGCAACCAGTTATCTGCTGTGCATGTTAAAAGGGGAATGTAACTCTGCTAAGTGAAGGAACTTGCTAGCGCAAGTTAGGAAGGATATTAATAAACAATATATCCTCTCCTGCCACCCTGAACATTCCCACATTTTGGAGAGTCCATCCCCTTCCGATGTCATGTGTTTCACAGTTGAGCTGCTCTTGCGGATGAAAATCTTTCCCTGGTGTTTAATCAGAATCTCATTTCTTGTAATTTAAATCCCTTGGCTGGAGTCCTACCCTCGGGAGCAGCGACAGCAGCAGCAGAAAACAAGCTGGCTCCACCTTAGCTGTCTGGGGTTGGTTCAGACTAAAACTCCCAACAGGTTGGAAGCCTCACTTGTGCTAAAGCATCATCACCACTTGTGATTCCTGAAGTGCAGGGGGTTGGACTAGATGACCCTCAGGGATCCCTTCCAACTCTACATTTATACGATCACAAAAGGTAGGGAACCCATCCCCGCCACGCCTTATAGCAGCCCATCTGGTCTGGCATTTCCTTCTCTGAGGGTTGGGGGGGGTCTTCCCCGTCACCTGATGCAGCGACATACTTGCCCGGCCCCCTGAACACACACACCCGGCCCCTCTCGTCTCCGGAAACACCCCGCCCTCTCTTAGCCACAAGCTTCCTCCTGAAGCCGGAGCCGGGCTGATCCCTTCGCTTCTCGCCTTCCTCTCTCCTGCCTCGCTTGCGGTCTGCGTTGTGTCTCCCGCCTCCTGCCAGAAGCAGCCCTAGGGAGGGAGCGGCGAGGGGGGGCACACGGGGGGTGTCCATCCGAGTCCCACGCTGGATGTTGGGGGTGTGAGGCGCTGGAAGAGGTTTCTGAGTGTTAATGGTGGGGGGAGGCATCGCAAGGCCCTGGCAAGAGGCTGCCGCTGTTGACACGGGAGGGGGTCTTTCTCCCGCCCCCCCCATCTTTTGGAGCTTCTGGAGCCAAAGAAAACCTCCGCGCCGCGTTTTGGCCGGGGAAGCGGCTCCGGTTACACCCGCCAGGATGCTGTTGGTGTCCCCCCCCCCCACGACTCTCCTCCCGGCCCCCCGACTTTCCTAAGGCAAACAAACCGGGGAGGGGGGCTCCCCTCGCCCCTCCACACACCCAGCACGCGCTGGCAGGTAGCTCATCTTCCCCCGGACAGAAATCGGACCCTCCCCTCCCCCTCCGGCTATTTTTAGCTGCCTCCAAATAACTTGTTTTGAGCCTGGAAATGGAGGCAGCCCTGCCCACCCCTCCCCAGAGACTAGGAAGTGGGGTGCGTGCCATTTCCAGCCACAGTGCAGAGTGGAGACTGCTGAGTGTTTGGGGGGGGGGTCCTCTTTGCACGCGCACTCATCCCGAAAGCAGCCGCACCGGGGACGTTTAGAAAGCTGCTCATCGAAGGACACGCTCTCTCTTTTTCTGCTGGGGGGCCGAGGGCCAGGCAGGCTCCGGGACCTAAGCACCCCTCTCTAAATACTGTACCCCTCTTTCCAGCTGCTGCCTTTTCCCGCCCAGCCCTGCAGCACCTCCTAGAGGCGGCAGGAGGAAGCGTTGGTGCCTCGGTGGCTGCCGGACCGGGATGCCTGCGCCTGCCCGCCTGGGTCCGACGCCTGAAGCAGGACGGGGGGGGGTCCCCTCTTCTCTGATGGAGGGGAAGGCTTAGGGGGCGCTGCCTGTCTGGCTCCCCGACTCCCTCACCCCATGATTTCCTCGCAAGCGGAGGCTTCTGGTCCTCGCCCCCCTCCCCTCCCCTCCCCTCCCCTCCCCTCCCCGACTGGCTCCCATTAGCTCTGGCGGCTCCTTCCCAGTCGAGGCTCTTTTGCCTTTTATGGGAAAAGCATCTGGAAGGCGGTTGGGGGGGCGGCCACTCCCCACCACAATTCAGCCCAATGGCATTTTCCTGGCCGAACCCCCGAGAGGGGCCTGGACGGGGGAGGCAGGGAGGGGCCTCTGCTGGGAGAGGTAGAGCATCCCTCGCCCGCGCCCACCGTCCAGCCCTCTGGACACAGGAGAGCCCTCGATCCGCGGGGACAGGGGCTGTGTCCCCCCCCCCCCCGGCTCAGGTGCCTTTCCTTCTGCACATCTCTTCCCCGGGCGGCTGCCGGGGGCCCAGAAGGAGCTGATCTTGTAGCGGACACGTGGCTGGGGTGCGGAGGACTTCAGTCCCTTTCAGTGGTGATGGGGGCGGGAAGCGTCCATATTCTCCTGACGGGATGCTCAAGTACCAGACTGAGCCAAATCTGGGCTGGGTCTGGTCTGCAAGGACCTTGGCCTGCAATAAGCCTGATCCTGCTTCTGTCTCCCTTAGAGTGTTAAAAAGAGTCGGCAGGAAGGCGGGAGAAAAGGTGAAGGAAGTGTGGAGTATTGGAGGGTTTGTTGGTTTGTTTAAAGTACGTTTAAAGAAAGCATGCATCTCTCCTGGATGCGCTGAGATTCCTGCATTGCAGGGGGTTGGACTAGATGACTCTGGGGGTCCCTTCCAACTATGATTCTATGAGGGGTTTGACCGGCAATGCTGTTTTCCTGAGTTTCCCCCCTGCAAAGCTAGTTTATTGTGGTTTCCGATTAACCAGGTTGTGATAGCTCTGCCATCTCTATAAAAGCTGCCAAGTTCTGTATGTGAGCAGAACACCCTGTGGATGAGCTCAGAAGGAAGTCCGTCCGATGGGGTCTTCTCCAACGCAATTGAACAGACTTCTACCCTAATCACAACGCGTAGGCCTGATTTTCTCCCACAACTGGGAGATGGTGTAGCACAGGATGGGGCTGACTTTGGGGTCGAGAGCTATTCCAATCTCCTTTTCTTCAGCTGCATCTGCTCATCTGTCCTGGCCGCAGGGATGTATCAGAAGAGGCTGCAGCTGGGCCAAGCCAGTGCTCTCGTGGGAGCCAACCAGGGGCCTCTTCAGGGAAGCCCCCCAGGCAGGACTTGAGTGCAGCAGCCACTGGCATTCAGGGTCATACCGCTGGAGGCAGTGGAGGCAGAAAGTGGTCATCTTGGCTAGTGGTCATTGAGCCATGCTCTGGTAACATCCAGATCCGATGACTTTCAAGTGTTCTATGTGAGGCTGCCTCCTAAGACGCTTTGGAAATGGTCAGTAGTTCAAACACAGAAGCTGTCAATGGAGCCGGCCACTTTCACCACATGCCACCCATCTTAAAATCTCTCATGTGGCACCATTGACCAACCAAGTGCCAAAGGCCTTGGGTGCCACCCAGATGACTCTGAAGAGCTGCCTGCCTTAACTGTTCCTTTCTTTATAAAAGTATCTCTACACCACATCAAGGCAGTGTACACTCTAAAACATCAGTTAAAAATTAATAAATAAGTAAACAAATCCTTCAAATCAGCATTCCGGTGGTAGGTGAATCAAAAGTTAATCAGCTGCCAAGGCTGTTCAGATAAATGCTCCGGCTTTTCAAAGTCTACTTCAGAAGTCCTTCTTCTGAGGAGGGGGCGCAAGGAGCTTCTTGCCCCACCCCTGAGAGATCTGCAAGGCCCCAACTTTATTCTCCTTTGGTTCCCACTCAGGAAGCCTCCGAGTGCCTGCTTTGCAGTTTGGCTGCCCCTGGCTCTCTTCCCTTGCAATGTCTGCTGTTCTCTTTAGTTGCTGTTTCTTGCTCTCTGGTTTTATAGTTCCTGGTCATTTTATTATTGTAATGCGTCTTGATTTTTTATTTTATTTTTTTACTTTGTGAGCTACTCTGAGGTCTTTGAAGTAAACAGTATTTTAAATAATCAAACCATCTGCTTATTTATATTTTAAGCATTTATAACAGGGGTAGGCAACCTAAGGCCTGGGGGCCGGATGCGGCCCAATCGCCTTCTAAATCTGGCCCACGGACGGTCCAGGAATCCGCATGTTTTTACATGAGTAGAATGTGTCCTTTAATTTCAAATGCATCTCTGGGTTATTGTGGGGCACAGGAATTCGTTCCTTTCCCCCCCCCCAAAAATACAGTCCGGCCCCCCACATGGTCTGAGGGACGGTGGACCGGCCCCCTGCTGAAAAAGGTTGCTGACCCCTGATTTATAGGCTACCTTCCTGGACAAAAGTCCCTTGTGAAGCAAAAAGCACCAGGAGCTGGGCCTCAGGGCAGCACCTGCGCCAGGTTCAAATGAGTCTGCAATGCTCAGGCTTGGGTTCCGGCACACCTGCAGCCGGGGAGGGTCCCCCAGGTGTGGGGGCAGCCTGTGGGGACACCTCAGCTCTGTAGGTGTCCCAGTTGGGGGTGGGGGGCTGTCAGGGGACAGTTCTGCCATCTTCTCCTTGGTGCAGAAGCTGGGTTGGGGAGAGAGAACTGGGTGAGTCCCCCGTCTTCCTCTGGGCTGTTGTTTTGGTGGTTTTGATGGCCTCTCTGCCCACCCTGCCACTCTTCCAAGCCGAGTTCTCCCCCCCCCATTGGCTCACCCCTCCCTGCCCACCTCCCAGGGAAGGAAGCAAAGGGGAAAGGGCAGCAGGGAGCCAGCCTGCCCCACAGCACAGATGCAGGGTGGTTCCCCAGGTGCTTCCTCCCCAGTGGCGACACTGGACAGGCTGCCCGGATGCCTCCCTCCCTCCCTCCCTCCCTCTGCCGGGATGATTCCTGGAAGGGCAGTGACGCAGAGCCAGCAGAAGCACAGAGCAGGTGCCCTCTGGAATATCAGCCTGCACCATCAACACCCACAGCATCTCCCACTCCGAGAGAGGAAAGGGGGGGGGGAGCCCTGAAACAGAGTCAGGCCACAGAGAGCCCATCAAATCCTGCCTCCTGTTTTGGTAGTGGCCTTTCCTGGGAGCCCATCAACTTAAAATAGCATTTGGTTTTTAGTTGTTTCAGCATCACACTGTCGACTTGTGTGATGCTTGTGGTCTACTAAGACCCCTAGACTGAGGTTACCAGACGTCCCCAGATTTACAAATCAGTCCCCATGTAAAATCCATTGAAGTTGAAAAGTGTCCCCAGATTCATTGGGAAAAAATCTGGAAACCTTACCCTAGATCAGTGATGGCTAACCTTGACACCCCAGATGTTTTGGAAATACAACTCCCATCATCCCTAGCTAACAGGATCAGTGGTCAGGGATGATGGGAGTTGTAGTCCCAAAACATCTGGAGTGTCAAGGTTAGCCATCACTGCCCTAGATCCTTTTATCACTTGTACTGCTGGCAAGCCAGGTGTCCCCCATCTTATATTTGTGTCTTAAGGGCAGAACATGGCATTTGTCTTTACTGAAATTCATTTTGTTACTTTGGGCCCAGTTCTCCAATCTGTTACCGTAAGGTCATTTTGAATTCTGGTTCTGTCTTCTGCGGCATCAGCTACCTCTCCCAGTTTGGTGTCATCCGCAGATTTGATGAGCATCCCCTCAGTTCCTTAATCCAAGTCATTTATAAGGACGTAGAACAACAACGGGTCGGCACCCCACTTGTCACTTTCCCCAGGATTACGAGGAACGATGTCGCGACCCGACTAGACACTGATAGACCGGGGTCCGCCAGGGTCGCGCCATGCGGGCACCAGGAAGGGGAACCATGCAGCGGGCCAGAGAAGGGGGCGACAGCGGAGCCAGGCGCGCAGGGGTTAAACCGAGCGCAGCAAGGCCCGACCTCGCCCAGGCATGCCCCGCGGGGTAAACAACCCCAGAATGGGTGATAACGACCGCTAACGAGCCATCAGCAGCGGGCGTGGTGGAACCGGCAGCATCGCAATAACAATGCAAAAAGCACCCATGAATGGTGCAGGTAGACCAGAGCAGTTAACTCTTTTGTCCAAGCCACCCCGGGTGGGGAAGAGGATTACCCCCGGACCTTTAGGGCAGAAGGGAGGGGGGAATTGGGAGTCACCCAGCAAGGTGTACATAAGGGGGATTCTGAGGTGGCCTCCTCAGAATCCTCACGGACTTTCCACGTTTCTCTGTGTGCTGTACAATAAACTTCAAGACAACTTCCGCTGACTTCCCGGAGTGGCGTGCGTTCTTGACAGCTAGCTACAGTCACCATTGGGGACACGACAACCATTAATGAGCATCTTTGCCTGTTTTTCCTCTTGCTTTTGACATAGCCAAAGAAATGTTTTATTATTTTTTTGAATCAGTGCTTTTTTCAGAGGTACTCAAGGGTACGTATCGGTAGTACTGGCACCTCTTTATTTTTGGTTAAAAAGTGTGACACTTACTGTAAAGACTTTATGGTGAGTATTGGCACCTATTTTTCGGGGGGGGGGGACACACTGTTTTTAACCTCTCTTGCAAGCCTGGGCTCATTCTGAACTTGAGCCAGCCTGACCTCCCCCTTGCAACTGTTGGCTACTCCTGACTACTCCTCAGTGATTCCCCCTTTCTTCCATTTCTTATACCCTACATGCCCTTCTTGACTCTCAGCTCATGTTTAAGCTCCTTATGCAGCCACACCGGTTTCCTCAGACGCTTCCCAGGCTAGAAGCCTCCTGGAGCCTCATCTGCTAGAAGCTGCCTTTGGACACCAGCATAGAGATCTGGCTCCCTGCCGCGTTCAGCTGTTCGCTCCTTTGCACACGGAGAGTTGAAGAATTCAGAAAGAGCCACCTGTTTACATACAGATCTTCTTGGAAAGGCTTTTTTCCCAAACGCAGCTTTTCGGTCCGTTTGAATTTTGCTTTATTCTTTATTTTTCGTAATTCTCTTGCTTTTTTATACGAGCATGTTCCAGATGCCTTGCCAACGCATCCCTCAATAAGAGAGCTTTTAAATGTAAACTTCAAGTTGCAAAAGGGAGAAGGGTTATCTGCCGCATCTTCGATGTGTAACCTGATTCCCGCAGCACCTGGAACGGAGCCTGAACTCCGGGGCTGCAAGCCCAGCCTGGTTTTTCTAAGCTCCTGCTCTTCGTTTTACCTCCTCCTCCTCTGCTCTGATGCAACATCCTGCTTGGCAGAAGAGCCCTGGACAATTCCGAAGCTTCCCACACTTTTCGTGACATGCTGGCAGCTCCCAGCTGTGCATTTGGCAAGCCAGCCATTGCTGTTCCAGGCTGAGAGCTGCGGTTTCGGACCCAGCTGCTGCACCCAGTTCCCTGCCGCTGATCCAGGGTCTGCTCTGTGCAGTGGTTTGTGGGTCGGACCAGGACTTGGGAGACCAGTTGGGCAGGGGCGTAGGAAGTGGGCAGCGGAGGGGCGATCCACCCCAGGTTCCATCATGGAGAGGGTGACAAATTTCAAGGAATAATTACTGCCCTGCTAGGGTGGTTCATAAAAAACTTTTTCTTTTTTAAAAATGCCTGCTCCAAAGGTCTTATCTTACTACACTAGGGATTATATAGCTATATATGAAATTTCATGCATATCAGTTAATATCTTGACCCTCCTCCACGAAAATAGCTGTTTACTTGGCTGTTTTCCTATGTCGTGAAGGCTGAAATTTCAATTCAGTGGAGCACTTACTGTTCCCAACCCTAACCCTGTGAGAAGCCATCTAATTAGACTTTAATTTGATTTTGACATGTTTTTAGGGGGTAATTTAATTATTGTTTGATTTTATACCCATGCTATGTATCTGATATTAGCCGCTCTGAGCCCAACTTCGGCCGGGGAGGGCGGGATATAAATAAAAGTTTATTACTTATTATTATTCCTTTGTAAGAAAATATGAAATAACGTAAAACCATTTTTGCAGGCAAAAATAAATAAATGTGTGTGTGGAGGGGGTGACAAGAAATTTTCCATACCGGGTACCACCTGACCTTCCTACGCCTCTGCAGCTGGGCATGAATGAAGCTTACGGAGTGACTGTGGGCCAGTCGCTGCTTCTCTGCCTAACCTACCGCCCCCCCGCCCCCCTTTAAAGCACAAGGTTCCACCTAAAGAATTCTGGGCCACGTAGTTTGTTAAGGGCTGGTGGAAATTGCAACTCTGTGAGGGGTCAAGTACAGCGCCCAGAATTCCTCGAAAGGAAAATGTGCGTTGGATCAGGTTCACCATATTGATTTGCATGCTGTTGGTGGATTTTTGTCATTGTCTTATTTGTAACTTATTTGTAAAAATGTTACATGGGGAAAAATACGAGAGAGAGACATTGCACATTCTTTTGTAAATCAATAAAATCTTTAATAAAAATACATTTTTTAAAAAGGAAAATGTGCCTGGAATGTGCTTCCAAGGGGTATGTGCAGCCTTTAAAGGATCCTGCAAATACGTTTTTTTCTCCCTTTCTAATACAGCTCCACCGAAACTTAAGATGGAAGATTTGGAACAGAAAAAAGGAAGTCATTCTTCAGCCAGCAGATCGCAAGAGGCTGCCAATTTAGAAGGCTTTCAAAGGGGATGATGATTATTCGTTGCATTTATATCCCGCCTTCAATCTGAGGAGCTCAAGGCGGCAGACATATCTCCTCCTCCCCATCCTACCCCCACAACGACCCTGTGAGGTAGGTTAGGCTGAGAGGCAGCCTCCCAAGGCTAAGTGGGGAATCAAACCCTGCTCTCCCAGGGCCTAGCCCAGCACTCTAACCACTAGGCCACACTGGCTCTCGACAAATCCATGGAGGGTAAGGATACTGATTGCTACCTACTTCCTAAGAACATCAAAAGAGCCTGCAGGATCAGGCCAATGGCATCCTGTTCTCACAGTGGCCAACCAACAGGTGCCCTTTGTGGGAGGGATAACACTTTAGCTGCTTTTCCAAAATTCCATCTGGACCTCGCCATTTCCGAGGGGCGAATCCTGGCTACCACAAACAGGATTCGAGTGCAAGAGCCCTCTCCTCTCCTGTGGTTTCCAGGGACTGGGATTCAGAAGCATTGCTGCTTTTGACTGTGGCGGCAGAGCAGAGCCATTGTGGTGGTTGGCAGCCCTCATTCGCCCTCTCCTCCTCCATCCAAGTTGGTGGCCATCCCTGCCTCCTGTGGGAGGGAGTTCCACAGTTTAACTCTGCGCTGCGTAAAGGACTTTCTTTCATTTTATAAACTTCTATTGCGAAAAGTCCCAAACGCTGCCACCAGGACCGGTGCTAGGGGTTTTGGCGCCCTAGGCAAGGGGGCGGGGCACGTGACGTCATTGCGCATGACGTACGGTGCCCTGCCCCCTGCCCGCCGGGCTACCCCACGCCGCCGCGATTTTCGCCGCTGGTTGGGGCGGCACCGGGCGTCGGCGGGGGGCGAGGGGCAGGCTGGCCAGCGCCCCCTCCATTTTGGTGCCCCCGCTGCCGTGGTTTTCATCCTAACCTGCTCGCTCCGCTGCTGGTTGGGGCGGCGGCGGGCGGCGGGCAGGGTGGCCAGCGCCCCCTCCATTTTGGCGCTCTAGGCAACTGCCTAGTTCGCCCAAATGGAAGCGCTGGCCCTGGCTGCCACCTTTCTTCCCAGGGGAGTCTCTCCATCCCTCCATCCCTGTTCTCCACGGCTGGATGCAGTAAATGCCTCTGGATGCCAAGTGGGGAGAGGAGGCACTGCTGCTGCTGCTGCTGCTGCTGCTGTGCTGTTTGCATCTGGCTGGTCTCTGAGAACAGGATGCTGGAGTTGCTGGGGCCCCCTCTGGCCTGGTCCAGCAAGCTCTTCTTACTCTCACAGCCCCTTCCTGCCTCTTGTCCTCCGGGGTCCCTGGAGCTGGCTGAACCCACTCCTGGAAAGGGGCAAATATTTTCTCTACAGCTACTAACCCAGAAGCAAAAATAATTGCAGGGGTGGGTGGGCAGGGGGGCTGAAGGGGGTGGGGAGGCCATAGCAGCAGCAAAGGCCGGCAGTGCGCTGTGGGGACTGGAGTCTGGTCCAGCTGTTCCTCCCCCTTTCCCCCCCTACCAACAGTTCTCCAGCAGGACAGCCCCCCTCCCCATTCCCCCTTCTTCCCAATCCATCTTTCCTGATCTCTCCCAGCTGCTGCTGGAGGAAGGAGAAGGTGACAGGAACCTCCTGGAAGGGGAAAGAAGACTGGAGAGCAGAGCTGAGTCAGCAGAAGCACAGGCAATGCAGGGCCCCTGGGAAAGGAAGAGGAGGGGGCTCCCCCCGCTGCTTGTGCTCTGCAGGGTCCCAGAGACAGAATCACAGAGTTGGAAGCCCCAAGGGTCATCTAGTCCAACCCTCTGCAATGCACGAATCTCAGCTAAAGCATCCATGACAGAGGGCCATCCAACCTCTGCTTAAAAACCTCCAAGGAAGGAGAGTCCACCACTTCCCATGGGAGTCCGTTCCACTGTTGAATGGCTCTTGCCGTCAGAATGTTCTTCCTGATGTTTAGTCAGAATCTCCCTTCTTGTAACTTGAAGCCATGGGTTCGAGTCCTACCCTCCAAAAAAGCTTCTTCCCTCTTCCATGGGACAGCCCTTGAGATATTTGAAGATGACTCTCATATCTCCGCTCAGTCCCCTTTCCCAGGCTGAACACCCCCAGCTCCTTCAACCATTCTTAATAAGGCTTGGTTTCCAGACCCTTGATCATCTTGGTCTCCCTCCTCTGCACGCCTTCCAGCTTGTCCATATCCACCTTAAACTGGGATGCCCAGAACCAGACACAGGGCTGCAGGCGGGCAGAACAGAGTGGGACCGTGACTTCCCTTGATCTGCACACCAGATTTGGTCACATCTTGGTCACATGTCCAGCCTGGTCTGGCCAGACAAGGAGCTCCTCCATCCAGGCCTCTCCTGGTTCTTCTTATCCCACAGGAGCTAGCAGGGGGTGGGGGTGTATTCTCTAGGGCAGGCATGTCCAACAGGTCGATCGTGATCTACCGGTAGATCAGTGGCTCCCCCCAAAGAAGCTAAAAAACTTTGGCTCCCCTAAAAAACTCAACACCTTTGCCCTGCACCCCTAAAATGACCTGAACCACCAAAAAACAGGGCTTTTCTTCCTAAAAAAAGCTCAAAAGGGGGTAGATCACTGCCAGTTTTTAACTCTGTGAGTAGATTGCAGTCTCTTGGAAGTTGGCCAGGATCTTTGCTCTATCTGCTTCACCAAGTTGGCTGAGAGAAGATTTGTGCTCAGGATTGCTCATAAAGGCAGAACGTCCGGGAACCAACCATTTCCCCAGAAGGGCCAAAGACACCAGAGTGACCACTGAACAAAACCACTGGATGCGACTCGAACACTAAGGTGCATCATCAAGGCTGACCAGTTGCCTTTGAACTCCCACTGGGTTTGCTTGGGCCAGAAGTTCTGAAAACGTCCAGTGAAGGAAGAGCTGATTCCACGAAAATCCTTTTCTCTGGAATTGTCATCATTTGTTCTCTCTCTCGCACACACAACCTCCCAGCAGAGAATCCAGATGGCATTGCCAAATCACAGAACTGTAGAGTTGGAGTTCATCTAGTTTATCCCTTGTCGTGCTCAGGACCGGTGCTATGGGTTTTTGCGCCCTAGGCGAGGGGGCGGGGCACGTGACGTCATTGCGCATGACGTACGGTGTGCCGTCCCCTGTCCGCCGGGCGCCCCGCACCGCCGCGATTTTCGCCGCTGGTTGGGGTGGCACCGGGCGGCGGCGGGGGGCAGGGGCAGGCTGGCCAGCGCCCCCTCCATTTTGGCGCCCTAGGCAGTTGCCTAGTTCGCCTAAATGGAAGCGCCGGCCCTGGTCGTGCTAGAATTGCAGCAAATTCTTGCCCTTAACCTTCCAGTACTCAGTTTCCTTAGATGTCCATGAGTTCTAGAGTAACGAGGGGGAACAACACCTCTCTCCACTTTCCCCCTGCCATGTGTAATGTCTATCATGTCGCCTCTTACTGAGAGCAAGACAAAATTCAGGATGCCAGGTTGGTGACCATTCCTGCCTCCTGTGGGAGGGAGTTCCATAGTTTAACTCTGCACTGCATAAAGAAGAGCATTCTTTCTTTCGTGTGTCCTCTCCTCCCACTGCCTGCTCTTCTTTCTTCCCCCTGGATGAGGGCCTCCCCCAGCACACCAGGCCTGCCGTTTTGTTTCCCTCCCAGGCCTTTGCTGCCACTGCCCCAGCCGACTGCCATGCCAGATAAATGGCCTGCAAACATTCTATGACACCAAACGCAGCCAATCCGGGACGGAGCCTCCACCGAGTCCCACCCCCCATGTGCTCTCTTCCCAAAGGCCGCTTTGTCCCCACTTTAGGCTGCAGCAAAGCACACCAGGGTTTCCGCTCTGGAGTCTCAGGACCTGGAAGAGAGGAGCCTGGTGCCTTGAGCCGCCTTCCTGCTGTCACATCAGACTTGCCTGGGAGGTCAAGAAGTTCCTGCGCTGTGGAGATTTCCTGCCAGCTGACGTGGTCAAAATTGGGGCTGCCCTGCATTTATTTAGTCAGAGAGTTTATATGCTGCTTTTGTTCTTTTAAGTGGTTTAAATCTCTAAGTGGTTTCCAGCACACCTGAAACCTTCATAGATAAAGATCAGCAAGGATAGGCCTTCGCTGGCAGTGAGGGGGGGGGGATGGCACTCTCTGGGACCAGGAGGCCCCAGCAGATAACACCAATTCTGGCCCGTCTGCAATGAGCGCCAGTCGGGGTCTGGTACAACTCAGCAATGGCTTGGTGCTGTAAAGCAGCGAGAGGGACCTGAATCCAGCCCGCGGGCCAGATCCAGAACTCTCCCACACCTCTGGGCAAGTTACACTTGAATCAGTCAGCTCTTGAATTCCAGATACAGCTGCAATGGAGCCTTTCTGGAGCTTCTTCAATTATTGCATTTACACCCCACCTCCATCCTCCAAGGAGCTCAAGGTGAGCTGCTCTGCTCTCCCGCTCCTCATTTAAGCTCCACAACAACCTTGTGAGGTAGGTTAGGCTGAGAGGCTGGCCCCCAAGTCACCCAGTGAGCTTCCTGGCCCAGTGGGGATTTGAACCCTGGTCTCTCCCAGGTCCTGGTCACTAACCGCTGCACCACACTGCCTCTCTGGTCCAGCTTCCACCCAAGCCAGGACTGGCTGCAAAGGTGCAGCCCAACATGGGCACTCCATGAAGTCAGGCCAGAGAAAGGCGGGTTTCAAAGTGACTCAGAGCAACTTGGCAGACGCCCATCCCATCCTCCCCATTGCTAGAAAGCCTTATAAGGTTCAGGACCCCAGAATCTCAAGGTCGGTCTCTCCCCAGACTGTTCTCCCCAAGAAGGTTGGCAATGGGAGGGAAGACCTTGCCAGTGGTGGCCCCTTGGCTGTGGGATGCTCTCCCCCCTCACTTGGTGCTTTCAGGCAAAGGCATTCTTATTCTCTCTTTGATGAGGTTCGATCTTCTGCTTGGGGCGGAGAAGGATCTTTTCCTAGCTTAATGGAAGAGGACTTTTAGTATTCCATATGATGTGACTGTTTTGACTCTTTTGTTGCCTTTTTAATTTGCTTCAAGCCAACCAACTTGTTTTTGTAAAAAGTGATGGATGGAAAAATGAAATAATCCAAGGGCGCTTGAGACAGGATGGAGCCAGGCCCCCATTTAGGGGTCCAGACTCAATCAAGGGCCAAACCAGTTAAGCTTTTTGTTATGTAAATAACAGCTGCTAAGGAGCCTGAGCAGGATCAGAACTGTAGGAGTTTTTTGAGAGGAGGAGGGAGCCAAGTCTGTCCCTGAGCAGAGCCTCTTCCTCCCTGGGAGAGGAGGAGTGGGGGGGGGGAGCCCTGTGCAAAGGCCCTTTTTAGCCCGTTGCTGACATCTGCCGGGCAAACGTGCAAAGGAAGCCAAGCTGAAGTGAAGGCTGTGGAGAAGAACACTTACAAAGTTGTCATTAGAGTCACTGATAACAGAATCATAGAACTGTTGACTTGGAAGGGACCATGAGGGTCATCTAGTCCAACCCCCTGCAATGCAGGAATCTTTTGCTCAATGTGGGACTTGAACCCACAATCCTGAAATGAAGACATCGGCTCTAGAACCATTTCAGTCCGGTTTCCGTCCTGGTTTCGGGACCAAGACAGCTTTGGTCGCCCTAACGGATTATCTCCGTAGACAACTGGATTGAGGCGGGTCGGGACCGCTGAGTCTTCTAGATCTTTGACATGGTCGATTACGATCTTTTGGACCACCGCCTTGCCGACGTGGGGATTCAGGGCACAGCCTGACTATGGCTGCGCTCTTTCCTCTCCGGTCGGGGACAGAGGATGGCGCTAGGGAGGGAGATGTCGTTGTGTCACTCCTTGGTGTGTGGAGTGCCGCAGGGCGCAATCCTCTCCCCGATGCTCTTCAACATCTTTATGCGCCCCCTCGCCCAGATTGTCCGGAGATTTGGGCTGGGTTGTCACCAATATGCTGATGACACCCAGCTCTATCTGCTGATGGACGGCCACCACGACTCGGCCCCGGACACGCTGACCAGATGCTTGGAGGCTGTGGCTGGATGGCTTCACGGGAGTCAACTGAAATTAAATTCCTCGAAGACAGAGGTCCTCTGGCTCCCGGTGGAGTACAGGATCAGGTTTAAGGTGCTGGTTTTGACCTTTAAAGCCCTATGCGGCCTAGGACCCTCATACCTACGGGACCGCCTCTCCTGGTATGCCCCGCAGAGGACCTTAAGGTCCACAAATAACAACATTCTGGAGGTCCCGAGCCACAAGGTTGTTAGACTGGTCTCAACTAGGGCCTTTTCAGTTCTGGCCCCAACTTGGTGGAACGCTCTGTCACAAGAGACCAGGGCCCTGCGGGATCTGACATCTTTCCGCAGGGCCTGCAAGACAGAGCTGTTCCGCCTGGCCCTCGGGTTGGACTCAGTCTAATGTTTTCCTCCCCTTATGGTTTTTATTATGGGCGATAGCAGCAAGAGCAGCTCTCCATCAGTCTGCATCGTGCAACTGCAGCCAAAGTTTGCAGCCCTGGCAGCTGTTTAGTCTGGAGAAAACGCGAGTGAGAGGCGACAGGATGGAGGGAGACCCCATGGGACCCCGAGGGGCTTCTCTCCTCACCATCCCTCCTGGGGACACCCACATGCGTCTTGGGCAAAAAATGCCCTTGCTGGTCCTGGAATAACAGACTTGTAGAGTTGGAAGGGATCCCAAGGGCCATCTAGTCCACCCCTCGCAATGCAGCCTCCCAAGGGCAGGGAGGTGCCAAGAGTCGATTCGGGGTAAGTCCCGCCAGAAGGACCAGCAAGAGCAGCGGGGGGGGGGGGTCCTCTGGTGTGGGATTCGGAAGCTCCTGCCTGCCAAACCTCAAGGAAGGCGGGCATCCCAGGGTCCAGCAGGGAGCGAAGGAGCAGAGCCCATGCCCTGCGTGCAGAACGAGGCGAGGGAGGAGCGGCAGCCCTGCCTGCGGAAGGCCTTGCCGCTGCCCTGGGCTCTCCTTGGAGCGCTTCTCCTTCCAAGC
Source organism: Darevskia mixta (assembly GCA_034641385.1). Classification (NCBI taxonomy): domain Eukaryota; kingdom Metazoa; phylum Chordata; class Lepidosauria; order Squamata; family Lacertidae; genus Darevskia; species Darevskia mixta. The sequence goes on along the minus strand of JAWWNH010000142.1, from coordinate 1,789,182 downwards.
CCCCGCGCTCTTCTCCTGCCAGGGCAGCGGCTTGCACGGGCTTCGACGGGGGCGCTCGCGCGGGGCGCCGCCGCTGCACGCCTGACTCGCGGACTGAGCGTAACGTGTGAATCTGTGGAGCGGGCCTTCCGTGCAGGAAGGCGGTGGGCTGCGAGAGGGAGGGCTCGACCGCGCCTGAAGGGGGACTCGCCGCCGCCTCCTCCCGTGTCCGCCAGGGGGCGCCCCAGAGCCGCGCCTCCTTCGCCCGGCGGGGAGACGAAGAGCGCTGCCAGGCTCTGCCCGCAGGGGGTGCTGCCGCCGCCGCTCGGCGAAAGAGAGAGGCGGAGCATTGAGTAGCCGAGGGCCAGAGCGGAGAGAAGAGCGAGAGCATGGGCTACAAGATCGTCCCCTGTCCGCATAGAGCACGCGAGGGGCAGAGCGTCGCCGGAAGTCCGGCCCGTTTCCCACCAGGCACCGCGGCTGGAGCTGGGAAGACGTGTCTCCGCGACCGCCGGCCGAGAGCGCGAGAGATCGGGATCCGCCAGGTGAGGAGACTCGGCCCCCGCCTCCGCCCCCCCCGGGCAGGCCTCCCTTCCTCCCCCCCTGACCCTCTCCCTCTCCTCCCCCCCCAGGATGGTGACGGACGTGCAGCTGGCCATCTTCGCCAACATGCTGGGCGTCTCGCTCTTCCTGCTGGTCGTCCTCTACCACTACGTGGCCGTCAACAACCCCAAGAAGCAGGAGTGACGCCCCGGGAGGAGCAGCAGCAGGACAGGTACCGCGGGGGGGGGGAAGGAGGAGGAGGGGGCAGGGGAAGCCTCGTCGGAAAAGATCCCCCCCCCGCCTCACCGCTTGTTTCCCACCCCCAGAAGAAGCAGGAAGGCATGGCTGGAGCGACGCCCCCCACCCGACGCCCCCCCTGACGCTCTTCCGGGTCCGCGCGACCCCCTGCAGACGCCAGCAATGACGCCCGCCGGTTGTTGTTTTTTATTCATTTTGTCAAACGAAATTTATTAATAGAAACGTGTTCACAAGACAAATCTCATGTCAAAAAATAGCTTCCGAGCCAGTAACCAACTATGTACACAGCTGCTGCAGAAACGGCCTGGTTTCGGGGGGGGGGGGAGGGCGAGGCTGGCCTTTCCCAGGGGCTCCTTCCCAGGTCCACAGGGCAGAGGAGATGGATCCCGGGGAGCCAAGCTAGGCCCTGGGCGGCGCCTTGTGCAGCTGGCCAGGAGGAGAGAGCGGCGAGGGGCCCTGGTAGGCGGAGAGGCGGCTCAGAGCCAGGAGCATCGGCTGGCGCGTCCCAAAGAGCAGCTTGGGCTTGAAGGGGCAGGGGCGGGGGGGAGGGCTGGGGGGAGGCCGGGGCAGGCGCTCGCCAGACGCCAGCGGAGAGGGTGTCTCGGGCGGTTTCTGGCACACCACGGGGGGAGGCGTTGTCGTCGGCGTGTCGCTGGCTTGCTGTGGGGCGGCTGCGGAGGCGCTGGAACGGGTTGACCGCAGCTGCTCCGGCCCCCCTGGCGGATCAGGCCTCTGTGCAGAAAGACAGGATCTTGTGGTAGGTGAGCTGGGGGGAATCTGCTTGCCCCGGGATGTGCTGCAACAGAGAGATGTGGCTCAGGGGGGGAGGCGAGCGGTGTCACCCCCGAGCTGCTTCAAGGGGGAGGGTGGCCGCTGCCTAGGATGCGCTTCGGCTTCCTCTTCTTCCTCTTCGGCCTACAGGGCGGGGGCTCTAGGGGAGGGCAGCGGCTGCAGGGGAGCCATACCTCGTCCAGCAAGGCGTTGGGAGGGTTGCACAGAAAAAGCGGCTCTTCCCTCTGACCCGGGACTGTCAGCTCCGGCACTTCCAGCGGAAACTCTAGAAGGAGAGCAGACCACTAGTGTGGAGACACTACAGCAGCAGGAGCAACTCCACTATGGGAAAAGGCGGAAACATGGGAGGGAGGCTTCGCTGGAGGTTAGTCTAACAGGAATTAGCTGTTCGATAGGCGAAAAAGGCTGCCGGGGGTGGGGGGGAGGCAGCCTGCCAGGGATGCTGTCATGGTGGCACTCCTGAATCAGTAGGGGCTGCTTAGACTAGATGATGCTGGATACCACTTTGTTTATAAAATATATATATACCTCTGTATCACAGAAATATACTGCAGTGATTTACAACAATATAAAACAAAACCATACAGTAATACCATAGAAAGTTTACAGCCTTTCTCAACCTTGGGTTCCCAGATGTTTTTGGCCTACAACTCCCATCATTCCTAGGTAGCAGACCAGTGGTCAGGAATGATGGGAGTTGTAGGCCAAAAACATCTGGGGACCCAAGGTTGAGAAAGGCTGGTTCAGAACAAGATAAAAGCCTCATTAGCTCTGGGAACGTGCAACCCCCATTCTAAGGAGGGACATGTTAGAGCAGGCATAGGCCCTCCAGATGTGATGGGAGTTGTAGTCCCAAAACATCTGGAGTGGGGGTCAGCAAACTTTTTCAGCAGGGGGCCGGTCCACTGTCCCTCAGACCTTGTGGGGGGCCAGACTATATTTTTGGGGGGGAAATGAACAAATTCATACGCCCCACAAATGAGATGCATTTTAAATAAAAGGACACATTCTACTCATGTAAAAACATGCTGATTCCTGGAGCATCCATGGGCTGGATTTAGAAGGTGATTGGGCCGGATCCGGCCCCCAAGGCTTAGTTCGCCTGCCCATGATCTAGAGGGCCGAGTTTGCCTATGCCTGTGGAGAAAGTGCCCGCCCCTGCCAGACTCCTAATACTAGAACCTTTGAATGTGGGATGCCATGAATCTAATGCAGGAGAGCAGGTTGAGGAGAAACAATAGGAAGGACTTCCCCACAGGATGTAATTAAAACTACTAAATTCACTTCTACAAAATGTGATGTTCACCAATATTGCAGGTGGCTTTAAAAGGAGAGTAATAGATGAATTATTTCATTTATGGGTTCCTTCTTACAAGGCACCCCAAAGCGGTTTACTATGCAGTAAAAGCAAACGGAACAATTGCGTGTGTGTGTGTGTAAACAGCTAAAACACTTCCATATGTATAAAAAAGCTTACACACAGAAAACTAGTTTAAAGCAATGCATATATAAATCCATTCAGTTCTGAAACAGATACCAGCTGGGGTAAAAGCCTCCGCTTGAAAGGCTTGTGTTAAAAAAGGAAGAAAATGTGCCTGATGCTGAAGGCCCAATTCTGACACTACGGATTGGACCTCCTGTAGAAGACAGTGCCTGGTTGGGTGTGTAGGAATTCATGGAGGATAAGCCGCCAATGGTTAATAATGAGGAGACCAACCTCACATACTAGGTGCTTTGCTCTGTAACCTGGAGGCCACTGTGAGAACGGGATGCTGGACCAGCAGCAGGCTTGTCTTATGGAAATGAGGGAGCTGAAGCCTCCTAAGGTGCCATCTCTGGAAGTCCAGCAGGCCTGGGCATAGAGAATCCCCCCCCCCCCCGGGCCCTTTAGCAGAGGAACCTACCTGGCAGGGAACTCTGAGCTGGCAGCTGTGAGGAGGTATATTTCCACACCTTGAGGGAGGAGTCATCACTGAGCAGATGCTGGGGTTGCCCAGCCGGTCTCCTGCGGATGGGGATCCGGCTCGGCCGAGGCATCAGTATTTCCAGCCTGTGGGAAGAGCACAAGGCTAGACGTGGGCTCCACAGCCAAGCCATTCAGGCAAGAGAATTCTGCCTCGGTTCCTGGGGAGGGATAAACTTCCAGACCGCCGAGGCAGGCTCTGTTCTCCTGATCTCATGCCTGTTCCACCTCCAGCACAGCAGGGAGGTCAGTGCACACTCTGCCCCCCACCCCACCCCCGGTGCCTTGCAGCCATTACCTGGGTGTCTCTGAGAGCTGCTCGCTGTTCAGCCGCCTTGAAATATTCTGTCCAAAGAAAGAGAAGTCAGAGGCTGCCTGGCTTGCTTGAGCTGCCATGGGCAGTGGGTGAGGGGGCAGGGGAGCAGCCTTGGTTTGGGGAGGAGGGGGAAGTAGATCAAGGCCACCTGTTGCTTTCTAGAGGACTGTTGCCCATAACCTCTGGCTCAGGGCCGCAGTCCAGCTGCAAGCTAGGAGCTGAGTCCAGCACCCCCACACCTCGGCTATTTACCTGCAGCAAGGCTAGGCCACAAGGCGGAGGCGGTTTCAGCTCCTCACTGGGGTGCTCTGCCTCCTGCAGCCCATTGCAGCCAGGCCCTGCGTGACCAACAAGAGAGGGAGGGAGGGAGATGAACATCCTTGGAGGCAGCAAGAGGTATCCCTGGTTACAAGGACTGGCTGGCAAAGGGTGGGGCTGCCCCACAGCAAAAGGAGAGGCCACTAGCCAGTCCATGGTAGCCCTCCTTGGCAGGAGGGACCAGTTTCCGCTGTCCTCGGGCTGCCCAGTCTCCAGGCAGCATCAACAAGGGGAGCTTGGGGTGATCCCCTGAGAACGTTGGTCCTGGCACATACCACGAGGCTCAACCAAAGCCCCGGAAATTATGGAGAACTCCCCTTGTTATAGGTCAGCAAATCTTCAGAGTAATCGGCCAAGCCAAAAGCAAAAGTGCTCAGGCTGAATGGCAAGCTCCAGAGAGGCAGCAATGCTTCTGAGTACCACTTGCTGGAAGCCACAGGAGGGGAGAGGGGATGCTGGACTAGATGGGCCACTGGCCTGATCCAGCAGGCTGTTCTTAGGAGAGCCTACCACATCCCTTTCTCCACCTGGAACAATTCCAGGCCTCAGTGAAGAAAGTGGGTCAAACAGCCTGCTTAACCCACCTGCCACCCCCCCCCCCGCAGGGGCAGGAGCTGCTGCTGGCTCCCCACTGCTATCTTCTGCTAGCTTTTTCTGAGCAGCTCCCACCCCCAATGCCCTCCATCTCTGCTCCTTTGCCCCAGCCTGAGAAAAGGCTCTCCCACCAAGGCCCTCACACTGGTGTGCATGGCTCATCTGTGGGCCCCCCCCCCCAGAGGATGCTGGACTGCAGTTCCCATCATGCCAGGCCACTGGCTGAGGAGAGCTGGGAATCTGACAATATCTGGAGGGTCACATGTGCCGCAGGGCGTTATCTGAAGAGCCCCCTCTTCTAAAGCCATTGAGTCTAAAGTTTTACATTATCTGATTGCACTGCTGGCCACCACTTTTAAAGGATAAAAAAATGAAAGGCTTGCGTTTTACACGCTAACACGGAATACAGTTGCAATGCTGGGTTTTGTCAGTCACTGTGTCTTCATGTTCCACCCTGCAGCTCCACCCCTTTCAGCCTCTGGGGAAGGCTGCTCACAACACCATGTTGCTGGGAGAGACCCCTGGGCAGAATCCCTAATAGGGTCCCAGGCAGAAGCAACTTCAAGCATCTGTTACTTACTGTCAAACCATGTCATATTTAAAGAGTTACAACTGGAAAGAGACACGGAAGAAATTATACATTTTAATACTTTGAGAGCAGCATGAAACCCAGATGAGGTGAAAAGCAGGGTGCACACTTAACAAGAAAGGAAGACCCTGCAGATCCTAGTCTTGCCCCCTGGAGCAACAGAGAAGATGCATCATCTGCAAGCCTCTTTGAAGGCAGCTCTCCTGTCTGCCTTTCCTTCTCTTCCCCAGGGTGAACAAGCTAAGGAGAGAAGCAGTACCAAGGGTTAAGCTCTGCCCCTGCCGGGCCGCCCAAGCAGGACGCAGCTGAGTCGGGGGCTGTGCTGGGGAAGAGAGCAGGAACTGGGAGGCAGAATTTGCTTCTACACCTTTGAAACTATTAAGATCAGAAATAGACACCTTGGGTCTCTAATTCTTTTATCACCACCTCCCAACTGACTGGGGACTTTTGGTAAGAGAAAGGAAGGCAAGATGTTCCCTGCCTCTGCCGCTTCGCTCTCTCGCCTGACTCGGGCAAAGTTGCCAGCTGTCATGCAGCTGGCATTGGTGGCACCTGAGAACCTGTGTTGCCAAGGCGGCCTTTAGCCAAGCCGGGCGGGGGGTGGAATACGCACCTGTCGTGTTGTGGGTGGCTGGGAGGGGGCAGGAGCTGAGGCTGGTCGGCAGCTGAAGGTGAGACGCCGTCCTGGTGGAAGAAGAGAGAGGTGGGGGCGCCTGGATGTTGCTCACTGCTGCTCGCAGCAAGGACTGGTGCTGGTGACGGCGCTTCTCCTGGGCGCGCGACTCTGAGCAGGGAGAAAGGACAAGGCAAAGCCTAGTTCTGCGAGGGGGCAGCGGGGGTGGGGGGTGGCCCCATCATGCGCCTCCCCTCTTTCACAGGGCTTGAACACATCTCGCCCCAAAGAAGCCGGGGGTGGGGTGGGGGAAATCCATTCTCTTGTCTCCAACAAAGGCCAATTCTTGAGAGCGCAGCTGTTCTGTTCACTTGGGGAGGGGGGCAGATCTGTGCCACCTATCTGCTGCCCCGAGGGAGCCCACTTGACACCCCTTTCTGTGGCGTCAGGAAGCGCCTGCACAGTGGCAGCCAATTCTGGAGGGCTGTCGGGCACCACATACCACCGAGAACTGGGCACAGCAGTGGGGAGAGGCAGCGGCTCGGCTGGGGCGATGTGGCCTTTTGAGGGCAACCAACCTCAGCCCAGGGAGAAGCCCACCTGCTGCACCTGCAGAGCTACAAGGTGGTGAACCCCTCCCCTCCTGATACACTCCAGAACCGGAAGCTTTCCTTGGGGTTGGGGACACAAATCCCACAATCCTTTAATGCATTCAGCGACTGCATTATATATCTCTCTCTATCCAGGCTCTTTCAGTGCCCTCATCCTTCCTTCAGCAGCCAGAGGAGGAGGAAAGAGAGAGGGGCATCTCTGCAGCAGTGAAGCTACACTCAGCTGCCTGCCTGTGCTTTGCCCAGGGCCTTCCTCCTTTCTCAGCACACCACTATCTTCTTCCGGAGGTGGCACTTGCCTGATGGTGCTCTTTGAGCCCAGCCGACCCCCGGCTGAACTCCTTGGCTGTGGGAGGGAGGCAGGCAGCAAGGCGGCTGCTCCAGGGGGAAAGCTGGCTGGGTCACCTTGGAGGCAGCAGAGCTGGTGATGGAGGACGGTTGGCCCTTGGCAGGGAGAGGCTGAGGATCTCATCTTTGCCTGGGCACAAAGCTCACTGGGCAGCCTCCATCAAATTACTCTTAGCATAATCTGCCTCGCAGGGCTACAAAGGATCCCAAAGGCCAGGGGTGGCCCAGCATGTTTTTGTGGGCAAAGTGCTCAACCCCCCTGCCCCCCTGCAGATCCGGCCCCCCTCCTTGCCCCTGCCATTGCCATCGCACCCTCCCCCGCCAGGGCATCTGCAGTGCCACAAGGCGGCAGTGAGAGCGCAGCAGTAGCCGGGACGGCAAGGGGGTGCTGGTGCTGGTGCAGGTGGAGCTGGCGGTGGCACAATGGCAGGGAGCCCAAGGCAAACGGCTTCGCCTCACCTCATGGAAGCACCCTGAGCTTCTTGCAGGAAGCGTGGTAGAGGAATGTGGCTGGCCTGGGAGAAACCGCAGGCCTTCTCCACAGGGGCTGGAAAGAGGACCCCCCCCCCCTCCCTAGCAGGCGCCCTGCTGCTGGAGAGCTCCCTCCTTCCCTGCAGGACCAGCTCACCTGCCGCTTCCTCAGGAGTGGTGCCACCAGCAGCAGCAGCAGCAGCAGCAGCACAGGCCTCTGCCCAGCGCTCTACATAAGACCCCCACAGGTCCCCTGAAGCCTGGGGTTCCCCTCGGTTCAGAGTGCAGGGCGGGGGGCTCGGGTTGGCTGGGGGCCAGCTCTCACAGGATGACTGGGATCTATTGTGGAACACTTTTATTTCACGAGAAAGAAAGAAGGAGGGAGGGAGAGAGACAGAAAGAGAAAAGGCGACGTTCTTGCAAGGCTGTCACTTCTGCCAGCGCAGCCACTCCCAGATCCTCCGGATTGCGCCCAGCACGGATCCTCCGCAGAGCTTACCTCGCACGAGCGCCAGCACCCTCGAGGCACCTTTCTGAGGCCCCTGGCCCATGCCCAGGGGGCCGTTGGGGTGGGGGCAGCTGAAGGTGCAGCTGGGCGAGGTCTTGACCTGCGGGGACGCCGCCTGCTGGTTGCTGCTGCTCGCGTTGATGAAGCTGCGGCCGCGGCAGAGGGAGTTCTCAGAGCTGCAGGCAGAGACCCCGCTGGCAGGGAGGGAAGGCCAGAGGGAGGGCGTCACCACCGGGGCAGAAACCCCCCAGCGCGCCCGCCTGCCCTGTGAGGTGCCCAGAAGAGGCAGCCTCTGACGCACCAGGTTTCGTTTCTCAACGTGTCTGAATAGGGGCAAGGGTGGGGATCCCCCCCCAGGCCTCCATCATTTACTCTGACTTGCAACATGACACCATCCCTCCTCAAGATCTACCCTTTAGCCCAACCTCTCAGTCCCTCTATCCTGCTGGAAAGAAGTACGTGGGCAATGGGCACAAATGCCCATTCTCTCCCTTCCCCCTCCGGAATTATATCCGCGCAGTTGCACATTGCAAGCCGTCACTGTGTTTGGGGGCATTTATCCCACGCTGGTTCCAAAAGGGTAAAATGGGCCCTCTTTGACCCCTGCTGAAGCCAACCACAGGGAAAAGGAGACTGCTTTCTGCAAAATCTGACGGGTCCAATGCTATGCTTCAGATCAAGCCTGCCCCCTCCATACTAAGACATGCCCGTCCCATTTGAAAACTGCTGCTTCAAGCCTCGTAACCTGTCCTCAGGCCTGAAGGTGGCTGAGTGGGCCACCCAAAAAATGAGATTTAGCAGTAATTCCTGCACTGCAGGGAGTTGGACTAGATGGCCCTTGGGATCCCTTCCAACTCTACCATCCTGTGATTCTACGATCGTCCTCTGGGGAGAGGGGCTTCTGCCTGCTCTGCTGGCATGCTTGGCCAAAGGTCAGCTCTGGTTCTCCTCCTCCTCCTCCTGAGCCTTCGATGGGACCAGGAGGAAGAGGCTTTGGCGGCGGCAGGAGCAGAAGAGCAACAGGGCCCCAGGGGTTTGTGGGACATAAGCCAAGGTCCTGCATCCTGACTAGAGCAGGGAGGCCTGTCGGAAGGGGCCCTGGGAGCCCTGGCGTCACCCCAGCCCCAGCCTCCATACTTGGTCCCCTTGGGAGGAGTCTTGGCCCCCTTCCTCCGGGAGCAGCCGGCCACGCCCCTCATGCTGCGCACGTGCTTCATCATCCAGGCACGAAGGTTGCTAAGGCAGCTGTGTTCGGAAAGGACGATCCGGGGCCAGGGGTTGCATTCGGCCATGTCCAGCGCCGAGATGGCCAGCGCTCTTCCCACCTGGGCACAGAGAGACACCAGGAAGCCCTGAGCCCTGTGACACCCCAGGCAAAGGCCTCTTGCAGTCAACACAGCTAAGAGAGGAAGACTCACTGCTGCTCCAAGTCCCTGGAATTATGACCCACTGACACCCGCACAAAGCTCATCTAATAAAGGGGGGTGAGGCTGATACCTGCTCAAAGAGCTCCACTGTGTATTTGGAGGGGAATGCTGGCAGAGGAGGGGGGGTTGCCCGCCCGTTATCGTGACAAGCGGCTGGAACTGCGTTGACAGACCGTCCCGTGTTGTAATTGCACTCCAGCGTGTAGCTAGAAGAAACAGAGGGGGTTATAGGTTGCCTCCTGTAAACATCTCTACGTGTGTTACCAAAACACACACTTTGACAGTTTAAAAGACAGCAATTCAATTCTTGTGAATGTTATCAATAAAACGTGTTCCTGTGGACACCCAGCTCCACTGACATGCTCACCACAGGCTCCCCCCCCCCCTTTTTTAATAAACTGATCCCACACCAAGAAGCAACCTGGTAGGATAAAAGACATTTCCACCTGGCAGTGTTTAGGAACCACCAATTATCAGGCCTTAACGGTGGATGGGAAGAGGGCTAACTTTTGAGCAAGGAGGAGGAGTCCCTGCTGCCCCCAGGCTAGAAAGACGGATCGGAATATAACCACCGTAACCAACACACTCCGATCCACAATGAACTGGGCCTCATCCATCACTCCTGCCCTCAGCCAGCACTGCCACTATGGATACAAAACTCCTTTGGCCACCCAACTCTCCCCGGTTGCCTGTTCTGCCAGGATCCTCTCAAAGGAGGTGGGGACTGATGCTCCCGACCGTCTTTATTCCATGCTCCAAATCAGCTCTGAGCTGATCTAGAAGGCAGAATCTTTCATATTCTGAAGCTGTTTGAAGGCAGGTGCAGAGCAGAAGGCATAAGTGGCTGTGTCCTCTGCTCACCTGTGAATGATGCCCAAGGCCTTGTAGATGGCCACGCGCCCGCTGCCCTCCTTCGACTGCCCGTCCCGCTTGTCCTTGGCGTACATGTTCTTCTCGGAGAAGTTGCAGCCCGTGAAATCAAAGTGAGCAGAGTTCATGGCAATGAGCTTGGGGAAGAGCATGTTTTCAACCTGCAAGATCAACCAGAGGTTGGGGCTGCCGTTTCTCACCTACGCTCAGGCATAGCGAGCTGAGCTCACCCAATGAAACTGACACCAGCAGAGTCCCCAGTGCTACTCAGCAGCCACCCCCAGCCGACAGCTGCCCCTCTCCAGCCCAGCTCAGCCTCCTGCCACAAGGCCAACACAACAGCTGGCTGGGCATGCGCAGAAGGCAGCGCGCACAATGCAGCTGATGGAGTTGGGATCCCAGGCAGCAAATGATAGAGGCCAGGAGGGGGAAAGGCTGAGGCTCAGCAGACCAAATGGAGACCCCCAAGGAGGGGAGGAAGTCTGCAATGGCCCTGCCAGATTGTGCCTAGAAATCAGAGGAAAAAGCACAGCAGGAGTAGCTGTTGCTCTTTCAGAGGCACTAGAGCCTTGGCTGGACTTGGAAGGGGGATCTTCAAACACCTCAAGCCTGAGACTGTGGGTCCCTTCTTGCCCACTGTTGACTCACGGACCTCTGGCTGCTCTCCTCTTCCTCCTTACCTGGTGAGCCTCTTCGAAGATGTTGTTCCCGTACATGAAGCAGCCTCTCTTGGAGGCGTGGCCGTGCAGGTCAACGTAGTAGGCCAGGCCACTCTGCTGCGGTGGGATGGCTTCCGGGGCGGGAGGAGAGTGGATCTCCGCTTCCTTCTCACAGAGTGCGGGAGGCAGGTCTTCCGAGAGGATCCAGACATCCTGGTCCTTGCTCCCTGGTGCCTCTGAGGGCTCGTGGTCCTGAGGCGAGGGGACGCCAGCATCCCTGGGACAGTTGCGAAGGTTGTTGGCCTTCTCCAGCTCAGAGAGGGGGGCCTCCTCGCTGGGAGGGCAGTTGCGGGTGGAGCGCTGGTTGGCAGCCTTGGTGCCGAGGGGAGGGACGCAGGCCCGCCAGTCGGGCGAGCCCGGCTGAACGCGGTTGTGGACGTGGTGATAGAGCATGACGGCCTTGGCCCCGTAGACGGCCGGGTGCAGGTCAACGTCAGGGTTCAGGTACTGGCGGTTGAGGTTCACGCCACGAGAATCTGTCCTGTGGGGAAGAGGAGCCCAAGGGGTCAGCCACACTGGGTGCAGTCGCTTGGGTGTCTCAGGCAGGAAGAGACAAGCACCAGCCATACCCTCTGGGCCAAAGCTCCCTTGAGATGGGTTGGGGGGGTGGGAGAGGACGCCCCCTGCCCACCAAGGAATGTCTCTCTCCAGGCCAACTGAACTGGCCAGTTGCGTTCGCCCAGCCTTCCCCTAGCATGAGCCTGCAGCGACAGAGGCTTCGTAGAGGGATCTGTCCCACCAGCCTGGCCACCCCTCTGTGTTTATGCTGGCTTTACCCTCCAGAAACCAAGCCCCTGCTTGGCAAGGGACTCACCGGTAATGGCCCCGCACCACTCCGTCCGGGTTCAGCATGGGGATGAGCTTGAAGACAAACATGCGGCGCAGCATCTGGGCCCGAGGGTCCTCTTCACGGAGGATGAACTCCAGGAACCCGTTGAAGACGAAGCTGGAGGGTGTCTCTCCCGGGTGCACCCTGCTGCTTAGGAAGAACACCTGCTGGGGCATTGGGGGCACAAAGAGAGAGAGAGAGAGAGGATGATCTGCTCCTTTCCCAAACTGGGCATCTTCCGGGGTCTCCGCAAGGACTCTTGCTCCTCTCAAAGCTACCACAACAGGCCTCCTGCCCACCCATCCGCTTGTGTGGTCATTTATTTCCACATCACTTTGGAACTAGTTATCCCCATGCATCAGTTAGAAGGAGCTCACTCCTGCCTGCAGCCTCACCCAAAGGAAAGGGAGAAGAGAAGCAGAAGGAAAGAAAAAGCGGGAGGCTGACAGATCTGAACTTGGGAGACGCAGCTTTAAAAGGGGTTTCCTGTGCTCTGTTTAAGAAGAGCAGAGCTGGGGATGGCACAGATCAGGAGGAAGGCAAAGGGTGGCAGGAGAAGGAAGCACATGTGGATGGTCAGGAAGACAGAGAGAAAACAGGGAAGGAACAAAGACCTATGAGACAAAGACAAAGATGCTGAGGCACGATGAGCCAATGCAGAGCAGGAAGGAGACAGAAATCAGAAAGGGTGGGTGGGTGAAACTGGGGCAGCGGTTACAGAGAAAAGCACAGACATCAAGGATGATGCTCAAGAGGCAAACCAAGAAGGATGGCGTTGAGGTGCCTGCCTGAGGCAATGTGGGCCCAAAGGGCTTCTGCTTGTGTCCAGAGCTGTCCAGAAACCAGGGCAGGCCGCGCTGCCCAAGCCCCCTGCTCCCCACATGGGCAGCAGCAATGGCAGGGCGTCCTGCCCAACTGGGGTGGCAGGAGCCAACTCACTCTCTTCCCCACGAAGATGTGGGGCCGGGGGGTGTGCTTGTCCGGGAAGAGCTTCTCCAGGCGGGCCTCCCTCTCCTCCCGCAGGCCGTGGAAGGAGCTGATGGTGAGCAGGTCCACACGCAGCTTGTCCAGGGACCAGCACAGCAGCTCCCGGTGGTAGTAGATGGAGTCCAGGGAGCTGCAGGTAGAGAGCAGAGCAGCCTGCTTTTCTCCCAGCCAGCAAAGCCCCGCAAGGCCAGAAGGAAGGTTTGCTTTTAACGTCTCTTTCTTTTTTCAAAGTTTCTTTTCCCCAGACTCCCCTTCGCCTGCCCAGCATGCAAGGAAGCCTCTTCTTTCCCCACTCCAAGATCCTCCCTTGCGCTCATTCTCGCACCCCTGGGCTTTCTGTCCTCTTCTCCCCCTGCAAAGCCAGGCTCTTGTCCAGAAGGCAGCCTGACTTTGTGCCCGGGGCCCCCCTCCCCGTCAGTGGGGCCACCTGGACCTTGCGAGGGAACCAAAGCAAGCACTTACGGTGTCCCCCGAAGCGGGGCCTCCTTCCTCCCCTTTGCACGTCCTCCTTTGGGGCATTTCCTCCCTCTGTGGGCGGTGGGTCGCGGCTTCCCCTCAGCCTTCCTAGAGTCCGCACCTGCCTTCCGACTAACTGTGCTATAATGTTGGACATGAGTTTAGATGGGCAAGGGAGGGTCTTCCCGCCTTCTCCTGACCCCCTTCACTGGTTCTGTCTCCACAACCCTGCCTCCCTCAACAACAGCAGACTCAAGGAGCTTCTTCCCCCACCCCCACCCTGACCAAGGCAGCCTCAGGGGAGAAGGCGGGAACAGTGGGGTGGGGATCCTCTTCCCATTCAGACCAGCCTTGCCCTTGGGTCCCCCATGCCAGATATCTTGGAGAGCAACAAGGCCCAAGGCTGGCAGACTGGCAAAGGGGCAGAGTCCCCAGCCTCACCAGCCGGTCTGTCTAGACAGGGCCCTGCAGCTGTCACTCTGGCTTCTGTCCTTGCTGCTAGGCTAGCAGTGGCCACTGCAGATATACAAGGGCAGACAGGGTAGAACAGAAGCAGGGGCAGGCAGCTTGCAGGCCCCAGCAGCCCCTTTGCTCAGGCTGAGCAGACCTTCCTTCATGCAACGCTCAATCCGCCTAAGGAATACTCCTTTGGACTTGACCAGATAACTAAGGAAAAAATCTGCACTGCTCGGAAGCAGACCAGCCGTGTCCCTCACTCCACCCAGCAATGGCTGTTCCATTCATGCCCTGCATCCAGGCTGCCAAGGAGGCTCTGGCTAGTCATTTCTGGACTGGAGAGGCCCTTTCGGAGGAGGGCTGTTCTTCTGCCCACAAGTGCTGCCAACGCAGGTGGCAACAGAGGCCAAAGGAAAGCAGCTGTCCGAGAAGAGCCCTGCCCAGCCTCAGCCCAGGAGGGCTCCTGCAGGCTCCACTTTTGTGGAAGCATTCAGAGCCCCCTTCTCTCATTAAAGAAAGCATCCTGAACAACATAGAACAACTAAACACATACAACAAAACACGTCTTCAAACAACAGCCAGCTGGGGAAAAGGCAATACAGCAGAAACCAGCAGAAATAAGGCGGCATTTGTGCAAAAGCCGCTCTGTCCCCAAAGCGCCTTCAGGAGCAAGTGGAGGGGGGTAGGGAGCTAGGAAGGAAAGGGCCAAAGGGAGCTCCTGGGGACGGTTACCAAGGAACTGCAAACAAGCACAGGTGGGAAAGGAGCCAGACAGAAAGTCCCCACTAGGATCTTTGACATGACACAGAACCCTGGGAGAGACCCACAGTCCAACCGAGGACCTGGAAAAATCCCCAAATGCCCTATCTCAGGGCACCCCAATAACCTCCCTGGCAACACCCCAACTCTTCCCCACCTAAGGAGTTTTGGCCCAGGAGCAGGCGTGGAGTGACCAAGCGGGAGGGGCTTGGGGGGCAGCCATGTGTCGGAGGCCAGGCTCACCTGCTAACAGAGAGGTGCCTGCACTCTGCAAAGTGGGCATCCAGCTGTGCCAACATTTCCTGGCACTCTGTGTAGGAGAAGGGGTAGCAGAAGGCAAAGAAGGTGGTGGCACCTCGGCAGTCCAGGAAGCGGTGCACGAAAGAGAGGACAAACTGGGTCTCCACCATCTGTGTGGGAAAAAGGAAGAGGCAAAAGGGGCACTGAGTGGCCATTGCCCAGGCATGATCCTTGTGGCTGGAGCATGACAGACATCCATCAACACACGCAGCCTGCTGTGGTTCAGGGCCGGGCGGAAGAATCTTTGCTCTCTGCCACGACATGAATCAGATACCTGGCAATGGACGCCATGTTTACAGCCCCCCCTCCCGGGTCTCCTGACCTTCAGCACTCTGCCCTACACTTTTGTGGCAGGGTCATGACACAAGCCTGTTGTGGGGAGAGGGTCATTTCACTGCTCGGAGCCCGTTCAAGGGGCCAGGACAAGAGGAGGCAGAAAGGGGAATGATCCTGGCTAACCTCCAGGAGGACGGTGTAGGCCAGGGGCTGCCCTCAGTGCCAGCCTCAGTGTCATGCCGTTGCTCCCTGGCATGACAGTAGGGAGCCTGGCATACAGAATCTGGAGCAGCTCGCGTGCTTTTTCCTCACACAAATAAACACAAGCACGTCTATGTGACTGAGCAGAACAACCTGAAATCAAACCAAGCAGGCAGTCGACTCTTGGCAAGGGGGAAGCAGGCAAGGAACTGACTTTCTGGTCCCTTGGAAGGACGATGGAAGGAGACTTCAGGCAGGGGAGCCAAAATGTCAGAACTCTACTGACTGGAGCCTGGAAACCTCCTTGCTCCCCTCCTTCTCCAGCCATTTGCAGCCCAAAGCTGGTCTTGGCTCACAGAGGTTCATGTCCTCCCCACAAGCGAAAGCCAAGCCCTTCCCTGTGACGCGCTGCTTTCAGAGGCCGTGCCCACACCAGTCCAACGTCCTTCCCCAAGGGTCTTGCCCTAGAGATACCTCAAAGGCGGGCCGCTCGCGGATGCGCTCCCAACGAGGCCTGATGGGCACCGTCTTGACCAAGGGGGCCATCCCCTGCGAGTACAGCTTGGTCTGCTTGTTCATGTTCACAATGTGGATCTTGATCAGCTTGCCTGGCGCTCCGCCCCTCACGCTAAAGTAAAACCAGGATCTGGGGAGTGAAGGCAACCGGGAGTAGTCAGGGAAGGGTCTGGCAGGGGTCCTGCCCCCCCCATCAGCCCAGATGTCTCATTTGCCAAGCAACCTCCTGGGTGCCCTTTGCAAAGCCTGGCCCAGGGGACAAGCTGCCATGCCTCACACAGGAAGGAGCCAGCCACAAGACCTTTGCAGCATCAGGCAAGCAGAGAGCTAGGGTCAGGCATGCCTTGGCAAGGGGCAGCAGCTGCCTAATGCCACAGGCAATGTTATCTTCCATTTGGAGGAAGACTTTGGAAGCAACAGCCCGAGAAGTTTCAGCACTTCCAATTTCAAAGGGTAGGCGAGACGAGTGCTGGTGTAAAGACCTGGGCGAGAAAGGCCTTACTTGACAGCCCCATGCCTCACAGAGGGCTGCTACCTCCTTTACCTGTTTGCATTCTCGTATTCTGTGTCTCCGCAATCCGGCTTGGTCCACACATTGAACTCGTAGTCAGCAATAGGGAGGGAGGTGCCAAACACCATGGAGGCAGCAGAGGTGCTGCTGCCGCCGCTGCCGCCATTCCCGACACCGTCCCCGTCTCCCTCCAGGTGCTCCACCTTCTCCACATGAGCCAAGTTCCCCGAGTCAAACTTGGAGCTGAACACGAGGCCACCACAGCGCACCTCCATCGTCACCTCGCCGGCAGCAGAGTGGGCTCATTCTCCTCTTTGCAACAGGTGGTTCTGAGGATTCCCTACAGGGCAGAAAGGAAGAGCTGTATTTTGTACGCACAATTCCTCACCTCTTTGCTGCAGAATGAATCCAGTTTCCTTATCCTGCTAGTGGAAGAAGGCTGCTAGGAGGGGAAGCCCACAGTCTCAAAAGTTAAGGGGAAAACCCCACGAGTCTATTTCTGGCCTTGCCAATCACGAAACCCATCTTCTCTTCTCTTTCCTTCTTCTCCCACCACCCTGAGATGTTTTTCTGGCACACTCCAAGTACTGCAAAAGCAGAAGACAATTCCCTTGAAGGCCTTCCTAAGCACAACAAGGGAGGTGTTGAAATGCCCCCCCAAAGGATTTGTTGCAGCTGCACTGGGGGGTGGGGGAACTGCTACACACTCCAGAATACAAAAGCATCAACACATACCCTTGGTCATTTACCTGCTGTGGGGAGGCGGGCTTACCAAAGCAACCTCTTTGTCCAGCAGCACCTAGATACAGGACATCACCCAGGGAAACAAGTCCGACTCTTTGATGTTGGGGACTATTTGAGCGCCTGGGCAGCCTCCACCACCCCCTTTCCCCTCTCCCTCCCCACTGGTCTCTAGGACTGGGCCAGAATGAAAATGGCACGCCAATAGCGAGACTTCTTGCAAGAGGCCCATTGTGCCATCATCACCACAACTATCATCATCACCAGCATCACCATCAGGGCCACCTGCTCCTGTTACTCTCTGGCCCCCTCCAGCGTTGACAGAGAGCACCAGGCTCAGCTTAGGAAGGAAGACAGGTCCTCAGGGGGCCACCCTGCCTGCGAGAAGGCTGCCCAGCCAGAAGGCTCAGCTGGAGTTTCCGAGGAGGAGACCCTGGAACGGCACAGGCCTGGCTGCTTGACTAGCAGCACCCCGGGGACAACGTGTCACGGGGAAGCAGGGTCTTGCCAGGCACCTAGTGTTGGGGGTAGAGACAGCAATAGGAACCTTGAGCAGCCGCCAACATCATTGTGGGCCTCTCTCCATGGAGAAGGGCTGGTCCTGTCCTGCAAGAGGCCATTCCGCTCAGCCACAGAGATGAGAAACTGGCACTATGTGGCAGTAGAAGGAAGCAGAGCATGAGGTGTTCTCTCTCTACCCACCACCACACCCCCCAGGATCCAAACTGGGAACTGTGCTTTTTACCCAGAGTTATGAGTGAGCAGTGAGGTAGTATAGTTTGTGGATGGCACACAACTTTTCAAGGTGGTGAAAACCAAAGCAGGCTGCAGAGCTCCAGAAGGATCTTTCGACACCGGCTAGATGGGCCGCAAAACAGTAAATCCAGCTCAATGCAAGGAACTATGAAACTGAAGGGGTTGGACTAGATGATCATCAGGGTCCATTGCAACTCTACAATCTATGATTCTCGCCCAGAGTGGCTGGGGAGACCCGACCAGATGGGCGGGGTACAAATAAAAAAATTATTATTATTATTATTATTATTATTCTACGTACAGGTAGATAGCCGTGTTGGTCTGTCATAGTCAAAACAAAATAAAAAAATTCCTTCCAGTAGCACCTTAGAGACCAACTAAGTTTGTTCTTGGTATGAGCTTTCGTGTGTATCTGAAGAAGTGTGCATGCACACGAAAGCTCATACCAAGAACAAACTTAGTTGGTCTCTAAGGTGCTACAGGAAGGAATTTTTTTATTTTGTTTTGACTACCGTATGATTCTATGATGCACCTCAGGGCAAAACCCCTTAACTGCGTATATACTGAAAGTGCCAGAATTTGCAGCAGCTAGCAGTTCGAAAGCACATCAAAGTGCAAGTAGATAAATAGGAACCGCTCTGGCGGGAAGGTAAACAGCATTTCCATGCACTGCTCTGGTTCGCCAGAGGTGTCTTAGTCATGCTGGCCACATGACCCGGAAGCTGTATGCCGGCTCTTGGCCAATAAAGCGAGATGAGTGCCGCAACCCCAGAGTCGGTCAGGACTGGACCTAATGGTCAGGGGTCCCTTTACCTTTAACCTTAATCAGGGAACAGGCTTAAGTTGTCCTGGGGCAACAAAATGAAAACAGCCTAGTTTGCAGCAACCGTGAAAAAAAGTCATCAGGAATAGGAAGGAGGCTGGAAACAAACCTGCCACTATCACAAGGCCACTGTCACAAATCCACGGTGCCAAAAGGACACAGGGAACACGGTGCACAGTTCGGGTCGCTGTGCCTTTTAAGCAGAACATTGCGGGGCTGGAGAAGTTTCAGAAAAGGGCAACGGAAATGGATCGGCGGGACGGAGAAACTCTCCCGCGAGGAAAGGCTGCGCCGCTTGGAGCTTATGGTGGGGAGAGGATGAGCAGAGCCAGCAAAAGGGGCGTGGAACTAGGCGGGGGGGAGGAGGAGGAAGGGGCTCCCTCTCCCTTTGACATCATAGCTGGGGGGGGGGACCCAACGAGGCTGGGGGAAGGCGGCAGGGAGCTTCCTCCGGGCGGGCAGGCGGCAGGTCCTGGGAAGCCCAGTCGAAAGCGGAGCCTCCCTGCCCAGGGGCAGTCTACCTGTCTGCCTGCACTTTCCTGGCAGCCCCCAGAGGGAGCGACGGAGGGGGCCTGGCGCCTTCACGGGGTGTGAGGGGGGGCACAGCAGGTCGGGCGAGCTGGAGGGCCTCATCCAGAGGTGGGCGGGGGTCTGCTGTCGCCCCTCTGCCTGCCGCCTCCTCCTCCCACGGGGGGGGGGGAGCGAAGGGGCGGGGCCACCGAGCCAGGCGCTCCCCGTCACGACCCTCATTTGCATGCGGCCCTGGCCCGCCCCGCTGCTTCCCTCCGACCGACCGCCCTACCGACCTGCCTCAGCCTCTGCCTCCGCCGCCGCCGCCAGGGGCCCTGGGCCAGGCCAGCCTTTCCCTCGCCCCGTTGCCCAGGCAACAAGAAGGCCGCCGCGCATTGGCCGCAGCTCCCGCCCACCATCACCCCGGCGCGCCATTGGCCCGCCCGCCCTCTCCATAGCAACGCGACGCGCCATTGGCTGGCCGCGCCGCCTTCCGGGGAGCTGTTTGGTCGCCATGGGAACCGCGCGGTGGGAGGTGCGGTCGTTGGAGCGGTGAGCCAGCCCCGCGTGCTGGGGCACGTGACTGTGCGAGGAGGGCGGGGCTAAGGTGCCTGCCGAGGGTATAAAGCGCCGGGGCATCACGTGGTGTCTCAGTCCAGGCCGGGAGGAGCATTCCCTGCTTCACGAAAGGTTGCTGCAGATTTCCAGGGGAAGAACACGGCACGCCGATTGAATATCTTCCATTAGCAGGTTGTCATTGGAGAGATTTACAGGCATCATACCCGAGGTATAAATCTTGGCTTTTACATTTGCTCTGAAGAGAAGAATGAGCATGGGATCAAACTCTGATGCTCTGTAAGGATATTCTACATCGGGAGACTGATAAGCTTGTCAGCTTCTGGGAACTGGGGCGGGCGAGTGCTTTAAGAGAGGAGGAATCCACAGCTTGCCCTGTGTAAGAGTTCCATTGCGGGTTGGGTCTGCAAAAGCCTTTCTCTAGCTCTTTCAGAGACGGTTTCTGTGTCTGCTGGTTGAATTTTACATCTGGGGTGTGGCAACAAAATGCATGTTCTAATTGTTTAAACTATTAAAGTTTTAAGCAATCAAGGAAGTTCTGAAAGCCAAGAATCTTTATTTTTTCATTCTGTTTTCCCAACAAAAGTGTTGCCTTTGAACTGAACATACTTTTTCTATGTCACATTTCCTCTGTAGAAAAGGAATGTGGTTTGATAAAAGATAAAGCTGTGAAGATCTTAAGGTGCAGAGAGTTGGAGGCATAAGATGCTGAAATAGAGAAGCCCTTCACACAGGTGTCTAGAGGAATGAAACAGTCCAGTCATGGAGCTGTGATGTTGGAGGAGTGGAATGAAGCCATGGATGGAGAGATGAGAAGACAACCTGAGCTGGCAGAGATGAGAGAGAAAGGGCTCTGTACATCTTGGAGTGAATTTAGAGAAAAAGGCTATCAAACATCGGCTCCCCTTCTCTTGGTTCTGCCCACCACCAGCACTGGATAGATGACGAGGGAGGCAGCTTGTTTTCAGGCTGATGGTTTTCTTCCTGCTTCTCTATAGACCCAATTCCACAGGGACATGAAACAGGAGTGGGGGGGGGGGAAGAACCCCCACTCCCCACCAGTCATTAGACTGGATCTCCCATTGCCCCAACCACTGGCCATGCTGCTCAGTCATTTTTCCTCCCAATACTAGGCTTTGCCCTAAAAAGCAACATAAATCTGTTTAATAATAAAGAATTGGGGCCAACCCCAGCAAAAAAAGGTCTCACAGCAAAGAGAAATCATCAAAGCACAGCCTGTAACCAAAGATATTTCCTTTATTGCACATGACAAAAGCCCCACACCATTGTCATGACAGGGTCCCGTCCCGTTTGGAAGTCTGGCTGCACCAAGGAGAGAAATGTAATTGGGGCACAGCAGCCAGATCCAAAGTCCCCACATGGGTCTGGCAACTGACGCAGCACCTGCTGCTTCTGACCCACTCTTTCCCACTGTACCCTCCCAAATAAGGGCTCATCCTTCTGCCTGGCTGGGAGAGAGGAGGGCAAGTCAAGGTCTTCAGGGCATGCTGGGAACAGGGTCACAACACAGACTTCAAGGCCACACACAGGCCCTGGGAAGAGACCAAGGAGTCGGCAGTGCAGAAGGCAAAAGACGGACCCCAACTAAGCTAGCTTTCCTTCAAGCCAGGAGATGGCACAGTTGTTCTTTATGGAACTTGCAAGAGGAGTGGCAGCCACTCCTTGTCACAGCTCACTTGAGGGGAGGGATCTACCAGCCTAGCTGACCAGCCCTCTCTCCCCTCCACCCTGTTCCTTCTCTCTGGGCCCTGCAGTCATGAGCGCGCTCTGCTGCATAATATTAGCTCTCCCCTCCTGGGTCCACGATAAGGCAAAGGCAGCTCTTTGGGGGAAGGCGAAGACTCACAATCACCTGAGAGAAGGGGGCAGCTTAACGGCTCGGGGAAATGCCCACAGAGCCTCTGCTCAGGCCACAGGGCGATGGGTGGGAGACTGCCAAGGCAGGGTCCCAGGCAGGCACCAGCCCTTGAGACTGGCTTGAGCTGCCAGGGGCAGTTGGAGGAGCTGCAGAGAAAAGGCTGAGGGCAGCAGCAGTAGGCGCTCCATGCACAGAGGGATAGGGAAGGGGGTCACTGCCCCAGCAACCTATTTATTTGGGGTAACAGCACTGAATGTAGGATACGGAAAGTGCTTGTCCACCGACGGGCGGAGGGGCCGCTTCCTGGGTGTGCACTGCTGCCTCCCGCCTGGTGCAGCCCATTAAACGGACAGCAGACAACTGGCTTTTTCAGCAAGGCTGGAGTGGAGACGAAGAACGACCGCACAGTGGGTGGGGAACTGGGAGGCTTCTGGCCTGCTGGGCAGACCTGGGCTTCAGTGGCAAGTCAAAGGTGGAGGCTGCCCCTCGCTTTGTGATCTGCACGTGGAACAGTGAGTTGGCACATCCTGCTGCCAGCAGCAATGGGAGAGCAGTGACCCAAACCTCACGCCCAGCTCCTGAGCCCTGGGCTTCGACTAGTGCCCAGAGACGATGGCCAGGGCCCAGTCTCTGATGGCCACGGTGGTGTCTTGCAGGTACGTCCAAGAGGAATGGCTGAGGCTGGTCACATGTTTCCGCAAGCACTCCCAGGACCCTTCGCCACTAGAGGAGAGAGCAGAGGGTGAGCATGCATGCTCTAGGCCTCCTGGATTACTTTGGGACATGCCTTGTTTCCCCCCCCCCCCCCGGGAACCTGAAGTGGGTTCCCCCTCCCCATCCTGTGTTCTTCTCTTCCTACTTATTCAACATCTTTATCAATGACTTGGATGATGGGCTTGAGGGCATCCTGATCAAGTTTGCAGATGACACCAAATTGGGAGGGGTGGCTAATACCCCAGAGGACAGGATCACACTTCAAAATGACCTTAACAGATTAGAGAACTGGGCCAAGGCAAACAAGATGAATTTTAACAGGGAGAAATGTAAAGTACTACACTTGGGCAAAAAAAATGAAAGGCACAAATACAGGATGGGTGATACCTGGCTTGAGAGCAGTACAAGTGAAAAGGATCTAGGAGTCTTGGTAGACCACAAACTTGGCATGAGTCAACAGTGTGATGCAGCAGCTAAAAAAGCCAATGCAATTCTGGGCTGCATCAATAGGAGTATAGCATCTAGATCAAGGGAAGTAATAGTACCACTGTATTCCGCTCTGGTCAGACCTCACTTGGAATACTGTGTCCAGTTCTGGGCACCACAGTTCAAGAAGGATATTGACAAGCTGGAACGTGTCCAGAGGAGGGCAACCAAAATGGTCAAAGGCCTGGAAACGATGCCTTATGAGGAACGGCTTAGGGAGCTGGGTATGTTTAGCCTGGAGAAGAGAAGGTTAAGGGGTGATATGATAGCCATGTTCAAATATATAAAAGGATGTCATACAGAGGAGGGAGAAAGGTTGTTTTCTGCTGCTCCAGAGAAGCGGACACGGAGCAATGGATTCAAACTACAAGAAAGAAGATTCCACCTAAACATTAGGAAGAATTTCTTGACAGTAAGAGCTGTTCGACAGTGGAATTTGCTGCCAAGGAGTGTGGTGGAGTCTCCTTCTTTGGAGATCTTTAAGCAGAGGCTTGACAGCCACCTGTCAGGAATACTTTGATGGTGTTTCCTGCTTGGCAGGGGGTTGGACTGGATGGCCCTTGTGGTCTCTTCCAACTCTATGATTCTATGATTCTATGATTCTACTTCTCTTCCGCAGCCAAGCAGCCCCTGCTGTCTGCTTTGTGTGGCACCAAGGATTCTGTGCGCAGGCCATACTCACTTGCAGGAAGCCACCCAGAGTTTCCAGGCTCCCTCCAGGGACCCGGCAACATAGTCCACAGCAGGCAGGAAGTAGTTCCGCATGAGGAAGAGCAGCAGCTCCTTGAGGTATTCGGCCCCGTGCAGCACGGAATCTGGAAGCCGGGTCTGGAGCTGGCAGGGAAGACGAGGTGGCTCAGCCAGGCTCAAGTGCCAACCCTGCCCTTGCCAGGCAGAGAATCTGTCGCTGGCCAGACACACCCTAGAAACTGGAACACTCCTAGCTAGAGGGTGGGCAGGGCCCAGATCCCTGCTCCTCAATTACTGACAGGCCACAGTTCCTTTTGATTCATATGCCCAAGAGAACAGGGTGGCCATCAGCAGATGGGGAACCATAAGCACAGGTCCAGATCCCCTTAAGGAACTTACAGGAAAATAGGACCCAGGGATGGGGTGGGGAAGAGAGAGGCAGGCAGGCAGGCGGACAGACTCTGAAAATACTGGGAGCAACATTTGGCTCCTCTGCAAAGGGACAAGTCCCAGCAGCTCGGGTCACGGGTCTTCAGCTGCCACCGCCACCTCCTCCTCACAGATTCTGCCCATTCTTGCTACTCACTGGAGTGGCGGATACCTCTGCAGCTGTATTTCCTCAGCGGCACTGCCCAGAACCGGGGCCTGTTGACCCAGGCGAATGGGCCGGTGCAGAGGGTGCCTGCCAGTGAACTGGCTTTCCACCCTCCAGCTTAGCAAATAAATGGTTGATGGCCTAGAGAGGTTAAACCAGACCAAAACAAAGACATCACTTGACAGTTCACAGCCTGGCTGTGCTTCTGAAAGTGGGGAAACCATCTGCCTGGCACATTCTCTGCACAGAACTCTGCCTTGCCTGGTCTGCCGCTGACCCACTTAAGAGGCGGCAGTGGTCAGGGGTGGGGTGGGGGCATCTAGTCCAGCTTCCTGTTCTCACAGTGGCCCACCAGATGCGTCTCTTAGGAAGTCCACCGTCAGGGCCTGCATCTCACCACCACCTACAACAACCCTCTCTGCTGATGCCCGCCTCTCTCCTTTGACATCCCAACACGTCTCGCCTGGAGGCCGGCCCCACCCTTACCCATTCGATGAACCTGGGGAGGTTGTCACTGAGCCAGGCAAGCTGAGCAGAGCACTTCCCAGAGATGTAGGCGGCCGTTTCGTTTGTCTTCGCCCAGACCAGCTCCAGGTTGGGTCCCAGCACGGTGGCCACGCGAGAGTAGTAGAGAGGCATGTTTGCTTCCAGCCAGCTGCAAGGAGCAAGGGGCGGCAGCAGGGTGAGCCCTTGGCGACAGGCTCCCTCCCAAGGGCTGCCCAGAGGGAGAGCGCTCGTCTGCGCTGGTCCCCCTTGAAGGGAGGGGGCCTCCCTACTGACAGAGAGCCAGCACAAGCCACTGACCTGTACCCTTCCACTGAGAAGTGGGAAACTCTGCTCCAGGCTTGCTGGGATGCGGAGAGGATGCCGGAAGAGCGGAGCACCTGAGCCGAGGCAGAAGCTGGAAAACACAACGGATGTTCCCGAGTGGGCTGCTGACGCAGCGGGGGCGGGTGTCTTTGGGGCAGCCCCCTCCCACATGCCTCCCTTTTCTCCAGCGGCAGGGCCTCACCTTCAAAGGAGCCGTGAGTCCTGATGTCATGCATTAGGAACCCTGCAGTGAATACCAAGGCGACCAGCAGCAGCCGAGCCCAAGGAAGGCCACTGGCTTTCATCTTCAGCAGCAGGTTCTGAAGAGGAAACACCAAGAGAGGAAACAGGTAGGAGAATCTCCAGGATGCAGATGGCTAGCCCACCTGGTGTCCTCCCCCCCCCCAAAGGATGGAGATTATTCTGGATCCTTTGCTGTCGCATGAGGCTCAGGTGGCCTCAGTGGTCCACAGTGCCTTCCATCGGTGGCCCAGCTGTGCCCTCAACAGCCTAACTTCTGTTGTCTATGCCCTGGCAACCTCTACGTTAGGCTACTGCAATGCGTTATACGTAGGGCTGCCTCTGAAGACAGTTCAGAAACTTCAGCTAGTGCAGAACTGGACAGCCTGGTTGCTCACCGGGGCAAGACGGTGGGAGCATATTACATCGATCCTGGTCCGACTGCACTAGCTGCCAATTCAAAGTCCTGGTTTGGACGTAGAAAGTCTTAAATGGCTCAGGACAGCAATACCTCAAGGACCGCCTCTTCCATATGAACCAAGCCGGACCCTGAGATCATCCTGTGAGGCCCTTCTTTGTGTAATGTCTTCAAGGAAGGTCCAGAGGGCAGCAACACAAGAAAGGGCTTTTTCTGCAGTGGCTTCCCATTTGTGGGATGCTCTCCCCAGGGACGTTCAGCTGGTGCCTTCATTATACACCAGGCAAAAACATTCCTTTTTAACCAGGCCTTTAACACCCTTTGAAATGTGTTGTGGGAGGGGGGATTTGGGGTTTGTTTTTGTTCCTGTTTTTATTGTGTATTTTGTGTTTTTATATGATAATTTTATGTTGTGAACTGCTCTGAGATCTACAGATGAAGGGAGGTATACAAATTGAATAAATAATAATAATACCTTGCAGGCAGCTCTGCAAGCTGCAACATCCTGTTCGCTGTTTGGTCCTTTCATGGTCAGTTCCTCGTTTGTGACTTTGAACGAATGAACCGTTTCCTGTAAAGATTTCCGCATCTGGAAGAGAAACGGTCCACAGACACTGTCACAAAGCCACAGGTGAGCCTTGCACCACACCAGGATAGTTGCAACCCTACAGAAGCAGCAGGAATGGGGGTGGGGGCTGAAGGGCCAGGCAGCCAGGTGCTCTGCTGCCCTCCCCTCACCCGCCAGCGGCCTTGCCTCTGTGCACCCCACCCTGGAGCCCAGGGTGGATAAAAAGCAATGATTTTTTTTTAAAAAGTAAAAAGCGTATTTTTTTATTTAAATCGGATTTTTTAAATTTAAATCGGACTTTTAAAATGAATTGCTTTTGGAGGAAAAATCTTTCTAAAGATAGTTTTCTACTTAAGTTACATTATAGTCCAAAGGCTATTCATCAGGAAATAAGCATTTGTTTTAAGTTTTTCATGTGTGCTAAAATTCAGTCTAAGTTTAAAAAAAAAATAAAAATGTTTAACCACATCAGTTAACAAACATAGCTACATATGCTATAATGTTATTGTTTTAGTTAACTAAATTGTTCAAATTGTTATTAAGGAAATGATTATTTTTCTCCTTCCAATAAAGTACAGCAGAAAAGTTTTCCAAATATAAACAGTTAACTTATTAAACCTCACAATAATTTCATAATTATGTCTATATATTTCTAATAGTATAACCAAATCAGTCATTTTTCATAGAATTGTAAAAACTACTCTGAAAATTTATTATTCCAAAAATGAAACCTTTATCTGGTTGTAAATATTAAGATTATACCAGCAAGAATTAGTCTTTCTGTAAAAAAAATGATTTAAATCAAGTCTTACTGACTAGTGATTTAATTTGATTTGATTTAAATCCAATCCACCCTGCTTGAACCCCACTCAAGCCAGATGGGCCCCTCCCAGGCCCTGCTCTGAACCAGATGCAAACTATGGAGAACGTGGGCAGCAGCATCCCTTTCAGAGTTCAAACTCATCCTGTCCATGCAGCCCATGGGGGAAGCAAACAGAACTTGCAGGAAGCACAAGCTGTGATGAGCTGGCATGACGGAACCTTAGCAATGGAGCAGCCTTTTAGGATGGCCACTGCTGCCTGTCTGGATTAATTCATCCGTGTCGTCTGTCCCTAGCATACAAACTACTGCTTCAAGCAAGAGGCAGCAGTCCAAAGAGCAAGAGCCACAAACCTTTTTGGAAGTGCTGTCCCAGGTCTGCAGAAAGTGATTCAGGAGCAGGCTGGGAAAACAAAGCAAAGGCATCAGCTTGAGGATCTCTGCAGAGTCTGGCCTGTTGCATGCACCTTCCCAAAGAGAGACACCCCACTGCTCTCCCTGCGAAACAGGGGAGGCTCCTCCGCTCCCAGGCGGACTTTGCGCAGTCTCACCTTGACTGTGGGAGGTGTTTGATGTACAGCTGCCTCCAGACATTGAAGCTGAGGGGGTCCAGGCGGAGGCCCTCGGCCAGGCAGGTGAGCAGCTGCACAGGACGAAAGCAGAATTGGTCCCAGGAGTCTAATGGCCAAACAGCAGCAGCCACAGGACCGAAGACTTCAAGAGAGCACGGCAGATTTATGACATTCCTGGTGCCCCTCTTATTGATCGCAGTTGGGGTCAGGAAGGGGTGCCTTTTCCTACAGCCTCCCCTCTTTCTGGAACTGGCTTCATGCCGCCTTTGGGGTGAGCTCTCCTTCCTATTCTGGCTCTCAGTGCTGCATTAGGAGGCCCAAAGAGATTCATCCCCATCTAATGGTTCCAGACAGAGAGAAAGGAGGCTACAGCTCAAAGCAGTGGGGTTGAGTGCCACAGTGTGTGTGTGTCTAAGATTTCTTTATTGTCATTGTTACAAGTACAATGAAATTGGAAAGCAAGTCTATCTGAAAGCATCATTTGGCTGCTGCACACCTGTCTCTGCAGCAGAGGGAGAGGGGAAGGCAGAGAGCCATTCATCCCTCACACCTGCACAGCACGCAAAATGCTCCAGCTTCCATCCCTGGCACCTTTGTCTGCCCAAGACACAGCCAGAGTCGGCAATGCACCTCCCTTGCACTGTCCTGGGCTCTGATTCAATGATACTGTGGCCCTGTTAAAAGCCGCTGTAGTCAACCGCATGGATGCTAATCAATTATATTTGAAAAAATTTGCACCTAAACAATAGCTATGATTCCGAAGCTAAAACATGTTTTCATTGTTTTTAGATCATTAATAGGACATTTAATTCCTCCAGAAGAAATGAAAAATTCAAGGTTGCCGCATTAGCTACAAACAAAACCAGTTTGCTTGCATTCCAGTCCCTCGGGGGCTGAGGGAGGGTCCTGCACCTTTCCAGTCTACCTGGATTCCGACCCACACTCCCTCCTATTCTTTTGGCAGTCAAGCAAGGGGGAGAGAAAGGGAGCTGGAGGAGAGAAGAGCCAGGAAAACCCTGGGGCTGAGCCTCCCCAGGAGGGCCCAGCAGGCATCCCCTTCTATTTCGTAGAGAGAGAGACACACCCAATTTGTCAGAAGAACTGCCGCCCATGGGTTTTGCACTGGAGAGAATTATGACACAAAATAGATCCTCTGACTCAACGAACCGGGGGCACCTTTTGATCCAGAGGTTTTAAACTGCTCAGTTGTTTCTCTAAATGTGGCAGCCCCACTAGATGCTCGAGAAAGCCCCCCCCCATCTGCCCCCCTCCTCACCTCTTTCTGCATATCAAGGGGGCAGCTGGGCAGGGCTCTGGAGAGAAAGGAAGGGAAGTAGGTGTGCAGGGTGGTCTCAGGCTTAGCCCCAAAGGCCAGGACTTTCAGGCGGGGATACAACTGGCGCAGCTGCTCCTGCAGGCTGGGGAGAAAGAACGTTTGCTGCATATGAACTGCTGTATTTTTACATGTGCACACATACCGGTAGTTCTGCCTGGATTTTATATAAATAGTTGTATCTGTTAATACTGTCCTAAACTATACAGTGAATACATTTGCATCCTCTGGAAGAAATGCACAGCTTGTACAGTTACTGTTGGGGGCCTGAGTTCAACATTTTATTTTAAATTTGGCTTGAAACAGTTCAGTAACCTGTTGTGTAAACTAGAAGTGTCAATTTGAAAGCTATTAAAATATCAAAATTGAACTCTAACCATAACACCAGTTGAATTCTATGCTAACAGCAGGGTTTTTAAAATGCTGCCTAAACTACCAAGGGTGGAGCAGAAAGTTAGAAAAGGAAACTTGCTCAGATGTGAGGCAGCCTGCAGAAAGGCTGTTCTGTATCTCTGTTATTTACTTCATGTATGAATTGCTTCCTAGGAAACATCTCAAAGCAATTGAAAAACAATTTCAAGTAAAAATAAATAAATAAATGCCCAGGAGGGAAGGAGGTGCCCTTCTGCTGCGGGGGGGGGGGGGCTCCACCGAAGTTTTGGTGCAAACAAAGACACTCCAAAGTAGGCACGACACCCCCCTCAGTCTCCCCAGTAATGGGGCGGGGCTCTAACTCTTCCCATACACGCACTGTGAGCCAGTCTCCCTTTAGGTGTCATACCTGGGGGATAGAGAGTTGTTGGGCATGAAGGCAAAGTCCATGAGAGGGAAGAAGTCTTTGGGTCCTATCATACCAAAGCCTTTGGTCAAGTTGGGATGCATCCTGCCAAGGAAAAAGCAATGCCTGTCAGCTGGGGAAAGCCACTCCCACTTCATTACAAACTCCGCCTCCGCTCCCCGTGCCGGAACAAGGGCCTCCACAGGCCTACCTCAAAGGGCTATACTGCAGGAAAACCAGACCTGCCCTGTTTGTGCCCACCATCCCTGGCTGGCTTCCTCTGTTGAACCCAGGAGCCTCCCAGGCTGCTCCTTCCGGAGGAGTGCAACCGCGTCCAGGGCAGGCCGCCTCCTGGACATGAGAACCCAGGGCATGCAACACAGCTGCCTTGGGGGATTCAGCTTCAGTTTATTGGCCCACACCCAACCCATGCTGTCCAGGTTCTCTTATCGGTTGTTCAATAGAAATCCCCAAGCCATTTGTCTTTAAGTCTTTTTATCCAATGCCAAGCTATTTACAGTGCAGAGCTCAGTCTTATCATGTCTGCTCACTCACTAGCAGAATCCGGAAGTGCCTCCCTCCTGTTTTGGCGCCAACACCAAAGTCTCGGCATCCTAAATTGCCGCCTTCTCCTCCTACGTGATATATGCGCCGGAACTGACGCTTCCCCCTCCGAGCGAGTCTGCTGGGTGGTGCCAGGCCTCCCACTAACTCCTTGGAGACCTGGCACTCCCTGGCTCCCAGCCACTAACTGCTCCTCCCCCGAGACAGGACTGACAGGACTGCCAGATTCACTCGAAGATGAATCTGTTGTTAACACAGGTTGCGGCTCTCTATAAACGCTCAGAGCTGGACTGGCAGGGGCAGGCAGATCCCTGACACATGTGAACCTCCAAGCACTGGTCTGACTCCTTAACTGCCTCTCCTGATTCTGATGGAACAGAGAGAGAGAGCTGAGTGTTATCTGCATATTGAGGACACTTTGCTCCAAATCTCCCAGAGGCTTCAGAGAGATGTTGAATAGCATGGGGGGGGGGCAACTTGGAACCCTGCTGAATAAACAAACAAACAAGGACATCGCAACTCACAGCAGCAGCCGATCCAGGTAGGCAATGGCGTACGGGGAGAGAGATTTGATTCCCAGAACAGGGAACATAATGCCGAGCCACACTGTGGAGAAAAGAGTTGGGAGAGCAACAGCATTACATTTCTGCCCTTGCCTTCGTTCTAGGATGGAACTCAGGACAGTACACAAGGGGCTGCTGAGCTTCAGAAAGGCAGCTGCTCCATGTGCCTTCAGGCCATGCAACATGCTCTTGAGCCACACCACCAGAGGGTCTGGAGCAGGGCGAAAAGAGGTCATCACCGTTCAATGGGCTGGAGCAGCTCCTTCTAGCTCCTGATCAGCCCTTCCCCCCCCCCCAATATCATTTTTATTAAGTCTCCAAAAATATTCCAAAGTGTTTATCATCATATACATTTTAAAAAAAACCCAAAGTTGCTGCCGTCCTCACCTTTAAGTCCTTCTGTAAGATCAGTAAATCCAGCTTGACCCAAGGCCCACATGATCGTGAGACATTTGGCCGGACGGCTTTGATGGGAGCTCAGCAGCTCAAGATACTGAAGTAGAAAAGGGAAAGACTGCAGGATTAAAGCACAACTCTCGGCACAGAGCCCAGTGGAAAGGGTGCCAAAGCAACAACGCTCTCTTGCAAGCAGCTGGAGCCCTCTAGCACAGAACATCAGCTCCTGACTTCTCTGCGATATGAGATGTGAGGGACTGAAGCTGGGAGTCGCGGAGGGAGGGGCCCTGTTTCATGTTCCGCAGATGACAGCTTTCACTTTTACTACCTGTCTCAGTAAAATATAGCAGGAACTTTGGGAAACACTGGTACCTTGGAGAGGGACAGAGGGCTGCCTCTCCAGGCTGGACGGGGCAACTGCAGCTACCCACCTTGCTCAAGTTCATGGTGGCAACTTTAGGCCTGTCCATCAGCATGGCCTGAATGCAGATCCTGTAGCCATGCAGGGAGTCCCCTGAAAGACAAGGATGGCGAGGAAGACTGTGAGGGTGTTTCAGCCTGGGGCCCAGAGCCCTTGCGCACTGCAGGCTCCTGGCAAATCTATGCGGCTGCTGTGGGATCAGAGCGGGAGGAGAGGAACAGGGGCACACCTGGGCATGTGTGTCCCCCTGGTGTCCCGCTTTACTCAATACAATATAGAGTGGCAGAAGCAACAGCTTTAGAGCCCAGAGTCCTTGCTGTGGCCCCCAATCCTCTCTTGAAGCCCCCTATAAGAACACAGCCAGCACCATGCTTGTTCACTGATGTAGCCGAACCCTCGTTCCTTCACTGATCCCACCCCTCGTCCTCCCTTTCCCCTTGCTCTGATTTTCATTTGCTGCCTCTCATCCAACTCCTGGCTGCTCTTGCTGGCCCACGGAACTGCAGGGCTGGGACCTCACAAGTCATCTAGTCCAACCCCCTACAATGTAGGTATCGCAGCTGGCACCTCTTTCCCCTTGGGGTCCCCTCAGGTCTCCACCCCACACGCCTCTGCCCTGCTGCTCCCCATCTTTCCATACCTCACCACAAAAGTCACAGCTTCACCAGAGGCTTTTCACCTCCTTGCTGCACCCTTTAGGATAACAGCATTAAGAAGTAGGTGGATGTGAAATCAGGTTTGTTCACAACCTCAGTGGGCAGCCCTGGTCACTTTTAGTGCCACTTCCAGCACATAAACTGCCTTGAGCTACATGCAGCACCCACCAGGGCCCTGCATACAAATACAGTGGTACCTCTAGTTGCGGACACGATCCGTTCCGGGGTGCCATTCACACCCCGAAAAGTCTGAAACTAGAACGAAGCTTCTGCGCAAGCACGATAGAGTGCTTCTGCACATGTGCGAAGCACACAGAACATTTCTGCGCATGCGCGAAGCATGCAGAACACTTCTACGCGTGTGGCGAAACCCAGAAGTATACACTTCCTGGTTTGCTGCGCTCACAACCCGAAAAGCCGCAACGTGAAGCAAACGCAACAAGAGATATGACTGTAGTTTGGCTCAACTGCTCTCTGCCCTCAAGGGAGCATGTGTGGCAGAACCTTTGACCCAACGGCTGGTTTACTGGGCTGCACTTCACACTCACCAGGAGTCTTGTCCAGCTCTTGCAACATTGTGTAAATGCAGTGGTCAAAGAAAAGCTCCAGGACACCCGCTGATTTGGACAGCAAGGACTTGATGGTGCTCCTCAGCTCTTTGTTCACAAGGCAGTAGGGATAGTCTGCAGCCAAAAGGAAGGGGGCAGTGTGAAGGAAGGGCTAGCGTTCGTTAGCCCTCACTGCTGCAACAACTTCTCCATAAGCAAAGCACAGGTGGGAAGCCACATCCCTGAACAGCAGAGCAGCCCAAACTGCAGCTTGAGCAGACTCTCGGGGAGCCCCAGTTCAGAATTCTACCTTGGCAACACAAGGATGAAGTGGAGAGAAATGGGCAGAGGTGACTGGCCTGCCCTCCGAGAACCAAACAAGGCACAGCTGCTTCTTCACCAGCGCAATGCCGGAAGCCAAGGTGGGAGGCCAGTGCTGAAGCCACCCTGCCAGAGCTCTCAAGTCAACCACAATTCAAAGATTGGTGACTCTGTCAAGGGCTCCTGGGTTTTGGAGCAGAGGTGCATTCTGATCAGGAGGAAGAGTATAAGAGCTCTTAGAATGAAAAGGAAATAAGCGACCACCAAAGTCTGCAAGACCCCAGCGCAGGATGCCGCCCAACTGCCAAAGCCAGCCTCTTCTCATTAACTCCCAACATCCACGTCCCTGTGGAGTCGGGAAGAGCACCTTTGGATCTTCTGGCCTCTGCCCTGCTACCAAACGCCCCTGGGAAACGCTGAAGGCAAAGGCGGCATTGTGAAGCCACGCCAGGAGCATTCGGCACCTGACACCCTTCCCAAGCCGAAGCAGCAGACTCTGCCCATAACACCCTTGCTTGGCTTCCAGCTACTTGGCCTATTGGCAGGAAAGAGAGGAGCTGCTTTTCACCCTCCCTTGGGTCAGAAAAGGTCCAGAAAGGCATTCCGAGCAGAAACTGAACATGCCGTGGTTATGAGACTTGCTTCTCTAAGCACAAGCTCAGAGGGAATGGCTGGGAGGAGACCTCGCCTCTCTCTCCTGGGCTTTTCCCTGCCCAGGCCAAACCAGGCAGCAGAGCCCACATTCCTCATCCAGGAGGCACAAAAAAGTCTGTGTGACAGAGTGTAGGAGACATCAGCAGCAACCCTGAGAATTTTATCTTCTTTTAAAAGAAGTTTCTATTTTCAGGTATATGAAGAATTGAGACTCTGCTTTAGAATTCCAGGGGTTACAACCCATACAACCCTCTCCTTGGCTGCAAAAACTCTGCCGCTGGTGTCACAGCTGCACAAAAAATGTCAGGTATTACTTTTGTTTCTGCAGTCCTCCAAAAACAGAGAACAACTTTCCAAATTCTGAAGATCAAGATTCCTAGCAAAACCATACAAATCCATGCAGCATTCAAATGCTGGCAATTTCCCACCCAATTTACAAGCTTGAGGATTTCTAACTGCAGAATTCAAAATCTTGCTGACAGGAGCGTACTCACATTTCTCCTGTGATCACTGAACTAGAAAGTCTGAATGTTGTGCAAGCAGCTGCCAAGGCCACAAATCAAGCCCACACCAGGCCAGGTGCTCTGGGTGTTCAAGCGAGCAAGATGGCCTCTCTCTCTCTCTCAAACACACACACAACTGATAGAAAGGCACTTACCATGAGGGTGCTGGCTGAGGGTGGGGTCGCTCTTTGGAGCTTGCAGCTTGTAGTTCAGATATCCAGCCAGGTCTTTGACCCACACAGAAGGATTCTCTGGGAACATGCTCAAGCTTTTGTCCAGCTCCTTCTGGAGTTCTGACAAATCAAGCTGGGGGTGGGGAAGAGTTAGCTGAGCTGATGCAAAGGGAAGACCCGCCACCCCCCACTTTAGCAGGGCACATTTGGGCTGTTTCTGGAACCGCTCTCTAAGTGAACCTATTCCACAAACGGAAGTGGCTGCCCCTCAGCCAAGGAGTCCCACCTCAACTCCCTTGGCCCCAAGGGAAAGAGGAAGCTGTCTTATCCTGTCTGTCCATCTGGCCCAGGACTGCCCACCCTCTTTGGCAGTCGCTCTCCAGGGTCTTGGGCAGAGAAAGATGTTTGACATCACAGAGCACCTCATCATTTAGCTTGAGGTGTCAGGGATTAAACTTTCAGCATGCAGGAGAAATGCTCCACTGCTGGTTCCTTCAAGGGTCAGTCAAATGACTGGACCCTGCCTCTCCTTTAGAGGTCATGACCCATCAGCCAAAGGCACTTTCTCCAGCATCCCATCCATGCGCCAAGTGGAGAACCCGTTAAATGTTCAGAAGGACTCTGTCAGCTGCTTGTCCCCTCCCCCAGGCAAGAGGGGAGAGGGAGGCAGTGAGTCCCTAGAGCACTGCTTCCTTCCTTCTGCAGCTTAAAGCTGGTCCCTAGACTACAGGAACAAGAGATGCATTTTCTGTACTTCACCTTCCAAATTCTAGGAAAAGACACAGGAAGGAGGCAACACATTTCCAGCTCATATATTAAGGAAGGCAATGTTTAGGACTCCCTCCTCCAAAATAAAAAAATACACGAGTTGCCTTTTTACTATTTACTCTGAATCAAAAGGCTGTGCATTAGGTAGACACCAGCATCTATGCTAAGGCTGGAAAAGGCACAGTCCCTTCATGGAAACGGTTCAAAGAACAGTCCTAGATACATGGGATGGGGAGGAGAGGAGATCTTTATGCACATATTGACAACTTGTAGTTTCTTTTACAGTTCCTTTCTCTAGCTAGGTGAAATATTCACCTCAGGGGGCAAACCCAGGGCCAGTATAGCAATTCTGGATACTTTAAGGAATGATGCCCTGCCTCCTCATCAAAAGAAACTCAAGGCAGCTGACACAAATCAAGACATTACAATATTTAAAACGATGGAGTGGGTGCCGCTGGAGAAGAAGCCCTGGCGTGGCCGGATGGATGGAGCGGAGAGCTCTGAGGCAGAGGAGGACGGGAGCATCTCTGCCTGCCTCGCCCTAGTCCAGACAAAGGCAAACTGGGCCCTCCAGCTGTTTTGGGACTACAATTCCCATCATCCCTGACCACTGGTCCTGCTAGATTGGGATCATGGGAGTTGTAGTCCCAAAACATCTGGAGGGCCGAGGTTGAGGAGCCTGCCCTAGGTTAAGGAAGGGGGCTGGGTGCCCATCGCCCACCCGGTGCAGCTTGTCCCGGGCAGGCAGCAGCGCCCGCAGATCCCCCACTCACCGCCTTGAGCGCGTCCTCCAGGCTGCGGAAGCGGCCCTGCTTGGGCGCCGGGTCCCCGCCGGGCGGAGCCTTCTTGCCCTTCCTGGACGGCGGCTGCCCCGGCGGAGGAGGCGGAACCTCATCTCTGCTCTGCTGCCGCCGCCGCCCAGACGCCGCCGCCGCCTTCTCCGGGCGCAGCTCCAGGAGGGTCTCCGGCGCGGCCGAGGGAGCTGCGGGCCCAGAGCACAGAAACCCGTCACAGGCCGCACGCGCAGCCGCCCCCGCCCCCCCCGCCCCGGGGTAGACTGCCGCGGGCCAGGGAGGCTCGACGACGCACTCACCGGCCGCCGCGGCCCCGCCCAGCGCCTTCCGCCCCGAAGGGCCTCCTCTGCCGCCTCCCGCGGCGCCCCTCCGGCCGGGCTTCCCCACCACCTCCCAGCGCCCCAGCGCCGCCGTCGCCGCCGCCGCCATCGCGCCCAACCGCCTCAGCCGCCTCACACCGAGCGGCCCGCGGAAGCAGCGGACGGCGCGCATGCGCGAGGGCGGGCGGAGGCGGGGCCGCGCGGCTCCCCGAGGCGCCGATTGGCCGCGCAGGAGCCCGCCTCGCGCCCGCACGCTCTGCCACGTCCCCTGCCGAGCCCGCCTCCTGCGCCCACGTGACGCCGCAGGCCTCCGGAGAGGGAGGGAGGGAGGGCCGGCCTGGCCCGGCCGCGGGGTTCCGCCCTTCACCACTAGGGGCGCTCTTTCTGCCGGCGTCTCTTTCCGTTTCCTTGCCTTCATGTAGCACCTGTTCTCCCCGCCAGGGGGCGCCCTGCTTCTCTTCCGCAACAACCCTGCGAGGTAGGCTAAGGCTGAGACACTGTGAGCGGGGCCGAGTGAGTTTCCTTTATTAGCAGCAGATATTCTGAGCGATAAAAGGAGGATATTCTTATATGCCACTACAGCAGCAATAATAATAATAATTATTATTTATATATATACACACACACATACCCCGCCCATCTGGCAAGAATGCTCATTGCTAGAAAATGACAGTAACGATTAGGAATAGAACAAGCCAAAAGTTCACTAAGGAATGGGAGTGTTATAAAAATTACCTAGAAAAACATTCTTCTCAAATAAAACCTTTATTATGCTTTGATTAATTTTTGCAAAAGACAAAACAGCTATTCTAAACGAACAAGTTAATACCAAGAAATGGAAAACAGTTAAAGAAGGCAGTTAAAGGAAGGTAAAAATGACTCAAATTGAGGTGGTAGATGCAAGTCAAATAATAATAATAATAATAATAATAATAATAATAATAATAATAATTTTATTATTTGTACCCCGCCCATCTGGCCGAGTTTCCCCAGCCACTCTGGGCGGCTTCCAGTCAAATATTAAAACAATACAGCCTTAAATATTAAAAACTTCCCTAAACAGGGCAGCCTTCAGATGTCTTTTAAAAATAGGATAGCTGCTTATTTCCTTGACATCTGCTGGAAGGGCGTTCCACAGGGCGGGCGCCACTACCGAGAAGGCCCTCTGTCTGGTTCCCTGTAACCTCACTTCTCGCAATGAGGGAACCGCCAGAAGGCCCTCGGCGCTGGATCTCAGTGTCCGGGCTGAACGGTGGGGGTGGAGACGCTCCTTCAGGTATACAGGACCGAGGCCGTTTAGGGCTTTAAAGGTCAGCACCAGCACTTTGAATTGTGCTCGGAAACGTACTGGGAGCCAATGTAGTTCTCTCAGGACCGGTGTTATGTGGTCCCGGCGGCCACTCCCAGTCACCAGTCTAGCTGCCGCATTCTGGATTAATTGCAGTTTCCGGGTCACCTTCAAAGGTAGCCCTACGTAATCAAAAGATTAGAATTTTTAAGGTCTGATAATTAAACACATTATGTGTGGGGTACGGGTGGTGGGAAAGATATTTAGTGGCTATGTAATTTTGTTTTCTCTTATGTATCTGTTTATTCTTAGGCTTAGTCTGGATTATGGTTGGAAAATGTATATGGATGTATGCAAACAAAACTGAATAAAAAAGAAATGCAAAAAAGTGGTTTTCTTCAGGATTTGAACCCGGGTCTCGACCAGGTCCTGGTCTGACACGTCAAAGCTGGCGCTATGCCACTGAGCGCTATGGGCACCTTGGTCACTTTCTCCCCCTCGGACTCCCTTCCTGCCAAGAAAGGCAGTTCAGGTACTGACCACTGCCCCTTCCATTGCAAAGAATGGTTCCTCGTCATCCTGGGGGGAAGTGACACCTGGGGAGCTGCAGGGTTCTGTCCTGGGCCCGTTGTTGTCCGGTGTCTTCATAGACGATTCCTTGGATGAAGGAATCGAGGAGATCCTCTTCAAATGTGCAGATGACTCAAAACTGGGAGGGGTAGCTAATGCCACAGAAGACAGAATCAGAATTCAGAATGACCTTAACAGAATGGCGAACTGGGCCCAAAGTAAAAAATGAATTTAAACAGGGACAAATGTCAGGTTCTGCACTTAGGCAGGAAGAACCAGATGCACAAATAGAGGTTGGGGGGACACCAGGCTTACTAGTAGTACACGTGAAAAGGATTGAGGGGTCTTGGTGGACCACAAGCTGAATATGAGTCCACAGTGTGATGCAGCAGCAAAAAAAACCCCAATGCTATTCTAGGCTGCATCCACAGAAATATACTGTCGAGATCAAGGGAAGTAATAGTCCCACTCTATTCTGCCTTGGTCAGACCCCCACCTAGGATTCTGTGTCCAATTCTGGGCACCACAATTTAAGAAGGATGTTGACAAGCTGGAAGGTGGGCAGAGGAAGACCAAGATGATCCAGGGTCTGGAAACCCAGCCTGATGAGGAACGGTTGAAGGAGCTGGGTATGTTTAGCCTGGAGAAGAGGAGACTGAGAGGAGATAGGAGAGCCATCTTCGAATATCTCAAAAGGTTGTCACATGGAAGATGGAGCAAGCTTGTTCTCTCCTGCTCTGGAGGGTAGGACTCAAACCAATAGATTCCAGTGACAAGGAAGGAGATCCCAGCTAAACATTAGTAGGAATTTTCTGGCAGGAAGAGCTGTGCGACATTGCAATGGACTCCCTCGGGAGGTGGTGTGCTCTCCTTCCTTGGAGGTTTTAAAGCAGATGTTGGATGACAGGGGGTTGGACTAGATGACCCTTGGGATCCCTTCCAACTCTTCAATTCTGTTAATTCATTCCACTCCTTCGCAATCTCCTTATCCTCCTTTAACACCAAACGCCTCCCTAGATGGTCTCCTGCTACAAAGTCATGTTGTTGTTGTTGTTCAGTCGTTCAGTCGTGTCCGACTCTTCGTGACCCCATGCACCAGAGCACGCCAGGCACGCCTATCCTTCACTGCCTCTCGCAGTTTGGCCAAACTCATGTTAGTAGCTTCGAGAACACTGTCCAACCATCTCGTCCTCTGCCGTCCCCTTCTCCTTGTGCCCTCCATCTTTCCCAACATCAGGGTCTTTTCTAGGGAGTCTTCTCTTCTCATGAGGTGGCCAAAGTACTGGAGCCTCAACTTCAGGATCTGTCCTTCTAGTGAGCACTCAGGGCTGATTTCTTTAAGAATGGATAGGTTTGATCTTCTTGCAGTCCATGGGACTCTCAAGAGTCTCCTCCAGCACCATAATTCAAAAGCATCCATTCTTCGGCGATCAGCCTTCTTTATGGTCCAGCTCTCACTTCCATACTTCACTACTGGGAAAACCATAGCTTTAACTATACGGACCTTTGTTGGCAAGGTGATGTCTTTGCTTTTTAAGATGCTGTCTAGGTTTGTCATTGCTTTTCTCCCAAAGTCATGGGAGAAGTCATGGCTTCCAGCAACTGGTATTCAGAATCATTGCTGCCTTTGACAGTAGAGGTGGAACAGTCCTCAGTCAGCAACCATTGATAGTTGTGTGTCCCCTACGTAGAGGGGGCGATAGCACCTGCCCAGTTTCACCCCCCACCCTGATTCCACCCCTTTGGGGATTTATAGCTTGTTGGACTCCAGCCTGCCCCTTCCCTGTCCTTCCTTGTCTCAAGAGATAACCATTTCCCTCTGGTTTACGGAGGGGTCACAGCTCAGTGAAAGCCTGGGAGAGGCCCCTGCCAGCCAGTGAAGGCAATATTGACGAAGTCAGCTTTCCGTGTGTCCCCCCCCCCTTCACCAGGTATCCCTTGTGACCTCTGTCTCTCTTGGCTCTCATTTAAAACCAAGCTTCTGCCCGGCCTCAGCTCCAGCCAGCCTTTCCCTGAAGGGTGATCTAGCTCTCTTCATCTTGTGCTCGTCTAGTGATTTGTGATGTATTTTGTAGAGGTTTTATGAATTTTATTGATTTTATGCTGTGCTATACTTTCTTAGTGTTCTGTTATGGGGAAAAACCAAATGGCCAAAGTATGTCGAGAAGGATTGTGAGAAAGCTAGTCGTGCACTGAGCAAGTCGGCCAAGAGAAATAAATGCTTCGTAAGCACCGGAGGCCATTAGCCGTGTTATGCTGCAGGCATTGTAATGCGAATAAACACCATTTAATTGATCTGCCGTCCCAGGCAACTGAACCGGGGTACCAATAATCATTTTGGTACTTTCCCTAACAATTGGCAATAAAGTTTTTTTCTTTTGCAAAATACATAAATATCCGTTCTGTGCAAGGACACCCTCCCCATCCCATTTCTACATCAGGACCATGCCTGATCCACTTGATCACCGTCCCAACTCACACAGCAGTAGCAGAACCTACTACGGCTGAGCAACAGGCTGGACGCCACATGGAGCTGAGGATTGGCCAACTAAGTTTCTCAGCCATTTGGCTCCCAAAACTCCACCCCCCCAGACCACTTGAAAATTGCCAAGAGCCTTGGTAAGCCATAGTTAATTTTTCTGCCTGTTGTACCCATTGCAATGTGTTGTGCTAGGTGCTGTATGGTTTTTTATTGTATTTTTGCAGACAGACCACAGAGCACCCAGACGAAGGTCTTGGACCACTGCTTTGGGAGCCCTGCTTCTAAGAAACAGGTGGGAAGGGACCAGGAGGAAGAGAGACCCTCTCTGTGATCAGCTTGAAAACCTGCATGGAACCCAACCCAAGAATACCCAGAGGGGCGTGCATTGACACAAACGGCAAGTGTGCGTTGACTCTTAAAGCACAGCTGGTCTTCCCCTTGAAAGCCCCCCCCCCG
Organism: Darevskia mixta; assembly: GCA_034641385.1. Classification (NCBI taxonomy): domain Eukaryota; kingdom Metazoa; phylum Chordata; class Lepidosauria; order Squamata; family Lacertidae; genus Darevskia; species Darevskia mixta. Next base: position 1,748,186 of record JAWWNH010000142.1, on the reverse strand, counting down.
GCTTCTATTCCACTAACATAGAGACCATCATCCCACTTCTCTAACTGGGTGCTTGTGGATTGCTACGGTTGTAATTCAGCTTGAGACCCAAAGAAGAGTCCTTTGGAATTCCTGTAATCCACTTTGACAGGCCTCACCTCGTTCAGCTGGTGTACTTTTTGCCTACAGGAACTTCTTGCGTCTTGGTTGGGCCTCCATGTTGGGCCAGCCATTTTGCCTCCTAGCCACAGAGGACATGTGGGGTGGGGCGGGGGGCGGTGGTCTTCATGGTTCCTGCTCTGGGCTCTGAAGCAGGGTCAGCCCTTGCAGAGCTGTGGAGACGTGGCCAGATGTAAGACCACAGATGGCCCCCCCCAAGGGCTGCCCCTGCCCACTGCAGTTGGGAGAAGCACTCTTGGATGAAAACGATAAGGAATGGGCATGAGATGCCTGGGTTGAACACTGGGAAAACTCAGCTAGCAGGGAGAGGAAGAACTGGACGCCCTTCGGGATTATCGGGAGGTTACAACGGACAGTCGGAGAGTTGGAAGTCACTTTTATTCATCTCTCTCTCTCTCTCTCTATTCCGTTATGGTTCTTATTCCTTTGCTCTTACCTATCACTTTCATTTTTCATTTTTCTATTTCTTCCTGTTATTTTATTACTTCCTTTTAATACTCTCAATGTACTTTGGTAAGAGTTGCATACAGATGAAGATGATGGAAAGCTGGTGAAAGACCTCATATGAGAGGCAGGGAAGGAGAGATTTCCGGGGGGGGGGGGAGGCTGGGGGAAGAAAGGGCTGCTCCCAGGTGAGAGCTGGGAGGGCACACCCGTCCCTGTGTGGGATAAAAGTTAGGATGTATCAGTGAGAGGGGACCTTATATTCTTCTAACTCCTTTTCTTCTTTCTCTTTTTTACTATTTTCTGTTTAGAAATTGTTTTGTTTGTTTCATTGTATTGTGAAAAGCCTTAATAAAACTTGGGATCTATAGGAAAGCAAATACTGCCCGCAGCCGCAAGAGTAACCATGGAAGGGATTAGCCCCACGCTCTTTGGACGGGCCCTTTTGCGGGTGTGTGTGTGTGTGTGTGTGTGTGTGTGGCCTGCAGACTGGAGCGCAGGCAGGACTCACGGCACAGAGGCAGCAGACAAGTTCTCGAACCACACAACTTTTATTTTAAATAAAACGCAACACAGATGCAGGCTTTGCACACCGGTGTCTGTGATCCAACAGGCAATGCAAAACGAGGAACAGGCCAAGGCAGAGTTTGTGTGGCAATCTTGTCAAAACAGCATGAACTAAAACCTTGGTGGGCCACAACTGGGGGGAGCGGGCAAAGGCCCGAGCCCCTCCCAATGGTGGGCGTCCCAAGGGCAAGAGGTGGAACTCAAACCAAAGAGATGTTTATGAGAAACAGATGGTTCTGGGGGGGGGGGAGCTCCCGTCCACCCTTCTCTTCCCAACTGCAAGGTTGCCATGTCCCCGGGTCACCCCCCCCCCATGAAGCTCCCGGAAGAGGAAGGCCGCCATCTATGAAGTTCTCCTGCCCTCAACCCACTTGATATGTCAGACAGAGCAGCTGGAAAAGCCACATTCTCAGCAGCCTCATTAAAATAACCCCAATAAATAAATATTCCAAGTCCAAGCCCTCCCCTCCTCCCACCCACCCCGCAAATTAGCAAGCCTCCAGTGCTGGGCTTGGCCCCCCCGGCTCGCACACCCCCACACTCCCCTGAGCCAGGATGGGGCGCCAGAGCTTGGCTCCGCACAAACACAACAGGCAAAGTGCAAGTGAAATCCAGTACGGAAAAATATACAAAGAATTTGTCTCTCAATATAATACAAGGGATCGGGAGCGCTCACACCCAAGACAACTGGAGAAATAATAAAATTATTCAATAAATAAGGAAGATGGGGTGGGATGGGAGCGGGGCGGGTGGGGCACCGGACCCAGCATCCTGCCCCACCGCAGGCCTATTTACAGCGCTGGTCTCCTCTCTCTAGTGACGTTTGTTTACCAGGCAGGCGTGGGCTTCCCACGGGGTCTGCGGGACGCACAGAAAGCACCGCGGGCCTCTCGGGTCGGTAGAAACCTGTTATAATGTGTGACTGTGCAGGACGAGGCTGTACAATGCAAAACCGTAAATGTCCATGGCCTGTGAGGAGTGTGGGGCGGTCGGTCATGGTGGGGCAGCGAGCAAGCGCACAAGGGCGGGGGCCCAGCTAGTATTCATCCTGGTCCTCCGGGTGCTGCTCGTCCAGCTCCTCGTCCTCTGGGGGGGCAAAGCCTTCCTGCAAGGACCGGGGGGAAGAAGAAGAGGAGTTTGGATTTGATATCCCGCTTTATCACTACCCGAAGGAGTCTCCAAGCGGCTACCATTCTCCTTTCCCTTCCTCTGTGAGGTGAGTGGGGCTGAGAGACTTCAGAGAAGTGGGACTAGCCCAAGGTCACCCAGCAGCTGCATGGGGAGGAGCGGAGACGCGAACCCGGTTCACCAGATTACGGGTCCACTGCTCTTAACCACTACACCACACTGGCTCTCAAGGGTGGGACACCTGCAGGGCCAAGCCGGCTCCCCCCACCCGCCAGGCTCCCATGCCAGGGCTGCTCCCACCTCCCTCCAAGAGCAGCAGCGGCCGCCCCCAGCTGGCACTGACCTCCGTGGCATACAGGATGCCGATGATGCCTGAGATGATGGGGCTGTTCTCGCTCTCGTGCTCCTGGCAGATCAGCTCAATGTCCCGCAGTTTGCTGAAGTAGAAGTCGCGCTCCTTCTCCAGCCCGTCCACCGTCAGCTTCAGGTCCACCAACTGTCCCCACCCCGGGGAGGGAGAGAACGGGCAAGGTGAGCCAGGGCAGGCAGCCCCTCCTGCCACAGCCGAGCGCGAGGCCAAGGGCAGGGCCTGCGCAGACCTTGCAGGGAGCTGGGAAGCTTCCCCAGACTGACACAGGTGGGTTTCAAAAAGTCCACACTTAATAATCATAAATATACCCCGCCCCCCATCTGGCTGGGTTTTTCCAGCCACTCTGGGCGGCTTACAGTGTAACTAAAAACATAAAACATCAAGTGTTAAAAGCCTCCCGATACAGGGCTGCCTTCAGATGTCTTCTAAAAGTTGTGTAGTTCTTTATCTCTTGACATCTGAAGGGAGGGCGCCACTGCCGAGAAGACCCTTTGCCTTTTGTCCCACAGGCCGGGCCTCAGCTAAGGGGGTGTCAACCCTGGTTGGGGGCTTCCCAGAAGAGGCGTCTGGTTGGCCAAAGTGAGAAGAGGATGCTGAACTAGATGGGCCATTGGCCTGATCCAGCAGCCTCTACTTAGGTTCTTCTCTCCCCACAATTTGTGTGTGTTTTGAAAAAACACTTAATTCTCCTTCAGAGCACCATGGTAGGTAGGTAAATAAAATAAAAAAAAATAAAAAAAAAATGATGATGATGATGTTTTATTATTTATAAACCCTGCCCACCTGGCTGGGTTGCCCCAGACACTCTGGGCGACTTCTAACACATCAAAACATAATAAAGTATCAACCACTGAAAAATTTCCCAGGCTGCCTTCAGATGTCTACTAAAAGTCGCATTGTTATTTATCTCGATATCTGATGGGAGGGCATTCCACAGGGAGGGCGCCACTGCCTGTTTCTTTCAGCCTCCCTCCCCACCTCTCTTTGCGCCAGTGATCCCTGTGGGATCCTTCCAGTAGCATCTTGGAGATCAACTAAGTTTGTTCTTGGTATGAGCTTTCGTGTGCGTGTGTATCTGAAGAAGTGTGCATGCACACGAAAGCTCATACCAAGAACAAACTTAGTTGGTCTCCAAGGTGCTACTGGAAGGAATTTTTTTATTTTGTTTCGACTATGGCAGACCAACACGGCTACCTGCCTGTAACTAGAACCTGAGGGATCCTGGCTCACTTGCCAGAGGCCTCTTTGCTCTCCCGGCATCTATCGGTGTCTCACAGCTGGGAGGATGCGCCTCCCGCCAGAGCCCCCAATTCTGCACCCCTCCTGCCTCGACACTCTCCCCCTGCCTTAAAGCAGCACTCTGGAGGCGGCTTGCTTTTGCTTGCCCCGGGGCCCCAAGAGCCCCGGGGCCAAACGGAGAGGGCGGCTGCTTGGCCCCTTTCCCAGCGGCTGGAAGGAAGAGGCAGGCGCTGCTGAGTCCAGCTCAGGACTTATTTTACGGCTGCCACAACAGCCATGGGGCTGCTTCAGGGCATCACAGGCCTGACCCACGTGGCTGGACGTTCCCTTGACTTGCTCTGGTGGGTTACTGGTGGGCAGTCCTTGACGTGCTTTGGATTGACAGCAACAGTGCCTCCCCCCTCCCCCCCCCCAATATCCAAGTCAGGAAAAGGAGCCTCTGCGAAGCTCCACGCCCTTCTGCCCCATACCTGCCCCCATACCTGCTGGTTAAGCTCCAGGATCTGGGCATCTGCTTCACTGCCCCCATTCCGGGCCAAGGGAGGGTTTTTCCGTACAATATTGCTGGGAGCGATGTTCAGCCGGGCCGGATTCTGCAAGTTCTTGGGGCCTGTGGGGGAGGTTCGCTGTGGGACTGTGCAAAGAAGCCAGAGAGAGAGAGAGAGAAAGAGAAATGGAAGTTACTCAGGAGTCTCCTGGCAATCAGCCCCGTCCGCTTCCGCCAGGGCCTGTGCCTGAGTGAGGCCTGCAAAGAGGACTGTGTGCAGGTGGAATGGACAGGGGGAGAGAAGGAAGGAAGGAAGGGAGAGATGGCCACTTAGGGTGCAGAGTGTGGGTGGAGGGACTGGCTGAAATCCAGATCCCATGGGTGCTCTGCACCACTGCAGAAAGAGACAGCTGGGCGGGGGGCCTGGCTCTGAGTCCCCCTTCCTTCTGCCTCCCTGGGAGTCAAGGACAAATAATTCCCCCCCCCCTGCGCGCAGAGTGGCTTTCCCTCCCGCCATCACAGGGCAGCAGCGCCAAGCTCCACACATGCAAGGAAGGGAGCCGTGCCCCCAGCCAGCCCCCCAGCCGTCCCAGAGGGTGTTGCTGCCACCGCAGAGCAAAGCAAGCGAGCCCCGCTAGGGAGAGCCATGCAGGGCGGCCCTGGGGACCCCCTCCTCTTTCTGGACTCATCAGGTCAGTGCTGGAGCTGGCCCTGGGGCCTGCGATTCACCCTCTGGGGAACAAGCTGCACCCCTTCAAGCGGAAGCTCCAGCAGGAAGGAAGCCAACCCTCTGCCACCCTCTGGGCTCCACGGCCTGCTCACCCAGAGTTTCTGTGTGTGCGTTCCATATTGTGACTTAGGTATCCCCTCCCTGGCTCAGGGGAGCAGGGGCGCCTCTTTTATCACCCCTCACCAGGGTCCCTTCGTCCGGAAAAGGCCAGGGGGAGACCAGGCCCTGGATAGGGGGGCATCTCCACTAACAGGCCTTGAAAGGTGGAGAGGAAGCGGTGCTGCCCCCCAGGTTCCAATCCCCCCTAAAAAGCTGTGGGGTTCCCTGAGCACCCTTGGGCACACAACCCTCTTCCAGCCTCCCTGGAAGCAGGGAAGGGAAACAAGGGAGGGGCGAGGACTGAGGAGCCCCCAGACCCAGCCAGCTCTGAGCCTACGAGGGCAGGGCGTCAAGTGCCTGAGCCCAGGGGCAGCCACCACCCTCAACCCTGCCTCCTCTGTAAAATGGGCCTGTGTGGCTCACTCCAAAGGGAGAACAGGAAGGGCTGTGCTCTGCAAGAGCAGCTCTGAGCAGGCCAGGCCCGGGCACCACACCCCTCACCCCCAGAGGCAAAGGCGGCTCTGAACTTCTTCCGAGAAGAGCAGCCAGATTCCACAGACAGCCCTGAGCCTGTGCGAGACAGGTTCCAGCATGCGATGCAGCCAGGCCCCGTTCGCTTAAGCACAGCGGCAAACTGAGAGGGGTCGTTTCCTCGGGAGGAAGCACGCTGAGCCCTGCTGGCACGGCTGGCCAACAGGGCAACGTGGCCCCCAGAGGCTAATGCAGTGTTAGCCTCTCCTCCTACAAGAAAGAAGATTCCACTTAAACATTAGGAAGAACTTCCTGACAGTAAGAGCTGTTCGACAGTGGAATTTGCTGCCAAGGAGTGTGGTGGAGTCTCCTTCTTTGGAGGTCTTTAAGCAGAGGCTTGACAGCCACCTGTCAGGAATGCTCTGATGGTGTTTCCTGCTTGGCAGGGGGTTGGACTGGATGGCCCTTGGGGTCTCTTCCAACTCTATGATTCTATGAACAGAAGAGGAGAGTCCTGGCTACAGGGAGAAGCAATGCCACTCTTCTGGGATGCCAGCTTTTAAGAATGGCGTTGGCAAAATGCAGCACGTCTGCGGGAGGGTAGCCAAGACTGCGGAGAGGTCTGGAGACCCCGTCTTATGAGAAATGGTTGCAGCTCACTCTCTTTAATAAATCAGTGCACACTAGTTAGGTTCATATCGTGGACTTTTGCGAGCAGAAAACCCCTTTGCCAGAACAGTGCCTGGTGGCTACATGTCACAGGCCTGAAGCAGGGACAAGGTTCTGGATCACGCTCTTTTCTAAGGTGAGGGAGTGGCCACCTGGAATCTGAGTTGGTTGGATCTGGAATGCCCAGAGGACTTGTCTCTGCTGTGGGACCCTGTTTGCTCCTCTCTCTCCCTTGCTCCCCCTCCTTTCAGACCCGCCTCTGGTTCAATCCTGGGCAGGGCTGGGGACGGGCTCCCTGCCTGGAATTCCTCCCAGCACAGACCAGTGGGTCTGACTTCCTGGGTCCCTAGGCTGCACAGCAGGATCCTGCCTCCCATGCCAAGGGAGGTGGGCTCTCCTTCCGCCCTCCCCCCGGTGCCCCAGGAGTTGCAAAGCTGGATGCCGGGGTGCCACGGTCATGCTGGAGGCCGGATCCTGGGGTGCCCGCTGGCTCTAGCGACATTACCTGCAGTGCCAATGGGTTTCTTGAGTTTGTTGAAGATCTGATCACCTGGGTTTGGAGAAGGCGCCACCTCCTGGCCTTGCCTCGCCAGCAGCGGGTTGTACTCCTTCCCATCGTAGTTGGCGTCAAAGAATTTCTTAAACCACTGAATGAACTCAAAGTTGTCCTGGAACTTCCCCTTCACCAACCTCTCCACTGAGATGATCTGCAACAAGTCCAGAAGAGAGGGAAGGAGGTCCTTAAGAGATACCTGGTCACGCTTAATGACAACAAACATTGTTGGTCAAACCCATGGCCTTTATTCACACGGATGAAAAGCCCACATGCAAGCCGAGGGTGCCCAGCCAGGGCTGCCGGCTGGAGCCAGAGGCTTCCCGTACACCTCTGCCTCTTTGCGCTGACCTGCCTCTGACTCCAGCCCTGACACCCAGCTCCAGGGCCACACCAGTGGGAGCCCAAGGCAAGCCCCCTCCCACGCCTCCTGCCTTCCGGAGACCCGCTGTAAGGACCCTGGGATGTCTCCTCGAGAGTAAACAGCCAGACCACGTTGTCTGCTAAACTAATTGTCTTTATTTACAAATGTACACATCAGAGCTCCTAAGATTCATGACCGCTTGAGTCGGTCGCAGATTCAGGGAGTGGCATTTCACGACTCCACCCCCAGCATAGAAGTTTGGGGAACCCGAATCGCCTCCTCTTCTCCTTCCACTTTGTACCCCTGCCCACCTGCGGTCTGGCACTGGGCTGATCCGTCAGGCTCTCAGCCCCTCCCCTCGGTGTTGCCAGGTCTCTGTTAGCATCTTCAACCTCCTGCACCGCAATGTCTGCCTGCAGTTCCCCTTCCCTGCCACTGCTGCTTTCCTGGCTCTCCTGGGAACTGCTCTCTGACATGACTTCTTTCCCTCTCCATCCACCTCTCCCCTCCCCCCCCTGTCAGCTGAGCTCTGGGCGAGGGCAGGTCCCTGACACCCACCTTGTCCACGCCCATTTTCTTGAAGGCAGCCTGCAGCACCTTGAAGTTGTGGATAAACTCGTGCTCCAGCTTGGCCTGAAACTTCACCTTCCTCAGGTGGATGCAGCCCGGGAACAGCATGTCCATGAACTGGCAGTAGGCAGCCCCTGCCAAGGGAAAGGGCACAGAAATGGGCTTCCACGCAGCCTCACACCTCTGGCCCCCAGCACAGCAGTCAAGGTCCCTTCTTCCCCCTACACCCCACCACCCCATCGCCGCCCCTTCTGCCCCCCCCCCCCGCCCAGTACCTGAGCACAGCTGCTCGATCTTGGTGTAGTTGAGCTGCAGGGAGTCATTGACCCACGCAAGCATGTCATGGCGACTCAGGTTCTCGCTCGTCACAGAAGTGGAATATACATTGACGGCCATGCCCCAACTGCAGGAAGAAGGGAGCCAGGGGTTATTCACCAGGGAGCAGTTCCAAGCCCTGCCCCAAAGGCGAGGCCTCGGGTGCCCAGGACTGAGCCCAAGACCTCAGCGCACCAAACACACGTTCCGCCATGAAGCCTCAGCCCCTGTTGCTCTACAGCAAGGGCGCCAAACCTGGTTGGCCTAGCAGGCCAAATCCTCATCTCCGCCCCCTGCAGAAACCAAGTTTGAAAGGTGGCCAGGACCCACCTCCATCCGTCACCTGATGTCATAATGATGTCAGGTGATTGCAGAGATGGGCGGGCGGTGGTGGACCCATAAGAGGGAGGAGGGACCAAGCGGGACTGAACTCCAGCCAGCCAGCCAGGTCTCTCTCCCTGCCCCACACCTGATGCCACAAGCAATGTCAGGTGTGGTTTGGGGAAAGTGCCACTGAAGGGGAAGGCTTGGTGGGCCAAATCTGGCCCAGAGGCAGGAGGTGTCCCCCCCACCTTTGCAGAACAAATCACATTGGGGGTTTCGGAGAGGCCTGACTAAAGCCCACCCCAAGGCGAAACAGACAGGGTTCACTTCCATTCCACTCAAACAGCCTCATTCTGGCACCAGAGAAAATGGGGTGGAGGAGCAGAAAAAGAAACTGATTCAGAAGCATCACCATAGCTGCTGCACCCCACAGCTCCCAGACAGGTGGGGTGGAAGGGCATTACCAAAGCTCCTCCCCCACCCCAGCAGGAGGCTCCCTGGCCCCACCTGCACGCAGCCCCTCCCCTCCGGTGTGTCCAAGGGGCTCCATGGTGGCTGAGCCTGCACTTCACCCAGGCAAAGGCCAAAGGCTTCCCCTGACCAGGACACTTCCCCCCCCCCCCAGGGCTGAGTCAGACTTCAGTTTCCCCCAGCAGCATCTTTTCAAAGGGGCAGGGAGAAGATGCCAAAAACTTCGCAGCAGTTGAGCACAAAGGCACGAAAGGAGGATGGAAGCCTGCAAAGGCAGCAGGTGTTGCCCCTAAGTGCAGGGGCCCCAGAGCAAGCTGTGCATGCCAGACTCGCCCTTGGCCCTCTGTGCCTTTTGCAAAGGAAGCGGCTTCTGCAGAGCAGCAAATGGGAGGCCCCGCTTTGCTCTTCTGCTGCAGGCATCCACTGCGCCACCAGAGGGCATCACACTGGCCATTGCACATGGGGGGGACAGGCAAGGAGGAGAGGAATGGGCACATGTGAGGGGTCCCCTTTCACCTGGACAGATGTCTGGGCCAGCGCCAGCACCAGCCCCACTGGTTCAAGGAGGGCTGCCCCAGGAAGGGGGCTGGCAAACTCCCAGGCATGTCATAAAGCCCCACCTCCCGCCTCCTCAGCCAATCAGGAGGCAGGGCTGACACCACCTCTAGGCACACAGGGGAATCACAGGGAGAAAGTGGGCCTCCCCTCATCCCCTCTGCCCAAAGCAGAGAGAGCACAGGCAGAGCAGCCCGCCTCTGGGGCCAGGCGGGACAAAGAGCTGGAGCCCCACACGTTCCCCCTCCAAGCCAGGAGGGCGCCTGGACAGGGTCACCAAGCCAGGGACTCTGTCCCCAGGATCCCTCCGAGGAGGAGAATAACGGATCTGATGCAAGAGGTGGGGGCACTGCTCAGGACCACCTCCCTCTGCCAGGAAAGGGAACTGCATTTCAGGAGAAGCACTGCCAGGCAGAAAGCTCTCCCAGGGACCTGCTTGGCTTCAGGGCTGTTTCCCTGAGGGGAGCTGGCAGGGACAATAATGCCTATGGGGCAGATGGATGGACTGGGGAGAACCTCAGAAGAGCTGGGCGGCTGCGGGATCACCCCAAAGGCTCACCTGGTCCAGCCTCCCGTTTCCCCTAAGGCACAAGGACAAAAGCCCCAAGAGACATATCCCCAAAAGGAAAGGCTCCAGTGCCGAAATCTGGTGGGTCTGGTGCCAACCCTCCATGCCCCAAGGAAAGCCCCTCTGCTGCCAGAAGCTGCAAGGAGAGCAAGCAGAAGCCAATAAGCCAAACGACCCCCCCCCACTGACACCCCCAGGGCACCATCCCCAGAGAAGCCCCACTGGGCTGGAGAGAGGGACCTGTGGGTCAGCTCAGCCCAACTCCATTGCTTTGGCTCATGGAAGGAGCACCCCTGGGTGCTGCATCCTCACCCAGGACTGGCACCACCCTCTTCATCGATTTGGTCAATAAGGGGAGGGAAAGGGCATGGCTGGCCTGGACTGGTGCTTGGCCAGAGGAGTTCTGCTGACCTCCGCCTTGCAAAGCACAGCAGGAAGGGGCTCCCTCGCAACCTCCCGCCCCCCCCCCCAAGTTTCATTTAACAGCTGATAAGCCGCTTAAGGGCTGCTGGCTCCTCCCCTCCTAATCCCGCCCAAGAAAGCAGGCATGGCCTGGCGGAAGAAAGGCTGGCTTGATTCCCGGGGCTGCATCCCCTCTGCCATTTCCAGAGGCTCCTTTCATTCTGGGTCCCGATCCACAAATTCCACCCCAGAGTCAGAGGCTGTTAACAGAGCTACAGGACAGGCGGGTGGGTGCCCACTAGCTTGGTAAGCAAGAACGTGGGCTTGACCGGTTGAGACGTTGCGCGCATCACAAAGTTGGGTCACGTTCCGAGATACAGGACAGAGCCTGATTTCCCAGGGAAGCTCCTTGCACCGTCCAACGCCTTCTCCAAGCTTTTTATGTCTTAAAAGCTGCCCAGGTAAATTGGCTTATCCCTTGACCTCCCTGCAGGCCTGCTAAATCTGGGCATCAGGCCTTTGTGCGTGGGGAGCCTCTGGCCAAGGTGGCACCACGCTGCCTCTGGGAGCGGCAGGAAATCAGAGGGAATGCTGAGAAAAACACCTTCCTTTCGAGAACAGGTATTTGAAGAAATAAGGGCCCTAGAAGGAACCCCCTTGGCTGAGGAGATCCCTCCCTCTCCCCGCCCCCCCCCTTGCCGGCACGTTTGTTTTACATTTTATTCTATTACACAGTGCTAGTCCTAATTGGGGGAGGGGGTAAAAGCAGCGTTCGAAACTCCAACTGGTCTAGGTGTGTTTTGCAACAGGGAATTTCATTAATGCGAGCAGTTTCTGAGCTCTGGGCACAGTACTGCGCCTAAGATTTAAGATTAAAACTGCCACTGCTGGAAGGAAAGGAGGGCCTTTTTCTGCCTCCCCACTGGAGAAGGGACCCTCAAAAGAATATTAGGGGGTTGGGCAGGGAAGTATGGCTTTGTTTTTTGCAGTCTTCAGATGAGGACTAGACCATGTGAAAAATGAACATAACATTTTAGCTGCAGTTCGTTCATTTTCAGCTTTGTGTTCTTGTTATAATAAAAATATTAGGTGCCCTTTAGCTCCTAGCTTTTCTATCTCAGTTTCTAAACCTGGGTAAAAGTGTTATACAGAACAGACTCCCCAATGTCCTAGGCAAAAATGGAAAGCAACCCCCCCCCACCAAAAGCAGGCAGAGCAACACCCGCAAGGCAGGCTGAAGGGGCTGCATCACCTGCAACTGCCACAAGGATGGGATCTTCCTGTCATCTCCCAATCCGGGAAAGGACCTCTGAAAACCTCCTGCAGGTCTGGTGACCTACCCACCATAAACCCTTTGCCCACCCAGGAGTACCAGTGCCCCCCTCCCAGGACTGTCCGGTCTAGGCTGATTCCAGAGGCCTCAGCACAGCAACACGGAGCTCAGCAGGGATAGTTCCATCAGCAGAGCACAAGACGCTTAATCTCATGGTTGCAGGTTTGAGTCCCACATTGGGCAAAAGATTCCAGCATTGCAGGGGGTTGGACTAGATGACCCTCATGGTCCCTTCCAACTCAACAGTTCTATGATTCTGTGATTCTATGACTTGGTAACAGAAGCCCCAGGCCCATCTTGCTGCTGGCTCTTTAAAGTCCGCCCCTCTGCACCCACCAAAGTCAGGAACTGGGGGGCAGCTTGGCTGAACAGATCAGATTAAGGGGCTAAATCTGCTTTCACTTTTGCCGGCAAGAGATTGAGTGCTTAATGCACGGCCAACAATGAAAGTCAGGATTAGGAGAGTGAGGAGGAAGGGGGGCATCTGTCAGGAACCTCCTGCAGCCGCCCCACTGCCCCATGGAGCACAGTCTCCCCAGTGTTTTGGGGTGGAGCGATCCTGGCCTCCTTTCCAGAACTGCCTCCCCCTCTTCCCACAGAGCCCCACGGTGCAGACTCTGATTCGGCTGAGCCATTTTCTTCGGATCCTGGGACACGCCGCCTCCTGGCCACAGGGCGGACGGACAAACTAGGCCATCAGCCAATCTGCAAGGGATGCCGGCATACATATGGCGGGACTTTGGGTGCCATTTGCCAGATGGGAGGGCTCCTCACCCGCCTGGAGGGGGGATTAGAAAAACAGATTGTGATGCAGGGCAAGGCAGGGGGAACCTCTGCCTCACCAGGACCACTTCTGAGTGGGGCCAGGAGAATGACCCTCACTAGCAAGAGGCAGGATCCACCTCACGCCTCATGATCAAGTGATGTGGGGACACAAGCACTCATGCTCTGCAGCACACATGCACACACCAGGCCCCTCCCAAAACAGGGAAGCCATTCCACCCACCGGCCTATGACTCGAATAAGTGAGCCAAGCCACAGGCTCCCAGCAAAGCATTTAATACAGGAGTCAGAAACCTTTTTCAGCCGTGGGCCGGTCCACCGTCCCTCAGACCATGTGGTGGGCCGGACTATTTTTTTTGGGGGGGGGGGGAAATGAACAAATTCCTATGCCCCATGAATAACCCAGAGATGCATTTTAAATAAAAGCACACATTCCACTCATGTAGAAACACCAGGCAGGTCCCACAAATAACCCAGAGATGCATTTTAAATAAAAGGACACATTCTACTCATGTAAAAACATGCTGATTCCCGGACCGGGCCGGGATTTAGAATGCGATTGGGCCACATCTGGCCCACGGGCCTTAGGTTGCCTACCCCTGATTTAACACATTAGCCTGGATCACTAAACTGTTTGGCCTGGTGGTGAGAATTAGGATGCAGTAGCCAATCCTCCAGTGGGGAAGCCCGCCAAAGGAAATATCCCAAGGCACCTCATGACACTCTTTGGTTCCTGATCCCCCTGAAAGCTGTGAAGGGCTAGGGGAGGAGAAGCACAATCCCCCCCCCCAAGAGATCTGCAGCATTTGCAAGAGCAGGACTGTGTCTGGGGGAAACTGGACACACAAAACCCCAATCAGATGACACCAGGGCTGGCCAAAGACTGATCCAGAGCTGGGAAGACCCTTGTCTGGATCCCTGTGATAAAGAGCACCTCCCTCTCTCACACCCACCAGTGAAAAACCACAGGAGGAAAGGGGACAGAGCTGGCATCTTCCTTAGAAGAAGCTGGATCGCTCAGCTGGTTAGAACATGGTGCTGATAACAGCAAGGTTGCAGGTTCGATCCGCATATGGGGCATTCTGCATCTTCCTACATTGCAGGGGGCTGGGCTAGATGACTCTCAGGGCCCCTTCCATCTCTACAATGCTGTGATTCTAAGTCAGATGCGGAAGTCAAAGCTCCCCTGGGCAAGACCTGGTTGCATTGCTGCCAATGCTATGGAACTATTCATCATTGCTATAGACTTAACTTTTAAAAACTTTTAAAAGTATGCCCCCCACCCAAACACCTTGCCACTATCCTTCCCATTTTCCAAATAAAATGTAGCCCTTAAACTGCCCTGACTTGCACTTTCTCACAGTTTCCCCCCTAGTTTCAGTTCAGCTACTTTGGGCTACTGAAAAAAACTCCTGAGTTATTTATTCTGCAGCATGTAAAATTATCACAGCACACCTTGTGACATGGCTTCCTCTAACGCTCAGCTCGGTGCTCCGGGGGCCAGGAGCATTCCTCCAAGGAGGCGCCGTATAGTTTGGTTGCTGTTGGAGGGTCCCCTTGTTTTATCTGCTGTGCAAGTCAAGAGACCTGGCCAAACGGGCTGCCTTTCCACTGACTCTTCAGGGTGGACTTAAGGCAGGACACTCTGCCCCTCTGACCTAATTGCCCTTCCAGAGAAGAGGCCTTTGCTGGCCACTGGGCCTTTCAACATGCAGAGCACACAGCCCAGCCCACAAGGAAAACAGCACGCCTTGTATCCCTTCAACTCTTGGGTGCACTTAGAATGAAGCCGCTGCACAACTTCTGCATCACTCAAGAATGCCTCTTGTGGGGAAGGGCGGTTTAAAGAAAAGAAGAGGGAGGGGGTTTTCCTGCAGGGAAAATGCCCCAACCCAGGTTGGCTCGAGGGCCACCAGGGAGGACCTGGCTCATGCTTTAAGTCAGAGCTGAACCTGGAAAGCCCAGATGCGGCCACGGTGGCAGCTGATGAGTCCTTGCCCAGGAATGGTGAGAGGGAGAGGGTGGAATTCCTCCAGGACCCTCCAGGGGGCGCCTCCAACTCCCAACATGGCTCTTAGCACAGGTGATCTTCCTTGGAGCTGCCTAGGCCAGGGGCAGGCAACCTAAGGCCCATGGGACACAAGCGGCCCAGGGGGGTCGTTTAACCGGCCCACGAGCCGCCCGCTCCAGGCAGCTCCAGGTCCACAGAGTCCAGCGCTTTGTCCCCAACAGCAGCAAGGGTAATGGAGCCAAAAGGCAGAATCTAGCCATTTTCAAACAAAGTCCCAGGCAGCTCAGGTGCACGCTGGGGGTGGCTATGCCCCATTTTAATTCAGCATTCAGGAAAGGTGTACTGCATCAAAAAGTGGAATGTAATTTTTATTCTTATTTATTTATGATTATTACTTTGTCAAAATTAAATTATTATTATTGTTATTATAATAATTATTATTATTAAAGTGGAATGGAACAGAATGAGCCAAGAACACCTGCATGACTCTAAAACACAGGGAGAGACAGAGCACAGCCCCAGTCACAGCCCCCCTGACCACCAGCAGCCAAGCCTGAAGCTCACAGCCCAAGAGGGGACCCCTCCCCACCAAGCTCCTTCCTGGTCCTCTGGCCCAAGCAGCCTCTGCAGCTGCCTCCTTCCAGGCACTAAGGCACCAGTGTGACCTTTCCTGGGAAAATGCTGAGATGGGAGAAAGGAAACCAGAGTCCATGGGAGCCCAAAAGGCAGGGAAGGAGGACCCGGGCTGCTGACCCCTAACTGGCCGACACTTCAGGACAGGAGACCCCATACTCAAAGGTAAGGCGAGCCAGAAGGCCAAAGGCAGGCAGTCTTCCCCATGCAGGCAAAGCCCAGATGGCAGGTTGGGGGGGAAAGCAGATGAGAGACGGGTCTTCCTTCACAGCTGCTGGTGTGTTTGAAGTGGTTTGCCCTCTGGATGCAGGCACCCCCACCCCCACCCCTACGAGGGAAAGTGACTGCAAGTTCCAGCCACGCTGGTGGGGTAGGGAGACTGGAATAAAACCCGGCCTTTGCACAAGCTTCTAGTTTCACTGCAATCCAGAAGTCTCGTGTTTTGCCCATGGATTGCACCACGAATTGCTGGTCTAATGGATCATTAACTTACTGCTCATAGTCACTGTCTCCTGCGTCTGACTGGAGAGAGCATCAGAGTTGCACACAGGGAAAAGGGCTTGTTATTTATCTCCATGTGGAACGCCACCACTTCAGAAGATGCTCAGATCAAGGAGGCATCAGGTGTACAACACAGGAATGAGTGACTTAAGTAGGGCACCAGTCAAGAGAGTCGGGGGGGGGGGGACAGCAGCGGAGGAAAGCAGCAGAGGGGGGCCCACTGCTCAACCAGGCAGGCATGGCTGCAGCAGCGCAAACTGCTCCCCCCAAGGGCCATGTCCCAGCCTGCAACCTGCTTATTTCCAGAGAACTCAAAGTATGCAACAAGCAGTTCACTATTTTAGTCCCACAGCCTGGTCAACAGTTGCTGCTTGGGTCAGCTGTGGCAATGGTTTATTACGTACAACATCACCAACGGCTATGGGATCAGAAAGATGCAGGCTGACTCAAGACTTAGGCAGAACAATCCAAATGCACACACACCTCAACATGGAGCACAACCCACCAGAAAGCTCTCCTGTGAATGATGTATTGATCATTAACTACATGAAAAGCAGCACCGGACTCTTCCTCAGCCGACTGTACTCTTCCTGCTGGGCTTGCAAAGGAGAACTGCTCAGAGAATTTGCTCAGTCAATCTGGCCTGCGCCTCTCACTCTGCAACCCCATGACAGCACCCAAAATCCACCACCTAACTGTGCCTCATCACCTTAGAAATACAGCAAACTGAAGGGCATTCTAAATCCACCAAACAGCAATGCTTTCTTGAACCTACCAGCAGTTCTAAGAGGTTGCAAGTGTTTTTTTAGTCCCCCTGAACTGGCTCCCTCCTGGCTACTAGTGAGGGCATAGAGGCACAACTGTGTGCTCAGTTTCACCTGGGCCCAATACAACAACAACAACAACAATGTATTTATACCCCGCCCATCTGGCTGGGTTTCCCCAGCCACTCTGGGCGGCTTCCAACGAAAGATTAAAAATACATTAAAACATCAGTCATTAAAAACTTCCCTAAACAGGGCTGCCTTCATGGCGTCTCTTGCTGGAAAACGGAACCCAGAGAACACTGGAAGCCCATGACAGTGGGATGCTCACTACTGGAGACAGGATGGCACCTTCTCAGGTTGCATAAAGCAGCCTTCGCCACAGCTGCAGCTGGCAAGGCCATGCCGGCCTGGGGCTGATTGGAGTCAAAAACATCTGGAAGGAACCAGGTTGGTGCAAATCATAGAATCATAGAATCATAGAATCATAGAGTTGGAAGAGACCACAAGGGCCATCCAGTCCAACCCCCTGCCAAGCAGGAAACACCATCAAAGCATTCCTGACAGGTGGCTGTCAAGCCTCTGCTTAAAGACCTCCAAAGAAGGAGACTCCACCACACTCCTTGGCAGCAAATTCCACTGTCGAACAGCTCTTACTGTCAAGAAATTCTTCCTAATGTTTAGGTGGAATCTTCTTTCTTGTAGTTTGAATCCATTACTCCGTGTCCGCTTCTCTGGAGCAGCAGAAAACAACCTTTCTCCCTCCTCTATATGACATCCTTTTATATATTTGAACATGGCTATCATATCACCCCTTAACCTTCTCTTCTCCAGGCTAAACATACCCAGCTCCCTAAGCCGTTCCTCATAAGGCATCGTTTCCAGGCCTTTGACCATTTTGGTTGCCCTCCTCTGGACACGTTCCAGCTTGTCAATATCCTTCTTGAACTGTGGTGCCCAGAACTGGACACAGTATTCCAGGTGAGGTCTGACCAGAGCGGAATACAGTGGTACTATTACTTCCCTTGATCTAGATGCTATACTCCTATTGATGCAGCCCAGAATTGCATTGGCTTTTTTAGCTGCTGCATCACACTGTTGACTCATGTCAAGTTTGTGGTCTACCAAGACTCCTAGATCCTTTTCACTTGTACTGCTCTCAAGCCAGGTATCACCCATCCTGTATTTGTGCCTTTCATTTTTTTTGCCCAAGTGTAGTACTTTACATTTCTCCCTGTTAAAATTCATCCTGTTTGCCTTGGCCCAGTTCTCTAATCTGTTAAGGTCATTTTGAAGTGTGTTCCTGTCCTCTGGGGTATTAGCCACCCCTCCCAATTTGGTGTCATCTGCAAACTTGATCAGGATGCCCTCAAGCCCATCATCCAAGTCATTGATAAAGATGTTGAATAAGACTGGGCCCAAGACAGAACCCTGTGGCACCCCACTAGTCACTTCTCTCCAGGATGAAGAGGAGCCATTGATGAGCACCCTTTGGGTTCGGTCAGTCAGCCAGTTACAAATCCACTGAATGGTAGCATTGTCTAGCCCGCATTTTGTTATATTGTGTTTCAAATCAATGTGTTTCTACGGTTGCAACAACAGGAATGCACTTTCATTTAGAAATTACCTCAATTACAAAGGGATTTTTTTAATTTAAATCCATGATTCAGTGTTGTCCTTTTTTCACCTGGTGATTTAAACCGTATAAATTAGCCCACCCAACCTGCCCAGCAGTGCTGCTGAGGGATGCTTCCCCCGGGGGAGGGGGGGCGTGTAATGAACTGCAGGCCGGGGCTGGTGCTTGTTTGTACTGGGCAGCTGCAGCTTGGATCCCATCCTTGCATTTGCTAGGGTTGGATCTCTGCCTGCAATATTCACAGCTGGTGGCTGGTGTTCTGCCCAGTCTCTCTCTCCCTCTGCCCATGAGAGGCAAATGTCCACACAGTTGCAATACCCACTTAACAGGCTCCAATTTTTACTCAGGGAGATCAGAAAAGAAGATTTCCAAGTGAAATGGAGCAGCAGAAGGAGGGGGCTTTTCTTTGGGGAACAGCAGACACTCCTGGATGACTGTCAAGTGAATGTCACCAAGGTCGCTCGCACTGCTCCTGCCCAGGACAGAGAGGAAGGACTGGGCTGTCCCAAAACCACAGCTTGGGACTTCTTCACTGCAAACCATCCTCCATGGGGAAGAGCCACAGAGTGTTGCATCTGTGAACATTATCAGTAGCCCAAGACACCCCTAGAGGAGCAGCCTCCGCCCCGGCTTGCCTTCGCTGTGCCCCATTCACATGGAAGCACTTCCCTGGTGGGAGCCAAATGGGCCACACCTGCAAGGCCCAGGAGGCGATTGATGCCCCTGTCTAGCATGCCAGGGAGAGAGGCATTCCATGCACCTTCCTTGCTGTTGCGGCTCAAAAGAAGCCCAGCAGCCCCAGGTTCCTCCTCCTCCTCCTCCTCGCTCCTCCTGAACTCACAAAGGCACCTCCAGAAGCAGGTCTAAATAAGGCACCTAAATCCCAGCAAAGTTTAGACAGTCACCAAATCTCATTTTAAGATGGGATTAGAGCCCCAAAAGGCCCTGGCGAGGGGAACGCAGGTCACGTGAGTGGCAGTCCTGCTAGGACACAGCCATCGCCAGCCCCCTCCCTCAACCGACCCAACATGCAAGCTGAACTCTGGCTCCACATGTGCCAACAGTGCCAACAGTGCCCTTCAGCTCTCTATATTGGACAAACAGGCCAAACCCTACGCCAAAGGATAAACGGACATAAATCTGACATCAGGAATCACAAGACAGAGAAACCAGTAGGAGAACACTTCAATCTCCCAGGACACTCTATACAAGATCTCAAAGTAGTTGTCTTATTGCAAAGGAATTTCAGAAATAGACTGGAAAGAGAAGTTGCTGAATTGCAACTCATTACCAAGCTTAAAACCATGGAGAGACCTGGTCTGAATAAAGACATTGGATTCTTATCTCATTATACATGACAAAGCTTTTTTAACCTTCTCACCCCTTGCTTTTTCCTGTAAGACTAATTGCAGTCGTTAACAGTCATCAACAGGTTTACCACAGCTATCAACCTTTCACCCATTTCCACCACCCCTCTGAGTAATACCCCTCCCCACCCTCTCACTATATATCAGGGTCTGGTGACTTCTGTTTCAGTGTATCTGAAGAAGTGTGCATGCACACGAAAGCTCATACCAAGAACAAACTGAGTTGGTCTCTAAGGTGCTACTGGAAGCAATTTCTTTTATTTTTTACTTTGTTCTGGCTCCACAGGCGGCCTAGGAGGGCACGGAAGCCAGATGAAGGCAAGCTGTGCCAGGGCACATAGAGGCAACTGGGACAGAGCAGGGATAGAGAAAGGACTGACTCCATGGGAACTTTTTGCCATTTTAGCAAGATGGATGATGAAAGACAGGCAGCCTGGCTTGTCAAGCATGCTGAGGCCCAAGATGCTCCTGGACTCCTTGTGCTGCTTTTGCTTCAAGAGCCGGGCACGGCTGCTTTCCTGCCGGAAGATTTTACTTAGCCATGATGGCCTCATCTCCCTGTTGAATCCCGTCCCAACCTGCGCAGCAGCATTACACCCGCCTGCCGCCAACTCAGCAGAGTGGGAGCTCACAAAGGCCCAGTGGCTCCCTCTGGGTGCCCCTCAGCCGAGGCCCCCCAGCTAGAAAGTTCCAGGCTCAAACCCCCCCCCCCCATCGGCTTTTCTTTCGGGCCAGTCATCCCATTGTGTGCCTAGTCCTGCTTATTTGAGTCCCAAGGCAGAAGCATTCAGAGGGGGCTTTAGGGAGCCATCTGCATGCAACGAGCAAATGTGTTCTAACAGGGGAAACCAAGCAGAAGTAGGCAGCGTGCAAATGTGTTCTAACAGGGGAAACCAAGCAGAAGTAGGCAACCGCCAAGCGCCCGGGACGGACCCAGCTCCAACACTGGGCAGGAACAGAAGGGAGGGGAAATGGGGCACAACAGCTCTGGGTCTCAGAGAGGGGCCTCCCTGCCACAAGTTTTCCTTAGCAGCCTCCTGGCTTGGGTGATCCAAAGAGACCGACTGCCAGTTCCAGCCTCTTTCCGACTGCCTTCAATGGACCAGCCGAAGAGGCTGTCATTGCGCCCAGGGAGGCGACCTCTGCAGATCCCCAGAACCCTGAGCAGAACAGCCAGGATCCAATAAGAAGCTCTGCTCTGAAGCAGCCAACTGACCGCTTGCTTAGCGCTATGACAATACTACCTCTGTGCATAAGGAGGCAAGCAGAGCCCCAACCACCGCACCTTCTGTGCCATATTTGAAACTGCTATTAGTTTAAGGGTGGAACCCAGCAACGGGACTTGCCCTTCTCTTCTTCCCAGGCAGATCCCCCCCCAATATCCCCCCCAATCCACTCAAGAAGTTCTCCAACTCTCCAGAGCAGATTGGGATGGGTAGGCAGGGTTGCAGGGGGGAGGAGATGAAAGGAAACCTGCTTCCGCTCGTGTCCAGACATGGATGGATGGATAGAGTCCTGGACCTGCACCTGAAGCCAACAGCTCACACTCCACTCCTTTCTGCTGGGCAAGTGAGCACAGCTCCTTGCTCCTCCTCAAGGCTAGCAAACACAGACATACGCAAACCAAGGGAAAAACAGGCACATTGCCAGGGTGGATTTGATTTCAATCAAATTGATTTAAATCACTAGTTTTTTTTACAGAAAGACTCATTCTTGCTGGTATCATCTTAATATTTACAACTAGAGGAAGGTTTCATTTTTGGAATAATACATTTTCAGAGTAGTTTTTAAAGTTAAATAAAAAATCTCTGATTTGGTTATACTATTAGAAATATATAGACTGATAATTATGAAATTATTGTGAGGTTTAATAAGTTAACTGTTTATATTTGGACAACTTTTCTACTGTACTTTATTGGAAGGAAAAATAATCATTTCCTTAATAACAATTTAAACAATTTATTTACTAAAATAATAACATTATAGAATATGTATCTATGTTTGTTAACTGATGTGGTTAAACAATTTTTTAAAAAAACTTAGACTGAGTTTTAGCACACATGAAAAACTTAAAACAAATCCTTATTTCCTGATGAATAGTCTTTGGACTATAATGTAACTTAAATAGAAAACTATCTTTAGAAAAAAAAATCCTCCAAAAGCATTTTATTTTAAAAATCCAATTTCAATTAAAAAAATCTGATTCTATTTTTTTAAAGAAATCATTGGTTTTTATCCACCCTGCACATTGCTGCACTCATACAAGGCAATGCACATTGTCCTGACCTCCTCAAAGGTCCCTGGAGGTGTTGGGCTTTGCTTGGACACAGCTCTCCCACTAGCTGGAGTCTCAAACCCCTGAGCCCCACAACCTGCTCATGTGAGGGGCTCCAAGAACACCGCAAGCTGCCCTTTGACCAGGTCAAACCATTGGTCCATCTAGAACAGGATGGCCCATGCTGACCGGCAGCCTCTCTCCAAGGAAGATTCCCAATCCTGCCTGGAGATACCGGTACCAAGGATTGAACTGGGCATTTCTGCATGCAAAGGAGATGCTCTCCCGCTGCTGAACAAGCTGGCCTTTGTTTGGCAGGTCACAAGCTCCTTTGCTTGTCCACAGACGGAACAAGTCTTGTGCATCAAGCCAGAGAATTCCTAGCCTCCCTGTCCTGAAAATTCACTGTGGATTAAATGCAAATGCACTAACAGAAACGCAGTCAGGCTGCTTTAAGTAGCCCCCCCCCCAACCTCAGTTGGTGAAAGTGGGGCCACATAAACAGAATTTAGCCAGCTCCCAGAAGGTGCTCCCTCCGTTGAAACTCGATCCTGGCAAAGAACCTTTAATTATTGGCTCCGTATAAACCTAAATCCATCCGGTCTACTGCCCTTAGTGACACAAGACCCCCATAAAAGTGTGTGGTCTAAACTGGTGCACCAAAAACTCCTCTCCTGCGGACTCCATCCACATCAGCTTCTTACGATGGGCCCTATTAAAGCAAAAGGGCTAATTGGACAGCGCCTAAAGGACTTAGAGCAACAGAACAATTTAGCCATTATAAAGAAACGCTGCCCTTGGTATGCCTTCTTTTCCCCTTCTCAGTTTGACTCCTTGGCACCTTACTTGCACAAATTAACTATCCCAAAATTCAGACGTGCCTTCACTCTAGCTAGATTGGACGTGTTGCCCTCTGCCGTACTTGAGGGCAGATATCAGAAGATTCCAATCGAAAAACGACTCTGCCCCTGTGGAGATGGCAACCTGGAAACAGTGGCTCATGTCCTCCTGTCTTGCTCCCTCTATAGAGATATGAGGTCTGAGTTTATTACACCACTCTTACTTACTATCCCAGGCCGCCCTTCTGCTGCTGCGTTGTTCTTTCTTTTGTCAGATCAAGATGATCTGATAACAACAAAGGTTGCTAGGTTTATCAAGGGTGCAATGAGGTTAAGGGCCAATATCTGAACGACATAGTCATTTGATCGCTCTTTTTATCCATTGTTGTTTTTATTTGTATATTGTGCGTCTTTTATTGCTATGGCTGTTGGCTTTGCAAATAAAGTTTATTTTTTTTATCCCAGAAGGTGTTCAGGGTCTGGTCTGGGTGGGTCTACAGGAGCCAGGGATGCGCCAGCTGCAGCGCCAGCCATTACTCCCTACGCTGCTAGGATGTGCGGTCTCCCACGGGTCATAACAGGAAGTTTATTTATTTGGATTATTCTTTAAATCTGCCTTCTACCTTTCTGCCAAATGGTGCTTACAGCAGGAGTGCAATGGGACAGAAAGGGTGTGGTGGTCTTTGGAGGATGCTGGGATCCCGATTTGCCAGCCAGTGCCAGCTCTTGGAAACCATTTCCCAAAACTTGAGGAAGGCCGTGCAGAGGCTGGCCTTCCCAGAAGCTGTGATGTGCAGAAGATGCAGCCAGAGAAAGTGGGCCTCTCTGAAGCAATGGCTCAGCTCTAGCCGCAGACACAGGCATCCACTCCAAACACAGGCAAAGAGGCACTAGACTCCAAGCCAACCAAGAAAAATATTTCACATCCCTTGGCAGAGCATCACATTTCTAAGCCCCGGGGATTTCCCCCAGAGCTTCACTCTGATACTGCAAAGGCAAACTAAGGAACAGAAACCAGATCGCAGGCTGAACCCGACCCAGAACAGCAAACCAGGCAGGGAAGCACAAGGGCAAAACAAGCCCCCCTCCTGATAGCTCAGATGTGGGGTCCCTGCATGTATGAAAAACTGGAACAGTCTGAAACAAAAGTCCTGTCTGATGTCAACACAGGCTCCAGAATTATGGAGAAAATACTCTCTATTCACTTTCTCCATGCCATGCATAATCTGACAGACCTCTATTATGTCCCGTCCCCGTCCCCCCTCCCACTGCACCCACCTCCCCTCCCTAACTAAAAATTCCCGAGCATTGCAACCTCTCCTCAAGCCCCAACAACAAAGCGCCGCCTTCACAAGGACGTGTGTGGGACTCCCCTCAAGGGGTGGGTTGCCCTAACCAAAGACTTCACTAACAGCAGAGCGATCAGGAAGGCAGACAACTATGTCTGCTTCACGACTCCAGAGAACTCTTGTTGCCTGTTGATCGCTAGTGTTTTGGAGCTGCTGAAAGCCCACCCACCCCGGACTGCTGGGAATTCATGAAAGTAAAACACCACTTGCACCCACAAGTCAGAAAGCTTGCAGCGGGGGGGGGGGGCAGTCAAGCCCAGATTCCCTTCCCATACTCTGACCAAATGCCCACCCTGATCCATCAGACAGGGCTGTGGGGAAGGGGCACACCAAGACCAAATAGGAGACTATATATAAATAACTATCGCTGGAGTAACCATGGAGAGCAGGAATTCCACCCAAGCCACGCAGCTGTCTTTGGGGCCTCTGAGCAAGACCGCAGAACTCCAAGGTAAGCAACAACTGTGGGCATTTCTCAGCTTGCGTACATCCTCCCTTCAAGGAGCACAGACTTTGGCATCTGCATTTCTCTGCCACCCAAAGCCCCATGTGGAAGCACTGCTGAAGATCAGCACCAGAGACCTGGACTGTATGGCAGAGCCTGCTCCAATGCAGCCTGGAGCGATGGTGCCTGCCACAAACAGGGGGAAAGCAAACAAGAACTGGGCGGGCCCAGTTTGCAAGCAAGTGGCAAGCCCTTTTCAAATAAAGCAGAATTAAACAAGGCCGCTGCAGCAGGCAAGCAGGCGGGCGTCTCCACTACAAGGCAAAACAATCCCTGCTCTTGCCAAAGTGCCATTAGAAGCCACACTCACCACCTTTTCACTTTCTAGAATCCGGGCAATTAGCAAGGGACCCTACCCGGGTGATGACTCGTGGGAAGACACCCAGAAATATGCGCAGGCAAGGCCAGCAGACTTCCAGGAGCAGAAGTCAGCTGTGGCAGTTGTGTATAGGAGGGCCCTGAGCAGGAAGATTCCCTTGACATGAGTGGAGGCAGCTTTCCATCAGCACCAGGGCAGGCCCACCCCACCCCCTGCAGCTCAGACTCCCTCTCCTCATCATTTTGGCTTTCCTGAGCCTGCACCTCTTTCTCCAGACCCTTTGCAACTGCCTGTCCCAAATTACCGGTAAGTTCCATACACACAGACCACCACAACCCCACCTGCCGAGGCTCCTGCCTCAGATCACCGTGGCTGACATGGCTCCCAGGCAAGAGAAACCAGGAGGTCTTCCCTCCAATCCCCAGATATACCCATTTAGCAGCACTTTTGTGTGTGGGGAGGGGGGCAAGAATGGTGATGAAGAACTAGTTGGGGCCAGCTTCAAATTTCAAGGGTGGCTGGGCAAGAGGTTGTTGCAGGGCCCTTGCAGCTGACGCTTGACAGACCAGACTGTGCTGACACAGCTCCAGCAAAATTAACAGAGGGCCTGACCCACTTATCCAAGCAACACCTCTGCCCCAGGCCTGGGCACAGGGAGCAGCAAGACAGCAGTGGCAGCAGCAGCACCCTCAGTCGGGCAGGTCACCCACCACCAGCTCCCCTCTCAGCTCACTCACTTAACCAGAGCCTTCTAACTCCCAGCCCATAATAAAGCAGTAGGCCCTGGGGGGGGGGGTCTCTGCTCATCCCCTTCAGATATGCTGAGTTATTTCAAGTATTTAAAAGCATTTTCAAATGAAGAGAGGGATATGAGGACCAGAGGCAAGGATCTGCAGAAGCAGCTGTCTGGGAAGCTTATGGAATTTCTTCCCTTGGAAATTTCCAAGGCATCCATCGGCAGCTGTTTGTCAGATCTGCAAAAATCCCAGGCTCCCCAGAAATCTGAAGTTTTGCTTCAGAAATCTGTGCAAGGAGGGAGACCACAAATCTCACACTCCCCCACAGTGAAGGAGGCTGGAGTCAAGAGCAGGCTGCCCCTTGGGTTCCTGTCTCCTCCCTCCAGCTCCTCCTCCATTCCCTTGGAATCTTATCTCTCGGCCAATCCTCTCCAGAAGCCCCTGCTCTGCTGAGTCTCTCCTTTCTCTCAAGATGTTGGCAAGGTCAGTGTGAATGCAGAACATGCTTTTTGTGCATCTGTAGCAACAACCCCCTGTCCTGCACACTTCATCTCAATTTCCTTGTTACCTGCTATCAGACTACACTGGGCTAAGTCAAGAGGAAGGGACACAACACGTGATCCATCGGAAGAGTAGCCGGCCATCCCTGCACATTCCCAGCCACCCTGAATATTGCACCTGCTGAGTGAAGCCTGCATCAGTAGAGAGGCAGTCAGACTCCTTGAGAGAAACACCGTCTCAGGCACAAACAGCAGATATTCTGTCTGACAGGTTCATAAATATGAGCACCATCCAGGCACAAAAGCCATCAAGGTGAAGTTTGAGGCTGGCTGTGCAGAACACTCAGAGCATCTTCCCAGCAAGGGAACAGTTTCCTCCAAGACCTAGGAGAGCAGATGAGGCTCCCTTTCTCTCATGGGAACACAAGAAGAGGCCAGCGGGGGGGGGGGGGCAGCAGCCTCTTCTCACAGCAGCAAACCACTTTGGCACAATGGAAGCAGTTGCCTGCACCAAGTCAAGGGACAGCTGGGAATCAGGAAAGCCAAGGAAGGAGCCTCCACAAAAGGGCTCTCACATCACTCCAAATGCATTCAGTTGGGGCAGTCCAAACTCCTCAGACACGGAGCTCTGTATGGCATTTTGACACTCCACCCCTAAAACAATGCCGGTCAAATGGCATCTGCAAGGTGGCTCAAAGCCCCACAGGGCCTCCCTCTTTTCTGACAGAGCGCCACAGAAACAACTCCAGGGCTGCCCTCCCCGGTTTGGTCCCTTCATCTCTGGCCACAGGCCACACCGGCTGGGTTTAGACGGGGGTTGCTGGACAAAGTATCTGAAGGGCCCCAGGGCTGGGTGGGGTGTGCACAGACTCCACCGGCTCCTTGTGGAAGGAAGCACCTGGATCATGGCACAAGAGGAGCAGATGCCAGAAAGGGCAAGGATGAGCCGCCCACGCTTGAGAAGAGAACGCCAACAGCACAACTGCTGACAACCAGACAGGAGGGAAGAGCAATGGGGTCAGGAGGGGATGGAGCATTTGCTGGCCGACCCAGGAGGCCCCAGGCACCACCTCAAAGGGCTTCGATAGCCAAGTGCAGCCACGCCTTGCCTTGCCCTCTGCCGCAGGGGCAGAACATTCAAAGGAGGCACGCTGGGCCCCAAGGCAGGGCTCATTCATAAGCAGCAGCAGCAGCAGTCTGGTTGGAGGAGTCTCACCAGCTGGAAAAAGAACACAGCAACACTGCCAGGCTGCCCAGTGCCTTGCCGGCCACCGCAAAGGGGCAAGCAGAAGGCAATGCCCACAAGCGGCTCAGAGCTAAAATGGTCCTCCAGCCACACCCTCTCCAGCTATGCCAGAGTGTGCGGAGGCCTCTCTGCTGGCATCCCATCGGTCAATGAATCAGCAGCGATGGGCAAGGATGTTTTGCAAAGCAAACCAACCGTGAACTGCCCTGGCCATGGGGTCAGGATCTGCCCACTTACTTAAGCACAGGCTGACAGGATCACCAGGAAGATTCTGGCCCCAGTCCCCGGATGAAAGCGTCCCATCAAAGGCTTGCAGCTCCTTCTTTTGCACTTTGCTAACTCTTAAGAGCGTTTCGGCAAGTGCCCACCATCCCTTTCTGCCCTAAGAGAGAGCAGGATGGGGGCAGGGGATGCGTGTGGCTTGCGTTACCAGTGGAATCCGTGAAGGCCGAGAGCTGGAGTGGGAATCCGGACAGGAGAGAGTGGAACCTGCTTTTCGGATCCAATCCTGCTTGCTGGTTTCCCCGCCAGCAACTCTTGGGCCACCGCCAGACCTCGATGCTGGGCTGGAGGCGTCCTGGGCCGGGTCCAGCCAGACCCTCCCGGTGCTCTGCGTGGCCAAAGCGGCCTCTGGATCTTCTCCCCGCAGGGAAACCTTCACGCGTGGAGGGGAGGGGGCTTCCCGCCGGGCGGTGGGGCTGCCTCGGGGCGGAAGGTGCGCGGCAGGGGCCCCTCCTCCATCCCTGCGGGGAGACTCCGGCGGAGAAGGGGAAAGGGGGGCTCCTCCTCCCTCCCCCCCTCCGTCGAGGCAGGAGCCATTTTGCGGCAGCGGCGGCACGCGCGCTCACACGTGTCCCCAGGCGGGCCGGGCGACAGACCCGGAGGGAAGGACACCGACGACACCGACACGCGGAGAGACGCACCGGCGCAACGACCCCCCCCCGTGCAAGCCCCTCCCCTCTCAGGAGGCCCACGAGGGGGAGGGGCGAGGATAAGGGGGGTCCCCATCCCTGTCCCCCGACGGGACCCCCTCTTCCCCCCGGGAAGGGGGCGCCGAGGGCAGACAAGACCCCCCCACCCTCCACGAGGCAGGGACAGAGCGGGGTCCCTACGGGGCGGGGGGGTCGCCTCCAGAGGAGCCCGAGGTGCCCCCTCCTCCCCCGTCGGACTGCCGAGTCACGGTGGCCCGCGGCGCGCAGGCAGGGGCACCTGGCGGGCCAGGCCCCTCCCCGGACACCCCCCCCGGAGCCAGGCCGCCCCCGCTCTCCCCCCGGGGCCCACGGGGTGGGGGGACCCCTTTCTCGTGGCTCCACATCTTGCGAGGGGAGGGGGGTCCCCGGCGCCCCGCTGCCTTCGTCCTTCCCGCCCCCCCCTCGCGCCCCCGACTCACGGCGGTGCCGGCGCGGCAACGGCGGCTGGCTGGCTCCGTCCTCCGCCTCCGCCGCCTCCTCCTCCTCACGGACCGGGCCGGCTCTGCTGGGGGGCCGGGAGGAGTGTCCCGCGCATGCGCCGCCCCCGAGCAGGGGCCGACCGACGGCGCTCGCGACCGTGGCTCCGCCCTCCGCGCTGCCATGGCAACCGCAGAGGGAGGGCGGGGCGAGAGAGAGGCTTCTCCCGCCTCTTCTCCGGGAAGGCGCGGCCTCGCAAGCCCCGCCCACACGCCCCTCTGCGCACGCGCGAGAGCATCCCTGGGTATCCGCGGGCGAAAGCAGCTGAGCGGCAGCCTTGGCTCCTCCGCCTCTGCAAGCAAGGCCGCTCCTGCCTGGGGCGCAGGTCCCTCCCTCGGAGGAAAAGTCTCCCCGAGCATGTGCAGAGGCCCACAGCCCTCGCCTCTGCGGGAGAACCAATCTTCGGCAAGGATGGGGAAAGCAAGAAGAGGTGGCAGGATCAGGCCCAAGTGGCAGGATCAGGCCCGAGGGGACCCGCCTGGCACGGCAGAGCCTTCTCCGACAGTGGCCGGCCAGGTGCCCTGAAGAGGAGAAGCCCCAAGCAGTAGAAAGCAGAGCCACACTCTGACTTTTTCACACAGCGCATAGTTAAACTGTGGAACTCACGTCCACAGGATCTTGGGCGCTGGTTTCCAAAAGGCAATTCTTCTCTCAGTTGCCTCGCACCAGAGGCTGGTTACACGTCCGCAGGGAAAGTAGCCTTGCGTTGCCCCGCAAGCCCTTAGGAGGGAGGGGGCTGGGTGTCTTCTGGGCTGAGTGTGAAGCCGGAGGGGGGTCCCCACTAGGAGGCCCACCTAGGCCGGCCTCTGGCCTTGGCCCACATTGGCAGCCTAGGGATGCACTCGCTGCCTCTGCAACTCAGGGAGCAGGACAGCAGCCCCACGGCCTCCCTTCTACCACCTGCCTTTGCCCAAGCCAAGTTCCAGCAGGAGTGCCTTGCAGGGGGTTGGACCAGATGACCCTTGGGTTCCCCCCCCCCACTCTACAATTCTAGGATTCTAAGCAGGCGCAGGCTGCCTGTTTCTGGCTTGATCTTTGGGATTTGTGCTACATTCGTCCTGCAAGGAAAGGCAGACGAGTTAAGCGCTAACCTTGCCTCTTCCACCCAGCAAAGCAGCAGCGTATGACCCAAGAGGGGAGGATGCTGGCATGCCCAGGGCAGCTGGTTGGGGGGCAGAAGGGCTGCATGTGGCTTCACAGCTGGAGAAGGCCTGAGCACGTCGTGTGGCTGCTCTTAAAAAGCCTTTTCCTCAAAGCACGGAAACGAAAAGGAGCAAGTCAGAAGTGGTATAAATCCCATCTCATCCTTCAAGGTCAAGGTGAGGATTGCAAAGACCTTGTACAAGCCAGAGCAGGCCAGGCAGGTGAGAGCTCAAGCTCCAGGGCATAAAAGGCGGCTATAATCAAAAACCAAGGCTGTCTGGATCGCTCAGCTGATGAGGGATTAAAAACATGGTTAGCACACCCAATCAGCTGTGCAAGACAGGATGGAAGAGATGAGGTCAGGTTCACTTGTGATGAAGGGTAGCAGCACGGAGGGTATGCATTTTTATCTTGTGAACCACACAGATCTTTTGATGAAGGGGGGTATATAAATCAAATAAATTTAAAAAAGAAAGATAGTAGCATTGGCAAACTTCTGAATTTGCTAAACCGCAGAACTCCCTCCCACGGGAGGCAGCCACCAGCCTAGATGGCTTTAAAATGGGGTGAGACGAATTCATGGAGGAGGAGAGGGCTGTCTATGGCTCCCAGCCAGGATGGCTCTGCTCAGCCTCCACAGTCAGAGGGAGCAAGGCTTCTGAATACTATAAACCCGGGGGGGGGGGGAGACGACTCTTGTGTTTGGATCCTGCTTGCTTGCAGGATTGTGAGAACAGGAGGCTGGCTAGATGGGGCCCTGTGGCCGGATCCAGCAGGGCTACTTTGATCTTCTTCTGTACAGGTGAAACTCGAAAAATTAGAATATCGTGGAAAAGTTCATTTCTTTCAGTAATTCAACTTAAAAGGTGAAACGAATATATGAGATAGATTCATGACATGCCAAGCGAGATGTGTCAAGCCTTTATTTGTTATAATTGTGATGATTATGGCGTACAGCTGATGAGAACCCCAAAGTAACAATTTCAACTTTGGGGTGCTCATCAGCTGCACGCCATAATCATCACAATTATAACAAATAAAGGCTTGACATATCTCGCTTGGCATGTCATGAGTCTATCTCATATATTAAACTCCAGTAGCTAATGAAAACAATTGCTTACATAAATGGACTTTTCCACAATATTCTAAATTTTCGAGTTGTATGTCCCAGGCTGAGCAGCAGAGCTAGCCATGGGCATTTGGCCACCCCCCCCCCCAAGCTGACTCTCGGAGAGTCGCACTCCAGCTGTAGCGCACAGGGCTCCTCGGAGGCCTCTGCCCCATTGCAAGGGGTCCACGAACACAACCAGAGCCCTGCAGCAGCTGGACATAGGCCACAGGGGTGCCATTGCGTCCAGCAGCTGACCCGATGGGAAGCCCCTAGGGAGGGCCTGAGGGCACAGGCAGCCGCTCCCCCCACTTGGGATTCCCAGCAGCCCCCTTCACGCCGCAAGGGAGAGCCCAGGCGTCATGGCCAGCAGCCGTCCAGGGCCTTTGGGTCCTGCATGAATTTGTCTGCTGATTAAAGGCATCCTAGTTGGTGCCCATCACAGCCACCCATCCTGTATTTTATGTGCTGCATGAAGAAGAGGTGAAATGATGAAGAGAGCGGGAGAAGCCCTTTCCTTGTCCTGAATTCAGCGTCACCCAGCCATCCCGTTCTGGGAGGACTCCTGGGAGGCTGCCGACATCACATCCAGCCCCCCTTCTGCTCCCCACTTGGCTTAACGTCCCGCCAGATGAACGGTTCTGGAGAGCTCAGAAACCGGTCCTTCGTTACGTGACATTTTTTGCTGTTCCTAATACAGACGGTGGCTTCCTGGTGCTTTGTGAATTCTGCGCTCACCTGCCCTTTTCCAGGAGGGGATCCGAGGGGAGGTTTTGCAAGGGAGGGAGGGAGGCTGTGGCCTGAACACTGCGGGGGGGGGGGGGTCCCAGATGGCTGCACATTCTCCAGCCACAGAAGCTGATTCCCTCCACAGGGATCTTCTTGAATCCCCTTGTGCTGGATTCAAGTCAGTGCTGCCTCCCTCTGGGCTGAACTGGGGCTCAGAGCAACGAGGTAGCCACGCCTGACCCCTTGGTAGTCCAGCAGATATCCCATCAGGGAAGTCACCCAGCCCAGTCCTGATGCTTTGACCTGCGGCTCCCCCCCCCAAGGCATTGCTGGACAGGGGCAAGAGGTGGCAAGGAGGGGTCAAAGGCAGAGGTGGGGGGGTGCTGCCTTCTCCTCCAGCTCTCATTGCCAAGCAAGTCTGCAAGGTGGACACTGGAAACCCCTGACAAACAACCCCCCCCCCAAAAAAAACTAGTAGAAAGCTTCTGCAAAGCAGAACAACATGCAATGGAATGCTAGTAGTAATTATTATTATTATTATTATTATTATTATTATTATTATTATTATTATTTTATTTCCCCACCCATTTGGCTGGGTTGCTGCAGCCACTCTTTCCCCATAAAAAAGACTCACCAGCATTAACTATTTAGTTTATATCCTGCACTTCCTCCGGAGGGGAGGGGGGACATTTGGAGAGGAGAAGTGGTGGTGGTGGGAGTGGAGGGGGCTACTGAAGCCCCTCCTCAAGCCTTTGGGACAGCTCAGTTGGTAGAGCAATGTGGGTTCGAGCCCCACGTTGGGCAGGGGGTTGGGCTAGATGACCCTCAGGACCCCTTCCAACTCTACAATTCTATGATCCGTCCCCCCCCCCGGTCCCCTGCTTTAGATCATCCCCTTCCCAAGAGGCCTTCCCTGGAGGGGCTGCTAGGGGGCCCAAGTGCCACGCTGAGGCTCTGGGAGCCAGAGGGGCTGCCAGGAGGCCCAAGGCTGGGCATCATCCCTCCAGGGCCTCCCACAGAGGGTGAGAGAGAGGCTGCTTCCTCTCAAGGAGCCCTCCCGCCTCTTCCCCAGGAGGTGAGCTCAGCCCCCCGTGTCGATTCTCACCCCCCTCGCCAGCTGGCTCCCCACAACTCACCTTGAGGGCAAGTCTCCTTCCACAGCCATCGCAATGTGGCAACCCCAGCTGGGAGCTTGGCTACTTTCTGAAGAGGAGGGAGGACCATGCGGTTGCCAAGCAACCAGGGAACCCCATTGCCCAGCCTGGAGTGTGGCGGTTGCTAGGCAACATGGGGATAGGGGGATGCTTTCCAATCCCAGCTGCACACAGGGAGCCGCTTCCTTGCAGAGTCAGGCCCCTGGGCCATCTCGCTCTGTGTTGTCCAAACTAGAAAGAATGGACTAACATCAAGATGGATGATTAAAGAAGAATGAAGTGGCTACGTCAGGAAGTAATGGACATAAGTTTGCAACAGGAGCGGGAAACCTGATTTTTTAAAAAAAGAAATTGTATTAAATTTAAATAATTTGGAAAACCAATACAATAAAATATATAAAAACTTTACGAAGAACTTTCTGAAGGCAAGAGCTGTTCAACAATGGGACGGACTCCCTCAGAACATGGGGGACTCTCCTTCCTTGGTGCTTTTTTTAGCAGAGGTTGGAGGGCCATCTGTCATGGATACTTTAGTGGAGATTCCTACATTGCAGGGGGCTGGACTAGATGACCCTGGGGGTCCCTTCCAGTTCTTCTATTCTGTGATTCTATGGGCCAGAGTGTGGCGCTTGCCCCGGCAGCTCAAGCTGGAGCATGACAAGCGCAGCGCTGAGGCCATCGCTAGGCCTGGACGGCTGAGGCTTCAGCCAGCAATAGGGAATTAGTGTGCAGCAGCTTAGAGCATGCATAATAATTGGCATTATGCACTGATGCCTATTATGGAATATTTGCAAACAGTATGATTTTATTGTCTACCTCCTCTTGGGAAGTAAACAACAACAACAAAAGTAACCCTGCTCTAAACTCCCTTGATTTCTGGCTACACGTGACTCAATCATGCTTGCTTTGCAACCGAAATGGCATTGAAACCTGTGCAGATCTCTCTCAGGAAGCATTAAGAGGCTGGTTGGAGGTCTGCCCTAGACATATTCATGCCATTTTCACCAAAGCAAATAAGCTGAACATAAAAAGGATTATAGGGGGGGGGGGGGAAATGCCATCGAGAACAGGTCTGCTTTGTTTGTCCTGAAACAGCAGCTGCCTCTATATCGGAGCTTTTCATGCTGTTGAGGCATTTGCTTTCCCATGATGAGTTGGAAGCAGAATGAGAACCCAAGTTGCGCACAGCACTGTGCATAGCAGAATAGAACCCAGCCATGTCCTCCCCCCGTGGCCAAGATCCTTCCGTAATGTCTACACTCAAGTAAGTCACATTCACCAGAAGTCTTTTTCACTGTTAATTTAAAATGTCGCCTCTTGATCAGGGTCAGGGGGTTAGTATGAATTGCCCCTTGCATTGTTGTTGTTGTTTAGTCGTGTCCGACTCTTCGTGTACTTTGTTTGCAGTACGATGGTTACCTGAAGGATCTTTTAACTCGAGTAGGCTGACCACCTTGAAGGGGATCCTCGAAGATCAGAGACACAGACAACTAGGGGCTTCCGATTCCAGTCTGCCTTAATGGAGGCAGCTCCCATGACAGCAGGAGATTGTTGGCGAAGAAAAAACAAGGATAATTGAGGGTAATGATCCTTGCAAGTTCCCCCCAGGGACAGGGGGGAATGGGCTTCACTCGCAGATCGTCTCGGTACCCAGCTCTCGCTCCGACATGGATTGCAGGGGGCAGGGAGGCGCTGAGTGCAAAAGCCCTTCGCCTGCCGAAAACCCTCCTTCGCCGCCATTGAGAAGCAGAGGTTCTCCTATTAAGAGTTTAATTTTGACTAATATACAGGCGCGTGCTAGAAGAGATGAGATCATCAACTGCGGAACTGAAGCAGCTGCAAGGTCGTTAAGGTTTGAACTTGAAAGAAGTCTTCATTCGGTGTAAAAGATGGTGGGGGGAGCCTAGGTTTTCTTTTGTACATTTATGATTTGGCAGTCCTCCCTTGAAGTGCTTTGTTCAAATTGTATATGTACAGGAAAGTGGGATGAAACTGGATTACAGATATGGAATATAACATCAAATGGAACTGTGTGTAAAAATAAATAAACGAAAAAGGTAGGGAAGCTCTATTTTGCAAAAGGTTTATGATGGAAATTTAGAGCTGACTGTTCCCTATCCTTTATTATCTACAGATTGAACTGGACTTGGAATTTAATTAAACTGGAAGTATAACTGCTTATCTTCGGCCGAATGGAGGGATGAAAGGAATCTGCGAGCTTGCCAAGGAGTTGTTAAGGATAAGGTTCATTACTGAGTGACCACTCTCCTTCCCAGGTTGAGAGGAAAAAATAGCGAAAATAGGTTTTTTATTGGGACAGCTTGGGATTTTTGCAGCTGCTGCTAAAGTTGCAAAACAATGAAGCACAGGACGGAGCAATGGAGAACTTCTGAAACAACAATGGGATATTAGCTCCACCCAAGGAATGATGGAGAACAGCAACAACCAGGAAAAGATAGACATAATATTTTACTAGGACAGGAAGAAGCATCACAGATAGAATAATTGCCACAGGAAGAACAAGGATATAGTTTGAGTGCCTCACTTGTAGTTCTAGAAATCATTTAATGTGTCAACACAAATGGAAGTTGTTAATATTGCATTTGTATAAGGGATTGCTATTTTGACTGGAGTGTGATTGAAATTAATAGGATTTTGGAACGCAGAAATAATCAAATCATCCATTCTAGCACGCGGGAGGGGCACCTAAATTACATGATTTGGCACCTGAATGATTGGTATTCATAATTGTATTATAATTTGGCATTGTTATAATGAGGCTATTATTGGGTTATTGTAATTGAAAACTAATAAAAATTATTATCAGTAGAGACACTGGCAACTAGGTTATTTAGCGATGTTTGACGAAGCAAGAGATCTCTTCAAAGGAAAGAGCAAAGAAGCCCCCCCCCCCCGCCCATCAAATGCCACTAGTGGATCAACTTGGAACCTTCCAAGGAACCCTGGCCGGGGGGGGGGAGTGTGACAGGGCAAAGCAAGCAGGAACCCCAAGCCTCAGCCCCTTCGGGGGGGGGAGGAAATGCACTTCTGTGCCCCCCACGAGGCTGCCCTTTGCTGCCAACTGGTGCACATAGCTCTGCACATTTCGTTCGCACCCACACCCCGTTTAGCACGGCAGATTTAATTATCCGGTCAAAGCAGATGCAATCGCTCCATGTGGATCGTTGGTGCCTGATGGACTGTTGGTTGGAGCCATCCTTGAGAGAGGGCTTGTCCAGGCCCCCAGCCCATCTCCATGCTCCCCACCCTCACCCCGGAAGCACAGACGCAGGAGCCTCGTACCATGAGAACACTCTTTAATGAGGAAACAGAAACGCACAGGGCAGCAGGTGCTATCACAGCCATTACAAGACTATCCCAACGGAGGGGCGGACGGGGGGCTGGTCGCACTCAGGAGGCCGGGACTCCTCCTCCGCTGTGGTCCTGGGGCAAAGGAGTCCTCTGCCGTGCCCCCCACCAGCCTCGCACACCTACGGGGACCAACTAGTGGGGGGGGGAGAGAAGGTGCACAAGGAACGGTTCACACTTCACACTACTCCAGAGAGAGACCAGGTGGGCGGGTGGGTGGGTGGGCAGAGGGGTGGTGGAGGGGGGCTCTGTGGCCCCAACAGTCAGCCAGGGCAGGGGGGAGAGGGGTTAGCACCATCATGTTAAAAGAGGGGTGGGGGAATGGGGGGTTTGAGTATGCTGGAGCCTCTCAAGACATCCCATGTCTCAACGGGGTGCCTTCCCACCCCGGCACCTCTCAGGTTAAACGGGTGCTCTCCCCCATTAAGCTCTTCACAGTGGGTCACAGAGGACAATGCCCCCAGCCTCCTCCTCCCGGCTCTCTGGTCCCCTCACCCCACTATCCATTCTCCACTCCCTACCCAAGGCTCAGAAAGGGATTCCTGCCTCCCATCGGTCTTCAAAAGGTGCAGATACAAAAGCTCCATCTCCTATGCTGGAATGTGGGGAGAGAGGGGGGGCTTACGGTGCCCCTTCCCCAAGTCCCCTTGCTCTAACCACTGCACTGCACTCTCCAGGGGGAGCCCAGGGGTCCTGGCCCTCCTCTTGCGCCCTTGGCTCGGGGCAATTGCTGCCTGGTGGGCTCACAGAAGGACGGGGTGGGTGGGAGTTCTCCCACTTCAGCCCCCCCCCTCGCAAGAGAAGGCACTGAGGAGCTCAGTGGGGCATACAGAGACGGACAGGGAAAAGGGGGGCAGGCAGCAGAGGACCCCCCCATCCACCTCATGGCATCATCACCCCCTCCCCGGGGAAGAGAGCAAAAAGGGGGGGTCCCACTACTGCTAAGCAATGTTGGGATGAACCTCCCTGCACAGCAAATGCTGCTTGGAAAAGGGGGGGGGCTCCACCCTAGAGACCTGCCTCCCCCTTTCTATCCTACTGCTAGTCACACAAAGCACCTTTTATTTCAGGATTATTCTTTTTTTTCCACGTGATGCACAAACAAGTCAAAATGTCACTTATCCAAAAAACCCAACGTGCAAAACAGAAAGGAACTGGGGCCCAGATGGCCCCCCCTTGGCCCTGCCCCCTCCCTAAGTTGGCCCCCACCCCCACCGCCCGTGGCACTTGGGGGAGCTGCCACCCTCCACTAGGAAGAAAGAGACAGAAGCAGCCCAGCATCACACACACACACCCCCCGTGCATCAGCCTGCGTTTCCATGCAGCCGTGGAGTGAGGGGGGTGCCTCTGGCCCGGGACCCCCTGGCAGCCTCATTCCGGGGAGGGGTCTTGGTGGGGGGTCATCACGGCATCAGGTGTGAAGTGCTGGTCGTGGGTGGCAGCTCCGGTGAAAGGTGTGTCTGCCTCGAGCCCGCAGGGCGTGGGGGGGCAGCCGGGCGAGTGGAGGGGGCGGCGACGGCGTCCTTAGTTGGGGGACAAGTCGGGGGAGCAGCTACCAAATGCCGCTAGACCTGCCTCCGGGGGGAGCGAGAATCCGGGCCGAAGCTCGCTTTGGAACATGGTCATCGATCTGAGAACCTGGAGATATAGAGAAGAGGGGGGCGGTCAGAAGCACAGCGGCAACGGGGGGGGGCACATCCTGTCCCAACCAGGCCAAACACGGGGAGCCCATAAGGACCAGCCGGGGAGGAGAAAAGCTGCGGCGGAGACCCCCATAAGCAGCTCCCCCAGCTCTCCCCCCCCCCACTGCCAGGCCTAGAAAAAACTCTTTCCTGCGGTTGCAATTTGGGGCAAGCAAAGGGTGAGCAGGGGCCCCAACTCAAGAGAGCGGAAGGGGCTTCGGCCCCTCAATATTTGTGGGGAGGGCCTGAGCACCCCCAATATTGAGGGGTCATTATCCCCTGCTGCAAGCACCTGCACACTGGGCCATGTGATGCCAGGCCCCCTCCATGTGGGGGGCAAGTCAGCACCCCTGGAGGGGAGGCAGAAGCAGGAGGGGGGGTCCACCTAATACATCAGGGCTCACAATCCCCCTTCCCTGCCCCCCCTGCTGAGCAGTCCAAGGAAGAGGAAGAGACCCCCATAGGGGCTATAATCCCCATTACCAGAGCCTGCCAGGGTTGAGCTTGAGGAGGAGTTGCTGCTCCCACCCTTTTCTGGGGGGGGGGGGCAACTGACCGAGAGGGACCTGCCAGGTCCAATTCAGCAGCAAAAGCATCTCCAAAAATTCCCAAGCAGGACTTTGGAGGCAAGCCTCTCACTTTTGACACCTGGCATTAAGTTTGAGTGCCAGACTTAGCACGTCTTGCTCTGCCAGCCTCAAGTAAGAGGCATGCCCCCCACCCTGCAATGTGAAGGGACAAACAGGCCGAAAGAGACAGGCTGGCAGCCTCCCCCCACTTCGCTCTAGGAAGCAGATTCCCCATTGCCAACCACGGCTGCTGCACACAACAGAGCCCTCTTCGCAGAGGTCAATACAAAGTGAACCCCCCCCCCGGCCAAAATAAAAATAAAATAAAAATCACATCACTGGTGCAGCCTGCCCTCTCGCCTACTCATCACCACATGAAAGCCCCCCTTAAATGACTGACCATGCAAGCTCCAGCAGAAGAGATGCCACCTGAACCCCCTTCCAGAAAAGAGACAGCACCTCACATGGTCTGCAGACCCCAGCCCCAGAGCTCAGAGCCCCCACACACTCCCAGGTCCAAACCAGATGCAAATAATGGGATTGGAGAGGGGGAGAGAAGTTTAATTCTGGTACCTGCTCTGGTACCAAGAAAGACCTCCTTTTTGGAAGCTGCTATTTGCATTTCAACTCCCTTGAAATGCAAATAGCAACTTTGGAGTGGGGTTTTCTTCTCAGGACTGTGGCAGAGAATGCCAAGGAAAGAGGAGGTTTCCCCCTGCTAGATAAGAGATTATACTATGAGGCATCTTGTCTCTGTTGGCTGAAGGAATGGATGACATTAGAGAATTCACATATTCTAGATCTAGAAGGTCATGATAATATTTTTGGTTAGCACACTTATTTATGGTATGAAAAGGTGAAAGTTCATAAAGGATTTACAAATCATATAATTAGGAAAAAAATTATAGAGTATGGCATAAATATAAGAATTTATTAGAGGTAAAAACACCACTTTGGCTTTCACCATTGGAAGCCATAGCAGTAAAGAAAAAGAATATGATAGAAAGATGGACAACTTAGAGAAATATATTAAAACAAGAGGGAATAAAAGAATTTAAGGAATTATCAGGAAAATTAACAACATGGATACAATATCATCATTTGAATGAAGTATTTAAGAAAGGTAGGATACGAGGGTTTGGGGAACAAATATCACAACTGGAGAGAGACCTGTTGGAATGTAATGTAAAAGTGCTGTCTAAAATATTATTGGAATGGGAGACAAAGGATAAGCAAGTAAAATCCTCAATGATACATTGGGCAATAGATATTGGTCATAATATAGAAACGGAAGCACGGGAATGATTGTGGAATATGGATGTAAAATTTACAGCATGTTATGGTCTAAGAGAAAATTATATGAAAGTGATATATTGATGGTATCTAACACCGAGCAAGTTGGCAAAAATGTATAAATCTAAATCAAATAAGTGTTGGAAATGTAAAGAGAAAGAAGGTTCTTTTTATCATATGTGGTGGTCTTTTAGTAAGGTTAAAGCTTACTGGGAAATGAGATATAATGAAATGAAAAGAATATTTAAAATAACCTTTGTAAAAAACCCAAAAGCTTTTCTTTTGGGAATTACTGTATTTTTCGCTCCATAATGCGCCCCGGACCATAACGCGCACCTCGTTTTTAGAGGAGGAAAACCAGAAAAAATATTTTTTTTCTGGTTTTCCTCCTCTAAAAGGCTGGGAGGGAAGAGAGAGAGAAGGAAGGAAAGGAAGGAAGGAAAGAAAGAAGGAAAGAAAGAAGGAAAGAAGGGGTGAGAGAGAGAAGGAAGAAAGGAAGGGGTGAGAGGGAAAGAGAGAGAGAGAGGAAGCGGCCCTTCTGCCGCTGGCGGTGGCCACGGAGGAAGGGGAAACAGCTCAGGGGAGCGTCAGAGGCAGGCAGCAGCAGAAGCGGCGCCGAGTGCCTTCGCTCCATAACGCACACAGACTTTCCCCCTTCCTTTTTTGGAGGAAAAAAGTGCGCGTTATGGAGCGAAAAATACGGCTACCGAAACTGTATAGAAACTTATTCATGTATGCGACTACAGCGGCAAGAATGTTATTTGCCCCCAAATGGAAAAAAGCCGAAGTCCCAACAAAGGAAGAATTCATACAAAAACTTATGGAATATGTAGAAATGGCAAAACTTACCAGAATAATAAGAACTCAAGATAACAATTTTTTATTAAAAAAATGGAAATGGTTTATTGAATATTTACAGATAAATTATAAACAGATAAGAAAAGATTTCTTTGTTGTACAAGTACAACGTTGTACAAGTGCAACAAAATTGAATGCCATCCCATAAAAACAAAAAAAACAGCACAAAAAACAAAAACATCGGCAGGATTATTGTAACAACCTGCAATTTTATAAGAGTATATAATTAAAGTAGATGAATAAATGAGCAAATTAAGTTAATTTGGATATGCAGAAGGTATTAAAAACAAATTTAAGGAACCGCAGAAAGAGGAAGTCAAGTTTTGATATGTCAAAATGATTGTCAAATTAGTGAAATGTATAAAATCAGTGAAATGTATAAACTTGAAAAGTATAAATAAATAAATGTGAAAAAAGGACTGTGGCAGAGAAGGAGGGCAAGGGACCCCCTGCCCCTTCCCCAACTGACATTTCAGGCAGAGCCAGAGCCCTGCACTCCGACCCCTAAGCCCCATATGCCGCCTTGCCTGGCCCTACTGCTCCCTCTCGGCCACGGCTGGCAGGAGACTCCTCCGCAATGAGCGACACCCCTTCTGTGTAGCCCTGCAGGTGTGCCTCAAGGAGGGTGGGGGAGAAGGGGCCGAACAAGGTGCTATCCTGACCCAGCCAAAATACCCAACGCTGTGGAACCGACTCCCTCCGAAAGTGGGGGCCTCTCATTCCTTGGAGGTGTTTAAACGGAGGTTGGCTGGCTACCCGTCAGGGATTCCTGCATTGCAGGGGGCTGGACTGGAGGACCCTTGGGAGCCCCTTCCAGGATGCTGCTATGCCCACCTCCCCAAGAGAGCGACTGGGTCTGACTGCTGCCTGCATCCCACTCTGGTGGCTTCTTCCTCTCGGTCTCCCTTCTCTTCATTCCCAGCCAATGCAGGTCAATAGCCAAGATCACAGGGAGACTTGGAGGGGGGCGGGGAGCAGGCCCTGCAGGAATTGGGGGCGGGGGGCACTGCTGGGTGGTGGGGCAGGGGGGGTGGGGAGCCAGATCCTAGCCCTCACGGGGCAGCTGGCTATGCTGGGCAGGGGATGCAGAACTGGGGGCAAGGCAGGAGGCGGGAGGGGGGCAACCGGGGCAGGGAAGATGCAGCCTGGGGGTGCAAGGAGCCTGGCATGGGGGGGGCTCTCCCGCCTCTGTGCGCCCTCCCCCACAGAAGGCCCCACGCTCCAGCCCCGCTCTTACCGGAAAGGCTGAAGCCGGACTCGTGGAGATCCCGCATGCCCCCGTGTCTCGTGGCCGGCCGGGTGGGCGTGTCTGCCAGGGGCGTCCCCGTCTCTTTTTTCCCAGGGTGCGCAACCACGGCCACGTCCCCCAGGTAGGGGGTGCGGTCCACGCCCTTAAGCTTTAAACTCTGAGCGGAGCAAAACAACAAAAGGCACACGCAAACACAGGTCAGCGGAAGAGGTGGCCTCTGGAGACCCCAACGCCCGCGAGGAGCCGCGACCCCAAGGTGGGCTCGGGATTGGGGGGGGGCGGGTGAAATGCAGGCCGGGGTGGGGGCTTGGGTTGGGAGGGAGCAGCTGTCTCTGGGGGCTGGGAACGGGGGCTCCTCTCATTTCCCCCTCTGCCCCCCTCGACCACGGTGCCATGTCTGCCAGCCTCCAGTCCGCTGCCAGGGACCCCCTCCAGATGCCACTCTCTGCTACCCTCCCCCCACTCCACTCTCCTCGCCCCAGACTACCACTGGTCAAACACCGATGCCTGCTGGGAGTTCATGCATGGGGGGCTCACGGAGAATGCCTCCCCTCTTTGCAGCAAGGACCGTGAGGGGAAGTGGAGCCAAGAGGCGGGGGCCGGTTGCTTGGCTCACCCCTCTTCAGCCCCCACCCCTTGGGAAGATTCCCTCGGCTGCCCCCATCCCAGGAAGGACTAAACGGCTTTCAGGGTCCTTGCGCCAACTCTACCATGGGGTGCCATGGGGGGGCCCCCTCCTTTGGGTCTCTTGGTTGCTCCTCCGCTCTCCTGCCAGCCTCTCCTGGGACCAACATCCTCCCCTCCCAGTCAAGCCTCTTCCTCTTCATTCCTAAGTTGCCCCTCTGCTCAAGTGGTAGCCATTTCAGTCCCCCCCCCCCTTCTAGCCAAGTCTCGCTAACCATACCAGGCCTGGCCAGGCCCCAACTCTTCTCCTTGCAGAAAAAAGGTGAGACACTTCCTTCCTCATTTTAGAAAACAAAAAGACCAAACCCCAAACATCTGGATGCCGATTTCTGCACTTGGATGCCCAAATCAGAAGCACACCTGGGATGCCCAGTCCTGCTCTCCACCTTCTGTGCCCCCTCTGCCCTGCTATCCTCCTCCCCCACACACCCCAACTCCCACCGCTTGGGCTTCCCGCAGCCACACTCCTGCCCTAAAAGGAGGAACTGGGGGGCTCCGGACTTCCCCCTTGCCCACCCTCTGGCATTTGCCACAAGCAAAGGCCTCTGGCCGTGCCCCTCCTCCTCCTCTTTGCAGAGCCCCCCCCCCCGCAATCCATGGTGTTCTTCACTCTGCTGCTAAATGCAATGGCAAGGCTGCCTTGCGATGGGTGTCTCTGCTTGCAATGCAATGCACTGCCCTCCCTCTCGCCTCTGCCCCGGTACCTTTTCCCGTTGCACCAGCTTCTTGTAGACGGAGTCTGGGAAGGAGCGGAGGGGGCAGAACTTGCCGGTGCCCTCAGCGCACATGAAGACGCCGTTCTCGTAGACCACGCGCCCGCGGCTGATGGTGACCAGGGGCACCCCGTGGCAGCGCATGTTCTCAAAGAGGTTCACGTCCCCGCCCTGGACCTGGGTGCTGGCCGAGATGGTCCTGGGAGAAGCAGGGAGCAGGGAGGTGAGGGAGGAGACTGGCGGGCTGCTTGCAGGGCTTGGGCCGGCAGCTGCTCCAACTCCCGCTTAGGCTCCCAGCCCCCTCCCTGCTCCTTTAGAAGCCCCACCGGAAAGAGGCTGCAGAGCAGCAGGGAACAGACTTCTGGGAGGACGTCAACATTGCATTGTGCGCATTTATAGGTTGTATAAATTCTCTGTTGTAATTCGGGAAAGGAGGAATATAGATAAATATGGATATAACAACATCCAATGTCAAAGTGAGGCAGGATGAGGCCTCCAAGCAAAGAGCAGGAACCTCCTCCCAGGCGTGTCTTTGAAATGTGCCCTTTGCCCAATTCACTTTGCAGGTTTCCCTCCTAGCTTTTCATCTCAGAAATGCATTATGTCCACACCATCTGGGGGTGGGCAGTTCCTTCAAAGAGGAAACACTAGAAAGGGCCCCCAGCGTCATACATGTGCTGATCCCGTGAGGAGCCCCAGCAAGAGGGATGGATCAGCAGGCTGGGGGAGAGGCACCCTGCAAGGCTGCAGAAGTAGGGCAAAAAAAAAAGCCCTTCTGCAGAGGGGGAATGGAACGGGGTATCCCGAGAGACAGCGCGGCTGGCTCCCTGGCACCCTGACCAGGAGGACTCCACGCTGCAATGTTTAGCTGCAGCTCAGGGTGTGGTGTGTTTGCGCCATCTGCTGCGTGCTGTGAAGCAGCAGGATCAGAGCGCAGGGAAATGTATTGCAAGCACCTCTGCCAATGCACTCAAGTGACTTAAGGGAGAGCCCAGGGGTCTGGCGAAATTGGAGCCCTTCTTCTGGCACTGAAACTGGATGTCTTTTCCTGAGAAGCAGACGCCTTCGGGGGTTTCAACCGGAACAGGCTTGATCACTGGGAGTTTGGGAAGGCAGCCTTCCCCAACCTGACGCCCTCCAGCTGTTTTCGACTGCCCCTCCCTTGAGCTCCAGCCAATACGGCTTGCAGCTTCAGAGGAAGGGTAGAGCCCGTGCCTGGCATGCAGAAGGCCACAGGCTCAGTCCCCAATGGCAGCATCTCCAAGCAGCCGTGGGGAAAGGGCTCCTGCCTGAAACCCTGGAGAGCTGCTGCTGCTGCTGGTCAGTGCAGATGACATTGCGCTAGATGGACTGAGGGTCTGACATGGAACAAGGCAACTTCCTATGTCGTGGTGCCTCTGCGGCACAAAGGCAAGCCTTGTTGGGGAGGGGGCAGGGGTGAGGATGAAGCCTTCCCTCATTACCTACTTAATTGACATGAATGGCTTCCCACAAAAACACCTTGAAGCAATTGACAATTTAAAGAAACCCCCAGCAACAAGAACCAACGCATGCTGGAAACATTCTTGTTTGGACAAGCCTATCCAGAAGTTCAGAAAGCGGATGGAGGTTTTGTTCT
Source organism: Darevskia mixta (assembly GCA_034641385.1). Taxonomy (NCBI): domain Eukaryota; kingdom Metazoa; phylum Chordata; class Lepidosauria; order Squamata; family Lacertidae; genus Darevskia; species Darevskia mixta. The sequence goes on along the minus strand of JAWWNH010000142.1, from coordinate 1,703,286 downwards.
GTTTTTAGTCTACTGTTATTTTGTCTTCCTGAAAGTCTTAAATTATTGCTGCTAATATCTGTTATTGTTTTATCTTTTTTGTAAGCCGCTTGGAGGTTTATTTGTGTGTTTTTTCAAACCACCAGGAAGCATATAAATTGTACGAAATAATATATCAATGCATCCAAAAAACTAATGTAGCAAGCGTTGGACACACGGCCATGATGCTGGGAAGAACCTCTTCTCTCTGTGAGCATCTTTCTCCCCCCCCCGCCCCCCCTCGCTTCCCTGGGGAGGCAGCCAGCAGGAGGCGAGGGGAGCCTGGCTTCTGAAGCTGCATCAGGCCAAAGCAAGCCCCCCCCCCCAGTCAACTCCCCTCTTCTCACAACCCATAAGCCCCAGGCTGCCACTCCCAACATGGCCCCACTGACACACAGCCCCCTCCCCGTTCCTCGTGGCCCCCTTGTCCCCCCCACCTACTTGGTGGCCTCTGGGTCCCACACGACCACGTCTGCGTCAGCCCCGGGGATGATGCGGCCTTTGCGGGGGTACATGTTGTAGATCTTGGCAGCGTTGGAGCTGGTGATGGCGACAAAGCGGTTCTCGTCCATCTTGCCCCCCACCTGAGGGGAGAGGGAGGTCAGAGAACTTGGCAGGAGCCGGGGGGGGCAGGGGGGAGCTGACGGGAAACACTCTGGGAGAGCCCCAACCACCACCAGAGGACCACTCCCGGGTCTGGCTTTGAAATGGCCTTGCCAAGCCCCGTCCACAGGGCCGCCATGGGACTCCTCCCCCCCCTTGCAGATCTCCAGACGGTGTTGAAAGGGAACCCCGGGGTGTGTGTGCTGGGATGGATCCCGGAGCACCCCCCCCCCAATGTTAGTTTGTATGCCCCCTGGCTGCTGGAGGACAGGCGGTGCTGGTGGCCGGGAAGGAGGCAAGGGGAGCTCTAGCGCCGAGTGTTGCTGCAAGGCTGGGTGGGGGGCGCCCTGCCCTGAGCCAGCCAGAGGGGCCCCAGGAGGGCTTCCTCCAAGCCTCTCCTGCCAGCCTTTGTCCCTCTGCACCGAGCGAAGGGAAGCTGCACGTCCACAGGGAGTGATGGGTGCATTCTGGGGAGAAGGGGCGTTGGAGACGGACTTGGGAACCGGGATGGGTGATGGGGGGTCAGAAGCAGAAGTGGAGAGTGGAGAACAGCAGCAGAGGAGGGAGGCGGCTCAGACGGGTGGAGAGCCAAGGGCTTCCACACCGCCGTCTCCTGCCTGGCAGGACCAGGAGAGGGTGGGGGAGAGAGAAGCAGAGGCAGGTCACACGCCACACGCAGGCGCGCTCTTCTCCTGCTTATGGGCAGCTCAGTTGGGGAAGAGACAGAAGCGGAGGTCTCTGCTGTGGCAGCCGCCTTGTCAGGTGCACACCTGGGAGTAGCTGAGAGGCAGGTGTGGGGCTGAAGGACAGGCCTTTCCCCAACTTGCAAGCATACCTTCGACGATGAAGAGTTAATTCCTTGCTTGACAGCCTCTCACCCCCCAGGCCCCCTCCCCTCCCCTGTTTCCCATGGGGTGCCTCCACCTACCACTCCCCGCTCCCAGATGACGGCCATGCGGTCCTGCACTCCGCTGACTCCGTGGGGGATCTTGGTGAAGTCCTCCTTGCCCATGGCCTTCTGCTTGGTGGTGAAGGGTCGGTGGTCGGAGGCCACCACGTTCAGGGTGTCGCTGCGGGGAGAGCTGGTCTTAGGGAGGGGGCTTCTCGGCCTCTCCACGCAAAGCCACCCTTTCCTTCCTTCCCTCCCTCCCTCCCTCCCTCCCTGCCTTCCTCCTCCTCCTCTCTCTTCATCCTCTAGGGCTGGATCACCCCCCCCAGCTCAGGCCCCCTTACTTGGCAAGCAGGCTCATGAGGTAGGTGGAGGTGTTGGTGTCCAGCCGCAAGGGCGGGACGGTGACGTAAGCCGCTGCGTGGGACCAGTCCTGGTGGTAGTAGTGCAAGCCCGTCAGCGCAGTGTGGGCCGTGGTGGTCTCTGCGTACACCACCTTCCCTGCGGGGAAGCAAGGGGAGGGACCTCAGGCCTGGCTGTGGGGTGGGGAGGGGGTGCTTTCCTCAAGAGCCCCACAGCAACCAGAGGCAGGACTTGCGGGGCTGAACATCGTTGAGCTGTGTGCTCGAGGGGGATGTCAGAGACACTTTGTGTTTATTTATTGGATTTATATACCGCCCTTCATCATAAGGTCTCAGGGCGGTTCACAGAATAATAAAATACAGGATAAAAACATGACAAACAAAACAGCAAAACAATAACCCCAACCTTCCCAAAGACACAGTTAAAAGGATGTAGAATATTAATCAGCCCAAGGCCTGGTTAAAAAGGAACGTTTTCACCTGGCACCTAAAGATCTGTAAGGAAGGCACCAGGTGAGCCTCCCTGGGGAGAGCATTCCACAAATGGGGAGCCACCACAGAGACGGCCCGTTCTCGTGTTGCCACCCTCCGGAGATATCATAGAGGAGGCCCACAAAGAAGGGCCTCAGAGGGTGATCTCAGGGTCCGGGAAGGTTAATTGCAGAGTTGGGAGGGACCCCAAGGGCACCCCAAAACAGGCACCCCAGCCGATTGGGGAGAAAAGACCCACTCCTTGCAACGGCTAGCAAGGAGGGTCATGATGGTTCCAGGGGCCGGGACGTGCCAAGGGCAGGTCGCCACCTCTCCTTGCAGTTGCCGTGTGGGCACATTCTGCCCTGAGGAGACACCTCTTGCTCCAGATCCAGGGAACGCCACTCACCTTGCATCTTGGCGGTGGCAATGACGTCCCCGGCTGACATGCTGGAAACGTTGACCAGGTAGACGGGGCAGTGAGTCTGCCGAGGGAGGAGGAGCAGGAGGACAAAAAGAAGATGAAAGGCGTCAGGGGGCTTGTGGCAATGAGAGAGACCTGGGGACGGAGTCCTAGGCATGGCAAAGGGACCCCCACCCAGTCAGGCAAGAAGACCCAGCCTCAGTCCTCTGCAGCAGAAAGAGGGGGCGGTGAAGGCTGCTCACCCGGTTAGCGATGGTGATGACCCGATGCGTAGCTTCAGCTTCCAACTGCGATGCAGAGAGAGAGAGAGAGAGATGAGGCAGGCAGCAGCCCGGCCAGCCAGACCCTGAGGCAGGGCCTGCGGGTGCCAACAGAACCCCAACACTTCCCCCTCATCCCAGCAGTGACCAACTGCTCTAGCTCATGGGGTGGGGCACAAACTGGGCAAGAGTCTGCCCCAGTGAAGCCAGTGGGCATGGGTGGGTGACCTCACTTCTTTTCGGCTGCAGGTGGTGGGTCCTGGAGCTTGGCAGGGCACAGGTGTGTCCCCCATCCACCACCAATGGCCATGATAATCCCCCCACTTATGAGCAGCACCCACAAGCTCAGCCAGCTGCCCCCAACCTCGCATGTGCAGCCAAGTCCCTCCTCCCCCGCCTTCCTCCTGGTTGTTCTTCCTGGCTGGGTGGAAGAACTGCCCTCTGAAAACAGTCACCAGGCAACTTGGCAGCCTGGGCAAGGAGAGACCCTGCAAGTTCCCAAACTGCCCCTTCTCTCTTGGGACTTGGGGGGGGAGTGAGATTCCTAGCAGGGCAGGTGTGTTCATTCATGCATGTGCCTCCTTCCTTACCTCCTCCGGCCGGCTGATCTCAATCCCTTCCGGGCCAGTGATGCCCAGCTCCAGGGCTTCCCTGGCCCCCTGCAGGGAAAGGCAGAAGAGGGGGTCAGTCCGGGGTAGGGGGGCACAGGGGTCACCTTCTTCCTGCCCCCCTGCTGGTCCCAGGAAACGACAGCCCATGGATCGGCCGATGGGATCAGCCCCTTCCACTGCCCCCCCCCCCGGCTGCAGCCCTGCTGCGCCCCCCTGCCCCCCGAGCAGCTCACCTCGGCCACCAGCTCTCCATTCTCGGCGTGGACGCGGGCGATGGCGCCAATGTCCTTGCAGGCGTGGAAGACCTGGTAGAGCTCGCTGTCCCGCAGCATGTACAAGTCCTTGTAGGTCATGAACATCTGGAAGGAGTTGATGCCCTTCTCCCGCACCAGGGTCTCCATCTCCGCCTTCACCTGAGGCAGAAGGGGCAGGACGGCATTGGCCCAAAGGTCTCACCTGCCCACCGACACCCCGGCAGCCGAGGCCCAAAGCCACAGGCCTTGAGATGAGCTCATGTGCCCAAATCTAAGGCCCTGATGAACATAGGAAGATGAGCTAGGAGTCTCATGTGGAAGTTGGTGCAAATCCTGAACATTTCCAGACCTTCCTGTTTACAGTGGCATGTTTGGAAGCAGGCAGCAATGGACACTGATGTAATTACTGCTCTGCTGCTTCAAGGAGGCCATGCTCCCTCTTGTCTGGCTGCCCCCCCCCCCCACCTCGAGGCTCCCAATCCTCTCCCTGGAGTTCTCCCCACATCACAATGTCTCCTGACTTTGGTTGCTTCCAGCTTTCCTCTGCAGACTGGCTCACTCACTCGAGTCACCTGGAACATGCTGCTCTGTGCCCGGATCTGTGAGGAGCCAGTCCTGTCTTTGAGCAATGGGCTCTTTGGCCCTGCCAGCCCTACAGGGAGGGAGCATAGGCTTGGAGCATCTGGCTCCAAACTAAACCTCCACCAATGGGAGGGGAAAGCCTCTGGAGAGGGTCCTCTGGAGCAGACAGGGAAGGGAAGGAGGCACCTCTGCTCTAGGGTCCACTTCCAGGAATCTGCTCCTCATTCCGGCAGGCTCATGCCTGCCTCAAGAGGCATGTTTTTTCTCTGTATTCTCTGCAGGTTGTTGGTCTATGTTTGGTAATCTTAATAATAATAATACTTTTATTATTATATGCCGCCCATCTGGGTTGCCCCAGCCACTCTGGGCAGCTCCCAACAAAATATTAAAAACACAATAAAACATCAAACATTAACAACTTCCCTATACAGGGCTAAAAGTCAAATGGTTCTTTAATTCCTTGACATCTGATGGGATGGTGTTCCACAGGGCAGGCGCCACTACAGAAGAGAGAGGCCGCATCTGGGTGCCCCAAGCTGTGATGAAATGGTCCCGCGCAGGTAAGACACAGGTGAGGGGGGGGGTCTTCTACCACTGCCAGAAGCCAGGCAAGGCAGCGCCAAAGCCCACCAAAGAGGGGGATCTGGAGGGGGAGGAAGTGGCCAACCGCGGAGGGAAAGGAAAGGCCATTACAGCTGTCAGGGGGCCAGGAGGAGGAAGGAGCTGAGCCCAAACAAGAGGCTAAGGAGGTCAAGCCACCCAGCTGGGGCTGGGGAACAAGATGGCTGTGGGCAGGGGTCTAATCCAGAATTACCAGCCGGCAGATGCTCCACGGCCCTTGAAGCAGCTTGAGGCCATGTGACGGCCGGCAGGCATGCTTGAGACCCCTGGCCTTGGCCTTGAGATCGGCCGGGCAGTTGGCCTGAGGAAAATCTCCGCAGGCTGGAGCAGGTGGGGAGGGCGGTAGCTGGATGGCTGCAGAAGCACTGGCAGAAGGAGGCACGGCCGAGGGGCCATGGAGGTGGCACCTCTGGGGAAGGGGCCAGCACTCAGTGGCAAAGCCCCAGGCGCCCTCCTCAAGGGTGGCCTCTCCCGCCAGGGCTGCAGTGAGGGCACCAGAAGGGTCAGGCAGATGGAGCACGCACACCTCATGAAGAAAGTTTGCAGCGTTGGGGGCTTTTTAGGTTAAAGGGAAGTTAAGAGGCAAAATGATGGCAGTTTATAAAATTACGGAATACGCAGAAATGGCGAAACGTACCGGAAAAATAAGAAATCAAGATAACAAACTTTTATAAAGGAATAGAAATGGTTTATTGAATATTTAATTGTAAACAGATAAGAACATTGGCAGGATTATTGTAATAACCTGTGGTTTCATAAGAGTATATATTTAAAGTAGATGAATAAATGAACAAATTAAGTTAATTTGGAGATGCAGAAGGTATTACAAAATTAATTTAAGGAACCGCAGAAAGAGGGGGAAAGGAAGTCAAGTTTTGAAATGTTAAAATGATTGTAAAATTATTTAAATGTATAAATCATAAATAATAATAATTAATAAACAAAATTATGCGAGGCACAGAGAAAAGCGGGAGGGAAAAGGTTTTCTCTTCTCCTGACACCAGAATTTGTGGCATCAAATGAGGCTGAAAGTGGGAAGATTTGGGGCGGATAAAAGGAAGGACTTCTTCATGCAGCACAAAGTTAATCTATGGAACTCCCTCTCACAGGAGGCTGGGGTGGCCACCAACTTGGATGGCTCTAAAAGAGGAGGAGACAAATTCATGGAGGAGGAGGAGAGGACTAGCGATGGCTCCTGGCCAGGATGGCTCTGGCTCCACAGCAACAGTTCTGAAGGCCAGTTGCTGGAGACCACGGAAGGGGGAGGGGCTCTTGGGCTCAGGTCCTGCTTGCGGGTTTCCCATAATGGGCATCTGGTTGGTCACTGTGAGAAGAGGATGCAGAATGCGATGGGCTTTTGGCCTGATCCAGCAGGCACTCCTTGTGCTCTTACAAGACTCTGAAGACCCACTGCTGCCAGTCAAGGCAAAAGACCTCCTCATCCTGAGTCAGGGAGACCAACAAGCCCCCCTTCCCCTCTTACCTTTGGTGCCCACCAGGTGATGCCCATGTGCAGGGCGTAGTCGCAGCACACCTTGGGGTCGGCCAGGCTGCGGCACTTTTCATAGGCGTCCAGGAGGGAGATGTCCTTGTCCGGAAGCACGTGCCCAATCACCATCGTGGTTCCCCCCACCAGGGCAGCCTGGGCACAGGGGCAAAGGGGAGCTGGTGAGAGAAGCTCCCGGGGAAACCCCAAAAGAGCTTCCATAGTTGGGAACCACCCAACGCCCAACCCAGAGTTTGCAACCCCTGCAGCCTTCCTGGCGTGGAGGCCCTGGGCCAGGAGCCAGCAGGGAGCATGTCTTGCTAATGCTAAGGGAAGGCTGTGTCCTCAGCTGACACTTGTGGGTCACCAGCTAATCCCCAAAGCTGCTTTTTTTGAGGGGGGCGGGAGGAGAGGGAGAAGCTGGCTGCCTTGCCTACATTCCCTCAAGGACCCTGCCTGATGGTTCTGGGTTCCAAGGCCTTCACAATTTCAAGAGGAACCCAAGGCTGAGACCCCATGGGGGGCGGGGAGGTGGCTGGTGAGCAGAAGCAGAAGACCCCTTTCTATTGCGCTGGTTGTGTTCAGTACAGGGCACTCAGGACTAAACACGCTTCCTCTCTGGGGTGCCCAAGCTGCCCCAACAGTTCTCCTGGCATGTCAGGAAAATGAACAGAGGGAGAGAGAGACAACAGGCTTTCAGAAGAGACTTTGCTCACAGCCTAAATTTAGGCGAATGGGCTCAGTGCCCAGAAACTGCTTTGAACGCCAGGGCTTGAGCCATGGCAAACATGATGTGAGCATGTGCAGAGTGCATTCCTACAACAGTAAGCCATCAGCCCTTGCACTCAACTCTGCAGGCAGGGAAGATTTGAAGCCCCCCCCCCCAAGGGCTGCTGGACTCCCCACATCCATCAACTGCAGTCAGGACAGCCAATGGCCAGGGATGGTGGGAGTTGCAGCTAAGCAACACCAGAGGGCCACAGATGTCTCCCCTGCCCCACATTCTCTTCTGGGGGGGCACAGGTGGAGAGCACAGCTGCAACCCTAGACATACCCACAGGTAGGAAGGAAGGAAGGAAGGAGCAAGTGCCTCACAGGATGATGAAGCATTTCTCCAGAGCAGTCTTTGAGAAGCCAGCCCTTCTTGTAAATATTTGGAACACTGTTCATGGCAGAGGAGACAGTGGCGCCGTGACTGGCGCAAGGGACACCCTGAGCAGCTAGATGGGGAGGGAGGAGGCTTTGTGATGTTAAGCACAGCTCATTCAATCCGCCCTCTGCAGAGCTGGTTTTTGTTGGAAACAGGGGGACTTGATTCTGTGCTAGAACAGCTGTACACCTGTCCAAAAAGGGGAGTGTGAAGATCCACAGCAGGCTCAATGCTCAGAGAAGGCAAGTCTGTGCACACCCAGAAGGCAATCTCCGAAGAATTCATGCACAGCAGCCAAGTGGGTGGGTGGTGGTCAGCAAAATTCTACTCAGAGTAGACCCTCTGAACTTAATGCACACAACTAAGTTAGGTCCATGAATTTCAAAAGGGCTGCTCTGAGTAGAACTTGCCCAAATGCTTTTTTAAAAACATGGTTGTTTCAGCTATTTTTATACGTATGCAGCTGTTTTCAACATGGGGCATTCCATTAGTCCAGGCATGGCCAAACTTGGCCCTGCAGCTGTTTTGGGACTACAATTCCCATTATCCCTGACCACTAGTCCTGTTAGCTAGAGATGATGGGAGTTGTAGTCCCAAAACAGCTGGAGGGCCGGGTTTGGCCATGCCTGTATTAGTCAGAGGATTTCTCCTTGCATGATGGAACATTCTTCCCATCTCCCCACTGCCTAAATCTGTTCTGGATTTTAATTTGGGGGGGGGGTGCATGGCTGGAGAGGGGAGGAACCCCCTTGCACAAGAACTATCCTTGCATGAACAGAAAAACTTAGTTGAACACCAGCCTACATTTTTATTAGATCGTCAATAACTCAGGGTGCCTCGCAGGAAGAAATGAAATAAACAAATAAAGCTTATCTGGCTGTTATTTCAATTCTGTTCCCTTTACCATAGCTCTGTTTGAAACTTTTTTTTTTAAAAGAGCATTAGCAGGTTGCATCTTTTTGAAAGCCACTTCGGGTTTGCTTAGTAAAGAAAAAAAGAAAGTAGAAATTCTAAAAACAATTTCTTTAAAAATATGAGTAATCTGAGTTCTAGTTCCACCACCTTTTTTCAAAATGGAAAAAAACAAACCCTGCTCTTCTGTGGAGTCTGGTTCTTTTGCCTTGTGTCGAGCAAAGGAGCTAAGCACTTTCAGCACCAGAGGCCTGGACAGCTCCCCCCAGTCCCCAAGATGACCGGCAGGCAGGCAGGCAAGCGGATGGGCAGAGATACAGCCCAGTCAGATCAGGTGGGTGGCTGGGTGGCCAGATCCCCCCCCCAGCTGCCAGGCCTTGCAAGCAGGAGAGCCCCCCCCCCCGCAACTGGGGCATTTGACCAGGCTCCTCTTGAGCAAGGCGGAAGAAGCTGATGCTGCTGCCTGGCCCGGGATGCCATGAGGAGCAGAATGGGGCCATGATGCAAGGGAGACCAGCCCCCGCCATGGGGTGACCTGACTCCTTCCCACACCTGCCCTGCAAATGACACCAGCAGCTGCCACCTGCTCAGCCAAGCTCACCAAGAGGCCCCAACAGCTGCCAGGGGGGCTCCTGTCACTTCACATGCTCCCCACTGGTCAACATTTATATTCTTTCCCCTGGTTCTGGTGCACACTTGGGAAGGGAAAGGCCTCACCACCCCCCGCCCCCGGAAAAGGAATCATTGAGGGAGGGAGGGAGGGCAGCCGTCTACACACTCCTCTGCCCAGCGCAGATGGGGCTCTGGAATCACATGGTTGCTGCTGACTAGGAATGCTCTGACCCCGTTTACAACATTTAGGCCTCACCCAAAGCAGGCCTGCCCCCTTGCCAAAGAGACAGGCCAGCATTGCCCGGGGGGGGGGGAAGTAAGGGGGGTGAAGAAAGGGGCCAGAGGCCAGATCTCACTAAGCACATGGCAAGGCCAGAGTTAGTCCTGGGTCAGAGGGAGATCTGGAGTCCACGGACGTGCACTGATGGATGCTGACACCCAAAATATCTGGCAGGCACCAGGTTGGCAAAGGCTGCCCTTGGAGGCCTGAGAGGCTTGTATCTATGCACTCCTGCCCTGCGCAGAGCCTGGGCACAGGTGGCATGGAGGGGCATGGCAGCACCCCTGAAGAGGTACCTGTGGAAATAAACGCAGGGGGATGCTGGCTGCCAGAAATGTCCACAGCTGGCTTCCCAACTCCTGGGGCAAAGCTCACTGCTCATTTAAAGCATACTCAAAACACACTGAAAGCACATGAATTCCCTCAATGAATCCTGGGAACTGTAGTTTGTCAAGGATGCAGGGAACTGTACGTCTGTGGGGGGAACTACAGTCCCCAGGATATTGGGGGGGTGCGTGTCATGTGCTTTAAATGTGTGTTGGGTTTGCTTTAAATGGATGGTGTGGACCTGCCTCATGTCTCATCCATTCCGCGGATCTCAAGTCTCCCCAGAAATTGTCTTATTCTAAGAGAACACACACACAGGTCAACTGTGGGACACCCCATCAATGCCCAAGACCAGGCCACCCGCTGGGCATCCCCCCCACACACAACCAAGAGAGGAGGAGGGAGACTACCTTGGTGCCATGGTAGAAGTCATCCACGCAGGTGGCGTTCATGAAGGTCTGGTGGAAGTGGGTGCTGGTATCGATGCCCCCCGGGATCACCAGCTTGCCGGTAGCATCGATGACCTTGGCTCCGCCGGGGATCATGAGTTCACGGCCCACCTGCTGGATGATGCCGTTCTCAATGTAGACGTCGGCCTCCAGGGTGCAGTCGTCGTTCACCACCTTCCCCCCCTTGATGAGGATCCGCATCGTGGCAGCGTTGGCGAGCATGGCTCTGGCAAAGGAGGAGAGGGCAAAGGGAGTCAGGAGCCGTGGACGCCTGAGCCATGGCTGCTCCCCCCCACCCGCCACTAGCAAGACTCCACAGACCACAGGCCAGCCATTTAGCAGGCTCATGCCATACATAGCCCTCTCCTCATCCATGAATTTGCCTAATCCTCTTTTAAGGCCATCTAGGTTGCTTCCAGTGGGAGGGAGTTCCACAGTTTAACTTATGCCCAGAGGCCACACTGCCCAGAGATCGCATCCAAGGAGACACCTGAGGGTCAGAGCCACTGCAATTCAGAAAACGTGGCCAGGTAAGACACAGCACAGGCTGCTCCAGACCAGCTCCTCAGGCTCAGAGAACACCCCAGCTGGAGGACATGGGGCTGGATTCACCCAGGTTGTTGCCCTGGTTGACGCAAGTGCAAGGAGTCCTGCTAGTGCAGTGTGACCTCCTCTCCCGAAATCTGCTTGGGGGGGCCAGGAGAACCCCCAGAGCTGGAGGTGGGGGGGAAGAGAGGTCGTTCTGTCTGGTGAAAGCAGAAGTGCTTTTGCTGACGGAACAATTGCCTTAGCACTTCATGGAAGGGACGAGGGCATCTCCGCACCTTCTCTGAGAATGTGGCTCAGCCTCCAAGGCCTTTCTTGTGGCCGGTCCTAACAGGAGGGAAAGTGAGGCAATAGCCTCTGGCAGCTGCTTTTAAGTGCCCCAAAAAGGCAGCCCATTGTTACTTCCGATTATCGCCAGGGAGGGAGGGAGGCATACGTGGGCACCAAAATAATTTGACTGCAGGCTATGAGTGCCTTGACCAGGGGAGGGATGGGGGCAGCAGGTGCTACTCTGCCTCAGGCAGCAAAATGTCTTGGGCTGGCCCTGCATCCATCCTCTGAGAGAAGTGTGGTTGGTGGGGATGAGGAACATGAGGCCCTGTGGGAACAGAACTGGTGCAGAGGGATCAGCGTTTGAAATTCACCAGGTTCCAGGGGCTTTTTGCCCCCCGCTATCGACCACTTGCAACCAAGTGAAGATGCCAGGGTGCCAGGGTGGCGCCTGATGTCTCCCTCATCTGGAGGTGCCTGTTTGGGGATCCTTGGCCCTTGCCTGTTTTCACACACGAGAAACACATCCTGTAGAATTCTATCCATTATATTTGAATTTCAGGAACCAAAAAGTCGTATTGAAAAATACAACTTTCAAGCCTGCTGGCCCCCAAGTGGCAACCAGGCATTCTGTTTTGGTGACTTTAACCCTGGTTTAAGGAGCCATTTGGAGCCTTGCTTATATATTTAAGTTTCTAACACTGGACAAGGCTCTCAATGGCTACTTGCCACACCAGCTGTGCTCTCCCCTCCACTGTCTGAGGCAGCCATTGCCACTGAACACCAGTTGATGGGAATGATGGGGAGGGGGGGGGACTGCTGCTGCACTCAGGTCCTGCTTATGGGCATTGGGTCAGTCCCTGTGGGAAGAGGAGCTGGACTAGATGGTCCCCCTTTGGCCTGATCCTGCTGCTGCTGCAGGGCTCTTCTGATGGCCCAGAAACCACCTGAGCTGCCATGGAGGTTCAGGGAGAATCTGGTTGTTTGCTGTCAGAAGAGGAGGCTGGACTTGGTTAGGCCTTTGCTCTGCAGAGCCCTTCTTGACCGCCAGAGCCTCTGCCTCCTTCTCGGCTGCTCCTGGCAGCTCTGCCATCCTACCCACAATATGCCCTTAAGATGCTGCAGCTGCCTGGTCCTCTCCCCACCCCCACATATCTGCAAACATCCTCCATTCCTCTTTGGCAGCTGGAAGAAAAATATATTAAGAAACTACACCAAGAGTGGCACAGCAAAGAGGGTCTCTGCTCCCCTCCCCTGGAAAGCCCTTCCTTTCACAGCAATTCAGCAACCTCCTCCGCCTCCCTGGCATCCCCTTGCATAAAAGGGGCCCCCTGAACACGGCCTCCCTTGGCGGCAAACCCAGCCCCTCGATCCAGCTTCAGAAGCTCCCATTTGCCATGAAATCTGCGCAGTCAGACCTGACAGCTGCCGGCTCAGAGGCTCCCAGACAGACCATCAGCTCCTATTGTGTGAGAGAGGCGGGATCGAAAGAAAAGGGGGAGGGAGGGGTCTCCGGGAATCAAACAAAACCTGCATTCCCACAAGCTGGAGCTGGACCCAAAACCTGGAGGAGAGGGAGGCCCGTTCCCTTGGGATGGCTGCATGGTTGCAAATAGGGTCTACTCTGAAGCTGCAATCGCAGAGGAGCAGAGGCCGGGGTCCTTGGGAGAGCAAGCCTTGCCTGGTGCTTGCAGGAGGGAGAAGCAGACGTCCCCCTCTGGGCTTGTTGCACCAGGATCCCCCACAGCTTGGAACTGGCAGGCTAGGTATAGGGCCCAAGGCACAGTCAGCTGGGCACAGTCTGTGGGCTGACATTACCTGCCCCACCAGCCAGCCCTCAGGTCTGCAACTGCTCATACCTTTATCCAAGCCTTGATGGGGAATGAGGAAACCAGCCAGGTCTGTAGGACTGAGACCTCAGTACAGTACAGTACAGTATCAGGTGCAGTATCAGAGCAGACCTGAAGCTTGGGGAGGGAGAGTTGCTGTGGCCCATAGATATCCCACCTCACTCATGCAGCTATGCAATGTGGCCTCCTCTCTCTTAGCAGGTGGGAGGGGAAACGGAAGCCCTGAACATCAGGGCAGGGCATTGGCAGGGCAATCTTGCTCCCAACACAGGAGCGTCTCCACTGCCCCCTCTTTAGTTGAGATTCCTGCATTGCAGGGTGTTGGACTAGATGATCCTTGGGGGTCCCTTCCAACTCTTGCGCAGTGTGGGGAGAGCACCAGGCAGACCCAGAATACTCTACAGGAACACTTGGAGCATTGGGGCAGGCACCACACAAGGCCAGCAGACCTAACCGCCACAATCTGTATGCAGGATGAGGTGTGTTGAAGAAGTCAGCCAGCATCTGATTTTCAAAGATTTAGGAAGCTCAAAGGCACCCACAGATTATTCACGCAGTTGTCAAAGCAGAATTGGAGACAACTCAGAAGCTAACAGGCCCATGCCTCCCTTCCTCAGCTAGAGGGATATGACTGCCTTCCACCAGCAACACCCTCTGCCAATCATCCAGACCAGTGTGGACACAAGCAGGACACAAGCAGGAAAGGGGCCTGCAGAGAAAATAGGGCCAGGAGGGTCCAGCAGGAGCATCAAAACCACAGTCTCCAAGTGAGACCACCTCTCTCATAGTGGACTGAGGGGCAAAGGATTCTGCAGCTCAATTTTCCCACCCCAGTCACTAAGATGAGGCCCAACAGCTCACAGAAGGGTCTTGCTGGTTTTACTCACTTATTTAACAAATTGTGTAGATCACTTGATGGATGTGAAACCTCTAAGTGCCTTAAAGTGAAAGAACCCTGCCCTGCCCACCCAGGAAGGGGCTTACGTGGGCCAGGGCAATTGGGTGCTGCTTCTCCATAGATCACAGGGTTGCCACACATCCGGAATTTCCCGGATATACCCAGAATACTGCAGTCGGAAGCTGTGTCCCGGCAGAAATCGGCAAAATGTCCAGGAAAATCCGGACATACGGCAGCCCATGCCGGTAGTGTCATTTTTGCCAATTTTCCTTTAAAAATAGTGCTAAAATGTTAACACCTTTTGTGTCTGGATTTTCACTTTTGGAAAAATGGCCACCCGACCATAGGAGGAGACATGGAGAAAACAAGTAAGTGTGGCCCATAGAGCAACTGCAGCCAGCAGCTGTGGACCTGACTGTCCCCCCCAACCTGAGGCCAATCCCCTCTCGCCCCTTGCAGCAGCTGAGCATGCAGCAGTGTCAGTCAGCAGGGAGAGAGCAGAGCACCCTCTGCACAGAGGCCATTGAGCTCCAGTGCAAGAAACAGCCCCCAGCTAATACATAAGGCAGCCCTCAGGGAAGGACCCCACCCCCTGCAGAGCAGGATGCCACCTTGCTGAGCAGCACAGCTTCCCTGGCCAGGCCCTGCAGCCTCAGACCCCTGAGGCCACCAAATGTACATTCGCCACATCCTTATGGCCAGCCTTCCGTTTGAAGGATGACCCCTTCTCTTCCTGGGGCCCTGGCAGGCAGCCTAATAAATGATAATAAATAGCAGCAGCAGCAGCAACCAACCTTCACCCCAAGGTCCCAGGGCAGGTGACAACAATTACACCGCACTGAGAACAATTTAATGTTAAAGAAAAATCTGGCATGCCACATAAGCCAGCTTCTAGGTTCCTTAAAAAAAAAAAGACATTGAAATCAGAAGATTCTGAAGGGCCCACATTCCTGGGAACCAATGCAAAGTGCTTTGGTGACCCACAGATCCGTAAACGGCTTGGCTGCTGCCTTCCTCCTCCTTGCTTGGAACACCCACAATCCATGTTTTTCCTCCCCCCCCCCCCCGCGCCTAACTTCTCAGCACCCACCACCTGCAGACTCCTTCCCCTCACTGTCGGGAGTTTGCAGGGGGGTCCTTTTAAACACACAAGCCCAGGGCTCAGGGCTCCTTCAGCACCCAGGTGACACAGAACACCACCCACCATCTGCTGGGATGGGTAAGTGCTGGCCATTGTCCTCCCCAGGAAAGAGAAACAACTGGAGGAGAGAGGGAGAGAGAGAGAGAGAGAGAGAGAGAGAGAGAGAAGCCTTTGTGTCCTGTGAGGGTATAACAGCCACTGGCTTTGTCCCATCCCCATTGTTCAAGCCCCCCCTCCCCATGACCTGCTGCATCCACCCTGCACGGGCACACTCTCAAGCCAGCATTTCCAACTCCTGGGCCACTGAGCTGGCTCTTAACATCCAAGCAGCATCTGTAGGGGCTCCAGGCGGAAGGACGGAATGGGGAGGAGACTTTGGCTCCTTCAGGCTGCGCAGTGCTGAGGCTCAAAGCAGCAGAAGAGGGCAGCCCTGTCCATCCGTCCCAAAGTCAGCTGCAGCCGCTGTCCCCACCATAACCAGCAAGGGCGGGAATCCCTGCCTAGCAGGCCTGCATACTGGACACATGGGACAAAGATGTCCCCCAACCAGTGGCAGACCAACATTTTGGGGGCCCTGAACTGTCATGGGGGCCCTTTCTGGGCAGTGTTAGAAACTCAGATATATAAGCTAGGCACCAAATGGCTCCTCAAACCAGGGTTACAGTTGCCAAAACAGAAATGGCCTAGTTGCCATTGGGGGCCAGACGGCCTGAAACTTCTATTTTTCAATACGACTTTTTAGTTCCTGAAATTCATTTTGATTGTGCAGATAAAATATCACGGACAGGATGCATTGCTAGTGTGTGAAAACAGGCAAGACCCAAGGATCCCCAGGCAGTGGAGACGTCGGACACCATAATGGCGCCTGGGCATCTTCACTTGGTCTCAAGGGACCGGTAGCCAGGTGCAAAATGCACCTGGCAAGTTTCAAACGCTGGGTGTGGCTAACCACTGTTCTGTTCTTCAATGGGGATGCTCCACAACAGATCCCCACATCTTTACAGCATCTGTGCTACTGACTCTCAAACTTTGGGATTCGTGAAATATATACAACAACAAAATACTCACTTTGAGTTGTGCCACCCAAATTGGGTCACCTAGACCCAATTTTTTAAAGCAATCTGGACTAAAGTTGTTTCTGGGGCCCCTCTGGGATTAGGATGTCCATGAATTGTAGAGTTCCTGCAGGACATCCCCCCCCACCTGTTTCTCAACAAGGCTGCCAGCAGCCCCCAACTCCTCCTCAGGACACACAGCGGGGGGAACAGAGGCTCCCCCACTCTGTCTTGCCTCAAAAGGCCACCCAGGACTGTGCAGCTGCCTACAGCAGCCCAGAGAGAGGAGGGAAAGCAAGATCAGACACAGAGCACCCTGGGGCCACATGCACATGCAGACCCTCCTGTGGAGAGCCTGGGACCCCTTCCACTTGCCAAGACCCCCAACTCTTTTCCAAGGCTGACTGGTGCACTGCCGCAGCACAGACGGAAAAAGCAGGTCCCTTTTAACAAGGAACGCTGGGGGAAAGCTTAATGAGCAAGCAGGGGCTGGTGCAGATGCCAAGCAATGACACATCGGAGGAGTGCCTGAGACACCCCCCCCCCCCCGCTCCGTTCTTTGTTTTGAAGTCCTTGCAGGGAGCGCTGACAGCCTGCTGAAGATGAGAGTCATTACAGTGAGACATCTAAGGATCCAGAGGCTGGCGAGCGCCTTGCATGGCACAGCACACAACAGCAACAGCAGAAGAAGGAGCAGCGGCTCCTTTAGAGATCGGCAATTTCTAGCAGCAACTGTGGAACACAGAGAACCTGAGAGGAGCCTGTCCGCCTGCCGGATCAGGCCAACCACCCCCCCCCCGCCCTCACAGTGGCCAGCCAGACGCCCCCAAGCAGGACTCAAGTGCAAGAGCAACACTCCCCCCTCCTGTGGTTTCCAGCAGCAGGCATTCAGAAGCATGACCCCCCCCCCAAGGGACCCAGCCGACCCTGGAACAGAGAGTAGCCCCAAGAGCTGCCTCTGCTCAACTCCTCTCCTCAAATCTTTGCCTAGGCTCAGACCATGGCGCATGGAGTTTTCTTTCCAAAAACGCTTCCGCTCTTTTCTGTTGCTGCCCGAGGCTTTGGGGTAGAGATATGAAGCCCCAGGGAAAACACTGGGATAATGCAACCATGACCCCAACTTTTCTGCTTTTTTCTTCAGGCTTTCACATTTCTACTTGGGGGAGAGGCTTCCCAGCCACCTGACCAGCCAGTTATAAAAACTCGAGGCAACTCATAGGTGGGCAACGGCCCCCATTTAGGGAAAGTCGGTTTAATCGTGAAGGTTGAAGGGCAGCATTCCCCACACTCGAAGCGAGGGCAAGAGGGAAGCGCAAGGAATGATCAGGCGTGGAGGATCAGTGGAATGGTGGGTGCTGACTCCGGGTCTCGATAACCAGAATGTTCATTCCCACTTGAGGAAGCCTGAGACGAGCGTCTCCTTCTGCAGCTGCATGTCACTCGGGCCAGAGGCCGATGAGGAGGTCCAGCAGTGCCTCCATGCTCAGGACGCTCTCGCTGCGCCACAGCCGGTCCAGCTTCTTCAGCCACACCTTGGCTGACACAGTGGCGCAGCAGGGGGTGGCGAGGCTGTGATGAAGATGCTGAGGGAGCCCCAGCAGGATCTCGGTGGCCTGGATGAGCTCACAGCCGGCGACTCGGAGCTGCGTCTGGGCGCTCTGGGCCTCTCCCACTCTTGTCTGCTAGCAAGTTTCTAATTTTGCTTGCTTGCTTGGCAGCAAAATTTCATCAGCTGGGACTCCAGAGCGATGCATCTTTCTTTCCAGTTTAGAGTTCCCTCTGGACCACGGACTCCTGGCCCAAAACCAACAAGGCCAAATGCACCAGAGACAAATGTGAAGCCCTGCATTTAGGTTCAAAGCCAAATCAAATGCAAGGGAGAGACCTGCCTTGGCAGCACCTCGTGTGCGGGGGGTGGGGGGTGGGTTGAGCAGATCTTAAGCTGGACTGGGGCCACCAGTGTGATTCAGCTGCAAAAGAAAAGCTAATGCAGTTTTTCTCAAGTGTCCTTAACAGGAGCGCAACGTCCAGATCACAGGAAGCAACAGTTCCACTCTCTCCTGGACAGGCCCGTGACAATTCTGGGTGCCACATTTTAAGGAAGACCTGGACAAACTGGGAAAATGTGTCCAGAAAAATACAATGAAGACGACAAGCAGCCTGGAACCCAAGTCCTGTGTTTTCCTTGGAGGAGAAAAGCTTAAGGGGAGGCAGACATGCTAATATCCCACCAAACATCACAACTTCTTCAGTGTCAAGAAGGTTGGAGGCGACCCAAGTCAGCTGAAGCACTAAAGGCAAAGAAGGAGAAGACGCCAGCCCCTTGCAAGGGGCAATACCCTCCCCCAAGATACTCAAAGAACCCCTCCCTTCCAGGAAAAGATTTGCTTTAGCTGCATCTCCCTGCTGACCCTTCTGGCTACAGGCCTTTGCAGCAGCAGCAGCAGCCACTCTCATGCAACAAAGGAAGAGGGCTCAGGGAGCCAGGCCGGCGCGGCTCCAGAGCTGAGTGGCTGCTCTGCATCACAGGAGCACTTGGAGAGATTCCCTGCCTGAAATCCTGAACAGCCTCTGCCGGTCAGTGTGGGCAACACTGGGCTAGTTGGACCCATGGTTGCTGCCTACGTCTCATCAGGGTCTGTGCCAGCTTAGGTGCCCTGCCCAGGGTGTGGCACCCTCAATGGGAAAAGCGACAGCACAGATCCCTCCTGCTGGGAATCTCAAGACCAACCTCCAAGGGGCTGCTCCAGGGGGTGGGGCCCTGGGAAGCCCCCCACCCACCAGACAGAAGTGTCTTGGTTGGGAAAGGGAATGGAATCAGCCCCTCAACACCACCATTCTCACCCCAACTGTGACCCACTTGACAAGAGTTGGCACTGACTGGAGGCCTCCTGCTTGCACCGTGTTCCCAGTGAGCAAGGGAAACTGCCCCTTTCCCCTTCAGAAACCAGCTTCAGTCACCTGGAACTGTGTTGAAGTCAACCGGGTTTCCTCCAAATTCCTGCCAGTCCCAGCAAGCATGGCTATTATGGGAGATCTTGTCCATATGCCCAGAGGGCACCTGGTGAACAAAGGTCAGCCTGAACATGGAAACCTATTGAGGGAGGCAGGAGCCTCACTCGTCCGTCCGAAGGGCAGGCAGAAGATCGCCTTTCTCTGGAACCTCTGGAGAGGAAGAGAGGCAGGAGCAGGAAGAAGCCCCCTGCAGCGGCTAATTCTTCTGATTTCATGAGATGCTTCTCAGAAGAAAACAATAAAGCTGAACGGAATGATGGCCTGGAGTTCATATGATCTTATTGTTTCAATAAATTAAAGGCAGCCTTTGACTGAGAGGCTGGATAGACAGAGTCTATGCCCTGCCTCCCACCCACCTTCCCCGCAGTGCTGTGGCACCTTGAAAACAAGCAAATTTACGATGGCATCAGTCCACAAAAGCTGATGCCATAATTAATCTGTTGGTCTTTAAGCTCCCGCAGTGTTATTTGTGGCTTTAATAAAAAGGTGGGAATTTGTATTTCCAATGATTGACTGATCTTTCCCACACAGTATTTTTTGCCACTTCAGATTATGACTTGGAGCTGCTACTCGGAGTCCAGAATCCCAACCCTGAGCTGAAGCAAGACTTGCAGGTCCCTGGATTTGTTTTGTCAATGAGGCAAAGGCCTTGCCAGAGAAGACCAGGGCATTAAGAGAGGGGCCGCAGTTCAGGGGCTGAGCACTTGACACAAAAGGTCCTGGGCACAATCCCCAGTTGCTTCCCTGCCCCAAACTCCAGAGAGCTGGGAAGCAGGATGGGGGTGCAGTTTCTCAAGGAGAACTGGGTGGTTTGAGCACCAGCAGATCTGTGTGCAGGGATGGTTTGTTTGGACTGGAGGGAAGGTGCCTTTCGGGACCAGAGTCCAGACCACCCACACTTGGTATTCTAGTTGCCACCACCTCGCTCAGGGCAAAAGGGAGAGGGGCATAGCCTCAAAAAGAGGGGCTGTGGAGGCCAAAGAGCCTCCAGTCCCCACCAGTCACCCTGACCTCCACTTGAGCCAGATATGGAGGACTAGCAGTCCATTGGGCAGGTCCTCCAAGCCCAAGCTTCACCCAAGAGCCAAGATGCAACTCAGGTGAGTCGCCTGGCACTTAGGAAGCTACAGACATCAGAGGCTGAAGTTCAAGCCCCTGGGCTGGGGCAAGAGCCCCCGACTGCCAACATCCTGCCCAAAGAGCTTCTTCATGGAATCATAGAAGTGTAGAGTTGAAGGGACCCCAAAGGGTCATCTAGTCCAACCCCCTGAAATGCAGGAATCACAGAATCCCTGAGAGATGGTCACCCTGCCTCTGTTTCAAAACCTTCAAGGAAGGAGAGTCCACCACCTTCTGATGTTATCTGCTCCACTGTCAGAAAGTTCTTCCTAATGTTTACTCAGAATCTCCTTTCTTTTCATTTGGATCCATTGCTTTGGGTCATATGGTGTGGAGCAGGAAACAAGCTATGGTGTCACTTGGCACCTCATTTCCTAGTACGGAGGGAAGCCGCAGTCCAAGGGGAATCTGGCCCAAAGAACCCCGACAATGAGCCTCTCCCTCTGTGGCTCCAATAGGGAGCCTCAGAAGACCCTGATACTGCACAGGAGGCACCTGGACCAATGACCCATCAGTGCATCTGGAGGTCAGTAGTATCAAAGCCTCAGGAGCATCAACAGGCTCCAAGTGTCCCATTCTTGCACCAAGGCAGCAGCTCCCATGCTAAAGGAAAGCTCCAAGGGCATCAGGCTCAAGGGAGAAGAGGGATCAGCCCACCTTCCCCAGCCTCTCTGGCCAATTCCAACCTGTAAGCCTAAACGCTACGCACCCAGCCCAGAGTTCAGACCTTCCAGTGTAGCAAATGCACACACCCTGCAGAGGCTCAAGGAAGTGGAAGAAGTCACACACCCTTCTCAACTCCAAGTGCTCACAAGCAATGCACCAGATTACAACAAAACAGACATTCTCAAAGATGCCACGCTTTTCATTTGCTCCCCACACTGATCCAGGGAGATGGCTGATCCAGGTTTTTTCAACCATCTGTATTTCATGATGCTTTGAAAATTGAAGAACTGTAGAGGAATAGAATGATCAAAGGAGCATGTTACACTCCCAAGCAGATCAACAGTCTAAAAATCAACCCCTGGCAGCTCTCTATTTTTATACTGAGAAAAGCAGCAAAAACAGGATAAATAAAGACCAGCCAATGTGCTGATGATGGTCCCATAAGGCAGTCTTTGCCAACCTGGCAATAAAATCAAAGAATTGTGGAGTTGGAAGGGACTCTCAGGGTCATCTAGTCCAACCCCTGCAATGCAGGACTCTCAACTAAAGCATCCATGACAGATGGCCGTCCAATCTCTGCTTTAAAACCTCCAATGAAGTCCACCACCTCCCAAAGGAGTCCATTCCACTGTTCCAGAATCTCCTTTCTTGTAACGTGAATCCATTGGTTTGAGTCCTATCCTCCAGGGCAGGAGAAAACAAGCTTGATCCCTCTTCCATGTGACAGCCTTTTGAGATATTTGAAGATGGCTATCATATCTTCTCTCAGTCTTTTTTCCAGGCTCCTTCAATCGTTCCTCATAAGGCTTGATCTTCTTGGTCACCCTCCTCTGCATACATTCCAGCTTGTCAACAACTATTTTAAATTACAGCACCCAGAACTGGACACAGTATTCCAGGTGTGGCCTGACCAAGGCAGAAGAGAGTGGGACTATGACTGCCATTGATCTGGACACTAGACTTCTGTTGATGCAGCCTGGAATAGCATTAGCTTTTCCTTTCTTTCTCTTTCTTTCTTTCTTTCTTTCTTTCTTTCTTTCTTGCTGAAGGAGCACTTCCACCCCCATTGTTCAGCCTGGACACTGAAGTCCAGCTCCCAGGACCTTCTTGTGGTTCCCTCATTGCAAGAAGTAACCAGGCAGAAGGACTTTTCGGTGGTCTCACTCACCCTGCAGAACACCCTCCTGACAAATGTCAACAAATTGAACAGCTATATCATTTTCTGCAAACATCTGAAGCCAGTTCTGTTTTGGGAAGCTTTTAATGTTTGATGTTGTTTTTTCCTGTACAGTGGTGCCTCTGGTTAAGAACTTAATTTGTTCCGGAGGTCCGTTCTTAACCTGAAACTGTTCTTAACCTGAGGTACCACTTTAGCCAATGGGACCTCCCGCTGCTGCTGCTGCGCAATTTCTGTTCTCATCCTGAAGCAAAGTCCTTAACCCAAGGTACTATTTCTGGGTTAGCGGAGTCTGTAACCTGAAGTGTCTGTAACCTGAAGCGTCTGTAACCCGAGGTACCACTGTATTTTTGTTGGAAGCTGCCCAGAGTGGCTGGGGCAATGCAGTCAGGTGGGCAGGGTAGAAGAAATATAAGGCGGTATATAAATTCGATAAATAATAATAATAATAATCACACTCTCGGCTTGTGTTAAGCTTGGGGTCTACTAAGACCCCAAGATCTTTTCAGGTGTACTACTAATAAGCCAAGTGTCCCGCACCAGTGCAGCTGGTTCTTCCTGCCTAAGTGCAGAGAACCTGACATTTGTCCCTGTTTAAATTAATTTTGTTAGTTTGGGCCCAGTTCTCCTATCTGATAAGGTCATTTTGAATTCTGATTCTGCTTTCTGCAGCATTAGCTACCCCTCCCAATTTGGTGTCATCTGCAAATTGGATGAGCACCCCCTCAATTCCTTCATCCAAGTCAGGGGTCAGCAACCTTTTTCAGCCGTGGGCCAGTCCACCGTCCCTCAGACCATGTGGTGGGCCGAACTATATTTTAGGGGGGGGGAATAAATGAATTCCTATGCCCCACAAATAACCCAGAGATGCATTTTAAATAAAAGCACACATTCTACTCATGTAAAAACACGCTGATTCCCGGACTGTCCGTGGGCCGGATTGAGAAGGCGATTAGGCAGCATCCGGCCCACGGGCCTTAGGTTGCCTACCCCTGATCCAAGTAATTTATAAAGACGAACAACAACGGGCCCAGGACAGATCCCTGCGACACCCCACTTGTCACTTTTCCCCAGGAAGACGAGGAACCAGATGCTTGGACTCCAACTCCCATCAGCCCCAGGGAGCAGCAGCACAAATCATCTGGAAGGGACAGGTTGGCAATGGCAGCTATAAAACAACGGGGCGAAACTAAGTCAATGGCGTGTTCAAGCTTTGCCAGGGAAAGGCATTCTCAGCCCTCCTTAGCCGGCATCTGCCTAGCATTCCCAGGAACATTTAAGAGAAATCAGAAGGTAGAAGTGCAGGCAAAAGTGAGCAGAAGTTGACGCCACATCCTGGTTGCGAAGAGGCAGGGCACAAAAGTTTAGGACACTGGCTCACGGCAGCCTCCCCTCTACCATACAACCAGGTCGCTGACCGTCATGGACAGCCTTTGTCTTAAAGGCCGCAGAATGCCCAGAATTGCTTGTTAGACGCAGTAAGCAATACTTGGGCGGATTCAAGATCCCTGGGAGAGAAGCTGGGCTCTCGAGTCGCAGCAGGAAGTGAATGTTCATTACATCACCATCTATCAGGGAGGGCAGCCTCAGAGCCCCAGTCTTGCTCCTCACCATCCCAGCCCATCCTCTTCCTCCTCCTCCCCTCTCTCTTCCTCCCCACTCGTGGTTGCCTGGGAGTAGCCCATCCTCATCTTCCAACTAGGGTTAGAAACACAGCTATATAAGCTAGGCGCCAAATGGCACCGTAAATCTAGGTTACGGTCGCCACAACAGAGTGTCTATTTGCTAGGGGTTGGACTAGATGACCCGTGGGATCCATTCCAGCGCTACAATTCTACGATTCTATGACCTCAACTACATTGCTTGACTGCAATGTACAACTATGCACTTGTAATAATAATAAATAATAAATTATTATTATTCAGACCTTTAGAAGACATCTGAAGGCAGCCCTGTTTAAGGGAGGCTTTTAATGTTTTATAGATTATTGTATTTTAATGTTCTGTTGAATGCCGCCCAGAGTGGCTGGGGAAACCCAGCCAGATGGGCGGGGTATAAATAATAAATTATTATTAATTATTACTTGTCTTAGTATGCAAGAAGGAGAAACACACACACAGTGGAAATGGAAATAACTATGCACTAAGGAAGAGGTTTTTAAACTGTGGTCGCCAACCTGATGCCCAGAAATCTCCACTTAGTCGCAACTGGACCCATGTCAGTAGCAAAGCGCGCCTGGCAAATCTCGAGCACAGCTTCCCACCAGAAAAAGGCTTCACCACACCCCTCCTGTCTTCAGCCTTTTGCGCTGCTACTGCGGGGGTGGGGGGGCTCCCTGGCCTGCGTTTATTTTGCAGGGGGCCTTCCACACAGAGAAGCATTGTACTTTCCCCAGAGTGTGGAAGCTGGCGGCCAAACAGCCATTGTTTGCTGCTCCGCCACCCCTCCCCCAGCACAGGCCAACCTGACTCAAGGTTTTGTTTGCTTCTGACAGGCAGCTACTGTCCCGGTCCCATCGCCAAGCAACACGGAGGGAGGGCCAGGACCCCCGGCAGAGCCCTGGGCTGGGATGCCAATGGGGACACCGCTTCCCAACCGACCTTCTGACCTTCTTCAGACCCTTATGATCGGATGGTCCTTTGGCCAGCCCTACAAGAGAGAAAGCTGGGTAGAGGACGGCACTGTCACCTATACCTTGGATGGATTCCAAGCGGCACGGAAAAGTGTTTCCAATTCCCGAGCAGCATTTGCAAGCTTCAAAGCATGGGTGGGAAATAGACACACTCATTTTTTTTCTGACAAAACCACGTGGCATTTAGCATTAGCTGAAAAATTAACTCACAAATTATGTGTTGCCAAAGGCTCAGAGGACTCAGATTCGGTGCTGTTGGATGGGATTTTATCTTATAGCTCAACAAATGCAGACAGCCAGGACTCCCCCTCCACAGCACTACCTGAAATTTGGCTTTCCTAATGGTCTTCAAGTACTTTACCAACCTAATTTTTAGTCTCTCCCGGATTTACCGTGCAGCTTTTTATACTTCTATTATTTCCATTGCATTCATTTGCTTGCTTTACTTCAATCAAATCTCTAACTACTAAGAAATAACAATAATAATAATAATAATAATAATAATAATAAACCAGAACAAAAAACAGCAGGCTCTGCCTACAGCTTTTTCTTTGATGAAGCAGCCAGAGGTGTCAGAACTATGGGCTCACTCGCACAGGGGGAAAGAACTATGGGCTCACTCACACAGGGGGAAACTGAGGAGAGCACCAGGAAGGATACACTGGGGCAACCCCCCCCCCCCCATGGCACACATGGATGCCAGCATCAGACATCACAGCATCCAGTGGACTTGCAAGGAAATAAATCCCACTGAATTTCATGGTTCCTACTTCTGCAGCTGCCAATATCCTCCTTCTCAGGCCAGACAGAAGCTACTTGCAGTTTACAGGAATATACAGGTAGGCAACAGCTCATAGCCAACAAGGAGATGGGGGAGCAAGATGCACGCATGCACACGCCCCTCTGCCACAGGGGAAGCGTCAACCTTTGCAAGCCTTGGATGATTCTGGACGTGAACCACATCAACACAAAACAAAGCTGTGCCAGTGCAGAAGTTCCCCCCAGCTCTTTAATTGCCCTAGACAGGAGGGAAGCCTGTGGTCCAGAGAAAGCAAAGCAAAGGAAGAGGGTGGTGCTGCCTTCTGTTGAGACACCAACATCTTCAGAGTAATCAATATCAAACCACCCCCAACACGCAGGCAGGCCGCGTCCCCCCTCCCCATGTAGCGGCAGCAAGAATCGGATTGTTCCTCCCCGTTAAAAGGAGGCAGGTATGAAACAGGCAGCAGTGGCAGCGGCAGCTGTGCGTGCGATTGATCCCCCTTCTGCGGGGCAGGGTGGGGTTGGGCAGGCAGATTTAGTGTCTGGGTGGGGACCAGGCGGATGGGGTGAACTGGCGTGACTCCTCCATCGAGTGAAGTAATCCTTGCTCCGAGGAGATTACTCCTGACTGGGCTCTGGTGGGGATGCTGGGTGGGTCCATCAGGGGCCTACCAGGGTGGGCGAGGCAACTGGGTCAGCCTTTTGGGCCGCCGTGGGGCAAGGCGGTGGGGCAGTTGGGGCAAGCCTCCGAGGGGGGCAGGGGATGCCTCTGCTGCCCTCCGCTTCCTGCTCCTCCATCTCGGAGTCAAAGATGCTTGTCGGCCCCAGGTGGCCCCCAGAGTCTGACACCCCCAGCCCCATGCTTGGGGGGGGGGGCTTCGAAGGGCCCTACCCAGGTCTTGCGCCTCCCCGCCCAGGAGGGACGCCGCCTGCAGGGAGAGAGCAATGCCGCCGCCGCCGCCACCAGCAGGACCCCCCCTCCCTCCGCCCTTGCCGTGCCTCAGTTTCCCCAGCACGAAGCCCGGCCGGAGCAGCACAAAGCGCAGCCTTGCGCCAAGCCCCGGTCATTGTCAGCGGCGTCGCAGGCGTCGTCCCCCCCTCCCGCCCCACCGAAGGGCCGGAGCCCGCCTCCCGGGAAAGGGCAGCGCCCACCCCAGACAAAGGCCCCGCCGCCCCCCGGAGGAGCACAAAGCCCGGCGCCGCCCGCGAGGGGGCCCAGGTGGGCGAGGCCGCTCTCCCCCGACGGGGTGGGGCTGCAGACAAAGCGGGCGGGAGGCGCCCCGACGGGAGCCGGGGGGCCAGGCGGGGACGGGGACCCCCGGCAGGTGCTGCCGGCTCCCGGGGCTGGCCTTCCTCCCCCCCCGCCCCTCCCCCGGCCCCCGCTCACCGGCTCTCCTCGGTGTCGCCCTCCCCGTCCGTCGTCGTCGCCCGGCGGCCGCCCTCCGCGCTGCCTCCTCACCTGCTTCCCTCGGAGCGCGCGCGCCAGGCAGGGGCGGGGCCAGCACGCGCTCGCCCTCCTCCGCCGCCGCCGCCGCCCGAGCCAATCGCCGCGCCGCCGGCGCCACGAGGGGGCGGGTCCCCCGCGCGGGGCGGGACTACGACTCCCGAGAGGCGCAGCGCCGCCCCGAGGGGCGTGGCCGCAGGACCAGGGCGCGGCCTGCTCCATCCTCGCGTTGCCATGGCGACGAGGCCTGCTCGCTCCGGGGACCGAGGCGGCGGGAAAGCCTCGAGGGCCCCGGCGCCCGGGAGAAACGAAGCGGCTTCTTGGGCTTCGCCCTCCCGAGCCAAAGCCGGGTCCCGACAACGGGAACGCCTCGTCGGCCGCTTTGCTTCGGGGTGAGCCTCGAGGCCTGGCCGTTGGGATAACAGCCAGGGTGGCTCTGCCCACGGGGCGGGCCCGACGTTTTGGACCGCAGGTGCCGCCTGTCATAGCAACCATCTCCCGCAGCATCCCGTCCTCACCGTCGCCAAATGCCCCGCGCAACCTACGCCTGCAGATAGACTGCCTCTGGACCTGGAGGTTCCATTAGGGCAGTCCAGCTGCTGGATCAGGCCCAACTAGATGCCCCCAAGGGAAAGTCGACAGGAGGATTCAAGGACAAGGCCACTTTCACTCTCGGGTGGTTTCCAGCATGGCCATCAATAGCCCTCTCCTCCGCCATTACTTTGTCCAGTCCTCTTTTAGAGCCATCCCTGCCTCTTGCCATGTGAATCAGGGTTTTCTTCTATCTGTCCTGAGTCTTCCAACATTCAGCTTCACTGCATGTCTACAGGAGGTTCTGGTGTCATGAGAGAGGGAGGAAAGCTTTCCTTCATCAACTTTTCCCACGCCTTGCATAATTTTATAAACCTCTGCGTCGCCTCTTACTTGCCTTTTCTCTCTATACTAAAAAGTCCCAAACCGTGCAGCCTTCCTTCACAAGGGAATCACTGTCTCCAATCCCTTGATCATTTCGGTGGCCCTTTTCTGGACTTTGTCGAGCTCTACAATATCCTCTTTGAGGTGAGGCGACCAGAACTGCACACAATATTCCAAATGCAATAGCACCATAGATGTCTATAATGGCATGATATTGGCAGTTTAATTTTCAATTCCTTTCTGAACGATCCCTAGCCTGGGATTTGCTTTTTCATGACTGCCACACACTGGGCTCCAGGTTCCCCCAGGACTACCCTGCTGTCCCACTCTCTGGCTTCCTCACAGAACCTGTGGCAGCAACAAGCCCATGCCCCAAATTAGGGGATTTCTCTGTTCCTTGCAGAACTCCCATTCCCCACCCCCTGGGTCTCTCCACACTTTTCTCTTGACCACTAATAGCTGCTTATTTATAACTGAAATTAGATACAATAATGAATAATCATTATAAGCACAGCTTCGGCGCTCTGTATTTGGAGCTTTGCGAGCAGAAATTTGCAAGTGGGCAGCTGAGGTTGGATTCTGCTGGGCTGAAAGCTGCCTTCTGCTTCTGGCATCCTCTTCTGCCACTGTGATTTGCGGAGGAACTTTTGAGAAAACATGCCTCCCTCCATCCTTGAGCTGTAGCTGGTTTGCATATATATATCAGTAGCAGCAGTCCTTGTCCGAGAGATGCTGTGATTGACAGCAGAGCCAGAGCAGAGTTGGGGATGCAGTTCCTCTGGAATGCCACCAGGGGGCTGGAGTCTCTCTCTGATTGGCTCCCCAGCCAGCCAGAGGGGGCGGAGCCAGCACTTTGGGAGGGAAAATAAAAGGAGCAGTTTCTAATAAGGGAAAGTGCAAATAATTATTATTATTATTATTATTATTATTATTATTATTATTAATCATTTATACCCCTCCCATCTGGCTGGGTTCCCCCAGCCACTTTGGGCGGCTTCCAGCACATATAAAACCACAATAAAACGTCAACCATGAAAAGCGAAGCTTCCCCAAACAGGGCATTAAAGTGAGACTGGGGTCCTTTTGAGAGAGGGGGGCAGAAATAGGGATTTGGAGAGGCCTGGGCTGAGGGAGAAGTGGCTCTGGTTGGAGCCTCTGAGGAGAACCTGGTCTCTGGCCAGAGGAAGGGGCTGCCATAGGAAGAGTCGGTGGAGCCTCTGGGGAAAGCAGGCAGGCAGGCAGACGGACGGTCAGACAGGCGTCACATGGGGGGCTGAGTCTGGGGCAGGAGAGGGAGAAGCCATGGGAAGACCGTCTGAACCGGGGTCTCCTTCCCATCAGGAGGGGAGAGGTCTTCCCGAAGGAGAAGGGGATCCCCGAGGTTGGTGATATTATTTGGAAGAAGAAGAAGAAGAGTTTGGATTTGATATTCTGCTTTATCACTACCCGAAGGAGTCTCAAGGCGGCTCACATTCTCCTTTCCCTTCCTCCCCCACAACAAACACTCTGTGGGGTGAGTGGGGCTGAGAGACTTCAGAGGTGTGACTAGTCCAAGGTCACCCAGTAGCTGCATGTGGAGGAGCGGAGACGCAAACCCGGTTCACCAGATTAGGAGTCTACCGCTCTTAACCACTACACCACACCGGCTCTCTGGAAACACCTCAGCAGTGGCATTGCTAAGAGAGCCAGGATAACTAGGTGGTGGGCTGCCTTGTGCCTGTCCTCTGAGTGTGGTGTACTGAATTTACAGAACAAGAGACTATCGGAGAGGAATACATTATCTTACAGTCTTTTAAAGGGATTTCATATATTTTTTAAAAAATCCATTCTTTTTCTCTGTTGCTGTGAACAGATAAAATACTGTTAATATTTAATATTTCTTTAAAAATACTGCTGACTTTTAAAAAGTGCTTTTAAATATGAGCCCTGGGCACTTTCAAGGTCAAGGATCACTTTCTTTACATTCCTATTGTGTCTTTTAACTCACAGGTCCCCAAGGCAGCTCACACAGCTGCAGACATGCAGCTACACAGGTCTGACCTGCGAAGGAAGAAGCCCGGAGTCCACAGACTATTGGAATCGCCCTGTACAACACAGCCTGCAGATAGCCTGCAGAGCTGCCACTGAGCACAAAGCAGAAAAGTCTATACCCACATGGCTGTGGGTCTCATTAGCTACCTGTCCCAGATCAATATCATCAGCCAGCTTCGTGTTCTTGGTGTGGATCTGCAAGATCTTCCGTAGCACCAGGAATGTCAGTATTCACCTCCCTATCAAAGTGACCACATTGCCGGAGTACTGGATCAATGCTGTTGGATCTGTTGCTTGCAGCCATCACAATTCCATGCGCTTGTTGCTTCAGGCCAATCGTGAAACATGGACCACTTATAAACACTGTCTCCAACTCCTTGAAAGATTCCATCAACGGTGTATCCGAAATTTTTTACACATCACTTGGGAAGACAGGTGAACCAATGCCAGTGTACTGGAAGAAGCAAAGATCACCAGTGTTGAAGCAATGATTCTTCAACATCAACTTCGTTGGACTCGTCATGTTGTGCAGATGCCTGATTATCGTCTTCCAAAGCAATTACTTGAAAATGGAAGGCGTAATGCTGGTGGTCAACAAAAGAGGTTTAAAGACTCAAGGCAAATCTAAAAAAATGTAGTATAAACACCAACAATTGGGAAACACTTGCCTCCAAGCGCTCCAGTTGGAGAACAGTCTTTACCAAATACAGGTAGGTAGCCGTGTTGGTCTGCCATAGTAAAAAAAAAAAAAAAATCCTTCCAGCAGCACCTTAGAAAGACACTCGAACTCAGGATGCAAGGGAGAAAAGTGCTAAGAGGCAGGCACGCTTGGCAAACCCTCACCATTATCAACTCCCGCCCCGAAAACCAATGTCCTCACTGTGGAAGGACGTGGGGATCCAGAATTGGCCTCCACAATCACTTACGGACTCATTGTTAAAACCGTGTTTAGGGAAGACAATCTTATTGGACTACGAGGGATCGCCAAAGAAGAAGATCTGTAAGTGTCAGCAACTGAGACGCAATGCGCTGTTCTACTTCTCTGGGTGTCTCCTCTCTTTTTGGAGCAATGTTCATCAATGTTGTCACACATGTGAGACGTCATACAGAGCACTGGTGCTCTGGGCTCATCAGCACAGTCATGCCACAGATCCAGCGCTCTGGTGCAACGCTGCTGATGAGCACAGTGTGCCTTCCCCTCTGGACAGAAAGGTGCTCTGGGCTTGTCAGCAGGGCTGCTCCGAAGGGCTGTATCTCTGGCACAGCACAACGCTGCTGACAAGTCAGAGTGTCTTTCTGTCCGAAGGGAAGGCACACGGTGCTCACCTGTAGGGTCGCACGGGAGGGCTGAAACCCAGGCACTCTGGCATGACCCAACTGATGAGTGCCGGTGCTCCGTAAGGTGTCACACGTTATGTGATGTCGTGCACGTGTGACATCATGCAACGCATGGTAGGCCTCCTCAATGTTGGGTGTAACTTGGCGCCTCTGCCCTCGTCAATCATACATTGTGGCAACATCTGTCTCACACTGGCAGAAGAAAGTATCTATGTGTCCTTTTGTCGTTACAACTTGGTTAACACCGTTTATTTGTTCTCATTAATTTGGTCTCATTCCCCTCTGGGGATGGGCTTTCCATCTGGGTATTCTGATTCTGGTAACACCTTAGTCTGGTCCCTTTGCCAGGACTGGTAACACCTAGTTTGGCAATTGGGATGAGTATCCAAAGTATGTGAGGGTGCATCTTGAGGTTTATGGCATCCCTGTTCCATTCATGCAATGAGTCAGGTTTTGGAACCAAATAAAACCATTTATTTGGCTTTTTTGGGTGAATTTATATGTTTCAGGAAATAGGGTTTCTTTGCCTTATTATGATGCTGAGAGCCTAGTATAGCTTGTCTAATGGACATGGTTGCAGCGGTGTCAAAGGGTGGCTCTATCTGCTCTCTGCTCACTAGTTTCCCCCCTCACAGAATCATAATTTAATTTTGATGATAGCTTTCATAGCAATGTTGACAGCGGTCTTGAACTATTTTTAAGGCAGGCAGGCAGGCTAACAATCTGTTGAAATAAATAGTAATTTATGCAGCAGGCCACAGAGCTGAGGTGGATGTTGCAGGTTCCATGTGCGGTAACATGAGTGCGCTAGGAGGATGGGGCCAGTAAGAGGAACGATAATCAGAATTTAAGCTTAAGGAATAAAAAGGAAATAACCGCTTGGGGCACTTTGGGGTATCATTGATTGGGCTGGGCAGCTGGTGCCAGTGATGAGCTTATGGGGCAGGGAACAGGGTTGGAGAATGCAGCCTCCAGAGAAGAAAAGGGTGAGGCTTAGGAAGGCGTCTCAAAGATAGCATGGCAGCACTGAAATGTTAGGCATCGATTCTGATGCCAGGGCACCACCTCCTGGGTCACAGACCACACTGCAGTCCTATTTTAAATTAATGCCCCCGGGATTAACAGAGAAACTATGGCTGGAGGGGATGTTCTAGTCTCCCAGCCAGTCCTTTTTTGCCTTTCTTGCCACCCACATGGCACCCAAGTTCCTCACCGTTGTTGGAAGACCAAGATGTTTTGGGCCTTGCAGTCAGATACCATTCCTTCTGGGCAGTGAGGTGGCCAGACTGCCCAGCGTTTGGTGACTTAGAGGCAGCTGCAGATGGAGTTCAGGGGCTTTCTGGACTGGGCATTGCCAGTGTGGGCCCAGCGGCTGAGCTCATGGCATGCTCGCCTTGCCTTGCTGTCGTCTGAGAGTCAGGGAACGCTCCACATCCCTCGCCACCCAGGAGAAGGAGGCAGCTCATACACACAAGAGTTTTGAATGTGGGCTCTGCAAATCTTTGTCAACCAGTCAGCGGTGGGCTAGAGAGTCAGTAAGAAGAATCTCAGGGATTCAGTTGCTAATATCAATCCTGTTTGTCGTGATGTCTTTGGAAGAAACCTTGACTTTGGTAGTCCTTTTCCCAGCACTCCCTGCATGCAAACCAGCGGAGGCCCACACCCAGCCTACCCAGAAGCCTAGCACGTTCAGCTAATTTTAATCTGTTTAAAGTATTTTAGAATCAAGTGGTGAATACAGCGAGAGCGACAGAGGGAGTGCCATAGGAGAGCCTGAAGCTCTACCGTACATTGGATTACTTGCTCGCTTTCCACAGAAGATTTTTTTCTCCTGGCTGGTACCTTGGACAGCGAATGGCTTGGCTGCTTTTCAGGCCTGGGCGGCCTGTGGAAGGTCCTGCCTGGTGAGCCCCAAGTTGGATTACTCAGGGTTCTCCTCTTTCAGCTGCACCAGCAGAGGATTAAAAGGAAGCTGGCCTGTCCCTGGGCAGCCTGCCTCAAGGGTCAGCCTCCCAGCTGGAAGAGGGGCCTGGATTGCAATGGGGATTTGCCCCCCTCTTTCTGGGGACTACCCAGGCCAACAGCAACAGCATTCAGTCTGACCTCAGGACTCTCAGTGTGGGACGGCTCAGCCTAGAATCGTGGAATTGTAGAGCTGGAAAGGGCCCTAAGGGTCATCTAGTCCAACCTCCTGCACTGCAGGAATCTCAACTAAAGCATCCAAGACAGATGGCTATCCAACCTCTGCTTAAAAATCTCCAAGGAAGGAGAGTCCACCATCTCTGAGGGCATCTGTTCCACTGCTGCGCAGCTCTTACTGTCATAAAGGGCCAGTGTGGTGTAGTGATTAAGAGCAGTGGGCTCGTAATCTGGTGAACCGGGTTTGATTCCCTGCTCCTCCACATGCAGCTGCTGGGTGACCTTGGGCTAGTCACACTTCTCTGAAGTCTCTCAGCCCCACAGAGTGTTTGTTGTGGGGGAGGAAGGTGTAGTGTGGTGTAGTGATTAAGAGCAGTGGGCTCGTAATCTGGTGAACCGGGTTTGATTCCCTGCTCCTCCACATGCAGCTGCTGGGTGACCTTGGGCTAGTCACACTTCTCTGAAGTCTCTCAGCCCCACAGAGTGTTTGTTGTGGGGGAGGAAGGGAAAAGGAGATTGTTAGCCGCTTGGAGACTCCTCAGGGTAAAGCGGGATATCAAATCCAAACTCCTCTTCTTCTTCCTGACGTCTACTTGGAATCTCCTTTCGTGTAACTTGAAGCCATGGGTTCGAGTCTGCTTCATCTGGTGCAGACTGTGCCTTGTGAAGCTGTCCACAGCTGATGCCCAGCAGACCTCCAGGTCTGCCTCCAGTACAAAGGTGTTTGCGTGCCCCGTAGAGACCATAGGTGTTTTAGGGGGCTGTCCCCCAGCTATGGAGCTTTCTCCTCTTGAGAACCTGCCCTCCATCCAGCTACCTGTCGCCTTGGAGCTCTGCTTGTGAGCCTCATGATGGGGTGAGGATGCTGGACTGGAAAGGGCCCTTTGGTGTCATCTGGCAGGGCACCCAGAATCCCAGAACTGCGTCTTAGGTGCTGGCTGGCAAGCAGTCTTCTGCAGCAGTTGTTCTTGGGTGGCCCACCCCCTTTAAGCCTTCACAGTACCTAGAACCCAGCCCAGTGAAAGCAGGGGCCTCCCCTCTTCCTTTTCCCACTCAGGGACACCAATGCAGACAGCCCCACTCCTGAGGCTGTGCCAGCCTCCCCCTGCCCCCCACCAGCAGTGTATCTGCCAAGCCCAACCCAATGGCTGTTGAAGAGAGAACTCGCATTCCTCAGTGGCACATTGAATCATAGTGTGGTGGTTGCTGCTTATATATTTTTGCTTATTCTTAGCCAGCGTGTGCTGTCCCCCCCCCTTTTAGCAGAAAGTTCAGGGGTCTCCCTTCTTACGTGCATTTGACTCGCACACAACCACATATATGCATGGCACCAGGAAACAATAAATCGATTTAAACTGTGGAAAGGGCAGAAACTGCCCAAAATGAGCAGGAAACCTCTCTGCCTAAGGAAGTGAAGGCAAGCCTATTCAGAGGCTGTGCAAATGACCCGACCTTGTGCCTTGTTGGTGCCTCAGAGGTCCTGGGCTGAGAAGTCTGGTCCCCTGGGGAAGGGCAAGAGGACAAGCGTTTGGGGGTCGGAGCCTGACATTGGGGTGCCCAAGGTGTGTGAAAGATACAAGCCGAGAAAGTCCTCATCTCTCTCAAAGATCTTGTTTCCATGCACCTTCCACCTTTTCTAGACAACCTTTTGCTGGGGACTACTGAAAACCACCCAGCTGCTCCTCCCAGGCTGTGAAAGCTGGCGGGGTGTCCTAGTTTGCAGAGGACAGTCCTCTGCTTGAAGCTCTATGGGGCCCAAATCCTGGGCAGCAGATCAAGGTGTAAAGCTGGCATGAGGCTGCATCTCGCCGCCACCAAACCCTGTTTTTGTGGCATGACTCTGGCTACTGTCACTGTAATCTTGGTCGATGTTGCATAAGCTACCCTGGGGAGATATGGAAGCGCAGGATACCACCTTCCTCAATCTGTGCTAGGGGAAACAGAGGCAGGGCCCCGGGGTGCCTACAATGGAGCAGGGGGGCTGTTTGCTGTGCAGCGGGGGGGGGGGGGCTGAGCACGGAGGACCAGGGGAATAAGACCTTCCTTGTTCTCCCAGGACCATTAAACCCTTGCTTTTCACATCTTTTATCATATTGACTAATTTCCCAGTTGAGAGGGAGTCCTCTCTGGGTTTCTTTTTTTGGCCTGGGGGGGGGGGGGACAGTTGCGTGGCCTATATGGGATTGTTTTGATTTCTAAGTGACAATCAAATCAAATGGCTTCCAGGTGCCTTTCTAGGGAGCCAAAGCAGCATCTGAAACCTCTTTCTCATCCTTCCTTCTCCCTCCCCACCCCCATGTGTGGTGCAATTTGAACCCGTGCTTTTTGCCCAGTGGCACACGCAAACCTGGTGGTCCTCCACAGGACCTCTGACACCTTGTCTCAAGAGTGCTAGACTGGGGGGGGGGGGCTGTCTTAAAGAAAAATTAGTAACTAAGAGCAATCAGTGAAATAAATTGTAGCTGTAATAAATAGATGCAGGTACTGTAATAAATAGATGCAGGTAATAAATAGATGCAGGTACTGCTACACCCAGATTTAGTGCTTGGAGTTGGCACTACATCCAGGCCTGGCAAGATTACGCCTGAAAAGCAGGCACAAATCTCTCGTTAAAAGACACATTCCCAAACACAACCTCTATTTGAATTATAGTGGTTACCTGGCACTAGAGTTGGAAGGAACCTCAAGCGCAGCGTTAAAAACTCAAGAGATATAGGAGTCAGGCACCAAATGGCTCTTTAAACCAGGGTAAGTCGCCAAAACAGAATGCCTACATGC
Organism: Darevskia mixta; assembly: GCA_034641385.1. NCBI lineage: Eukaryota > Metazoa > Chordata > Lepidosauria > Squamata > Lacertidae > Darevskia > Darevskia mixta. Next base: position 1,667,199 of record JAWWNH010000142.1, on the reverse strand, counting down.
CATTTGGAGGGCGGTTGGCTCTAAAGTTGTATTTTTCAGTATGACTTTTTGGTTCCTGAAATTCATTCAGATTGTGTAGATAAAATAATCATGGTTAGATTTCTACAGGATGTGTTGCTAGTGTGTGAAAACAGGCAAGATCCAAGGATCCCCAGGCAGGCACCTCCAGATGGAGACATCAGGCTCCCCCCCCCCCCCCGGCACCTGGGCATCTTCACTTGGTCACAATTGGCTGATAGCCAGGTGCAACATGTGAATTAAGAACGCTGCCCAAGGATCATGCAGGAATCTTAACTGCATATATGTAACTAAATAACACAGAAATCTGTAGAAATTGGGTATTCTTTTGATGTCAAGGGGGCAAGGGCAAGTGGTCAGAAGTAGATCCTTCTTTTGACAGGGGTTTTACCAGCAGTAGCGGCCGGTTGCCTTCTTCTGGGTGTGCCGAAGGCAGCCTTCCCAAGGCCAGCAACTGAAGGGCGTGGATTCTCAGGCTCCACAGCCGTGTGAAGCATGTGGCCTCCCCTTTGGGCCTTGAATGGAAAGTCTGGACTTTGAAGTCATTTTATTTTACTTGTTGTATTGTATTGTACTGTTTTAATTAGTGTTTTGTAGTTATTTTAAATTTATGTGGAGTGCCTTATTTGAGTGGATAGAGCAACCAAGTAATTTCGTTGTTCCCGCAAGGGGACAATGACAATAAATATTATCTTATCTTAGCGAGAGTGGACTTCTCTGCTAGGAGGCCTGCCTGTGCCCCGGTCTCCCAGCAAGCGCCACCCTGCCGCTCCCACAAACGCTCGGAGCACGAGGGCAACAAAAAGCACATGACGGCAGACAGGCTCCGGGGCTTTTTCGCTTTTCCTTTTTGCACAAAACAGAACATTTATTCAAGTGTTCTCCAGCACAAGTACATCAGCAAAGGAGCCTTTCCTTCTCCAAGTGTCCTGGGCACAAATGGAAAAAAAACCAAAAACCCCGCAAAGGATGGGATGGAGGCGGAACGGACAGACTTTCTAACATCTGCGGCACCATGGACCTTTTAATTATTTTTATAAAACAGCTATGTCACGAGCAATACTTGCACAGAGATACAACAGCCTGCCCGGCGGGGGTGGAGAGCTGGGCCTCCCACCCCCCCACCCCACTTTCCACCCCTGGCATAGCAGAACCATACTCTGAAATGTACATTATTTATTTGTCAATAAATATAGAAGCAACCCTAAAAAAAAAAAAAGAGGGGGGTAAAGCGGCAAAAATCATCCTAGCAAAGAAAAGTGAGGGGGGGTGTTGCTGGGTGCAGGGGGGGGAGAGGCGGTCAGCGGCATGGAATGTCGGCGGGAAGGCGGCAGCGACGGCTGGAGAGCAGGGAACGTGGCCGAGCTCTTCCCAGGATCTTGACAAGATTTATTTCTTCAGCATGAATACATGATTTCCCACAAACAGTAAAAGCGTCTCAGCTACTTCAATGCCTAGGCTAAAACACATGAAATCTTTCCTTAAAGGTTTCAAGTACAAAGTTAAAATGCCTTTTTTTCTTTTTTTTAATAATAATATATAAGAGTAAAATAATAGAGCTCTTTTAAAACTCCACTACAAGAAAACAAAAAAAACAGTCATTGTCCAGACAGCAGACTTAAGTTAACAATAGAGATTTGTGATAAAAGAGGGATTTTTTTTAGCACCTTGGTTGCCCCCATATCCTTCTGCAATTGACAAAGGAATTCAGGCAAGTGGGGGGGGGGGCAGTCCGGTTGCTCTGCTTTTCAGTCTAGGGCTGTGCAACCTGGCCGGGGGGGGGGGGCTCTTTATCGCAAGAGGAGACCACAGTCAAGCCGGTCCCTAAAGCCACCCCCCATCCTCCCCCCCCGTCTTCCTCTCGGCCCCCCCGGGGGGAAGCAGGTGGATTCTGTAGCAGACAGCAAAACAGATCCAAGACAAATACAGCGGGACGCCCGGGGGGGGGGAGTTGGGGGGCTGAAAAGACAAAACAGACAGGAGGTTTTCCCGAGAGGCCACTTCCAGTTTGGGGAGGGGCCTGGAGCGGGTGGGGTGTGTGTGTGTGGGGGGGGAGTCCCATGAAGCTGGGCTGTTCAGAAAGAGGGTCTGCCAGGCAGACCTAAGGGAGGGGGCAGCAATTGGGGAATCCAGCTATTAGCTGCTGAATTTGGGAATGACGTGGCCAGCCCACCCCCCACCCCCTGGAAGGAAGGCTCTGTGGGGAGGGGCTGCTGCGCCCTCCCCACCTTCAATTCTCCGCCAAGATAGCTTCCCTGGTCAGGGGCTGGGAGCGCTCAGCAGGCTCCCTTGGGCCCGGGGTGGGAAGCCCCCCCAAAGGGACAGGTCATCGCCAGGAGGGGGCCCCAGGCGTCCCGCATAGCACCAAAGAAGTTAGACTAAAAGAAGCCCAAAGGCGGCTCCCTCCTTCCCTCCCACCCCCCTTGTGGCTGTCGGGGCCCCACCCCAAAGTGTCACCTGCCCGGGGAGGCTGGAGAAGGGGAGATGCCCACCTGCCAGGGAGGCGGCTGGGGACACGTCCTGCCAGACAGCCCCCTCCAGTGTCCCCCCCTCCCTCGGCTTCCCCATCGGGTCCTGAGCGAGACCCCAGCACCTTTCACAGTTTGAGGGGAAGGGAGAGGAGGCCCCTGCCTGCCTGCCTGCCCCCCGGTTAGCACCGAGACCAGAGAGCCCCCCGCCTGCTGCAACTGCTTCACCCGCTGGGGGAAGAAGGGGGGGAGGGAGGGAGGGGGGCCGGCAGTCTCCCGCAGACCTGGCCCCCCCTGCTCCTGAGCTTTGCCAGCACCAAGCCGCTGCCTCCGAGAGCACCATGAACGCAGGGAAGACGGCAGGAGAGGGGGGAGGCAGAGGCGGGGGGCAGCGGGGGACCCACAACCCGGCTCCCCGTTAGCACCAAGGGCTTCGGGCCCTGCTGGGAGCCATCCTCACAAGCGGAAGGGAGAAGCAGCCTCCCAGGCCACGCCCCGAGGGGTGTCCAGGGGGGGCCCAAAGGTCGCCGTTCTCTGCACCCCCTTGCCCCAAAGGACTAAAGTGCACACAATTGCCGAGGGAGGCAGAGCCCAGGAACCCCGTCGCCCTCTGCGCAAGGCCCCTGGGAGGAGCTGCCCCTCAACCCTGTATTTGTGGGGTGGGGGGGCCTTGCAAAGGGTAGGGTTTGGGGGGGGACGGGTAGCACAGCCGGAGCCCGTTCAAGCACAACAGGAGCCCTGCCGTTCACATCAGCCGCGGGTGGAAGGAGGCAGCAGCGGCAGAGACTCCCCCAAACGCCCCCTGTGCTGGCGGAGGAACGGGGAGGGGCAGGCGCCAAAGGGCACCCCCTTTATCTACCCCCCTTCCCTCACGGACCCCCCGCAGCTGAGCCTGCAGTTCCAGGGGTAGAAATGGAGGAAAGACAGACCTCTGCCCGCCAGGGAGGACACCCAGAGGGGCCCCCCCGTGGGAAAGCACCAGTTTACGTGGGGGGGGGGACTGTTTGGGACACTGCGGTGGGTGGGTGGGTGGGGCCCCTGGCCTGAGGGAGGGTTGCCTTTTGCAGGGGGGGGAGCATTATTGCATGACACCCAGGGCAGAGAGCGGCACCCACCCCTGCTAGCCCGCCTGCCCTCCCTTTCTGAGAAGCCCCCCCCAGGGGCCAGCACACGGAGCCCCCCCTTAAGCTGCCACGGGTGCCCCCTCTCCGTTGATGTAGAAGCACCATTTTGAAAGTCAGTTGTACAGCAGTAACAGTACCTTTTTTTATATATATAGACATTTCTCTCACGTAACTCTCACATATATATAAACTGTAAACAAGAGGTAAGAGCGGCTGTAGGAGCTGGACTGGTCAAGGTCTCCGGCCTGGTAGGCACCCAAATACTGTGGGAAGGGGGGGCAGGGTGGGAGGGGGCAGGGAGGGAGGGGCGGGCAGCTCCCACCCTCCACCGCAGGAATGGCGCCCCCCGGCCCCTCCCTTTGTGCTCCTCGACTGAGCAGGGGCGAAGCTGTTGCCCCAAGGCCCGCTCCGCTCTGGGCTCTCCTCCGTTGCAGCCGCCGCGGTGGTGGAGGCTGGGCAGGGGGGGGCACACGCCCGTGGGCGCCCGGGCTCCGCGCCCGTGGCTCAGCCGAGGAGAGGCGGAAACCCAACGGACGAGACGAAGCCGTCCAGAAAGAGCAGGGGATTTAAGGGTCACCAACAGAAAAGGGGGGCCGGCTGGTTGGACTGGGGTGGTTTGAACCGGGGAGAGGATGGGCAGGTGGAGAACCTCCCGTGGGTGGGGGGCCCCGTCCTCTCCCTCCCTCCCTCCCACCAGCCACCACCTCCTCTTCCTCCTCCTCCTCTCTGGTGCCCCTTCTCTTCTGTTCGGGGGGGGGGGTTGTGTTTGAGACGCCTCCTCCTCCTCCTCCGCTTTGCCAGATCCGAGGGCAGGTGTCTCTTTAGACGCAGGCAAAGTACTCCTTCAGGGGGGCAAAGAGGTGGCGGATCACTGGCACACTCCAGGAGCGACCCAGGAGTCTCTGCCTCGCCAGGCGGCTCATGTTGGAGACGTCGGTGTAGTGGACCGGAAAGCCAAAGACCCTGCGGGGGCAGAAGGGGGGGCAGTCAGCACCCAGCATAGAGTAGTGGAGTGGGAAGGGAGCCCCCCGGACCACCCAGCCCACCCCCTCGCAAGGAAGGCACCCACCTCTCCATCTCGGTGCACCACAGAATGTCTTCCTTCTCGTTCATGAAGACGGGGAAATGCTGGTCTTTGCCTTGCTTGATGGAGTTGGAGCGAGTGGTGATGGTTCGCACTTTGCTGAACTGGGCACAGAGGGCGGAGGCAAGGTCAGCCGGGGGGTGGCGGCTGCGGGACGGCCCCCCTGCAGTCCCAACCCATGAAGCCAGGGCCTCGCCTCTCCCAGCTCCCCCTTGGCCTGACCCCTCTTCTGCCCTGCTGCCCCCAACTCGGACTGGCAAAGGCAGGGGGCACTGGAAGCTTCCAGCAGAAGCGGAAACCCGTGGCTTATTCTCATAAGGATATAAGGAGAAGCTGCTGGATCAGGCCCATGGCCCTTCAAAGTCAGCCTCCTGTTCTCTTTTTGTCATAGCATTAATTTCCACAGGTTTATCTTTTAACATATCCTTCCTTCCATCCTTCCTTATCTCTAAACCATTCTTTTATTCTTTTCTTTCATATATAATGAGAAAGACTGAAAGTTTTAGTTGGGTATAATTGTATTGCTTTGTTTTGTTCTTTTTGTGTTGAAGTGTTTGTATGTGTACAGTGGAACCTCGACTTACGAAGTACTCGACTTACGTATTTTTCGACTTCCGAAAGGAAATCCACTTGGATTTTAGATGTGGTTTACTCGACTTACGAAGGTTTAGATGGGGTTTACTCGACTTACGAAGGTTTACATAGGGTTTTCTTATGAATTTTTCGACTTACGTTTCCAATGCATTCCTATGTGAATGCCGTTTTTCGACTTACGAAATTTTCGACTTACGAGTGTGCTTTCGGAACGCATTAACTTCGTAAGTCGAGCTTCCACTGTATGTTTTTGTTTGGTAAATGTGTAATTTTAATCAAAAAAATTAAAAATTAATAATAATAATAATAAAAATTAAAAAAACAAAACACAAATCCAGCCTCGTGTTCTCACAGAGGGAAACCCACAAGCGGGAATCGAACCCAAGGCCAACTCTCCCCTCCAACCGGGATCCAGGCGCATGGCTGCCTTGGACTGTGGAGACAGAGCAGAGCTATCCTGGCCGGGAGTCTCTCATCGCCCTCTCCTCCTCCACGAACTGGTCTGGTTCTCTTTGAAAGCCATCCAGGTGGGTGGCCTTCCCTGCCTGTGAGGGCCGACCCCTTGGAGACTCCTTCCTTCCTTCCTTCCCCCTCCTGCCCACACCCTCCCGGCCCCCCTTCCCCACACTCACCTTGGCTATCCTGCCATGCTCCAGACACTCCTGCAGTTCCAACTTATCATTCACAGTTGAAGCCAATGGCCTGCAGGGGAAACAGACAACTGGTCAGCCCAGAACAGGGGTCCCAGGAGCCTCATCGCCCCTCCCTGCAAGACTCCCACCTCCTGGCCACGGCCTCACACCTTCACCCCCCCCAGCCCCCTCCTCACAGGTGTGAGCCACAGGAGCTGGCAAGCAGGCTTGAGTTTTAACCCATTATTATTATTATTTCTCTGTCCCAACGCAGGCAGAGTGAGGGTTCTGGCAGGACCTCACCGCTTCCTTGGCAGTGGCGGGTTCCTGGGTGTTGGCGCCAGACCTCTGACCAACCTGTTCATGCCGGGCAGGTTCCCCCAGAAGTAGCGGGCTCTGTGCGCTGCCGAGACCTCTTTGGCATCGATCATCACCGGGTTGGACTGCAGCCGAGAGAGAAGGGGGGAGGAGGAGGCAGCAGGGTGTCACGGGGCGGGCAGGGCGTTGCGGGGGACGGGCTGCCCTCCACCCCAGGCAGAGCTGCGCTATGGGGCTCAGGCCCTCCAGACCTTTCCAGTGCCTTTTGGGGAAGCGGCAGAGCTCAGGGTCTGCAGAACAGGCGTCTCCCTGCCTGAGCCACTGCTGCCAGTCAGTGCAGTAGAAGGCAGCTTCCTATGCCCCTGTGCCAGCCCTGCCCTGCCCACCGGAGTGCCTCATAGAGCAGAAGGCGCCCTGCAGTTTAATCTAGAACCGAATGAGATTCCTGTACTAGGCGACCCTCGGGGCCCCTTCCCTCTCCCTAGATCCCCCTAGATCAGTGATGGCTAACCTTGACACCCCAGATGTTTTGGAACTACAACTCCCATCATCCCTAGCTAACAGGATCAGTGGTCAGGGATGATGGGAGTTGTAGTCCCAAAACATCTGGAGTGCCAAGGTTAGCCACCACTGCCCTAGATCCCACCCTTTGCCCTCTTTCCAATCGACCTCCCCTTGAGCAAATCTCCATTTTGCTGGCTGGCAATAACTATTTATTACTGCACAGGTTGCAAAATTTGCCTTGGCTGCAAGTGAGTTGAGAGCTAGACACCAAGACAAGTATCATGAGGGGGAGGGGGAGAAGGGGAGGGCTTTACTTTTGCAGGTGTGATTTTTGCATTTTTGTATGTTTGCTTTGCTGCTGCTGCTGTTGTTCAGTTTTAAATCAATTATTTGTATTCTATGCATTGTGACCAATTGTGACGGCTTATAGCTTTTAGCAATAAAGATTTCATTCATTCATTCATTCATTCATTCAATGCCCTGACCATGGGCAGGCAAACTAAGGCCCGGAGGCCAGATCCGGCCCAATAGTCTTCTAAATCCGCCTCCCGGACGGTCTGGCAATCAGCGTGTTTTTATATGAGTAGAATATGTGCTTTTATTTAAAATGCATCTCTGGGTTATTTGTGGGGCATAGGAATTCATTCTTTTTTTTATATAAGAACGAATTCCTATATATATATATATATATATATATATATATATATATATATATATATATATATATATATATAAAAGAACGAATTCCTATATATATACTGGCCCCCCACAAGGTCTGAGGGACAGTGGACCGGCCCCCTGCTGAAAAAGTTTGTTGACCCCTGGCCCTGTCTGACAAGCCTCCCCTCACCCTGATTCAATCCTGGAACAGAGCATTCAGCTTCTCAAATGTTAACTCTTAACCCACCTCCTTTCTGACCTGGCTGCCGTGTTCCCCCCTGGGGTGCTAACATTCTGGATTCACTTAGAACAGAGAGAGGCTGCCAGATGTTGCCCCCTCCCTCAGGGGAATGCTGCCACCTTCCCAAAGCCCCGACAGACAAGGCTGAGAGGAGGCCAACTGCCTCCAGAGAGACACAGAAGTCGCCAAAGTGGCTATTGTCACATTGATACCCCAATTTCCCTTCAAGGAGCCCCGGGCGGCCTGCATGGTTCTGTCCCATCTCATTTAATCCCAACAACCCTGCGAGGTAGGGCCGGCGGAGAGCCACCTGCTGAGCGTTTCCTGAAAGAGTGGGGGATTTGAACCAGGTGCTCTGCCACTCTAACCGCTAGGCGAGGCTGCTCTTCAAGCACCGGCATGTGCAAGATGAGCCCTGGAAACACTCAGGTGCCCTCTGGTGGCAGGAGGAACTCCCTGCGCCTGGGATACAGCAGAGAGGCAGGCAGGCTGTGCCTTGGGAGATGCTGCCTTTCCTGTTCCGGCTGCTTTGGCTCAGATCCGGCACGTTCCCCCAGGTTGCTCCTCACTCTCCCGCCCAGGGACATTCAGGAACATTCGGAGGGCGGGCAAGGAAGAAAGAGAGCTGCCCACCCACCCGCTGCCCACCCTCTCACCTCCAGGAAGCGAGAGATGTCTCTCTTGTCGCTGACGCCCATCGCCACCACGTTCTCAAAGAGCCAGAAAAAGGGCCGCTCGTCTCCCTCCTTGGGCCGGGCCTCGTGCAGCAGCCGGTAGAACTCAAAGAAGAGTCGGCCCGTGCCCTCTGGGGTGGAGGGGAGGAAGACCGCAATGAACGGGGGCTCAAGCCCAACGCCAGCCCACGAGACACAAAAACTCCCTTTGCAAAGCCCTTCCAACCCCCCTTCTGTGAAGGAATCCCCCCCCCCACCCGGCCGGTTAAGTCCAGTCAAAGGCGACTTTGGGGTGCATCGCTTGTCTCGCTTTTCAGGCCGAGGGGGCTGGCGTTTGACCGCAGACAGCTGTCCGGGTCATGTGGCCAGCAGAACTAAACCGCTTCTGGGACACCGTGACGGAAGCTAGAGCGCAGGGAAACACCGTTTACCTTCCCACCACAGCGGTTCCTATTTATCTACTTGCACTAGTGTGCTTTCAAACTGCTAGGTTGGCAGGAGCTGGGACAGAGCAACGGGAGCTCACTCCGTTGCAGGGCTTCGAACCGCCGACCTTCCAATCGGCAAGCCCAAGAGGCTCAGTGGTTTAGACCACAGCGCCACCCGCATCCCTAGGCAAGGGAAGACCCTAACCCTGGGGTCACAGCTATCAGTGACACAGGTGATTTAAACGGCTTTGAGGTAGTTCGGAATGTTTAGCCTGGAGAAGAGGGGAGAGCCATCTTCAAATATGTCGATGCCTTATGAGGAACGGCTTAGGGAGCTGGGTATGTTTAGCCTGGAGAAGAGAAAGTTAAGGGGTGATATGATAGCCATGTTCACATATATCAAAGGATGTCATATAGAGGAGGGAGAAAGGTTGTTTTCTGCTGCTCCAGAGAAGCGGACATGGAGCAATGGATTCAAACTACAAGAAAGAAGATTCCACCTAAACATTAGGAAGAACTTCCTGACAGTAATTTGCTGCCAAGGAGGGTGGTGGAGTCTCCTTCTTTGGAGGTCTTTAAGCAGAGGCTTGACAGCCACCTGTCAGGAATGCTTTGATGGCGTTTCCTGCTTGGCAGGGGGTTGGACTGGATGGCCCTTGGGGTCTCTTCCAACTCTAGGATTCTAAGGGCTGTTAAATGGAAGAGTGAACTAGCTTGTTTTCTCCTGCTCTGGAGGGTAGGATTTGACCCAATGGCTTCAAGTAACAAGAAAGGAGATTCTGACAACATCAGGAAGAACTTTCTGACAGTGAGAGCCGCTCGATTGTTGAACCGACTTCCTTGGGAGGTGGTGGCCTCTCCTTCCTTGGAGGTTTCTAGGCAGAGGTTGGCTGGCCATCTGCCAGAGATGCTCTAGCTGAGATTCCTGCATTGCAGGGGCTGGACTGGATCAGGCTTCCCCAACCTTGGGTCTCCAGCTGTTTTTGGACCACAACTCCCACCATCCCTAGCGAGTGGGACCAATGATCAGGGAGATGGGAACTGTAGTCCACAAACAGCTGGAGACCCAAGTTCCGGAAAGCCTGGACCAGATGACCCAAGCCGACGATTCTGGCAGGGACCGGGAGGGGGGGGCACCTACCGTAAAGGCCTTTCCTGGCGGGGTTGACGATGGAGAGGTCGTTGCAGGGGCTGCCTCCAATCACCAGGTCAAAGGGCCCCCACTCCTGTATCTGCAGTGCGGAAGGAGGCGGGAGCGTCAGAGGCGGGAGGGGCGCCCCCTGGGGCTGGGGTCCCGGGCCAGCCTCAGCGACACAGAGGGAGGGGAAGCCGCCCTCCCCCCCTCCCCAGAGCTCCACGTACGTGTTTCTGGGTGACATTGCGGACGTCCCCAACATACATGATCTTGCCCTGGTGCCGCACCATCCCAACCGTGATGGAGTCCTCACACACCTCCGAGGCGATGTAGCGGTCCACCTGGATGCCCAGGTCCTTCAGCACCAGGAGACCTGGAAGGGGGGGGGAGAAGAGTCACAGCTGCGCAAGGGGGGGTCGGCACCCCAACACGGCCCTCTCTTCCGGGAGAGGGGCGGGGCTCACCTGTGGCAATGCCGTCAAAGAGCGAGAGCACCCGGATGGGCTTCCTCCTCTCGGCGGGGACCGGCGGGTAAACCTTTGGTGGGTCCTGCCAAGAAGCAAAGAGAGATGACGTTGGGGTGGGAGAGAGAGGAAGGCAGAGGACTTTGTGGGGGGGGGGTGTAGTAGAAATTACAGTACAGCAGGCCTGCAACTCAGGCGGGGGTGTGTGTGTTATGTCCCGGGGATCTGCGTGTCCAGGCAAATTTGTGCAAAGCCAAGACCCCTGCAATTCCCCCAGTGGAGGGAAGGTTGTGCGAGGCTTCTGGGAGATCTCATGGGGCCAACGGAGATCTTGCAAACCAACCAATGTCTCTACATAGCTCCATGGTTCTTTTGGACATCAGGATATATCAATATACAGTGGCACCTTGGTTCTCAAACGCCTTGGTACTCAAACAACCTGGAACCCAGACACTCCAAACCCGGAAGTCAGTGTTCCAGTTTGCGAACTTTTTTCGGAAGCCGAACGTGCTCCCTTTTGAGTGTTACACTTCCGTTTTGAGTGTTACGCTGAGGTCTGTCTGTTTTTACTACAGTGGGACCTCGACTTACGTGTTTTTCGACTTACGAATGACTTCCGGGAGAAACAAAATGGCCACCGCAACCGAATTTTTCGACTTACGAATGGAAGTCGCGGCCGCTTTAATAGGATTTTTTCAACTTACGAATTTTCGACTTACGAATTTTTTTCGCTCAATGCATTCCTATGGGGATTCGACTTACGAATGTTTTCGACTTACGAAAATTGCGTCAGAACGCATTATCACCATAAGTCGAGGTTCCACTGTATTTATTTTGCGTTTTTGTGGCTTTTTTTAATTTTGTTTTTGTGACGGTGTGGAACCCAGTTCAGCTACTGACTGATAGATTGATTGTGTGTGTGGCTGCAGTACATTGTTTATTGCTTTCATTTTATGGATCAATGGTCTCGTTAGATAGTAAAATTCAAGTTAAATTGCTGTTTTAGGGGTTGTTTTTAAAAGTCTGGAACGGATTAATCCATGTTGCATTACTTCCTATGGGAAAGGGCACCTTGGTTTTGGAAGAGACTTCGGGAACGGATTAAGTTTGAGAACTAAGGTACCACTGTACTGCCATGTTTAGCTGGTGATATATTGCAATGCTGAAAACCAGATCTCGCCCAGCCCAAATTCAGGATGTGTCAGGAATATCTGTGCAGGCGAAAGTCAGTTTTGTGTCAGCCTGCTTGGGGGGGGGGGGCTTGCTCTCCTCTCTCCTGTCCGTTCCCAGAGAATGCGACTGGATTTCTACGCATGTATAAAGCGAAGGTGATGGAATGCCATTCTGCAAGCATTTAACTGCCCTGAGACCTCCGGGTATAGGGCGTAAAATAAAAAAATAAAAATAAAATAAAATAAAATCCCGTGCAATTTATAGGCCTGGACTTACAAGCGCTGCCCTGAACTTACAAACTCTTGGTCGTGGTTGTTGGCGAAGAACATCTGGAGGCGCGAGGGCCAGTCTTCCCTCCGCCGGAGCAGGCCGTAGATGCCCTTGTGCCCGCACATGTAGCAGTTCCAGGGGTCTTCCTTGATCGCCGCCTGGGCAGCGCCAGGGCCCACCAGCAAGTCCACGCACTCCACGCAAAAGCACCTGCGGGCAGAGTCCAGCCGTCAGAGCTCCGGCCCAGCAGATGAGGGAGGGAGGGAGGGATTCCGGACTCTGGCAGTCTGACACCCCCCCCCCCCGTCTCGCTCCATTGCCCGTGGGAACACCCTGGCACTGCCTGGCAGGGGTCCCTCCCAGGCCTAGCCCAACCCAGACCCAACTGCTGGGTGAATCTTTCCTGATCCCTAGCCTGAATGTTGGAAGATTCGGGACAGGTGAGAGAAAGCCCTTCTTCACGCAGCAAATAGTTAAACTGTGGAACTCCCTCCCACATGAGGCAGCAATGGACTCCGGCTTGGATGGATTTCAAAGAGGATGGGGCAAATTCAAGGAGGAGGGGGGGGAGGAGGAGGAGGAGAGGGCTATCGATGGCTCCTAGCCAGGATTGGCTCTGCTCTGCCTCCAGAGTCAATGGTGTTTCTGGATCCCAGTTGCCGGAGAGTTGCTCTTCTGCTCCAACCTGCTTGTGGGTTTCCCTTGGGGGCGCCTGCTTGGGCCGTGGGGCTGGGCCAGCAAGCTTTTCTGCGTGACGCAGGGCTTCCCCTTGGCAGCCGTCTCTCACGCAGGAGTCAAAGGGAAAGCAGACCCAGCTCCCTCCTCCCGGGGGGCTCCTTCCTCAACAAGCAGGAAGAGGGACACAAATGCTTCTCTCTCTTAAATAATAATAACCCAGCCACTCTGGGCGGCTTTCAACAGAGCATTAAAAACAGAATAAAACATCAAACATTAACAACTTCCCTAAACAGGGCTGCCTTCAGATGTCTTCTAAAAATCAGATAGTTGCTTATTTCCTTGACATCTGATGGGAGGGCGTTCCACAGGGCAGGCGCCACCACCAAAAAGGCCCTGTGCCTGGTTCCCTGTAACCTCACTTCTCGCAGGGAGGGAACCGCCAGAAGGCCCTCGGAGCTGGACCTCAGGGTATAATAATACTAATGCCCTGCCCACCTGGCTGGGGCAAGGGGAGGTGTCTCATAGTGGGTCCCCTGGCCTTATGGAGAGCCACCAGCTGGGAGGGCAGACAGGTGTGGACCCCTCCTTCTTAGCCCCCCCCCTTTGGCTCACCTGCAGCAGTTGTTGTTGCCACACATGAGGACTTCGCGGCCCCCACAGCAGATGGTGCAGTAGGACTGGTAGCCGTCGTCGTCATACTGGTAAGCGCATTCCAAAAAGCAGTTCTGGTTGGGGGGAGGGACAAGAGGAGAGAGGAGTGAGGGGGCCTTATTGACACCGACGGTCAGCTGCGATTGTTGCCTTGCAGGGGGTTGGACTAGATGGCCCTCGGGGTCCCACCGAACTTCACAATTCTAGGGCTCCATTCCAAAGCCCTTTGCAACCCACTAAGGGGGAAGGCGCTGGCTGGCGCCTTACAGGTGGGGCACAGGCAGAGAACAGAAGTCTCCCTCTCCCCTGGGGGCTCCTGCCACCCCCCACCCGCCAGCAACCCACTCGCTGCCTCCTCCCTGCAGGCAATGACAAGATTTCCATTATTTGCACGACTTGTCTTTGCGTTCTGGCCCCACCACGCCTACCTTGCAGTTTTGGCACATGCCTCCGTTGAAGAGGGGGTGCTCCAGGGTGACATTGAGGCTCCCGCAGGAGATGCAGATATCTGGGGGGGTGGGGGGACAAGGGGAGAAGGGTTAGGGCGGGCGAGGGGAGGGAGATGGGAGCTGCCCCCTGGCCTCCCCCCACCTTGCAAGTACTACCCCCACCCCCCTGTGTACCTATCTGCAATGTTCCCCCTCTTCCAAAGGCACACCCAGCAACCTCTGGACCGGAACATTACGGCCCCTCCTGCTGGACCGGACGGAGCTGGCAGCTGCAAGGGGGGGCACAAAGGACCCTCCGCACTGAGCGACTGCCACTTACGAGGCAGGGGGAGGGCACACGGACTCTCCTCGCCCCCCCCCCCCAGGACCCTGCGGCTTCCGGGGCCAGGAGGAGGGCAGCATCTCTTGAAGGAAAGCGCTGAAAGCGGACATGGAAAAGCGACCCCCCCAAAAAAAATGCATTCACCCCACCCGCTTCTCTGCAGCTGAGGCAGCAAGGGCTCACGCTCACCTTCAATGTTCCTGGACTTCTGTCGCACATCGAAAACAAGACGCTCTGGGGAGGCAAAGGGGGGGGGAATCGGTGAGCAGATCACGGCAAAGCAGGAGACTGGGCTCCGTTTCCATAATTTATAAAAATATTTATATACCGCTGCTTCCCGGAAATCTATTGCAGCGGTTTGCAACAACAGGAAAGTGCAAAGCAATACATTAAAAAGTTATATTTATCTTGTTTTTTAAAATATTTATTCCACCACTGTATCATAGAAATCTATCACAGCGATTTACATCAATATCAAACCATAAAGACATACAGGAAAAGACTTAAAAATTAAAAATGGGATATTCCCAATGGGAAGATGGGATATTGACAGGCTGGAAGGTGTGCAGAGGAGGGAGACCAGGATGCTCAGGGATTGGGAAACTGAGCCTGATGAGGAACGGGGATGTTTAGCCTGGGAAAGAGGAGACAGGAGAGCCACCTTCAAGTATCTCAAGGGCTGTCACATGGAAGAGGGAACCTTCCAACTCTGCAATTTTTTTATTCTCTGGAGGGGTCACCAGGTTGGCAAAGGCTGCATTATGGGATGCCAAGGGGTGGCCTTAGCTGCTCACCAGCACACCTGGTGGTCTTTATCTCTGCTGATTCTGCCTCTTTTCCCATTATAAAAACAGAGAGATAGTCATGACGAAATCTGCCCAGATTAGGTAGGGCTTGATTTAAACTGTTTGCCCGCTTCTCCTGTTTGGCTTTGTGAACGTCCGTCTGCTGTGAGCTCTGGGCAAAGGCTTTGCCCCTTTCCTGCAGAGTCCTCCATGACACCCGGGGGGGGGGGCACAGCCTCCCCTCCCCCTAACAGTCTATTTTAGGGTCCCGGGCTGCCGAAGGAACAGCCAGCAGGGTCTCTCGACCCCTTCCCAGCATAGCACTGGCCTCTTTGGGACAAGGACTCCGTGCCAGAGATGCCAAGTGGGGTGGAAGAGGAGGCCATGGGGCAGAGTCGGGGCAGGAAGGTTGCCCTGGTGCTGCACCAGGGTGCAAGTGACAAAGCCCCCCCACGCCCTGCATCCCAGAAGGGGGGAGACAGGGATGGAGCCAAGCCCAGCGCTTGGCTGCACAGGGAGAGAGGACTCTGCTCTAACCACTGCTCCATGCAGCCTCTTAGACCAGTGTTCCCCAACCTTGGGCCTCCAGCTGTTTTTGGACTACAACTCCCATAATCCCTCGCTAGCAAGACCAGTGGTCAGGGGTGATGGGAATTGTAGTCCGAAAACAGCTGGAGGCCCAAGGTTGGGGAACACTGTCTTGACTTAGACCACCTCAACACCCTAGTTCTGCGCGGGTCTTTCTCTGCACAGGAGGAAACTGGGACAGCTACTCCAGCAAGCAGAGGAGGAAGGGACACCCCCAGATGGAGTGGGGTACAGAGGACCAGGAACACTGGTTGGGGGGGACGCACAGCAGGCCAGCTGCTGCCCTACAGCGCCTCCCCCCTGCCCCTGCCCCCAGAAGCAGCTGGGCCAGAAAAGTCCTTCATGCGGCACAGAGTTCAACATTGGAACTCCCTGCCGCAGGAGGCAGCCAAGCAAGGCGGCTTTGAAAGGCCAATGAACAGGAGGAGGAGAGCGCCGCTCTTGGGTTCGGATCCTGCTTGCAGGTTCCCCACAGGCCTCCTGGAGAGCGTGGCGCTGGCAAGTCCGAGGTTGCTGGTTCAATCCCCAAAGGGGAGAGCTGCCTCTTCCTGCGTTGCAGGGGGGGACACACCAGGTGACCCCCTTGGGCCTGATCCAGCAGATCCTTCCGATGGTCCTACATGAGACAAAGCAGCCCCCCCGACTGACCTCTGGTGCGCTCGTCAATGATCTCCTTGATCTTGGGCTTCTCCGCTGCTGTGCTTTTCCTTGGTTTCTTGGTGGGGGGCGGAGGGGCGTAGGCAGCGGTTTCCGGCTCCACCCACATCTCTGTGTAAACTTCTTTGTAGGGGTTGCGCTCCTCTGCAAGGGAAGAACGGGGATGGGCGGGGCGTTACGCGCTGGCGAGGGGGGCAAGCCCCGAGTGCGAATCTAGCTCCGCAGTCCCCTAGGGCGAGGATGCTCCTCTCCTTGCTCTCACCAGGCTTCGGGGACAGGAACCCCCAGGGTCTGCCCCACTTCCTTACCTTCTGGCGGCTCCAGGCCCTTGGGGCCAGAGGGCAGGAAGCCCCCCAGGGCCCACTCAATCATCTGCTTGTTCTGGATCTCCACCACTTTGGATGTGTCGCTTTCGTCATTCTCCGGGCAGGAGGGGAAGATCTTGCCTGACCGGCTGCTGGCCACCTGCGGGGGCAGAAGGGACAGTTTGCTCAGTGGGTAGAGCACCTGTGTGCATGCAGAAGGGCCCACGGTGCAAACCCCGACGGCAGCATCTCCCTGCCTGAAATCCTGGAGAGCGGCGGCTGCCAGTCAGAGCCGACAATACTGAGCTCGGTGGGCTCAACGGTCAGCGCAGGCTGCTTCCTATGCTCCTGTGGCAGCTGCTTCAGGGTGGGGGTTTGGCTGGCAAAGATGCCCCCACTGGACCCTCTGTTGCGCCCCCCCACCTGTGCAGGGGAGCCTGGGCTTCCTCCCACCTACTTGTGGGTGCATGTGAACCTGCCCCCCGGCCAGGCTGGCTGTGGAGGTTCCCCACACATTGGTTTAGTCCAGTGATGGCTAACCTTGACACCCCAGATGTTTTGGAACTACAACTCCCATCATCCCTAGCTAACAGGATCAGTGGTCAGGGATGATGGGAGTTGTAGTCCCAAAACATCTGGAGTGTCAAGGTTAGCCATCACTGGTTTAGCCTCACTTTGGCTTGCCTGCGCATGCGCCCTCAAGCGGGTGGGACTAGGAGACCCTTCCGACCTCAATATGTTGCTTTCCCAAGGAAACCCCTTTTCTTCCTCTGTGCTTCTGGGGCAGGCGAGGAAGGCTGTGGGGTGGTGTCCCTTCCCACCCCCGGAGCTGGTCTTAAGCATATGCGTCGCCGGGGTGCAAAGATCCGCCCAATGCCCCGCCTCTGGTTTCCCAGGCGTGCAGCAGGGCGGAGCTGGGCCTCAGCGTCTCGCTGGCTCGGTCGCCCCCAAAATCGCGGCACAGGGCCACCCGCAGCAGAAGAGCCCACTGTGGTGCTCCGACCGACGGGCGGGCTCTTCCACGGACCCAGATTCTCAGCCTGGCCCCCCTGAGAGCCCAGAGACCGGGTGCCCCGCACCCCTAGCACCTATGGGTAAGACGGCCCTGCGTGAACGGGGGGGGGGGCTTGTCCTTTTAGAGCAGTGATGGCTAACCTTGACACTCCAGATGTTTTGGAACTACAACTCCCATCATCCCTAGCTAACAGGACCAGTGATCAGGGATGATGGGAGTTGTAGTCCCAAAACATCTGGAGTGTCAAGGTTAGCCATCACTGTTTTAGAGGCTTCCTACCTGCAAATAGGGACCAGGAACGCTGGCCAGGTGGGAGATGCGAAAGGGGGGGGGTGTCAGGGTCAGGGTCAGGCCTTACCTGCAGCACCTCGTAGATGGCTTTGCGGTACATGGGCTGCTTGCTGTACGTGGCCTGGTGGAAGGCGTTGGAGAAGGAGCTGAGCGGGAGCAGCTTCTCCACGCAGACCTGCCGGAAAGAGAGGACGGGGGGGGGGGCGTGGGTGAAGATGCGGAGCCCTCCCCACAAATCCCATGGGCGGTCCAGGCAGCTGGGGAGGCCGCCTTCACCCCCTTTTGGAAAATAAATGTTAGAATGAGGGCGGGGTGGTGTTTGTTAGAAAACAAAGTGGATCTGCGGAACTCCCTGGAGGCGGAGATGGCCCCCCAACTTGGATGTCTTCCAAAGAGGATTGGACAAGTTCATGGAGGAGGAGAGGGCTCTCGGTGGCTGTTAGGCAGGATGGAGGCGGGGGGGGGGCGATTGGGGCTCTTGTGGATTTCCATTTGGGGCCCCTGCTTGGCCCCTGTGGGAAGAGGATGCTGGAGCAAATGGGCCCCTGGCCTGATCCTGCAGCCTCTTCTTCCATGCAGAGACGCGGCCGGCCTCCAGGGGCTCAGGCCAGAGCAAGCAGGCGCTTCCTCGCCCCCCGGCTGCCCGCTTGGCTCCCCCCCCCCGAGCCCCCGTCGGCCACTCACCACAGAGAACTTCCCGTCGCCAAACCACATCACCCAGCGCGTTCCCTCGGCGGCTCGGCTCCTGCCCGTCATCCACCAGGAGACGATGCGTCCCGGCCACCAGGAGAAGCCCCGCAGCTTCCCCCAGACCAGCTCCCCGATCCCAAAGCCCCGGCCATCCTGCCATGGGGAGGAAGGAGAAGAAGAAGGGTGTGTTTTAATGGACGGAAGTTTAACAGCTGCCAGGATGCTGCCTGCCAGAGTTGGAAAGACGAGAAGGTCCCCCCGGCCAGAGCGGAGTGGCAGACCAAGTTGCTGGGCTAATGCAAAAATGATCGCAAAAATCAGAAAACTTCAACAAGGGGGGGGGGGGATTTATACTATACTTGAAAGACCACTGTAAACATCTGGACTCTTTAGCACAGTGGTTCTCAACCTTGGGTCCCCAGATGTTGTTGGACTGCAACTCCCATCAACCCCAGCTAGCAAGACATCATCAGAGATGATGGGAGTTGTAGTCCAACAACATCTGGGGACCCAAGGTTGAGAAAGGGTGGTTTAGCAGGTCTTCAATAACTCTTACACAGGCTTTGGATACAATGGAGAACCGGAAAATTAAGAGTGACTTATAATATGCAGCTGAAAAGGTTAACTAAAGAACCGATGGAAGGGGGGGGGGTCTAGAGATTCGGGAGAATCTTGTGTAATTTTTACTGTTTGTGATTTTGAATGCCAACGAATCTGTAAAATCAAGTCAAAACTATTTTTTTAAAAAATCAAAAAAAAAAATTCAAAGATCACAATCTTTGATGGGGGGGAGAGTGTGTGTATATGGACCTAATATATTATTTTATAGGTTCTAAATGCCTCGTTGGTGATTTGTTCATCCCCTAACATGACTTGTGCTGAACTTGCCACGTTTAGCTTATTTTTAAGCTGCTGGTTTGCAAATGGTGCTTTATAGATGTTGTCTTGATGGCTTGCGAATCCTTTTCTGTGACTTTTCTGTTCTGCTATTGTCATTTATCGTCCCCAAGCCGCTCTGGGATTCGTTGGAAGGGAAAGTGGAGCAGAAATTCAGCCGATCCCTCAATCCCCCAGCAGAGGCTGCCCGGGGGTCTCGGAGTGGGGCTGCCTGTGACACGGGGGAACTCAGGCAATGAAGTGCTGCGGAGAAGGGACCCCCCCCCCGTGCCAGAAGGCCTTCTCATGCTTCTAGTCCTCACTTCCACCCTCTCCAGTCTCCCTTCCCATCTCCCGTTAGCCGGCATGCTCTCTTCCCCCACTCCGTGCCTCCAGTCTTGCATTGCAGGGGGCTGGACTAGATGTCCCTGTGGGCCCCCCCCCGACTCCACAATTCCGATCCTACGCTGCTCCCAGGATCTTTGCCTTCCTTTCCCTGGGGATTTAAGTCTCCTTGCCCTCCCCCCCTCTCCTCCGGCTAAGAGCAAACCCTCTCCTGGGCGCTCCCTCTCTCTCAGCCCGTCCGTTCCTCCCTGCCAGCTCCTCTACCTAATGCATGGTGGGGGGGGCACCCCATAAGCGCAGTCTTCAGCACACGGCACATCAGCTTCTCCCGCAGGTGCCCTTGCCTGCCGCCTCTGCCCTGCACGGCTCAGGCCAGCCCCGCCTGGGGGGCAGTGTTCAGTGTGGGCAGGAGCCACCCACAGGTGTGGCAGCTAGCTAGGGGGCTGGGAGCTCCAGGGGGAAAGACCCCCGTCCCCTGCGGACTCACAGAAGGGCACCGCTCACCTCGTATTCCGGCTCATCGTCGGCTGACTTGGACATGCCTTTGTCCACGGCCTCGGGCCCCACGGGCTCCGGGGTGGTGGCCACCGTGGGCGAGGCGGGGTCCGTGGGCTGCTGCGAGGCCGGGGGGCTGGCCTCCTCCTCCTTCTGGGGCTCGCTGGGGGGCATCTCCTCCACCGCATTCATCCCGGCAATGACCTTGGCCTTCTTCTCAGCCTGCGGGAGACGGCAGACAAGGTTGGGGCGGCAGGCAAGGGAAGGGGCTTCTCTCCCCCCCCCCTTACGTGGTGCCCACCCTGGCGCAGTCACTGCCGGGCAAAGCCCAGCCAGCTGGGGGGGGGGGCTCCTTGCGAGGCCAGCAGGCGCAGAGAGACATTTCGCCAGGAAGGAAGCCTGCCCTTTCAGGGGGCAAAACTTAGTATTTGCACATTTCTTCAGTGAGAAAAATATACAGCATGTTTTCAGGTGCAAGGAATTCAAATCTGCTATTATTTTTGCAACTGGACCGCATTTAGCTTGGTACGTCTACATTTGATGAAGAAGCACATGAACGGCTTTCGGAAAACCAAATCATTTAACTGCAAGCCCTTGGCAATAATTTTTAACGTTTTCTACACAACTTTATACACATTTTACTTACCAAGCAATACTATATTATATTAATTGCTGTATTGTTTTTAACACTTGATTGGGAGCCGCCCAGAGTGGCTGGGGAAACTCAGCCAGATGGACGGAGTATAAATAATAAATTATTGTTATATTAATTGGACCCAAATATTTTTTGAATTCCCACGCTTCAACTTTTTAGCACCCCTCGTTTTGAGAATTTGAGAGCTACAAAATTCAGTATGACCTTGTGGGGTGAGGAGGGGCCTTTCAGTTGGGGGGCCTCGCTCCGTAAACATGGCAGCGTTAAGGCGGTGGGGGTTGTCCCCTGGCCTGTCTTGGGGCAAGGGGCCTGGTTGAGACCACCAGAAGCAGCCCCCCACCCCATGCGCAAGGGGGACTGTGTGGGGGTCTCCTCCTGCCCCACAGGCTCTGCCAGCCACGCTGAGCTCATGGCCAGAGAGCTCAGTGCCAAACAGTCTCAGCATAACGGAAACTGCCCAAAGGTTTTGGTTAGGGCAGGATGGAAATCCGCTCTGTAGGTTTCTGACCTGGGCAGCATTTCTAACCCGCAAAGTCGTTTCTCATCTAATGTTTCTCTCTTTGTTTCCCATCACAACCACCCTGCCGGGCGGGCCACTCAGGAATCCACTGGGCAAGTGAGGATGGAACAGAGAGCTGACTTGCCCAAGATCCCGCAGGGAATCCACCGCGCGGGAGGCAGGATCCAAACCACTGACTCTCAGGCAGGCGCAAGTAGATCCCCACATTCTGGTCTCAAACTACAACTGGGGAAGACCAATTTTTAGGAGCGAAAAGGAGCGTTTGAGTATTTCTGACAAAATATTTTTAGCAAGTGTCCCCACATTGCAGGATTAGGCCTCAAGCAACGCCTCTCTCCCAACCATGAAGCAACAGGCCTATGGGGGTAAAGGAAGTGGGAGGGGGGTCTCTCAAGGAAGCAGGACCCACCACTGCCTCTCTGGGGGAGGGACCCAAGTTCTAGACACAGGCTGATGATGCGTGTCTGAGATTTGGGGGCTCAGGCGGCGGCAACTGTGTGTTGGCAGCGGCTGCTAAGCACCTCAAGGACAGCACAAAGCAAGCCCCCCAGGATGCCCCCACCTAAGGCAACGAGAACCGCTCACTCCAGTCCCACCAATCTGCTTCTGACGACAGAATTGAGACATAAGCAGAGATTCCCAGATTTCGCCTTTTCCCGTAGGAGCCCAAAACACTCCAGGAAGGAGACAGAAGATGGAATCGCCAAAGGCACGGGGAGGGGGGGGGCTGCTTCTCACACCCCAAAGCTGACTAGCATCTCCACCGAGTCACCATGAGAGAGGAAAGACCCTCCCCAAGCTGGGACAGTCGAGTTGCCCACCTGATGCCACATCTGGCCTTCCAGCCCCAAACACCCTGTCCTGCCTCTCCATTGGCCCCAAGGAGCCGGCGCAGGAGAATCGTGGCCCCAGGCAACACAGGCTGATGGGAGCTGTGCTCCTAAACATTGGCAGGGCAGCAAGTTGGCCAAGGCTGGCCTGGATCGGAGCCCTGGCCCCAGCACAGGGACTCAGCACCATTGGCGTGGCCCCAACTCCCACCTAAGTCTGGATCATGACAGAAGGAGCCCAGAAGTGGAACCCCAGCCCCTCCCCACCTCTTATTTCTTTCTGTTTGTAACTTCTTTATTGCTTGGCGTTACGCCTTTATACTGCTGGAAACCACCGGGATATGTTTTTATGATGCTGTTATAAAGAAACATCTCCCCACGAGGCCCTTGCCGCCTCTCCTTCCACGCAGGATCTTTCCCCGACCTCCTTGTCTGGATCTCGCTTTGCACAAATCCACCTGCTCAAGAATTCCCTGGAAACTAAAGGTGTTTTTTGGATGGGGGGGGGGAAGCACGCAGGCTCACACACACCCCTTGCCCACCCCAGACAATTGGCCAACACCCGAGACCTCCCCCTCTCTTGAAGATCCAACAAGCAAGACACCTCTCCAAAGGCTTGGGGGCATTTTCGACGGAGTTCGTTTCTACACGCGCTAAAAGCAACTAGACCGAAGGAGCGGCACCCACCCCAAATCTGTAGTTCCCGGAGGAAGGATCTAGCCCAAGAGCCACGCCAAGAAAAGGGCAGAAATCTGGAGAGCAGCACCCAAGTGAGATCTGCTCGGGTTCTGGCAGAGATGCAAGAGCCCGCTATGCCCAGGGCTTGGGTGTCGCCAGCACAGACCCCCCTCTTTGCATGTCCCCAAAGGCAGGTGCAAGGAGGGGGCTCTCTCTGTGTGGCTGCCCCAGATGCCTCAGGCCCTCCCCTCCCCAGCAAGGACTGTGGCAGCCCCGCAAGGGGGCTCCAGGACAGACCCTGGCAGCAGCCCTCTTCCGCTGCCCCTCCAAGCCTCCTGTTGCTGCCCAGAGGGCGGCCAGATCCGCTCACGTGCGCCAGCAGGAAGCCTCACGAGGAGGACCGAGGGCGGAGGAGCGCCTGCAGTCGAAGGGGGGGGGGGAGTTGGGAGAGAGACAAGGAAGGCCTTCTTCACGCGGCGCAGAGTTCAAGCTGCAGAACCAGCTCCCACATGAGGCAGGCACGGCGGCCGACTTGGGTGGCTTCAGAAAAGGTCGGATTCATGGAAGAGCCCCCCCAGGGTGTGGGATGCAACATAAGCAGTCAAATACAACATTTCCTGTTTTGCTAGAGTGGATGCAGACAGGGAGATGTTGGTCCAGCCAGTTGAACTTCCTGTCACACCTGGTCTGGAGCATCCTTCCTTTGCAGGTGACCAGGTGGGTGGGCGTGTGACCCTGGCAGACCCCACAAAAGGTCCAGTCCCACAGCTGGACTGCGCTGCTGGCTCTCAGCATGTGGGGTCAGTTCCCATATGGGATGAACTCAAACCTTCTTCTGTGACTCTTAGCTAGACCTTCCAGATAAGACCAAACTAAATGCCCTTCTTCTAGGCAAAGAGCAAAAGATAACCCGGATGGTAGCTGGATTCTGTACACAGATCTGCAGGCACAGTCTACCCTCCCAGAACAAACCAGTCAGCGGAGTATCGAACTTGGTGTTGGGCTGTGGGTAGCAGCTCTTCTGTTTGGGAATGGAATGAAGACCTTGAGCAGAAGCTGGGAAAAGGCAAGCTGGACCCTCCTCCTGGATATTTTTAGCCCCTTTTAAATTTTTAGACTTCTATATTCATTCTGAGTTTTAATTTCTTTTAGCTTTGTAAAGCACTTTTCAGATTTTAAATGCTGGTCTATGACCGTAATAAAATTTGATTTGATTTGATTTGACTCTTAGCTCAAGCCTGCCGTCAGGGATCCAGCTGTGAACTGAATGTGAGTCAACTTCTTGTTACTTTTAAAAGAAGCTTCTTGTGTCTTTATTCTTTTAGGAGGGAATCAAAGGGGTCCTAACAGGAGTAATAGAACTTAAGAGAGTCCAATGAATCTGCAACTAGCTTCCTGCTATGTACTCTGCCATGGGTAGGCAAACTAAGGCCCGGGGGCTGGATCTGGCCCAATCGCCTTCTCAATCCGGCCCGCAGATGGTCCAGGAATCAGTGTGTTTTTACATGTGTAGAATGTGTCCTTTTATTTAAAATGCATCTCTGGGTTATTTGTGGGGCAAAGGAATTCGTTCATCCCCCCCCCAAAATATATATAGTCTGCCCCCCCCCCAAGGTCTGAGGGACAGTGGACCAGCCCCCTGCTGAAAAAGTCTGCTGACCCGTTAACTCTGCTGTATGAATAACCCACCTAGCTTGAGTTCGGAGGGATAATATTTAATCAATATATCGTCTCCTGCTACCCACAACATTCCCCCAGAAGGCTCCTTGCCTCCTCTCCCAGGGAAGGAGAGAATTTTGGGGGGGGGGGGAGAGAGAGCATGGGGTGAGGAGAGGCATTGTTCAATGACGGAGATCCCTTTCCAGGGAATTAGAGAATGGTAGGGTTGGAGGGCACCCCCGGGGTCTTCCAGCCCAACCCCCTGCCCCCTCGACACCAGGCCCTTCCCTGGGCGTCCTTTTCTGGTGGCTCCATCCCCTGGTCATTGTGTTCGGACTTTGCCAGCCAAACATTTTGACGCTGCTCGGCCTGACCCTCCTCCTCCTGCCGCTGATGCTGCAGTTTTATACTTGCATCGATTGATGGCTGACCTATTGCATTTTAATACGTTGCTCTTCACTCTGGGGGGCTCACAAAACTTAATAAAGCCTCGTGGAATTAATTGTCGATGTTGCTGCCTGTCAAGCAGCCTTGAGAGCTATCAGCATAATGGAAGTGTGCATCCCCTGTTTTTTCTTCTTTTGGGGGGGGTTACTGGGATGTTTTGTTTTTTTTGTGTGTCTCTTGTGCTTTTATGTTGTAAACCACCCTGAGACCTGTGGGCATAGGGGGCTATACAAATTATGATTCTGATTATTTCAGGAATAAGGGGTGGGGTCCCCTGGAGGAAAAAGGCTCTTTTCTCAGAGGGGGCTCCTTGCTGCTCCTACCCCAACCTTCCTCTCGCCCCTGTCTGCCTCCAACTAAACAGCGCCCCCCAAATGGCAGCCAACAAACTCCCCCCACTAAAACAGCATTTTTTAATTAGATTTACAATTTTACAAATGCTTTTAAAATACAATGAGAACCAATCTCTCCTGTCTGCAGACTTCCCACCCGGATCCTTCTAGGGTGCCCTTTTATTCCCATATAAGCTGCTACGTTGCTTACATTTTCTCCATTAAACACGCCGGTTCTAAATGGCTAAACTACAAATTCTCCTCCATTGCTCTACTACATCAAACCCGACAACCGTTTTTATATCACCATGACATTTTTTTCCAAATATTCCAAGAATTCCCCCCCCCACACACTTTGTTCTCTAATTCTCAGAGTCTAGCCCCCGTCAACCTCTCTCTTGGCGGCGCAGGAGCTGCACCCTGAACAGCATGTGGCAACACGGGGGGCGGGCGCTTGGTCCTGTGGTCCAAAAGCCTTCATTCCCTCTTCCTGCCCCCTTGCAGGTTGTGGGTTTTTGAGATGTCAAGTCTGCGGGAAGTGACTATCTTCATTTGACTGCCTGTCAAGCACTCAGGGAGCCTTTTGAGCTGAAAATTGGGGCGGAAAGACGGCAACTAAATAAATAAATGGCTGGGGGGGCGGGGGGAGACCTGCCCAAGGGGAGAGAGGGCTTCTAGAAATGTTCCCATGAGAAACCAGGATCCCAAATCTTAGGGGAGGGGATTCTTGACTGCCCCACATCTCCAGATCAAGATGGGTCTCCCCCCCCCCCGGGGACTCTCCGTGACCACATGCAATTCGGTAGACAGAGAAGCGTTACGGAGTGGGGGGCACTTGCATATTTCCCCTCCTTATCAAATGGCGCCTCCAACCCACAGGGGAATTCTGAAGTTGCCTTGTTGGCTTTCAGGCAGACACCCTATCAGAGAATCGGAGAGCTGCAGTGTTGGGCGGGACCCCCGGGGGTCATCTAATCTGGCCCCCTGCAATGCCAGAACCCATGCTCGAGAACCCCCGTCCCACAGCTCCTTTCCACAGATATGCTCCTTAACATGCGCCGGCATCCGTGTGTCTCAGGGGTGCCTTTGGGGGGTCAAGAGATGGTTGCAGCACGTGCAAAGCATCTGCAGATGATGGCCTGTCATGGGGGGTGGCAGTCATGGTGGCCTGCAAGGCCCATGGGGCAGTGGCTGAAACGGCAGTGGCCTGTGAGGCCTCACGGTGGCGCAGGAGGCCCTGGCAGAAGCAGATCTGAGGCCAGCCGCCACAGCTTCTGCCACCCCCTGCCACTACTGCCAGGAAGCCTCACAGGCCACCACCACGACTGCTGCCACCTTCCATCACCGCCACGAAGCCTTGCGGGCTGCCGTTACTGCCGCCACTGCCTGTCACCGCCGTCAGGCCTCGCAAGTCGCCACTGCTTCTTCCGCCAACGCCAGTCCTTGCAGGTTGTCGCTGCTGCTGCCAACACGTAGTGCAGTCATGGCAAGCTGTTTCTGCCACTGCTGCTTCTGCCGCCTGGCAGGCCAGATTATTTGTACAGTGGTACCTCGAGTTACAAACGCCTCAAGTTACAAACTCCGCTAACCTGGAAGAGTTACCTCGAGTTGAGAGCAGCGGCAGCAAGAGTGAAAGCACGCCTCTAGTTAAGAACAGTTTCAGGTTAAGAACGGACATCCAGAATGAATTAAGTTTGTAACGAGAGGTACCAGTGTATTCTTTGGATTGTCCTGAATACCACCATTGGGTAGCCAATCCCAAAACCTAAAGTCCTGTTGGGGTGCATTCTGGCTTGCCTGCTGGTGAAACGGACTGTGTGGAGATTGAGAAACATTGTCGTTTGTCCGTTTTAGACCCTTAAGTAGTAGCAGTGGCCAGGACACTGTCCTGCTGGCCTCTGTATAGCTCCATCCTTATTTCAGACATTATGCCAGACTGCAAAATTTAGCTGCTGATAACATTGCAATGCTTAGCTGGTGATATATTGCAAGATTGAAAAGCAGTTATCGCCCAGCCCTGACACACATTGTGATTAGCGATAAATTGCCAGCTCAAATATTACAAAACATGTGAACTTCAAAGCAGTTTTGTACGCTATATCCATATATCGCCCAACCCTGGTCTGCAGGGTAGTGCCAAAGCAGAAGTTGTGTCTTTTTGCTGCTGCTCTGCCCGCCAAACAGCTGATTCACCCGGTAGCGCAGCAGCAAAAGATGCGCCTGAATCACCTCCAGATCCCCTGAATCACCAGGCGGCATAATTTTTTTGAAAAAATCTGCTGCTGCCACACTGCTGGGTGAATCAGGTGTTTGGCAGGATAGAGTAGTAGCCAAAGATATGTCTCCTGCTGCCAGGCTACCCTGCAGATTCACTGGGCAGACATTTTTGGTTTTTGCTGCCTGGTCTGCCTGGACATTTTGTTTTGGCGCCCACAACCGAGGTCCCAGGAGCCACATGGCTCCTAGCATTCCCACCCCAGTTTCTAACATTGAGCAGACCCCCCCCAAAAAGCAAGAGGGGTGAAAATACACGCTTCCAGTAGCACCCCATAAAACCAACCATGCCCTACTAAAGAGGAAGACTTGGCGCACCTGGGTAGCCCATAAGGGGGGCAGGAGATGCATGCTCCCCCCCCCCCAATGCTCCTATCTCCTGGCCATTTGCACAAGGGAAAGCAATTGCCGGGGTGTGGGGGGTGAGAAGAGCTCCTGTCCTCATCCCAGAAATGGTCTCTTCAAGCCAAGGACCCAGAATACCCTGGTGGGTGGGGGTGTGATGCTCAGAGCACAACCAATGGTCTTTCTGGGCGTCAGGAAGGAGCCCCAGCCCCCCCAGGCTGTGGGGATTTGCCCATGGGTGGCTCCCCCCCCCCATTTCAGTGGCTCCTCGGACGTTTTAAGCCGGGCCACCAACTCACGGCATCCCCAGGTGTCTTCCTAGCTCACGAGGTCCCTCAGACACCTTGCCCTGGCTAACCCACAGGAAGGCGACGTGGGCTCTGTGTGGCATGGGGGGGGGGACTCAGAATCTGGGGGGGTGGGCTCTTGAGTTCTGGGATTCGTCTGCCCCTCTTGCAGGCTGAACGTACTGCTCTGCATCTCTTCCTAAAAGCACAGAGATCAAACTAAGACCCAGAGTGAGGGCCAAGGGGTCCGGGGGGGGGTGAAGGGGGGGGACACACAGCTCTGCTTTCCAGGGAAACTGCCCAGAGTGAAGCTCTCATGGGAAGATCTCAGCAGGATCAGGCCAGTGGCCCATCCAATCAGCATTCTGCTCAAATAGTACTGCTCAATAAGTGTTTAGCGGTTGTTGCATTTGTTTAAAAGCCAATAAAATATTTTTTTTATATATAGAAAAGATACCCCAATAGGACACCTGCAACTCTCCCCTCCTGCCATTTCCAGCATCTCTGCCTCCAAGGGAGAGCAAAGCCATCCTGGCAAATTTCCACCCAGAGCCCCCTCCTCCTCCATGAATTTCTCCAATCCTCTTTTGAAGTCATCCAAATTGGGGGCCACCACAACTTGAGCCCCGTAGGGAAAGCTGGTGGGTCACAGAGTCCGGGACGGGGGTGGGGGGGAAGAGCCCACCTTCCAGCATTTCCTGGAAGAGATGGTGAGCTCACTCGATCACAGTGTTGCTTCAAGCAAAAGGGGGACGTTTATTCATTGCAATGTGGAATTTATCCTGCATCTGCATCTCTCTATATCTTTATCTTGTCTGGTGTATTTATACGTTTAGCAACAAAACATCCCGTTTAGCAAACGTCCGTCTCTCTCTCTCTGCTTTGGGCTCTGAGCGAAAGTGGCATGGGATAAACTCAACTTTAGAAAGTGTTCAGAAAGCCTCTGGGGGCTGGAGTTGCAACACAGATGGTGGCAAGGAAAGGGGGCTTAAGGAGGGAGAAGAGGAAGCCCCCCAGCCGGACGGGGCAGGCAGGTGGAGGAGGAGGAGGAGGAAGGCGGCCAGAGCTGGCTTCCACCGTGAAGTCTGGCAAACTCTGGGAAAGCAGAACCAGCCGGGAGGAACAAAATGGCTTTCTCAGTGAAACAGAATCAGAGTCTGAACCAGGAGGAGGAGGAGGAGAGGGCAACCTTCCTGGACAAATTCCTCCTGGCGCTAAAAATTTAAAGGGGCAGAATGGGAGAAGCTATATGGAACTTGCCGAGATGACTGCGAGAATCCGCGACCAGAGGGAAGAAGCAGTGGAAAAAGAATGGAAGAAATTTAGGGAATATCTTAAAAATTATTGCAAGATTTAGAGTTAAGATAATGCTGGAAGAATAGTAATTTACAGATTAGTACATAGAATGATTAAGTGAAAGTATGATGTATGATTAGATAAGTTTAAGATAGATTGAGTAAGAGAAATATAAGTTATAAGGTTTGATAAGACAGTAAGAGATAAGTTATGAAATTTGAGTAAGATAGTAAAAATAGAACATGATAGGAAATTTGATTATGATAGTAAAATAGTATGAATATTAGAAATAAAATATTAGATGATGAGAGGAAATTGCTAAAGATGATATATAAGGAAACGCAGAGGGAAAGACAGGAGGAAGTCAAACCAAAATGTTAAGGAAATAGGAAGGGAAACTATGATTTTTTGTTTTTGTGTATTTGTAGTGTGGTATTTTTTTGTTATGTTGTGTTCTGTTTGTTTTATATGCAATTTGTGTGTAAAACCCAATAAATATTATTAAAAAAAAAAAAAAGAATGGGGAAAGTGGCTCTGGATTCGAATTCTGACCCAGACTCTGCCAAGTTGTGCTCACTTTTCTCTCCTAGGCACCAGCAGCACAGAGTCCAGCTTCCCCCCCCCCATCTCTGAGCCATCTGCATGCAGCCCCTTCTTCCTTTGGGGGGCTGTTGAGAGAGGGGTGCTTTGTTCTCTCTCCCCCCTACAATCTTCGAGGTCTCTCTCTGTTCAGGCCTGCTCAACCCGCCCGCCTGCGCCTTCCACCTCTGCCTGCAGCCCCCCCCCAGCTTCCTTCCTCTTCTACCCCCCCCCAAAAAAACTTCTGCTTCGGGACAAATATCTTAGAGGCAGGAGGATGCTCAGAGGTTGCTTGCCTGGGAAATGGGGTGGGGGTGGGGGGTCCACTTGCTCTCTTCTCCTCCTCCCCACCCCCAGCAGGGACCAGGCCAGGCTCGGGATTTTTGGGGGGTGGGGTGGGGTGGGGGAAGCACTGTCTGGAGAAGTGCCAGGGCGGACAGGGGCAAAAGGGAGGGCTGACAGCTGCAGCGGGGAAGGGTCCATCCTGCGCCCCCCACCCTTAATGGGGCCCCCGAGGGAGCTTGGGGGCAGCCCCCCGCACGGCCCCGCTCCCCAAAACTTCTACTGAGAGCAAACGGGAGGGGGCGAGAGATAACCCCCCCGCCCCCAAACAAGAGCAAAACTTTTAACGCGAGAGCCTCCCCCCACCCCACCCCGCTGTCCCGCCAAGCAGCCTCTCTGGCGAATTGGGGAGGGGGGTCCACCCTCGCAAAACGACAAGTTACTCTTCTCCCTTTCCCCTGTTCTGCCCCCGCCTCTCTGCAAATCGATCCCGGGGGGGCTCCCCTCGCCGCCGGCGTCGCCTTCTGCACACACAGACACCCCCGCAAAGCCCCCGCACGTAGTGGAGGGGGGGGACAACAATCCCGCGCGCGCGTGCACTCCGTGCAAATTTGCTTGGGAGGATCTGGGGGTGCAAAGCGGCCGAGCCCCCCCCCCCGGGACTCCCCGGCGCCCCTCCGTACCTGCCCGCATGTCCCGCCGCTGCAGCATCCGCGGTGCCGCCGAGGGGGCGGGGGAGGGAGGGAGGGAGGGCAGGCGGGGGAGGGGCGGCGGGGGAGGGGAGGGGGCGCGGGGGAGGGGAGGGGGCCGCGCCGCCAATGTTCTTTGTCTGGGAAACTCCGGGACACGTGACGCAGGGCGCCGCTCCTGGTTGGCCGCGAGCGATGGAAACGGGGGGGGGGGGAGAAAGCGAGAGAAAGGTGCGGGGGGGGTGTCGGGGAGAGGAGAGCGGGTTTGCGAGGCTGGTCTGGCGGGGGGGGTGCCTCTGCAATTCCCCCCCCTCCGCACGACTGCAGAGAACAGATGGGGGGGTCCCCAAAGTTGCAAAGAGACCTCCGAGGTTTGGTTGGTTTTTTTTTTGCTGGGGGGGGGGGAGGTGTCGCCAGACGAGCGGAGCCGCCGAGCACCGCTTTCCCGCTTCCTGATCCGGATTCCGGCCCGGGCACGTTCACACGCCCGACTCCGTATCGCGCGGGGCTTCCTAAAATCTCGGGGGGGGGGTCGTCTGCTCCTACTGAAAATGCAACGATGCGCTACCCCCCCGCAAAAGAAAAAGCGCGCACGTACAGGACCAACGCGGTGTCTCCAACGTCACCCGGAGATTGGAGCCGCCCCCGAACCTATTGGCGCGCAGCGAGCGGGGCGCAGGGGCAGCGATCCTGGCTTATTGCGCGCCTCCAGAAGGCAGGAAGGGGGCACGCACCATTTGCGCGGATTTAAATGGGGGTGTCTCTATTTTTTTGCAGCCGGGGCACCAGAACCCCCAGTCCCCCGGAAAGGGGCATCAGACAGGCGTCACGAAACCCGTCGGCAGCGTTGCGCTTCTGCGTTGCTTGGCCATCTCTCGATCCGACCCTTCCGGGTACTTTGGGGAAACCACAAACCTTAACTTACTTCCTCGGAAGCTGCCCTGGAACACGTGTTGGGAAAGACGCCTCCAAGAGATGCCCCCCACTATCGAAGATGCCGCTCGGAACACGTGTCAACTCGCCCAAGCCTGGAGACCCCCAGCCCACTCCCTTCCCTGCAAGCGAATTCAGTGCCTGGGAGGGGCCGAATCGCAGTTTGCTCCGAGGGGGCCATTTCCCCTACCCAGAAGCAGCAGATCCGGC
Source organism: Darevskia mixta (assembly GCA_034641385.1). Taxonomy (NCBI): domain Eukaryota; kingdom Metazoa; phylum Chordata; class Lepidosauria; order Squamata; family Lacertidae; genus Darevskia; species Darevskia mixta. The sequence continues at coordinate 1,635,249 of JAWWNH010000142.1, read as the reverse complement.
CGGCATAGAGGGAGGGGCTCCCCCCACGACAGCCCGGCTGGGAAGGATGCGCCGGAGTCCCAAACCGACACAACGACGGAGCCACAACTCTACAACCATCATGCACACGCGCAGAGGCCTCTCTTCTCTCGCACTTAATGGCGCTCGAAATCAGACCCAGTTGATTTCACTTACAAAGGGCCCGGGGTTGGACTAGATGACCCTTGGAACCCCTGCCAACCCTACAATTCTGTGATCGTCGGGGCTCTCTCTGGATCAGGCCCATGGAATGGGAAGGCCCTGCCCACTGGTGGCAGGCGGATCTGGCTCCCTAAAGCACTTTCTCCCTTGCAGCCTTAAAGTTCCCCATCCCAAAAAAAGTCCAGCATGCTGTTCTCACCACCCTGGACCCCTGCACACCCACCCACCTGTGTGTATAGCCCCCCCATCTGTACCCACATTGCAACAAAGGGGGGGGGGTTCACAGGGCAGCATTGGATGGCCTCTCAATACCCATCTCCTGTTGCTCCCTCTCTTTTAATTATTTTAAAGTGTCTCAAAAAACTCTTTTAAGTGGTGTACAGCCAAAAATAGACTCTATTATTATTATTAACAACAACAACAACAACAACAACAACATACAAAGGATGCAATCGAAACCAGAACATGCAGAAGTGGCAGCTACAGGATACATTATTAAAAACAACCCAAGGTTAAAAGTGTGGAACTATCTGCAAAATTGACAAATTATCCAAATCAATCACACTCAGCAGACCCCCCTGGAATTCAGTCTGCCATGCCCATTGACTTCAATGGGTCGACTGCGCAGGACGTAGCCGGACTCAGTCCAGGAGTATCAAGGGAAGGCATAAGGAAAGGGGAGCCTCCATATAACCCAGACCAAAGAGGTTGGCCCACCTGACCCTAAAATGCAACTGGAACACTCGTAGCACAACCAAAGACCATGTCAACCATAAGGAAAGTGAAGGGGGGGGGCAGTTTACAAAGCTTCCCCCCCCCCAACACAGACACATTCTAGGCAAATCCAGCAGCTCTGTTGGCTATGAAACGCCACCCTGACCTTAGTCCAGGAACCGGCGGCCAGGAAATGGCTCCTAACCATCACCATATCTTAGCCTGAGATTCCCTTGGCAACCCAACCTGGTGCCCCCTTGCCAGATAAAACAGCTGTGGTGTCTAGTTGTTGCAGAATCTGGAGGGCATCAGGTTAGAAGAGGTGCTGCTGGATGGCAGGACCCCAAGAGTGAGACGGTTTGGCCACGGGGCAGAGGGGGCGGCCAATGGAACAGGGAGCGAGCACGGGGCCCCTTGGCCCCAGAGTCTGGAGGTCCCCCTGGTGTGCACACGCTGCACATTGATTCCCAATGCAGCTGACTAGGAACATAAGAGGCGGCTGGATCAGGCCCAAAGGAGCCCCTGCAGTGGCCAGACAGTGGGAAACGGGCAAGGAGGACCTGAGCCCCAGATCCCCCTCCCCTCCTGCCGTTTCCAGGGGTCCGTGTGTCTGGCTGGTCACCCGAAGTCTGGTGGCTCAAGCCCACCCAGGGACAGCTGCGGGAAGCATTCCTGCCTTGCAGGGGGTTGGACCGGATGACCCTCCCAACTTACAATTCTGTAGCCCCCTCCTGCAGGAATCTGTCCCCTTGCACCCAAGGCCAGCCCAGTCGCCTTTGCCTCTGGAAAACCTCTGTTGCCCGGTGGCTGCACGGAGAGCCAGCTCTTGTCTGAAGGCGGCAAGCAAGATGCAGCCCCAGAACCGCCCCCCTCAATACGCGGCTCTGTCCCCAGGGTGCTCCCCCCCCCCCGCAACACCCCACCAAGGGAGTCTGCAAAGCATCTCTCTCTCTCTCTGCTTCTCCCTTCAGGGCAGATTCTGTTGCAGCTTGCCCACCTCATTCCATGGGGAGAGGAGGAGAGCTAAGAGGGATCCCGTTCAGGGGGTGGGGGGGTGGGAGTAGGGACAGTGCGCTGGGGAGGGGCTGAACACTTGCTTGGCATGCAGAACGACCCAGGTCCTGTCCCCAAGGGCGTCTCCAGGTAGGGCTGGGACGGCCGCCTTCCCCAAATCCTGATCAGCCACTGCTGCCTTTACAGAGGCCTCCCGTCCACCTGAGAAACATTGCAACAAGTCCTGGGCTGCGCTGTCCCTTCCTGCCCCCCCTCAAAAAAAACAACAAAACCCTGTGATTTAAAAATGCATCTGCCTTCCTCAGCACTTTTGAATAGTGGATAGTTTTAGCATACTCAGGAATCAAAAGTTTTGTGTCTCTTTTGGATACTTCTGCCTTTCCCATTCCAGTGCATTCTGTGCTCCCCCCCCCCCCAAAAAAAAATGTGGCAGGAGACTTGCTGCAGGGCAAGACCCCCAAATCCCCTGACCCTCCAGAGACGTCACTGGCCGTTCCTCAAGCCCAGAGAGACCAACACAGAATGCTAACCTGCCTCCCACTTCCAACTATCAAGGAATTCCTGCTCCATCCAGGCCCTCAGTCAGTTTACAAACACCCAGCAACATGCAAGAGCCGCTTCATGTGCAGGAGAAACAGCACATGCCGTGACTTCTCCTGTCCTCTGCCACTTCAGAAGGAGCGGCTGTGGGTTCAAATGCTCCTCCATCTCATATCTCCCTGCACACTGAAATCTAGCAAGTCAGGGGACGGCCGCTTTAGCCACGCATGCCAGCTCTCTACATGCCAGGAAGTTTTGTGTGGGTAAGTAGCAAAGCTCCTGTGGCCCGCAGGCCAAAGCAGAGTGACCCACCCCCCAGTCACCAATACAGACCTTCCTGACCTCTGTACATTAACTCCTTGCTGTCCCTGCCACTGTCCAATCTGTGCTGCTCTCGGTTGAACAGAGCCTCCTTTTAATGCCGGGGGCACAAACTGGGCAGCCTTTTCCATGTGTGCCCTCCCAAGCCCCCTGAAGGAAAGCCCACACGCAATGGCGGGCCATGCACCCCAGTGATTAGAGCACCTGCAGGCCCCAGGAGACTCTCCAGTGGAAAGGGATGGGGAAAGGGACCTGGGCAAGGTGGATAAAGAACCAGGCCTGGCCAAGAAACAAACCTCTTTAGCTGCAATTCCTGCGTGGCAGGGGGTCAGACTAGATGACCCTGGGTGTCCCTTCCAACTCTGCCATTCTGTGATTCTCTTTGCTGTCCTGCTGTCCTGTCTTTTTCACCGGCAGAGGAGCAGCCGTGCAGGGGAGTGCCTGTCGCCCCCCTGCATGCTCCTCCTTTCTCCCCCACTGGCGGCTCCCTGCCCTCCCTCACCCCTAGAGCCCTGCCTCTGATGCTGGGTGAGGCTAAGGAAGCCCAGGGACCCTTCTCCACCTGCGGGGTCCCCTCCTCTGCCCCTTAGGCATCCCTGCCTCATGGAGGATGCGCCTGAGCCTTGCAGGCCCCGTGTTCTCTGGTGGTGGGAGGTGGCTGCCTCTCTGGCTCCGGCTTCCTCCCGCCATGCCAGCAGCAGCGAGGGCTGCCAGGCTATAAATAGACCAGGGCCGAGCAGGAGGGGACCTGTTGCTAGGGAGACCCAGCGGTGAGGCAGCGCCAAAGAGGGTGGTGGGAGGGAGGAGGAGGGCAGGGCGGCTGTTGTGTGCGAGTGCGTGCCCGTGGGCACGGGTGGGGGGCAGAGGGGGCACCGTGGGGAGGGGGTCTCTGGTTCCGCCATTTTGCTGCAGTGTGCGGGCGCAGGATCCCCTCCCAAGCTGACCCCTCGGATCCTTTGCAGAGGCGAAGAAAGCAGAACAGAGGGGGGGGGCTTGCAGCTGAGGCTCCCCCCCATTTTGTGGGGGCAGGAAGGGCCGCAGAGCAGGGGCTTGCAGGCAGAAGGTCCCAGGTGCAGAGCGCAGACAGGGCTGGGAGGGACCCGGCCTGATTTCCCTGGAGAGCGGCTGCCTGCCAGTGCCAGCAAGGCTGAGCTCAGGCTCGGTGGAAAGGGGAGGTGCCCCGTCTGTCTTGGTTGTTCTGGCACAGCTGCCTCTGCCCAGCCTGGCCTGGCCTTTGCCTGCAGTGTTTGGGGGGGGGAAGCTGCACCCCACCCCGAGGTGCCGCCTGAACTCCCAGCACCCAGGAGCCCGCATGGCCAATGCTCAAGGCAACACCTGTTCCCAACAGCTGCCACAGCAGATGCCCAGCTGGAGCGGGCAGGAGTTCTCAACGGAGGAAGCCTAGAAATGTAGAGTTGGAAGGGACCCCCCAGGGCCATCTAGCCCAACCCCCTGCCAGCTATTTTCTGTTGGGGCAGGAGAGCCCCCCAGCAGTGGCACAACCACCCCCTTGGGAGGGGGCCAACCTAAGAGATCCTCTCACAAGCCCCCCCCCCCCGATGAAACACCTGGCACTGCAAGATCACTGCAGGGCAACACCTTCTGCCCCTGCGCTGCACAGACTCCTTTTGCTGCAGGGGGGGGGTCCATGCCCTTGCCCACCTTTCCATGAAAGACAGAAGCCGTGAGATAACAGGCCCCCCAGCCCAACGCCCTTCCAGGCCCCATTTACACTCACTCACTCACCCCACTCATGCCTCCAGAGATTGTTCTCTTAAAAGCAGAGTCCCTGGGGGGCATCATCTCCTGCCTCAAACTCTGCTCTCTCTCCCCCCCCCCCTTTGCCCATGGCTGAGATCCCTGCTTGTGGGATCTGGACTAGACTCTCAGGGCTCCTTCCAACCCTATGATTCTATATATCTAATTCAAAATGTAAGCAATAATAAACCACATCTCCTTAATCTCTATTATTAGAGATTTTGTTATTTTATTATTATTGTATATATATATATGTATGTGATTTTTTTTCATTAATTCTGGGAGCCTTTTTTTGTGGAACCTGGTTCGGCTGCTGCGGCAAATCTCTGGGGTGCCCCCTTGTTGCCCTACGAAGCAAGTGGATATTTTGCTAGATGTTTCTCCAGTCCTGGCCTGCCCTCAACAGGTGCCCCCCCCCCCCATGGACTATCCTAAAGGGCCTCCCCCTGCAGAGCTGCGCAGCACCCTAACCCCCACCCACCCCTCGCACGTGTGCCGGAGCAGAGCTGACTGGCCCTGGCTCCCCCTATCCCTGCGGCATCAGCCTTTAATGTATTTTAATATCCGTTGGAGGCCGCCCAGAGTGGCTGGGGGGACCCGGCCAGATGGGCGGGGTACAAATAATAAATTATTATTATTATTATGAGGCACCTATGGGGGACGGGAAGGGGTGCATGGGTGCAAAAAGAGGCCCCTGGGCTCGTCTCAAGGGCACCCTCCCCCTCTCCCTGCACCCAGTGGTGTCACAGGTAGCTGTGACTCCTGCCATGCAGGGGGTTGGTCTAGATGACCCCTGGGGGTCCCTTCCAACTCTACTGTGATTCTACGAACAGGAGCAAAGGTCCTGGTCAGCAGCAGCAGCAGACCTCTTCTGCTTGCACCACCTGCCCCCCGGGGCCAGGAAGGGTGCCGGGTGCGAGTCACCAACCAGCCCAACTTGAAAATCCACGGGGCGGCAGAAGGGGCAGGAAACAGCAGTGTCAAAAATCTCACGTGTGTAGCGACCCCCCAGCTCTCAATGCAGGAATGCAGCGTATTCGCCTAGGGAGTTTGGCAGCCAACCATTCAATGGTTCGCTTTCTCTCTCGCTTTCAGCTCATCCACCCAACATATTTGGAAGGGGGAGAAATTCCACGAAGAAGCCAGGCGGAGGATCAGGCAGGAAGGAAGCCTTTCATTGGGAAACGGGGGGGGGGGGAGGCCACCTTCTTCCCCTCAAACTGGCAGCCTTTCAAGGGTCCTGAGCCCCACACAGCCTTTGCTGGTCGCCAGGCCCAGTGATTCCTTGGGGTGGGAAGGGGCAAGAGGAGCTGCCGTGGATTGAGCTGCTTTTAGCTGCGATTCCCGCCTTGCAGGAGGTTGGGCTACATGGCCTTTGGGTTCCCTTCTAGCTCTCATCTCTGGAGGGAAACAAGGCAGCTTCTAGCCCTGGAGGGTCGCTAGGTGGCATTCCTGGAACCGAGTGGGCAGGGCCTGGTAAGACCACGGAACTGTAGATCCCATTGCTGGCTAAGATTTCCAGCTACTGCCTTACACTTGGAGGACGGGTCCACCGAGTTGAGATTCCTGCGTTGCAGGGGGTTGGACTAGATGACCCTCAGGGGTCCCAGCCAACCCTACAATTCCAGGATTTTAGGATTCGGTACTGTCCCCAGAGGGTTCCAGGCAAGAAAACACTCCACCTGCAGATGCTGCCACTGGGGCCCGAATCTGGGTGCCAGGCAGATGCGCTGCCCACTATGGCTCCCCCCAGTGCCCTCTCAGCTGCTGGCAGGATTGGCATTCCTTTCAGACCCCCATTTCCTTCTCCCCAGGACAGGGACGAGTTCCCCTGCAATAGAAAGGCAGCCGCTGGGTCTTACGCCACCCTGGCTTGCCCTGGGCCCGATAAAGCGACTCACAGATTCAACAAATAACAATAATAATAAATTTTACAAAGCACCCCGACCCCCAGAGGGTGGCTTGCCTGGCGGGTGGGGTGGGGGCCTACAATCAGGTCAAAGGTGCCAAGCTGGTGCCAGGACTGCTCAGGGCACCCCGTGGGCAATGGTGCCATAGCTCTGGGGCAAAAGAGGTTCTGGGCGTGCGAGGAGGAGGATAGAGGAGATTGTGAGGGGGGGTTAGGGGCCAGCAGCGGAAGGGTGCCCCCACCCTGCCCCCATCTTTCCAAAAGCATGCCCTGCAGGAGGAGCAAAGTGGGCACCTGTGCGTGAGGAGGAAGGGGCACCCCCTGGCAGCGGGCAGATGCGGGGGGAGGGCGTGGGCACATCCACAGCCCCCCGGCAACCCACAAGCCCCGGCACGGGGTCCACATGAGACAAGCCGCCCCCCCTCCCCGCAAAACCCCAAAGGTGCGCCACGAACCTTGTCGAGCTGAGCTGCCGCTGGGTTATCGGTCTGTGGGAGAAAGGTAAAGGAGAGGAGGGAGTTAGCACACATAGAGCCACAGCAAGAGGACGCTGAGGGCACACTGGGGGGGCAGGGGAGGGGGGGCAGCGCGGCAGGAGCCAGTTCACCTAAGCCTGAGCAACTGAGGTCCAGAGCCCCTCGCCCTTTTGCCCCAGGCCAGCCTGAGATCATCTGCAGGAGCGCCACTCCTTCCACAACAGCAAGAAGCCAAGCCTTTAGTCCTGTGGGACTCCCTGCCACTGGAGATGCAGCAAAGCGCCTTCTGCGCCGGCTTTTACACACCTACTGGAAACTTACGCAGGGAATTAAGAGCACCATCCTTGCCCATTGGCTATTTGAAGTCTGTTTCTAACTTTCCGTGGCTGTATATTTTTATCGCTATGAACCATAATAAATGCGGGGGGTTGGGGGGGTTGGTATACGAATATTCAGTATCGGAGCACCTTCTGCTCCAGTCCCCTCCTGACGTCCTGCGCTGCGCCAGTCTGGAGGATGCCTCTCTCCAACCCATAATGCTTTGCAGCCGTACCAGGGCACAGCAAAGCATGCTGGGAAGGAAGGTGCCCCCAGGACAGACCCCTCCTTCGAGTCACAGAGATGCTGCAAAGACTTAGCCATCAAAGCCACCTCTCTAACTCCCTAATTATTGTTACAGGTAGATAGCCGTGTTGGTCTGTCGTAGTCGAAACAAAATAAAAAAATTCCTTCCAGTAGCACCAGAGACCAACTAAGTTTGTTCTTGGTATGAGCTTTTGTGTGCATGCACACTTCTTTAGATACACTGAAACAGAAGTCACCAGACCCTTATATATAGTGAGAGGTTTGACGACTGTTAACGACTGCAATTGGTCTTACAGGAAAAAGCAAGGGGTGAGATGGCTAAAAATAGAGATCTCAAAGTAGCTGTCTTATTATAAAGGATTTCAGAAATAGACTGGAAAGAGAAGTTGCTGAATTGCAACTTATTACCAAACTTAAAACCATGGAGAGACCTGGTCTGAATTATATTCTTATCTCATTATACATGATAAAGCTATTTTTAGCCATCTCACCCCTTGCTTTTTCTTGCAAGACCAATTGCAGTCGTTAACAGTCATCAACAGGTTAACCATACCCATTGAGTCAATCCCATCTCCCACCACCCTTCTGAGTAATACCCCTCCCCACCCTCTCACTATATATAAGGGTCTGGTGACTTCTGTTTCAGTGTATCTGAAGAAGTGTGCATGCACACGAAAGCTCATACCAAGAACAAACTGAGTTGGTCTCTAAGGTGCTACTGGAAGGAATTTTTTTATTTTGTTTCTCCCTAATTATTGTTATCTGAACAAAGAGTGTGGGGCTCTTCATGTTGGGGGTCCCTGCCAATTCTACGATTCTAGGAATGCCAGGAAGGTACACAAACAGAAGTGGCACAATGATCCTAAACCTGGAAGGAAAATAGTGTGTAGGAGTCCCAGTGCAGCCCATCCTCGCCTGAACCCCGTGCCCCCCCCTGCAGACACCCCCAGGGCCCTTCCTGGCCTCTGCACAGCTCAAAAGCATCTGCAGAATTTTTCTGCCCCACCAGCGATGCGTTTTTGCAAGCACACAGCCTCCCATCTTATGAACCCGTGCCCACAATGGACGTGCGCCCTTCCTGGACGCCAGAGCGTTTGATGGGCTGCATGTGTGCGCCCAGCCAGGTGCACCCAGGAGCATGCAAAGTCCCGGGACGAGGGAAGGAACCCCCAAGGGGGATCTGCTCATGGCAGCAGGACCCAAACATGTGGAAGGCTGTGGGGAGGCAGAAGATGGGGGGGTGTGATGCCAACGAGGGGGGCCAAGAGGGAAGGGGGGTCCGGGTGCACTTTCCCAAGCACATGGCAAAACGGTGGAAGCTGCTGCCACTGGAGGCATAGCTGTCAACCCTCCCTTTTTTGGCGGGAAACTCCCTTATTCCAATGCCGTTTCCCACTGCTATCCCGGATTGTTGATATCCTATAAATTTCCCAGATTTCAAAGGAAGCAGCTCCTCTCCCTCCCTGCCGGCCAGGGAGGCTCCTCAGCTGCGTTGCTCGGCTGCCAATAAGGAGTCTGAGACTGACTGGGGGCGGAGCTTGCATGCCTTGTGCAGCCAGACCCTCACGCCCAACCAGACAGACAGCCTGCCTGCCGTCTACGCGCTCGCTCTTTCGCTCACCCGTTTGCGCGCAGCCTCTGGAGCGCAGGGTGGCGAGGCTACTTGGTGCCATTGCACCGCCCTCGCGGCATCCCTTATTTTCAAATCTGAAAGTTTGGGGAAAAAATCCCTTATTTTCAAATCCGAAAGTTGATAGCTATGACTGGAAGCCAGGATGGCTCAACCAAAATCACCCAGATCTCTCAGGCCCAAGATTCCCCTAGAAGATGGAGTGTAGTTTTTTTTTTGGGGGGGGGGGGAATGGTGAGAGACTTCCATGCCTGGTTGAGCGCTAAGCGGCTGCCTCAGAAACCAGACGGGTGAAGGAGGGGGGAAATATTAAGTAAGGAAATGAAAGAAATAAGTAGAGAACCACACAATAAAAAGAAAAGCTATGTGCCAAGCAAAACGGAATCCTGCAAGCTATGTAAAAGTATGAAAACTTACATATGATCGCTTACTTTGCATAATTATATCCTGCTAATTATAGGGAGGGCTCTGACCCCCCCCCCAAACCTGGTCAACCGAGAAGCTGCTCCGTCCCCAAGAAGGCCTCAGACTTCTCTACACTTTCAAGCCACTCTTGACTCTCTTGAGGACTAGAAAGTTGCCTCTTTAAACAGCGGAAGCTGAGCTAGCCAGGATGCCAAGTTCCTCCCCCCCGCATCCAGCTTCCCCCCACCCTCTTGCCTTAGACACACAGCCTTGCCTGGCGCAGAGAAGGCAGAGGGGGAGCTGAGACCCTCACATTCTCCCAACCGGCCCTCCAGTCACTTCCTGGGGCCACAAAAGACCCTCAATGGTGAGAAGAAGGCAGAAAAGGGGTTTGAGGAGAGATATTGGCCTGCGCTGGTCATTTCTTCTTGGAATGAGAACACAGGGCAAGGGGGCAGGGGGGGTGCTAGGAAATTGAAGACCCCCTCCCCACATTTCCCCTGTGCTCCCAAACAGCAAAGCGACATTGCAGGGGGTCAGACTAGAGGACCTTTGGGGTCCCTTCCAACTCTAGAATCCTGTGCAATGGGACAGAGATGGGAGACATTCTGCAGCCCATTCTGGGCTGGGAGAGGGAGTGCTAGAGAGACCCAGCAACGCTCCTGGGGCAGCCTAGGCTGGCACTCTTGAGCACCCCCCGGCCCACTGCACACACGAAACCCCCCCTCAGTGACACCCACCAAGTACCCAGCAGCACTGCCACCCCAGGACAGACTCCCCTGCTCTGCTTGACAGCCACCCTTTCCCGCTGCCACCCCGAAGCAGCCGCTCCGACCACTACTCACTCCTGCCTTGCATGGCCTCCAATGCACCACCGCCTTGGCCCGGGGCAGGACCAAGAGGCAGAGGCCCTTCTCTCGGGCAGGCGCATCGTGGCTTCTCTCCCCCTCCCCCAAACACAATTGGATCATAGGATTGTAGAGTCGGAAAGGGTCCCTAGGGTCATCTAGTCCACCCCCCTGAAATGCATGGGGTTGGACTAGATGACCCTTGGAGCCCCTTCCACCCCTACAGTTATGAGAACTGTAATTTGGGGGTGGAACAAAAATGGCTCCCCCGTGGACCCCTAGAAGTCCACTGTGCAGGCAAGAGGGATGGTTTGCTCTGGCAAAGTCTTCCTCTCCCATCTCTAGGGCAGAAAGCGCTATAGGGAAGAGCTGTAGTTCAGTGGTAGAAAACACCTGTCCTGAAACAAGGCCCATCTCCACTGGCAGCATCTCCAGGCAGGGCTGGGAGAGACCCCTGGAGAGCTGCTGCCAGTCAGTGCAGACAATACTGATCCAGATGGACCAATGCCCTGAATGAGGCAGCTTCCTATGCCGCCCCCTTGCAGATAGAACCCCCCCACACATTCTCTGTGAAGGGGGCCTGACAGAGCAAGCCATCACCTGGAAAGCATAACCCCCCCAATAGCATCTCTTCAGCGCTGAGACTGGTTCCTTTCTCGGAAGACCCCAGAAACAGCCCAAGAGACCCCTGGGAAATATTGAGAGTGGGGGGGAGCCTAGGTCCACCTTATTTGTGACCCATCTTGCAATTGTGCCTTGACACTGAGAAGCAGGAGCGGCAGAACTCAGGCTGATCCTCCTGGGGGCAGAAGGGGGCCCCTCCCAGGCTCACCTCCCGCTTCCAGCGCGCCAGCCACTCGTCCCTCTTCCTCTTGCTGATGTAGTAGGGGTCCCCCGCCTGGAAGGTCAGGCGCGGCATCGGCCGGGGGCGAAGGCTCGACTCACAGCCCAGGCCTCCTCCTCGCAGGCGGCCGCGAGATCCCTGCGCGGGGAGAGGAGAGTCAGAAGGGATCGCCGGATCGGGGCCAGATTCCCACCTCAGCCGATGCCCCGAAGCAGGACCCGAACGCAAGACCCGCTCTGCCCTCCTGCCCTTTCCAAAAAGTGGCCTTCAGAAAGCATTGCTTTTATTTTGGGGGGGACAAGGCTGTTTTCATTCCGTTTCCTCTTTGATGATGATGATAATAATAATAATAATAATTTATTATTTATACCCCGCCCATCTGGCTGGGTTTCCCCAGCCACTCTGGGCGGCTTCCAACAAAATATTAAAATACAATAGTCTATTAAACATTAAAAGCTTCCCTAAACAGGGCTGCCTTCAGATGTCTTCTAAAAGTCTGGTAGTTGTTGTTCTCTTTGACATCTGGTGGGAGGGGGTTCCACAGGGCGGGTTTCACACGGTTCAGCAGCGAGATATATCTCGGTTTACACTGGACCCCAATACTTGCAAGAATTACATTAAAACTAAAAATAAAACAACAAGACTCAGGCAAACGTTTCTGAATACTGTGTTGAAACGTATATACAAAAAGCATTAACAATTATTAATGATGATAAAAATTATGTATAGTAAAGTGCATTGCTTAGACTGGTAAAATTTTGAATTTATAGGGCTCTATCGGAAGGGGGGAAATAAAAATATGTCCTCCGTGAACCGTCCCCCCCCCCCAGCCAGTCAAGATCAGAGCTGCAGCTTTAAGAACGGGAGCCTGAGCCTGCTGTTTTCCTCTGCCCTCCTCATCCCGTTTCCCCTTGTGTGTCACATCTTTCAGACTGGGACTGTTTTATTCCTGGTCTTTCTATGAGCCGTTTTCGGCTAAAGAGTATATGCTCAACATCAGGAGTGGGGGGGGGGGAGTTGGGCAGCCCCCATAGTCCCCACCCACTGGCTCTGCTGGCTGGGGCTGGGCTGGGCTGATGGGAGCTTTAATCCAGCAGGACCCCCACTCCCACTCTGAGCAAGCAATGCTCCAGCGTGGGGGCCCTGGAAGCTGCTCCCCCACCCCCAAAAAGAGCCCAGCTGTGCGGAAAATACTTGCCTCCATTTTCAGGGAGTTGTAGTGGTTTTCCTCCTTCTCTTCTTTGCCTGGAAACAGAGAGAGAACAGACTGAGCGCCAGGATCAGGCCAGGGGGAGAAGTCTGGGCCATGCGGGTCCTTCGGTGGGGGGAGTCAAAGCCACCACCCCCTGGCAAGTGCCCACATGCAAAGGAGGGCGTTGTGCCTGCGCTGGGTCTGGTAGCGCCACCCCTCCTCTCTCGTTTTTCGTATTTAAATTGTTACTGGAATTACAAACTTAACACAAAATCCAGTTTATAGACTTCTCTTAACAATTCGACTTCCCATCCTAACATTTACGATGTTCCCCCTCCAAAAAAAACCAAATTCCTGCTGCCTGGCATTCAATACTTATTCTAAGACACATTTCTTTATTTACTTTCTTCTTCCTATCCTTTCATTGCTTATACTTCAAGACCTGCTCACGGTTTCATTTGGCTAGAGCACTTTTTCAAATAGTCCGACAGGAATTTCCATTCTTCCATCTACTTTCCTTCATTCTGGTCCCTTATTTTTGCCGCCGATCTCGCCACTCACCTCAAAATCCATTCCTCGCCTCCTTTCCATTTCTGTGCATACAGATCACAGGCTGTTTTAGTCGCCTACGGAAACAATTCCTTGTGCCCTGGGTGTGTGTCCCCTCTTAACAATATTTCTTTACATCTCCTATGCCTACCGACCGCTTTAATCTGCAGAACTGGCACCGCATAATACTCATTCCGCATTTGTAAGAAAGCGATATTTTACCCTTTGGAACTCCCTGCCTGTTGAGCTCAGGCTGGCATCTTTGCCGCGCTATTTCTGGCACCCGCTAAAGACATTCTTGTTTAGACAAGCCTACCCAGGTGTTTAGAACTGGCATCAACTTTCCCATCTGCTTTCGGTTTATTGCTGATTTTATCTTCTGAATGTTTAAAGAGTTGTTTTTACTGATAGATTTTGTATTCTCTTTGAGGGTTGTTGGGTTTTTGTTTTGTTTTTTTACGATCAGGGGGTGTATGAATCTTATCTTATGAAATAAATAAGTCAATTGCCCTTTGAATGGCCTCTCTAAATTGCTCCCATGTCAGTTTCTGTTCCTTGGGGGGTGGGGGTGGGAGGGTTAATAAGCGAGCGTCATGTAAGAGGAATGATGCTGTAAAAAATGAAAGTAGCAATCAAAGCCTTGCAGGAACAGAAACTGACAGTGGAACAATTCAGAGAGGTGATTCAAGGGGCAGTGCAGCACTTTCTCAGCACAGGTAACAATAATAATGATAATAATAATACCACCATAGAATTGTAGAAGGGACCCTGAGAGTCATCTAGTCCACCCCCTGCAATGCAGAAGTAATTTTACTATTTGCACCCTGCCCATCTGACTGGGTTGCCCCAGCCTCTCTGCGCACAGAGCCTGCACACAGCCTGACTTCTGACATTTTGTGGGGGGTGGCGAAAAATATTCCTCTCTCTTTCTCCCCTAGAGAAGTTCCCTCTCCTTCCACCCATTGGTCAATTCTCCCCTGGGCGGAGCGGGCGTTTTATTTTTATCTTCTATGAAATGCATGCACACCCCATCAGCAATTGCTTTCAGGGCGGCTTACAAAAATTAAACCTCTCAAAACATCACCATCATCATCACCATTATTATTATTATCATTATTATTTAAATACAGCAGCACAGGAAAATGCGGAGCAGCCGACAAGCGAAACCAGGAATTAAAATCAAATGCATTTGACATTTTTGAAAAACAAAGTGAGTGGGGAGAAAGGTTCTTAGCCAGGCGAGTCCCCCTGGACAGAGAAGGGGCCACGACCGAAAGGGACCTGTCTCTTTTTCTCGTCTCTTCAGCTGCCCCCCACCTGGGCAAGGCCTGGGCACAGGGGGGGGGGCAGTGAAGCAGCCCTTCCAGGCTTCCTCCCTTGCCCCCGCTTCATCCGCACCCAAGCCAGGCAGGCCTTCCAAGGGGATCCCCAGCTGTTTGGGTGGACCTCGGATCAGTAGTGGCTGAAGTCACTTCTAGCGCAACATCCTAATTTGCTGCAGGGCAGTGGCCCCACGGATCAGGCATGTCTGATCAACTGTGGAACTCCCAGCCACAGGACTGCCACTAACTTCAATGGCTTTAAGGGAGAATGGGGCATATTTGTGGAGGAGGAGAGGGTGACCCGGGGCTCCTAGCCAGGATGCCTCTGCTCTGCCATCGGAGGCAGTACATGTTTCTGAAACCAATATTCCGGGGTGGGGTGGGGGTGGGGTGCTCAGATCCTGCTTGCAGTTTTCCCATAGGCAGCCAGTTGGGCAGGATGGGCCCCCTTTGGCCCCGATCCGGCAGGCTCTTCTTAAGTCCTTATGGTAGCCAGAACATGGGCGACTGGGAGATGATATACAATGAAATGGAAAAAAATATGTTTAAAATAACTTTTGTTAAGAAACCAGAAGCTTTTCTATTAGGAATTACAGGTCCCGACACACCAAAGGAGCAGAAAAGACTCTTTCTGTATGGAACAGCAGCTTCCTGGATGTTACTAGCCCAGAGTTGGAAAGAAAGCATAGTCCCAACCAGAAAAGAATGGCAAACTAAGCTGATGGACTAAGCTGACTGGAAAACTCAGAAACCAAGAGGACTTTATAAAAGAATGGGAGGAACTTATAAGTTACCTAGGAGACCACTGTAAGCAGATCGAAACAGGAGCAGGATTTTGATTTGCTTGTAGCGTAAAGAATATTATGGCAAATATGGTTTGATATAATAATTGGCGTACATATAAATATGCAGTTGCAGATTCTTAAAATAAGACCCCATGGAGGGAATGGGGGGGGGGGAGTCTCGAGATGCGGAGAATCTCTTTATACAGATATATTTTTACTGATTTGTGTTTATTTGTATTTTGTACTTGTAAGACCAATAAAAACGATTTACAAAATAGAAGGAAAAGAACATGGGCGACTGGAGCCTCCCCAATCTCCCTGTCCCTCCTAAGCTGGTCTGGGTGACTGCCTTCAACTGCACCCCATTTCTAGATCACCTAGCAACCCGGGGGTGGGGTCCCTCTACCTGCCAAGGGTGCCCCTTCCTCAAAGCAGGTGGGGAGAAGCTCCCAAGAAGCGGAGGGGGAGGGAAGAATGAGGAGAAGCCCGGGAAGCCATGGGGGGTGCCTGAAGCCTGCATGGGCCAGGATATGCCAAACAGGAACTGAATTGGGGGGGGCAGAGGGAGGGACCCGCTGTCCTGTCAAGAGTTTGCTCAGCCTCTGCATTCTCTCTCCCCCCCCCCAATGAGAGCCGCCAGCTTCCTGTGTCGCCTTTCTCGCAGGTAACAGAGGCCACAGCTCAGCTTAAAAATAGCACCCAGCCTGATATTTGGGTGTGGGCTGGGGGCAGCGGAAGAGAGCACCTCTGCGAGGCTTCAGAGAGGGAGGCGGTGGCGGGGGGGGTGTCAGGAAGGACAAACGCACAGGCTGCCTGAATGTGCCGTGTGGGAACAGGTGGGGGTGGAGAGGCGGCAGCGATGAGAACGCAAGATCATAAAAACCGCACCGGTGGATCAGCCCAGCTAGTCCGGCATCCTGTTCTCACAGCGGCAACATGCCCCCAAGGACCTAGGGATCCAGGTAGACTGCCTCTGGGCCTGGAGGCTCCATTAGAAGCTGCTGGATCACGCCAGTCTTCCTGTTCTCACCCCAGATGCCCTCAAGGGAAACCCATAAGCAGGATCTGAGCCCAAGAACAAAACTCTCCCCTCCTGCGGTTTCCAGGAAGCAGGATTCACAAGCCTTGCTGCCTCTCCTCCTCCATGAGTTTTTCCAAACTTCTTTTAAATCCATACAAGTTGGTGGTCCTCACAGCCTCTTGTGGGAAGGAGTTCCACCGTCTAACTATGCGCTGTGTGAATAAGGACTTTCTTTTATCCATCCCAAATTTTCCAGTACTGTATTCAGCTTCGTCGGCTGACCACAAGTTCTGGCGTCGGGGATTGTCTAAGGACATGACCCAATGAGCTCCGTGTGTCACCTTGCCTGCGCGCCCTACGCAAACGGCGCATTGAGCCCATGTGCAAGCGTGTGGGATTCTGCCCACAACGCGCAGAAGGAAATTCAGAGCAGCTGCCGCCGCCCAACTCCTTAACACTCTGCACAGATGTTCTCCTGCGAAAGGCTGGCTCGGCTCAAGCTAGAGGACGTCCCGGTGGATTGGGCCCCATGGGAGGGCCGGATCCAGCAGGACTCTCTCCCGCTGCTCCACTTGCTGGGGAAAGAGCGTCTCCTGGGCTTGGCACTCGCAGCCCCCCAACCCTCACGGGGTGACTAACTGGGGAACCAACTCTTAGCCCATGGGTAGGCAACCTAAGGCCCAGGGGCTGGATGCGGCCCAATCGCATCCTTCTCAATCCAGCCCGCGGACGGTCCGGGAATCAGCGTGTTTTTACATGAGTGGAATGTGTCCTTTTATTTAAAATGCATCTCTGGGTTATTTGTGGGGCATAGGAATTCGTTCATTTTTATTTTCCAAAATCTAGTCCGGCCCCCCACAAGGTCTGAGGGACAGTGGACCGGCCCTCACAGGGCTATTGTGAAATGGAGAACTACGTCTGCCAGCCTTGACCTCCTTGGGGGAAAAGGGGGGGTATGAATGAAATAAATCAATGAGAGCACCAGGAAGGCGACAATCAGAGCCCAGAGCTATGGGGTGGGGAGGCAAGGCAGCCAATGGGGGCGGCTGAGTAAATGGGGAAAACTTATTTCATAGGATTTTAGGGTCCTTCATCCCTGGCCCCCCTGCATCTAAGCTGCTCACCCTCTTTGCGGCTCGTTAAAATTTGGGTTTTATGATATCTACGTGTCTTATCTGTTGTGCAACAGACACTATCCCTTCCCCCCTTTTGGGTCCCTCTAAAGATCTGGGAAATGTTGGCATTTAGCCGCCCTGCAAACAGCCCCCTCCTCCTCGATGGGGACGCACAGCCTCCCTGTCCCCTGCCAGTATCTTCTGGACCTGGGATGCCCAGGCCAGACGCTCTGGGGTCCCAAAGTCTGGAGGGGGGGAGGGGGGAGCCTTTCCCCTCCTGCCCACCCCAAATAAATCCCCGGCCAGCTCAGCAACAACTCCGGGGTTGCTGGGGCCGCCTCTTTCCTCCGAGGGTCCCTGGCTTCCAGAATTTCCATCTGGCCAAGCCTTGGGCGGGAGGAAGCCCCCTCCCAAGGAACAATCCTGGCACAGCGGCAGAGGAAGGAGAAGACCCCTCCCCTCGCAGGCTCCCCGCCAGCAGGAAACCTAAGCTCCCTGGGAACGACTGCCATTCTCCTCCTCTGCGGCCGCCCTGGAAAAAGCCCCCCCCCCCCGGATTTCTGGGGCAGGAGGAATTCCTCAAGCAGGAGCCGCCAGGGCAGGGGGGGCAGGCAGGAGGGAGTGCAGACCCTCCTGGGAAGGATCCTGCTGCCTCCTGCCCAAAAGAGCTCACATTCCTCAGGACACAACTTTGGGCCCCCCGAAAGGCTGCCAGGGGAGGGAGATGGGCAGATTTCACCCATAGGGCTCAAGCCCCACACTGAGGGGGGCAGGGGGCTCCCATGTATTTCAGGGACCTTCCTGGGAGGGAGGGGGCAGGTGGGAAATTATTATTATTATTATTTATATGCAGGACCGGTGCTGGCAATTTTGGCGCCCTAGGCGAGGGGGCGGGCCACGTGACATCATTGCGCATGACGCACGTTGCGGAGCGGTGCCCCGCCCCCAGCCCGGCCGGGCGCCCCCCGCCGCCGCGGTTTGATTGCTCCGCCGCTGGTTGGGGCGGCACCGGGCGGTGGCGGGGGGCAGGCTGGCCAGCACCCCCTCCATTTTGGCGCCCTAGGCAATTGCCTAGTTCGCCTAAATGGACGCACCGGCCCAGTTTATATGCCACCCATCTGGCAGGTTGCCCCAGCCACTCTGGGCAGCTTCCAACAAATTACAAAACCACAGTAAAACATTCCACATGGAAAGCCTCCCCACTCTTGCGCAAGAGGGCACCCCGCTGGGTTGCGCCAATTCATACAGGGGCGCCAATTGGGTGGGGCCAGGGAGCTGGGGGCCCCCGAAAAATTTCAATGATGAGTCTGGGCCCCTCCAAGTTCCACGGCAGCCATGCATGCAGGCCGTGGGGCGGGCTCACATCATGCACGCAAGCCGCAGGGTGTCCATGCGACTTGACGACAAGTGATGCCAGCATGCCGTGGGACACGGGCGCACGGCACGAGCCTGGCGCAGGGTGTGCCAATGTCGTGCGGCCGCAGGCCTCCTCAGTCGGGAGGGCAAGGGGGTGCGGAAACATCAGAAGAGACTGGCTCCTGGATCAGGCCAATGACCCCCCCCTTGTCCGGCCTCCTGTTCTCACCATGGCCAACCAGATGCCCCACAAACGGGGTCTCATCCTGGCCAGCAGCCCTCGATGGCCGTCTTGTTCCTTTCCCTCTCTCACCCTGGCAGCTGCTCTCCTTCGCCCAAGCCAAAGGGCAGAGCCCTGGCACCTGCAGGCCGGATCATGGAGCCTCCCAAATTGGGGGGCTGGCCGCCTGTGGACGTGGGCAGTCGAGTGGACTGCACAGAGCGCTTTTTGGGGGGTGCTGGAAAACGGTAGAGACACTTGTGGGGAGCAACCCAAGAGCTGAGGAAGTGCGTGTGACGGGAGTCCATTCTCTTTATTGATTGGCAGGCAGGTTCCACACCCCCCCCCCCGGAGCTCAAGCTCCTTGGTTCTTTCTCTTCTCCCTGAATCCTCACAACACCCCTGTGAGGTAGGTCAGGCTGAGAGGAAGGGACTGGCTCAAAGCCACACCCAGTGAGCTCATGAAGGCCGAGTGGGGATTCGAACCCTGGTGTCTCCCAGGTCCTAGTCAGACACACTAACCATTACACCACACTGTCTCTGCACAATAGCCCTTCCCATTGCGGGAGTCCAGAAGGAAGGGCATCAGCTCACCAGCCTCCCGGGGGACCCTTAGGCCACCACCCACATAGCTGGCACAACCAGGCACACATCGCACCATCATAGAATTGCAGAGTTGGAAGGGACCCCAAGGGACATCTAGTCCAACCCCCTGCAAGGCAGGAATAAAGGAGGCAGTGAGGCAGGCACCTCCCCCACCTGTGGTTGTGCAGGCAGAAATCCAACTGGAGCACATCGAAGTGTGGCCAGAGATGCTCTCTGACCTCTGACACCTGCCTGGGCCAGGAATGCTCTCCCCCAGGTGATGCTGCGGCAGGTGCGGCAGCCAGAGAAATTGCGGTGTGGGCCTCGCCCAGCCACTCTGTGCCCACTGCAAGGGAGGCAAACCAAGCTGGCCAGATCTGTAAGGCCCCACAGAGACCGCAGCTGCAAAATCTCCAAAATAACCTGTGCCAACCTTGTGCCCTCCAGATCTTTTGGTCTGTATCTTGCTACCCGGTCAGGCTGGCAGGGGCCAACAGGGCACCAAGTTGGTGAAGGCAGAGCTACATGAACTCCCAAGTCAGAATTCCTGCATTGGAGGGGGTTGGGCTAGATGACCCTTGGGGTCCCCTTCCAATTCTACGATTCTAGGTCACCCTCCTTGGTCTGAGCAGCTGAGAAGGAAAGCGGGCGCAGCCTTCAAGGGACTCCCAAAGGGGCAGCAGAGCAAACCCAGCTTCTGCATACGAAAAGCAGAGGCACACTCCAGTTAATCGAATGCCATCTGCAGCATCAGGCCTGCCCCTCTCGGGCGCCTCACCATTATAAAGTGGTTTCTTAAAGCACCGGCATGTTCATTCTGTGCCTTACAGTAAAGGATGCTGGGGGAGGAGGGGGGTTATAATTGCAAAACTGCTCCAGGAGCTGAGGGATATTGGAGATGTCACCGGTGCTAGCCAATCAGCCCTGCCCACAGACGGATTCGTTTGCAAGGTTGCAGCACTGTTTCCTTTGAGAAGAAATGTCATGTTTGGGCTGAATGTGGAAAGGGGGCTTCCCGGCTGGCCCTGAGAGCTGTGAGGTTCCTTAAAGATAAGGGACCCCTTGGCTGAGCCTCATTTCCACCTCCCGGAGCCTGACCTCCCCACCACACTGACTCTGCCCTCTGCCCCTTGCCCACAGTGTGGCAAGTGCCCCAACCCAAGACCCCTCCTATATCCCCAGCTCACCTTCGCTGGCAGGCGGGTCGGGGCTGTCCTTTGGGGTGCAGCGGCCGTTCTCCAAGGCCCGGCCCCCCACCTCCCCATCCGGGAGGCTGCTGGCCTCGTCCTCGCTGGGCTGCCGGCCCTTCAGGTCCGTGGCGCTGCTGCTGCTGTTCTCGGGGCTGCCCATGCCCACATCTCCATTGGGCACTTGCTCCACGGGGCTGGTGTTGTGGGCAGGCGGGGGGCACTTGGGTGCTGAGGCTGTGTCTTTGGGGGCTTCTGCGCTCTCCACCTGGAAGGGAAAAAGGCAAGACAAAAGCGGGGAGAGGGCGTGAGATCGAGGGAGGGGTCTTGGGGCAGGGAGGGGCATCATCCAAGCCACAAGCAAAGGAATGACCCTTGACTGACAGCTGGGAGGGAGGGAAGGAGGGGAGCCAACTTCAGGCAAACAGGGACCAGAGAAGTGGCAAGTCGCTGTAGGTGAGAAGTCTCAAAGAATTCTCAAAGAAGACACATTTCCTTTTTTAAAAAAATGCAGTTCAGGTGTATGATGTTTTCATACACACAAATACACACACACACATAATTTTTTTGTTAACTTTTCTGTTTCACAATTTAAAATACTCATTTAAACATTCTTAAAATATGACTTCCCTTCTTCTCTTTCCATGGTTCATTTTGCATATCATAAATCCCTGCATATTTTACAAAAACTAAACCATTCAGTATTTCATTAACTTATTCACACTGTTGAATTTATCTTAGGGCTGCCCACGTTTCCAGGTGTGCACAATTTCCCCCCATATATTCCGTAAACGTTTTCCAATCTTCTCTAAATGTTTATGACGTTTTCTGCCTAACCCTAAAACAAATGCAGCCAAGAGATTTCCGGGAGAGACAACGGCTATTCGGCAGAGCCATCCCTGCGCATGGGGAAATGGGGGCATTTGCAGGGGTCTGCTACGGAATCAGAGAATTATAGGGTAGACCCCCAGGGCCATCGAGTCCAACCCCCTGCAAGGCAGGAATCCCCATCAGGTTAAAAAACTCAAATGAAGGTGAGTCCGGCACCTTCCGATGTGGCTGAGGCCGCTGGTCAGAGATGTTTGGGGAGCATCTCTACACACAGACACAAAACCATCTGCAAAACTCGTTTCCCGCAAGCACCTGCCGGGAAGAGGATGCTCGACGAGATGTCCTTAACCCAACCCCCCCCCCAGTGTTGTGTGGCCGTCAGAGGGTGGGCCGGGGCCTGAGAGAACAGGGTTCAAATTCCGACTCCACCTGGAAGCTCACTGGATGATCTGGGGCCAGTCACCGTTTCTCATCCGCACAACTACCTCGCAGGGCTGTTGTGAGAGTAGGATGGAGAGGGAGAGGAGAGCTCTGCGGGTTCGGGACCGAAGCCCACAGCAAGCTGCTCTCGAGGAGTCCTCTCCTCTGGGATGTTGTTATGAAGAGCGCACTTGCCTTGCGCAAAGAAGTTATGCCGCTTGTCCCAAACCTACTTCTTTAAATCAGGTTTTCGGCTGAAGCAGAGTTCAGGTGAGAAGAACCTCTTTGCTGCTCACCTGTCTCCGAAACTCTTTCCTGCCCCCCTTCCTCCCTCTCTCCCCACAAGCTGCTGGACAGCCCCCAGTTTGCACCCCCTTGAAGAAACTGATGGGGATTTACAGGCTTTGCCTCACTGGTGGAGGAAGGAATAAATCTGGTTCCATTGCAAGAGATGCTGACGGGGAGCAGAGAAAAGGACAGGACACCCCCTTGGCTGACCCACAGCCCCCCCCCCCCGACTGGCACCCAAGTGAGACAGGAAAGGAACATGTTAACAGGCAGTGTTCCTGGGGGGCCCTTGGACACCTTTTCATCCCCGGCCATTTGCCTCCTGCTCTTAAATCCACATCCCTTTGATTCCAGGTGGGTTGACCTAACGAGGCAATAAGCCATTTGGTCCGGCCAAAGCCTCTGCCCCTCCCCCAGTGCCAAATGGGCTTCTGCACTGGGGCAAAGGATCCCTCAAACGGCCTTTCCAGGAGGGACCCAGAGACTGCCTAGGCTGCCCCCACCACTCAGAGGCCTGGTCTCAGCGGCAGAGCCAGACATCCGAAGCCTCTTTAAGAACATAAGGGGAGTAAATACAAAATATATGTACAAAATTATAGCAAGGGTATGATAACCATGACAGCCTTTGAGTGACCTTTGAAGACGTAGACGTTGGCTATAAGTGGTAAGGGTGCAGAAAGAGAAAAGAATGTATTAGAAATGAGGTTAAAAGAGGAATAATAACAAGGAAGACATTCACTTTTAGTACTTGATTATGCTTTTGGGTTGGACAGGAAGTCTATGTATTTAATGTTGTATGTCCTTGGGGGGTTTTTGTTTGTTTGTTTGTTTGTTTGTTTGTCTGTTTGTTTGTTTTTGTTTTTTCCTTTTTCTCCTTTCCTTTGTTTTTTTTTCTCCTTTTCTTTTCTTTCTTGACAGGAGATACCATTGTGATACTAGATACTTTGTATAAGGGAGTAAAGGAGAGGTATAATAAGAGACATGAAAGTATTTTATTATAACAAAGATGTTTATTATTGTCCATTATTGTTTATTATTGAAAAATATGAATTTGTTCAATAATTTAAAAAAAAAGAACATAAGGGGAGTCGGCTGTTTCAGGCCAGGGGGGGCCCCACCTGGTCCAGCCTCCTGTTCTCGCAGGGGCCAACCAGATGCCCATTTGGGGAATCCCGCGAGCAGGATCCGAGCACAAGAGCAAAACTCTGCTCTCCTGTGGCTTCCAGAAACTGGGATTTGGATCATGCAGGCAGAGCATCGCCATTGCGGCTTTTTGGGAAGGGCTGCGACTGTCCCCTGCTCCTCAAGCAGACACACAACTCTGGGTACCAGTTTTTCTCTCCCCCCCCCCCGTGATTCTAGCCAATCAGGGGCCACACCATGCAGGCAACCCCTCCACGGAGTCAGGTAGCCAATCTGAGTGGGCCACAAGGCAACATCACTGCGGGCAAACAAAAGAGGGAGAAGAAGGGATGCCTGTTGCCAAGGCAACAAGGTTGGCAGCTCCCAGCTTCCTGTTGCTGCACTGGAGGCTCCATTGGCCACCAGGAAGGAAAGGCAAGGACCATGAGCATCACCCCCCATCCTCATCAGCCTGGTTGCCTTGGCAACAGAGGGAGGCATTGCCTCCTCCCCTGTGAGCATCCTGCCTCCCCAGCCAAAAGGCAGCTTTCCAGGGCAAAAAGCAAGGTGTGTGTGTGTGTGGATCCTGCCCTCTGCATTTGGCTGAAAGTGGTCGTTTGAGGGAACAGGGCACCCCGAAAGTGGAGTTGCCTGGCAACAGCGACTCAAGATCGTCATTGCATACACACACACACACACACACACACACACACACACTTCTCCCACAAGTGGGGTCAGGTTAATCCAGAGGTACAAAACAGCAGCCTCTCTCTCTTTCTTCCCACTCTCCTAGGGCGACACGAGGCAAGCAGCAGGTGAGTAGCATAGCAGACTTTTTTATTGGGGGGCAGCATCAACAGGGGGGGCCACCTCAGAGCCTTGTCCTCAATCTTGCTCACTGGACAAGCCCACCATCTAAGACGCAGCCAGATCCAGTCACAACAGAACAGACTCCCCAGCAGAACTGGGGGGGGGGGGCACTGAGAGTTGCTATAACGATAGACCCAGTTACTAGCCCTCCCAACGGGAATTTTGCCACCTCTGTGAGGCACCTGCCAACAAGCTACTATTGAGGGTGGTGAACTTTCCTTCATTGGAAGTTTTTTAACACGGCCGTCTGTCAGGGATGCTTCACTGGAGATTCCTGCATGGCAGGGGGTTGGACTAGATGACCCTCGGGATCCCTTCCAACTCTACCATTCTATGATTCTAGGAGCAGCCCATCTTATGACCCAGCAAACCGAAAGCAGGCTTTCAATGAGTTGGCTGTCCCAACTATCCAAGAACTAAGTCAGGCCCTCCACCCAAACGCCAGCCACAGAATCAACTGGGCACAAGCAGCCCAGTGGTTGAAGGACTGAGCTGAGGACCCCAAACCCCACAATCCTGCCTGCGCAACACAGATGACACTGGCCTACCTTGCAAAGTTGTCGTAAGGATCACACAGAGAGCCGTTCAGAAATGGCAAGTTTTAAAAATGGCAACTCTTCAAATCCTTCGGCCAGGAACAATGCAGTGAAGACGCTGTGAGAAGCATCTGGTTGGAGCAGATGGGCCTCTGTGCTGACCCAGCCCCACGGAAGCCGTCTCCCCGCCCCACGGCGCCACCCACTCGCAGAGGGAGGGACTGGGCCAGGGGGCAGCCACACGAGGCAGCAGGGAACAAGGGCTCCCTCCTGCTTCCTGGAGGCCTCCGGCACCCTGGCCCAGGAATGGCTCTCCCAAAATAGCACCCTGGACCCACCCACACAGAGCGGCATGCAAAGTGGGGCTGGCCCAACTCTCTTCCGCAAGGGACACCTGGGGAGGGGCAGAGCTGACCCAAGGGACCCACAAGGGGCATGCCCACAGCTCTCCCCTCTTGTGATGGCGAAGAGGCATAACCCTCCGCAGCTGTGAATCACGCACTTGTGACCCACAACTCTTCCTTCCCCTTTCCGCTCTGCCCAGGAACTGACCCCCCAGAGCTGCCTGCTTGCCTTGCGCAGGCTGAGAGCACCAGGAGGGGCAGGGCCTTCTGCAAATTCAGCGCGTGCAAAGCAGCGGCTGCACAATTTCGTGTCTGTGGCAAGGAAGCACGGGAGGCGCCATTTCGGAAAGTGCTCTCCGCAGGGGGGAGCACCAGGGGGGTTTCCCCCTCCTCTCACGAGAAGCAGAAGCAGAAATTGAGGGGAGACCCACACTTGGGCAAGGCAGGGGGCAGAGTTTGCTGGTCTGGTTTGTGCTGCAAAAAGCCCCCAACACAGCCACACGGTTGAGGAAGCTCCACCCTGTTCCCATTTTACAGGTGGGGAAGTGAAGTGAGAGACAGGGATGTCACGCAGGGAGACCGCGGCAGAGCAGGATCCCATCTCCGCCCCCCCCCCCGCAGCCACTGGACCAAACCATCGTTGGAGACGGCAGGCAAGGAAGCCCGATTCATAAGAACAGGAGGTCAGATTCCTCGGTTGCCTGGGGGGCGATGGCCTGATCTGGAAGGTTCTTATGTAGGGAAGGGATGGGTGGGGAGAAGAGGCTTCGAGGCAAACCCCCCCCCCCCACAACAGCCCAATCTAAGGGGCAGTTTAGCACACAACACACCCTCCTTATTCTTATTCTTTGGCGATCACACACTAGCTGAGGAAGATGGTCTTCTATGAATACGGTCTTAACAGTGAGTCCGTAAGTGACTGTGGAGGCCAATTCTGGATCCACACGTCCTTCCACAGTGAGGACATTGGTTTCCGGGTTGGAGTTGATCACAGTGCGAATTTGCCAAGCGTGCCTTCCACTTAGCACATTTCCCCCTTGCGTCCTGAGTTCGAGTGTCTTCAAAGCCCAGAATAATAATAAACAATAATAAACCTTTATTTTATATCTCCTGCCCGAAGGTAGGAGATTCAAGAGGTGCTCGCTGGGGTGTGAGTCGTCTCTGAGAATTTTCCTCGCTCTTCTGAGGCAGCGGTCTCCTGCGATGTCATCTAGTGAACTCAGGGGACATCCCATGATATCATGTGCTGCATTCACCACCCTCTGTGGGGACTTCCTGTCCGTGGCTGTCAAACCTGCGTCCCACACCGTGATACAGTATGAAAGGACACCTTTGGTCAAGGCTGTTCTCCATCTGGAGCCCTCGCAGGCAAGTGTTTCCCAACTGTTGGTGTTTATACTACTATTTTTATTTTCTTTTTTGCCTTGAGAGAGTCTTTAAAGCTCTTTTGTTGACCACCAGCATTACGCTTTCCATTTTTAAGTTCGGAATAAAGTAGTTGCTTTGGAAGTCGATAATCAGGCATCCGCGCAACATGACCAGTCCAACGAAGTTGATGTTGAAGAATCACTGCTTCGACACTGGGGATCTTTGCTTCTTCCAGTACACTGGCATTGGTTCACCTGTCTTCCCAAGTGATGTGTAAAATTTTTCAGAGACCACCCACCCTCCCACCTGCCCCCTGGCACCCATATGGGGGCACACTAGGCCTTCCATTTCTCTTGCGCCAGCAGATGTGGCTCCCCCCACCCCACAACATCCTGCCAGAGCCCCAGACAATCTGCTAAGAATTCCAAGAAGCAAGCTGAGCCCCAGGCAGCCTCCCCCCCCCCGCCCATCCCTCTCTGCTCCAGGAGCTGAAACAGGTGTCCTTCATCTCTCCAGCGACCTTGAAAGATCCACAGCACCAGAGCTGTCACTGGACCAGTCAGGGATATTTCCCTTAAATCCTCATCCAACCAGTGGCCCCCTGTTCTCACAGTGGCTGAACAACTGAAGCCCCCAAGCAGGATCCAAGCACAAGTGGCTTCCAGCAACTGGTATCCAGAAGCATTGCCGACTTCAACCGTGGAGGGCAGAGCAGAGTGAAGCCAGCTAGCAGATCTTCTTCCATGAATTGGTCCTCTTTTCAAGCCATCCAGCTTAGTGGCTATCACTGCCTCCTGTGGGAGGGAGTTCCACAGGTGCGGCACGAGGAAGCGGGTGTTACCAGCCAAGAGGCGAGAGCGATATTCATCCCCAGCCTTCTATAGGAGCTCCAAGATGCTAGTAGCTTGCAGGGGGGCTAGCGAAGGGGGAGGAGAATTCAGTCCCCCTTGCAGCCTGCTTGGTTTCTATGCACAGGAGGAATGGAGGGCTCCACCTAACCTTGCCAGTCCACTCGCTCACTCGCCTACGTGGCGTTCCGTCTGGTCACATGCCTGCCACTTCTGCTCACCTCTGGTGACCAGGCGAGTGCTTTAAATGCAAGGCTGCATGAATCCCTACCATGCGATTGTCACCCAGCCTCTAACCATGAGAATGACACTACTGGCTGACGTGGTTAATGGCTACTACTCAAGTATCCATCTCTTCCTTTCTAAGTGGCTGCCACAAAAACCCTGTGGCTATAAGTTCCACAGGACCTCCTTTGGCTTAAATGATTCCAGGTGCCTGATAATTCAAAGCGGGTTTCTGGGTTCTTGTGGGGGTTTAGTCCCTGGGAGAGGTAAAAGGTAAAGGGACCCCTGACCATTAGGTCCAGTCGTGTCCGACTCTGGGGTTGTGGCGCTCATGTCACTTTACTGGCCGAGGGAGCCGGCGTACAGCTTCCGGGTCATGTGGCCAGCATGACAAAGCCGCTTCTGGCGAACCAGAGCCGCGCACGGAAACGCCGTTTACCTTCCTGTCGGAGCGATACCTATTTATCTATTTGCACTTTGACGTGCTTTTGAACTGCTAGGTTGGCAGGAGCAGGGACCGAGCAACGGGAGCTCACCCCATCGCAGGGATTCGAACTGCCGACCTTCTGATCAGCAAGCCCTAGGCTCTGTGGTTTAACCCACAGCGCCACCTGGGTCCAAATGCACTCTGCAAAGCTCACGGGCTGTGACCTTGGGCCAGCCGCTGCTTCAAGGCCTACCTCACACAGGCGGGTTGTTGCACGGAGAGTAAATGAGGAAGGGGGAACCACCTTGAGCTCCTCGAGGCTGTAAAATAAAATCCCACACGCACAAAGCCACAAGCACACGCCCCAACCTCGGGCTGCGTCTGGCTGTTTTATACAAGAATGTGGGGCAGGGCAGGCCAACTCCACAGAGGGGGCTGAGAGTGCACACCCCACTCCTGGCCTCCACCCCCCCCCCCGCATCATCCGCAGCAGAGAGCGCTGGCCCTTTAACTCCACAAGGATTTTGGGGACCCAGCCAAGCAGCTGCAACCATTCTGTTGCTGGGCCCCCGCTTTGGCGGCAGCGAGACAGCACCCTGGCCGCCGTCCAGCAGCCCTCCAAGCAACCTGGGCCAGCCTGCCTGCCTCCTGCCCCGGGAAGACCCCTCGCCCTGCCTGGCCCGATCCAATTTCAGGAAGCAGGCAGCAGCGCTGGGGGAACAGCCCTTCCCAGGCGTGTGGCCGGGGGCCAACTCTGCTCCTCGCTTGCCCTGGCAGCAGACGCGGCCAGGAATCAGGTTGCAGCTCCACAAGGCAAGGGAGGGCAAGGAAGGAGCCCCACAGCCAGGAGGAGGGAGAGGCGTTCCCATGCCCCCCCAACAGTGCTCAGCTGGATCAGGGGCTCCCAGAACCAGGAGACCCCCCCCCCCCGTGGAGATCACTACGAGGGGCTGGGCGCCCCACCTGATCTGGGTGCCTAGGCCTCCCCCACCCCCAAGAAAGGTCTAGGATGTTTGGCAGGACCCAAAGCAGAGACCCCACAAGGGAGAAACAGCGAAAGATCTCCCATAGGCAGCGCAAGAGAAAGAGAACCAGGCAACTGCAGAGTTGGAAGGGACACCCCAGGGTCATCCAGCCCAACCCCCTGAGATGCAAGAATCTCAGCTGCAGCACCCAGGACAGGTGGCCCCCCAACCTCTGCTTAGAAACCTCCAAGGAAGGAGAGGCCACTTTCCGTCCGCTAAGGAAAGAATCCACCCAGATACAGGTATTGAGGAAGAACGAGGGGTCTCCGTTTCGACCACACGGCGGGAAACTGTTTTACCTGCTATAACAAGGGCGTCTGGGCCTTAATTTGTTGTATGCAACAAAAAATAATATTTAGAATATACTGGACCCCATTACGTTTGTTTTTTAAAAGGGCTACCTAAGGAACCTAACTGTTGGAGATGCAATAGGGATAATGCTTCTCTAAAACATATGTTTTTTCCATTGTCCTATATTGAAGGGTTTTTGGCAGAAGGGAACTGAAACGATCCACAGAACTGTGCGGAACAACCTTACATTTACAGAGCAAAACATCCTCTTGAATTACAGTATATACCCCGCACATGGGCACCTGACAGAAGGACAATATGAGTGGACTCTCTGCGCCTTTACCACAGCAGAAAGACGGAATTGGAAAAATAAAAAGGCACCTCCCTTCTCCGGCTGGGTTGAAGACTTATACAAACTCGCAACACATTAACAACTTGCAAATAAACGCAGGTTTGCCCTGGACAAATTCAATGATATTTGGAATCCATTCTTACAAATACTGTAATAGGTTAAGATCTGGTGAAAGTACAGTAACAACTCTGTAAATTCTACAGTTTTGAGTTTTTCTCCCTCCCCATGTTATTTCTCCTTCTGCTTCTCTTTCTTTTTCTCTCTTTTATTTATTCTCACCATGTTTAGTGCGCAAATAATTATGTACTGTACTTCTTGAATTTTCAATAAAGATGTTAAAAATAAAATAAAATAAAAATAACAAATAAAATGTTTTTTAAACAGGGGGAAAATGTCCATCCTTAGCATATCTATCCTTTCCCCATTTAGCCAGGTACATTAAAAAAAAAAACCAGGTCACACGTTTCCAAAAAAGGATTAAAAAGCCATTGGGGGGGGGGGAGCCTGGAGAGCGGAGAAGAACTCATAGCGGCTCCAGAGCAGCCTCTTCAAACTGAAGGCCAGTGCCCAGGAGTGGGGACCCAGCCCCCCGCTTCCCCCCTCCCCTTCGACAGCCCCTGGCCCAAGTCAGCCAGCTCCTTGCAATTTGGAAAGCAACACACAGAGATTAAAACACAGGCGTGGTTTCAAATGCACACACACACACAAAATCAATATGGGAAATCAAACAATGAACAGCAGGCGACAACACAAGCTACCAAGAACCGCAATGAAAGCGAGAAGGAGCAGCACATTTCAGTTAAAAGCACATGCAAAGCAAACGCTGATTTAATTCAGGATGTAAAAGCAGGATAGATTTGGCCCCAGGGAACACTCTGCTGCAGACAGATGAGACACCGAGAAGCAAAGCGTTCGAAGGGCCCCCCAAAAGTCACCTAGTCCAGCCCTCCGCAAGGCAGGAACCGCAACTGAAGAATCCCCGTCCCACCTGGCAAAAGAAATTCCTGCACAGAAGAAATCCCCAGGGATATTTCCACAGCCAGGGGAGCCAGCACCGAGAAGGCTCCGTCCTCGGGAGATGCCAGCCTAACTTCCGAAAGAGATCTCAGCCCCTGGACTTCTTTGTGGGGGAGAAGGGGGTCTTCCAGCCGTTCCTCTTACAAAGGGAACCCCCCTGGGGAGATTGTGTGGGTCAAAAGGGGCGTTTCTAACCTTGCCCAGCGAGGAGACCATCGGGCATCAGCGGAATCCGGTGCGCCTGGCGGTGTTTACGGGAAAGCGTCTGGCAGACGGCGCCTCTCCTGAACTCCCCTTTACGAGGCCAAGAGCGTGAAGCAGGCGAGGCGGCCAAAACCGCTCCTTCCACATCCCCTGGAGGAGCGGATTCACTGGAGCATTTGTGCGCTTTGCCAGAGGTGACGGGCATGTCTGCGCATGCCCACGCTTCCAGAGAGGGCTGTCGTCGCCGGGAGGGGTGTGCTTTGCAGCAGGAGAGGGCAGGGCAGGAGAGGGTGGGCTTTGTGGGTGCACATGTGGACCTGCGGCTCTCGGAGACGCGCAAGAATGCGAGACTTTCTCAACCTGGCGCTTCCTTCCTTCCGTGGCCTGGTTTCCACACCAGCCAAGACCACGGGTCTACTCTGAGGAGCCCTGATCCTCCGCTGCTCTCAGAACCAGGAGATGAAGTGCCAGGCGCCCGGCTCCCCTGCTGTGTAACTCGGCCAATGCCACCTCCAGGTCCTGTGCCCAGCAAACACTGGCAGGATCCTTCCCCAAGAGGAGGCACACAAAACCTGCTCCTCCACAGAGGCTTCCGCCTTCTGCCAGCCCCGGGCACCATGCCTCGGCCGGCGTTTATGGGAACCCGCAAACGCAAGAGGTCTGTCTGTGCCCGGTCACCCTCGCCCCCCAAACTCACCACTGGCTGCCTGCGCTTCCTTCCGGGACGGCCTGCTTTCCTGGCGGGGATCCCTGCGTCTGGCCTCTCCGCCTTGCTGCGGTTCTCATCAGGGTCCTCTTCACCCTGCTGGAGAGAGGGAGGGAGAGAGAGAGAGAGAGGTCACCACAGGTAGGAGCAGAGATTCCAAAAGACCAGAATAAATTGGTCATGGACACTGTTCTGACCAGAGACGAGTGGCAAACTAAGTTAAGGACGATGCTGAAATGGCAAAACTAACTGGAAAGCTCAGAAATCAAGATGACAAGAAATTTTTAAAAAAGAACAGGAAATGTTCAAATGATGTATCTGCAAAAGAATTGTAAAAAGGTTAATACATTGGCAGGATTTTAAGAACACTTGTAATTTTAGAGATACTATAGGAAATTTTTGGTAAAAAATAATTTGCAATGGAAATGATATGCAGTTGAAAAGAAAATTTAAGGAACGGGGGGGTCACGGGATTTGGAGAATCTTATGGATTTGATATTGTTTTTGTGTATATTTTTCTTTGTTTGCTGTTGTTGTATTTGTTGTTGTTTGTTTTTATTTTTGTTACTTTTGAAGAAAATTGAATAAAAAAAAAATTTTTTTTAAGGGGGGAAAAAGAGATCACCCCAGGTGAGCTTGTGGGTCAGCAAGGTGACGCTCAGGGGCACGAGGGCACACAGGAACACACTTATCCTGCCACACCAGGTGTGTTTTTTGGAGGGGGGGAGAGAGTTAAGAGGTAACATTCTAAATGGTGAAATTGCACCATTCACAAGATCAAAGGAGGAAAAAGACATTCAAATGGCACCAACTAGAAAGACCAATAAACGGCATGTTTTTCATGGAATCACAGAATTGTAGAGTTCAAAGGGACCACCCAGGATCATCTAGTCCAGCTCATGCCAATGAAGGAATTTGAATCAAATCATGTTTTTCTCAGCGCTTGCTAGTGCACTGCTATACAGTCATACGTCGTGTTGCGTTAGGTTCATGTTGCGTCTTTTCGGCTTGCGAATGCGGCAAACCCGGGAGTGTATACTTCCGGGTTTCGCCGTGTGCGCAGAAGCGTTCTGCGCACTTTGCATATGCGCAGAAGCGCTCTATCGCGTTTGCACAGAAGCACCGATCTAGTTGCGGACTTTTCGGGGTGCGAATAGCACCCCGGAACGGATCGTGTCCGCAACTAGAGGTACCACTGTAATGACTGTCTCAATTGCTTTTTGAAAGAACATTTTGAAATGCTTGTTTTTATTTACTGCGTGTGAGAAATTATAGTTCTTTATTGCATTTGCCATCCCCCCCCCAAAAAAGAACCCAGCACATGGTGTTTTTTTAAAGAGCATATTTTGTGCAGATTAGTATAAGTGAATGTGGCCCCTGAACGAACCTGCTGAACAAACATCAGAGCCCCACCCGGCTGCCCCCAGGAAGGGAACAGGGGCTGAGCCACTTCCCAGCATGGCGACAACCCCCAACCTGCTTCCCATCCTTGCCAGGGGAAGGAGAAATTGTGCCCAAGAGACCTGTGGACTTTGCAAGGCAGCCTTCCTTGGCCCAATGAGGATGATGAGCACCCCCAACCGAAAAAGTCTTCCTGCCACTTCGCCCTGAAGAGGCCAAAGCACAGCCAGCACCCCAAACTGCCCCCAACCCCGCTTCTCTTGGGGGGTTTTGCTCCAAAGACCTACTATCCCGATGAAGAGTTTGGTGTAGTCTGAAGGCTTGCTCAGAGAATGTTGGGGCTTTCAAAGAGGAACTGGCACTGCTGCACATTCAAAGGGCCCAAAATGCCTCCAAGGGCAGCTGGGACGCCAAAGCCCCTCTTCTCTTGGCAAGGGGGTTGGACTAGATGACCGCTGGGATCCCTTCCCACTCTGACACAGAAATCTCCCGGAAGTTCACCAGCTGAAAGCTTTAGGTCTTGGGGCCACGGAGAGGCGCTTGGAGCTGCTCAGGTCAGAGAAGGAACCCTCGCAACTTAAAACCCACACAACAGCCGCACAGTCAAGGCAGAGAGGAGCGCAGGAAGTGGATCTGCACAGGGCCTGATGACGCCTCTGCCAACTTTGGCCAGAGACTCTCTGCACGACCTCAGGCGAGTCTTTCTTCATCACCACCAAAACCACCGCCTCCACCTCTGCTTTCGTGCCTCCGTAAAATAGGAAGGAAAATCAGGACGTCCGGAGAGCCTGGCCGCTGGATCAGACCAAAGAGGGGCTCATCCAGTCCCAGTCCGCCTCTCCTACAGCCCCCCCTGCTTGTGGGAAGGGCCCAAGGGCCACAGCAGCAGCAGGGCTCCCCCCCCCAAGATGCACAGTGATAAGTAAGTGAAAGGCTGGAAAGGAATCATGCCAGGCCTAATTTCAGAAATCTCTAAAACCGGCACGCCTTGGAGAAAGCAGACAGAGAAACATTTTCCTTCCTCTCTCGTAAGCCTAGACCTACGGATGTTGGGAGATTCAAGACAGATGGAAGAAAGTTCTCATTCGAGCAGCGCAGAGGGGGACTGTGCCCCTGAAGGACCAGGTGCGCAGCCTGGGAGTCATTCTGGACTCACAGCTGTCCATGGAGGCGCAGGTTAATTCTGTGTCCGGGGAAGCTGTCAACCAGCTCCATCTGGTACGCAGGCTGAGACCCTCCCTGCCCGCAGACTGTCTCTCCAGAGTGGTGCATGCTCTGGTTATCTCCCACTTGAACTACTGCAATGCGCTCTCCGTGGGGCTACCTTTGAAGGCGACCCGGAAACTACAATGTGGCAGCTAGACTGGTGACTGGTGACTGGGAGCAGCCGCCAATAATAATATAATAATAATAATTTATTATTTATACCGCACCCATCTGGCTGGGTTTTCCCAGCCACTCTGGGCAGCTTCCAACAGAACATTAAAATGCAATAACATATTAAACATTAAAAGCCTCCCTAAACAGGGCTGCTTCAGATGTCTTCTAAAGGTCTGGTAGTTGTTGTTCTCTTTGACATCTGATGGGAGGGTGTTCCACAGGGCGGGTGCCACCACCGAGAAGGCCCTCTGCCTGGTTCCCTGTAAGTTGGCTTCTCGTAGTGAGGGAACAGCCAGAAGGCCCTCGGCACTGGACTTCAGTGTCCGGGCTGAACGGTGGGGGTGGAGACGCTCCTTTAGGTATACTGGACCAAAGCCATTTAGTGCTTTAAAGGTCAGCACCAACACTTTGAATTGTGCTCAGAAACGTACTGGGAGCCAATGTAGGTCTTTCAAGACCGGTGTTATATGGTCTCGGCGGCCGGTGTTTGGCTCCCGGTACGTTTCCAAGCACAATTCAAAGTGTTGGTGTTGACCATTAAAGCCCTAAACAGCCTCGGTCCAGTATACCTGAAGGAGCATCTCCATCCCCATTGTCCAGCCCGGACACTGAGGTCCAGTGCAGAGGGCCTTCTGGCGGTTCCCTCACTACAAAAAGCCAAGTTACAGGGAACCAGGCAGAGGGCCTTCTCGGTGGTGGCGCCCGCCCTGTGGAATGCCCTGCCATCAGATGTTAAAGGCATAAACAACTATCTGACGTTCAGAAGACATCTGAAGGCAGCCCTGTTTAGGGAAGCTTTTAATAGTTGATGAATTACTGTATTTTAATGTTTAGTTGGAAGCTGCCCAGAGTGGCTGGGGAAACCCAGCCAGATGGGCGGGGTACAAATAAATTATTATTATTATTATTATTATTATTATTATTATTATTACTATGGCCACCAACCTGGAAGAGGATGGGGCAAATTCATGGAGGAGGGAAAGGCTATCTGTGGCTTGGCTCTGCCAGGCTTTGGAACCCCAGAGGCAGCCGGGCTTTGGACCCCCAGTTGTTGGGAGTCCCCAGGAGGAGAGAGGATCCTGATTACAAGCTGGGGCTCCCCTTTGAACCCCCACCAGTGAGACCGAGAGGGAGGGTCTTGTCGCCTGGGCAGCCCAGGACCTCCAGACACGCTGCCCAGGCTTGTGGTGGATGCTAATGCAGCAGTTTGACTTCACCCCCCAAAGGTGCCCTCCATTCTCTCTCAAGATAGACAGGTGTCCTAGAAGACGGACAGGAAGAGAAGATGCTTTCTTGGAGATGATGCAGCCTGAAGGCTTTTGAATCCGACACACAGACAAGGCAAGCAGACGGGCTGTTATGTGATCCCAGGGCAAAGTCAGGAAACACATCTTCCCCTGCACAGTGAGGCTCCTCCCTCCGGCTGGCTCGGATCAGGTCCGCCCCGCTATAAATCAAGTTGCTTCACCTGTGCCTCAGGTGCAGCGAGCCACCTGGCTGCCTGCAAAGCCCCTGGGGGCCCCTCCAACCCGCCCCAGCGCCCCCGCCTCCCTCCTGCTGCTCCTGCCAAACCACTCCCTTGTTCAGAGGGGGCAGGGGAACAGCCTCCCCCCCCCACCCAGGGCAGGATTCTCCTGCAGAAACACAGCCTGCAGGAGCCTAGGATACTGGAACGCTTCTGGGGCAGCCTGGGGGCAGGCCAACACTGAAGACCTTAAGGGCGGCTAAGGATGGCCAGGATACTGGAGGGACGCCCCCCCCCCCCTTCACCTTTTCCCAGAGGCCACAGCTGAGCTTGGCACCATCTTGCTCGCGGTGCTCTGGCTTGGAGTTTTCCCTGGGTTGGCCCTTCATAGCCTCTCTGGCTTGTTGGGGGGGGTTGCCCCTCCTGACCTCCCCTGCCTCCCCTGTGGGACTTGGCATGTTAATAATAGAAGAGCAGCCCTGCCGGATCAGGCCTGGGGCCCATCTAGTCCGGGATCCTATTCTTGCAGATGCTTCCATTGGAAACTTGCAAGCAGGACTTGAACACAACTGGGATTCCGACGCATCGCTGCCTCTGACTGTGGAGAGCAGAGCAGAGCCATCCTGGTCCGTAGCCATCAATAGCCCTCTCTTCCTCCTCCCTGAATTTGCCTGATCCTCTTTCAAAGCCATCCTTCTACGCTGTTGGCCATCTCTGCCTCCTGCAGCAGGGAGTTCCCCAGTTTGGCTGTGTTTTGACTGTGTTGCTGGAAACCACAGGGGTGTTCGAGTCCTGCTTGCTTCCATCCTGGCTAGGAGTCGCGCAGAGCTTTATTTACTGCAAACTTATTTCTGGAACTTTTTGTTTCCAATAGTTCATCCTTGCCAGTCACATTGAGCAGGTTTTCGCTGAGAAAGCAGGGCAAAGAAACACCACTTGAACTTTTAAATCGGAAGTTGATTTATTTCCTATCTTCCCCATATGACATTGTGGGGCAGAGGGGGAACCGTCTTGGAAGACCACGCAGAAATGTCCACTGGTTCAAAGCGCTGCAGCTCAAGGACAAACGGACAGGTTCCTTTGGGAAGATGGGCTTTCAGTTTTGACGCAACTCCAGCCAATTTCCAAGCTCTGGTGCTGAGCTCCATGCCAGGCCTCCTCAAAATGATGCCCTCCCAATGTTTTGGATTCTGATGGCAGCCGAGGAAGGCATTAAAACATCAGAAGAGCCTGCTGGATGAGGCCGAGGCACCCTGTTCTCAAAGTGGCCAGCCAAATGCCCCTTATTTTATTTTCATTAAATTTGCATACTGCCCTTCATCCGTTGATCTCAAGGCATAAAAATCATGGGAAACCTTCAAGCAAGACCTGGGCAAAAGAGAACCACTCTCCTCTCCTGTGGTTCCCAGAAGTATTGCCATCCTGTCTAGGGGCCATCGATATCCCTCTCATCCTCGAGGTCCTGTGGGAGGGAGTTCCACAGTTCTCTCTTTCCTCTGTCCTGAATCTTCCAACTGGATGCGCGCACGTTCTGCTGTGCTCAGAGAGGGAGAGTGCAGGGGGTTGCGCACGCTGGCGCACGCATGCAGTGGAGACACAAAACCCCGTTTCAGGTATCACCTGGGGAAGGTGCCCGAGAGACTGTGGCGGAGAACAGGGGAGGGAGGGCCAGGCCAAAGCCCGCAGGGAGCCCTCTGCACGTGCTCTGGAGCCGCCCTCGCAGCTTGATGCTCAGCCTTAGCGGGTAACAGAGAACAACGCAAGCAGCAGACCTGCAGGATGGGTGCCAGTCCCTGGATGGTCCTCAGCAACAGCAGCAGCGCCTGAACGCTGCCCCTTGAGGGTTTTCCAGGTGTGGGGGCTGCAAGAGAGCCTGGAGCCATGAACCGAGCCATAGGGGAAACCCCACGGAGCAAAGCAACCCTGAGTCAGTCCCGGCATGAGCCAGGTTGCGCCAGCTGGGTCCCAGCCCTCCGGTGCAAAAACAGGTCTCTTTCTCTCGCTCCGGTTTCCTTGATCCTGGAACGCCTCACCTGTATCCCCCCCACACACGTGCATGACAGCTCTGCCTCTCTCTGGTCTCCCCCCCAAACATTATCCTATTCCAAACTGGCACCTACAGGCGCCACATAAGCGCCCTTCTGCATCTGCAAATACACAGATCTTCCTGTGTGGCAGCATCTCCACTTTGGAACTCCCCGCCTCTTGATATCAGGCAGCAGCCTTTGCCACCCAATGTTTGGCACCTGCTGAAAGAGTTTGTGTTTACAGACAAGCCCGTCCAGACATTCAGGATGAGCGTTTTCGTCTGTTTCCAGTCCATTGTTATTTTAATTTAGCTTAGAGAAAGGTTTATTGATAATGTTAATGCTTTCTGTAAACCACTTTGAGGTTTTGGGGTCTTTTTCCCCCCTTTTTTAACCAATCAGTAGTATATAAATTGTATGAAATAAAACATAGTATTTTTAGTTGCCGGTTTGCCAAAAGTGTTTCAAAGACTGTAACTGCTTTTTTGATGTGTTGTTAATTATAGCATACAGTTTATGCTGTCCTTAACGGTGTTTGCAAGACGCTTTGGGATTTGTGTGAATGCAAAGTGTCATATAAATGCAAGGCCTCCATCCGTCTTCCCCCCCCCCCCAGGCCGTCCTGAGAACTCAGCCAAGGCTTCTTCGAACATCCACAGGCTCCCAGCCTCTCCTGAGAGAACAGAGCATGTGCAGAGGATCCTCTCTCTTGCTCTGCCACCTGCCCCAGGGGCTCCCTCGGAGG
Organism: Darevskia mixta; assembly: GCA_034641385.1. Taxonomy (NCBI): domain Eukaryota; kingdom Metazoa; phylum Chordata; class Lepidosauria; order Squamata; family Lacertidae; genus Darevskia; species Darevskia mixta. Next base: position 1,596,801 of record JAWWNH010000142.1, on the reverse strand, counting down.
ACTCTGGCACTGCAGAGGGTTAGACTAGATGAGGCCTGGGGGTCCCTTCCAACTCTGAGGTCACCCACACACTCTTGGCTCGGCATTACAGCGGGACCTCAGTTTTCGAACAGCTTCATTCATGAACAACTTGGAACCCAAACGCTGGAGAACCGGAAGTAGGTGTTCCTGTTTTCGAACTTTTTTGGGGGGGGTCAAACATGCTCCGTTTTGAGTCCTCCTGTGTTTCCTGTTGCGCTGCTAATTTGTGTCGCCCCCCCTTGTAACTCAAGTCTTCAGTTTCCGATTGTTGTGTTCTGAGGTGATATTTGGATATTTATTTTGCGTTTTTTGTTTTGAGGCTTTTTCAGTTAATTTGTTTTTGTGACTGTGTGGATCCCAGTTCAGCTACTGATTGATTGATTGATTGATTGATTGTGTGACTGCGGAAATGGATAAAAGCCCCCCATCCAAACAATGACTATCATCAGTGCAGGTAAGAAAAAAAATTAATTTTAATTTTCACATCTACAATACTGTCTTTATTCTTGATTCTTGCTTTCATTTTATGGATTAATGGTCTTATTAGATAGCAAAATTCATGTTTAAATTGCTGTTTTAGGGGTTGTTTTTAAAAGTCTGGAATGGATTGCTCTGTTTTGCATTCCTTTCTATTTTGCATTCCTTTCTATGGGAAAACACGCCTTGGTTTTGGAACGGTTTGGTTTTGGAATAGACTTCTGGAACGGATTCTGTTTGAGAACCAAGGCAAAGCCCAGGCCGCAATGCTCTCTTCCTCCGCCACCCTCCAAGCCCAGGCTGCTCCTCTACCCGACAGACTGCAATGCTGCCCGTCTCATTATCACAGAATCAAAGGAGCTAGAAGGCACCCGAGGGTCATCTAGTCCACCCCCCCCCCGTAATGCAGACTCTCCCACCCCAAAAACCGGAGCTGGGTTAAACCCGATGCTGGAGAAGACAGAGAAGACCTCTCCGCCCCAGCCCATGCAGCACAAACTTTGCAAGGTGCAATGGGTTTTAAAAGGGACACCCAAGGGTCATCCAGTCCAACCCCCCAATGCAGGAATATTTTGCCCAACCTGGGGCTCCAACCCGTGACCCTGAGATCCATGGACAGTGAGCTCTCCCACAGGCTGTTACAGGCCCTGCTGCCACCCTTCCCAATCACAGCACGCCCCCCTGATGGAGGGGACGGGGAGCTCCAACCCACCCACCCTCGTGCACCCCCAGACCCCGCTTACTTTGTGAGCGTCGGCTGACTCCCGGTCGGCGGAGGGGCTTCTGGTGTCGACAGCCCCATTGGACGGCATGGCGAGCGAAGCAGCAGGCGGGGGGTGGGGGGCGGCAGGAGGAGGGTCCCCTTCAGGGGCTCAAGGTACAAAAGGCGTTGACGGGAACGGAAGAGCTGGCACGCCGAGGGCCCCCCTTTGCTGACGGGTCCGTCCTAGTTTCCCTGCCACCTGCAAGGGCGAGAAGAGAGGGGGCGGTCAGAGGGCGAGGCCCAGACCCACGGCAACAGGTGCTCACGCATTGGGGCAGGGGGCAATCATTAACAAGCCACAGCCTTGACTCTGGCGAAGCTGGGGGGGGGCAGTGCCACTCGCAGAAGGAAAGGTCCCCACCCTGCTTCCAATGTTCCCACCCAGCCCAGAGACCCCCACCCTCAGCACCCGCTGGTAGGGCGAGAGCGATGGGGTGGGAGGAGAAACAGGCCTTGCCGCTGCACAAGGTGCAATGGGGGGGGGAGAGACTTCTAGGGCAAGAGGGTGGGGTGGGGGTGGGGCGATTGCATCTGCTGCTTCAAGGAAATTAGTCCCGAATCTGGGACCCAAACCAACAGATTCAAACATAGAATCATAGAATCCTAGAGTTGGAAGAGACCCCAAGGGCCATCCAGTCCAACCCCCTGCCAAGCAGGAAACACCATCAAAGCATTCCTGACAGGTGGCTGTCAAGCCTCTGCTTAAAGACCTCCAAAGAAGGAGACTCCACCACACTCCTTGGCAGCAAATTCCACTGTCAAACAGCTCTTACTGTCAGGAAGTTCTTCCTAATGTTTAGGTGGAATCTTCTTTCTTGTAGTTTGAATCCATTGCTCCGTGTCCGCTTCTCTGGAGCAGCAGAAAACAACCTTTCTCCCTCCTCTATATGACATCCTTTGATATATTTGAACATGACTATCATATCACCCCTTAACCTTCTCTTCTCCAGGCTAAACATACCCAGCTCCCTAAGCCGTTCCTCATAAGGCATCGTTTCCAGGCCTTTGACCATTTTGGTTGCCCTCCTCTGGACACGTTCCAGCTTGTCAATATCCTTCTTGAACTGTGGTGCCCAGAACTGGACACAGTATTCCAGGTGGGGTCTGACCAGAGCGGAATACAGTGGTACTATTACTTCCCTTGATCTAGATGCTATACTCCTATTGATGCAGCCCAGAATTGCATTGGCTTTTTTAGCTGCTGCATCACACTGTTGACTCATGTCAAGTTTGTGGTCTACCAAGACTCCTAGATCCTTTTCACTTGTACTGCTCTCAAGCCAGGAAGAACTTTCTGACAGTAATGGTCTCCCTCGGGAGATGGTGGGCTCTCCTTCCTGGGAGGTTTTTAAGCAGAGGTTGGAGGGCCATCTGCCAGGGATGCTTTAGCTGAGATTCCTACATTGTAGGGGGTTGGACTGGATGACCCTTGGGGGTCCCTTTCAACTCTTATGAGTCTGTGAATCAGGAGCCGAATGCAACAGAGGCCTCCAGTCTGGGCACCTGCAACGCAACCAGGGGAAGGACTCTGGAAATGGGTCCCCCCCTCCCACGCAACGGTTGTGGTCTGCCCTCTGCCTGGGAATGGCAAAGGGCCACAGGATGCGACCCCCTGTCATAAAGGAACTGCAGCTAAAGGGGTCTTAACGCACTGCAAGGGACCCCAGCCACAAGGGAGAGACGGAGGGGGAATCAGCCCTTCCCAGGCGGAAGACACACACACACCCGGCTCCCTGCCAGGCTAGGAACAAGGTCTGACCCACATGTGACCCACAGTGGCACTCAATGCCCCCTGCAAGTGGGCAGGGGTCTGAGCAGCCTCCCTTGGCCTCCCTCTTCCCCACATTCACATGCCAGCCTCTGCCAGCCCCCCAGGGTGCCCACGAAGGCTCAGGGCACTCAGCCCGCCCTGCCGCTCTGCGCTCGGTGTGGGGCTGAGCTGGCTATGGGGAGCAGTGGCTCCGGATGAGTTCCACTGCAGCATCTTTAGGGGGAGGGTATAACATTTTATTTTATTTCAACCTTAACATTTACATTTTGCCACTCATCAGTTATCTCAAATTCCACAATACTAATGAATTCCCGCTCACCCACCAACGATGTTTGTAATCAACATTTCAGACAACTGCATTTTGTAATTCCACCAAATCCATTTTCATCCTCTTTCAACAGGTTTATTAATATGTTGTGCTATTTTTCTCCCCTTAAACTTCAATCCCCGCTGCGGAAAGTCACTTCGTAAACAGACTAGAAACGTTTCCAGCGCTCCTGGAAGGTGTGTCTCTTATCAGGGCCGTCAGTTTTGGCATCTCCGCTTATTCCACACTCCAGGAAACATCTGTTCCCAGGCTGTTTTTGGGGCCCTGCCCCCTTGGTCCCCCCGTGCCCCCTACCCCCAAAAGAAGCATTATTCAGAACAGCAGACAAAAACCCAATGCCAACAGCAGCCATTTATTGCACGTCTATTCAAAATCTATTAATACACTCCCCCAAACTGATGATCTTTTCAAAGTCCAATACACCCTTCCCCCTCCAGTGATCCCTTGCCATCCCCTCACCTCTTACAACCCCCCCCCCACTTTGGAAACCACTGGTCTAAAGGGAAAAGGGAAGAAGGCACTGCACCCCCCCAAAGGAAACACAGCTTCTCTGGGAAAGAGCAACAGATCTGGGGTTTGGTTCCTTCATCTCTCAAAATAGTCCGGTTGGGATGCCCCCTGAGCATCACAGAGACCGGGGCTAAGAGGAAGCCCCCTCCCAAAGAAGACGCCATCAGAACTGCCCCATGGTCTGCCTGTGCCAAGCCCACCCCTCCTTACGGGAAAGGGTCCTAGCACAGGGCCAGGGCACCTGCTGCCTTGCCAGCAAAAAAGGTCCTGGGTTCAAGTTGCGCTGCCGGCATCTCCAAGGAGGGCTTGGAAAGACTGCCTGCCGGAGAGCCATCGCTGCTGTCGAATGTAGACGGACTAATGGTCTGACTCTGGATAAATCAGATTCCCGGGTGCTGGAAGCCTCCCCCACTCAACGGCCCCCTGGCAAAAGGGTCGGGGTCCCATGACGAGCTCTGAGCATCTCACCTCCCTGCTGCCTCTGCAAGGACCTTCGTCTTCACACAGCCTCCAGGGCAAGGACCCTCTCCCTTGGCACCGCAGCTCTGTCAAGCAGCTCAGCCTCAAGGAGTTGCACGAGGGGGGGGACACATGCATGAGGAAAAGGAGCCTTTTTGCACGACTCCCTCCCACGCAGAAGGCAGAGCTGCCAATCAGCCGGGTCTGCGAGGGGAGGGGGGCAGGCGAGGATGGAGACAGGGGAGCACAAAGAGGAGGACCCCCCCATCTCAGGAGGCCTTGGCCAGGGGCTTGAAAGCTGCCCCCACTTTGCCACACGACAGCCCTAAGAACAGAGAGGGGGTCCCGCCCACCCCACCCCCCTTGGCACAGCCCTCCTGGGCTCATGTGGTGAGAGGACTCAGCCTCACCCAACTGGGCACAGGAATGCCACAGCCACAGGCAAACTTGGGCAAGGCTCAAATGCCAGGGAGAGCCTCTGGTCAGGCCCAGACTGCGGGGGGGGGGGGGCTACATGGCCTTTGGCGTCCCCTCCAACTCTACATTTCCACGCCTGAGTTAAGCCAGGTATTGATGGCACCCCGAGGTGTGCATCTTGACTCTGTTGCCAGTTCAACAGGTGCAGTCAGTGGTCCAACAGGTGCAGTTATGGAGTCTCGGGGGACAACAAAGCCATGCCCGGTTTCAGGCCCTCCAACACACAAGTCCAGAAAACAGACCGGCTTCCCAAGGCTTAAAGCAGGATCACGCTCTCAAACCTGAGAATCAGAGGGGGAAGGGACCCCGAGGGTCATCTAGCCCAACCCCCTGCAAGGCAGGAATCTCAGCTAAAGCCTCCCTGGCCATCTGACCTCTCTTTCAAAAGCTCCACCACCTCCCGAGGGAGAGGCTTCCACTGCCCAACAACTCCCACTGCCACAAGGTTCTTCCTGAGGTTGAGTCGGAATCAACATTTCTCGTCACTTGAAGCCATGGGTTCGAGTCCTGCCCTCCAGAGCAGGATTCAAGTGACAAGAAAGGAGATTCTGACGCAGGAAGAACTTTGTGACAGCAAGAGGTTCATCCAGTCTCCACATCCAGACAAGTGCCGCCAGGCGATGTGGCCTCCTGTTTGTATCTTTATTGCATTTATATTCCACTTTTCATGGTGCACATACTTCTCCTCCCCATTTTGACCTCACAACAACCCTGCAAAGTAGGCTAGTCTGAAAGGCAGTGAGTGACCCAGAGATCACCCGGTGAGCTTCATGGGAACTCTGGTCTCTCCCAAGTCCTAGTCCAGCGCTCCAACCACTACCCCACCCCACCCCACCACGCAGGTGTCAACACTTTAGGCACCCCGGTGACTTCAGACAAGATCCCCCCCCCCGCCCTGCCAACAGCTGAACTTATTTGTTTTAGCATTTTGTACACCTCCTTGTGCTTTGCTTCCAGGGCTGTTTACATTTTTAAAAAAACAAAAACGCAAACCAGAATTATAATTAAAAAAACCATAGCAGCCGCCAAAGTCACTTATGCCTTAAATAGCCCAGCAGAGTAAAAATGTCTTTCTTTGGCTGCTGCCAGAAAAACAGCCTGGCTGCTGCCTGCAGGATCCCACCAGCGAAAGGCTCCTGCCGAGAGGACCCTCGCCCCACCTTGCAGCTTGGGGGCAGAGCCTTGGTATAGGGGCAGGCCCATATGGGCAAGGAGGGGAGCTGGCACTATGCCCGCTGTACTCAGGGCAGATCTCCCGCTTTTCTGCGATTCCTGCATTGCAAAGGCTTGGAGCGGATGGCCTCTGGGATCCCTTCCCACTCTGCAGTTCTAGGAGATCCTCTCCACCTTGCGTGCAAGACAATGCAAGAAAACGCATCCAAAGGAAAATGTGTCCTCGCCGCTTCCAACCTCCTGCAAACATGTGCAGAGCAGCAGCCCAGGGAAGTTCTCGAACCCAGAGCAAGAAGCAGGGCGAGGAGAACAGGGAAGATGTCAGGTGAAGGGAAAGGGCGGGGGAGTCTTCCTTCTCCGTTGCAGAGAAGAGCAGCCAAGAGGTTGGGGCGCAGGTCTCTCTACCCTGGGAAAAGCTTCCCTGGGCCAGAGAACACTTTGCAGGAAGGCTTCTGTCCTCGGCTGGCAGGTTTCACAGAGAGATAAACACACACAAACACACACACACAGAGGTGTAGCAAGCCCAGGTGGTACCCAGGGCGGAATTTTTTTTGTCACCCCCCACCACTTTAATTTAAAAAAAAATTAAAAAGTGTCACCCCCCTCTGATGGTGCCACTTTGCGAGGTGTGGGGGTTTTGTGTGTGTGTGTGTGTCTATTATCTCTTTTTTTTCAATAAAGTTAAAATAAAAAATAATAAAAAATAATAATAATAATGTAAAAAAATAAAAAAAATAAAAATAAAAAGTATCACCCCCCTCTGATGGTGCCACTTTGTGAGGTGTGGGGGTTTTGTGTGTGTGTGTCTATTATCTCTTTTTTTTCAATAAAGTTAAAATTAAAAAATAATAAAAAAATGATAAAAATAAAAAAATAAAAAAAATAAAAATAAAAAGTGTCACCCCCTCTGATGGTGCCACTTTGTGAGGTGGGGGGTTTTGTGTGTGTGTGTCTATTATCTCTTTTTTTCAATGAAGTTAACATTAAAAAAAATTTTTTTTAATTAAAAAAATTTTTTTTTAAAGAAGTGTCACCCCCCTCTGGGGTGGAACCCGGGGCGGCCCGCCCTCCCACCCTCCTTGCTACGCCCCTGCACACACCCACACCCTACGTAATATTATATTGTGTGCACAGGGCAGACACAGTAAACAGTGGAGTCCAAAGACCCAGAGGAGCCCCCCTGCAACAGCCATTCATCCAAATAAGAACACAAGAGGCGGCTGTTGGAGGAGACCAGAGGGAGCCCAGCTTACTCTTCTCACAACTAAGAACCGAGGAATCGAGATAGACTGCCTCTGGACCTGGCGGTTCCATAAGCACATAAGAAAAGCCTTGTGGGTCCAGCCAAGAGCCCATCTGGCTCAGGGTCCTGTTCTCGCAGGGGCCGGCCAGGTGCCTATTCTGGGAAACCCGAAAGCAGGATCCGAGCGCAAGAGTCCTCTCCCCTCCCGGGGTTTCCAGCAACCGGAATTCAGAGGCAGTGCTGCCTCCCACTGTGGAGGCAAAGCAGAACCCCCCCACCCCACCCCAGGGGTGCCTCCCCTCTCCCTGCACCAAGCAAAGGGCTCACGGGCTAAATGCACCCACTTTCGCCTGCCAGCGCCTGGGAATCCCCAGGGGGAAAGGAGAGCTTGTTGCACTGACGCCCTGCAAGCAGGATTGGCCCCCTTGGGGGCATATGGAAACAGGACTAGATGGGCCCCCTTGGGGCTGGGGCATCTGGCGCTCTTGGCGCTCACAGACAGGACGGCACCAAGCGCATGCCAGGAGGCAGATAAAAAGCAGCGCTCCTTCACGCAGAGTTAAACTCCGGAACTCCTTCCCACAGGAGGCAACAACAGCTGCCAACCGTCCCAGGACTAGGCCAATTCACAGAGGAGATGGGCATGGATGGCACTGCTCTGCCTCTGCTTCCACCGGGTACCAGCTGCTGGAAACTGCGAGACGGGAGGTTTCCGCTGGGGCTGAAGGGGGCTGCAGGGCACCCAGTTGGGCAAGGCTGCGCAGAGGGTGCCAAGAGGAAGCAATGGCTCCCAGATCTCGCAGGCATCCTCAGGCCAGAGCCCAGGGCTGCTGCTGCTGCCGCCAACGCGTCACCCAAGGAAGCTCAGTCAGCGCAGCTCCCACTAGCCCTCCCTGCCTGCGGATGGCGCTTCCCCACAGTGGCCGACTTTGCGCTTAAAAAGTTCAGGGGAACTCAGTGCTAGAAATCAGCCAGGCGCATAGAATGAGGACCATGTGGCGATCTCTCTGCCTTCCATTTCCACTGTGTGTGTTTCTCCTTCTTGCATCCTGGGCAAAGTGAATTGCTGTAAGAGCAGCCCAGCGATGTCGCTGAGAGCATAGAATTGTAGAATTGCAGCTTTGGAAGGGGTCCCCAGAGTCATCTAGTCCAGCCCCCTGGTGAACAGACATTCTGTTGTGGTTACCGTAACCTAGAGTTAAGGTGCCACTTGGCACCTAGTTTACACATCTGAGTTTCTAACACTGCACCCTGTGCAAATCCTCTCCCGTTGGGCATCCTTGCTGCAGTGCCCTCTGACCAGTGCGCGCAAACCCGTCGTGCTCCCCTAAATCCGCCTCTGCCTCCCAACTGAGCCCAGAGGAGTGCCTTGCCCAAGGCCAGTGAGGGAGAGGGAAGGAATCAGCGCCACCCACAGGGCACAGGCATGCAGAACTGCCCTGCTATCACTCTCAACAGACAGCTGTCAATCCATCGCCAGGAGCAATAAGAACCTGGGCTCCCTCCAGGATGGTGGCAAAGTCTGCCAGCTCCAAGGTCTTGGAGAAACACCCGTCCCAGCAGCCCAACAGGGGTGGGGAGAGGAGCCTCCCTGGGCACCCTGCTCTCCTGTGCACCAGGGGGCAAATGCAGAAAGAGCGACAGCGTGGCCTAGCAGTTAGAGTGCCGGACAAGGCTCAGCCGTGAAGCTCACTGGGTGTCCTGGGGCCAGTCGCCGCCCCTCAGTCTAACCTACCTCACAGGGTTGTTGGGAGGGGAAAGGGCAGGGGGAAAGAACCCCCTTTAGCTCCCTAGAGGAAGAAAGGTGGGGTACAGAGACCACAAAATAATAAGCAAGCACAATCCTGCCTGCCAGGAGCGTCCAGACAGACACAAGGTGCCAGCAGAGTCGATGTCTCCCTGCGCCCAGGAAGCCCCACGAGGGAACCCCAGACGGACTCCCCGGAAAGCCCTCCAGATCTCCACAGGGGGAAAGGCCTCCCATTGGCCCCCAGCGCATGATTCTGAGCACAATTCAAAGTGTTGGTGCTGACCCTTAAAGCCCTAAACAGTCTCGGTCCTGTATACCTGAAGGAGCGTCTCCACCCCCACCGTTCAGCCCGGACACTGAGGTCCAGTGCCAAGGGCCTTCTGGCGGTTCCCTTGCTGCGAGAAGTAAAGCTACAGGGAACCAGGCAGAGGGCCTTCTCGGTAGTGGCGCCCGCCCTTCAGAGGTTACAAGGATCAACAACTACATGACATTTAGAAAACACCTGAAGGCAGCCCTGTTCAGGGAAGTTTTTAATCTGTGATGTGTTAATGTATTTTAATGTTTGCTGGAAGCCGCCCAGAGTGGCTGGGGAGACCCAGCCAGATGGGCGGGGTACAAATAATAAATTATTATTATTATTATTATTATTATTTCAGCACATAGCAGGCTATGCATGGACTGGGGGGGGCTGCTTTCTCACAGCATCAGCTGTGACTCCAGGACTTGGGGGGGGGGGCTGCACACACCCAGCTGCCACTGCAGAAGCCGCTCTGCCCCATGGCTGGGAGCGCGGCACACACACGGCCCCCCCAGGGAAGCAGAAATGGATCAAGGGGCCCAGCCCAGACGCCTCCTTCATCCAACTCAGATTGGAAGTGCAGATTTCTAATCCGGTTCCAGCCAGCTCTGCCCTCTCGCAAGCGGTCTCCCAGGCAGGCGGCAAGGAGCTTGTGACCCACTCATGTGGGTCACTGTGGAAGCGGCCAGGGTTCGAATCTCCGATCAGGCCTGAAGCTCACTGGGTGACACCATCGCTCTGCCTATCCTACCTTACAGGGTTGTTGTGGGAATTAAATGAGGAGGGGGAGGACCATGCCTGGCACATGGGGCTCCTCGGAGGAGAAGGTGGGGCAGATGCCATGAACAGGAGCAGTAATGAGAAGGCCTTCTCTGCATTTAGGGACTCTGGGGCAGCCTTCCCTAGCAGTCACTGTTTAGGATTGCAAATTCAAGGAAGTAGCAGGCTGAGAAAGCAAGAGCAAGGGAAACGCCGGCATCACTACCCTGCCTGAGACGGGGCTCCAACGTGGTGTGGTCCAGTGGTTAGAGCAACGGCCCAGGACCTGAGAGGCCAGGGTTCGAATCCCCGCTTGGCCATGATGCTCTCACTGGGTGACCTTGAAGGCCGGCCGCTGCCTCCCCAGCGTTCATAGAATGGTTCGAGTTGGAAGGGACCCCGAGGGTCATCTAGTCCAACCCGGTGCAATGCAGAAATTGTGGGGTCACAATGCACGGTTGTTGTGGGGATTAAATGAGGGGGAAGGAGAACCACGTCCCTGGGAGGAAAAGGAGGGCTGTAAATGCAAGGAAATGCTCTCCCTAGCAAGGCTGCATCAGGCCTTAGCAGCATGCCGCGTGTTCAAAACCCAGCACTCTGGGCCACCTACACTGACTGGCAGCAGCGATTTCCTGGGGTTTCAGATAGGGAGTCTCAGACCCTCCAAGTGTCCCTATTTTCCAGGGATGTCCCTGATTTAGAGAAGCCGTCCCAGTTTCTGAGTGATCCTGGAATGTCCTGCTTTTCCTTGGGACGTCCCTATTTTCATTGGAGAAATGTTGGAGGGTATGGAGTTATGCGACCCCCAAGCCATCTGAAGGCAATCCTGTGTATAGAGGTTTTTTTTTTTAATGCTTCATGTTTTATTATGTTTTTATATATGTTGGAAGCTGCCCAGAGTGGCTGGAGCAACCCAGTCAGATGTGTGGGGTATAAATAGTAAAATCATCATTACTGAATAGGAAATCCCATTCCCATTGGAGAAGTGTTGGAGGGTATGGAAAACCACTTCTCAGGCCACATTTGCTGCAGCAAGAGGCTCTGCCACGGAACCGATAAATAGCTTACCGGCAGGGCAGCTGCCTTGCAAGCAGGTTCAATCCTGAACATTTCCAGGAAGGTGTGGGAGAGACTCCAGCCTGAAACCTGGAGAGAGCTGCTGCCGGTCAGTGCAGACAATACGGAGCTAGATGCAGCCTTCCGGTGCAGAAGCGAAGGAGCACACAGACCACCAGCTCCTGGTCAGCCTAAGAGGACAGGGCCACCTCTGCCGTTGAGATAATGCATTTGCTGCAGCATCTTAAGACGGTGAGCCACCCATGGGTGCCTTGGCAGGAGGGCGCCATGCAAGTCCAATATAAACACACAGAGAAACAAAAGCATTTAACGGGACTGCGCCCCCCCTGAAGAAAAACCCCACATGTTCCCAACGTGCTCCAGGCCACACTCAGCCAACTAGCCCTGTCACCAGAAGGGACACGCAAGGACTTCCACTAGCCCCATGGGGATTCCCCCCCCCCCACAAAAAATTTAAACGGATTGGGGAAACCCCAGAACAGCATGCAGCGGGAGGGAAGGCCGGGGGGGGGGGATCTTTCCGTCTGGCTGAAAAAACAGGCCCTGATGGAACAACTGAACACAGAGCCTCATTGAATTCCTCCCTTAATATAGATGGTTTGAATTAGTTGCTATAAAGTGGGGGGGGGGATAAAATACACCCCTAAACAAAGACTGGCCAGGAAAATGCCACCTTCTTGCTAGAGTCTGCGGCCTTCAGAGCATCTCCTGTACAGGTGAGAAGCACACACTGATCTCAACAAGCAAGTAGGACCCCCATAAAAGACGTTTGCCCCCCCTCAAATCTGTTGTGGTAATGGGAACTGGGGGGGGGGTTGTGCACCCTCTTTTCATATCCAATAGCAACCTCCGGCACCCACGGGTCCAGGTGGAGAGCAAAGAGCATCCGAAGTGGGTCAGGAGGGGGAGAAGGATGCCTGCAGTGCCCTCAGGCGACCTCCCTGCCTGCCCTCAGCAGCCCCAGCCCCCCCCCCCATGCTATCTCAGCCGGGGATTCCTCTGCCCAAGACAGGCCTGCTGCTCTGGATTAGGAGACTTACAAGGCAGCCGCCTCCTTTGCAGGTGGAGGGGTCAGGAGGCCCCTGCCGGGGGTCGCAACCTGTCTGCCCTCCCGGCCACAGAGGCTCCCAAAGGCACTGCCCCCCCCCAGCATCCTTGGACAGAGGCTGACAAGAGCTGGAGGCCCCATGTGTGCGGTGCAGGCAGTGCAGCCCCAGAGAACTCTGCACGCTCCCAGGAAATGCCTGCCCTCCCCTGGAGCAAAAGGGGAGATTCGCTATCAAAATAATAACGGACTGTAAACGCTAGGAGGGTGGATTGGGGGGGGGGAGAGAGGTGGTTCCCACCCTCCAAAGGAAGTTTGCGAGGCAGGAGCGGAAAAAAAGATGGGATCCTGCCAACTTTCTAAAGGCAAACATTCCTTTGTGCGCCTCTGGTCCCCCCTCCCCATTTCTCATGACAATCAAAGTTTGGCTCCCTCCAAGGAGAAATTTATAAGAGATTATCCAACCCCAGAGGCAGCCTCACCCGGAGTCTAATCCTGCTATCCCAAGGGCGGAGGGGGCGGGGTGGGGGCGCTGGGGAGGCCTGCAAAGCTGCCCCCTCCCCTGCAAGTCACCCCAGGCAAGCCGCCTTGCGTCCATTAGCCCCTCCAATGTTTTTAGACATCTAATTGGAAGGAGAAAGAGCCCCTGCCAATATGTTTCCAGCTGACTCAGCAGGCGAGGGGTAAGGGGAGCGGTGCCCCCCCCCAATCTCCAGCTCACAAAAGGTCGCCCCTCTCCCCTTATTGTCAAGACCTTTTCAAAGCCGCTGGGCTGAAGAATTGGCCTTGGGAAGGAGAGAGGGGGGAAGAGAGCGCTAGCTGCCCTCCCTCCAGCGACAGAGGAGGGGTGTGCCAAGGAAGGTGGGCAGGCAGGTAGGCTGGCACAAGGGGGGGCGTTCGGGGGGCGCCAATGCCCTGCCCACCCGGCTCCACTCAGTGCCCACCCTCCTCGGCTCCTGCCAAGAAGGGAGACAACTCCTAGCTGCCCACTCCCCAAGCCCAGCCTGGCACAGGGAGGGGCACCCAGATCTCTCCCCCCTCGCCCAAAAAGGGATCCTGGCCCATCACAGGGTGCTGCTTGGGGGTCACCAAAAAGTTTGGCAAACGTTTAAATAAAGGCGCTGAAGGGTGGACAGGGAGACGGTCCTCCCTTTGAGGCGGGGAGGGGGGCATTCCTGATCCTGGCAGCAGGAACCACCCCCAGGCTCCAGAGATGTCACAGGGTGGGGTGAAGGTGGGGGCACCAGGCTGACCCTGGCAGGGGCTGCCCTTGATCTGCCTCTGGCCACAGGGCACCCAGCTGGGGGTCTCTCTGCACTTCCTGGGCCCGGTCAAGCATTGGAGTCCCCCCCCCCCCCGGCAACTGCAGGGCTGTGCCCATCTCCCCCCCCCCCCGCTAACCACAGTTCAATGGGTGAGGCTGGTGCGGGGCAACAGCAGCACGCAAAGCCCCCCCCCCTCCAAAAGAGCGGGAGGGAGGGAGGGAGGCGGAGCTGGGAGGCTGGCACCATGCCAGGCGGGCGAAGCCATCCCCGCACGCAACGGAGGGGGGCACAGCCAGGGGGGACCCGAGGGGGGGCTGTTGCACGGGTGGGGGAGAATCCAGACGGGGGGGGGCTTCCTGTAGCGGATATGCCTTGCTAGGGAGGGGTAGGGAGCTCAGCAGCAGCAGCCCCCCCCCCCCACGTTCGCCCTTCACCAGCCGCAGTGCAAAGCCTTCAAGGACACAGCTGCGCCCGCCCCCCCCCCCCGCTCCGGGCAGAGAAGGGTGACAGGCAGCGCCTCCCCCCCGGCAGGGAAGCCTCCGGCCAGCCCCCCCCCCCCGCGACCGAAACGGCGGGGGGCAGCGATGTGCCCGGGAAACAGGCGCCCGCTCGCCATGCATCATTTCCGCCGCCCGCCCCCCCTGCCAAAACGAGGCGGGAGAGGAGGGAGGGAGGGGGAAATGCACCAGCCTCCCTTCTCCCCCCCCCCCGCCGGGCCAAGCTACAGGTGTGCGGGGGGAGGGCGAGAGTTAAGCGCCCCCCCGCCGCCCCTCCTAGGCAGAACCCCCCCGGGCGCCCCCAGATCCCCTCGTCGCCTCTCCTGCCCTGGAAGGGAAGAGGGGCGCCCCCCCCCCGAGGGTCATGCCAGGCTGCCATGTTTGCCGCCCGCTTGGCAGGAGAATGTCAAACCCGGGAAGCGGAGGCGATCTTGGGGAACCCTCGTGTCTCCCCAGGCGTCGCTCGGGGTGGGGTGGGGGGCGCCCATCTTTGCAAACCTTCCCCCCCCCCGCAATAGAGCAGGGCAGAGCCGCGCGGGTCAGACACGTCTGCAGAAATGGGGGGAAATTAATAAATAATCACAGCGACCCCCCCTCCCTCCCTCCCTCTCGCCCGGGCACACCGCACGGCGCACGCGCGCACACGAACACAGGCGAGGAGGGGGCGCCTCGCCGCACTCTGCCTCCTCCCCCCCCCCGCGCCAAGATACCTTCCTGTCCCTCCTCCTCCCTTCTAGATACGTGAAGTTCAAGTTCAACCAAATGGGCAGAATCGGGGGAGGGGGGCGATGGGTGGGAAAGGGGGGGCACACACCGCGCTGCCTTGCCAGTCCCCGTGCCAGGAGGAAGGAACCCCCTTGAACTTGAAGTGGGGGGGAAGAGGTGGAGGCGCTGCCAGCCCCCCTCCCCTCCCTCCAACCCATCCCAGCAAGTGGGGGGGGGGAGCCTCCAATTTCCGTGCAATGCAACCCAATGCAACAAGCGCCCGCCCGGGGGGGGGGGCAGTTTCTGCTGCTGCTGCAATTTTGGCACCTTGCAAAATGCAAGCCAAGAAAGGCGTCGGGGGGGGCGAGGTCGCCTCTGCCCGCTTCCCTGCAGCAGCCTCGCATGTCAAAGCAGCGCCCCCCTCCCGGAAAGAGGGGCATCGAGGACTCCCCCCCCTGCAAACTGTCAGCTGCTGCACCCCACCTTAGGAGGGGGATCCCCCCCCTTTTTACCTTGAACCCCGGCGCTGGTGTTGCAGCTGCTGCTTCCTTCCCGGGAGGGGGGATCCTCCGCCTCGCCCGCCTCCTTCCGCGCTGCCGCTCGCCTTGCCCTGCCCGGGGAGGAGGCCTCGCCCGCCGCCGCCGCCGCCGCCGCCACTGCAGCAACGAAGCCGCTCGGCTCGGCTCGGGCGCGATCGGGCCGCAGTGGCCGCCACTCGCCCACAGGGGGAGCCAGAGAGAGAGAGAGATAGACAGACAGACAGCGCCGCCCGCGCCCGACGGGTCCTAGCGCCCCGCCTGTTCTCCCGGCCGCACCAATGCCGTCGGGTCCCGCCTGGCCTCGCTTCAACCCGGGCGCGGGCCGCGGAGGGGGATTTGCCGCCGGGTCTCTCAGCTGGCCTAGGCAGCCCTGAAGGCGCCGCGAAAAGGCCTGCCTCCGCCCGGCCGCGAGGTGTTGGGACTCGCGGTCTCTGCACGTGTTCAGAGGAACTCTTGTTCAGGAAGAACTTTCTGGCAGTTAAGGGCTGCTCGGCAGGGGAACGGTTTCCCTCGGCAGGGGGTGGACTCTGCATCCTGGGGGGTTTCCAAGCAGAGTCTGGCTGGCCATCTGTCACGGATGCTTTAGCTGCATGGCAGGGAGTTGGACTAGATGACCCTTGGGGGTCCCTTCCAACGCTGCAATTCTACGATTCTTTGAGAGGGACCCTTTCATACTAGGAAGCCCATGTCAGAGTCACTCAGAATTGCACAGAAATAGGCCAGTTTGAGAAGTGCTTTCTTTCGTCCCCCAAATCATTTTGATTAGTTTTGCAATAATACTCTCCATTGCAATATCTCCTCTTACATTATACATTTGGGCTTTTTAGGGCCCTGACTTCCTTCAAACCTTCCTTATGATTTTCTATCTTTCATTTCAAATTTCTGCATTTTCACTATTTAACCATTGCTTTAAAATCAAAAACATTAGAACGTCATACATCCTTATTCTTATCTGCAGTGGGTTTTGTACCTTTCCTTACAAAGTTTCTTGCAATCCTACCAACGTATTTGATTGAATACAATTGTCTTTCAAATAATTTACAAATTTGGTCCAGTCCTTGATGAACTTCTGGTCCCGCTGTTCTCGGATTCTTCCTGACATTTTGGCCAGTTCCGCCGACTCCATTAGCTTCAATTGCCATTCTTCCTTTGTCGGTAATTCCTCTTGTTTCCACTTTCAGTTCTGTCTCACATCTGGAATTGTGGGGACGGGGGACGGGACACCCCCCTCTTTTTACAGATTAAGCACTACTGAGACCAGCGCTGTCTCTGAGAAATGCCCCCTTGGTATCATGATCAGTCCAGAAATTCCATTTCTATCTATTACTTAAAGCTTTGTGACAAAATCTAGCTTTTATTATTTCCAAAGATCACCTGTGTCTTTGCAGCACCCTGTAGCATTGAGTTCCATAGGTCAATTCAGGTCTGGGGAACCTTACCTTCCAGATGATGCTGGGCTGGATGGGAGTTGTAGGTTCAGAAACTTATGGAGGGGCAGAGCAGAGGGATCCCACTCCTGAGTCAGGAACAATCCCATTTGAGCAAATCCTCACTGCAGCAAAGCCATGGAGAGAGAGAAGAAGAAGAAGAAGAAGAAGAAGAGTTTGGATTTGATATTCCGCTTTATCACTCCCCGAAGGAGTCTCAAAGCGGCTCACATTCTCCTTTCCCTTCCTGCCCCACAACAAACACTCTGTGAGGTGAGTGGGGCTGAGAGACTTCAAAGAAGTGTGACTAGCCCAAGGTCACCCAGCAGCTGCATGGGGAGGAGCGGAGATGCGAACCCGGTTCCCCAGATTACAAGTCTACCGCTCTTAACCACTACACCACAGAGAAGTAGGGAGCAGTCCTCAATAATGCATGCTATACTGTGTGCGTTTGAGCATGGACAGAGTGCCTCCCCACACCAAGGGCCCACAAGAAGCTGCCACACACCAGGAATTTGAAGTGAAGGCCAGGCCACAGGAGCCCTCTATGCTCTGGAAGCCTTTCTTAAAGTTTAATTGAAGTGAGATGCCATCTCAAAAGTGTCTTGATTGCATCTTAGAACTGCAGAGTTGGAAGGGACCCCAGGGGTCATCTAGCTTATCCCCCTGCAATGCAATAGAATAAAAATATACATTTTTATTAGTTTTTACATATATTTTCCAAACAGAACATCTCATCTCATCTTATACAACATTTTAGCTATTTTAGCCTGAGACTTCCATCAACCACGTCTAATGATTTTCAAACCTCATCCCTTAATCTTACATTGTTATCCTAACTATTACTTTTAATAACCCATAACTTAAAATCCATTCTCATAAATCTTTTCTGCAATATTTCATATAGTTCTCCTTACAAAACGTCTTGTAGTCCTACAAGCGTAGTCAGTTGGTTACAATTGTCTTTCAGATAACTCGTATATTCAATCTTTCAAGCGTTTCTGGTCCCGCTGGTTATAAACCCCTTTTCTAATGAGCCCCAAGCATGGAACCCCCCCTGCTCTCACCAACAGGGCCAGAGAGCCAGTAAGCAAACAGAGAGAGCCAGTGGATCTCTGGGTTTCCCTAGAAAAGAAGTCAGTGGCACATCCAGTCCCTTCTTCCACCTGCCTTGCCTCGCGCTCCAGTCTCTGCTTCTCAGGTTGTATTGTATTATTTTATGCACTTTCTGTTGTTTTATTGATTGTAGTTTAGAAATTATCTATTGTAACTGGTAAGAGTGGATTTCTGTTTAATTTTTATATGCTGATATTTAATATTATTCTATACTATTCTAATGGATTGTTGAATGTTACTTTATCTGATGTAGGTTGCTTATTTTAAAGTTATGTTTTATAATCACATCTTTGTATTGGATTAGATTGTTTATATGGCGTACATTCTTTGTTTCTTCAGCTTGTAAACCGCCTTGGGTATTGTAAAATAGAAAGACGGTATACAAATTAAAAGGGACCCAGGTGGCGCGGTGGGTTAAACCACAGAGCCTAGGGCTTGCTGATCACAAGGTCGGCAGTTCGAATCCCTGCAACGGGGTGAGCTCCCCTTGCTCGGTCCCTGCTCCTGCCCACCTAGCAGTTCAAAAGCACGTCAAAGTGCAAGTAGATAAACAGGAACTGCTCTGGCGGGAAGGTAAACGGCGTTTCCATGCGCTGCTCTGAAGGGCATATCTGAAGGGCTGCCCTATGGAAGGAGCAACCTTGTTTTCTCCTGCAACAGATTCTAGATCTAGTCCATTGCAGGGGGCTGGACTAGATGTCCCTTGGAGTTCCCTTCCAACCCTGCCATTCTATGGTTCCATGAGATTTAAACAGCCGCAGTTCCATGCGTTTGTGTGTGGAGGGGTGCATGTGCAGAAGCCGCTGTCAATGCCGGCCGTGGGTTGTTTTGGGGGGAGCTGTGGGGGTGGCCTCCATCAATCCCCAAAGGCCTCCATCCACCTTCTCCTCCGCTCTGGTTCAGTGCTAAGCTGAATCCTCTTGGCAAGTCACTCCGGGGTCCTTCACACCTGACAAAATCCCTGTGCAGAGGAATTAATGAGCTGCCCACACGCAGATCCAAGAGCGACTGTTTACGCTTATTCATTCCTACACAGAAGAGGATTTTCTGCAGGGATGTTGTTGAGTCTCAGTGGCCCAACGGTAAAGCTTTGGTTCAGAGGAGAGCTGAGAATGGGGGGATACACCTCCAGATGTTTTGCAGTGGCACCAATTATGCTGTTCTCAGCTGCAGCCACAGAAGTCTGGTGTCCAGATCAAGGGAAGTCATAGTCCCACTCGATTCTGCCGTAGTCAGACCTCACTTGGAATACTGTGTCCAATTCTGGGCACCACTGTCTAAGAAGGATGTTGACAAGCCGGAAGGTGTGCAGAGAAGAGCAACCAAGAGGATTATATAATAAATAATAATAATATATTATTTATACCCCACCCATCTGGCCAGGCCTCCCTAGCCACTCTGGGCAGCTCCCAAAAGAATTAAAAGCACAATAAAACTTCAAACATTAAAAACTTCCCTAAACAGGGCTTTCTTCAGATGTCTTCTAAAAGTCAGATAGTTGCTTATTTCCTTGATGTCTGATGGGAGGGTGTTCCACAGGGCGGGCGCCACCACCGAGAAGGCCCTCTGCCTGGTGTATCTGAAGAAGTGTGCATGCACACGAAAGCTCATACCAAGAACAAACTAAGTTGGTCTCTAAGGTGGTACTGGAAGGAATTTTTTAAATTTTGTTTTGCCTGGTTCAAGGGTCTGGAAACCAAGCCTTATGAGGAACAGTTAAAGGAGCTGGGTATGTTTAGCCTGGAAAAGAGGAGACTGAGAAGAGTTATGATAGCCATCTTCAAATATCTCAAGGGCTGTCCCATGGAAGAGGGAGCAAGCTTGTTTTCTCCTGCTCTGGAGGGCAGGACTCGAACCCATGGCTTCAAGTTACAAGAAAGGAGATTCAGGAAAAACATCAGGAAAAAACTGTGGAACGGTCTCCCTCGGGAGGCTGTGGACTCTCCTTCCTCACAGGTTTTAAAAATTTAAAGCAGGATGGTCATCTGTCCTGGATGCTTTAGCTGAGATTCTGGCATTGCAGAGGGTTGGACTAGAAGATGCCCCTTGGTGTCTCTACCCAATTCTACAATTGTATAATTCTGTCATTCTAAGTTGGGCTTCTTTTGAACAAGTTGGAAAAGCAGCTCCACAACTGGGTCACTGGGGGGCAGGCGGCATGTATCAGCCAAGTCCACACATGTCCTCCTTTTGCCCCCCCCCCGGCTGCATTTGCCCCCCACTCCCAGCGCAAAGTGGACCTCTCAACGGGACATGCAAATAGTTAACAAAACCAAATTGCCAGGGTTTTGGCACCAAACAGGACACATGTGGACACCTGCATGTCA
The DNA here is from genome assembly GCA_034641385.1 of Darevskia mixta. NCBI lineage: Eukaryota > Metazoa > Chordata > Lepidosauria > Squamata > Lacertidae > Darevskia > Darevskia mixta. Next base: position 1,576,774 of record JAWWNH010000142.1, on the reverse strand, counting down.
GGGAGGAGATGGACAGGCCCCACCCTCCTTTTTTCCTGGTTTCCCTCCTGGGGGCACAAGCCCCCCTATGGCAAAATTCATTGCAGTCCAGGGTGCAAAAGGAAATCTCCACCAAAGAAGCAAAGAGCAAAAATCTTGGAAGTGAAGGGGCCTTTCTGAAATCACAATGCAACATTTATTCATTTTTTTTATAAAATTTATACACCACTGATTGTAAAATAACAAGAACATCAAAGAAGTTTACAAAAACAGATTAAAATGATCACTAAGAAAAATTAGCAACAACGATTTAAGACTTTCAAAAAGTTAAAACAACAGGCTAAAAAAATGACCACAATGCACACCAACTTTCTAAACACACCAAAACACACCAAAAATGCACACCAACTTTCTAAACATTCAAGGAGGCTTTTCTGAACAAGAATATTTTTAGCAGGCACCAGAAGGTGTGATCTCAATAGGCAGGGAGTTCCAAAGTGTAGCTGCTGCCACACTAAAAGATCAAGTCCTTACAAACAGGGAACATGTATTCTGTATTCTGTAATGTGTGGGTCTGCATTAACTGCTACACCTTGTGATTTAAGACTTGTTTCCTTAACTTTTAAGCTTGATGCGTGAAAGTAGCACAGATTACTATCACGGCCGATGGGGGGGGGGCTGCCCAGGGGATCCCAGAGATCAGCTGAGGCTTTGGACTCCAGGACGGCTTCCTGCCATTGTTCTAATTGACTCATTCAAGTACAGTATTTATATGCTGAAACAAAATTAAAAAATTCCTTCCAGTAGCACCTTAGAGACCAACTAAGTTTGTTCCTGGTATGCGCTTTCGTGTGCATGCACACTTCTTCAGCATGCACACGAAATGCATGTGTGATATGATAAAAGGTAAAGGGACCCCTGACCATCAGGTCCAGTCGTGTCCGGCTCTGGGGTTGCGTGCTCATCTCGCTCTATAGGCCGAGGGAGCCGGCGTTTGTCCGAAGACAACCTCCGGGTCATGTGGCCAGCATGACAAAGCTGCTTCTGGTGAACCAGAGCAGCGCACGGAAATGCCGTTTACCTTCCCGCTGGAGCGGTCCCTATTTATCTACTTGCACTTTAACGTGCTTTCGAACTGCTAGGTGGGCAGGAGCTGGGACCGAACAACGGGAGCTCACCCCGTCGCAGGGATTAGAACCGCTGACCTTCTGATCAGCAAGCCTGTGGTTTAACCCACAGCGCCACCTGGTCCCCATGTGATATGATAGCCATGTTCAAATATATAAAAGGATGTCATATAGAGGAGGGAGAAAGGTTGTTTTCTGCTGCTCCAGAGAAGCGGATACGGAGCAATGGATTCAAACTACAAGAAAGAAGATTCCACCTAAACATTAGGAAGAACTTCCTGACAGTAAGAGCTGTTTGACAGTGGAATTTGCTGCCAAGGAGTGTGGTGGAGTCTCCTTCTTTGGAGGTCTTTAAGCAGAGGCTTGACAGCCATCTGTCAAGAATGCTTTGATGGTGTTCCTGCTTGGCAGGGGGTTGGACTGGATGGCCCTTGGGGTCTCTTCCAACTCTATGATTCTATGATTCTATATGCTGTTTTCCATTGAGAAAAAGATCACAACAGGGTTTCCAAAAAACCAACAACAGACTTAAACAATAAGATTTAAACAACTGAAACAGAAACAATGAAGCATTCTATAATTCTAAAACAGAACCAGACAGCATTAATGTTTCAATTGCCACAGATCAGAGCTGATCATGTGCTTGGCTGAGTCAAAAGGACTTTAGATGGTCCTGGGAGATGATCAAAGATGAAAGTGGGGTTAATGGTTTGGTTGCTTTTGTTCTTGGTTTTATTATGCATTTTGTGTTTTTGTCTTCTATTTTTATGCTATGGGGAAGGGCAGTATGCAAATAAATAATAAATAAAAGGTAGATGACTGTGTAACAGGGCAAAAGCAGCTCCACAACTGGGGCACCGCCACCAAGAAGGCCCCATCTCTCGTCCCCAGTCCTTCTCTGCCTTCATGTGCAGGGGAGCAGATTGAGAGTTTATTCCCACAGTGTGGCACTTCATCCGAATGCCAGCTCACGCCAACAGCCCCCCTCCCAAGTACCTGAAATGGCCACTCAGCAACAGTAAAGGGGCACCTCACAGATGTTATAGGAATTCGAAGGTCTCATATATATATAAATCATATTCCTTCCAGTAGCACCTTAGAGACCAACTAAGTTTGTTCTCTAAGGTGCTACTGGAAGGAAATTTTTTATTTTGTTTCGACTACGGCAGACCAACACGGCTACCTACCTGCAACTGGAAATATAAATAATATGTTCATTAAGTATATAAACCACGTGCCTGAAATAGTACAGGAGAACAATCCTGAAGTCATTGTGACTCTCCCAGTGACCTCAAATGTTTCTCTGCAAGGAGGAAGGACATGGAAAAGCCTCTCCCTTGTCTTTTGCTTACCTGTCTTCAGGGTGTATGTGCGTGTGAATAGGGTGAGCCTGTGACCTGGATTCAGGAATTAAAGTATTTACCATCACAAAAGAATGACCAGGCTGCCTAGGTAAAGCAATCAGTGACCATTATCAGGTCTCCTGGCAGGCAGGATTTCTGCTGTAGACCACCTCCTTCTGTGATGTATGCATGATGTTTCAGGAGTGGTCTCTGGCTACAGGGTGGGCAATTTCAGAAGTCTATATAAGAGCTTGCACACCATTGTTCTGGGTTCCTCCTGCATGTGGTGAGTGAGGACCCTGTTGCAACAGTTTAATGAAGATCAGCTCTGTCCCCCATATCCACAGTATTAGGGGGCCTCCTAATATCAGCCATGCCACCCGGGGTGCATGAAAGATGGCATCCTCTGCCAGCCACCCCCTTCCGCTTTCTAGCCAGAGCAAAGCCCCTCCATTATTCTCTGTGCAAGAGAGAAAATACACAAACCGAACATTAGAGATGGCAAAACTCGGAAAGCAGCGGGAGAGCATTTCTGTCTCCCAGGACCCAAATATTGTCATCCTTTGCTGAACTTCAAAGAGAGGTTGCAGTGAGAAACTGCTGAAGTGGAATTTTCCCACTGGAAGAGATAAATTAGCAGAGCAAAGCCAGCAGATCTCAGCTGCTTCCTGCTCCTGGGTCGGTGTGGGTTTCAGACCTCCCCCCCCCTCTTGCCCTGCCCAAACCAGGCCCTTCTGCATGGGGAGGCAACCTGAGGCCCAGGGGCCGGATTGGGCCCAGTCGCCTTCTCAATCCAGCCCACGGGTGGTCCGGGAATCAGCGTGTTTTTACATGAGTAGAATGTGTAGAAGAGAAGACTCCCTAGAAAAGACCCTGATGTTGGGAAAGATTGAGGGCACAAGGAGAAGGGGACGACAGAGGATGAGATGGTTGGACAGTGTTCTCGAAGTTACTAACATGAGTTTGGCCAAACTGCGAGAGGCAGTGCAGGATAGGCGTGCCTGGCGTGCTCTGGTCCATGGGGTCACGAAGAGTCGGACACGACTGAACGACTGAACAACAACAACAACAGAATGTGTGCTTTTATTTAAAATGCATCTCTGGGTTATTTGTGGGGCAAAGGAATTCGTTCATCCCCCCCCCCCCAAATATAGTCCAGCCCACCACAAGGTCTGAGGAACAGTGGATCGGCCCCCTGCTGAAAAAGTTTGCTGACCCCTGCCCTTCTGCATTGGCTCAGCTGTGTATCCCCAGGCACAAAAAACACTTGCTGGATAGGGGGGAATATATGCCTTTATAAACACGGTAGAAGAGCCTGCTGGATCAGGCCATGGTGAGCCCACAAGGTCCAGCATCCTGTTCTCTCGGGGGCCAACCAGATGCCTGTTTTAGAGAAACCTCCCCTCCCGCAGTTCCCAGCAACTGGTACCCGGAAGCCTTGTTGTCTCTGACCACGGAGGCAGAGGAGAGCCATTCTGGCCAGGAGCCAGCCATCTCCTCCTCCACGAATCTGCCTAATGCTCTTTTAAGCTACCTGGCCACCCCTTCCTCCTGTGGCAGGGAGTTCCAGAGTTCAACTCTGCACTTCTCGAAGGAGGACTTTCTTTTATCTGTCTCAAATCTTCCTGCATCCAGCTTACGCAGTAATGCAATGGATTCCAATTTAAACTAATAAGCCTGGGCGCATCTGGCATCGCGGGCTCTAGTCTGTGGAAGTTGTGCGGCAACAAAGGTGCCAAGAATGTGTGCAAAAGCCCCAAGTGTGGCAACCAGGGGTCCACGATGGAGAGGGAATTAAGAGATGTGAATCAGCACCACTGTGTTGGCATCCTCAAAGCTCCAGCCAACTTTTGTTTCCAAAAGAAGGTTCCCCGAAAGACCTTCAGACCTTTGGAGAGGACTTAACATCAGAAGAACCTGCTGGGTCAGTCCAAGGGGGGGGGGGCTCTCAACCAGGTGCCCCCATGGGATAGCTGCAAGCAGGCTCTGAGCACAGGAGTGCTCTCTCTCTCTCCTCCTGCCGTTTCCAGCAACTGGGATTCAAAAGCGTTGCTTCCTCCAGTCCTGCCAGGATCACCCGGAGAAAGAAAGCTTACAGCGGATCTGATTCCAAAGAGGTTTGGGCTCCACATGGCGAGCTCTCTTGGAAACAGCTGAGACAGGCTCCCCAGGAAGCAAACTCAGGAATCAGGTTCAGGAATTAATCCCACTCTCTCCACCCACGCTGCTGCCCCCCACCCCTCTGCAGAAGACCAGAGTCCCACCACGTGCCAGGCAGTCTCTCCCCACCCACCCCCCACTTTGCCCAGCTGCATCTCCAGAAAGAGACTCATCCTCAACCCGCCTTTAGTGCAAAGCTGCCGTGACAAGTGCCAATTTGCAGGGCTTGCAACGCCTTCCTAGGACCTCCATTGGGACAATTTGGAATTTTTTATTTCACCAAGAAGGCGGATGCCGAATTAGAAGAAGGTGACACACGGGCCGGTCCCTGAGTCAGCCAGTTCTGAAGTGGCTGGAAGGCACCGAATCCTCCTCTCAGGGGAAGAGGACTGTATCCATCACATTTCTCTCCTTCTATCCACCAAGAAGCTTAAAGTGGCAAACATGGTTCTCCCCTTCCTCAGTTAATCCTCAGGTTAGGCCCAAGGTCAGCCAGCATCCTTCATATCCAAGTGGGAGGATTTAAACCCCAGCCTCCCAGGTCCTGGTCCACAGCTCTAACCACTACACCATACTGCCCCTGATGAGATGAGGAAAGGCCCTCTACCTGGCAGTCTGCTTTCCAATGTGGCCCCCTGACTATCCAAATGTGAGGATGCTTTATGGGAATGAGTGGCAGCTTGCAACCGGCGCCAGGGCAGAAGGCCAGTCAGACAAAGGAACCAATTCGGGTCTTGCGCTGCTTCTCCTCCCTCACAACATCACCAAGAAAGTGCAGCGCAAGGTCAGGCTCCAGCAGTTGCTCTCCGGCCTCGGTCACTGGTAGTGGATTTACAAACACCACAGAATCAGAGACTGCGAAGGCTCATCTGGTCCAACCCCTGCAATGCAGGAATTGCAGCTGAAGGATCCCCAACAGATCCCCTCTGTTGAACAAACTCCAACAAAGGAGAGACCTCCACCTTCTGAGGTGATCCATTCCACAGCCAAACAGCTCTTACTGCCAGAGAATTCTTCCTAATGCTTAGTTAGATCTCCTTCCTTGTCATGGGACTCTATTGGTTTGCGTTCTCCCCTCCAGAGCAGGAGAAAACAAGCTTGTTGCATCTTCCATGTGACAGCCCTTGAGATATTAGAAGATGGCTCTCCTCCTGTCTCCTCTCAGTCTCTTCTTTTCCAGGCTAAGCATACCCAACTCATACCTTCCAACATTCCTCTGATGAAACTAGGGACGTCCCATGCTATTTTTTTCTAGAGGTACCAGAATCCACCACGAGTTCTCTTTGAATGGCAATGGCGCCCACCTGAGAGGTGCAGGAACTGAGCTCCAGTGAGTTCTGGCTGGGGGGAAAGCCCTGGGGAAGTCCTATTCCATACCCTCCAACATTTCTCGGATGAAAATAGAGACGCCCTAAGGAAAATACAAGACATAGTGGGATTGCATCAGAAACTGGGACGCCTTCTTTAAGTCCAGGACTGTCCCTGGAAAATAGGGACACTTGGAGGGTCTGCCAGATCCCTCCTAAGGGACTTCTAGGAGTCTGGCAGCAGCCCAAACAGACTCCCCCCACCCATTATTCTTCCTCCTCCTTGACTATTGTGGGATGGCAGCATCAGCCAGACCCTCCTCCTGGCTCCCCAATAACTCCCTGATTAAAGACCAGGCTTGCTTGGATCCGCCATTGTTCCAGGAACAGCCTGTCTGCAGGGATGGGCCTCCTCGGGAGCAGGTTTGTTCTCTCCAGAGGGCAGCAGGACATTCACTCTGCAGCAGCAGCGGCCCCATACCCTCCAGCATTCCTCAGATAAAAAGAGGGGCATTTCTCACAACTGACCCTCCTCGACCGCCCATTTTTGGTCCCCCACTCTCCACAGAGCATTTCCTATTGGAAGAAGGGCAAGTGCCCCCCCCCCCCGCTTCACCAACGGGACACAGCACAAACGTCCTGAGAAAACCCTGCAATTCAGATTTGATTTGATTTGATTTTCTTCTGAAGAAGAACGCACACCAATAAATGCATTTAGAAAGGGACAAGATGAGAAACAGACATACATTAAAACAAAAAACAACCACCCAAGACTCCTTGTGCTCCTCTTTGCTCCCCCTTTCTTCCTGCCCAGGGCCGCCCTGCCCTCTGCCTGCCCCTCAGAGCTGGCATCATGTGGGGATGGGCCTTGCCAGTGGCCCTCCTCCTCTCTTCTCCAGCTGCCCAGGGGAGGAGGCCGGCAGTGACCAGGAAGTGGCCATGGGATGCTCCCTTGTTGCACCGGCTCAGAGGCAGTTCTGGAGGAGGAAATAGGGACCTTCCAGGACCCAATCAGAAGCTGGGATGGCTTTCGTAATTCCAGGACCATCCCTGGAAAATCGGGGCACTTGGAGGGCATGCAGCCAATGCAGCAGCCACAGAGGTTCTGCCAACTGCATCTCCAGAAGCCTTGGGAAAGTCCGAGCTTGGTTGATGGAGAATAAGTCTGTTACAGAATCACAGACTTGCAGAGTTGGGAGGGACCCCGAGGGGCATGTAGTCCAACCCCCTGCCATGCAGGCATCTTTTGCCCCCCGTGGGGCTCCAACCCACAGCCCTGAGATTTTAGAGTCTCAGGCTCTGCCAGCTGATTTGTTGCTCTGTCTCTTTCTCTCTCTCTCATTCTCCTGCAACATGAGGAAGGTGGAGGGCAGAGTGAGAACGGCGCCATAGTCGTGCACTCAGGTTTTTCTCCGTGCCGTCCGTGCGCAGTGGGAGAGCACTTCCTTTGCAGGTAGAAGGTCCCAGGTTCAAGCCCAGCATCTGCAGAGAGGGCTGGGAGAGAGTCCCTCTCGAGGAATCCCAGAGAGCCACGGCTGCCGGTCAGTGTAGACAATACACTGGGGGAGGGATGGACTAACTCGGTACGAAGCCTCTTCCTCTGGTCCCCTGGGCTGGTGGTGCGTCAGGAGGCAACTGGGCCATCACTCCTCCTTTTCATAGAATCCTAGAAGGGACCCCAGGGGTCATCTAGTCCAACCCCCTGCAGCACAGCCAATCCTCCTCCCAAGCCAAGGTGTAGAGGCACCCAAAACTATTGGCAGCAAATCCCACATGTGCCTCTCCCGCCTCTGCTTCTCCCTGGCAGTAAAAAAACCACAACAATAAATTAAGCAGCACACACGTTGCTGCCTGAGAGTGTTGCAGGCAAGAGAGGGCTGTCTGGGGCAGCCGGAGCCGTTTGCCTGACCGTTGCCACGAGGCTCTTCCTCAGCGCCCCTTGGTGGAGCCCCTTGGGACATCTGTGGACAGGAGCAGACTTGCTGCACCAGGTGAGCTTCCACCTGACTTTCCTGCCTGGGGGGCTGCCTGCCTGTCTCCGCTCTGCCTCGCTGGCTCCCTCACATTTGGGTGACTAACGATGAGCCCCGTTGTGTCATCATTAATCATTTGCTAACTAAATAGCTCACAGATTATTTGCTGACACAGACCCCAGCTTAGTCATGGGAGAGGCTGATAACATCTGCAAGCAAGCGCCCAGAGGCCCAGCCACCCACCGCCCATGTCCCGCCTCCCCGGGGCTTTGCAGGAAACAAGCAGCTGGAGGGGAGGGCGGCAGGACTGGGGGTGCCATGGAGGGGCTCAGAAGGTATTGTTTTGCTGTTTTCGTTTTAACTATTGGCTTGTCTTTTTGCCTTGCATTTTGTCCTGTGAACTGCCCTGAAATCTCGTGATGGAGGGCAGTACCGAAATATAATAATAATATAATATAAATATAATGATAATAATAATAATTCTGGCCACAGCTGAGAGCAAGGTGGCATAGGAACATAAGAGGAGTCTGCTGGATCAGGCTAGTGTCCTATCTGGACCATCTGTCAGGGATGCTTTAGCTGAGATTCCTGCATTGCAGGGGGTTGGACTAGATGACCCTCAGGGTCCCTTCCAACTCTACAGTTCTCTGATTCTCTGATTCTCGGGTTTAGAAAGGGTGACCCTGATCCTTCCTCCAGTGTGCTCTGTCTCATTGCACAGAGCCAGGCAGATTGGCACAGGATTGGCAAAGGGCAACCTCCCAGTGCAAAGAAGAAACTCCACTGGAGCACACAGGGCCCCCCACCCCCAGTGACGTCTGGAACATTGTTTTAGAGTCCCACCCCCAACAAATCTCCTAGTCACACTCTCTCCTGTCTCACACACTTCTATCCTGTTTGAACTCAGAGATATTCCCATCCTGGAGGGATTTCTGTCAGTCTCCTGTTCTCTGGCCAGTCAGCTCTCTGCCCCCCTCAGCCAATCCCAATCCAAAAGTCTTGCTGTGTCCTGGAGGCCCCTCCCACCTGAAAAACCACGTGATAAATTGGTCTTTTACTAGAGTTGCAGTCTCTCCTTAGCCCTAGTTTTGCAGGTTTGCCTCCCTCCTGTTGCCATGGGGGGGGCAGTCCAGCCAAAGTACCAGTATAGAACTATAGTTGGGCTCCTGCTGTGGTCGGCCAACAGCCTGGTAGACCTATCAGGAGCATGCTTCTGTTCTGAGCATGCTCAGAGCAGTTTCCTTGAAGGCTCCACCTCTGCAGAGCTAAGCACCTGCCAGAGGCACCGTCTTATTCTGTACTTTGGGGAGCCCAGATGTCCTGCTGTTGCACATGCAATCTCGCGTGACGTTCTGATGTCGCTCCATGCCCAGCCTCAGCGATGCCCCCCCCCCCGAGTATTTGGCCCCCTGGAGTCAGCACCAGGTGGGCAGAAGGGAGAGCTTGCTACTTTGAGCCTCGTATTTATTTATTCTCTGATCTTGAGAGCGGGGGGGGGGGGAGGTGCCACATAGAGTACATGAGTTGAATACAGGAGCTTTGATGAGGTTCCCAGGAATGCAGAGGGGGCTCCCCAGAAACGTGGCAGAGCAGATTGAAAGCATGGGGTGGGGGGGGGGCTCAGCTCTGGAACAAAGGAAGAAAGACCATTATGCAGTTATTTCAATCTAGCCAATTCTCAGAAGAAACTGAAGGCAGATAGAAAATGAAACTGCATGCAATATTTAAATACATCGCACTTCCCATTCCTAACCCCAGAGAGAAAGTTAACGTAAAAAGAGCTGGAGGAAAATAATCTACAGCTGTCAAACTAAATCAAGAAGAGTCGTAAGTTAGGGGAATATTTTGTAAATTCCTTCCTTCCTTCCTTCCTTCCTTCCTTCCTTCCTTCCTTCCTTCCTTCCTTCCTTCCTTCCTCCTTCCCTCCCTCCCTCCCTCCCTCCCTCCCTCCCTCCCTCCCTCCCTCCTTCCTTCCTTCCTTCCTTCCTTCTTCCCTCCCTCCCTCCCTCCCTCCTTCCTTCCTTCCTTCCTTCTTCCCTCCCTCCTTCCTTCCTTCCTTCCTTCCTCCTTCCTTCCTTCCTTCCTTCCTTCCTTCCTTCCTTCCTTCCTTCCTTTCTGAAGCATAAAGGGATGGGGGTCCTGCACACCTCGACTGAAGGGGGACCACCACAACAGAAGAAGCCCAGGGCCATGTCACTTGCCAGCACGCTGGATGGAGTTCAAGGGTCCATCAAATATAAAGGCCGGCAATTGAAGCCTCCGGGGAGGGTCATCTCCAGGAAGGTGCTCTTACTGGTTCCCAGGGGGGCCTGAGACATTGAGGGCTTTGATGTTTGACATGAGTCAACCGCGTGATGCAGCAGCAAAAATGCAAATGCAATTCTCAGCTGCATCAACAGAAGTCTAGTGTCCAGGTCAAGGGAAGTCATAGTACAGTGGTACCTTGGTTTTCAAACGCCTTGGTACTCAAACAACTTGGAACCCAAACACTGCAAACCCGGAAGTAAGTGTTTCAGTTTGCAAACTTTTTTCGGAAGCCGAACACGCTCCGTTTTGAGTGTTACACTTCTGTTTTGAGTGCCACGCTTCCGTTTTGAGTGTTACGCTGAGTTCTGTCTGTTTTTGCTATTTATTTTGCATTTTTGTTTTTGCGGCTCTTTTGTTTTTGTGACTGTGTGGAACGCAGTTCAGCTACTGATTGATTGATTGTGTGATTGCAGTACATTGTTTATTGTTTTCATTTTATGGATCAATGGTCTCATTAGATAGTAAAATTCATGTTAAATGGCTGTTTTGGGGGGTTCCTTTTAAAAGTCTGGAATGGATTAATCCATTTTGCATTACTTTCTATGGGAAAGCGCGCCTTGGTTTTGGAATGGACTTCCGGAACAGATTAAGTTTGAGAACCAAGGTGCCAGTGCACTGCTCTATTCTGCCTTGGTCAGACCTCGCCTGGAGTCCTGTGTCAGTTCTGGGCTCCCAGTTTAAGAAGGATGTTGATAAGCTGGAAGGGGTGCAGAGGAGGGTGGCCAAGATGATCAAAGGTCTGGAAACTAAGCCTTGTGAGGAACAGTTGAGGGAGGGCCTGTGCTTTCCAGGTCTGAGTCCTCTTTTTTTCACTCCGGAACTTTAAGATGATAATAATAATAGTAATAATAATAATAATAATAATAGTAATAGTAATAATAATAATAATAATAATAATAATAGTAATAATAATAATAATAATAATAATTTATTATTTGTACCCCGCCCATCTGGCTGGGTCTCCTCAGCCACTCTGGGCGGCTTCCAGCAAACATTAAAATACATTAACAGATGTATTTAAGATGAGATAAGATAATCTTTATTGTCATTGTCCCCTTGCTGCGGGAACAACTAACGAAATTATTCGGTTGCTCTATCCACTCAGATAAGGCACTCCACATAAATTTAAAATAACTACAAAACACTATAAAAAATTCCTTCCAGTAGCACCTTAGAGACCAAAGCTCTTGGTATGAGCTTTCGTGTGCAACTGATCTGAAGAAGTGTGCATGCACACGAAAGCTCATACCAAGAACAAACTTAGTCGGTCTCTAAGGTGCTACTGGAAGGAATTTTTTTATTTTGTTTTGACTATGACAGACCAACACTGCTATCTACCTGTAACTATACAAAACACTAATTAAACAGTACAATACAATATAACAAGTAAAATAAGATGACTTCAAAGTCCAGACTTTCCATTTAAGGCCAAAATTGCTCTGGAGAAGAAACTGTTCTTGAGACGGCTCGTTCTCGCCTTCATTGTTCTGTATCTCTGACTTGATGGCTTTAAAGCACAGACCTGTGTCTGGAAAGTGTGGATCAGCCATGCCTGGAGTTTGGGATGTTTCGCCTGGAGGAGAGGAGACTGAGAGGAGATATGATGGCCATCTTCAACTATCTGAAGGGCATGGAAGAGGGAGCCAGCTCCACAGAGTAGGACCTTTGGGTTCCCTCCCAGCTTTTCAATTCTATGATTTGAGATGAGCTTGGAAATGCATGGACATCATATGGCAAGAACGCCCAGCTCTGGTCAGCTGTACCCCAGCCGCTGCTGTTTGCACTCTTTGCCGCTTCTGAACACTTTTCAAGGGCAGCCCCACGGAGAGGTGCTAGGATAGTTTAATCTGGGGGTCACTGGGGGACGCATAACAGAAGAGTCACCGCGAACCAGGTGAAGTCAGGAAAAGACGCCACCTGTTCATCTAGCCAGATCTCGGGATCAAGGATCCCCCTGAGAGATCTGAACCCAATCTTTCAGGAGTGAGTGGATCCTCAGCTAAGACAGGCTACACACCCACCTGGAGAGATCAAATAGCTCCAGGGCAGACACAGAGTGCATTCCTCTCCGCTCTCTTTCCATCAGGTTATTGTTGTTGCTTCTTAACAGAGAGCCTGCGCTAGTTTTATTTTTTAAGAAAAGTCACTTTGGGTGGGATTCAGGTGGCAGAGAGAAGCCGGGGGGGGGGGCAGGGAGCCTCTGCATGCAGCTTTTCTTACCCAAAAATAAAGACGTGGGAGACTCGCTGACACATGCTGGCACATAACGCATGGTTAGCCTTTAAGAAACTGCCTTTAAGTGCCCACACAGGAGGAGGAAGGGGTCCGGATCAAAGGATGACATTTGTGGGCAGCTGTGACATCAGCCCCTTTTTCCAGGAGGCGTGAAGACTCAGCCGGAGTCCCCTGAATGGATCAGAGCAAGGCAGCCACTGTTTCTGGAGCAGGAGAAACTGACCGGACCTGAGAGCGCCAGATGCAGCCTCCCTCGCTCAAAACGCTGGCACCTGCGGACATTCAATGAAGATCCCAGAGAGATGAAAGAAAGTCCTTCGTCACGAATGCAGTTAAGCTGTGGAACTCCCTCCCACAGGAGGCAGGGTTGGCCACCAACCTGGATAGCTTTAAAAGACAGATTCATGGAGGAGAAGGATATAGAATCATAGAATCCTAGAATCCTAGAATCCTAGAGTTGGAAGAGACCCCAAGGGCCATCCAGTCCAACCCCCTGCCAAGCAGGAAACACCATCAAAGCATTCCTGACAGGTGGCTGTCAAGCCTCTGCTTAAAGACCTCCAAAGAAGGAGACTCCACCACACTCCTTGGCAGCAAATTCCACTGTCAAACAGCTCTTACTGTCAGGAAGTTCTTCCTAATGTTTAGGTGGAATCTTCTTTCTTGTACTGTAGTTTGAATCCATTGCTCCGTGTCCGCTTCTCTGGAGCAGCAGAAAACAACCTTTCTCCCTCCTCTATATGACATCCTTTTATATATTTGAATATGGCTATCATATCACCCCTCAACCTTCTCTTCTCCAGGCTAAACATACCCAGCTCCCTAAGCCGTTCCTCATAAGGCATCGTTTCCAGGCCTTTGACCATTTTGGTTGCCCTCCTCTGCACCCGTTCCAGCTTGTCAGTATCCTTCTTGAACTGTGGTGCCCAGAACTGGACACAGTATTCCAGTATCAATGTCTCTGCTCTGCCTCCATGGTCAGAGGCAGCAATGCTTCTGAAAACTGGTTTCTGGAAACCGCAGGATGGTAGTGGAAGCTTTTCGGAGCAGCAGTCTTGCATTTCTTTGAGCCAAATGGCAGCAGGGCTTTTTTTTTTTTTTTGTAACCTCTCCTGCAAAATCCCGTCTTGGGAAGAGACAGGGGCCTGCAAACCGAGTGGCCCTTCTGCTCGCTCTGCATGTAAATGATCTCAGCCTTATCTGATGCCTTTCAGGAGGCCTGGGGCTCCCCCCCCCTTTGCTGTGATGACTTCCCAGAGGCCCTGTGTTTGCCCGACAGTTTAGCCCTATAACCTGGAGGCTGCATTCCTCCGCCATCAATCATTAATGGGCTGCGCCAGGAGGGAGGGTCCCCCGGTGGGAAAGGGAGGCGGGCAGGTCACCCGCACAGCCTGGAACTGAAGGGAGAATTCATTTTATGGTGATGGATGGGAGCCCAGGGAGCAGACGCCACAAGGCCTGGCCCTGAATGGGGCGGACAAGGAGGAGGCTCATTAGTGCTGACCTGGGTCCCAGAGGGCACTGGGGGGCTGTCATGCTCCGCATGGCATGGCAGGGGCGAAGGGGCAGTCAGGCGGTGCTCTGGGCGTCCAACCAATTACTGGGCACGGAGGGGAAGCCAACATGGGACTCCCTCTAAGCCAGGAGAGTTGGCAGCAGCCCTTGATGCCCTCTGTATTATATTGGGGGGGCCAGACACCCCTCTCCCCCTCTCCCTTATTAGAGCACAGGGTCTCACCCTGGAATGAGATTCTGCAAGTGGTCATGGTGACATTTTTGGAGGAGTGGGACTTGGGGCCACTAGCTGGGATGGGGGGGGGGATGCGGGCAGGATGTTCTGCTGATGCCACCTGCAAGCTGGCTGTTGCACAGAGCAAGGCAGATGGGCGAGTGGAGGAGAGGAAGTCCTGGATGCCCAGGGTTTGGGGAGGGGAGAGAACATACAGTGGTACCGGTACCTCTGGTCATGAACTTAATTCGTTCTGGAGGTCCGTTCTTAACCTGAAACCGTTCTTAACCTGAGGTACCACTTTAGCTAATGCCGCCTCCCGCTGCCACCATCCCGCCAGCACACAATTTCCGTTCTCATCCTGGGCAAAGTTCTCAACCCGAGGTAACTACTTCCGAGTTTGTCACCCAAGGTACCACTGTACTGGGAGGGAGTCCAGAGTCACAAAGAAGTGGCTCAGGGTCTTTCTTGCTGCTGAGAAAATAGATGGATCCTTCCCAGTAGTAATGTACGGAAGTGAGAGCTGGACCATAAAGAAGGCTGATCGCCGAAGAATTGATGCTTTTGAATTCTGGTGCTGGAGGAGACTCTTGAGAGTCCCATGGACTGCAAGAAGATCAAACCGATCCATTCTGAAGGAAATGAGCCCTGAGTGCTCACTGGAAGGACAGATCCTGAAGTTGAGGCTCCAGTACTTTGGCCACCTCATGAGAAGAGAAGACTCCCTGGAAAAGACCCTGATGTTGGGAAAGATGGAGGGCACAAGGAGAAGGGGACGACAGAGGACGAGATGGTGGGACAGTGTTCTCGAAGCTACCAACATGAGTTTGGCCAAACTGCGAGAGGCAGTGAAGGATAGGCGTGCCTGGCGTGCTCTGGTCCATGGGGTCACGAAGAGGCGGACCCGACTGAACGACTAAACAACAACAACAGCCCAGAGATGGAAAGAAGAAAAAGTACTGACCAGAGAAGAGCGTCAGACCAGGCTGATGGAATATGCCGAAATGGCAAGACTGACGGGAAAGATCAGAAACCAGGAAGATACCTGTTATCTGCACACGAAAGCTCATACCAAGAACAAACTTAGTTGGTCTCTAAGGTGCTACTGGAAGGAATTTTTTTATTTTGTTTTGACTATGGCAGACCAACCTGTAACGGGAAGATCAAGTATTTCTAAAAGGCTGGAATAATTTTTTTAAACATATTTGAGAGAAACACTGTAAACAGTTGAAATCATTGGCAGGAATACAAGGACACTTGTAAAGTGACATGAACTTTGGAAACCATGATTATATAATAGATAGATTGCATTAAAAGATACAGGAACAAAATATAGAAATAGCAGCCATCGAGGGCAGGAAGGAGGTCTCAAGGTTCGAAAGAACCGCTTTTTATTTTTGGAAATGTTATGTTTCTTGTGTATAACTTTTATGTTGTACACATAACATAAAAGTTATGTTTCTTTCTTTTTTTTAAGAAAGCAAAGAGATGGTTCAGCTCACTTCCTCTACACCTGAAGGCAGGCTGCTGCTCTCCTGGAAGGAAGGTCCACAGGTGCCTTTGGTAAATAGGAGACTATGAATCTAATCTGTGGTGTAAAAACAAGCTCAGTAAACAGAGGAGAAGGAAAGCAAGGAGGGAGCCTGGTGGGCATCTTCTGGGAAAGAGGTCTCACGGGAGGCCACTGATTCTTCCTCACTTTAGGTACCCAACACAGGGACCAGAGAGAGAGAAAACTCCTGTTTGCACCACCACGAGGGGGGTGGGATTAAAAGGGGCAGGGGGGGCATCTCTAAGGGAGGCTGGGAGGTCAGGGGTTCACAATGCATAGGGGTGGGGAGGGCATTTAGAGAGGAAGAGGAGGGGTAGGCAGGCTAAGGAGGCAGCAGATGCCACCCGGCAGGGGGCAGAGCCCACCATCGCCCACCAAGGACTAGGGACACTCTTCATCCTCAGTGCTGGGTGGGGGGGGGGCATCAGCAGAGCCCCAGCTTCAAGACATAGGGAGCCAGGGTTCAGCCCCAGCCCCTAGGAAAGGTCACCACCTCTGTTGGGGGCAGCTCTTGACTGTGACCCCTGACCTCTGGTGTCAAAAGGCATTAGGCAATTGTTTCCCCCCCCTCTGTGGGGAGGGGGGCCTTCACCTACTTTCGATTACCAATTCCCACATTGCAGGGGGTTGGACTAGAGTACCCTGGGAGGGGGCAGTCTCTTCCAGCAATTCATCTCTGGTTTTATTACCTTGGAAGGTGGGGGACTCTCATTCCCGTTACCCTACAAAGGGGGCCCCCTTGGTGGTTTTTAAGGGGAGGTTGGAGGGCCTCCTGCCAGGGTTCCTTGAGCTGTGGCTCCAGCATTGCAAGGGGTCAGGCTAGATTGGCTTTGGGGGTCTCCTCCAGCTCTACAATTCTATGGTTCTAGGAGAAATGGGGAGAAGGGAGAGGATCTCTTGCTATGCATCTGGACAGCCTGACTTAGGTGGGTTTCCTGTTGGCATTGCAAACAAAGGGATGCCCTGAGTGGGGATGGATCCAGTCAGTGCCCCATTGAAAGCGCAGAATGCTGGCGTGGGGGCACAGACCCTCCCAGTCGGTGCCCCAGGCAGAGGAGATCCTGCACGGACACTGCATCCCGCTTCTAACTGGGCTCCTGCCAGACCAGCAGCGGAGGCACATTGACAGCGTGGTGAGTTTGCCCCTTGAAGAGAGGACCCGGGTGTGCCAGGCCTCTGCCTCCTCTGCCATGCCCCCCCACTCCTCTTTGCCATTGATTGCGGTGCCCTCCCTCCAAAGGGTTAAATGATCCAGCGAGGGGGAGGATGCCCCCCTCCCTCTCTCCCCGCTTCCTGCAAGACAGTGAGTCCCCAGGGGACCTTGTGGGGTCATTAAGCTCCCTTTGGGGAAGAGGCCATCTGCTGGGGTCTTCAATAGGGGCTCATCCCTGCTCCTTTGGGTTGGGGGTAATTGGGTTTAAGCACCAAACTAATGAGGTGTGAAAACATTTGCACACACAGAATAAACAGAGGGGGGTGAGGAAGCCCCGGAAGGAGGGGTAAGGGGAGGGAGGGAAGGAGCAGGCACTCCTGGGAGGAGGAGGAACCTAAGAAGAGCCTGCAGGATCAGGCCAGTGGCCCACCTAGTCCAGCCTCGACTGTGAGAAGGCAGCAAGCAGGATCCGAGCACAAGAGCCCTCTCCCCTCCTGGGTTTTCCAGAAACTGGGATTCAGAAGTGTAGGCAGAGCAGAGCCATCGAGAACCATCTCTCCTTTTCCATGAATTGGCCTCATTATCTTTAAACGCATCTAAGTTGGTGGCCCTCGCTGCCTCCTGTGGGAGGGAGTTCCACAGGCAATGTGCTGCATGAAGAAGGACTTTCTTTTCTCTGTCCCGAATCTTCCATCGCTCAGCTTCATGGGATGCCCACATGTTCCTCTTTTCGGGGAGAGGAGGGGCTGGCACAAGGGGCACCCACCTCGAGGCCCCCTGGCCCAGCCCTGTCGCCCAGTTTCTCCACCTCGGCCCAGTCAGGGAGACTTCAGGGGGACTCCTGCATTGCCACCTGACCTCACTCACCCCACTTTCCTCAGCCAGATTCGGCACCCCTTTTCCCGATTCACACAACCACTTTGGCCCGAAGGGGAGGGGAGGCGGCAAACAGAGATCAGTGCCCACCCTAGTTTTCTGACTGCAGATTGTTTTAACCAATCGCAATGTTGTGTTTTTATATTGTTATAACAAGCCCCGGGACCTCATGGCGAGGTAAGGGAATTTAATCCTATATAATAAAGTTGCTGTGTCCCTGCGTCCAGTCCGTGTGTCACAGAATTATGCTACTGCGCATGTCCGTGTCCTACACGGACGCAGGGATTGGAGCAGGCGGAGAGGGGGGCGTGTCCGCGAGGCAGCGGCGGCGCACGCGCGTTGTCAGTTGCGCCAGTGCCGTTGCCTCGCACGGACGCAGAGGGCCGCCCCATCCTCGCCGCCGCTACCGCCGCCGCTACCGCCGCCCCCGGGGAAAACGAAGAAGGGGGAGGGAGCCCCTCTCCACCCCCCAGCGGCCGCTGTTCTGCCTCCTCCTGCCTCCTCCTCATCTAGCGCCCGTTATTGAACGGGCTAACTTCAACTAGTAATAAATAAGATGGAATTAATCAGGCTGGTGAAAGTGGAGAATTCAACACCTGCAGGAGGGCAGAAGGTTGTCTTAGGAGGCCATTTTGGGAAAAGGCTGTAGCTCACCGGAAGAGCATCTGCCTGGCATGCAGGGGGTCCTGGGTTCAAATCCTGATGGCCTCTCCAGGTAGGGCTGGGAGAGACTCCTGCCTGGAACCCCAAAGAGCCACTGCTGCCAGCCAGTGCAGGCAAAACTGAGCCAGATGGACCAAGGGTCTGACTCAGGAGAAGGCAGATTCCTAATTCTCACCTATGCCCTTGTTCTTATTCTGCACACCTGGAAGGATCCAGGCAGGGGAAGGTGTCTCTGGTGCAAGAGACGTTGGAAGGCAGTTGCTGCCCCCGTTTCCCCTGACGTAGCTGCCGCGTTGAGCTCCTCCTGCCAGGGATTATTTAATTGCAATTCCTGCACTGCAGGGGGGTTGGCTAGATGACCCTTGGGGTGCCTTTCAACTCTACAGATATATTATTATTATTATTATTATTATTATTATTATTATTATTATTATGCCCCGCCCATCTGGGCGGCTCCCAACAGAATATTAAAAACACAATAAAACATCAAACATTAAAAGCTACCCTAAACAGGGCTGCCTTCAGAACGTCAGATAGCTGTTCATTTCCTTGACATCTGCTGGGAGGGCATTCCACAGGGCGGGCGCCACCACCAAGAAGGCCCTCTGCCTGGTTCCCTGTAACCTCACTTCTCGCAGGGAGGGAACTGCCAGAAGGCCATCGGAGCTGGGGTGGAGTCGCTCCTTCAGGTCTACTTGGCCAAGGCCGTTTAGGGGTTTCAAGGTCAGCACCAACACTTTGAATTGTGCTCGGAAACGTAATGGGAGAAAGGCAGGGAAAGCAACATCACAAACAAGCACACCTTTAAGCCAACTAACTAATGGGAGCTCTCCACTTCTGCCTGTGCTGAGACTCCCAGGGCATCAGCCGCCAGCAGACGCACAGTGCCAGGAAGGGGGACTGCAGAGCCCAACTTGGCACCGCAAGTCCATGGGCATCCTGGCTCAGTCGTGGGGCAAAGCCCCTCGTGCCCCAGCCCAGGGCTGCCCTCTCTGACCTTTGACCTGCGAGCTGCCGCCGCCAAATCCGCTCAGATTAGCGGCAGGTTGCCCTTTGACCTCCCCATTTGCTGGCCTGCTGTTCCTGGCCCCTACAGGCCAGGGGGGCCGCCAGGCCATTGCCTGCATCTTGGGGCTGCTAATGACAGCTAATAGCTCCACTGTGCTGGACTCCGCTGGCAGCATAGCTGCCCCAGCAATCCTACCTAGACAGTTTGGCACCTGCCAGGGAGCTTTTGGAGCTGGGAGCCGCATCACCAGGCCACCTAGGACTGCAGCATTAAGCCCCTGGTCTCCCTGTGGTTGCAGTTACAGCCGTCTCCAAAAGGCGAAAGCTGGAAGGGACACCAGTGGTCATCTAGTCCAACCCCCTGCAATGCAGGAATCCCAACTGAAGCATCTGGGACAGAGGAAGCCTCAATGCAGCTCTTCCTGGGCATTTGTAAACAGCAGGGCCACCAGTGGGGCTCCTCTCCCAAAAGGGGTCCAGCAGGGATGGCTGCTTCAGACATGACTGGGATCAACAGCCTCCACACGCTGACCCAGCCTGGCTCTTGGGGGCATCCTTTTTTCAGAGGCAGCAGGGATGCCCTGTGGCCCAGTGCCAGCCCCAGCGGAGCATAACAGCCGGCTGGACCCCCTCACACAGCTTCCCGTTGCCTTTGGAAGTCCTCCTTTATTCAGGGCATAGTTAAACTGTGGAACTCGCTGCCACAGGAGGCAGGGATGGCCACCCATCGGGATGGCTTGAAAAAGAAGATGAGGCAAATTCTTGGAGGAGGAGAGCGCTATGGATGTCTCCTAGCCAGGATGGCTCTGCTCTGCCTTCACAGTCGGAGGCAGCAATGCTTCTGAATCCCAGTTGCTGGAAAATGCAGGACGGGAGGAGACTCTTGCACCCGGATCCTGTCTGTGAGCTTCCATTTGGGCATCTGGTTGCCACTGTGAGAACAGGGTGCTGGTCTAAAGGGGCAGTTGGCTTGACCCAGCAGGCTCTCCTTATGTTGAAGCCCCCAGGCAGGACCAGAGAGCGGCAGCAGCAGCAGCAGTTCCCCCTTCTCATGCGGTTTCCCACCACCGGGAAGCATTTCCTGCTTAAAAAGGGACCCTGCTGGGCCCTTGGCCAGAGGCTGCCAGGCAAAGTCTCTACCTGCAGGACCGGTGCAGGCTATTCTGGCGCCCTAGGCGAGGGGGCGGGCGCCACGTGACGTCATTACGTATGACGCACGTAGCGGAGCGGTGCCCCGCCCCCTGCCCTGCCGGGCGCCCTCGCCGCCGCAGTTTGCTTCCTCCGCCGCTGGTTGGGGCGGCTGCGGGGGGCAGGCTGGCCTCGCCACCGCGGTTTTCGCCCCAACCTGCTTGCTCCGCCGCTGGTTGGGGCAGCGGGGGGCGGGGTGGGCGGGGGGCAGGCTAGCCAGCGCCCCCTCCATTTTGGCGCCCTAGGCAGTTGCCTAGTTGGCCTAAATGGATGCACCGGCCCTGTCCACCTGCCTTCCCAAACCCGGGGCCATCTGGCAGATTGAGGCTGGAGTCCCAAACGGAGCCAGGCTGAGGAAGGCTGGAGCGGGCAAGAGTGGGAGAGGTGGGGCAGGGGAGATGGGCCACGGTTGGTGGGCTCCTCTTGGCGTCTCATCAGCCATCTTCATCAGGGCCAGACCCCTGGTCCTCTCTGCCTGTTGGGTGGTGAAGTGGATGCTACATCGTGTAGACATCAGAAAGGCCACAGAAGTGGCCAAACCCTGGACCCCCCCCCCCGCCAAGGGTTGAGGTGCCACTTCTATTTTTGAAAAAGCCCAGAGGCCAGCCCAAATGTCACAAAGTGACATTTTGCTCACCAGGGCAAGATGCTTTGAGCATATTACACCGATCCGAGACCGGCTGCACTGGATGCCAATTAGTTTCCAATCCAAAGTGCTGGTTTTGACCCATAAAGCCTTGAATGGCTCAGGACTACAACACCTCAACGACCGCCTCACTCCATATGAACCATCCCAGACTCTACAATCATCATCTGAGACCTTTCTTTGTGTGCCTCCTCCTCGAGAGGTCCGGAGGGTGGCAACACGAGAACAGGGTCTTTTCTGCAGTGGCTCCCCATTTGTGGAATCCTCTCCCCAGGGAGACTCGGCTGGTACCTTCATTATACACCTTTAGGCACCAGGCAAAAGCATTCCTCTTCAACCAGGCCTTTGGCTGTCAAACACTTGATGGCCTTTAAAATGTGTTATGAGTTTGGCTATGTGTATGCCAGACCCCTCTAATCCCTGGATCCAGCAAGTGTTAAAAGCTAATCAAGCCGTCTAATTCCTGGAATAGCCAAACTGGTTTCCTGGTGAGGTGATGGAGATTAAGGGGCTGAGTGTGAGATGGCAAATGGGTGGGCCCCCCTCCCTCAACAGACAAACCAGAGTTGAGAGCAGAGAGTAGCAGTGAGGTGAGCTAGAGGAAAAACTGGAGGCTGGAGAGAGCGTCAGAGCAACATTTGATTTTTGTTGGAAGCCAAGGCTGCGGTTATGGGAGAAACAAGACTCTTTTGGGGGGTTAATGCTGTGAAGACCTCCATCATAGACTCAGGTTGTATATGTGTAAATAACCCATATATTATAAAGACTCTGCCGTCTCCACTGTGTCTCATTTCCAAAGGAAACGTTGTTAAGTCGTTTAGTCGTGTCCGACTCTCTGTGACCCCCTGGACCAGAGCACGCCAGGCACTCCTGTCTTCCACTGCCTCCCGCAGTTTGGTCAGACTCATGTTGGTAGCTTCGAGAACACTGTCCAACCATCTCGTCCTTTGTCATCCCCTTCTCCTTGTGCCCTCCATCTTTCTCAACATCAGGGTCTTTTCCAGGGAGTCTTCTCTTCTCATGAGGTGGCCAAAGTCTTGGAGCCTCAGCTTCAGGATCTGTCCTTCCAGTGAGCACGCAGGGCTGATTTCCTTCAGAATGGAGAGGTTTGATCTTCTTGCAGTCCATGGGACTCTCAAGAGTCTCCTCCAGCGCCATAAGGAAACATTAATCCTGGGCAAGACCCTTGAATTCTGGAATCCCGCATCGCTCAGAGATTGGGATGGTGGGCAACAACAATAATAGCGAGCAAGTAGTGAGCAAGTTTTTGAGTCCAACAGAGCTCTTCATCAGGTGTGGGGTGTAGAGTTGAAGGGTGCAGGGAACCGGCCATAATGTCTGCACTGGTCAAACCCTGGCTGTTGCAGCCTCTGCCTGGGCATGGGTCTCAGCATGACGAGTGCCAGCACTGTCAGGATTTGCCATACACCGCAGGCCCCCAGAGCCCCCCATGGCAAACACCTGAGCGTCCTTGCGAGTCCCAAGATAAGCATTTGGGAGTGCAAGGCCTTGGGAGGGAAGGGTACACCTTGAAGCAGGATGTCCCCGGTTCAGCCCACAACGGCGCCTCTGGGTTGGGCTGGGAGAGACCCAACTCCTGGAGAGTGTAGACAATACTGAGCTATACTGGTCTGACTGGGTATAAAGTACATGCCTATTAAATTACTCTCATTCCCTACATTCTCCACGACTGGATGGCAACCTGTGGCAGGAAGGGCAGGCCAGCCCCCCTCCTCCTTTGTCCTCCTCCTAGCCCAGACGGGGCTCTAGAATTAACACCCCCACCCCCATTTGTCCATCTCCAGAGGTAGCCTGACCCCTTCACCTTCCCTGCTCCCCACTGACCCCAGCGCCCCAGGAGGAGCCCAGGCCTCCCTTGCCCCTCTGAGTCGGCCGCCAGCCTCATTAGGTGCCGACACACACAGGCTCAATGACACCGCGGGGGACCTTTGTGCCGTCCCCTCATTATCCGGCCAGGACAAACAGGGCTCTGAGCCTTGGCTTTTCCGGGGTTCTGGAGAGGAGCCGCCTGGAGCCAGAAAGGGGAAGAGGCAAGGAGGGACTGCAGGCAGCGCAAGGTGCACCAGGGAGCCAGCGCCTGCCCACCTGCCGAGGCCTCATCCTGAGCGGAAGCAGCCAAGGAAGGGGCAGGCAAAGGGGGCTTTGTGCCCCTGGGGCTTCGCTCGGATCACCTGCCTGGTCCCACGGGAAATTCAGGGCACACACCAAGTCAGATGGACGGGACTCGTTTTATTAAATATTTGGCAGATGAGAGAACGTGGCTTCCAGTTTACAGCTTGCAATTAGACGTGTTCCCAACATGTACAGAATCTCCCAGGTATTTCAACCTTTTTTTCTTTTTTGTAAAATGAAAACACTCTTGCCCAGGATTCACATTCATACATTCAAGTGTGTGCTCCCACGCACACACAGGCAGACACACAGACATGAGAAGCGGGGAAGTGGTTGTAAACTGGAATTCTTACAAGGGTCCTCACACTGGCCTTCACCTAGTGCCCAGATTCAGGTGTGCTCCGCAGCGGACAAGGAAGCGTCCGTCGTCTGTTGCAGTCCGAGCGATCGCTTGAGATCTAGCCTGGGCTGGAAAACACAGACCCCACATGGCCTCCCCAATGTGCTCACAACTAAGGTCCTGGCATGAAGCAGGTGCCGGGACTCAGGGCTCTGGGAGGGCACAGATCCCCAATGCCACTGCCCTGCCCAGCCCTCCCTCACAGCCTGGCTAACTCAGGGGAGCCCATCCTGCTTCCCCAGAGGCATGGCACGAGCCCTGGCTACCCAGTGCGGCAAGCAGCACCGGAGATCAGGCACATGCCCGCCGGGGCCCCCTTGATCACTTCCTGCTTATCATGGCCCCCACTTGGCACCCGGCTGATTCGCCTCCGCTTCTCACCTGGGAGGAAACTCACTCTCCTCTCCTCTCCTGCAGCTCCACAGAAACACCCGGCCACCATTCTCCCCTCCAACATCGTCGCCACGTCCCAGGCCCTCGCGGTGGCCAACCTGGTGCCCACAAGCAGGACCCAAGCGCAGTGGCTGTCCTCTCCCCACCTGCGATTTCCACCAACTAATATCCAGAGGCCTCTGACAGGCTTTGCAAAATGAGACCGTTCCTTTTCACTAGCCAGATATCTGCACAGCACAGGCCTGAGGGGTTGGCTAGCTGGCAACCTTGGACTGGTGGAACTGGGTCCATGCAGCAGCAGCAGCTCCTCTCGGCCACCCCAGCCCCAGAGCCCTGGCACAGTTGCTGCCCTCTAAGCTCCCGCTGCTTCGACTTCCTTTCTGGTCACCTTGCCCACACCTGTTTGCACTTGGCAAAGCTCCCCAGGCCTCGAGTCACTGTGACAAAAGCCCCCGGGCGAAGGGCAGGCTGCCACCAGGGGCTTGGGGCTGGCACAGGCACCATGTCTGCCTGCCAAGGCCTTCCCCACCTGGCTGCCGGGTGACTTTGAAAACGCAGAAGGCATCTGCAAGGCGGTGCCTGCTCAGACGCTTCACTTTCTCCCCCAGGAGCCCACCCAAAGCCCACCTTCACCAGTCTCCAGGGGCTTGGGAGGGGACTGGCAATTTGCCACCCCTCCTTGCAAAAATATCCAGGATGTAACTTTGCACATGGATGCTTGTTGTGAGGGAAGGTCAGATTCAGGGGGAACAGATGCCATTTGAGACAGAGCCCAATTGCAGTTCTGGGGGGACGTGATGTGGGAAGATATGAACAGGCAGCTGACCCTCCCCCCACAAAAAACAGCAGCTCTGTTGCTGATCCCCAGAAGCAAGAGAATTGGGAGAGCCACACAACCAGCCCCTCCTTCCCTTTACCCACTTTGCACCTTCCCTGGGACAGCCCAGTCCGCAGAGCCTGGGACTCTGAATCTCAGGGTCATGGGTTAGAGCCTCACGATGGGCAAACAGATTCCTGCATTGCAGGGTGTTGGGCTAGATGACCCAACTCTGCAATTCTATGATCCGGTGTTTCCCTGTTGCTTCCAGGAGCTGCAGGCCCAGCACTGTGAGCCCAGAGGTGCCCCTGCAGAGGTTAAGGGAAAACTGGTGGCTGTTGGTGGGAGGAATGAAAGGCAAGGAGCCCACCAGCCACAGAGAGCCTTCCGGGACCCCCACTTTGAGCCACAGTAAGGCATGGAGGCCTTCGCAATGCAGCCCCGGATGGTGGAGGCAGCCACCCCACAGGGACAGCGGGAGCCCTTGGGGAGCGGCTGCAAAGGAGGCCCCGACCGTCAGGACGGCAGCAAGCGAAGTGCGCCTTGGAAAGAGGGTTCATGTCCAAGCCCCACTTTAACACCACAAGGAGAGCCTGCTGGATCAAAGGGATCCAGCCAGCATCTTGCTCTCACAGTGGCCAACCAGATACCCACAAACTTGCAAGTAGGATTCGAGCAGGAGAACCCTCTCCCCTCCTGTGGGATCCAGGAACTGGTGACCGGAAGCATTATTTACTGGCTACAGGGAGCCATCGGTGGCCTTTTAAACTGGGCTGGGTGGGTGGGCATTGCTTTTGCTTGCTACTATGGTACATCTTTTTGAGTTTTTATATTGTACACCGCCCTGTGATCCTTTGTTAATATTAATAACAATCTTGGGATGGTGTCCCAAAGCGGGAGTGGGGACGTCCCGCAGGCTGGGACAAATCCCTCTCTTTTAGGCCAAGCTGGAACCCCAGCAGCCGGAGGCTGTTTTGCCTGAACTGCAAGAGCGGAAGCTTTGCACCTGGAGAAGAGGCAGAAACCGGCGGAGCCTCCGAGGTCCAGGCAGGCCCCCCCAGCAAGCCTGACAACGGAGCTCTGGCAGAGCTCCAGCTCCTATGACAAGCAGAAGCCGGTTCCAGGAGCTTCCTGGCCTCTGTGCAACAGCCCCTGCAGGCAGAAGAGCTCGGCCCCCTTCTCCCACTCGCCTACCCAGCCCCCTTTTCTCACGAGAAGCCAGGGAAGTGCTCAGGGGGATTTCCACAACCGGAAGCAGCCCCGGCTGTCACAGGGGAAGTGAGAGATGCAGAGGCTGTGCAGGCGCCCCTGGAAAGCCCTGGCTCAGCCCCACGAGGCTGAGACCAGCTGAGGCCTCGGAGCATTCAAAATGGCAGGCGGCTGTGGGGCTGGCCACAACCCCCCTTCCCCGTGGCTGCTGGGGAGGCAGAGAGGGTCTGCAGCCCCCTCACCACCAACTGCCTCTCCGTCTCCTGCCGCTCTCCGGAAGACTAAGAGCAGGCTCTGGTGTGCTGAAGCGCCTGCCAGACCACTTGGTAGGCTAAAATGTGCAGAGTTTGCAAGGCAAGGTGGGGGGGGAGGGGCCAAGGAGGATGGCCTAGATTTAACAGTGATGGCTAACCTTGACACTCCAGATGTTTTGGAACTACAACTCCCATCATCCCTAGCTAACAGGACCAGTGGTCAGGGATGATGGGAGTTGTAGTCCCAAAACACCTGGAGTGTCAAGGTTAGCCATCACTGGCCTAGAAGGTCCCTTTCCACACAGAAGAGGAAGTCCCAGGAGAGTTGAGGGACAGGGACTTGGTCACCACCCCGGGCATCACTGGAGGGGGTAATGGGGGACAGAGGAGGGGGCTCCTCCTGGGGCCAGTCCAAAGGTAGGAGTGGGCCCGGAGTGACAGGAGGGGCCCCCAACAGGGGGAGGACTGGTGACAATCCTCTTAGGCTATTGCAGGGGCACAATCTGGCTGAAAGGAGGGGAGGTGGCAGGCCCAGGGATGGGGCTGGTGGGTTTCCTTCCCTGTCTTTTGCCTCTGAGCGAGATGGAGGGGGTCTGGTCTGAGCCAAGCAAAGCATTTTCTGTGTTTGGCAACGTGTCAGAAAGCTCTGCTCCCAATCCCCTCCTTTCTGACTGCCGATTCTTCTGCGTTCACGAGAACCAAAGAAACGTCTAGACAGTTATCTGAAGTCAGAGACACCACTTCCAATGCTTAGGGGAGAAGTAGAACTGCCCCCACCACCACCCTGCCCAGCACAAAGGGGCGGATTGAGCGCAGCCCCCCCCCTCAAACGCTGAGGCCTGAACCTTTCAGCACCACCAACTGGGATTTGTGCTTTGCAGCTCTTCCTTCCCCAGACACCTCACCGGCCTGAGTCCAACACGCGGCTTGTCACCAAACCAAAGGACGGCCAGGAGCCCTTTCAGTCAGGGATGCTTTAGCTGCAATTGCTGCACTGCAGGGGGTTGGACTAGATGCCCTTTGGAGGTCCCTCCCAACTCAACAGTTCTGTGATTCTGGCCTTGAGCAAAGCCCCGCCCCCCAACAGGTTATCATCACTCCTTTCCTTGCCTGACAGCCCATTCACAATATTTTGGTTGGCCTATATTGCCAGCAAACATGGCTGTCCTCCCCCCCCCCAGAACAAGGACACACATGCAGGAACCCCCTTCCCCACCCCCAGAGAGCCAGGGCAGCTGGGGCAGCTCACTCTGTGCCAACTGGGCTCCAGGGATTATTGCTCTGCCTTCCTTCACTGCCTTTGGCCCATCCACAAAGAGCCACATTCCAAACCCCAAACAAAGCCAGCAGGTAGAGAGATTGGCTTCTGGTGCCAAGTACCCAAGTGGGCCAGGGTCTTCTTTGTTCAAAGACCAGCTGCTTTTTATGAGTCCTGCATGGCAGGGGGTGGACTAGATGCCCCTTGTGGGTCCCTTCCAACGCTACGAGTCAACTGAGCGAGCTGCGCTGCTGCTGCTGCCCCACCACCTGAAGCTTCCCCACAGGGTGGCCTCTAGAGGCTGGGCCTCCCTCTGCCCCACTCCTCTCCTCTTGGCCCTGGAGTCGGCACAAGACATTCGGGGACTCCGGGCGGAAGAGCCATATGGCAGCCCATCCCGTCCCTCGAACATGGAGCACAATCCCCCAGGATGCTCCCTGCACAACCACAGTTGAAGTAAGTGGGGGCTATGCTGGCACATTCACCCCAGTGGGCTTGGATGGGGGGCACCCTGGTGGGCTGTGCCCTGTGGGCCAGAACTGCCCGCCTCCCAGTGAGCCATCCATCCCCTTTGCCCCCCAGCCTGCCCTGCGTGAGCTGCAAACGGCCCAGGGAACCCGACATTCATGTGAGGAAAGGCCAGAGGGGCTTCCGCAACAGAGCATTCCGCAACAGAGCATTCCGCAACAGAGCATTCCGCAACAGAGCATTCTGCCCACACTTTGCCCAAGGAAACTCGGCCACATGGAGTAAGAAGTCTGCTTTTCCCCACAAGGGGGACTGGAGACCCCACGGGGTGGTGGCGGCAGCCGTGGGTGGTGAGGCGACCGCTCTGCCGGGGAGGGAAGAGGATGCTTCGCGGGAGACATGGCCGGTCTCTCAGCAACGTCTTCTCGTCCAAACTTGAGATGAGGTACTGCCCAATTAAGCACGGGGGGACACGGATGGAAACAGGACATGCAAACCAAAGGAGATGCCCCCGCCCTCCCCACCCCCCAGGAAGGCCGCCACGCGGTCCGTCGGAAAGAGGCGGCAGCGGAGGCGGCTTCCCTGCGAGCTGCAGTCCTCGCGACTTGACAATGGCAGATGTGTCGGCTGGAGCATGCCTCGTCGGAAGGATGTGGAAACGTCTTGAGAAGAGGAGCTCGCGCCTCTTTACCTGCGCCAAAGACACAGAGCAGCCAGTGAGGCGGAGCCTGGCTCTCCTGCCTGCAGCGGGAGCCCACCCAGTACCCCTCCAAGCCCCCTCCCCCCGCAAGGAGCCCTGGGAATTGGAGGGGCTTGCGGTTGCTTTGAGAGCACAGAGGATTTTCTCAGGCTTGCCTGCTCATGTCCCTTCCAACAGTCCCTGAGGTTCCTTGGCGGAGACCCAGGAGCCGTCAAAGCTGGTTTCAAACCAGGGGACATTTGCACTGTGGGGAGGGCATGTCCGTGTCCTTCGGAACCTGCGCACACCTGAGATCCCTTCCGGAGCAGAGCCACAGTCGGTGGCCCTTTCAGCTCCAGGTGGAAAGAAGCCCTTTTGCATGGGAGGGAGCTCTGCTGGAATTGACTGCGGGACCTTTCAGAGTTATTAGGTGCAGAGGCGTAGCCAGCCCAGGTGGTAGCCGGGGCGGAATTTTTTTTGTCACCCCCCCCACTTTGCCAGGGCACTGGCAGAGCTGCACCCAGTGGCATAGCAAGTCACCCCCACCCCCCAAAAAATGATGGTGCCACTTTGCGAGGTGTGGTGTTTTTTTTTTTTTTTGTGTGTGTGTCTATTATCTCTTTTTTTTCAATAAAGTTAAAAAAATAAAAATAAATTTTTTAAATTTTTTTTTATAAAAAAAGTGTCACCCCCCTCTGGGGTGGAACCCGGGGTGGCCCGCCCCCATCGCCCCCCCTTGCTACGCTCCTGATTAGGTGGTCACAGGAGTTAAGAGCAAAGATGGCCCTTGGGGTCCCTCCCAACTCTTCTACGCTTCCATGATCTGAAGCTGGGAGCCTCTCCTTCTGCTAAGCGCCAGGAACAGGGAGGGTGGGGCTCCCACTACTGAGGGGTCCCCCCCATCAAATGACAAATTCATCACCAATGGCTTGGACACCACCGGCACTCAGTTGGGGGAAGCTGCCCTATGCGCTGGGCAGCCACAAAGGGTCTCTGCTTGGCCCCACAGACAGCCAGGGTCAAAAGCGCAGCCCTGGAGGAAGCCCCTCGGCTACAGCTGTCAGGCTCAGCTGAGGGCATAAGGGATGTTCAGAAGTCCCTGAGACCCAAAAGCGGGGTCTCCCTGCCTGTCCTGTATGGGACCCTGCCTACCGGGGGGGCCAGTGTGGAAGGCAGGCAGGCAGGCAGGCAGGCAGGCAGTCCTGCAACCTGCCTTTCGTCCCTCTGTAAACACAACTGTGCCTACACCTTACCTGGAAAAGAAAAGAGCGTCTGCTCACCTGAATGGCTGGCCAGGGTGGAGTCTTCCGCTTAACCTGCGAGACAAGACAAAGGACCGGCTGAGAAAGCCAGGAACAAACTGCGATGGTGGCAGCAGCCGCAAAACCCCACCCAGGCAAGGCTTTATGTATTTATCTTGAAAGTTCTATACCATGCCTTTGAAGAAAGCACCTGCCGTGGTTTATGTCCAAAAGCATTTTAAAAGAATTATGAATAATAATAATACCAAAAGGCATTTTATGATTTATACCCTGGCCATCTGGCTGGGTTGCCCCAGCCACATATGAAAACATAATGAAACATCACACGTTAAAAACTCCCCGGCATGGGGCTGTCTTCAGGTGTCTTCTAAAAGTTGTCTAGTTAATTTAACTCCTTGACATCTGATGGGAAGACAAAGTGGAGCTCCAAAGACAACCAGAGAGGCAAACTAAGGACAATACGGTTGCATCTGACGTCCACTTAACTGTTACGCCCATTTAATTTCAGCCACAGGCGGCTGGAGGCAGGAGGGTTGCAATTCCACAAGGCAGATGCAAGCAAAGCAGGGAACTTCCATGCTCTGTTTGCGCTGGGGCTGCTTGGGGTGCAAAAAGAGACTTTTAACCGGGAGCAGAGGGCACGTGCTTTTGTGTACATGGGGAACCCTTGGAACCAACCCCTCCCTGCTGGAGGATGCGACCGTACTGCAGCTGGGAAGAATTGGCCAGCCCCCTCCCTCCACCAGGGACCCCCGCAAAGAGCACCAGAGGGCAGGAGATGGTGCTGTGAAGCGTCCGCTTCTGCATCCCACCCCTGGGGGGGGGGCACCAACACAAACCTTGCTCTGCACCACCATCTAATGGGGGGTGGGTTGGGGGTGGGTGCTCAGAGGGCACAGGGGGCTTGTTGCAGCTGCCATCCATTGGAAACATAAGAAGGCCCCTTCATCCTGCCCCATGGCTTGTGAAGAGCTGCGCTGGGACGTTCTGCACCAACGGAGACTTTTTCCTGCTCTACACGGAGGGAAGCACCCATTGTGCAAAGGTGGCAGCACCCAACCACCTTGGCCTGCCCACCACCAGGCATGGGGATTCTCTCTCCCCCCCACATCTTACCTCGGTCCTTCCCATTCTGGATCTTGTCTTCCTCCTCCTCCTCACCTCCTTCCTCACCTTTTAAAACAAAACAAAACAAAGAACCAGCAGTGAGGGTTTGGGCCAAAGGGAGAGGCTCCAGGGAGGGGTCCACAGGTCAGGCTGCCAGGGCCATGGGCAAGAGTGACTCTGCTGCCCCTTCCAGGGGACAGGGGGGGGGAGTCCTTCTGTCTGGCCAGAGTGGTGCATGCTCTGGTTATCTCTCGCTTGGACTACTGCAATGCGCTCTAAGTGGGGCTACCTTTGAAGGTGACCCGGAAACTACAACTAATCCAGAATGCGGCAGCTAGACTGGTGACTGGGAGTGGCCGCCAAGACCACATAATACCGGTCTTGAAAGACCTACATTGGCTCCCAGTACGTTTCCGAGTACAATTCAAAGTGCTGGTGCTGACCTTTAAAGCCCTAAACGGCCTTGGCCCAGTAGACCTGAAGGAGCGTCTCCAGCCCCATTGTTCTGCCCAGACACTGAGGTCCAGCTCCGAGGGCCTTCTGGCGGTTCCCTCACTGCAAGAAGCCAACTTACAGGGAACCAGGCAGAGGGCCTTCTCGGTAGTGGCACCCGCCCTGTGGAACGCCCTCCCACCAGATGTCAAAGAGAACAACAGCTACCAGACTTTTAGAAGACATCTGAAGGCAGCCCTGTTTAGGGAAGCTTTTAATGTTTAATATATTATTGCAGTTTAATGTTCTGTTGGAAGCCGCCCAGAGTGGCTGGGGAAACCCAGCCAGATAGGCGGGGTATAAATAATAAATTATTATTATTATTATTATTATTATTATTATTATTATTAGGCAGTTTCCTTGCTCCCAAGTCGTTGGGTCATGGCTGTGGGGCGCTAGATGATAAGAGCTGGAGCTCAGATGCCAAGCAAGGACATCAAAACATTCTCCCAGGAGGAAAGATGAGAGAGGACGGGTGGAAAACTCTGGCAGGAGATCCAAGCATCCACAGCCCGTCTTCTCCCTCCCCAGAGCTGCTCAGGGTGGTCAGCATCAAAGCAGCACGATTGCAAAAGAGGAAATGTCCGCATTAAATAGGCCAGGTCTCCCTGTAAAAGACATGCAGTGTCTCAGCCACTCTGAGTTCGTTTCTTAAAGAGCCAGCGAGGGAGTGTGGTGTTGTGTGTGTTCCCCCAGACACCCAGGAAGCAGACTGGGGTGGGGTGGGGAGGGTGGGGGGGCATGAGCAGAAAAGAACAGGAAGGCAAAAGGAAGAGGAAACTGTCCCAGGAGGTGAAAAGGAGCAACAACTCTGGGACCGGGGGTGGGGGTTGTAATCTGCATGCCTGGACCCTCAAGGAGGATGGGGCTGAGTGGGTGGAGGTGCTGGGGAAGATCTACTTTCCCCTAAAGCCCCCAGCTGCGCTTGGTAGCCCAGAAGCTGCCCCACCAACAGGCCTTCCGTTGGGGATCTGCATCCAGCACCCCAGAGGCAAGATGGCAGGCAGCCTCGCTTCTGGAGGAAGGGGGCGGAGGACGCAGCCGGGCCCCCCACCGGCTTCCTTGCTGGAATCAAGGCGACCCAGCCCACCCTGCGCTGATTCCCACAACGCCTCTTCCAGGGGTCCGGAAGCTGTAGCCCAAGGCCACTGGGCATAGAAGCCGGGCTCCAACCAG
The DNA here is from genome assembly GCA_034641385.1 of Darevskia mixta. Classification (NCBI taxonomy): domain Eukaryota; kingdom Metazoa; phylum Chordata; class Lepidosauria; order Squamata; family Lacertidae; genus Darevskia; species Darevskia mixta. Next base: position 1,543,880 of record JAWWNH010000142.1, on the reverse strand, counting down.
AGGTTGCTGCGGACGGACTCCCGACTCCAGCTGTTTCCATGGATTTACGCAAATAAGATCCTTCCAGACACTTTCCAGGGTCCCCTCGCCTGCATCTTATCAAAGTGGGAGCCTGCAGTTTGTTTCATCTGTCATCTCCCTGCGCAGCCCAAGAGCTCGGTGCAACAGCCGCCGGCAGAACAAGCCCTGCTTTGTTACCGATTGCTATTGCCCAAGAGGCTGCCTTTTCCCAGAGCAAGGGAGGGAGGGAAGGAGGCAGCCTTGCTAAGCCCCCACCCTGACGGGAAGCCACAGGGCTCCCTCTTGCCAGAGCCCAGAGGAGACTTGGGAGAAGAGGACGGGGCAGAGGCCAGCCGGGCTCGTCACTGGCCCAGAGGCCACCTTTGCCACAGGCATGGGCATTTTCCTCACAGGCCTAGAGAGGTCACAGGGAAGGCAGAGCGGTGGGCTTCCCCCTTTGAAGCTGTGCTCCAGAAGGACCAGGAGGGATCAAGTCGCTCTCTGGGAATGCAAGGAATGGAAGAGAACTTCAGAAGGTGGTGGACTCTCCTTCCTTGGAGGTTTCTAAGCAGAGGTTGGGCGATTCTTCCGCTGAGATTCTAGCATTGTAGGGGGTTGGACTAGATGACCCTCAGGGTCCCTTCCAACTCTACAACTCTGTGCTTCTATGAATCAGAATTGGGAGGGGCTCCGCAGACATCCAACCTCCCCCCTAAAGCTCATGGGGTAGATAAAACGCTCTTGGATGTACGACCAGAAGAGACTTAATCCACCTGAACTTATCCATCCCAATGCCCTTCCAACCTGCTCTGATTCCTCCTAAATCCAGCAAAGTCTTGGCAGCCACATTCTACACAAGGAGGCCTGCACAATCAAGAGCTGGTTCGGGATGGGCCTTTTCCTGCCAGTCCTTGTGGGCAAATGAAACTTCCAGCACAGCCTGACCTGGGCTCCCTCTTCCCTCGCCCCCCCATCTTTAGTGAGGGCCACGGAAAGGCTTCACCTGCCCTTAGGGACACTGCCAGGTAGTCAGAGCCACCCAGCTGGCGATGCAACTCTGTGCTTTAATTAGTTTAGCTCCACAATCCTCAGCTGGATGGCATCGCTCACTGGAGGAGCTGGAAGGAAGGAAGGAAGGAAGGAAGGAAGGAAGGAAGGAAGGAAGGAAGGAAGGAAGGAAGGTCAAAGAAGCAGCTGGCTGGGGAGGAGCAGGGCTGAGAACAGGCGTGGAAAATTGAGCAAAAAGTAGTGGCTTTTCCATAACTATCTTTGCCCCCCACTTAACAGCAATTTCCCCTGCAAAACCTGAACCCTTCAAAAATTTATTGTGGCACTAGTTAACTGCCTCCATTGCAAGCAAGTCGTTTCTTCCTGGTTTGGCTCCCCATAAGCAGCGCAGAGGCATCAGGTTCACCCCCCCACCCAGGCCCCAAACCCACTAGCCAGTCAGTCTGCAGGGAAAGCTGGATGGAGGCAGGTGGACCAGAGGCCTCTCTTCCTATATACCTGTTGCAATGCGGAAAGTGACTGCCTGAGGGTTACGGGTGTTTCTTGGCTATTAGCTGTTTGGCAGCTGGAGAATAGGGGGCTCGTTCCAGCGGACTAGAGGGACCCCAGGGGGTCACGCAGTCCACCCCCAGTTCCCAAACCGGAAGCGCCTGCTTGCAGTCACTGTGCAACCTTGCTCTTGAGGAAGATGAGGAAGCTCTTCCTGTGTGTTGGCCCCACACACCGCAGGTGGGTCCTGGTCAACAAAGCCTTGGGGCAGATTGTTCTGAGGACACCCTCGCCTCAGGCACCTCGACCAGAGGATGCTGGCCGATTCCGCTGGCTTGGCCCCTTTCCCCTGCCCCCACTCTCCCACTCACCCGAATGAAGCTCCTTCACCAACGATGACATTGTGTTCGTGATCGAATCGGCTGCTACCAGCAAATCATTACGGAGGTTTCGCCGGGTCCCTGGGGAAGAAATGGAGGCAGTAAGGGAACCGGCGTACAGCTTCCGGGTCATGTGGCCAGCATGACTAAGCCGCTTCTGGCGAACCAGAGCAGCGCACGGAAACGCCGTTTACCTTCCCGCTGCAGCGGTACCTATTTATCTACTTGCACTTTGACGTGCTTTCAAACTGCCAGGTTGGCAGGAGCAGGGACCAAGCAATGGGAGCTCACCCCGTCGCGGGGATTCGAACCGCCGACCTTCCGATCGGCAAGCCCTAGGCTCTGTGGTTTAGACCACATCACCACCCGCGTACACCCCTTTTCTGTGTAGGTAGGCATATATGTAAGGTTTATTGACAACTGACCCAAAATTCCTCTTAGCACTGTGGGGGCTTCCCAAGTGGGGCTTGAGATTGCAAAGGGGCTGTTCAGTTCCTATTTTTCTGCCTGTGCATTTGGCAGGCGAGCACTGAACACCCAAATGTGCAGAGGGCAAATGGGCGGGGTAGCTATCGCTGCAGAACTGGGATTCAAGATGACCTTAACTTATGGGTGAATGAGGCCCAAACTCATGAAATGAATTTGTCTGCGCACTATATACAAAGGCACAAAATTACACTCACACAGCTATCGAGTGCTGAGGGGTTCTCAAAACACTCACCTTGTGCAAACGCTTCCTGGACGTCTCCTCCGACGCCCGCCAGGGAATCTTGGGGCACGTGAGTCGGGGTGGAGCCGGCGGAGGTGGACCGGACTGGCATGGGCATGGAGCGCCCCGTCCCGTGGCCGGGGGAGGTCGGAGGAGACCCTGCGGCCTGAGCCTGAAACAAGAGATGGAGACCCGTTGAGTCCATTCTCTCCTCCTGAACAGCTCTTCCAAAAGCAGACCTCAGGAACGCCAAACTCTTAGCTTAGGCAAAAGGACATGCAAGGGGTGCTTGAGCTGAGATTCCTGCATTGCAGGGGGTTGGACTAGAGGACCCTTGGGGTTCCTTCCAACTCTACAATTCTATGAAAGCCACATTCCCTGGTGGCATCAAACCAACTTGTCTGCAAAACTTGTTCCTAGTTTAAAGCTTGTAGTATTTCCTGTTGCTCAAGTTTTATGCTGGACCATGATTTCTAAGCGTCTTATGGTTGGGGCTCCTCTTGTAAACCTTTTTATTCCCGCTCTAAGGCCACCAGGTAACCTTTAGTTATGGAGCAGCCCAAATAATAAATAAGAGCAAATAACAAAAATAGTGTAAGCTGAGTTCTTGGTGAGCAAAATACCAAGATGAGCATTTTAAGGAATGAAGGGATGAGTCTCCCTGCAGGAGACGGCTCTTGGTCCCCACAGCCCCACCTGAAACCCAGCGCATTTGCAGTGGGCATTCAGTGATGCGAAGGCAGAGCCCACAGGGCATCCCTGGGGAGGTGGGGGTGCTGAGCTGGTGGCCCACATGGAACAGGTGCCAGAGAAGGAAATCTTGGGCAGGAGTGAAAAAGGGACAGGCCTGGTGCCCTTCGGATGATCTGCAGAAAAGGGCAGCTCAGGATATTATGCCTGGCAAGAAGGAAGCGGACAGAGGAAAGTGCTCTCTCTCTCTCTCTCCTATAACGCTGGAACTCATGGAGACCCAAGGAAGGTGGGTGTTGGGAGACTGAGGGCAGGTGGAATACAGCCCTTCCTGCACCACAGCGTTGTGGCCCCCAACTTGGGTGGCTCTCAAAGAGGAAGAGACAAATTCATGGAGGAGGCTCTCAAAGGCCACAAGAGCCACGGTTGGAGGCAGCTGTGGCTGGAACCCACATGAGGGGGAAAGGCTGCTCTGGTGCTCCGGTTCTGGCTTGCAGGTTTCCCAGAGAACAGGATGCTGGCCGGATCCAGCAGGCTCTTCTTATGTTCTGAAGGACTGCAACCCCTATCAGCCCCGGCCAAGGCTTGTCCACAACATCCAGAAGGCGCAAGGTTGGGGAAGGTCCAGGGGGATGTTTGGGGCCAGATACTTCAATAAAGTAAAGATACTTCAAGGTTGATGGCAGAAAGTGAGGAGGATTTAAAGAACCTTTTAATGAGGGTGAAAGAGGAGAGCGCAAAATATGGTCTGAAGCTCAACATCAAAAAAACTAAGATCATGGCCACTGGTCCCATCACCTCCTGGCAAATAGAAGGGGAAGAAATGGAGGCAGTAAGAGATTTCACTTTCTTGGGTTCCATGATCACTGCAGATGGTGACAGCAATCACGAAATTAGAAGACGTCTGCTTCTTGGGAGAAAAGCAATGACAAACCTAGACAGCATCTTAAAAAGCAAAGACATCACCTTGCCAACAAAGGTCCGTCTAAAGCTATGGTTTTCCCAGTAGTAATGTACGGAAGTGAGAGCTGGACCATAAAGAAGGCTGATCGCCGAAGAATTGATGCTTTTGAATTATGGTGCTGGAGGAGACTCTTGAGAGTCCCATGGACTGCAAGAAGATCAAACCTATCCATTCTTAAGGAAATCAGCCCTGAGTGCTCACTGGAAGGACAGATCCTGAGGTTAAGGCTCCAGTACTTTGGCCACCTCATGAGAAGAGAAGACTCCCTAGAAAAGACCCTGATGTTGGGAAAGATTGAGGGCACAAGGAGAAGGGGACGACAGAAGATGAGATGGTTGGACAGTGTTCTCGAAGCTACTAACATGAGTTTGGCCAAACTGCGAGAGGCAGTGAAGGATAGGCGTGCCTGGCGTGCTCTGGTCCATGGGGTCACAAAGAGTCGGACACGACTGAACGACTGAACAACAACAACAACTTCAATAAACCGGCCGGCACTGTTGTTTCCATGCTGGTCCAATAAGGGACACAAAAAAAAAACAATCTGGGCAGGATGGCACCATTGCCATGAAGGTGCAGAAACAATGGAACCAGACTGTGGAGACTTAATAATCCAAAAAGCGGCACAGCAGCCTGACTGCCTCACTCCTCCTCGGAGAAGCCCTATATATACAAATATACAAATATATACAAATAGACCAAAAGGCCTCATGCAGCCCAGCCCTCTTAGGGTCCCTTCCAACGCTAGGATTCTCGGATTCTATAAAGTTGTGGGGCTTTCCTGAGCTCCTGCCACCCTTTGGACCCTGACCCAAGTCTCCTAGCACCCCCAGTGCCTCCACCTCTACCACATTTACACCCCATTTTCCCTCCAAAGAGCTCTTCCCCACCCCATTCCACCCTCCCCACCACCCTTTGAGGTTTGCCCAGAGGGGCCACACGGTGGGGTTCACGGCCAAGTGGGAGGGTCTCCCAGGTCCTGGTCTCAGACTCGACCCACGGCCCCACGCTGGCCTCAGCCAGGCGGCCCCAGGAGCCAGAGGGGAGCACTCCCTTTCCGTCTCGGTGCCGTGTCTAATTTGACATGTGACGGTAGCATTTTGACTGTGTGTCCCTTTCTATGCGTTGAGCTGCACACCGTGTCACACAGACGGCCGGAAGGGCTCATGGCTGTCGAGGCCTCAATGCTTGTGACTAATGCCATAATTACCCCATTAACATTTTACAGGCCCAACACATCCTCTCTCGTTCAGCTTGCGCTGTTGTTTCATCTGGTCTTCATCCCCTTTTAAATTCTTTTCTTAAAGAAACAGCCCCCTACCTTTGAACCACATTTGCTACTATGGAAACTGTGTCGTCACCGGAGCAGAGGGTGGCTGGCAGTGCCCACAAAAGTAAGTCGGGAGGAGTCGGTTTCGAGGGATGGCAGAGGGTCTCTCTGGGCCTGGGTGGGTTTTGCAGCAGCTCCTGCCACGGCACTGCCTCTCCTAAGACCCCAATGGAGACCTCACCCTAAACTGGCCTCTGAGAGGAGTTTGCTCAGGATTTAGTGATCACCCAGATCCTGCTCCATCCCAAGCCACATGCCAGCACAGGGAGCACTTCAGGGCAGGGAATCCACAGCCAGGACTCTGGTATCTAGAGGAGCCTCAACGTCAAACCAGGAGTTTTCCTGCAGCTTCCCCCTTCAAAGGCTGGGGTCTGCTGCAGCCCCTTGTTTGCAGCTTGCCAGCCTGCGCTGATGAGGGTCTCCCAGCGACAGACGGATGAAGGGCTGCTTATCCCACAGGAGAGCCCTGGACTCCCTTCTGCCCCTGAGTTGCCTGGCAGTTCAGAGGAGCAACGGAGTCTCTTGGCTGGGGCTGGCAGGAGTTGCTGGGGAAGGCTGCCTCTGCCCACCTGGGCACGTCAGGCACACGCCAAAGGGGCCCTCGCTCGTTCCAGCCGTCAGCTTTGTGTCTTTGTGTTCCCTATTTAGTATATCCTCAGCCTGGGATTCCTCCTGGGTTGCGCAGCCTTCCTGCCCGGAGGGGCAGAAGTGCCCGCTGCAAGGGTCAAATCCCCTGGTGTGCTGCCCCATGTGGCTCTGGGCGACCAAGGAAAGAACGGTCCAAAGCTCCTAACTTGGGCAGATATTCTGCTCCGGGGCCTCTGGGACACTGGGCTTTCCCAGTACTGGGATGCTGGGGCTGAATCGTGACGACTGCTGTCTTGTGCCCCAAGGAGGAAAAACAAAAGGCGGGGGGGGGGAGGGGGGAGGTTGTTGTTGCAGCAGCAGCAAGATTTTGACTGCAGGATGAAACTCCAAGTCTGTCTGCTTTGTTTCCCTCATCACCACTTCCTACAAGCATGTCTGTAAATACACAGAAACGCATTCAAGATTTCACTGACAGCAGAGAAAGACCACCGCAAATATGGATCCTGGCACGAAGGGAGTTCCCGCCTCCTGTTTTTGCACCCCTTTCCCAACATACACCCTGATGCAGATATTGGGGGAAAGATGCTGACGGGCTGGAGGACAACATTCCTTGATGGCGGCAGAGACCTTCCTCTTTGCCCCCAAGAGCAGCAGGGACTTAATCTGGAGCTCTCCTCCAGAGGAAGGTGTGGTGGGCAGCAGCCCTGCGGATCCCGAAACAAAACGCAGCCTGCGGTTGTTACGGCAAAGCACTCCCCAAAGGTTCCAGCCCCAGGTGGGGAAAGGAGGGAGAAAAACAACAGAAAGCCTCCTTGTGGGGTTTCTCTTGCAAGATGCAGAAACACAAGGCAGAAAAACCTCGCTTTCCTTTTCTGCCAGCAAAGGTCTGCTGCGGGTTTTTCACCCACACACCTCCTGAGATTCAAGGTTCGCAACGAAGATTTAAATACCACTCACATCCCCAGGGGGGATTTTCAACAGCAAAACAGCAGCAGAGGCACCCTGGAGAGTCAGGAACGGACGGGTGGGACTCAGCACCAGAGCACAGACCCAGGAAAAGGCCCAAGGTGCAGCTGAAAGGTTATTGCAGGATGAGGCAGCCAAACCACAGCCGGATGAACCCCCTTCCAGCTCTCCAGGCAAGCAGACGAGGCAACTGGCCAGAAGGATGCAGCCGCTTAGAGGGAACTCTGGGAATGAGGGCAGGATGGAGCCTGAAATCCCAGCCAAATAAACAGCCCCCACACCTGAGAGGCAGAGACCTGGGACACAAACCCCATTTGCAATACTCCATGTGGACTCCCTGCAGCCAGTTGGGACCCACAGGCGAGACACGGAGGCGCTCGGAGTGAAACTGCACGGAATGGGGCGCCTTCTCTCCCGCTGAGCCGAGGAGCAAGGGGTGTCTCCACACATTGGCACACGGGCACATTGCCCGGCCCCTGCTCCAGCTCCACCCCTGCTGTGCCCCCAGACCCACGCTGGCCCTGCAGTCACAGGTGTGGCCCCCCATGTGGGGAATCACTGGGCTGCTGGTGGCAGGAGAGGAAGAGCGCATGCAGAGGGGGGTTTCTTGGAGTCGTGTCATGCGCAGCAAAACAGTGGGACACACAACAGCAGAGCTCAGCCCCCGCAAAGCGCCATCCTGGCACCCTGAGGCGGCTGCCACTGCCCAGGGGAAGCTGGCAGGATATGCTTTGCAGCAAATACAAATTCCCTGTATCTGCAAATACAGGGAAATCGCACATTGCTGGGTGAGAGGGAGAATCCCCTGTACTCCCAGAGGCTGTGCGCTAAGCAGGCCTTGCCCAGAAAGCTCGAAAGCACTTTAGGTGCTGGGTAACCGCAAGCAGACCTGGTGCAAAAGGAGATTTTGCGCTCTCTGATTTGCCTGGCTTTAACTTGAACAGTTTCAACCGGCTTGCCTTCACCTGTGTATGGTTGAAATCAGCATATTAGGTATGCATAAGATGTGACTGTATTGTGTTTTTTTTATTTTTGAAAAAGAGGCTTAGGTGACCATGCAGAAGAGAGACCTGTCAAAATCTACCAGCCACCATTTCTAAAGTCTCCAAAGGGGTTTGTGGGCAAGCAGGGGATGGGGGACATGGCCCCCCCGTCCTGCCCTGCTTGGGGATTGGGATCTCTACCTGGCCACCATGCGGAGCCCTGCAGACATTTAGAAATTCTGCCTGATGAAGGAGGCAATGGAAACCTTCCGCAAACGAAGAGAAATGGCACCTCAGAAATGGAAGGGCAGGGGTGCCGTGTGCCTGCCCATGAGGAACAGCAGCTGGGATGGAGCTCCCCAGACTCTTAGCGCAGAGAGAGGCTTCATTTCAGCAGGGATTCCCAGTGGGCAGCAGAAGCCGGGCAAAGAGGTGGCCAACTGGGCACCCGGAGGCTGCTGCCGCCAGCAGGAGATCACCGCATGAGTGGCCCAAGGGAGCAGGGAGAGGTCGAGAGGGGCCTCTCTCATTTCAGAACGGGGGGCTCCGTTTTGGAGAGACGACTCTGCCTGCAAAAGGGTCCTGCAGAGTCAGTGCCAGCGGGTGACCTCAGCTCCTGACAGTGGGCCAAATAAACTCAACTCCTTTGCCATCAGATGGGAGCTGGAAAAGAAATTCCATTACTGAATCGTACTTCCCCCAACGCCAGAGGAGAAAAGCTGGTCCATCTGGAGAATTCCTCGTGGGGGGCAGAGTGCGCCTGCACATACATTTCTAACCAGCCGGCCTTTTTTGGGGGGGAGGGACAGGGCTGGCCCTGCGGATTCCGATTTCAGAGAGCAGTCTTCTGTTTACCAACATGGGGCATGATCCACGGGGAATTTCTCTGAGGCGGATGGGAGTTGCACCGCCGTATTCCCTCTTGTGTGCGACGCAGCTTCCTTGCAGTTCGCGCCCCAAGATGGGCCTCCCTAGCCTTCGCCAAGCTGTTGCCCCCCAGGTGTTTGGACCACAATCGCCATCATCCCCAGACAGGGCTGATGGGACTTGGAGTGCCAAACACCTGGAGGCTCCAAGCAGGAGGAGGCTGGTCTACTTTCCGGGTCTTGCGCCCGGCTATCCTTCGTGGTGCTCCCAATCCCTTGTCCTGGGGGGCAGCTGCCCCCTCTGGGCAGGGAGAGTTCTAAGCTGTGCTTCAAGCCCCAGAGAAGCAAGTGCAAGGGAGGCCCAGCAGAGATATTCCAACGGGCATCTCAGGGGCCACTTCCACGCCAAACCATCTTCTTCTCCCCTTATACTGTCAGTCTGAATGCTGAGAGGCCTTGGAGCCAGTCCTGTCCCCTGGTCATCGCGCTTTCACAGGCAATGAGCAGGACCCCAAAGTCCAGTCGTGTGAAGAGCGACCCAAGCAGCAGGTCCCGCAGGTTGCGAGGAAGAGGCGACGTGATAGACATTTATTATAAAATAAGGCACGGCACAGAGAAAGAGGGCCGCAAAAGGCCTTTCCCCAACACCCCCCCTTGCTTGTAACACTAGGACTTGTGGGCTTCCAGTGGAGCTGAAAGCTGGAGGGAAATGAAAGTCCTTCTTCATGGATGTGCAGTTAAGCTGTGGGACTCGCTCCCCCAGGAGCCAGGGAGGGCCACCAACTTAGATGGCTGCAAAAGAGGATTCATGGAGCAAGAGGAGAGGGCTCTCGGTGGCTATGAGCCTCCCTAGTCAGGGGCAGCACAGCTTCTGAATGCCAGTTCCTGGAAACGGGTCCTGCTTGCTGGCTCCCCATAATGGGCATCTGGGCGGCCACTGTGAGAACAGGATGCCAGACTAGATGGGGCACAGGGCCAGATCTGGCTGCTCTTCTTATGTCCTCTTCTAGTGTGCTCAACTACAAATTTACTTGTTTCTTTTAGTCAATTTATGTCTCCAGGGACCCCTCAGGTGGTTTAACATGAAATCAAGAATGATGATTAAAACTTAGAAGCTCTGGAGTCGTTGCCACCTGTGCCAGGATCAGGACTAGGCGGGGGGGGGGGGTTGCTTCTGCGCGTGGTCCGTGGGAACTGGGCCAATTCAGAATCTGGCTTGGAGGCGAAGTCTGACCCGCCAGGCTCTTTTAAATAAGCAAGAGAGGCGGGTCGTCCTCCACCCCGATTCTGGCATGCGGAAGAGGACACTGGCAGGCCGATAATCCTGGGGCTTGGATGGCTACAAAAATAAAACCAGGCCGCACTGTAACCCTGCAGGCTTCTCCTGAGCCAGGATCCGTGGAAGTCCTGCTATGCAGAGGCTGGCTGCACAGGGCAAGGAAGTCGGGTCCCTGAGAGCCAAATGCCTCCGCGGATGGGCTGGCTGCGTCCCTTCGCATTCCAGGTCATTTAGGAACAGAAAACACACTTGGAAATCCAACTATAAAAAAAGCCGGCCGGCTGAGATGCTTCATTTTCTGCTGCAAAGATGAGAAGAGGCGCAGAAGAGGCATGAGCAGAGCCTGAGCACTCGTTTCCTGCAAGGAAGTCCCACCAAAATCCATGATTGCTGCGCAAGAGCATCTCCTTGCCAGGATAAACGCTGGGCTTGGCTGCACGTGCTGAGCTAGGGAGGAGGCCAGCTTTCACCCCTGGAAGAGGACTTGGAGATTAGTTCCCCCTACACACTTTCCCATTCATGAGGGTCACCAATGTGCTGCTTCTTTCTGCTGAAGAAGAAGAAGAGTTTCTCTGTGAGGTGAGTGGGGCTGAGAGACTTCAGAGAAGTGGGACTAGCCCAAGGTCACCCAGCAGCTGCATGTGGAGGAGTGGAGAGGCGAACCCGGTTCACCAGATTACGAGGCCACCGCTCTTAACCACTGCACCACACTGGCTGCTTCTGGCCCCACCTGGCTGCGCACTTGGGGTTCAGTCAGGCCTGGTTCTTAACAGGAAAAGTGAAGGGGGCTGGAAGGGTGTTGTCGGGAAGTGTAGACCAATAGCTTTAGCTGAGATTCCCGCATTGCAGGGGGTTGGACTAGATGACCCGTGGGATCCCTTCCAACTCTACAATTCTATGATTCTACCCCTGGAGGCCAGACATGGATTCATGAAGCCACATCGTTGGCTGACCTCGCCTAGCACTGCCTCCTCTTGACAGCAGCTCTGAAGCAAAGTTTGCGCTCCAGCCCTGGCTTAGGGTCCATGGGTGATATTCCGCTCCCGCATCCTGCCAGTGCAAAGGTTACTGTTAGCACAAAAGGACTTCCCTCCTCCCCCCCTCCCCAAATCTGCTCCGGAGAGCCAGGGGAAGTCGAAGAACAGATTTAGGGGGTACGCGGGAGGGAGTGGGGGACAGAGGGAGAAAAAGCTCTGTTGCACGGCCAGAAATCCTTGAGCTACTTGGCACCAGGCTGAAGGCAACCTATTTGAACAAATTCATGGAGGAAGAGGGCTATCGATCTCCACCAGCCAGGATGGCTCTGCTCTGCCCTCCGCAGTGAGAGGTAGCAATGCTTCTGAAGACCACTTGCTGGAGGCCAGAGGAGGGGAGGGGGCTCTTGGCTTCGTATCCTCTTGTGGGCTTCCCATCCACAGGTGGTCGGCCACTGGGAGAACTAGATGCTGGACCAGATGGACCACCGGCCTGATCCCCCAGGGCTCTCCCTCTTCCACTTAGAGGAGTGCTTAGGGTGAGCAGCCCACGCAAGGCAGGGAGCGGGCGCTTCCTATTCTTGGCCCCTGCCAGCTGCGGCTCCTGCCTCCGCAAGGGCCCTTCGTGCTTTTGGTCGCCCCTCTCCATGCGTTGCAGCAAAACTTCCAAGAACAACCCCTGTTACTCCAGCAGCCTAAGAACCTTTCTTCTCCCCAAAGCGTTAATAACCCTTTCCCTGCTAAAACTCCGAAACTGGCCCTGTTATCATGGCAACGGAATGAAAGAGGCTCTTCATCCCTACGTACGCCCCTGTCTCCTGAGCGAATGGAAGGCAGCCAGGTGAGCAGATGGCTGGGGAGGACAATTCCCTGCTTTCTGCCGCTGCATGCTTAAACAAAACAAACGCCATCACCCTCTCGGCTGCTGCCTTTCGCCAGGGCTGCGCAGAAACGCCTTGGCGGCGGCAGAGGGAAAGGTGCTTGTGTGTGCAGCCAGGAGAGGGGGCCGCAGAATGTGCTCCTGGCACCCGGACAGCAATGTACAGTAGGGGGGGGGAGGAAGGGAGGGAAGGAGGCAGGCAGGCAGACGTGCACCGTCCATTTCGCATGTTCTATTTTGGGCCTCCGCTGGCACCGGCAGCTCCCAAAAAAAGCACAGCTGTCTAATCAAACACATGGGAAGGAAGGGGGGGGGAGGAGGAAGCAGGCAGGACCGACGGGATTACGAGGCAGAAGATTGCGTTTAATTGCTCAGAATTGCGTAATTAAATTAAAGCACGCCGGCACGCACGCTCATCCGTCCGGGGCCTTCGCAGCAGCTGTGGTGCTCGGGGGAGCCTGTGTGGCGCGGGGCTGCTGCTGCCGTCGCCGCCGTGGCGGCAGGAAGAGGGAGCCAGAAATAGCTAAGATGGCGGAGCCCGTCAAGGACAGAGCGGCAGGGCTTGCACGCACACGCCCCAGAGAGAGAGGATCCCGGCAGAAAAGCGAAGCAGCTCATTTGGCTTTTTGGGAAAAGGGCCTGCAGACCCCCTACTCAGCCCTCGCTCCTTCCCCTTGGCTGCACGCAATGGTTCCAGGCCAGAGTAAACGGAGGCAGAGGCTCCTCCCTTGCAAAGCCGGAGTGGGGCTCCATGGCAGGGAGAAGGCAGACTCCATCGCAGCCCTAATGATTAACTTGTGTGAAGCGGGAAGTGCCGGCTGTCCAGGAACAGAGAGGGGGTCCCAAAGAGGGAAGGGGCAGCCACTGTCCTTTGCCCTCCGACAGGGCTGCCCGGACAGGGCATGGAGCGCCAGTCCCGTCAGGGCAAAGGGGCCAAAGGCAGCCCAAGAAGTCCAGCCCTGGCTCCGCAGAGGAGAGCACCACGTTCAGAGAGAGAGAGCGACCCACAGAAAGAGGCTTGAAACTGCCCCACAGGAGTCCAGCCAGTGAGCCAAGGCAGGCAAGCAGGGCAAGCCAAGCTCACCTGAGTTAAAAGCACAAACACAAACACGGATCCTGATCTACAGCCAGTGCCTGAGCTCCATCTTCTCAAGGGAAGTTTCAGCCTCACCAGGACGACGTCTGTGGGCAAGCAAAGGCCCTGGCGGTCTCTGAGGAAGTGTGGGGAAGCTCCTGGGATGGCAAACGTCTTCCCAAGGTTCATGGAGGAAGTTGCCAACATGGCGGCTTCCTGGCACGGCTAGCTCTGTGCAGGGGCCGGAGACAAGGCAGAAATCTTTGGGTACAGGAGGATCAGAGTAAGAAACCAGCCACATGGTCAGCAGAAGCACTTCAGAGAAACGTTGCCTCCGAGTGAGAGGTGCCCTGAGGGCTCCCGGGCTCCCTCTGGCTCAGGGTGAACTATGGTGGACAAGGCAGGCTCTGCAGCACCACACCCCTGGCACACGGGACTGACCATCACTACACACCTGATGTGTTGGGAAGTGCCCAATGCCACTGTGGTCAAACTGGGAGCCACAAGACTGGCCCCCTGTGCCTCCAGGAAGGGGGAGGAGGAAAGGGCAAGTCCTTCGGATCAGCTGAGGGGCACCTCTGGGCAGAACCCCCCCCCCCGCTGACTGTTTCCTGCTCCCTAACCAATTCCTGATCCACAAGAGGACCTCCCCTCTTATTCCATTACTCGGGAGTCTTTGGTGCAGTGCATTCTGAAAAGAATGTTGAAAACCCATGTACCTTATGTCCCCTGGATCATCTCTATATGCTTGTTGACGCTCTCAAATAACTCAAATAGAGAGAATACTTGCTCGAGCAGAAGCCATGCTGACTCTGCTTCAGCAAGGCTTGTTCTTCTATATGCTTGGTTGTTCCTCTAAGTAACCTGTCAGCAAACATCACCTCCTCCTCTTCCTCTGCAGCAACGTTTGGCCTTTGTGACAGGGATCGAGGCCACTGTATACCCCGCTAAAGCGGCTCCAAGGCTAAGCCCACCACCCCGTCTACCCAGAGGCTCCAGCCCCATTCAGCAGCTTGGCTGCAGACCCTTATTCCTCAGATACTAGGCAGCTGTGCCAAACCCAACATCACAAAGCCCCGTTTGTTCAGATTTCTCTTCTTTCCTCTTTCCTCTTTGTGGGACCAGGAATCCAAAAAAACCCTTGGACTCCTCACACAGAGAAGCTGAGGGGCGTTGCCTTCAGATAAGACTCCCACTGCAGTGGTCATGTGACGCTTCCTTGCTTCCCACCCAGGCTCTTCTCCCGTGGGATTCAGCAGCTGAGCCCAAGAGGCCTTTCTCTGCACCAATCCTTCGTTCGCAAGGCCCACAGAGCTTCCCAGGAAGGCCTCCTACAGTTCTGTTGCCAGGATGGAGCCTCAGCAGAGCTTCGTGGCTCCCAGGCTGAAAGCATCCTGGGCTCCAGCCCTTGCTTATTCCTAAGAGTTTTCAAGAAGCAGTACCAGTGGGGAAGTCGGGGCACCTGGTGAGATAAAGGGAACAGCCACAAACCCTGCTGAACGGAGAGGCGGGAAAGGGCTCTGCTGAGAAACTGGGGGCTCCTGGCCTGGAGGTGCCAATTCCCAGGATCAACTGCTCTTTATGTGGCCGCGGCAACTTTTCCGTGGACTTGCGTGCCCTGAGTGAGTTTGCTGAGCACTCCGACTCCAGGCCTGTGACGGAGAGCTGATCCAAACCACGTTTCCAGGTTTCTCTGGACGTGGCAAACTGCAGTCTACTCAGGACGCACCGAGTACTTCCACACAATGATGTCATGGAAAAATGGATCTGTGGGAGCAGATCCTCTTTCCCAAATCTAGTTTGGGAAAAGAAACCCACCTTAAGTTCTAGAAGTTCTATGGGAAGCCTCTCCTCCCACAGCTAGACCAGGGGACACCCCCCCCCAAGCCAGGCTGCCCTGGGAACTCCTTGGGGCTTAGCCCGGTTCCTGGGCCCTCCCCAGGAGACAGAAATGGGAGTTTCAAAAGTCTGCAGGCAGCTCACTTGAAAGGGGCAGCCCATTCTTCCACATTCTGGAGTGAAACATGTCAATATTTAACTCTGAAGCTTTTTATGAGACCCAGGTGCCGTTAGGGGCTGTATTCTCTCAGCCCTGGGGGCTATTTGTGATGATAAGCAGGAGAGACAATTCACATTGGTGAGTGCCTGATAGTAGCCAGACAGCACGGCCACGTTCCAGGGGGTCGCTGCAAAGGTCAGTAGCCAGTAGTCACATGGGCAAGAGCCTCTTTGCAGTCTGACCAAGGGCAAAGTTTGCTTTGCCTTGCAGATGGACAGGGGGTTGTTCCCACCAGAATCGCAGGGAAGTGCAAGTGGTTTGGGGAAGGGGCTTTGCAGGGGGCCTGGGGAGGAACTGCAAAAGTGGGCAGGGCAGGTCTCTCCCCTGGGCTCCTTCCACGCCAAGTCAGACACACCAAAATGGCCACTTCCCGTTTGCTCAACAGGTGTTGTCGGGCTGGCAAGATGTTGATGAGCGTGGACTGGAGTTGGGAGAGGGGGGCAGTGGTTTGTGGGGACCTGTGCCGGCCAGGAGGCAAGAGGCAGAGGCAGGGGAAGCTCCAGAGCTGGAGGGTGGAGCACAGGAGAGGTTGGAAGAAGAGGAGGAAGAGGCAAGGGAAGGGCCAGGGGCTTCCTCTCCCTCTCCTGCATCCCGTCTCCCAGAACCAGGAGGCGACTGAAGTGGGAACAGCAGAGGAAGTTTCCACACAGGCACAGTCTCTGGCTGTATGTGCGCAGCCCATCAGGGGAAGGTACATGAACTGGTGGAGGGGAGAGTGGTCCCCAGTTGTGGCAACGGCTCCACAGACAGCAGATCTGGGCATAGCTGCCTGGATGCGTCATCTTTCACAATAAATACAGGCAACTGCCGATTTAGGCGCATCCGAACGACGTACATGCGGACGGCGCTGAGCCCAGAAGTAGCCCCTAAAACATCATTAAGGTGTCATGAAAAGGGAAAGCACTTGACAGATGTGAACGCTCACCAGAAACTACGATAGATTAGAACTGTGAAGTCATCAGGAGGCTCTGCACATTTGAAGCCTGACCGGGGGGGGGGGGGGGTCCTCACCCTGGCTTCAACAGGGCAGGAAAGTGTTCATTCTTGGCTTCCAGGCACCTCTTTCCGCCACTTAGGGAGATTGTTGCAACAGACGTAGAAAATGTGCTTCTCCTTCCCCAAACCCAGTGTTTGGGGGACCTGCACATCAGAGGAGGTTTGGCGCTTCCATCAGCTCTTTTCCATCCTCCTGCTGCTGCTGCCTTAAGAAAGAAGGATGGCTCCCTCTGGAGGGGATTTGGAGTTAATTGCCGGGCAGGAATAAGGGGTGCGAGGACTGAAGGACATCTCCTGAGGTGGGGAGGGACCATCTCCTGCAGACGGTCAGTATTTTGCTGGAGAGCTTCATCTGCTTACTGGAAGTTTAGGTCTATGCAATTAATGTGGATTAGAGCACTCTGGTGCAACAAGCCTACTTTTTTTAAAAAAAGTATTTTTTGCGGTTAGGAAAGTGATGGGGAAATGCACAAATGGTTGGTTGGCACCCATCTGCACCAATAAGTGTCAGATAAGCAAGTGACAGAGAAGGTAAAAAAAAAGAAGGTAAAGGTTAAGGACCCCTGGAAGGTTAAGTCCAGTCAAAGGCGACTATGGGGTTGCGACGCTCATCTCGCTTCAGGCCGTGGGAGCTGGCGTTTGTTTTCTGGGTCATGTGGCCAGCAGGACTAAACCGCCTCTTGCGCAACGGGACACTGTGATGGAAGCCAGAGTGCACGGAAATGCCGTTTACCTTCCCACTGCAGCGGTACCTATTTATCTGCTAGGTTGGCAGGAGCTGGACAGAGCAAGGGGAGCTCACCCCATCGTCATGGGGATTCGAACCACCAACCTTCCGATCTGCAAGCCCAAGAGGCTCAGTGGTTTAGACCACAGCGCCACCTATTTATCTACTTGCACTGGTGTGCTTTCGAACTGCTAGGTTGGCAGGAGCCGGAACAGAGCAAAGTCTCCACCCACACAAGCAGACCAGGACAGACGCTCCTTGTCACGCAACCTCCGCACAAAACCAATCGGAAGATTGCATCATCTCTGGACCTCTGCATAAGCCCTGCACAAACAAATCAACAAGGAGGTCTCTTGGAGGAGCCCCCCACCCCACCCCTGGAAGAAACAGCTTTGCTGAGCCAGGCTTGTCAAGGCAGCAGGATGCAGGGCCAGACAGGGCTGTCTGTTTCCATGCGTGGACTCGTGCGCGTGGCCAGGAAGGAGAATGCAAGGATTTCCCAAAGACAGGAGACAATCAGGTGCCTTAGGGCAGAACAAGCAACCAACATGGGAGGATCTCTGCATTTCCATGTCTTGTCAATCATGCACATTTCATTAAACACAAAAAACACACAAATCAAACCGGGACTGGCTCGTTAGTCTTACGTTTTGGGAAATAAATACATCGAGAAATTAAGCCGGTGTGCCAAGGGTTAATAAGCCCACACTCTGCGGGAGACAGAAGCACCCTCATCCTGCACTGTGCACCCAAAGGTGGCTCTGCACCACTTGCCTCCTGGGCACCCCAACCCCACCAGGATGGGAAAGTGCCGCACAGAGTCATTTCATGCAGAACCAAAGGGAAGAAAAGATTCGTGGGGCATCAACTTACTGCCTGCTTTTGCTCCTCTTCCTATAAAGGTTGGCAGTAAGCAAACGTGTGAGAGAAAGAGAGAGGACAGTTAATCATTATCAGGACGGGGGGAACAGACACAGGCAGGGATCCCCAAGAGGAACCCCCATGTCTGCTGACACTCAGGGACACCAAGGGAGGAGGACAAAGGGAAGGGGTGCAGGAGGGCAGGAGCCGCTGCCTTGCGCTGTGTGAGACCATCACACCTGCCTCTGGCTTCCCTCCCTCCCTGGGATGCTACTACAGGCTGAGTCTAGCTGCCCATGGTCCAGCGAGAGAGAGGGAAGGGCAGTGAGTGAGGCAGGAAACCTAGGTGGGAAAGAAGACACGTGAGGGACGGCTGAAGGATCGGGGAACACTCAGAGGACTGAGCAGGGGACAGGATGTGGGGTATTTAACATATAGTCAAACAAACAATTCCTGCTTTGTTAGTTAGGCACAAGATAGGAGCTGAAGCTCCGCGTATTCCTGTGAGCTTGCTAGAGAGAACTCTGTGAGAGACGCTCTCCCTGTGCCCTGACAAGGAGAGGGCATAGCCATGTATATTCTCTTACCTGCCTGGCCACGCTGCCTTTCACCTCTTCCCTCTGCCAGCAATGTGAGAACACCTGCTCATCTGAGCTCCATGCTCAGGCGACATCTTAAGCTAGATTTACGTATGTCCTTGTAACTGAATTACTATTTTAAGCCTGCCTGAACAAAGCTGCTGTATCAGTTACTCTTCGACAAGTAAATGAGTGAGTAAATGTTATTTTTACCTTTTACAAGACTGCGTGGTTATTGTTTTAAGGGGGAAATTACCAGGAAAATCCAGGCCGCCTTAAAGCACCCTGGAATACTTAAATGAAAAGGCTAAAACTAGTCTATCAAAGCTTCCCTGTTAAGCTGCAAAGGGATGCACTCTGCTGAACTCACAAACATGAGGGAGGAAGGATAATATCTAATCAATATATCCCCTCCTGGCATCTATTCACATCCCAACACAGCAGAGCACCCTTCAAGCCCCCCAAAGGCTGTTAACACACAGGAGGAGGGGAAAGGCTCTCTCTCTTCTCCTCCTGCTGGGCCTAATGGGCTGAACATCGGGGGGGGGGGGGCTTCCTAAGGATAAGCAGTAATGGAACTAGTCAGGGGCTGGGATCTCCCCTGCTAGAGGTCCTCAGGCAGAAGCTGGACAGATACCTGAGGATAGAGGATGCTTCTAGCACTGGATTTCCAGCATTGAGCCCTAGGGGGTGGACTAGAGGACCTCTAAAAACCCACACCACCTGGAAGAGGCTGCAGGCAAATTCCTTCTCTGCAGGAAGGGACAAAAGACAATGAGGGAGAAGAGGGCAGCCGCTCTTGGGGGCTCCGTTGGCCAAGTATGAAGGGGCTTCTGAATGCTACAGCAGGCTGGGTCTCGCACACAGCCCTCCGGAGGTGGTTCCTCCCAGGACAAGGGCCAGGGCTGTAGCTTACGGTCAGGTAGAGCACCCGCTTTGAGTGCTGGAAGGCCTGGGCCCAATCCTGACCAGTGCTGCCAGTTGAAAAGGATGGTCTGACTCAGCCTAAGGCAGGACAGAAACGGCTTCTCGCAGGTTTAATGCACAAACTGCCTGGCAGCTGCGAATGTGGCAGGTGCTGAGGAGGAGAAGTCGAGCGCCGAGAGACCTTACCTTGAGCAGCTTCATAAGCCCTTCCAGTTGCACCATCAGCTCCCGCCGGCTCTCCTGAAGGGCAGACATTCGCTGCTCCAGCTCATCCTTCCTTTGCCTGTTTGGGTTGAAGAAGGAGAAGCGGCCAGTTTGCCAGAAGGGCAGCTCCACAGATATTCAAAGAAGGTCAAGTGGCCTGCGCACTCAGCCCCTATCCTTCCCCATCTTCATGGGCAGAATACTTATGCAGGGCAGATGTGAGGGTGAAGAAAAGGCATCAAGCCCTCTGCCTTGGGTAAAGGTGGCACAGAATCAGAGATGGGCACAGCTCTGCTGTCTGTTCAGTCTGTTTGCCACTGCCAACCACCAGCAGCAGAAGAACATAAGACAGCCCTCTCTTCCTCCTCCTCCTCCTCCTCCTCCTCCATGAATTCATCTAATCCTCTTTTCAAGCCATCCAGGTTGGCGGTCATCCCTGTCTCCTGTGGGAGGGAGTTCCACAGCTGAACTGCTTGCTGCATGAATAAGTACTCTTGTGCAAGCAAAATGGTCAAAGGCCTGGAAACAATGCCTTATGAGGAACGGCTTAGGGAGCTGGGTATGTTTAGCCTGGAGAAGATAAGGTTAAGGGGTGATATGATAGCCATGTTCAAATATATCAAAGGATGTCATCTAGAGGAGGGAGAAAGGTTGTTTTCTGCTGCTCCAGAGAAGCGGACACGGAGCAATGGATTCAAACTACAAGAAAGAAGATTCCACCTCAACATTAGGAAGAACTTCCTGACAGTAAGAGCTGTTCGACAGTGGAATTTGCTGCCAAGGAGTGTGGTGGAGTCTCCTTCTTTGGAGGTCTTTAAGCAGCCACCTGTCAGGAATGCTTTGATGGTGTTTCCTGCTTGGCAGGGGGTTGGACTGGATGGCCCTTGGGGTCTCTTCCAACTCTAGGATTCTATGATTCTACCTCCCTCCTGGGGTCCTGCCCCCCCCATCCTTACCGCAATAGCCTCAGTTCTGCCAGCAACGTCGGATTCTGCTGGGCTTTCTCTGGTGTCGGCTGAGAGGCCTGTTCGTGCTCCAGCCGCAGCCGCTGAATTTCTTGCAGAATCTCTCTGTGCAAGTAAAACAAAGAAACCAGCCTTAGCCCTCTTGCTTTCCAAACTCCCAGGGAAGGCCAAGCAGGGTTTAATATGTCAGTGGAGTCGGCGGACTCTGCCTACAGGCCCTGGCTGGGCTGCAATCTGACTGCCTAGCAGGATTCTGCAGAACAATCCACCCCCCTCCAATTATTGTTGGGTGGGTTTGTATCATCAGGTAGAGATACATCCTAGAAAAAAGTATGCAATAGGAGACCCACCTGCGGCAGGCTTAGTTTTGAACAGGTGTGGACCCAAGGCCAGTGGGGAGGCAGAATGGGCTGCCCTCAGCTTTCACAGAGTTGTAGAGTTGGAAGGGGTCCCAGGGGTTGATCAGTCCAATCCCCGTCTTCTTCCAGAGTCTGGCATAGAGGGGACCTTGTCCAGACCGTTCCCCCATCCCTCTCTCTCTCTCTCTCTCTCTCTCTCTCTCTCTCTCTCTCTCTGCCATGCCAGGGCATTCATATTTTGCATGCCCCTTTTAAAACGCCAAGCCTTCATTTTTCTCCACCCCAACTTTCTTATGCAAAAATAAAGCCTTTCACTGAACTGATGGAGTGTAAGGATTGCAAAATCCACCAGCTGCATTGTGGGGTCCCCCCATTCTTTCTGGGGTCCCCCCTTGTCAAAGCATCTGCCCACAGCAGCAATGGAAAGGGTAGAAAGATCTCTTGCTCAGGAACCCATGAAGGCCGGACTGCCACCCCTCCTCCACGCCCCCCAAGGCCCCTGACCTGTTCTTGTTCTCCAGCTCTGCTATCAGCTGCCGCTGCTGCTTGTTGGCATCGAAGTTGAACCCCAGGTCTGTGGGCGGGCGTGGCTGTCAAGAGACCCCAAAGACACGCACGGCTCAGCGAGGACCCAGCACTGAAACACACGCGAGCAGCCCCCTCCCCATCACCAACAGAGCTGGGGGGATGGCGGTAAAGATGGGGAAGGAAATCAGATCAGGTTGTCATAGAATCGTAGAGTTGGAAGGGACCCCGAAGGCCATCTAGTCCAACCCCCTGCAATGCAGGAATCTGTTGAGGGAAGTTTTTAATGTTTGAGGTTTTATTCTGTTTTTAGTGTTCTGCTGGGAGCCGCCCAGAGTGGCTGGGGAAACCCAGCCAGATGGGCAGGGTATAAATAATAAAATTATTATCATTATTATTTGCCCAACGTGGGGCTCGAACCCATAACCCAGGGATAGAGTCTCATGCTCTACTGACTGAGCTAGTGCCTTGTCCCCAGGGGCAGATCCTCCATAAGGAACATAAGAAGAGCCTTCTGGATCAGGCCAATGGACCCTGTAGTCCAGCATTCTGCCCTCTCTGCGGCCAACCAGATGGATTGATCCAGCTGGCTCTTCTCAGGTTTTTGCCAGAGTTGCTAACTAAGGAGATGGTCTTTTCAGTGGTGGCACCCTAGTTACGAACCCAGAGAGGCTCACCTGGCGCCTGTGTTGTGGTCCTTCCAGTTTCAACCTTTTTAGAAACTTCACCAGGCTTTTCACTTTTAAAAACATGCTTTTTATGTTCTGCATTTTGATATTTTTATGGTGTGGCTTTTTGTTTTTTAATAGAAAGGTTGTACACCACCCAGAGAACCTATTCTTAATGGGCAGCATGAAAATGCTGCGAAGCGTAAGCAAGCAAGCATACAAGATTTTCTTTGCTCCAATATGCTGACTTTCTGGGAGGAATCCCCCGGGGGACACTGAGCCTGCATGGCTCCAGCCTGGCATCCAACTAATTATGTGACTCCCAATCTGCCCGGGGGGTGGGGTGGGGGGCTGAGCGCCACACCTGTGGTGCAACGTGACGAAACTGACCGGAGGGACACACACTCAGTAGCGCAAAATGCTCCTCCTTAATTGTTGCAGCATGTTTAGAAAGAAGCCGAGCGCTGCCACCTCACCTGCCCAGGGAAGCAGCAGCTGGGCATACCGTACCACAGCCATTGGAGAAAACGTTAGCGAGAGAGGGGGCCAGACTGGCTGCTTACCACGTTTCCAGCTTCGGCAGCTAGCCTGGCAGCGTAGCGGGCGATGAGTCGGTGTTCCTCGTCCAGCCTGCTGGGGCTGTCCAGGACGCTGCTGGGGGCGGGGGGGGGGGGGGAGAGAAAGCCAACAAGCATGAGCGCCAGTCAGGCAAGGCAGCCGGCAGTTGCCCAACACCAGACAGGAGTCAGAGCCCTCCCACCTTACCTCCTGCCACACCAGCGTCAAAAGTGGGGAAAGGCTTCCGGCTAGTTCCCAGGCCCAAGTCAACCTTCTGGTTTTGACCTATAAAGCCTTATGTGGCTCAGAACCCCAAAAGCTCCAGGGCCACCTCTCCCCAGGTGAACCAAGCTGGACCCTGCGGTCGTCACCTGAGGCCCTTCTTCATGGAGGTCCAGAGGGTGCCAAATGAAGGCAGTCCTTTTGGGTGGTGGCCCCGCCCTGGCAGCTGGTGGAATGTCTGGGGCCTCTTTTTAGCAAGGCGGGATCTGGAAGAATCTCCGATGGGTTATTAAACTTTTACTGCTTGTGTTTGTCTTAACTGGTTTTAACGTAGGTTTGTTTGTTTGTTTGTTTTGCAAGGGCAAGCTGTCAAGCGCTTTGCAAATCTGAAGCGCTACAAAGATGACAAAATGGTCTGAGCAAACTGGGGAACAGGGTCTGCAAACTGGGGAACGGCTGGAGTCTGCAAAAGGCCTCAGGAATATACGGCTGGTGCCAACTTGAAAGAGGAATTGGACAATGGGAGTCTAAGTTTCAGAATAAGAAACGGGATGCAGGGATTGGACTGAGAGCTCAGGCTGTAAATCTGAAGGGGCTTCAGCTGTGGCAACCTAAAACTGAATGGAGACAGCACCAACCAGCGGAGTGGCTGAGTCATTTGGGATGGTTTCCTGTGCGTAAAAATAAAAAGGAAGGAAACTTGCCATTTAAAATGACGCGACAACCAAAGGTCCTGCCGAGCAGAAGTGAACCCAATGGAAGATCCATATTAAACACAATTGGATCCTGATTTCTGTTTAGGATGAAGATGCCCTGGGAGGTGGCGTCCCCCTAATTCCTCTGGTAAAGATGTACCCTGGGAATGTGTGGGGTGAGCAAGTGATTGTGTGTATTCCATTTTCGTTGGGCTTTCCTTTGTGAAAAAGATGCTCACTATGAGCCTAGGGCATGCCGATCAGAAGGTCGGCGGTTCGAATCCCTGCGACGGGGTGAGCTCCCGTTGTTCAATCCCAGCTCCTGCCAACCTAGCAGTTCGAAAGCATCAAGTGCAAGTAGATAAATAGGTACCGCTGCAGCGGGAAGGTAAACGGCATTTCCGCGCGCTGCTCTGGTTTGCCAGAAGCAGTTAGTCATGCTCGCCACATGACCCGGAAGCTGTACGCCGGCTCCCTTGGCCAGTAAAGCGAGATGAGCGCCACAACCCCAGAGTCGTCCGCGACTGGACCTAATGGTCAGGGGTCCCTTTACCTTTACCTATGTCAGGGATGGTGTGCATTTCTGCACACAACGGTGAGCATGCATTTTGCAAACCAGAGCCTCATGCACCCATGTGCTGGGCTCCTGGGGCACCAACTTCAAAGCAAATGAAAGGAGGTTGTTTCTGAAACTCAGGAGAACAAAACAGCCTTGCTGCTGGTGCTGTTTTGCTGAATTTTGCTGCTACTTCTGTGCTCTTACCTTGTGCAAAGTCTGGGCAGCCAGGCTGCATGTTTTACAAATACCATCATGGCTCCCTCCACCCCCAAAACAAGGCTGCTTCCTCATTTTGAAACCATGCGTCAAGGTGAAATAGTCATGATCGCAGAGGAAACCCCTCACCAAATTTAGGCAGGTAAAACAAGAGCCCTGTAATTAACATGTCTGAATCATGGGCTACAGATGGTTCATTCGGAACTGCTCAATATCTCAGGACTCTCGAAAAGCATTTAGAAGCTCTCCAAAATTTTCATTAAGTTGCTCTTTGGGCCATGCGCCCAGATCCAATGCATGCACACGCACCCTTTGGGGCCCTGAGTGCGGCAGCCTCATGGCCCATCTCCATGTGCAAGTTTCAGTTTATGGCTACTCAGAGCTTTGGGCAAAGCTGTCCATGGGACTGTGGTGTTCATGGGCTCCCCCCGCCCTCCCCCGTCTTCTAAGACTGACCGTGCGCCACTCTGGAGCTGGCTCACATAGGCTGCGATCAGGGCATGCTCATCCCTAAGCCGCTCGGAGGGGGCTGGGCTGTAGTGCAACCTGGGGGGGGGGGGGAAAGCAAAGGAGGCAAAACAACACCACAGAAATGAAAAGATGAGGGCATTCGGGAAAACGCAAATGATGGCAAGCAACAATTAAAACAAGGAAACTTAAAAACATTCAAAACATGGAAGGAAATGTGCAGGAACCTCATTGGAAAGAGTGTGGAATCACTGTGGCAAGGAGAAAGAGTTGGATTTCCCCCATATTTCTTCCCCCACCCCAAAGCTGCCCATGTCACCTGGAACCTGCTGCCCGACAGGCAAAGAGAAGCCGTGTTTCTGCAAAATGAGACTCCTGCGCAAGGAGGGAGGAGGAGGCCGGCACTTGAGGAGTCCCAAAATGCAAACACTGCCCCAGGTGTGCCTAAGCAGGAGCTCCCCCCCCCCTTTGGTGCAAATGGTGCCATAATTAGGAGAGACCCAGGAGAAGGCTGCCACCTGCATTCTGCTTCCAGCTCACTTGGGCCAGACTTTGCTTCTCTGCCACAAGGCTGAGGAAAGAAGATTTGCTTGCTTCTACCTCTCCCCGCTCCAGCAAAGACATGCCCCTTGCCACTTTGCGTCTCTCAAGCAGCATCTCCTCACTCCCTTCCTTCTCCTGTTGTTGTTGTTTAGTCGTTTAGTCGTGTCCGCCTCTTCGTGACCCCCTGGACCAGAGCACGCTAGGCACTCCTGTCTTCCACTGCCTCCCGCAGTTTGGTCAGACTCAAGTTGGTAGCTTCGAGAACACTGTCCAACCATCTCGTCCTCTGTCGTCCCCTTCTCCTTGTGCCCTCCCATCTTCCCCAACATCAGGGTCTTTTCCAGGGAGTCTTCTCTTCTCATGAGCTAGCCAAAGTCTTGGAGCCTCAGCTTCAGGATCTGTCCTTCCAGGGAGCACCCAGGGCTGATTTCCTTCAGAATGGAGAAGTTTGATCTTCTTGCAGTCCATGGGACTCTCCAGAGTCTCCTTGCATTGACGTCCTTCTTCACGCAGTGCACAGCCCACAGGAGGCCACCAACTTAGATGGCTTTAAAACGAGATTGGACAATTTCATGGAGGAGGGGGGGGGAGGGCTCTTGAGGGCTCCTGGCAAGGATGGCTCTGCTCTGCCCTCCACTGTCAGAGGCAGCAATGCTTCTGAATCCCAGTTGCTGGAAGCCACAGGAGGAGAGAGAGGGCTCTTGTGCTCGGATCCTGCTTGCAGGCTTCCCATTGACTCATCTGGTCGTCCAAAGGATGCTGGACTAGCTGGGGCATTGGCCTGATCCAGCAGACTCTTCCTCTGTCTGCTCTAAGCTGGTGCCCCACAGACGTTGCTGGAGGACAGCTTCCATCAGCCCCAGACGGCATGGCCAACGGTCAGGGGTGATGGGAGTTGTAGTTCCAGTTATTCCTGATGTGCACCAAACCGGCTGCTCTAGACACAGCCTCCTCTCTCCCCGGTACACAAGGATTGTTCTCTGATTTGGAGCGGCCTCCCTTTGCCCAATTACTTTTATGGCATGAGACTATTTACAAGGCTCACCTCTGACCCCGCATCATGCTTTAAAGGCATTACACCTCCAAGCTGACTTCAATCGCTGCTTGCAGTGTTTTATGGCTTTGCCATAAAGCTGGGCTTAGTGGCAGTGAAAAGTCATAAACAAGGAGGCCCCCCTCCCTGTAAGATTCATGGGGGGGCCTTCCAGGAGGCAATGGCCCATCTTGAGCAAGACAAAAGAGGAGGAGGAGGAGGAATCCCCTGGAGGGAGCAATGCTGCTGCTGAGCTGGGTGAATGTTTGCCGAGGGGGGGGGGCATGTGGCTCTTCATCTTCCCCACCCAGACGCCAAACTTTGATGCCTTTTCAGCAACAGATGGAGAACTTTTCACTTGTCCAGGGAGCTTTTTTTTGTAACGGGCTGGGTTTTAACTTAGTGGTTGTGTACTGACATGTTTCACCCTGATGATGATGATGATGATGATGATGATGATTAAAATTTTTATACCACGCTCCATCCGTAAATCTCAGGGCGGCTCACAGCATGAAAATACAAGATAAAAATACAAAATACATAATAAAAGCAAGAACAGAAACAATGCAAGCCAATGACTCTCCCTCCTCTGATGAACTTCAGGGGGGCAGAGGCACAAGCTCCCAAAAGCCGGTGGCCCCCGAAGCGAAGAGGCTTGAATTAAAGGTTCAGAAAGGGAAAACCAAAATGACCAAGCGAGATGAAGCACCCGCCCCATGAGGAATACTTTGTGAGCTCTTGGGGAGAGAGAAAAGGTGAGTGGGGGGGGCATGGCGGAGGTAAATAAAATTGTGAATGGCATTGAGAAAATGGAGAGAGTAAAGTGTTTCTCCCTCTTTCATAAAACTAGAACTTGTGGGTCAGATTGTAAGAAAGGCAGTTCAAAGGCTTTTTCAGCATCTAAAGAAACCCAAGGCTATCTGTTTATCACCACGCTTTTCAAAATATTCAGTAACATTCAACACTGTTCCTCACATTAACCCCCAGTTGCCTTGTGGGTAGAAATCCTGTCTGATCTTCATGTGTTACATTTCTCAAGACTGTTTTAAGTCTCCTTGCCCAAATGGCTTCTCCCTCTCTCGTAAGTCCAGAACTCGTAAGAAAAGCAGGCGTTCAGGGATGCCTGAGGCTCTGCTACCGGCTTTCCGGTGCCGGAGTACAAAAGGCCACGACCTGTCTTTGCGCTCCCCCCCCCCCGGGGCAACACGGTCGTAACCAGGGCTTGTAACACTCGCCGTGACATCACTTTACGGGCAGAGCAAACACAAAGCGAGCTGCTGGATGCGTTATGGCCTGGCTAGACTCCCGTTTACGAGGCCGTGGGCTCCAGCTCCACCCCAACTCAGGTTGCGCCTCTGCTTTGCTCACAAGGCGGCATAAGCATATGTCAAGCAGGCCTCCCTTTGGCCTAGATCAAAAGAGAAAGCTGCTCTCCGGACAGAGGCATGTGGGCATCGGAGTTTCAAGGCTTCTAATAAAATGTGCAATTGGCAAAGG
Source organism: Darevskia mixta (assembly GCA_034641385.1). Lineage (NCBI taxonomy): Eukaryota > Metazoa > Chordata > Lepidosauria > Squamata > Lacertidae > Darevskia > Darevskia mixta. The sequence goes on along the minus strand of JAWWNH010000142.1, from coordinate 1,516,042 downwards.
CAAGGAGAATCCGTCAGAAAAGCAGCCTGTGATATATGGGAAGGGGGCAGCTGCAGAAGAACAAGCGGGGAAAGCGAAGAACGAGAAGAAACTTGCTCCCCCAACATGCTCCTCCAGCTGAATCCTGAAAATGACAGCAGGAAACCTACACGGAACAGAGAGCTCGGATGCTGCTTGAATGTTCACATGTGCGCTTATTACAGAGCATTCTCGTTCTCTCAACCCTGGAGGTGAAAACTGCAAAACTGACGTGAGAACGTGGCACAGGCAGGGCAAGTCGGTGGAGGACTGCTGAAGGCACAGCTGCTTAGCAAGGGACAGGCGCCTCTCGCTTCCTCTGACCCCGACTGGGTGGCTTTAAAAGAGGATGGGATAGATTCATGGAGGGTAATGCTTCCTCATGGCTACTAGCCATGATGGCTATGCTTGGCAGCGATGCTTCTGAATAGCAGTTGCTGGAAAGCAGAGGAGAGGAGAGCATCCAGGCTTTCCTGATGTTCTTAAGCCATGTGCGAGAGTGCCAAACTCCTTGGTGCCTTAGCTTAGGGCCACTTCTGGCTTGGTCCTGCCCGGGTTGTGCCCTCTCTGATGGTGCCCAATTGCAGCTGCTCTTCCTGACTCTGCCGCCTCCTCCCAGGCAGGGATGAGAAGCTGGAGCAGCGGAAGATGGAGATGTTACTCCCAGAGCCCAGATAATGCCCACTTGAGAACATTGCCTGGTTCTTTCCTTTCCGCTGAGCCCTTAAGAGCTCCAACCCAATGGGAGAAGGGTACCTGCCCAGTCTGAGGTAGCTTCCTGGGCCAGGTAAGAGACAAGCACCGCTAATTCTGGTCAGGATAATCCTTCTGCGTTAAACTCACTTAAGGGAAAAGATCAAAACAAGTGAAGCCTTTACACGCAGGAGACAAAAAGGAGACCAAAGCATACTGATGGTTAAAAAACAAGCGAAAGGAACTTAAAAAGAAGACTCAAATTCATCTTTGCCTAAGAAAGGAGGGAAGCTCTTCAGAGAGTCAATGGGAAAAGCCAAATCAGATCTCACCAGCAGTCAGATTTGGTTTTATCCTCCTCAGTTGCCTCCTGACATTTGGGAAATGAACTTGTTTCAGGTTCTGCACAGCAGGTCATGGGGGTGGGGGAAGGAATTCAGACCTGAAGGGTGGGGAGAGAGAGAAGGGCTGGTCCCAGCTGTCAGGGAACCCCAGGGCCTCCTGGATCAAATGCACTGGGGGTGGGGTGGGGAACCTCAAGCAGGAGAGACACCACCAGCAATCCAACCTGGTTCTAGCAGTATCCAGAACACTCAGAGCAGGAGCTGCCATCTTTGCTCCTCTCTCTGCAGGTGGAAGGTGGGTGCCCTGAAGGGGCCACAGAGGAGCCCCCCATCTCCCACCCCTCACAAACGGAGTGCACATCCCTACCTTTTCGTTGGAGTCGGGGCTCCGGAGGACGTGTGGGTCACCATGGCATCATTCATGTTCGCGAGGGGCCAGGAAGGGCTGAAACAGAAAGGTTTTACGGTGGGTTATGGCCGAGGACCAAGAGATGGTACAGGGCTGGAGGAAAACCAACCACGGACTCTTCGGGGGCAGTAGCTAGTTGGAGATGCTGCCCCCCCTTCCTTTTTTGTGGTATAATTTTTTATTAGATTTTTCAAACATTTTCACAATGATCCTCGTCTCAAATAACTGCATTGTTTCATAAACTGACTTCCCACTCCCACCTCCGCATTGTTTGTACTCAAATCTTTTCTACTGCATTATGTCTTTATCTGTTAGAAAAAGTTTCTCTATTTACCAACATTTTACCATTTTGCTTCCTCCGCTTCTGCCTCGAATCCTGCCTGCGATTTCATTTGACTATAATATTTTCTAAAGTAGTGCATTCTTCTTCAATTATAAAATTCTTTACAATGTTACAAACTTCTATCATGCTGCCTCTGACTCCCCTTTTGTATAAGCTAAGAAGTCCCAGGCGCTGCCACTTTTCCTGTCTCCCCTGGATCATCTTGGTGGCCCTTTTCCAACAATCTCCTTTCGGAGGTGAGCTGACCCAACTGAACACAGCACTCTAAGTGTGGCTGCATCATAGACTGGTATAACGGCACAGTGATGTGGGCAGTCCAATTTTCCATTCCTTTCCGAAGGCTCCTTTGTATGGCGTTCGCCTTTTCCACAGATGCCGCACACTGGGGCGACATCTCCATCGATCTATCTGCTACGACCGCCTTTCATTTCAGTAACTTCGAGGCAGCTCACAAACAAATAAAAGCCAACTGTGAAATGACGAGAACACAACAGAGTGCCTTCTACCTTGCTATAATTTGTGTGCAAGCGGTCCCTGGCATTGCCAGTCCTTCAAGTGAGATGAGCGCTACAACCCCAGAGTTGTCTGCGACTGGACCTAATGGTCAGGGGTCCCTTTACCTTTTTATTTCTAACACACACACACACACACACACAAATGAAAAGGAGGAGAGAGAAAGAAATTAGAGAAAACAAAGCCCACGGAACATTGCACTCAGGGCAGTTTTTAGGAACCCGGATGCAGCAAATTTCAGTGGGGAGGGAAGAGAAACCCAATTTCTTTTTCTTTCTTCCACTTCAGCTTCCCTTGCCCAGCTCAGTGGTGGGAGCACTTCTCCTGACCTCATTTTTGTTTCAAAGGATGAGAGGAGGCGAACAAGCACTTTTGCGTTTCCAAAGACAACTTCCTCTTGCTCTTTGCAGAGACGTCAGAGAGACCCAGAAACTCCACAGGACAAAACTGGGCCGGATCCCTCACCGCCGCTGGCTCTGCTCGCTGGGCCAGAACAGCACTAGGCAAGAAGATGGCAAGACGGCAGAGGCTTTCTGCGCCTGCCGTTGCCACAGTCTCAAAGCACGCGGTGGCATTTCCCTCCTGAATTAGTCGGGGCGTGAATTATACAGAAAGCTCTGGCGGCAGAGGCAAAACTGAGCATGCTGTTCCGAGGAGGGGAGGCGGGAACAGATCGAATGTGGGTGCACTTACAAACAGGGGCAGAACAGGCGCATGCAGGCTAATGCAACCCTTGGCTGCAGGGCCAGGAGTCTGCCCAGTGCCAGGAAGCAACAATTCACCTCTCTGTTCTGCACTCATGATGGCACCAAGGCACACGGGGGAACAGACTGCTTCATTCTCCATGAGAGCATGCCACATGGCTTCCTGCTGAAACCCTCTAATTTGTGATACCTCAAATAGTCCTTGCACCATAGCGCTAGAGCGCCCCTCCAGGTGGCAACAGGAGCAGCGGGTTCGAGTCATGATCCCCAAGAAGAAGCCCTGGACAGGGTGGTCGGATCTGGATGAGGGCTGGGAGGAGCTTGAGGAGCTGCTGGTTGGTGGCCCTGCAGAGGGACCCAGCAGGTTATGGCAGCTGTATGTGGGCCTTGTGAAATGTTAATAATAATAATAATAATAATAATAATGATAATAATAATAATAATTATAATAATAATAATTTATACCCCGCCCATCTGGCTGGGTATCCCCAGCCACTCTGGGCGGCTCCCAACAGAATATTAAAAACACAATAAAACATCAAACATTAACAGCTTCCCTAAACAGGGCTGCCTTCAGATGTCTTCTAAAAGTCAGATAGTTGTTTATATCCTTGACATCTGATGGGAGGCGTTCCACAGGGCAGGCGCCACTACTGAGAAGGCCCTCTGCCTGGTTCCTTGTAACTTGGCTTCTCGCAGGGAGGGAACCGCCAGAAGGCCCCCAGAGCTGAACCTCAGTGTCCGGGCAGAACGATGGGGGTGGAGACATTCCTTTGGGTATACTGGGCCGAGGCTGTTTAGGGCTTTCAATGTCAGCACCAACACTTTGAATTGTGCTCGGAAACGTCCTGGGAGACAATGTAGGTCTTTCAAGACCGGTGTTATGTGGTCTCAGTCACCAGTCTAGCTGCCACATTCTGGTTTAGTTGCAGTTTCCGAGTCACCTTCAAAGGTAGCCCCACGTAGAGCGCATTGCGGTACTCCAAGCGGGAGATAACCAGGGCATGCACCACTCTGGCCAAACAGTCTGCGGGCAGGGAGGGTCTCAGCCTGCGTACCAGATGGAGCTGGTAGACAGCTGCCCTGGACACAGAATCGACCTGCGCCTCCATGGACAGCTGTGAGTCCAAAATGACTCCCAGGCTGCGCACCTGCACTGCGGGGTTGGACTAGATGACCCTTGGGGGTTCCCTTCCAGCTCTGTGAAGGGGTCACAATGGGCAAGGAATCCAAGCCAGGGGAGGGACCCAGTGGGTTGCTGCCACGTCATCCCTCCCTGGTCCTTCCGACTGTCCGAGGCGCCCAGTGCCAGCCTTGCCTCCAGCCATGGGGCCCCCTCCCATGCCACCAGAGGCTGCCCCTCCATCAGTCTCCATTGCCGAGTCCCCATCCACTCGGGAGGCATCAGGCACCCCGGCTGGATTCAACCCTGCGCTGTTGCCTAGGAGATGGAGATGCTAACGTGAACAGGTAGCTCAGGCCCACACACCTGAAGGAGTTCCCGTCTGCCTGCCCCATCCAAAGAAACATCCCACTTGCTGCGCTGAAGTTGCCCCCACCCCTTTGAAAGGGGAGCCCGGGGGGAGCGTGCCCCTTGTCAGGCACCTGTTGTACCATCAAACGCTTGCCTGCCTCACTTACAGAATCACAGAGCTGCAGAGTCAGAAGGGAGCCCTGGGGTCATCCAGTCATTGGCTGCCCTGCCAATCGCTATGGGGCACGGAAACAGGCAGTGGGTCAGCAGAGCCCCCAGACAGAGCACCAAGGCCATTCTGCATCTCATACGTTGGGGGGGGCTCTATATCTGTGTAATGCACCCATACACCCCACAAACAGAGAGCCTAAGGGTAAGTTCACTTACGAGACTCTTTCCAGGAAATAAGAGCGACCTCATTTCAAGAAACAACTTTAAACATTATTACATTCTGCTTTATATTAATTGCAGCCGCCTTCATTAATGCTTTTATATTTCTGATGAGTGTGCATTATGTCTTTAAAACGGCAACCTTTTAAAATGATTTTGTGTGTGTGCACAGGCTCGAAGGGGCAATTGTGCCCAGGTAACAAACATATAAAACTTGGGTCAAATTTGGAAACCACCTTGGTGCCCTGGACTCCCCAGGTGTCATAGTGGCCATTTCCCCAGATTCATTCCTTTCCCAAAACTTCTGTTAGCACAGCTGAAGGGGAGGGGGGAGGAGAGAGAGAGAGATGGCTGTGGACCCCCCCCCCCCCGTAATATCAAGGAGGGAGAAGGTTGCTGCCCCTCATCCAAGCAATCAGCCAGGAGGAGAGCGCAGATTCCCCCCTCCACCCTAAAGGGCCTGGATCATGGCCTCCTGCCACTCAGCCTGGACAGAAGCTCTCCATCCATCTTTAGGGAACAGGGCAAAAGCTGTTTTGAGAGTCACATATGTCAGCCTCCCTTTTGATGGAACTCACCAGACTAGCTATATTTCATCGGAAAAGGGGGGCTGGGAGACTTTGGCTTCCAATAAAAAAAGAGCAGAAATCCAATCTGAAAAGGGAGCACCAAAAAGGCGAGCCTTAAAGAGCAAGTGCTAATCTACATTAATTAGAACAATGCCGCTCAAAACAGTGTGTTCTGGTGCTGAAACTTCTCAGTCAGCTTTATAAAATGCTCACATTGGGGGGTGGGAAACACAGGTCGGGGGTGGAGAGAGAAGAAGAGCTTCCATGCATGACAGGGTCTGGTACAGAAAAAGGCATCAGGAACCACAGAGGAGGGTTTAGATGTAATCGCTAGAGCAATTCTTCAGAGATCAATGGCAAACATTAAGATGAATCTAGCCCACCTCAGGCTCCAGGAGTTCTTTTTGCTGGAGCAGACTGGCAGCCCCTGAACTTGCATGATGTCTCTCCTCCCGCCCTGCACCCCAAACCCTTCCTGCCAAAGAGGCCACTTCACAAAGGACCTTTGCTCTCAAAGCATCTCAAGGAGGTCTGGAGAGCGACAGCAGCTGCCCCTTGCCCTACTGTGGAAGGAGCCACCCCAGAGCCTCCTTCAAAGGGACGGAGGGAGCACCAGAAACCTGCTCACTCTTCCTGTAGCCTCGTCCTTTGCACCTACCCACCCACCCCCCACCCCATAACAAAGAACCACAAAGAACTGCTGGAAAAGGTTGATTTTTTTTCCATCCACGGGGTTCTGAGAAGTTCACTCAGCCGCGGGAAAGGGCTCCCTGCAGCGCCCCGACAAGTGCATGCAAAAGCCCTAAAGCAGCGAGAGAGAGAAAGAGAAGCAAAGACAGCAAACCTTCCCTGCTGGAGAGCAAGTGCCTCTGCCTTCCTTTGCCAAAGAGGCATCCAAAGAGGCGGCAGCCGTGGCCCGGCCCTCCTCCTCCTCCTCCTCCTCTGTTGTCTCTAAGGAAACAGACGTGTCACGTGCGGATCTCCCGCCTGCCAACCACTGGCTCTCTCTCTCTCTTGGGGAAGAGCAGGTACCCCCCAGGAAGGCCTCCCGGGGAGGCAGGTGTAGTACACTCACCTAAACCTCCAGCTGCTCAAGGTGAGAGGCACCAGGACCTCCCCCCCTACCTGGCTCCAGCCAGAGGCAGCATCTATTTTAAGCTGTCGCCTCGGCAGACTCCTTCCTCCCTGCATCTCCCCTTTCAAGCGGCTCAGCAGCCTGGACAGCTCCTTCTTCCGCTGAGGAATTCATAAAGCGCACGCTTACGCTCCGACTGAGCTGCCACTGGGTTCTGGATTTTTATTTATTTTTTAGCTGGCTCCCATCCCCGTCACAACGGGAACCTTCGTCAGGCGATACAGGAGTTTCCCCTTTCTGAAAAAGGGCACAGCAGATAACTGCAAGGCCAGCAAAAGCCAGATTTCCTTGACAGCAGAGAAGCTTCTCGAAAGAAACACACCCTTGGGGCCTGGAGGAGGAGGAGGAGGAGGAGAGCAGAGGGAAGGAAGGGGAAGGAAGCAGGGAGAGCCAGCAGGCGCCGGGGTGGAGGGAGGACAGCCACACGCAAAGGCAGCATGCCCTGGGGAGACACGCTCACCCCAATTCTGAAAAGCAGACTCAAAACAAAAGCTGGCCCTGCAGGAATTGTGATGCTCAGGTCCCAGAGCTAAGGAAGCCCCTGTTTGCAGGCACAAAAGCCGGGCAGATTCCACAAGCCGTTTGGCAGCTGCAGTTGCAGCAGGTTGGAGGGCGGCAGGTTGGGGAAGGCTGCCTCAGACAGACAGGGACTTGGAAGGGGCCACACATGGGCCATCTAGTCCAACCCCCTGCAATGCAGGAATCTTTCACCCAACTTGGGACTCGAACCCATGACTCTGAGATTCAGAGTCTCATGCTCTACCGACTGAGCTATCCTTCAGGGCTACATTACAGGATAACTCTGAAATGAAGTGGGCAATTTCACAAAGGGGAGGCTCTGCATGGGTTCTGCACCAACCAAGATAGCTTTAGACGGGGATTAAGCTCCTGGTGGACACTAGCCGGGATGGCTCTGCGCTGCCTCCACAGTCAGAGACAGCCATGCTTCTGAATCCTGGTTGCTGGAAACCCCAGGAGGGGAGAGCGGTCTTGAGCTCAGATCCTGCCTACGGGTTTCCCTTTGGGGGCACCTGGTTGGCGACTGTGAGAACAGGATGCCGGACTGGAGGCCCCACTGCCTGATCCAGCAGGCTCTTCTTAAGTTCTTTGGATGTCAGCCATGGGATCCCAAGGGATCCCCCTCGGGTAGCAGCACATTTGAGCAGGGTGGGCAAGAGAGGGGCCTTTTATGGAGCTCCTGGCCTTGTGGAGGAGGAGTAGACATGCCCCCTCTCCCCACGGCTTCCAATGAGCTATTCAAAGCCATTTTGTCCCAGCAAGGCTTCTGCTATCAGGCGCCTATGTTTGGCTTTCCCAGTTGACGGGTTTATATTGCTGTTTATATGCAACTGTAACTTTATGTGTTGTAAAAACCACCACTTAGAGTCATAAATCATAAATAAAATTGTAGGGACCCTGAGGATCATCTAGTCCAACCCCCTGCAATGCAAGAATATGCAGCTGTCCCATATGGGGATCAAACCTGCAACCTTGGCATTATTCTGCTGGGGCAGAAACAGCATTTTAGAAAATGATGTCCATTTATTCAAAGCCAGCGCTAGGGAGAAAGAAGGGGCAGCAGCTACCTCCATCCTGGGGGCCACAGCCAAAGAGGCCATGAAGCCAGACGGATCATTGGCCTGATCTAGGAAAGCTGTTCTGGTTATTCCCTTATCTTGCCTGCATCTTGGCCTGGGCTGCCTTATCCAAAAGGGAGGAAGTGGCGAAACCCACAAAGAACAGTGACAGCTAGAGGGAAAGAGTCGGAAGGAAACGAAAAGGGTGAGCTGTTTTTCCTGACCCAAATGCAGTTCAGGGTTTCTCCTGCTTTTTCTTTTTTCTTTAAGGGTACCAGAAGATAAACATCTCTGACGCTCCCTCAGTCACATGGTTTAAATGACTCCCACGACTAATTTAAACAAGAATCTGTAAGGCTCTGCAATTACACCGTAAAGTCTACACGAGATCTCATTAGAGATTTTTTTTTTAAAAAGCACGCAAACTCTAGAACAAACATGAAGCTTCATGCTGAGCTTTCTCTTAGGAGGACGGGGAACAAAAGGTCAGCGTTGGCATTAATGCTCTTAAAAATCGGCAAGCCAGTGGCCGCAACACAGGGCAGTCACGTCCAGCAAGGAAGCTGGTCTAACCCGACTCAGAGGATTGCAGAGAAGCTGAAAAGGAGACAATACCAGGAGTGCCGTCCCTCTGCTGAACAAGGGGGTGGAGAACCAGCAAATCTATTCCGGGCACCTTGGCATTTTTCTTCACCGCTTTAGGATTAAGCAGAAACCTGGTCCCAAGCAGCAAGCTTGCCAATGAGCCCCTGATGCTCACCTAGAGCGTTTCCTCTTTTGAAAAAATAGGAAAACAATGCAAAAGCATGACTTTGGGGCAATTCAAGCCTTTGCCACTCCCATCAGCCCAGCCGGCAGGTACCAGGGTGGCCGAGGCTGTTCTGCAGAAAGGTTTTGCGGCAGCACCCAGAAGCCCTCCTCTTGTCAGCCTCTGGGGGCTGGGAAACCCCACCCTTCATGTGAGGCAAGGAAAGAGCCTCTCTCATCTTGACTCGCCCACTCTTGGTACGGGAAGAGCCAAAGCTACATCGCCCTCCTGCTTTTAGGGCTGCAGCAGGGAATGGCTCCAGAATGCTGGTACCCACCACAATTCAGATGCTAAGCTTCTATTGTATTTTAATATTCTGTTGGAAGCCGCCCAGAGTGGCTTAGCACCTTAGAGACCAACTAAGTTTGTTCTTGGTATGAGCTTTTGTGTGCATGCACGCTTCTTCAGAATAGTTGAGGGTTAGCTTCCTGGTTGGATCCTGAGGTTATTCAATTTGATGATTGCTTACCCTTAGAAATGTAGGAAGTTGCCTTGTACAGAGTCAGACCATTGGTTCCACCTGGCTCAGTAGTGTCTGCAGTGACTGGTGTACAACAGGGCTATTAAGCTGCAGCACTAAGCCATGGTTGAGCACGATGTCCATGTGTCGTTGGCTTGCATGCCCCTCTTCCTTTTCACAGGGTGACAAAAGACCTTCATTCCTAGCATGGCAGCAAACCAGAGATTGCTCACATGCCAAGATGGCAAAGTATGGGTTCACCAGTTTTCTATGATTTGACACAAGTCATAGCGGTTGGTTTCAGACGAAGTGGAAAGCTATAAAAGGTAAAGGGACCCCTGACCGTTAAGTCCAGTCGCGGATGAATCTGGGGTTGCGGCGCTCATCTCGCTTTATTGGCCGAGGGATCCGGCGTACAGCTTCCAGGTCATGTGGCCAGCATGACTAAGCCGCTTCTGGCGAACCAGAGCAGCGCACGGAAATGCCGTTTACTTTCCCGCCGGAACGGTACCTACCGGTATTTATCTACTTGCACTTTGACGTGCTTTTGAAAGCTACGAACCGCCCTTAAACCAGGAAAGGAAGCTTTTCATTGTTCTCCTTAAGGAGGAGAGGAAGCAGGAGTGTGCAAGCTTGAATCTTAAGCTCATCATACCCAAAGGTGGTTGAGTGTTATGCCTCTACGCTGCCAGGTATCCATTTCAAGTTTTTTAAGAAGTCTGAACGGATTTTTGATCTACAATGGCCTCTCTTCCTAAGCCAGTAGGGGAAATTGCACCACACCAGCCAGATGTAGCTCTCAGGATGGGGCAGGGGTGAGAACTGGGAAGCAACTTCTGTACCTGCCAGGCTGCAGCCGAGCGGTTTGCTCTTCCCCTCACTTGTCTCTCCTGAGAAAATGAAGGGCACCTCTAGGGCTGGCAGATTGGGAAGGAGGCGGCATAACTTGGAGGGCAGGGCAGGCAGAGGAAAGGAGGCGCAGGCATCTTGACACTGTATTTCGCCCCTGTGCTAGAAGCTCTCTATATGTTCATTACAGGGCTGGAACCTTAGACCAGCTTTGTCTTACGAAACCTGCCTGGGATCCAGCTATAAATAAATCTAGGTGAGCCTAAGGTGGGTTTTCTTTCTTTCTTTAAAAAAATCAATATTCCGCCTGAAAATGATCCTGTGCAACTCTGGGATGGAACAAAGGAAAGAAGATGACAGTAACTAGCAAGCCCCAAATGGAATAATAGAGAGGTTTGGGGAGCAAGAAGGGAGGCACATTGGAGACCCCCTTTCCCACCACACCGTAAACACAGAGCCCTGAGCCAGGAGTGCAGGGACCCAAGAGTGACTCCTTTGGCTCTGGGCAGACAGCCGATTTGGGCCGGAGTCTGCCAGTTGCTGACTCTTCAGCCTGGAAGTGAGGGAGCTTCAATTAAATACATTTCTATGCCTCCGGGGACCAGGTGGCGCTGTGGGTTAAACCACAGGCTTGCTGATCAGAAGGTCAGCGGTTCGAATCCCTGCGACGGGGTGAGCTCCCGTTGCTCGGTCCCAGCTCCTGCCCACCTAGCAGTTCGAAAGCATGTTAAAGTGCAAGTAGATAAATAGGGACCGCTCCAGCAGGAAGGTAAACGGCGTTTCCGTGTGCTGCTCTGGTTCGCCAGAAGCAGCTTTGTCATGCTGGCCACATGACCCGGAGGCTGTCTTCGGACAAACGCCGGCTCCCTCGGCCTATAGAGTGAGATGAGCACGCAACCCCAGAGTCGGACACGACTGGACCTGATGGTCAGGGGTCCCTTTACCTTTACCTTACCTATGCCTCCAATAATCTCACAGTGGCTCTATATTGGAACAGAAATTTTATTTTCAAGCCACCGGATAAGTTTGAAAGTGAGATTGTGAGAGATTATTATTATTATTACAGATTTCCATAAACACAGCCATCATATGTAATAACCACCTTTAGCTTTATCCTGCAAGATGGCCTGCGTTTGGTATGTTTCACTGGCTGTGTGTTGGTGGGAATTTATCTGCTGCCTTTGGTGTCTTACGGACAGAAAGGTGGGGTGGAAAGAATCAATAATTCTGCAGCCATCTTGGCTCCTGGTGTGTTCTCTCTGTGTGCCTGTGGAGCCAGACAAGGCAGGGATCAGCTCTACAGACTCCTGTGTCTGATTCTCCGCCGGCACTCCTTGCTGGCTCCCCTCTGCCCACTTCCTGCCTCCCCTCCGTGCTGTGGAAGGAGATGCCATTTTGCTTCCTGGCAGAAACCGGCTGGCGAGGCAGAGAGGAGGAGAACTTACCTGCAGCCATCCGTCATGGCTTGATTTGCTTTATGGTCATTACACAAGTCCATTCGGGGCCTAATACACATCAGCCAGAACAAGAAGCTGCATCAGAAGGAAAACATTTGTGTGCTAATTGCTTTCCCAAATTACCGCTACAGAGAGCGCTCCGTACTTGGGATTCCTCTTAATTTGGAGCATTGCTTTAATGCAAAATTGCCCACTCCTTTTAAATTTCCTTTCCTCCCAAAATTAATGCTTGACGCTTTATGGTAAATAGCAATCCAGGGGAAGAAATTACACGGTACAATTTGAGCAGCGATTTTAATTGCAAAACTATTTTCTTTCTTCTGAAATGCATCCGTGGCTGCCCGCCAGAAACACCTGTCTCACCTGGGGCCAGCCCCAAACGGCCTTGTCGCACCGAGACTGCAGAGATTCATACAGACTTTCCTGGGAGCAAGGCCATTAAACTCAGCGAGATCTGCTTCCGTGCAAACACACACAGGTTTCACGGTGGTCCTTGGTCCAGAGGCATTGCCTCTGCTCTACCAAATGAGCAGAAATGAATACCTGGAGAACAGGCTGATCCTGGCCAGAATAGCTTAGTCCCTGCATTGGTAACCTCAGGATTGGATTACTCAGGCAGGCATGTCCAACAGGTAGATCGTGATCTACCGGTAGATCACTGGACGTCTGTGGTAGATCACTGGTAGATCATTGGCTCACCTCAAAGAAGCTCAACAACTTTGACCTGAACCCCAAAGAAACAGGGCTTTCCCTCCTAAAAAAAGCTCTACAACTTTGACCTGAACCCCCCAAAAGAGGGTAGATCACTGCCAGTTTTTAACTCAGTGAGTACATTGCAGGGAGTTGGCCACCCCTGGATTACTGTAATGGTGGTCCCATCACCTCCTGGCAAATAGAAGGGGAAGAAATGGAGGCAGTGAGTGATTTTACTTTCTTGGGTTCCCTGATCACTGCAGATGGTGACAGCAGTCATGAAATTAGAAGATGCCTGCTTCTTGGGAGAAAAGCAATGACAAACCTAGACAGCATCTTAAAAAGCAGAGACATCACCTTGCCGACAAAGGTCCGTATAGTTAAAGCTATGGTTTTCCCAGTAGTGAAGTATGGAAGTGAGAGCTGGACCATAAAGAAGGCTGATCGCCTAAGAATGGATGCTTTTGAATTATGGTGCTGGAGGAGACTCTTGAGAGTCCCATGGACTGCAAGAAGATCAAACCTCTCCATTCTGAAGGAAATCAGCCCTGAGTGCTCACTGGAAGGACAGATCCTGAAGCTGAGGCTCCAAGACTTTGCCCACATCATGAGAAGAGAAGACTCCCTGGAAAAGACCCTGATGTTGGGAAAGATGGAGGGCACAAGGAGAAGGGGACGACAGAGGACGAGATGGTTGGACAGTGTTCTCGAAGCTACCAACATGAGTCTGACCAAACTGCGGGAGGCAGTGGAAGACAGGAGTGACTGGCGTGCTCTGGTCCATGGGGTCACGAAGAGGCAGACACGACTAAACGACTAAACAACAACAACAACAATGCGCAGCTGGGGCAAAATGCTTGATTGGGGGGGGGCAAAATGCCCCCAGCACCTCACACCTTGCTTTCCAGGATTTGCACTAGGTGCCACTCTGCTATGGGGCCAAGCTCAAGATGCCAGTATTGGGACTATATACGGCCCTACATTGTGCAGGACTGTGAGACTGTCTTATCCCGTATAATTATCTCCTAAAATCTATATACTGCTTAATTGTAATAATAATAATAATAATAATAATAATAATAATAATAATAATAATAATAACAATAATAATAATAATATATTATTTATACCCCACCCATCTGGCTGGGTTTCCCCAGCCACTCTGGGCGGCTTTCAACAGAGCATTAAAATACAATAATCTATAAAACATTAAAAGCCTCCCTAAACAGGGCTGCCTTCAGATGTAAAAGAAAATGAACCCTCAAACTGGTTCATACCCAGTAGGTCGCTGTGGTCTGCAGGTGAGCTTCTCTTGCAATTTCCAAAGATATCAGAAGCCAGCTCTGCAGTAACTCGGAGCAGAGCTGTTAGTGTGGCTCCCCCTGGTCTGGGGAACAGCATTTTTATTGAGATATGACAAGCGCACACTGCCTGCACTTTCAAAAACCAGTTGAAGGCATTTGTGTTCCCACAAGCTTCCCCAGCTGGAGGAATAGGTTTCTGCCATGGATTTGCATTGCTTTCAAAATTCACCGGCCTTTGTTTCCTGTTTTTATTTTCTTATTGCATTTTGTACATTGAGACATGTGTGGAAGGCAATAAATAAACAAACCAGCTAAACCTGCCCAACAGGCGGTGGTGCAGCAAACAGCAACCCCACCGTTCCAAATCCGCCCTTCCAAATTTTCAAAAGTGAAACGACTTAGGGAAAAAGGCAGCGATTAATGCTGCCACGTGGTCTCGCTGGCACAGATTCATCTGCTCCATTAGCAAATCAGAATTACCAGGAAAGACCAAATCTAATTTCTGTTCATTTGCTAACTTCTACATCCTAATGTTTAGGTTAAGGTTGCAGCTTCTTTATATATTATAAAAAACCTCTAATTCGATGCTCAATTTACGCAAAACTGCTCATTTATAAGGCATGCAGTTTGCTTGAATACAAGGGCTGAGCTTTTGCAGTATTTTGGTAGGAGTTCTGTGTTGCCAGGGACACATGGGCAGTGGCCAAATGTATTCGGGGGGGCAGTGGGGGGGACGGACCAGACGGGCACCAGGGGGCAAGAGATTGCTTATGTTTGCTACAGGAAATCCACCTACCCACCACCCCTGCCAATATGGAAAGGTGGTATAATAATAATAATAATTTATTATTTATACCCCGCCCATCTGGCTGGTAAAGGGAATCTGGCCATGTGCTTTAAAACAGACCTAGGAAACAACCGAAGCCAAGGAGGTTGCTCTTCATAGAATCATAGAGTTGGAAGAGACCCCAAGGGCCATCCAGTCCAACCCCCTGCCAAGCAGGAAACACCATCAAAGCATTCTTGACAGATGGCTGTCAAGCCTCTGCTTAAAGACCTCCAAAGAAGGAGACTCCACCACACTCCTTGGCAGCAAATTCCACTGTCGAACAGCTCTTACTGTCAGGAAGTTCTTCCTAATGTTTAGGTGGAATCTTCCTTCTTGTAGTTTGAATCCATTGCTCCGTGTCCTCTTGATACAGGCACCCCAAGGAATAAGTGTCAAGCTAGGAATTCTGCAGGAAACAAACACTCTTTCTCCTCGTCTCTTAGGATCCCATCCTGAAAACCATGGAGCGCTTAGCTGGATTTTAGAAAGGGCTGTTCCAACAAGCAGACACCTTTTGGGGGCTACCTAAATTAAATAACTATACCCCCCTGCCAACACCCTTCCAATCCAATGCAAACCCTCAATGGCCTGACCTCTCTGCCTGCTCCAGGCTTCCTGGAAAACTGCTCAGAGGAAGTCACTGAGACCTGGGCAAAAGGCTGCCACTTCCGTGCTCCCTTCGCATGCTGAAGATGAGCACCAAGAGGGTGGCGAGAGCCTCAGGGAGGCGGCAGAGACAGACAGAGAAGGCAAGATGCCGCCAGCAGCTTATCCGTACGCAACCTTTCCATGGCACACTGTGCCCAACATCAGATGAGAACAAGGTGTAGTAAAATGCATCAAACACATCCTGCCTCTTCCGACTATCCACCCTGGGACTGTTGTCGTCCACAGAGGTGCCAGGTTGCCCCCAAGACTGGGGGGGGGGGGCGCGCAACACGTGTGACATCATGCACGTGTCATGCGATGTCACACACCTCCCAACACAGCACAGGGTGGCGCAGCCTTCTGCTAGCTGCGGTGAGGCCTGGTGGGGGGAATGCGAGAAAGAAAGATGGAGGTGCCTTGAAAAAACTAGGAGAATAAGGGGATAGTAGCACCCCCTCCCCAATATTTGGAGATGAAATGATCTGCCTATAATTGGGTACTGAGGTTGCGACCTCTTTCCTGAGCATTCACCCTGATTAATTTGCAGAAGGTTTGCAGGGAGGTCATACAATGCTGGCTGCTTATTCAGCATCCATTCCAATCTGTTTGCAGAACATCACACCACACAAGCGCGAGAGAGCCGCCCCCTCAACCAAGCCCAGCCTGAGAAAACCAAGGTCACCTGTGACTTCTCTTCCAGGCCATCACTGCCCCTGCAGCAAGAGGCCCCCGCAGACCTTTTCCGATTTAACACCTCTGATGCCACTTTCTGGATTAAATCTGGTGAGCGCACAAGTTCAATAATATTCAACGACATAATGTCCCTGGCAATCGGACCAGAGCAGGATTATAGATTCCTGCATTGCAAGGGGCTGAACTAGATGAACCTCGGGGTCCCTTCGGACTCTACAATTCTAGGATTCCTGCCAGGTTCTGCTCACCCAGTAACTGCTAAAAAAGTGACTAGCCGGATGCTGGTGTTACCTCCCCACATGAAGAAGCTCACATGCTGCTGCTTCAAGGATGCCAGCAAGGCCAAACACAGAACCAGCCATTTGGAACACAGACACACACACACCTGCCACAGTTCTGCCTCTAGAGACAAGCCGGGATCCTCCAAACTGCCCCCCTACAGGCACTCTGGACCACAACTGCCATCAGCCTGGGCAGCACAACGGGAAAGGCTGCAGTCAGCCCATCTTCTGCAAGCGCTTGAGAAGTTATAGAAGGAAGTCCTGGAGCTGAGCATCTTTCCATCCACAGCACAACGGCGAGGACCAGACAGCGAGAATCTGCTCCAAGAGGATCAACAGAATGACTCTCAAGGCTCCCCGTACAGAGAGCCTTTTCGGGCAGAGACCTTTCCTCTCTGCGTTTCTCTTGGCCGCCTTTCCAGAACCCAGGCGCCACGCGGGCAAAGAGAGACATTGGCGCAGAAGGGAAGAGATACTCACCCTGTGTGGGCCAGGTCAAGGGGCTTCTCTGGCTGCTCCGGGTACACGGGGTGAGGAGGCTCTCGACTGGGTACACAACCAAGAGATTTACTAATGGCATGGCTCAGCTTCTTGGCAGGCGATTTCTGTTGTTTTTTTAGAGAGAGAATTAAACACAGAAATGGGAATTAGCACAGCAAAGCAATCAGTGCAGCACAGTGCAGAGCTGAAGAGGAGCTGTGGTCCAGCCTCCCAGGACGCAGGGCTCTCCAGGCGCAAGCCCCAGGCAGCTGCCAAACAGTGCCTGGTGTCCAAAGGGGGCCTGGAGCCAGGATCTCTCCCACCCTGCCCATCACCCCAACCCCAACCCGATTGCACCGGCTGCCAAACAGCTTCTGGGCCCGACTCAAAGGGCCTGTTTTGACCTATAAAGCCTTAAATGTCTCAGAACCCCAATACCTCAAGGACCATATCTCCCCATGTGAACCGACCCGGACCCTGTGATGGTCATCTGAGGCCCTTCTTTGTGGTCTTCTGGAGCCATCATTATATGTCTTTAGGCTCCAGGTGAAAACATTCCTCTTCAATCAGGCCGTTGGCTGCGGGGGACGGACGTATTTTTGTTTTGTTATTATGCTATGCATTTTGTGCTTTTATGCTGCAAACAACTCTGCAATCTTTGGATGAAGGGCACTATATAAATTTAATAAATCATCACTGCTGGGTTAATATTGTGCATGGTGCAAGAGTCCATAGGCTTGTTGCAACTGCCTTGTCTCCAGGGCATCAAGGCCAGCTTGCTTTTCACTCATAGAATCATAGAACTGTAGAGTTGGAAGGGACCCCAAGGGCCATCTAGTCTTAGCCTCTGCAATGCGCAGCAGTGTGCCAGAATCAAAAGAGGGGGTCTCAATTTTGTATCAGAGAAACCAGTGTCTTCTTGTCACTGGTTTTTCTAAGCACAGTCAGAGAAGCCCACAAGTTCTTCCCTGGCATGGATTGCAGGCACCAGCTTGTGGTTTCACTGCACGAGAGGCACTTACGCAATCTCTACTGCAATTTTCCTAACCTTGTGGTTGGAAAGATGAGCAGGGCCTGCAGGTGTGACCTTGTCCCAAGGTGCTCGCTCCCGTTGCCATACTCACAATGTTTTAAGAGGATGCGTCCTTGACAAGGACTAGATGGATGGGAGGGAGGGAGGGAGGGAGGGAGCTGGAGCCAGGCGGAAGCCCTCAAAGTGCTAAAAAGACCCCTTCATTTTCCATATGAGAAGCAACAATCAATTGAGACAACCTCCCCAGATCCATGGAAACATCTGGAGAGACCTATTGGATTAGAGCTTTTTAATATAAACTGGTTCTAAGTAGTGGGTCACACATTAAGGCTGCTGGCGTCAGGCCCTCTAACAAGGAGGAATTTGCAGACTCCTGGACCCAGCCAGATCGGTGGTGGGCTGGGCTGGGCCTAGCACCTTGTCTGTAATGCCAGGAGCCCTCAGCCCCAGAAAACAGCTCCCTGTTTGCCACCGCAGAAGAGGCCCCCACAGGAGTTCTAACTGGGGCTTGGTGGGACTCCGCAAGGGTCTTCCTCCACCTTCTGTTCCAGCTGCCACCTCTTTGGTTTCACTGCCCTCAGCAGAGGTGCCCACCAGGGAGCTGAACTGGGCATCAGGGCACCAGGACTGCTGTCAACTGCCCAGGTCATCTCCACATCCCACAGAGTGAGCCCATCTTCAACAGAAGCATCAGCCACGCCAGGAGGGAAATTCCCCAGAGCTTTCCGGAATCCATCCGCCTCCAGGAGGGGAGTGTTTAATAACAGGTCCCCCCTCCGGCACTCCTGCAGAGGGAAACGGCTGCTGAAGGTCTTAACCTCAACAGGAAATGATCCAACCGTGACAATGGGATAGATGTTGATTCCCTCCCTTTCATATTCACCATCTTGCTGGTGAGTCAACAAGACAAAGTCAAGAGCATGCTCACAGGCATATACACACTGGGACAGACTTGTGGTGATCATGGCAGCCAAGAAGTCCCTGGACTGGGTGACCTCGGGGCAGGAGCCGAGATCCAACCACAACCATCACCCCAGGGATCCCTCAACACAGGGCCTCCAGCTCAGGCAGGGAGACTTGTTTGCCTGCTATGGTCGTCTTCTTTGGCGATTCCTCGTAGCTGAGGAAGATTGTCTTCCACGAACATGCTCTTAACAGTGAGTCCATAAGTGCTTGTGGAGGCCAATTCTGGATCCACACGTCCTTCCACAGTGGGGACATAGGTTTCCGAGTGTGAGTTGATCCCGGTGAGGGTTTAACAAGTGTGCCTTCCTCTTAGCACGTTTCTCCCTTTCGTCCTGAGTTCGTGTCTTCAAAGCCTACGACACCTTTGGTAAAGGCTGTTCTCCACCTGGAGCGCTCGCAGGCCAGTGTTTCCCAGTTATCAGTGCTTATACTACATTTTTAAAAGATTTGTTTTGAGAGCATCTTTAAACCTCTTTTGTTGTCCACCGGCAATTCGCTTTCCATTCTTAAATTGGGAATAGAGTAGTTGCTTTGGAAGAAGACCATCAGGCATCCGAGCAACATGACCAGTCCAAGTTGATGTTGAAGAATCCTTGCCTGCTATGGTCGGGTATGAGCAGAGCGTGCTTGTGAACACACACAAAAATGTTCTGAAATGTAGGGCGGCAAATGCTCAGTGGGAAAGTGGCCGGGGCAGAGCAAAGCCATTCACAATAAGCCCCTCTGGTGGTTTGCCCTCCTTCAGGAGACGTGGCACCTCTAAGCCCTTCAAGGCAAGAACCACGTACTGAGTTAAGAGAAAGGGAGAGCGGCAGCTGGGACTGGGGGAACCAACAAGGGACCAGGAAAACGGGAGCCCAAGAAGCACAGGCACCCACCCACCCACCCACCCCTCTCCCAGTCCCTGGGACCAACCAGAAGAGACCTCTGGGTAACCAACAGCTCTGTGTAATTCATCCAGCTTCTATACCCAGAGAACCTGGTCAAGAAAATACACACATGTTATTCTGACGCATTGATTTCTCTTTCCAAAGGCGAAAGTCAAGCGTTCATTTTCCCACATGGATTTCTTAGGTGCCTCTGACCTCGCTAGAAAAAGCTCTTTGGAGATGATGGCAGCACAGCACGTGCTGAGGATCTGGGACAAAGCAGCACTTCTTGAGGGCTCCAGTAACATGCTAACCTGCACGGCTGGCGTTATTCTGTGAAAGAATCAGTGCTTCTGCCAGCAAAAGCAGTTTTGATTTTTTCAAAAAGCAAGGTTTTGAGAGGATAATCTTACTAGCTATGCGTGCTGGATGTTCTTGCTGCTTGTTCAGCTAGGAGGTTTCTGGAGCAGAGCAAGTTGAAGTCAGCTAACAGGACCGTTCCATTTCTTCTTAAGCCTTCCTTTCCTTTCTTTGAAGCTCAGTAATTTAAATGTTGCATTTGTCTTCGGTTTTAAGACTTCGTTAGTCTTTGTTTTATTATTATATGATCATGCTCTTATGATTCTGCACTATTAGCAGGATAAAGTGTTTCATTTCATGTTTAGGCTGAAAGAACTTCAGCGCTAACCATTATGCCAAAACTGCACTTCCCAGCATATGTCTACTTTTTGTTTTTTAAAAATAAATAATGGCCGGGTGTCCAAAATGTTGCAAATCTTATTTGGATTATCTCAGTTTTAGGATTACCTAATATATTCTAAATTATAGTCTTAAAAGACCATGGGGAACTGCCAAAAAATACTTTCAGCTGGCAAACAAAGACGGGCTTTTCTTTTAGCACATATGAATATAGAATCGTAGAGTTGGAAGGGACCCCAAGAGTCATCTAGTCCAACCCTCTGCAGTGCAGGAATCTACGTTTCAAAAACAGTTCACCACACTTTAGCAGGGCAGGGCTGATGGTGGAAGCAGGAGTGTCTGCTGTTTTTCTTTACAAGGTGATTGTTGTATGTGATATAATAATAATAATAATAATAATAATAATATATTTATACCCTGCTCGTTTGGCTGGGTTTCCCCAGCCGCTCTGGGCGGCTTCCAACAAAAGATTAAAAATACATTATGGGCTTTTAGTGTTGTGGCTCCTGCCCTCTGGAATTCCTTCCCCCTTGAATGCTGGGCAGACACCGCCTGCTGCCTCATCTGCACCTCCTGAAGCTCTTCCTCTTCCAACCAGCCTTTTGAGCCGAGATACTTCCTAGGCTGCATCTTTACTGGGACTGCTATCAGGAGGCATTGAACAGGAGTTTGGGGGCAAATGTCACCCATGCTCTGATCATAACCAGCTCTCTTTCTCCACAACATCAGAATCAGGACAGGCTGAGCACACCCTGCAGTGTTTCCTGGGTGCACTGCAGAACAGAGGAGGGCTAATAAACAGCTTGCACCTGCAAACACAGAGGCCCTGCAGGTGGGTGGTTCTGGGGGACTGGCCAGCTGCTTGCTTGCCCTGAATGGGCAGCGCTCGCTCTCTGAAACAACAGGCCGGGAGCCCCGGCATGCAGCATGTGGATTGGGGGGGCTCTCTCCCACCACCCAGTCCATTGGCAAGAACTGCTGCTTATCTGTATATGGGTGTACTATTCCTATATTAGCTTAGCTTAGCCCACTTCACAGAGCTGTTACATAGGTAAAAAGGGGAAAAGCAAGACATAAATATAAAATGTCATGCATGTAAAGAAATACTTTAAAGATGAAGATCTTTATCCCAGTCTGCATTTGCACTGGAATTGTTTTTAAGACGTTTTACCATTTGTGTGTTTGCTGCCCTGGGCTCCCTTATGGAGGAAGAGCAGGATATACTGGTAAATTGGGGGGGGGGGGGAGAGAGATGGTTAGCAATAGATTATTTAGAGGCAGATGATAATGATAGGGTTGAACTCACCTAAGTCATTTTATGAGCCTAGAGCATATATTATTTGGGGGGGGGCAGTTGTACGCTATATTCTAAAGCTCATTTAATAAACTCTGGTGAAAGGAGAGGCCTGTGACCCATGAAAAGTGCTTTTGCTTGCTTGTGTTCTACGCAAGCGGCGGCTTCAGCATTTGCACTGTGAGCCCCTTGCTCTGCTCTGTCAAAGAAACAGGCTGTAGCCAAGGTTAAAAAATAATCTGGGGAGAGAAGCTGGGGAGAGAATGGAGGAGGTCACTAAACACATCCCAGCTGCTTTGCTTTCTGGCAAGAGAACATGAGTGGATCCTGCCCTCTGCTGGAGAAACTTCACATCTTCCTAAAAAAAATTAGGAACACCATTTCCAAGAGTCAAAACAAAATAAAAAATAAATAAATTCCTTCCAGTAGCACCTTAGAGACCAACTAAGTTTGTTCTTGGTATGAGCTTTCGTGTGCATGCACACTTCTTCAGATACAGTCACCAGACCATAATATATAGTGGAGAGGGTGGGAGGGGTATTACTCAGAGGGGTGGTGGGAATGGGTGATAGGCTGATAGCTGTGGTAAACCTGTTGACAGCTGTTAACGACTGCAATTGGTCTTACAGGAAAAAGCAAGGGGTGAGAAGGTTAAAAATAGCTTTATCATGTACAGTGGGACCTCGACTTATGAGTGACCTGACTTACGTGTTTTTCGACTTCCGAATGACTTCCGGAAGAAAAAAAATGGCCACCGCAACCGAATTTTTCGACTTCCGAAAGGAAGTCGCGGCCGCTTTGAATAGGATTTCTTCGGCTTACGAATTTTTGAATAGGATTTCTTCGACTTACGAATTTTTTTCGCTCAATGCATCCCTATGGGGACTCAACTTACGAGTGTTTTCGACTACCGAAGATCGCGTCGGAACGCATTATCTTCGTAAGTCGAGGTCCCACTGTATAATGAGATAAGAATCCAATGTCTCTATTCAAACCAGGTCTCTCCATGGTTTTAAGCTTGGTAATGAGTTGCAATTCAGCAACTTCTCTTTCCAGTCTATTTCTGAAATTCCTTTGCAATAAGACAGCTACTTGGAGATCTTGTATAGAGTGTCCTGGGAGATTGAAGTGTTCTCCTACTGGTTCCTCTGTCTTGTGATTCCTGATGTCATATTTATGTCCATTTATCCTTTGATAAATTTCCAAGAGTGCAATACAGGGAGGGAAATGCTTTATACTGACGCAGGAGACAAGTATATGCAGACCGACTCTCAATTAATTTGGAAGAGGTTCTGGGTTAGCAAGATGTCCTTTGGCCGAGATGCTCGCCACAGACCTTTCTCCAGGGACCTCAAGGCTGCAACTCCTGCTTGGTGCCTGCCTATTCAGTATTTCATTCTCACACCCCACCTCCTTAAACCTGTTCATCAGGACTAGTTTCCTCAATTGTTGAACATTTTCCAAATATACCCCTTTTCCAGCTGTGCTTCTCTCTTAAGAAAGCCGAGCTCTCTGAAAACTAAATAAAAAAATTCCTTCCAGTAGCACCTTAGAACTGTCTCAAAACTGTCGACATCTGTTGTGAAGCATGGTGCCAAAAAACTGGGCATGTCTTCTTTAGGTGCTGTCTTAGGTGAATCAAGGAGAGAGATATTGTGAATTCCCATCACAGCCACAGAAATTATAATGGCATCTTCCTTTGGGTCGTGCATGATGGAGAGTCTCAATCCAGGTACTGTGCATTAAACCCATTTTGGTTCTCCAGAAGCGGCTTCGTCATGCTGGCCACATGACCCGGAAGCTGTACGCCGGCTCCCTCGGCTAGTAAAGCGAGATGAGCGCCGCAACCCCAGAGTCGTCCGTGACTGGACCTAATGGTCAGGGGTCCCTTTACCTTTAACCGTAACTGATACATATTGGTTTGCATGCAGAGTTGAGTCAGTGGAAAGAGACTCATCAAGGGGAATTCCCTGATCTCTTGCCCTCACTGCAGCATCCAGAGTGTGCATGTGTAAGCATACGCACATGTGCACACATCCAGCCTCTCCCAAGTGCTGCATCAGGCTCAATCCGCTGACTTGATGCAAAACAGAGGGATCTGTTTGTCTGCATTTTCGTTTTAGTATTTAGCATTTTAGGAATTTAGTACTTTGTTTGACTGGAGAGTTGTAATGTTCAAATTTCATACAGTAACAAATGATACATTTGTCAGTTGGTGCTACTGTGGGATAGTTACCCCCAAATTCATTTCAGGGGGGAAAGAGAAGTGGAGCTACTACCATCCTTGGCACAATCAGGAACTCCTGGTTCGCTTCTCTCTGGCTCCAAGACAGGAGCTCAGCTGAACAGCCACGTGCTGCAAAGGGTCTCTCTCTCTCTCTCTCTCTCTTTCTCTTTCTCTTTCTCTCTCCCCCACACCTGGATTTAACACTTAGCCTTTTAAATACAACACTTCCCCAATTCATGCTTTGATGCTCCAGGAAATGCTGGCTGTGTACTGTATTTTTCCTCCAAGGGTGCATCCTTGGAGTTATATTATCGGTTAAATCTCACATTAGGACTTTTCTCTCCACCATGTTCACATACAAATACAATAAATACCCATTTCATTTCCAACCCGCCTCATGCATCTCACAAAGCAGGTTCCACTTAATAGACAGTCATGTCAAGTTTTTAAGGTTCAGCTGCAGCCCCCTGTCCTTCCAATACCCAGGAAGTGAGCAAGAGTGGAGGACTTCAGAGAGTCAGAATGACTTCTACTGATCCACAAAGGTCAGAAAATGATCAGGTTGCTAACAAACACCATAAGCCCTTGCTCACGTGGAGAATTGTCTTCTCTGAGAAATAGGAGCCTCTCTCCTGAATCATCATTTTTAATCCCCATAAAAAAGCACCTTCCTATATTCAATAATTAATAATAATAATAATAATAATAATAATAATAATAATAATAAGTAATTTATTACTTATACCCCAGCCACTCTGGGTGGCTTCCAACAAAAGATTAAAAATACATCAAAACATCACTCATTAAAAACTTCCCTAAACAGGGCTGCCTTCAGATGTCTTCTAAATGTCAGATAGTTGTTTATTTCTTTGCCATCTGATGGGATGTCAGATTCCAACGGCCTGAAACTGCATGACTTGCTGGGCTCCTGCAAGAGGCCCCTGAGTGGCTCACAGGCTCTGTGCTGATATAGAGAACATGCTGGGCTCTCAGGTCATCCGGGCAAACAAAGGCGAGCTTTGATGACAACAGAACGATCTTCAGAGATGCAGGCAGGATCAGTGGTGTCCAAACAGACCAGACAGGTGTCCTTAGAAGAGGACCTGTGGCCATTCCACACTGGTCCCTGCAGGACTGAAAGGCTACTGGCCTTTCCATGATGGACGGACCTCTGGAGCTGTGCCGTGCTATAGAGAACTCGCGGCCCCAACCACACCCATGGCAGAAAAGCAATGCACCTGAGCCGCAGGAGACCAAGAGGCCCCTGGGGGAGGCTTACCCAAGAGGAGTGCTCCTTCATCTGATGCTGGTTGCTGTGAGGGCCGCTTGCGTGGCCGCGCCAAAAGCAGTTTTGACAGAGCTGGTAGTTGTGGCACTGCTGGCATCGATAGCGGAAGCCCATCATGCTCTCACAGCGGCAGTAAGAACACTCCACAGGATGGAAGACTGGGGGGGGGGGGAGAGGAGGAAGAGGAGTCAGAAGCGCCTCTGGAGCAGCAGGAGGCTTCGTCCTGAACGAGGCACACCCCACACGCCCCTCTGCAAAAGGACAAACTCCTAGAATTCCCCACACGTCAAACAGGCGTGTGCTAATTGGGGCGCATGGCTGCCTGCCAGCCTGGTAAACAGGCACTGACATCCTTACCCTCGTCTCAGACATCAAAGAAAATATTAGGACCCGCCCAGGCACGCCTGCACTAGGGGTTTGAAGGCACCTCAGCCCCCTCAATATTAGTTTTAAGGGGCTCAGCGCCGCTCCATGTTGAGGCAGCCCTGCATGCGCCATGCATTGTGGCGCAGGTCCAGTGTCCGGTTACTCCAGAGTGCTCAGCCTTCCCCATCATGCACAATCTTGGGGGCAGCTTGGCACTTTTGGACCCACCCTATTCTTCCCATTTTAAATGATTTTTTAAAACTAATTTTATTACTGTAATTCCACACCCCCAGGCTGGGACCTCTTGGTGAAGTCTGGGTAAGAAATGCAACAGCAGCAGCAGCGCCTAGATCTTTCCTCCAGGACTTCTCTAGATAGTTCCTGATTTGCTATCTAAAATCCCCTCCTGACACTTCATTACACCAAGAAACAGACGTCGTAACTTGGAAGACAGTTGGGACAGGCAGCAAAATCTCTCTGTGGCAAACCAGATGCCTAGGGCAGGCATAGGCAAACTCGGCCCTCCAGATGTTTTGAGACTACAACTCCCATCATCCCTGACCACTGGTCCTGTTAGCTAGGGATGGTGGGAGTTAATAATAATAATAATAATAATAATAATAATAATAATAATAATAATTTATTATTTATACCCCACTCATCTGGCTGGGTTTCCCCAGCCACTCTGGCCTGCTTCCAACAAAATATTAAAATACAATAATCCATCAAACATTAAAAGCTTCCCTAAACAGGGTTGCCTTCAGATGGGAGTTGTAGTCCCAAAACATCTGGAGAGCTGAGTTTGCCTAAGCCTGGCCTAGGGGAAGCCTGAGGCACACCGAGAGGCAGTGCGGTGTAGTGGTTAGCGCTGGACTAGGCCCTGGGAGACCTGGGTTGTGGACCAGAGAGGTCTTTGGTCTGGCCCTGCAGGGCTCCTCTTTGGTTCTGATTTGGAGGGGCACCTGATGACCTATATCAGGGGAGCCTCAAGAAATGGAGCTCTCCGGCACAGAAGACCCAGGTCCCCACATCCCACACCCCACGCTTGCCATAGTGAGCCCCCAGGCTGCAATGCTCCTCAGCAGAAGGAAAGTCCTGCAAACAGTGATCCAGAGAGACACTTACCATTTTCAACGTGGGCAAGTCTGTGCAGGAGAGGTAGCCACACAAGGCACTGGGGCGGTGGGTCAGCCATTAACGTGTCTAAAAACATGTTTAGCATGACCTTTTTCTGTGGAGAGAGGTCAGAGTGAGAGAGAAGCCAACTGCGGTCTGTTTCAGAAAGGAGCAGTGAAGTTCCATACTCCCCCCAAAAAATTTGTTGGTGCCAAACACACAGCACCGCCAGAATTAAGGCCGTCTTAAAAGCTGATTGATTTCAACTGTGCAGCTAAGCACATGCTCAGATCTCTCTCATTATTTAGTATTTCATTTAGAATATTTCTCTCCCGACTTTATAGACCCCAGACTCTCTCATAAAACGACTTATGGAAGATTCCCACAAAACCATTTCCAGAGTGGTGGCTGCGTTCTTCTGCTGCAGAATGACAGGAAAAGGTCCTGTGGTATCCTAAAGACTACGGTGCATCTATTGGTCCCAGGAGACTTTGCAATCTGTAGCAGAAGAACCACAGTCAGGTGTAGCAGCAGGAACAGAAGTAACACAGGGCTGGAGCCAGACCTAGGCTTCAACCCTGACTCCACTTACCCATGAGTAAACTTGGGCCGCTCTGGGCTCCATTGGAGGAGGTGTGGGATATTAGATCGATCGATAGATCGATAGATCTTCTAAGTAGGCATGGTTAGACTAGCAGCCTTAGCCTGTCAAGGCTTCTGCCCCATTTATTTCACTGGGGCTTAAATGCAACTAACTTCAGCCGAACCCAGAGGACACCCCTTTGTCTTCAACTGGGCACTTTCCTCTCTGGAGCCTCACAGGGATCCATATGAGGCTTCTCCAGGCTGCGTCACCCATTCCCACCAGGATCAGTCAGAAGGAACAGGCGATGCAGTTTGTGGCAACCTCCTCCTCACCCCTTGGACGTGCACCCAGGGAAGGAAGGAAACTGCCCGTGATTCGTTTGCCCCACACAACCTGCCCCCTCCTCCTGAGGAAGAGCCCCCTTCACATCCTGTGGGACAGTGGGTGGAGTGTCTCTTCTGTGGACAACTCACAGCTCCCCTCTATGGGAAGAGCTTGGCAACAGTTGTAGGTTTCCGTTGCAGTGGCACAGGATGCCTCCTCACGTTCTTCCAGGCTCCTGCCTCCTGCCTTGGGCTCCCTGTCTCTTTGGAAGCTCCCTCACTCTGCTGCCCTTTCAGGAGGGCTCCCTGCATCTCAGATAAAGAGCAGCATGGAGAGTCTCCAAGTCCTTTCACCTTCTCCTTCCAGGAGTGGTTTTAGCTTGAAATGGGTGCAGGGTGCAGAGTACTGGAACGGATCCCTCAAGGTCAAGGCCCCTTCCAGGTCATTGTCAGATCTCCAGTTAAAAGCCACCGTCCGCCTGGAATCTCCCTCCCCCTCCCCCTGCCAAGGTTTACCATTAGCTCCCATTGATCACTTCCTTCCAGGCAGTGGCGGAGGAACCCTCTCCAGCACCCGGGGCGGCGCAGCCCGTACGGTCTGCGCATGCGCAGCATCCCACACGTGAGCACTGTTGGGATACACAGAATGCTGTGTAACACAGTAAGTCTGCAGGCTTGAGCTTGCTTGTAAAGTAAAAGAAGCTGATGCAACAGGCCTGCAGTGACTCAGCAGGAGTGTGCCGACAGATAATTGGCTGTTGTTTTGTATTAAAGGGGAACCTGTTAAGCAGGGCGTGTGGATGTAGAGTGTGATCAGAAATAGAGAGAGTGAAGTTGTCCTACTTGTCTTGCCTTTTGGTGCAGCCAGGTGTTCTGCTGCATGAACTGTCTGTATGTATATAACTCACAATAAAAGAATACTGCACTAAAGAACCTGTGGCTTTTGCACTGCTCTGCTACAACGCCGTGGAGGAATCCGCGACAAGCACTCAGTACGGAATGCCGCACATGCACAGTCCGTACGGAATGCCACACATGCACTCTCCACATGGGCTGCCGCTCATGCACAGTGGCTGTATGGCCCGCAGCTTGCACAGTGGCCATATGGGCTGTGGCTTGCACGGCGGCCATACAGGCTGCCGCGCAAGTGGCATCCTGTACGGACACCCGTACAGATGGCGCGAGAGAGCGGCAGCCCATATGGACGCTGCACCCTTGGCTGCTCTACAGCTGGGGGGAGGCAGAGGCCATCTTGTCGCCCCTCCCAGAGTGGCACCCAGGGCGGCGCACCCCCTCCGCCCCACCTTCCTACACCACTGCTTCCAGGAGAAACCGAGCGCCTTCTCACAGAGCTGACCTGCTCCGGTTACCCCTAGCTGTTGACCAAATGCATGTGCGTAATTTTTATTATTTTCTAAGTGTCTTACACACTTCGTTCTCCATGTTGATTTAATCAGGTAGCTTAAAGTGAGCCAGATCCCAGAACCAGGCAGAGTTCCAAGGGGAACTGCAGCTGTATTGCCTCTTCTACCGGACTCCAGCTTTGAGGCTCCTTTGGAAGAAGCAGCAGCAGCAGCACGGAAAGCCTTTAGCACAGGATCTCCTCCAAACCTTCCCATTTCAAAAACTTTACCTGCTGGGAGAAACACGTCCGCACAGAGTTTTCCGTGTACCCAAAGGAAGGCCCTTCAAACACCGCTGTGGGAAGTTTCAGAACCTCTCTGAGAAACTGGTCAAACTTTGAAAATATCATCAGGCCGTTGGAATCCGACATTTGAGAGAAGATATCTGAAAAACGCAAATCAAATTTGGATTAACTGTAAACACTGCCCTTGTCGAAAGGATACAACCATTACATCTACTTTTAAATTATTTTTTGGGGGGGGGCAATGTTTGCACCACACGACTTTAAATAAGCTGTCAATGGCTCCTGGTCATGAACAGTCAGAGGCAGCTATGCTTCTGAATACCAGTTGCTGGAAACCATAGTGGGAAAAGTGCTCTTGTGCTCATGTCTTGCTTGTGGGTTTTCCACAGGCATCTGGCTGGCCACTGGGAGAAACAGGAGGCTGGACTAGAGGGGCCATTGGCCTGATCCAGCAGACTCTTCTTATGTTATTCTATCACATCCCCCAAAGCAAGGGACTTTTTGCCTTCTGTACGCTGAGAATTTCCCTCCAAACATAACAGGCCAATTTCTTCTTGGAGGAGGGGAATAAGGTGGACGCCTTTAGCAAGATTTCTAAACTTCTTTTTAAAAAGGGACTTGCATTCTTAATCCTTTGCTGCGCTCCGTCAAGTACTCCTGGAGGAGTGGCAGAAGGGAATTAACCGTGAATCTTAAGAGGTTTAAAGCAAGACAACCTAACACAGCAGTACTTGAGTAGAGAATGGAAGAACTATTCACCCGTATCTAGAATGAAGTTAAGAGGAAATCAGAACACCAAATAGTCCTGAAAGTGCAGCGCGCAAAGCTTTGAGAAAAGGAGCTGCACATGTGGAAGGATCAAGGCGACAAGGGTGAAGCATCTTGGCTCTGCTGGTGGTGGAGGGGAGGAGAAAGACAAGCCAACTGCAACACTTCTTCTACGAAGGAGGAAGAAGAAAAAGGACCTTCTACACACTAGCTGCCAAAAACGTTCTAGTTTAGACACGGGTGGCGCTGTGGGTTAAACCACAGAGCCCAGGACTTGCCGATCAGAAGGTTGGCGGTTCGAATCCCCGCGATGGGGTGAGCTCCTGTTGCTCAGTCCCTGCTCCTGCCCACCTAGCAGTTTGAAAGCACGTCAAAGTGCAAGTAGATAAATAGGTACCGCTCCGGCGGGAAGGTAAACGGCATTTCCATGCGCTGCTCTGGTTCGCCAGAAGCGGCTTAAGTCATGCTGGCCACATGACCCGGAAGCTGTACGCCGGCTCCCTTGGCCTATAGAGCGAGATGAGCGCTGCACCCCCAGAGTCATCCGCGACTGGACCTAATGGTCAGGGGTCCCTTTACCTTTACCCAGATGCTTAGAAATGCTGGTGTGAATTTTAATCTGCTAACTTCTTGCATGTTTTCATCTATTGTAATTCCCCCCCTTATTTTATCCTATATAATAAAGAGCAAGTGTCCCTGCTTTTCCGTGTGTCACGGAAGTGCGTTGTGCGCATGTCACACGGGGACGCAGGGATTGGAGCGTGGACAGCAATAGACAGCAAAGGAGAGCAATAGGCGATGCCGCTTAGGAGGGGGCGGAGAGGGGGGCGGGACGACACACAGACACTTCCGCCCGGGCGAAACTGCACCGCCGTCATTGCCGGGGGGAAGCCCGCCACCGCCCGTCTATGGAGGCTCCCGCTGCCGCCGCCCGCCGCCCGCCGCCTATGGTGGCCGCTGCGGCCGGCGCTTAGCGCCCGTTTTTAACGGGCTAAATTCACTAGTGGCTTTATAATTTTGTAAACCCCTTTGAGGTTTTTGACACTCAAGTGGTGTATACATTTCATGAAATTAATAAGCAACAGGCCGGAAAGCTGTAGGTTCTACCATCAGCAGGACTATAAGAGAGCAAGTAAAGTTGATCAGGGCAAAGAGAAGCCAGGATGTCTGCTGGTTAAGCTGACAAATTGTGCGTGACATAGTGGAAATCAAGAGCACACTCAGCCAGAGCAGAAAAACAACCAGCCTTTTGATCAGAACTTCAGATGGACAGCCCATGGCCACCGCCTGATCCTGTCAGCCTTGTTCCTCTGATCTCAAGAAGCACCGAAACAGAAGCTTCAGTCTGGAGGGGCAGCGTGAGCTCACAGGGTGCCAGAAAAGCCCAAGGAGGGGCTCAGGGAGAGGCATCCAGCCTGACTGTCAGGCAGCGCGAGGAAGAGATCTTGAGTGCCGCTGAAGGGCAGCTGAGTCAGCAGTTATCTAATGTGAAATTATTTTCAATGCTAGGAAAAGAGGAGAGGGAAGATCAGCCTGATTTTGAACCCCAGGCATCAAAACGTTTCAGGCTGACCCTGTCTGGGAATTTTATTCTTGGAGAGAAAATTGGCCCCACAGTATTTTATTTTATTTTAAAATGGGGTGGGGGGAACAGAGAGCCCAAGATGATGATGCCTGCAGTACCTATTGGAACTCCTAGTCCACAGCCAGGAAAAAGTTATTTATACACACCCAAGGACAGAAAGGTGTTAGGAACCAAGTCAAGTCCTGCTCTCCAGCAGGTATGCTGCAAACTGAGCAGGCAGAGTCAGGTATTTGCAAAGGGACATTCAGGGATTGGAAGGAGAAAGCAGAGCCAAGTCCCTGGGAGAAGGAGTCTTAGGAGGGCGTCCAATGAAGACGACAACGAGAGAAACTCAGGTGGGCTGGGAAAAGTGAAGGGCTGAGGTGGCCAAGGCAGCAGAAGAGAGGCCTGCCCAGAGCGGGAGATCAGCTGACCCCCATTCACCAGGGAAACCCCCAAAAGTGTTCCCAGTCAACATCAGGCCTTCCTGAAGCCAGATCCAGCAGGCAAGACCAAGGAGAGAAATGGCAGGCACTCTCCCCGACCCCACATTGCTACTCTCAGCTGAGCCTCAAGTCTTCAGAGGAAAGTTTTTCTCGTTCTCACATAACTCCAGTGATACTTGTGGACAAGGGCCCGATCCAGCAACTTGATTCAGCAGACTCTTCCTGTGTTCAGCAGACTCTTACCTGTACTGAACAGGTAAGCAAAAGAACACAAAGCAAAGGATAGCTTCAGCAGCTGATGGGTGGCCATTGTTTTCCTTTAAGGACAGGATTATGCTGTATCCTTCTGCCTACCCCGAATTATCTCCTTAAAATACTCACATCTCAACTTGTCCAGAATCTTCCCACCGCACATGGTTGCCAACATGGCTTTTATGGAAAACACCGTCAACTTTCCGTGGCCCTCACTGTAAAAAAACAAACTGCAGTTCAATCAATCAATCAATCAATCATTTTATTTTTATGCTGCCTTTCCAAAGCTAAAACCATGCTCAAGGCAGCTTGCAACCCAGTCGCTGCACGTTGTGGCAGGATGAAGTCTATGATCCATTCATGCACAGCCACAACTTATTCAGCAGGACAACACAAGAGCAACATTCAGAAAGTGTCCAAGAAGGAAAACAGCCCCACATTTTCCTGGCTGGTCATGGGGTGGAACATCTTATGCAATGCGGGGTGGGGAGGGAGGGAGGGAGGGAGGGAGGGAGGGAGGGAGAGAGAGAGAGAGAGAGAGAGAGAGAGAGAGAGAGAAGGCTTCTGTTAGCTGCGCCCAACAGAGGGTATTGGAATAATGAGATGTGCTGAGATGTATTTGCCTGCATCCATGCTGTCAAACGTGATTCTATTGCCATAAAGGGACATGTTTTTTAAACACTCCTAGCAGAACAAAGATGCACAAAGGTCCTCAGCCAATTGACACGCCATTACCCTAAGAGGATGACAGCATGCTTGCCACCTGAGCAAGACGAGAGGCCTTCTCGTAAGAGAAACCTCTTCTGCACTGACTGGGCAGGCTATAAAGGAAAAAGAACTCCCAAGGATGCCATCAGCCCCCAAGTCTCAAAATATTAAGTAAATAGAGCCCATGAGACGTTATTGTACTTCCATCACGACACAACTTGTCCTCCTCTGGTCTACAAAGTCTTCTGCCTCCCAACTGCAATAACCCAGGAGGAGGAGGAGGAGCTGCTACCTGAGAGGGCAGCTGCAGAAAGACAGAGAGCTCCCAGCCAAAACACCAGCAGTCTTCCCTGCCAGTAAAACCAAGTTTTCCATCTCTCTTGCCCAAGAGCGCCCTGTTCCAACATGTGCAGCAGAAAAACTTCAACAGCTCCCAGCCAGGTGAAATGAAGCAAAGCCTATCTTGAGGAGTTTTTGTCTCTCCTGCTCTTGGCTGGGATAAGAGGCTTACACATGGCTCTACAACGGCCTAAAATTGGGGTTATGGAGGTTGATTACTGGAGATTCACAAGTGAAACTGGTGCTTCACCTTCATATTCAGCCCCAAGGAAAGAGGCCAAAGGGACTAGGGAGGAGTGAGGCTAGTACCCACAGTTGGGTACAACATGCTCTCCCCTGCAGTAGCACAGAATGCGTAACTTGGGTGTGCAACTCCATGGGGAAACGTTAGCTTGAGCCAGCCTTTCGCAACAACCGCTGCAGCAATTTCCAGGCCCCCAGCAGCTTGTGTAAAGGCAGCTTTGGTTGCGAGGAAGGCTCCATTTAGCCTCATGGAATTGGACTGCGTCTTTTTAAAAATGTAGTTTTTGAATCCACACATTCAGATGAAAAAAATCCCATCACCCTCTGTAACCTTTCAACTGGTCAGATTTCTTGGCGTGCGGAATCCAAAACTGAGCAACAGGATTTGAAATGTGTGTGTGTGTGCTGCAGAGTGACTTGAGTGTGAAAATGGCACTGGCCTTTTTCAGCTGCAGGGTCACATCCTAGGCCCATGCTCACTTTGCAGCAGGAACATTCACTCCGTTTTTAATTGCTGACAGAGCAGATGACTGTAGCACATGAGCTCACAAATCTGTCTTGATCTGCAGCCTGAAGGAACACTGAGACACCACAGGGGGATAAATCACCTTGCTCCAACAAGGGCTCTGAGGATGAAACACGGGTGTGATTCTCTGTCAAGGGCCAAAGCCTGCTCTAGCCCAGGGGTGCCCAAGGCCTCAGGGCTCTGCCCCAGCCCACGCAGTGGCTGCCTGGAAGCAACGCAGCCCCTGACCTGTCATATGCTGCTATCATGAAGTTGAGGAGAAGGCTGATGGATTGCTCCACGCTGATCTGGTGAGTAGAAGGAAGGCGTTTGTTCAGCTGGTAGTAGATGGATGAAATGATGGTTTCTAATCGAGACACATTGATCTCCGTGTTGTGATCCAATGTGTTAAGGCCATTATCTCGGAAGGCTTCAATCATATTCCAGATATCCACAAGGTGAACTGGAAGGGAAAGGGAAAGACAAGTTTTACTCCTAATTGATGCAAGTTCGGTTGCATTTTTATGAAGCATCCCTTCCATAAAACACAGTAATGTTTCCAGAAATTTCCTTCTACAGGCACAGCTCGTGTGGGTGGCTATCCTATCTTTTAGGGATTCCTTAGTTGCAGTTTGTGCATTGCAGGGGGTTGGACTAGATGACCCGTTGGGTCCCTTCAACTCTATAATTCTTTGTGCATTCTGCTAACTCTTCAGCCAACAGAGTCAAGCTGCTCTCTGCCAGCTTTCTCCAGGGGTTCCGCCAGAGCTATCAAATTACAGCTGAGGTTCCACGATAATTTGGGCATTTCTCTTCACAGACTTAACTTGGCGCTGCGAGATTGAAATTAAGTTTACATGGCCAATCTTTGTGGCTGACTGTTCAGGGTTGGGTGTCGACTTGCGCTTGCCTTATCAGTACACAAGTGAAATGCCTGCAGGAAGAGTGGTGTGGGGAGGAACTGCACCCCCTCACCACCCCCAGTCAGCCTCCAACAACCAGCCTCCTTGGCCCCAGCATTGAGGCAACGTGAGTGTGACCACGTGCATATGTGTACTGTATTTTGGCAGACTGAGGATGCATTGCATCAACTTTGGGGGATGCATTTTGGCTAGGAAACAGGATAGAAATACAGTAAGGTGAGTGGCACCCCTCCCCTCTTGGTCACACTAAACAAGGCCAGACGCTGCAAGTACAGCACCTTGTCTGGATTCAATAACTGGGTGTTGCTGCCTGCCTGCCTGCCTCCCCCAAACGCATTTCCCTTGCTTGGTAAACCTAAAGCTAGGCCACAATTGCTTGTTTTCCCATTACCAGATGTCCCCATAGAGCCGTTTCCACAGGTACAGCAGCCCCTGGTGGCAAAACACAAAGAGAGGCCCCTTGAAAACAGCCAGGCTTTCCTTGTTCTAACAGGGAAGGGTGTAGAGGGCGGGGGGGGGGGGGCTCTGTCACTGCACTGAACTCTGCTTGCAATCAAGTGACTGCCCCCTTGCATGGAGGTTGCGGGCGGGGAGAGAAGGGAAGATGGAGGATGGGCCAACCACCCAAGGGTGGGGTGTGGATGGCAGAAAAAAACACAACACTTCTCTCTGAAGTGTGACACTCTCTAATGATCCACATGGAAGAGGACAGGGTTTTTCAGCTCCACTGGATCAGGGCCCCAACCCTTTATTTTTTACCCCAAATACGGCCATGCCACATGATGATCTTGCCATGGCCCTTGCATTCTCTATGACACGGTTCCCTGCTTCTTTTTTATTGCTTAGGTGACTTCCAGATGACATGTTGATTGAGCACTCATCCTGAAGTGGTTACACGGCATCCTCTGTTTATTGAGCGAGTCGTTCTGATTCTTTTGTGTTGAGCGATTGTTATTCTGCACTTTCTGGGAGGAGCAGGGGTTTGTTGCTCAGGCAGCCCAAACCCACTTTAATTGTGCAACCTGAATTTCCCAGGATGCCACTCCATCTCTCCCACAAAATACTGTCTGTCTGGAAGCGGCCTCCTCATTCTTCTCTGTGCCACATGAACCTGCCCAACAGACTCTTCCTGTGACATTTCCAAACTAACAAGAACATGCTCAGTGCCAGAGAGTCCAATTACACACACACAGAGAGAGAGCTTCCTCCCACCAGACTGTTTCCCCCTCTCAACATCATTTCTAAGTCACACGGCCTTCTCCATGCCTCTTCAACACACCCCTCTCTTGCACATTGCCCTGTAGTTTATGCACAGCTACAGCACTTTCCTGCCGTCTGAGCACTGCCCTTCGCTCGGTCATGCAAGTTTTCTGTGTGTGATCTTCAAGCGTGTACTTCAAAGCACCAAAGTGTCCCCTGGCCAGAAGAAAGCACATCATGGGATCCTCCGAATAAAAGTTAGTCTTTATGTGCCTCATGTGGATCAACAGGAACACATCAGCACATGACAACAAGGACATTGTGCAAAGGAGGTGGAGGCACAGAAAGCTTTTCCCAGCTTGGCATTACCACTTTTAATTTTGTCTATCTTTCCCCAAACAACGCACGGTTTGGGTTGATTTGTTCTTATTGTGAGCTGAGTTGGTGCAATACAGAGGAGTTTATGCGAAGATATATCTTGGCATGTGCACTTATCTAAGATGTTTCTACAGAGGGTGGAACTTTTCACTTACGATTACATCTTTTTTGCACAAATCTCAGTTTGCAGGCAGTCCGATATGTTGACAATCTGATGACGTCGAAGTTCTGAGCCCCTGCGAATTAGAAGCAAGAGAGTTCTTGTCTTACAGTGGGAAGAGGCCTTGCATCACATCCCGGCACACAATCCATTTCCCAAATGCACTTTTGGCCTAGTTTTCAAGACACCTGGTAATTCTGTGTCAGAACTATTAATTTCCTTCACTTCCTTTCTGAATCGTTTCCTATGAAATAACTTAAAATGGCACAACAGTGAAAACATCAATAAAGCATATACAGTGGTACCTCGGGTTAAGTACAGTACTTAATTCGTTCCGGAGGTCCGTTCTTAACCTGAAACTGTTCTTAACCTGAAGCACCACTTTAGCTAATGGGGCCTCCCGCTGCCGCTGCGCCGCCAGAGCACGATTTCTTTTCTTATCCTGAAGCAAAGTTCTTAACCTGAAGCATTATTTCTGGGTTGGCGGAGTTCTTAACCTGAAGCATACTTAACCCGGGGTACCACTGTATAACACTACGTCCTGCCCTAGGCCCCAATATTCCTCCAATTGGTGGATGACCATTTGTGGCGTTTTTGTTGGACCTCAAAAAGGTCTTGCCCAGGTGTGCATTCTGGAGTTCTTACCTGCTAAACATTATAACAATTCATACACTTAAAAACAAACAAACGTTTTCACAGGAACATTTAACTAAACTGTTCCTGTAATTGTCTTTAGGATGTTGATTAAACAAGGTTTTTGTTCTCCTAATAATGCTTTAAAAATAATCTATCAATATTTGAGCAGTCAAATGTTCAACCCTTCTTGGAATCCTGTCCTTTAAGGCCCCACGACACCTTGGCAAACAGCCTCAGAGCCTTGCCTCTCTCTCTCTCTCCTCATTTTTGCAGCTGCCCTTGGCAATGCCAGCAGCCTCCCCCTAGATGGCATTTCCCCAAATATCTCAAGGAAAATGGTCAGGGATGGAAACTGAGGATCAAGCATGGAACAGGGAGCTGGAACCCCAAAAGCTGAGAGCTAAGGTAGACCCTTGTTTCCAGAATTCAACCAATGCTTCTTTAGGGTATCATGGGATGCGAGATGAGGTGACCACTAGATGTTATTTGAAGACTGAAACGTGTAAGCATATAAGCTTCACAAACACCCCTGGTCTTTGAAATGTGACACCCCAAAACTCTCAAGAGGAACCAATTTAGTGAAAAAGAATTATTAAAAAAACAACATGTTATTAAATATTCTGTTTTACAATTTCAAATAAACATTTTACAAACTTTAAAATATCCAGTGACTTCCCTTCTCTTTCCATGGTTCATTTTAACATGCTTTTAAAAGACTGCAGAACATTATTTTGTGAAGTTGTAAGCTAAAGCAGAGTTCTACTTACTCATTTCCATAAACAGCTGCCTCTTCTCTGCCATCGTTCTCCTCCTCTTTCCGCTCTCCTCAATCATCCTAAAGACACAAAGTAAGAGGTTCAGCCCCATTGACTTCTCTAGCTAAGCCAGCCTGCAGGGGGTTCGTAAGTTTCCATATTAATCTGATCTAGAAAGTCACACAGGAAACAGCGAATGGAAACCACTAGGCAAAGTGAACTACGCCAATTACTTTGGTTAGTTTGAGAGCTGGGATGTATGCAGAGAAGGGGGGAAAATGCTAGCAAGATAAAGAAACCTCCTCCTGCGATTTTGTTTTAAATACAGACCCAGGTACAAGTGTTGGGGGGTGGGAAAGAAGAGGGCAACTTTATTTTTGCAAAATAGGCTGACATGAGTGAGATGGTTGCTTTTGCTTTAGGAAATAAAAATGACGTTAAAAAATCCTGCCACCTCCATTTTGCAAACAGCACCGACTTAGAAACAGGCAGCTCTCCACTGTGGCTCCTTCTCCAGCATTGTGTCTGAGAAATACTGATGCTTCCCTCGCTCATGCTATGTTAGCCCTCCATGTCAGCCACCAGAAAAGCTACTGGGATGACAGCATTTTTGCATTTATTAGCATGGTCTACATTGACCGCCACAGCCGCCCAGGGTGGCTGGGGAAACTCAGCCAGAGGGGCGGGGTACAAATAATAAATTCAATTAATAATTGAAAGTGCAGGAGGTTTCAATGGAGCAGGTGTGCAGCTCCTCTCACACTGCCCTGGAGGAGCACAACCTTTTCTCGCCATTCGGGACAACGTTATCACATGAAGCCCAGGAGTGGAATTCCTATTTTCATGGAAGGAATGTTTTTGCAAAAGAAAACAAAAAAACCTGTTTGGCTATGAACATATGGCCTGCTTGCCCTCTCCCACTGATTCCACTGCTCAGTCAGTTCTCTGGAAGACGACTATTAGCAGGATCAGTGGAGTCGTGCGATTGCTCCTTAGATATGGCAAAGAAGAACTAGCCTTGCCTTTCACAGAAGTCCTGGTATTCTAAACAGTAGTAGCAGTAGCCTAAATGCATCCTCAC
Source organism: Darevskia mixta (assembly GCA_034641385.1). Classification (NCBI taxonomy): domain Eukaryota; kingdom Metazoa; phylum Chordata; class Lepidosauria; order Squamata; family Lacertidae; genus Darevskia; species Darevskia mixta. Next base: position 1,476,998 of record JAWWNH010000142.1, on the reverse strand, counting down.
ATGTGCCAAGAGTTTTTGGAATGCTGAATTTAAAAAGATAATGCAAATTCTTTCCTCGCTATTTTTCTGATGTAAGAAATCAGATGGGGGAAAGTAAGGTGCATGTCAAAATGGAAATGTAAGGTAGAAGTAGTGGTACGGGAAGGGGCTGACAGAAGCATGCCCTATGACTTCTGCCTCAGAAGGCAGGATTGGCTAAAATAATTTAAAAAGTTTAAAAGTCACATGCCTGGGTAGCCTTATTGATGATCCCAGGGAGGCATCATAGTTTACTGGGGCAAGTGTGCCACACCCAGGAGCTGCTCTCTTGGCCAATACTACAGGACCTATTTTAAAAGGTTTCGCTCTTCTTGGAGCTCATCAGCTGTAGGTAACGGCCTATTTTGCAATACTTTCTCAACGGGAATGTGATGATCGGATGGTCAGGAACACAGAGCACCATTTGCCTCTAAGCCCCTACTCAATCCCACCTTCCAAGGACACAGTGTATTACACCAGTGAAGCACAGATCACACTGGCTTAGTCCACAAAGTAACCAAAATGTTTTACACTGGACAAAAGTTTTTTATTCATTTGGGGGGGGGGGCACCAGCACGATTCTGATGCGACTTTGCAAATTTAGATTTGGAGAGACACACACAGAGAGACATCACATTATTTTGACAAGCTTCATTATTTCGCCAGAGAGAAAAATTACAGAGATTCAAATTTGGAGTTCAAGTGGGCTGACGACAGATAGAAATTTTCACACCCTCAGGAGTGTCTCTGTGCTGTAACTCAAAGTTAACCAATCCAGAAACCTGTACAGTGGAACCTTGGTTCCTGAATGGCTTAGTTGCCGAACAAATCAGCTCCCAAACGTTGCAAACCCGGAAGTAAGTGTTGAGGTTTGCGAACGTTTTTCAGAAGCCGGATGTCTGGTGAGGTTTCCGCTTGAGTGCAGGAAGCTTCTGCAGCCAATTGGAAGCTGCGCCTTGGTTTTCGAATGGTTTTGGGAGTCGGACAGACTCCAGGAACGGATTACATTTGAGAACCAAGGTACCACTGTACTATGCTGGATATTTAGCACTAAACTTGCACATAGCATGTAACTATGGCTCCAGTTCATCTTATCTAGGACAAAGCAGAAGGGAGCAAATAATACTAATACTAATACTAATACTAATACTAATATTATACCCCGGCCTTCTGGCTGGGTTTCCCCACAGAGCTCACTTTTTGTGCACGATTTTGAGCCTGTTGTGTAGGCTGTGGAATCTTAATTACACCTTCTGAGCTTACAGAACATTTAGCTACGGCACGACCAAACTCTTTAAGAGATAAATTCTACAGCATAACCCCTGCTCCAAGTACACAACTGCCATCTATTCTCCTACACAACCTGTAGGATGTGAGCGGCACATTAGCTGACACCACTACGACTCAGTTTTGCAAAACTACTACGGTATAATTTTCTTCCCACAAGGGCAAACCTCTCCTAGTCCAATTACAATTCACTGCGGACGAAACGTGAGGTTCTACTTTTAGGTTACATTTGCATATGCTGTTGCTCTGGAGACCTTCCTTGAACAAACACGCGAACAAAAGGTAGAGCAACAGGGACTCTGCCCCTGCTTGCTCCACTAGGCAAGCCAGCCGCTCCCCATTGGCAACTCCCCACCCGTTACAACTCACCCCAATCCTCACTATCTCCCCACAGGTCTTGCCACCCGCATGCTGCCCGTCCCCCAAGCATGTTTTCATTTTTATTAAATCTGCATACCACCCTTCATCCCAGGATCATGGGGCAATTCACAGCATAAAAATGCAGAACGAGAACACAACATATATAATAAAACAAAAACAAAAACAAACTAATAACACTTGTGCCACATTTTCATATACAGAGCTGGGGCAAGGCATCCTCACTTCACTGCTCTTCATTTCTTTTCAGGCAATGGCAATGTTTCAGTCCTGCACCAAGCGTGCCATAGAGCTGCATGGGAATATATCATGGCTTATTCTTTCAGCACAACAGAATTCACATGGGCAGCTACTAACTCTTCCAGAGATAGCCAAGTCTGAACCAAAGCATCAACATGGGTGTGCTTAGCAAGAGGGATTCTCTCATTATGGAAATGAGATCTCAAATAAGGCCACACAATCCTCTAATCCAGGGTATCCAACATGGCAACCACCAGATGCTTTGGACTACAACTCTCAGCATCCTTGCCCACTGGTCGTGCAGAGTGGGACTAATGGGGACTGAAGTCCAACGTATCTGGAAGGTGGCTATCCCAGCTCCATTGGATCTTCCTGACAATGGAGAGTTACCAGTACTTGTCCTAGCTGGGTTCAAGAGTCTCTAATATTGCTATCCTGACCTTGCCTTGCTCATGCCAAGGAGGCCTTTCAGTCCCTTTGGTCGGTGGCATGAACGTCTATGGCCATTATACTGCAAAATAACACCTGAGTGAGATTATATTCTCTACCTGAGGCCATGCATTCTGCTGAAGTAACTCCAAAAGAAGATGCAGGAAATCCAAAGTTACAAGTTCCCCACCCCAAATCTGCTATTACGCCAAAGACTTTACTCTCTCCTGGGTAAGAGACTAGTCCAGCAATTCCTCATACAGCCTGGTGAAGATTTACTGTATTCACATGAATCTACTGCGCACCTCAATTTTCAAAACCTTGAAACCAATAAAGTATTTGCTGGCAAATGTAAATGCACCATCAAATCTAATGTGCACCCTAATTTTGGTGACGTAATTTGGCCAAAAAAAGTGGACATTCGAGTAAATACGGTACAACAAAAAGCTGATCAAGTCACAGCTGCCTTTTGGAGCACAACACTTCCTTTTCCTAAGAGCAATAATCATTTCAGTCTGGCAAGTTTTGCCCACAGCAATTGTTTGACTTGGTTTGTGTAGCCTTTCCTTGCAGTTGGGGAAAAAAAAAAAAGGCTTTTGATTCCCCTAAACAGCAGACCAGAATGACTTTTCTTTTCAGCAGGAGATGGTCATTCTCAAGGAAAGCAACTAGGTGGTTTTAATGCAGGAGGGATCAAGGCAGAAGACAGCAGAATCAAGGCAAGGAATAAGCCACAGGTAGAGTGAAACAGCAGGATCAATGACATGGCATGCATGTTCTGCTGGCGGAAAGCATGGGCTGCTATCGAGAAGTAGGACTGTGGAGAGCACAGATCCACTTAAACCAAGTTTGTTGGGAAGGACTAGGGAACGACCCCAAAGCACAAGTCAACAAGAGGGAAAGGGTGCTATTTTCTAAAAAAAAATAATTGATCTGAATTGCCTCCAGCTCTGAAACTTATTACAATGAAATACTGGAAATGACTTTTTTGATCACATGTCGTGGTTCAAGCCTGGTCAAAAGCAAACTTTTAAATAAGCTGACTGGAAGCTTTTCTGGTTTTGCAGGCACCATGCACAATATGCTCCCTACAGCACAGCTGCTGCTTCCATCGCACAGCCTCCATTGAAATTAATGGAGGCTGCACAACAGCACTTGACAAACTGCACCTGCCTTCTCCTAATGCAAGACTGTATCACCATTGCAACAGCTTTTCTCCTCCTCCTCTCCCCTCTTCAGTAAAAGAAAACACCCACGTAGCAATGCAGGCAGTTGCTGTTTATGAATAACAGAGCTGTATGCTGAGAGAACATTAGCTCTGAAAGGAAAACTCTGTTTATCTCACCCCAGTTCTGCAGTAGAACAGATGGAGGCAGCCGCAAACAGAGAGTGCCAAATCCTCTGGGCACACACCTCCCCCCCCCCCAATTCCTGGGCCCATGGAAAAAAGCTGGCTGCTTGTTTTCAATTTGTGTGTGAATTCTACCAACCCATAACTCTCCACGCACCCTTACTCCTAGCACACAACCACTTTCCTCCCTCCCTCTGCCCAGCCTTTGCATCAAGACACTCAAGCCTGCAAGGGCAGCGAGGGTGAGGATAGGGAGCAAGGGAGGCCCCTGGGCTCTACAGAGCTCCATCTTCCTGAAAAAGAGCCTGTCAGGAGGGCCCTTGAGGAGCACCCCTGGCATCTGGTAACATTCAGGTGTTTTAGACTGTGGTTATTGGGTTGTTTTGGTCTTGTGAGCCATTTTGAGTGCTTCTCTCTGGTTATAACACAGAAAATAAGTTTTACAGATAAAATTAATTTTAAAAAACTTCTCCACCTTGTCTCCAAATATCAGAAGGCTCAGGAAGTGTGCAGTGTTCATCAACAGAACCTCACATACAGTCTCTCCACCCAACCCATCAAGTGATTTTCAACAGTGACCATCCCACCTGGTCAGCATCTGGTCTGATCAAAAGGGGCTCTTCTTATGGGTGGTCTGGAGAGTGGTCTCAGAAGGGCAACCTGTTTGAGGCTTGGGAGAGTAGTTAGCCACCATGTGTGGCTACCACAGAGTGAGAATCTGGCCACCATCCTGACGCAGCAAACTGCAGAGGCCAGCTGCCCACAGTATCTTCAGCTTATGGTGATTGGAAGAATGTAAATGGCGAGTTCCTATTCCATTTTCTGCACATTGTTTTATATACTTATGGAATCTATATTAAACCTACTCTGACCTTTATAATCCAGCATTTCACAGCAGTTTGCTCACAACTTCAGATCACCACTGCTTCCATATTCTTTTCCTTCTCAAGTGTGTTCTTTGGGAGACAGAACACAGCAATACCAAGAAGACTAGAAAAAATTGCCTTAGTACCAAGACCACAATCTCTGAGACTGGCTCCTAAGAAGTTCAAGATGTTTTTCCAGCCTGAGCAGCTTGATGCAGGGCCTTAACTTGTGATCAAAGATTGCCTCAACATCACACAAGAGCTTAAACTTTCCCCCTATGAGTTGCCATTAAGCTAATTCTAGGAGGCACACAGCCTTAGGATGACGCACCCTTAACCTTTCAGCATGATGAAATGCACTATTCATTCCTCACTCTTTCACAATCCATGCCAGTGTATAGGCAAGACAATGCTTCCATTACACTTGAGTATGGCTTTGCCAAACATATTTCAAACATCTAAATGTCAGTCCTTTGCCCTTCCTGAAGCCATCATCCCAAGTTGTATACGTGAAAGCTTAAAGCAGTTCTTCAGACCCTAAAGAGCGAGCCCTATGACCAGAGCGGAGCAAGTGCCCTCAAGGGGGGAAGGCAGCTCAGCCGGTCAAAGCTGGCATTTTAATGCCTACAATTGACCTGCAGAGCTACTAAATTGGTGAACACATTATGAACTTCATGTTGGACAGAGCTGAAGAAGCCAACCTATTTGCTTTTATTTATTTTATATTGCTGTCCTTCTCCATACACCAATACAAAGCAGTGTACAATTATTATTATTCATCTCCACACCGCTTTATATTTTAAAGAAATTTAATCTCAAAGCCGTTTACAACTTACATTAAAACATCAAACAACCCAGAATAAAATATTACACAAAAAGGCAAAATATAAACAACATAACTAACAGAAAACTAAAATATAATCTTAAAGATTTCAAAATAAACCACTACGAAGGAGGTCAAGTGCAGAATGCACATTTAACACAGCAAAGGTAATCCCAAAAAATATATCTCAAACATTTCAAAGAGAATGTTATAATTATAATCAACGAAACAGAACTCAGTCCAAAAACACTTATACTCAAAGGCAGCAACACTGAAATATGGAATAAATTTCAAACTCCAAATACTACCTGTCCTTAAAAAAAAGCAGGGGGCTGGCAGATCTCCCCACACATTTCCTTGCACTGAGGGAGGTGGAGAGATCAACTAATCATGCAGATGAACCTTTTTAAAATACACTTTGGGCCCTTTTGGATTTCTTCTTATGCAATTCAGCAGCAAGACTTGTGTCAAGTACAACAGTCATAGCATCAGACTCCCCATCAAAACGCCACACAAACAAAATATGCTCCCCTGTCAGGGTATTATGAGTTCAATGAAAGGTACCTGTAAACACTGCATGGGAAAGCATGTAGACCTTGTTAGCTGTAGGTTGGTCTTTTATTTTTACAATGAGATTGTTGGGATTCAAAAAACTTCCAGCAGCTTTCAATTCACATGGGTTTCTATGGTGCATTAACCAAAATATTTAGTCCCCTTATTACATACTTGTTTTGAATATGTATATGTATATTTTGAAATTATAGTCCAACTGTTTGTGAAAATAGGGGAGGACAAAATAAAAGATGGCAACAACAGAACTGGACTAAGGAAAAGCTTTAGACTTTAAAGCAAAAACATCTGTATGCAATTAAAATACAATTAAATTACAAGGGCTGTCATGCCACTTACTTTAAAAATTAATAAATAACAACAACAATAATCAGGATGGAACAGATGCTGTTGTTTTTCTACATGGTCAATTGAACTTGCTCTCTTGAAAAAGCCTATTTATTATTTAGCAGAAAGGCCAAGCAAACACACTGAGGCTTGGCCATTGCATCATGTTGAGTGAAAGTCCTGCCTTCAGGGCTAATTGTGGACACTTGAATCCACATGGCATTTGGGCTTCCTCCTTCCCGGTGATGTGGGATTTTCAGGAAAAAAATAACTGGAGAATTTCTCTGTGCCAATTAGGGTAATTTTTGGGTGCCCCAAGCATTATCTGGTTTAACATGTTTATTTTACTTTGAAACCGCCACACTTGCCAAATACCATTGCTACTAATGAACTGATTAAATGAAAAGTTTTCCACAGAAAACAAAGCAATGGAAAAGAAATTCCTTCCACATCACTGCTGCCTATGGTGAACCATTTGCACAAAGCAGCAAGGTCAATTTATACCATTTGCAGTACTGGAAATCCACATCTGGGAAGAGTTACACAATCTGACCAGATCATCTTAGAATGCTCAGGATAGTCATTCATGTGAAACCAGCTCCCTTCACAGAAACCCACTTACACACATATTCTAGGCTCAGATTCAGCAAAGTCTCATCCTCCATCATTCAAGACAACCAGCTCAGGAATAGGATGGAAGTTCATCTGCCTCATCTTAAGCTGCATCTGGAGAAGGGCTGTGGGAACTAACTCAAGCAGCACCTGGGAGGGAGGCGTTGAACGTGGCTGGAGCATGATCAGCACATGGATGGGGAGTAGGGCAGTGTGGGCTTGCTGCAGGGGGAAGGGACCCCCTCTGCTGCAGGTGGATTTACTGACCCCTGCACATAGTTAACCAGATATTATTATCAATGGGCCCTTAGGTCACAACACTGAAGCATCAGCAGAAACTACAACAGGAAGAGTCTGGATGGCAACAGTGCGATTTGAGTCGTAGGAGCCTCATCTCCTCAAGAGTCTTGCATACCTCTGCTGCCCCCCCCTTCCCACAGCCCCACCTTCCTGTAGGTCCAGGATGGGCAAACTGTGGCCTTCCAGAGGCTGTTGGATTCCAACTCCCTCCAGCCGCAGCCATAATGGCCTCAGTTCAAGGGTGAAGGGAATGGAGCCCCGCAACCTCTGGAGACCCTAGTGTGCAAGGAAGATGGAGGACCTGTGGCCCTGCGTGAGGGGGTGCCCCAGTGCTTTTTTCTCCTTTTCTCCCTCCAATATTCCACTGTTAAGATCCCTGCTCTTCAGGAAACTGCCTCTTTCCCTCCCTTACCTTATACTGGTGACCCTTGACCCTGGCGTTTCTTCAGAGAGCCCTCCTGCCTCCCCTCTTCAAGCTTTGTTGCACACCTACCTTTTTCTGCTCTACTGCCTAGTCTGCACCTTTTTCTCAGCCCTCTTGCTTCTGGCCTCCCTGTAGTCCCTTATGCTTCAAGGCACCATAGACATATAACGGTTGACAGGATCTCAAAGGCCATCCAACCCAAACTCCCTCCAATTCAGCATCACAATCAGTGTTCAAAATTAGCCAGGCGCATTTTGCACTTGGCTGCTGGCCACTTGAGACCAAGTGAAGATGCCTGGGTGCCAGGATGGCACTTGACATCCCCACCATCTGGAGGTGCATGCCTGGGGATCCTTGGATCTTGACCCACACTAATACCTCACACACTAATACTTCATTCTGTAGAATTCTATCCATTATACTTTATCTGCACAGTGAGAATGTTTCTGTGCAGCCTGAGCAGGAGTAGTGAACAATGTTATAGCTAATTATTTTAGTTTGTCTTCACTTATCCCACCCCACTGCCTTGCTCACAGCTGTGAAAAATATTCTTACGCTATGAATAGCCTGTGTTGCCATCAAGAAAAAGAGGTAGGAATAGGCCAATATATATGAGGACTGTTCCTGGATCAACTCAATTTTCTTCTTTAAGTTCTCAGTTGCTAACCTAGCTCATGGTTGTCATCTGAACTAGCCATGTGTTTAGCTGGCAATCAATCACAGTCAGTCCAAGAAAAAGAAGACTTTAGAGCCATCTTACCCAAAAATGGCAACGAGACATTCTGTTTTGGCAACTGCAACCTCCGTTTAAGAGTCTATCTCAACAGTGCACATCCACTCAAGACTGCAGCCATCCAGGGCTGCTTTTCAGTGAAAAGAAGAGCCCCAGGGCTCCATTTCGTCCATTTGCATGCAAGGTACCCTTTGTCCCCGGATGCAGTGCCTTTCCCCAAAGGCAGCAGAAGCTAGCCAGGCAGGCAGGCAGGCACAGTGCTGTCCCTCAGCAACTGGTGCTGATTCACCCAGGTAAAGAACCCAGGAATTCAGCCCGGGCTCAATGCTGTACTATGCTGGGCTTCAACGGGGCCTTGAACTCTGCAGCCCAGCCTGGAGTGCCTGCCAGGAGAAACCCTCAAAACCAGGCAAAGCTGCTGCTATGTTACAGGGAGGACAACCATCTGCAGGAGGCAAGCTCCTCCATGGCTTGGAGACCTTGCTTGCCCACAGGGCATTCCTGGCACTCATGTGGAGTCACAGATAACACCCGATCTTCTTCCATTTCCTAGCCACCTGCACCCCCCCCCCCACTTTTGCCAGAAAGCCACTTAGAAGAAAGATGCAATTATTGGGGGCGGGGATCTGGGTACCATAGGAAGGACCAGCGACAACAACCCGAGAGCCTCGTGGCCCCTTAAAGCAGGCATAGGCAAACTCGGCCCTCCAGGTGTTTTGGCACTACAACTCCCATCATCCCTGACCACTGGTCCTGTTAGCTAGGGATGATGGGAGTTGTAGTCCCAAAACACCTGGAGGGCCGAGTTTGCCCATGGCTGCCTTGAAGACTAAGAAACGTATCGTGGCGCCCAGAAGACCCGCTCAGCGCCCACCGGCTGCTGGCCCACCTCCCTCTCCTCGAGCCCGCCGCTCCCGGCCCTCGCAGGGAAGACCTGCGATCCGCAGCGGAGGCCGACGGAAGGGGGGGGGGGCGAAGCCACGCGCACCCTTGGGCCCACCCCCGACAGAAGGCGGCGCCCTACCTCGAGGGGCTGTTGTCGGTGAGAAGCGCTGGCTATGAGCAGAGGAAAGTCGTCCCAGGCCAGTTCCCGCCACAGTTCCTGTCACGGCGCAGCGTGACCACGGAGGGCGCCGGGGGGGGGGGCTCTCTCCCTCCGCCCATCCCCCCCCTGCGCCGCCCGCCCGTTTCCTGAGGGGGCGAAGGGGCCCCGCGACCACTTACTTCTCCTCCTCCGGCCCCGGCCGCGCTCGTCTCCCCGCGGTGGCGGCTCCTCCTCCTCCTCCTCCGCCCGCCGGGCTCCTCGCTCGGCTTCCCCTCAGGCAGCGGCTCCGAGAGGCTCGCGCCCGAGGCACGACGCGGCGGCCCACCAACCCGCGCTCGGCGCCCGGGGCCCGCCTCCTGGCAGCGGGCCGACCAATCCGGGCGGCGGCCACGGAGAGGGCGGGGAGAGCCGTCTCCGCCGACCAACCTGCGAGGCGTCCTTGGCCGCCCGCCGCCGAGGGCGTCACCAATGGGGAGGCGAGGACCCGGGCGGGGAGCCACGCCCTCCCCCGGCGCCGGCCACGGCAGGCGGGAGCCAATCCGAGGGCGCGAGGGGCGGGTCGAAGGGCTGCGCTCCATCCTCCTCCTCCCCACCTCACAGCCGCACAACCTCCCAAGGGCGAGCGGGGGCGCATGCGCGCGCAGCTGCCTAGCCAACCGCCTCACGCGCGCTTCGCTACGCGCTCCCTTTCTCCGTCTCCCCTTCCTGCGCAGGCGCAGCTGTCGCCAGGACCCCGTTGCTGTGGTGACGAGAAGCGACCCTCCCCGTCCCAGTCCGCCCTGGGCTCACTCTCCGCTGCTGCAGAGCGCATGCGCAAAGGTCTGTGCCGCAGGACCGAAGACCCCTCCCCACAACACGTGACGAGCTCCCTGCATGCAGAAAGCTAGCACGTCAGGGAAAAGGAGCCCATCCAAGAATTCTGGGAAGTGTAGTTCACCACTCAAGCAGGGCTTCCATGCCCAGCATTCTTAATAAAACTACTGCCACAGCTGGATGGAGCACCACCGGAGCTGCCCATTCCGAGGCAACAGAGCATCTCCTTTAATTTCCAGCTCGCAGACCTCCCCGAGGTGTATGGGGCGTTAGCGGTGTAGCAGTATCAACTCTGCCATGTGGGAATCCCTGGCACATGACTGCAGTGCCTGGAGCAAGCAACTGGACTCACAGCATTCCCATTATACTTGCCGTTGAAACAATCGTAATTTAATTAATTTAATTTCTACCTCCCCTTTTCTCCAGGGAGCTGAGGTTCTTGGGTGGCCAAGTGGAGACCTGAACCCTGATGCTGGTCTGAGGCTCTAACCACTGGCAAGCGCTTCTGATTACATTAAGCATCAGCTTTTTGTTCTTTAAAGTACTGCGGGGCTCAATGAACCATTTCCTGAAGGACACTCCAGAGTATAGACTCCCAGCAACGGGGGGGGGGGGGGATGCTCTGCTTTAACTTGCCTGGAATTTCCCCCTGGGGTGGGGGGCAGCCTAATAAACTGATTCTATTGCCTACCTGAGGAGCTGGAGGAGCCCAGGGGTGTTCTGCTGATACAGATTCTTCCAGGAATGCAGCAATGCCTTGGACTCTCTCAGCTTTCTAGGTCATGCAGAAGTACGCTGAACAATGCTGATGTTGCCCCTGGGAAGACTCCCGGGTCTTGCATGAAAAAATAATGATCTGGGCGTAGGGAGATCAACCCAAGATGGGAGAGAGGCTGTAAGGGGCAGTGGAGCTGAAAGTAACACAGCAAGAAACACTACTGTAAAGTTTCGTTGCAGTAGTTCAACATCACCTTCTGACGACACGTTGGACTCCGGTTACTCTCGTCCTGTATAAATTTTGCCATTTCGTTTTTGCAACTTTATGAAGTGGAGACAATACATTTTGTATCTTGAAGGCATGCATTCTTCTTGGGAAGTTTAATGAAATATTTAAGCGAAGTGCTGGTTGGGAGTCCTTGTCTTGGTGAATAATGGTGGGGTGGGCAGAGATCAGAAAGGAGGATGCATTTCTGAAAGTGATAGCTGAAGAAGAAGACAGGCAACCTTCTGGCTTGAGGCCCACTTGCTGTGGCCACATTTAATGCCTTCACAAATGACAACTTGGAGAAGGGAGGGGTGTGCCGACAAACCAAGCAGGAGGAAGGAAAAGAGACAGGTGAAGACCAACTTTCAAAGCATGCGAGGAAGTGCCATTAAGGAGGACGGAAGGAGGCTGGGGTGCTGATCCATTGCCAGAGCTTAATGAGTGGGCGAAAGAGAATCTGCATGGGAGCTCCAGCCAGGGTCAACAGGGTGAGAAGGCAGCAGCCGCCGCCTGCAGGAATCCCTTGGGGCAATTTGGCCCATCAGAACTGGGCAAGGATCAGCAGCGTGCAGGAAGATACTCTCAGGGGCACAGCTGGCCCTTGCCTCCCCCCCCCCTTTCTGGCTGCACTTGGCTTAATGGGGCAGGTGGGTGTCACCAAGGTCAACAGGCCCAGCATGGTGGCCCCGGACAGACGTTTGAGAGCACGGCTGGCATTCCTGACATTTGCTTTATTCATTCATTAGGAGATATATCTATACCTGCTTATATCTTGTTCCTTCCAAGAATTATCAATCAGATTATTCTCCCTGCACCCCTTCCTTTCCCTTTCCTGCTCCTGCCTTGAGCCCCAATAATTAGTAACATGCTTTTTCAAAACGCTTATCATACAGGCAAAAAGATTTATATAGCTTTTTCCAAAATGGATTTTAAAAATATTTACGGTATATACTGCTTTTCATTTTTAAAAAATTGGAGCGGTTACAAGCTCTCTGCAGACTGCAAGCTCACAATGAGGGAGGTCGAGATCAGGAGGATCTGCCGCAACGTGGCAAAAGGGGAAAGAGGTTATGTCCTTTGTAGGCTGGGGGGTGAGGAGGGCTGGGAACTGCAGGGGCAGAAGAGGGTCAAAGGATGTGGAACAGAGAGAAGACTACAGCGTAGAGAAGGAGAGGCGGCGGCCAAGGAAATCAAGTCCAAAAGGGTTGAAATGTGAGAAATATCAAACTGGGAAGCAGGAAACAGCAAGACCAGCAGCTGGTCTGCAAATGGACAAAAGAAATGAAGATGAGAATTTAGCAAAAAAAGAGATGTGCATGGCAGGACCAAATAAGGCCAGCGTGTCTGCTTGTGGAATTATTAGGTTGCAGCAGGAGAAAGAGCTGAAAGAAGTTTCAAAATAATAATGGCAGAATTCCACTGTGTTGTGAACAAAAGGGAGATGAGACAAAGTGGAATCAAAAATAACCACGAGAGACAATGACAGCCAAACCTAAATTTGAAGGGAAAGAAGGAAACAACGGATAATGAGGCCAGACCACAAGTTCTGCGTTCGAGAGGTTTTGTCCAAAGATGAAACGGTAATTTATTAATAGCTGAAGAAGGGTACAGAGAGGAAACGTGAAGCTGAATGTCAGCAGCATGATCAGGAAGGAGGGAACTACTGAAGTTAAAAGAGGGGAGGATAATGGTGACCGGAGGAAAGAAACAAGGCTAAGCCCTCGAACCCAGCTCTTTTACTAATTTTTCTTAATTTCACGGTTACTTTTAACTGATTTTATGTCCTGCAACCTCACTATACACCACTCAGGAAAGTGTTAAGTGGCACATAAATGGTTGAAATAAATAATTTGCAGGTGGCCTTTTCTTTTTTGGGGGGGGGCAAAGTAGAAATCCAGAGGGTGCATCTTCATGTGTGACCCACTGATTTTACTAGGGTTGCCGTACCTTGAAGGGCAAATAAGAGGGCATCTCGAGCTGGGGAAAGAGGCACACAGGGCCACCGCACCCACACTCAGGCTGGCAGCAGCCATGGCATGCAGAGCTGCTCCCAAGCCAAAAACCCAGATATTTCCTTTAAAATGTAAAAATCCGCCCAGACGGGCATGTTGTCCCTCCAAAAGAGGACATGTCCGGGTTTTACACTTTTAATACTGGAGCTTTTACACTTTGCTGCCACGTAATTGCATTGTAATGATTAAGTTTTCAGCCTTTTTAATTTGTCGTTTGGCCGATAGTATTGAGGTTCAGAACGTGGTCCTCACCAGATCCCTGCCCTGCTCTTTATTACTCCAGAGCTGCTCCTGGGATTTCCTTTCCAGCAAGGCACCTTCAACACAGAAGCCCATAAATATCTCGGCAAAGGGCTCCTGCAGGAATTCCAGCCAAGCCTCCGCCCCAACAATGCAATTTCAAAATGCAACAAAGGGGAACATTCAGCCCAGGGGTTGTTCAAAAAGGCCACCCACCCCACAACACACAATGTGTGCATTTTAATACTCCTGCTCTGTGCAATTCTAAATTTTACTGCGGCAACGCCATGTAAAACGTGGCTCCATCTAAGTGGGGTGGAGAAACACAGTGTTGAGTGGCTCCTTCCCCATACAAATTAAAAGGAACAGGGAGTTTGGAAAGAAACAGAGCCCCACCAAGGCCTTTGCGCAGCTCCCCCCCCCCCCCCCCCGGTTCATTGGGATTTGCACAAGGGGAATCCTTGGTGGATTGTAACCCAGATCAGTTTGCCTCGCTGAACATGATCCGGCCCTCACTAAGTTTCCATGTGAACATACACACAATTTGCACTTCGGAGGTAGGTGGATGGCCTACTCATGGCCATTTGGGACACAAGGCAGCCGTTGAATTTGAAGCTGCCCTAAATTGCTTGTGTGGTGAAGAGGTTTTTCGGAGCACTGCCAGGCCTGGGAAGAAATGGTTGTTTCAGGACATCTTCCGGGCCATGGCATTGATGAGACTGCGCTCTCAGAACGTATCAAAATGTATTCCAAGACCACCTTCACAACAAGAACTTTGATTTGGGTCACAGGAAAGATCAAGGTGGGTGGGTGTCCATGTCCCAAGCATGTTCTTGCAACCCCCCCGAGAGTCACGGCCTCTGGGCGATGCCAGCAGAGGGCAGGCAAAACTGTTCTCCCACCTGGGAGCCTTCCTTGACTGCGAGGGCTGGAGAGAGAGCAAAGACCCCAGGGACACTGGAGACAGTCCCTGTGCAGGCAGACCAAGGCCTTGGAATTGGGAGAACTGGGTGGAGCTTTAAGGTGATTGGGAAACCACTGTATTTTAGCTCAGGAAAGCTGGCTGACGCACCTCCCAAACCACTCTCCATCACCGCTCTCAAGTTAAATCTCCAAATTGGCTCCATCACGCTCCACTTCAGGCTTCTAGTCGTTATGACACCCCCCCCCCCCGCAACATGTTCTCTACTTCTTTTGCTCTAGAGCAGGCATCCCCAAACTGCGGCCCTCCAGATGTTTTGGCCTACAACTTCCCATGATCCCTAGCTAACAGGACCAGTGGTCAGGGATGATGGGAATTGTAGTCCAAAACACCTGGAGGGCCTAAGGTTGGGGTGCCTGCTCTAGAGCAGTGCTTCCCAAACTTGGGTCTCCAGCTGTTGTTGGACTACAACACCCATCATCCCTAGCTAGCAGGACCAGCGGGTCACGGATGATGGGAGTTGTAGTCCAACCACGGCTGGAGACCAGAGTTTGGGAAACCCGGCTCTCGAGCCTTTGCCTTGTTGTGGCCGGCTGCCCCCTCTGCTTATGCCAGCAAACCTGTCTGCTTTTTCAAAACCTGCTGTCCCTTTCAAACCTCTCTCCAATGCCTTACAGAGAACTAGATCACTAGATTCTGCCACGCTGTTCACCACCAGTCCCTCCCTCACCCCTCCATGTAGAGCGAGTCTAGAAACACGCTCTGTGTGGTGCAAACTGCTGCTGCGGAGATGCTGGAATTCCCAACTCTGGTGGGCCTTTGGGGACGCCACTCTGCCTCCAATTATCCTCCCCCACAGGGTCCTTGTGAACTTCAAGGATGCTCTAAACACCCACCACCGACCATCCCGGGAATGAAAGGGGAAATGGGGAAAGAGGACACTAAGCAAAGCAGGGGGGGGCGGCTCCCCACTTCTTCCTCTTCAGGGTTCACCCTTCGCTTTCCAGAAGTCGGAGGCAACCATCAAACCAGTTCCAAGATTTTAATATCCATTTGTTTACAATAAAATGTAAAATAAAAGAATATATGAAGTACATACAGCATATTTACATACCTATATTTATTTCAAATACTTAAAACTCTTAAGTAAAATATTCTTTTCTTTCTATATTATTTGTGAAAAAATATGACTTTTTAAATGGTGTCAACCTGACGTCTCTATACATATTCTCAGTTCCAATTTGAGTCTCTTTTTAAAAGGCAACAGCAGATGGAAGTTTTGCACTCCCTCAGGCATCTCCACATGCCTCTTGGCCTACGGGAAGTGAAAGGCCTTCCGATGAGCCACGTTGCGTTTCTCTCTGACCCCCATCTTTATTGCAACCAACACAGGCGCTTTTGGTTCCTCTGCGGGAGGAGCGGGGGGGAGAGACATGTTCCAAACCGTGCGCACACCCACCCAAATACCTTGTGTATCTGCTTCAAAAGTCCTTTGCCGTTCTCTTTTCATAATACGGAGGTACTAAAATATATATTACTTAAAATATATTAATTATAATCTCTTAATTCGATTTTCGGTCATAGCAAATATATTGCATCGGGGCAGAAAACGAAAAGAAAGGCGAAGAGGGGGCGCTCCCTGCCGTGGCCCCAGTGGCCCTGTGAGCTTGCAAGCCCTGCAGGAGGAAGAGGAGGAGGAGGAGGAGGAAGCCCAGGCTGGGCTCTGCTCCCCAGCCCTCCTGGGAGGGTGCCATGATGCCCCTGGGACAGGGCAGAGAGCAGACAGGACACCTGCAGCTTCCCAGGTGGTCTCCAAGAGCAATTCTGAGGAAAGGCGGAGGTGGGGCCAGGCTGCCCGGACTCCTGCAACCCACCTCTGCTGCCAGCTGGAGCCCCCGCTAGCCCCACAACTCAGATCTGCGCTCCACTTCCGTGCGAAACCCCTGAAACCAGGACGTGGCAACTGACTGGGCCCCGAGTGGGAACGCTGCCGAGGCAGAATATGACGGGGAAACACGTGGGCTTGATTCAGCTCAAGCCAGTCTCCTATGCTAACACAAGTATTCTTGCCTTTGAGAAAAGAGAGAGGAAGATTTCCTTCCGAAGGACCCTGAACTCTGCTTCAAATACAAAACTCCGCATGTGAGGGGCCCATGGGGGGGGGGGTGAGGTGAGGAGACAATGCATGGCAGGCAGCTTCCCATCTCATGGGCTTCTGGTTGGGGACTGTGAGGAGGGAGCGCTGAGCCCCCAAGGGGACTTGAGTCCTCTTTCCACAATATCGCATCCAGAGCTACCAAACCCTGCAGAGAAGCCGGGCGCCCCCCTGCCTGCTGGTGCACAAGACCCACTCCTGCTGGGTTCATTAGGGCACTGTGCATGAGTGCGCACACAGCGCCATAAGGAAAGAGGGCAGCCAGCCAGAACTGGGTGCCAACCTCTACCACCAAGGAGAAGAATGGCATGCCAGGGGGCTAGCTGGCTGGCTGCCACACTGGAAAGCCCAGTTCAGCCATGGGAGGGGCCTGGCCAGAGCCACGTTTTGCTGGCGGGGGGCAAGACGCTCAAGGAACACGGGAGTTCAAAGCAATTTGAAACCTTTCTTTTTTAAGACAAAAAGAAAAAAGAAAACCACACAACGCAACGTATTTACATGATTCCTGAAGTGCAAACACTTGTCCCAAGAGCTTCTGCCGTCCGTCCGTCTGTCTGTCCAAGGTGCTTCCAACGCTCTGGAGAAAACAGAGCTGATGGCTGGAGGGGTGGGGGTGCAGGGGAAAGGGCTCCCGGTTCAGCAGGGCGCCCCTCCTGCTCCCCAAACGGGACGCCACCCCCCAGCAGCCCGGCTGGAGCTGCTACCGCACCACCAGGCAGGAGACGCAGAGTTTGGAGGGGCCGATGCAGTCGTCGTGGCAGAATGCCCCGCACCCCTTGCACACGATCATGGCTTTCAAGCGGCAGTAGCACTTGGAGGGCAGGTCCAAGCCGCCGTCCTCCGAGAAGGCCTGGCCCGGGAGAGGGTGCCCTCGGCCCGCGGCCCCCTGCTGCCCGGCGGGGATGGTCGTCACCGTCACCGAGAAGGAGACCACGTCCCCCATGCGCCCGGGGTCCGACAGCCCCGTCAAGAGGGCCTCCTGGCGCAGGTCAGGAGACGCAGAGACATTGATGGTGCCGCTGTAGCCCGAGCCGAGAAGCTGCGCCCCGACAGGACCCCCAAAGAGGCGAGAGGGGGGCTGCGAGGGGGAGAGCAGCAGCGGGGGCCGGGGCTCCACCTGAGCGACCGAGGGAGGCGGCTCCAGGCTGCAGGGCTTCCTCTCCCCTCTCACCGCCTGAGCCACTTGCTCCTGGGCTGCCCGCAGGAAATCCCTCGCCAGGGCACTCCTGGAAAAATCTTGGCCTGCAGAGAGCGGGCGGGTGGTTGCCTCTGCCGGGCTGCCTTCTGCCAGCTCCCCCTTCTTGGTGCTCCTCCTGGGGGTGCTCGCCGGCTCTCCCCCTCCTGCTGCCCCCTTGGGAGGCAGGGGCTCCTCCTTCATTGCAACAAACGCCTCTTCGTCCTCCGTGTCGTCCGTCTCTCGCCCGTCTTCCCCGCCGCTGCTGCCCCCGCCACTTACGGCAGCCGCCTCTCGTTCCTCGAACTCCATTTTGGGCCCCTCGGGGCACAGGTGGCTCTCCGGGGGCACGGCCAAGCTCCTCCGGAGGTTCTCGGGGCAGCGCCCATAGGTGGAAATGTTCAGGAGGTAATGTCCAGACATGGCCGGCTTGGACGTCCTCCTTCCGGCGAATCCCAGGACAAAGCTCTGGCTGGGGGAGCCACTGCTCTCCCCAGGGAAGTCTGCGGGGAAGGGAGGGAGCTGAGGAGGGGGCGAGGCAGGGGCGGGGGCAGAGGTGGAAAGGTGGCCCTGCCTGGAGGCTGCCTGCATCAGGGCCTGGAGGAGGTGCTGCTCCTGGGCTTCCTGGCTGGAGAAGGGGGCGGCACTGACGCCCCACAAGTCCCGTCCTGGGAAGGAGGAGCAGGGGGCAGGGCCGTGGGGGGGCGGCAGCAGCAGCTGCCTGCCCTGGCTGGAGTCTGGCTTCCCACTCAGCTGCGGCTGCCTCTCGTCGGCTTCCCTCTGCAGAGGAGCTGCTGGCTCTTTGCCTTCCTTTGCGGGGAGAGGGAGGGTCTTCATCTCCGCGGCCCGGGTCAGGGGCTTGGGCAGGATCTGCTCCATGGGCACCGATTTCCCTTGCAGCAGCTGGGTCACCAGGGGGTTGTTGGCTGGGATGCTGGAGCTGGCCTTGAGGAGGGGGGTGGCAACGGCGCTTCCGCTCGAGGTGCCAGGAGGGGCTTTAAGGCTGTAGGCAATGGCAGGGGAAGCGCTGCAGGAGGGAGCGGGTGTCACAGCCGGCGGGGGCAGTGGGCCGGCCTGAGAGGCGGGGGAAGGGGGCACCCGGAAGAGCCCAGGGGATGCCTGAGCTGAAGGGAGGGATTTCCCCCCTGGAGCTGGGGCACCAGCAGCCGGAGCCGCTTCAGCCCCACTTTTACTGGCTGGTCTGGGGCCTTCGGGGCCACAGGCTGCCCGGGAAATCAGGACGATTGTGGGAGCGGCTTTCCCAGGCCCATCCATCCCTGCAGGTGGCCTGGCGCTTGAGCCCGAGGAGGTGGCCAGGTGTGAGTGGGTGGCGCTGCCTATCTCTGCCTGGGTGGCTGGCGGGGTCTCCGCGCCGGGGCCCGCTCCTGGGGGCTGCCCTGGGGGAGCCGGCTGTAGCTGTGCTCTTGCAGCACCGCCAGAGGGCGCTGGCTGGGGCGCCGCGGGGGGTGCCGCTGGGGGGGAGGCGGAGGCGGCTCCCGGACCAGGGGCCCTTCGTGGACCTCCCCCGCCTCCAGGGCCTGCCAGGTCCAGTGCAGCTCCATGAGGCCTCCCTGGGGCGCCGCTGCTGCGCTCCTCTGCTCTCCCCCCACCGGGGCCGGGGCCCGGGATGGCTCCCACAAAGGACGCAGGAGGAGCAGCGCCGGAGGCGGCAGCGGCCGCGGCGGCTGCTGCCCGCTGGGCCCTGGCCATCCTGGCGCGGGCTTTGATATCCGCCAGAGTCCTGGCCCCTGTCCTTCTGGGACTGGTGATGGCGAGTGGAAAGCCGGGCCTGGGAGAGACCTGGCTGGCAGGAAATGGCGAGGGAGAGCCCTGGATCCTGGAGACGGGGATCTGGAAGAGAGAAGAAAAGCAGGTGAGCTGGCGGGAGGAGAGGCAAGGGGAGGGGGGGTCCCTGCCAAAGTGGCACCTCTGAGCTGGCCAGTCCCCATGCCAAGAAAGGATTTGTTTCCCGAGAAGCGAGGGCATTGCTGTCAACAAGGTCCATCTGGCAAGAGACTTAAACCTCCAGCTCATGGGCCAATCTTGGCCTGCTCACCTTCCGCATTTGGCCACTTTTTTGGCAACTCACGCCCCCCCCCACCTGATGTCCACAGGAAAGGGCAGGGCTTGGTCACAGCAACCAACAACCAGCTGATACGGGAGGGCAGCCCTGCTTGTTCTGGGTGCGCAAGAGATGGCCCTGAAGGAAGCTCTCGCATACCCAAACCTGCTCAGCTTGGCTGCGTTTTCAATGCATGCAGCAGACAGACAGACAGGCGCTACTCAAAGGGGGTCTGCAGCAAAGCAGCTGCTGAAAGAAGGAGGGAAATGCTTGTTCATAGCAGCAGCTCGCTATCTAGGATTAGATGATCCTCAGGGTTCCTTCCAATTCTATGGCTCCTATGTGCTTTGAAGTCCCAACTTTGGGACGTCAAAGGACAAAAAAACCCTGCCATCATTTATGATGTCAGGTGAATGACAGGTGGATGCCCCACTCACCTGCCCACTTGGGGCCATGAGGCAGATCCTTATAAGGACCTGGCCCTAAAGCCAAAAAGGTTTCCCTACCACTGGGTTACACTTTATGGTGCCTCTCATGAGGGGTCGCAGGTCCCTCCCCCTCTGGGGTGTCTGCCGGCCCCCTGAAGCCAGTGCTGGCAACCAGGCTGGTTCCAAACTCTCCGTGGCCTCAGGAGAGTCTTTCTTCAATGGATTTGCCAAGGTTAAGCTTGGGGAGACCCTGCAGCCTGCCAGCCACCTTCCCAAGAGCTGAGACGTGCCCAGCCTGCGCCCGCCCCTCACGGTGCCTCCCCCCCCTGTTGTGAGGGATGTTTGTTGGCTTCCTGCATTTGCACCCCACCTTTTCCTCCCGGGAGCTCAAGATGGCATGCAGTTCTCTCTCGCTGTGAAGGAGGAGAGCAGCCCAGCCCCCCCTCCACAGCCCCTTGCCCCCAGCCATAGCCAACATGAGGCAGAGAGCTCTCTTACCCGGAGTGGGGGGACCTTTGGCACAGGAGCGATGGGAAAGGGCTGCGGCGGGCTCTGAAAGGGCGGCCTGGGGGGGCACGTCTCCTCCAAGTGGGCCCTCTTCTCTGGTGTGGACAAGGCCTCCTCCTCCGGGGGCCCAGGCTTCCTCTTGAGAGCCTGCGCTCCCGTGTCCATCTGTTCCGCGCTGGCAGGAAGGGCATCCTTGGCAGGCGTCGCCCGAGACTCTCCTTCCAGGCTGGCGCTGGTGGCGGCCGAAGCGGCAGCAGTGGCGGTGCTGGTTGGGATCTTTGGTTTGCTTGCGCTTTCCTTCCCCGGAAGGGACTCCGGGCTGGGCGGGTGGGGCCTCTTGGCTTCTCCCGCCTCCTCTTCTTGCCCAGCCAGAGCCTCTTCCTCCGCCCCCCTGGAAGGCCTGCGGGGAGCCTGGCTGATGGGCTTGGAGGGGGGGCTGCCGGAGGACGATGAGGACTTCACAAGCTCCTCCAGTGGCATGGAAGCCTGTGGCTGCTTCTCCTCCTCCTCCGTCGCCTCTTTGCTGGCTGCTACTGGCAGCGGTGGCACCGCCGGGGCATCCTGCGCCTTGGGAGTTGCCACAGGAGCAGCCTCTTCTTTGCAAGGCGTGGCTACGGAGACCGGCATGAATTTTGGCAGCTGCGGGGCAGGGATCTCGGCCTGCGGCTGATCCTGAGCAGCAGATGGGGCAATGGAGGTCAGCTGCGCCGACTCTTCGAGACTCAGCCCAGAGCTGGAAGAAGAAGAAGAGGAGTTTGGATTTGATATCCCGCTTTATCACTACCCGAAGTAGTCTCAAAGCAGCTCACATTCTCCTTTCCCTTCCTCCCCCACAACAAACACTCTGTGAGGTGAGTGGGGCTGAGAGACTTCAGAGAAGTGTGACT
This sequence comes from Darevskia mixta, assembly GCA_034641385.1. Lineage (NCBI taxonomy): Eukaryota > Metazoa > Chordata > Lepidosauria > Squamata > Lacertidae > Darevskia > Darevskia mixta. Next base: position 1,455,410 of record JAWWNH010000142.1, on the reverse strand, counting down.
AGCCCAAGGTCACCCAGCAGCTGCATGTGGAGGAGCGGAGACGCGAACCCGGTTCACCAGATTACAAGTCCACTCTTAACCACTACACCACCCTGGCTCTGGAAGGAGAGGCAGGGAGAGAAAGGAGACACCAGTGAGACGCCCTGGGGGGGCTCCCTCCCCACAACACCATGGGGCAGAGGTCAGCTCCCCCAGGGTACTCAAAACCACACAGCCCCAGAGGGGCCCAGTTTTGGGAGGCAAACATAAGATGGCTAGCTGGGGGGGGGGAGGGAACAACCTGAATCCCAGTTACTCTGACAGGGCGATTGGAGTGTAGAATCTCACACCACTGGCATTTGGAGGACCTCACGATTAAGATTGCCCAAGCCTGGTAGCCAGCCAGCTGCCCATGACAAGAGATGCCTGGCCTGCCCCACATTTGACCAGAAACATCAAAGGAGAAACTCCTTGCTTCTAGGCTGAGAAAGATGATGGACTATGCTGAACTGCCGAAAATGACCGGGAAAATCAGAGACCAAGAGGACAATAACTTTAATAAAGAATATGGAACTTTTTTAAGTTACTTGAAAGAACACTGTAAACAATTGAAAACATTTACAGGATTTTAAAAACACTTGCACTGAACCGAGAACTATGATAAAAATTGAGATTTAAGAAAATATGGAGAATATGATACGATGCAGTTTGAAAAGAATATCTGGGGAAACCATGGGGGGGTGTGGAGGGAAGTTTGAGGATTCTGAGAATCCTATTTGTAAAATTATTATGATCTATGTTAAATGTTAAAAGTGAAAATGAATCATGAAAAAAACAATTAATTAATTAATTAATTAATTAATTAAAAGGGCAGCGTTTTCAGAAGGAAAAAAAGAGAGAAGCTCCTTGCTTCTCTCACTCATCTCATTCTCTTTCTGCTGCCCTTTCAGACATTGGGATGGAGGGAGAGGAAGATGCTTTGCTTCTGAGCGCTGGGCACAGCATGCCGTCTCTCTGTCATTATATGTCAGGGATGTGTATACCTGTGAAGAGATCCATGATTTAAAACTTCAAAGCCAAATTGAGAGTATCTGGGTCAAAATTAAGGGAGAGAAAAATAACAGTGATCTCATTGTGGGAGTTTACTATAGATCCCCGAGCCAAACTGAGGACATAGATGATGCCTTCCTGGAACAGATGACCAAGCATTCAAAAGGAAATGAGATAGTAGTAATGGGGGATTTCAACTATCCTGATATTTGTTGGATGTCAAACTCAGCCAAGAGCATAAGGTCGAACAGATTCCTCGCTGGCCTTGCAGACAATTTCATTGTCCAGAAAGTGGGAGAAGCAACAAGAGGATCAACCATTTTAGATCTGGTCCTAACCAACAGTGATGACCTGGTTAGTGGGGTAGAAGTGGCAGGATCATTAGGTGGGAGTGATCATGCTCTTCTGGAGTTTATTATACATCAGAAAGGAGCAACCAAGCATACTAAGACTCAAATTCTAGACTTTAAGAAAGCCGACTTCAGAAAACTTAGGGAAATGCTGGGTGTGATCCCATGGTCAGTAATACTAAAAGGGAAGGGAGTTCATGATGGATGGGAGTTTGTTAAAAGGGAGATATTAAAAGCACAACTTCAAGCAGTACCAAGGAGACGAAAACATGGAAGGTGCCTAAAGAAGCCAGGGTGGCTATCTAAAGAACTTTTAACTGAGTTAAGATTTAAAAGGGATATGTACAAGAAATGGAAAAAGGGGGAGACCACCAGAGAGGAATTCAAACAAATAGCCAGCACATGTAGAGACAAAGTCAGAAAAGCTAAAGCACAGAATGAACTCAGGCTTGCTAGAGAGGTTAAAAGCAATAAAAAGAGTTTTTATGGGTATGTCCGTAGCAAAAGGAAGAACAAGGAAACAGTGGGGTCACTTAGAGGAGAAGATGGTGAAATGCGAACAGGGGACGCAGAAAGGGCAGAACTCCTCAATACCTTCTTTGCCTCAGTCTTCTCCAAAAAAGAAAACAATGCCCGACCTGAAGAATATGGAGCAGATGATTCAGCAGGGGAAACACAGCCCAGAATAAGTAAGGAGGTAGTACAAGAACACTTGGCTAGTTTAGATGTATTCAAGTCTCCAGGGCCAGATGAACTACATCCCAGAGTATTAAAAGAACTGGCAGAGGTGATTTCAGAACCACTGGCAGTAATCTTTGAGAATTCCTGGAAAACAGGTGAAGTCCCAGCAGACTGGAGGAGGGCAAATGTTGTCCCTATTTTCAAAAAGGGGAAAAGAGAGGACCCAAACAATTACCGCCCGGTCAGCCTGACATCAATACCAGGAAAGATTCTAGAGCAGATCATTAAGCAAACGGTCTGTGAGCACCTAGAAAGGAACGCTGTGATCACTAAAAGTCAGCATGGGTTTCTGAAAAATAAGTCATGTCAGACTAATCTGATCTCATTTTTTGACAGAATTACAAGCCTGGTAGACGAAGGGAACACTGTGGATGTAGCCTATCTTGATTTCAGCAAGGCCTTTGACAAGGTGCCCCATGATATTCTTGTAAAGAAGCTGGTAAAATGCGGGCTAGACAATGCTACCATTCAGTGGATTTGTAACTGGCTGACTGACCGAACCCAAAGGGTGCTCATCAATGGCTCCTCTTCATCCTGGAGAGAAGTGACTAGTGGGGTGCCACAGGGTTCTGTCTTGGGCCCAGTCTTATTCAACATCTTTATCAATGACTTGGATGATGGGCTTGAGGGCATCCTGATCAAGTTTGCAGATGACACCAAATTGGGAGGGGTGGCTAATACCCCAGAGGACAGGATCACACTTCAAAATGACCTTAACAGATTAGAGAACTGGGCCAAGGCAAACAGGATGAATTTTAACAGGGAGAAATGTAAAGTACTACACTTGGGCAAAAAAAATGAAAGGCACAGATACAGGATGGGTGACACCTGGCTTGAGAGCAGTACAAGTGAAAAGGATCTAGGAGTCTTGGTAGACCACAAACTTGACATGAGTCAACAGTGTGATGCAGCAGCTAAAAAAGCCAATGCAATTCTGGGCTGCATCAATAGGAGTATAGCATCTAGATCAAGGGAAGGAATAGTACCACTGTATTCCGCTCTGGTCAGACCCCACCTGGAATACTGTGTCCAGTTCTGGGCACCACAGTTCAAGAAGGATATTGACAAGCTGGAACGTGTCCAGAGGAGGGCAACCAAAATGGTCAAAGGCCTGGAAACGATGCCTTATGAGGAACGGCTTAGGGAGCTGGGTATGTTTAGCCTGGAGAAGAGACGGTTAAGGGGTGATATGATAGCCATGTTCAAATATATAAAAGGATGTCATATAGAGGAGGGAGAAAGGTTGTTTTCTGCTGCTCCAGAGAAGCGGACACGGAGCAATGGATTCAAACTACAAGAAAGAAGATTCCACCTAAACATTAGGAAGAATTTCTTGACAGTAAGAGCTGTTCGACAATGGAATTTGCTGCCAAGGAGTGTGGTGGAGTCTCCTTCTTTGGAGGTCTTTAAGCAGAGGCTTGACAGCCACCTGTCAGGAATGCTTTGATGGTGTTTCCTGCTTGGCAGGGGGTTGGACTGGATGGCCCTTGTGGTCTCTTCCAACTCTATGATTCTGTGATTCTGTGATTCTGTGTCTCTCTCTCTCTCTCTCTCTCTCTGTCTCTCTCACACACAGAATCCTTTTCTGTGACGCTGCGCTTGGAAGCCCAGAACCCCTGAAGAGCTAAGCGTGAGGGAAGAGGGAGTGCAGCGCAGCGCAGGGCAATGGCCTCCTCACCTCTGGCCGTAGTAGCTCTCAAAGAAGTGCTCCTTCCACAACTCCACTTTCTTCTCTTTCTCCAGCTCCTGACGAAGCCTCAGCTGGATCTCTGGAGTGAATTCTCCTGCCACACGCGCAACGCAAGGGGAGGAAGGGTTCAGCAGGGGAGAGACAGTCCCGTCCCCCCCAGCAGAAGGAGCCCCCCTCCCCGGCTGAGCCAAGTGCAGGAGCTCAGGGGTCCGAAGCAGCTGTTGCAACTTCCCTCTCTGCCCCCCAAAATGCTTCCCCTTGGCAGGGAGGGGCTGCTGCTGCTCTGATTCGCTTGGGGCTCAGTGGCCTCACCTTCCGATAGCCGCTCCTTCCATCCTTGGGCAGCGGAGGTGAAGAACTCGTTGTTGAGGGCAGAGCTGCTCAGCTTCAGCAAGCCATCCAGTCCAACCTGAGAAAGAGAGGAGGAGGAGGAGTAATGGGGTGCCCAGGACCCGACCCCACCTCTGCCAGGTCTCCCAGCAGAGAAGGGAGGTGGGCGGAGCAGCCTCAGGATTAGAGAGCAGGGACTCTGGGTCTGGGAAGCTCTTCCCTGCCTGTCCACAAATCCCCCTGCAGCCCCCTCCCCGCTCCCACGACCACCTGCTTGGGACCTGCTCATTTAGGAAGAGACTTTAGGAACGCCACATGAATGCAGAGGTGCTTTTCCTGAAGGGAAGAAGGGAGCACTGTGTTTTTCAGGCAGAATTGGAAGGTTAGAACTAAGGAATTAAGCCCACGCCCGGCTTCTGCTGATGTTCTGAGCAAACAGAACAAGGTTCGGGACTACACGTCTGTCCAGGGTAACTCAACCACTTGAGCCACGCAGAGCATGCCCGCTGCCCCGCTGCCCAAGCTCCACAGGGATGCCATCCGTTGGGGATGCTTTAGGTGCGACTCCTGAATTGCAGGGGGCTGGACTAGAAGGCCACTGGGGGACGCTCCCAACGCTACGAGTCCACAAGGCCTACCTGCCTGTCCACCTCGGGGAGCAGCAGCAGCAGTCTCTGCTGACAGTCGGCCGGCAGCACGGAGAAGGTGTGCTTATTGATCAGTGCCCTCAGGTTGGTGTTCACCAGGATGGAGTCGGGCGTCTCCACATCGATTTCGGCACATTTCGTCCTCTTCAGCTGCCCTGGGCAAAGAGGCACAGAGGGCCCTGGTCATCTGCGAGGAGGGGAGGAGGAGCCGGCCAGAACGCAGCTCCTCAGCCCAGAAGGGGAAAGCCAGCCCCACAGCAGGACTCAACGGGGGCCAGAGCAGCAGCCCGAAGCCTGGGCTCAGAAGACGCTCAGTGTCCTCTGGCAGGATCTCTTCCACCTCCCTAAGGCAATGCCAGGCTGCCACCATCAGGAGGTAGGAGGGTTCTCTCCTCTTCCTTGCCCTCCACTCAGGAGCTAACCTGGGTCTGTTCTCCACCTTCAGTGGAGGGGACTCTGTGTTGAGATTCATTCCCCGTGTGCAGTCATGGGTTTGTTGTCTATCACATGACTGGGTGTGTGTTTTGATTCCACAGAGTGGGAAGTGACTGATGACAGGATGTTTGTCTTACTGTGTTCCCTGAAGTGGGACTGTTGCCCTTTGTTCTTACTCTTTGCTCCCTGATGCTAGAGAGAGGGAGCCATGTTTCAGAGTTCCGTGTGTATTATATGTGAATAAAGTAGATTAGCCTGAATGCTGAGTTATGTTACGCAACTGTGCAAACCTCTGCGGATCCCTAAGTGTGCCAATGTCTTCTGGCATCGGTTGCTGTGATGTTCGGGCTGAGGAATGCTTAAGAAGCTCCTGAATGATCGTCCAGGAAGGAGGAGACATGCCAGTCAGGCATGTGTCTCTGCCAAGGTCCTACTTGTGAGTAGGACGTTTCCTGACACTCTGCACCTTCAGAGCACATGAAATACCCGTAGGAGCCTGCCCAGCACAAAAATGGAATGACTGTGGTATCTGCCCCTGCCCTTCTGAGAATGTGGGGTGTGCTCCAGAGGGGGACAGGCAGAAGATATTTGGTGGGGCGACACACTGGTCAACCTGCTTCCCCCCCGACCTCCCGCTCATCAAGCCTTTGTTCTCAAAGCTGGGAGCCCCCTGACGCCCCCTCCCCACAACCTCATCACTGGCCTCTGTTGTCTTACTTGCATGAAGCCTCTCTGATCTCTGGAAGGGCTTCTTCCCCAGAACTGGCAGGGAAGGCTCTGTTTTAACGGAGGGAGACGAGCTGGACGTAGAGTTCTGGGAGCTGCTCGAGTGGCCATCAGATTGCTTTCCTTCCCAAGCTGCAGGCGGGAAGAGAAAACGCATCAGAATTAAGATCGGTTCACAGCCAGACCTTGGAGAGACCTGTCAGGAGTGAACCTAGACCACTGGGACCAAAGCGTATGGGAATCAGGCTTACTAGAAAAGTTGACCAACAGACTGAAAGTGACCCAGGGACCCAGAAGATGCCTCCAACCCGGTGTGGCTCCTCTTGATCACATACACAGCCCAACAGGAGGACAACAAGAAGCCACAGACAGCATACTTGACCCAACAATCCCCCCTCACAGATGCAGCCACTGCAGACAACCAACCATGCCCTGCCCCCCCAATCCCTCCCACTACCAAGGAAATGTAATTAGCTACATTAGTTACAAGTTACAGGGAACCAGGCAGAGGGCCTTCTCGGTGGTGGCGCCCGCCCTGTGGAACACCCTCCCATCAGATGTTAAAGGCATAAACAACTATCTGACGTTTAGAAAACATCTGAAGGCAGCCCTGTTTAGGGAAGCTTTTAATGTTTGATGAATTATTGTATTTTAATATTTTGTTGGAAGCCACCCAGAGTGGCTGGGGAAACCCAGCCAGATGGGCGGGGTATAAATAATAAATTATTATTATTATTATTATTATTATTATTATTATTATTATTATTATTATTATTAACAGAAAGAGAAGCGGCCCAGTTGACGCTGACACAAAACCCCACATGGACACTATATAAAAGAATATAAGTTCCACCACAGCACCCCTCCTCTCTTCTCCCTCAACCTTACACTGAACACAACATTAATGTCTCATATCAATTGTAACTGATCTGTAGAAAAGACTTTACAACCTAAAAAAGGACAATGCATGTACTTTTGTAAACCAATAAAATATTTGCATTTTTTTTTTAAATGAAGATCGGTATCACGTGATCTTAGTTTCAGTTTTCAAACTGTCAACCATCTCCAATCCAGGTTACGCGAACTGGTCCAAAATCAACTACAAAAAACATCACAAACTGGCCTTGACGATTAAAATACCTTAATCAGCACCACACCTTCATAATTCCTGGATGCCTCCTGTCTCTACAGGGCATCCACCTGAACTCTCCTAATGGGGGCCTAATCCTGAGTGATACAGCAAAGAAGCAGGACCAGCGGCAGATACAGCAGACTGAACGCAACCCCAGGTTGCCCACCTCGGGGAAGGTGGAGCTGGAGATCTAGCCATGGGCTACACAGCCAAACTTATTTATTTAACAAAATCTATATACTGCTTGATTGCAGTAAAACCTCTAAGCAGTCACTCACACCACCACCACCCCGCTAACAACTTCCCTGCATGGATATCCCAGTGGGAACCATCCCAAAAGGAGTTGCTCCCGGGGAGCAAGAAGATAGGAGGCAGCCCTGCAGCTGAGCCCCTTCCATCAGAGGTCAGGGAAATAAGCAGCTATCCTATTTTTAAAAGACATCTGAAGGCAGCCCTATTCAGGGAAGTTTTTAATATCTAATGCTGTATTGTTTATAACACTCAATTGGGAGCCGCCCAGAGTGGCTGGGGAAACTCAGCAAGGTGGGCGGGGTACAAACAATAAATTATTATTATTATTATTATTATTATTATTATTATTATTATTGGCAGCAGCAGGCAGGAAGTCACAGGCTCCATCCCGCTGGCATCTGCAGGAAATGACCCTTTTGTGTGTGACCAAGGCACATGTGTGCCGCCTTCAGCCCCAGAAGGGGGCGGAGCGGGCTGACCCGGAACGTAGCCCCCATGCAAACAGGGAATTGCCTGTACAGCTAAAAAAAGCATTTCAACCGGAGGGGCTTGGGATGACCTTTCTCTGCTGAGGGCCACTTCTGGTCAACAGCAAGAAACATAACCAACCAAAACCAGCTGTGCCTGTGGAATATTTCGCATGTTGTGCTAATCAGAATGCTTAACCTGAACTGATGAAGCTATATAGCGAAACCTGTGAGTAATCCGGAGGACAGGTCTTCTTCGTCCTTCGCATGTGCCACTTGTGTTGATTTCGGCTGGATGGTGATGTTGCAAGACGCATATAAATATGCTTCATCTACTATTACATCCATGAGATTTTTGCTTTGAACCGTTGAAGAATTCTACTATCTACTCACCATCAACCAATTGTGAACGTTTTGTTGGCACCAAGATTTTGTTGCTATACCCAACCTGTTGCTGAATGGTTCAGTCACGTGAACATTATACATTCTGTTATATCACGCATATATGGCTTGTTAATCATGTGGCTTTATTGAAAGACTATTAGTTTTTCAGAAGAGGATTCCAGTAAATCTTTTATTATAGTCTCAGCCATTGTGTGGTGGTTTTGGTTGTTTATGGTTCATATTATCACCACAGTGATACTTTATGCTGTTTGTGTTCAACAGCAAGAAACAACAACGGACTGCTGGCTGCTGCTTCAGGCGGCCGTTGTGCCTGCAAGGGGCAAGGGGGCAAGCGAGGCGCTGGGGTCTCATACCAGGCTTTGCAGGGACGGAGGGGCTGGCGGCCTTTGCATGTTGCTGGAGGAGGTGGTGGTTGGAGGAGACGGGCTGCACGCTGGCTCCTCGGCATTGCTGCTGCTTCCGCTGCTTCTGCTTCAGAGCCTACGAGGAGACGGAAAAGAGGAGACAGCAGGTGTCATGTATGAATGTTGGGTCCGAGGAAGATGGCAAACTCGCAAAGCAGGATATGCTGGCAGACGAAGCGAGAAACTGGTTTTATCAAGGAAAAATGTATAGCTGTGTCCAAAAGAACATGGGTTTTGCTTAGTGAAAGCAAAAAACCCGATGCAAAAATCCCCTGATAAAAACAGGACGGAACTGGCGATGAACAGTAATAAATATCTCCTGAAAAGAACAAAGACAAGGAGGAACTGGCGGGGGCCACGGACGGATGATAAAGGCCTGAAACACGCTGTATATATTTTTGAGGTACAACAGCAAAGGTGACGTGGTGGTCCAGAAGGAGAACCGGAGGAGAGGGGCGGAAACTCAGTCATTCTAAAAGCCAGCCCATAGACGTCAAGGGGGAAGAAGACTATAAAAAGGTCAGCACTCCGCTTACCCTCGGCATCGCCGGGACCAGCGCTACAACCCGACACCCACAGGTCTTGAGTGAGGCTTGATCAACCCACGTGAAGGGCCTTGTGTGAGTCTTTGTGTGAATGCGTGAGTGTTTGAACCTCTCGGTACCAATGTATTAATGTATACTTGTATGAAATAAATGTTACATGAAAGGTGTGTAAAGCCGGATCTGGTCTCCAACGTGTCTTGTTGAAAGTTCTATAGCATACGGGATATCACTTGTCTCTCTGGATTCAAAAGAACCAAGTTACCATGGTTTAGTGACACAGGGCCTTCTTAGCTGTGGCACACAGATGTGGGAACGCCCTCCCCAATGAAGCCTGACTGGCCCCATCTCTAAGTTCATTCCAGCATTGCACCCAGGCTTTCCAGGGAGGCCTCTGGGGGAGCCTGAAGAGGCTGTGGTTTTTCTGCTGTTTTGCTGGAGGGATGCCCCCCAATTCTCTAACAACTGTTTTACATTGTTCTTGAATGTAAGAATAGGCCTGCTGGATCAGGTCGTTGGCCCATCCAGCCCGCCAGCCTGATATCCAGGGGAAGCCACAGCCCCTCTGTCCTCCTGTGGTTTCCAGCGACTGGCATTCACAAGCAACAAGGCCTCCAGCCACAAAACCAGAACATAGCCATCGTGGCTGGCAGCCCTTGGTAGGCCCCTCCTTCATGAATTTGGCTAATCCACTGTCAAAATCACCCAGGCTGGTGGTCACCACTGCCTCCCGTGGGATCGAGTCCCATAGTTTACCTAGGTTTGATCTGCAGAAGTACTTCTCTGCCCTTAGTCTTCCAACCCTCAGCTTCCCTGGGTGTCCATGACTTCTAGCGTTACGAGAGACAGAGAAAAGCTGTTCTCTATCCACTCGCCCCATAGCAAAGGGCTTTGGCTCCCTGACTCAGAGCACCCACAAGGAGCCGCAGAGGGAAGGCACACCGGGCTTTTGGGCAGGTCCGTGCCCCTGAAAAGCAGAAGCAGGAGGAATATTCCAGAGACCATTTTAACCCTGCCCCTGGCTTCTCCACTCACCTGCTTGAGCGCCTTTTTGCTGAGCTTCTGAGATGATGAGATGACTTTACCTGGCGGAATGGAAGGAGATGGGCAGCCCGGCTGGGGAGAGGCCACTTGCAGGAGCCTGGCTGACGCTAGAGAAAGGAAGAGGAAAACAGTGCAGGGAAGTTAAGCTGGCAGCCCAGGTCAAGTGCAAGGCACCCAGGGTTAGAAACTGAGATAGGAAAGCTAGGAGCTAAAGGGCACCTAAAACCGAGGTTATGAGCACTGCAACCGAGTGTCTGGGCGTGCTTTTTTATAACAAGAATACAAAGCTGAAAGTGAATGAACTGCAACTAAAATCTTATGTTCATTTTCCACATGGTCTAGTCCTCATCTGAAGACTGCAAAAAACAAAGCCATACTTCCCTGCCCAGACCCCTTAATATTCTTATGAGGGTCCCTTCTCCAGTGGGGAGGCAGAAAAGGCCCTCCTTTCCTTCCAGCAGTGGCAGTTTGAATCTGAAATCTTAGGCGCAGTACTGTGCCCAGAGCTCAGAAACTGCTCACATTAATAAAATTCCCTGTTGCAAAATGCGCCTAGAACAATGGGAGTTTCGAACGCTGAAGTCACCTTCTGCAAAAGGCCCTCTGCTCCGCCCACCCCACAGGCACATGGCCAAGAATATGCCCCATCCTGCCCCAGAGAATCACAAGAATTATCCCAAAATGGATCACAGGATAGCAAGTGAACAGTAAGTGTAGCTATTCATGAAACCATCAAAATGGGTTGTATCCAGTGTAGTGCTAAGTCACTTGGCAGTCGGCTCGTTCCGCTGGGGAAATGTTCTCTGACAGCAGAACACTGCACTATGTGAGCGAACGCACAAGCAGGTTGCTAGTTCACTTTGCAGCATGACGGAATGCATGATCTGCTGCATAGCGAGTTTCTGCTAGCGCAGCCGTTGGGCTGGACTCCTCTGTTGCACAACATCGCAAATCATCTGTCCACTAGCACAGGAGCCTGATGTCAGCAAATAAATAGCATAAGAATAAGATCCACAGAACACCATTCCTTAAAAAATATAGATAAGATTTATTAGACTTGTGAGGACCATGCCTTTACACAAAAACCATCCAACATTATTAAAAGAATAACAATATAATTGTTAAACTGGGTTAAAACGCATTTCCCGCTAGCTCCGCAAAGCAAACAGAACAAAACAAGACCAAGAAAGCCAGCCCGCAGTGCAGGAAAGAAAATATATCAGCAGATTAGGAGAGCGATGAGGGGGCCTTCGCTGCATCATCTAGGAACCCCTTCCTGGTTTTCATGGCCCTTGCCACAAAAACCGCTACCGCGTGAGAGATCCGTGGGTCTGCGTCTACCAGCAGAAACTTTACTCGATCCTCCGAGTTGCCTATCGAGTTAGGTATAAATTTTTCAATCACATCTCTGAAGGCCGAGTACATGGGACAATACAACAGGTAGTGTGTGAGATCTTCTATGATCCCCATGTGACAAGGGCATACACGATGCTCTATCGGGATTTTAGCAAATCTGCCTGACAAATAGGCTGTGGGGATAGTTTGAAAACGGGCCATGGTGAAGGCTCTCCTTAGGGTAGGATCGGTGATGTTCGCCAAATAGTTGGCGCGGACTTTAACTGTTTTCAGCCGGGGAAACCAATGGGAGGACCTCGCATTTTTTATTTTTGCACCATCTAACAAGGCGTCTCTATCCAGGATCCATTTCCGAAGTTTGTCTGGGCTCCACTGTTTCAGAATATCAAATTCTGGCAGGGTGTATCTGCCCAGAATATCAGATAGGTTTTGACGCCAAGTAGTGATCTTTTGAAGTGATGCAAAGGCTTGTTTAGCCAATAAATATACAATTCCTGCAATCTAAATGGAGAATTTTCCTGTAATGTAAACAGAGCTGCACCTTAACAACACAGGCAGGTGGATATTTACTGAGAAGTTATTATTATTACTTATTGAATTTATATACCGCCCTATACCCGGAGGTCTCATGTTGTGGCCCACAGAGTTTCTCCCAGGTAATCTCATGTGCCGAAGTTCAGCATAAAGAACAGGGATGGCCAACTCCCAACTCTCACCGCCCCAGCCAGCAAGGCCAAGGGCCAAGGATGGTGGGAGACACAGTTCCACAACCCCTGGCGCAGAGCATGTCATCCATGTGCTCTGCCCCTCGAGTACCAGAGCAAAGAGCAACAGCGGTGCCCTTCTCCGAGGCAAGGCCCTTTGCCCCACAAGATCATGCCCCCGCCCGTCTGTGTGCATTCCCTGGCTGCCCCCCCAGCAGACTGAGCTGGGCTTGGACCTGGCAGGGTGGCATTCAGAGCACATTCTTGTCGCAACAGGCTCCCCTTCCGCCTCTCAGCCTTCATTCCCAGTCTGCAGTGAGACCCTTGCCCCCCCCCCTTGGCAAGGACGAGCACGGCAGAGGCGGCAGAAGACTTTCTGAATGGAGAGTGCTTCTGTTTCTCCATGTTTGCATTGGCAGTTCATACATTGTTGGAGCCCTGCTGCTGCCACAGGATAGAAGAACGCTGTCTTAAGCTGTGGCACACGTGGCAACCGCCGTGGTGATAAATTCCCCAATGAGGAACAAAGGCAGCAACAATCCTTGTGAACAATTTCTAAACCACTGTTGGGAAGCTGAGCTTTGAGCCGACCGTTTTCAGTTCTGAATTCAAGCTGCTGTGTTGTCTCCTAAGCTAAAATGCCCACCCTTTGCTCGGAAAATTCCCCAGTGGCTGAAATAAATTGACACGCCCATCGATACCTATCACTCATTCTGCTGCTTATATTTATCTGGAGCATCTGTACCCACTTTTCAAGGCCCAAAGACCCCAAAGTGGCTTACATAAAACCAGAAAAAAGAAGACAGCTTCTGCCTGCAGGCTTACCTGCCTATAACAGGTAACACAAAAGGAAGAGGAGATAAGGAAGGAAGAGGAAAAACAAGCAAACTCAGGGACTAATTCTTAAAGTTTCACAGCTTTTCTAATGACCCTTGGCATGGGATCTGCCTTTTTCACAGCCACTGCACACTGGGTGGACATCTTCATTGAGCTCCCCACGATGACCCAAAAATCTCATCCATGGTCAGTCACTGCCAGTTCAGACCCCATGAGCATATAAGTGAAATTAAGACTTTCTGCCCCAAATGTGCATCACTTTACACTTGTTTACATTGGCAAATGCAATTCATTTTATTGCCCATTCACCCAGTCTGGAGAGATCCTTTTACCCTTCCTAAACAATCTGGTATCAACAACAAACTTGGCCACCTCATTACTCACTCCTAGATCGTTTTAGTTACAGGTAGGTAGCCATGTTGGTCTGCCATAGTCGAAACAAAATAAAAAAATTCCTTCCAGTAGCACCTTAGAGACCAACTAAGTTTGTTCTTGGTATGAGCTTTCGTGTGCATGCACACTTCTTCAGTTACTTCAACAGTGGGTTTAAAAACGTACCTATGAGTCGGAAATGGTCTTTTCAGGAGTCCTGTTGTTTTAAACAAGCTTATCTGGGAAAGTCAGACTCTGAAGCCAATGGGACACCCCATGACTCAATATAATAAAAATAGACACTGCACAGTTGCATCTGGGTGACAGAAGGCCGCCCTAAGGAACTTATTCATCAAACTTATCTTCCCAAAATCTTTGCTGAGCAAGATCTGCAGATATGAACATGAACCAGAAGCATCCTGGAAGAAGAACTTGCATCCATCCACCACTGCTTTGTGAAGAGGCAGCTGGCTTCAAGGGTTGGTGCTGACATTTTCTGGGGAGGGCTGTCAACAAAGCCACGAGTGATGCCTGTCACAGTGAGTGAAAGAATTGGTCTAGCAGAGGAAAATATTATTTGAGAAGATAGATAGATAGATAATTTATTGTTACAGTTGTCCACCAGCACGGAAGATATGTGGGAAGATATCTTTGGGAAGATATGTATCTCTGACTGCTCACAGGCAGCTTTACCTGCTCCACTTGGAGTGTCCGGCAGTGAGGGTCCCAGGGGTTTGCCAGCTCCCATATCCATACAGGCTCCCACTTGTAACATGCAGCGGGAATCTAGCAGGGATGTGTTTTTGCACTGCACTCCTGGCACTACAGAACTGTGATAACAGTTTGGGATAAAACAAAATAAAATAAAAAAATTCCTTCCAGTTTTTTTTGTTTTTGTTTTTTTTAATTTTGTTTTGACTATGACAGACCAACACGGCTATCTACCTTTAGTCTGGGATAAATATAGGAAAGCGTTAAACGCAGCAATCTCTCTTCTCTGGTACTTGCACACTGCAACGAGGATTCTGTAGTGTCAAGTGGAGTACTTTTGAGTAGTTCTGCCAAACCTCATTATTAGATTCCCTAAATATATTCATTCTACCTGTCTAAGTGCAATTGCATTCAACGACATGGTTTTCAATTTTATCACAACCCTCTGGTCTTTAATATACGAGGAAAATTCAGAAAGGTGAATATATACAGTATTATGTGCTGTAATATTCTGTTAATGTATCGGCGGGATATGCTTGCCCAGGAACATGCCGAAGGGAGACGCTTAAGGGGGCCAGCGTCTGGGGCTGAATGACCCATGCTTGACGTGCCCACCTTGATCCTCTGTGAAGTCCGGCCAAAGGAGCAGAGTCCAGCCAAGCCAACTCTGGGTGCCCTTTCAAGAAGTCCAGTCTTCTTCCATGTAAGACATTTGCTACTACTTTTGTCATACTGCTGCATTTTTATTATGTTTCCCCTATGAAATAAGGCCCCAAGCACTTGCTAAGACCTTTATTCTCATTGGCCTTTGCCCGCCATTAATAGTAGCTTATAGTATAGTATAATTTGCCCTTGCTCAGAAGCCCAGGCCATTATTATTACTGTTGTTTATTGAATTTATATACCGCCCTATACTCAGAGGTCTCAGGGCAGTTCACAGAAAAGATCAACATAAAAACCACAGTATATATAATCAGAATAAAAACAACAACCCAATAACACCCCCCCCTCAAAAGAACCAAATTTTAAAAGGGCATAGGATGTCAATCAGATCAACGAAAGACCTGGTTCAGAAAGGAACGTTTTTGCCTGGTGCCTAAAGGTGTCTAATGAAGGCACCAGGTGAACTTCCCTGGGGAGAGCATGCCACAGACGGGGAGCCACTGCAGAGAAGGCCCTGCTCTCGTGTTGCCACCCTCCAGACCTCTCGAGGAGGAGGCACACGAAGGAGGGCCTCGGAAGGGCCATGTTAAACTGCAGCCAGCCACTGAGTACAGTACAGCTTCCGTAATTTTCATTCCACAACTAACTCTGAACAGGTTTTCAGGCATGGACACCACAATTCCTCCAACTCACAGCTAATGGGATTCTCAATTCTCATAAACTTTATTCTCCTGTGGGGTCCTAACCCTACAAAGCCTGCTGATGACTCAGAATGTTTGAGCTCCCATAAAGCAGAATGTCTTCTGGCCAATGGCCAATGGCCCACCTAGTCCAGCCTCCTGCTCTCACAGTGGCCAACCAGATACCCCAAAGGGAAACCTGCAAACAGGAGCTGCGCACCAGAGCCCTCTCCCCATCTGTAGTTTTCCAGCCAGTTTTCCAGCCACTGGGATTCAGAAGCACGGCTGCCTCTGACGGTGGAGGCAGAGCAGAGCCATTCCAGCTGCAGCGTTTTGCAAGCCCACGGCTGCCGACTCTGGGTGGTTCTGCAGCTGTGGCCACTGAAACAGGACACAGTAGCGCTCAAACCCCCTGCAGCCGACAGAGGGAACAGGAAGCATTTCTGTTGGCGCAACTTATAAAATGCCAACTTGCTTCAGAGTCAAACCCCAAGTTCCACAGTTAGGAAAGCCACATTTCCCAAGCATAATTCATTCTTCATGACACAAGGGTGGTTGTGACTTGGGTCCATGCCAGCAATTAACTTCCAGTCGGAAGTGGTGCTGGAGACCACAGGAGGGAAGAGCGCTGCTGCTGCTGCTGCTGCACTCCAGGCCTCTTGCGGGGATTCCTAGAGACTTCTGGTTGGCCACTGTGAGAACAGGATGCTGGACCAGACAGGCCCGTAGTCTGATCCAGCAGGGCTCTTCTCACATTATGACGACTCCCTGCCCCACAGAATGCCCCCCATGCTTGGCTGAGTTAGGGTGAAGCTGCACAGAAAGCAGGGCAGGACCTCTGCAGTGACAGTCAGCAGCCACGAGTTTTGCTGAGCCCTAAGCCTTGAAGCTGTTCTGCCTGGAGGAGGCAGCACCCACAGGGAGGCTCCCTGCCCTGCCCTGCCCTCCTCCCTCCCGCCACGTAAGCAGCTGGTCACACGCAGTGGAAACCGTTACCAGGCTTCCCTGCAAGGCAGGGCCACTCAGCCTTACCTCGCAGCGGAATTTCAGAAAGCTTCTCTCGGGACATGGCTGTTGCATACAGAGAAAACAAGACACCTTCTCTTCGTTCTCACTGAAAAAAGAGCTCCGGCCAGGGCTGGCTTTCAGCACCCCACACGCCTCATAGGGGCTCCGGATTGGCTGGACCCACAAACGCGAAGCTTGTCTCCGCTTTAAGTGTCAAGTCTCATTGCTGTCACGAAGCTTTATTTTTGTACATATAAGGAAGTCGGTTGTTGATATGATCTGAAAGCACTTCCTGTTTTGTATGTATATGAATAATGACGGTGGAACCACATTATGGTGAACTGCTAAGCTAACCATGGCCAGCCTTCCTCCCCGCAAGGCACAAAATACACAGCTCAGCTGCTACGTCCTTCCGCTCACCCCCCTGCAAAGAAAACAGGTGTTCTCCTAAGAAGAGCCCGGGGTCCTCTGTCAGCTCACGATACAGCCAGAGAGTTCAGCTGCTGCTATGCAGTGGCGCCGGCCAGGCTGCCATGCAAGAGATACAGGGCCTTTTCAGTGGAGGCCCCACAGTCACCTGCACTTGGCCCCTTCAGTGCAGGACTTTATGGAAAACTTGTCTTACGGAGACTTCAGTTTATTCACTATCCAAAGCAAGTAGGAACATACACGTGCTCCCGAAAGCTGGGTTGCCAGGCACAAGCCCTGTTCTTCGTTAGATTTATCAAGGCAATCTACCACTGAAGGACTGGCACTATGAAACAGCCGTCTCCCGAGCCAATCAGCTGTTCTGTTGTGCCTGCCACTCATTTAAGCAGCGTGCAACCCTCTCCCTGAACATCAGATCTGCACCGAAATCCATTGCAACTCCCAGTGACCTTCAGTTTAGTTACAGCGCCAGAGTGGGGCTGAGAAGCAGCCTCTGTGATTTAGGTACACGTGTGTCTTAGCCGAAGGAGCTTGCTGCTTAAAGCACCTTTTACCATCTTCAGTTGTGCAAATGGGAGGGACTCACCTGTTCATTATGTTCTGGGTGTTCTACTGGAACAGGTAAGAACAGACTCTCCCAACCCTTGGCTCAGACACACTTAGGAAAGCCAAGCTTCCCTGCCTCACACACCACTCTCTGACGCAAACCCCCAAGAGCGTCAAGTGCTTTCCATGTGGTTTACATAGTAAAATAGTCAGCTTTAAAGTCTGGAGGCAGGTGGGCCCTTGTTCTCAACGGACAGGCCTTTCCTGCTAGTTCTAAATATTTTAACATTGTTATAAACTTGCAGATGAATGCCAAAACACAGCAGCAGCACTGCGAGTGTTCAGAACGCACCCCACTTTCCATTGAAAGTGCCAGTTCCTCCTTTACTCACCTGGCAAGGCCCAAATTCAGAAGCCTGTGTTTCCTCAGCCTCGGCTGACGACACCAAATACCTACAAATAACAAAGAAGAGAAGCTGCTGTTTCCTCCTTTGCTCCAGGAACCTGGGATCCCGTCCGTTTTTGCAGGGAAACACCGAACCCTGGACTCAAGAGTTTGCCTGGCGTGTAAAGGAGGAAAACAGGAAGACCGGAGAACCACTAAGCAGGAAGACTGAAGCTTCACAGGTGGGGAAACTGCTCAGTTAGTGGTGCTAAACCCCTACCAAGGAACTCACCAAGATATAAACACCAAACTAAGTACTGGTATGGCTGTATAATATACCCTTTGCATATTGTTGGATGAGCACCCCGTGCTTAAGGATGTGTTGTTGTTGTTTTAATAATATGAAGTTGGACACAGTTACTTACCAGGAACATCAATCTTCCTCCTTTTCTCTGCAACCCATTTCCAAACTTTGTGCTGACCAGTATGCTTAGATTGTGCTGCTGGAAGGTATTAGCACACAAACCCACTCATCTAGGTCCTTTAAATGGTTCATAAGATGAAGAGCAGGATACAAGTTTTTTTTAAATAAAAAAACCATGTAGCTAAAATTCAAGACAGAGATTAACTAGCAACCAATGTGATCATTCGGTGGACCACATGCCTGACGGTTGGAAAAGAAGAAGAGGAGTTTGGATTTGATATCCCGCTTTATCACTACCCGAAGGAGTCTCCAAGCAGCTCACATTCTCCTTTCCCTTCCTCCCCCACAACAAGCACTCTGTGGGGTGAGTGGGGCTGAGAGACTTCAGAGAAGTGGGACTAGCCCAAGGTCACCCAGCACCTGCATGTGGAGGAGCGGAGACGCGAACCCGGTTCACCAGATTACGAGTCCACTGCTCTTAACCACTACACCACACTGGCAGTGGCTCTCAATGCAGCATGTCCCCCCCACCCCCCTTGGGCCAACAGCTCAGATGTGCTGCTGCCTCTCTGCTAGGACGGAACAGGGAGGCCTTTCTCCTGCGGAGGCTGCCCAGTTGCTGTCTGTGCAAAGGGGTGGCACAGCTTTTAGAACACCAGAAACATATAAAAAAATAAGAGTTTGCAGGATCAGACCACCAGCACAGGTAGTCCAGCATCCTGTTCTCACAGTGGCCACCCAGAAACCCCAAAGGGAAACCTGCAGGCAGGAATTGAGTACAAGGGGCAACTTCACTCCTGTGGTTTCGAGCAACTGGTGCTCAGAACTATTCAGCCTCTGTTCACTGTGGAGGCAGAGCAGAGCCGTCCTGGCTAGTAGCCACCGATAGCCCTGTCCTTCTCCATGAGTTTGTCCAGTCCTCTTTTAAAGCCATCCAAGCTGGTGGCCATCGCTGCCTCCTGTGGGAAAGAGTTCCACGGGTTTACTACGCACTGTGTGAAGGTTTACTTCCCAGCATTCAGCATCACTGGATGTCCATGAGTTTGAGTCTCATGAGAGAGGGAGGAGGAACACCCTCTAACCCCTTTCTTCATGCCAGGCATAGTTTCATAAACTTCTATCAAGCAGCCTCTCACTCGCCTTTCGTCTAAAAAGTGCCAAATACAAAAACGATTTGCAACTCGGATTAAGCATCACAAATAGATCAAAAACCCAACGGAGAACATACTAAATTAGGAGAGACCTTCCACCAAAAGGCCACCCAGAGTTAAGAGGGTTTTTACAGCACTTCTGCAAAGGAAAAGTGCTCCCTAGGGAGGCCCCTCCAGCGCCTGGGGGAATTGTGGCAGAAGCCTCGCTCCTGAAAGTTAACGCTTCTACCGTGCAGAAGAGCAGAAATGGCTTGTACAAGGGAGGCCACCTCCGGGGTATCCTGGCGTCCTGAGTATTGACAAGGCGCCTGATTTGGAGAAAGAAGCTCCTGGGATCCGGCCCAAGCAGCTGCTGCAGAGCTGGCTAAACAAGCTCTCACCTCCTGGGATGCCCCTGCACCAGGATAGCTTGAAAGCCGTCTTCAACACCAAGCTTAAGATAGCAGTACATCCTGAAGGCTATGGAAGTGGGGAGAGGATAAGCAGGGCAAGATCTCTCAGCAACAAGAGGAAGAGAATGGGGACAGCATGACCTCAGCTGGGAAGAGGGGCCCCTGATCACAACCGCTTTCCGTTCACCCAGAAGCAGCCCCAGGTTCCACAACTGCCAAGATGGAGCAGCAATCATCCACCCTTCAAAGCGCAAACAGATCAGCGCTGCCTCTGCCTTGCCAGGATCCAGCTTCCTTTTGCTCACCCACCCACTGCTTCAGATACTGGTTTGCAAGCAAGCTGGCTGCTCCCAGAGGCTTAGTGAGCAAAACGGCACTGGGCCATCCCGATGAGCCGTTTCATATGGACGAAAAGCAGCATTGCTGAAAACACAGAGCCCATGGAACAGGGTTAGGCCAGTTCTCATGGTCCTGGGCAGGCATCTTCGCAGTCGACTTCCTCTGGATCGTCACCATTCATTACAACAAGGTAGAAACGGACACCTCCAAGAGCTGCAGGTACCTACCCTCTTCCAACTGCTGCTTTTTGCTACAGGAAAGGTCAGAGCTGCATTTTTATTTTTTACCGCAGCTCTGCTATGGCAGCAACATGTTGTTAGGGTTACAGGCAGGAGAAGCATAGAAGAATTGTGAATAAGCAACACCATGCACACTCAGTTATTGCCCTTGAGTTGCAAAGCAGACTCTCAAAAGAGTGATCAATGTACTTCATGCACGGCCTCAGTCATCTTTACAACAACTATGCAAGGTAGACCAGTGCCGTAAAAATTACATTATTGGGGGGGGGGGGCTTATTAAATTTATCTCCTTATTTGCTTGCTGAAGACCCTGCCGTTGCTTGAACAAAGCCTGGGCCAGAGACTTGCTGCCTCACATTTCAAGGCCTCAACTGCTATCGATACACCAGCTCAGCACAGATTCATTGTTGTGAACCCAGACGATACTTGACCTTCACAAGCTCCTATCTTTTCTAGCAAACTCAGACAGACAGTCGCACCAGTTAACTTTGAGGATGACGAACTTGATAAGAAGCTAATCTCAACATAATTTCAAAATCCAAGAGGGATGATGACTCAGCTGCAATCTGGCTCTCCCAAGCTTTTCACGTCTCAGTTTGCTCATGTTACATTCCCAACAGGGATCAGCCAGATCAGATTTTACAGAAATGATTCAGAGTTTAGCATGGAAGACTCTCCGCATTTCCTAGAAGTGTGCACTATTCAACTTTCCCCCTGATAGCACATCTAGTACAACTCTGAGCTGCCCCTCATCAAAGCAGCAAGTACCAGCCAATTCTCATTTGGCAAGTTGTTGTATGCCTCCCCCCTTGCTGCGACGGAGCTTCAGTGGCGCTGGAACAACTGCTGCAGCCTTTTGCTGCCTCTCCTACATGGGGAGGTCTTACAACGCTGTTTTTTTGACCTGCGGAGGTCTACCAAGTGTGAGAAGTCCCGTCTCCTACACCACAGAGCAAGAGATGGGCACTTGCCCTAAGTCACTGAGCGAACTTTCCTGGCTGAACAAGAGTGCCAAACACATGCAGATACCGCTATATGATTCACGGCTCACAAATCATTTACTCCACTACTAAGTGGTGCTCTTCAGTAGCAAGAGCGTTTTGCAAGTGTTTCTCACGAAGAACAAGAACGCAGTAACTCATTGTGGTGGTCACTGGCTCCTCCAACTCCTTGTACAGTAAACTGAACATCACCCCCCTGCTCCCCCCCCAGCCTTTCAGCTTGCTGCCTGCTCTTTCAGTGTCAAGGATTTCTAGCAGTAGTCGCACTACAATGAGGGCAACCCAGGAGGCCCCTGTACTGTGGCACTCCAGGGACATAGCATGTCTCCCCAGCCCCCATTCATTAACTGAAGGTGGGCAACAAGGTGTTCAGGTTTACTGTGCCATCAATGGGCTGCGCTGGGATTGAAAGTTCCACTGCCCTGCATGAGGGTCCGTGCACATCCAGAAATCTGAAATGCCCTCTGAATCAGAAGCCTTGCAGGCAATTCTGAATTCCAAACAAACGGCAAACAACCCTTTCCACTTCCCCAAGCGCCCCAAAGCTACATTCAGCTGAGTGTGGGGGGGTTGGAATTCCTATCCCAAAGGTGAACTCTAGCGTCTCCCCACCTCCAGAAAGATCCATTCAAGGCAAGGGAGAGCTTGGCCATTTCCCAACTGTGAGGGCCAAGGACAAAAGCTCTATTCGGGACAATATTCAGATGGCACTCAACGGCTTCAGGCTTTTGTTCACTGGCTACCAAAGTAAGTTCAGGCCTGAACTTCTTTGTGTACCAGTGACATACTCTAAGCGACCTCGGCTAAGTTATCGTCTGAAATCACTTTTGCAATGAGGACCAGGTTGCAAGAAGCAACAGCAACTGGTTCCAGCCACTGGCATGCAAAGCAGGCTGGGGGGGCGGGGTGGGGGGAGGACAACCAGCTTGTGAGTTTCTTCAGGAATAGCTACCTTTCCTTCGCCACCGGCTTTTCCTTCCTCCTTTGTTGCTGCTCCTGTCACTACTGCTGCTGCTGCTGCTGTTCTCTGAGCTGGGGGAGTCAGACTGCACGTCACTGCTCTCTTCCGAGCCTTCGGAGAGTTCTTTCAGCCCATCTGCAACATCCTTCTGCAGACAAAACACAAACAGGCAGACCTTGGTGCGTTTATCTCTATGTCAGTTCAACCATCCCTAAGACTGGGCCATGGGGTTGGGCGGGGAGAGAAAGAGGGAATTAAAGACAAGAATATCGCAAGCGCCATCCTCTGGCTCAAAAGTCATGGGGCATTATAATCCGCCTGGAGGTTGACACTGTGTCTTGACTATGGTCCTGAGGGCCAGGGGACTCTCCTCCACTCCAGAACAAGGCTCCCTTTTGCCCCAAAGCATTCCCAACAGATGGCTGCCCACCCACCCACCTAACCTCCTTCCAAGGAATGGGATTCCACAGCCCACATAAATGAAATCATTGTCCTATGGAGGTAGCACTCTTTTTTACGTTCTTTTAAAAACCTGGCTGTCCATCCTGCCTAATCTCATTTTCTCTACCCAGTTCCCGTGGCCTGTTTGCACAGGATTTCTCTTCTAGAATCTCCTACGGAGTAATTCTTTCCAAGACAAGAGCATAAATATATATATTGCCTTCTTGTGCACCCGAATGCTGCCAACCCTCCCCAGCAGCAGCCCTCCAGGGTCTCAGGCACAGAGGCCGGCTTCTCCCAAGACCCTTCAGATGGACAGGAGAGGGATTCAAGTCTGGAAGGGGCAGCAGGCAAAGGGGGTGCTCTATGACCTCTTGCCAGGGTCCATTCCAGTATCTTGGCATAACTCCTCAAAGCCGCATGCCCTGAGAACCTTTGTACCCAAGCAACTCATCAAGAAGACACTTGGACGTTTTGCCAGCTCAGGCCCAACAGCACCTGTGGCTAACAAAGCTCCCTCAAGCTAAACTGGGTTTCAAACAAAAAAGAGAATTCTGTTTCTCATTTTCAGGCAGGTCACAACCAGGTTGTTACCGAGTTTGCTCCTGGAATGATTCACAGCAAAAGCCAAGCCAAGCTGTCCATCACCCCCACCCATGGCTCAAACCTCGTCAGAGCAGCAGAGAGAAAAAGAGCTCCCACCCCCGCTGCGTCCTAGATTCAACCTCTGGCACTGCAGGTGCTGCCCCAAAGCTATGCCATTCTTTTAAGCTTAAAGGGGACAAGCACAATACATTAGAATACTTTATTAGTTACACCCTGCCCATCTGGCGGGGTATTCTGGTTAATTAGGAACATCTCAGGTAAGAAGAAGAAGAGGAGGAGGAGCTTGGATTTGGTATCCCACTTTATCACTCCCCGAAGGAGTCTCCAAGTGGCTCACATTCTCCTTTCCCTTCCTGCCCCACAACAAACACCCTGTGAGGTGAGTGGGGCTGAGAGACTTCAGAGAAGTGTGCCTAGCCCAGTGATGGCTAACCTTGACACTCCAGATGTTTTGGGACTACAACTCCCATCATCCCTGACCACTGATCCTGTTAGCTAGGGATGTTGGGAGTTGTAGTTCCAAAACATCTGGGGTGTCAAGGTTAGCCATCACTGGCCTAGCCCAAGGTCACCCAGCAGCTGCATGGGGAGGAGCGGGGAAGCTAACCCGGTTCACCAGATTACGTGTCTCCCGCTCTTAACCACACTGGCTCTCCCAGCAATCCCAGGCACCTCCTCAGCTCTGTAAGAGGACCTGGAGCAGACTCTTTAAAAGAAGCAGCCACCCCCAGAGTCCACCTCAAATCCACCTATACTATTACTGAACTGCCCCCATTTAAAAGGCACAGCAGCTGGCAGGTATTACAGAGCCCCCGCCCTCTGCCATGCTCTTCCTTGCTCTCTTTCTCCTGCCACAAACCCCCTTAGGCAGGTTCACTAGGTGGGGTGGGGGAAACTGCCCATGTGTGTTGGCCAAGGTTGCTTAGCCAGTGAACTTCAAGGCCTAGCAAGCTCTTCCATCGCAGCCTTCCTGATCAAAATCTAACTACAGCACTACCGCAATATGCACATGCCAGACACATGTCCACTGAAGGCCCATTTTCATTTAGCTGTGACTTTCATTGCAAGCGAAGCAGCATAACAGAGGGGGAAACCCCGGGCTCAGAAATTCATTTCTGCCAGCCAATACCATGATTATGATCCAGATGTTTAAAGACCACACCAGGAACAAAGATGCAAAATTATTATAATTATTATTATTTATATTGAATTTATATATTACCCTTGATCACAAGATCTCAGGACGGTTCTCGGAATAAAGCACGAGATAAAAACACAAGTAAACAATAAAAACAAAAACAACACAACACAACAGTACCCCCATGCTTTGAAAGACCACCGTAAGCCACACAGAGTGGTGCATATCCTGGCAGTCCATGGGATCCCAAGGGCAGCCCAGTTCTGATTCCTAGCAAGAGACTCACTTACCTTCAGGGTGTAAACGCCCATTCTCCCTGGGACCTTGTAGAAAATGCCCTCATCCCCGCGGGAGTTTGTATGCAGCATAGCATTCAGGCATGCAAGAGGAGAAGTACCGCTGGAAAGAGAAGTGCAGGGTTAGTCCCCCTGGCACACGCAAGAGGAATGCTGCCAGACTTCCTATTTGCCCAGCTGCCAATGACTTCAAATGGAAGCCAGTCTCTCCAGGAGCCAGGCCAGGCTGACTAGCACTGAGCTCACAAGGCAGTGGCACGCGAGGGGGAGCTTTGGAGACACCCAACAGCTGAACCAAGAGGAGCCCCAAAGGGAGTATACTGCAGCATATATTGCATGGAGGGCTCACACACAATGCATTCTTGAGGTCAGGAGGGAGACTTGCTCTTGCCTTCAGAGCAGAAAAGCATCCCCAGAGCATGGGGAGGAATTTCCTTTCTCCATGGTTTCCTTTCTAGTCCTCAGAATGTAAGAGGAGTCTGCTGGGTCAGGCCAATAGGGCCCCATCGAGTTCAGCATCCTGTTCTCAGGGGCCCACCGGGTGCCCCAAGGGAAGAAGCCCACAAGCAGGACCCAAGCAGAAGAGCAACTCTCTCCCCTCCTGTGGTTTCCGACCGTGAGAAAGAGAGGAGTCCTCATGGCTAGTAGCCCTACAGAAGCATGTGCTGGGCTGGGACCGAGGGACAGGGCTTCTTGATCAGAGAAGAAAGACTCCAAGGCTCACTTTTAGACTACTGCAAGCTGATTCTAACGTAGTTTATCAAATCTCCATTAAAATAAACCAGCTTTTTTCTGCTGCTGTTTTTATGCATTTCTTTATATGGTTTTAAAATGCTGGCTCTTTCTTTCTTATCGTTTTTAGTAAACAGATAACAGGCAACTAATACAAGCATCCACAATTAAAGCAGATCTGTTTCTACGCAATGCTTTAAGCCTTCATTGGACAGAAGTCCATTGGAGACACAAACGCAACGGCACTCGTCACCTCCCAAACCAGCATGCGCCTTGCAGTAGTTTACGCAGCTGGCCCCACAGCAGGGGAGAGAACCCCGGGGCGCAAGGCACTTGCTCTCCGCCACAGATGCATCTTGTGTTTGGCACTAGTGCAGCGCAGCTGGAGGTTCCCATGCAGGCATGCCTGTGGTCTAATGCAGCATTCAGGAGATTCTGGAGTGAGCCACAAGATGGCTCAGAGAAGCTTGGCATGTTAATCAGAGATGAAATCATCCAGACTGCACTAAGCTCCTTTTGCTCAGCAAAGCCACAGCCCAAGCCAAGACGGCTGCTCGGGTCAAGGAGGACTAAAGGCAGCTCCTTGTGCTAATCAGGAACGCACCAGCCCTTCCCACGCCGTTCAGCTGGCCGCTGCGTCCCACAAGCTCTGGCTCCAGGCAGGCAGGGAAACAACCCTTTAACCTAAATAGTATTGTCACACACACACACACACACACACACACACACCGCTTCTAAGCCTCAAGGCAAAACAAGCTTGCTGCTTAAAGTTACTCAACAGTGATGTTCGCTAGCTGCATTCAATGGCATTTGTACACCAACAGTAGTTCTTACCTTCTGGAATTGATTGAAATCCAAAAAGAGTGGGGGGGGGGGAGAGAAAAGAGAAAGAGAGAGAGAGAGAGAGAGAGAGAGAGAGAGAGAGAGAGAGAGAGAGAACTCTTTAAATATTTAGCAAAGCAACATTTTCCATCTTTTCCCATGACCATCCACATGTCCCAAGCCAGAAACCAAGAACCTAACTACCTGGAAGAACAAAACCGGAGTGTAATTAGCTATTTTGGCAGAATGACTTGCCCAGATCTTGTACAATATCATCATGCTGGGCTAAGAGTACAGCTATTACCAGCAGGACCAGACTTTTCTGAAAGACTGGAATAAATTTATGTTGTATTTGAAAGACATCGTTAGTAGTGTTACAATAAGTTTTGTAAGGATAAAAGTATTATTTATTATTAAGAGTAATTTATAATTTATGTATAAAAAAGATTTAACAATAATAAAATATAATCAACTGCAGGATTAGAGAATAAGTATGAAAACCATCAGTCGGGGGGGGGGGAGTCACAGGCTTATATAGCCAAATATGTATTTATATTTTTATTGCATAACAATGTTGCTATGTTTGAAAAAATTGTAAAAACCAATAAAATTATTATAAATAAAAAAAGAGTACAGCTATTACAAAATATGAAACTTCTCTCATAGAAGGTACAAGTAAGGCTATGTGTGTGAACCTGAGATAAATCTACTACAGATACAGCTTGTTGGAAATGTGGGTTACTTGCAGCAGGTCCCTGACACATTTATTGTTCCTGTCCTTGTATACAAATTAGATTCGACCTAGAAGAGACCTACAGAAGATGACTGGATATGCATTACCAATGAAACAAAATCCAATGCTTTTAGAAATTAATAATGTGAATACATAGAGAACTCATTGGATAATAATCCCAACCCTACCAATAGCTGCTAAAATTACAATTGCTCAGAAATAAATAAATTTCAGGTGGCCCAACATACAGAGAGAGGATAAATAATGTTTGGCAGACACTGTAGTTCACTAAATTAAGTGTTTTTAGTTTGAGACACAGCAGGAAGTGAAATTTACAGTGCAGCAGCAACCTTCTACAGAATTTTGCAAGGCAAGGTACAATAGGAACAATAATTGCTTTGCCATAATTTACAGCTTGTTGTAATTTTAAACAGTGGTGTTTCCATTAAACAGATGAGACTTATCCTCTTTATTTCAACTGCATTCCTGTGTGAGTGTGGTTTTGTAGTGTGTTGTGTCTGGTGTGTTTATCTGGCATGTGTGAGCGTTCACACACAAAATAGAATGTACAGAAAATGCTAAGCAGGATAAACCTGCATTGCTAATGGCAGGCTGAACTGTGGATTGTCATCAACACACTGAGAGGAGAAGTGGAAGCATACTTGAATGTGCACTTCTTTGGGAGGTGGGTATGTGAAACACTTAATATGACCCTGAAAGGGAGCTGTGTTAGCTGAATGGCACTCCACACACAATACAGTTGTAGCAGGTCAATAATGGCGCTTAAAAACTCCCAAAGCAGCTATAACCATGTGACTCAATTAACACTCACCTGATCTCTTTCAATCCTTCTTTCTGGATAACTTGAAGGATCTCTTTATGGCTCATGGGAGTGTTGGGATTTTTTTCTAGGACCTGGCAAGAAACAGATTTAGAGGGAAGGTTAAAAAAAAACCCATTGGTTCTGCCAGGCGTTGTCTGCCTACCTGGTCTCCAGCTGTATGCTGAATGATTTGGACCCAATTCTGACAGCGGTTTATTTCCCCAGGCACAAGTTGATGAACAGGAACCAGGCACAAGCCTTGGGCAGAGGGGTGGGGAACATTCAGCCTTTCTGTTTTTCCATTTCTAAGCTACCGGTAGGAGCACGCTTATAGGAATCCCATCTCCACTCTCCCCTTGAAGCTATTATGGCGGGTAAACTCTGGGGGCAGCCTGCCCAATTCTGTTCAGGAAACATGATAGCGACACACACTTAGTACCGCACACCTAAGTGTGTGACTAAGATTTAAAAAATGCAGCAGAAGTGGCATCACTTATGAGCTCCAGAATCAGCACAGAAAGCCACTCACCGAGACTCATTTTACAAAGGGCATTTATCCTCGATACCATCTCACCATATAAGAGCCTGCTGGATCAGAACGACAGTCCATCTAGTCCAGGATCCTGGTCACACAGGGGCCAACCAGATGCCCAAAAATATGACACGAGGGCAGCACCTCTCACCCCTTGTGCTCCCCAGAAACTGGCACTCAGAAACAGGCTGCCTCTGACAGTGGATGTCAACATGTCCATCAAGGCTCGAAGCCATGAACAACCTTTGCTTCCTCCATGAATTTGTCCAACTCTCCTTTAAAGCCATCCAAGTTGGTGGCCACCACGGCCTCTCATGGGAGAAGATTGCAGTTTCATTGTGCACTGTGTGAAGAAGTCCCTCCTCTTTGTCGGTCCTGAACCTTGCATCATTAAGCTTCACTTGATGGCCACAAGTTATGAGAGAGGGGAAAGATTGCAAGGTTCTGAATTCCTTATCTCCCTCACGTTGGGAAATGTGGTTATCCTGAAGACCTTGCTACAATATGTATGTCTTATTTTATTATCATAATGCATAACTGCTCTGCTCTCTATTATTTGTTTTGGGTGCTATTTTTTATAGATCCTTCATTTCTTCTTTATATATATATATTTTTAAAAGAGACAGAGGGAAAATAACGTCTCTATCCAGTTTCTTGAGAGTCCCATGGACTGCAAGAAGATCAAACCTATCCATTCTGAAGGAAATCAGCCCAGAGTGCTCACTGGAAGGACAGATCCTGAAGCTGAGGCTCCAAGACTTTGGCCACCTCATGAGAAGAGAAGACTCCCTGGAAAAGACCCTGATGTTGGGAAAGATGGAGGGCACAAGGAGAAGGGGACGGCAGAAGATGAGATGGTTGGGCAGTGTTCTCGAAGCGGCCAACATGAGTCTGACCAAACTGCGGGAGGCAGTGGAAGACAGGAGTGCCTGGTGTGTTCTGGTCCATGGGGTCATGAAGAGTCGGACATGACTAAACAACAACAACAATCCACTTTCTCCAGAACATGCATAGTTTTATAACCTCCATTCAGGTCTCGTCTTACTTGCCTTTTCTCTAACTAAAAAGCCTTGCAACTTCTTTTTTTAAAAAAAAATAAATATTAAGCTTTTACAACGAGTTTCAGCATAATCAAAAATTCAAATTACATTTTACGTTTTCAGTTACCCCCCCCCCCGCAACTTCCCTCTCTGGTTTATAGCATATTAATTTCTTCTGCTTATAATTTTATATGCCTTATGTACTAAAATTAAAGTTGTACTTTGTCAATCTGTTCATAACATTTTAACCTCCTTTTTATATTTTCTATTTATATTTGTCCATTGTAAGTGTATTACTCGAATTCTGCAAGTGAGTTCATTTCAGCACATTGTTTCTGTATATACATCATAAAAGGTTCCCAAACTTTCTTAAAGTCCTTATTGTCCTTATCTTTGAGTCTCTCAGATACATCATATACATCAACTGTTCTTGCCATTGTTCTTTCGTTGGTATTTCATCGCTTTTCCATATTTGAACTAAAAAGCCCTGAAACTTCAACTCAGTGAGCAGCTGCCAGGGCAGATAAAAATCAATGATTTTTTTTTTAAAAAAAGAACCAAACAGATTTTTTAAAAATTTAAATTGGATTTTTTAATATATATTTAAACTGAATTTTTTTAAAAAAATGCTTTTGGAGGAAAAATCTTTCTACAGATAGTTTTCTGTTTAAGTTACATTATAGTGCAAAGGCTATTCATCAGGAAATAAGGATTTGTTTTAAGTTTTTCATGTGTGCTAAAACTCAGTCTAAGTTTTTTCTTTTTTAATCGTTTAACCTCATCAGTTAACAAACATGGATACATATGCTATAATGTTATTGTTTTAGTTAAATAAATTGTTTAAATTGTTATTAAGGAAATGATTATTTTTCTCCTTCCAATAAAGTACAGCAGAAAAGTTGTCCAAATATAAAGTTAACTTATTAAACCTCACAATAATTTCTATATTACCTGTCTATGTATTTCTAATAGTATAACCAAATCAGAAATTTTTGATATAAGTATAAAAACTACTCTGAAAATTTATTACAGTGGTACCTCGGGTTATGGATCCGATCCGTTCCGGGGTGCCATTTGCACCCCGAAAAGTCCATAACCCGAGCGGCGCTTTCGCTCATGCACGAAAGTGCGATAGTGCGCTTCTGCGCATGCACGAACTGCGCAGAAGGCTTCTGCGCATGCGCAAACCACACAGAACGCTTCTGCGCATGTGGCGAAACCCGGAAGTAAATACTTCCAGGTTTGCCGCATTCACAACCCGAAAAAACGCAACCCGAAGCAAACATATTCCAAAAATGAAACCTTCATCTGTTGTAAATATGCAAGAATGAGTCTTTCTGTAAAAAAATGATTTAAATCAAGTCTTACTGACTAATGATTCAAATCAAGTCTTACTGACTAGTGATGTAAATTGTGATTTAAATCAATTTGATTTAAATCCAATCCAGCCTGGCAGGTGCCACATGCAGCAAAGAGCTGCTGCCGCCAGCATTCCAGGCAAACACAAGGCATGATGCCGAATTGCCTGACTGAGCTCTGCCCCACCCAAGGCAACTGGCTGGCAGCCATGGGAACTGGGCAACGCACAGCAAGAGGCCACTTGAACCCGGCTCTCTTCCCTATGAACACTGAGGTGGCATCTTGCTGGAAGTCTGGGATGCCACAAGGTTTTAATTACCCGTTAATTTGTAATGAAGTAGATCAGTTCATTTGTCAGCTGGCATAAAATTGACACAAAACAATAAAAGCCGAAAACAGCATAGCACAAAAAGCACAATGCTACCAGTGCTAGACTCAAAGCAAATACAGTGGGACCTCGACTTACGAAGATAATGCGTTCCGACGCGATCTTCGGTAGTTGAAAACACTCGTAAGTCGAATCCCCATAGGGATGCATTGAGCGAAAAAAATTCGTAAGTCGAAGAAATACTATTCAAAAATTCGTAAGTCGAAGAAATCCTATTCAAAGCGGCCGCGACTTCCTTTCGGAAGTCGAAAAATTTGGTTGCGGCGGCCATTTTTTTTCTTCCGGAAGTTATTCGGAAGTAGAAAAACACATAAGTCGGGTCGCTCGTAAATCGAGGTCCCACTGTACTGTATATCTCCCCAAAGCCCAGGCAAGCAAGTGTGGCCGACATCTAAAAATTGACAACATGGGAAACAGCTGCATTTTCCAAGGAGGGAGGGAGTTCCACAATCAAGGTGCCATGACAGAGAAGTCCCTGTCTCAAGTCACCAGTCCATAGGCCATACCTGTCCATGGGAACATGAGCAGGGCCTCCCCTGCCAGCCCCAACCCTAAAGGGAGGGAGGGATTGTGGAGACACTCCTTTAAGTACTTGGGCCCTAAGCTGTTTAGGGCTTTGTATTCCACCACTCACACCTTGAATTGAGCTCAGTATTATGACATTCAGGGCTGTATCCAACAAAGTCGTCCCATTTGCGCAAGGACTTCCGCTTGTCCAACGAAACCTCCACTCCCTATCTGTTTCAGAGTTGTGGGGGGCAGAACACATTTGGAGGGAGTGCACGGGGGCAGGGAACATCAACTGCACAAGTCTTTGTGTGAATGGAAGGACTTTGCTGGATATAACCCTCAATATCTGCCTGCTCAATAATCTGCATGCACATAAAAAATATTTTTTAAAAAACTCCAAATACAGAATCAACTGCTTAAGCCAGGCAGTTACATTACACAAACTCACTGTTCCTCCTATCCTACCACTTGTTCCTAACAACAGAACAAGGAAGGTTAGGAATCCAGCTGATTCCACACCGGAACACTTTAAGGCTCTGGTTTCCTGATGCCGTTTGGAAATGGAATTAAAACACGCTTCCACATAGCAATGAATATAGATAGCAATGTAGCATGCTGCAATGCCTGTATCCATGACCAAGGCTCTTGTAGGTTTACTCAGAAGTAGACTCCTTGGCACCATGAAATGCAGTTCGAACATTGTACTCTCAGATGTTTTAGTTCATGTTTTAAACTGGTGCGAAGGCTTCACTAAGTTTTTTCCGTAAGATGCTTTGAGACATATGGAGAAAACCAGGGCAAAAATTTCTTATTTATGATGATCCTCATCATTCATTTATCATCTTCCACACATGTCTCAAGGTGATGTACAATATTAAATAAAAACAGCTAAAAACAACACAGAACACATTATCAGATATATGTTTAAAAAAACCGCAATATAGATACACATGGCAAAGATTCATTTATCCCACTGGGAAAGCTCCCCAGAACAAAAATATCCTCAACAAAAATATATTCAAAATGCTGCAGAGCATTTACACTATGTTGCTATATGTAATAGCGTCCATTCAGTAAGGAACCAGTGTAGTGTAGTGGTTAAGAGTGGTAGACTCGTAATCTGGTGAACCGGGTTCGCATCTCCACTCCTCCCCATGCAGCAGCTGGGTGACCTTGGGCTAGTCACACTTCTCTGAAGTCTCTCAGCCCCACTTACCTCACAGGGTGTTTGTTGTGGGGGAGGAAGGGAAAGGAGAATGTGAGCCGCTTGGAGACTCCTTCGGGTAGTGAGAAAGCGGGATATCAAATCCAAACTCCTCTTCTCTCTTTTAAATAGCCAATTAGTTGAGTTTGCACCTAATGCAAAGAAGCTCAAGCTGCCCCAAACCACACATCACCAGCATCATCATGGAACCCCAAAACAAGGACCAAAGCCTAAGGAATGCAGTGGTGGACCTCGGAGTCTCAAATTTCAGTGGCACTCTGTGCAATGCCAGAAGTCGGCGCCCCCATATCTCTCATGGTCCATTCTAAATAATACAGTAGTTGTGGTGTCGTCCCCTGTGGCACCCCCAAGGCTCCACACCCAGGGCCCCCAAACCGGCCACACTCCTCCAAATCTGCCTCTGAAACTAAACACCCCAAAAATCTTTTGCAAAGTTAAAACTGCAAGCATCTTGCTTTCAGAGCAAAGAGAAGTACAAGCTTTGAAAGAAACGAAACCAAGTCCTGCAGACATTTACTATTTTTCAGGGAGTCAAAAAGATAAAGTTGCTTTCCATACAAGACACCACTGATAAGGGAGCAATAGAGAATGCTCTTGCCCCTGGGAAACATAAAACAGAGTCCCACCGGGATTTGCAGCTGGAACATCTGCAGGTGCAGCACATTCTAAACTGATACCACAAAAGCAGGTCAGGGGCTCAAAGGTTTGTATGGGTTTCTTCAAAGATCTTACGTGCGCTGCTCAGAGATTCTGAATATTAAGTGGCATATGAAATAAGTGTTATCTAAAATTCTAACAAACTTGTTCACCCTCAGGCAACTTCCTTCACAGCAGGAACTTTGTAATACAGACATAGGAACCTTTGGGACTCCTACACAGGAGGGTGCCCATCAGATGGTCAAATCTGAGTGACCCTGGAGGGAGCACAGAGAACAAGGAACCCTTTCAGACCCTACATACACGACTAGCACCACCAGTTCACCTCTCTGGCCTGATTCAAACTTCTCCTCAAGATGCGCCTAGTATCCCCCCCCCCCCAAACTGCAATGAACCATCTATTACAGTAGGAGGAGAGGGCTTACACCAGTTTCACTTCCCCCACGGATTCCATTTGATCTTTGCTTTTCACTCCTTCTGCTCACTTTACAAGGCCCAACTTTAAACTGTAAGCTTCTTGGGGCAGAGAACTCCTGTGTTCATGTTTGCTCCTGTTGCACAGCAGGGGCAGCGGAATGGATCTGGTCAGTGAACCAGATCCCCAATTCCATCTCCCCTACCCAGGTCAACTCAATCACCCGCCCAACTTCAGAGGATGTTGCAGAAGGGTGTGGGTGTGTGGGTGCTCTAAACGGCTTCTTCCTCTGCAGAAAGGAGAATGCAAGGCCCCTGGCTGCACTAGGGAGCTCCTAGGGAAGCCCATCCCAGTGGGGCTCCCTGCCAGCCCCAATCAGGGGGCCCAGCTGGCAAAGGAACCATTGGGAGCTCACTCTTCCCTTGTAGCACCTGCCCCATCCCTGACGTGACTGGTGGTTGTGGTTTGTGGGGAGCGGCCTCACACGCCAAACTGGGAGCCATGCAGGGCTGGATTAGGCCTCCCCATTAGAGTAGCCTATGCAGTAGGGATGGCGCCCAAATAATAATTCACTGCAGTGGTGGTGACTAAGGAAACTGTACATTTTGAAGCTTAATGACTGCAAATGCAAACCAGAAATACCCCATGGAGTCTGGGACAGAGTCTGGTCTCCTGCCCTCCATTATCTCAAGGAAATAAGGTGCATCCCTTCACAGACACACGAAGCTCCTAACTAAATTCTGCCTTGCAGCCTGGAGATGGGGATCCCCAAAAGACAGCAAACCATTTCACCCGACAAATGTGACATGAGTGGCTGAGAAGGCCCACCTGGGTGAGATACCCTTTAAAAGATTACTCTTGCGCAGCCCATGTAAGCCACTTGGCAAGGCGTCTTTGAAATGCATAGGAGTCTCAGCTGCAGCGTTTCAGATGCAGACTTCTATATAATGAATAATTGCTGTCCCTCCTGTGTGGACGCCGTCATTTGTATCCACTGTTACGGATGGGTGTTTGTAAAGGAAAAAGAAAGTTAATACAAGCTCTGGCTATGTCAGGGATGATGGATGAGACTTTAAAGAACCAGGCCCCCCTGGCTGCCATGTCATGAATTTAATCTAGCTCTAGACTTAACTCTCTCTCTCTCTCTGCCCCCCCCTTCAATTTCTCCTATCCATCTTCTATGTTTGCAAGATCACTGAATCAGTCCAGAGGAGAAAATGAATCAATGCTGTCTCTTTTTATTTGCTCTCACATTCGTGACCTGACCATTACCAAGACCCACCCTCCTTAGAGATGCATAGTGAGCAAGTGGTCCCAGATCAGACTGGTAGGGGGCACAGGAATGCTCTTTGCAATGCTACCAATAACAAGACAACCAAAACTGCCACTGACACGAGGAAGGAAAGCTCTGCCCCATGAGAGAGAAAAACTAGGCAGCCGGAACAGCTTTGCCCACCTGGCCCAGGCGCTGGTATCTGTTGGTCAGGGGGGAGGGCAATTGCTCCCAAGGAGGCAGTTTCCCAATAACATAGCAGATATAAGCCACAGAGCCTCTTCCCTGCTGCAGGGTGCAAAGTCAGCACATGGAAGGCCCTCTCTAACCAAGACCATAAACAACTTTATTGAAACACTAGCTGGCCCGGGCACACCTTGCTGTGCCTGACTCAGGGTCCTTAAAGGGGATGTGTCCGCCCCCCCGGGCTATGGGTTTTGTCCTCCCCCCCCCGTTGTTGTCTCATCCCTGTGATTCCTCCCATCCTGTAGTGACCCATGAGGTATCCCGTCCCCCCCTCCCCCGAGTCATCCCTGTGACTTCCCCCACCCTGGGTCAGCCCATGACCTATTCGGGCCCCTCCTCCCCCCACCCCCCACTCGGCTCCACTCAGGATAGTCTGTAAAGTAGAGCCGAGGCCCAGTCTGTAGGCTGTAAAGTGGAGCCGAGGTCTAGTCTGTAAAGTAGTGGCGAGGCCTAGGCTGTAGGCTGTAAAGTGGAGCTGAGGCCTAGTCTGTAAAGTAGAGCCGAGGCCTAGTCTGTAGGCTATAAAGTGGAGCCGATGCCTAGTCTGTAAAGTAGAGGCGAGGCCTAGTCTGTCGGCCTTGGCTGGGGCTAGTATGTAAATGCGAGCCAAGGCCTCCGCCCTGTATCTTAATTCCTTGGCCCTGGCCTGACTGTGGGTTTTTGCAGCTGAGGGTTTGGGCTAGTTGAGTTTATTGTTGTGGGAGCGTTTGCAGGGGGGGGGAGTGTTTTTTGGTTGCGGCCTGTGGCTGTGGCTCTGGGTTTGGCCGTTTGCCTTTGTCTGGTCATGGCTCTGTGGGTTGTCTGGTAATGGCCGCCTTGGTGGTTTCAGTTGCTCGGTTGATGATGTCATTATTTGGCACCACCCTTCAGAGCTTTTGCTGGTGACAGCGCACGATCTGCCTTTCTATTGGATGCTGCTGGTGTCTTCAGAGCTTCTGCTGGTGATGCATAATGCCTGCGACAGATTTTTTTGCGTTTAAACTTTATTTTAGGTATGACAGGTGTGGTTTTTCTGAATTTTTATTATGCCAGATTACTTTGAGATGGTAATGGAACGCTGTGTCCAAATTTGATGCGATTTGGTCCAGCAGTTACGCAGCAAGGGTGTTTCGGACAAACGCGCAATGGGAACATTTTATATATATATATAGATGCTCAATGATAGCTTCTCATCCAACGTCTCCCAAGGGAGTCTGCGTATAAATGTTCTAATAAAAGGGAAAGCTTGTGCCTGGTAACTTTGCTTCTTTCAACAGCAAGGGAGGTGGGGTTTTTCGGAAGTACAGTTTGAGCAGATGCCAAAAGGCACTGTGGGGGTGCAATTGACTGCTCTATCTCCTTGCACCGCGTTGCTGTGTTTCCACCTCATGATCCTCCGCGTAACACCATTCCGGAGCAGCAAACGCAAAGGCCTGGATGACTAAGGAGGCACATTCTTTGCATACAATGGCTTCTCAAATTCCAACTGTGTTGACTCTGCAGAGTGATGGGAAACTGCTGCCAGCAGTCCTGAATGGACAGGACACCGGGCATGGTATCAAAACCACTAGATGCAAAACAATTTAGGGGAACAGGGCTGATGCCAAGAAGAGAGTTCAAGGGGGAGGGATGGGTAAGGCAGATGCCAATGCACAGTCGCCACACACATATCTACGTGTCAGCAACTTCCCACTAAAGGGGTTGAGATCCGAGGCCTGCTTGGACCACCAGCACCTTCACTTAACGCTGTTGCAATGCCCAGAATGGAGAATATCCAACTCAGCATGTTGTTTTCTCAATTAAAAACAGTGCCCTAGATTAGCCTTGTAAACAAGGAGGCGGGGGGGGACGACGACAAATTGCCTTGCAAAGGGGCAGAGGGCTTTTCCACCCTCTCTTCTAACACACAGCCTGCTGCGTTTCTATGCAGGAAGGGGAGGGGGCTCCCCCCCCGGATGACAGACCCACTTGGTTCTGTGCTGGCTGCCAGCCCATTTTCTCGCCTGCCTCAAATTCTCTGTGCAGCCACCTGCAGGCAATTCTTTTGATTCCCTATTGCCATCACATTGATGTTGAAATACAAAGCTGCCCCAGATACTGAAGCGGAACCTGTCTAAAGCGGGCACAGCCCTTCTGGCATGAAGAACGACCAAGAGAGCATTACTGCGAACGGTCACGACAAACAAACAAAGATCCAAAAAATGACTTGACCAACTGGCTTCATCTGCCATGATATCGCTAACTCTTTCTGGGAATTTCCTTTCTGAATGCTGCAAGGCTTTTAGGAGAAACCTGGAGTCAGGCTGCAGAACTCTGCCCACAACAGGAAACTGCCCGCTTGAAGCAGGAGCCTCACACATGGTGGTGAAGCCCACAAGGTTGGCCCTCAACCTGCAGCAGGTAAAAATGGAGCAGACTATTTCCACCGTATTATGTCATAGCTGGAAAAATTGCACTGGCTGCCAATCACCTACTTGGCTAAGATACTGTACAGGAATTTGTTTACAAAGCCCTACACCGATTGGGACCAGGATAAATAATAATAATAATAATAAAAATAATAATAATAAAAATAAAACTTATTATTTATACCCCACCCATCTGGCTGGGTTTCCCCAGCTACTCTGGGCGGCTTTTAAGGATACTTAAAAGATTGTCCCATCCATCCTGCAGGTACCATCTCATCATCAGGTCTGTTCTAGTGAGGTGCCTGAACTGGGTCTTTAGTGTGGTGGCAGCTGCCCTCTGGAATACCTTCCCCAGTACACATCAGGCAGGCACCATCCAAACTGACTTTTCAGCACCTACTGAAGAATTTTATTTTTCAACAAGCCTTTGAAGCTGAGATCTTTATCCCAATCTGTGGCTGTATTAGACCTGAAACTGTTTTACATACAAAATTGTTCTGTTGTGTTTACACATAAAAGTGCATGTGTTTTGTTTTAGACGTT
This sequence comes from Darevskia mixta, assembly GCA_034641385.1. Lineage (NCBI taxonomy): Eukaryota > Metazoa > Chordata > Lepidosauria > Squamata > Lacertidae > Darevskia > Darevskia mixta. The sequence goes on along the minus strand of JAWWNH010000142.1, from coordinate 1,416,852 downwards.
CTGGTACTTTTACATACGAAATTGTGCAGCTGTTTTTACTGTGAAATTGCTTTGCGATATGGGAAGAGACTCCTCGGTAGAAATAAACAAATAATGGCTAGGTAAAGTCAATGAACTCTTTGGTTTCACACCAAATGGTCAACAGCTTGTCTCCCTGCCCCACTCAACAGCTTGTTTTCTTGTTGTGCTGTATAGGTCTGGAACTGTTTTGCAAAAATCAGATGCTATCGGTTGCACGTATGTTTTTAAATGGGAGGCACAACGGAAAAAAAGAAAAATAGTCATTTCCCACAAATATGCAATGACTTCTGGACTGGAAGTATTTGCTTAAGTATCTCCCCGTACAGCCCTGACCAAGGGCTGCAGCATTCTGCACCACCTGCATGCTCCAGGGGTGATGGTGGGTCTTTCAAAAACCTTCTGTTGATCCTATCAAAACTGCATTGCTTTGCTCTCAGCCTCCTGCAATCCTACCTCTGAGCCAGCCTCATCCTTCAACCTGCCTTGGCACTTCGTTAACTGCTTTCAATTTCTTAAGCGTCTGCTCTTCTCTCATCATTAATTCAGGAAGGCGACTGGAATGTGTCATCCGAGTGATGATACAACTCTGCCACTAGGATGACAGAAGTCGCCTTCCTGAATACCAAAAACCACAAGGAAGTCGCTCTGACAGATTCACCTCAGTGCAACCTGCCAACACACTCACACTGCTACCCTTTTAAAAGCCTTGCTTTCAATTCCATGGTTTGGACATTTGGGGAACGTGTTCTTGAGAAAAACGGCATGCCCCACAAGTCCTCATCATTCTTCTCTATGGTTATCATTCTTCCAGAGTTCCTTATGCCCCTCTCATCAAGACAATGGGGGATTCGTTCAATAGGACACCTTGCAAGTGTTTCACACACATCTGTTTTCTCCTCTTCCTATCTACCGCCTCCTGTGGGAAGGAGCAGGAGAGCTTTCTTGTCAGTTCTTCAAACTAAACAGGAAAGCCATCTAGTCTACACAACAGAAACAAACAATGAAGGGACCTTAGCAACGTGAGGTGCCAGCCCACTCCATCCAAGAGAGATGGAGAGCAATTTCCTGCTATAAGCCTAGGTGACAGTTGAATTGTCGCACATTTTCGATATGCCTCTTTGCTTTGGAGAGCAGTCTGGATTGGTAGAACCAGGTGTCTTTCTCCACCTGAAGTTAGATACATCACAGAGTGGTAGAACTGTGACCCTCATGGATTTGATGTGCCAGCTTGAAAAGCAGGTGGGCTTAACCCTCTCTTGCTCTGCTAGAAAAGAGGAGACTGAGAGGCGATATGACAGCCATCTTCAAATATCTCAAGGGCTGTCACATGGAAGATGGAGCAAGCTTGTTTTCTCTTGCTCCAGAGAGGAGGACCTGAACCAATGGCTTCAAGTTACCAGAAAGATTTCAGCTAAACATCAGCAAGAACTTTCCAACGGTAAGAGCTGTTCACCAGTGGACCAGACTCACTTGGAAAGTTGTGAACTGTCCTTTGTTGGAGGTCTTTATAACAAAAGGTTGGATGGCCATCTGTCAGGGATTCTTGAGCTGTGATTCATGCACTGCAGGGGATTGGACTAGATGACCCTTTGTTTCCCTTCCCACTCTACAACTTTATGATTCTAAGATCCGGGATTCAGTGGTCAGTCTGTGATGGGGTGATGGGCTACGTCAATCTTCCCAAAGTTACTATTCTCTCTGCTGCCACCCCATTGCCTCTGCCTTGCAGGAGACAGACTAGGTTTTGAGATAGGCAATTCCCAACCCCCAGTTCACACACTCTGAACAGAGAATGCTATTTCTATGCTCTGTGCATAGACACCAACAGCACACTAAGTCCTATAAGCAGTAGAATCAGTTATTACTGCTAGCTCTGCTCATAGCAATGCAACAGCAATATTGTTAAAGTCTCACACAATGCACTGAAGGATATTGGAGCCCAAAGTTGAACCACACAGAGGGGGACACCGTTCTGAACTATAGAGTACACTGTTTAAAACTACTCTGTGCAGGCTTGCAGAAAATAGTTGATGAGTCTCTGTAGAGCTTCCTCAGAGTGCGCTGTCAAGGCTGTGTCATCTTCAAACAACATCTCATGGGTAAGAACCTGCCTCACTTTTGTCTTGGCATGGAGAGGTGCCACTCCTTGAATGAAAGTACACACTGTCTTCAGTTGAGCTGAAGGCATATAAGAGCAACAGGGAGAATATGCCAGAAAGTTGGGGCGAGACCACAGCCGTTTCCCACCCGTCTTTATAGAGAAGGCGTCTTGAAGATGAGACATACTGGATGGGGCTGTGCATGTTCTCATTGAATGACATGATCATCTTGTGGAGCTCAGGTGGGCATCCTATCTTGTTGAGCAGTGTGAAGAGTCCTTGTTGGCTGACAAGGCCAAAGGCCTTTGTCGGCTCAACAAAGGCGATGTACAAGGGGCGCCTCTGCTCTCTGCATTTCTCCTGCAGCAGTGAGAAAATCATGTCAACTGTTGACCTCTGAGCTCTAAAGCTGCATTGTGATTTGGGATAGACTCTGTCAGCAAGTGGGAGGAGCGCAGAGAAAAGAAACACAAAGGTGCATCTGTAACAGTGAAACTGGGCTCCCTCATCTGCTGCAGCTGCAATAAAACATGTCTCTCCCATATTGGTCTCACCAACCACAGTAAGTACTGTAACTCTCCCGAAGGTGCATTCTCCCACTGTCTCCTGAGATTGACAGGTGCCAACCTACTGTTTACAGCACACACAGAGCCTAATGGATGGATTCAGAGAACCAAGCTGATGGCAAATGGTCTGGAAAGTGACTCCTTCGAGAATGCATCGGGCCTAGAGAAAAGATTAATATCTCTCTGAATCCATATTCAGCTTTCTAGTCCCTGGAGTGTTCTCAGAATGTTGTAGGAAAGAACAGCTCTTGAGAACTGATTTTAAACTTGAAAGGCAAAGTCTAGATTGAACATTAGAAAGATGGTGCCTAAGCTTAGTAGCTGGAATCAGAAATCTTATTTAAGGACATATTGGAGATGTTTTAGATGCAGAATTATCCTTATTCTCCTGTTTCAGAGTAGCCAGTAAGAGTAGATGACCAGCTGCAATTGCCATTCTACCTACATACATGTGCAAACACACACACATGTGAAATTGGCCTTGCAAATTACACGCCCTAAATAAGAGCACTTGAGAAGGACACCCTGCCAGCATCCTTCCCTCACAACCAGGAACAGGGCTGCTACTACTCTCACTTTTTCCAGATGCTGGAGCTGTGATTTCAATCCGGGTTTTCCAAACCCAATAGTCCTTCCACTTTGCATCATAGCTGAAAAGACATGGAGAAAATGATGATGTATGGCCCCTTTAGCAAGACTATATTGCCCAACAAATAATCTGGGAGAAGGGGTGTCTCACAGAGAGTCTTGCACCTGAAAGGAATTGTGTGAATTGGCTTAATGACTGCAGTGGATCTCATCTTCCTACTTTGCTAAAGGATTCTGTAATAGCAGCAGCTGTCATTGACAAGAAGTAAGTGTCATTTTCACCTGGAAGAAGTGATAAGAGATGGAAATTTCTTCCAGCGCTTTTTCCCCCCATGGAAAATTTTCCATTTAGTTAAATGCATTAAAAGCAATGAACTGCAAATAGAGTATTAATCAAGCTTGGGTGTTTTGAAGTGTTTACCTTTGTTTACAAAATGCAAATAAAATAGATATGCTAAATTAGATCACTTTTCAGGGCATCAGAGAAGTTTCCATAGAAATTTTCTGATGCAAATTACCCTGGGAAAATGGCCACCATTCAACATTTTCCAGGAATCCCACATCACTGCCTAGATTAAACAACACAGGGGAAGCCAGCGGTGGGAAAAGAGGGACAGGTTTGAGGAGGACTTGACCCAGATTACTGCTCCTCTGACTCATCCAATTAGCCAAATGCTGTTCAAGGCTTTAATTAGAATTGGGGTCATGAGGGAAGGAGAAGCAGCCAGGTAATTAGAGATCACGTGTGTCTGCATTCTGCCTGCTGTCTATTTTATTTTCTAGAAATACAAACATACAGTGTTCCCTTTGACTCAACTAGCTAACCTGAAAAAAGCAGGAGGGAGGAGGCAGCAGCAGCCACTGAGTTGCTCAGGAGAGGCAGCAAAGCAACATCAAATTAAGAGCCACCTAGTGACAATCCATGCCTGCAGGAAGATTTAAGGATCTGAACACTGGTACTGTCAACAGAGTGTGAAAAATCAGCTCCAAAGTTAACAGTACCTGTTTCACCTTGGAAACGGCCAGAATGGAAAAGGGGGGGGGGGAGAAGAAAAAGAGGGAAGGAGGGAGGAAGCAAACTTGCTTAAGCACACTTGCTAAGATCAGATGAGTTTAAAATGTATTTCCATTTCTGGCCATCAAGTTCTCCTTTTCTATCCTCAATCAGGAAGAGTGATATTTATTTCATAAGCTCATAGAGGTCGAGGGGGGCTTTGAAGGGCATCTAATCCAACCCCCCGCTCAGTGCAGGAAATTTCTCACCATTCTTCATCATATTAGGTATGTTGTTGTTGTTTATCAAATTTGTATACTGCCTTTCATCTGAAGATCACAGGGCGGTTCACAACATAAAAATACAATTATGAAAACACCAAATACATAATAAAAGAAAAACAAAACAATAACCCCCTCCCCTCCCTCGGATTCATTAAAAAGGCCATAGAACGTTAATCAGCCAACTGCCTGGTTAAAGAGAAATGTTTTTGCCTGGCGCCTAAAGATATGTAATGAAGATTTAGCATAAAATCACTACAACCAACACAAAGGGTTGGATCCAGAGTTGCCCTCCTGCAAATGGAAAGGTTCTTTCCATTCGGAGAAGGGATTGAGATACAGCAGGGTTTCTCATTTGGGAAAGTCAAGTGATTTCTGCCCTTTCCCCCCAGCCCCAGAGAGTTCCCACCCCTTTCCCCTCCTAATTAACTCACATGGTCTAACTTCTCCTATTGGACACACCAAGCATGAAGCTCCAGTGGCAGAGCTTATGGGGCTGCTAGCTAGCATTTCCCCACTTATTCTATGCCCCCCATGGTCCTTGGGGACACTGCATACCAGGCTGGCTGGCTGGGGCAGAGGCAAAGAACAGTCCCCATACCTCTTCTTATGAAGGTTTTTCCGCTGGCAAAAGAAACTCTGCAAATGTTCAGAGGCACGAGGCACACACACCTAGACCGGGTTGAATTCCCTTCCTAGGAAGGTAAGGCTAACCCTCATTTTGCTCCCTCCTGGATGTGAACACAAAACATGTTGGGTCACTCAATCTTTGGGGAGATGGAGCCAATCTGAACCTAGCAGTTCCAGTATTGTGCTGTATTGTTTGTTTTCGATTTGCTGGTTTTTAGATGTTTTATCTTTTGCTGTAAACAGACTGTTATGTTGTTGTGTTGTGCACCACCCTGGGCTCTTTTTGGAGGAAGGGCAGTATGCAAACATAATAATAAAGACTGAACACATTTTTTATTATTTTTAAAGGAAGAAAAAGCAGCAACCCCACTAAACCTGTCTAAAGGGGTTCCGGAGTGAGGACTGTCAATGAAGTCATCATGTTTGCCTCAAGAAGGTGGTTCTACATGATCTGGCATTGTAATCTCTAAGGTTTTAGCGGGGGAGTGAGAGAGCCTCAGTCCTAGCCTGGCACTCTATGCGACACACCACAATATCCCACATGAAAAAATGCAACACATGGCACATTCCCCCAAAGGGAACCACACACTAAAGCAGGGGTCAGCGACCTTTTTCAGCCGTCGTCCACCGTCCCTCAGACCATTTGGTGGGCCGGACTATATTTTGAAAAAAATATATGAACAAATTCCTATGCCCCACATATAACCCAGAGTTGCATTTTAAATAAAAGCACACATTCTACTCATGTAAAAACATGCTGATTCCCGGACCGTCCGCGGGCTGGATTGAGAAGGCGATTGGGCTGCATCCGGCCCACGGGCCTTAGGTTGCCTACCCCTGCTCTTGGGGAGGGTCATGACACCTTCAATGTAAGATGGATGTGAGCTTAAAGCTCTGTCTGCACAGAAGTGCTTCAAGGTTTCATTTCAAGGAACTCATCACACCAATCTACTGCAACATCACAGAACCCAAGCATATTGTCAGCATATGCCACAGAAAGACTAGAGAAAAAGATTTGCTCTTTTTAAATCTGAAAATACACACACATAAATATGATGATGATGATGATGAAGAAGAAGAAGTCAGAGTTCAACAAAAGAGGAATCCTAGAAGTCATCAGATGCAACATTTGAGATGGAGGTCTTCTAGCCAAAACTCATTTCCAGCGAAGGAGAAAGAACAGGCGACTGGGTTCAGCAGCTGTTAGGGAACACAAGCTTAACTGCCACTTTTCTTCACCCACAGTAAACTTTTTAAGACTGCCTCCGCTGACAAGGCATATCAATCTAAAAAGCCAAGCTAACCCTGGAGGGTGTCGTGCAGTCCTGTTTAACCAACACGGTGAATAGCGCAACCTACAAAACTATGGCAAAACTTGTCAAGCAGCCGAGGAGGCAGCCTGGCAACACATCCACCACGTAGAGCAGCAGCAGCAACAACCATACACAAAAGCCAGTTTTGTTTGATATTATTGTATTTATATACAACCCTTTCCTCCTGAAAGAGCACAGGACACTGTACAGCGTAATGAAAACAAACCATTTACACACAATAATTAAAGCTGAAAAAAGCACAATGCTACCAGTGCTAGACTCAAAGCAAATACTGTATATCTCCCAAAAGCCCAGACAAGCAAGTGTGGCCGACATCTAAAAATTGACAACATGGGAAACAACTGCATTTCCCAAGGAGGGAGGGAGTTCCACAATCAAGGTGCCACCACAGAGAAGTCCCTGTCTCAAGTCACCAGTCCATAGGCCATACCTGTCCATGGGAACATGAGCAGGGCCTCCCCTGCCAGCCCCAACCCTAAAGGGAGAGAGGGATTGTGGAGGCACTCCTTTAAGTACTTGGGCCCTAAGCTGTTTAGGGCTTTGTATTCCACCACTCACACCTTGAATTGAGCTCAGTATTATGACATTCAGGGCTGTATCCAACAAAGTCGTCCCATTTGCGCAAGGACTTCCGCTTGTCCAACGAAACCTCCGCTCCCTATCTGTTCCAGAGAGTTGTGGGGGGCAGAACACATTTGGAGGCAGTGCACGGGGCAAGGAATGTCTACTGCACAAGTCTTTGTGTGAATGGAAGGACTTCGCTGGATAGAACCCTCAATATCTGCCTGCTCTTGTCACCTTTAAAAATAATTTGCATGCACATCAAAACATTTTTTTAAAACCTAAGCACAGCATCAACAGCTTAAGCACAGTCAGTTACATCACAATAACTCTTTCTGCATCCCCTCCTACCACTTGTTCCTAAGAACAGCACAAGGAAGGTGAAACGGGGAGTTGTTGCTTTCACACTGGAACCTTTCAAGGCCATGGTTCTCTGATGTCTATTCCCATGACTGAAGCTCCTGCATTCAGGTAGGTAGCCGTGTTGGTCTGACGCAGTCGAAATAAATTAAAAAATTGTCCAGTAAGCTTTCGTGAGCATGCACACTTCTTCAGACAGAAGCTCCTGCAGGTTTACTCAGAAACAAGTTCCATTAGAAATCAGGCAGGCGACATCCCTGCTGAATCTCAGATTTCAGATTAAAATAGTTTTATTTCAGGAAGCCTTTGCATCATAGATGCAGTTCAATTTTATTTTATTTTTAATTTCCAAAATTTTAATACATACAAATTTTAGTTACCTTCATCTATCTGTCTAAACTTCCCTCTTCCTCCCTCCATGGTTTCCATGTGCAGTTCCAATGTTATACTCTTAAGTTTTTATCTATATTTTAAACACTGTATGTTGTATGTTTTTATATGTGGGCAACCCAGCCAGATGGGTGGGGTATAGAAGTAATAAAATTATTATTATGCTTTTAAAAAATGTAAGCTGCTTAAAGACTTATTTTTAAAATGTATGCCCTTTTCACTATATGTAAATAAAAATAAAAGGCTTTGCCCCTCATAAGACCCAAGTAACAGGCCTACCAGATGAAACCGATGGCCTATTTAGTCCAGCATTCTATTCTGAATCTGCTGCCAGTGGCCAACCAGATGAGAAGCCCTCTCCTGCTGTGATGCTCTGTGACTGAGATGCCTCTGATTCTGGAGGTAGGATAGAGCCATCTTGACTAATAGCCATGAATTTGTCCAAGACCCTTTTTAAGCCATTAAGATTGGTGGTCACTACCAACACACCTTGTATTAGTGACTCTCACTGTTTAATTACACTCTGAGTGAAGCAGTGCTTCCTTTTGTCCATCCTGAATCACTCATCATTCAGCTTCATAGCACTTTGAGAGATAAGAACTACTCTCAATCCACATCATGCATAATTTTACACACCTCTATCACATTCTCCTTTACTTTTCTATATATATATATATATGTGTGTGTGTGTGTGTGTGTGTGTGTGTGTGTGTGTGTGTGTGTGTGTGTGTGTGTCACGGGAACAGTTTTATTCTGTGGGTTGTGATTTTCTGCAGATGATTCAATTGACAACAAACAGTACATACCAACAACTTAGTGAACCATTTTTCCTTTCCGTTTTCTACTACTAATGCCACTGAATTCCAGAATGACTCAGGTGCACAAGCAGACCTCCAGAACTATTAAAACATCCATAATGAACCTTCTGGGAACAGAGGTTTGTCAATTCCAGGAACTAATTTGCACTGCGACGCACCCTGGCCTGCCCAGGAGACAGAAACATCCTGCATGTTGCCTGGACCTGATTTTTCTAAAACAGAACTACGGATGAAGGTGCTGGAAAAGATGGCCATTTCACTGACAGACAAAGAGTCTGTGCCCACTTAACACTTTTAGTTAATTAGTTCTTTCTTTTGGTTAACCTGAATTTTAAAAACTGATGACATTAAGAACAGTCCTGCCCAGAAACAGCGTGAGATATTTTGGTGCCTGCTGGAGAACTATCTTGTTAACTGGTACCTGAAAGCTGTTATTAAGTCTTTGCTTGCATCTAGCTAAATACTGTTCCAAACACAGCAGGGATTAATGCAAGTTCGTCTGTGAGCTCACTCCTCAGTGAGCTTTGGAGTCTTCAACTCCAGACAGGATGGGGGCTCTTAGAAGCTTAAGAGACTGTAGTCATCATGGATGTTTACCATAAGCAGAGCTTTCCGGAGTAGCAAATAGCTTTTGGTTGAACAGGCTGTTCCACCATTAAGACTGAAGCTCTAGGAAGAGGAAAGAAGAGAGGATGGAGGCAAACTACAGTTCTGACAGCTTGGAAAGGAACATAGAAATCTTTTTTTCTATTTAGTCAGACTACCGGTCCATCTAACTCAGTACTGACTGACAGCAATTCTCTGTGGTTCCAGGGTTCCCAGCCCTGCTAGAAGATGCCAAGCATTTAAGTCTGGGACCTTTTCCATGCAAAGCATGTGCTTTATCACTGAGACAAGGGGGAGAAAGAGGCCTGCTGTGGGCTTGGCCTTCAAGAGCATCTCACAAGGGACTGCTGTTTTGAAATGGGGGTCACATTTTAATGTATTTTAATATATGTTGGAGGCCGCCCAGAGTGGCTGGGGGGACCCGGCCAGATGGGCAGGGTACAAATAATAAATTATTATTATTATTATTATTATTGCATCTCATGGCACCCCATCACCAAGAGTGGGAACACAGAATTACATGTCACCCACAGTTAACTACAACCTCCTTTTCACCTGATTCATGGGAACAGATGCCCAAAATGGTGCAAGACTCGGAACAAAAATTGGGATAGCCTGCAAAGGTGAGAGGTGTAAAAACAGACAGTAGTAGTGAGTAATTTTGATTTGATCACATACATATATTTTTAAGTTTTGGGGAGCAGGTTTCTTTTGCTGGTCCATTTCACTGTGTGATGAGTAAAGGGTTCCAGAAAGAACAGTCATCTCAGCTGTCAGCTTTCCTTACGCACACGCTGTGATCACCAGGAGCCCTTTCCACAAAGAACCACCGTCAGATGCAAACTTTTGCCATTTGCCATTCCGCCTCTGAAAAGCTCAAATTAGCTCAGATACAGAATCTGCTCAGTGCCATGAAAGACAGTGCAAAGCCCTGCAAAGTTAAGGGATTGCCACAACTGACAGGGCAGACAGATATTCCACAGCAGAAGGCGGCTTTACTGCTCCCCGCTCCTCAACTCAACCTGCAAGGGCTGACAATCCAAAAGCCATTTCCTGATGTTCTGGAACCCTCAGCCCCCCGAGTGCCAGATCCACAGGCCTCACTAAGCATAACATCCCCGGCGAAATATTCTCCCTTTCCCCTTGTTGCAATGGCAGTGAAGCGCCCGCGCGGGGCCCAGGGATCCCGGCATTGCAGCGGGCTGGGCTGGATGATCCGCGGGTCCCCCTTCCTCCCTCGAGCAGGAGGGCCTGGCGGGCAGACACGTGTCCGGCGAGCCATGAGGGGCTGCCCCTGCCCCGCCGCCCTGGCCCTGCCCGCCCCTCCGACGCCGCTTCCTCCCCGGGCCCCGCCCCGCGTACCGTCCGGGCGGCCTCTGCCCAGGTCCGGCCCTTCTTCTTGCGGCCCTTTTCCCTCATGGCGGCCGGGCGGCGGGACGAGCGAGGGGAGCGTGCGAGGCCGAGGCGGGCGAGGGGTCTCTCTGTCGCGGGCGAGGAGGAGGAGGAGGAGGCCGAGGGCGAGGAAGGGCGAGGCGAGGAGGGCTCGGCCTGCGCGGCCGCCGCTTACACCCTGAGGCGAGCGACGCCAGCGGCTCCCCCGGCCGCCATGTTGGGAATCCTTCGGCAGTCACGTGACGGCGCCTCGGCCCCGCCCGCTCAGGGCCCGCGATGCCCCGCCCACCGCCCGGGGAAAAAAAAAAGAGCTCGGCCGGGGCGGAGCCAAAAGGCGAGTCTGGGCAGAAGGCTCCGCCCTTTGAAAGGGAGGGGGAAGAAGAGGAGCCGAGGAAGTACGGCGCACGCGCGGTCCGCCGCCGCCATCTTCGAAGCCCGCATTTCCTTAGGGCTGAGACCGAGGGCTGGCGACGCATGCGCGGTGTGCCGCCGCCGCTTCGCGGGCTGTTGCCACCTGGGTCCACTCCGGGGAATCCGCAGAGCGCCTGCGCAGTGCGGAGAGGCGGGAGGAAGAAGAAGGCGGAAGGCCCAGGAGGGGAGTCGGGAAAGCGGCCTGGAAAAGGGGGGCCAAGAGCTGCCCCCCCGTCGAGTAAATAGATCATTTGTGGCTGGTGCGATTTTTTGTGTTCTTATATCGTCAGCTGCGATCCTGTGACCCTCGGGGGAAGGAAGGTGGTGTAGAAATTCAAGAAACAATAATTAAAAATACACAAAGCGTCTGGCTGTTGTAAGAATTCTAAGGTCTTATCTACAGTAATAAAGTGCAAGTGTCTCTGCGTCCAGTCCCTGTGTCCTACTGCGCATGTGCCCCACAGGCACAGGGATTGGAGCGCAGAGACTTCGGGAGTGCATTACTCCGGCCGACAGTTGACCAATCGGCAATGGCCTTCACATCCCAGCGCTTTCCCAAAAGGCCCTTCGCCTTCTCCCAAGATGGCGGATCTGAACCGGCAATTGCAGGAGTACTTAGCTCAGTCCAAGGCGGGCGGCAGCTCGGCGGCCCTGTCGGCGCCTCAGAACCCGCTGCGAGATGAGGCGGAGAAGCCCGGCTCGGGGTTGGGGACTTGGCTCGGCCGGATCAACCCTTTCCCCGCGACAGAGACGTGGCCGTGGGCAGCCAAGCTGGAGCCGGATCCGTGGCTGCCGACGGGTCTGTCCCGCTGGCAGCGGCTGGTGGGGAGCGCGCTGTGCCTGCTGCTGGCCACGCTCTGCTTCGGCCTCGCCGCTCTCTACGGGTCGCTCCTGTTGCTCCGCAAGTTCGCGCTGCTCTGGTCGCTGGGCTCCACCTTCGCGTTGGGCGCCGTGGGCTTCTTACGGGGCCCGAGCCGCCTCCTGGGCGAGCCCGACCGCCGCGGCCTGGCCCTCCTTTACTTAGCCTCAGTGGGCGGCACTCTGTACGCGGCGCTTGGGCTCCGCAGCACCCTGCTCACCACGCTGGGGGCCGTCGTCCAGCTGGGAGCCGGCGGAGTCTACTTGCTGTCTTCTGTACCTGGCGGGACTACCGGGCTGCGCTATGTCGGCGGGTTCTTGGGTGGCACCGTGCGACGCAGCGTCTCCAAAACTCTGCCGGTGTGAGGACGGTCGTCGAGGCAAAGCCGTTCATGGATGTGGAAAAACAAGATCGATCTCTGTGGTAAAGAGCCCCGTGCCCATCTCCAAACCAACGCACAGCACGGGACGTCGTCTCCAGGCCAGACCTGACTGCCCATGGGGCATTTTGTAGGAGAAAGTCTCTTTACTGTTTATCTTTCCGAATCGAGGGCAGAGGAGCACTTGAGTAACCTTACCAGGACACTGCATCCTTCGCCACAAGGCAGTTGAAAAGGATAGTTGAAGTTAATTGCAACAAAGGTGTATGAACTTGGCTGAACAAGCTGCTCAAGCAATTGAACCAATTAAGGGCTTTAACAGTGGTACTGGGTAAAGGTCTTTTTGTTCTAGCGCCCGTTAATTTAACGGGCTTACAGTCTACTAGTATATATATAATAAATGTTCATAAGTGTTCCAAGCAAACAAGGCCACGTGGCCTGTCTCCATTTTGACTCCCAGCTGACTCTGCAAGGAAGGAGGGGGTGATTGTCTCAGTGATAATCTCTGGCACCCTGATACCTGAGTGCCAGACAAAAGGGTGTGATTAACCAGGCAGAGGGCCTTCTCGGTAGTGGCGCCCGCCCTGTGGAATGCCCTCCCATCAGAGGTTAAAGTGATAAACAACTATCCTACATTCAGAAAATACCTGAAGGCAGCCCTGTTTAGGGAAGTTTTTAACTTGTGATTTTGATGTATTTTAATATTTGTTGGAAGCCGCCCAGAGTGGCTGGGGAGACCCGGCCAGATGGGCGGGGTACAAATAAAAAATTATTATTATTATTATTATAACTTGGCTGGGAAACAGGGAAATGTAAATATCTCTTTTGTTTTACTTGATGGGTTTTTGGGTGGAGGGCAAGAGGAGGCATGGGGAGGGTCAAGGATGCTCAGATTACTGCTACCAGACCTCCCCTTTCATGATGTAACTGGTGTATCAGGGAGGGGGTCCTGGGTTACACCCCTTTTTGTGATGTATGTATGATGTATAGGGGGGTGGTCTTGAGCGGGAGGGGGTGAATTTCAAAAGTCTGTATAGGAGCTGGCACACCATTGTTCTGGGTTCCTCCTCCATTTTGGGAGTGAGGGCCCTGTTGTAACAGATATAAAGATTTTGCTTCTCAATTTTTCTCTGGTTGGCCTCTGTAATTTACTCCTACCGATGGAGAACCTGAAAAGGCTCTTGTGTGCCCCATAAGGGAATAAGAGCAGATTTCTGTTTATTTCAGCGGGTTACAGCTGTAAAAAGCATACAGAAATTTAAAACCTGGCAAGATCAAAGTGCTGGTCACTGATATAGTGCTCATTCCAGCAGTTAAAAGCCATGCATTGGGACATAGGAAAGAAGGGCAGTGAGAGTATTGGATGGTGGGTGTTTATTACCGGTATTTATTTATTAAATTTATATACCACCCTTCACAAAATAAAAAAGAAGATAAAACACAAGTAAGTACAGTGGTACCTTGGTCTCAAACTTAATCCGTTCTGGAAGTACGTTCCAAAACCAAGGCACGCTTTCCCATAGAAAGTAATGCAGAACGGATTAATCCGTTCCAGACTTTTAAAAGCAACCCCTAAAACAGCAATTTAACATGAATTTTACTATCTAACAAGACAATTGACCCATAAAATGAAAGCAATAAACAATGTACAGTGATCCCTCAACTTATGAATGACCCGACTTCCGTATTTTTCGAGTTACGAGGGATCAAAGCAGCCGCGCACTTCCGAATTTTTCCGACTTCCGAAAGGAAGTCGCAGCCGTTTTAGATAGGGTTTCCTCGACCTACGAAGTTTAGATAGGGTTTTTTCTGACCTATGAATTTTTTCTCCCCAATGCATTCCTATGGGGACTCGACTTACGATTTTTTCGACATCCGACGGTCCCGTCGGAACGGATTACCTTTGTAAGTTGAGGGTCCGCTGTACTGCAGTTACAGGTAGATAGCCGTGTTGGTCTGCCGTAGTCGAAACAAAATAAAAAAATTCCTTCCAGTAGCACCTTAGAGACCAACTAAGTTTGTTCTTGGTATGAGCTTTCATGTGCATGCACACTTCTTCAGATAACTTATTTTTTATTTTGTTTCAATGTACTGCAGTCACACATTCAGTAGCTGAACTGGGTTCCACACAGTCACAAAAACGAAACAAAAAAGAGCCACAAAAACGCAAAGTAAATAGCAAAAACAGACAGACCTCAGCGTACCGGTAATACTCAAAACGGAAGTGTGGCACTCAAATTGGAAGCGTTCCTCCAGCAATGTAGTAGTTGCCGAGGAACTGAAAGCTGACAGTTCATGAATAGACACCAAAAGGTGCTGCCTTTTGAAGGTGTTGCCATTCAGTATTAGTGGATCAGCGATATCTAGCCTGCAAAATTGAAAGGGATTAAAAAAATGTTCTCCACCCATTCCTATTAATTGACTACATGATTAAATTCCACTTCTTCCACAAAAAGGACTGCTCTCTCTTTTCACATCTGGATTCTTCCATAGTTAGCTTAGCCTGAGTATATGGGAATGCCACGACTCCGTAGCGTTGAAATTGCTAGTGGAAATTAGGATTAACCTCACAAGATCCATCTATCCACAGAGCGTGGTCTCAGCTATCACCTCTGAGACTATCCACACGGGGATGTGCAGAAAAAGAAGCTTGCCAATAATATGCACCTGCTAAAAGGTAGCATGCCTTGTGATACAGATGTTGATCTGGATAATTAAAGCATTCCAATATTTCTTGCATGCAAATCAGTATGGAGCTGTTCCCACTGGCTCTATTCTGCCATTTGTGGCAGGAGGCTGCACTCTCCTTGTAGCCCTTGTCTGCATGACCTTTAGCAAACTGCCTGCCTTGTAGTAACTGCAGCATGAAAGTGCAATCCTGCCAAGGCAAGCAAAACACACACACACACACACACACACACACACACACACACACACAACATGTGAGCTAAGTGACAAGTGGCCGCTGGGGATTTCTCTAGGTTTGATAAAGAGAAATCCCGTTTCGTTTCGTGCTGACCCAGCTGGGAGTTATTTCACAGGCTGCATTGGCTCCAAGTTACCCTGACCAAAGAGGACTCAAAGAGAACATAAGGATAGTCAACAACAACGATGACTGTCTGCTAAAGATGTTTTCAAAAACGATACTTTTCAATCTGAGAAGTGCCACATCTGCAGTGCGGAAAGACATTTTAAATCAAGAGTATGTTCTAGTAAGTGGAACTTTTATTTCGTTTGGGGGGTGGGGACTGGACAAAACACAGTGGGTGGGCATGAGGCTTGCAGAGAGGGGGTTCGTGCCCCTCCACGGCCCTTTCTCTGGGTGTTCATGAATTGGCACTTCTCCATGGAGGTCTTCCCAGGGATCTGATGACTTACCTGCCCGCTTTGGGGTTCCCTGGAGCATGTGGAACTCCCACCCCATCCCATTATCACAGGAAATCTAGGAAGCACATCAACCCAGAAGATTTGGGTAACATCACTGTGGTGGAAGGAATTATGGGACCTTGACCGTAGGCTTCTGGAACAGTGGTCAGTCTTGTTTGGAGCCCAGTGTGTAATTCAGCTGTGCATCCGTTTTGCATGCTAGAAGCAATGGCGGAGAAAGGCCACTAGGCGCCCTCACAACTCTAGCAAAAGGAGATGAATAGCTGGCCGTGTAACTCCAAGATCCCTCTGCATAGCAGCCGTGAACTCAAGACATGGAACTTGTTTTGAGTGCTAAGAAACTCCTCCATGCAGCGGAGATAAAAGGTTAGGCCTTCCAAATCTGATGGGCCTGACCTAACACCTCCCTCCCTCTTTGAAAAAGAAGAAGCGTACCACTGGCTGAGTAATGGCACGAGTGGTGTGTCATTTCTAAGATGACAGCTGCCAGGTCACAAATCAAACCCAGCAGAAACCTCTTGGGGGCCGGAGCCAACTTGGATCTCCCTACAGAGGTAGGGGCAGGTGGCGAGTCATCCCTGCTGGGGAAACCAGCCCTCCTACAGCTAGATGTGGCGACTCTGCTGCATTGCTGATGCGCAGGTGGAATCCTGAGCCGCAGGAAGCTGCCTTATACTGAGTAAGACCCACCGATCCATCCAGATCGGGGGGGGGGGTGGACGTGGATGAGGAAGACTTGATTTTGCATCCCTCTTCAGCTACAATACTCATGGACCCCGGGTCAGACATCGTCTGTCAACCCAACTCGCTTCCCCAGGTTGCTGTGAGAATAAATAGGGGGCAGGCCATCTATTTCACCTGTGAACTTTGGAGGAAAGGCAGGATAACATGATGCCTAAACAAACATGACACCTGACCAAGAGGAGGAGTTCTAGCGGGGGGGGGGCGCCCTGTGGCCCTCCAAATGGCGTCATGCCAAAAACCCCGTGCATCAAGCCTTGCCGGCTTTTTGTGCGCTATTTCCTGAACATTTAGGAAAAACATGCCTGGCTGATGGCACAGCGAGTTCCCCCGTGTCTTCCACACATGCTGCCTGCAGATTGCCAATCTTTGCTCCGCATTCATCAGAGCTCAGCACTGTGATAGAATCATAGAATCCTAGAGTTGGAAGAGACCCCAAGGGCCATCCAGTCCAACCCCCTGCCAAGCAGGAAACACCATCAAAGCATTCCTGACTGGTGGCTGTCAAGCCTCTGCTTAAAGACCTCCAAAGAAGGAGACTCCACCACACTCCTTGGCAGCAAATTCCACTGTAGAACAGCTCTTACTGTCAGGAAGTTCTTTCTAATGTTTAGGTGGAATCTTCTTTCTTGTAGTTTGAATCCATTGCTCCGTGTCCGCTTCTCTGGAGCAGCAGAAAACAACCTTTCTCCCTCCTCTATATGACATCCTTTTATATATTTGAACATGGCTATCATATCACCCCTTAACCTTCTCTTCTCCAGGCTAAACATACCCAGCTCCCTAAGCCGTTCCTCATAAGGCATCGTTTCCAAGCCTTTGACCATTTTGGTTGCCCTCTTCTGGACACGTTCCAGATGCCCCGTTCTGGGAAGCTAATGGGGGTGGGGGTGGCAGAAGATTCCCGACGGAAAGACTCACAAGACCAGCCAGCCACCGTGACGAAGAAACAGCCAGACACAATCCGAAATCTCTTTAATTAGCTCACACACTTTTATTTTCATCGTTATAAACTGCAGACTTTGGGGCTTTTTCATGCTCCCCCGCCCAGCCCCGCTTTTCTGCTGTTTGTCCTGAGCATCTACTTTCTCTGCTGGCTTGGACCTTTTCCGGCTTGTGATGTGGGGCTCTACTATGAAGGTCAGATTTGACCATGGTGGGATAGTTTAGGGCAAGAGTCTCCCCCCCGACCAAAACAAGAAGTCAGGAGAGATGCCAATGAATGAAGCGGGTCTCCTTTTTCAACAATGCTCATTCCTTTATTGTCACGGCTGGGCTTTTGGGAACAGTGCCGCCGCCACCATCTCCAGGCCCACACCAAATCAAAGCGACGTCACAAGGGTATTGAAGAGCTCTCCATCCCGAACCAGAGGGGATGTGGGACGACAACCTCTGCCAGTACATTATGTATAATATAACTATGCTTAATATGTCCTGTATATTCATATGTAGAGCAACAAGCATGGGCCACCACCGTATACCGACTTTTGACTTCCTAAGTAAATCACCACCACAGCAACAGGCACAGACGATTTTGGTCCCAGCCTTGGCCCTTGTCTTGCTGATCAACCAAGTCCCTCCCACTTTCCACCCCACTCTGGAATTTTCCCCAGTCTCCAGCCCCCCACATTAGGCGCAAGTTCCACAGTTTCCCTGGGCAGGACACCCACAAGCAGCCACGCAACACATACACACCCCCAACACACACACTCATATGTAAATACAGACTCGCCAACATACAAAGAACAAAGAACATCAGAAATCTACATCTGAGGTTGTCGACCCAGCCCCTTGCACAGAGACTGGCTCCTGTCTTAAATAACAGTATTTCTTTACAGCTGTCCTTGGGTTTTGTGCTAGGAAGGACGTTGGAGGTTATTGGCAGCCCAGCGGTGGATTGAGAAACGCAGAGTGTGAGAGATCTTCCAGCGCAAAGTACATGGCAGGAGGAAATGGCAGGCTTTGGCGTAAAAAGTATAGCTTGTTGGACCCCTTGTTGGATGGGGAGGGGGCTGGGTGAGGGAGGTTAGCTTCCCAGTGATGCCTCCAACTCCCTAAAGCCAAAATCTGTAGCGCAGGAGGGGTCGCTCGGCCTCACCACACTGACATCCATTTCCCGTCCAGGCTGAATGGAAATAATTCTGTTCTAGTGCAGCTCCCAATGCGACGGCTGCTCTCGTCTTTGTGGTGCTGTAGAAAACAATTCCTCGGGGAGAAGTAACGTCTTTAGCCTTTGAAACTGGGAAGGATGCATCTCCTCTCTTCTGGCAGATCTCCAGAAAACACACTTTTCTAACCCACAGTAAACAAAGGAGAAAAAGCTCAGTTGAGCCTTCAGGTGACCTCCAGGCGTGGGGCTGGCCTTCAAACGTCTCTGCTGTCCCTTTAGTGTGCGTGGCTGTTGTGCTGTGAAGTAAACCAAGCAGCTTCCCCAGCGTGTGCTTGATCCTGGCTCCAGAGCCCTGCACAGATCTCTGAGTTTATGGGAATCAAAGGCAAGGAAGTGCTGAGTTAATTCAATCCACTCTCGGACAGGTGGAGGAGTGAGAGGGGCCTTCCTCCAGCTGCTGGACTACAGAAATGCATATTCTTTTGTAAGCATTATCCTCCCTGACCCTCTCTGGCTGCCCCAGCAACTTCTTCCAGCCCAACAGGAAAGACAACCCTCCTTGCTTTGGATGCAGAAGGTCTCAGGTTCACTCCCCAGCTGCATTGAGGGCAGGTAAAGACCCCCTGTCAGAAACCCTGGAGAGCCACTGCCCATCAATGAAGACAGTACGAAGGCAGATGGACCAATGGTTTGGCCTGGTGCATGGCAGCTTCCTCTGTTCCTATAGTCCCTATAGCACAGCTTTCTCTGCTGCTTGTCCTGCCTGATGGTATCCCTGTATTAATTCCCCAGGCATGTGCAGGACCCCAAAGAATCATGGCAGCTCAGCATTTCTGGAGGGCCAGCAGCTCTTACAAGCAGCTGGTCAGGGACCAAGGGGCACAACACACTGTTAAACTGCATAGCAAGACGGCATGGTTGCTGCAGGGCCACCTCTGGGAAGCCTTTTCTGCATCTAGAGTTTTCCAGATACATTGTACTTTTTGTATATATTTTATCTATATTAATAATATATATTGTTGTTCACTGCTTTTGGAGCCTTGGGTTAAAAAGCAGTATATAAATAAACCATAGCATAGAAAACACGCTGTTTCTATTCCCTTGCCCAAAAGCAGCTTGCAGAGTCCCCAGGTGCTCCCCCTTCCCACCTACCTTCTGGCGGTTTCTGCCTTTCAGAAGCAGAGACCACGAACTCAAGACCCCCCCCCCTGCTCCGCATCCAGGAGTTGCGAATAACCTGCTGCTGCTGCTGCTTAGCCAAATTCCATCCGCACAACCACCCGGCATGGATCAGAATCCCTGCTTCATTCAAGAGAAGTCTCATATGGGGGGGGGGGCAAGAATTTGTCCTGCTACCTTTCCTTTAGCCGTCGCAGGGACCTAAGGTGATTTGGGGCTGGCTTTCCAGAGTAAGTTTCAGGTAGATAGCCGTGTTGGTCTGTCATAGTAAAAACAAAATAAAAAAATTCCTTCCAGTAGCACCTTAGAGACCAACTAAGTTTGGTCTTGGTATGAGCTTTCGTGTGCATGCACACTTCTTCAGATATCTTCAGATACCTTCCCGTTTACCTTAACGCCATTTACCTTCCCGCCAGAGCGGTACCTATTTATCTACTTGCACTTTGACGTGCTTTCGAACTGCTAGTTTGGCAGGAGCTGGGACCGAGCAACAGGAGCTCACCCCGTCGCGAGGATTCGAACCGCCGACCTTCTGATCTGCAAGCCCTAGGCTCTGTGATTTAACCCACAGCGCCACCCGCGTCCCAACTCCGAGTAGCAAGCCTACTTGGAGTTAAATACCATCTAGATTCAGGTAGGTATCTGAAGAAGTGTGCATGCACACGAAAGCTCATACCAAGAACAAACTTAGTTGGTCTCTAAGGTGCTACTGGAAGGAATTTTTTTATTTTGTTTTTCCAGAGTAAACCAGAGGTGAGGAAGCCACAGAATCCTTGGCCAGGACTAGACTGGCAAGAAGGAAACTCGGGGAGTCGGGCTGACCGAGGGGGATCTGTAGCCACACCCCAGACTGGACCGCCCTCCCAATGCTTCAGGCTGCGCTCTCTCTCAGGCCGACCTCGTGGGACTGCCCAGCTAGGAACATCAGAAGCTGCCGTCGACAGAATCAGACCACTGCTTCATCGAGATCCATCTGGTCTGCACCAACCGGCATCCCTGGTTGTCCACGGTTTCTCTGCGGTCTTTCCCAGCCCTGCCTGGAGATGGCAAGGACTGAACCCAGGACCTTTTGCACACAGATCAGGCGTCTGTGCCAACTGAGCCACGGCCCGGACCCTAGCTCAGTGCTACAGCCGCCTTTTCACCAAGTTCCTCCTTTTTCCTTCCTCTGGTTTCCGGCCTTGGACCGTGGAGAGCGGAAGAGTCTTTCTGCTCCAAAAGCTGCAGCAGGCACAGAGCAGATCGTTGAGAGCATTGCAAAACTCTGCGACTTCCCTCTCCAAGAAAGCTGGCTCACCAAACCTTTCCCGCTGACCTCCTGACCACCCCATCACCTTTGCTCTCGTGCCCTCACGCCTTTCTCCATTTGTTGCCCATGGTTGCTGCCTGTGGCCGAGTCCTAGGCACCCGGGGGTCTGTTTGTGAGCAGCATCGCGAGGATGGGTGGCAACGGCGTGCTGGCAGCTATCACACCAGGCAGCAAGCGCTCTCCATCTCCCCTAGCCAAATGCAGTCTGCGGGCTTTCCCCCGGAGAGAGGGCTCACACTTCTGCTTGCCCCGTGCCTAGAAAGCGAGGTCTGAGCCATTTCCCCCTTGTCCTTCTCCTTTCCCAGGAAAAAACCCACTCTTTAGCCTTAAATTGGAACAAGAAGATTGCCGTTGGCTCCGATTGAGCGCTAAAGAGTGGTTTTCCCCATGAGAAAGCGGATGAACCCAGAGTTTTGCTTATTTCTAGGAAATTCCCCCCCCCCAAGGCCAAATTTAGGGGCAGCCACAAAGCTAACTGACTAGAGGGCAAAGGGCAAATGTCAACTTATGCAGAGAGACCCTGAACATGAGGAAAAGGGTTTGGTTTGGTGGTGTGGGGGGTGTTTATTCCACCTTGCCCTCTCCCTTTCTCTTTGATTTCTCTGCCTTCCCCTCCTGACCTCCACGTGGCCCCAGGAGGTCCTTGCCACCAGCTGGACGCTGCATCCAAGCTGCCTGTCCCCATTGCTGCTGCAAGAGAGACAGGAATGTCCAGTAAAATTCAAGAGGCGCCCTTCCCTCTGCCCCTCTCCCCATGTGAGGCACATGATTGGTTCTTCAGGACGTCTCTTCCCAGTCGGAATATGGATGATTCCTGTCCTGGAGAGGGAATATGCAACATCCCGACCATGTTGGCCATTGCAGTCACTTGGTGGGTCAAGCGGGGGGGGCAGCCACGTGGCCTGGAACTGGTGCTGGTGAGACGGTCTCATAGCATCACAGGCCCCTCCCAAATCTGCTTGCATAATCAGGCTCCCGCTGTGCAACACGGAGCCATTGGGTGTGTTTTTTGGCGGGGTGAACAGAAGGCAAGGCGGAGCCGGTGGTCTTGGTGCGAGAACAGAGAGAATTCCAGGCTCTGCTGCCAGCACCGACCCAACACTCCTCGTAGGGGACACTGCAATGAGACAGTGACTTCTCCCGAGGCTGGAGGGGACAGAGGGGGCCGGGAGCCGAGTGCAGGTGGTCTGGGCTCCGCTTGCCCCAAACAGGTGTCCGTACTGAGCTCAGAACATCGACAGGGTGAAGAAAAAAGCAAGAGTCCGCCTTCTAGGAAGGTTGTGCGTGGTGCCAAGGCTGCCCCAACATTGCCAGGGGAGCCGCTGGCACTGAGGACGCCTGCTCGGCCCAAAAGAAGAACACCCCCCATCCTTACAAAGACACGTCATAAATAAATATGTTAAATAAATAGAGCGACAGGTCCAGAGAGGGCAGGGGGGACGGGGGCCCGGAGCCGTCCTCCCGTAAGGATGCACAGAGACACACACACACGCACACGCACACACACAAGAAGTAGCTAAGGACAAAGATGAGTTAGTGCAGGGGGGGGGCCCGCTCCCTGGACCACGTGTCCTCCGAGGCAGCAGGTGACGGGAGAAGGAGCCTCATCCTCCATGTGCGAAAGGAAGGGCCAGGGAGGGCCAACGGGGCGTTGTTACTCGTGAGCCAGGGCTGTGGCAGCGTTCTGTGAGCTGGAGGCAAGGGAGACGTGCGTCGTCGAGGACGGCAGGGAGCGCGGAGCCTGGCACCTGGAGGAGGAGAGAGACGAGAAGGAGGGGGGAAGTGAGGGGCTGGGCTGCCCTCTTTCTTTCTTTCTTCCCTCCCTGCCCAGATGCCCCGTGTCCACCAAGCAAGTTCCCCCTCCAATTGCGGAAGAACACAGGGCAGACCAACAGCCCCCCCAGACCCAGCAGCCTTAACTTCTCAGGTGACAGGTGGAAGTTTGGAGAGAGAGAAATCTGGAAAATGGCCTGAAGTCATCCCACGGTTCTCTGTTGTTTATGTAGGGTGTCCCAGGGCCTGGTTGACTCCCAGCCTGCTCTTCTGATTGGCTGGCACGTAGCCGAACAGATCAAATACCGGTCCTGGGTGACCACTGCATTGCTTCTGCTTGACCGGCCCTCCTCAGCAGGGGCGTAGCGTGCCGCTTGGCTACCGGGGGCGGCAAGCCAAGCGGCACCCTTGGGGGCGGGGCGGCGCTCCGTGCGCATGACGCCACAACGCGCATGTGCACGGAGCGACTCCTTTGCCCCATGCCGCGGCGAAAAAAGCTGCTGAAAAAACCCCTTTCAGCGGGTTTTTTCACCGCTGGGCTCCCTGGGCGGAGCCACGGCATGGAGGAGAGGGGCGGACCAGCCAGGAGGGGGTGACACCCCTCCTGGCTGCTGGCCCGCCCCTCTCCTCCATGCCGCGGCTCCGCAAGCCAGCCAGCGGCGGGGAGGAGGCTATTTTCGGCGCTGCCGGGGCGGAGCCGCAGGGGCGGCCAGCGAGGGGGGGGTCACGTCAGCGACAAGCGTGACACCCCTCCTCGCTGGCCGCCCCTGCGGCTATGCCCTGGCAGCGCCGAAAATAGCCTTAAAAAAAAAAAAAACCGTGCAGGGTGGCTGCAGGGGGCGGGGGCGCTGCTCCATTTGTCACCCCCACCATGGCGCTGCCCGGGGCGCCCCCCCTGCCCCCTTGCTACACCCCTGCTCCTCAGCCTCTGTGGCCCATTCCTAACCTTCTTACTTGGCTAATGCCATACCTTTGAACCTCCCTGGTGGCCCCAGATTCTAGGCTCCCGGTGGGAAAATGTCTCCACCTCAAATTCACTTCCAACTGTGCAGATGAGCACTCCACAAAACCTTCTCTATCACTGCTCTCTCTCTCTCTCTCGCTCACTCACCAAGACCGCGACTTCCGCACTCGCGACGCCGCCGATCGCTCCAGGAGGCTGTCGAGATGCATGAGCCTCTCCAGGTGCAAGGCCCGTGGATCGTGCTCACTCGGGTCCCGCGTGATCTCGAACTCAAAGACAGCCGGCGGGGAGACGTCCAGTTCCAGGAACATGATATTCTCAGCCTGTGATGAAATTCAGAAAGGAGAGGCCAGTTTGCCAAGGGTGAATGCAATACATCCACAAAAAATATGAAGAGGGATTTGTCCTCTCGTTGATTTACAGAATGGTAGAATTAGAAGGGACCCCCAGGGTCATTTAGTCCAACCCCCCCCCCCACAAGGCAGGAATCACAAGCATCCCTGCTGGATAGCCACCTAACCTCTGCTAAAAAAACAAAAACCAACCCTCCAAGGAAGGAGATTTAGAAAGGGGATTCCCTAAAACTTGCTTAGCTATTTTACATATTTCTCTCTCATCATGGCCCCCTCCACCTCTTTCCCCCTTTTCTTCCTAAAGTAACACTAATGTCTCAACAAATGAAACTGATCTGTAGAAAATGTAACTTGAAAAAAGAGACAAAAAAACCAACATTTGACAGATAATATTAAATGTTTTTTTTTAAAATAAAGAAAGAAAGAAAGAAAGAAAGAAAGAAAGAATTCCCCAAATCATCTTGAAGGTAAAGAAATACTGATAACCTTTGCCTTCTGCTAATTCCCCATGAATTAGCCTAGATGGTGAGTCCTTTGTGGCAACAAAGACCACTGTGTAAAGCATATTTGCTGTAGCCACAGCCCTAGGAGACGGTGTCCCTACAAATCCATATGTACCTTCTTCCAAATCTGAGATGGACAGAGTTCCCTGAGATGAGTTTGCGCCATCAAAATGGCAGCCCCATGGAGGAAGAGGGCTTTCTCTGGGTGCTGCCTCTGACCCAAAGAGTCTAGGTCCCGGACACCTTCCATATGGAGCCTCCCCTATTTTGAGGTCCTCCATCACAAGGAAGAGAAGACCTTCTCGGCATTGGCACCAGGGCTGAGGACCCCCCCCCCCCCGCTCCTTGCTCACCTTCAGAAACTGAGCATGGCGGTCGTGTTCTCTCAGAGGAACTTTCTGGGTCTGCATTTCACATTGGCGGTTCCAAGCCATTGAACCGAACAAGGGCTCAGCTGCCTCCTGCTATTTCTCTTACTTGCAGTGGTGGCCAAACTTGGCCCTCCAGATGTTTTGGGACTACAACTCCCATCATCCCTAGCTAACAGGACCAGTGGTCAGGGATGATGGGAATTATAGTCCCAAAACATCTGGAGGGCTGAGTTTGGCCACCACTGTGACTTACTGTATTCTTATCTCGGCGTTGATCGCTATTTACCATATTTTTCTGTCTATAAGATGCCCCCATTTATAAGACGCTCCCTATTTTGGGGGACTCAGATTTAAGAAAATGGGGGGGGGAGATGTATCCGTGTATAAGATGCCCCCTAATTTTTGACATTATTTTTTAGGGGGGGGGGACCTAGTCTTATACATGGAAAAATATGGTACTTTTGTGTTGTGGATTTTAAAATCTTGTCGGCTGCCTTGTAGATGTTTCTTTCCAGACCCGAGACTTTCCATCTGGGCGGTGCTTGCTTTGCGACCAGGGTCCCCTTCCCTCCCCCAGACCCCATTTCTCCCTCCCTCCCTCCCCTCCTCCTCCTCTGAGGTCCTCTCGGCTCACCCGGTACCGAGGATGGGAGCCCATCGACATGGCCAGGCGAGCGTACTGACTGATGGGCCTCTTGTAGCCCACGGCGGAGGTCGGCCGCTTCTTCATCTGGGTGGCCGTGGTGGTGGTGGGGCTGTTGCTTCCGCCCCCACTGCTGCTGCAAAGAGATTGGTTTTCAACAATGGAGAATGGGCGTAGGCTGGGCTCAGGATCACCAGCACTGATCAAAAGCTTAATGCATGGCACATCTCTGCCACCTTGTGCCTGAGTTGGTGGGCAAAGGATTCCCCTTCTGCCTTGCCCCATCTAATTATTTTGCTATTATTTATTAAATTTGTACACCGCCCTTCGTCCAAAGATCCCAAGGCAGATCACAACAGGAAAAAATACAAAATGAGAATGCAGGCAGCTCCCCACTTGCGTGGCGCTGGGAACCCAGAAGTGGTGCGTGGCTTGTGAAGATACCCTCCCCACATCCTCTTTGGCTCTGGGAAGGTCTCCTCGTGAGCCGGAGCCCGCCCTGAGTCCCAGTCTGGGTGGACTGGGGGAAAGCCGCCCTGAGTCCCAGTCTGGAGTAAAGGTGGAATATAAATAAATATAATAATTCTGGTGCTGGAGGAGACTCTTGAGTCCATTCCCATGGACTGCAAGAAGATCAAACATATCCATTCTGAAGGAAATCAGCCCTGAGTGCTCACTGGAAGGACAGATCCTGAAGCTGAGGCTCCAAGACTTTGGCCACCTCATGAGAAGAGAAGACTCCCTGGAAAAGACCCTGAGGTTGGGAAAGATGGAGGGCAGAAGGAGAAGGGGACGACAGAGGATGAGATGGTTGGGACAGTGTTCTCGAAGCTACTAACATGAGTCTGACCAAACTGCAGGAGGCAGTGGAAGACAGGAGTGCCTGGAGTGCTCTGGTCCAAGGGGTCACGAAGAGTCGGACACGACTAAACGACTAAGCAACAAATAATGATCACAATATTCATTAAAAAATTCCTTCCAGTAGCACCTTAGAGAACAACTAAGTTTTTTCTTGGTATGAGCTTTCGTGTGCAGGCATGGTATCTGAAGAAGTGTGCATGCACACGAAAGCTCATACCAAGAACAAACTTAGTTGGTCTCTAAGGTGCTACTGGAAGGAATTTTGTTATTTTGTTTCGACTACGGCAGACCAACACGGCTACCTACCTGTAACTCACAATATTCATAATTAGGGTTGGGATTTCCTGGCGGTCCTCAGAGGTGCCTCTCATTTGGGCTACTGTCTGTGCTACAAATGTAGATGAACTTGATATCTGCTCAACTGTCATGGCTCCAGCTGAGGAACCCAGGTGTTTTTTTGGGTGGGGGGTTGCTTGGGCAGACAGCAGTTCTGCCCTTGTCGTCAGACCCTCCTCCCACCGAAGGGCTCAGAGACTCACCTTCCTGGCGTTAGCACCAAGGGCTGGAATTTCCACTGGTCTTCCTCACAGTCAAAGTAAAGGCGGTTCATGATTTTGTTCTTCTCTTCAGGGGGGATGAAGTTTTCAATGATCAGGTACCTGAGCAAGGATGGAAGGGCAGCGTCAGCAGAGGCAGGCTGCCGAGGGAAGCGGGGGTCTGCCCACGGGGGGAGTTCAGGTTTTTATTTATTCCCACACGGCTGGAAAAAGAAGGCGGGGACAGCTTGGGGGGGGCGATGAAAACAGGTGGGTGAGCGACAGTGGATTTATTTGATCACTTGTTCTGAAAGGTGTGAACTGGCCATACCAGTGTAGGAATCTGGTTGGCCACTGTGCCCCCACCATAGGTGGCCAGAATGAGATACTGCAGCGTCCAGTTTAGGGAGGGGGCTCAGGTGATGCTAAGGGCCAATACAGTGGTCCCTTGGTTCTCAAACTTAATCCGTTCCGGAAGTCCGTTCCAAAACCAAAGCGTTCCAAAACCAAGGCGCGCTTTCCCATAGAAAGTAATGCAAAATGGATTAATCCGTTCCAGACTTTTAAAAACAACCCCTAAAACAGCAATTTAACATGAATTTTACTATCTAACGAAACCATTGATCCATAAAATGAAAGCAATAAACAATGTACTGCAGTCACACAATCAATCGATCAATCAAATCAGTAGCTGAACTGGGTTCCACGCAGTCACAAAAACAAAACAAAAAAGAGCGGCAAAAACAAAAACGCAAAGTAAATAGCAAAAACAGACAGACCTCAGCGTACCACTCAGATCGGAAGTGTAACACTCAAAACGGAGCACGTTAAGCTTCCAAACAAAGTTTGCAAACCGGTTTGCAGTGTTTGGGTTCCAAGGCGTTTGAGAACCAAGGCGTTTGAGAACCAAGGTACCACTGCAGAGTCCCACCTGCTCCTAAAAAGCTGCTGTCTCTGTCTTGGCTCCCCCAATCTGAGGCATGCTTGCCCACCCCCTCAGGCCTCCGGACCCCCAGCCCCTGAGAGTGGCGGAGCAGCAGAGGGAGGTCAGACTGGGGCAACCTTGGCTTGGGCTCCTCCTGGGCTGGGCTTCCCCTGCTGTTGCCGGCTGAGCCCTGCCAGACACTCACTTGAGCTTCAGTTCCCTCGTCTGCTCGTTCTGCGCCTCCTCCAGGTCTTGCCGCACGCGGATATATTCATCGTGTTGGTCCTGGATCTCTGCCTTCACAGCCTGGAGTTTTGCATAGAGCTGCCGGGGCGAGAAAAGGGGCATCGCTCATTTAGGGGAACGGCCGTTGTGCCACGGCCAGCCGATGCCCGTCCAATGGGCCCTTCCCCAGGCCACAAGCCGCCACGGGCACAGAAGGCCAAATTAAGGGTGGACAACTTACAGATATTTATTAAAACAAGAGGGAGGAGAGTATGAATTAAAAGAACTTAAGGAATTACCTGGGAAATTAACAACATGGATACCATATAATAATAATAATAATAATTTATTATTTGTACCCCGCCCATCTGACCGGGTCCCCCCAGCCACTCTGGGCGGCCTCCAAAAAACACTAAAATACATTGAAATATTACAGATTAAAAACTTCCCTAAACAGGGCTGCCTTCAGGTGTTTTCTAAAGGTCATGTAGTTGTTGATCGCTTTGACCTCTGAAGGGAGGACGTTCCACAGGGCGGGCGCCACTACCGAGAAGGCCCTCTGCCTGGTTCCCTGTAGCTTTGCTTCTCGCAGGGAGGGAACCACCAGAAGGCCCTCGGAGCTGGACCTCAGTGTCCAGGCTGAACGGTGGGGGTGGAGACGCTCCTTCAGGTATACAGGACCGAGGCCGTTTAGGGCTTTCAAGGTCAGCACCAACACTTTGAATTGTGCTCGGAAACGTACTCATCATTTGAATGAAGTATTTAAGAAAGAGAGGATGTGAGGGTTTGGGGAACAAATATCACAACTGGAGAGAGACCTGTTGGAATGTAATGTAAAAGTGCTGTCTAAAATATTATTGGAATGGGAGACAAAGGATGAGGAAGTAAAATCCTCAATGATATATTGGGCAATAGGTATTGGTCATAATATAGACCTGGAAGCACGGGAATGATTGTGTAATACGGATGTAAAATTTACAGCATGTTATGGTCTAAGAGAAAATTATATGAAAGTGATGTATCGATGGTATCTAACAGCGAGTAAATTGGCAAAAATGTATAAATCTAAATCAAATAAGTTTTGGAAATGTTAAGAGAAAAAAGGCTCTTTTTATCATATGTGGTGGTCTTGTCGTAAGGTTAAAGTTTACTGGGAAATGATATATAAGGATGTTCAAAATAACTTTTATTTAAAAAAACCCAGAAGCCTTTCTTTAGGGAATTATAGGGACAGAACTACCTAAATTGTATAGAATTTTATTTATGTCTGCTACTACAGTGGCAAGAATGTCACTTGCCCCGAAATGGAAAGAAGCAGAAGTCCCAGCAAAGGGAGAAAGGATACTGGAACTTATGGAATATGCAGAAATGGCGAAACTTACCAGAAGAATAAGAAATAACAAACAAATAACAAACTTTTTATAAAAGAACAGAAATGGTTTATTCAATATTTACAGATAAATTGTAAACAGATAAAAACACTGGCAGGATTATTGCAACAACCTGCAGTTTTATAAGAGTATATATTTACAGTAGATAATTAAATGAGCAAGTTAAAATTAATTTGGATATGCAGAAGGTATTAAAAAATAAATTTAAGGAACCGCAGAAAGAGGGGGAAGGAAGTCAAATTTTGAAATGTTCAATGGATTGTAAAACTAACGAAATGTATAAATTTGAAAAGTATAAATAAAAAACTTTTGGGAAAAAATGTTTGTCTCTGGCTTGGGTCCCGATCCCTGGCAAGCAAAGCCTTGACCTGGGCTCTCGCGCTGTGTCTCGGAGTGCAGCTACGGAGAAGGAGGGACCCCCCCCCGCCCCCCACCCCCCCCCGGGCGGCCTCTCACCTTCTTCAGCTTCTTGGTCTTGATCTCGACTTCTTGCTGCAAGGAGGTGAACGTCTCCCGCAGCTCCATGGTCTCCTCGTCCCGTAAGAGCACCTGCTGCTGCATTTCGCGCTCCCGCCGCTTCTGTGGGTTGAGCCCAGCAAAGCCTTAGTCTGCGCGGGGCAGGGGCTTCTCAGCTGAAACCCCCACCTGCGGCCCCTCGCCCGGGTCTTTTCGTTCGGAAACACGCTGCTCGGCCGGGGGGGGGGAGGAAGAGGGGTGGGGGCCTCCCACCCGAAAGCCCCACAGGGAGGACACAGAAGAACACTTAGACCCCGGACCCTGGTGGTGGGGAGCAGCCTGGGGAAAGGACAAGCTGGGAGATTCTAGAAGCAGGGGGGTGGGTGATCAAGGGGGGTCAGGAGTCAGAGACCCTTCCAGGACAGGACAGGGTTGGAGGCTGAGAGTCGCCGTGTGAGTGCAGACTCAGACAGAGGCCAGTCCGAGGTTGTCCCTGCTACCCAGCTGGGGGGCAGTCTCGGCCCTGCTGGCTCTTTCCCCCCCTGAAACCCCGATCGAGGAGAGTCCTGCACATTGCTGAGCAAAGAGGAGGCTCTCACCCTCTCGACACAACTTTGGTCCGCTTGGGAGGGGTCCAGAGTGAGAGGCTAGAGGGGGGAGGGCAGGACCAGGGGTCGGTTTCAGCAACATCTCAACTGGATTAAGATGAGCTATTTTCTGTTAAAGGTAAAGGTAAAGGGACCCCTGACCATTAGGTCCAGTCGTGTCCGACTCTGGGGTTGCGGCGCTCATCTCGCTTTATTGGCCGTGGGAGCCGGCGTACAGCTTCCGGGTCATGTGGCCAGCATGACAAAGCCGCTTCTGGCGAACCAGAGCAGCGCACGGAAACGCTGTTTACCTTCCCGCCAGAGCGGTTCCTATTTATCTACTTGCACTTTGATGTGCTTTCGAACTGCTAGGTGGGCAGGAGCAGGGACCGAGCAACGGGAGCTCACCCCATCGCAGGGATTCGAACCGCCGACCTTCTGATCAGCAAGCCCTAGGCTCTGTGGTTTAACCCACAGCGCCACCTGGGTCCCTTTTCTATTCATAAAAAGCTAATCGTGCCTCCCATTCTTTCCTGCCCTGTAGATGACCTGGGCTGACAGCTCCTTGACATCAGCATATGCCGGCTTTACGCCGAGGTGTCCTGAGCACCTGGCCACGCTCCTGGGGGAGTGACGCCAGATTTGCAGCCTATAAGTAGGGGAGCAACCTGGGGACCCAACGGCCACAGGTGGCCTGCAGCCCAGCAGCCAAGCCCTGCTTCTCTCCTGCAGAGCCCTGGAAGGCAGGGGACAGGTGTGCTTTAAAGGGCCGCCAGCTATGGCTGCAGTGGGCTGGTGAGGGCCACCTTCATCAGCAAGCAGGGGGGGGGGGGAAGGCAGGAGGGGTTGTTACTGGCCCTGCTCCCCCCTGCCCATCTCTCTACCTGCTCTGCAATCTCCTGCCGCTTCAGTTCCAGCATCTTCTGCTGCTCGTTGGTGTGGTCCATGATGTTCCTTCCGCCAATCAGCAACTTGCTCTCCATTGCCTGGAGAAAGGAAGGAGAAGGAAAACTATGGTTTATCAAGCCACGGCTTAGTATTAATCGCTGTGCACACACAGCAGCTGAACTATGGTTTGTTTACCACCAAAAGCAAGCAAGCAGGACCTGAAGCCGTGGTTTGCAGATGGCTTCCATGGACCAGTGTGTCTGGCCCCAGGCTCCTTTTTGACATGTAAGAGGGAAAAGAGAGCGCACAGCCTTACAAGACACCAAAGCAAAGCAAGATTTGAAACCCTGCATCGCAGGGGGTTGGACTAGATGACCCTTGGGGGTCCCTCCCAACTCTACAATTCTATGATTCTACGATCCCAGCACAGTATGTAAGGTAAGGAGGAATCCCGGCATCTCAACAGCACTCATGCAGTGACCCCTGATAAAGGAACACACAAAATACAAGATGCAACGAAAACAAGGCAAAGACTTCAGTTAGCAGAGTTCTCAGGGAAGATCCCTGGAGGGTTTTGCAGCGATCTTCCGTCAGCATCCGTCAGGAGCGTGGGGACTTCCTGCCTATGAGGACCAGCCAAGTGTTGGTGGGGAGGTAGAGGCTTGGAAACAGAGGAGAGGCCCTTGTGGTTCCGCCTTTCTCCGCACCAAGTTCCAGAGCTGTGAAAAAGGGCTGGCAAAGTCCAAGAATGCCCCCCCCCCAGCCACCGTCCCCCATACGTAGGGCATGCCCAGCTGGCCTGCCGACCTCTGGCAAGGAAGGAGCTGCGGGCACCGTGCCCCCTTGGGCGCCTGTTCCCAGGCCTTGGTGCTGACACATCCCACGCTGGGCTGGCCCACGGCCAGGACCACATCTCTCCGTCTGTCCTCCCTTCCTTCTTCCCTTCCGCACAGCTGCCGCCGCCGCCGCCTGCAGGGCAGCTGCAGCCCCAGCTTGCAAGGCACCCTTCCCTTCTTGCCCAGAGCAGCCCCCTCCCCACACAAACCCCAGCGGCGGAAGCCCCCAGCTGGAAGGCTGGCAGGCAAGTGGCTTTCAAGGCAGTCAGGGACTGGGGATTTTGCATGGAGAAACGAGCCCCAATGAGACCCCCACCCCCACGGAGGGGAATCTGGCTGGAGCATGTGAACCTGCCCCCCTGGCGCCCTCTATCCATTCATGAGGTGCAGAGAAGTTGTTTTCTTTGCAAAGGAAAGCTCAGCTTCTGAGTTGGGGCAACTCAGGGGTGTCAGGGTTCCATGGGCAGAGAACTAGGGAAGATGTGGACTGCAGAAAACCCCTCGGCTTTGACTGTGAAGATCACAGAATCATAGCATTGCGGAGTTGGAAGGGACCCCAAGGGTCATCTAGTCCAACCCCCTGCAACGCAGGAATCTCAACTAAAGGTGGCCTTCCAACCTCTGCCTAAAAACCTCCAAGGAAGGGAATCAGGTGTGATGTTTAGGAGCAGGGAGGAAGAAGTGCCAATGAGGAAGAGCCACACCAAAGAGGCTGAAAATGAACTCAGGACCGCAAGACCTCAAGGACCGCCTCTTCCCATGTGAACCGACCTGGACCCTGAGATCATCTCCTGAGGCCCTCCTTCGTGTGCACCCTCCTTGAGAGGTCCGGAGGGTGGCAACACGAGAGCAGGGCCTTCTCTGCAGTGGCTCCCCGTCTGCTGAATGCTCTCCCCAGGGAAGTTTGCCTGGCGCCTTCACTATACACCTTTAGGCACCATGCAAAAAGGTTCCTTTTTAACCAGGCCTTTGGTTGATCCGATTTACATCCTATGCCCCTTTAAAATGTGTTTTTGTGGGGAGAGGGGCTATTGGGTTGTTGTTTTTATTTTTACTATGTATTTTGTGGTTTTATATCTTGATTTTATTCTGTGAACCGCTCTGAGGAACCCCTCCCCCAAGGTATAGGGCAGTATATAAATTCAATAAATAAAAATTAGAAAATACAAAATAAATGGCCACGATTTCCTGTGCAGCCGCCTCAGGGGATGGACTTGTGGCATCACTGAGGGTTGCTGAGATCTGGGGAAATCCACCAGGAAGACCTTTTGAACTTAGCAATGCCTGTCTCCTTCCCACCTGAGGACCCCCAGCCAATCTGTGCCCCTGCTGTGTTAATCACATGGGGAGCTGCCCGTGTGGCATAGTGGCAGAGTGTTGGATTGGGACCTGGGTTCAAATCACCCACTCGCCCATGAAGCTCACTAGGTGACCTGGGAGGCCAGTCACTGCCTCTCGGCATAACCTGACAAGCTGGAACGTGTCCAGAGGAGGGCAACCAAAATGGTCAAAGGCCTGGAAACGATGCCTTATGAGGAACGGCTTAGGGAGCTGGGTATGTTTAGCCTGGAGAAGAGAAGGTTAAGGGGTGATATGATAGCCATGTTCAACTATATAAAAGGATGTCATATAGAGGAGGGAGAAAGGTTGTTTTCTGCTGCTCCAGAGAAGCGGACACGGAGCAATGGATTCAAACTACAAGAAAGAAGATTCCACCTAAACATTAGGAAGAACTTCCTGACAGTAAGAGCTGTTTGACAGTGGGATTTGCTGCCAGGGAGTGTGGTGGAGTCTCCTTCTTTGGAGGTCTTGAAGCAGGAATGCTTTGACGGTGTTTCCTGCTTGGCAGGGGGTTGGACTGGATGGCCCTTGGGGTCTCTTCCAACTCTATGATTCTATGATAACCTACCTCGCAGGGTGGTTGTTGAGGTTAAATAAGGGAGGCAACCATGTTATGCCACCTTGAGCTCTTTGGAGGAAAAGGCAGGGCACAGGTGTAATGAATAGGTATTAGCAATAGTAATGAATTCTTCACTTCAGGTGCCAAAATTGCCTGGCCCCAAATATTTTGGCATCCTGAAAAATAATCGCCTCGCGGTTACTGATGAGCATCAGATTGCACTCCAGGATTTCCCCCCAAATGGAGGAAGAGGAGCAAAAAAAGGCACAGCCGCTCCCCCACACAATCGGGCAGAGTCCTTGTTGGAGACTGCCATGCTCCAGTGTGTGTGTGTGTGTGTGTGTGTGTGTGTGTATGCGCAGCCCACCAGCTTCCTCTCGAAACACCCGCCCCCTCCTTCCTCTCCCACAGGAGGTCCCTGTCATCTCTCATAACATCTCAGGGGCCTTGAGAAAGCAAACATGCGCTCCCCATGCCCATCAACAAGCCCCCGCCCCCCCCCCCGGCAGAGGATAAGCCTGGCCACCATTGCCCACACCCTTTCAGACGCATACAAGGGAGGGCGAAGCCTGCCCCCCACCCTGGCCTTTGTCAACGGGCTCGGCTGCTTCCCACACGGGCGGCTATATTTAGAGCCAGGCTGCCTCAGAAGCCCAGTTGCCGGGGATCGCAGAATCATAGGACTGGGAAGCTCGAGGGGACCTTGAGGGTCATCTAGGCCAACCTCCTGCAATGCAGGAATCGCAGCTGAAGAAGCCCCGGCAGGGGGGCATCCAACCTCTGCTTGAAAACCTCCAGGGAAGGAGGGTCCAAGACAGGCGGTCCGTTCCGTTGCCAAATGGCTCTTACTGCCAGACAGAGTGCTTTTAGGTAAAGGTAAAGGGACCCCTGACCATTAGGTCCAGTTGTGTCCGACTCTGGGGTTGCGGCGCTCATCCTGCTTTACTGGCCGAGGGAGTCAATGTACAGCTTCCGGGTCATGTGGCCAGCATGACAAAGCCGCTTCTGGAGAACCAGAACAGCGCATGGAAACGCCGTTTACCTTCCCGCCAGAGCGGTTCCTATTTATTTACTTGCACTTTGATGTGCTTTCGAACTGCTAGGTGGGCAGGAGCAGGGACCGAGCAACGGGAGCTCACCCCGTCGTGGGGATTCGAACCGCCGACCTTCTGATCGGCAAGCCCTAGGCTCTGTGGTTTAACCCACAGCGCCACCTGGGTCCCTTTTTACTCCATTGTAAATGCACGCATGTAAAGTTCTGGGATGCTCCCGAATCCCTCCCACAAAATGCAGACAATCTGGAGGCTCCCTTAGTCGAAGCAGCTTCCGATATTCCAAGGAAGGGAATCTGCAGCTCTCCATAAGGTTGTTGGACTCCAACTCCCAGCAGCCCCAGCCAGGGTGGAAGACTTCCTTAAAGGTAGAATTATGAAGCATATCGAAGAACAAGGCTTGCCGAAGCAGAACCAGCATGGCTTCTGCAAGGGTAGGTAAGCCGTGTCTCACAAACCTATTTGAGTTATTTGAGAGCGTCAGCAAGCAAATAGATGGAAGGTGATGCAATTGGCCTTAGCCTTTCCAAAGGCTTTTGACAAAGTACTTCACCAAAGATTGAGTAAGCTTAACAGCTATGGGAGAAGAGAGATCCTCTTGTGCATCAGTAAGTGGTTCAGAAACATGAAGCAGAGACTAGGAACATCTTCACTGAGCAATCTGCTACAACCCCAAGGTCTGATTCCTGGTCACCACCAGTTCAGACTGGTATGAAGGAGCAGAGTCAGGACACTGGCAGAGGGTCAGTATTTCACAGGGGGCGGGGGTGCAAGCCCATCCTGAGAAAGACAGGTTTGTGCAATTGAATTAAAAGCACTCTGTTGCCTTAGCACCACAAATCCACTTTAAAAAAGAAACAAGTGTTTTGCAGTTTGGAAAATGAGAGGGGAATGCATTGCAAAATGTTGCGTGAACAAAAGAGTAATGAGAAGACATCAGAACACCTGTTATAAGAATTCTTAGGTTCCAAATATAAAATAAACGTTCATAAATGTACAAGGTAAACTCATACATAAGTATATAAACCACGTGTCTGAAACAGTACAGGAGAGCAATCCTGGAACCATTTTGACTCTCACAAATTGACCTCAGTATATTTCTCTGCAAGGAGGGAGGAAATGGAGAAAGCCTTCCCTTTGTCTTTTTGCTTGCAAATCCTGTCTTAAGGGCGTATTTGTGTATGAATAGGGTGAGCCTGTGACCTGGATTCAGGAACTGAAGTATTAACCATCACAAAAGAATGGCCAGGCTGCCCAGGTAATGCAATCAGTGACCATTATCAAGTCTCCTGGCAGGCAGGATTTCTGCTGTAGACCACCTCCTTCTGTGATGTATGCATGATGTTTTTGGGGGTGGCCTTGGACTACAGGGTGGGCAATTTCAAAAGTCTATATAAGAGCTTGCACACCATTGTTCTGGGTTCTTCTCCTCCCTCCTGCATGTGGTGAGTGAGGAGGACCCTGTTGCAACAGTTTAATAAAGATCAGGCTTACTAGCCGCTTTGCTTCTCAGTATTCTCTGGTTGGCCTCTGTTATTTCTCCCACCGATAGGGAACCCACTTAAGGACTCTATATGGGCTCCGGAATACCCCATAAGGGGAAAGGAGCAGTATTTTTTTCTTATAACACCCCCAAACCAAATGAGGAGGGATGCTCCTTTCATATAACCACTCCACAAACAAATCAGGATGAATGCTGAATAAGGAGGTCGTCTGGAGGAGCCCCTCTTTCATTTGCTGACTCTAGAGAGTTCTTGCACCCAGGGAGCAGGAGAATGTTTTGCCTTCAGAGAAGGAGTGTCTGTGTGCAGATAGGCTGACAATTTTCAGATAAAAGGATGATGGAAAGATGAGGAAGTGGGGAATTGCTGTTCATCCCCTCTCCCGCATCAGTGAGTTTAAATTGCAACAAGGTAGATTTCGGCAATCCATTAGGGCAAACTTCCCGTCCAACAGATGCACAACCCCGTTAAACTGAGCCCTTGGAGGTAAGCCAATTTCTGTATATTGTAATCTGGGGGATTATTGCTGCTACGGTCCAACGCAGCTCACCAGCAAAATAAGCTTTCTTTGGAAATTGCCCACCTTGGACGAAACAGCTGCTTGCGCAGCCCTTGCAAGTCAGACACTTCCAGACACAGCCACTCAAGGAAGGGAGGGAACAAAAAGTCCCACTGGTCTCTGGGGATAAATTCCGGGAGGGAGAGAGGGTTTGGAGTGTATTTACTTGCTTGTTTATTTTAAAAAAAGTTTCACTTGAAACACCGCCTGGCAGATTGAGGAACAGCTGGACATGATCCTGGACTGAACATTTTGAATAATCTCTATATACATTATCGGCCGATGGACAATCGGAAGTCCTCCTTATTTCTTTTTCTTATCTCTC
Organism: Darevskia mixta; assembly: GCA_034641385.1. Classification (NCBI taxonomy): domain Eukaryota; kingdom Metazoa; phylum Chordata; class Lepidosauria; order Squamata; family Lacertidae; genus Darevskia; species Darevskia mixta. Next base: position 1,379,187 of record JAWWNH010000142.1, on the reverse strand, counting down.
TTTCTCTCTTTCCCTTCTAAGATTTCAGGTTTGGGGTTTTTCTTCTGCTTCATGTTTTGTTTTGTCTTTTGAGGCCCGCTATTTTGGGTAAATGAAGATACACACAAGGAGGAGATGGATGGATGAAGGACCCTCTGTGAGCGGCATGGAAGGGATGGTCTCGAGGGGAGGGGCGCTGGGGGAAGGAAGCATTGAGGCCTGACCACCTTTCGCTGCTCACTTGCTGCAAGCTCAGGGGGTCTACTGCTCCACATACCCTACATCCAGCACGCTTATATAGGTCACCGCAAGCAGCCAATGTGCTTCCGTTGGCACGGCTGTAACTATTTCTCCCCCCCCCCACTGGCTATTCTATGCATCAAAGCATCTCTCCGTCCCAGGGGGCGCTTCCCGGGGCAGGCGGGTGTTGTGGGGGGTGGCTGTAAAGGTTTTCTGCCCGCCTCTTCTGGTTGCCTGTGTTGCAATTTCACCGACATCTGGCTCCGTGGAGGCCCCTGCGGCAGGAGCAGGCTAACTAAATGGATTAAAGAGTGAAACTGGAAACCTCCGGCACCACATGCCGCCGTAAACACACCTCTGCCAATTGCACACTTACTTCCACTTAGAGACACACTCGCCGCACTTGGCACTAACAGAACAAGCACATGCGCCATCTGCTCTGGAGGAGACCCAAAGAAATCCATCTCGGAAGGCTAACACGCACACCGTTCCGTAGCAACCTTATTCGGTTTCCCAAGGGTGCATTAAAAGGAGAATCATAGAATAGAATCATAGAATCCTAGAGTTGGAAGAGACCCCAAGGGCCATCCAGTCCATCCCCTTGCCAAGCAGGAAACACCATCCAAGCATTCCTGACAGGTGGCTGTCAAGCCTCTGCTTAAAGACCTCCAAAGAAGGAGACTCCACCACACTCCTTGGCAGCAAATTCCACTGTCGAACAGCTCTTACTGTCAAGAAATTCTTCCTAATGTTTAGGTGGAATCTTCTTTCTTGTAGTTTGAATCCATTGCTCCGTGTCCGCTTCTCTGGAGCAGCAGAAAACAACCTTTCTCCCTCCTCTATATGACATCCTTTTATATATTTGAACATGGCTATCATATCACCCCTTAACCTTCTCTGATGATGAAGAAGAACGTCATCATCATCAGGCCCATCGAGTCCAGCATCCTGTTCAACAAGATGCTGCCAAGAGGACAGCTGCAAGGATTCAAACACCCTGCCATCTCTCCAGGGTTAGAAATCAGCCAGGCGCGTTTTGCAACAGGCGCAGGTCCAACGGCACCGCAGGGAGATCTCTGGATGCCAGGCTGGCAACTGGGGAAAGCAAAGAGTCACACAGAGATGGACCTGAAATATTTTCCTTGAAGCTTGAATTTGTTTTGTTCTGGATTGTTTTATTTGATGTTTTAACGTGTTTGCAAACTGCCTTGAGACTTGTTCTTTAAAATATAATGTGGTATAGAAATGAAAACAACACTCCTCTGCAAAACAAAAAACAAAGGCATTCGACATACCCTCCAATGTTCCCCCGATGAAAATAGGGACGTTCCATTCCATAATGATAATTTTACTATTTATACCCCACACTAGTTGAAGTTAGCCCGTTCAATAACGGGCGCTAGAGGAGGAGGAGGCAGGAGGAGGCAGAACAGCGGCCGCTGGGGGGTGGAGAGGGGCTCCCTCCCCCTTCTTCGTTTTCCCCGGGGGCGGCTGTAGTGGCGGCGCTCTGTGTCCGTGCGAGGCAGCGGCGCTGGCGCAATTGACACCGCGCGTGCGCCGCCGCTGCCTCGCGGACACGCTCCCTCTCCGCCCGCTCCAATCCCTGCGTCCGTGTGGGACACGGACATGCGCAGTAGCGCAATTCCGTGACACACGGAACGGACGCAGGGACACAGCAACTTTATTATATAGGATATCTTACTGGGTTGCCCCAGCCACTCTGGGCAGCTTCCAACATATATAAAAATGTAACAAAACATAAAACATTAAAAAAACTTCCCTATACAGAGCTGCCTTCAGACGGCTCGGGGGTCGGATAACTCCATATCCTCCAACATTTCTCCCATGAAAATAGGGACGTTCTAAGGAAAAGTGGGACATTCCGGGATCAAATCAGAAACCGTGACAGCTTCTCTAAATCAGGGATGTCCCTGGAAAATAGGGACACTTGGAGGTTCTGATTCTATTTTGCCGACCATAACCTAAGTTTAGGGTGCCATTTGGTGATTCAGTTATGTATTTGAGTTTCTAACGCTGCGACTCTCCCCTCCTGTGGTTTCCAGAAGCTGGGATTCAGAAGCGTTTACTGCCTCTGACCATGGAGGCAGAGCAGAGCCATCCCATCTAGTAGCCATCGAAAACCCTCTCCTCCTTCATGGATTTGTCTAATGAAGAAAGACACACACACACTTTCCCTCTCTCCCCGGCAGCACAATATGACCGTGGCAGGAGCTTCAGGCATTGCCAGTCGGCATGAAGCGACCGTGTTGTGCTTTTGGAACAAAAGCATAACTGCTGCTGTCATAATTGGAACAAGCTGGGATCTCTCTCTCTCTCTGTGTGTGTGCATCTCTCTTTTCCAGTGAACGGACACGATCTTTGGGGGATGCAGTTGTGGGAGGGGGGAGGGGAGCTGCTTCTGATTATCAGGGCCCAGAGAGTAGTTTGGGGTGAGTGCTGGTGCGGGGAGCCTTACTGCAGTGGGGAGAGATATCTAGATTTCCTTTCTTCTTCTTCTTCTTCTTCTTCTTTAATAAAAGGTTCTCTTGATTGTTCAGAGAAGAACAATCCTTCAGAGAATTCAAAAGGAGATTTAAGAACAAGCAAAAAGCAAACTGGATGGTTCAATTTCTTTTCCTCTCTGTTTCTCATTTTTCCAAGCTGAAATTCTCCACAATTCTGCAACGGTTTGGATTGTTTTTAAAAGACTCACAAAAAACTCCAAAGGGCCTCCGTTCTCCAGAGCCATGCCCCTTTGGGTGCCATTTTCCCTGACAGACACATTTTTGCTTTCGCAAGCAATGCCTGCTAATAGCACCCATGTTTCTACAGTTATTGTCACCACCATGTGCATTTTACGCAGCTTCCCCCCCTGCTGCACACAGCTCTGCCTGGTTTTGTCTTATCTGGTCGGGGAGCCACATCACAAAATCTGGAGAAGTCAGAATTTCAAAGGCCAGCTGCCAAGGAGTCAGGAATGCAAATGGAACAGGATTTCTCCCCTGCCCCGAAATTTCAAGAGCTCTCCAGGATTTCTGGCAAGAGTCTTTTCCCAGCCCTCCCTAGAGAGATGGGGGGTGGGGCAGGGTGTGTGTGGGGGGGGTGAACCTGGGACCTCTCTGCATGCAAAGCGTGTGCTCCACCCACTGAGCCACATGGCCCTTCCCCACTCTGAAAGGCAGCTTGTGCAATCCAGGGGTCATGTTTCAGCATTCTCTGTGATGTGGCCGGGCATCCTGGGCTTTAAAAAAAAAACGCTTCTCAGTTCAACAGAGGGCTGACTATTTCTCATCTTCTCATCTCTCTTCCTTCCCCCCTCCCCCCCAGATTGAGAGACTCAGACAATATTAAATGCTAAATGATGCCTTGTGGTTGGTAGTCTGGGGATCATCTGGGTGGGATGACGAACAGCCCCCCCCTTCAGGGACTCATCTTTGTCTTTCATTACACAAGAAAGCTTTTCATCCATCAAACGGGGACCAATAAATTGGGGGTCTCCCCCCCCCTTTCTGTCTTTTTTAAACATTATCTCATGCTTTGTTTCCATTCCCACTTCTCTCCCTGGAATATACAGGAGGAAGCACCCTTGAAAGAAGCATCCTCAGCCAGACCACCCATAGAATCACAAGGGACCCCCAAGGCTCATCTAGTCCGATCCCTGCAATGCAGGGATCACAGCCATCCAGCCTGTTTCAAAGCCTCCCCTGAAGGAGAGCCCACCACCTTCTGAGGTCACCTGGTTCACTGCCAAGCAGCTCTTGCCATCAGAAAGGTCTTCCTAATATCTAGGGTGTGTGTGTGTGTGTGTGTGTGTGTGTGTGTGTGTGTGTGTGTGATGGAATTACCTGGGGGGGGGTGCTAGGAGGCGACAGGGAAAATGACTCTGGAAAGCTGGTTCCACGGGATCAAGCTCATCAGTTTTATTGAATTAACTAAACTAAATAGTTTTAATAGGAGTTTGAATCAATGTGGAATTCATCGTTCTGAATTTTATGGAGTTGCTATCTGCCTTGGTGCCTGCTGCTGTTCTGAATGATGCTTCCTGTAGGGCAGGCACTGGGGGTGAGTTTATGGAACCAAAGGAGGAACCTAAAGCAGTTTGGGGACACGTCTCTTCCCTAAAGCAAACTACCGGTAAGATCATTAGGTAGAAGAAGAAGAAGAAGAGTTTGGATTTGATATCCCGCTTTAACACTACCCGAAGGAGTCTCCAAGCGGCTCACATTCTCCTTTCCCTCCCCCACAACAAACCCTCTGTGAGGTGAGTGGGGCTGAGAGACTTCAGAGAAGTGGGACTAGCCCAAGGTCACCCAGCAGCTGCATGGGGAGGAGTGGAGACGTGAACCCGGTTCCCCAGATTACAAGTCTACTGCTCTTAACCACTACACCACACTGGTAGGATGGTGGAGAGCTGCAGACTCCCCTGCCAGCCAGCCCTTCCTTGAGATTTTGCAGCATCCTTGGGCAACTTAGGACACGGATGAGCTTGTCGCACGGTTTTCCCGTGTGCAAAAAGGGAAGAGGGCTGCATGCTCACAAAGCGGCCACCCTCGAAAGGACGCGGCCGTAACTGAGACGGCGTGGAATTAATTTCCCAGCGCTCTCTGCCTATTACGCCAGCTCCTCTTCATATCATGCTGATAACATTGTGGAAAATTACTTCCAGCCTTTAAAAGGGCACTCCCTGCTTTCAGGCAGAAACGACCCCGGGTCTGAGCTCATCATCAGCTCGGCTACTCTGACAAGGCAAAAGAGCGCTGGCGACATTTCCTCGCAGCTGAGGCTGCCCGAGAGCTCCTTTTATTGGCATCACCTCCCCAGACCCATGCAGGGCAGGCAACCGGCATCACAACGCAGGGAGCTGCCTTAGGCCAGGTCAGACCGTTCTGAGTCCACCCAACTCAGCAGCGCTTAGGACACTGGTCAGCAGAAGCTCTCAAGGGTTTCGGACAGGGCAGGGGGTGGTGGCCAGCCTTACCCAGAGATGCTTCTGGGGGCTGAGCCTAGGACCCTCTGCATGCAAAGCAACTATCAGTCTGGCCAGCCGCTCCAAGGAGCAGGTCAGCAATAAATCACATGGCGTAAGTGGAGTCAACTCTTTCTTAATGGAAACAAGGTCTACTCAGGAGGCCAGGCCTAGAGAGCACAGCAGCTCATCCCGGGAGATCTTGCCCCTATGGGGCAGTTGTGGAGACTGAAGTTTCCTGCCTTCCCACAGCTGCCTAAATCTCCTCTTCCTCCAGGTCCTTCCCAAGTAATCTGAGACTATGCCGGTGTCTCTGTCTTTGCTCCTCCTGCTTCATATCTCTCCTGATCTTGGGAGAGCAGTTGGGAGGAGACCTTGTTGCAGCAGGAGGGGGAGACCCCCTGGCTTCTTCACCAGCCTGACTGATTTCTGCCTCTCGGCCTCCTGCTTTAACTGCTGCCTCTGAATCTGTACTGCTCTCTGCTACTGACTCTTCCTGCTCACTAAACCCTGTTGCCTCTTCTGCTTCCAGCACCTCCCCCCCCCCAGTCTGCTCCCTCTGACCAGGCACCATCATCCCACCACCAACCCCCTGGCTCTGAGCCTTCTTCCTTTGGGGGTTTTCTTGGGGGTTCCCCAACTGGTGCCCTCTCACCACTCCTCAGCATCCAGCCAGTCCAGGACATCCACTTTCCAAGGGCCACTGGCCAATGGTGGGCAGAGCAAGGTTGTGCCGCACGGAGGGTGGCATCACAAAAAAAGGCCTCCTGGCCCCCTGCCCACTCTGGGAGGAAGCTGGCCGGTGTGTGGGGGGGGGCTCCCTTTTGTGGGGCGAAGATGAACATGGGGAGCTATGGTAACGGATCCTGCCTAAATGCCACCAAAGGAGGTGCCTTACAGATCTTTGCTCTGGAGAAGAGAATTCCCTGCAATGAGGCTCAGCGGAGTCGGTTGCCGGGCAACAGGTTCTCCTCCCACCTTTTCCCTCCGGAGATGCTCTGCCCAAAGATCTCTCCTGTTGACAAATGCTTCCTCCTCCTCTCCTGGGTGGATGTTGGTCTCTGCACTCAAATGGTGCCATCAGCCTGGACGAACCACAAGGCAGGGGCACAGATCCTCCTGGCACCCCCCCCCCCGGCCAATCGTGTACCCACACTGCACACTGTCAGACAAGTGTGGATGCAGCCCAGATGTGTATCTTAGACCTACAGGACGGACACCTGCCCTGCAAATGTGTTTCAAAGAGCAAATTGGGGTAAAAGCAGCTGCCGGGGGCCAGAGAGGAAGGTGCAGGAGAGAGAGAGAGGAGGTTGGAGGACCATCTGCCAGGGATTCTTTAGTTGTGATTCCCGCATTGCCGGGGTTGGACTAGATGACCCTCAGGGGTCTCTTCCAACTGTATGATTCTATGAAGCAGCTGGCCAGGCCAGGCATCTTGGCTCAGTGGGCCTGACGGATGGGGCTCTCAGGATGCCCCTTGCGTGGGGCTGCGTGTACCCCTTGCATGTACACAAAACAAAACAGAGCCAGGGAAATGTGAATTCTGCAACCTGAGCCATCCCTGCTACCTTGCGCCATTTGTTCTGCAGCTCTTATTCCTTCCCAGGATTCCAGCATTGCTGATGGCAGGGCAACGCTCAGTCCTGCCTCCTCTGGCTTCCTGACCCCAGCTCTAGGTTCTCAAGCCCCACTTGGCCACCAAAGAGAAGCTGAACTTCTCAGGAGGCCTGGCTGGGATGATGCCCTCCACAGGCTCCTGCGCTTCCGCTCAGCTCCTCCACAACTGCAACACAGCCCCCGGCACGGCCTTGCAGGAAGGAGAGAGCAAAATATGAGCGGAGCTGAAAGCTGTCCAGCAACAACCTTCCGTTTGAATGCCAGCGAAACAGAGGGGACGGGGGAGGAGCCGGGCTTTGTAGCCCAGCACTGCCCCCCCACCCCCACCCCCGCTGCCATTATCAGGATGCTGCCGCTGCCTCCTCCACCAGACTGTTCTGCCAGGAAGAATCACATCTCCCAAGCCTCTGTGCCTGCGCACAGAGTCATTCCCGGAGGAAGCCCGGCTACTCTGCCTACCAGTATGGCTCTCGCCCGATTCGCTGTCAAAATTAGGTCAGGCTCCTCTCACAATTGTGCTTCTCAAGATCCCCGCTCAGAAATGATTTCTTCATAACATGGTAGTAAGAATACACACACACACACACACACACACACACACACACACACACACACCATTGTTATCTGTGCCACAAATCCTGCAAATGGAAACCAAACACAAAGGTGTCTTAACACCTGAGCCACAGATTGGGGGGGGGGGCCTAAGGGAAAGAGAAAGTATTTGTTGATTTTTCAAACTCTTTGCTGGCAAGCTGCTGTTATTCCAGGGGTAGAGAACCTGCTCTGTGTGGAGGGGAGGTTTTTAAGCAGAGGTTGGCTGGCCATCTGTCATGGATGCTGTAGCTGAAACCCCTGCATTGCAGGGGGTTGGACTAGATGACCCTGGGGGTCCCTTCCAAAGCTATGATTCTAAGGACCCGGGTTCATTCCCAGTACGTTTCCGAGCACAATTCAAAGTGTTGGTGCTGACCTTGAAAGCCCTAAACGGCCTCGGTCCTGTATACCTGAAGGAGCGTCTCCACCCCCATCATTCTGCCCGGACACTGAGATCCAGTGCCGAGGGCCTTCTGGCGGTTCCCTCACTGCAAGAAGCAAAGCTACAGGGAACCAGGCAGAGGGCCTTCTCGGTAGTGGCGCCCGCCCTGTGGAACGCCCTCCCATCAGAGGTCAAAGCGATAAACAACTATCCTACATACAGAAAATACCTGAAGGCAGCCCTGTTTAGGGAAGTTTTTAACCTGTGATTTTGATGTATTTTAATATTTGTGGGAAGCTGCCCAGAGTGGCTGGGGGGAACCGGCCAGATGGGCGGGGTACAAATAAAAAATTATTATTATTATTATTATTCATTTCCTCTGGCCTCCACCCCACTTAGCCGCTGGAGCGCAGCCGGCAGTGGCAACAGACAGTCTCAGGATAATGGGATTTTTGGCCTGCTTTGGCCCCACAAAGACCTTCGTCGCTCCAAGCACCTGACCTCTTGGCCCTTCAGAGTCCTCGACAACATTCCCTCTGTGAAAGGCAGCCTTTTGCAGAGGCCACTTTGCCCAACAGCAGACCCTTGCAGCTGGCTTCTCGTCTGCTCACCTAAGGCGAACATCAGGCGTCCCCAGGGGAGCAGCAGGGGATCCTGCCCCCCTCCTCCTGCCATTCACATCCCTCCTGCCAGGGAGCCCCTTCACACTTCCCCGTGAAGAAGCTATCAGGCACCTGGCTTGCTGTCCTCCCTCCCTGCCCTGCCCAGGTTGGCAGCAGCTCCAGGGAAGTGGTCCTACTCTGAGTCAGGCACCCAGTGTTCCATCCTCTGCAAGGCCTGGGTCTGTTACCTTTCTTTTCTTTGTGAAATGTATATCACCCCCCTTTCTCCCCAAGGAGCCTCTGGGTTGGCTGTGCCAAGGATTGGACCTGGGGGCTTCTCCTAGGACCTTAGGGTGAAGGGTGGGCAATTAATAGTAATTATTATGATTATTAATTTGGAGGAAGGAAGTTAGAGGAGGAAACACATGTTTTCTTGGGGGGGGGGAAACACACCTGACTTGGAAATACTTGGGACATTGGCTGGACTCTGACACTGCATCATGGACTTCCTAAACATGCATTGCAGGGGGTTGGACTAGATGACCCTATGGGTCACTTCTGACTCTACAATTCTGTGAGTCAACAAACTATATTCGCAGCTGGTCACGCGGGGCTCCTGGCAGTCCCTCCACCCTCCAGTTCAAAGGGCGGGGGCGGAGGAGCCCTCCCCATCTCCCCCTGCCAGGAGAAGCCCATAGTATTCAGGTATTCATTCCTTCACGGCGTTGAGAGCCAGTGTGGTGTAGTGGTTAAGAGCAATGGACTCATAATCTGGGGAACCGGGTTCGCGTCTCCCCTCCTCCACATGCAGCTGCTGGGTGACCTTGGGCTAGTCCCACTTCTCTGAAGTCTCTCAGCCCCACTCACCTCACAGAGTGTTTGTTGTGGGGCAGGAACGGAAAGGAGAATGTGAGCTGCTTGGAGACTCCTTAGGGTAGTGATAGAGCGGGGTATCAAATCCAAACGCTTCTTCTTCTCTTCTTCTATCTCACGTTTTCCTCCAAGAAGCCCCTGGTCCTCCCCTTCCCCACTTAATCCCCACAACCACCCTGTGAGGTAGGCAAGGCTGAAAGCGAGTGACTGGCCCAAGGTCACGCCCAGTAAGCTTCATGGCTGAGTGGGGATTCGAACCCTGGCCATCCGTGTCCAACGCTCTGATCACACTTGCTCTGCTTCTCCCCACACCGTGGGGGCTGAGAGAGGGCAGCTTCCCCAGGACTCCCAGGGCAGGGGGGGTGGAGATGACACACCCGGCCAGCCCAGATAGGGGGCTGGGAAGCTGGACGGCTGCTCTAGCCCCACTGGTGGAGGCAGGCGGGGAGGGATTCCCTGTGTGACCCCCTTCCCACCCCTCTCTTCGCAAAGACAACGGGGCCCTTGATTCCCAAGGCTGCCCTCGGCCCACGCCTGCCCCTCGCTAATGGCATTGTCCTTGTTCACTGGGGGGGGGGGAGCGACAGTGCCGGACAGAGGGGGCCATTCATGCAGGCGCTGCCCCATCTGCCCCCCTTCCTGTGCAGCTGTGAGGGGTCGGCCGGATGCAGCAGGCACCCTCTGGAAGCTCAGGCCAGGATGAGCCTGGCTGAGCCCAGAAACAACAAGCATGAGAGTGCCCCTGGGCATGTGCAAAGGGCGTGCCTCTCACCACTGAGCAACCGCAGCCAGGATCCAGAGATGGCAGCGAACGGGTTCCAGGATATCATCATAGCGGAAGGAGGTGGGTGTGGCAGGAGACCTGGGAATGTTGGTGGCAAGGAAGGCCCCACTCTGTATCCCACCAAAACCCTGCCTCTCTCAGACGCATAGAGTGGCAAGGGACCCCCAAGGGTCATCTAGTCCAACCCCATGAAATGCAGGAATCGCAGCCGAAGAATCCCTGACAGGCAGCCACCCAACCTCTGCTTAAAGACCTCCAAGGAAGGAGAGGTCATCACCTCCCAGGGGAGACCGTTCCACTGTCGGACAGTTCTTGCCCTCAGAAAGGTCTCCCTGATGTTCAGCCGGAATCTCCTTTCTTGTAACCTGAGGCCATGAGTTCGAGTCCTACCCTCCGGAGCAGGAGAAAACAAGCCTGTTTCCTCTACCATGGGGCAGCCTTTCAGACAGTTGAAGATCTCAGTCTCCTCTTCTCCAGGCTAAATATCACTCTGCACACTCATATTGGAAATATGCGGATGCATTGACAGCGACTGGTTCCGCTCCCCTAAAGGCCAGCTCTGGTTTGGGATTGCGGTCGGTGAGGCCTAACCCTTTCACCCTGCCGCAGTCCCAATGAAACCCCCCACCCCCCTACTCCCTGAGAAATGCTCTGGCAAGGAAGATCACTGGCCACGGAACACGCTCATTAGCCCCTCTCCAAGGGGAGACCTACTCGAGGGCCAGTTTTTGCACTCTGCACATGCTCTGAGTCCTCTGAGCTCTACCTCACCAGGCGTGCCACCCTGTCCCCCACCCTGCCTTCTCCGCTCACAAATCCACAGAGGGGCCCTGGATTCTCTCTCAAGGATCTCCATGGCTCAGCTTTCAGTGCCAAGAAGACCCCCCAGAGAACCTAGAAGAGAGTGCCTCTGGGCACGTGCAGAGAGGACTGTTCCCACACCAGTGAGCAGAGCCAAATGAAATCCCTCTCCACTGAGGACGCAGGCCTAAGGCTGTGGGCAATGGGTGGAGGTAGGGCTTCTGAGAGTGTGAAGAGAGAAGTCTGCCTAGGTCAACTGCGGTGTTTACTTGGCCAAGATGGGCCAGTGGTTGGTGCCTGATTTCGCCTCCTAGGCCCCAGGACTGAGAATACGCTTTGGGTACTGGGTGCAGGTTGTGGGGCTGAGCTCCCGCTCTGTTCTGCTTCAGGCTGAGCCCCCCAGGCAAGACCCTGGGAGTTGTGGGGGGACAGGGGAGGACAGACCCGGCAGGGTCCCAACGAGGCAGAGCTCATGTGGACGATCCACAAAGGGGGTGGAGCACTCTGGCCATGCTCAGAGACACCCTCTTTGTTATGAGGCTCTCACATGAAGGGCCGTCTTTACCTGGGGGTGCAAGGGGTGTGGGGCACCTGGGGGCCGAATTTTGGGGGGACGCCAGGCAGTCGTCGCTGAAGCTGCCTAAACTCTTAACTATCTACCTGTTATGAAATAATAAATAATTTTGATCAAGCTAGAAAAACAAAATAGATATATACGGTACCTAGGTATTACCAAAATGTATACCTACTGTTTCACTAAAGGACTTTCGACTTTGTGCGCTTATTTACCAAAGACGCACCACACCAGCAGCGGCGCTTGTCATTCTCAACGGTGCCGTGCACACGAAATTAACTAATTTTGGGGCGCCGGGCGGATCTTTGCACCCCGGCAGCACATATGCTCAAGACGGCCCTGCTCACATGACCTCGCTGTAAACTTGGGCTTGTGCCCCCCAGCGCCACCCCAGAGAGGACACCACGGAGCCTGTCTCACAGTGGCCAGCCCCCCATGACAGGCATCTTTCACCAGAGTGGGCTGGAGGCCAAGTCTTGGGCTGGGGGGGGCGGTGCTGGGAGGCCTGAGACACACCCTGGTCCACGGGGTGCTCCTCCTTCCCCCCCGGGGGGCAGGGTGGGTGGCTTGCCCAGTGCGCACACGCTGTGCTTGTCCACAGCTGCACCCCAGACCCATTTGCACAGGGTATCTATGAGGGAGAGGTATTAGGTGCCAAAATTGAGGGGCTGCGGGAAAGGAAGGTTTCCCCCAAGATGCCGCAGGCAGGGAGGCAGCGGCTGCGGCTTCTGTCAACAGCCACTTGGAGAGACAAAAGGAGACCCCCTTGGGCGGGCAGGAGGGTCCTCTTAGCCATCCCCCTCCCTGCCTCGGGCTGGCCAATGCGTGTGCAGGAGGTCACCTCCACACGGGGAGGGATGTGGCTGTTTCTGCGCGGCTGCTTTTGTTGTGTGGCGGGAGCTGATTAGCCCCGGACCCCCTCCTGGGCTTTGTTGCCCCCTCGGCTCAGCCACTCCCACTGCGAGGCCAGATGGAGCAGCCTCTGACAGCCCCTGCAAAGGAATCTCAGACATGACAGCGCAGAAACCAAGGCAGCAGCAGGCCCAGCCGCCACTGCGGCCAGCGCAATGCCGGACACCCAGGTGCGCCCAGATGCATGGCGGCCCAGCAGGCGGAACGTGAGCCGTGGGTCCCTGGAGCCGCCGTGTGCAGGATCCCACCGCTCCTCAGATAGCTAACATCCCCAGGACCACGGACAGTCAGCACGGCGGCTTCACCTCCAATGGAAGGGACAGAGTTGGGAGGGGGAGGGGGCAAGGCTGCCAAAGGGCTGCCTTCAACCATCGTGCATGTGGCCTTGAAGAGTCTTTGTCCCCCTCCCCAGCCCCCTGAGTAATGGGCCTGGATACACTTGAGGGAGCTGGGGATGTTTAGCCTGGAAAAGAGGAGACTGGAAGATGCAATGAGAGCCTTCTTCAGATATCTGAAGGGCTGCCCCATGGAAGACAGAGCAAACTTGTTTTCTCCTGCTCCAGAGGGAGGGACCCCAACCAACGGGTTCAAATGACAAAGGAGGAGATTCCGACTCAACATGAGGAAGAACCTTCTGACAATAAGAGATGTTCATCAACGGAACGGTCTCCCTGGAAAGGTGGTCTTAAACAGAGGTTGGGTGGCCATCTGTCAGGGGGTCTTTAGCTCTGATTCCTGCATTGCAGGAGGTTGGAGGGTCCCTTCCATCTCTACCATTCTACGATTCCATGAATCCAAGGCCCAGCCTTGCAGGGCTGGTGTGGGGGCTGCGCAGCCACTGCGTGCATGTGCAAAGTGCCACCTAGAAACAGCCGAGTCTTACCTTATACTTTGTGGCCAGGAGCTGCGTGGCCTCCTGCTCCTTCCGCAGCTCCTCGATCATCTTCTCCTTCTCCTGCAGCAGCTTCTGCTTCTCCTCGCTCACCAGGCTGTGGTCGTCCTGGATGGCTGCCTTCTCCTCCTCCAGCCTCTCCTCCTGCTCCTTCAGGTAGTTCTTCATGTCCTTCTCCAGACCCCCGTCCTCCTCTCCGTCCTCCGCCTCGGGGGTCCCTTCCCCTCCGGCCGACTTCTTCCTCCGGCTGTTCCTCCTCCTCTTCTTGCTGAGCATCCCCCTCTTCTCCAGCTGGGCCTTCAGCCGGGTGATCTCCTCCTGGAACTCCCGCAGGAGCGTGTCCTTGGGGTCCTCGTTGACCCGCGGCTTGTTCTTGATGTTCTTGGCCCTGTTGGCGAAGCGCAGCGTGGACAGGCTCTCGTCGTAGCTGTGCGAGGCCGGGCCCAGCGTGGCCACCATGATGGTCTTGGCGTTGCCGCCCAGGGAGTCCTGCAGCAGCCGGGTGAGCTTGGAGTCCCGGTAGGGGATGTGGGTGCTCTTGCCGTCCACCAGGGCCGAGATGACGTTGCCCAGGGCGGAGAGGGACAGGTTGATCTTGGAGGCCTCCTTGGGGCGCTCCCCCTGGGTGCCCATCTTGCTCTGGCGCTCGCTCCCGGCCAGATCCACCAGGTTCAGCTTCCCCACGCGGATGTGGTCCTCCCCGTCAGGCCCCTCCTCGCTGCACTCCACCGTGATGACGAAGATGGCGTGGGAGCGGGAGCTGTACTCGTTCATGTTGGTGCTGCCGACGGAGCGCGCCTGGTTGCCCAGGTTCATGACGTGCTCAATCTCCTTGACGTTCTTGGTCACGAAGGAGGACAGGTCCTTGATGTAGACCCCCGTCTCCGGGTTCTCCTTCAGCTCCATCCTCTTGCTCTGGTCCTTGGCCAGCAGATCCCGGATCTCCTCCTGGTAGATCTCCAGGTACGAGGCCCTCACCAGGTACTGCTGGTTCTGCGAGCGGGAGATGTGGGTGAAGATGTGCTCGAAGGAGATGGGGATGACGCCCCTCTTCTCCGGGTCGGCCCAGGCGCCTTGCATGGTGTAGGTCTTGCCCGTGCCAGTCTGCCCGTAGGCAAAGATGGTCCCGTTGAAGCCCTGCAGCACCGAGTCGATCAGCGGGCGCACCGTCTCGTCGTACAGGTCAGCCTGTTTGGAGCTGGCGTCGTAGACGGCGTCGAAGGTGAAGGTCTTGGCCAGCTCCCCCGGGGAGGCCTTGGGGTTCCGGATGGTCACCTGCCCCAGCTTGACGTCCAGGTCCAGGATCCGCTCGTAGCCTGCCGCCTCCTCCTTCCGGTGCATCGGCCGGCAGCGCACCACCACCTTCAGGGCCTCGCTGCTCTTGGGCGGCCGGGTGGCCATGGCGCCGCCCCTGCCCCTGGCGGGCTCCTCCTCGACCTGTGGCTGTCAGGGGGGCGGGCTGGGCATGGGGGCTTCTCCTCCCCCCTCGGGCTGCTGCTGCCGCTGCTGCTGCGACACTGGCACCGCTGCTGACAGGAGGCTGCGGTGGCTCCTAGCGGTCCCCTCGCTGGGCACAATGGATGCGGCTAGGCGTGACCCGCTCCGGGCATCCCGCCGCAGCTCTGGAGCGCCCTGGGCCACCCATCCTGGCGCATCCCGCCGCTGGGCAGGGCAGGGCTGGGCTGGAGGGGGAGGTCTTCAGCCCTCCCCTCTTGTTTTGGAGCGGGGGGGGGGCTGGCTGGCTAGCTGGCTGGCTGGTTGGCCTCGCTTCCTACCTTCGCGCGGGGCTCGCTGGCTGCCCGCCTAGTGCCCGCGCCTCCTCCCGAGGGGACCCACCGGCGGTTCCAGGCGGCGGCGCGGCCGGGCGAGGCTCGAGGCTCCCCGGGCGGGAGCCTCATTCATTGCAGCGCAGCAGAAGCAGCTGCTGCCTCCGCGGATGCGAGAGAATGAAGGAGCAAAACAGGAGGGAGGGGCGAGATGCTGATGCTGCCGAGCGGGGAGGGAGGGGGAGGGGAGGGCTCCCTCTCGTCCCCAGGCCCAGCCCACCAGCAGCCCCTCCTGCCCGCCCTCGCCCCGCCCATGCCTCGCAAAGCACGCCGGGGGCTGGAGTCCCGCCTTTGTTGCAGGCTGCGCGCGGGAGGGATGCCGCGGCGGAGAGGGATGCGCGGCGGCTGGTACCCAAGGCCGCTCCTGCCAGGGCGAGGGTGGGCAGCGCTCTGCAGCGGGGAAACTCCCGGCTGCTCGAGGCAGGGGCTGAGAAGGGTGGGAGCCAGCAGCGAGGTGTAGTGGTTAGAGTGCTCTTCGTAGGACCTGGGAGAGACCGGGTTTCGTATCCCGCGTCCCTTAGCCATGAAGTGACCTCACCTTGGCTTAGGAAGGTTCTTCATCTGCCTCGTAGGGTTGTTGTAGGGACTGGATGGTTGTCTCTGGGCATATTTTGGGCAGTCTGTGTATACGGCCTCTCCTCTGGGTGCCCCTTTAAAACACCCCCATCATTTATGGGTCTCACTTGACTGGCGTGTTGGGGGTTGTGAACACTGAGCCCAGGCTGGCAGCCTTATCATGAGGCACTGCGAGGACAGGGGACAGGTGGATCTGGGCGCTGCAGCAGAGGAAAGGACAAGCAGGTGTCACTCACAAGGCATGATCCGCCAGGAAGGCGAATGAATGGCCGCTGTAGGCCTTGGGTCTGATCCTGCCGCCAGGCTCCCCTTGTGGTCTCATGAATGTCTTCTGCACAAGTTCAAAGGGCAGGTGAAGTTTACCGGTGGAGCATGAATTAGTGTAAGGAGGGAGGAAGATGCCATCAGAATGGCCCTTTGCATTTCCCACAGCAAGCCTTCTCTGTAGCAGCAGAGGCAGAGCGCATGGGGGAAGGATGCTCGGAGGTTGCGGAGCATTTGGAAAGCTAGCTTTTCTTATTTATTTGTTTATTAAGCACACACAAACACACCATCGTTCAGCAGAAATGTTCAGGGTGGTTTATGATACACCATCATTGTCATCATCAAAATATACCACTGTTATAATAATATTATATGTTATAATAATATTATATTCATTCTTCTCTCTCTCTCTTCTTTCACTCTTCCTTCCTTTCCCTTTTTATTTTTTCTTTCCAACTCCATTCCCTTTTAGATTAAACATTTCTTTTATTTCAGTGTACTGTATTATAAAAAGTACTTTGTATTGGGTATGAACTTTTGTATATCTTTGAACAATGAAAATTACACACATGTGTTTACTGTATAGATCACTGATAAAAGCAAACCTAGGAACATTGGGTGCTGCTAGTCCACCTAGTTCACTGTTGCCTACACTGACTGGCAGCAATGGCTCTACCTGGAGATGCCAGCTGGACTTGAACCCAGGCCCTTCTTCATGAAGAGTGGATTGCCTGCCCACTGAGCTACAGCCCTTCCCATGCCAAACAACATCAACTAAAGCAGGAAGGGGGCAGAATCAGCCTAAAAACAACCCCAAAAAATGGTACCGCAAGAATCTCATGATGCATTCAAAGTTCAAAGACAGGAGAGGCGAGGGGCAAAGGTGAAAGCGCCTCAGGGTCGCCCAGTGGTCTAGCCACTGAGCCTTCTGGGAAGCTGGAGTTTGGCACACTTTCTGCTTTGGGTTTCTGGAAAGCAAAAACCCTGCCTTTTCTTTTTTATATATAATATATTTTTTATTAAATTTTAACATATTTTCCACACAATATTTAACATCTCATCTTATACAATTTTTTTAGACTTCCATCAACTACATCTAAAGATTTCCAATTTTGTAATTTCATAATTTTACTATTACTTTAAGAATCTATAACCAATTTTCATTATCTTAAATTTATCCTATGATATTTCATATGATTCTCCTTACAAAACGTCTTGCAAACCTACTAGCGTAATTTGTTGTTTACAGTTATTTTTCAAATAATTCTCAAATTTCTTCCAATCCTCCCAAAATCTCTGGTCCCGGCGGTCTCGAATTCTTCCTGTCATCTTATCCGGTTCTGCGTGGTCCATTAACTTCGTCTGTGGCAAAAACCCGGCCTCTTCAGAGAGAATTTCCTCTGCTTCAAGGGAGAGCTGAGCCAGGAGACCCACAAAAAGGCAAGTGCCGGCAGGCAGAACAGAGCAAGGGATGGGCCTGAATCCCAGGAGAAGAGTGTCAGGGCTGCCCCCCCCCTCTGCCAGGCCCTGGCAGCTTTGCCAGGCACAGTTAAGCCAGGGAGAGGCTGCGTTCCCACTCCCTCACCCAGCCCCCCCTCCTGCTACCAAGTCAGCACATTGGGAAGGGAGGGGAAGGTGCAGGCGCTCCCGCTTCCACCGCCAGTCGATGGGTGACCTTTCCCATCAAGATTACAGGGAGGTCTTTGTATGCCAGCTTCACCACTTCCTTCACTGGGTATTTTATTTTCAGTACAAACAGGACCCCATTTTTTCACCCACCCACCCATCTTCTCTGAGACATGGATGGGAGAAAAAAAGGAAAAGCAGGACATTCTGGGATCAACTCAGAAACCGGGATGGCTTCTGTAATTCTGGGACCGTCCCTGGGAAATAGGGGCACTTGGAGGGTATGTGGCAACAACAACAACAACAACAACAACAACAACAACAACAACAACAACAACAACAACAACATATTTATACCCCGCCCATCTGGCTCGGTTTCCCCAGCCACTCTGGGCCGCTCCCAGCAGAATATTAAAAATAGAATCAAACATTTAAAAGCTTCCCTAAACAGGGCTGCCTTCAGATGTCTTCTAAAAGTCAGATAGTTGTTTATTTCCTTGACCTCTGATGGGAGGGCGTTCCACAGGGCGGGTGCCACCACCAAGAAGGCCCTCTGCCTGGTTCCCTGTAACCTCACTTCTCGTAGTGAGGGAACTGCCAGAAGGCCCTCGGAGCTGGACCTCGGTGTCCGGGTTGAATGATGGGGGTGGAGACGCTCCTTCAGGTATACAGGACCGAGGCCGTTTAGGGCTTTAACGGTCAGCACCAACACTTTGAATTGTGCTCAGAAACGTACTGGGAGCCAATGTAGGTCTTTCAAGACCGGTGTTATGTGGTCTCAGCCACTCCCAGTCCCCAGTCTAGCTGCTGCATTCGGGATTAATTGCAGTTTCCGGGTCACCTTCAAAGGTAGCCCCACATACAGTAGAGCGCATGGCAGTAGTCCAAGCGGGAGATAACCAGAGCATGCACCAATCTGGTGAGACAGTCCGCGGGCAGGGAGGGTCTCAGCCTGTGTACCAGATAGAGCTGGTAGACAGCTATATATATAATCAGGTAGTACCGGTATATAAATTTCATGAAATGAACCTGGGCCCTTCTGCATGCATAGCAGGTGTTCTGCCCCCTGAGCTATGGTGGTCATTCCCTCGCTCCTCTCCCTGCCTGGTCCACCCAGGGGGAGGCCTCTGCATCAGACCTTGCTGAGCATTATTCCAGCATTGGGTGGGGAGGGGGCTTCTCCAGGGTGGGAAGGGCCTCTGGCCCTGCTGCCAAGGGGGGGGGGGTTGCTTGGCAAACAGCTTTGCAGTTGGGATTAAACGTAGCCAAGTCTCACCCCCCTGTGTGCTTCCTCAGAAGAGATTATCCTCTCCATTAATCAATTAATTAATTATTTGGGGAGTGGAGGTGGCGGGGGGGGGGGGAGGAAGGGAGAGGGAGAGGTATCTTTTGCTAACCGCTGCATTCCAGAAATGTGCTGCAATGTAAACTGGGGCTGGCTCAGCCGAGCCCTGGATGGGAGCGGCAACGATGCCCAGAGGGCTGTGGGCAAAGTCCGGTGGCATGATCAGGGGCCCACTAGGGGAGCAGGATGGCTAGGGTGGGGGGAACCGCGTCCTCAGTTGACTCTGCCTTCTGGGACTGGGGCCAAATGTGGGAGTTAGAAAGAGGAAGGAGGGGGAGGGGAGGGATCAGTGAGGCTCCGTGGGTGGTCCAGCGCAAGCCCAGATCACCTGGCAGGGGCATCGCAGCTCCCGTGCTCCTGCTGCCCACAGCCACCCCTGCCATGCGCTGGAAGGGGAGTGAACATGAAGCCAGCTGCCCTGGTGCCATAAGGAAGCAAATGGTGCCCTGGTGCCATAAGGAAGCAAAGCATTAATGCCCCCTCCCAGAAACCAATTTAGGAGCAGGGTCAGGAGGCCAAATGAAGCAAATAACTGATGTATGCGTAGCGGGGGAAAGGCAGAGCATAAGAACATGAGAAGAGTTGTGCTGGATCAGGCCGGTGGCCGATCTGTGTGGGATGTATAACACTGGTGCAGTCAATCACAACATTCCTAGAATGTACACAAGGGATCTCAGTCCTCCAGCTAGAGTTTCCTGTACCTGGACTGAGATCACTTCCTCTGTGTGACCAGAGGTGGGAGTGGCCTTACCTGTAGTTACTCAAAGTCACAGGTGAGCAGCCATTCTCTCTCTCTCCATCGGAACTTCGAGGATGCAACATCTCAAGAGAAGATGCACCCTTGACTTCCAGCCAAGAGGGCCCAGATGGAGCATCCTCCCTTAAGGAGAGTCTCCACGTCCACATGTATATACATTTAATCAAAGCTAGCCTGCCTTTCTGAGACTTGTAGAAGCTTGGAATGTTTGTGAGTAAACATTTTTACTTTTAAAGAGCTATGTGTCGTGTATTTACTTTTAAGGGGGAACCAGGGGAAATATGCCAGGAATCTGCCTTGTTTTAGAAGTTCAAAAGAACTTGATCGCCACGTTTTGCTGCGCTTAATTGGGGATGAGAATCTCTGCTAGTTTGGAGCTTGTTAACAAAAGCTGGGATAGGAAATATTAAACAATATTCCCTCATCCATATCCCCCCTCATCTCCCACAATCTGGTCCGGCATTCTGTTTTCAGTGGCCAACCACACGCCTGTGAGAAACCGGCAAGCAGGACTGTGGAACTCCCTGCCACAGGAGGCAGTGATGGCCCCCAAGGTGGGTGGCTTGAAAAGGATTGGACAAATTCATGGAGGAAGAAAGGGCTATGGGTGGCTACAAGCTGTATACCTGAAGGAGCATCTCCACCCCCATCATTCAGCCCGGACACTGAGATCCAGCGCTGAGGGCCTTCTGGCGGTTCCCTTGCTACGAGAAGTGAGGTTACAGGGAACCAGGCAGAGGGCCTTCTTTCTAATATTTAATGCTGTATTGTTTCTAACACTCGATTGGTAGCCGCCCAGAGTGGCTGGGGAAACTCAGCCAGATGGGCAGGGTATAATGTCGTGGCGAAGGGGCTTGAAGAACTCAGAGAAGCTATGAGCTATGCCATGCAGGGCCACCCAAGATGGATAGGTCATAGTGGAGAGTTTTGACTAAACGTGATCCACCTGGAGCAGGAACAGGCAAGGCACTCCAGCATCCCTGCCAAGAAAACTCCATGGACAAAGACAACAAGCCATTTCCTTACGCACACAAAATGGAGGAAGCGTTTTCCCTGCTTCCTGGAGTTCTGCTGGGCTATAGCTCAGAGGCAGAACCCCTGGCACCTCCAAGGGCTGGGGGTGGGACCCTGTGCCTGAGACCCCAGGAAGCTGCTACCAGTCAGGGTAGGCTGGCCTCATCTGGAAGTCTGGGGAAGGCTGGTGCAGGCCGTCCCGAGTTTGAGAAACGGATGCTCTGAGGTTGCTTATTTTCCTTTACCCAACCAGGCATCTGGTCAGCTGCTGTCAGGATCATCTGGGTCCCTTTGTTCAGATCCAGCTGCTGCAGGACCTCTGGTGCTCTCATTTGCACCTGGGAAACTGGGGCCAGGATCAAGGCTTGGGGGAAGGGGTGGAGGGGAGTCAGGAGATGTAAATGATGAAGAATCATCCCCACAAGGCCAGGCCAGCTTGGTCCGGGTTTTCAGCGCTTTTGGAGGTTCACGTTTTCTGACAGCAGCTGCCCTCCGTGGCTCTTTTCACTCCGCTGCAAAGCGGCCTGCCCTTTTGTAAACCGACCCCGGGGGGGCCTTGGCGTGCCCCCCTCGCCCGGAAGCAACACTATCTGACTCTGCTCTCTGCATCCTGCCCTGGGTGGCTCTGAGCCAGGGCAAGATTCCTTCCAAAAACGCTTTTAGCAGATGCGCTGGGCTGGCTCTGCATCCTCGCTGCACACTGCCTAATTTTAGCACAGGCTTCTCTGCACCAGCCTGCCCCCCCCCCGCACTAGGACAGACACCTGGCCAAACAGGCAGTGAACATCTGGAGGGGGGCAATGGCAGGGGGGGACCTTCAGCAATTGTGCCTCTAGAAAGGATCTAGAAATAGCTGCAGCGAAGGAGTCCAGAACAGTGTGGAGAAAGGAGAGGCAGACCCTGGGGTCCTTTTCATTGGAAGACAAAACCCAGACCCTCCAAGGGTCCCGACATATATCATTTTTATTAAATTTTCTAATTCACATTTCAAAACATTCATTGAAACAACCTTAAATCAATGGCTTCCCTCCTTCTCTTTCCGTGGTTCATTTTGCATATCAGCAATCCCTGCATATTTTACATTCAGTAAACCATTGTTGCATCCATCAAAACTTACTTACATTGCTGAATTTATCTTAATGCTACCAGCATTTTTAAATAAACACAATTTGCACCCATATTTTCAGTAAACATTTCCCAGTCTTCTTTAAGCGTATATTCTTCTTGTTCTCTTATTCCATGTGTTAAATCTGCAAGTTTCACGTACGTGTTCCATCGTTTAAGTTGCCATCCTTCTTTAGTTGGGACCTCATTCGTTTTCCATTTGGGGGCTAACATGACACAGGCTGCAGTAGTAGCATACATAAATAGTCTTTTTTGACACCTGGGAATTTCCCTCTGAATTATCCCCAACAAAACCGGACTCTGTTTTTGGTTTTTTTTGGGGGGGGGGGTTGGAAATGTATTTTTAAACATTTTTTCCAATTCATTATATACTATTTCCCAATATTCTTTTACCCTTTTACAAGTCCACCACATATGATAAAACCTCGTTACATCTCCAGCACTTATTTGATTCAGACTTAGACCAGGGCCCCTATTTTCCAGGGACAGTCCCAGATTTACAGAAGCTGTCCCAGTTTCTGATTTGATAGTAGGAGAAATGTTGGAGGTTATGGAGTTATCCAACCCCCGAGCCATCTGAAGGCAGGGACTTTTTAAATGTTTAATGTTGTGTGTGTGTAAATGTGAGAATATATTGGAAGCCGCCCAGAGTAGCTGGGAGAACCCATGCAGATGTGCGTAGGGTATAAATAGTACAATTATTATGGAATAGGATGCCCCCATTTTCATCGGAGTAATGTTGGAGGGTATACACAACCTCAAAACACAGTTAGAATCATAGAATTGTAGAACTGGAAGGGACCCTCAGGGGCCATTTAGTCCAACCCCCTGCAATGCAGGAATCTCAGCTAAAGCATCCATGACAGTTGAGAGAAACCGGGAGGAATTAGGTGGGCAAAAGAAGTCAAGCCAGAGATGGGGGTGGCTTGAAACAGAGGCAGGGAAACCAGGCAACCCAGTAAGCTGCAGAAATCGATAAGCGTGAGGAGAAGAGCTCGATTTACAGTCTTGGCTGAGTCAGCAGAAAGAAAGGGGCAGATTTTGGCTGCTTCCCAGAGAAGGAGCATCAGCGCATGATGCTGGGACGAAAAGGAAGAGAGCGGAATCGCAGATAAGGCAGGAGCATTAAGCCTGCTGGGAAGAAAGAAGCAGGGCCGTCTTAAGCATATCTGGTGCCGTGGTGCAAAGATCCCCCCCCCCCCCCGGTTTCCCAAAGTTGTCGACCTTTCCCCTAGCCTCTGTGGGGATAGCTCTCCTCCTGTGGGGGCTTGGGAAGGAAGCTGCACTTCCACCAGCCATATAGTTGGCGGGGCGCAGCTTCCATGCTAAGCCTCTACAGGGATCGCTATCCTCCCACGGAGGCTTGGGAGACAAGCTGCATGCCCGCCAGCCATATGGTTGACGGGGCACAGCTGGAGGGCATGCAGGAGGGAAAGGGGAGGCCGCTGGCAAAGCCGCGCAGCTCCCCCACTCACTGGGGCGCCCCTGAGAGGCCGGCGCCCTGGTGCAACGAACCACTAAGCCCTATGGGAAAGACGGCTCTGGAAGGAAGGATGAGATTATGGAGAGAAAGAAAAAGAGAAGAGGATCGCGAGGCTTTGCGGGGGGAGGGGGAGGCAAGGTTAATCTACGGGCTGCTTAAGCGGTTGGGCTCAGGGGACATGCAAGAGTTCGTCAAATGATGAAGAATGCAGAGTGAGAAAGGATCCTGTCTGCACAGGAACTGGTGTGTGTGTGTGTGTGTGTGTGTGTGTGTGTGTGTGTGTGTGTGTGTCAAGAAATGAAGATCCCTTGAAGATTTTTTATTTGTACTTTACAGCTGATGTGGGAGGAATCGGGGTGCAAGGGGTGCAGTTTGATCAGAGCAGGTTCTGGGGAGGGAGGGCTTCACCCTGCCCTCCTGTGCTGTTTTTCCAACTCAAAATACGCGGGGGATCTGGGTCAGGAAAATAGCTTGGGGGAGGGCGAAACACCCCCTCAGTCTCCACTGTTTCTCTAAGCAAATTGGCACTTTCCCACCCCTCACTTCAAAACAACCTGAGATTTATGTATGTGTGTGTAATAATTTCATTAAGGTTTTCAGTATTGCAAAAACAAAATGGGGAAAATAAAATAAAAACAGGTATAAAATAAGGCAAAAGAGACAAACAAATAACGGGCAGAGGATTAAGTACATCTATCCAAGGCAGTTGACTCATCTGAGACTGACAGCAGCCATGCTAGGGTTTCATCCTGTTTCTAGAATCATAGAATTGTAGAGTTGGGGGGGATCCCAGGGGTCATCTAGTCCAACCCCCTGCAATGCTGGAATCTCAACTAAAGCATCCCTGGCAGGTGGCCATCCAAAAACCTCCAGTGACGGAGAGTTCACCACCTTCCGAGGAATCCCCCTCAAAGAAATGGCATTTACTTGTGTACAGTTGTGTTCAAAGCGGGGGGCATTTGCAACATTTAATAGATTTATCAATGGAAATGTTTTGATCTAAAAGGTCCCTTATCGGGCAGCAGTTCTTGAAATTGTTCCCCTGCAAAGACTCACTGAGAAGGCCCCTCTTCTCCCCTCCATGCCTGGGGAAGGGGAAGGGGGTCTGAGAGCAGCTCCGAAAAACAAAGGAAGCATGATCCTTTTTAAAATGTTAGTTTTAATTTTATTTATATACATTACAACAATAGTTCTACAATAATTCTAACATTTTGAACCTCGACTTCCTTCTCCCTCTTTCTGCAGTTCCTTGTATCTGTTTTCACATTCTCTGCATGCTCCAAGTTATCTTAACTTATTCTTTTAATCATCTGTTCTCATATTTATTTTTGAAACTGCAGGTTTTTACAATCATCCTGCCAATGTCTTAATCTGTTTACAGTTTATTTGTAAATATTCAATAAACCATTTCCATTCCTTTACAAATGTTTAGTGTCTTGATTTCTTATTCTTCCAGTAAGCTTCACCATTTCTGCAGAGTCCATTCGTTTCAGCATCCATTCTTCTTTCGTTGCAACACCTTCTTTCCATTTTGGGGCAAATAACATTATTGCAGCTGTAGCTGCAGACATGAATTGGAGAATAAAAGGTAAAGGTAAAGGGACCCCTGACCTACTCTGGGGTTGCGGCGCTCATCTCGCTTTACTGGCCAAGGGAGCTGGCATGCAGCTTCCGGGTCATGTGGCCAGCAGGACTAAGCCGCTTCCGGCGAACCAGAGCAGCGCACGGAAACGCTATTGGAGAATAGCCTCTACCAAAGGCATCATTGACTCAGGACACAAGGGAGAAACATGCTAAGAGGAAGGGACGCTTGACAACCCTTCACCATGATCAACTCCTGCCTGGAAACCAATATCCCCACTGTGGAAGGACATGTGGATCCAGAATTGGCCTCCACAGTCACTTACGGACTCACTGTTAAGACTGTGTTCATGGAAGACCATCTTCCTCAGCTACAAGGGGTCGCCAAAGGTGTCACCTGCCATTCCCTGTATCGCCTCGCCTGACAGTGCCACCTTTCCACACATTGCCATGCGCTAAGGTGATTGGCTGTGGCTCCTTTGTCGCTGGTGCAATGAGCCAAGTTCAACAGCAGATGGTGCTACGGGCCAGGAAATGAGGTGGGCGAAGAGTTCCCTTACCTTGGCATTTGCCAGACCTTGCTTGAGCTGATGTAGTGGAGGCTGGACGTGCAGCAGCCTCCGGCAAGGCACACACTGCCATGAATCATAGCATTGTAGAGTTGGAAGGGACCCCCAAGGGTCATCTAGTCCAACCCCCTGCAATGAGCGTGCCTTCGTGCCTGGCACTCTCTCCCCTTCCTGTACAATCCTGCATTATGCAGGACAGGCGGCAGCCCTACTAGGAAGTTTGGAGCAAAAGGTAAGAATGGATGAGCCCCCTGGTTGAGACTGCCCTGGGGGAGGGGCACAGTTTATAATTGCTTGAAATAGCCCCCTCCCAAGAGCCTCACTCTTTGGGGTCTTCCCATGAGCCACAGGAGAGCCCCCACCCCTAGGCAGGACTCATGGTGGGCCAGTCCACTCATGGGAGCCCCTGCACATGGGAGCTATGATGCCAGATGGGGCTTACCTGGCCCCCCCCCAATATTTCATTCAAGTTGCCACCCCTGTTTAGGGAAGTTTTTAATATTTAATGCTGTATTGTTTATAGCACTCGATTGGGAGCTGCCCAGAGTGGCTGGGGAAACTCAACCAGATGGGCGGGGTACAAATAATAAATTATTATTATTATTATTATTATTATTATTATTATTATTATTATTATTATTATTATAGCTCCCCCCTCGCCATACCTGCCTGGTTTCAGACTGTGGGAGATGAGAGGGAATGTGGATGAGGGAATATTGATTAATATTTCCTATCCCAGCTTGTGCTAACAAGCTCCAAACTAGCAGAGTTTCTCATCCCCAATAAAGCGCAGCAAAGCGTGGCGTTTAAGTTCCTATGAACTTCTAGAATAAGGCAGATCCTGGCACATATTTCCCCTGGTTCCCTCTTAAAAGAAAATACACGACACATAAGCTTATAAAAGTATAAAGGTTTTACTCACAGTCATTTCAAGCTTCTACAGTCTCAGAAAGGCAGGCTAGCTTAGATTAAATGTATTTACATGTGG
Organism: Darevskia mixta; assembly: GCA_034641385.1. Classification (NCBI taxonomy): domain Eukaryota; kingdom Metazoa; phylum Chordata; class Lepidosauria; order Squamata; family Lacertidae; genus Darevskia; species Darevskia mixta. The sequence continues at coordinate 1,352,817 of JAWWNH010000142.1, read as the reverse complement.
AGATTCTCCTTAAGGGAGAAAGGCTCCATGTGGGCCTCTCTTGGCTGGAAGCCAAGAGAGCATCTCCTGAGATGTTGCATCCTCGGAGTCCTGGTGGGAAGAGAGGGAGAGTAGCAGCTCACCTGTATCTTTGAATAGCTACAGGTAAGGCCACTCCCACTTCTGGTCACACAAAGGAAGTGATTTCAGCCTTGGCACAGGAAACTCTACCTGGAGGACCAAGACCCCTTTGTGTACACTCTAGGAATGTTGTGATTGACTGCACCAGTGTTATACATCCCACAAACCCCTTCTCAGTCTGAACAACATTTAACAAACATAAAACAACTTTATTCAACCACCCAGAGTCCCAGCTTGACACGCAGGTTCTGGAAACTCTCTCGTGGCAAGGGTTTCGTGAGAATGTCCGCAGTCATCTCCTGAGTATTACAGTAGGACATCTCTACTAGTCCATCTTGGATCATCTGGCGAATGAAGTGATACCTGACCCCAATGTGTTTTGAACGTGCAAGGAACTTTTCGGTTTGCGCTAGCTGCAGGCAGCCTTGATTGTCCTCCATCAAGCTGACAGGTCCTTTTCTCGGCAAACCAAAGTCTGTCAGGAGTTGATCCAGCCAGATGATCTCTCTGCATGCTTCCGAAGCTGAAATATATTCACTCTCTGTGGACGATAAGGCTACACATTTCTGTTTATAACTGCCCCATATGATAGGTGCATTTCCAAACATAAAAACATAACCACTTGTGGATTTGTAATCCGCCTTATCCCCAGCCCAGTCTGCATCACTGTACCCAACCAACTTAGGGTCCCTTACAGCTGGCAATTTTAATTTACAATTCATTGTACCCTTGAGATAACGCACCACCCTCTTGACCCCACCCAAGTCATGTTCAGTGGGAGAACTCACTTTTCTGCTTAGGATCCCCACTGCACTTGCTATGTCAGGTCTGCTGGTAGTAACCAAATACAAAAGTTTACCAATTGCTGACCTGTATTCGCTGTTGTCTGGCAGCAGCTTCGAATCTTGTTGATTCTTTAGAAAATCTGTGGCCATGGGTGTCGCGACAGGGTGTGCATCTTGCATCTGCATACTTTCTATCAGTTCTATTATCTTCTGCTTCTGGCTGAGAAGAAATGAGCCGTCCTCTTCTCTCTCAATTTGAATTCCCAAGTAATACTGGACAAGTCCCAATTCCTTTACTTCCACCTCTTTGTTGAGATGTCTGACTATGTCTTTATAGTCTCTGTCATTGGACGTTGATATTAATAAATCATCGACAAAAGCCAGAATGTAAGAGAATTGTCCATTTCTGTTCTTAGTGTACAGGCACTTGTCAGCTGTTGACTGCTTGTACCCAAGCTGAACCAGCATTTCATGTAATTTCTGGTTCCATGCTCTTGCAGCTTGTTTCAAACCGTAAATTCCTTTCTGAAGTTTACATACAAGATGTGCCTCATTTTGCTTGATAAAGCCTTTGGGCTGCTTCATATAAATCTCTTCAGAAATCGTCCCATGAAGAAAAGCTGTTGCTATGTCGACATGACGGACAGATAGGCCTTTAGATGCTGCAATACTTAGAAGTAATCTAACACTGCTGTATCGCACTGTAGGCGCAAATACTTGATCATAATCTTCGCCATACTGCTGTGAAAATCCTTGTGCTACAAGCCTAGCTTTGTAGCGTTGCACCTCCCCTTCTGACCCCTTCTTAAGCTTGAACACCCACTTGGACCCAATTGCCTTCTTACCAGGAGGTAGCTCTGTCAGGGTCCAGGTCTTGTTGCGATGCAGTGCATCCATCTCTTCCTGCGCGGCTTGCTTCCAGAGACTGGCCTCAGCAGCTGGCAACCGTTGAACCTGTTCCCACGTGGAAGGTTCCTGTGGTGGCGCCGACCCTGCAAAGTAGGACAGTCGTAGTGGTGGAACGCCTTTGTTGGACCTGGAGGAACGTCTGACCTCTGGCTCTTGTTGAACCGCATCAGCTTCCTCATCTCCTTCCAATGGCGGCATCCCTGCATACGGGTCCTCTTCGTCTCTGGAGCCTTCTGACATCTGGTCCTCCGCGTCTTCTGGGGTGTCATCTGTAGGGGGTGCTACAACACTAGGAGGTACAATACTAGGAGGTGGATTAGTTTCTGGTATGGCTTCAAAAGGAAAACTTACAAACTCCTCTGTTGCTGGCTCATTGGAACAGTCAATTGCTGTGTTCCTTGTGTCAGCCTTTTCATACTCCTCAAAATGAATCACGTGATGTGAACTTGTTTTCCCTGTTTGTAAGTCCACAACTCTGTAGCCCTTTCCTCCAGAAGCATATCCAACTAGGATACCAGGCTTTGCTCTGGAGTCAAGTTTGTGTCTGTGCTCCTTGGGCACGTGGTAATAACACAAACTTCCAAATACACGTATGTGTGACAGATTTGGGGCTCTTCCATGCCAAAGTTCAAATGGCGTGCGCTCTGTGCCTTTTGTTGGCAGCCTATTCTGTATATAAATCGCAGTGTTTGCTGCCTCGCCCCAAAGTTTCTTTGACAAGTTGGATCCTTTTAGCATACACCTTGTCATCTCTAGGATGGACCTAAATTTCCTCTCAGCAATAGAGTTCTGTTGAGGTGTGTAGCTAACTGTGGTCACATGTGCTATGCCTTCCTGAGCCATGAAGGCTTCCATTTCACGTGAGCAAAACTCCCCACCATTATCAGACATTAGGGTGGTGGGTGCTCGCCGGAATTTGTTCTTGACCATGCTTACGTATTGCTTGAACAATTCCACTGTTTCACTCTTCTCTTTGAGAAGGTATCCCACACAAAACTTTGAATAATCATCCAAAAAGATAAGAATATACCTATTTCCTCCTAAAGAAGGTATATTCATAGGTCCAGCTAAATCAGTGTACACAATGTCCATAACTTTTGTGCTTCTCTTTTCTGCACAACGTGGGAAAGAAGGTTTGACTCCTTTTTCACTTACACAAGTTATACATTTTGGTGTGGGTGTGTTACTTTTGTTTACCTGTAGACCTCTCACAAGATCTCCATTCTGCAGTTCCTGGATGACTCTGATATCCCGGTGACCCAGTCTTCGATGCCAGAGCTCCAGATCTGCTTCATGCTTCTGCTTGGATTGGGCGACTTGTGCTGATTGGTTTTCTGAAACGTTAATCTCATAAACACCATTGATTAGTTTCCCTTGAGCATAAACCTCATCATTTTTCGTTACATTGCATTCTCCATTGGCAAATGTAACCTTGAAACCTTTCTTGTCTAAAGCAGACACACTAAGCAAGTTACAATTCAATTCTGGGACATATTGAACATTAGGCACAGTTGTTTCAAGAGATTCATTGTTCACCTTGAATTTCAAACGCATTGAACCTGCACCTTGTGATTTTAGAACATTTCCATCAGCAATCTGGATTTCAGTCCATTCACTATCATTAATTTCTCTGAAATATTCTCTTTTATGCGCAAAATGGCTTGTAGCTCCCGAATCTAAAATAAATTGGTCACTTTTCCTTTCATTTCTTTGCACATTTAAACTCTTTTCTTGCAGTAGAAATGTACGCTCGTGACCCCCCTTCTTTTCACCTTTTGGTTGAAAGGGGCGGGACTTATTCTTGGGCTTCTGGCAACTCCTTGCAATGTGCCCTTTTAAATTGCAGTTATGGCATATTAATTCTTTGGACACTTCCTTAGACTTGGGAAATTGCTTAGAAACATAACTTGTGTCCATTTTCCTTGGATTCCTTTGTGGAGAATCAAGGTAATCTCTGCATTCCTCTCTTAAGTGATTTGCTAGTTCATTAAAAGTCAAATCTCTGGTGTGATCCATTATACTCTTAAATGAAGTAAATTCTTTTCCTAATGATGCCAGCATAAAAGTCACTTTGGTTGCATCATCAAAAGCTCTGGGAGTTAGGGCAATCCTTTGAACAATTTCATTAAAGTCCTTAAAATGCCCTGTAAATTGTTCTCTGGAATTCATCTTTAACTTCAGCAGTTTATCCAATAAATGTCTATAAGAGTTCTCTGATGATTGTGCATAAACCCTCTCAATATCCTTTAGAATCTGAGATGCATCACTTTCATAGTCAATCAGAGATAAATGCTCATCTTTCAAACTGCTCAAAATTATGTGTTTAGCTTCTGCATCTTGCCTTTCCCAATCTGCTTTCTTTGTTAAATCAGCAAAATCAGGTTTGGGATCTTTCACCGCTTTAAGCACTTGTCTTGCACCAAGATGCACTAAAAGGCGCTGCTTCCATTGCACAAAATTACGATCATTCAGCAGCATAAAGCTTGATCTTGCTTCACTATCAAATCCTGAGCTTGCCATCTTAATCCTCAAAAATTTAAAAATTTTCAAAAATTTCAAAAATTCCCAAAAATGGCTAAAATTCAAAAATCAAAATTCAAAATCTCAAAATGCAAACTAATCTTCACTGCCTCTGAGGTCTGTGAGCTCTGAGGGAGGGGAGGGGTCGCTAATCCCCTTTTCACAGCACAATGGAGAACAAAGGACCATGTGCTTACCAGGAAGTACAAACAGAAAAATTCTACTCTGCCAAAAATCACAATCCAAAGCAATCCTTTAAAAATACACAAAATACGCAGTTCTGGGCCCATAACCCTTTGTGGGAGATGAGAGGGAATGTGGATGAGGGAATATTGATTAATATTTCCTATCCCAGCTTGTGCTAACAAGCTCCAAACTAGCAGAGTTTCTCATCCCCAATAAAGCGCAGCAAAGCGTGGCGTTTAAGTTCCTATGAACTTCTAGAATAAGGCAGATCCTGGCACATATTTCCCCTGGTTCCCTCTTAAAAGAAAATACACGACACATAAGCTTATAAAAGTATAAAGGTTTTACTCACAGTCATTTCAAGCTTCTACAGTCTCAGAAAGGCAGGCTAGCTTAGATTAAATGTATTTACATGTGGAGATTCTCCTTAAGGGAGAAAGGCTCCATGTGGGCCTCTCTTGGCTGGAAGCCAAGAGAGCATCTCCTGAGATGTTGCATCCTCGGAGTCCTGGTGGGAAGAGAGGGAGAGTAGCAGCTCACCTGTATCTTTGAATAGCTACAGGTAAGGCCACTCCCACTTCTGGTCACACAAAGGAAGTGATTTCAGCCTTGGCACAGGAAACTCTACCTGGAGGACCAAGACCCCTTTGTGTACACTCTAGGAATGTTGTGATTGACTGCACCAGTGTTATACATCCCACAAAGACTCCCTGGGAAAGGCAGCTCCTGACACCCACCTGCTTTCCTTGCAAGCTGCACTTAAAACTCCTAGGGGCCTCGGCTCAAAGTCAGCTATTATGCATTAAAAAGACGGACCCCGCCAAGTAGGGGAGTCTGGAGGGTAGAAGCCGGCGTGTAAGGCCCGGGTGGGTGGAAAGGTCAAAAGGTGTCCTCCTCCAAGCGAGGGAGAGTCGGGCCCCTTGTCTTGGGAAGCTGGAAGTAAAGCAACAGCCGCCGGTTTTTGGCCGGATTCCGGGCAAAGCAGGCCAGAGTGAGGGGATCGTGACCGTGCGTGGGGTGTCTCATGGGTCAAGTGCGTCCAGAATGAGATGGGTGGTTTGGCGGACCTTGGGCGTCAGAATGGGCCAGAGTCACCTTCTCCTCGTGGGTGCCCCCTGCCAGGAGACCTTTACCACTGCCCGAGAGGAGGCGGAGGTGGGCAGAGGCTACTTCTCGCCCAAGCGAGACCAGCTGGCACCCGCGGTCTCCTCTGGAGTCAGGCTTTTGCTCTAATGAATTTGGCCGGGAACCAGGCGCTTCGAGGGGGACCCGAGCCTGGCGCTGCTGCCCCGATCCGGCTGCCTCCACCGGGAATTGGCAGCCAGTGGCGCAGCCGGCGCTCCCGTCAGCAGGGTAGCCGGACAGGGCAGAGCTGGGGCCAGATAGACCCCCGCTTCCCCCACTCCCCAGCCTCGCCCTCCCGAGGCCCAGGGCAGGGGCGAGCGGCCCTCGGCGCGGAGCAGAAAGGCCGTCGGGGTTTGGGGCAGCCCGGGTTCAGCACCAAGGCCAGCGCCCCGAGAGACGGCCAGCCGGGCCTGCGCTGGGGGTCGAAGGGGATGCGCGCGTGTGCAGAGCGCGCTGGTCTCAGGCGCCGATCCTGACCCCCGGGGGCCTTTTCTCTCCCGCCTCCCGCCCCGCACGGAACCCCGGCACTTACTTGCGCGCACGAGGCACAGGTCGCAGCTGACCAGCACCAGCACGGCCGCCGGGCCGAGGGACGCGGGGAGGGGAGCCATGGCCGCGGCCGGGCGCAGCACTTGCTCATGGAGCCCGGCGAGGCGACGGCGAGGCTCCGGGCGCTCACGGGGCGGCCAGCGCGGGGGCCCCCGCAGTCTCCGCCGCAGCGGCTCCCGCCGGACGGGTCAGTGCCAGCGCCGCGCTCCCGGCTGCGGAGCCTCCTGCTCTTCCGCCGCCTCGAGGCTCCATCCAGGCGGGCCGAGGCGTCCGCAGAGCCCAGCGGAGGAGCCCTGCCCAGCGGCCGAGGCCCGGTTCCGCTGCGGAGACTGCTCGGGCGGCGGCGGCGGCAGGAGAAGCAACGCGGTCCCTGCAGCACCAGCCGCGCTCGGTCGCGGAGACGGTCTGTCCGCCCAGCGCCGCCTCGCCTCTCCGCGGAGCCCGGGAATCCAAAATAAATAAAATATTGTGCAGTAGCACCTTAGAGACCGGCTAAGTCACCAAGAAGCTCCCGCCGACGCCAGAGTCGTGGGGACGCTCTTTGGCGGGGCTCCGACCTGGCACCCGATGGGTTTATTTTGGGGGGACGTCAATCTCTGCTTAAAAACTTCCAAAGAGGGAGAGTTCACCAACTTCCCAGGGAGTCCGTTCCACTGTAAAGCAGTTCTTACTGTCAGAAAGGTTTTTCTGCTGTTTAGTCGGAATCTCCTTTTTTGTAACTTGAAATTGTTGGTTCGGGTCCTACACTCTCAATCAGGAGAAAACAAGCTTGCTCCATCTTCCATACGACAGCTCTCATGTCTCCTCTCCTCCAGGCTAGATACCGTACCTGTATATCCAATTCTCTCAAGCGCTCCTCGTAAGGCACAGATTCCATGCCCTTGATCATCTTGGTCTCCCTCCTCTGCCCACCTTCCAGCTTGTCAATATCCTTCTTAAATTGTGGCGCCCAGAACTGGACACAGGACTCCAGCTGGAGTCTGAGCAAGGCCGAATAGAGTGGTATTCTTACTTCCCTCGATCTGGAAACTATAGTTCTGTTGATGCAGCCTAGAAGAGCATTTGCTGTTTTAGCTGCTGCTTCACACTGTTGACACATGTTAAGCTTGTGGTCTACTAAGACCCCTCGATTCTTTTCACATGTGCTATGGGCAAGCCAGGCTTCCCTCATTTTATATTTGTGTGGAATGGATTCTTACATTGTCCCAGTGACCTAAGTGGCCAGGATATCTGGGTCCCCTTGGACAGTCTCCAGAAGAGTAGAACTTCTGGTGAGATATATAGACGCCTCTCCAACATCTGAACAGGCAGTGATAGATCAGGTCAGGTCAAATGGTTTAAACATTTTATTCAGCTATAGCTGTAACAGGATTAACAGAGTAAATAACACACACAAAAGAATAAAGCATTCTGAGCTTCTCCTCAAATGCTTTGTTACTGTTATTATTAAGTTATTTAGAGCAGTGTTTCTCTAAACTCGGGTCTCCAGCTGCTTTGGAACTACAATTCCCATTATCCTTGACCATTGGTCTTGCTAGCTAGGTGTGCTGGTCCAACGGTAATCCAAGAGGCAAGGTCTGGGTCCAGTCCGAAGTCTAAGGAGTCTACGAGGGGTCCGTCTGATGAAGCTGAGGCAGGGGGCAGTGCAGGAAACTAGGCGAGGTCAGGAACACAGGCAGGAACTGGCAACCAACAATGTTGCTCCCGCAACTTGGGGCTGGGGCTGGCCGGCTTTTATCTGCCCCGAGGCATAGGGCAGCCCTGATCCTCTGGTGACTCGCCTCTCCTGGCCTGGAGGCAAGCACTCCTCCTGCGGGAACTCAGTTCCCTTTGCCTCTCTGCCCTGAGCCTCTGCAGTTCAGGGGAGGCTGGAGGGTTACTGGACCCAGAGGCAACCTCAGCTTCCCCTGACAGGGCTGGGAGTGGAGCACCTGCAGGCAATGGGTCCTCCACCCCATCAGGAGCCAGAGCAGACTCAGCAGATGCCTGCACCTGAGGATCCAGCACAGGTGAGGCCCCTTCAGACTCAGGCCCTAGCCCCGGCTGTGCTGGTTCTGGAGACGGGGAATCCTGTGCAGGCTGGGATCCCTCAGGTTCAGCGTCTGAGTCTGAATCCCAGGCCATCACACTAGGGATGATGGGAGTTGTAGTCCAAAAGCAGCTGAAGACCCAAGATTAGGGAAACACCGATTTGTAGCATTTGTGCCCTGCTCTTCGGCCAGAAAATTCTCCCAGAGCGGGCGCCTTACATAAAAACATAACAAGATGCTCCCCCTGCCCACAGGCTTACAATCTGAGAAAAACACAACGCATAAAGGGACAAGGAGGGAAGAGGGAAATTGAAACTCAGGCACCCATTTCTATTGGCCAGCAGCACAGTTCAGACTTGCAGTGGTGTCCAAACTATTTTCAAAGAGGGCCAGATTTGATGAAGTGAAGGGATGTGGGGGCCGGCCAAAGTTTTTAACCTTTCTTTAGGGTTGGAGTTGTTGAGGGTTTTTTAGGATTTTACCCCAGGAAATAAACTGCCGCAGGGGCCAGATTAAACCAACCGGAGGGCTAGATTAGGCTCCCGAGACGGACTTTGGACATGCCTGGTTCAGTCCTTGGTGGCACTGCACCTCCTGCCAAGAAGCCAGAAAGTCCTCCCCCCCCCCCCCGGGACCTTCCTGGCTAGAAAGTGGAGCAGCAGCAGCAGCAGCAGCACTTGGATTATGAAAATGTGGCACAGCCCTGTCAGAATGGTCCCTGGCTGAATACAGGCTTTGTGTTTTCAAGCAGGAAAACGTCAGAGTTCAGTGTGTGTGTGTGTGTGTGTGTGTGTGTGTGTGTGTGATTGCATAGTACTGTGCTGTGAAGTCCTTTCTTTGTAGTCAGCAGGGAACATGCAGCAAGGATAGAGGAGCACAGGAGACTGGACTGCTCTCCTGCCGGATTTCCCTCCTATAGCACCCCGAACAAGGGCTGAAACCGGCTCTGGGGTGAGGAAGTAATCCCAGGCTGGCTGGCTCTTGCATTTTGCTGAGGAATCTGAGTCACACTGAGGCGGCCCTGGCCACACCCAGCATTGCACAATCAGGGACTCCTCCTTTGCGCCGGCTGCAGTTTTTACAGCCTGGGTGAGATCCATGTAGCCAGAATCACTCCGAAGCAGGGCTCGGCTGCGGGGCCTGTGCTTGGGGCCCATTTGGCTACGCCAGAAATTCTGGAGCCACCGCCTTCTCAGGCGTAGGACAGCTGAGTGGCAGTGATGCGCCCTCCCCAGACCCCTGACAATGTCATCATCTAGGCTACTTAAACTATGGAACTCCCTGCCGCAGGACGGCCACCAACTTGGATGGCTTTAAAAGAGGACTGGACAGATTTATGGAGGAGGAGAGGGCTGTCAATGGCTAACTAGCCAAGATGGCTCTGCTCTGTCTCCATGGTCAGAGGCAGCCATGCTTCTGAATCCCGGTTGCTGGAAACCAAAGGAGGGGAGAGTTGCACTTGTGTTCAAATCCTGCTTGTGGGTTTTGCACAGGCATCTGATTGGCCGCTGTGAGCACAGGATGCTGGACTAGGTGGGCCACTGGCCTGATCCTGCAGCACTTCTTATGTGGCCCTTGGATCATGGGCTCTGAGCACCTCCGCCAGCTCCTCTCACAGGCCTGCCAGGGCACCCAGGGGAGCAGCAAGAGGGTCTCCTTTCCACGCAGGCAGAACTGAAGGGTCCTCACGCCCCCTTGCCTACCCATTCGCCTTCCTGCCAACAGCTGTTGTTAGCAGAAGCCACATTCGCCGTGGGGCAACCTTCTGGCTTGCCAGGGCAAGAGGCAAAAGTGGTCTGAGCACATTTTACCTTTACCTTTGCGGACTCAACCTGAGGTTTCTATGCAACCCGCCATAGAAAAACCAGAGCCATGGCCAGAGCTTAAGGAGACAGCCCAGGCAGGCAGCAGCCCTTGAGGAAGGTGGGTGGAGCAGGGCTGTTGGGAGGTGTGGCCTAGGGTGGAGGTGTGGCCTGGGCAGAATCCCAGGGGCCATAAACAGATAGGCCTGGGGGGCCACATTCACCCCCCAAGGCTGATTCTGATTTTACATGCTGGCTAATCAGATTTATTCGTAGAGCTTGAAGCCCCAATCCAGGAACGGCTGCCTGCCTGCTGCCCTGCCCACCTCTTCCTCGCTGATGCCTCCAAGGGTTCACACCTGCTCTGGACAACCTGTGACCCGTCCATTCCTGATGTTCTGTCCTGCTGCTGCTGCTCCTCCTCGCTGGATGCGCAGCGGTGGCAGCAGTGGATGGGAAGGAAGGGACAATGGGACCGTATTTGCTTTCTGGCACACAAAGGCCCCTTTCAAGTCCTCCTTCTGCTCCCTGGGAGAAAGGGAGGAGGGAGGGAGGGGAAAGAGCTGTGGCAAGAGAGGCGCATGGCCTACCAATGAGGGCCAGCTGCCCTGACCCTCCCCCCCACTTGCCCGTGCTGTGCAATGGGTGCAGGTGGGGGCAAAACGGCATCTCCAGGGTGCAAGGTCATACAAACGTAAGACGAGCCTGCCGGGTCAAGCCAAAGCGGGCCCATCTTGTCCTGCATCCTGTTCTCACAGTGGCCAACCAGGTGCCTGTGGGAAACCCGCTTGCAGGATCTGAGTGCGAGAGCTGCCTCCCCTCCTGGGGCTTCCAGAATCTGGTGTTTGGAAACAGTGATGTCTCTGATTGTGGAAGCCCAGCACAGCCATGGTGTCTAGCAGACATCAACAGCCCTCCTCTCTTCCAGAAATTTGTGTAATTCTTTTTTCAAGTATTGTGCCTCCTGTGGCAGGGAGTTCCATAGTTTAACCGTGTGCAGTCCTTCCTTTCATCTATCCCAAATTTTCTAAATGTCCAGCTTCAATGGATGTTCCCGAGTTCCAGTTCCAGAGAGGGAGCAAGTTTTCTCTATGCGCTTTCTCTGCGCCATGCGCAGTCTTATCAATCTCCACCTCTTCCTTGTCTTTCCTCCAAATTAAAATATCGCAAATGCTGCAACCGTTCTGCATAGGGGAGCCGCTCCATCCCCTTGGTCCTTCTGGCTGCCCTTTCCTAAACCTTTTCCAACTCTTCCTCATCCTTTGAGGAATTGGCCTGGAATTCTCGGTCAAGGTGGTGGAGGAGGATAGATAGATAGATAATTTATTGTTACGGTTGTCCACCAGCACGATAAATACAATCCAAAATACATTGTAAAAATATAAACTATAAATATAAATTTTAAACTTTAAATTTTTTTAAATAAAAACGATATCTCTACTTTAAAAATAGGGCTGCGGTCAATTATAACACTGGTCTGTCTTTAGTTCTGTCCTGAAGTTGTGTGGATGCTGCTAGCTAGAACGGACCGAATTTTTATAGCTCTTGCACAAAACTTGGCTACCTTTGCTGTTACATTATCATTAATATCTGAAAGGAACCACTCCATATAGAAATTGTCCGCGAGTCCAGGTAGCTCAGTCAGCATCGTGTGGATAAGCTCGCCTCGCTCCTCCTCATAGAGGCGGCATCGCAAAAGTATGTGGTCAGTAGTTTCCACCTCTCCAGATCCACACAGGGAGTATCTCTCGCACAATGGGGTCCATTTGTACTTCCCTTGGAGAACTGCGGAAGGCATTGTGTGATTACGTGGAGGAGGAATGAGCTGCGCTTTGGGGACGGGCCTCCCTCCCTTCCATTGATGGGTGCATTTTCTCTTCTTCGAAGGCCAGGGGCTGAGAAGATGTGGGCTGCAGGCGAGAAAGGGTCTCCTTGTGCCCACAACCCAGCCCACCCCACTTCCCACTTCCTGGGTATATCCGTGGCAGCTGGGAAGGTTGCCTCAAGGTCAGCTGGGCGGCTCTCTGCCTGGGCAGAAATTAGCAACAGGGAAACAAAGGCCTGTTGAATAATTGACCGGCTGCAACGTCCAACCCAACCCCTCCTTTTCTGCCTTTTGAATGGGCTCCACGACTCACTGCGCCTAATCGGACGGATGCCGTGGACCGTGGCACTGACCTGGGGGTCACGTTTCGGAAGCTCAGCATCTGCATCCCAGGCAGAAGATCTCTGCAGTGCCGGGTTACCAAACAGGCAGAGTAAGCACCGGCCTAAGGGCCCCACGCCTTTTAGGGGCCCTGAGAGAAAGGATCAAAATAATATTGATTTGATCTTGAAAGAAAATTTCAACCAGGTATTAAGAGACAATCTGTGAGCCCCCCCCCCCGAAATTTTGACTGCCCAGGGGCCTCCACAAAGTTTAATCCGGCACTGGGTCCCTGGTTCAACCCCCAACATCTCCAGGTAATTAATAATAATAATAATAATAATAATAATAATAATAATAATTTATTAGAATCATAGAATCATAGAGTTGGAAGAGACCACAAGGGCCATCCAGTCCAACCCCCTGCCAAGCAGGAAACACCATCAAAGCATTCCTGACAGGTGGCTGTCAAGCCTCTGCTTAAAGACCTCCAAAGAAGGGGACACCACCACACTCCTTGGCAGCAAATTCCACTGTCGAACAGCTCTTACTGTCAAGAAATTCTTCCTAATGTTTAGGTGGAATCTTCTTTCTTGTAGTTTGAATCCATTGCTCCGTGTCCGCTTCTCTGGAGCAGCAGAAAACAACCTTTCTCCCTCCTCTATATGACATCCTTTTATATATTTGAACATGGCTATCATATCACCCCTTAACCTTCTCTTCTCCAGGCTAAACATACCCAGCTCCCTAAGCCGTTCCTCATAAGGCATCGTTTCCAGGCCTTTGACCATTTTGGTTGCCCTCCTCTGGACACATTCCAGCTTGTCAATATCCTTCTTGAACTGTGGTGCCCAGAACTGGACACAGTATTCCAGGTGAGGTCTGACCAGAGCGGAATACAGTGGTACTATTACTTCCCTTGATCTAGATGCTATACTCCTATTGATGCAGCCCAGAATTGCATTGGCTTTTTTAGCTGCTGCATCACACTGTTGACTCATGTCAAGTTTGTGGTCTACCAAGACTCCTAGATCCTTTTCACTTGTACTGCTCTCAAGCCAGCTATCACCCATCCTGTATTTGTGCCTTTCATTTTTTTTGCCCAAGTGTAGTACTTTACATTTCTCCCTGTTAAAATTCATCCTGTTTGCCTTGGCCCAGTTCTCTAATCTGTTAAGGTCATTTTGAAGTGTGATCCTGTCCTCTGGGGTATTAGCCACCCCTCCCAATTTGGTGTCATCTGCAAACTTGATCAGGACGCCCTCAAGCCCATCATCCAAGTCATTGATAAAGATGTTGAATAACATCTTTATTTATTATTTATACCCCGGCCATCTGGCTGGGTCTCCCCAGCCACTCTGGGCAGCTTCCAACAGAACATTAAAATGCAATAATCTTTTTTTTCTTTTTTCTTTTTATAATAAATCTTTATTGATGATTCCTTTTAAAAATACAACAACAAAAAAGAACACAACATATCAACATCATCAAAAAAATGCAATAATCTATTAAACATTAAATTTTTGAAAATGCAATAATCTATTAAACATTAAAAGCCTCCCTAAAGAGGGCTGCCTTCAGATGTCTTCTGAAAGTCTGGTACCGGTAGTTGTTGTTCTCTTTGACATCTGGTGGGAGGGTGTTCCACAGGGCGGGTGCCACCACCGAGAAGACCCTCTGCCTGGTTCCCTGTAACTTGGCTTCTCGTAGTGAAGGAACCGCCAGAAGACCCTCTGCACTGGACCTCAGTGTCTGGGCAGAACGATGGGGGTGGAGACACTCCTTCAGGTATACAGGACCGAGGCCGTTTAGGGTTTTCAAGGTCAGCACCAACACTTTGAATTGTGCTCAGAATCGTACTGGGAGCCAATGTAGATCTTTCAAGACCGGTGTTATGTGGTCTCGGCAGCCGCTCCCAGTCACCAGTCTAGCTACCACATTCTGGATTAGTTGTAGTTTCTGGGTCACCTTCAAAGGTAGCCCCATGTAGAGCGCATTGCAGTAATCCAAGCGAGAGATAACTAGAGCATGCACCACTCTGGCGAGACTGTCTGTGGGCAGGGAGGGTCTCAGCCTGCGTACCAGATGGAGCTGGTAGACAGCTGCCCTGGATACAGAATTAACCTGTGCCTCCATGGACAGCTGTGAGTCCAAAATGACTCCCAGGCTGCACACCTGGTCCTTCAGGGACACAGTTACCCCATTCAGGACCAGGGAGTCCTCCACACCTGCCCGTCTCCTGTCCCCCCAAAATAGTACTTCTGTCTTGTCAGGATTCAACCTCAATCTGTTAGCCGCCATCCATCCTCCATCCTCCAAGGTTAGGGCTGGGGGAGATTCTCTGCCTCACATCCTGGAGAGCCACTGCCAGTCAGGAGTGAGGCAGCAGTAAATCACAGTGTGCAAGTTGGAGTCAACTCTTTATTAGCAAACCATGCTCAGCACAGAGGACCGGCCCCCTGCTGAAAAAGTTTGAGGACCCCTGGGCTTACCAATGCCACAATGTCTGTGTTATCAACACAACCAGCCTTTTTGTGTGCCTGTGGCCACTTCTAACCATATAATTATAACTCTCTGTACTTTTCTGCATTTCCTTCCCTTCCTACCCCATTCTACAGCCCTCCCCTGCCAACCACATAGGCAACTTAGGGTAACCACACACCTGATGAAATAGGCTGCAGCCCACAAAAACTTACACCACAAGACGATTCCTAGCCTTTCAAGATGCCCACAAGATTCCTCGTTGTTTTTGTAAAGCATGAAATACTCCGAGGTCAGCCTGGGACATTTTAACGTGCAGCTTTTTTGTAAGGTAGATTCTCCCTCCCTAAATACCATTTTGCTGACAGAATGCACTTTTAAACTCTTTAATCCCCTTGAGCAGGAATGCTGATCTGCTCATGCAGAGTCTGTGTCAAAACCCCAAAACTAGACAAAAGCCAGGAGCGTCTCCCTGACACACAGATAACCTGCTGAGCTGGAAAAACACTTGGCTGCATGGGCGACAGCATTACATTCCTGGGCACCAAAATCACCCAGAACCGGGGAAAGTTCTGCCCAAGAGCATCAGAAAAGAGGCAGAACGAGGATCCCAGCAGGACAGGCAAAAAGCCAAATTGGGTAATGAGGCCTCTTGCAAAACTCTATGGGGGTCGGGAGCAGTTATTTTGCGATGTGGGGACATTGGAGTGTACTGCTAAAGCACATGTCTTCTTGGAAGCAATAATAATCATATCATCATCATCATCATCATTTTTTATTTGTGTGCCGCCTTTCCACAGTTAAAAACAATGCTCAAGGCGGCTTACAACATGACAAGATTTACATATCATGCAGAGATTTACATAATTTTACATAATTTTACATAAGATTTACATAAGATTTACATAAGATTTACATAATTACAAAAGTCATAAACAATAAATAAACCACATCAAAAAAATACACAACCAAATGGAAAACAATTTCTACATAAATCAAAATCTAAAACTAAGTATACAGCATCATCACAGTTTAAAATGACATAGGTAAAAAATAACAGCATATGTAGCATATACGATCATAAGAAGATCCTACTGGATCAGGCCAATGGTCCATCTAGTCCAGCATCCTGTTCTCACAGTGGCTGACCCTGACTAATACTAATACTAATACTAATACTAATAATAATAATAATTAATTTATACCCCACACATCTGGCTGGGTTTCCCCAGCCACTCTGGGCGGCTTCCAACAAAATACTAAAAATACAATAAAACATCAGACAATCCTGAAATAGGATTGGAACACTCTGCCCCTCCTGCGGTTTCCACTGAATGGTATTCATAGAATCGTAGAATTATAGAATAGGAGCATTTCTTCTCAAACAGTGGAGGCAGATGGCTAGCAGCCATCGATAGCTCTGTCCTCCTCCATGAGTTTGTCTCACCCTCTTTTAAAGCCATCCAAGTTGGTGAGACCATCACTGCCTCCTGGGGGAGGGAGTCCCATAGTTCAACTCTGTGAAGAAGTCCTTCCTTTTATCTGTTCTGAACCTTCAACGTTCAGCTTCATTGGATGTCCACAAGATCTAGCTCACAGAATCATAGAATTGTAGGGTTGGGAGGGACCTTGAGGATCATCTAGTCCAGACATGACCAAACTTGGCCCTCCAGCTGTTTTGGGACTGCAACTCCCATCATCCCTAGCTAACAGGACCAGTTGTCAGGGATGATGGGAACTGTAGTCCCAAAAACAGCGGGAGGGCCAAGTTTGACCATACCTGATCTAGTCCAATTCCCAGCAGTGCAGGAATCTCAGTTGTGGAGGTGGGGTAGAGGGCTGAAGGCAGGAGAGAGAACCTGTTGCCTACGGTGACTTAGGGTTGCCATATTTCAAGACTGAAAAATCCGGACATTCAGTATTTGTAGGTGGGTCATTGTTGAGCTTTGGGTGAGTTTCGAACCAGGGAGTTCCTGATTCACAGCTCGGTGTTCTAAAATATGAAAAAGCAACATGTAACCAAACCAGGGAGTCATGTTCCAACAAGCCCTTTACATATTCTGTATGTAGGTGGAGACTGCTCAGGAGGCACAAAGCAGGAGCTGGATGAAGGATTTGTCCCTGGTGTCAAGGGAGGGAGAAAATGGATGTTGTGGGTATAGTACCCAATCCATGCAGCCTCAGACTATGGAACTCTCTCCTTCAGGAGGCACTGAGGGCCACCAACTTGGATGGCTTTAAAAGCTCTACCTCTGCTTTACATCTGCAGGTGGAAGTGCTGGATCTTGCCTCGTTGGATGATCGCCAACTGGATGAGAGCCAACAAACTGAAGCTGAATCCAGAAAAGACAGGCACTGTTAGTGGGTGGTCCCTTAAACCGGATGGTTGGGAGATCGCCTTCTCTCGATGGGGTTACACTCCTTCTGAAGGAGCAGGAGCAAAGCTTGGAGGTACTTCTGGATCCTTTGCTGTCGCTAGGAAGAAGAAGAAGAGGAGTTTGGATTTGATATCCCGCTTTATCACTACCCGAAGGAGTCTCCAAGCGGCTCACATTCTCCTTTCCCTTCCTCCCCCACAACAAACCCTCTGTGAGGTGAGTGGGGCTGAGAGACTTCAAAGAATAATAATAATATTTTTTTATTATTATTTATACCCCGCCCATCTGGCTGGGTTTCCCCAGCCACTCTGGGCGGCTTTCAACAGAGCATTAAAATACAATAATCTATAAAACATTAAAAGCCTCCCTAAACAGGGCTGCCTTCAGATGTCTTCTAAAGGTCTGGTAGTTGTTGTTCTCTTTGACATCTGTAGGGAGGGCGTTCCACAGGGCGGGTGCCACTACCGAGAAGGCCCTCTGCCTGGTTCCCTGTAACTTGGCTTCACGCAGCGAGGGAGCTGCCAGAAGGCCCTCGGCACTGGACCTCAGTGTCCAGGCTGACCGATGGGGGTGGAGATGCTCCTTTAGGTATACTGGACCGAAGCCATTTAGGAGTGTGGCTAGCCCAAGGTCACCCAGCAGCTGCATGTGGAGGAGCGGGGAATCAAACCCGGTTCCCCAGATTACGAGTCTACCGCTCTTAACCACTACACCACACTGGCTCCCATATGGTTAGGGTTGCTATATTCGCAAAAGTGAAAACCCGGACAGTTGTGAGATTCTTTTTTCTTTCTTTTTGTCAACATTGTTGAGTTTTGAGGTTGGTGTTTTTGGTCAAAGTTTTTTGGTTAGTGTTTGGGTTAATTTTTAAAAAATAAAAATCACCCTACTTACCATACGTCTGGGTTTCCCTGGACATTTTGCCGGACGTATGGCAGCCCTATGAAGCTCGTGGCCTTGGCGGTGTGGAGTACCATCCATCAGTCACCTTCAGCTGGTGGCCCAGCTACGCCCCTATCTGGACAGGGATAGCCTAACTACTGTTGTCTATGCTCTGCTAATGTCCAGGTTAGATTACTGCAACACATTGTAGGTAGGGCTGCCTCTGAAGACGATTCGGAAACTTCAGCTGCTGCAGAATTCAGTGGCCGGGTTGCTTACTGGGACAAAATTATTTGAGCATATTAGACCGATCCTGGCCTGACTGCACTGGCTGCCAATTAGTTTCCGGGCCCAATTCAAAGTGCTGGTTTTGACCTATAAAGCCTTAAAACGGCTCAGGACCGCAATACCTCAAGGGCCACCTCTTTCCATATGGACCTACCCAGACTCTGAGATCCTCCTCCTCAACGAGAGGTCCGGAGGGTGGCAACATGAGAACGGGGCCTTTTCTGAGGTGGCTCCCTGCTTGTGGAATCCTCTCCCCAGGGAGTTTCACCTGGTACCATCATTTTGTCTTCAGGCTCCTTTTCAACCAGGCCTTTTAAATGTGTTGCGAGCATATTTTCTTTTTAAAATAATTAATAATTATTATATTTTCTGTTTTTATGTTGTAAACCGCCCCGTGATCCTCAGATGAACGGCAGTATAGGAATTAAATAAATAAAAAATTCACCAGGTGGTTTGGACTACAACTCCTATCAGCCCCAGCCAGCAAATGGGAGTTGTAGTTCAGAGCACCTGGACGGCACTGAAAGCTGCCTTCAGTGATCCTGACTTGATGTCATTCCTATTCTAATTATTATTAAAATAACTGACATGTCTCCACAGGAGACATAATGAAACTCTGTCCCTGCTCACGTCAGACCCTACCACACCTCAATTATATATGCTAAGATTTCCAAAGTAAGACCTATTTGTTCTGCGGGGAAAGCACACCAGAGCAAGTAGATAAATAGGTACCGCTGCGGTGGGAAGGTAAACGGCGTTTCCGTGCGCTCTGGTTTCCATCACGGTGTCCCATTGCGCCAGAAGCGGTTTGGTCCTGCTGGCCACATGACCCGGAAAGCTGTCTGTGGACAAACGCCGGCTCCCTCGGCCTGAAAGCGAGATGAGCGCCGCAACCCCATAATCGCCTTTGACTGGACGTAACATGAGTTTGGCCAAACTGCGAGAGGCAGTGCAGGATAGGCGTGCCTGGCGTGCTCTGGTCCATGGGGTCACGAAGAGTCGGACACGACTGAACGACTGAACAACAACAACCGTCCAGGGGTCCTTTATCTTTACAACAGGAGTGAAATCATTTGTATTTACATTCGTACGTGCATATTTTAATGTTGACTTGCCTGCTGGACTTTGTTCATGCTGCACATCAAGGAAGGGCTGGAGCTCAGTGGTTAGAGAGCATCTGTTTCGCAGGAGGGACGTCCCAACGTTCAGTCCCCAGAGGCACCTCCGGGGGGGGGGGGCTGGGCAGAGACTCCCTGCCTGATATCCTGGGAAGTGGCAGCTGCCAGTCAGTGGAGACAAGACTGAAGTAGATGGACCAATGGTCTGACCTTGTACTGGCAGCTTCCTGTGCACCTTTCAGTTACATACCCTGGGCTCTTGTGAGAGGAAGGAAAACGTGAGAAACATAGCTAACAATAACAGGTAGATAGCCGTGTTGGTCTGTCATAGTCATTACCCTTCTGAATAATACCCCTCCCCACCCTCTCACTATATATAAGGGTCTGGTGACTTCTGTTTCAGTGTATCTGAAGAAGTGTGCATGCACACGAAAGCTCATACCAAGAACAAACTTAGTTGGTCTCTAAGGTGCTACTGGAAGGAATTTTTTTATTTTTATTTTTAATTTTTGTTATTGTTGTTGTTCAGTCGTTCAGTCGTGTCCGACTCTTCGCGACCCCATGGACCAGAGCACGCCAGGCACGCCTATCCTTCACTGCCTCTCGCAGTTTGGCCAAACTCATGTTAGTAGCTTCGAGAACACTGTCCAACCATCTCATCCTCTGTCATCCCCTTCTCCTTGTGCCCTCCATCTTTCCCAACATCAGGGTCTTTTCTAGGGAGTCTTCTCTTCTCATGAGGTGGCCAAAGTACTGGAGCCTCAACTTCAGGATCTGTCCTTCTAGTGAGCATTCAGGGCTGATTTCTTTAAGAATGGATAGGTTTGATCTTCTTGCAGGCCATGGGACTCTCAAGAGTCTCCTCCAGCACCATAATTCAAAAGCATCAATTCTTCGGCGATCAGCCTTCTTTATGGTCCAGCTCTCACTTCCGTACATTACTACTGGGAAAACCATAGCTTTAACTATACGGACCTTTGTCGGCAAGGTGATGTCTTTGCTTTTTAAGATGCTGTCTAGGCTTGTCATTGCTTTTCTCCCAAGAACAATAATAATAACAATAATAATACAGCTAGGGCAAAATGTGAGCTGCATGGCTTTCAACCAGGGCTTAAGCCTAGGAAACACCCTAGGTTTCTCAAAAGCAAATCATGCCAGACGATGCTCATTTCTTTATTTTTGATCAGAATTACAAGCTTGGTGGATCAGGGGAATGCTGTGGACGTCTTGTATCTTGATTTCTGTAAGGCTTTTTGACAAAGTCCACCATGAAATGATTGCGGAGAAGCTGGTAAAATGTGGGCTGGATGAGGTAACTACTAGGGAGATTTGTAGCTGGCTGACTGACCAAACCCAAAGAATATTTATTAATGGTTCCTCACCATCCTGGAATAACAGGACAAGTGGGGTGTCGCAAGGTTTTGTCGTGGGCCCATTGTTGTTCAACATCTTTATAAATTACTTGGATGTGGGAATTGAGGGGGTGCTCATCAAATTTGCAGATGATACCAAGGTGGGAGGGTTAGCTAATGCCACAGAAGACAGAATCAGGATTCAAAATGACCTTAACAGATTGGAGAGCAGGGGGGAAACGTAGAAAATGAATTTCAATAGGGACAAATGTTAGATTTTGCACGTAGGCAGGAATAACCAATTACACAAATATAAGATGGGGGTAAGGTAAAGGTAAAGACCCCTGGACGGTTAAGTCCAGTCAAAGGCGACTATGGGATGTGGTGCTCATCTCGCTTCAGGCTGAGGGAGCCGGTGACACCTGGCCAGCCGGTAGTGCATGTGAAAAAGATCTAAAGGTCTTAGTAGAACATAAGCTTCACATGAGTCAACAGTGTGATGCAGCAGCAAAAAAGCTAATGCTATTCTAAAGGTAAAGGGACCCCTGACCATTAGGTCCAGTCGTGTCCGACTCTGGGGTTGCGGCGCTCATCTCGCTTTATTGGCCGAGAGCCGGCGTACAGCTTCCAGGTCATGTGGCCAGCATGACTAAGCCGCTTCTGGCGAACCAGAGCAGCGCACAGAAACGCCGTTAACCTTCCCGCTGGAGCGGTTCCTATTTATCTACTTGCACTTTGACGTGCTTTCGAACTGCTAGGTTGGCAGCAGCAGGGACCGAGCAACGGGAGCTCACCCCGTCGCAGGGATTCGAACCGCCGACCTTCTGATCAGCAAGCCCTAGGCTCTGTGGTTTAACCCACAGCGCCACCTGGGTCCCTTAATGCTATTCTAGGCTGCGTCAACATCAATTTCATGTCCAAATCAAGGGAAGGAATAGTCCCACTCTATTCTGCCTTTGTCAGAAAACACCTAGAATACTGTGTCCAATTCTGGGCACCACAATTTAAGGATATTGACAAACTGGAAGGTGCGCAGAGGAGGGCAACCAAGATGATCCAGGGTCTGGAAACCAAGCCTTATGAGGAACAGTTGAAGGAGCTGGGTGCGTTTAGCCTGGAAAAGAGGCGAGTGAGAGGAGATATGAGAGCCATCTTCAAATACACATGGAAGATGGAACAAGGTTGTTTTCTCCTGCTCTGGAGGGTAGGAATCGAACCCATGGCTTCAAGTTGCAAGAAAGGAGATTCCGACTAAACCAGGAAGAACTTTCTGACAGCAAGAGCTGTTTGACAGTGGAACGGACTCCCGCGTTCCTTGGAACTTTTAAAGCCCCTGTCCTGTGTGCTTCAGCTGAGATTCCTGCCTTGCAGGGGGCTGGACTAGATGCCCCTTGGGGTCCCTTTCAACTCTGCAGTTCTTTGAATCTGATACTGAGTCAGGCTCAGCACTAGGGAGGAAGGCGGAGCTCCCCTGCCGGAAATATGTTGCTTTAAGGAAAACAGAAATGCAATAAAATTGATACACAGTAAAAGTATTTTAAAAACCAATTGATTTTCAATTTGCTACTTAATGGGGCTGAGCTCAGGCGGACTTTACGCCAAGCTTCACACCACGCGTGCGAGGGTCTTGCAGCAGCAGAAGTCTGAATATCTAATTTACATATATGCTAATTGCATAATGAGCGCAGCGCAGCCCAAACCCCGCGGCGTGAGAACTCCGTCTCGCTCTGCGCATGCCCACTCCTCTTTCCTCTCCATGACGTCGTCTCCACGGCTCCTAGAGTTGCCCGCAGCTGGCCAATCGCGATCGAGGAGTCTCAGCCAATCCGGGAGGGACATGGGCGGGGTTTCTTCGCCTCATGTTTCCGAAAACCGGCCTTTTTACGGGGGCGCATGCGCGCAGGAGACAAAGTGGGGCAACAGAGAGCGCCCGACGCCCCTCCCGCTTTTTCTCTCTCTCCCTCAGATCCGCGAGCTCGCGTGGCCGCTGGCGTCACTTCGCCGCTCTCCCATTGGAGGCGCCGAGCGCAGCGTTACGTACGGTGCGTGCGTGCGTGCAGGAGCAAGCCCTTCCCCGCCCTCCTTCGCTCCCCGCGCACGCCTAGAAGGGCCACCTGGGCGAGCCGAGGGGGGTCGTTCTGCGCGCATGCGCCCGAGCTCCAGCGGGTGAGGCGAGACAGCGAGAGGGCGCGCGCCGGCCTTGCCCTCCGACATCCTGCGGCGGCGTCGACGTCAGCGCGCAGCCCCGCCCCCTCCGGCGCCTCGGCGAAGAGAGGGAGCAAAAGGGAGCAGGGAGAGGCCCGGCGGCGTGCGCGCTCCCGCCCGGCCCGCGCGTGCGCACACGGCGCCTCCGCCCAGTCCGCCCGCCCGTCAGTCAGTCAGTCGGCCCGTGCGTGCGTGCTGCCTGCTCCTCTTCTCCTCCGCGCGGGCGTTTCTGAGGGAGGGAATGAAGCCGGGCGCTGCCGCCGCCGCCGCCCCTTGAGGAGGAGGAGAAGCCGCAGGCCCCGACCAGGAGGGCCCTTGCGCCGCCGCCGCCACCCGCTCCGCCCAGGCTCGCCCATCCCGGCCGCCGCCGCCGCCGCCGCCTGAGCAGCCATTTTGTGCCTCCCGAGCGCCGTCCTGCGCTGCCCTCGGAGGCCCTGAGGGAGAGAGACCGGGAGAGAGAGAGGCGGTGCCGGTGAGGGGGGTCCGTGCCGGGCGGGGAGGGAGGCCTGTGGAGGCGGAGCCTGGCGAGGGAGGGGCGCGCGGCGCGGCGGGGGGGCCCCCATGGCGAAGAAAACCTACGACCTGCTCTTCAAGCTGCTGCTCATCGGCGACTCGGGCGTGGGCAAGACCTGCGTGCTCTTCCGCTTCTCCGACGACGCCTTCAACACCACCTTCATCTCCACCATCGGTGAGGAGGGAGGGAGGGAGGGGGAGGGGCGGGGGGGGAAGTGGGAGCCCCCTCCCCCCTCTGGACTCCCCGCCGGAGGGGCGACCCTTGGCCACGGGGCTCCCCACGACGGGCATCTGCCTGGGGGGAGCAGGATGCTGGGACTGGGTGGGCCCCTTTGGGCCTGATCCCGCTTCGTGGCTCCCCTGGATGATTCCCCTTCTCTTCCGCCACCCCCACCCCCCACCCCTGTGTCTTCCTCACCGTGCATCGCACCCTACCACCTCCCTCCATCCTGGAAAGGTGGGCTCTCCCCCTCTCACCTCCCCATCCTGCTCCATAACTGTCAGCCCCCCAGCGTCATCTTTTGTTCCTTGTGCTTTATCTACTCTCCCCCCCCTCCCGCCCCCATCTGCTTGGCCCTTGTGTGTCTGCCTTGCCACGCGTGCTCTCTGCCCTGGTTCATAGCAGCCCCGCCTGTCACTCTGAATGCACAGCGGGATTATATTTGTCCAGCTTTGTTTTCTGAATGGAGGAATGCTCCTAATGCTTTGACCTGCACTGCTAGCTGCCCCCTTTTGCAGCAGCCTTTGACTCCTTTGCAGCCCTGCGCTGTTTTGTTCCCCTCACTCTTGTCCCTAGGCACCTCCCCATCCACCGCTACATCTTCCAAAACACCAGGCTGACTTCTTGGAGTGACCTCAGCATCGTCTGAGGGCTCTTACTCATACCACACCCCCTAGTGTTGAGGCTACTCTTTGCTCATGGAGTCTTTTATCCTTCGGCGTATCACATTTTGTGCTATTATCTGTATCTGCTTCCAGCTATTGTGCCTCAAATGGAGGAATAGCTGACTATGAATATTGACTGTCAATTTCTTATCTTCAGAGGGGTGACATTCTAGAAGAGCTTTCAAAGAGAAGGTGTTGATTTCAGCACAGAGTAGTATAAATGTGAGAAATATTTTAGGATTTTTTCCAGTGCTGAGTTTGCTGTACTCTTAAGGCGATGGAGACTGTCAGGCTGGGAATGGGCGTGGAGGACTTATCAGAGACCAAAGAAACATTATCTTGGAGACAACTGCTGCCTGCATTTTGCTTTGTTTGATGTCTTAACATTGCTATAGTAGATAGGTGTGGCTTAAGCCAACATTAATCCTGCTAAAGGTAGATAGCCGTGTTGGTCTGTCATAGTCAAAACAAAACAAAATAAAAAAAATTCCTTCCAGTAGCACCTTAGAGACCAACTAAGTTTGTTCTTGGTATGAGCTTTCGTGTGCATGCACACTTCTTCAGATACACTGAAACAGAAGTCACCAGACCCTGATATATAGTGAGAGGGTGGGGAGGGGTATTACTCAGAGGGGTGGTGGAAATGGGTGAAAGGTTGATAGGTGTGGTAAACCTGTTGACGACTGTTAACGGCTGCAATTAGTCTTACAGGAAAAAGCAAGGGGTGAGAAGGTTAAAAAAGCTTTGTCATGTATAATGAGATAAGAATCCAATGTCTTTGTTCAGACCAGGTCTCTCCATGGTTTTAAGCTTGGTAATGAGTTGCAATTCAGCAACTTCTCTTTCCAGTCTATTTCTGAAATTCCTTTGCAATAATCCTGCTGTCTGCTTTGAGCTATACCCTGGCTGTGTGTATGCACTGTAGATGGAAAACTTAGTACAGTACAGGAAGTGTTAACACTGGCCTATATAAATTATGCAGATGCCCCACCTGTTTTTTGAGAATTCACCAGGCTTGAGGAAGTTTGTGCGTTGGAGGAGAGGAAGCCTATATCGGAATCCCTAAGGGCTTGCTTTTGGAATAATATTAATAATAATAATAATAATAATAATAATAATACCTTTATTGTCAATGTACAACCTGTGTAGAATGACATTAACCGAGCCCCCCCCCCCCAACACTCAAATCTCATTGCACTCTGTGTGCTTTGGAATCCTTAATGGGCTGAACTCAAGACACAAAACATTATTTGGGTTGGACTGGATGGCCCTTGTGGTCTCTTCCAACTCTATGATTCTATGATTCTATTTGCCCTTGTTAGGGTTTTAGTCTTGTTTGAACCGGATTTGTTGTTTTTGTATTTTTAACTGTTTTATATGTAAGTGGCCTTGAGATGGTGATTTAGAAGGTGATTTCTAAATCACTGTTAATAATGTTGGCAATTCTCATTCAGGAAATGAAGTCCCAGGTGCCCTAATAGAATAAACCTGTTTGTTTGTTTCTCTCTTGCCCAGCCTCTCATGAAGATACGTGCAATTTTTCCCTGTGGATAGGAAACATTATTCTGACATTGGTTCAATTTAATTCTTTTGCAATCTCTGAAGATCAACAGTTTCACATGCTTTGCTTCCCTTATTATGCGAACTCATTTCCCCCAAGATCTCAAGTTACAAGCAGAGGTTTCATGGTAGTTCCTGGCCAGGGCAGCAGTGGCTCACAGCAATACACTCCCGGGTATCTGCTAGTTACAGCTATGTGATCTTTGTTTAATATTTTCATACACTGCTTTTCATGCAAACTGCACAAAACATTTTATATTAAAACACAGCAGTCAATTTTACAATACAGTGGTACCTCGGGTTAAGTACACTTCAGGTTAAAAACTCCGCTAAGAACAGAAATCATGCTCTGGCGGCGAGGCGGCAGTAGGAGGTCCCATTAGCTAAAGTGGTGCTTCAGGTTAAGTACGCTTCAGGTTAAGAACGGACCTCCGGAACGAATTAAGTACTTAACCCGAGGTACCACTGTACAGTAGGTGGCAATCTGTCTGTCTTCTATTCAAAGTATTAATCCGCTTTTTAAGGCCAAACCCTCCCAAAGCAATGTGCATAAGAAACATGCATTAGATGCATCAGATAGGTGTACAGTTATTATGAAAAACCTGCTCTGAATTTCACAAGCCATTAACAGTCTTAAGGAAAGGCAGGAGTGAAGAGAGAATTTCAACACCCTTTTAAAAGCCTGTATTTGAAGAGGCCAAGCACAAATAGCGACTGCTCACCAGGATGTTTCTGTTGCTTGCTGTTTCTATTCCTTCTGCTTCCTGGATGGTTCCTGGAGACAAAGGTTGATACACTTCAGTCTACAAATTGTAGGACCCTTAGTTGCTGTTTCGG
The DNA here is from genome assembly GCA_034641385.1 of Darevskia mixta. NCBI lineage: Eukaryota > Metazoa > Chordata > Lepidosauria > Squamata > Lacertidae > Darevskia > Darevskia mixta. Next base: position 1,326,146 of record JAWWNH010000142.1, on the reverse strand, counting down.
ATAGATTAAGCTCTGATTATAAGGCTTTGCGCAGAAGTTCAAGTACCGGTACTTGCTGAGCAGCACAGTTACACGCTTCCGTTGTTCTCCTGACATAAACTGGAAAGATGGGATTTGTGCTACTATTCTATGTGACCTTGTCCACTCATAACTCCAGGTTTAAATGCATTGCACTACTAAACAGCAGGGAAAGGTAGAAGATCATCATTTGTGAATCCCAGATCACTTCCCTTGAGGAGGTTTCTCCCTCTCTAAGATTTAATTGATCGGAGTTGCGCAGGATGATACTCAATTTACATGAGTGATAATAGTTAATATTTGATGTCTCTTATCAGGTTGCCTGTGTGTTATGAAGATTTGATTACTCCATAAACACTTGTCCGTGGTGGTGGGATATTCTATCTGAGTTCTGAAGGTCAGACATATTAGAGCTGTTTCACACACTGTACAGAAGTAAACATGGGATTGCCCGAACAGAGAGCTGCAGGTTGTTGCGCCTTGATCAGGATAAACATGCTCACACTTATTTTACATTTGCAATTTAAAAATACAATTTTATTATTTTATTTAATTACATTTATATCCCACCTTACTCTAAGGGGCTCAAGGTGGCAGACATAGTTCTCCTCCCAATTTTATCTGCACAACAGCATTGTGAGGTAGGTTAGGCTGAGTGGCAGTGACTGTCCCAAGGTTGCCGAGTAACATGGCAGCGTGGGGATTCAAACCCTGGTGTCCCGGGTCCCCATCTGCACTCTAACCACTGCACCACACTGGAAATACTAACAAGAGCCTTGTGGCACCTTAAAACTGGCAGAACTGGTATTGAAAAGAGCCCACTTCATGAGATGTACAGTAGTTGGCATTTTTTCTTGCTCTGTGGGGTTAATTTAGGTCCTGTTTAAAGCTGGCGGTTGCTCTGCAGACATCTGGCTTCACTGTTCTAAAATTGAACCGTAATTTTTTATGTTCAGTCTTTCTAGTTGTAGCTTTGTGTCAGCTCAGGCTTATAAATAATCATTTGCAAGGTTGCCTGTGTCAAAAAGTCACCCAAAGGAGATTCTGAAGCATGGAAGTGGGTTTACAAAGGTCCCTGCTCCTGCTTTTGGGGCTACAGATGGCTAACAGGTTTGTGTGGGCATGAATAAATCTGGATTTTTTTTCATAGAGATGGGACCATCAATCTGACAAACATTAGAGTATGCTATTCAAATGCTGAAGGCCTGCAGTGAAGCTGCTTATTACTAAGCCTAGAAGAACACTATCTCTGAAGCAGCTATACATACAGCAGCAACTTTTCTGCAAGGTACAAAGCTGGATTATCAAACATTACTCAGCTAAAAGTTTGTGTAGCTTGCTGCTGTCTACCTGCCAGTAGGTAAATCCAGGACACTTTCCCCCATCACCCCATACTTTGGTTCCTTCAGGCTTTGTGTGATGACTCTTAAACAAGTCTTGACAGATTGGTTCCTTCCCAGGTTGAGCAAAATTCAGAACAGGCTTACCATATTCAGCAACGGCTGAGTTCCTACGCTTTCTAGTTTATTGATCTTGCACAATGATTAAGACGCATTTCTACTTGGATCTTCAAAAATAAGGGCATAGTGCTTTTGGCAGTGTCATGGCACACCTTTTAGCTTGCCAATAATTTAGGACACTTTGTTATTTTTAGTTGTGGTCCAGCTTCTATTTGAAAAGTAAATTGCTGAGGGGAGGGCAGATGACTTCAGTACCCTAGCTAGGAATACTATAAATAGCCTCCAGTGTGAAAACCCCCAAGTCATCATAACTTCCCTGAATAGAGCAGAGCATTTGTCTTCAAAGGCAAGATGTGACATTTAAAGTTATCCAAGAAAGCTCTGTTGCACTACATGCAGAATAATGCTCTAAGTTGTGCTTATGTATTTGTGTGTTAATTGCAGCATTTGGTTTACCAATGTTAGAGAGAGCTCCTGAGAATCCTCTCTTCCCGCTCTGCTCCATCTATCATGGGTTTAATTTGATTGGCAGCTGGCTGTTTAAAAGTGCAGGTGATGCTTTCGTGGAGCACCTCTGGGGTTCATTTGCCATGGGACATGCACATGGTCCTGGAACGTTTAGGGGTAGATATTAACTTCCTACTTGCTTAACATTGTGCAAGTGCTCCTTGTTGACAGCTGGTAAAACACACCAAATCTGTCACTTGACTACTAGCTTGCCATTCAAAAATTATTTCAGCTGGCCTGTGACACGATCTCCTGGGTTGGCTGAACTACTTGGGACTTCTGCACTTTACTACTCCTTGCCGGTATCCTACTGGCTGTATCTAAGGTTCTCTCTCTCTCTCTCTCTCTCTCTCTCTCTCTCTCTCTCTCTCACACACACACACACACACACACACACACACACACGAGAGAGAGAGAGAGAGAGAGAGAGAGAAAATATTAGAATGGATATTGAGCCTATTAAATGTGTTGCAGCAACTTTGAGAGAGACTGCCTGTGTGTATAAAAACCGTCCCAAGAGAGAATGTGATGAAATAGGATAGCTGTGCAGCCAAGAAGGAGCCATATCCGTATCCTTAATGTCCAGAGCGCCTGGCTGGAAAGAACAGTTCTTTCAACAGCAGCAGTGCTCAGAGTTAACCACCAGGCAAACTGAATATCTGTGGGAGTTTGTGGTACTAAATTAAAGATACTGTGCAGTTGGATGTGATACATTTAAGGTTTTAAACTTCATAAAGATGCTGTAGTCTTTTTTTTCAACTTTGGGCATCCTGTATGGTCAAAGATTGATGTCTCCAAAATGCTCAAATCTGAATGTGCTCTTCCTGACTCAGTGGCCCAGTTCAGACAGTTTCCTAAACCTAATGTATGTGGCCACGGTTTAATATCTTGGTTTGTTTTTGATAACCTGGATTGGTTGGAGCAAACCACAGTCCTTAAGAGTTGGCACTGGTTGGTGGATGCTTTCACTTTCCTCATATGCAAAGGAAGGGAGAGTGGGAAGTGGGATTGCACAGCCTGAGACTTTTTGCGACTCATACCCTGATCTTTCAGGAGTTGGGAGATTCTCTGAATCAGACCAAAGTCTCAACAGCTGCAGCTCAACATCCGTCAGTATTCTTATTTTTCCTCTCTTGGTTTTCTTGCTCATATGACACTTTGTTCTGTAAGGTCCAGTGTTTTTTCCCAAGGAAAATAGGTGCTTGAATTTACGATGGTGTTGTTACAGTAAATCGCTAGGCGACTCGGGGCAGCCCTGACAGATGCCAGTTTGACAACAGCTGCGTTCACCACCTGCAGAGGTGCTAAAAACTATGGCAAGCTGTCTCCTTAGCTGATTTGGGGGTCGTCCCTAGTTCTTGTGCAGGTCAAATAAATGCGCCCCTGCCTCCTTAGATTCAGACGGATGACTAGGGCAGCTCAGAAGGGCCTGGCACAAACACACATGTGTGCAATAGTAGAGACCTGGCTGGAAAACTTAAGGAAAAGTGTAGACTCGCACATACTGGCCAGCTTCCGTTTTTACTTGAAATGTCCATTTTGGGCATAAAGGCAAGAAATGGGCAAGGAGAGATGCCGGCCCACAATGGCACCCATCTGAGAGGAGCCAGAACTGCCTCAATAAGGTTAGATTGGGAAATGTGTGATCGCAGGCATCCTTGCTACTGCCCTCCGTGTTGTATGGGTGCAGCTCTTGTTTCATCCTGGTCCCGAGTTGCTGCCAGCTCCAGCAATTCTGTGTGTGGTAGGAGGTAGAGGACACAGAATTTGCCAGGAACAGCCTTCTCACTGTTCTGTTTTCCTTTGCACTCCCTGCTACTCCCTGGTTGGATGTGAAGCTCAGCAAGGCACCAGATCTGCTACAGCAGCCAGTAAGTGGGAAATGGTTCTGGTGAGACCAGAGTGGTTCAAACTCCTTGCCCAAGTAGCAAAAGGTTTGTTCAAACCTGCCCTTGTCCTCTATTCATTCTGTTCAAAATAACTCGTGACACTTTTCTCTGGCCTCCCAAAATAGCTAATCATTTACAGGAACAGGAATGATGATATTCAGAGATGATGATTCCTTTTAAAATGTATTAATCACACTTTACTCAGGCAGGCAGTGACCCCTTGAAGTACACTGTTTTGTTTCTTATAGTGAAGTTATCTTTTTAACTGTCAATAAATACCAACTGCCTCCTCTTCCATCTCAAATCCTTACAGGCATGGACAGTTGAGTTCCCTTTGGTGTCTTGAAAGGAAATTTTGGGACCAACCATCAAAATGGCTCAAAGAATGATAGCCCTTTGCAGCATACATTTTGTGAAATGTTGAAAGAGACTGTGAAAACCGAGAAATTGCTGTTAGCTCTTTTGGAGTGGAAGAATGGGAATACAAAAGGTAGAATTGTTGAAGAGGTCACAGTGAAACTTGCATTTACTTATCTTACAAGATCTGATTGAACCCTCTTGTTAAATTTAATGGGCAATATGGTGTATTCTGAGTTTTGGGGGTATGTTAAATTATTCTCTGGATGACAGATTGCAGGATTTCTCATCCTCTGCTAGAATGCAGAATAAAGCAGCATTTAAATTTGGTTTTTGGGTTCATCAATAGAGCCCCTTAAATATTTTTTATTAAGTGGCATAAAAATTATAAATATAAAACAACTGAAAGTTCTTGTCATGAAGAAAGGCACAGTTAGCATAAATCTAAATAAGATTTGTGTTGCTATATTTGACTATCAGATACTATTTAGAAGTTACCTTGATACGTTTGAGCGTTTTACTGCAAACTTGAACATTGATGTGGCAATATAGAAAACGTGATTATATTTCCCTTTCCAGATCTCTTAGTATTTAAGGGGGGAAGAGTTGTACAGTTTTGATGCAAACTAACCATTGAGAAAACAACCCACCAGAGTAGTGAGAGTCACAGCCAAGCCATTGCAGTAAACCTCTGGTCACCCCCCCCCACCCAAAACCCCCCACCATGTGCCCTTCCACTATGCACTATGTGGCATAGTGGAAGGGCACATGTCTTGCATGTAAAAGGTCTGGGGGACAATCCCTGGCTGCTCCAGGTAGGCCTGGGAGAGACCCCTGCCTGAAGCCCTGGAGAGCCACTGCTAGTCAACATAGACAATACTGAGTTTTGTAGATCCCAGATCATAGAATAGTAGAGTTGGAAGGGACCTTGAGGGTCATCTAGCCCAGTGTTTCCCAAACTTGGATCTCCTGCTCTTTATGGACTACAGTTTCCATGCTCCCTGACCACTGGTCCTGCTAGCTAGGGATGATGGAAGTTGTAGTCCAAAAACAGCTGGAGACCCAAATTTGGGAAACACTGATCTAGTCCAATCCCCTGCAATGCAGGAATCTTTTGCCCAACGTGGGGCTCCAACCCACATGGGGCTCTACTGATTGATTAGTCATACCTGGGAGAGTTTGATGGACTCTTTGTCCCCAATGTAAATATCGAAGCTGAATTGTTGCTAGAGGCATACCAAGCCTTTAGTGACTGTGCTGGGGATGTGTTAGGAGAGGAAGGAGTTTGTTTTCCAGTCTTTGTAATCTGAATTAATAGTGATTTTGAAGAGATCCCTATCCATTTACTTGAAAATTTAGAAGTCTTGGCCAAGGGTGTTGCTTCATTGGCGGCGGCTGAAACCATTGCCAAGTGTGTTCAAGCTGAGCAGATAGCATTACAGTTTTTGTGACAAACTGTTAACTTTTTTAGCTCTTCACGCTAAGGTGACCTTGGTGCCTTTTGCTTTGCTTGGATGTTCTTGGGCCCTCCCTCTCTTGACCCTGGGAACTGATGCACTGTTGTCTGTGAGTGGTCTTCTTGGGCCCTGTGTAAAGCTTATCTCTTTCTGGAACGGTTTGTTGCTGTTGCGCTTTTTGTTAAGACTTCTGCAAAAAGTGGTATATCGTAGCAGTGTACAGTAATAGCATCGGTCACGTTAAAAGTTTCTAGAGGCGTCCCCCTGCTTATGCGGGGGGTTATATTCTGGCCCCTGCATGCTTAAGTGAAATCACGCAAAGTGGGGAGCACCCTCTTAAAAGCCTCTAAATGCCTATGTGTCCCTGATCTCCAGCCCTCTCTCCACACAACTCTATGTTCCAACTAGAGTTGAAGCGGTGGGCCTGGCTGAAGCCCAGAGGACATATGGGAAAGAGGCAACTGCCCTACCCCGTACATCAGCTGTTAGGCGGGGAGGCTGAGCAGCCTAAACAAAGCTTGGCTGTGCCTCAGGTCTTTTCGGAGCTTCCTCCACCCTCACTGCCGTCCTCTTTGGGTTCCTGGGAGGGCCTCCTTGTGAGCCACGAGGACTCTCCAACTCTCTCCTGCCATTTCCTGTTAGGATTTTATTTATTTATTTCCTGGTGCCGCACATATGTGCAGCTGTGCATGAGTAGAATGCCTAGAAGTGGGGGGATGCCTGCATTTGCACAGTAGAACAGTGAGTTAAATCCTATTGGTGCTGTAGGATCTGCAAAGTTTCAGGAAGAACTTGATGGACTGTTCTGGACCACCAAATGCCGAAGTTGTTTGAGCATAAAAATGTGAGAAATGTCTTTGCGGATGAAATCTAAGGGCCGTCTCGTCCAGCAGTCTGTTCCCAGCAGTGGTCACCTAAGAAAGAGACCCTGAGGAGGTGGAGACAGTGGCCTCCTGGTCGCTTCTGGTTATCAGATGCTGGAGACAAACTACTCCTGAAGATGGAAGTTCTACTCACAGCTGTCAGGGAAAGTAACTGTGATCTTGAAAACTACCTCTGCCAGAGGTAACCTCACCCTTTGGATAATGAGTTCCATAAGTAATGCATTACTTGTGAAGAACTAGGTGTTGTTTCTTCTAGAGTGTGGTGCTTAATCCCGCTTTGTCATATCTTGATTTATTTCCATATTTTTAAAAAGCACTGTACATCTTTCCCATTGTTGACATTCATAAAATCTCAGCACCCCCCCAGCCTTCAGTTTCTTAAATTACTCCTAAACAGGGTGGATTGGATTTAAATCACTAGTCAGTAAAACTTGATTTAAATCATTTTTTTACAGAAAGACTCATTCTTGCATATTTGCAACCAGATGAAGGTTTCGTTTTTGGAATAATAAATTTTCAGAGTAGTTTTTACAGTTTTATAAAAAATGACTGATTTGGTTATACAATTAGAAATACATAGACAGATGATTATGAAATTACTGTGGTTTGATAAGTTAACTGTTTATATTTGGACAGCTTTATTGGAAGGAGAAAAATAATCATTTCCTTAATAACAATTTAAACCATTTATTTAACTAAAACAATAACATTATAGCATATGTATCCATTTTTGTTAACTGATGTGGTTAAATGATTAAAAAAAACTTAGACTGAGTTTTAGCACACATGAAAAACTTAAAACAAATCCTTATTTCCTGATGAATAGCCTTTGGACTATAATGTAACTTAAACAGAAAACTTAACTTTAGAAAGATTTTTCATAGAATCATAGAATCATAGAATCATAGAGTTGGAAGAGACCACAAGGGCCATCCAGTCCAACCCCCTGCCAAGCAGGAAACACCATCAAAGCATTCCTGACAGGTGGCTGTCAAGCCTCTGCTTAAAGACCTCCAAAGAAGGAGACTCCACCACACTCCTTGGCAGCAAATTCCACTGTCGAACAGCTCTTACTGTCAAGAAATTCTTCCTAATGTTTAGGTGGAATCTTCTTTCTTGTAGTTTGAATCCATTGCTCCGTGTCCGCTTCTCTGGAGCAGCAGAAAACAACCTTTCTCCCTCCTCTATATGACATCCTTTTATATATTTGAACATGGCTATCATATCACCCCTTAACCTTCTCTTCTCCAGGCTAAACATACCCAGCTCCCTAAGCCGTTCCTCATAAGGCATCGTTTCCAGGCCTTTGACCATTTTGGTTGCCCTCCTCTGGACACGTTCCAGCTTGTCAATATCCTTCTTGAACTGTGGTGCCCAGAACTGGACACAGTATTCCAGGTGAGGTCTGACCAGAGCGGAATACAGTGGTACTATTACTTCCCTTGATCTAGATGCTATACACCTATTGATGCAGCCCAGAATTGCATTGGCTTTTTTAGCTGCTGCATCACACTGTTGACTCATGTCAAGTTTGTGGTCTACCAAAACTCCTAGATCCTTTTCACTTGTACTGCTCTCAAGCCAGGTATCACCCATCCTGTATTTGTGCTTTTCATTTTTTTTGCCCAAGTGTAGTACTTTACATTTCTCCCTGTTAAAATTCATCCTGTTTGCCTTGGCCCAGTTCTCTAATCTGTTAAGGTCATTTTGAAGTGTGATCCTGTCCTCTGGGGTATTAGCCACCCCTCCCAATTTTGTGTCATCTGCAAACTTGATCAGGATGCCCTCAAGCCCATCATCCAAGTCATTGATAAAGATGTTGAATAAGACTGGGCCCAAGACAGAACCCTGTGGCACCCCACTAGTCACTTCTCTCCAGGATGAAGAGGAGCCATTGATGAGCACCCTTTGGGTTCGGTCAGTCAGCCAGTTACAAATCCAATGAATGGTAGCATTGTCTAGCCCGCATTTTACCAGCTTCTTTACAAGAATATCATGGGGCACCTTGTCAAAGGCCTTGCTGAAATCAAGATAGACTACATCCACAGTGTTCCCTTCGTCTACCAGGCTTGTAATTCTGTCAAAAAATGAGATCAGATTAGTCTGACATGACTTATTTTTCAGAAACCCATGCTGACTTTTAGTGATCACAGCGTTCCTTTCTAGGTGCTCACAGACCGTTTGCTTAATGATCTGCTCTAGAATCTTTCCTGGTATTGATGTCAGGCTGACTGGGCGGTAATTGTTTGGGTCCTCTCTTTTCCCCTTTTTGAAAATAGGGACAACATTTGCCCTCCTCCAGTCTGCTGGGACTTCACCTGTTTTCCAAGAATTCTCTCTTTTTTTTTTTTTTTAATATTTTTATTAAGATTTTTAAACACATATTACTAATACAATAACACATATACAAAAGCATAGCTTTCCTATACAAACTAATATACAGTATAGCGTATAATCCAACAGAATATGCTATTTACCTCTATCCCTACACCCAGTGCCCGTCTTTCGTACCTACACCAGTCTCCTATTGCTCCTTCGAGCATCTTGGACTTCCCTCCTTTTTCACCCCGGTTTTATTTACTCTTTTTTCTTTCCTACGCTTTCTATTTCCTCGATTTCTTTTCTACGCCAAAGTTATTCTTATATACTTCTCATATTTATATTGTAAGTACATTTTTATACCCTGTGAATGTATTTCCTTCCTTATGATGTTTTTTCCAATATTCAATAAATTTATCCCATTCTAACTGAAGCTGGTGGTCTTTTTGCTCTCTTATTCTATTTGTCAACTTAGCTAATTCCATATAGCCAAACAATTTTACCCTCCAGTCCTCCACCGTTGGAACTTCTTTGCTCTTCCACTTTTGGGCCCATAATAATCTCGCAGCGGTAGTTGCATACAAAAATAATTTGTGGTCCGTTCTTTTAATTTCTCCTCCAACCATTCCTAGAAGAAAACTTTCCGGAGTTTTGGGGAAATTGTACTTTAATATTTTTTTGAGCTCATTATATATGGAATCCCAAAATATTTTTACCTTCTCACATTTCCACCACATATGGTAGAGGTTTCCTTCCTCTGCCATACACTTCCAGCATTTTTTGTCCTTTTTCTTATACATTTTTGCTATTTTGGTGGGTGTTATATGCCATCGATACATCATTTTCATGATGTTCTCCTTAAGTAGTATACAGGCTGTAAATTTAATGTTTTGGTTCCATAATCTATGCCAACTATCAAACATGATATTGTGACCGAAGTCTATAGCCCATTTTATCATACACTCTTTGATTTCCTCATCCATTGTAAACCAGTCCACCAATATATTATACATTTTTGACAATAATTTAGTTTTCCCTTCTATCACTTCTGTTTGAAATTTGGACTTGTCCCTTTCAAATCCGTATTCTTTATTATGTTCTTTAAATAAACCATACACTTGGTGGTACTGGATCCATCCCGTTAATTTATTGCATATTTGTTCATATGATTTTATTCCCCAACCTTTTTCTGTCTCTACTAATAATTCATCGTAAGTTATCCAATTTCCCTCTAAGCTCCTGTTTTTGATCGTTAATATCTCAGTCGGAGATAACCACCTCGGTGTTTTTCGTTCTATCAAATTTTTATTTCTTGACCAGACCTCCCATAAGGGTTTTCTAAATACATGAGTCAGGAATTCTTTATGTATTTTCACTTTTCCTTGCCATAAATACTCGTGCCAACTATGTCTGTTATTGAATCCCTCTAGCTCCAACATTTCTGGTTCTTTTAATAATATCCAATCACGTATCCATATTAAACAGGCTGCCTCATAATAAATTTTTATATCTGGGAGTCCGAAACCACCTCTTTCTTTTTTTTCAACCAATAATTTATGCTTTATCCTTGGTGGTTTCCCCTCCCAGATAAATTTAGATATTACCTTTTGCCATTCTTTTAATTGTGAGGTACCTTTTATCACAGGTAGTGTCTGAAATAAAAATAACACTTTAGGTAGGAGGATCATTTTTACTGCCGCTATTTTGCCCCAAAGAGACAATTGTTTTCCAAGAATTCTCAAAGATTACTGCCAGTGGTTCTGAAATCACCTCTGCCAGTTCTTTTAATACTCTGGGATGTAGTTCATCTGGCCCTGGAGACTTGAATACATCTAAACTAGCCAAGTGTGCTTGTACTACCTCCTTACTTATTCTGGGCTGTGTTTCCCCTGCTTTCCTCCAAAAGCATTTTATTTTAAAAATCCGATTTAAATAATAATAATAATAATCTGATTTTATTTATTTATTTATTTTAAAAAATTGATTTTTATCCACCCTGCTCCTAAAGCAATTTGTGGGGGGTTTTTTTGGGGGGGGGGATGTTCCAGAAAGTTTTAACTGTCGCAGAAAAATGAAGCACTAGGAGAATTTCCCACCCTACCCTGAAGTTTCTCATGTGTCCTGAGAGCTGTTCTTAAGGTGTGCCATCAGCACAGTGCCAGACGCTTGAATGTGAATGTTAGGTCAGAGGGCTCTTGGTGGTTATTGCCCAGCTCTGGGGTGGCTTCTTGGGCATTTTGCTAAAGCTGGGAAGCCTGGAGGCCTGTTCTGTAGCAACCCTGATTGGGTGTGCATTTAATGGCCAGTGATAAGTAACCCCTATTGATTTTAGAAACCGGCTTTATAGATTTATGCAAGTGGTTACCTTGAACCTCTGGGAGCAACAGTCTAGATTGCTGGCGGTAGTGAATGTGGCAGTGGACTTGGAAGTTGCTATTTTTACAGTAAGGGTGCATAGAATCAAAGTAGAAACTTTTTTTTTCACTTTGGTTAATGCACATGCTTTTTTGATGGGCCCTGGGAGGAGGAGATCTTGCCAAAGGTATCATATCCGTTAAGTCTCTCATGTTTAATTGTTTAAGGATAATTTAATGTTTAGATTGACTCGCTAATGTTTGGATTGACTCGCTAACGTTGAGGGTTCTGTTGTGGAGTTCTTCCGAGACAACGTGGGAAGGTATCTTCCTCTTGGCTGGTTCTGTAAACGGGCATAGATGGGAGAATTCCAGTTTAAATCAGTTCTTCAAGTTGGGCGTCATCTGAATCGGGCTTTGAGGCAGCTTCTCCTTGAGGCAAATCTTGTTGCAGTTATTCTAGATGGGAGCTGTTTACTATGTTAGACCTGAAGTGAATGATAAGCGGGGCATTGTTTCAGCTGAGAATATTCTGTGCGGCTCGCAGTGTGTTTGGATTCATGTTGAGGTTTTGTTTTTTAGAGCTTGTTTCTGGAATGTTGTGACTCTGTGGAATGTTGTGATTATGGGTGGACTAGATGACCCCAGGAGTCCCTTCCAACTCTACAATTCCAATTTTATTTCTATGATCCCCCCCCCCCAATTATTCACCGAAGTGGGTAGAATAAAGCTAGATCAGCTTCCCCACTCATCCAGCTTTTGTACTTGAGTGTGTAAATTGCCCCTTTTAAATTAGCCAGATTGAAAGTTGTCACAGGGTTTTAAATTCTTTGGATACTTTTTTTAAATCCCAAATGACTGTGGGCCCTGGAGAAAGGAGCTGGATCCAGGCTTTGGGTCAGCCACCCCTGCCTTAGGTTAGTAATTTTTGACCTCTTGGGGTGGAAGGCTATGCTTTGTCTATGATTCATCTTTCAGAATACTTCCTTTTTAATAGCACATATTTTTGTTTTGCTGACACCTATATGAGGATAGACTGACCAGACTTGCATGGGCTCTTGTTTTTCCTCCCTGGAATCCCCACAGATTCCAGGGTTTAGCTTCTCAAAGCCAGAGTACAAGTCCCTTTAGGGGAACTAAAATGCTGAGCCCAAACTTGGCCAATGGTCTGATGGCAGAACACATTCTGTCTTCTACCGCACTTGACCTAAACTGCCTCTTCAACATAGTTTGGAGCAACTGAACATAACATTGGCTGTATGTCCAGACATGAGAATGATTCTGTTCTGTTCTGTTCAGAGTAAAGAATGAGTAAATGCCTTCCTGAGAAGACGTCCTTGCATCTGTTAGGCGTGGTTTCAATGTTCAAATAAACTTGTGATTGCCCCAGAGCAGTGCTATAATTTGTGCTGTTTCAGTGGTGCCACGTAACAGTTCCGAAGATGGCATCTCAGTGGAGTTGATCTGCTTCTCTCTCTAGTCTCTGTACCATTGATCTGCCTTAGGTTAGAGATGGCCGGTTCTCCTTTCCCCCCAGGCCAGAATGCTTGGATCAGGGCTGTCAGCTGGCCTTCTTCACAGTCCTAAGAGTCAGAGGCAGAAGAGGGAATATAAACTACTGGTAGGAACAGCCGGTTCCCTCTTGAACCATGCTTGAGAAACTGTGAAGGAGGGAGAAGAGTTTTAAGTCTGCTAAATACTTGCCAGCTTTCATGCTACTGGTGTAAGTATATTTTAGTTTCCACATTTCATTGGGCAGGAGTAACAATAGCTATTGGGTGACATGTCAGTTTGACAGCACTGGAATCCCTTGTTGCCTCTCTCTGCTATATCTTTCTTGTGAATGCATAGTGGCCCTGCTCTTTCTGCTAGGAAGAGCATAAGAAGAGCTTACTCCTGGATCAGGCCAGTGCCCCATCTAGTCCAGCATCCTGTTCTCACAGTGGCCAGCCAGATGCCTCTTCTGGGAAACCCTCAAGGAGGATATGAGCACAGCAGCAGCACTTTGCCCACTGGCGATTCCCAGCAATTGGTTTTCAGTAGCGTTCAGCCAGCCTTCTGGGCTTGGGTGCGGTTCAGAACAGATATGCTAGGTGTGGCATATGCAACTAAATACACATTGGATGACTCCAGTTAACTCGTACTAGACCCGTTGAAATCAACAAGCTTAACTTCCCAAGTCCATTGGTTTTGTTGGGGTCTATTCTGAGTATCACTAATGTTGGATATCCCTCAATAACTTCCCTCGCTAGCATCTAGATGAAAAAATCTGCAGAAACCTACTTATCCTATATCTGTGGCTGCCTCTGTCCTTAATTTAGAAGATGAGTGTCTTCTAAGATGTCACTTCTGAGACGGTTGCATTGTCCCTAGTACCAGCTAGTTAGAGGATCATTATTCCATTAGGTGCTTCCTCCAGCTTTTTCTTCTTGGTACTGAAAAGCATCGGGTGACTGGTCTATCTTCTGGTAGTAGCTGTGCCTTAGTAATAAAGGTGATCCTTCTGCTCTTGTAAAAATACCTGTTCAGCAATGTGAACCAGTGTGGCCTAGTGGTTAGAGTGTTGGACTAGGACCTAGGAGACCAGGGTTCAAATCCCCACCCAGTCATGAAGCTCACTGGGTGATCTCAACATGTAGAAAAATCATTAAGTTGTCCACCAAAAACACCTGCAGTTTTCAAGTCTGGGGGGGAGGGAAACATTTGGGAACCACTGCTCGAGTTTCTTGTAGGTCAGCCCTGCAGTCTCCCCCTCCACACACAATATAGCAGGCACAATGAAAAATCTGTCAATTGGAGGACAGAAGTATCTAATTTTACTTAGGTGCAGTGAGGAAGACTACAGAAACAAAAAAGAATGCGGTACCAGTCCTTACCTGAGTTGTCCCGAATTCTATGCAGACATAGGGCTGGGGGAAATGGGCTTTCCCCACTGCCAAAAAAATTTCACCTCTGTGTTTGCTAGTAAAACTAGTGAAGGTTGGTTGTGACACCCTTGCTACTGTGTTTGTAGCAACCGAAAGAGAAATGAGGTTCACGTGAGGTGGTGCTCGAGGCTTTGGAGACATCCATTTAGGCTGGAACTGGAAGGACGTCGTGTTAGGCGTCCTTTATTCTATAGGTTTGAGATGCTGTGAGGAAGAGCAATAAGTTGCTGTTGTTCTGCAGAGATTACTGGCAACTAAGGGGTGTTGCCAGAGGGTCCCTTTCAGGGAACTCCATCCCTTCCCTCAGCTTCCTTCCTGCCTTCTCTACCACCTCTCAGGCGGGCCACCAGCAGGCTCTGTTCTTGGGAATTCCCCCTTAGTATTCCTTCTGAATATTTGTTTTTGTTGCGTGAGTCTCCTGGTGGCCCCCTCTTGTGCACAAGGACCTGCACGGAAATGCTGCTATGCATCCTTACTTCCTAGCCTGGCTGCCTCATTGGCACACAGTGTGTGCATGTGTGCACTTCCTGCTCTCCTAACCACAGTACAGAATCCCTCATATTGTGCATGAGCTGCTCCTGAACGTCATGTAGTGAGTCATATTTTCTGAAACCTTGTAAGTTTGATTGAGACTTGAGACGAAGTTGGTCTTCGTTTGGAGCGGGGGTGAGTGAGCGTATTGGAATGGTAGTTCAGCTTGTGACTGCTTGCTTGGGATTTCCATAGTGTACTGTAGGTCATAGAATCTTAAGAGTTGGAAGGGACCCTGAGGGTCCTCTAGTCCAACCCCCTACAATCCAGGAATCTCAACTCAAGCATCCATGACAGGTGGCCATCCAACCTCTGTCCCAATGATGCTGTTTCACTTCCAGTGTTCAGTTTGTTGCTTGCAGTAGAGGTGGAGCAACTCCCATCTTGCTCCAAGAAAGAAAAAAACCCCACCTCTGGTTCCTCCTTCTACCAGCAGTTGCTTGGCTGCAACAGCAGCTGCTTCATCGAGTTGTAGCAGAGGAAAGATAGGAAGCTGAGTTGCCGCATCTGCTCAACAACTTTCCACTCCTGCTCCTCCTCTCCTTGAACTCTGCTCTGGTTATTGCAAGGACTCTGTAGACACTCTGTAGTCTCCAGCCTTCCCAGCCCCCTGTTCCTTTTGTCATCACACCCTTTAAGGTTGCAAGGCTGAAGGCAGGGGCTGTCTAGGGGAGCTGCACACCTGGCTCAGCAGCTGTGTGAAAGTCCCCCAGATAAAATCATGGATGAAATCAAGGGGAAACATGGACTTAATTCAAATTACACTTAAAATTGTTTCCATGGCATGTGTTTCTTTTTACTTCAGCAAACATGTCTGAAGCTATGGAACACTTTCTAGAGGATATGTTAGCTTACATTTTCTACCCATATGTAAAAGGTATCTTAACATGCTGGACATATCAAGAAGGCCCTGGACTTGTTTTCCATAGTATGAAAATTTGTTCCCCTTTACACTGCCACTTGGTGTTACTTCTTCTGCTGCTGCTGCTCCAAGATCATGTTTCAGTTCATTGAGATTTCACAATATTTTATCTATTCCCAGTAACCGCTATGCTCATATGAGTGTAGCTTTGACATTTGCTTGTAGTGCGCTCAGATTCTGAGAAGTTTTAAATTTTGGTTTAAGACCAATGTGGGCATTTTTCTAACAGGAAGTTTTTGCAAAATCTTGTGTTGGCTGTAATTCTGGATTGTAGGAGAGGTACTGTGGGAGAGCTGAAGTAAGCATAACTATAGTGCTCCTGGTTTAGGTTTGTTTCTCATGGTGCCACATGTCGAATGATGAATGCCAGGCCCTTAATCTTGGTACCTGTGATGTAGCCACTGCATCCGGCACCCTTGTGAGCGGAACATATATGTTCCTTTTGAACACATATAATTATTGATTGTTATCATTATTAAACCACCCTTTTATAGAAGTTCTCAAACAGCATATGCACGAATCTTTTTGTGGGTGCTTTGCAAGTCTATTTGGACAGCAGAGAGATTGTCAATTAACATTACAGTGCTGTGCTTAAATGGAAATATGAATTGCATGAGAAATTGGTGACTTCCTTTATTTACCATTTTAAAATATTCACGTTGATGAAACTTTAAGATAATCCCGTAGAGGCAGAGGACCAGGATGAATGAGATTGACCTCAAATTGAAAATACTGTACTAAAATAGGACAAACTTTTTGTTTCCACTTCTCCTTTCCAACCTTTTGTTCTAAACCTGCAAAGCAGCTTCCAATAAATTAAATACACCCACCTATAATGAACATAATAACAGAGCAGAAACTGTGAAAACTTTCAGATTAACTCTCAACAAACGATACAGAAGAAAGTCAGCAGAATAAAAAAATTAGGAAAAGTCAGCCATGAATCAGAACCCCAAAGACTCTCTAAAAAGAAGAGCATTTTGCTAGCCACAGAAGGTCTGCAGTTCAAGAGAGACCATGTGCACAGGCCTTAGCTTTGGACCCTGGTGTTACCTGGGCTGCCTGTGGCCCTGTTTACACATGTTCAGAAACTCACGTGTTACAGAAGTATTCACAGAGGGAGAGTCTTTATGTCCTGTATTAAATTTCTCTCCCAGCCGCAGGGTGGGTCACATAATAAATAAAAAACGCATACGTAACTGTCAGGTCGCATAAACTAACATTCCCAACAAGCACCTTAACTGCACAGGAAAAATTAAAATTTTAAAAATACAGATCACACCTCCTCATATGCCTGATGAAAAGCCTGGGTGAAAAGACTTCACCTACTCTTTAATCTGGGAGTTGCTGTGTGCTATAGGTGTTATTGAACTGCACTTATGCACAACTTAATGACTTGGAGGAATCTGCAAAAAGACAACTCCGTTTCAGTATAACTTGGAATAAACTATAGGCACTAGTGAAATGGCTTTGTAGCTTGAAGCACCAAATGCCAGGTTAGCAGGAATGACCAGGCGATTGGCTAAAATGTAAGGTTATTTGTAGGCTATATGGACTGGTGATTTGTGGCAGGTATAGAAGCAAGGTGTCAAGAGTTCCCATAGTTTGGGGGGGCCTTAAGATGGATTTGCCATAATTGCACTTTTCAGTATAGTTTTTCTGGGCATGTCATGACTTCTGTTGTTTCTTTTATATTTTAGGGATAGATTTCAAGATCAAAACAGTTGAATTGCAAGGAAAGAAGATCAAACTGCAGATATGGTAAGTGGCACTTCAGAATTTGGGGGGGGGGTATGTTGATGCGAAAAAGGGGGGGTGAGATGCTTTTCTTACTCTATTTGGCAGTCAAGAAGTGCTCTGTGACTCTCATAGCTACAGTGAAAAAGGTTGATTAGCAAGACAGTATGTAACATAAATAACATTCAGTATGTGCCCTGTGACTAATTGAGGAAGACAACACAATGAGAAGAGGATCAGCCACAGCAGGGAGAGAGAGACCTGCAAACAGGACTGGAGGAAAGCTGAATGATCTTGCAACTAAGGCATTTGCAGGCAATTCTTCTGCAGCCCCAAAGTCTGCCTTTGACCTAAACAGACAAGCATTTAGCGCAGATTACTTGCATCCTATCCACGGGCAGTTTTATACATAAGCACTTGCCTGGACATCATAGGCGAGTCAATGGTCTGAAAGAAGGAGGTTAAAGCACTCTGTTCTTCCTCCACACCTGGCCTAGAAATTCCTTGGGTTGCTCAAGGAGAGGCGGCCCCAGAGCTAAGCCAGCACAGGTGGGCACAGCGGAGCTGCCGTTAGGAATTCCCATGGCTGTACTTGCCATGTTTCCTGCGAAGCATTACAACTGGGTGATGAGATTCTGCCTTTATTGGCATGCCGTCTGGTGAAGACATCTATTGGGCAGAGGGTGGTGGGTGTCGCGACCCGACTAGACACTGATAGACCGGGGTCCGCCAGGGTCGCGCCATGCGGGCGCCAGGAAGGGGAACCATGCAGCGGGCCAGAGAAGGGGGCGACAGCGGAGCCAGGCGCGCAGGGGTTAAACCGAGCGCAGCAAGGCCCGACCTCGCCCAGGCATGCCCCGCGGGGTAAACAACCCCAGAATGGGCGATAACGACCGCTAACGAGCCATCAGCAGCGGGCGTGGTGGAACCGGCAGCATCGCAATAACAATGCAAAAAGCACCCATGAATGGTGCAGGTAGACCAGAGCAGTTAACTCTTTTGTCCAAGCCACCCCGGGTGGGGAAGAGGATTAACCCCGGACCTTTAGGGCAGAAGGGAGGGGGGAATTGGGAGTCACCCAGCAAGGTGTACATAAGGGGGATTCTGAGGTGGCCTCCTCAGAATCCTCACGGACTTTCCACGTTTCTCTGTGTGCTGTACAATAAACTTCAAGACAACTTCCGCTGACTTCTCGGAGTGGCGTGCGTTCTTGACAGCTAGCTACAGTCACCATTGGGGACACGACATAGGGGAAGTATCCTGTGGGGACTCAAATGGTTATGAGGGCTAGGGCTGGTTTCCAATATCGCAATATATTACCAGCTAAACATTGCAATATACTGATATATCACAGTGTCTGACATAAAGGATGGAGGTATGTAGAGGCATGGGCTGGTTTTGCAGTTTTTCCCACATTGTGATTTTTGCATAGCGGGTGCACACACATCATGATTTGTGATATATTGCCAGGTCAAAAACCACAAAACCGGTATCATGAAACCGATATTCCTTCTCCAAAGGGGAACCACTGGGTGTCTTCAAGGGCAGTAGAGCATCGAGTGCTGAAGGCCCTTTGTGGCCACATTCTGTGCTTCCCCCTTGAAGTTTGGCTGCTGCTGCTGCTGCTGCTGCTGCTGCAGTGCTGCATGTTTCTCTGCTTCTCTCCACAGGGACACAGCAGGGCAGGAACGGTTTCACACCATCACCACCTCCTACTACCGAGGTGCCATGGGAATCATGCTAGTGTATGACATCACCAATGCCAAAAGCTTTGAAAACATCAGCAAATGGCTCAGAAACATAGATGAGGTGAGTTGTTGGGGGTGGGGACCTTAATGCTGCTCATTTCGAGAGCTCTGTGTGTGTGGCAAAAAGTTGAGGGTAGGTTTGCCTCAACAGAAAGCGCTTATGTTAAGAATGCAAGGAAAGCCTGCATGACCCTCCTGCCTAGTAGCCTCCAATAGCCGCCATCTCCATGAAATTGTCTAATCCTCCTTTGAAGTACCATGTAGCTCTCCCTCAAATCTACTGCAGCCCAGGCTTGTTACCTGATATGCAAAATCAGTCCAGTGAGGCACGATTTGGACCTAGTGGCTGATGCCTAGGTGCCTTCACTTGGCCCCGCTCTCTGGAAGCTTCCTCCCATTCAGATCTGGGAGTTGGCACCTGAAGGCCTCCTTCCCCTTCACTGGATAACTGGGCACATCAGAGCCATACTTGCCTCCCGGCATGAACTTGGGAGGGGGGTCGGGGGGGTCAGGGGGGAAATGGACTAGCATTGTAACAAATAAACTTTTTTATGCTGTTTTGATAAAGTGAACCACCTTGAGTAGAGACTGTCCTCAAAAAGGTAGCAGGGAAATTATTTTAGAAACAAAGCACTAAATGGAGAAACGGACATAAAATAGTGTTTTCTCTCCCTATTTTCAAGTCATTGGCCTTTTCAATTAATTTTATTCTTATTACTATTCATAATAATAAATGTATTGCCCACTCTCCATTATTGCTGCATTGCAGGGGGTTGGGCTACAGCTCTGCAATTCCATGTTAGAACCGTTTGAAACAGATTATGTTCACAGGAGTAGGGTGGGTCCCAGAAACACACATCTCAGGGGTCAAGGGCCAGGGGCTAGAGGTGCATCTTCAGCATTCGCCAAAAGCTCCCCAGGGAAGGTGCCAGATGCACCTCTGTGAAGAGGGAGATGCCACAAAGAAGACACTTTGCCAAGCCACCAAACCCCCAGCTTCTGAGGGTTAGGTAACTGCTTAACCTTAACACCCAAGAGGGTCTGTGGGAATGGATACAGTCTCCCAGATATTTGGGGCGTAAGTCTTTGGGGGCTTTGGACACTAATGGTAGCACCTTGGTAGCGCCAGCTGTTTTAGAACAGGCTATGAGTGGGACGCGGGTGGCGCTGTGGGTTAAACCACAGAGCCTAGGGCTTGCCGATCAGAAGGTTGGAGGTTCGAATCCCCATGATGGGGTGAGCTCCCGTTGCTCGGTCCCTGCTCCTGCCCACCTAGCAGTTCAAAAGCACGTCAAAGTGCAAGTAGATAAATAGGTACTGCTCCGGCGGGAAGGTAAACAGTGTTTCCTTGTGTTGCTCTGGTTCGCCAGAAGTCATGCTGGCCACATGACCCGGAAGCTGTATGCCGGCTCCCTCGGCCAATAAAGCGAGATGAGCGCCGCAACCCCAGAGTCGTTCGCAACTAGATCTAATGGTCAGGGGTCCCTTTACCTTTACCTTTTATGAGTTCTAAAGGTGACCCCAGCCAGTACTCTGACCACTGCGCTTCGGACCCATTGAAGTTTCTGATCCGTCTTCAGGGGCAGCCCCACGTAGAGCACATGCAGTAATCTAATATGGAAGCCGAATCACACAATAATCCATCATTTATGATTGCATGGTTCTCCCAGGCCACTCCCGATGGCGTAGCTAGGTCAGCCTTGCTTTCTGGAGGGAGTAGGAGCAGTGCAGTGAGGAAGACCTTACGGTGCTCTTCTCTGGTTCCGCCCTCTAGCATGCCAACGAAGATGTGGAGAGGATGCTGCTAGGTAACAAGTGTGACATGGATGACAAGAGGGTGGTGCCCAAAGCAAAAGGCGAACAGGTGAGTGGCAGTTCCTCTGGACTCTGCAAGGTTGCAAAGAGCGGGCCGAGGAGGAGGAGGAGACCCCTGGGCTTGGAGTCACCAGGTGGTCTGCCTTCAGGTTGGAGGTCTGTGGCTAATCTGCATTTGACACAGATTTCCACAGGCCCATCTTAACTCATGTTGCAAAACCCGTTAACATTTGTTACACTGAGTTGTCCTTTCGTTACGCCCAAACACACAGGCCAGTCTTTGAAAAGCTTTGTGAATGTTCCTGTCTCTCTCCTCTTCAAAGCAGAGTATCCCCGGCTTCCGGAGGGAGCTCAGGGTTACCCCAAGTTGGTCGTGAGTTGCCTGCGGACCTCCTTTTCATCCCGCAGGCTAGGGCTGTGAGTCGCCTTAAGTGAACTAGCCCAGTCTTATAAGAAGAGCCTGCTGGATCAGGCGAGAGGCTCATCTCGTTGAGCATCCTGTTCTCCTAGGGGCCACCTGAGTGTCCTCTCCGCACATCCTCACGGTGGCTCAATATCGGCTCAGAGACGGAGCTCCTTTGCTGGATTAGTTTTGTGTCTTTCTAAATTTTAGCAAGCAAAGCAACCCAAGCAGGAAAAGGCCTCTGCTCACCACACTGAGCTCACTTGAGCATCTAGCAGACATGCCATATGTATCAAATGCTTTATGTTCTTGCATGTAAACTTCTTTGGGAACATTTCTATACTGCCTTGTAATTTTTTTATTGCTGAGGTTGAAGGATCTCTTCTCCCTGCTGTGGGGTGTGTTTCTGATATGCAGCAGTGAAGCATTTGCCATCCTCACAGGTTGGTTTGTTTTCCCTTTTTTCCTAGATTGCAAGGGAGCACGGTATTAGGTTTTTTGAAACTAGCGCAAAAGCAAATATTAACATTGAGAAGGCATTCCTCACGTTAGCAGAAGACATTCTTCGAAAGGTAACTTTGGGCTTGGTTGCTCGGTGGAAGGTGGGGCAGGAGCTGAACAGGACAATGGGAACTGGACTGAGAGCCATTGAGGCTCAGTAGCACAAATGGGCCCCCAATGGGTACTTCTCCTTCCTCCCCCCCCCCCCCCCCGGGCTTTTGCCTATAGCTGCAATATCTCCCTCCTGAGCCTGGATAGCTCATTGGATTAAAGTGTGGTGCTGATAACGCCAAGATTGCAAGCTCAGTCTCCGTAAGGGACAGCTGCATATTCCTGCATTGCAGGGGGGAGGACTGGATGATCCTCAGAGTCCCTTTCAATTCTATGATTCCTTTCCCCAAGTATAATAGCCTGCAAGGTTGCTGGGCGAGGGGAGCGGGAGGCACACCATCCAGAGTAACTATAGAAATCTGTGTGTGGCTAAAGATCATGCATGATGGTGCAGGAAAGCAAGGAAGAACTGCTTTATTTCAAGTCAGGCTCCTGGTCTATTGATCAGTACTGTCTGCCCTGACTGGCAGCAGTGGCTCTCCAGGGTTTCAGGTGTGGCCTGTGATAGGCTGATCTGGAGATGCTGCTGGCTGCACCTGGGACCTTCCGCTTTGCCAGGCCCAGCATCCTCCGTAACGTACCCTGAGAACAAGCTCTTTGCCCATTAAGTGCTTGACTTCAGGGTTTCCCTAAACTTGGGGGTCTCCAGCTGCTTTTGGACTACACTTCCCATCATCCCTGACCGCTAGGGATGATGGGAGTTGTAGTCCAAACATAGCTGGAGACCCAAGTTTGGGAAGCCCTGCATTTGAACCCCAGTCGCTGTGCTGTTGATGTTCACTGACTGAAGGAGCATTGCAATGTTGACTTTACCCCTGTCTTGCTGCTTTGTTGCAGACCCCTGTAAAAGAGCCCAACAGTGAAAATGTAGATATCAGCAGTGGAGGTGGCGTGACGGGATGGAAGAGCAAGTGCTGCTGAACGGGCTCCATCTTCCTCCTCCTCCTCCTCCTCCTCTTCTTGCTGTGGAATAAACCACTTTGCCCATTTTTAACCTTAAAAAAAAAATTTTTTTTTTTTTGTTCCTCATCTTAACATGGCTCCACTCTTCCTTTGTTCTCCTGTTTCGGGAGAACTCGCTGAAGATAATTTTCTGGAAACTGTATTAAAATCATGTCTGACTCTTTTCTTTTAATGTACCAGCTCAACTCGGCGCCACATCCTGGTTGTATTATAGCCCAGTCTTAACATTAAAACTTAGAGCAAATCATTTCAGCTCCAGTCTGCAAATTGTACAAGAATAAAACTTAGCATTAACAGTTTATTTTGTACAGCAGTGGGGTTTTGTTAATGAATACTGTGCTTAAGTCACCATATTTGCATCGGCAAAAAAAAAAATCCATTCGCCTTGAGTATGTAAATGGGGTTTTATTATTTTGTCCTGTGCCTTATGTGGAAAGGAACTTTGGTTCTCCCCTTCCCCCTTTTTTTCTTGTTCTTCTTCTTCCCCTCTTCCTGCTCTGACGGAAGCAGGACGGGACAGTTGCCCCCCCCCCCACTTGACTACGCCACATTTAAATTATCAAACTCTCCTGTGATGACTTTACTGTGATTGATGTAGTGAATTGAGGACAAGGGGGTTAGAGCGAGAGATTCCAGTCCGCTTGGTGTCTCCTTCCCTGGGGAGGGAAAGGGGGGAGGGCTTAAATGCTGACCAGTTCCTGCTGCCATTTCCTTTCTCTCTAGCAATTTCCTCCTTATTTCCTTCCTTTCTCTCTCTCTCTCTCTCTTTTTTGCTTGCATGCCGGTTTTATTTTATTTTTTTATTTTACGGTGTGATGTGTTAAGAGACGGCAATACGGTACGTTTGCCAAATTTAATTCGAAGCACTGATCACGGATTCTAGCTTTCTGAGGTAAAACGTGAAGTATCTACTAACCTTTGTCTAGCAAACGTCTGGCCCGCTACTATCCCCCCTTCCCCCCTCCTGCGTAGTTATTGGGGTTTATGGTAATAATGGAAGAATTAATTGCATGCACTAGTTTCCTATGGAGGATGGTGATGATGATGATGATGATGATGATGATGATGATGATGATGTGGCTGTTGTTGATCTTTATGTATGACTGCCAGGCGGTTCACAAATCTACAGCCCTTGACACAGAATTGGTTCTCTTTGCTGCTCCAGGCAGGTGACTCGGTAGCCTAGTACATATTTAAGGGGGGTGGGGAAAGAGGGCAGGTGAGTTGAATGGTCACACCCCTAGAATGCTCTCCTCCTGTGTTTGAGTTCTTCACAATAAAAAACATCCCTTGTTTACAACCCTGGGCAATTGTAACTTCTTTCAACGGATGCGGAAGAACGGCGAGCAAACGCAGCACCTCATCTTTTCCCTTTCCCTTTTGCACGAGCAAACGGGCACATGCTCTGCTTTTTTTGGGGGGGCCCTGGGGGCAGGACTTGCTTCTCCAGTTTGCTGCCTTGCCTCTCGCTCCGGCTCTGCTGCGGAGATGTCGACGGGGCCCCCGCCTCGAAAGCGTGGAGAGGAGGGGTGTCCTTTGCCTCGGGCAGAGCTGGAGTCGGGACAAGAGCTGGTTTCTCTTGAGGCACGTGCTGAGTGGGGTGCCTTACTGGGACTGCCTTCTTCCCACTGCCAAGCCTGCCTGCAAACCCACCGCCGGAGGGGGCGGCTCTTGCAGCACAGTCTCCTGGGGCCCCCTCCTCCTCCGCCTCCCCCACCCCACCCCCACCCCATGTGTGCTCCAGAGGTTGGCTTGAGGATGAACCTTTTGCCCTTGGTTTTAGGAAACTTCCTCTACTAATTAAATCAGCTGGTGATGCTGATTTTAATTTTAATTAAACACACACACACACACACACACACACACACACGAAAGTGTTTGGACCTCTTGCCTTGCTCTGGTGTCACCTGCATAGTAACTGTCCTTTCTCCTTCTCTCTCTCGCTTTCTCTCCTGTGTTGAGCACTCTGTCTCTTCCCGGGCTTGCTAACCTCTCCCAGCTGAGTGGCTGTTGAAGCAAAGGCAAAATAACTGGGTGACTTGAGGGGACAAGAAAAACAAAACAAAACAAACCAGTGCAGTTTTTTGTTCCTTGCGTAATGGTGTTACTGATTAGTGTTGTAAATAGAAAACGGCTGGCTACCTTTTCAGAGCTGCACTTTCTAACGTTATCAAGAGAGAGAGAAAAGGGAATGTGGAGTCTGCATCGAAATCCTTTTTGTATAACCTTTGTTTAAAAACGTGCGCTTTTTTTATTTGCTTCCTGGGCCTGGCCCTCCTGTATGAGTCTCTTTGAGATCCTTTGTAAAAGCTGTGTTCATTAAGCACCAAGCAGTTAAAAAACAAAACAGTCCACTCTCTGGTACTACTAGCTAAAAATTCATATTCTACTTAACAAGTTAAATAAACTGAAATATTTCTAGCTGGTCTATTTCTATTCATGTTGACAAATGTGATGTGTGGGTTTTGTATGTTTCAGAGTATTTCCTGTAACAGCAGAAGGCCCCCCCTCCCTCCTGGCTGGGAGTGTGGAACCCCTTTTGGCCGCCCCTTTTGGCAGGGGCATCTCTCCACCTCTCACTGCCCAGCCATGCCTTGGAAGAGTGCAGCTTCTTCCCACAATCCGGCTGAAGCAGCCTTTCCCCAACCTTGCGCCCTCCAGCCCCTCTCAGCCAGCAGCTTGCTCTGAGGTGGTGCTTTGCAGTGTCTTCTCCGAGCCAAGCACTCCCCTTAGTGGTGGCAAGACCTGGTTGTACTTCATCCATGGAGCCCAGAAGCTGAATCCAATCCACAGAGCCACCCGAATCTGGGCTTTGCGGGGAGATCGCCCACCTTTCCTCAAAGTGGCCCTGCACTTCCTCCCCGTTTTATCCTCACAACAACCCTGTGGGGTAGCTTAGCCTGGCAGGCTGCCTGGCTCCAGGTCACCCAGGGAGCTTCATGGCTGAGCAGATCCTTGAACCCCGTCCTCTCAGGCCCCAGTCCAAGACTAACCACTACAGTGTACTGACTCTTGGTTCTCTCAGCCTTGCAGCTGATGGGTCATTTCCCCTTCCTTCTTTTGCTGGTGAAACTCTTGGGACTTGACCGTCGATGGGCAGGATCAGCAGGTCTACTGATGGAACATGGACCGCAAGGCCACCGCCATCACTGGCTTGTGAGGCTCCATCAAGGCCATGCTAGCATCTTGCGCCCTCCTCCTGGTTCCTGGCATCTTGCTTGGCTTGCCTCCCTGGCTTATGGGAATCTTTCCCCCCGGCCCTCTCCTGTGTAGTCACTTTTACAGATCTGCCCCAGAGTCCCCCATGCAGGACAAGAGCAGGAGATGGCAGCCAGTGTGGTGTAGTGGTAAAGAGCGGTAGACTCGTAATCTGGTGAACCAGGTTCGTGTCTCCGCTCCTCCCCATGCAGCTGCTGGGTGACCTTGGGCTAGTCACACTTCTTTGAAGTCTCTCAGCCTCACTCACCTCACAGAGGGTTTGTTGTGGGGGAGGAAGGGAAAGGAGAATGTGAGCCGCTTGGAGACTCCTCCGGGTAGTGATAAAGCGGGATATCAAATCCAAACTCTTCTTCTGGCACTCCTGCATCTGGCAAACAACAGGACCTCCCAGTAGTCCCACCGTTGCACCACAATCCCCTGCTTGGCTGTGAAACGCAGCTGCTGGGACTACTTTCTTTGATAAATACTCAAATAAGCTATGCGCTGACACTTCATACAAAGGTAAAGGTAAAGGGACCCCTGACCATTAGGTCCAGTCGTGTCCGACTCTGGGGTTGCGGCGCTCATCTTGCTTTATTGGCCGAGAGCCAGCGTACAGCTTCCAGGTCATGTGGCCAGCATGACAAAGCCGCTTCTGGCGAACCAGAGCAGCGCACGGAAACGCCATTTACCTTCCCGCTGGAGCGGTACCTATTTATCTACTTGCACTTTGACGTGCTTTCAAACTGCTAGGTGGGCAGGCGCAGGGACCGAGCAACGGGAGCTCACCCCGTTGCAGGGATTTGAACCGCCGACCTTCTGATCAGCAAGCCCTAGGCTCTGTGGTTTAACCCACAGCGCCACCTGGGTCCCTCTTCATACAAAAGAAATGTAAAAAAACCATACTGCTTACACCTGTGGTTTCCAAACTTTGGGCAGCTGCTCCTTTGGTTCCATAAACTCACCCCCAGTGCCCCTGCCCCTTACAGTAACAACGGATTGCACGTTTATTCAAATTTCAGTTAAAACTAGTTTAATTCAGCCAAATGGACGGACTTGATCCAGCGATGGCAGCTTTTCAAGAGTCACTGACACCTCCAGCGCCCCCCGCCCCCTGCTTTACTCTTAGAGCCCCCTAGGTAATGCCTCTGCCCCCCAGGAAGTGCTGCCACCCACTCTTGAGAACCCCTGGCCTACACAGCAAAACCTTTTGACTTCTTAAGTGGTCTCCATACTCCACATGCTTCCCTGAAGCTTCCAGTAGGCTTTGGATAAATTAAGTTGAGCTGCCTACTTTTGTCACCCACTCAATCTTGTGTTTCAGAGGTTGATTTCCAATATCTCCCATTCGGAGAGTGAAGGTATGTCATTAACTGGGTATTTGTACCTGGGGGTGAGGTTTTCAATGTAAAATCGGTGACTGGTTCTAAATGAAGCAGCTGGAATGTTTCAGGGTTTTTGCAGCTTCTCTCCAGGCACAGTTGCAGCCCTGTGGGGAATACCAGCAAGATAAAATCCTTTTCCTTGTGCCTGATACTGTTTTCTCATCTCCAGTGCACACCTGTCCCTCACCTGTCCCCTTCCGTGCAACAGCATTTACAGCATTGCTCATATCTGCACTGCTGACATTTCCATGGAAAAGCTGGAAGAGGCACCTCCATGTGAGACTTCCAGTTAGTAAAAGGTTTTTGACCTATTGAGGCATTCTGAATTAGTTGTAGTTTCCGGGTCACCTTCAAAGGTAGCCCCACATAGAGCGCATGGCAGTAGTCCAAGTGGGAGATAACCAGAGCATGCACCACTCTGGCCAGACAGTCTGCGGGCAGATAGGGTCTCATCCTGCGTACCAGATGGAGCTGGTAGACTGCTGCCCTGGATACAGAATTAACCTGCGCCTCCATGGACAGTTGTGAGTCCAGAATGACTCCCAGGCTGCGCACCTGGTCCTTCAGGGGTGCAGTTACCCCTTTCAGGACCAGGAAGTCCCTCACACCTGCCCGCTCCTTGTCTCCCTAAAACAGTTCTTCTGCCTTGTCAGGATTCAACCTCAATCCATTAACTGCCATCAATCCTCCATCTTCAGACATTCACACAGGACGTTCACCACCCTCGCTGGTTCAGAATCAAACGAGAGGTTTAAACCACAAAGGTGCCTGTCTGAAATCAATAGGGAGTTCCAAAGTGTAGGTGCTGCCACAATAAACAACTGGGCTTACAAATGTGGGATGAGTATTATGTGGTGCCTGTAGTCGTGCCCATTCCACTGATCAAAGCAGTTAAGTGGGCACATTTGGGGTAAGGGGGTCTCATAAGTAAACTGGTCCTAAGTTGTTAAAGGCTTTATATCCGAACAGCAACGCCTTGAACCTGGCCTGTTGCAAATCAGCAGCCAGTGCAGGTGTTCTATGCTGACAAGGTCTCTCAGCAATGCTGCTGAATTCTGCACTACCTGCAGCTTCTGGATCAAGCATGAGGGAGGCCCTGCATAGAGCGCATTGCAGCAATCTTAAAGGAGCTTCCTTGTGCCCCATGACTTCCAGCTTGGCTGTGCTGCCGGATTCCTTCCGCTCCCTCTAATGGGCTGCCCCTTAAAGGCTTTTTCACGCTGGTCATTCCTGACACTGATAGACCACTGTGAACAGCACTACAGGGATGAAGAATGGTCCTTGCTTTCTGCAGAATCTCAGTCCGACAGTAGAGGGCGCTCCTCTTCCATTGATCACGAGGCAAATGTTTGCAAAAGTACTTCGGCTTTACATGGCTCATGTTGGGCTTCTGCTGAAAAGTGAGCGGCTTGCAGGTCTGTTGCCCAGCTGCACACCAACTACCTGCTGGAAATGCCACCAGCCCGCCACTCACGTCTGCAGATTGGCTAATGCACAGCGTACATGCTCAGAGGCACCCTTGCGCTCCTCTAGGTGACCCAGTTCTGTGGCAACATCTTTGTTTATAACCTGTTCCAGTCCTGTTCAGTTGCAGTTTTGCTTTGAAGGATGCAATAATTCATCCACTGGGCACCACAGTTCAAGAAGGATACTGACAAGCTGGAACGTGTCCAGAGGAGGGCAACCAAAATGGTCAAAGGCCTGGAAACGATGCCTTATGAGGAACGGCTTAGGGAGCTGGGTATGTTTAGCCTGGAGAAGAGAAAGTTAAGGGGTGATATGATAGCCATGTTCAAATACATAAAAGGATGTCATATAGAGGAGGGAGAAAGGTTGTTTTCTGCTGCTCCAGAGAAGCAGACACGGAGCAGTGGAGTCAAACTACAAGAAAGAAGATTCCACCTAAACATTAGGAAGAACTTCCTGACAGTAAGATCTGTTTGACAGTGGAATTTGCTGCCAAGGAGTGTGGTGGAGTCTCCTTCTTTGGAGGTCTTTAAGCAGAGGCTTGACAGCCACCTGTCAGGAATGCTTTGATGGTGTTTCTTGCTTGGCAGGGGGTTGGACTGGATGGCCCTTGTGGTCTCTTCCAACTCTAGGATTCTATGATTCTATGATCCTCCAACAGAGAATTGCTTTTCTTGACATAACGGAGGGGAGGGGCCACCCAGGAGGGGAACACCTCAAAATATAAACAGAAAGAAGACCTATCTTAATGAAGAACAGCAGAGCTAATGTGACTTTTCTCCTGTGTAAATTCCTGCCTCAGCCTTTCCTCCTTCGCTGGTTGACACGGGAGGCAATGTGGTCTGTGTAAAAAAACAGGTTGGAAGGAGCAGCTCAAGGAGGTGGGGGGGGTCTCAGATGCTTCAGGTTCTGCAAAGCTGCACCTGCTGTCTTGCAAAATGTTTCCCTAGGCCTGTGTCTAGAAGAGGGTGACTATCCCCCATAGTGACTATACAGGTCGTCCCTATGGTGACCCGCCTACTTAGCGGGATGCCTGACTCCAGAGAAGCGGACACGGAGCAATGGATTCAAACTACAAGAAAGAAGATTCCACCTAAACATTAGAAAGAACTTCCTGACAGTAAGAGCTGTTCGACAGTGGAATTTGCTGCCAGGGAGTGTGGTGGAGTCTCCTTCTTTGGAGGTCTTTAAGCAGAGGCTTGACAGCCACCTGTCAGGAATGCTTTGATGGTGTTTCCTGCTTGGCAGGGGGTTGGACTGGATGGCCCTTGGGGTCTCTTCCAACTCTAGGATTCTATGATTCTATGATCCCAGCTCCTCAAAATACCACTGCTGGGGCAGGGTTACTAGGGAAGCCTGTTTTCTGAGAACAATAAACAGAGAGAGACCCAAGGGGAGAAAAAGGATCATACAATAAAGTTGGAACAAATATTAATCAGATAACTTTATGTGGGTTTTAAGAGGCAGAAGCTGCAGGATTTAAGCTTCTTAAGGGCACAGAACTCCGTCTCCCAGGAAAGGCACGTCAAAGTCCTTGGCTCCTGAATTAGTGGCCACTGACAGCCAGTGTAGCAATGAGAGTATCAGACGTGACCTGGAAGAGACCAGGCATGCCCACTTGGCCTTCATGAAGCTCACTCACTGGGTGGCCTCTCAGCCTGACCTGCCTCACAGGGTTGTTGTGGGGATTGAAAGAGGCGGGGAGAGCCAGGCACCTCGAGACAAAGGCAAGAATAAATAAAGGTCAGATCAGAAACTGGTTAAAGAACAGGAAGCAGAACTAAAGGGGAAATACTCCTATATTAAACACAGTCATAGACCACTTCATGGCATAAAACAGACATGGAAACACCAACTCTGAGAAGAAGAAAATCAATTCCACAAACTCTCCAAAAATCTCCATACAAATGCTGCAAACAAGCAAAAACGTTCCTCTCTTGCCAGGCCTGTGGCCTTTAACTAGGGGTGGCCTTTTGGAAGGGGGGGGGGGTTCTGACGTAGTTCTCCCCACCACCACCACCACCCAGGCTTTGGCTTATTTTTTATTAAATCTGAATAATGCCCTTCCTCTGTTGATCTCAGGGTGGTTCACAAGAGAAAAACACAAAACACATAATAAAAACAAGAACGACCCCTTCTCACAAACCAATAGGCCCCCCCCTCTCTGTGGGGTGTTGTTTGCAAGTCTCAACAGAGGTGCTCTGGGCAAAATACTGTAAAACGAGTAATTTGAATTAATTGATTGATTAATGATGATGATGATGATGTAAGCAACGCAGGCATGGCATCCAAAGAGAAACTTGCTAATGCTGCGGCCCCCGAGCGCCCCTCCAGGCTGGGGAGGGGGCTTGCGGGCACCTCCTTTGCGAGGTCTCCCCTGGAGTAAGGGGCAGGGGCGGCGCGCGCGGCCGCGGCGTCGAAGCGGCCCCTCCCGGGGGCGTGCCTGGCCCATCCCATCCCGAGGAGCAGCGGCGTCCGGAGCGCGAAAGGAGCTCTCCGGCTGCTGCTTCCCCGACGGGGCGGACGAGGCGGCGGCTGCTCGGGCGCGTCTCCGGCGGAGGGAGGGCGATGCCTCGGCGGCGGCGGCGGAGGTCAGCATGGAGCGACTGGCGGCGGCGCTGGGCCGCATGGCGTGGAGCTCCGGGCCGCCGCTGCCGCTCGACCTCATCGTGGCCAAGTGCCGCCTTCCGGCCCTTGTGCGCCCCGGGCCCGGTGCGTCTCCGCGGGCTGCGCGCGCTTGGCACGGGGGGGGGGCTGCTTCTTGGGCACATCTACGGAGTTCCCCCTGCAGCTCAGGAGCATGGCGGGGACGGATCCAGGAGCCCCGAGGGAGGGACCTTCTCCTGCGTAGCCCCGGAGGCGCCTGCCTCGCTTTCCCTCGCGGCGAGGCTGCTTCGATACACGCGACCCCCGACCCGAAGCGAGGCGCACGTCGGACCTCCGGGTGCCTCCGACGGGCGCGAACCGACCAGCAGCGTAGCAACGCGCTCTCGGCGGCTTATGTATTGATTGTATTGCATTCGCATCTCGCCTTTATCTCCAAGGAGCTGGAGGGGGGATGAAAGGTGGTTCCCCCTCCTCATTTAATCCCCGCAGCAGCAACCCTGCGAGGTAGGTTAGGCGGAGAGGCAGCGGCCGGGTCCCTAAGGTCACCCAGTGAGTTTTATGGCCCAGTGGGGATTTGAACCCGGGTCTCCGCCAGGTCCTCGTCCTACCTGGAAGATCCCCATCTTTACTCTCCCTCGTCTCCCTTCTTGGTTTTGCGCCAGGCGCCAAAGAATCCCGTCCCCGCGTAGATTTTACTTTGGGACAAGGCGACCTGTCGGTTCCTTCTGCCGCGCTGTTGGGGGAAGCATTTTCTCGTCTTGGGGCTTCTGTAATCTGCTTTTTTCCTAACCCGCCTGGGCTTGTCTTTTGTGTGTGTGTGTGTGGGGGTGTCCCTGTGCCAATGTGAAACTTCTGCTTTGGAAACTGGTGCGTTTGTCTGTTGGGTGGGGTGAGGGGGGGGGAACCTGTTAATGGTTTTATCGTGTCTCCTGGTAACTCTCTTTCTCTCCCCACGCCCTAGAGTCACCCTGCTCCCTCCCGCTGCCCCACTTTCTCTCCCTGTGATTGCTGGGGAGGGTTTGCCCGCAGATGTCCGCCCTTCAGGGGGGGGGGGCGCTTTCCGTGGCAGGCTGCCCGGCTGGCTTCGGGTTTTGTACACCGTGAGAAGAATGGGGAGTTGAGCCGTCGGTGGTGCCTTGCATACTAATGCGGTGGGGGAACCGGCTTGTCTCTTTTCTGCCCCCCCCCCTTGCTAGTGAATGAATTTCAGGAGCGGGGGGAGGATGGGAAAACAACAGCAGACGATACAACCTCCCCCCCTATTCAGTCGTGTCCGACTCTTCGTGACCCCATGGACCAGAGCACGCCAGGCACGCCTATCCTTCACTGCCTCTCGCAGTCTGGCCAAACTCATGCCAGTAGCCTCGAGAACACTGTCCAACCATCTCATCTTCTGTCGTCCCCTTCTCCTTGTGCCCTCAATCCTTCCCAACATCAGGGTCTTTTCTAGGAAGTCTTCTCTTCTCATGAGGTGGCCAAAGTACTGGAGCCTCAACTTCAGGATCTGTCCTTCTAATGAGCACTCAGGGTTGATTTCTTTAAGAATGGATAGGTTTGATCTTCTTGCAGTCCATGGGACTCTCAAGAGTCTCCTCCAGCACCATAATTCAAAAGCATCGATTCTTCGGCGATCAGCCTTCTTTATGGTCCAGCTCTCACTTCCGTACATTACTACTGGGAAAACCATAGCTTTAACTATACGGACCTTTGTTGGCAAGGTGATGTCTTTGCTTTTTAAGATGCTGTCTAGGTTTGTCATTGTTTTTCTCCCAAGAAGCAGGCGTCTTCTAATTTTGTGACTGCTGTCACCATCTGCAGTGATCATGGAACCCAAGAAAGTGAAATCTCTCACTGCCTCCATTTCTTCCCCTTCTATTTGCCAGGAGGTGATGGGACCAGTGGCCATGATCTTAGTTTTTTTGATGTTGAGCTTCAGACCATATTTTGCGCTCTCCTCTTTCACCCTCATTAAAAGGTTCTTTAATTCCTCCTCACTTTCTGCCATCAAGGTTATAGGATAGCCATGTTCAAATATATAAAAGGATGTCATCTAGAGGAGGGAGAAAGGTTGTTTTCTGCTGCTCCAGAGAAGCGGACACGGAGCAATGGATTCAAACTACAAGAAAGAAGATTCCACCTAAACATTAGGAAGAACTTCCTGACAGTAAGAGCTTCTTCGACAGTGGAATTTGCTGCCAAGGAGTGTGGTGGAGTCTCCTTCTTTGGAGGTCTTTAAGCAGAGGCTTGACAGCCACCTGTCAGGAATGCTTTGATGGTGTTCCTGCTTGGCAGGGGGTTGGACTGGATGGCCCTTGGGGTCTCTTCCAACTCTAGGATTCTATGATTCTATGACTTTGGTGACTCACAGCACAGAGAGCGGGGGGGGGGGGGGCTCTGCTCAGTTATTCACAGGCAGCTTCTGATGCTTGAGCCCTCTGCCAGAAGGGAGCTTCCCACCAGGTATCCAAGGATCATCTGGAAGGGACCCCTGAGGGTCATCCAGTCCAACCCCCTGCAATGCAGGAATCTCCGCTAAAGCATCCCTGAAAGATGGCCTTCCAACCTCTGCTTGAAAACCTCCAAGGAAGGAGAGTCCACAACAGGGGTAGGCAAACTAAGGCCCGGGGGCCAGATGTGGCCCAATCGCCGTCTAAATCCGGCCCGCAGACGCTCCGGGAATCAGCGTGTTTTTACATGAGTAGAATGTGTGCTTTTATTTAAAATGCATCTCTGGATTATTTGTGGGGCATTGGAATTTGTTAATTTCCCAAAAAAATATAGTCCGGCCCACCACATTGTCTGAGGGACAGTGGACCGGCCCATGGCTGAAAAAGGTTGCTGACCCCTGGTCCACAACCTCAGAGGGAGACCGCTCCATGATCAAACCGCTCTCACTGTCGGAAAGTTATTCTTGATGTTCCCTTGGAATTTCCTTGTCCTTTGAATCCACTGGATTGGGCCCTCCCCTCTGGAGCAGCAGAAAACAGGCTCGCTCCATCTTCCATGTAGCAGCTCCTCAGATATTTGATGCCCACAGCTGGAGCTTGTTCCCAGCACAGGTGGTTTCCCCTTCCCTTGGGAAAAGGGTTTTAGGTGAGGAAGGCCACTGCTGGCAGGAGGGTGGACTAGATGACCGCAGGCTTCCTCTCCAGCTGTAGGATTGATAAGTGTCTCTTTCGTGATATATGTGCAAAAGCTGTGGAGAAATGCACCCAGTGGATCCTGTGGTTAATATTTTGGGTTCAAAGGCTTGATGCTTAAGACTACTGGCGGAGGGGCCTTTCTAACATGCCCCCTGTTTTTTTATAAAAATATTTATAATATTGGCAGGAGAGGAAATTTCATTCTAGCTCCTTTCTCTCATCCAGCTGCCGGATTTCCAGTTTCCTTGTCACTGACGTGCTCCTTTTTTATATAAAATTTCATTAACACTTTTCACAATACAATAAAATACAAGCTAACCTACACAGAGAATAATAAAAAGAATTTGTTCTGTCCTCTTTCAAAGCCGTTTGACTTGGTAGCCACCACTGCCCCTTCCACACTGACCAAGTACAATACTTCTTCACACAGCACAGGGTTAACTGATGGAACTCATCGCCCCATGATGTAGGGATGACCACTCACTTAGTCAACGTCAGACCTCTTGCCCTTAATGTATCTAATTTCCATTTCAAACCAATGATTGCTGAATTGAACCTCCAGGTTCCAAGGCAGTCTACCCCCGAATGCCTTCATTCCCTGCTGGGGGCAAGGGACTTCCTGCAAGCATCTTGCTAGCCACTCTTGGACAGAAGCTTCCTGACTAGATGGGCCCTTCCCAGGTATTCACCAGAGTTGTACAGTTGGAAGGGACCCCCTGTGGTCCTCTAGTCCAACCCCCTGCAGTGCAGGAATCTCAGCTAAAGGTTAGCATGGTGGGATCCTGGCCCAGATTTGAATTGGGATGGAGGTGTTGAGTGTGCAGGTCTCCTCGGTTGCTAGTCTTTCTTTGGTTTTGCTCAGCGAAGGGTTTTGTACTTCTGCTGTTCTGTCTGGCTGAATGTGGGGCACGTTGGCTTTTTAAACTTTCAAAATAAGCAGTGTGCATTTCCCTCTCTCTCTCTCTCTCTCTCTCTCTCTCTCTCTCTCTCTCTCTCTCTCTCTCTCCCCCCCCCCTTTGCACAGCCTCTTTCCACCCCTCTGCAGCCCTACAAAGGGATCCTCTCCTCAGTGTGACGGCTGCCAAGGCTTTCGAGTGGAGCGGATTTCCCTGGTTACCGTGGCTGGCATGCCGGGGGGGGGTGTCCATTTGAGGAAGCTCAGAGGCCACAGCTGGCCTCCCAGCACCCCTTGGCTCAGCCCCCACCCCCAGAGACCGGCCGCCTTACTTCTCCCCAGAGCCGTCTTTTCCATAGGGCTTAGTGGTGCGTTGTGCCAGGGCGCGTCCTCTCAGGGGCACCCCAGCAAGTGGGGGAGCCCGCCAGCTGCGCCCCGCCAACCATAAGGCTGGCACGCAGCTTCCCTCCCAAGCCTCTGTGGGGATCGCTCTCCCGCAGCGGCATGGGGGAGAGAAGCACCCCCCCCCATGGCTGGCAGTGCGCAGCTACAGCCACCCCAACACTATCCGTGGTAATTTGGGGGCGCTGGGTGGATATTTGCACCCGGCGCCACATCTGCTAAAGACGGTCCTGCTTCTCCTGCAGAGAAAGCCCTGGGGTCATAGAATTATAGGGTTGGAAGGGAGCCAAAGGGTCATCCAGTCCAACCCATAGGGGCTCATGGGAGGTGAGACAGAGATCCTTCCTGGATGGGCCATTCTGGGGCTAAGGGAACCACAAGGAATCCCCCCACCAGCTTAAAGTGCCCATACGGTCACTGGGAGTGGTCTTTAGCAAACCATTCTCTGTCTCTGTCTCCCCACTGCGATCCAGAGATGACATTATTGGCCTACCTTGAAGGGATGTTGTAAATGAAGTGTCTTGAACATTCTAAAATCGCCTGTCGTCTGGCGGTGGTGATGCCTTTAAGTTTTCTGAGCCTCCACAAGGTTATTGACCAACTGAATGGAGGACACTGGGTGCCGCTTGCAGTCCTTTGGGGCCTGAAATGGAAAACTAAAAGCAGGCATGCTTTAGCTGTGATTTCTGCTGCAGGGGGTTGGACTGGATGACCCTTGGGGGTCCCTTCTATCGTTCTCAGCTGAAGCTGGCCGTGGCCTTGCCTTCCCAGGGGCCAGGGCTCTTGCAGAGAGGCACAGGGTGTCTCTGAGGGTGCTGCCTCTGTTTCCTCAGCTGTGGCCTTTGGGCAGTGGGAGGGAGGCACCTCTGAAATGTTTGCCCACTCTGCCTCCTCTCTGGGAGGCCTCCGTCCTGGATTCGGTGTCAATAAGGCGGCTGTTGCAGGCGGCCCTTTGGGCTGGAGCTCTGGCCATTGAGCACGAACAAAGAGCAAAATGTTTCCAGGGCAACCTGCCTCTCTCTTGGCAGCCAGAGGCAGAGGCCTGCTCCCTTGGGCTTGGCTGGGGGAGGAGGCAGAGGATGAGCAATCCGGAGGGCTGGAGGGGAGGCCAGAGAGGCCGCTGGCTTGGCTACCTGCCCTGCCCTCCAAATTCTCCCTGGGCATTCCTGGGAGGCTGGCCTCGGACATGGAGACGGATGGATTTGCATGCATGTGGGTTGTGGCATCTGGAGTTTTAATCTTCGTTGGCGATCACTCTTAGCTGAGTAAGATGGTCTGCCATGAAAACGGTCTTATCAGTGAGTCCGTAAGTGACTGTGGAGGCCAATTCTGGATCCACACGTCCTTCCGCAGTGGGGACATTGGTTTCCGGGCGGGAGTTGATCATGGTGAGGGTTTGCCAAGCATGCCTTCCTCTTAGCACGTTTCTCCCTTGCGTCCTGAGTTTGAGTGTCTTCAAAGCCCAGGACACCTTTGGTAAAGGCTGTTCTCCAACTGGAGCGCTCGCAGGCCAGTGTTTCCCAGTTGTCAGTGTTTATACTACATTTTTAAAAAGATTTGCCTTGAGAGAGTCTTTGAACCTC
The DNA here is from genome assembly GCA_034641385.1 of Darevskia mixta. Classification (NCBI taxonomy): domain Eukaryota; kingdom Metazoa; phylum Chordata; class Lepidosauria; order Squamata; family Lacertidae; genus Darevskia; species Darevskia mixta. The sequence continues at coordinate 1,288,563 of JAWWNH010000142.1, read as the reverse complement.
TTTTGTTGACCACCAGCTTACCATTTTTAAGTTTGGAATAGAGTGGTTGCTTTGGAAGACGATAATCAGGCATCCGCACAACATGACCAGTCCAACGAAACTGATGTTGAAGAATCATTGCTTCAATGCTGGTGATCTTTGCTTCTTCCAGTACACTGGCATTGGTTCACCTCTCTTCCCAAGTGATGTGTAAACATTTTCAGAGACACCGTTGATGGAATCTTTTGAGGAGTTGGAGATGGCGTTTTTAAGTGGTCCATGTTTCACAAGCATACAGTGAGGTTGGTAATACAATAGCTTTGTAAACAAGCATTTTGGTTTCCCTGTGAATGTCCCGGTCCTCATGCATGTGGGTTGTGGCATTTGGAGTTTTAATAGCTGGCAGCCCCTTGCAAATGCCCCCTTCAGGCAGCCATGCAGCTGTCCTGCAACCAGGCAGCCCCACAGATTTCGGGCGTGGAAGAGATCGTCTGTGTGGCATCAATCTGCTTCCCTTCCTGGTTTGGGGAGCGGGTCTTGCAAAACTGGCTTGGTGGGGAAGCGCTAGGACTTTTTATCGGCCGGCTGTTGTGGTATGAAAGTCCTAATGCGTTTTGTTGGAGTATTCGGGACAGAGGAAAGAAAAGACTTCTTCACGCAGTGCAGAGTTGAACTGTGGAACTCACTGCCGCAGGAGGCAGTGACGGCCACCAACTGGGATGGCTTTAAAAGAGGACCAGTCAAATTCATGGAGGAGGAGAGAGCTCTTGAAGGCCACTAGCCAGGATGGCTGCGCTCTGCCTCCACAGATGGAGAAAGCAATGCTTCTGAATTGCTCTTGTGCTCGGATCCTGCTTGTGGGTTTCTCATAATGGGCATCTGGTTGGCCGCTGTGAGAGCAGGATGACAGACCGGATGGACCATTGGCTTGATCCAGCAGGCCCTTATTGCATCTTTAATGTGCTCCTATTAATGGCTTTGGGGAGATGGGCTTGTAAAACGTGGTTGGTAAGGAATGTGGAGTTGCCAATACGTCTTTTTATCTGCAGCCTGTTGTACTACGAAGGTGCTTGGCATCTGGTAGAGTGAGCTGCGGTTCTCAAAATCTCGTGTCGTCATAAAGGGCCTTTAAGATGCTTTTCTGATCTTGCGCAGAGGGATTCTGTTGCACAGTGCTCAGTGTCCCAGAACAGGACCTGGGAGAGAGGCCAGGGTTTGGATCACCATTCAGCCATGGAGCTCCCCTGGGTGACGTTGGGCCAGTCACTGCCTCTCGGCCCAGCCTACCTCACAGGGCTGTTGTGAGCAAATGAGAAGGAGAATACGTAAGCCGCCTCCGGCTCCTTGGAAGAAAGGTGGGGTATTAATGTAATAATATGGTTTATTATATTAATTAATCATCATCATCGTCGTAATACTGCACGGCTAGCCAACTGGGGAGGGAAGTTGCTGCCTTCTTGGGGGGGTGGCTGTCCCTGTTTGTGGGGTGCAGGGTTCGTGGAGGTCCCCCTTTATTTTCACAGAGCCATAGAGTTGGAAGGGACCCCGAGGGTCACTGAGTCGAACCGCCTGCGATGTGGGAACCTCAGCTTTTGTGTAAACCGGACCTGCCACCACGCAGGCAGTGAAAGCTGCTTCCAGAATCCCGAAAGGATTCCACTGGGGTTCCTGCATTGCAGGGGGGTCAGACTAGATGGCCCTTGGTGGTCCCTTGCAGCTCTGCCGTTCTGAGATTTGTAGACTGGCCTCCTGGGTACGGTGGGCAGGAAGAGCCTTGGGAAGGGGGCTATTGCTGGGACCCCGTGCTGATGTCTCCCTCTGTTCCTGCCGCAGGAGAGTACGTGGAGGGGGTCAGCGACCAGGACGTGCTCCTCATCCACTCCTGCCGCCAGTGGACCACAGTGACAGCCCATAGCCTGGAGGAGGGGCACTACGTCATTGGCCCCAAGATTGACATTCCCCTCCAGTACCCAGGTAACGGGGCAGGGGAGGGGGCACAGCCCGTGCCAGCTGGGGAAGGGGCCAGGAAGCTCCGGGGGCCTAGAATGTGGTGCAGGCCTCGTAAATAATAAAATAATAATAATAATAATAATAATAATAATAATAATAATAATAATGCTTTTATTATTTATACCCTGCCCATCTGGCTGGGGGTCCCCAGCCATTCCTCCCCAGATCCACCAGCCACAGGACGATGATGCAGCAATAAAACTGCTAGCACATTTGTGAAGCTAAGCAGGGTCTGTTATGGTTTCAACTTGGATGGGAGACCCTGTGTTGAGATTTCCTGCACTGCAGGGGGTTGGACTAGATGACCCCCGGGGTACCTTCCAACTTTGTCAGCCCGAATAGCTCGGTTGGTTAGACCATGGTGCTGATAATATCAAGGTTGCCACGGATCACTGAGTGTCCCAGTTATATATATTTTAATTTGGTCCGGCTACATCTCCTCCACAATCCATCATTTGAGGTAGCTTTCAGTCAGCAGCCTAGTCAGGAATCACGATGAGAAGCCATTAAGTCTCCGCCAGCTGGGCTGATGGGATATAATAAAATCTTAGAATTGTAGAGTAGGAAGGGACCCCAAGGGTCCTCTAGTCCAACCCAATGCAGGAATCTCAGCTAAAGCATCCATGACTGATGGCCGTCCAACTTCTGCTTAAAAACCTCCAAGGAAGGAGAGTCCACAACATCCTGAGGGAGACCGTTCCACTGTTGAACAGCTCTTCCCATCAGAAAGTTCTTCCTGATGTTTAGTTTGAATCTCCTTTCTTGCAACTTGAAGCCATGGGTTCGAGTCCTACCCTCCAGAGCAGGAGGAAACAAGATTGTTCCCTCTTCCATGTGACAGCCCTTGAGATATTTGAAGATGGCTCTCCTATCTCCTCTCAGTCTCCTCTTTTCCAGGCTAAACATCCCCAGTTCCCTCAACTGTTCCTCATCAGGCTTAGTTTCCAGACCCTTGATCATCTTGGTTGCCCTCCTCTGTACATCTTCCAACTTGTCAACCTCCTTAAATTGTGGTGCCCAGAATTGGACACAGTATTCCAGGGGTGGTTTGACCAAGGCAGAATAGAGTGGGACTATGACTTCCCTTGATCTGGACACTAGATCTCTGTTGGTGCAGCCTAGAATTGTATTAGCAATTGAGTTGTGGCTCAAAACATCTGTGAATTCTGCATTGCAGGGGGTTGGTCTAGACCAGGGGTCAGCAACCTTTTTCAGCCGTGGCCCGGTCCACCGTCCCTCAGACCATGTGGTGGGCCGGACTATTTTTTCCACAAATAACCCAGAGATGCATCTACAGTAATAAAGTGCAAGTGTCTCTGCGTCCAGTCCCTGTGTCCGTCCCTGTGTCCTACTGTGCATGTGCCCCACAGACACAGGGATTGGAGCGCAGAGACTTCGGGTGGCCGGGCTGTTGAAGCGGCGGGTGCGCGCTCGCGTGGACTTACTTCTAAGCGGCAGCGGCCGTTACAAGTGGCGGCTGAGTTGGCCTGCCGGGGCCTGGCTGGTGCCGGTGCCACCGCCGCTGCGATGCGCCTCCTGCGCTGCCTGCTGAAGGGCCATTCGGCGCTGGCCGGGGCGCCCAAGTACATCAAGCACTTCAGCAAGTTCTCGCCGTCCCCGCTTTCCATGATGTTGTAGCGCCCGTTAATTTAACGGGCTTAAAGTCTACTAGTTTTAAATAAAAGCACACATTCTACTCATTAAAAAGACCAGGCAGACCCCACAAATAACCCAGAGATGCATTTTAAATAAAAGGACACATTCTACTCATGTAAAAAACATGCTGATTCCCGGACCGTCCGTGGGCTGGATTGAGAAGGCGATTGGGCCGCATCTGGCCCACGGGCCTTAGGTTGCTTACCCCTGGTCTAGACAACCCTTATGGTCCCTTCCAACTCTGCAATTCTATCTGGAGGGCACCCAGTTTGGTACGCGTGTCCCAAAATTTGGCCACAAAATATTCCAGGTCCTCCCCCACCGCCATATTTTGTTGGAAGCCCCCCAGAGTGGCTGGGGTAACCCAGTCAGATGGGCCAGGTATAAGTAAATAATAATAATAATAATAAATAATTATAATAATTGGCTCTGGCAGCATCGCCCTCATGGGGGCTCTGGGTAGGTTGGCATTCAAAGTTTGCCCCCTCTCCTCCTTGGTCCTGCAGGTGTAAAAATAACACCCCCGTCCTGCCTTGCAGGGGGGAATGCAGAATTAAGAACACGCCTGGCCAAGTCCTGGGCTTGCAAGAGGTTGGAAAGAGGTGGCTGGGGTGGAAGGTCAGCGGGGTGGGGGTGGGGGGTGGAAGTGTTGGCGCCTGTCAGGAAGGCCCTGAACCGAGGAGGAGGAGGAGGAGGAGAGTGACCCAAGTGGGAGTTGGGAATTAAGAGGGCTGAGATCATCCCCAGCCCTTAATGAGCCCACTAAGTGCTTCCCATCTCTGGTAATGATGTGCAAGGATGAATAAATCATGGGAGCCCCAGCTAATCGCTGCTCCTTGGGGAGGGCAATGGGGCAGGAGGAGAGGAGGGGGGAAGCGTGTTAACCTGCTGGGCCGGCCCATTCATAAAATCGGAGCAGATGGTGCCATCCTCTCGGCAAGGGAAGGAAGAGAAGAAGCTTCTGGCTGCCCCCCCCCGTCTGAAACACACACACACACACACACACACACACACACACACACACACACACGGAGGTGTGCAAATGGCTGTCTCTCACTAGAACCTGTAGACGTCCCAGGAAGCTGGATGTTGGAAGATCGAGGGCAGATCAAAGAAAGTCCTTCTTCACGCAGCGCAGACTGTGGAACTCATTGCCACAGGAGATGGTGGCTTTAAAAGAGGACGAGAGGGCTATTGATGGCTCCTAGCCAGGATGGCTCTGTTCTGCCTTCACGGTCGGAGGCAGTATTACCGGGACTCCTGGATACTCCTTGCTGGACAGCCCAGTTGCTCCTGTGCTCAGATCCTGATCAATGCTGGATTTACGCATAAGCTAGGCAAGCTATAGCTTGGGGCCCCACTCTTTTGGGGGCCCCCAAAAAATGTAAAGGGAAAAAACACCTGGATGTACATTTTCAAAATATAAGATAAAAAACAAATAAAATAAAACCTACATACAGTTAGAGCTTAATAATTATTTCACTATTAATATACTTCTTCTTAGTTGTATTTCAGTTCAACAATTACTTTGATAAAATACATATTTTGTTATGTGCAAATGGCTTGATAGATACCTATGAGGTCCATAAATGACCATATAGCATATATTCAACACAAAAAACAATTTGTTGTTGACAAAGGACAGCTGGACATAGAAAGGGCCCCATCACCTTCAGGAGCTTAGGGCCACATCCAACCTAAATCTGGCCCTGATCCTGCTTGCTGGCTTCCCACAGGCATCAGGTTGGCCCCCTGTGAGAACAGGATGCTGGAACAGATGGGCCTGGGCCTGATCCAGCAGTCTCTTATTTGTTCTTGCATTAATGTGGGATGACAATACCGGGCAAGATTGGTGGGACTGGAGTCATGCCCCCCCCAGTAATCCTGAGCCCCCCTAAGCAGGCACCCACCTCTCCAAGGGAGTGGCTCCTGCAGACCAACGCTTTATTCTGGCAGAGCTGGGAGGTGTGTCTCCCCCCAGCCATGGGCCAATATGACCCAACCTGTGGCTAAATGCATGAGGAACACCAGCCCTGCCTTGCGCTGACCCCTTGGCTGTTTGGCCTCCCAGGGTCTGGCTGGGACAAAGCGGGGGAAATGGGGGCGGACTGGGTGGCAAGTCTCTCCCTCCCCCAATCCCGCCTTTGCCCCTCTTCCAGCTGGTGCCACGACGCCCCCGCCTGCCTTGTCATTGCTCCAGCCTGTCCCCACATCTCAGCTTCCTTGGGGAGAAGACGGACACAGCTGTCTCCAGAATAGCGGGGGGGGGGGACTTCTCTGCCTCATCGCTGCCTCTTCCTCCCCCCCCAATCCTCATAGCAGCTTTCCCCATCTGCGCATCCTGTCTTCGATCATCCTCCTTGTTTGCTGGAGTCGGGGGTGTTGCAGGAGGGGGTGGGCTCTGGAGACAGACATGTTTGCAGAAGGGGGGCGTCTTTGCCTGGCTGGCCTAAGCCACGATCTTTTTCAGGGGGGCAGTGAAAGTAAAGAAGGCTTTTGGCCCTGGGGAGTGGGTTGTGAGATGCTTGGGGAGTCGAGGCAACCTAGGACCTTCTCAGCAAACATAGCCGGTCCCCCGTTTCCCTGCGCGGCTGAGTAAACCGTAGTCAGTTCCCCCATCCTTGTGGCAAAGAGCTTTGTTCCCAGGGAGTCTCAGTTTTAGGAATCCAGAGGAGGCAAGAATCTCATGGGGGGGGGTCACAATTCGCTCCTGATACAGCGTCCTGTTCTCGCCTCTTCTGGGAAACCCGCTAGCAGGATCTGAGCACAAGAGCAGCCCTGGCTTCCAGCATCTCATATTGAAAAGCACTGCTGCCTCTGACTATGAAGACAGAGTAAGGCCAGTGCCAGATTTATGTATAAGCTAAACAAGCTATAGCTTAGGGCCCCACTCTCTTGGGGCCCCCCCAAAAAAAAATTAAAGGAAAAAAACCTGGATGTACATTTCCAAAATATAAGATAAAACACAAATAAAATAAAACCTACATACAGCCACCGTGTTTTGTGTTGTGTAGGCTCCTATGATGTAAGTCATGGGCCCTGCCTGCTAGCCTGCTCCCTCAAATATCAGGGGTTTGTGCCTTTCTATATATAGGGTGCCTACATTCTGCATGGACCGGTTGCATGGCAACAGGTGCAAATGGCTTGAGATACTTATGAGGTCCATAAATTTCCATATAGCATATATTCAACACAAAAAACAGCGACAATTTGTGGTCGACAAAGGACAGCTGGACATAGAAAGGGCCCCATCACCTTCAGGAGCTGAGGGCCTCATCCAACCTAAATCCAGCCCTGAGCATAGCTATTGTGGCCGGAAGCCATTGAGAGCCCTCTCCTCCTCCACAAATTTGTCTAATCCTCCTTAAATGCCATCCAAGTTGGGGGCCATCACTGCCTCCTGTGGCAGGGAGTTCCACAGTTTAACAATGTGCAGAGTGAAGAAGGGCTTCATTGGATGTCTGAGAATTAAAGAATTTCCATGCGAGATGATTTCAAGGCCCACGAGACCCCCGGGTGGCACGTGGGGGCTGCCAAGCGCTCCAGCTTTCAGAGGCCATTGGGTGGGGTGGAGGTGGGGACATAGCCCTATGTCAGCAAGCTTAGCTGCCGGCTCCAATTGATTGGAAAGCGATTGACCCATTGATCGGGACGTCTCTTGCTCGCTTCCTCTTTGTTCTGGGATGTCCGTCTCTCTCTCTCTGTCTTCGGGGAACCTTCTGGAGGCAGGAGGGTGGGCAGAAGGGAGCCCTTCCGATAAACGCAGCTGAGTTTGCCTCTGCTGCCGCTGGGGGAGGAGGGGGGGCTGATTTAATCCATTATATTGACTCCCTGCAAAATAGGTGCAATGTGGTGGCCACGTTCCATGGGGATCCCACCCCACAGGAGAGCATTGTCAGAAGGGTTTGGATTTGATACCCCGCTTTATCAGCAATGCAAAGAGGGCTACAGAGCATGCGCAGAGGGACTCGGCCCCACTTTCAATGCTTGTGAAATGACCGCCATCCTGTACCCTTCTAAAATGTGGCTCTTTTCGGGTGCGGGGGGTGTTATTGGGTTGTTGTTTTTATTCTGATTGTATGTGTTGGTCTTTTCTGTGAACTGCCCTGAGACCTCCGGGTATAGGACGGTATATAAACTCAATAAGTATTAATAATAATAATAATAATCAGGGCTAGTAGCCATTGGTAGCCTTTCTCCGCCATCAATTTGTCTAACCTACAAATTGCTGCTAACTACCAGTACAATGTGGAACCAGTTTAGTTGCGCGATTCCCCTGCCCCACATGCGCCCCACTTGGCCGCATCCATCGGCAGCACTGGCAGCGTTGCAGGTGCCACCTAAGACCCTGCCCACCTTTGCAGTATCTCGATTGTTGAATGCGGCAGCACCTGCCCTTTGGAACTCCCTGCCTCTTGATATCAGGCCTTCACTGTACTCCTTTCAGTGCCTGCAAAAAAACATTTTTGTTTAGAACAGCCTGCTCAGACATGTAGAATGTGGATGCATGTTTTAATCCATTTTTAGTTTATAGCTGGTTTTATTCTTTGAGTGTTTCAATGAATGTCTTTTTTTTACTGATACAGCGGTACCTTGGTTTTCGAACGTCTCCGTACATTTCGGTTTTTGAATGCTGTAAACCCGGAAGTAAATGCTTCGGTTTTCAAATACTTTTCGGAAGTCAAACATGCTTCGCAGCTTCCCTAATGAGTTTTCCATTTTGAGACTTCTGTATTGAGTTTTTGGTTTTCAAACGTTTCGGAACTCGAACCGTCTTCTGGAACAGATTACGTTCGGAAACCGAGGTGCCACTGTAATGTTATTGTTTCGTTCTCTTTGTGGTTCTTTTTTTAAAAAACAAAAACAAAAACCACACATTCAAGTTTGTGTATAAAAATGTATGAAACAAATAAACAATAAATAGACCAGGGGTAGGCAACCTAAGGCCTGTGGGCCAGATGCGGCCCAATCACCTTCCCAGTATGGCCCATTGATGTGAGTAGAATGTGTCCTTTTATTGAAAATGCACCTCTGGGTTATTTGTGGGGCATAGGAATTCGTTCATTTCCCCCCCAAAAAATATAGTCCGGCCCACCGAATGGTCTGAGGGACGGTGGACCGGCCCAGGACTGAAAAAGGTTGCTGACCCCTGAAATAGATGGACCACAGAATCACAGAATCACAGAATCATAGAGTTGGAAGAGACCACAAGGGCCATCCAGTCCAACCCCCTGCCAAGCAGGAAACACCATCAAAGCATTCCTGACAGGTGGCTGTCAAGCCTCTGCTTAAAGACCTCCAAAGAAGGAGACTCCACCACACTCCTTGGCAGCAAATTCCACTGTCGAACAGCTCTTACTGTCAGGAAGTTCTTCCTAATGTTTAGGTGGAATCTTCTTTCTTGTAGTTTGAATCCATTGCTCCGTGTCCGCTTCTCTGGAGCAGCAGAAAACAACCTTTCTCCCTCCTCTATATGACATCCTTTTATATATTTGAACATGGCTATCATATCACCCCTTAACCTTCTCTTCTCCAGGCTAAACATACCCAGCTCCCTAAGCCGTTCCTCATAAGGCATCGTTTCCAGGCCTTTGACCATTTTGGTTGCCCTCCTCTGGACACGTTCCAGCTTGTCAATATCCTTCTTGAACTGTGGTGCCCAGAACTGGACACAGTATTCCAGGTGGGGTCTGACCAGAGCGGAATACAGTGGTACTATTACTTCCCTTGATCTAGATGCTATACTCCTATTGATGCAGCCCAGAGTTGCATTGGCTTTTTTAGCTGCTGCATCACACTGTTGACTCATGTCAAGTTTGTGGTCTACCAAGACTCCTAGATCCTTTTCACTTGTACTGCTCTCAAGCCAGGTATCACCCATCCTGTATTTGTGCCTTTCATTTTTTTTGCCCAAGTGTAGTACTTTACATTTCTCCCTGTTAAAATTCATCCTGTTTGCCTTGGCCCAGTTCTCTAATCTGTTAAGGTCATTTTGAAGTGTGATCCTGTCCTCTGGGGTATTAGCCACCCCTCCCAATTTGGTGTCATCTGCAAACTTGATCAGGATGCCCTCAAGCCCATCATCCAAGTCATTGATAAAGATGTTGAATAAGACTGGGCCCAAGACAGAACCCTGTGGCACCCCACTAGTCACTTCTCTCCAGGATGAAGAGGAGCCATTGATGAGCACCCTTTGGGTTCGGTCAGTCAGCCAGTTACAAATCCACTGAATGGTAGCATTGTCTAGCCCGCATTTTACCAGCTTCTTTACAAGAATATCATGGGGCACCTTGTCAAAGGCCTTGCTGAAATCAAGATAGGCTACATCCACAGTGTTCCCTTCGTCTACCAGGCTTGTAATTCTGTCAAAAAATGAGATCAGATTAGTCTGACATGACTTATTTTTCAGAAACCCATGCTGACTTTTAGTGATCACAGCGTTCCTTTCTAGGTGCTCACAGACCGTTTGCTTAATGATCTGCTCTAGAATCTTTCCTGGTATTGATGTCAGGCTGACTGGGCGGTAATTGTTTGGGTCCTCTCTTTTCCCCTTTTTGAAGATAGGGACAACATTTGCCCTCCTCCAGTCTGCTGGGACTTCACCTGTTTTCCAGGAATTCTCAAAGATTACTGCCAGTGGTTCTGAAATCACCTCTGCCAGTTCTTTTAATACTCTGGGATGTAGTTCATCTGGCCCTGGAGACTTGAATACATCTAAACTAGCCAAGTGTTCTTGTACTACCTCCTTACTTATTCTGGGCTGTGTTTCCCCTGCTGAATCATCTGCTCCATATTCTTCAGGTCGGGCATTGTTTTCTTTTTTGGAGAAGACTGAGGCAAAGAAGGTATTGAGGAGTTCTGCCCTTTCTGCGTCCCCTGTTCGCATTTCACCATCTTCTCCTCTAAGTGACCCCACTGTTTCCTTGTTCTTCCTTTTGCTACGGACATACCCATAAAAACTCTTTTTATTGCTTTTAACCTCTCTAGCAAGCCTGAGTTCATTCTGTGCTTTAGCTTTTCTGACTTTGTCTCTACATGTGCTGGCTATTTGTTTGAATTCCTCTCTGGTGGTCTCCCCCTTTTTCCATTTCTTGTACATATCCCTTTTAAATCTTAACTCAGTTAAAAGTTCTTTAGATAGCCACCCTGGCTTCTTTAGGCACCTTCCATGTTTTCGTCGCATTGGTACTGCTTGAAGTTGTGCTTTTAATATCTCCCTTTTAACAAACTCCCATCCATCATGAACTCCCATCCCTTTTAGTATTACTGACCATGGGATCACATCCAGCATTTCCCTAAGTTTTCTGAAGTCGGCTTTCTTAAAGTCTAGAATTTGAGTCTTAGTATGCTTGGTTGCTCCTTTCTGATGTATAATAAACTCCAGAAGAGCATGATCACTCCCACCTAATGATCCTGCCACTTCTACCCCACTAACCAGGTCATCACTATTGGTTAGGACCAGATCTAAAATGGCTGATCCTCTTGTTGCTTCTACCACTTTCTGGACAATGAAGTTGTCTGCAAGGCCAGTGAGGAATCTGTTCGACCTTATGCTCTTGGCTGAGTTTGACATCCAACAAATATCAGGATAGTTGAAATCCCCCATTACTACTATCTCATTTCCTTTTGAATGCTTGGTCATCTGTTCCAGGAAGGCATCATCTATGTCCTCAGTTTGGCTCGGGGATCTATAGTAAACTCCCACAATGAGATCACTGTTATTTTTCTCTCCCTTAATTTTGACCCAGATACTCTCAATTTGGCTTTGAAGTTTTAAATCATGGATCTCTTCACAGGTATACACATCCCTGACATATAACGCCACTCCTCCTCCTTTCTTGTTTGGTCTATTTCTCTGAAATAGATTGTATCCCTCTATTACTACATTCCAATCATGAGACTCATCCCACCAGGTTTCAGTGATGCCTATTATGTCGTATTTAGTTTGCTGTATCAAGAGCTCAAGTTCATCTTGTTTATTTCCCATGCTCTGTGCATTTGTATACAGACATTGAAAACCATTGATCATTCCCCCTAGTCTCCTACTTAAGGATTTTTTCCTCCCACCACTAGGTCTGTGTGCTGTTTGCTCCATTTGGTCCTTGACTTTTGGATGATCATCTTCAGCATTTGATAGACTCCTACCTTCAGGACCACTGTCTCCCTCCCCCACATAAGTCAGTTTAAAGCCCTCCTGATGAGGTTTTTGAGATTGTTGGCAAAAACATTCCTCCCAACCCTTGTGAGGTGCAGCCCATCACTTGCCAGAAGTCCATCTTCAAGAAACTGCAGGCCGTGATCTAAGAATCCAAACCGTTCCTGCCGGCACCATTTGCGAAGCCAGTTGTTCACTTCTCCTATTTTCCCCTCTCTTCCTGGGCCACGGCGTTCAACTGGGAGGACAGATGAGATGACAATTTGTGCATTTAATTGCTTCAGCTTCCTGCCCAGAGCCTCATAATCACTTTTGATCTTCTGGAGGCTATGGCTTGCGGTGTCATTGGTTCCCACATGGACTAAAAGGAAGGGGTTTTTATCCATAGGTTTTATTATTCCTTGCAGCCGTTCTGTAACATCATGGATCTTGGCCCCGGGGAGACAGCATACCTCTCGAGACATCTTGTCAGGCCCACAGATCACTGCTTCGGTACCCCTCAGTAGGGAATCCCCTATCACCACTACACGTCTCCTCTTAGGCTTGGTCGGGATTCTTACACGTGCTGTCCCTTCCAAGGTCGCCTGCACATTCCCGGAGGACTGACTATGCTGCTCGTCTTCATATACCTCATCAACTGTGATGAGGGAGAGATCTTCCAATGGAGTGGCTGTAGGCTGTAGGCTGCCTGCCCGAGTCAGAGGCATCAGGCCTCTGGAGAGCGCTTGCTGGGAGCTAACACACTCCTGGCATTTTTTTGGGGGGTGGGCAACCACTGTAGGAATCAGGAATGCTGAATAGAGGGATCTTTGGTCTTACCCAGCCAGGCTTCCCTTACATCCCCACCCCACCCCGAAGAATTGAACAAGTGGAAAGAGGAGCTCTCTCTCAATGGTTATCAGCCATAATAGTTTGAAGAGACAGCCGCATATTTCTGCATTGCAGGGGGTTGGAACCCGGGCCGTCTTAACCGTTGGCGCTAGGGGTACACGGCACCCGGGCGCCAGGCCAAGAGTCCGGAGCTGAGCGTTGGAGTCCGGGGAAGAGCCACCGACAGCTGAGTGGCGCAGAATCCGTTGGAGCGCTCACCCCCAAACTCACGCCAAGCCACCACTCTGCTCTGCTTGGCTGTCAGCTCTTGCCCCAGCTGCAGGGCGGCTGTTTCAGCTGCGTGCGCCGCACCTGGAGTGCCATGTAACATTGTGGGTGCTGCGCAATGCATCCTGTTTTGTGCGCCGAGCTGCGGGTTCCTTTGCTGGCTTTTCCGCTGTCGGCACACGCTTCCGGCGCCACCCAACGTGGGGTGCCAGCGCAGAATGACTTATGCTTAAGACGACCTTGGTTGGAACTTCTTCAATTCTTGTGGGATGTATAACACTGGTGCAGTCAATCACAACATTCCTAGAATGTACACAAGGGGTCTCAGTCCTCAAGTTAGAGTATCCTGTACCTGGACTGAGACCACTTCCTCTGTGTGACCAGAGGTGGGAGTGGCCTTACCTGTAGTTACTCAAAGTCACAGGTGAGCAGCCGTTCCACCCTCTTCCTCATCGGATCTTCGAGCATGCAACATCTCAAGAGAAGATGCACTCTTGGCTTCCAGCCAAGAGGGCCCAGAGGGAGCCTCCTCCCTTAAGAAGAGTCTCCATGTGTACATATACATTTAATCTAAGCTAGCCTGCCTTTCTGAGACTTGTAGAACCTTGGAAATGTCTGTGAGTAAACCTTTTTACTTTTAAAGAGCTATGTGCCGTGTATTTACTTTTAAGGGGGAACCAGGGGAAATATGCCAGGAATCTGCCTTGTTTTAGAAGTTCAAAAGAACTTGATCGCCACGTTTTGCTGCGTTTAATTGGGGATGAGAATCTCTGCTAGTTTGGAGCTTGTTAACACAAGCTGGGATAGGAAATATTATTATTATTATTATTATTATTATTATTTTAAAGAAATTTTTATTGGGTTTTTCAACACACAAATAAAAAACAAAAAGAAAAAACACACAAACAATCAAATAAAACACAAACATAATTCCTCATTTTCTTACCATCACTTAAGATTTGATCATAGTTACAAACACAACATACACCAATTTTTCCCTCACTAGTTTAAATCATCCTTAGGGTGGCTTCCTCCCCTCCCCCCAGCTGCGTTTCATTTATATATCATCTTAGTAATTTCTTGACATCTTTTAACCATCTATCTATCACCTTAAAATTATTTTTATATTCAACAGTCATAACCTTAAACATCTATCCTTAATACTTCAAACTATCTAATTCTTCTGCAGTCTCCTAAATAATCCAGCTTTTATATCCTCTATTCAAATCGAACAATACTTTTTAAAGTAGTCTTTCAGTTTTCTCCAGTCTTTTTCCACCGTCTCCTTCCTCTGGTCTCGGAGTTTCCCGGTCATTTCGGCAAGTTCCATATAGTCCATCATTTTCATTTGCCAGTCGTCCAATGTGGGTATATTCTGCATCTTCCAGTTCTTTGCAATTAAAATTCTAGCTGCTGTTGTGGCATACATAAAGAAAATTTGGTCTTCCTTGGGGACCACCTGGCTCGCCATTCCAAGTAAAAAAGCCTCTGGTTTTTTCACAAAGGTGTTTTTCAACACTTTTTTCATTTCATTATATATCATTTCCCAGAAGGCTTTTATCTTTGGACAGGTCCACCACATATGGTAAAATGTCCCCTCAACTTGGTTGCACTTCCAACATTTATTGTCCTGCAAATGATATATTTTAGCAAGCTTGACTGGGGTCAGATACCATCTGTAGATCATTTTCATAATATTCTCTCTTAGCACATTACATGCCGTAAATTTAATTCCTTTTTTCCACAGTCTTTCCCAGTCAGCCATCATGATGGGATAGGAAATATTAAACAATCTTCCCTCATCCATATTCCCACTCATCTCCCACAATTCTATGAAGCCGAGCTTCCAGGTTCAAGGGCAGGCTACTTCTTATCAACCAGGGGACCAGGGGCCGTTGTGTCAGGCCGAGGAGTCTCCTCCCTTGGGCACTGACCACCGTTGGAGGCAGCGATCTGGGCTAGGCCAATCTGGGTTTGGCCGGGCCCAGCAAAGCGTTTCCTTTGGTGTTGCTCTTCTCCTTTCTGTCCGGCAGCCTCATTCTTCGGCCTCTCGGCCTCGTCTGCTGCTGCTGCGGAGGAGATGCAGACCCCCTGAGCTGAGCCATGGAGCAGCAGGCCTCCCTTAACCGAGCCGGTGTGTGTTTCTCACCCTGCAGGGAAATTCAAGCTGCTTGACCAGGACAGGGATGTCCGGGAGCCTGTGCAGTACTTCAACAGCGTGGAAGAGGTGGCCAGCATCTTCCCGGACAGGGTCTTCGTCATGGAGGCCATCACCTTCAGCGTCAAGGTCAGTGGCGCTTTAAGGGGGCCGGGGTGGGGAGATCTCAGCCCAGGGTGCAAGTGCAAAAGGGATGGAGGGGTTATCTCCCGCTTGGACTACTGCAATGCGCTCTACGTGGGGCTCCCTTTGAAGGTGACCCGGAAACTGCAATTAATCCAGAATGCGGCAGCTAGACTGGTGACTGGGAGTGGCTGCTGGGACCACATAACACCGGTCCTGAGAGAACTACATTGGCTCCCAGTACGTTTCCGAGCACAATTCAAAGTGTTGGTGCTGACCTTTAAAGCCCTAAACAGCCTCGGTCCTGTATACCGCACCTGAAGGAGCGTCTCCACCCCCACCATTCAGCCCGGACACTGAGATCCAGCGCCGAGGGCCTTCTGGTGGTTCCCTCATTGCGAGAAGTGAGGTTACAGGGAAGCAGACAGAGGGCCTTCTCGGTAGTGGCACCCGCCCTGTGGAACGCCCTTCCAGCAGATGTCAAGGAAATAAGCAGCTATCCTATTTTTAAAAGACATCTGAAGGCAGCCCTGTTTAGGGAAGTTTTTAATATTTAATGCTGTATTGTTTTAACATTTGACTGGAAGCCGCCCAGAGTGGCTGAGGAAACTCAGCCAGATGGGCGGGGTAAAAATAATATATTATTATTATTATTATTATTATTATTATTATTATTATTATTATTATTAGGGGAGTCCCTAAACCAGGTCTCTCCATCTCTACTTCGCTGCGGCTTCCTTCTGCTCACTTAGCAAAGAGCTGAGCCGTGTTGGGGATCCTTCCTGCCCCATAATAAGGTGGGGAAAGCGCCGCAAAACCCGAGCTGCTGGGTTACAGAATTGTAAAATTGGAAGGGGCCCCTGAGGGTCATCTAGTCCAACCCCCTGCAATGCAGCAATTGCAGCTGCAGGATCCCTGACAGATGTCCACCCAACCTCTGCTTAAAAACCTCTAAGGAAGGAGAGTTCACAACCTCTTGAGGGAGACCTTCAGGGCCAGATTTTGGTTTGATGAGGCCCTAAGCTACTGAAGGTGACGGGGTCCAGCTGTCCTTTGTCAACAACAAATTGTTGCTGTTTTTTGTGTTGAATATATGTTGTATGGTAATTTATGGACCTCATAGATATCTTTCAAGCCATTGGCACATAATAAAATATGTATTTTATCAAAGTAATTGTTGAACTGAAATACAATTAAGAAGTATATTAATAGTGAAATAATTATTAAGCTCTAACTGTAAAGGACCCAGGTGGCGCTGTGGGTTAAACCATAGAGCCTAGGGCTTGCCGATCAGAAGGTCGGCGGTTCGAATCCCTGCGATGGGGTGAGCTCCCGTTGCTCGGTCCCAGCTCCTGCCCACCTAGCAGTTCGAAAGCATGTCAAAGTGCAAGTAGATAAATAGGTAAACGGTGTTTCTGTGTGCTGCTCTGGTTCGCCAGAAGCAGCTTTGTCATGCTGGCCACATGACCCGGAAGCTGTACGCTGGCTCTCGGCCAATAAAGCGAGATGATCGCCGCAACCCCAGAGTCAGACACGACTGGACCAAATGGTCAGGGGTCCCTTTACCTTTTAACTGTATGTAACTGTGCTTTGGTCCATGGGGTCACGAAGAGTCGGACATGACTAAACGACTAAACAACAACAACTGTATGTAGATTTTATTTTATTTGCTTTTTATCTTATATTTTGGAAATGCACATCTAGGTTTTTTTTCCTTTACATTTTTGGGGGCCCCAAGAGAGGGGGGCCCTAAGCTATAGCTTGTCTAGCTTATACGTAAATCTAGCACTGGCAGACCTTCCCACTGTCAAACAACTCTTACTGTCATTAAGTTCTTCCTGATGTTTAGTCGGAATCTCTTTTCTTGCAACTTGAAGCCTTTGGATTGGGTCCCACCTTCTGGAGCAGCAGAAAACAAGCCTGCTCCCTCTTCCATGGTTCAGCCCTTGAGATATTTGAAGATGGCTCTCCTATCTCCTCTCAGTCTCTTTTCCAGGCTAAACATCCCCAGCTCCTTCAACCGTTCCTCATCAGGCTTGATTTCCAGACCCTTGATCATCTTGGTCTCCCGCCTCTGCCCACCTTCCAGCTTGCCAACATCCTTCTTAAATTGTGGTGCCCAGAACTGGACATAGTATTGCAGGTGGGGGACTGACCAAGGCAGAATAGAGTGGGACTATTCCTTCCCTTGATCTGGACACTAGACTTCTGTTAAGGCAGCCTAGAATAGTGTCAGGGTTTTTTTTGTCAGGCTTGTGGTCCACCAAGACCCCTAGATCCTTTTCACATGTTCTACTGGCATCCTATATTTGTGCCCCTTCTCCTGGCTGACCCTCTACCAGCTGCACTGGCTCCCGGTGGAGTACAGGATCAGGTTTAAGGTGCTGGTTTTGACCTTTAAAGCCCTACGCGGCCTAGGACCCTCGTACTTAAGGGACCGCCTCTCCTGGTATGCCCCGGGTAGGACCTTGAGGTCCTCAAATAATAATATCCTGGAGATCCCGGGCCATAAGGATGTCAGGCTGGCAGCTACCAGGGCCAGGGCTTTCTCGGTTCTGGCCCCGACATGGTGGAATGGTCTGCCGCAAGAGACGAGGGCCCTGCAGGATTTGGCATCCGTCCGCAGGGCCTGCAAGACGGAGCTGTTTCACCTGGCTTTTGGGCAGGGTTGAGTTTAACCCTGATGTTTTACTCCGTTGGTTTGTTGGTGGGCTGCTTAAAATGAGGTGGCATTTTAAAATTTTAAATTTTAAATTGTATTTTAATTTGCATTTTAAACTGATTGTTTTGTGGTTTGTTGTGGTTTTTATGACTGTTAGCCGCTCTGAGCCCGATCTCGGCTGGGAAGGGCGGGGTACAAATAAAAGTTTATTATTATTATTATTATTTTTCCTCCCAGGTGGTGTCGGGCGAGTTCAGCGAGGACAGCGAGGTGTACAATTTCACGCTGCACGCCGGGGACGAGCTGACGCTCATGGGCCAGGCCGAGATCCTGTGTGCGAAAGCTGCCAAGGAGAAGTCGCGCTTCAACACCTTGCTGCGGAAGCTGGGCAAGGCGGGCGTCGCTGGCGGTGGCGGTGGAGCTGGGGCCGGGGGTGGTGGTAGCGGTGGCAGCGGCGGGGTCAGCCGCCCGCTGAAGGGCAAGATGCCCTGCCTGATCTGCATGAACCACCGCACCAACGAGAGCCTCAGTTTGCCCTTCCAGTGCAAGGGGCGCTTCAGCACCCGCTCCCCGCTGGAGCTGCAGATGCAGGAGGGCGAGCACACCATCCGCAGCATCATTGAGAAGGTGCGGCTGCCCGTCAACGTGACGGTGCCCACGCGGCCCCCCCGCAACCCCTACGACCTCCACGCCATCCGCGAGGGCCACTGCTACAAGCTGGTCAGCATCATCTCCAAGACGGTGGTCCTCTGCTGCATCCTGCGCCGGGACACCGTGGCCCCTTTCCACTTCCTCCTGCTGACGGACATGCCCCGCTTCCTCCTCCCCGAGGGGGCGCTGTGGGGCGGGGGGGACGCCCGGCTGGAGAAGCTCCTCCGCGAGAGCGCCGCCCTCTGCCAGGAGTGCTTCGACCCCAACGAATACTCCAAGGCGGTGCGCGAGGCCAAGGCGGACCTGGCGGAGGAGGGTGCCAGCCCCCGGCGTGTCCGCCTCTGCCTTCAGGGCTATGCCCGCGATGAACTGGCCCACTCCTTCCAGCGCCTCTCGCTCTGCCTCTACAGCACCTCCGGGGGAGTCCGCCCAGACCCCGCCTCCGGGGGGAGGAGCCAGAGGACGCTCCTTCCTTCCCGCCAGGAGCGCCACGAGGCCCTCTTCCCCGACACCCCGGACACCGAGCGCGAATACACGACGCCCGACTGGGCCGAGCCGCCCTTCCGGGCTCCCGAACTGCCCTACGAGGAGCTGTGGACCAACCAGAACCGCGGCAGCTACGCCGAGCCCAGCGGGAAGCCGGCCGGCCTGGAGAGCGCCAACCCGGGCCAGAGGGACCTCATCTCCTTCGCCGGCCTCAGCTCGCCCCTGGGGTCCCCGCCGGGGGAGGAGCCTGCGGGAGATGCCCCGCCCCCGGTCCCGCCCAAGTCGGATGCGGTGAGGGAAAGGGGGGGCAGGGAAGTGGAGGAACTCGACTGGATCGGTTTGGGGACACAGGCAAGGGGGGCGTTCACGACCCGCGGGGACGTCTCCGGAATACTGCATTCGGAAGGAGTGTCCAGGCGGAAATTGGCAAAATGTCTGGGAAAATCCAGACGTATGGCAACCCATGCCGGAAGTGTTGTTTTTGCTGATCTCTCTTAAAAATAGCTCCGAAACATCAATATATTATTATTATTATTATTATTATTATTATTATTATTATTATTATTATTATTCTATTTATTTATTTGCAATTTTTGTGTCTGGATCTTCACTATTCAAAATATAGCAACCCTAAACAAACCAAGAAAGGGGAGCAGTCCAGAAGATCAGGCTGCCTGCTCTGTGTGGTTGCAGCGCCGTTTTGACACTGACTAATTAGAGGTCTGCCTACACGGGACGCGGGTGGCGCTGTGGTCTAAACCACTGAGCCTAGGGCTTGCCGATCAGAAGGTCGGCGGTTCGAATCCCCGTGACGGGGTGAGCTCCCGTTGCTCGATCCCTGCTCCTGCCAACCTAGCAGTCCGAAAGCATGAAGTGCAAGTAGATAAATAGGTACCGCTCCGGCGGGAAGGTAAACAGCGTTTCTGTGTGCTGCTCTGGTTCGCCAGAAGTGGCTTAGTCCTGCTGGCCACATGACCTGGAAGCTGTATGCCGGCTCCCTCGGCCAATAAAGCGAGATGAGCACCGCAACCCCAGAGTCATCCTTGACTGGACCTAATGGTCAGGGGTCCCTTTACCAAAGTGTTAGGCTGTAAGATTTTGGGGTGGGGCAGCTCTGGAGTCTCTCCCCCCCCCAGTTGTCCTGCTGAGCTTTGCATGTGGCTAGTATTGGGGTTTTTGGCTCTCCATACCTGGAGAGTCAAGTTTTAGGATGAAATGACAGATTGCACAGAATTGGCTCCCTGCGGTGAAAGTGGCCCAGCCCCAGCCCCTGGCCAGCTGCTTCCCTGCCTCCCACCCCTTGCTGCTACTGGTCCAGGATCTTATCAGTTGTGCGGAAAACCCAAAGAGGGATTTTGCTTACCTGCACTTCAGTTCAGCGGGTAAGGTTGGGTTTTTGCAAGGCATAGATGTAGAACAACAAGAAATCCTCTTGGATTTGGGGGAATTAATCAGGACACAATATGACTGGGCGAAGGGGTGGGTGACCCCTGAGTTTCCCTCCCAAGGCAAATGCAGAGAGGGGCTTTTAGGGGTGAATGGCTGGAAGGGTATTTAATCAGTTTCCCCCCAAACTGAAAGTAAACCCAGCCGGAGGGTGTGTTTGTGGGGAGACTTGCAGAGGAGAACTGACCCCATCTGCTAAGCCTTTCCTGCAAATGCCCCTCTCTGCCCACCCATCCGCCACTGGTGTTCATCTTTGGGACTCTTGCTGTGCCCCCATTTAGAAGTGTGTGTTCTGCCCTTCCGATCACTCTGGTCTTGGCTTCCAGCTGGCTATCGCCACTGCAGAAAGCGGATGAATCTCTCTCCCCCCCACTCCATCTTTTCCAGGTGAGAGAGGAGTGCCGCCTTCTCGTTGCGCCCCCCGTGCCACCCCGGGGTGGCCATGCACCAGCTGCTTCCAGCCCTCCGGTGCCTCTGCGCTTCCCGAAGCTCCAGGGAGCTGCATCTCCCAGCTCCAGCCTCTCCTACTACTCGCCTGGACTGCATGATGGGTAAGTTGATCCCCCGGGGGGGGGGTGAGGACCCTGGGCTTCTCCCCTCCCTCCCAGAGAGCTGGCTGGGGCTTCTCAGTTGAAGCCATGCAACAGCTCCATGCTGCAGAGTGCTCTCATTCTGTCTTCCTTCGTGTAAGTTTTAGGGCCCAGGGGTCAGCAAACTTTTTTAGCAGGGGGCCGGTCCACTGTCCCTCAGACCTTGTGGGGGGCCGGACTATATTTTGGGGGGGAAATATGAAAGAATTCCTATGCCCCACAAATAACCCAGAGATGCATTTTAAATAAAAGGACACATTCTACTCATGTAAAAACATGCTGATTCCCGGACCTTCCGCAAGCTGGATTTAGAAGGCAATTGGGCCGGATCCGGCCTCCGGGCCTTAGTTTGCCTACCCATGTTTTAGGCACAAAGGAATGCCTGGTTATGAACCAAACAAGGCCTTGAACCAGCCACCTGCCAGATGTTCTGGACTACAATGCCCATGAGCACCAGCTGACATGGCCAGTGCTTAGGGATGCTGGGAGTTGTAGTCGGGGGAAAAAAACTAATGCTATTTTCAGCTGAATCAACAGAAGTCTAGTGTCCAGATCAAGGGAAGGAATAGTCCCACTTTATTCTGCCTTGGTCAGTCCTTCACCTGGAATACTATGTCCAGTTCTGGGCACAACCATTTAAGAAGGAGGTTGACAAGTTGGAAGATGTACAGAGGAGGGTGACCAGGATGATCAAGGATCTGGAAACCAAGCCTTATGAGGAATGGTTGAAGGAGCTGGGAACATTTAGCCTGGAGAAGAGGAGACTGAGAGGAGATAGGAGAGCCATCTTCAAATATTGTACTTTTCTGTGTTTTTTTACTCTAAAATAAGGTTCAAAACCGGGGCTCGTCTTATACATGGATAGTATCTCCCCCCGTTTTCTTAAATCGGAGTCCCCCAAAATAGGGGGTGTCTTATACATGGGGGTAGGGGACCCAGGTGGCGCTGTGGGTTAAACCACTGAGCCTAGGGCTTGCTGATCAGAAGGTTGGCAGTTCGAATCCCCGCGACGGGGTGAGCTCCCCTTGCTCGGTCCCAGCTCCTGCCCACCTAGCAGTTTGAAAGTACGTCAAAGTGCAAGTAGATAAATAGGTACTGCTCCGGCGGGAAGGTAAATGGCGTTTCCGTGCGCTGCTCTGGTTCACCAGAAGTGGCTTAGTCATGCTGGCCACATGACCCAGAAGCTGTACGCCGGCACCCTCGGCCAATAAAGTGAGATGAGCGCCGCAACCCCAGAGTCGTCCGCGACTGGACCTAACGGTCAGGGGTCCCTTTCCCTTTACCTATACATGGGGGCATCTTATAGACGGAAAAATACGGTATCTCAAGGGCTGTCATGCGGAAGAGGGAGCAAGCTTGTTTTCTCCTGCTCCAATCCAATGACTTCAAGTTACAACGCAGGAGATTCTGAGTGAACATCAGGAAGAACTTTCTGACGGCAAGAGCTTTTCAACCCTGGAACAGTCTCCCTCGGGAGGTTGTGGACTCTCCTTCCTTGGAGGTTTGTAAGCAGAGCTTGGCTGGCCACCTATCAAACATTCTTCAGCTGTGGTTCCTGCATTGCAGGGGGTTAGACTACATGACCCTTGGGGGTCCCTTCCAACTCTATGATTCTATGATGGGCAGCAGGTTGGTGCCGGCTGCTTTAAATGAAGCGCTGAGTCAGGTGTTGGGGCTTCATGGGCAGGTGGGGAGAGCCACCAGGTCCTGGGTCATAAGGCTGCCGAGGGCACGATCCAGGATTGACTGCCAGGAAAGCTGCATTGCTGGCTGGTTCTCCTCTTTGGCACAAAGGCGCCCCCACGTGGCCACAGACTTGGTCTCCGGAGAAGTTTCTCTGCCGGGAAGTTGCCACTGAGTTTGCTTTTGGAGGTGCAAAAATCCAGGTGCTAAAAATATTGCTGCAGAGTTTGGGAAGACGCTGGACTTCTCCTGTCTGGATGCTAGAAAATTGTGCCGGCTCTCAAGCTTTGCAAAAAGGGGGAAACAGCAGCAGGTGACCCTGGAAGAATTCCATAGACCTTTAGTCCTGGAAGTGAGCCTGTCTATCCTGCCGGGCCTTTAAGGCATGGCATTTTGTTGTTGTTCAGTCGTGTCCGACTCTTTGTGACCCCTTGGACCAGAGCACGCCAGGCACGCCTATCCTTCACTGCCTCTCGCAGTTTGGCCAAACTCATGTTAGTAGCTTCGAGAACACTGTCCAATCATCTCATCCTCTGTTGTCCCCTTCTCCTTGTGCCCTCCATCTTTCCCAACATCAGGGTCTTTTCCAGGGAGTCTTCCCTTCTCATGAGGTGTCCAAAGTATTGGAGCCTCAGCTGTCCTTCCAGTGAGCACTCAGGGCTGATTTCCTTCAGAATGGATTGGTGTGATGTTCTTGCAGTCCATGGGACTTTCAAGAGTCTCCTCCAGCACCATAATTCAAAAGCATCCATTCTTCGGCGATCAGTCTTCTTGATGGTCCAGCTCTCACTTCCATACATCACTACTGGGAAAACCATAGCTTTAACTATATGGACCTTTGTCGGCAAGGTGATGTCTCTGCTTTTTAAGATGCTGTCTAGGTTTGTCATTGCTTTTCTCCCAAGAAGCAGGCGTCTTCTAATTTCGTGACTGCTGTCACCATCTGCAGTGATCATGGAACCCAAGAAAGTAAAATCTCTCACTGCCTCCATTTCTTCCCTTTCTATTTGCCAGGAGGTGATGGGACCAGTGGCCATGATCTTAGTTTTTTTGATGTTGAGCTTCAGACCATATTTTGCGCTCTCCTCTTTCACCCTCATTAAAAGGCATGGCATAGCCAGGATTTTTGTTGGGGGGTGGGCAGGACTTTTGCTAGCAGAACTGACATGGTTGGCCAATTAGTTAAGTATTTCTATTGTTTTACTTGATGAGGGAAGCATGCTTTAAGAGTCTCAGTTCTGGGTGCCTGTTAGTTCATAGAACCATAGACTCATAGACTTGTGCCATTGGAAGGGACCCCCAAAGGTCCTCTAGTCCAACCCCCTGAAATGCAGGAATCTCAGCATCCATAACAGATGGCCATCCAACCTCTGCTTTAAAACCTCCAAGGAAGGAGAGTCCTTTCCAAGGTAGACCATTCCAATGTCAAAGCAGCTCTGACTGTCAGAAGGTTCTTCCTAAGGTTTACAGTAGTTGGGATCTCCTTTCTTGCAACTTGAATCCATTGGTTCGGGTCCTACCCTCTGGAGCAGTGTTTCTCAACCTTGGGTCCCCAGATGTTGTTGGACTACAACTCCCATCATCCATAGCTAGCAGGACCAGTGGTCATGGATGATGGGAGTTGTAGTCCATCAACATCTGGGGACCCAAGGTTGAGAAACACTGCCCTGGAGCAGGAGAAAGCAAGCTTGCTCTCCATCTTCCATGGAACAGCCCTTGAGATATCCTATATCTCAGTCTCCTCTTTTGTTTGTTTTATGGAAGTTATACACCGTTTGATTGTAAAACAACAACAACAACTCAGAGTGGTTTACAAAAAGATAAAACAGTAAAATCGAGGAAATGATTACAACCCAGCTTTAAAAAATAAAAAAGCTAAAATACTAAAACAGATTAGGATTACCTCAACTTTCTAAGCATCCGGATAGGCTTGCCAAAAAAGTACAGTGAGGACAACCTTACCGAGGGAGACCGTTCCACTATTCAACAGCCCTTACCATCGGAAAGTTGATTTGCTCCCAGGTTCCAAGTAATTATGGGGGGAAAGCAAGTCTTGTGGCTTCTGCAAAGGGAACTCCTGCCTGGCTAACTTTTTGGAGTGAGTGGGTAAAGGCGATCTAGAACATTGGCATAGCGTGGGGGTTGCCAGGGGGGCTCTGGGTGCAGAATCGTGGGGGGGGGCACAAACCAGGCACCCTCTGACCCCTGCAGAGATCGCCGTGCCCTGCCTGGCTCCAGCGCCGGGGGCTTGGTGGGCTTGCTCTGCCTCTGCCCCTGACTCCCGGACTCCCTTCTCCTCTCCTCTCCTCTCCTCTCCTCTCCTCTCCTCTCCTCTCCTCTCCCAGGTCGAGGCCGCAGAGTGGCAGCTGCTCCCCGTCTCCCGACTCCTACTCCCTGTACTGCTACCCCTGCACCTGGGGAGACTGCAAAGCGGCCGAGTCCTCCGGCCGCCCGCTGGCCAGCCCCCCGGCCCAGCCTCAAGCCCAGCCGGCCCAGGGGTCCTCGTGGTCGGATCCGTGGCCATACAGTGACCTGAGCGTGGCCACGGGGAGGCCCACCCCGCTGCTGGGGGGCGGCGACACCAGCGCCCTCAAGAGCTACCACAGCTGCCCCCGCCTGAAGCCTCCCCAGGCGCCCCAGAAACGCTTTGCCCCCTTTGGGGCGCTCAACCCTTTCTCCAACCCGGCCTCCTCCGAGTGGCTGGAGCCCATCGAGTGGCAGAAGACCTCTGACCCCTTTGAGGGCACTGCTTCCTCCTCCTCCTCCCTGGAGGGCAAGCCCCGCTACAGCCCCGTGCCCCCGCCACGCCCTGCCAAGCAGCCCTTCGAGACCCCCGAGCACGTCACCCTCCGGACGCCCCTGCCGCCCTCCGTCACCCGTGGCGCAGAGCTGGGTGCCGCCCCCCGCCTCTACCTGGCCCCGGGGGTCATCGAGGTGCCCCCCGCCCGGCTCAGCGGGGACGGCTCTCCCTGGCAGCCTCCGGCCGACCTGTCCGCCCTGTCTCTGGAAGAGGTCTCCCGCTGCCTGCGCTTCATCGGGCTCTCGGAGGACGTGGTGAGCTTCTTCGCTCGCGAGCGCATCGACGGCAGCATCTTCGTGCAGCTGACCGAGGAGATCCTGTCGGAGGACTTCCGCCTCACCAAGCT
This sequence comes from Darevskia mixta, assembly GCA_034641385.1. Classification (NCBI taxonomy): domain Eukaryota; kingdom Metazoa; phylum Chordata; class Lepidosauria; order Squamata; family Lacertidae; genus Darevskia; species Darevskia mixta. Next base: position 1,262,720 of record JAWWNH010000142.1, on the reverse strand, counting down.
CCAGGTCAAGAAGATCATGCAGTTCATCAAGGGCTGGCGCCCCAAGATCTAGAACCGGGTGGGGTGGCAGGAGGAGCCTGGGGCGCCACAGGCGAAGGGAGTCGCTTTGCCTGGCAATGGGGGGAGAGGCCTCTGGATCTGTCGCAAGAGCGCAGTGGTGGTGGTGGTGGTGGGGCACTTGGCGAGCAGGTCTCCCCCCACCCCCGAGAGCGCTGGTGGGCAGAGCGTAGCAAGGGCCTGAATGGAGGGAGGGCTGGATGGGTGAGCCTTAAGCACAAACCCAATGGAAAAGGAAGGAAACAGCAGGTTAAACTGTGGAACTCACTGCTGCAGGAGGCAGTGACGGCTTTCAAAGAGGATTAGACAAATCCATGGAGGGGAAGGCAATGGATGTGGGGGCGCTGCCCTGCCCCCATGCTTAAGAGGCAGCAATGCTTCCGAGTGCCAGTTGCTGGGAGCCGCGGGGGGGGGGGAGGACTCCTGTGTTCGAATCCTGCGTGTGGGATTCCCATGGGGGCATCTGGCTGGCCACTGGGAAAACCGGTTGCTGGACTGGCTGGACTGGCCATTGGCCTGATCCGGCAGGCTCTTCTGTTCATGAGGAAGGGTCTGGAGGAGACCTACGAATGTTTTGGGGGACTCTGCCCGCCCTGGCCCAGCGAGAGCGCATTGGTGTCTGGTTGTCCAATGCGGAGGCAAGAAAGCAGTGCAAAAGGGGGCTGGGAGGAGAGTCGTGACGCGACCCCCATTTCTCATCCAGAGCTCCACCTTCGTTTGGACCAACAAGAGCCCCTCTGAGCTGCACAGCGCCCATTTTTATTCCAGCAAACAGGCCACTCTTAGATCTGTCTAGGGGACTCTCTAACTTTGCAAGATGAGGCAAACGGGGGACAGGAAGCTTTTCTGCGCACGGGAAACAGAGGCAGCCGGCGACTGTGGTGCTGGCCCCCTCCCTGGATGAGGGAGGCCGTGCTTTAGGTCTACAGCGCGAGGGGCCTGCCCCCCAGCATCCGCTGCCCCATGGAGTCAGATCCTCTCACCCCCAGCTGCTATAGCGGTGGGAGCTTCCTGTGGTTAGTCTGGGGCCTGTCATTATTATTTATGAAATTAGTATACCACCCTTCAGCAAGAGACCACTGGGCAGTATACAGAGTAGAACACTAAATATGTAATAATAGTAAAAAAAAGTGGGGGCAATACCTTCCCGCAATCGAAAAGGCAGTAGATTTAACAGCCAAAGGCCTGGGAGGAGTATTTTTTGCCTGGCACCTAAAGATCTGTAGTGAAAGCGCCAGGTGAGCAGACACTGCCTCCCCCCTTTTAAAGCATGTCTCCACTGCCATGAGGTCTAGAACCTTAAAGGAAGTACGAGTGGCAAACGCTCAGCTACAAACTCTACGCTCAGGCAGTGCGACTGCAGTTCAAGAATTCCCCAGCAACTCCTTCATTTGTCCATGGAGAGGTCTGGGGGGTATTTCCTGCCTGTGTCAATTTATTTGCTCCTGGCGTGAGGCAGCCAGAGTCCAGCATGCCCCTCCCTGGGGGGGGGGCAGCTAACTAACAGCACTTTAGCACAACCTGTGGGCAGCTGGGTGGTTTTCATCCCAAGCCCCTCTTGTAAGCTGGCGTGTTCCACTAATCCGGCCCTGCGGTTCAGCTCCGGCAGACGCTCCCGGCATTGCTCCCCCCAAGAGTGCCGCGACTTATTCCCGTAACTTTCTAGCAGAGGACGGCGACTTCGGGGTTCCAGCCTGGAGGCCTGCAGAACGCGCGTCTTCGTTTTGACTTTAGCCACTGCCGTAGTCAAATAAATCAGTTTATTTAAAAAACGAAGTCATGCCCAGGATGTGATTGTTTAATCAGGTTGCTTTAGAATACTGTGTGCAGCACCAATTATGTGTGAAATGGGACTGGCAGGGGGGCAGCAGGGGCCACCCAGCCCAGGTACAGTCCCTGCCAGGGGCATAGTGTGGGGGGGGGGGTCAGGGGGGCAGTGGCCGTAGCTGCGCAATTTTTGAGAGGGCGCAAACCAGGCGCCGTGGCAGCACAGCCCTCTGCTTCTCTCCGCCCACGAAGGGCCATGTCGGGCAGCCAGTCTCCCCTGTGAAGGTGGGCAGGCGGCTCAGCACGACCCCCCCTTGCTCTGGTGGGGGGTCGCATCGCTCCGGCACCATTGGCAGTGGGGGCCGGGCTGGAGACTCCCTGATACATGTGCGCTCCCCCTGCCTGCCTGTCCTGGGGGGCTGGCAACCGAGGCTACCCCACTGGTCCCCACTGGCAGGATCTGCATCGGATGGGGGTGGGGAGAGCCCTCCTGGCGAGCTGCTGCAAGGAGGAGCCCACAGTGCAAAGCTGAATAGAGCAGGGGGAGAGCGCTGATAGAGGCACCACCTCGGGCACAGAGCCGGATGGCAAAGGCTTCTGAATGCACCCCTGGCCATTTAAGCCTGGGCAGCTGGAGATCTGCAGGAGCCCAGGGGCAGCTGGAGGCTGGCAGAAGTGGATGGGGCCCCAGAGCGGTGGGGAAACAGGACGCAGCTGCCTGGCCAGCATGGTGACCCTAGGTGGGGAGCCCTATAGGCTGGGTAAGAAGAAGAAGAAGTAGTTTGTATTTGATCTCCCGCTTTATCACTCCCCGAAGGAGTCTCAAAGCGGCTCACATTCTCCTTTCCCTTCCTCCCCCACAACAAACCCTCTGTGAGGTGAGTGGGGCTGAGAGACTTCAGAGAAGTGGGACTAGCCCAAGGTCACCCAGCAGCTGCATGGGGAGGAGCGGAGACGTGAACCCGGTTCACCAGATTATGAGTCTACCGCTCTTAACCACTACACCACACTGGATACACCACAATCTTGCCATAGCCCCCCAACCCATTGCCATTATGAAGTGTTGCAGCCAAGCAAGGAGAGCCATCCGCACCCTCCCCACATGAGAGCACAGCGCAATTCGCACTTGGATAGGCTTTGTCTACCCTCGTGGTTCCCAAGTACCGCAGACCTCCTGTTTTTCAAAAGCAGGAACCCCCTGCTTTTGAAAATTTTAATATATCTATGGCAGTTTTTGTTGTGTGTATTGTGCCATGGACCCCCTGGGAGGGTTATGCAGACCCCTTGGGGAACCCCTAGTGCTCCCCACTGAAGATGGCATTCCTGCAGTGCAGGGGGTTGGCCTAGATGACACTCTGGGTCGCCCCCCTCTAATTCCAGGGACGCTCACCAAATCAAAGCAGAGGCTTGACAGCCACCTGTCAGGAATGCTTTGATGGTGTTTCCTGCTTGGCAGGGGGTTGGACTGGATGGCCCTTGGGGTCTCTTCCAACTCTAGGATTCTATGAGTCTATGATTCAAAGCACCCTGGGAAGTGGACTAGGCTGATGGGACTTCTCTGCACCTCCCCTTGAGAGGTGAAAACTCTCAAATAAATGACCAGAGCTCACCCACAGAACAAGACACAGGGTTTTTATTGTTAGGGATTCTTTTGGTGTGGGTTACGACCGCAGGCCAGTCCTGGGCCCAGAGACCCGATGCCGGGGGTAGGCTTGGCAGGGCACCAGGCTGAGGCTGGACAGAGAAGACCCCGGATTAATCGGAGGCCGGCCTTCAGCCTGACGAGGGGGTCGGAGCCAGGGCTGGGGAGACAGTGCCTGAGCGGCTAAGGCACTTGGAGGGTTAAGACCCACAACCCCCTGAGCTACAGGCGGGAGACTCTCCTGCAGGCCTCCCTCCTGCCTCCCCCCGCCTTTCCCGAGGCTCGGACGGACGGTGGTGCCGGAGGCACGTTCACTTGTGGAACTTCTTGCGGGAGTCCTTGGCGTGGTCCAGCAGCAACTGGCAGGGCGTGAACTGGCTCCCGTAGACGTCCTCGTACTTCCTCATGCGGTCTACCAGCCGCTGGGCCCCGTAGTAGTCTGTGTACCGGAAGGGACCTGCCGGGACATATTGGGGGGGGGGGGTTAAGCAAGGTCTCCTGTGCAAGTGGGGACCCCCGCCACCCGCAGAGGGCTCTCCCCTTAACTGCAAATGCCCTCGCAGATCCAACGGCTGCAAGGTGCAAGACCTCCTCTCCCATAGGGGAACTGGGGAAGTGGCGGGGGGGGCAGGAAGGACTCCCCATCTTGGTCACTGGAACCACGGGGCAACTATACCACCGGGCTGCCCCCCCTGTCTCTCCCCAGGGATCAAGGCATTTCCATATGGCTGCTTCAAAAGTCCTCCATGCCCGCACAAGGGACTTATTGGGCAGCCGCTCTTCTTGGGAGACCCGTTTAGGGAAGCTTTTAATGTTTGATCTTTTAATATTCTGTTGGGAGCTGTGCCCGGAGTGGCTGGGGAAACCCAGCCAGATGGGTAGGTATAAAGTGTATAAATAAATAAATTATTATTATTATTATTATTATTATTATTAGGAGTGGGGAGAAGGCAACATCTGCAGCCAACCCCAAGCTAGCAGCTGAGATAAGGCAACCCTGTTAGGGCCGCCAAGGCTGCTGCTCTCAGGCCCAGGTTAAAGATAGAATGACTCATTTTCGCGGCGCAGTGTTAACCTATGGAACTCCCTCCCCCAGGGATGGCCACCAACCTGGATGGCTTTAAAAGAGGATTGGACAAATTCGAGGAGGAAGAAAGGGCTATCGATGGCCACTAGCCAGGAAGGCTGTTTTGCCTGCATGGTCAGAGGCAGCGATGCTTCTTAAGCCCAGCTGCATCCTTGCGCTCAAATCCTCCTTGCTGGCTTCCCAGAATGGGCATCTGGTCAGCCGCTGTGAGAACAGGATGAGGGACCAAATGGGCTGCGGTCCTGATCCAGCAGGCTCTTCTTAAGCCAGCAAGTCTTCCTCTGAACGGTAGGCAGCCTAGCTGAGGACGAGTGAGCTATGACTGAAGATGCACATTTAGCAGAAGCATGAATGCATGGCTGGGCCTTCTTACCTCCCAGGCAGGGGGGGAAGCCCAGCCCGAACACAGCCCCGATGTCCCCCTCCACGGGGTTGCTGAGGATGCCTTCTTGCAGGGTCAGGACCGCCTCGTTCACAAACCTGGCCACCAGGCGCATCTGAATGTCTTCCTCCGAGGAGCTGGAGAGAGGGAGAGCAGAGCCGGCCGTCAGCATCTCTAGCTCAGGGAGCAGGGGAGGGGAAAGGCCACTGGGGAAGTCGTGGAGCAGAGAGTGGCTGGATCAGCCAGGATTTCGAAGAAGGGACACCGAGGGTCATCTAGTCCAACCCCCGGCAATGCAGGAATAAATTTCCAACACCTGGCGGTTTTAACAAGGACAACGGAAGAGCTCTCCTCTCCCACCCCCAAATTCGTTTTCCAAAAGGAAGGGTGGGGACCAGGAATGGATTTGTGTCCTGGAAACAAAGACCCTGGGCTGAGCACACACTCTAGTCCTGAACCCTCATACTGAATCCTCCCCACTTTTGCACCTGGGTCCAGTGAGCGAACTCCGGGGACGTATAATCATTTGAGTAGGCTGAGGTTTTAGGTTACATTCATGTGCACTGCAGTCGCATCTCTGGCAGCGGTTCGGTCGCAAGCGGAAAAGCGCATAACTGAACGCTCAGAACTGCCCCGTGGATAGTAGGGTGAGGTGGAGGGGGAAATCCTGCCCAGCACTGCCGGATCTCAAACCTTGAGCAAGCCTTGCCCATTAAGTAAGACAGGCAGCTTAAAAGCTCTTTTTTGCACCAGGTAACCCCAAGGGGACATGGCACGAAGAAAGCTCTCAAGCTCTCAACCTTTAGGTTAAGGGGTGTAAGCCATGTTCAAATATATAAAAGGATGTCATATAGAGGAGGGAGAAAGGTTGTTTTCTGCTGCTCCAGAGAAGCGGACATGGAGCAATGGATTCAAACTACAAGAAAGAAGATTCCACCTAAACATTAGGAAGAACTTCCTGACAGTAAGAGCTGTTAGGCAGTGGAATTTGCTGCCAAGGAGTGTGGTGGAGTCTCCTTCTTTGGAGGTCTTTAAGCAGAGGCTTGACAGCCACCTGTCAGGAATGCTTTGATGGTGTTTCCTGCTTGGCAGGGGGTTGGACTGGATGGCCCTTGTGGTCTCTTCCAACTCTATGATTCTATGATTCTATGATTGCCTAGATTTAACTTGCAGAGTCTCAACCAGTCTGCCTGGCTGAAATCGCATACAGTGGGACCTCGACTTACGAAGATAATGCGTTCCGACGCGATCTTCGGTAGTCGAAAACACTCGTAAGTCGAGTCCCCATAGGGATGCATTGAGCAAAAAAAATTCGTAAGTCGAAGAAATCCTATTCAAAGCGGCCGCGACTTCCTTTCGGAAGTCGAAAAACACGTAAGTCGGGTCACTCGTAAGTCGAGGTCCCACTGTATGTCAAACACACATGAAGATGCGATTGCACCGTATTGCTTTCTTCTAAGAAAGAAGCCTCTAAGCGATTTAGCACCAAGTAAATATATATGTCTGGAAGAACTCCGATATGACAGGGCGGGACTGGGAGAGGTCCCTTCTCGACCCGAAAGTTTGGAGAGCTGCTGCCAGCCAGAGCGGACAGAACTAGCCAAGATAGACCACTGCCCCAACTCAGAATAAGCCAGCTGCACCTGTTGGTTTGCAGTTGGGGAATTAGGGCAGACCAGCACCCTGGGCCTTCATTCCGGAGCTCTGGTCTCTGCCTCACTCAGAAAGGCCTTCCTTTTTTGAACTTACACTTCCGGCTTGGCAGCCACTTTGAACCTCTCCAAGATTTCGTCCATGCCGGTGTTGACGTTCCGGTTCTTTGCGCCTTCCTGGTAAAGGTAGAAGCCCTTCCCGGATTTGCGGCCTGCGGAAGAAGTTGCACAGAGGTGTAAAGGGGTGGGGAGAGGTGGGGGGCCCTCTGCCCCGGAAGGGACAAAAGTGAAGCGGCTCAGGACCGCAAGACCTCAAGGACTTCCTCTCTCCATAGGAACCTACCCGGTCCCTGAGATCATCTTCTGAGGCCCTCCTTCGTGGGCCTCCTCCTTGAGAGGTTCGGAGGGTGGCAACACGAGAGCAGGGCCTTCTCTGCAGTGGCTCCCCATCTGTGGAATGCTCTCCCCAGGGAAGTTCGCCTGGCGCCTTCATTATACATCTTTGGGCGCCAGGCAAAAACGATCCTTTTTAGCCAGGCCTTTACTTAATTAATCAACATCCTATACCCTTTAAAAGGTGGTTTGGGGGGTATTGGATTATTTTTATTTTTGATGTTCTATGTTGTGGTTTTTATTGTGAACCACCCCGAGACCTCCGGGTATAGGGCAGTATATCAATTCAATAAATGAATAAATGAATGAAGAAGTGTGTGGCAGAGACCTCCTCCCACAGCCCTTGATTCCAGGCTTCTTTGCAGAATTAAAGACTGAACCCAGAGACTGGGAGCCAGTTCAGAAGCTTTCATATTGTGTGTTTGAAACGCATCCCTGTTTCTTTGCTGTAAGTCACTTTGAGCATGGTTTTTTTGTTGGAAAAGCGGCATGCAAACAAAACGAAGGAGAGAGGCAGTGACTGGCTCCCAAACCCACCCAGTGAGCTTCACTGCCGAGTGCAGATTTGAACCCGGGTCTCTCCCAGGTCCCAGTTCGACACCCTAATGGCCCTTTGCCGCTTGCCCAGTGTGGCGACTGGGTGGGACCGATGTGGTCATGGCACCCAGGCGCCGAGGGTTTGCTCCACCCCGTTCTCCCGGAAGAGGTTTGTTCCCCAAACAGAAGCAAGGAGGGCGTGGGGGTTCCTTGCCTGCTGTCAATACAGGAGTTCCCGGAAGAGGCCCTGGCTCAGACACTCACCCAGGAAGCCCTTGTCCACCATGGCCTTCATCAGCTCCACGTCGCCCCCTTTGAAGCGCTCGCCAAAGGCCTTGCCCAGGTCCTCTGCCACGTGCGTGGCCACATCAACGCCCACCTCGTCAATCAGCGTGGCGGCTCCGACCGGGAAGCCAAAACCAGTGGACATGGCGTCCACCTTCTTGGCGTCGTTGCCTTCCTGCGCGGGAGAGAGGTGGGTCAGCAGGGGGCACTTGGGGAGGTACTGCTGCTAGTGATGTGGCCGAGGGGTGGGGGAATGACCGGGGAAGGGAGAGAGGAGGGCCAGGAAGGGCGCATCCCAGAAGGACTGGATCAGGTCGGGGCCCATGTAGTCCGGGAGTCTATTCTCACAGTGGCCAACCAGACGCCCCAAAGGGAAACCCACAAGCAGGATCCAAGCACATGAACAACACTCTGTACTGTGTGAAAGAGGACCTTCTTTTTATCTGTCCTCAACCTTCAACTACATTGGATGTCTGTGATTTCTAGTCTTATGAGAGGGAGATAAACCTTTCTCCATCCACTTTCTCCGTCAGGCGTAATTTTGTGAACTTTTGTCCTGTGAATCTCCCTGAGATCTTGTGATGAGGGGAGGAATGTAAATCTAATAAAGAATAATAAAACTCCTATCATGTTGCCTCTCGCTTGCCTTTCCTCTCAACCACCAAGTTGGCAGCCAACCCTGCCTCCTGCGGGAGTGAGTTCCGCAGGTTAACTAGCATTGTTTAACCGCTTGATCTAGCAAAGACACCTCGCAGGCCCACAGGGCCAAGTGGGGGCTCTCCGGGAGGGGCCTCCTCTGTCTGGATTCAGAGCCTCTCAGGGCAGTGAAGACTGGGGGCAGAGGAAACCAAACGCAACAGCCCCACCCCCAGCCGCTGTGCTGAGCCCACCTGCTTGCAAGTCTCAAAGTGCAGAGGCTCCCCCCCCATCCACCACATCTCCCCAAGAGCACCATTAGGAAGATGCTCCAGAAACCCCACCCTTCGCAACCGACACCCACCTGGAGGACTCGGACGATTTCGGCCAACATGGGCACGAGACACCTGGTTGTGTAGAAGCCTGGGCCGTCCTGTGGGGGGGAAGCAGGAAGATGAAGCCAGGAAGGGTTGTAGCTCTGGGGTGGGGGTGGGGCCCGCCTTGCAAGAAGAAAGCGCCAGGCTCAACCCCCAGGTGCCCTGCCTGAAACCCTGGAGAGCTGCTGCCAGTCAGTGTAGCTAGATGGAGCAATGCTGACAGCATAAGGCAGCTCCCTGCGCAGCTAAGCCAAGTCTGTTCGCCAGTGGAATTTGCTGCCAAGGAGTGTGGTGGAGTCTCCTTCTTTGGAGGTCTTTAAGCAGAGGCTTGACAGCCATCTGTCAAGAATGCTTTGATGGTGTTCCTGCTTGGCAGGGGGTTGGACTGGATGACCCTTGTGGTCTCTTCCAACTCTATGATTCTATTCTAAGTCTGCCAAGGAGGGCAGGGCAGCAGAGACTCTGACCAGCCCCAGGACACTATTCTTGGCAGATGCAGAACCATCTGCTCCCAACACCCGGGGGACAAGGAGCGGTCAGCTATTGACAGTGGCAATCAATACTAACAATAAAAGAATTATCTTAAATACATTGGTTATTCAGCTTCTTCAAGACCGACCTCTTTTTAAGTGGATGGGGTTAAACTAGACTTGGGCTGGAAATTCAAAGCAAGCAAGGCTTCTTCTGTTACACATCTGTAAGTAGGAACAGGGGGGTAGACCCTGCCTGAAGCTGCAGGCTCTGGGCTTCCGGTGAGTTGCTAGGGGGTTGCTAGATCAGGGCAGGAGGGTGAGAGGGCACACTTTGGCCTGGGCCTCTGCAGAAGCGACTCCTTCCTTGCCCTTGAGGGCTTCCTCTTGCCTTGCCAGGTAAGTCTCACCCAGCGGCTCCCAATTATTTTCTTGGTTCCCTAAGCTCATCCCCAGTTCCCCCCACCCTAGCCTACACAAAGCATTGCTCAGAATAGCGGTTTGTGCCACCCACTAAGGAAGGCTGTTGGCACCCGTCTGTCTTGAGAGACCAATGGAGTGCGCCTCCGGGGGTGAAGCCAAACTGCCGCATTAGCAGCACCCAAGGTGACCTCCCTGGGGTGCGAGCCTGGGCAGTGTGTCTGGAGGTCCTGGGCTGCCCAGACAACAAGACACCCCCCTCTCAGCCCCACTGATGTCATCCAAAAGAAAGCAGAGCAATATGTCTGGCCCCAGCCCCGAACATCTATTTTTTAGATGCCCTTTGTATGACAAGGCCCGCAGAGACATCATTGCCCCCCTATTGGAGAGGTTAGCTGACCTTCCAGATAAGACCAAACTAAATGCCCTTTTACTAGGCAAAGAGCAAATGATAACCCGGATGGTAGCTAGATTCTGCACGCAGATCTGCAGGCACAGTCTACCCTCCCAGAACAAACCAGTCAGCAGAGTATCGAACTTGGTGTTGGGCTGTGGGTAGCAGCTCTTCTGTTCGGAAATGGAATGAAGACCTTGAGCAGAAGCTGGGGAAAGGCAACCTGGACCCTCCTCCTGGATATTTTTAGCCCCTTTAAATTTTTAGACTTCTATATTCATTCTGAGTTTTAATTTCTTTTACCTCTGTAAAGCACCTTTCAGATTTTAAATGCTGGTCTATGACCGTAATAAAATTTGATTTGATTTGATTTGATGTCTGGCCCCAGCTTGGCTGCAGGAGTTGCCGGAAGGAGGCGTACAAGGCACCATCCAACCGCCTTAGGGACTCCACTCTGGATTTGTGTAGGGTTCACTCCTGAGTCTTTTCTTCTCGCAAAGATGCCCCGCAAGGCAGTGGAGGTTTAGGGTCAGAGTCTTTCTTCTCCTAGATGGGCTGCCTTCCCGAGTACTTCCACAAAATGGCAATTCCAGCTTTTCAAAGCCTGACGGCCCTTTATACCTCAAGTGCCCCCCTGCCACCCCCCTGGGAATTGCCAGGAGACAATGCCACCCACTTCTGGACTCGCTGGTCCGGCCTCTGCCCTTCTAGATCCACCTGGAAACTGTTCCCTGAAAACCAAAACAGAACTCGCCTTCACGACAATGATGACCTTCCCCTGCTTGAGGCCCACGGCGACTGCAGCGGCTGCCGTGTCCGGGGACGTTTCCTCCGTGGTGATGATCTCAAGGAGCTGCATCTTGTCGACGGGGGAAAAGTAGTGCATGCCGATCACCTGCAGGACCAAGACAGGTAGCTCAGGGCGGGAGGAGGCACTCACAGGGCACGGGAGGAAGGGCGCCCCGCAGCAGATTCATCGCCCGCAAGGCAGTGTGGTGTAGCGGTCGGAGTGCTGGGCTAGCAGCTGGGAGGGACCAGGGTTCAGATCTTCCCACTCAGCCATGAAGCTCATTGGGGCGTTACCTTGGGATGGTCACTATCTCTCAGCCTAGCCTACCTCACAGGGTTGTGGTGAGAATAAAATGGGGAGGAGACGTACATCCTTGGAAGAAAGGTGGGATAGAAATGCAATGGATGGATGGATGATGGATGGCATGGGTCGGCAAACTAAGGCCCGCGGGCTGGATCAGGCCCAATTGCCTTCTAAATCAGGCCCGTGGATGGTCCGGGAATTGCCACGTAGATCGCCAGTGCGTGGATTGCCAGTGTGCAGGTTTTTCCTCTCTCCCTCCCTCTCCCGGCGGCACCTCCCTCCCTCCTCCTGTCTTCCCGCCCTGCCTAGAGAAGGAAGGGGGCTGGGCTTTGTTGGTGCCAGCCCCTCGCCGGAGCCCTTCTGCGCACCGCTCATCGTCCCGCCGCCGCCACCAGCCCCAGCCACTCGCAAGACACAGGAGCCACAGTTGGCTGAGCGCCCTTCTCGAGCAGCCGCCATTTAAAGCAGCCCCTCTCTGGAGCCCTTCTGCGCGCTGCCCATCGTCTCTTGTTCTTTGCTTTTTGCAAAAAAGAGTCCGGCCCCCCACAAGGTCTGAGGGACAGTGGACCGGCCCCCTGCTGAAAAAGTTTGAGGACCCCTGGTGTAAGATGAATGGATGGCTGGATGAAGACAGGAGATGGCAGCCAGATCCAGGACTCACCTTTTCCGGCCTTTTGCTGGCGGAGGCGATCTTACCGATGGGGAGAGCCGATGTGTTGCTGGCAAAGATGCAGTGAGAGGGGACCACCTGGGGGAGATAATAATAATAATAATAATAATAATAATAATAATAATAATAATAATAATAATTATTATTATTATTATTATTTATTATTTATACCCCGCCCATCTGGCTGGGTTTCCCCAGCCACTCTGGGCGGCTTCCAACAGAACATTAAAATACAATAATCTATTAAACATTAAAAGCCTCCCTAAACAGGGCTGCCTTCAGATGTCTTCTAAAGGTCTGGTAGTTGTTGTTCTCTTTGACATCCACAGGGCGGGTGCCACTACCGAGAAGGCCCTCTGCCTGGTTCCCTGTAACTTGGATAACACACAGGTTAGGTTCTGGAGAGGGAGGCATCCCGGACTGGGAGGGGGGCAGGGGAAGAGGTTCCCCCTGCAACCGAAGAGCATGGATTGCAAACAGCGGAAGCCTCAAGGTCAATCTAGGCTGTGTGAGGACGTGCAGCCCATTCTCGCCATCTCCGCTGCGTAGGGGGAGCCCAGCGGATCCCTGCAGCCGCTTGTTGGTGTCGGCAGAGGGTTTTTGGTGGCCCCTGAATCCACAGGTCCCCGTGAAGGCTGCAGCTGGGGGGCATGGAGGGTGTTGCCATGGGGCAGGACAGGGATCCAGGAGGCCTGGCGCTCTCTGTCTAACTGCAGTCTTTACGTGGCATTAACGGCTAGATCACCCAGCTGTTTGCGGAAAACCCCAGCCCTAACCTCCGCTCCTGTTTCACGCCAATTAGCAACATTTTGACAAGAACTGCTCTTCTTCAGAGAGGAACATGCCACCCTGGGATAATTCCACGGATCGTCTTGCCCCACATGCGCCCACTTGACGGCTTCAGTTGGCAGAACTGGCACTGCTATGAGTGTCACCTAAGAACCTGTTCTGCATCTGTAATAACACGATTATTGAGTGTGACACCACCTACACTTTGGAACTCCCTGCCTGTTGATATCAAGCAGGGCACCTTCACTGGGCAGTTTTCGGCGCCTGCTAAAAATCACCTGGATGTTTAGAAAGCGGGTGTGAGTTCTAATCTCTTTTCAGCCTGCTGCTATTTCAGCTTTTCGAAAAGTCTTAAATCTTTCTTAATCTTATTGTTTTATCGTTCATGTAAATTGCTTTGAGCTTCTTCTTTTTGCAATCAAGCAGTGCATGAATTTTATGAAATAAATCCCTCCCACCCCCCACCCCCCAGAGAACCTTCACACATGCTGGAAGATCCACACGACTGAAACACCCCAAACCCAGGAAATGTGGCCCAGGAGCAGAGGTCTATAGGGGAGGCGGTGTGAGGAGTCACATGCTCACCTCCCCCCCCTCCCCCGGCTACCTGCCCAGCCTTCGGGGCAGCCCATAATTCCCAGCACCCACCATGCTGACGACCGGGACCGGAACTAGGTGAACCAGAGGAGGACCCTGAGGGCACCTCCAGCCCCTGCAAAGGAACGAGGCCGCCCCCTGCAGGTGGGGAGGCACTTAAGGGCAGCCTCTGGAAGATGCCCCCGGCCTCTCATGCAAGTGGCCCCCCCAGCCCAGCCCCCTACTCACCGCCTCCACTTCCTTCACCACTTTGTGTTTGATCTTGATGTCCTCAAAGACGGCCTCGATCACCATGTCCGCCTCCCCAAAGTTCTTGTAATCCAGCTGCCCCGTCAGGTTGCTGAGGATCATGTCCCTCTCAAACGACGTCAGGCTCTTCTTCTTCACTTTGTCGTTCAAGCTGGGAAAGGAGAAGGGAGGCAGAAGGAGCCTTGAGCAAAGGCTTGGCTGGGGAAGGAGCCGGCTAAGTGCAGGGGGTTGGGCTAGATGACCCTTGGGGGTCCCTTCCAACTCCTGGTGCCACCCTCCTTCCAGGTGTTCTCAACTCTAGGCAAAGACTTTTCCATTTCCCCAGGCTCTGATTTTGAGCTCCGCTTTTAGTTTTTCTGTTTGGGGTCAGTTTGTGGCCGTAACGCCACACACTCCTGTCCCCTCCAAGTGGGGGGATGCGAGAAAGGATGGGGAGAGAAGGGGGAACCACGCCTGAGAGAGCGTTAAGTAAAAAGAATATCCTAAGTGGCATCCTAAGGCTCCCTCCTCTTATTTCACTTCTTGGCTTTGCAGCTTCCAGGATATTTTGTCAGTGGGCGAACGATCTCTGTGAGGGCACACTTTGACCTCTGCAAGCTCAAGCCAGAATAGTGGAAGAGAAGACCCTCCACGCATTGGAGCTAACCCACCAGCCCCTCTTTTGTGGGGAGCAAGGAGGGCCCAATCTGGGATGGAGGGAGGGAAGGAAGGAGCCACACACAGGCCAAGTTCTTAAAGCCCAAAGCAAGAAATGAGCAGCTTTGCCTAGCCTGGAACTCCCCTACCCCTCCCCCTCCCCACAGATGTACATTTTAGACATGGAGAACCGCTGAGATGTCCTCAGCAACGAGGGAGATGCGTTCTGCACATGCTCAGCTGCACCCCACCACTTCTAAGGCTCAGATTTCAACCCACCCTGGGCCGTCAACCAGCCTACCCTTTGTAGACCTGCTGCTGCCCTCTGCTCAAGCCCTCCAGGGTCGTGTCTTTCAGGATGGTCTTCATCCCTTTGTCCAAGGAGACCTGGGCGATTCCGGCGCCCATCAGGCCTGCCCCCAGGATGGCAAGGTTCCTGCAGAGAGAAGGAAGGTTTTTTTGGCAGGCGATAAAAAGCGACTAACCCCTGAACCCGAGTCTCTCCCCCGCCCTGCAGAGGCCAATGGGTGCCACAGATCTCCCCCACCTGTAGCTGGACTTACTGGACGGGTTTCTTTGGCTGCCCAAACTTGTTCTTCTTGCACTGCACCTGTCCGTGGTACAACCCTATCAGTGCCTTGGACTCAGAGGTCATCCCGAGATCCCCGAAATTCTGCAGGGGGAGGGAGAAGGGAAGGCCGTGGTCAGAGGGCCTGTCCACCCCTGCATCATGCCCCAGGGAAAGCAACAAGGGGGGAACAGACAGCCCACCGAGGCATCAGCGGCAGCGGAGGCCGGAGGGTGACAATGGCGGAGAAAGCCAAGGACTCAGAGAAGGACCAGGGACGCAGGTCAATCCTGTCTCCAGTGGGATGCTGACATTAAAGACCCAGGGCAGGAGCTCAAAAGAAGAGGCCTCTCTGTATGTCCCCAAGCTATCTGGAAATCTGCAAACACAGATTTCCAGGTATGTGAACACAGGCTTCATCGATACAGCAAATTTTGCAAATGTACAGGTGAAACTCGAAAAATTACTTTTCAAGGACCAGGAGGGAAGGTTTGTTGCTATTCAAATAACTGTGCAAGGCGAAAAAATTTTGATTTTGGGAATTTATGCACCGAATGATAGTAAATCGGACTTTTATAAGGAGCTTCATGACAAATTGCTGGACTATATGGATTATAAAATGGTGGCTTTAGGAGACTTTAATGCTGTGGCCTCCACATTGATGGATAGATCACAAAGAGTAAAATTTACAAATGATGGGAGGCTACCAAAGACCTTTTTTGAGATGTCAGAAAACCTGGATTGGATAGACGGATGGAGAATAAAACACCCAACAGACACCGAAGCCACATTCCAATCAGAGGCAATGGGTGCTTGGAGCAGAATCGATATGATATGGGCATCAAGGGAGTTGTCTCCCAGGATACTCAAAGCTGAAATACACCCAAGAACCTGCTCTGACCATAATGCAGTACAGCTGGATTTAAGACTGACAACACAGGGTTCCCCTCGGTGGAGAATGGATGACTCGCTGTTCAGGAACGGGAAGATATGCGAGAAGGCCCATAAGACCCTGAAAGACTATTTTGAGTTAAACTTGAACACAACAGTGGAGAAAAGGGTCATATGGGATGCAAGTAAGGCTGTGATGAGAGGTTTCCTGATTCAGCAAAAGGCAATAAGAAAAAAGATACAAAATGAGAAAAAGGAAGCAATACTTCAGCAACTCAAGGAAAAGGAAAGGAAGCTGAGGATAACGCCTAAGAACATACAATTGCAGAAAGAAATTAAATATTTGCAGGCGGAATTTTCTCAGCTTACCAACCAAGAGATAGAGTGGAAGGTTAAAATGATGAACCAAAGATCTTTTGAATCTGCAAATAAATGTGGCAAGTTGCTGGCGTGGCAACTGAAGAGGAGACAGAAACAAAATACAATAACGAGCTTGATAATTGATGGAAGAATCGTGGAGAACCCTGCGGAGATCAGGAAAAATTTTCAGAAATTTTATAAAAAGCTGTATAAAGAAAGTAATCATAATCAAAATTCGATAGAGCAGTTTATAAAAGAAAACGGTTTGCAAAAAATCCCAGAGGAAAGAAAGGCCCTACTCAATCATCCCATAACAAGATCTGAAATAGAATCAGCGATTGGACAGATGAAATTAGAAAAGGCACCTGGACCGGATGGACTCTCTGCAAAATATTATAAAGAATTAAAGGACTGGCTAATACAGCCTTTGATGGACGTTTGCAACGAAATTCTGAAGGGAAGCAAGGCACCCGAATCTTGGAAGGATGCATATATAACTTTAATACCTAAACAAGATACTGACACTACACAGATGAAAAATTACAGACCAATCTCCCTCCTTAATGTGGATTACAAAATTTTTGCAAATATAATGGCCAGCAGATTGAAGAAATTATTAATGGAGATTATCCACAAAGATCAAGCTGGCTTTTTGCCAGAAAGACACTTAAATGGTAACATAAGAAACATTGTGGATATTCTAGAAAAGTTGGAACCAGAAATAAATACAAAAGTGATTTTAATGTTTATTGATGCGGAAAAGGCCTTTGACAATATCTCTTGGAGCTCCATGAAGAAAAATTTTGAAAAAATGGAGGTGGGAGGGGGTTTCTTGAATGGTTTGGAAGCAATATATACTGAACAAAAAGCTAAGATAATAGTGAACAATGTAGTCTCAGAAGAAATTTGGATTGAAAAAGGAACAAGACAAGGGTGCCCATTGTCCCCATTATTGTTTATAACGGTCCTGGAAGTCCTTTTGAACATGCTTAGAAAAGATGAAAAGGTTAGGGGGGTGAGAGTGGGAGCCAAGGAATACAAGCTTAAAGCCTTTGCGGATGATCTGGTGTTGACCCTGGGGGAACCTGAATCCAGTGCAGTTAGGGCACTGGACATTATACAAGACTTTGGACAGGTAGCTGGTTTTAAATTGAATAAAGCCAAGACTAAAGTTCTAGGGGAAAACCTGACACAGGAAGAAAAAGAGAGTATACAGGCAAAAACAGGACTAACATTTGCTAAGAAAGTTAAGTATCTAGGTGTGAATATGACTGCAAAAAATTCGAATTTATATAAAAATAATTATGAAAAAGTTTGGTCTGAAATCAAGAGAGATTTGGAAATTTGGTCTAGATTGAAATTATCCCTGTTGGGCCGAATTGCTGTGATTAAGATGAATGTATTGCCTAAATTACTTTTTTTGTTCCAGGCATTACCAATAGTGGATAAAATGGAGCCTTTCCAAAACTGGCAGAAGGTTATTTCTAAATTTGTATGACAGGGAAAAAAACCCAGAATTAAGTTTAAGATTTTAACAGATGACAAGAAAAGAGGGGGCTTTTCCCTGCCAGAATTGAGTATATATCTTGAAGCTGCAGCCTTCTGCTGGCTGAAGGAATGGTTCCTTTTAGAAGATACTGATATGCTAGACCTGGAAGGATGTGACAATGGGTTTGGATGGCATGCATATTTATGGTATGAAAAAATCAAGGTTCACAGGGGCTTTAAACAGCATTTGATTAGAAAAGCATTGTTTAGAGTGTGGATGAAATATAAAGATTTGTTAGAAAAGAAGACACCCAGATGGCTATCACCATTAGAAGCAAAAGCTGATAAAAGACCTAACTCGAGAGGAAATTGGCCTAGATACATGGACATTCTTGTGCAAGAAGAAGAAAGCGTCAGGTTGAAACCCTATGAACAATTGAGAGATAAAGTTATGAATTGGTTGCAGTATCATCAGATTAATGAACTTTTTAAATTGGACAAAAAACTTGGCTTTCAGTTGGAAAAGTCGAGATTGGAAACGGAGCTGTTAGAGCCAAAAACTCAAAATTTATCCAGAATGTACCAATTGCTGCTCGAATGGCATACACAGGATGAGTTGGTTAAATCGGCAATGATAGAGTGGGCCAGAGATGTGGGACACAATATTATGATGGCTGACTGGGAAAGGTTATGGAGAAAAGGTATTAACTTTACAGCATGTACTTTGTTGAAAGAGAATATAATGAAAATGATATACAGATGGTATTTAACCCCAGTCAAGCTAGCAAAAATCTATCATTTGCATGACAATAAATGTTGGAAGTGTGGAAAGGCAGATGGAACTTTTTATCATATGTGGTGGACCTGCCCGAACACGAGTGCCTTTTGGGAAACTATCTATAATGAAATTAAAAAGGTGTTGAAAAACACATTTATCAAGAAACCAGAGGCATTCCTGCTTGGAATGGTCAACCAAGAAATACCCAGGGTAGACCACACTTTCTTTATGTATGCCACCACAGCAGCTAGAATCTTGATTGCTAAATACTGGAAAACGAAAGAATTACCAAAATTAGAAGAATGGCAGATGAAAATGATGGACTATATGGAACTTGCTGAGCTGACCTCGAGACTCCGAGACCAGAGGGAAGAGGCGACTGAACAAGAATGGAAGAAATTTAAGATGTATATTAACAAGTGTTGCAAAATTAGTAATTAGATAAAGTTGAAGTTAGATGGTATTTTTATAGCTAAGTATAATATAAGAGTTGTTGGAAAATTTATTGTTAAGCATAGTTTAAGATAGAACATAAGTTTAAGATAAGGAATTAAATAATTAAGAATAAGATTTGATGTAATAGAGTTAATTATTGATAAAGAAAGATAATGATAAGTACCTGTGAACATATATTAGCAATAAGAAACGTGGTGGAGAGAGACAGGGGAAGTCCACTTAACAAGTCAAGAAACAGGATACGTTCAGAATTTATTCTATTGTGTATTGTTATGTATTTGTTTTATGTGTGATTTGTGTGTTTTATGTGTGTTACTATTTGTTGTAAAATTTAATAAAAATTATTTAAAAAAAACAAAACTCGAAAAATTAGAATATCGTGGAAAGGGTAATTTCTTTCAGTAATTCAACTTAAAAGGTGAAACTAATAAAGGAGATAGACTCATGACATGCCAAGTGAGATATGTCAAGCCTTTATTTGTTATAATTGTGATTATTATGGCGTACAGCTGATGAGAACCCCAACTTAACAATTTCAACTTTGGGGTTTTCATCAGCTGTACACCATAATCATCACAATTATAACAAACAAAGGCTTGACATATCTCGCTTTGCATGTCATGAGTCTATCTCATATATTAAACTCCAGTAGCTAATGAAAACAGTTGCTTACATAAATGGACTTTTCCACGATATTCTAATTTTTCGAGTTTCACCTGTACACAATATGCACAGTTACAGGTAGATAGCCGTGTTGGTCTGTCATAGTCAAAACAAAATAAAAAAAATCCTTCCAGTAGCACCTTAGAGACCAACTAAGTTTGTTCTTGGTATGAGCTTTCGTGTGCATGCACACTTCTTCAGATACATGCATGCATGCACACGAAAGCTCATACCAAGAACAAACTTAGTTGGTCTCTAAGGTGCTACTGGAAGGAATTTTTTTATTTTGTATTGACAATATGCACAGTTTATAATAAGCTGCTTTCGCTCCCCCAGGTCCCCCACGAAAGGGAACGGAGCAGCCAGGGGGTACGAATAAAGAAAGGCGTCGTTCTGGATCCAACCCTGCGTCTCCCAAGACAAACGAAACAGGGGGAAGTAAAGTGACAAGTGGATGAACGGTGGGCAAGGCAGGAAGTGGCAAGGGGTGACTGCAGACCTCCCACATCAGCGGAGGAAATGGAGAACCGACACGGTGGATGGGGAGGGAGACTGGAGAAAGCACGGGGTGCCTTTCCCCCATAACGTTACCTTTCCGTATCTGGAGGCCAGCGGCTCAGGAGGAACGTCTGTCCAGCATAAGTGAAGTGGTCAAGAGAAGCCAGCCGCAAATTAGGACCCCCAAAGAAAAGGAGGCTACAAGGCCTGCGTGGGTCTGTGTAAGAGGGGGCCAGCCAACCAGGCCTGCCCAAGGTCTGCCCGGGGCAACCTGTACTTGGCCCGGCAAAGGGGGCCCCAATCCCCACTGTTATTCTTCTTCTCAGCCCAGGAGCTTCTAAGCAGCGGTGAGAACAGCTCACTAAAGTGCAGGGTGAAGCGACCAGGGCCAACGGCTTCCGCATTCAAGCCAAGGGGTCACCGAGGATGCCAGACACCATTTGCTACAGGGTCCAGGCATTGGGGGCAAAGCTATTCCATCCACCAGCTTTGGCCCACCTCTTCTCTGGGACCGTTAAAAGGAGCAAGTGGCCTTCAAAAGTCTGGTTCTGGCGTTCCCCTTAATGTTTTCGTGGGGAGTAATCTGCCCGCCTTTATGGCAGCAGCAAAATGAATGCATATTAGCGCAGTCTACTCACACCTGAGCGAATCTATGTGCAGCACCAGCTGCTTCCCCACCATGCATCCTCCAGCCTCCGGCTTCAACTCTAGTTGCAGATATTTTGGGATACGGGGTAAAGATGGAAGAGAGAATGGCAGAGAAGGCGTTTGAAGGGGGTTTAGAATAAGGTTACCAGGCGTCCCCGTTTCCCGGGAACAGTCCCCAGATTTACAAATTAGTCCCATGACAAAATCCATCTATTTAGTAGGAGGCTGAAAAGTGTCCCCAGATTCATTGGAAAAAAAATCTGGTAACCTTAGTTTAGAAGGTGCTCCCCAATTTACACGATTCTGCTCATGTGCGTGGGAGCCTGGAACGTAATCCCCGCTTAAGTGGGGAGTCGCCTGTACTTTTGGAGTGTTAATATTTCATTCGGTTTTTATTGTATTGTATTTCCACTGGTCTGCTTGCATTTGCGCTGTTTGGGGGGGTCTTTTTCGGCTGAAAGGTGGCATATAAATAAACTGCAACAAAACGTAACAATTTTCTGCTCCCCTTAAGTCACCACAAATGGGAGCTTAAGTGAGCCATTTAGCTACTGCAGAGCCTAGATGTTGCCGTCATCTCTGCCACTTACTCCTGGGCTCCCTTCCTTTCCTTTTCCTACCCACCCTGCCACTCCTTGACCCATCACAGTGGCCTTGCATTCCCAGCCTGCTCTCGCCCTTCCCAGTCTTCCCAAGTCCCCCTCCTTCTCCCGGCCCCCTGGTCCTCTTCCCCGCCCTCTTCTACAAGCCCCCCAACAAAAAACATGGGGCTTTGGTGTGGCATCTGGCACTGAGACAATGCTGTGGCTTAATGGGATGCCTAGGTGCCCACTGGAAACCTGAACAGGGCCTCTGAGCGCCCAGATCTTGTGATCAGACACCATGTGAACAAGGCAGGCCTTGCTGTGATTCAAACGGGATACCTCTCACTGAGAAGCTCTTGCAACCGTGGGGTGGGCTTCCCCCTGAAGAAGTCCTAAGGGAGGGTTGCTAAGGGAGGAATCAAGTCTTTCCCAGCCTCCCCCCCTCCCCCGTCATGAGAAAACTGCGCCAGGTAGATCAGGACTTCATGCAAAGGTGTTTTGTCGTTTGTGGTTTAAGTTGTTTGAGGCATTCAGAGGTGATTATTTCGTACAGCTTGCTGGCGAGGGTGGGGAGACCTTCTTACCTAACACTACATAATAATAATAATAATAATAATAATAATAATAATTATTATTATTATTATTATTATTATTATTATTATTATTATTATTATTTATACCCCGCCCACTCTGGGCGGCTTCCAACAGAACACTAAAACACAATAATCTATTAAACATTAAAAGCTTCCCTAAACAGGGCTGCCTTCAGATGTCTTCGAAAAGTCTGGTTGTTTTTCTCTTTGACATCTGGTGGGAGGGCGTTCCACAGGGCGGGTGCCACTACCGAGAAGGCCCTCTGCCTGGTTCCCTGCAACTTGGCTTCTTGCAATGAGGGAACCACCAGAAGGCCCTCGGTGCTGGACCTCAGTGTCCGGGCAGAATGATGGGGGTGGAGACGCTCCTTCAGGTATACTGGACCGAGGCCGTTTAGGGCTTTCAAGGTCAGCACCAACACTTTGAATTGTGCTCGGAAACGTACTGGGAGCCAATGTAGGTCTTTCAAGACCGGTGTGATGTGGTCTCGGCAGCCACTCCCTGTCACCAGTCTAGCTGCCGCATCTCTCAACGGAGTCCATTAGTCCGTCTCCCTTTAAGCATAGACTACAAAGTTCAATGTTCAAAGTGACAGGCAATAAAAGGCTTACCTGGGATTCTGCAAGGTAGCCGGCTTCGCTGCCTTGTTCCAGGCCTGTCTTCACAACCTAAAGTGAAGAGGAACAACATCTTGGGTTATTTGAAACATTCCTATACCGCCCTTCAGTTTGAAACGTCCGGGGGGGGGGGGGTTAACGTTTCTTTATTTCATAAAATGTATGCGCCACCTGATTGCAAAACAAACAAGCCTCAAAGTGGCTTACAAAAAAAAAAGAAAGACAAAGCAACAAAATTATCAATAAGAACAACAACAACTTACAAATTTCAAAAAGATAAAATAACAACTGACTCAAAGCACATTAAAAAACTCACATCGGTTTTCTAAATATCTGAGTAGGCTTGTCTAAACAAGAATGTTTTTAGCAGGCATTGAAAATAGTACAGTGAAGGCGTCTGCCTGATATCAAGAGGCAGGGAGTTCCAAAAGATAGGAGCGGCTTGAGTGGGCGTATCTGTGGCAAGGCGATCTCAAAGGTTTACAAGTGAAGAATAAAAACAGCAGGGAAGGAACGGCGAAAGGCAGTGCAAGGAAGGAGGGGTGGCGAGTGGATGGGTAGGGGCAGGATTGCACCAGAGACCCTTTCAGCCAGTGCCAACGAGGCGCCCACACACGCTGGCAGACCCGCCCCCCTTCAGCCGGTGCTGATGAAGATGGACCCCGCAGCCCAGCCCTCACTGATCCCTTCCTGCCTGTACTTCAGGATGGTGGGAATCCTGATAATAAATCACGATGAAAGCTGGCAGGAGGGCCGGCTGCCTCAATGGCCAGACTTCTTAAATGCCGCAGGAATCAAAGGGAATAGTAATAATAATAATAATAATAATAATAATAATAATAATAATAATAATAATAAACTTTTATTTATATCCCGCCAAAACCGGGCTCAGGGCGGCTAACAATAATCAAACCACATAACCATTGAACAAACAGTTAAAAATACAGATAAAATACAGATAAAAATACAAATATTAGACCAGTGATGGCTAACCTTGACACCCCAGATGTTTTGGAACTACAACTCCCATCATCCCTAGCTAACAGGATCAGTGGTCAGGGATGATGGGAGTTGTAGTCCCAAAACAACTGGAGTGTCAAGGTTAGCCATCACTGTATTAGACAAATGGAAACTCTGAGGCAGGGATGGTGGAGTCTGTGGGGCTCCCCATCATCCCTGATGGGCTGCGATGGCTGGCAGTGGGCAGTCCAGCCATATTGGGAAGGTGACAGCTTCCCCGGCCTACGGACACAAGAAGAGACCGCTGACTCCTGCTTCTAGTCGAGGATCCTGTCCTCAGCGGACACCCAGACCCCTGTGGGAAGCCCACAAGCGGAACCTGAGCGCTCTGCAGTCACCAGCCGCTGGTATCCTGAAGCACTGCTGCCTCATAGAATTGCTGAGTTGGAGGAGACCCCAAGGGTCGTCTTAAGCCAACCCCCTGCCAACTGTGCTGGCAGAGCCCAGCCATCCTGGCTACGGACCATTCAAGCTGGGTGGGTGCAAGGTCACCTAAAGAGAGGCATGACTAGAGATGCCAGTGTTTCGCCACACGCAGGGCAGAAAGCGAGTGTGCTCACCCCCTGGCATAGACATCCCTCTGCCCTCCCTCATGCGCCCAGATGGCCCTCACCTTGATGATCTTAAGGGGAGCCGGGTAGAGGCCTTTCGTTTGCTTCTGCACTTTGCCCTCCACCGTTTTGTAGACTTGCTCCCGCACGAAGGCAATGCCCATGGCATAGTCCATCGCCTCTGCAAGGCAACGCAAAGCAGGTTCAAGGGAGGAAACGGCCCAGGGGCCAAAGCTGGGAGGCCAAGGGCCAGGGCAGCTTGCCCCCGGCGCCAGGCCAGGCCAGGCCACTCACTCTGCATCAGCCCCTTGTTCCTTTTCTGAGAAATCGTCTTCTTGGCGAGGCCTCGGGCAAAGAAGATGGCCACTTCCTCCAGGTACTCCAGCGTCCGCTCCTCGGGGCTCTTGATCCCTGGCCCTGTGAAGGCAGAGGGGCTGTTTGAGCAGGAAGCGGAAGTCCATTCAAGGAGAGGGAGACAGGCTTCCGAAGGGAGAATCCTGCATCCAGCGCTGTCACTGGAGCCTTGGGTCGACTGTTAAGGCAGCCACAGACGTTCCTAGACTGCGACAGCTTGACCACATGGCTGAATTACTGCAATGGTTGGCCCACCAGCTGGGGCAGAATGTGGCGGCGAGGTTGCTTTCGGCAGCAGCTGCAGGATATGTTGCTCTCTCCCCCCCCCCCCAGTCTCAGGGGCTTTTGTGTTGCTGCCCTACAAGTCCCGTCAGCATCCCTGGCCGCTGGCTGTATTTGCCGGGACCGACGGGAGTTGCAGCTCAGTGCTGGTTCCCCGCACCTGCCTTGGGTGAGCTGCCAGCACTGCCGGGGGCTGCAACGTCCCAGACCACGCTGAGCCAGGTGTGTGTGCACCTAGAACCCTCTCCAGCTAACCTAGAGGATCCAGCAGCTGGTCCACCAGCCCCATCTTCTTCGCTTTGTCAGCGCGGATGTTTCTTCCGGTCAGCATCATGTCAAAGGCAGCAGGAACCCCCACCTGAAATGCGGAAGGGAATGAGTTTCACATGCCAGAAGAGCAGGGGTGCTAGGAAGGCAGGCCCCCTCCCTCTATGGGGTGTTCACCCACTCACCATCTTGGGCAGCCTCTGGGTGCCTCCTGCGCCCGGCAGCAGCCCCAGCAGCACCTCTGGGGTTCCCAGCACCGTCTTCTTGTCCTTGGTTGCTATTCTGTACTGGCAAGCGATGGCAACCTGGAAAGGGGACACAGGGAGTTTCCTGAATGCACAGTCAGGTGGTTGCGTTCATCTGGCTTGGAATGGCCAAGGGCTCTCTAGAGGTCTGGACAGGACCGGGCATTCCCAGCCCTGCGTGGAGATGCTGGGGGCTGAGACCAGGGCCTTCTGCATGCAGAGCAGCTGCTCTGGGGGCGAGCCAAGACCCTTCCCTTAGGGCAACCACTCTCCCTTTCAGGCTTCCCCGGCAGCAGAGCTGCTCCCTACCTCTAGTCCTCCCCCAAGGCAGGACCCGCTGATCGCAGCAACGATGGGCTTGGGCGATTGCTCAAGCTTCTCCAGCATCTTCTGTCCTTCCTGAGAAAGTAGAGTTATTTCTTGGCTGGACTGGCAGGCCTCAATCATGCTACAGGCAGGACAAAGAGAGAGTTTCGTGGCTGTGAACGAGGGGCAGCGCTGCCTACCTTACAAAGTCATCCATCCTCTACCTCTGCAGAGAAGCAATTCAAGCTGCCTGCCCAGGGACACAGGGCTCCTCCTTCACCCAACTCTGTGTGACTGCTGCTAGGGACACATGTGTGTGCTGCAACTGGGCACAACCGTCTCCTCACTTTATCAGACTCTCTGCTGCAACACAGATCTGCTGACCCAAACCCTGGTGCATGTGAGGGAGTGTGTGGGGTGTGTGTGTGTGTGTGTGTGTGTGTGTGAACTGGCCCAACCTCTCAGGGGACTTCCTTTCTGGAGGTCTTTCCCCAAGAGTCAGCTTTTGTTCCTACAGGGTCCTAACATCTTGCTTGTGAAGAGATAGCTGCCTCAGGACTATCTGTCACCAGCTAGTAAGCAGGAAGAGAAGCAGGTGCTACTGCTCTGGGTCCCAAGTATACCTCTGTATAACCAAGGCTCTGCAAAACAGGCACCCTTCACCAGCCAACTACGGCGAGGGCAGCAGCTGCTCTAATCTGAAGCCGTGGCAGGCGGGGATCCCATCTAGGGCATTGCTTTCGTTATGTTCTGCTGCTTGTCTGGTCTTGCATGTCCTGTTTGCTGTTGGGGTCTGACTCTGAATCTGCGAGAGTCAGGGGAAGAGGCTGTGGGTTTGGCACAGCAGCGTCAACTAGCATGGTCGAAACAAAATAAAAAATAAAAAACATTCCTTCCAGTAGCACCTTAGAGACCAACTAAGTTTGTTCTTGGTATGAGCTTTCGTGTGCACGAAAGCTCATACCAAGAACAAACTGAGTTGGCCTCTAAGGTGCTACTGGAAGGAATTTTATTTTTTATTTTGTTTCAACTACGGCAGACCAACACAGCCACCTACCTGTAACTAGCATGGTGACAAGTGTTAGCAATAAACACTGCGTTACTTTGAACTGTATGGGAGAGGAGCTTTTCCCTTAAACGGGAACTCTGGAAGAAGCTGCTGGAGAAAGGAAATCTCTGAGGCCTCTGCTGGGCCTCTGCTGATGCATCACACAGGTTGCGGTGTGGTGAACTACCAACTGACTTCCACAACTCAACACCCACAGGGTCCCCTCCACCAAAATTAGGCTCGAAAGCCAACAGAACAGGTTGCAATATGTGCGTTGGTGTCCATAACAGCCAGTCCCATTGGCAAATGTGCCCACAGACCCAAAAAGATTGGGAAGCCATTCCTCAAAGCAGCCTTTGCCCGCCTGGTGCAGCCCCAATGTTCTGGACCGCAGCTCCCACTAGGGGAGGCTGTGGCTGATGGGAGCCCAGCACATCCGGAGGGCACCAAGCGGGCAAAGGCTGCCCCAAAGCACGCGGCCGGTTTGCCCATTTCTCCACCCAGCAGGACCCCTCCTCCCGCCCCGGTGGAACTTACTTGATGTCTGCGCCAGCAATGAAGCAGCCGGGTTTCGACGAGATCAGGACGGCGCTACTGACGGACTCGTTGGTCCATATTTCGTTCATTACGGCGCTGAAGTCGTCTTGCAGCTGCCTGGAGAGGGTGTTGACCTGGGGGAAATGAACAGGCAAGCTGAAGCCAAGGCGGGCAAAGGGCAAGCTCCCACTCTGGAAGGAGAACGGCCTTTGCTTGTCCCCACCAACATGGAAGCATCGGGAAGGCGGTGGCATGCCAAATGTCTTGGAGCTTTGAAATGTACCCATAAGCAGCCGGCAGCACACCCTTCAATTGGGCCTGACATACCATCTCCCTCCTTTCTATCTCCACGACTCCCAGGCACCCCTTTAAACCTCTCTGCACAGTTTAAACCGCTTGAGCCCACAGGGAAGCGACAGGAAAACCTACCTTGGAATTTGGAGAGTTGAAGCGCACGACAGCAACATCTCCTTTGATGTCGTAGTTAACATGGCTTCTTGCTGGAGCGGGGGGGAAAGAGAGATTTATAGGGACATTTCAATAGGGGCAAATGTCAGGTTCTGCACTTAGGCAGGAAGAACCAGATGCACAAATATAGGATGGGGGGGGGGGACACCTGGCTTACTAGCAGTACATGTGAAAAAGATCTAAGGGTCTTGGTGGACCACAAGCTGAGCATGAGTCAACAGTGTGATGCAGCAGCAAAAATAGCTAATGCTATTCTAGGCTGCATCAACAGAAGTCTAGTGTCCAAGTCAAATGAAGGAATAGTCCCACTCTATTCTGCCTTGGTCAGACCAAACCTGGAATACTGTGTCCAACTCTGGGCACCACAATTTAAGATGTTGACAAGCTGGAAGGTGTGCAGAAGAGGGCAGCCAAGGTGATCAAGGGTCTGGAAACTAAGCCGTATGAGGAGCGCTTGAAGGAGTTGGGCATGTTTAGCCTGGAAAAGAGGAGACTGAGAGGAGACAGGAGAGCCATCTTCAAATATCTCAAGGGCTGTCCCATGGAAGAGGGAGCATGCTTGTTTTCTCCTTGAAACAATGGCTTCAAGTTGCAAGAAAGGAGATTTTGACTAAACATTCAAAAAAACTTTCTGACTGTAAAAGCTGTTCGGCAGTGGAACGGACTCCCTTGGGAGGTGGTGGGCTCTCCTTCCTTGGAGGTTTTTAAGCAGAGGTTGGATGGCCCTCTGTCATGGATGCTTTAGCTGAGATTCCTGCATGGCAGGGGGTTGGACTAGAGGACCCTTGGGGTCCCTTCCTACTCTAAGATTCTATGATTCTATATTTATTATTTCTCCATGCAGGACTTCAACAAAACTTAGGACAGGGGCCACCAACCATTTTAGGCTCATGGGCACACCTGAATGCCATGGGTGCCAGCCTCTCTGGTTATCCCCTCCTTTGGACCTCACTGCTGGCACAAACCCACTTAATGGAGAAGCAGAGCCAAGTGCCGTTTGAAATAGGAGAGGTGGCGATTGCTTCAAAGGGTGCTCTGCAAGGCCATGGAGGGGATTTTGAGAGGTGGGGGGCTGCACCCACCTGTCAATCATGTGACATCACGACAGCGTTGTGTGACAACATGCGGGTGGCCCCATCCACCTGTCAAATTGGGCCTGCAAGGTTGATCCCGGAGGGGAAAAGGATTCCCCACCCCACCCTACAATGAAGTCACTACGGTCTCCTTGTTATTACTACAAGGGTGAAAAAGGCAACCTGAAACACCGTCCCTCAGCAAATTTGCCTTCTCTGCTAGATTTTTTTCAACCAGGACAGAGCCCCTGTCATCGCCACCAACCCCCACCAGACCCAAAAACTGACTTACACTTAACAGGGGAGGATGTGCTGAGGTTTCGGCAGGCGTAACCTGAGACAGAGAGAGATTTCCAGAGTTACTTTGGACCAGCAAATAAATCAGAACATTTCCCATCCCTGCCGGTGCCTTCGGGCAAAGTCTCTTTCTGAGAGATGAGGCTCAGTTTAAAGAACTTTAAAACTCAACATCGCTTTGCACATAGTTACAGTCCACAAGCCAGCATGGCACGATTGGCGTTTCGTGGCGTTTGCTATGCGCCTTTTCCAAGCCTGGCTTCCCAACATACATCTGGAAGTCTGAGTATCGCTAATTAAGTGAAACTCTGAAACTTGATCTGATCTATCCATTGTGTTAACAAGACACAGCAGCCCGTCCCAGAGGGTCCCAAGCCCATCTGAGGGGAGGGGGAGCCACCACATCAGAGGCCAAATATGCTGCGTTGCGCAAGCTGGTCACATGACCCAGCCCCAAAGCTGGAGGTGTGCCATGTCCTTTGGCCCACATTTCCAGAGTGGAAAGGAAAGGACCTTTCACCTATATCCTGCCATGCCCATAAATGCTGGCACTTTGGAGGTTGGACACGCCACCTGATGAAATTGCCAGCAAGTCTCTTCTGGGGAGGGCTGGAGGACTCCTGCTATCTTGAGCAGAGCCAGCTCAGAAAGATGCCAGAGTTATGTTTCACATATTCTGTGCAGATGAAAATGCACTGCTCACAAATGCTTATTGGGATGTGAAAGACCTGCCCCTTTCTTGCCCGGGCGCTCAAGCTAGCATCACAAAAACTACTACAAAGGTCTCATCCACACTTTTGCTTGACCCAAATGTTGATAATATTTAATAATATTTTGTGTACAGATTATTTCCCCCGGGGTCCAAATACTTTCCTCTTTGTTCTGTCCCTGGAGAAAACCCAGTCTTGCCCACTGAAGTGGATCTTATCAGATACACAGAAAATCCACAGAAAGATTTTGTTTAACGGATCTTCAATTCAGCAAGCAATTTCGCATTTCCGTAAGGCAGAGCTGCGGGACCATGAGAAAAGCTGTCGGATCCTGGGGAACTTTTTGGGACACAATATGGTCAAAATACAGGTCAAGCAACAATGTGGATGAGCCTTTAAAGGTAAAGGGACCCCTGACCATTAGGTCCAGTTGCAGACGACTCTGGGGTTCCGGCGCTCATCCCGCTTTACTGACCGAGGTAGCCGGCGTACAGCTTCCGGGTCATGTGGCCAGCATGACGAAGCCGCTTCTGGCAAACCAGAGCAGCGCACGGAAACGCCGTTTACCTTCCCACTGGAGCAGTACCTATTTGTCTACTTGCACTTTGAAGTGCTTTCGAACTGCTAGGTTGGCAGAGCAGGGACCGAGCAACGGGAGCTCACCCCGTCACGGGGATTCGAACCGCCGACCTTCCGATCGGCAAGCCCTAGGCTCAGTGGTTTAGACCACAGTGCCACCAAATGCCCCCCCCCGCCACCTTTGAAGCGAATATTTTAAAATCAGACCTTCTCCGTGACACAATACAGAAGTGCCAACACGGTGCCTTTTTGCTACAAAGAAGCCTTATACTGTTTTTAGGGTTCCTAATGCTTACTGCTTCTCTGGCTGCTTATACACATGCAAGGCAGCAGGAAAGAGAATCAGTCATCTCATACGAGCAAATGCCATTAAGCTCAAGCCCAGAGCAGCTTATGAGCTTGCCACAACCTGACAATGAACTAAGAGGCTCCAGACTGCAGGCCATTTCATGGCAATCGCCAAATGTTATGTTGTAACACAGCGTTCGGTATGACTACATCAACCCTTCTTCCCCACCTTGTTTTCCAGAAACTTCCCTTTCCCAGAAATACAAACCGCAGCAACAAATATTTCTTGTACAGTAGTACCTTGGAAGTTGAACGGAATCCGTTCCGGAAGTCCGTTCGACTTCCAAAACAGTTCGGAAAGCAAGGTGTGGCTTCCAATGGGCTGCAGGAAGATCCTGCAGCCCATCGGAAGCCAGGACGGACGTTCAGGTTCCAAAGAACCTTCACAAACCGGAACAGTCACTTCCAGGTTTGCGGCATTCGGGAGCCAAAATGTTCAACGTGCAAGGCGTTCGAGATCCAAGGTATGACTGTGCTGCCATTTAGAATAAACTCTGCAGAAGTATTTATTTATTTTAATGTATTTTAATATCTGTTGGAGGCCGCCCAGAGTGGCTGGGGGGACCCAGCCAGATGGGCGGGGTACAAATAATAAATTATTATAAGTGTGGGGTTTTTTTGTTTTTGTTTTAAATTGCACTTTAGGAGGAGATGGCTTTAAATGCAACTGCAACAAAAAAACATACAGGCCTAGGTACAGAGGAAACCTGGGAAACGGCACACATTTAACAGGATTAGAAAGTGTCCTTCAATTGCAGTTAACCAAGGCCTGGAAGATGTCCAGCATGTTCAGATAACAAAAGGATGAAATTTAGAAAGGAAGCAACCTGACTCTGCCCATACAATTAAGACCACTTTTGAAGGACACATGGAGGTGTCTCAGTGATGAAACGATCTCCCCTAGACAGGCACCCACTATGCTGTTTTTCTGATGGAAGGCAAATACTGTCTATTTCATTTTCCCAGAACAAGCAATGCTAAGAGATCAAGCCAAAAGCTCCCTCTGGTCCAGGCACACTATGCACCCCCCCTTAAGTGCCATGGGGGTGTTCACAAGCAGAGTGCGAAGGAAACAGTTCGCCCCGTGTGTCACCCTCCCCCCCAAAAAAATCCTCACAACTTGATACACAAAAGAACACACAAGGCTACACTAGTCCTCAACTTCTTTCCTTGTGAACTTTGTTTTTTTGAGCAGAGAGCTGTGAGGAATACCTGTCAGGGAAACACTCTGCTGTAACTGAATTTATTCTTTTTTGTTGAGAGAAAAGTGCAGTTCCAATTATCAGTTACTCGACTGGCGGTGAAGGAAGTTGTTGTCTTCATGCTCTCTTTGTGCATTTCTCCAGTAGAATCTGGCTGATCACAGCTGAGTACGGAAAGCTGGATTATATACCTGCTTTGTCTGGACTTCTCTTACTGCTGGTCCCAGAATAGTAGAGTATCTTGAATGGCTTTAAAAGGGGATTGCATTTAAAAGACCTACCAACAGCTATGAGCTGTGACAGCTAAGCAGAAACACCAGGTAAATCTTTCGGATTATGGGGATATGCAGCCTTCAAACCCTGCTTGTGGGCTTCCCAAAAGTATCTGGTTGGCTGTTATTAGAAACAGGATGCTGGAACAGAATGCACTCAAGTCTGATACAACAGTGAGACACTTCTACATGTCCCATAATCCTGCAGCACTAGCATGAATTCAGAGTCTCCCAGTTCCATCTGGGAAGAGTCCCCAAATTCTTTAGAATGGGAGAAGCGAAGGATTTTGACCCACAGGACATACTTAAAACCAGATGGGCGGGGTATAAAAAATAAATTATTATTATTACTACTTAAGGGTTGGCCAATCATCCAATGGCCAAATGTCATTCTCATGCACATATACAAGGCCTGGCAAAGGTGCTGAGCTGAGAGGTTTCAATCTCTCAGCTCAGCTCAGCTCAGCACCACATTTGGGTGCCCAGTTTTGCCCACAGCTGACAGGCTCACCATCTCTGCTTTTGGAACAGTCACTCCTAGGAGGCACTAGCCAAGGAAGAACACTGTAGGAAAGCACTTTCTACTGATCAGTTTAAACACCAAGGCTTTTCTGGAGGACACCACTGAGGGACATTTGATAACCACTGACTTGGGACCAGTTTACCTACAATATCACCTTAACTCACATGTACCAACTAAACCACTTCAATCAGCAAAATTAGCATCACTACATGCACCAAATAATACCCATTCCACATCTGGAAGAACTTGAGAGTAGCAGGGCCTGTACTTTGGAACTCCCTGCCTACTGAGATCAAGCAGACACCCTCACTGTACTTTTTTTGGCAAGCCTATCCAGATGCTTAGAAAGTTGAGGTAATCCTAATCTGTTTTAGTATTTTAGCTTTTTTATTTTTTAAAGCTGGGTTGTAATCATTTCCTCGATTTTACTGTTTTATCTTTTTGTAAACCACTCTGAGTTGTTGTTGTTGTTTTACAATCAAGCGGTGTATAACTTTCATAAAATAAACAAAAGACGAGACAGAGATATATGCTATCTCATGGGCTGTTCCATGGAAGATGGGGAGCAAGCTTGCTTTCTCCTGCTCCGGAGGGTAGGACCCGAACCAATGGATTCAAGTTGCAGGAAAGGAGATTCCAACTAAACCTTAGGAAGAACCTTCTGACAGTCAGAGCTGCTTTGACATTGGAATGGTCTACCTTGGAAAGGACTCTCCTTCCTTGGAGGTTTTAAAGCAGAGGTTGGATGGCCATCTGCCATGGGGGCTTTAGCTGTGAGATTCCTGCATTCACAGAAATGCAGAGTTAGAAGGGGACCTCGAGGGTCATCTAGTCCCACCCCCTGCAAGGCAGGTAGATAGCCGTGTTGGTCTGTCATAGTCGAAACAAAATAAAAAAATTCCCTCCAGTAGCACCTTAGAGACCAACTAAGTTTGTTCTTGGTATGAGCTTTCGTGTGCATGCACACTTCTTCAGATACCTGCAAGACAGGTATTTGGATATTTGAAATATGTGAGATTCCTGCATTCACAGAATTGCAGAGTTAGAAGGGGACCTCGAGGGTCATCTAGCCCAACCCCCTGCAAGGCAGGCATCCTGCCCCCCACCATCCCTGGGTGGGATAGAACCAGCAGCCACGTGCACTGACCCATCGCAGGGGGGCTGGACCAGATGGCCTTTGGGGGGGGGGTCCCTTCCAACTCTACCGTTCAGCTAGAGAGATCGTTGGGCGGCAAGTGGCTGCGGAGGAGAGGAGCCCAGGCAGGGCCCCGAGGAGGGGGGAGCAGATGACCTTGAGGGGACCCCTCCCTCTCCGCCTCACCTGAGCGGCAGCACCGGGCCTGGCAGTACTTGACGGCGGCCGTGAAGCGCGTGAGGCTCCCGATGGCCCGGACAGCAGCCGCCATCTTGGCCGAGCGCGGAGGTCGAGCGAGAGCGAGCGAGGCAGGCGGACGCCAGGACGGAGGGCGGGAGGCGGCCCTGGCGGAGGGGGCGGGGAGGGGCCTCTTGCGACGCCCCGGCGCTTCTTTATTACGACAGGGGTGCCCTCAGCGATGCCTGCTCGAAAACGCCCCCCACGCGGCCACCCCCGGCCCTCCTCCCCATGTGGATATTTGCTTCCCACGAAGGCGCGCCTCGCCATTTCCTCCCGGGATTTTTTTTTTCCGCAGAACGCGCCGGGGGAAGCGTCTCGTGGCGTCAGGCGGCGCCGGGGGCAGCCCCAGGGAGCGACCGTGGAGGCCGGAGGGGGCTTTCCTGGCTGAGGCGCGCTCGGGGGGGCGTGGCGACGCCTGAGGGAGAGAGTCGGAGGGGCGAAGGAGGCTGCCGGGCGCGTCAGGTGAGGAGGAGAAGGGCCGCCGGTTGTCTCCCTCGCTCTCCGAGCTCCGTGGGGCGCCGGGTTCGAGTCCTGCCAGGGGATTGGGGTCGGTGGGCGGGGCTTAGGGAGGGGGCGGCTGTGTGACCCGATGGTTAGAGCCATGGATTGAGGGCCTTGGTGGGATAGAGGGGGGGCCAGGCCTCGAGGCCGCTCGATGGGTGGTGACGTTGAGCCGCCCTCTGCTTCTCTTAGCTTCAGCCCCGGGCATTGTACCGCAGGGGGTTGGACTAGATGACCCCTGGGTGTCCCTTCCGGCTCTACAGCTCCAGGATACCTCACAGGGCTGTTGTGGGGGTGGGGGAGGGGAGAAGAGCCGCGTTCGGAGCCTGGAGCTCATTTGGAAGGAAAGGCGGGATGAGATAAAGTGGATCGGGGAGGGTTTATGGCTCCCGATGGATTACCAGGAGCAACAGTCACATGACTGACACAACCACACACAGACACCCACCCACACACCCCTGTGTTGTTGGGCTGAAGAAAGTGGGGTGGGGGATTTTGTATGGAAGGGAAGTGAGCTCAGTCAGCGCAGTTCTGGTACAGCAGTACCAAAACTCCTGGCGTCAGGATTGACTCCCTAAGAAGAGTCCCTGCAGCTGGATCAGGCCAAACCCAGGGGCCCATCTTGGCCAGCCTCTTGTTCTTGCAGCGGCCAGCCAGGTTCCCTAATGGGAAGCCCACAAGCAGGGCCTGGGGGCAGTAGCCCTCTGCCGACTGGGGATACCAACCTCAGAGGCATGCCCTGGTAGCCTTTATTCTCCATTTTCGTTGGTATTTATATTCTGGTTGACAAAACCCTGCCCTGGTTCCTTAAAAGCTTCCATCCTGAAAGATCTACATTGGCTCCCAGTACATTTCCAAGCACAATTCAAAGTGTTGGTGCTGACCTTGAAAGCCCTAAATGGCCTTGCCCCAGTAGACCTGAAGGAGAGTCTCCACCCCGGACACCGGGGTCCACCTCCAAGGGTCTTCTGGCGGTTCCCTCCCTGCGAGAAGTGAGGGAACCAGGGAACCAGGCAGAGGGCCTTCTCGGTGGTGGCACCCACCCTGTGGAACGGCCTCCCATCAGATGTCAAGGAGATATACAACTTTCTGAAGGCAGCCCTGTATCAGGAATTTCTAAATGTATGATCCTTTATTATGTTTTTTTATGTGCTGGAAGCCACCCAGAGTGGCTGAGGAAAGTGGTACCCCAGCCAGATGGGAGGGGTATAAATAATAAAATTATTATTATTACAAACTTTGACAACGAGGAAAGGACAGAGAGTGTCCCATTATTACTACAATGCAGAATACTTCATAGCCTCTTTAGAGCATTCAAAGTGCTTAATGTACACAGTCCTATTGTCATACTTACAACAGCCCTGTGAGGTAGCAATTGTTGTTTTCCCCATGTTACACTCTTGGGAGAGGGAGTGGCGGACATGAAATTCAGACCAGGGATTTTGTAATTTGTAATTTTGTAATTTGTAGTCCAGTCTCCACACTGCTCCAGCCTCACATGTTATGACGCTACCTGGGCTTGTGGTGTGCTGTGTGTGATTCTTTTTATTTGGTTGCATATTTTCTTTACAGGTAGTATATCTGCCAGTTTTGAAACTTGATGGACACTATGGCTCTTATGGAGAGCAAGGGAGGGCTTTGTGCTGATGGCAGATGCTGGAGGCCAAGAAGAAGCTGTTCTTTTTGTTAATATTATGCTGGCACCCAGGAAACTGCCTTATGCTGAGGAAGATAGCTGGATCATCTCATTCTCTGTTGTCTGACAGTGTCTCTCTCCAGAGTCTCAAGTCTTTCCCAGTTCTACCTATAAATGTTGCAGATTCAGCCTGGGACCTTATACATGCAAAGAATATGCTCTACCACTAAGCTATAGCCTCTTCCCAAAGACCTTAATGGGGGTAGACTAGGTTTAGGTATTACCCAGTGTGGGGTGGGATTTGGTTCAGAGGGATGGTGTGGTCCCAGAACCATTTTAGGGTTTGGACCCACCTGCAAAGAGGGAGCTTGGTGTAGCATTGGGAGGAACTTGTTCCTTTATAAAACACTTAATCTTGGATGTATTGTGGACCAATATTAGCCTTAGTGAAAACAGGCCCCCAAATGCTTCTGTACAGCATATGCTTCCTAAATAGGAGCCATGCTGGTCTCCAAAAAAAAACAACAGACCAGCCCCCCCCCCCCCAAGCTAACTTATTTGTAACATGGAGCTGGGGAGAGTGGTTTCTGGAATGAAAGAAGATTAGGGAAATGGATGGGTTGAGCAACATGGTTGCTGCCACAGGAAACGAGGGCCCTGCAGGAGTTGGTATCCTTCCGCAGGGCCTGTAAATGGAGCTGTTTCGCCTGGCTTTTGGGTTGGGTTGAGTGTAATCCCTGACGTTTTTATTCCGTTGGTTGTTGGTGAGCTATTTATAATGAGGTGGCTTTTAAACTTTTAAGTTTTAAATTGTTTTAATTTGTATTTTTAACTGTTTGTTTTGTGGTTGTGTGGTTTTATGATTGTTAGCCGCCCTGAGCCCGGTTTCGGCTGGGAAGGGCGGGGTACAAATAAAAGTTATTATTATTATTATAGTTATGAGCCGAACACTTGTAGGGGTTTTTGTTGATGCATTTGACTTTTAATAAAGCTGAATTTCTTGTCTTGGAATGGGTTGAGCACAGTGGCTCTTTACAGTC
This sequence comes from Darevskia mixta, assembly GCA_034641385.1. NCBI lineage: Eukaryota > Metazoa > Chordata > Lepidosauria > Squamata > Lacertidae > Darevskia > Darevskia mixta. The sequence continues at coordinate 1,225,808 of JAWWNH010000142.1, read as the reverse complement.
TTAACCTGATGTGCAAAGCTATCCTTGGTCATTTCTTAAACACGCTAAATGCCTGTGCAGGCAGAGATTTAAAACAAATAAAAACAAAGACACAACTGTAGCAAACTCTGTTTACTGGGATTGCTACTTTGTCCTTTGGGCAACATTGCTGCAAAAGGTTTCCGAAAAATGCTGGGGGAAATCTGCAGTCATTTAATCTGTTTTGCATCTTTGCACTGTAGAGAAAGAACCACATCATTGTGTCTCAGGTTGTGGTTTCTGCTTGCCCAGTGATCTGTCCAAAGACTTGGCAGTGGCTTTGGAAAGCGGGTGGGGTGGGGGGGAGTGATGACCTTGACTTTCCTGGACTGGGCATGTGAGCTGAATTGGCTGACCAACATGAATGTTGCTAACAAGCCAAGCAAGATAAATCACTGACTGTCTAACCCTCCCTCCCCATTTCAGATTCCAAAATGACATCCATGCTGACCTGCTCTGCCAGAACCCTTCCTGCTATCTCATCATGGGCTGCTCGATTAGGTAAGTTCAGCTGCTTCTGGTTAGGCACCAAATGTGTACAAATATTAAAAGATTAGTCATAGTGATTGTAACTAACTGTAACATTGACAGTATGAATCATTTATCTTATTTGAAGCTTTTGCAGCGTCTTGTAATTGTGTCTAAATATGTCGCTCTGTTTTTATTCATGTTTATTTCAAGCTACTTTGGGCACGATCTGCCATAGAAAACTTGCACTATAACTAAACTAGGATGCCAGTTGCCCTGCCTAAATGATTCCTTTTGTTTTAATGCCTCATCATCTGAACATCTGTGCCAGATTGCTTTATCTGTAAACCAGGACAATCAATTGCACAATAGGCCAGTTGCACATTTGGAAGAGATCCGAACTTGAAAGCACTGTAATCCAAATTGAGTCCAAAGAAAAGCTGCAGCGTGATATTCCTGCTGCTATTCATCCTAAACATTAGAGTCTCTTTGAGCTTTGGTAATTGAGATAATCTCTGGTGCTGTTACTTTGTTCTTACACTTTGATTTTGTTCTGCTTTTCTTCCAGCTGTAAGATCTCTCAGCTGTTCGCCCCAGTTACAGACAGCAGGTAAACCAATAACATCACCAGTAGAGCAATCCTAAGGTGGAGGTGGGTTAGAGAAGATGTTCTGTTGGAGAAATTGTCCTTCGTAAGCCCTGCCAGCTCATGCTGGCCAGAGCAGAAGGTGGGGAGAAGTGACATTTCCTTCTTTTTCCTGCTGTGGTCTGGGTTGGTTTGTTTTTTAATTCCCACCTACGGACGGCAGGCAGTGGCTGGGGAGTAAACTACATCAACTCCAGGGCTGGTGTAGCCTTGCAAATAGCTTGGTAGTGTGTTGGAGGCATAGGATCATATAGATCCTCTGTCAAACTTGGAAATAAATCCCACTGGTTGATTTCAAGTAAGCATTGCAGCTCTCAGTTTATTCTGATTTGTCTTCTTAAAACAACAGCAACAAACTGGGAGCAGAGAAATCCTTTCTAGCTCCAGCAATAGTTTCCTGTGTTGCCTTTTACATTATTACAAAATTGTTAGGGATCTAGTTGCAACTCTCTGTGATCTCAGGCTGGCACTCCCAGTGATGTACAGGAATATTGTAAGGGAGTGGTCAAACTGGAATAACAGTTTCAGGTTCTTGGGAAGCAAGTCTCAAGGCTCTCGATAAGATAACCTTGGGTCCTCTTTACAACCAGGTCTCCAAGTCTCTTTACTTAGTGTCTTCTTCCACTGAATTGGATTAGACATGCACTACCTACATCCGAGATGCACTTTAGACTTTGATTTTGCCTTGTTTCTGCGAACATTTTGTGCTCACTGCAAATCATACCTGTGCGGAATTCACAAAAGCTGGTGTTCTGGTACAGAACGTCACCTTGTGAAGTGAGACCCTCTTTATGCAATGGAAACTGGGTGTCCCTGTTTGTGCAGCTTTAAATTGCACTTGCTGTTTGGGGATCTGAGTGCTGTGCTATTTGTCATTAATGATGAGTTTCTAAACAAATTTCAAGATTGCCCTAATATCTAATACTGTACGTCATTTATTGTTAAGTTAGCAAACCTGTCCAGAAAAGTTATTTATTTCTTTATACTCAGTTCCTTAAACTTTTCAACATTTGGGGGTAGGTTGGTGGCGCTGTGGGTTAAACCACAGAACCTAGGGCTTGCTGATCAGAAGGTCGGCGGTTCGAATCCCCTCGATGGGGTGAGCTCCCGTTGCTCAGTCCCAGCTCCTGCCCACCTTGCAGTTCGAAAGCACGTCAAAGTGCAAGTAGATAAATAGGAACCGCTCTGGCGGGGAAGGTAAACGGCGTTTCCGTGCGCTGCTCTGGTTCGCCAGAAGCGACTTTGTCATGCTGGCCACATGACCCGGAAGCTGTACGCCGGCTCTCGGCCAATAAAGCGAGATGAGCGCCGCAACCCCAGAGTCGGACACGACTGGACCTAATGGTCAGGGGTCCCTTTACCTTTACCTTATAAGGATTAGCACTTTTCAGCGTTTCACAACTTTGTATATGTGATTTCAGGAGTATGTTATGTCAATGGATTGGGCATAGCTGAACACACGCTCTTGAATGCTTCTCAGACCAAACTGTGACTGCGATGGGGAATTAAACTCAGGTTTTGACTTAAACCAGGGATGGAAAACTAGTGGCCCTCCAGGTCTTGTTGGATTGGGCTTCCATCAGCCCCAGCTGGCACGGCCAGTGGTCAGGGATGATGGGAACTAGAGGCCAGCAGTATCTGAAGTGCCCGGAGTTCCCCCTTCCTGGCTTAAACTCAAAAAGGGCTCTCGCTCAAAAACCCATGCATTCTTGCTTGCCTTTTAATAACAGAAATGTTGCTCTTGATCTGCGTTGTCTCTATCAGTAGTCATTTATCATTCTCTTTCCGCAGCTCATCCCAAGGCTAAAAAAACCTTGGCTAAAGATGGGGTGAAGAATATTGTGGTGGTGGATGGGGTTCGCATTCCATTTCTGCAGTCAGGAACCACGTAAGTATTAAATGCTTCCTTGTAAAGTCTGGGGACTTGTAAAGGACTTACAAAGTCTCAGGGGAAACCTGGTGTTGACGGAGAAAATGCCTGTGCAACTTACTGTTAATAAAATCAACTTAAAGTTAACTGCAGATGATGCGCTCACTATCCTGGCATGTAAATAAGAGACTCGAGGAGACAGCTGCCATTGTCCTGTGCCCATCTGTAGAGCAGTGAGTGGCCGAAAAGTTATAAGGCATTGCCAAGATTTACCAGGCAATACCCACTTTTGCAGTGGACTTTTCTTCCATTAAGTAATTCAGTATATTTTCATGGACCAGTCTTATGATCCAAAACAGCACTCGTAGCAATGTAGAATTGCTTATAATTAGATATTGCTTGGTTATATTATTTTGTCGATTAAAATTCAATGTTAAAAGGTTGCTGGTCACCTCATTTTTCTCTGTTCGCGACCTGTGCCACAAACTAGATTTACTGAACACCCATATTAGAGTGCTTTGTAAATTGATAGTCATAGCCTTTTATATACTAACCTTTTATGCTCTTCCACATCCGATTAATGTTCCTAACCCTTCTTTTAGAATCTTTTAGCTTCTTTTAGATTCTGATAGTCTTTTATATATACCGGTACCTTCTGTTTTAATAATTTTAGCTTTCCAGAATGTTTTGCAGATTTTAAATGATTGTACCACACCCTACATATGCTGCTCTATGACCGTAATAAAGATTTGATTGATCTGTTTACCCTGTGCTGAGCAGAAAATAAATAAATCCTTGCATTGCTCAGGCCTTAATGTTTTCCTTTCATCTCTAATCGTCAGGTATGCAGACTTGATGCCACATGACTTGGCCAGAGCTGCACTGAAGTAAGTAGTGAGTTAATGGGTAAAACAACAACAATTGGATAGTTTTTTTTCCTGAATGGCAGGAGTTACACTCTAGATTTACTTGGAGTGACAAAATAACATGGCTGCTATGAAAGCTGTGGATCTGGGTGTACACAGCATCTGGATCTCTGCTGCTGTGTTGTTGCTGAGCAAACAAGTAGGGTTGCCATATTTCAAACAGTGTAACGCTGTTGAGCTTTTTCGACAAAATTGCAAAATAAAATTGCCGTTTTTGAGATATTTTTTATGGAAAACGGCACTGCCAACATGGGCAGTCCGGATTTCCCCAGACATTTTACCGATTTCTGCCCAGATGCTGGATATGTCCAGAAAATTTGACCGTATGGCAACCCTAAAACAGGTTCATCTTCTAAGCCCAGCTGCTTCCCAGCTAATGTGAAATAACCACCAAGAGGGTAATGCTCTTGGCTTGGCCTGCCTGCCACTGATTTCTTCCGCTCTGGCTTCTTCCCGCAGAGGCTTGCTGAACCGGACTGATGTGCCCAAGGATGTTGTGGACTACATTGTGTTTGGCACCGTTATCCAGGAGGTGAAAACCAGCAATGTAGCTAGAGAGGTATGTTAAATTATTGAAAGACGCACTAGGCAGCAGCAGAACATCTCTCTGCGGTCGCTTGAATACCAGTCGTGTGTTTTTTGAATGGGCAGATCATGGTGGGTGCCAACCTGTTCATTCCCTTTGTTAGGAACCCAGGAAGCTACCTAGTAACAAGTCCTTGGTCCATCTGCCTCAGTATTGTCTACACTGACAGGCAGCAGTGGCTCTCCAGGGTTTCAGGCAGGGGCCTCTCCCCACCTTACCTGGAGAGGCTGGGGCCTTCTGCTTGCAAGGCAGACCCTCTGCCACTGAGCCACGACCCCTCCCCTAAAAGAGAGCCCATATCAGCAGACTTTGAACTTGCCAGCTGGGATCACCTTTCGCTTTACAAAATATTTGATGTCGCCAGTGCGCCTGTCTGTGTACGTGTAGATTGTGAACGTTGGAAATCATCAGTATTTATCAACAACCCTTGCCTCCACCAGTGACGTTTTGTTTTGCGCGCAAATGATCCCTGGTTTCTGACCAAGGCCAAAACGTCTTGCAGTATCTGCACCTGCTCTCTAAGGCCAGGGAACTGTTTGTGCGGCTGTCTGGCAGGAAAGGCCAAATGCCATCGGACGCTGGGTAGTGCTGCCTGCTCCAGCCTGGCACTGCTTCTCCAGTATCCTGCTTCATTTGCCGCAGCCTGCTGGCTCCCATCTCACGGGCTGCTCAGTCCAGCCCTTGTTTTTAATTTTAACTTCCAGCTCTGTCCTGAACTTTCACCCACTTGGCTGTGTCTCAGGAGCAGCATTCTGTGGCAATGTGTATCCAAGCCTCCATGACTCAGGTGTTTTCCTGCTGTGTCATGGACATGTGGCGGAGGCTGCCTTATCCCGTAGCATCACAGAATTGCAGCGTTGGAAGGGAGCCAAAGGGTCATCTGGTCCAGCCCCCTGGAAATCCTCAGCCAGGCCATTGGCTCACCTAGCCTAGGGCTCTGCGGACTCTGGCTAGCAACAGTTTCCCACTACACCAGCCAGCGTGGTATAGTGGTTAAGAGTGGTGGTCTCGTAATCTGGTGAACTGGGTTTGATTCCCTGCTCCTCCACATGCAGCTGCTGGGTGACCTTGGGCTAGTCACACTTCTCTGAAGTCTCTCAGCCTCAAACACCTACCAGAGTGTTTGTTGTGAGGGAGGGAGGGAAAGGAGAATGTGAGCCGCTTTGAGACTCCTTAGGGTAGTGAAAGGCGGGATATCAAGTCCAAACTCCTCCTCCTCCTCCTCTCTGGTAGAGATGGGCCTTTCCCAGCCCTCTTCCCCAAGTTATCCTTTATCCAGAGATTATGAAGCCTGGTCATAATTGTCATTAGGCTGAGCGCCATGACGTATTAACCATTTATGCAACTTCTTTTGCAAGAGAAATGCAAGCATTGGTGATGTAGTCAATTTTTATTTTTATTTTGTAAATTTGTTTATTTGGTTTTCAAATTGGAGTTTTACACTCACATATCCAACATGCAACATAAAAACAAGATTCCAAGGAATCTTTGTGGGTCCTATTATTAATCATTTCCTCCCACATCTTTTATAATAATTCAAATCTTTTACCTCTCCATTATGTCCAAAATTCACCATTAAACTACAAGTGTTATTCCAGTCCTAACGGCTTTAACTGTTTACAATTGTTTTTAAGATAAATTATAAATTTCCCCCATTCCTTATTAAATTTTTGGTCTTCCTGATTTCTGATTCTTCCGGTCATTTTTGCCATTTTGGCATTGACCATCAACTTGATGCAGTCAATCTTAATATTTTCCTCCTGGCAAATGTTGAGTTTTCCCTTCCGTCAGCTTGATTTAAATGTATGGAGTAAAAATAGGATTTATTTATTCACTTTATACCCTGCCCTTCCTCTCAAAGGAGCCCAGGGTGGCTATTACCATGTTATCTTATTCCTTTTATGGCATTTATACCCTGCCTTGTTCTCCATGGAGCTCAAAGTGGCATACAGGATTCTCCCCCTCCTCATTCAATCCCCACAACAACCCTTTGAGGTAGGCTGGGAGGCAGTGTCTGGCTCCAAAGGGTCACCCAGTGAGCTTCGTGGCCAAGCAAGGATTTGAACCCTGGTCTCCCAGGTCCTAGTCCTGCACCACTGGCTCTCAACCTACATGTCCCATTTTGCGGATATTTTGTCTTCACCCTCAGACCAATAGTAGTCTCTTCTGAAATGCTTAAATCTTAAAGCGCAATTAGGTGAGTGCTCCCAGTGAACAAGCACAGACTCCAGAATGTGCGCTATGGGGCCAAATGGTTTCATCGGCCACTGCCCTGCTTTTGAATAGCAACAGAATCATAGTTTCTGCAGGCTTCTTGTGCTAGCAAGTGGCTGTCTGTACGGACCCAAAGAGCAGATTTGCCTCCCTGCTCAGCCACATAATATAATAATAATAATAATAATAATAATAATAATAATAATAATAATAATTTATACCCTGCCCTTTCCAGCCAAGACCGGGCTCAGAGCGGCTAACACCCATAAAATCACAACAAAACATACAAAACAATCAATTAAAATGCAAGTTAAAATACGATTTAAAGTTTAAAATGCAGCCTCATTTTTAAGTAGCCCACCAATCAAACCATAAAGGAATGAAACATCGGGGTTAAACTAAAACCAACCCAGAGGCCAGGTGGAACAGCTCTGTCTTGCAGGCCCTGCGGAAAGATGCCAAATCCCGCAGGGCCCTGGTCTCTTGTGACAGAGCGTTCCACCAAGTTGGGGCCAGTACTGAAAAGGCCCTGGCCCTGGTTGAAACCAGTCTAACAACTTTGTGGCTCGGGACCTCCAAAATGTTGTTATTTGTGGACCTTAAGGTCCTCTGCGGGGCATACCAGGAGAGGCGGTCCCGTAGGTACGAGGGTCCTAGGCCGCATAGGGCTTTAAAGGTCAAAACCAGCACCTTAAACCTGATCCTGTACTCCACCGGGAGCCAGTGCAGCTGGTACACCACTGGATGAATGTGGTCCCGCGGCAAAGACCCCGTAAGGAGCCTCGCCGCGGCATTCTGCACCCGCTGGAGTTTCTGGGCCAGCTTCAAGGGCAGTCCCGCGTAGAGCGAGTTACAGTAATCAAGTCTGGAGGTGACCGTCGCATGGATCACTGTGGCCAGATCAGGGCGAGAGAGGTAGGGAACCAACTGCCTAATTTGGCAGAGATGGAAAAATGCCACCTTTGCTGTGGCTGCAACCTGCGCCTCCATGGAAAGTGCGCCTCCATATGTCAAGTGGCCTTTGGCAAGACCCAGCTAGACCCTCACAAAATTTCTGCAAAGTCAACCGATACACAAGTCACAGCCCGCTTCTCACCGCAGGAGGTGTTGTAAAGACAAGCTCCTTCTCAGCACTCTGTTTGCTAAGCTTTCTGGATTGTGTTCCTCCCTGCAGGCTGCCCTGGGAGCTGGCTTCTCTGACAAAACACCCGCCCACACAGTCACCATGGCGTGCATCTCTTCAAACCAGGCGATGACAACAGGTACCAACGTTGCCCGGGGGGGGGGTATGGTTGAAGAACAAGGGGGCATGCAGCAATTGGTCGTAGAGTTGCAAAGAACCTGTAGAATGCTTCTCCAGCAGGAAGCACGGCAGTGCCCTGGATCTCCTAAGTGGGAGCTCGTTGCTCTCCGCTCTGTCCAGAAACAGCAGCCTCCTCTTTCAAAAAGCACCTGGTTTTTTATTTTAAAAAAACTGTTAATGTTTGAACACATTTTGGAAAATGCCAAAAATGCTGCTCTATGTTAAGCAGCACTGTTTCTTCTTGTGGATTGATGTCTGGACACATGCCTGGTCCGTGCTTCCCAGGTGGGAGGTACCTAGGGGAAGGCTAAGAGGCAAGCGGGGGGCAGGGGGGCACTGGAGTGCCCCCCCTTAGCACCTTGATCTCTTATTTACAACTGACCAGGCTGGAGCCCAGAGCGGAACAGCTTCCTTGCTTCGTAGTTAAAGTTTTACTGTTCTTATCGCTTTCAATTTGATTTCCTTTGGTCACGTTTGTTTGTATTTACGATTCTGAGTCATCACAAGATGGCCAGCTGTTGGTAATGGCAGGTTTCGCTGGATCAAGCTCTTCCATTTTGTTGAATCAATTAAACTAAATAGTTTTCATTGGATTTTGAGTACCGTATATTCCGGCGTATAAGACGACTGGGCGTATAAGACGACCCCCAACTTTTCCAGTTAAAATATAGAGTTTGGGATATACTCGCTGTATAAGAAATACGACCTGGCATATAAGATGACCCCCGACTTTTGAGAAGATTTTCCTGGGTTAAAAAGTAGTCTTATACGCAGGAATATACAGTAATTGTGCAATGGATTGTAAATGTTATGAATTTTATTGTGTTATCATCTTCATCAGCAGGTTGTGCAGAGCGCAGTTCTGAATTATGCTTTTCATAGGGTAGGGTAGGGGGCAATGGGGTGAGTTTATGGAACCAAGGGGGCAGCAGTCCAAAAATGTTTGGGGACCACTTTGCCTGGTCCTATCCAGAAGGGATGTCTGGCAGGTTCTTGCTGCTGTCCCACTTAAGACAGCAAATGGGTGAGATCTAAGCAAGACAAAGGAGCAGGTAGACCAAGGAGGGGGAGCATGGAAGGAAGAAGGTTCGAAACAGAAACAGCCCATAGAAACACCCCCCTTCCACTTACAATGGGAGCAACTAGAGGGCAAGAAATTTTCGCAGTTGCAGTAGACATTGCGCTCGGTAAAAATGGACGGAAATGGTGGGCATTGAGCAAAGATTTCAAGTAAGAATTGGCGAATGCGTTGCTTCTGGTGTTCTGAATCTGGAAGACTGATAACCTTTCTGTAAATAAATGCTCTGGACGGATTGGGCTGGAGTCTGCATAAGATAATAAGATAATTTATTTATTGTCATTGCACAAGTACAAGCACAACGCTATACAAGTGCAATGAAATTGCATGCCATCCCGTAAAAACCAGAAAGAAAAAGAAGAAAACTGCACAAAACACACACAGACCAAAAAAAGCCACACACACACACACACACACACACACACAATATATATATATATATATATACCCATCACAGCTCTCCAAGGTCATATTATCTGGTTACAGCATTTAAGATGGTTATAGCTCTTGGGTAGGCCATAAAGAGGCCATGAGGCCGTTTCCCCCAGACCACAGCCACCTGCTGCCCTGCTAATGCCACATAGGGCAGGTAAAGATGTGGGTGCAAAGGACACCCGGGAGCTTAAAGGGAGCGCCTGGCCATTCCTTGGCAAGTGGGAACTCCCCCTGGGGAGGGAGGGCATTTCTCATGCAGGAGGCGATGCTGCCTTTTCCCTCCTGGGAGGTGTAACCCCTTGGTGCCTCCTTCTCTGCAGGAGTCGGTCTCATTGCATCTGGCCAGATGGATGTGGTGGTAGCTGGTGGCGTTGAGCTGATGTCCGACGTCCCCATCAGACACAGCCGGAAAATGAGGAAGACGATGCTTGGACTCACAAGGGCAAAAAGCTTGGGCCAGAGGCTGTCCCTGATCTCCAGGATCCGTCCCGATTACTTTGCTCCAGAGGTAAAAACAATGAACAAGGCTAACCCCATTTCTCTCTCCTCTTGCTTGTTCGGTGAGGACAAAAAGAGGATGAAGCAAGTGACATCAGCCTGGCTGGTGGGGCAGTTGAGTGTCTCTGTCCTCTGCTCTTCACGTCTTCAGCTCCTGAAACAACCGTTAGTCTGGTGTTCAGTTCCCAGCACTCAAGGAAACCAAGAAGCTGCGTAAGAAAATTCAGGACAGACCAAATCCTTCATCACATAGTGCATATAGTTAAACCATGGAACTCACTCCCACAGGGGGCAGTGATGGCCACCAACTTGCCTTTAAAATTCATTCATAGAGGAGAGGGCTTTCGACAGTGTTCACTGTCAGAGGCAGTGATGCTTCTAAATACCAGTTCCTGGAAACCGCAGGAGAGGAGCGTTGTTCTTGTGCTCAGATCCTGCTTGCTGGTTTCTCACCATAATAATGATAATTTGTTAGTTTTACCCCACCCATCCGGCTGGGTTTCCCCAGCCACTCTGGGCGGCTTTCAACAGAACATTAAAAACAGAATAAAACTTACGACATTAAAAACTTCCCTAAACAGGGCTGCCTTCAGATGTCTTCTAAAAGTCAAATAGTTGTTTGTTTCCTTGACATCTGATGGGAGGCTGTTCCACCAGGCGGGCGCCACCACCAAGAAGGCCCTCTGCCTGGTTCCCTGTGGCTTCGCTTCTCACAGGGTGTGAACCGCCAGAAGGCCCTCGGCGCTGGACCTCAGTGTCCGGGCAGAACGAATATAAAATAGAAGAATGGTATAAAGAGGTGTGAGATATAGCTATTAAAGATAAATTAACGTGCTGTTAAAGTAAGATGGGGAATATGCAGGAGAAATGGTTTTGAGGAGATATGGAGGGTGTTTGTAGAATTTGCACTGTTAAAACGGAAAGGGGTCAAACCATCGCAAGAGGTGTTGAGATTTTGGGAGGTTGGATAGTTACAATGGAATGGTCTCGGTGGTGGGCTGCACATTTTTATTCTTATTTATTTATGATTATTTGTGTTTGCGCTGTCTGCATGTAGCTCAGGGGTAGATCATCTGCTTTGCAAGCAAAAGGTCCTAAGGTCAGTCCCCGCTGGCATCTCCAGGTGGGGCTGGGAGGGGCCCCCGTCCAAAACCCTGGAGAGCCACTGCTGCCAGTCAGTGTAGACAATATGGAGCAAGATGGACCAATGGTTTGATTCGGTACTGGGCGCCTTCCTCTGACTGATTTTCACCCAGCCCTCTCTGGCTCCCCCCAGCTCCCAGCCGTGGCCGAGTTCTCCACCAGCGAGACGATGGGCCACTCGGCAGACCGCCTGGCAGCCGCCTTTGCCATCTCGCGCTTGGAGCAGGACGAGTATGCCCTGCGCTCCCACAGCCTGGCCAAGAAGGCCCAGGATGAAGGGCTCCTCACTGACCTCGTGTCCTTCAAAGTGCCAGGTACCGCGGTGGGTGGGTGGGGGGTCCTGTTGGGAGGCACCTGGGGGCAATTCATGGGGTGTCGCTTGGGATCTTGCAGACGGGGAGGGGGGAAGAGGAGTGTCTCCTGCAGGAGGGAGAAGCCCTGTTCCCTTGCACCCGCACCCAGGCGCTAGAGCAGCGTTTCCCAAACTTTTGGGGCCACTGCCCCCTTGGTTCCATAGACTCATCCCCAGTGCCCCCTACCCTATAAAAAACATTAGTAAGAATAGTGGTTTGCATGGCCCACTAAGGAAGATAATACAATAAAATTCAAAACAGTAACAATGAATTGCATCATTTATTTGAAACCCAATCAACACTATTTAGTTTGATTAATTCAACAAAATTGGTCAACTTGGTCTAGTGATGCCAGCTTTTCAGAGTCTGAGAGCCATTTACACCTTCAGCACCCCCTGCCAACCCCTTGACTTGGTGTCCCCTAGGAACCCCCCACCCACCCACCCACCCACCCACTATGGGAGCCACTGTGCTGGAGACTTCCCTCCCTTCCTTGGTTCTCTAGGTCCGTGTCGTCCTTCTGTTGACAACCAAAGACCTGAATCTTAAAATATCTCTCCCCTGCTCAGCTGCCCCCAAATGGGAAGAAAAAGCACTTTTGCCATTCTCTCACCCTAGGCAGGGGCGTTTAAGGACCACAGCAAGAGCAGCCCCCCCCCCCTCAAACCTACTCAAAGAGCCAAGGACGTTCTGACGTGGTGGGTGTTGTGATGCAGCGAAGCATTGCATTTGTTGCATGTGCATCCCATCTTTTTCCCCAAGGAGCTCAAGGTGGCGTGCAGAGTTCTCCTCATTTCATCCCCACAGCAACCCTGCGAGGTAGGCTAGGCAGAGAGGCAGGGACTGGGGAGCTTCCCAGGGAGCCGCCCAGGGAGCTTCATGGCTGAGTAGAGATTGGAACCCTGTTCTCCCTTGCCCTGGCCTGACACTAACCACTAGGCCACACAGACTGTCACCAGAGTACATCCAATTCCCTGATGTGAATCAATGGGCAGCTTTCATTCATCTCCTTGTGAGCCGCTGCAACATAAAATCGCAGTCCTGAAGCCGATACAGCTGGACCTCAAGCAGCACACCAATGCCTAGCATTAATTTGTTCAAAAGCTACTATCACCTGGGTAGCCTGCATCCCCGGTTTTCTTTTTGTTTAAAAGTCCTTTTTAAATTTTGTGGTTTAACCTGATGAGGTAATATAAGCAAGCCCACAGGATGATTTCTCCTGGGAAGGTTGTAGCAAGTCAGTTCAGCAGACCCCAAACTAGCCAGCAGCCTTTGGTGAAAGCTTTTGGGCACCAGCCCAAGCCAAATACCCTCGTCCCCAGACAGAAGCTTCCTGTTTTCCCCTCCCTCCCTTCCTGCCACCTTCTTAAAGAAATTTGGGTTTATTTGCTTTAAACCAAAGCGTTACCCTTCGTAGGGGCATCTGGGCTGCATAGAGCAACGAGCTGAGAGGTTTTTGGTGATTGGCTTGGCTGCTTGGTTGTCACAGAAGGGGGGCTTCTATCATTTGGCCGACTTTGATCCTGAATCTGGGTGTAGCACTTTGGCTGCTGTGACCCCAGGCGGAGGCAGAAAGTCCTAGCGAAAGGAAGGGCTTCTAGGAGCAAAAGGGGTGGGGTGGGGATAGGGAAGAGAGGGCCTGTAGGGGTTGGTGAGGGGAGGATATCCTCGGGCACCACAGAAATGAGGAAGCCTGAAGCTTATATACTGGTTTGAAAATAGCTAGCCAAATCTTGGGACACTGCAGGGCTCTAAAAATCCTTGGTTCTGCCGTGTCAGGCAGGGACACGGTCGTGCAGGACAACGGAGTCCGCCCGTCATCGATGGAGCAGATGGGGAGGCTGAAAGCCGCGTTTGTCAAGCCTTACGGGACAGTCACAGCCGCCAACTCGTCTTTCCTGGTAAGGCACCACACACAGCATCATTTGAACAAGGGGTTTTCAGCTGGAATCATCGACCAGAGTTGGAGGCAGCAATGCTTCTGAATACCCAGAAACCTCAGGAGGCAAGAGCGGTCTTGTGGTTGAAGCCTGCTTGCAGGTTTTCCACAGGCATCTGGTCAGCTCCTATGCGAACAGGATGCTGGACAGGATGGGGCCCCATGGGCCAGATCCAGCTAAAGGCTCTTCTTGCATCCTTAGAGCGCTCTGTGGCCCAAGATTTAGCTGATCTGTATTTACAGTGATCCCTCGACTTACGAATGACCCGGCTTACGAGTTTTTTGAGTTGAAGGGATCAAAGCGGCCGCCGCTTCCGAATTTTTTCGACTTCCAATCGGAAGTCGCGGCCGTTTTAGATGCGGTTTCCTCGACTTACGAGGTTTTTTTCGACCTACGAATGCGTTCTCCCAATGCATTCCTATGGGGACTCGAGTTACGATGATTTCAACCTACGAAGATTCTGTCAGAACAGATTATCTTCGCAAGTCGAGGGTCCACTTTATATGATTTAAAATAGATAGATAGATAGATAGATAGATAGAGCTAAAAGAGGTAAAGGAATTTGACTTTGCAGAGAGAGAGAGAGAGAGAGAGAGAGAGAGAGAGAGAGAGATCTTATGGTTTGCCAGCAAACTACAATTGGCTCTATGCAGACATACAGCATCCCTCTTTTGGCCTGTCCCCAGGGGGCCAGGGGGTGGGAGGAGAGACTGCCAGTGCCTGGCCCTCACTTGCCTGCTGGCATTGAACGTGAATGGAGCGTAATCTCTCATCAGCCCTGGCCAGACGGTCAGGGGGATAGGAGTTATGGCCCAGCAACAGCAGGAAGACCACCTCGGCTTTCTCCCCCCCCCCAAACCCCTCCTGCATTAGACCCTATGTATCAGTGCCCCCCCAAAATAAACAGCTGTCTCTCCCCTTCCCTGGCACCACAAGCCAGAGGGCTACAGATGCAGGCTGGCTGCCTCTTTGAGAAGGAGGCTTTGATCTTGGCATGTCGTAGAATGACAGCGAGTTTTAAGCCTTCCTTTTGAATTCCTGAGATTGAAACTCACTAAAATGCAACGCCCTTTTCCCGATTGTGATTCCTGCATTGCAGGGGGTTGGGTTGGATGACCCTTAGGGGTCCCTTCCAACTCTACAATTCATTTGTAATGCAGCTGAATACAGAGACAGGCAGGTTGGGGGAGGGGTCCCTGCTCTCAGCTGACGGAATATTCTTGGCTCCTTTTCCCAGACCGACGGGGCCTCGGCGGTGCTGCTGATGTCCGAAGAGAAGGCTTTAGAAATGGGGTACAAACCAAAGGCCTACCTCAGGTACTACGTGGGCATCCATCTTCTGCTTTTCCACACCATCCGTTAGATCAAGGGAAGTAATAGTACCACTGTATTCCGCTCTGGTCAGACCCCACCTGGAATACTGTGTCCAGTTCTGGGCACCACAGTTCAAGAAGGATACTGACAAGCTGGAACGTGTCCAGAAGAGGGCAACCAAAATGGTCAAAGGCTTGGAAACGATGCCTGATGAGGAACGGCTTAGGGAGCTGGGTATGTTTAGCCTGGAGAAGAGAAGGTTCAGGGGTGATATGATAGCCATGTTCAAATATATAAAAGGATGTCATATAGAGGAGGGAGAAAGGTTGTTTTCTGCTGCTCCAGAGAAGCGGACACGGAGCAATGGATTCAAACTACAAGAAAGAAGATTCCACCTAAACATTAGGAAGAACTTCCTGACAGTAAGAGCTGTTCGACAGTGGAATTTGCTGCCAGGGAGTGTGGTGGAGTCTCCTTCTTTGGAGGTCTTTAAGCAGAGGCTTGCCAGCCATTTGTCAAGAATGCTTTGATGGTGTTCCTGCTTGGCAGGGGGTTGGACTGGATGGCCCTTGGGGTCTCTTCCAACTCTAGGATTCTATCCCTTTTGAAAGTGTGGCAGGCCTTTCCCTCCGCTGTCTCCTCCCTCCAAGAACCCCCAACTTACTTGCTTTTCTCCCTCAGGGATTTTGTGTATGTCTCACAGGACCCAAAGGACCAGCTGCTGCTTGGGTAGGTTGCAAATGGTTGTTCCTCTCAGTTCTGCCCTCTCCTGGCTACATCCTTTCCTAGTTTTAATGCACCACAACAGGCCGAGAGAAGGCAGCGACTGGACCCAGGTCACCCTGTGAGCTTCATGGCTGAGTGCGGATTTGAACCCCAGTCTCCCGGCTCCTAGTCCAGCACTCTAACCACTAGACCACACAGTTCCGATATTCCTGGGGCGATTGGGGCTGGGCAGTTTGCAGGTCCTGCAAGTAACAGGGGCCCGAGGAAAGCAAGGCAGGGGCCACTCATCTCTTTGACTCTTGGGCATGCATGCTGAGCCCCTTCTGCTCTCTCCGTGGGGTCGGACCCGTGTGGTTGACAGCAGCCCCATCCCAGAGCCATTCAGGGGAGGCACCCAAGTTGGAACAGGTAAAGGCTGATTAGTGACAAGAAATACCAGTTTGCCAACACCACCCTCGCCCCAGTTTGGGTGCCTGGATTTTGGAGCTGGGCCTTGCAGAGGCCTTGAGGGAGGGGGGCAAGCCTGAGTCCTGGCAGCTCAGAGGAACTGCATAAAACCTTATTGCACTTTGGAGTGGCTCTGGTTGGGGTGCCATGATTCCTCCTGCCCACCCACCCCCATCTCAGTATTGCCAACCTAGTGTCTCGTAGGCCTTAAGCAACCCAAAATAGCCCTGAGCATCTTAGCTGAGGATGGGGTGCCAATTCAACCCAGAAGGGCTTCCTGGATGCTGGCGAGACAGGCAGCGGCCCCCGGGGCCGGCCCCTGCAACCCTCTTTCTGCACACGCAGCCCCTCTGAATGCCGCTCTCCATTTTGCTCCCCTCCCAGGCCAACCTATGCGACGCCCAAAGTCCTGAAAAGGGCCGGCTTATCAATGGAAGACATTGATGTATTTGAGTTCCACGAGGCCTTTGCAGTAAGTATTTCTGGAGAGGGGAGGCTGAGAGGCAATGGGATAGCCATCTTCAAACATCTGAAGGGCTGCCTTGTACAAGACTGGACAAGCTTGCTGTCTCCTGCTTCAGAGGGTGGGACCTGAACCAGTGGTCTCCAATGGTGGACCCTCCTTCCTTTGAGGCTTTTAAAGAGAGGTTGCATGGCAGGGATTCCTGCCTTGCAGGGGCTGGACTAGATGGCCCTTGGGGGTCCCTTCCGAGCCTACAGTTCTAGGGCTCTATCTGCTGTTGCTGCCCCAGAGCATCATCCTTCCTCTCCCTTTTCCCTCCTAGGGGCAGATTCTAGCTAATATGAAAGCGATGGATTCGGATTGGTTTGCCCAGAACTACATGGGCAGGAAATCGAAGGTAAGAGGCCGATGTTGGCAGTTTGGCTGTGAGTGTGTGTCCTCCTCCTCCTTTCTAGCCTCCCCTTTGCCTTGCCTGCAAAACGGAAGGGGCATGGGGCAGAGGCAACATCGTGGAGGAGGAGGAAATGGTTGGAGCTGGGTCAGGGCTCCCAAACCTTTCCCCTTTCTTATGTTCTTGAAAAGAACATAAGAAGACATAAAAAGAGGCTGCTGGATCAGGCCCATGGCCCACGTAGTCGAGCATCCTGTTCTCACGGGGGCCAAGCAGACGCCTGTGTGAAACCTGCAAGCAGGATCCGACCACAAGAACAACTCTCCCCTCCTGTGGTTTCCAGCAGCTGGGATTCAGACGCATTGCTGCCTCCATGAAGACATCTAATCCTCTTGATGACTTTTTCCGGCTGTTGTAGCGACTGCAATGCACTGTGCTCGAAGTTGTGTGATTTTTAATGTAGCTTGATTGCGGCTTCTATTTATTTCATTGTATTACGCAGTGAATTCTATGGAACTCAAATTGAACATGTGCTTCACCGGCACCCCATGTACCACCTGAATGAAACTGGCAGGCCACTGGTGGCCTGAGGACTGCAGTCTGGGAACCCCTGAACTCAATGCCCAGTTTTCAAGGCCAGGGCTTTCTCTCCCTTCTCACTGCCCCCACGGCTTGCCAGATCCGGCAGCGTTTGCTCCTTTGGCGGTCTTGATGTGGCTGACATGGAAGGACCCCCCCTTGATCTTCCACCAGGAGCTGATCCTTCCCTACATTGGTGGCGTGTTTGGTAACTCGCACTCAGGGCCCTACTTTCTCTTGCCTTCTGCTTGCAGGTTGGCGCTCCCCCTCTGGAGAAGTTCAACAACTGGGGCGGGTCCCTGTCCCTGGGACACCCCTTTGGGGCCACTGGCTGCCGCTTGGTCATGACCGCTGCCCACAGGCTGAAGAAGGAAGGAGGGCAGTACGGCCTAGTGGCCGCATGTGCCGCTGGAGGACAGGTAAGCCGAAGGAGCACCACCACGCCCTCCCAGTGGGACTGCCGCCTGCCTGCCTTGCCGTGGGCACGATCTCGGCCCTTGCAGGGTCTTGCTAAATAGCAGCCTTTGCTGTCCTCCTTCCTGCCTCTCTGTGGGAGGGGCGAGGTTTGTTCCTCCACCTGCAGATCCCTTAATGAATAAACCCTTTCCTGTTCCTCTTCTGCCTGCAGGGCCACGCGATGATCGTGGAGCGTTACCCACAGTAGCCCCATCCAGGAGCTCTTCCTCTCGCCCTTCGCGTCCCATCCGTCCTGCTCCAATGCGCTAAGGCAAGAATCCCTCGCTGCTCCTTCCTCGAAAGGACTCCCAGTGGCCTTTGTACATACAGTATTTTCTAGTAGCAGTTGGACCCTTGGAAGTCCTGCCTATTCCGTAGAGGGGACTTCTGCAGTTCCCCCTTTTACTCTTGTGTGAGAACAGGTTAAGGATTTGGAGTAATCTGACTCTGAATCAAGAGGAAGTCCAGAGATGAATGGTTCGGTTTTTAAAGTTAAGCCTGTTGCCATTTTTTTAATAGGGTTTTCGATCTGAACTGCAGTCAACTAGGATATTTGATTTTTCCCAAGGGAGACGGGCTCAGCGCAAAGGAAGCGGACTGTTAACAAAGATGGAGTGTTTGTGTCTCCACACCTGTGCCTTAATAAATGAGAGATAAAAGGTGGGGATGGCAAGTGTGTGTCTATTCTCTCCAGTTATTTCCACAGTCCTTGAGGGGGCAGGCAGCCTGCAGCAGACCCCACCCCCACCCCCCCACTACCAACATTACAATGGGGATTCATCAGAGCTCAGGTCTCTTGGCTTCTGCAGGATGATATCCGCTCACTGGGGGGAATCTGTTTGCTTCAGCCATTATTATACCCCACCATTCCATCCACAGGGGTTCAGCTATTCTCTACCGTCATTTAATTCATTTAATTCTTGTAAGCACTTACAGTGTTACTCCTTTATTCATTCATTCATTCATTCCATCATCATCATCATTCTTTTATTCGACCGTCAGTCAGAAGAATACATTTGTACAGAATTAAAAGCATCTGAGAGAACTTTGAAAAAAGGAAACATAATCCACAATAGAATGGAACTAAACAAATAGCCTCATATCGATACAATATTCATTCATTCATTCATTCATTGCATTTCTATCCCCCTATTTTTTCCTCCGAGGAGCTGAAGGTGGCGCACATGGCAGGTTCCCCCCCCTCCTAATTTAATCCCCACGACAACCCTGCAAGGTGGGTTGGGCTGCGAGGCAGTGACCAGCCCAAGGTCACCCCGTGAGCTTCACAGCCAAGTGGGGATTTGAGCCCTGGCCTCCCAGGTCCAAGCCCCACACGCTAACCACTATGCAGCACCTGCTTTCAACACCAGCTTGCTCTTTAAAGTTATTAAATTGATATACTGCCTTCATCCATAGATCTCAGGTTCACACCATAAAAATGCAAGATAAAAACACAAAATATATAATAAAAGTAAGGGGAAAAAACCTGATAACTCCCCCCCTCCACGCACAGAACACATTTAAAAGGATAAAGGATGTTAGTCGGCCAAAGGCCTGGTTGAAGAGGAACATTTTCAGAGGCTCCCGGGGCAGAGCATTCCACCAACTGCAGAAAAGGCCTGTTCTTGTGTTGCCCTTCTGAAGTCCCTCTGCTGGCCTGGTGCTCCTGGTTGAAGGCGAAAGGGGGGGGCAGAACTGGCTCCCCACATTTCATCAAAGGAACTTTTGCTCCTGGTTCCCAAAAGCTGCAATATGTTTTTGACTGGGCAGGGAGGAGGAGGGTGGCAAGCCGAGAGCCATTTTCTACTGCCAAAAGCTGTGAGGCTGGAAGATGGCAAGAATTTGTTTTAATTTTAAAAAAACCCACAATACACAGCCCTCTTCTGTCTTCAAAGCCAGCTTTGCTCTCTTAACTTCCCACCCTACACCCAAAGCCAGGCATCTTGTTCACAATACAAAAAGGGGGGCTTTGTATTGGGCCCCCAGACTTGAGGGACGACTCAATAGATTTGAGATTTACAAGGGGTTATGTGTAAGAGATGCAGGCGCTGGGGCTGCAGCCCCACGGGAGACGTGGCTGCTGTGCTTTGCCCCCCCATCCAGCTGGTAGAGTGACTGCTTTGATATCCCTTTATTTTCCTCCAAGGAACTGAAGGTGGCATACGCAACGACCCTGCGAGGTGGGTCTCCCAAGCCCTAGTCCGCCTCTCTAACCCCGACACCACTCTGGCTCTCAGTGCCCAATGGTGGTTGCCAACGCCAGGTGGTCCTAGAGAACATCCAAGAGGAGAGGAGCCCCGTCTGCTGAGCTCAGGGTGCCATCATCTCTGTGCCATGCATGCTGGAGCGTGGCCCTCTTCCTTTGCCCAGCTGGCTTCCAGGCAGAGCAGAGTCGCTCTGTCACTGCACCCCCTGATAATACCCAGCTCTACCTCTCTTTCAAATCAGAACCAGTGAAGGCGGTGAAGGTCCTGTGTGAGTGCCTGGAGGCGGTTGGAGGATGGATGGCGGCTAACAGATTGAGGTTGAATCCTGACAAGACAGAAGTACTGTTTTGGGGGACAGGAGGCAGGCAGGTGTGGGGGACTCCCTGGTCCTGAATGCGGTAACTGTGCCCCTGAAGGACCAGGTGCGCAGCCTGGGAGTTATTTTGGACTCACAGCTGTCCATGGAGGCGCAGATTAATTCTGTGTCCAGGGCAGCTGTCTACCAGCTCCATCTGGTACGCAGGCTGAGACCCTCCCTGCCCGCAGACTGTCTCGCCAAAGTGGTGCATGCTCTAGTTATCTCCTGCTTCGACTACTGCAATGCACTCTACGTGGGGCTACCTTTGAAGGTGACCCGGAAACTGCAATTAATCCAGAATGCGGCAGCTAGACTGGTGACTGGGAGTGGCCGCCGGGACAACATAACACCGGTCCTGAGAGATCTACATTGGCTCCCAGTACGTTTCCGAGCACAATTCAAAGTAGTAGAGTAGAGATTGGATTTGATATCCCGCTTTATCACTACCCGAAGGAGTCTCAAAGCGGCTAACATTCTCCTTTCCCTTCCTCCCCCACAACAAACACTCTGTGAGGTGAGTGAGGCTGAGAGACTTCACAGAAGTGTGACTGGCCCAAGGTCACCCAGCAGCTGCATGTGGAGGAGCGGAGACGCGAACCCGGTTCCCCAGATTATGAGTCTACCACTCTTAACCACTACACCACACTGGCTCAGTGTTGGTGCTGACCTTGAAAGCCCTAAATGGCCTCGGTCCTGTATACCTGAAGGAGCGTCTCCACTCCCTTTATTCAGCCCGGACACTGAGATCCAGCGCCGAGGGCCTTCTGGCGGTTCCCTCACTGTGAGAAGCAAAGCTACAGGGAACCAGGCAGAGGGCCTTCTCGGTGGTGGCGCCCGCCCTGTGGAACGCCCTCCCAGCAGAGGTTAAAAGGATCAACAACTACATGACATTTAGAAAACACCTGAAGGCAGCCCTGTTCAGGGAAGTTTTTAATCTGTGATGTGTTAATGTATTTTAATGTTTGCTGGAAGCCGCCCAGAGTGGCTGGGGAGACCCAGCCAGATGGGCGGGGTACAAATAATAAATTATTATTATTATTATTATTATTCATTATTTCTATCCCGCCCATCTGGCTGGGTTTCCAACAGAAGGTTAAAAATACATTAAAACATCAAACATTAAAAAATTCCCTAAACAGGGCTGCCTTCAGATGTCTTCTAAAAATCAGATAGTTGTTTATTTCCTTGGCATCTGTTGGGAGGGCGTTCCACAGGGCGGGCGCCACCACTGAGAAGGCCCTTTGCCTGGTTCCCTGTAACTTGGCTTCTCGCAGGGAGGGATCCGCCAGAAGGCCCTCGGAGCTGGACCTCAAGTGTCTGGGCAGAACGATGGGGGTGGAGATGCTCCTTCAGGTACACTGAGCTGAGGCCGTTTAGGGCTTTCCACCCCTTCAAGGTCAGCACCAACACTTTGAATTGTGCTGGGAAACGTCCTTGGCTGCTGTGGGAAGGGACTGTGCCTTCAAAGAAGGGTAGGGTTCTCCAACTGGGCTGGCTCTGCAGGCCTTGCCTGCCCACATATCCCCCTGAAAAGTTCCTGATGACATGGAATCGGCCACTCGCTTGGCCAGTGGAGACCCCCACCCCACCCCACCCCTTGCTTGCTTGCTCACCTGTGCGAGTTCCAGCCTCTCAGTTGCTGAGTTTGGAGTCCAACGTTTCGCTCTTGGTCTGTGGACCCAATTGGGAGAGACAGGAGGGTGAGTAAACCAGCCCTACCATTTTACCTTTGCCCCTGGATTCCACCTGGCAGCATCCCAGGAAGCAGTGGGGAGCCCCCGCCCTGGCTCCACTGTCTTCCCCTGCCCCCCAAAGCCCAGGGGAGAGAGAAGCCGCTTCACCCAGCAGCAAGGAGGATAGCCTAAGAAGAACCTGACGGCTCAGGCCATCTAGTCCAGCATCCTCTTCTCACAGTGGCCAAATATCTTGGTACAGCAAACTAAATACGACATAATAGGCATCACTGAAACCTGGTGGGATGAGTCTCATGATTGGAATGTAGTAATAGAGGGATACAATCTATTTAAGAGAAATAGACCAAACAGGAAAGGAGGAGGAGTGGCGTTATATGTCAGGGATGTGTATACCTGTGAAGAGATCCATGATTTAAAACTTCAAAGCCAAATTGAGAGTATCTGGGTCAAAATTAAGGGAGAGAAAAATAACAGTGATCTCATTGTGGGAGTTTACTATAGATCCCCGAGCCAAACTGAGGACATAGATGATGCCTTCCTGGAACAGATGACCAAGCATTCAAAAGGAAATGAGATAGTAGTAATGGGGGATTTCAACTATCCTGATATTTGTTGGATGTCAAACTCAGCCAAGAGCATAAGGTCGAACAGATTCCTCACTGGCCTTGCAGACAATTTCATTGTCCAGAAAGTGGGAGAAGCAACAAGAGGATCAGCCATTTTAGATCTGGTCCTAACCAATAGTGATGACCTGGTTAGTGGGGTAGAAGTGGCAGGATCATTAGGTGGGAGTGATCATGCTCTTCTGGAGTTTATTATACATCAGAAAGGAGCAACCAAGCATACTAAGACTCAAATTCTAGACTTTAAGAAAGCCGACTTCAGAAAACTTAGGGAAATGCTGGGTGTGATCCCATGGTCAGTAATACTAAAAGGGAAGGGAGTTCATGATGGATGGGAGTTTGTTAAAAGGGAGATATTAAAAGCACAACTTCAAGCAGTACCAATGAGACGAAAACATGGAAGGTGCCTAAAGAAGCCAGGGTGGCTATCTAATGAACTTTTAACTGAGTTAAGATTTAAAAGGGATATGTACAAGAAATGGAAAAAGGGGGAGACCACCAGAGAGGAATTCAAACAAATAGCCAGCACATGTAGAGACAAAGTCAGAAAAGCTAAAGCACAGAATGAACTCAGGCTTGCTAGAGAGGTTAAAAGCAATAAAAAGAGTTTTTATGGGTATGTCCGTAGCAAAAGGAAGAACAAGGAAACAGTGGGGTCACTTAGAGGAGAAGAAGGTGAAATGCGAACAGGGGACGCAGAAAGGGCAGAACTCCTCAATACCTTCTTTGCCTCAGTCTTCTCCAAAAAAGAAAACAATGCCCGACCTGAAGAATATGGAGCAGATGATTCAGCAGGGGAAACACAGCCCAGAATAAGTAAGGAGGTAGTACAAGAACACTTGGCTAGTTTAGATGTATTCAAGTCTCCAGGGCCAGATGAACTACATCCCAGAGTATTAAAAGAACTGGCAGAGGTGATTTCAGAACCACTGGCAGTAATCTTTGAGAATTCCTGGAAAACAGGTGAAGTCCCAGCAGACTGGAGGAGGGCAAATGTTGTCCCTATCTTCAAAAAGGGGAAAAGAGAGGACCCAAACAATTACCGCCCAGTCAGCCTGACATCAATACCAGGAAAGATTCTAGAGCAGATCATTAAGCAAACGGTCTGTGAGCACCTAGAAAGGAACGCTGTGATCACTAAAAGTCAGCATGGGTTTCTGAAAAATAAGTCATGTCAGACTAATCTGATCTCATTTTTTGACAGAATTACAAGCCTGGTAGACGAAGGGAACACTGTGGATGTAGCCTATCTTGATTTCAGCAAGGCCTTTGACAAGGTGCCCCATGATATTCTTGTAAAGAAGCTGGTAAAATGCGGGCTAGACAATGCTACCATTCAGTGGATTTGTAACTGGCTGACTGACCGAACCCAAAGGGTGCTCATCAATGGCTCCTCTTCATCCTGGAGAGAAGTGACTAGTGGGGTGCCACAGGGTTCTGTCTTGGGCCCAGTCTTATTCAACATCTTTATCAATGACTTGGATGATGGGCTTGAGGGCATCCTGATCAAGTTTGCAGATGACACCAAATTGGGAGGGGTGGCTAATACCCCAGAGGACAGGATCACACTTCAAAATGACCTTAACAGATTAGAGAACTGGGCCAAGGCAAACAGGATGAATTTTAACAGGGAGAAATGTAAAGTACTACACTTGGGCAAAAAAAATGAAAGGCACAAATACAGGATGGGTGATACCTGGCTTGAGAGCAGTACAAGTGAAAAGGATCTAGGAGTCTTGGTAGACCACAAACTTGACATGAGTCAACAGTGTGATGCAGCAGCTAAAAAAGCCAATGCAATTCTGGGCTGCATCAATAGGAGTATAGCATCTAGATCAAGGGAAGTAATAGTACCACTGTATTCCGCTCTGGTCAGACCTCACCTGGAATACTGTGTCCAGTTCTGGGCACCACAGTTCAAGAAGGATATTGACAAGCTGGAACGTGTCCAGAGGAGGGCAACCAAAATGGTCAAAGGCCTGGAAACGATGCCTTATGAGGAACGGCTTAGGGAGCTGGGTATGTTTAGCCTGGAGAAGAGAAGGTTAAGGGGTGATATGATAGCCATGTTCAAATATATAAAAGGATGTCATATAGAGGAGGGAGAAAGGTTGTTTTCTGCTGCTCCAGAGAAGCGGACACGGAGCAATGGATTCAAACTACAAGAAAGAAGATTCCACCTAAACATTAGGAAGAATTTCTTGACAGTAAGAGCTGTTCGACAGTGGAATTTGCTGCCAAGGAGTGTGGTGGAGTCTCCTTCTTTGGAGGTCTTTAAGCAGAGGCTTGACAGCCACCTGTCAGGAATGCTTTGATGGTGTTTCCTGCTTGGCAGGGGGTTGGACTGGATGGCCCTTGTGGTCTCTTCCAACTCTATGATTCTATGATTCTATGATTCTATGAAATACCCATAAGAAACTAAGACGGATAGACTGCCTCTGGACTTGGAGGTTCTGTAAGAGCATCTGCTCCATCAGCCCAATGGCCCATCTAGTCCAGCATCCTGTGGATGACCAGATGAGTCCATGGGAAGCCTGCAAGCAGGATCTGAGCACAAGAGCATCGCTCTCCCTTCCTGTGGGTTTCAGAAGCATCGCTGACTCTGATTGTGGAGACAGAGCAGAGCCATCCTAGCTAGCAGCCATCAATAACCCCCTCCTCCACCATGAATTTGTCTCATCCTCTTTTCAAGCCATCCAAGTTGGTGGCCGCCCCTGTCTCCTGCAGCAGGGAGTCCCACTGTTTCTGAACTGTGTGAAGAAGCGCTTTCTGTGCTGCCAAGGTTTTTGATGGAGCAGGGCCTCTGGAACAGCTGTAGAAGAGGGTTGCAGTGAGAAGAAGCCCTGGAGTCTTCTCCAGAGGGAGAGCCGGCTGCAAGTGGCGGCAGGTAAGCAGATTCCAGAGAAATAGGAGGCTTAAGAGCAGGGCACCAGCAAAGGATCCGCGGCCTCCAAGCCTGGACACCAGGCGGAAGGGGGGGGGTGGCAGTTCATTCCCAGCGAAGTGGGTGGTGCGAAGGCAGGGAAGCGGAGGCCAGCTGGGACCTTGCTTACCTGAGCTGCAGGTGACTTGCACAGACGCTTGCCAAGCGCTCCCCTCACCTGCAAGAAACAGACAGGGACTCCTGAGGCCATTGGAGGAACACGCGTTTGGCAGTCCTGGCCACGAACACCCAGGGAGTTTTTGCAGTATGAACCAGTATCCCTGTCACCTCTCTATTTGCATGTCCTGTCCTGGGGGGTCACCAGTCCAAAGTGGCAGTTCCCATCGCCTTTTTGTGATTGTAAGTTGTTTTAAACTGGTTTCAAAGTCCTCACCTGCCCTGGGGAGTGAATGATCAGCCACAGTGTTTTTTTTTTTTAAAGGAGCAAAATCAACTGGGGGGGTGTTCAAAGACAGGCAAGTGGCCTGAAGAGACCACTTGTGGGTCACAGCCCCTGCCCCAGAGATGTAGAAGAAACTCCCCCCCCCAAGTGCATCTCCCACCCCCATTGTGGGTCTGGCAAAGATCCCTCTCTCCTGTGGGTGATGCAGTCAGAAGCCCCTCATACTTTTGTGCTTGAAACAGTCTCCACATCACACACACACCCCAGGTCTCTGAGACCCTCCTGGTTGAAAAAAACAAAACAAAACACTGCCAGTTTGGGGAGGGGGGAGGGGGGGCTGCTTACCTTCTTGTCCATGAGGCAGCCAAAAATCAGAATGAAGACCCCCTGTAACAGAGAAGAATGTTGCTTAGGGAAGACCCTTCAGCAGTCTTAAACAAAATACTTCAGAGTCTGCCCTCTGGGATGTTTGATCATCTTGGTCTGCCCACCCAGAACTGGACACAGTACTCTAGGTGGGGGTCTGACCAAGACAGAATAGAGTGGGACTATGACTTTTCTTGATCTGGACACTACACTTGATGTAGCCTAGAATAGCATTCGCTTTTTCCGCTGCTGCATCACACGGTTGACTCATGTTCAGCTTGTGGTCTGCTAAGACCCCGAAATTCTTTTCACATGTGCTGTTGTCAAGCCAGGTGTTCCCCATCCTATATTTGTGCATCTGGTTCTTCCTGCCTAAGTGCAGAACCTGACATTTGTCCCTGTTAAAATTAATTCTGTTACTTTGGGCCCAGTTCTCCAATCTGTTAAGATCATTTTGAATTCTGATTATGTCTTCTGGGACATTAGCTACCCCTCCCAATTTCATGTCATCTGCAAATTTGATGAGCACCCCCTCAGTTCCTACATCCAAGTAATTTAAAAAGATGCTGAACAACAACGGGCCCAGAACAGAACCCTGCGGCAGTGCGGCACCCCACTTGTCATTTTTTTTCCAGGATAACGAGGAATAATTAATGAGTACTCTTTCGGTTTGGTCCGCCAACCAGCTACAAATCCACCTAACAGTCACCTCGTCCAACCCACATTTTACCAGCTTCTCCGCAAGAATATGATGGGGGAATCTGTCGAAAGTCGTACGAAAATCAAGATATACTACATTCACAGCATTCCCCTGATCCACAAAGAAAGAAAGGAGATTTGTTTCGCAGGACTTGTTTTTGAGAAACCCACCTACCAGTTACGGTACCTTGCTTCCAAGCCAACCTGCGTGGCAGCACTCTGGCTCCCAGTTACACAAATGCACACACACAATTACCTTGGCCCCGCTCCACACCCACCTGGAGTGAATTGAGGATGGTAAACATGTAATGCGTGAATTGCGAGGCATCTGTGGTCATGGTGATGACACCCAGTCCCCACGTCAGCCCGAAGGCGGGCGTGAGGATGAGCAGGGCCTTGAAGATGCTGACCAGAGCCTTCCACTCCTCCCCCTGGGGCCCCTCGGACACCGAGGGCCTCATGAGTTTCAGCAGCACCACGAAGAGGATGAGCGCATTGGCTGACACGACGGCCAAGACGGGCACGGAAAAGGCGTAGATGGCTTTGCTGCGGGAGGAGAGCCAGCAGACGGCCTGGTGGAGATAGCCCCCCCGGGGCAGGAAGGCGGCCACGGTGGCCACGGCGATGGCGAAGGGGCACAGGTAGCCCAGCGAGAGCATGGTGGGCAGGGTGGAGCGGGTGCTCAGCTGGTGGAAGACAAAAACCAGCTGGTGGAAGAGCATCAGGGCCTGGACCAGCATCCAGAAGAACATGGCCAGGTAGCAGAAGTGGGTGAAGAAGGCGGCCGCCACGCACAGCTTGCTCTCGGGGTCGGCCTCCAGCCGAGAGGCGCCCAGGAACCAGAAGCTGCCCATCAGCAGAGACAGGGCGATGTTGACCAGCGTGGTGTAGCGGAAGTAAGCCACCTGGGAAACGGGAGAAGGCTGGTCAGGATGAGAGGGGGCCAGGCAGGCCTCAGTAGAATCGCAGATTGGCAAAGTTGGGAGGGACCCCCAAAGGCCATGTAGCCCAACCCCGCAACGCAGGAATCACACAGCTGAAGAATCCCAGACAGGTGGCCATCCAACCTCTGCTTAAAAACGTCCAATGAAGGAGACTTTAATAGTGCTGTGCTGTTTTTTTATTGCTGACGTCACCTGTATTTTAATAGGTTTGCTTTTTTATATTGTTTTAATTCTGTTAGAGTTTAATTACTTTTTAATGATTATCTTTGATACGTTTTTAGCTTTTGTACCTTATCTGTGCTGTTTAAATTTGTGCAGGTCTCCTTTTTAAAAAAAATATCTTTATTAAGTTGTTACACAAAATTACAATCAATGTTGCACATTATATACAAATAAAAACATTTTATCAACCCACAATCTTGACATTCATTTCGTCTCCTCTTTCCCCTCCCCCCTCCCTCCCCCTCCCCCTTACTTCACAGCATTCTATATTACAATTTTGACATCGTTGTTTATTTACATACCTTTATCTATCTTTTCTATCTTATTTTGTTTTTCTACTTGAGCCTTTAGTATGCTGCCAGAAGATTGGCTTTTTCTACTTGCCTTTTAATGTACTCTCTAAATGGTTCCCATTCTTTTATTCTTACTTCTCTATTTAAACCTTTTATTTCTCCATGCTTTGTTGCTAGATTATAGTATTTTGCGCAGGTCTCCTTGAGTCCCAGACTGTGAAAAAGGTGGTATACTATTATTATTATTATTATTATTATTATTATTATTATTATTATTATTATTATGCATTGCAATGCATTGCATTGCAGGAGCTTGGACCCTCATGGTCCCTTCCAATTCTACGATTCCGTGATAATAAGTGGCTTGACTCACTTGTTTGAGTCACCCAGAGCAGCTGGGCTGCACCTCCCTTTCAAAAGTGCCCTTGCTGCCCCTGGGGGCCTGGATTTCGCCAGTTGAGAGGTGAGGTGGGAGCAGCCCTGCCTTGCAGCGTATCAAATACATCAGCTGGACCCCTTTAAGACCATAAGAACATGAGGAGCCTGGTGGATCCGGCCAGTGGCCCTTCCTTTCTCACAGTGGCCAAGCAGATGCCCCTTATGGGAAACTCGCAAGCAGGATTCGAACCCAAGATCCCTCTACCCTCCTGCAGCTCCCAGAAGGATTGCCACTTCTGATTGTGGCGGCAGAGCAGAGCCATCCTGGCTAGAAGCCATTGACCGCCCTCTCCATGAAGCCCTCCAAGTGCATTGCCATCACTGCCTCCTGCGGCAGGGAGTTCCATAGATTAAGTCTGCACTGCATGCAGAAGGACTTTCTTTTATTCATCCGGAATAATCCAGCTTTTCTCCATCCACTGTCTCCCTGCCATGCACGACTTTAAAAAAAAACCTTCTACCGTGCCTTTCCCCAGTGCCGGATTTACGTATAAGCTAAACAAGCTATAGCTTAGGGCCCCACTCTCTTGGGGACCCCAAAAAAAATTAAAGGGAAAAAAAACCTGGATGTCCATTTCCAAAATATAAGAGAAAAAACAAATAAAATAAAACCTACATGAAGCAACCGTGTTTTGTGTTGTGTAGGCTCCTGTGAAGTAAGTCATGGGCCGCACCTGCTAGCCTGCTCCCTAAAATATCACTGGTTTGCTCCTTTCTATATATAGGGTACCGACATTCTGCATGGACTGCTTGCATGGCAACAGGTGCAAATGGGTTTAGATACCTCTTAGGTCCATAAAAAGGGACCCAGGTGGCGCTGTGGGTTAAACCACAGAGCCTAGGGCTTGCTGATCAGAAGGTTGGCGGTTCGAATCCCTGCGACGGGGTGAGCTCCCGTTGCTCGGTCCCTGCTCCTGCCCACCTAGCAGTTCAAAAGCACGTCAAAGTGCAAGTAGATAAATAGGAACCGCTCTGGCGGGAAGGTAAACGGCGTTTCCGTGCGCTGCTCTGGTTCGCCAGAAGTGGCTTAGTCATGCTGGCCACATGACCTGGAAGCTGTACGCCGGCTCTCGGCCAATAAAGCGAGATGAGCGCCGCAACCCCAGAGTCAGACACGACTGGACCTAATGGTCAGGGGTCCCTTTACCTTTACCTAGGTCAATAAATTACCATATAGCATATATTCAACACAAAAAACAGCGACAATTTGTTGCTGACAAAGGACAGCTGGACATAGAAAGGGCCCCATTACATTCAGGAGCTTAGGGCCTCATCCAACCTAAATCCGGCCCTGCCTTTCCCCCCAACTCAAAACTCCTGAGCGGTGCCCCCTGTTTGCCTCTCACCTTGTTCTTCACCACCGAAGTCCAGACGAGGTAGTAGATGGAGAGGGTGGCGATGAGAGCCAGGATTGAGGCGCAGACCCCGAACATGCCCAGGAAGGTGAGGGCGAAGCTGTTTGGCACAGGATGGGCAGACATGAGAATGGAGAAGGACGTCAGGTGGCGGCAGGAGCAGTTGGTGGCGGTTTTAGTGCCGGAGGCCTGGCACCCCTCGGCTGACCAGCCGCCGACCCTGCCGTGCAGGCTGTGGTCCCAGAACACACACTGCGCCACCTCCTCCTCCTCCTCCTCCTGCTGCCCTCTGCCGGTGTCGTTCCAGTGGCCAAAGGTCATTTCCACCTGCACCTGCGAGACGCTTCCGTTGGAAGCCGTGACGGAGTTGGAAAGCAATAAGCTGCCCAGTCTGGCCTTCGCCCCAGGGTTGCCTGGCAGGATTCTGCCCAGCTTCTTCAGCGCCAGGCTGGTGACGGTGACGTTCTGCCCGCAGCGCAGCAACTCCTCCTCCTCGATGTGGACACGGAGAGGGGGGTCCGTGTCAAAGCCCCTGTTGAAGTCCTCGAACCCGGGGCCCATCTGGGCACTTTGGAGCTCAATGTTGGCGAGCGTCAAGTTGTACGGGCTGCCCGAGGGCGGCAGGAGGAGGCTGGCGAGGTTCTCGATGGACTGCAGGAGCCTGGAAGCGGCCGAAGGGCTCAGGGCTTCCACCGCAGACCACCCCGGCCCCGGGTCTACGTCGAGCATTGCGTTGGCAGCAGCCAGCAAATTCTGAAAGCAGAAGGAGGCAGGGTGGATAAAAATCAATGATTTTTATAATAATAATAATAATAATAATAATAATAATAATAATAATTTATTATTTGTACCCCGCCCATCTGACCGGGTCCCCCCAGCCACTCTGGGCGGCCTCCAAAAAACACTAAAATACATTGAAATATTACAGATTAAAAACTTCCCTAAACAGGGCTGCCTTCAGGTGTTTTCTAAAGGTCATGTAGTTGTTGATCGCTTTGACCTCTGCTGGGAGGGCATTCCACAGGGCGGGCGCCACTACCGAGAAGGCCCTCTGCCTGGTTCCCTGTAGCTTTGCTTCTCGCAGTGAGGGAACCACCAGAAGGCCCTCGGCGCTGGATCTCAGTGTCTGGGCTGAACGGTGGGGGTGGAGACGCTCCTTCAGGTATACAGGACCGAGGCCGTTTAGGGCTTTAAAGGTCAGCACCAACACTTTGAATTGTGCTCGGAAACATACTGGGAGCCAATGTAGATCTCTCAGGACCGGTGTTATGTGGTCATGGCGGCCACTCCCAGTCACCAGTCTAGCTGCCGCATTCTGGATCAATTGCAGTTTCCGGGTCACCTTCAAAGGTAGCCCCACGTAGAGCGCATTGCAGTAGTCCAAGCGGGAGATAACCAGAGCATGCACCACTCTGGCGAGACAGTCTGCGGACAGGGAGGGTCTCAGCCTGCGCACCAGATGGAGTTGGTAGACAGCTGCCCTGGACACAGAATTAATCTGCACTTCCATGGACAGCTGTGAGTCTAAAATGACTCCCAGGCTGCGCACCTGGTCCTTCAGGGGCACAGTTATGCCATTCAGGACCAGGGAGTCCCCCACACCCATCCGCCCCCTGTCCCCCAAAAACAGTACTTCTGTCTTGTCAGGATTCAACCTCAATCTGTTAGCCGCCATCCATCCTCCAACCGCCTCCAGGCACTCACACAGGACCTTCATTGCCTTCACTGGTTCTGATTTGAAAGAGAGGTAGAGCTCTTAGATTTTTTTGATTTAAATTGGATTTTTTTGATTTTAATTGGATTTTTAAAATAAAATGCTTTTGGAGGAAAGATCTTTCTAAATATAGTCTTCTATTTAAGTTACATTGTAGTCCAAAGGCTATTCATCAGGAAATAAAGATTTGTTTTAAGTTTATCAAATGTGCTAAAACTCAGTCTAAGTTTTTTTAAAAAAAAAATGTTTAACCACATCAGTTAACAAACATGGATACATATGCTATCATGTTATTGTTTTAGTTAAATAAATTGTTTAAATGGTTATTAAGGAAATGATTTCTCTCCTTCCAATAAAGTACAGCAGAAAAGTTGTCCAAATATAAACAGTTAACTTATTAAACCTCACCATAATTTCATAATTATCTGTCTATGTATTTCTAGTAGTATAACCAAATCAGTAATTTTTGATATAACTGTAAAAACTACTCTGAAAATTTATTATTCCAAAAATGAAACCTTCATATGGTTGTAAATATTAAGATTATACCAGCAAGAATGAGTCTTTCTGTAAAAAAAATATTTAAATCAAGATTACTGACTAGTGATTTAAATCAAGCCTTACTGACTAGTGATTTAAATCGTGATTTAAATCAATTGGATTTAAATCAAATCCACCCTGGAATGAGGCATCTCCTCATTAACCTTGGTCCCGGTTAGAATTCTAGAAGAGCTGGAAGGGACCCCCAAGGGTCATCTAGCTGAACCCCCTGCAATGCAGGTGTCGCAGCTAAACAATCCCTGGCCAAGTCTTGCAGTGATAGGGGGTCAAGGAATCAGTGAGCGCACTTTCCCTGGGGTGAGGCTGGGTGCCTCCTCCCTTGTTGCTTTCCTCTGCGTTGCGCAGAGTTGGCATGAGTTCGAAATAAAGACTGACACAGAGATTTGACCTGCAAAGCTCTGAGTCGTAAGTGCATTTCCACACCCCAGCCTCAGGCTCTTTTTATTAACACAAAGCATCTTGTCACAGAATTCAAAAGAACCAATGAGAATCATCCAACGGTTCCCCAAAACTTCCACGTGGGAATAAAGTAGAACAAAGACACTTTGAAGTTGCAGATCTGGTTTTCCCCCCAGAACTACCTTCCCTGCTCTAGTATCTATTTGCATTCCAAAGCTCAAGTACATGAAAGGATAGATTAGGAAGCAGGAAAAGGAAATAAGCATCCTTGGCAAACATCCTTGCCATTTGGCCTGCTGGTACTTACACCAGGGCTCTAAGATTTACTTCAAGGGGAAAAGATACTATGAGTATCAAAGGAACACACCTAAGAAACATTTTTGCCAGTCAGTTGTAACATCTGGTACAGCAAATGCTAATTCTAAAGAGAGAGACTGACTCTCCCATCCTAGAGTTATGGAAGCAGCAGTAGCCAATTTCTTGCCAATTTTGTGTCCTGTAAGATTGGTCAGGAGAACACGCTTTTCTGGACCAGCAAGGAATGTCACACTCACACAATCCAGAACTGGACATCGGAATGATATTGCTCACTCGCACAATGAACAGAGAAAGACATATTTTCCTTCAACACAATCCTACATGAACCCCACACTCCCTGTTCCAGGGTGCCCCACTGAGACGACTGTCTCCTTAGGTATGTCTTTATTTCACAAAATGTATAACCAGCATGATTGTTATCGTCTTCCAAAGCAACTTCTCTATTCCGAACTTAAGAATGGAAAGCGTAATGCTGGTGGGTCAACAAAAGAGGTTTAAAGACTCTCTCAAGGCAAATCTAAAAAAATGTAGTATAAACACCAACAATTGGGAAACACTGGCCTGCGAGCGCTCCAGTTGGAGAACAGCCTTTACCAAAGGTGTCTTGGGCTTTGAAGACACTCGAACTCAGGACGCATGGGAGAAACGTGCTAAGAGGAAAGCACGCTTGGGAAATCCACACCGTGATCATCTCCCGCCCGGAAACCAATGCCCCCATTGTGGAAGGATGTGTGGATCCAGAATTGGCCTCCACAGTCACTTAGGGACTCACTTTTAAAACCATATTTATGGAAGGCAATCTTACTCAGCCACCAGGGATGGCCAAAGAAGAAGAAGAAGAAAACAAACAAACAAAAATGAAAGCGCTTTACAAGCAAGATAAAACAATAACGTTATCAGCAAGATAAATTAACAAACAATAATTTAAAACTTTCAAAAAGTTAAGGAAACGACGGACGCAATACAGATTAAAACTCACTCCAGCTTTCTAAACATCTGGGTAGGCTAAACGAGAATGTTCTTAGCAGGTGCCTAAAAGAGTGCAGGGAAGATATCAACAGGCAGGGAGTTCCAAAGTTTAGGTGCTGCCACACTAAATGTTCTTACGAATGCATATTTTTATATTTTATTTTATTTTATTTTATTTTATTTTATTTTATTTTATTTTATTTTATTTTATTTTATTTTATTTTATTATTTTATTTTATTTTATTTTATTTTATTTTATTATTTTATTTTATTTTATTTTATTTTATTTTATTTTATTTGCCACCCCCTCTGAGTGTGGCACCTGTAATCGTGCCAATTCCACTGATCGAAGTGGTCTAGCGGATGTATGTAGGGAAAGGTTTTCTCATGAGTAAACTGGTCCCAGGTTAAGGACTTAACATACTGAATTTGGCCCAGTGGCCAATCAGCAGTCAGCGCAGATCCCTGAGGACAGGGGTTGCTATGCTGACAAGGCCTCCCTCCTGCCAGCAGTTGTGCAGCAGCATCCTGCCCTAATTGCAGCTTCCGGATCAAGCCCGAGGAAAGCCCAGCCTTGAAGTCCTACCCTCCCTGGGTGCTGCTACTCACCGACACAACGCTGGGCTCCAGGCGCATCTGGGCTGCCAGAGCCACCTCTGAGATGATGTCCATGGTGTCAAGCACAGCCAGGAGGTCCCGGGGGCTTCTGCCCTGGATGTTCCCAGACTCCGTCTCCACCTTCAGCCAGTCTATCACCCAAGGGACCTCGGTTTGGGGGCTGCCCAACCCTGCCTGGAGCAGCTGCACACAAACAGAGCAGGGAGAACATTAGACCGAGGGCGGCTTCCTATGGGACTCATTGCCACTGGATGCCACAATACCCACTGGCTGTTAAAAAAATACAAGGTGGGACATGTGCAGAGATGGGCAGTCGAGAACATAAAGGTTCTGCAAACCGAGCCGTATTGAAGGAGTTGTGGATGTTTTGCCTGAAGAAGAGGAGGCTGAAAGGAGATACGAGAGCCATCTTCAAATATCTGAAGGGCTGTCACACGGAAATCACTTTGAGGTGCTTTTTCGTTTTATTACAAGCTCTACTGAAAAATGTAAAAATAATTACCAACCATAAACTGTTGGCAAACAGGACAAATGCATATTCAGATGTTTAAAGCCTTGTATATAATGTAGTAATAATAATAATAATAATAATAATAATAATAATAATAATAATTGCACCCCACCCATCTGGCTGGGTTTCCCCAGCCACTCTGGGCGGCTTACAGCATATCTAAAAAACATCAAGCATAAAAATAAAAAAAAATCATCCACATGACTTGGGAAATCTTTTACATTACAGATTAAGCTGACATTATTAATATTGTTAATTAAATTTACATCCACAGGGTGTACTCCACTCTACAGTGTTAAAATGATTTCTCCATAGCTGTTGTTGTGACTGAGACAGAGAGGAGATTACGGTTAATGAACAGAGTGAAACCTGTCTTTCTTCGTTATTCAGGAGTTAAGCATGTAAGTGCTAGATGCCACATATCTTGGGTCCAAGTTCCCATGTTTGGGGGGGGGGTTGCACCCCAGTTGGAAGCTCCTATTTGTCTCACGGCTGCTATAAGAAGTAAGACCAACCCTTTAGGCTCAACATTGGGACTGATATCATTTCCCATCGACAGCAGTGCTAACACGGGAACAGGTACAAGAGGTTGGCCTCTAATGATGGCTGACAATGGAGACATTCAGGTCCACAAATCTTTAAGAAACAGAAATTCCACCCCACATGGAGGAATGTGCCTTTAAACTTGCATCCTCTCCAACAGAAGGGCGAGAGAGTACAGTTAACTCTTGAAAGGCTTTAAAAAACAACAACCAAGCAGTGTATAAGTTTTGCAAAATAAATAAATAACACGCTGTCCAGGGCTTGGTATAAGAACACAAGAGTCTTTAACGTGGCCTGGTAGCCTATGGGCCTGGTAGCCCTCTGCCCGTCTCAGTTCAAGAGAAGCCCAGAAGAATTTGATAAGAACATTGGCAGGATCATTGTCCTAACCTGCAGTTTCATAAGAGTATAGTATACTTAAAGAAGATGAACAAATGAGCAAGCTAGGTTAATTTGGATATGCAGAAGATATTAAAAATAAATTAAAGGAACTGCAGAAAGAGGGGAAAGGAAGTTACGTTTTGAAATGTCAAAATGATTGTAAAATCAGTGAAATGTATAAATCTGAAATATATATATATATACAGTGGACGCGTGGGTTGCGAATGAGTGTGGGAGGCGCGCTCGCAACCCGCAGTGTTCGCAACTCGCAGCGCTGCGTGACGCAATTCAGTGCTTCTGTGCATGCGCAAAGAGCAATTTAGTGCTTCTGCGCATGAGCGAGCGCCGAAACCCGGAAGTAACCCGTTCCGGTACTTCTGGGTTCGGCGCATTCGTATCCTGAAAACGCGCAACCGGCAGTGAGTGCAACCCGAGGTATGACTATAGATAGATACAGGGCCGGCGCGTCCATTTAGGCAAACTAGGCAGTTGCCTAGAGCGCCAAAATGGAGGGGGCGCTGGCCAGCCTGCCCCCCGCCGCCGCCCCAACCAGCGGCGGAGCGAGCAGGTTGGAGCGAAAACCGCGGCGGCGGGGGCGCCAAAATGGAGGGGGCGCTGGCCAGCCTGCCCCTCGCCCCCCGGTGCCGCCCCAACCAGCGGCGAAAATCGCGGCGGCGCGGGGCGCCCGGCGGCAGGGGGCGGGTACATCATGCGCAATGACGTCACGTGGCCCACCCCCTTGCCTAGGGCGCCAAAACCCCTAGCACCGGTCCTGGATAGATAGAGAGATAGATAGATAGATAGAGATAGATAGACAGATGATAGATGATAGATAGATAGATAGATAGATAGATAGATAGATAGAGAAGCCCAGAAGAATCCACCCCTTACCTGGACGTTGTGCAACCCAGACAGCAGTCGGTGATTTGTGCAGCTGCCTTGGACATATTCCCAGGTCCCTCCAGGAGAGCAGGACCGGAGCATCTTTCCATCGGTGCCCTCGGGACACAGGAGCTCAGCCACCTGTCCTGCCTTCGTGGAATCCCACCTGCCTGTAGAGTTCTCGCCGGGGCAGAAGCGATCTCCGGCTGGGGCACAAGAAACACATGCACAGGTAGGAACAGCCTTCATGGAACACGTCTGGCTCTCAAAGGAGCGACAGAAACGCACAGACTTTCTGGCTGCCCGTCTCCCCGTCTCCCCTGTTACCTTGAATCGGGCCCACCGACACTGTGGTCTGCACGGATCCGAGGTGGTCGCTTTCAAACGTGCACTGATAGGCGGTGTCACCACTGGGGCAGGAATTCAGGGCGAGGAAATGGCAGAGCGGGTCTCCGTTGCCCCCCAGGCGAACTGCGGAGAGAGAGGGGGCCAGATGCTCAGGGGAAGGAAGGAAGGAAGGAAGGAAGGAAGGAAGGGAGGGAGGGAGGGAGGGAAAGATCTGGCGGAGGTGCAGCTATCACGGTGAAGGAGGCTTCTAGCCATGTTCTGCCTCCACATCGCTGAGCATCAGTTTCTGGAGGAGAGAGTCCCGCTGTCCCACCAAGGTCCAGCTTGTAGGCTTCCCATAATGGGCACTTGGTCGGCCCCTGTGAGGACAGGATGCTGGGCCAACTTGGGCCTGATCCTGCAGGCTCCTCTGATGTTCTTTGGGGTTGCCATCCAGGAGGCAAAGTCACACGGGAACAGGGATGGATTTAGGTTGGATGAGGCCCTAAGCTACTGAAGGTAACGGGGCCCTTTCTATGTTCAGCTGTCCTTTGTCAACAACAAATGGTCGCTGTTTTTTGGGTTGGATATATGCTATATGGTCATTTATAAGGTATCTAAAGCCATCTGCACATCACAAAATATATATTTTATCAAAGTAATTGTTGAACTGAAATACAATTGGAAATGTACATCCAGGTTTTTTCTTCCTTTAATTTTTTTGAGGGCCCCCAAGAGAGTGGGGCCCTAAGCTATAGCTTGCTTAGCTTATATGTAAATCCGTCACTGCACGGGAACCTCATGGTCAGCCAAGCAGGCCTATGTCTTATTTATTGTTGTTGTTGTTTGTTTACCATCAAGTCGTGCATGAATTTTATGAAATAAAGAAAACAGCTGCACAGAATGCCCATCCCAGGCTGACGGGCCTCACCCGCCGCTCCCTCCCCTCCCCTCCCCTCCCCTCCCCCACCTGGGTCTGGGGCACCTGGGTTCCAGGATGCTCTGAGCTCTCCTCCTCTGTTCCGGACGCAGCACTGCAGAGTCAGGCCCTCAGGGGAGCTGCAGTTCATGGAGAGCTGCGACCGTGTCTGGACGAGGTCTGCCGCCACGAGGGGAACGATCACCTCCTTGGTCAGCTCGTGCATGGCGTTTTCGTACAAGTAGCGGCAGATGTATTTTCCTGTAGGAGACGCATGTCAGAACTGGGAGACAGAATCCTAGAACTGCAGAGTTGGAAGTGGGTCCCCCAAGGGGCATCTAGCCCAACCCCAGGCAGTGCAGGCATCGCAGCTCTTGGAAGTTCTCTCCTGGCGTGGAGCTGGGAATCACGGGCCACCCCTGCGTGTGAGCAGTGTCCTCCAGGTAAGATCCTGCACGTATTTAGGAACGCCAACGCCCCTTAGCAGTCCGTAAGAGATGTCTGCTCCGCTCTGGGTTGAGGCTAAGTGCACGGAGGGCAGCTGGAACCGGGTCATGGTGCTCTTTTACGTTTTTGCTTTCTAAATTTATTTATACTTTTCAGATTTATACATCTCACTGATTTGACATTTCACAATTTGACTTCCTTCCCCCGCTTTCTGTGGTTCCTTAAATTTATTTTTAATATATTCTGCATATCCAAATTAACTGAATTTGTTCATTTGTTCATCTACTTTAAATATATACTCTTGTGAAACTGCAGGTTATTACAATGATCCTTCCAACTAACGTTCTTTAGGTAGTTCTGTCCCTATAATACCCAAAATAAAAGCATTTTTCTACAAATGTTATTTTAAACATCCTTTTCATTTCATTATATATCATTTCCCATGATGTTCTTTTATGAGATGGTTCCTTAGCTCACAAGCAAGCGGTGTGGCCTCTTGAAGCGCCTATTACAGTTGTAAGCCACTTGGAATATTCATTGCAAACACCATGACAGGACACAAATAAGTAGATGAAAAGGGCTTTTGAGTGAAGCTACTAGCGGGTGGCGCTGTGGTCTAAACCACAGAGCCTAGGGCTTGCCGATCAGAAGGTCGGCGGTTCGAATCCCCGCGACGGGGTGAGTTCCCGTTGCTTGGTCCCAGCTCCTGCCAACCAAGCAGTTCAAAAGCACGTCAAAGTGCAAGTAGATAAATAGGAACCGCTCCGGCAGGAAGGCAAACGGCGTTTCCGTGCACTGCTCTGGTTTCGCCAGAAGCGGCTTAGTCATGCTGGCCACATGACCCGGAAAAACTGTCTGTGGATAAACGCTGGCTCCCTCGGCCAGTAAAGCGAGATGAGTGCCACAACCCCAGAGTCGTCCGCGACTGGACGTAACGGTCAGGGGTCCCTTTACCCTACTAGCCAGAGTGAAATGACACTTGACCTTCAAGTCTTGTGTTGGCTGCCAATGCATTGCTGGACCAAATTTGGGGGGGGGGGTGTTTATAGCTCCTATGTGCCTCTCCTTCCGCAATCCCACCCAGGAGTTCAGATCTGCCTTATCTCAAGGGCTTCCCCAGAGAAGATGGGGCAAGCTTCTTTTCTGCTTCTGTGTAGGGCAGGATTCGAACCGGTGGCTTCAAGTCAAAAAGAAAGGAGATTCCGAGTAAATATCAGGAATAACTTTCTAACTGTAAGAGTGGAAGGGACTCCCTTGGGAGGTGGTTGGAGGTTCTTAATCAGAGGTTGGAGGGCCACCTGTCAGGGATGCTTCACTTGAGATTCCTGCATTGCAGGGGGTTGGACTAGATCATAGAATCATAGAATCCTAGAGTTGGAAGAGACCCCAAGGGCCATCCAGTCCAACCCCCTGCCAAGCAGGAAACACCATCAAAGCATTCCTGACAGGTGGCTGTCAAGCCTCTGCTTAAAGACCTCCAAAGAAGGAGACTCCACCACACTCCTTGGCAGCAAATTCCACTGTCGAAGAAGCTCTTACTGTCAGGAAGTTCTTCCTAATGTTTAGGTGGAATCTTCTTTCTTGTAGTTTGAATCCATTGCTCCGTGTCCGCTTCTCTGGAGCAGCAGAAAACAACCTTTCTCCCTCCTCTATATGACATCCTTTTATATATTTGAACATGGCTATCATATCACCCCTGAACCTTCTCTTCTCCAGGCTAAACATACCCAGCTCCCTAAGCCGTTCCTCATAAGGCATCGTTTCCAAGCCTTTGTCAAGAATGCTTTGATGGTGTTCCTGCTTGGCAGGGGGTTGGACTGGATGGCCCTTGGGGTCTCTTCCAACTCTAGGATTCTATGATTCTATGACCATTTTGGTTGCCCTCTTCTGGACACGTTCCAGCTTGTCAGTATCCTTCTTGAACTGTGGTGCCCAGAACTGGACACAGTATTCCAGGTGGGGTCTGACCAGAGCGGAATACAGTGGTACTATTACTTCCCTTGATCTAGATGCTATACTGCTATTGATGCAGCCCAGAATTGCATGGGCTTTTTTAGCTGCTGCATCACACTGCTGACTCATGTCAAGTTTGTGGTCTACCAAGACTCCTAGATCCTTTTCACATGTTTTGAAGCAGAGGTTGGAGGGCCACCTGTCAGGGATGCTTCACTTGAGATTCCTGCATTGCAGGGGGTTGGACTTGATGACCCTTGGGGTCCCTTCCCACTCTAAAGTTCTATGCTTTTAATAAAATACAATAAATAAGATGCAGTCCTTCTATTTCAGTTCAACACCAGAGCCTCGCCCGTCCACCATGGGCACATGGGCATAGTCAGGATTTATGTGGAGGTGGGGGAGAGAACCTCAGTTATTGTTACAGTGGTCCCTTGGTTCTCAAACGCCTTGGTACTCAAACAACTTGGAACCCAAACACTGCAAACCCGGAAGTCAGTGTTCCGGTTTGCAAACTTTTTCCGGAAGCCGAACATGCTCCGTTTTGAGTGCCACACCTCCGATTGGAGTGTTACGCTGAGGTCTGTCTGTTTTTGCTATTTATTTTGCGTTTTTGTGGCTCTTTTTGTTTTGTTTTTGAGGCTGTGTGTAACGCAGTTCAGCTACTGATTGATTGATTGATTGATTGTGTGACTGCAGTACACTGTTTATTGCTTTCATTTTATGGATCAATGCTCTTGTTAGATAGTAAAATTCATGTTAAATTGTTGTTTTAGGGGTTGCTTTTAAAAGTCTGGAACGGATTAATCCATTTTGCATTACTTTCTATGGGAAAGCCCGCCTTGGTTTTGGAACGCTTTGGTTTTGGAACGGACTTCCGGAATGGATTAAGTTTGAGAACCAAGGTACCACTGTATTGATTTTTGTTGATTATTGGGGGAGGGGAGCTTCTCCCCTGCCCCCCCCGGCTACGCCCCTGCAAGACCCATATTTAGACTGAAATCATTCCTTCCATAGAGATAGGGAAGAGCAATACAGCACCAGCCCAGTCTGGGGAGACGGAGGACAGCCTCAGCTCCACCTCGGAGCCGCTCTGCAGCAGCATCACTTGAGTCCCGTTGAAGATTTCCTTGGCTCCCTCGGAGCTGAGCAGGTAGAGCTTCACCTCCGTGGCTCCTTCCTTCAGGCTGAAGGAGAGGGTCAGGTCTTCGCCAGCCCCGCCAGAGGCCACTTCGGGAGGCAGCTGCTGGCTGTCTGCAACTGGAAGGGACAGGATGTCAGTGTGGCGCAGCTGTTAGAGCGTCGGGCTAGGAGAGGCCCGGGTTCGAATCCTCCCACTCGGCCAGTGAGCTTCCATTGGGGGACACTGGGCCAGTCCCTGCCTTTCTCAGCCTAGCCCGCCTCGCAGGGTTGTCGGGGGGGAAGAAGCATTCTGTTCCTCTTCCCCTCCCCTTTAATTACCATTATTCCTAATTATTAGTTTTATTGGTTCCTTTTTTTGCCGCAACAACTCAAAGCCGCTTACAAATGAACACAAAACATAAATTTAAAACCAGCCTTAACAACAAACGCAAAGAAGAAAATCTAACCATAATCAAGGCACTTGTTTAGTTATTTATCAAGATGTTTATGTACCGCTGTATCACAAAAATATATCACAGTGGTTTGCGACAATGAAAAAGCAGGCAGTGAATCATAAAAAGTCAAAAACAAGTTAAAACCATTTAAAAGTTAAGGACATCAATTAAGCGGTTATCTCCCGCTTGGACTACTGCAATGCGCTCTACGTGGGGCTACCTTTGAAGGTGACCCGGAAACTGCAATTAATCCAGAATGCGGCAGCTAGACTGGTGACTGGGAGTAGCCGCTGGGACCACATAACACCGGTCCTGAGAGAACTACATTGGCCCCCAGTACCTTTCCGGGCACAATTCAAAGTGTTGGTGCTGACCTTGAAAGCCCTAAACGGCCTCAGCCCAGTAGACCTGAAGGAGCGTCTCCACCCCTACCGTTCAGCCCGGACACTGAGGTCCAGCTCTGAGGGCCTTCTGGCGGTTCCCTCACTGCGAGAAGCCAAGTTACAGGGAACCAGGCAGAGGGCCTTCTCGGTAGTGGCGCCCTCCCTGTGGAACGCCCTTCCAGCAGATGTCAAGGAAATAAGCAGCTATCCTATTTTTAAAAGACATCTGAAGGCAGCCCTGTTTAGGGAAGTTTTGCTGTATTGTTTTAATATTTGATTGGAAGCCACCCAGAGTGGCTGGGGAAACTCGGCCAGATGGGCGGGGTACAAATAATAAATTATTATTATTATTATTATTATTATTATTATTATTATTATTATTATTATTATTATTAAAAGCTGGCTGAATTCCCAGTGGCAGAGAGTTCCACCAGACCGGACCATTGACGCCAAAGGGTCTATTTCATGAACCTGGGTAGGTAGTAAGTGGGCAGCTGGTGCCGCTGTTTTAACAATGGGGTCCTATGTTCCCGGTCAGAAGTCCCTGTCCGCAATCTGGCCGCAGCATTCTGCCCCAGGTGGCGCTTCCAGGCCAGACCCAAGGGCTGCCCCACCCAGAGCGCATTGCGGTGTACCAATGCCACACCGGGAGGAGGGGGCCTGGTGGGGTTTTGTGTACCTGTGGCCGCCTCCAGCAGCGGCAGGCAGTAGCCGGGGTCTTCGGAAGTCCAGCGGAGGCAATCGCAAGGGGGAGAGAAGA
Organism: Darevskia mixta; assembly: GCA_034641385.1. NCBI lineage: Eukaryota > Metazoa > Chordata > Lepidosauria > Squamata > Lacertidae > Darevskia > Darevskia mixta. The sequence continues at coordinate 1,182,167 of JAWWNH010000142.1, read as the reverse complement.
CCAGGGCGGCCGCAGCCTGGAAGAGGCCCCCACATCCCTGGAAGCGAGAGCAGTTCCTATCGCTGTACTGGTAGCCAGGGAGACAGCGGCAATTCCGGCTGTAGCCAAACACCATCATCTCCCACTGCCGGGGGTCACACTCTGGGGGGAGAAAGGAGGAGAAGGGTGGGCTCTCCTTCCTTGGAGGTCTTTAAGCAGAGGTTAGGGACGCTTTAGCCAAGATTCCTCCGTTGTAGGGGGTTGGACTAGAGGACCTTTGGGGGTCCCTTCCAACTCACCACTTCTATGGTTCTGTGCTTTGAAAGCAATGAAAGTCTGAACAGGGACCTGCCAGAGTCACAGCACTGGAGGCAATGGTTTCCTGTTCGTATTACAAGTGTTAATTTATGCAGCAAAGCTGAGATTTGTGTTATCACCAATTGCTGCTGCTGTGAAGGGTTGCTTTGCATACATTTAAGCTCTAAATAGGGACTCAGATGGCGCTGTGGGTTAAACCACAGAGCCTAGGGCTTGCTGATCAGAAGGTTGGCGGTTCGAATCCCCGCGACGGGGTGAGCTCCCGTTGCTCGGTCCCAGCTCCTGCCAACCTAGCAGTTTGAAAGCACATCAAAGTGCAAGTAGATAAATAGGAACCGCTCTGGCGGGAAGGTAAACGGCGTTTCCGTTTGTTGCTCTGGTTCGCCAGAAGTGGCTTAGTCATGCTGGCCACATGACCCGGAAGCTGTACTCCGGCTCCCTCGGCCAGTAAAGCGAGATGAGCGCCGCAACCCCAGAGTCGGACACGACTGGACCTAATGGTCAGGGGTCCCTTTACCCTTTAAGCTCTAATTGAATTGTTACAGACATACTTGCCACAGTTCCATTGCTGTTTAATTCCAACATTTGCATTTCCCCCTTCAAACTCATGTGCATATTTATCTGACAACTGAGGATTCACACCCTAACCCTAACCCTGCCCACAAGTAGCATTAATGGGAGTTATAAACAGATAGTAGAATAAGATGAGTAATCTACGGTGTCTGCAAAATGTGGATGAACAGTGCTCCGAACGAAGTCGATAGGCAGTTGAAGAATTTAAAACTGGAAAAACAAGAATCTGAAACTGACAGATCTGGCTTTTTTTTTCTTAGTGGTTGTGAAGGGCAGGCGGTTGAATCACAGAGAAAGAGCAAAGGTGGGGTGGGTCTTGAAATTATTATTATTATTGTTATTAATTGGGTTTATATACTGCCCTATACCCAGAGGTCTCAGGGCGGTTCACAGAAAAGATCAACATAAAAACCACAATATATATATATATATATATATATATATATATATATATATAATCAGAATAAAAACAACAACCCAATAACACACCCACCACCAAAAAAAGAGACACGTTTTAAAGGGGTATAGGATGTCAATCAGATCAACCGAAGGCCTGGTTAAAAAGGAACGTTTTTTGCCTGGTGCCTAAAGGTGTATAGTGAAGGCGCCAGGCGAACTTCCCTGGGGAGAGCATCCCACAGACGGGGAGCCACTGCAGAGAAGGCCCTGCTCTCGTGTTGCCACCCTCCGGACCTCTTGAGGAGGAGGCACACGAAGGAGGGCCTCAGAAGATGTTCTCACCAGATAAGGCAAGCCTGGAGATACAGAGTCAGGATACAACCCCTTGAGGACTAGAAGCTTGAAGCAGATAGAGAGCAAGATGGTTTGTGAAGGTGACTCTGGAACAGCCCCAGGAGGCTCTTTCCTTTACTCACTGGTAGTGATGTCCAGGCTGGCGATGCTGCTTGCTGTGCCAGCTACCTCCCGGGGGACGCTCACCGTCTGGAGGAACTGCTGCACCTGCACAGAGTCTAAGGGCGCTGAGGACCCCGGGGAGAGCTTGAGGTAGGCAGCGCCACGGATCAGGCCTGGGGGAGAAAGCAGACAAGGGTGGGCGCAGAACAACGCCTCCGTCCCTGCGCCATGAGAGCAGAGCCAGTGAGTTGTATTGGGGGGGGGGTCCTGCCTCAGCATCCCCCCCCCGAATAAGTCAGTGCACCACTTCTTATTCCAACAGGCTTTGGGGGACGGGTTGCTTTTTAAGAAATGGCTGGTGCAGCTTCGATGTTTTTCTTGTATGTTTTAATACATTGTGTGTGTGTGTGTGTGTGTGTGTGTGTGTGTGTGTGCACTTATATTCGACACTTGGGCACAGGGCTGGATTTAGGTTTGATGAGGCCCTAAGCCATAGAATCATAGAATCATAGAGTTGGAAGAGACCCCAAGGGCCATCCAGTCCAACCCCCTGCCAAGCAGGAAACACCATCAAAGCATTCCTGACAGGTGGCTGTCAAGCCTCTGCTTAAAGACCTCCAAAGAAGGAGACTCCACCACCCTCCTTGGCAGCAAATTCCACTGTCAAACAGCTCTTACTGTCAGGAAGTTCTTCCTAATGTTTAGGTGGAATCTTCTTTCTTGTAGTTTGAATCCATTGCTCCGTGTCCTCTTCTCTGGAGCAGCAGAAAACAACCTTTCTCCCTCCTCTATATGACATCCTTTTATATATTTGAACATGGCTATCATATCACCCCTTAACCTTCTCTACTCCAGGCTAAACATACCCAGCTCCCTAAGCCGTTCCTCGTAAGGCATCGTTTCCAAGCCTTTGACCATTTTGGTTTGACAATGGGTAGGCAACCTAAGACCCGTGGGCCAGATCCAGCCCAATCGCCTTCTCAATCCGGCCCACGGACGATCCGGGAATCAGTGTGTTTTTACATGAGTAGAATGTGTGATTTTATTTAAAATGCATCTCTGGATTATTTGTGGGGCATAGGAATTCGTTCATTCCCCCCCCCCAAATATAGCCTGGCCCCCCACAAGGTCTGAGGGACAGTGGACCGGCCCCCTGCTGAAAACATTTGCTGACCCCTGCCCTAAGCTCCTGAAGGTAATGGGGCCCTTTCTATGTCCAGCTGTCAACAACAAATTGTTGCTGTTTTTTGTGTTGAATATATGCTATATGGTAATTTATATGGTATCTAAAGCCATTTGCACAGAACAAAATATGTATTTTATCAAAGTAATTGTTGAACTGAAATACAATTAAGAAGAAGTATGTTTTCTTGGGGGGGCAAGAGAGTGGGGCCCTAAGCTAGAGCTTGTTTAGCTTATACGTAAATCTGGCACTGCTTGGGCAGGAAGAACCAGATGCACAAATATAAGATGGGGGACACCTAGCTCGCCATGTGAAAAAGATCTGGGGGTCTTAGCAAGCGGACCACAACCTTATAATATGAGTCAACCATGTGATGCAGCAGCAAAAAAAGCGGAAATTTGAGACGCCAAGTTCCGCCACTGCCTGCATTGCAGGGGGCTGGACTGGATGGCCCCCAGAGTCCCTTCTAACTCTAGGATTGTGTGAGACCTTATGGAATGTGGGTGCTTTGATTGGGGGCACATGACTGGGCAGAGGGAAGAAGAGAAGAGTTTGGATTTGATATCCCGCTTTATCCCTACCCGAAGGAGTCTCAAAGCGACTGACATTCTCCTTTCCCTTCCTCCCCCACAACAAACACTCTGTGAGGTGAGTGGGGCTGAGAGACTTCCAGAGAAGTGCGACTAGCCCAAGGTTACCCAGCAGCTGCATAGGGAGGAGCGGGGAAGCGAACCCGGTTCACCAGATTACGAGTCTACCGCTCTTAACCACTACACCACACTGGCTGCACCACACAGGGAAGCAAGGAGGTCGGATGTGCTTCTCCGGTCTTCAGCAATGTGCCTTGGGGGGGGGGCTCTGTTTGGCCAGCCAGGGGCAGGATCCATCCACCTCCACTTTTTACTCACCACCAGCTTCTCTCTTGACTCGGGGCCCACAAGAATCGACACCCTCCGTGGGACTTCTGAGGCACTAGGAGGAAAGAGACGCAAGACCTTAAGGTTTGTGCCAGAAAGAGGCATTTCGTGAACTGGAACCCAGTTTCACAGATGCACATTGCATTGGGGCCACATATGCTATGCATTTAAAAGTGAGGGACGCGGGTGGATCTGTGGTCTAAACCACCAATCGGAAGGTCGGCGGTTCGAATCCCCACAACGGGGTGAGCTCCTGTTGCTCTGTCCCAGCTCCTGCCAACCTAGCAGTTCGAAAGCACATCAAAGTGCAAGTAGATAAATAGGTACTGCTCCGGCGGGAAGGTAAACGGTGTTTCCGTGCGCTGCTCTGGTTCGCCAGAAGCGGCTTTTGTCATGCTGGCCACATGGCCCAGAAGCTGTCTGCGGACAAACGCCGGCTCCCTCGGCCTGAAAGTGAGATGAGCGCTGCAACCCCATAGTCGCCTTGGACTGGACTTAACCGTCCAGGGGTCCTTGACCTTTTACCTTTACCTTACATTTAAAAGCACATGCCTCCACCCCCACTCCAAAAGACAATCCTGGGAAGAAAGTTATTCTTCACGCTGCGCATAAACTATGGAACTCCCTCCCACAGGAGGCAGTGATGGGCATCTGGGTTGGCCACTGTGAGAACAGCATGCTGGACGAGATGAGCCGCTGGCCTGATCCAGCAGGCTCTTCTTATGTCCTTAACTATGGTTTAACCCTCAGAGAGCTACAATTCCCTGCACCCTTAAACTACAGTTCCCAGGATTCTCGGGTGGGTGTGGGTGCTTTAAATGCATGGGGTGTGTGCAGCCTCCATCTTTTCCCCTCTTCTATGGGGTGCGTGTCTCCCTCTTCCGCCCTTGTTTTGGGACCTACAGCCTTCCTTGCCAGCCTCATTGGGATCATGACTCTGCTCACACAGACTCATCAACCTGGAAGGCAACACGTCCCTAAATGAGTAAATCTCAGAGAGCAAACATCCTCTGCAGGAAGATTTACATGTGTTTCTTCCTGGCTTCTGGAAGGGCAGGATATGTCCCCTGCCCTGCATGCAAAACTGTTTTTTTTTTGCAGAAGAGGTGGGGCAGCACTGGTGGTGCTGGGGAAGGCCTGGCGTGTTTTCCATAGGGCAATGCAGGGGCGTAGCAAGGGGGAGTGATGGGGGCGGGCCGCCCCGGGTTCCACCCCAGAGGGGGGGTGACACTTTTAAAAAAATTTTTTTTTAAAACTTTATTGGAAAAAAGAGATAATAGACACACACACACACAACCCCCCACACCTCACAAAGTGGCACCATCAGAGGGGGGGTGACACTTCTTTATTTTTAAAATATTTTTTTAATATACTTTTTTAAAAAATTAAATTTTAAACTTTATTGAAAAAAGAGAGATAATAGACACACACAAACCCCCCCCCACACACCTCGCAAAGTGGCACCATCATTTTTGGGGGGTGGGGGTGACTTGCTATGCCACTGGGTGCAGCTCTGCCAGTGCCCTGGCAAAGTGGTGGGGGGGGACAAAAAAGATTCTGCCCCGGCTACCACCTGGGCTGGCTACGCCTCTGGGGCAATGCTTGAAAGGGGTCAGAGGGGGGAGCGACTCCTGGTTCCTATGGGGCAGCATCCTTTGCAAGGTGGCCGGTTCCCCTGATGCTCTGGGCTTATCCACAAGGTTCTGAAGGCTTCCCTTCTCTTTCCAACCCCCCATAATCCTGGGGACGGGAGCTCTGTGAAGCCCTCCAGCCTGCATCAAGGGTCCCTGTTTGGGGTCACTCTCAGCACATCCCACCACCAAGCCACCTCCCCAGGATGTTTGGGGGAAGCACAGCCACACCGGTTAAAATGACACAAAGCTTTGTAGTGAGAATAACGGGGCTTCCCCTCCATCGGCTCCAAAGCCCTTGGCAGACACCTGCACAGGTCTTTTGGCTTTTAACAGTTCCACCCCCTGAATTTCCAAATTATCAACAAATACAAAAGAGAGAAGAACAAATTTCTCAAACATATACGAATAAGGGATTAATCAAAAACGCATTTCCTCTCATTCTTTTCATTATTTATATGCACTGGAAGTACCCGGTATGTGCCACACATAAATATAACAGCAGCAGCAGCAGCAATTCACAGCAGTGATGTTGACATGTGAGATAACTAAGTACAGCAATTTTAATCAAAATCTGAGATGTAGTAGGGTTTGTTGTTGTTGTTTTAAACAGAATTGTGGTGATCAGTCGTGGAACAACCCCATTGAAGAAGATAGCTGTGGTTGCCTAGACCTCATTACTGGTTGCAAAGGGGCCCCCCATAACCGTTCAAGTTTTAGGACCCCCAAAATGTAGGGGGAGAAGAACACCCTGGGGGAGAATCAATGCAAGAGACTTACCGCGGGGGCTTCACCTCCATCCCAAGCAACCCCCAATACCAGGGGCAGGCAGCTTGCAAGCAGCACAGAGAGCGAAGGGAGCATCGCGATGGCTGAGTGGTCCAGCCTGCCGGAGAGCATCCTTGGCCAGGTGTCTCCAGGAGGCTGCACCTGGTATATCAGGCATGCAAATGTTTGTGCTGGGTGTCAAAGATGCAGCCCCAAGGCTTGTGTGCTCAAGGTGGGAGCTCCTGGTGGGCGGGGCAATGGCAATGGAGCCAGACTGGGCTTGGCAAAATACAATAAACAAAGAAATACAAGTGACTTCCATCATTGATATAGCACTTCCTAAAGTCCGTCTAACTCAATTTTTATCTGTTATTCTTTTTCCCGCTATTTTATATTTTGTTACATTTTCATACATTTTATTCCAAACATAACCGGTATTTTATATTGTCACCTTTTCTATTTAAGGAATCATTTAAATCTTTCCATTGGTTTTGAATTACACTCTTAGGTCTTTGTCTTAACCATTCTGTCAACTTTGCTAATTGTAAATATTCACAAACTTTGTTTAGCCATTCTTCTTTGGTTGGAGTGTAATTTTCTTTCCAATGTTGGGCTATCACCATTCTGCTGTATGCTTCAACAGCGGCCAGAATGGTGATATTTTTATTATATTCTTATGTTCTCTTTTGTCTTACATCTGTTCTTTTATTTTATAAACTTTTATTTTCTGGGTATCTTCCTTCTTTTTTTCTTTTTCTTTTCTTTTTCTTTTTTTTATTGTCCTCTCTGGGAGGACGAATTTTAAATGATGTAAAGGAGACTAACATAGGTATGTATAGGTATGTATATATATGTAATGTTTGTAAGAGTGTGTATGTATGTGTATGTATGTATGTTTTTGTATATTCAATTAAAAAAAAAAAGAACATAATAAAAATTAAAAAAATTCCTTCCAGTTGCACCTTAGATAAAGGTAAAGGGGCCCCTGACCATTAGTCCAGTCGTGACTGACTCTGGGGTTGCGGTGCTCATCTCGCTTTACTGACCGAGGGAGCCGGTGTACAGCTTCCAGGTCATGTGGCCAGCATGACTGAGCCGCTTCTGGCAAACCAGAGCAGCGCACGGAAACACCGTTTACCTTCCTGCCGGAGCGGTACCTATTTATCTACTTGCACTTTGACGTGCTTTCGAACTGCTAGGTTGGCAGGAGCAGGGACCGAGCAACGGGAGCTCACCCCATCGCAGGGATTCGAACCGCCGACCTTCTGATCACCAAGCCCTAGGCTCTTGGTATGAGCTTCCCAAGTGATGTGTAAATTTTTTTTACAAGTGATGTGTAAAATTTTTCGGAGACACCGTTGATGGAATCTTTCGAGGAGTTGGAGATGGCGTTTTCACCTTGACCCCAAGGTCATAGTGAAAAGCCTGCCCTTCCAGCTAGGTTTCCCCAGCCACTCTGGGTGTCTTACAACATATATAAAACATAGTAAAATAACCAACATTAAAAACTTCCAGATACAGGGGAGCCTTCAGATGTCTTCTAAACATTATGCAGTTCTTTAATTTACCTTTGTTAGCCCTGGGTGCCTTTTAAATGTTGGAGGCAGTCAATTTTTATGAATACCAGTTGCTGGAAAGTGCAGGAGGGGAGAGTTGCTCTTGTGCTCGGATCCTGCTTGCTGGTTTCCCACGGGCAACGTCTCAGCCACTGTGAGAACAGGATGCTGGACAACAGTAGATGGGTCCCCCTTGGCCTGATCCAGCAGAATCTTATTACGTTCTTATGGAACCTCCAGATCCAGAGGCAGTCTATCTGGATTCCTAGGTTCTTGGGGGTATTTGACCACTTATGTGAAGAGGATGCTGGACTACATGGGCCCCTTTGGCCTGATCCTGCAGGCTCCCCTTATGTTCACCTGAACTCATTTAAATGGCAGTGCCCACAGTTTTTGGATATACAGTGCAGTAATAAATAAGAGAGCTCCTCTGAGAATGAGCAGAGTGCCTTCTGTTCCTCAGGGATTAATCAGAGTCTGTTCCTACACCCCAAGAGATTTGAAGCAAAGTGTCCTTTTCACAATCTACAGATTGTGTGTGTTTGGGATATTCACTTAAACATTTCCCTATCATTAAAAGGGATGCGATATTGTGTGCCCACACACCTGGGTGTGTGCATTGAAGACTGGGCATGAGTGAAACTCGGATGCTTATCTGCATCAGATTAGGCAAACTTTCACATGCAGGGGGAAGAGGAGGAGGAGGGCAGCAGCCTGTTACCAGATTTCTGCAACACTTGCTCTATCAGGAACACGAAAGGGCATGTCGGTGGCTTGGCAGCCAGCCAGGAGACAGAGTCCTATCCTGCCTGGGCCTGAACTCCAGGGAGGAGCATGCAGAGGAAGGGAAAACAGCCGAGATCATTTCCGAGGCAGGTCTGGAGACAGGCAGGAGGACTGGGGAGATATTGGGTGGTGGGGGGCACAGCCGAAGCCCCCGGAGCCTTCGCTGGGGACGGATGAGACAGCTGGAGGGGGCAGGCAGGTGAGTTTGTGGGCTGCAGCCCGTCAGGACCGGATGCTCAGCCTGAATCCCCCATGATAACAATAGCAAGACCATTTCCCGCATCTATTTTTGGCCCTGGGAGATGGGAGGGGCCCCCCCTTTTAGCTCTCTCTGCTATAGCCCTTTGCATTTACTCAAAAAGTGTCCAGGGGAACACCAGCCTCTGATGGGGGACAGCTCAGGCGTCTCTGTTTCCACCCCTTTCTCTTCCTCTGCTTAGATCTCTTTCCTGCCTTGTCTGCAGGTAACCCCTCACCTGGTGCCGCCACCCTGCAGCCTCCGACCCCTGAGTCTTCCACCGCAGGGTCCTCATGGAGACAAGTCCCAGGAGTGGCTTGGTGGGGGTCCTGAATGGCCTGGCAGCTCAACTGGGAGAGCCCGCAACTGCAGACATGGTGAGTGCATTTATTCCAGAGAGCCAGTGTGGTGTAGTGGTTAAGAGCGGTAGACTCGTAATCTGGTGGACCACGTTCGCGTCTCCACTCCTCCACCTGCAGCTGCTGGGTGACCTTGGGCTAGTCACACTTCTCTGAAGTCTCTCAGCCCCACTCACCTCACAGAGTGTTTGTTGTGGGGGAGGAAGGGAAAGGAGAATGTGAGCCGCTTTGAGACTCCTTCGGGGAGTGAGAAAGCGGGATATCAAATCCAAACTCTTCTTCTTCTTCTTCTTCTTCCTCCACGCCAACCTCTTAACACAACCTTCTCTCAGGACCCCCACCCCCCAGTTTGAACTTTGTCAAGCCGCTGAGAGCGAGTCTTTCAATGGCGACGTCTTAAAGTCCTTCAACGCAGTTCATCTACGGAACTCCCTGGTGCAGGAGGCAATGATAGCCACCAACTTGGATGGCTTTAAAAGAGAACCGGGCAAATTCAGAGAGGAGCAGAGGGCTATCGATGGCAGGGCCAGCCCACCCATGAGGCAAGGTGAGGCAACCCTTGCCTGCTGCTGCTGCTTCCATGGTGACAGTGATAGCTATGGTGCGCTCCTTGGAGACTAGATCTGCCTCCTCGGCAGCCACCCCATGGGGTGCCCTCTGGGGTCTCCACCAGCCCTGTCTTATTCAGGGTGGGCCTCTTGTCTCTGCAATGCCCCCTGATTCAGCCATTCGGTAAGGTTGATTCCCCCCCACCCCTTGTTCCTGATGTAGATCTTCAAATCCCCCCTTTTCCCCTGGAGGGAGGTGGCGGTGTTTTTTTGTCTTGGGTCCGCCCTGGGAGACTGCTCTTGCACTCAGATCCTCCTTGCGGGTTCCCATCATGGGCATCTCGCGAGACTAGATGAGCCATTCGCCTGACCCAGCTGGTTCTTCTCTCTGTGCTTGAAGATCAAGTTTTGCTAAAGTGGAGAATGCAGAGTGTGTGGATTGCAAACCAAAGATAATTTAGCGTGGTGGTGATAAATCTTAGAACTGTAGCGTTGGAAGGGACACGAGGGTCATCTAGTCCAACCCCCTGCAATGCAGGAATCTCCGCATGCAGTCCAATTTGAAACTCTACTGAACCCTTCTTAGCTTTGCAATTGTTCTAGCAGTTTTATAGTTGCACCAAATACAGTAGCTAGAGCTGTGGGTTAAACCACAGAGCCTAGGGCTTGCCGATCAGAAGGCTGGCGGTTCGAATCCCCGCGACAGGGTGAGCTCCTGTTGCTCAGTCCCAGCTCCTGCCAACCTAGCAGTTCGAAAGCACGTCAAAGTGCAAGTAGATAAATAGGTACCGCTCCGGTGGGAAGGTCAACAGCGTTTCCGTGCGCTGCTCTAGTTCGCCAGAAGCGGCTTAGTCATGCTGGCCACATGACCCGGAAGCTGTCTGCGGACAAACGCCGGCTCCCTTGGCCAATAAAGCGATATGAGCGCCGCAACCCCTGTCATCCGCGACTGGACCTCATGGTCCTTACTTCTATTGCTGCTTGATGTATTGCATGCGTCACTCTTTGCAATAACTCTTACTGACATCTTTATTATTCTGTACAGATATTATTCTTGAGCAGGCACCCCCAAACTCATCCCTCCAGCTGTTTTGGGACTACAGTTCCCATCATCCCTGATCCCTGGTCCTGTTAGCTAGGGATGATGGGAGTTGTAGTCCCAAAACAGCTGGCGGGATGAGTTTGGGGATGACTGTTCTTGAGAATAAATAGAAATATACAAACAAAACGCTAGTTTTTTTTTCTTTACTATGCCCATGCTTGAGGTTGGATGGGGTGAATTCAAAAGCGAAGGGCAGAGAAATCAGCCTGCCAAACTTCTGCCCTGCAGGGCTTGGAGGAGGACTTGGAAGAGGAGGGCCAGGAGAGGCGGCCAGTGGCCCAGTGGACTGTCTCGGAGGTCTGCTCCTGGCTGAGCCGAGGGTCCCTGGGGGCTCAGGGGAAGCCCCTCCTGGAAGCGGCGCGCAGCCACGCCATCTCCGGAAAGGCCCTGCTGCGTCTGACGGACGAGACGCTGGAGCGCATGGGGGTTGCGCCCTGGAGCCTGCGGCAGGAGCTGCTGCGCCAAGTCCTGCACCTCCGCATTCAGCAGGAGATGAAAGACCTGCTGGACATTACAGGAGGTGAGGATGGGCACCCAAAGCGGGCGGGGGTGGGGAATTGCATGGGTGCCCCATAACTGGCCCCACCTACTGGGTATTGTCAAAGTCCTTACTGGGACTGGAAAGGAAGCAGAATGTGTAGGGGTGGGGGTGGGAGACTGAGGGCATTGATTGATTTAATCAACTTTATCCCCCGCATATAAATTTCAATTGAAGTTTTAAAGTTGTAAGGGGGAAATTACAGAAGGAAAAATAAGAATGGAGAGAGAGAGAGAGAGAGAGAGAGAGAGAGAGAGAGAGAGAGAGAGAAAGGATACCAGGGGACAAAAAAGAGCATTTTGCAGCGTTAGTGCAGACATGTAACGTGAATTCCGCAGAATATTGCTTGGACTTAACAAATAAACATTTGGAAAGGAAAATTCTGCAGTGATTGCCAGTACTGTATGCTGAATGCGAGGTGGATCCAACAAGAAACATTTATCTTAATTCCCTTGCTTTGTATCATGTGTGCAACCGTAGGAATAGAGCTGTAATGAAACATGGTAAGATAAAATAAAATAAAAAAGCATGGATGGATGTGTAATAAAATTTATACACTGTTAGATTATTTGAAAAGACCCTCAAAGTGGCTTACCAAACAGACAAAACAATGAAATGATCAATTGGAAAGATTAACAACACTTTGAAAAGTTTAAATAATATTAGGCTACAAACAGGTTAAAACTCGTATCAACTTTCTAAGCATCTGGATAGGCAGATGTTTTTGCTGGGTGCCGAAAAGAGGGAAGGCGCTTGCCTGGTGTCAATAGGCAGGGAGTTCCAAAGTGTAGGTGCTGCTATGTTTAAGTCTGAGTTATTACAAATGCGGAACGGGTGTTCATCGCACCTGTAGCAGTGCCAGTTCCGCCGATGGAAGCGTTTTAATAAGCGGTTCTGCAATATTTCTGAAGGAAACTCAACAATCCCTTCTCCATTCTTCCAGACACAGCGTGATCGAGGGAGGCCCGCTGTCAAGTGAGCTGCTCTGTCTGGGATGCAAAAAGGGAACTCGCTTTGGTGCCAGCCTTTGGCCGCAACTGGACCTCCGAGCAGGACGCTGGAGCCCAAAGCCCAGTGCCAGGCCAGGCTTCAAGGACCGCAGTATGCATGGAGCTGCTTTGCAGTTGGGACTCAGCAGTCTGCAGCCCCGGGGACAAAGGCTTTCGTGGCAGAATGTGGGCTTTCTTGGGGAAGGGGGCTGCCCCCCATGCCTGTAGCCTCCTAGGGGTCTCCTGCAAACATCTGGTCAGAGGAGGATGGCCCATGGTCCGTAGGTGTGGCGAAGGGTTGCAGCCCAGCAGCGGAAGGTATGCCGTTTGCCATGCAGAAGGTACAATGCTCAACCCCTGGGAGCTACAGGCCAGGGTGGGATCCCTGCAGAGATGCTGCCAGTCAAGGTGGGTCATGCTGAGTTAGGTGGACCTAACTGACTGATTTGCCGAGATGTAAAACAACGAAACTGTCGTTCGAGAAAGTGTTTGCCATTTTGAACCCAACAGGACTTTGCTTCCTGGAAGCCCAGTAAGATGCTACAAATAAAACAGATACGTAACCTATTTCCTGCCCTGCAAAGTTATATCACCTTTTATTACAGTGTACCATACAAAATGATTTCTTTAAGAATGGATAGGTTTGATCTTCTTGCAGTCCCATGGACTGCAAGAAGATCAAATCTATCCATTCTTAAAGAAATCAGACCTGAGTGCTCACTAGAAGGACAGATCCTGAGGTTAAGGCTCCAGTACTTTGGCCACCTCATGAGAAGAGAAGACTCCCTAGAAAAGACCCTGATGTTGGGAAAGATGGAGGGCACAAGGAGAAGGGGACGGCAGAGGATGAGATGGTTGGACAGTGTTCTCGAAGCTACCAACATGAGTTTGGCCAAACTGCGAGAGGCAGTGAAGGATAGGCGTGCCTGGCGTGCTCTGGTCCATGGGGTCATGAAGAGTCGGACGCGACTGAACGACTGAACAACAACCATACAAAAATATTTAGAATATATGAGGTTCGAGTCCTTGCGTGTTCAAATTCCTTTATCTTCGCAAGCTTGAAGTGTGCAGGGACTGTTGCCGGCGCTGGGATGTTGCGCTGCAGAGTTGTTCAGCCACAAGGTGGTGAGCGAAAGAAAGAAACCAGTGGGCAGAGAACATGGAGGAGTATTAGGAACCAGCATTGCATTTGAGGCCTTCTCGCAGCTCTGCCCCCCTATCCTAAAAATGCACCCCCACACTTAAAATCATAGAATCATAGAGTTGGAAGGGACCCCAAGGGTCATTTAGTCCAACCCGCTCTGGCCAGGACCCACCAAGGTCCCTTCGCAAATTCCTCTTTGGTCTTCACCGTTCTCTCAAAACCCACTCTGCTGATCCTTGTTGTAAGAATTTAAGGTATTTATTTATATATATAATAATTCTTATTAATGTACCAAGCAAACAAGGCCAGACAGGCCTCACCATTTTTCACTCACAAACTGTTTCTCTGCAATAATAATAATAATTATGTTTTGTACCCCGCCCATCTGGTCGGGTCTCCCCAGCCACTCTGGGCGGCTTCCAACAAATATAAAGATACATTAAAATATCGCAGATTAAAAACCTCCTTGAACAGGGCTGCCTTCAGGTGTTTTCTAAAGGTCATGTGGTTGTTTATTGCTTTAACCTCTGCTGGGAGGGCGTTCCACAGGGCGGGTGCCACCACCGAGAAGGCCTTCTGCCTGGTTCCCTGTAGCTTCGCTTCTCGCAGGGAGGGAACAGCCAGAAGGCCCCCCTGCAAGGAGCGGGGGGGGGGGATTGTCTCCGGAAAATAAAGGGATAATCCTGGCTTCCTGATACATATCGAGTGCAAGACAAAAGGGTGTGATTAACTTGGCTGGTAAACAGGGCCATTCCATGAAAAAGGAGCCTGATAAAAAAATTATTTTTAAAATATACTTCTTTTACTTATAGTTTCATTACCTAAACAGATTCCAAACGTGCAGTCTAACCATTTTTTAAAAGCTAAAGACAAAAGAAGTTTAGTTTATGGACCTTCTTTTCAAAAGTCCACCCACGTAGCCTTCACAGAAGTGTTCAAGTTAAAAGTTTTCTGATGATTGTCCCACCCGTGACAGCATTTGTTCCTTAATTTTGTATCGTTAAATTTCTTAAACTTAATTTCTGATTGCATAGTTGTAACCAATAAACATTTAGACAGATATGCTGAGTTTATCATTGATTCACCTCCCAACTCACAGAGTTTTTCCATAAATCAAACTTATCTCAAGCTCCATGTCCCTTTTTTTGTCCCACCCGTGACAATACTTTAACATTTAATAAAATTGTCAAAAATATCCATAAAAATAATAAAAAAATAGTAAAATGTTCAGTATCTTATTAAGAACATAGTTTAAATTTTGGTTGTTAATTTTTATGTATATTTACATTGTTACACATGTGTGAATACCAAAAAACATGGTCCAAGTGTCCCACCCGTGACAATGGAATGGCCCAACAGGGAAATGTAAATATCTCTGTTTCACTTGATGGGTTTTTGGTGGAGGGCAAGAGGAGGCATGGGGAGGGTCAAGGATGCTCAGATTACTGCTACCAGACCTCCCCTTTCATGATGTAACTGGTGTATCAGGAAGGTGGTCCTGGGTTACACCCCTTTTTGTGATGTATGTATGATGTATAGGGGGGTGGTCTTGAGCGGGGGGGGGGATTTCAAAAGTCTATATAGGAGCTGGCATCTTTCTACCCAGCCGGCCCAGGAGTATGGTGGCAGAAACTCCAGCTGTTTTGCTAGCTTTCAGTCACTAATTCAGCATTTGCAAGAGCAACTCCCCTCCCCAAACCGTTTCCACAGCAGAAACACCCACAGAAGATGAAGAGACAGAGATGTTAAAAAGCTTGGGGAATTTTTTAATTGAAGTTTTATTTCATAATAGGTTCTCTTTTTTGAAGCTTTGTTGTTTCTGTTTTTAAATACAATAAATATCCACCAATAGCATTTCATGGAATGGAATCCAAATCCATTTGCAGGACTGTCAACCTCCAACAATGTACATATGAGACAGACATGAATCCTGATGGAAGCGTGAAGAAGGGGTTGCGGAGAAATCTGCCGCGAGAAATGGTACAGGTTTCCTATTGCAATTTTCTTTCACTAATAATAATTATGATGATCTGTACAGTCCGTTTGCTCTGACACAACCCAGCCCTTGTCAGAGTGCTTTGCAGAATACCGGCCAGAGAGACCCCCCTTTTGTCTGAGGATGGTCCTTCCTGGCAGAGAGAGCACCAACGAAGGCGGAGGCAACCTGCGGAGGCCGGAGGGACTGAACATGCGCCCTCATATTTAGCGGGGGACAAAAGAAGCAGCGGTCAAAGCCACTCATTCAAAACGTGACCCCTACCCCAGTACAATACATCGGAGAGAAGGAAGGACTCCAACCTCACCTTTCACGTGATAGCTTAGAAACCAGCTTCTAAAAAAGGGAAATCGCCAGGGTCACAGAGACCCAGAAGGTAAACTGGTCCAAAATGCATGCACGGTTCATTCCCGTTCCCAATTGCCTGCATTTCCAGAGTAAGGCTGTAATGCAGAGAAAAGGTTTCAGCTACTTTCCTCCCCAACCGCGAGAGATCTCAAGTGTGCCCTTGCCCTGCTGTTGAAGCCTTCCAGGTGAGAGCTCTCGAGTCCTGGCTAAAGGGGTGAGCTCTGTACCGAGAGCCCCCTTTCCAATTCGGGGGGGGGGGAGATCCTGTCCAACTTGCTGCATGCGGAAGGCGAAGGCGGCCTGAACTACACCGGCAGGGCATTGTGTCTGTCCTACCCAGAGAAACAGAACAATCCCAGATAGCAGTGGAGTCCGTTTAGTGGGGAGATTGCAAACAGGAGTATCTAAGTTAGGGGCGAGAAACCTTTGGGGGGGCATATCTTCCTAGACTCCTGCTCACATCACTCTAGACCGCTGACAATGCTGGCTGATGGTAGCAGGAGTCCAGCAAGATTGAAGGGGGGGGGGCACACAATTATTCCCCACCCCTGCTCTAAGTTATCACGAAATACCTTACTTCCTAGGATCGCTTTTCAAATGCAAATGGCA
Source organism: Darevskia mixta (assembly GCA_034641385.1). NCBI lineage: Eukaryota > Metazoa > Chordata > Lepidosauria > Squamata > Lacertidae > Darevskia > Darevskia mixta. Next base: position 1,165,730 of record JAWWNH010000142.1, on the reverse strand, counting down.
CTTTGGAATAGCTGCCCAGCCCCACACGCATGACCTGCGCACCCACAGCAGTGGAGACTCATGTGCCAAACACCCTGCTCTGAAATCAAGGTGGTGAAGGACGGACGGAGCAGCCTGGGTTGCAGGACAGCTCTCACTCAGCCGCCAAGCTGCTTGCATCCAGCTCTGATCCATCTTATTCAAGCCTGCAGTTGGGCTTGGGGTGGGGGGAGAGAGGTGCTTCTGCAAAGCACAGGGACTTTCCAGATCTAGACCTCTCTGCCTGCCAGGGAGTTGCTGAGCAACAGGGAAGGCTGGCAGTGTCTCCGTGCAAAGCACTGCTTGGACCAGAGGTTGCTACTACCAAAGCCTGAATCTTGCAGGATTGCAGAGCACTGATTTGGGGTGGGGTGGGGGTGCTATGGCGCTCCCTGCAGCTCCTTTGCCCACACCTCCGGAGAACCGCTTCCAAGGGGCGTCTCAAAAGGTCGAGCGCAGCAGCACATCCGCAGCTACACAGGCAGCAGTGAATCAAGGCAGAGAAAGGAAGATTTTGCTCTCAGAACGTACGAAAACACGGGGCAGTGATTTCTGACGGCGACAAAGGACTGCCAAATGCGGAGCAAGTAGTTTAAGGAAGTGTCACAAGCGCTGCCTCAAATGCCCCTTTGAGTCAGAGGGAATATCGGGAGGAGAAGGAGGGTTTGGGTCCGGAGAGGAGGACTCCTCGAAGCATTTTTACAATCGCCTCCCGAGAGTGGGCAGGGAGTGGCAGTGGGCACACCTTCACCTCTTCAACATGCAATACCTTTATTCTGAAGAATATTTGAGATGAACACAAAAAAACCCTGATGCCACCAACACCCGAGACAGAAATAATAATTTTTAAATGGTGCATGGGAGTTCCTCCCAGATGGCCAAATGAGCTTCAAACAACAAAGATGACGAAACAACAGAAATTAAACCCGTCCCCCCGTTTCCGCAGCTGAAGGTGCCACGCTGTGCTCCCTTTAACTTGGACAACTACTTTTCCAACATTCTGCTTAAGACAGCCGACCTTTTCCTCCCCTTGAGGCAAATCTTCTTAAGGCACCAGGTTCCTTATCAAGAAGCCTAGAGAGGTAAGGGAAGCAAAGCCTGCCTTGGGAAAGGCCAAGAAGTTAACCCCTTTTGTCCACTCAGTGCTGGCCTGGCCTCGCTCTGGAAGTGCACCTTGGAGCATGGATGATGTTTCCAAGGCAGCACTTCAAGGAATGATTTAGGGAGTCACATCATTAGGGTTCGCCACAGGCATTACTAGGATGCACACACAACCCCACCCCGACTTCCCTTCAAAATGCCGTCATCTCGTCTTATGCCATCAGGGCCTGTGCAATTTTGCCGCCAGTTACTGTCAATTTGAGAACCCCTGCTTCCAAACAAAGAGAGAAAGTAAAGAGGAACACATGTTCTCACAATGATTCATTAGTCAAACACACACACACACACAAAATAAAGGAGACCCTCCCTCTGACTCAGCCGCCTCCAGAATTGGAAACCGGCCCTGGGGTGGGTCTAACTCAGTGCACCGTTTCTGGAAAATGATCAACTGATTGCTGCATTTCATTTCGGCTGTGATAGCGTCAAGTATTCAAAGCACGTCGCCATTCCTCTGTACACCCAACTTTTTCTGTGCAAAATCATTTAATTAAAAAAAAAAAAAAAGTGAGCGAGAGAAAAGTCTCCCCAATCGCCATCCCTGGTTCACCTTTTACAGCCATGAAAACATTCACCAAACAAGGGAAGAATGAGAACCGGTTTCTGTTCCATCATCCGTGCCCAGAGGCCAGTGCTCTTTCTTTCCTGCTTTTCTGAGAGGTGCATCACTAAGGGTCAGAACAAGCTCTTCCCTTGCTCATTAACACACCAAAGGAAATGAAAAAGGCATTTAAAGTCAGGTGTGAGAAGAAAACAGAAAAGAAAAGGATCTATTTACAAGGAGCGGAGGCAGGAAAGAGCGAAGATCTGGCTCCTGGATTTTCACATTGCTTGTTGACATAATGATTTAAGCTTACAAAAAGAAAAGTTAAAAAGTCATTTCACAATTCCCATTTTCTCTCCCTCCCCAGAGTGGAATGTGTCATCCACAAGAGGTGGTCGCCCCCTCTCATTTTAGGAGCAGAAGCCATAAGCAGCCCCTGCCCTCGGAATCACGTAGGAACATCCTTTGCTGTGCTCGGGTTTCCTCCGGGTGCCTCCGTTCCAAGAAAGTTGGGTTGAGGCTGCACCCTTCATAGCAGGACACACAGGCGCACCCCCCCCCACCCCAAACGCAAATACAAGGCTTGCTCATGAAATTAAGCAGAAGGAGGGAGGGGGAATCAGCGCCGACTTCACCACCACACAGTTCAAGCAGGGTTAGGATGGCTGAACACAACATTCCCAATTGGATAACAAACACAGGGGAAAGCCACCTTTATCTACTAGAGCCGGGCAGGGAGGCAAACACTGAGCTGGAGACCGGATTATTTCCTCTAGAGGGAAGCAGAGCTGCTCGGAATGGACCGACACGCACGGGTTATACGCCTGACAAAACAGTTCTTGGAAACGGCCGATCTCCGTCCCCCACCCTGACAGCGAGCGCAAAGGTTATCCCACAGAAGAGTGCTGCTTGCCACAAACGTGAAGGAGGGTCGCAGCTTGGACAGGGGGGGGGGCTGGCAGGCAGGATGTTGAGTGGAGACAGCATCGGCCTGGTTCAACATCTGCTTTGGCCACGGGGAAGCCACAACGGGGGGATGGAGGGGGGAGGAGAGGAGGAAGTGAATGGAGGGATAATATAACCTACATATAATAGTCATGTGTTCACTGTGTGATTCCCACCACCAAGGCCCCTTACTTAAAAGCAGCTGATTCATTCTAGCCACACACAAAAAGCCTCTTGCATGGCGGGGTCCACGTTGTCCTCCGTTCGCCTGCGTTCGCCTGCAGGGGGTGGTTTCGCAGGCCACGTCGTCCTCAGCGTAGCCTGCAGGTGTTTTGTGGCAGCCATGTGGCTTCAGAGATGCCCCCGGTGCCCCTGTCTGGGGTTTTTTGGGTGTCTCCCTCAAGAGCTCTGGGTGGCATGGAACCATGCATGGTCTGGAGGCATCATGCTGGTCCAGTCCCCCCCTCCCCGCCCAGCCACCTGCGCATCCACAAGAGAGGGGGGAGAGGCGGGGCAAGAAGGGTCCGTTCCTCTGCAAGGCTGCCAGGCCTCGTTGCCAGCCAAAGTGGGTCAGATTCAGTTCCATGGTGATGGCTGAAGTGTATTTACACGGGCGGCTGCGTTCACAGAGCCCCTGCAGGTGGGGGGCCCCCTTTCTTCTCTCCCGCCTCCACGTCTAGTCAATCGGAGCTGGGCTTTCGTAGCGAGAAGGGGCGGATGTTGAAGTGCTTGCTCAGCTGGGTCACCTGCGAGGAGGAGGGAGCAGAGATAGAGAGAACGGGCAAGGTGAGGCAGACTCCTGACCCTCTGCTCTGCCCACCAATTCCCCCCATATCTTTTTCCTCACCTGCTCTGCTCCTGGGCAGAAAAACGGGGAAGCAGCACCTCAGCTGTGATTCCTGCCTTGCAGGGGGCTGGACTAGATGGCCCTTGGGGGTCCCTTCCGAGCCTACAGTTCTAGGGCTCTATCTGCTGTTGCTGCCCCAGAGCATCATCCTTCCTCTCCCTTTTCCCTCCTAGGGGCAGATTCTAGCTCAGGCATCCCCAAACTCGGCCCTCCAGCTGTTTTGGGACTACAACTCCCATCATCCCTAGCTAACAGGACCAGTGGTCAGGGATGATGGGAGTTGTAGTCCCAAAACAGTTGGAGGGCCAAGTTTGGGGATGCCTGTTTAAGCTAATATGAAAGCGATGGATTCGGGTTGGTTTGCCAAGAACTATATGGGCAGGAAGTCGAAGGTAAGAGGCCGATGTTGGCAGTTTGGCTGTGAGTGTGTGTCCTCCTCCTCCTTTCTAGCCTCCCCTTTGCCTTGCCTGCAAAACGGAAGGGGCGGGGGGCAGAGGCAACATCGTGGAGGAGGAGGAAATGGTTGGAGCTGGGTCAGGGCTCCCAAACCTTTCCCCAAGCACCACTTGAAAAGTGCCGAGAACAGAGAAGGTAAGAAGAGGCTGCTGGATGAGGCCCATGGCCCATTCTAACACTTCTATGACCTTCCCTCCCTCTTGCTCAAGAGCTAAGAAGAAGGGATAAGACAGCAAGCAGAAGAAGTTAATATGTTATAAACCAGAAGCGGAAGTCGGGGGGAGTTGGGGGGAGGGGGTAATCGGGAATTTATTTTGTGCTTATATTGTCAGATGTGATTATGTTAAAAATGTAAAGCCCAATAAAAAAAAATTAAAGGAAAAAAGAACAAGACGAAGATGGGCTGGGCCCACAGGTGAAGCCACCCAGGGTGTGTTGCGGCAGAAGCAACGAGACTCTGGTGGCATTTTGACCTCTGCCTGCCAAACCACCGCTGGTCCTTTGTCAAGGCTCAGGTGAAGGGCTGCAACAGCAGAAGAGGCCAGCCCCCAGCTCAGCTTGCCCCAGAGACTCTGGTGAGCCCAGGCCGTCGAGAAGAGATGGGAGGCTTTGGCTGGGCAAGGGTGGCGCTGGGGATCACTTACCACGCCGACTCCGTAATGGATGTGAGCCACGGTGATGAAGGTGGTGAGCAGGTAGAGGAGGAAGGTTTCGCTCTCCGGCAAGGCGCCCGTCAGCACCACGAAGAGGACCAGGGCCAGCGGGAAGAGCATCCAGTTGAGAGGCTGGCAGCGGGTGCTGCTCATCTGGCAGACAATCAGGCGGCACTGGGAGGAGAGGAGGAACAGCTGGTAAGGGGGGCCCAGGATGGGAGGAGAGGGCCACCCAGCACCTGCCCGCCCTCCACCAACAGCCGCTCCAATCCATCCAGGGCCATTTCCTGGAGCACCACTGAGGGTGCCGCTCTAGAACGTCACTGCTGCAGAGGCACCGCTCTAGGGCTTCTGGCAGAACTCTACTGCTGCAGCGTGGACGGATCCTCTGCAACAGAGACGCAGTCGCACACGTGGGCAGGAATCCAAGGGCAACGCTGGAGGGCAGGTGGCCCAAAACGCAAACACCAGCAAACCCATATAGTTGTCAAGGGGACTCTGGGACCCCCCGTCTTTGAGGTTCTCCTTCTTGTCCCTTGAGCAAACTCCCCAATTCAGGTAACCTGAAAAGTTAGACCAGGGATAGGGAAGATTTTTCCTAAAAGAAAAGAGGGGCTGGCTTTTCCTAAAAAGCTTCTTTCTTAAAAAGATTCACGTTTTTATTTTTATTTTTTTGGCAAAGAGTGTTTAAGGAGATAACAGAAAACACTGGGTTAAAGCTGACCGAAAGCCCAGAGGTCGCAATTTTATCAATTTATGGTGGGGTGGAAGGTTCGCAGGCTAGGAAGGACTTGCTCACAAATTTATTGACAGATGCACAAATGATGATAGCTAGGAATTGGAAGGGGCAAGGGTAATATAAAATGGAAGAATGGTATAAAGAGGTGTGGGATATAGCTATGAACCATAAATTAACATGTGCTGTTAAGGTAAGATGGGGAATATGCAGGAGGAATGGTTTTGAGGAGACATGGAGGGTGTTTGTAGAATTTGCACTGTTAAAACGGAAAGGGGCCAAACCATCGCAAGAGGTGTTGAGATTTTGGGAGGTTGGATAGTTACAATGGAATGGTCTCGGTGGTGCGCTGCACATTTTTATTCTTATTTATTTATGATTATTACTTTGTCAAAAAAATAAAAACAATTAAAAAAAAAAGATTCACAGTAGTTCAGTCAGCAGAGTTTGGGACTCTTAATCTTAGGGTGGTGGGTTCAAGCCCCAACGTTGCGCAAAAAGATTCCTGCATTGCGGGGGGGGGGGGGGTAAGTCTAGATGACCCTCATGGTCCCTTCCAACTCTACAGTTCTATGATTCTATTATCCTATGATCCACAGCAGACAGCCTTCCAGCGGCCATTGTACCTCATGACTATTATTTATGTATTTCATAACAATTTAGACACTGTTTGATGGGTGTGTGTGTAACAGACCTCAAAGTGGTTGGTTTACAAGAAGATAGACCAATAAAATCATGGGGGGGGGGGGAGAATACAACAATGCTTTAAAACAAAAACAAAAAAGTTAAAATACTGAAACAGATTAAAATTCACATCAACCTGCCTATCATCCAGGTAGGCTTGTCGAAAGAAGAATATTTTTAGCAGGTGCCCAAAAGTACAGTGAAGGCGCTGCTTGATATCAACAGGCAGGGAGTTCCTAAGGGTAGGCGCTGCCCCCCTCAATGCAGTGCGCGTCTCGTGTGGCGCCTCTAGCAGTGCCCATTCCGTTGATCAGAGCGGTGGCACATGCAGGGCAAAGCGGTCTCCGGGGTGAACTCTTGCACAAGGGGGGCCGAGTCCAGCCACATAGAAGCCAGAGGTTTCGACATGCGGATCTCGCCATCGGAGGAGGAGGAACGGATTGCAGCTCAAGGACGTAAGGGGAAGCCGGGGGGAAATGCTGGAGGAGGGTTGTGGAGCGTGGCCAGGTAAAGAGGGCTGGGTCCCCCACCCCTGAGGCAAAGCGGCTTTCCTCCTGCCCCGCCAAGCCCCTCTGCGCACGTGTCTTTGCAGCAGAAGGAACTTACGGAAATGTTGGCGAAGGCCGTGCCGACCATGAAGTAGAAGAGGCGGGGCTGGGTCTCCAGGATCTGCGTGGGCGAGTGGAAGATCCAAATGGTGCAGAGGACGAAGAGCAGGACCGGCGAGAGGAAGGGCAGCATCGCCTCGTAGACGGAGTGGTGCTTCAGGGAGTTGCTTCTGTAGGCTCTGAAAGGCGGGAGAGGCGTCAGCAAGACAACAAAAACCCGAGCCTTTAGTGTCACCCACCCAGTCCTGTGGAACTCTCTGCCACTGGAGACTGAGCAGGCGCCTTCTGGGCCAACTTTTAAGACATCTGCTGAAAACTTTTCTATTCTGCCAGGCAATTACAAATGCATCCTTCCACAATAGTTAGCTGATGTCCGTTTTTAACTTTGCATGGTACCGCTTTGATATTTTAAAATCACACAGCGGTATAAAAGTCTTTTAATAAATAAAATTTTCGAAAAGGGGGGGGGGTCCTGAAAGTGGGAGCACCATCAGACTAACTCTGAAGGAGGCAGAACTTGATATAGTTCTTCCAACGGGGTCTCATCTGCAAGGCTGCAGTGTAGCCAGCAGAAGGAAGATTGGGAATGAGAAGCAAAGCCCCCTCCATCGGGAGCAGGCCAGCCCCATCAGGCCCCCTCTCCCCTCAAAGGTCACCCGGGGGCCTCAGGGGGAGAGACAGAAAAGCAGCAGGGCTCATTCCACCAGCTTTGCCGGAGGTCCAGTTCCTCCACCGGGCACCTCTTGCCCCTGAACTGGGCCAGCTGGTCATTAGAATTCGGTGCCTGAGTTTTCATTTTCCTCTTCCCTCCCTGTCCCTTTCTCCTTGCGTGTCGTGGATTTTTTGGGAGGGCAGTATAAATCTGCGAGACGGTCTCGTTTTGATAGTATGTAAGCCACTCTGTGAGCCTTCCTGGCTGAAAAGCGGGGCACAAAATGCTCAAAATAAAATAAAATACATATAGGAGGCCAGGCTTTCTCCAAGAGGCCTGGCCCGGCTGGTTCAGAGAGAGGGCCCAGCCAATCTCTCTGCTCCATGGTCTCAAAAGCAAAGGCTTGCCCCTGGCATCACTCGTGCCCACTTTGCTTTCTCAAAACTCTCCCCGCTGGGGGAGACACTGAGTGGTGCTGACACCCCAGCAGGACTTACTTGTAGTAGTTCAGCAGGCTCATGGGGAGCGTCACAGTCAGCGCGCAACCTGAGGGAGAGAGGGCCAGGTTACGACTCAAGAGCATGCCTTTCCCTTCACACAAAGACAGACGCCGCCACACAGCAAAGTCTGTTCCACAACCCTCACGTGGATTTGTAACAGCAACTTGAGGCAGGGGGATGCGAGTGCCCCCGAAAAGGGGAGAGCAGCTGCTGGTGAAAAAGGAAGCTTTTTCTGGGCTGGTGGGGTGGCTCAGCAGCTTCACATCCTGCGCTGCTGGCCATTTTCATCATTCAGGGAAGAATGCAATCGCTTCGTTCTGTTCTGTTAATACTCAGCGCATTGTGCATTCATACCGTGCCGTGGTGAGTTGCCTTGAAGACCAAAAGGCAAGCTAGAAAAATAAACACAGTGGAACCTCGGTTCTCGAACCACTCCGTTCTCCAATGTTTTGGCTCCTGAACGTCGAAAACCCAGAAGTAAGTGCTCCGGTTTCTGAACATTCCTTGGAACCTGAATGTCCGACGCGGCTTCCGATCTGCAAAAAGCCTAGCTGCCAGCCAATCGGAAGCTGCGCCTCGGAATTTGAACGTTTTGGAAGTCGAACGTCTTTCCGGAAAGGATTATGATCGACTTCCGAGGTTCCACTGTTTGGGTTTCATTTTTTTTAAACATCAATACAGCACCCCCCCCCCCAAAAGCTGAATCAGTGCAACAGCTTAGAAATACTGTGGATTCCTGAGGTCAGCAAAGGGGGGCAGGAGGAGAGACGTTAATACCCCAGCATCTTCCATCCCAGGCATGGGGGACTTTTTTGGCCCGGCAGGGAAGATATTTATCTCCCTTCACTCCACCAGGGGCCAGCTTTGATGGGTGGGAGGGACCTCACACATGCCAGTCAACTGACACCATACTCATCTCAGCTGATTGACAGGTGGGTGGTTCCACTGACCTGCCAAAGTTGGAGAGCAGGGGAGAGGGAAGATAGTGATGCAACAGGATTGAGCAACCCAGAAGACCTGGTGCAGTCCAGATGTTTTTTTAGACTACAGCTGCCACCTGCCCCACCCAGCTGTATCTGGAGCATATCTGTCTGGCTTCAGGCCCAGTCATGGTAATGTCAATGTACTGCGGCCTGAATGATCTTGGGCCACACATTTATGATGCAGCTCCCATGTGTACCAGTTTGGGTACTGAGATCAGAGGAGAAAGCCCTGCCACTGCCCTAGGGAATCTCTGGGGCAGCTGCTTTCTCTGACAGAGCCTTCTCTGCTGTGGCTCCTGAACTGTGCAACATCTCCCCCTATAGAGGTTTGCCTGGGCCTGACACTTTGCACATTTCACCAGGTACTTCCATTATACTTGTCTTATCTCTGGCCTTTGCAGGTGAAGTGTGGATTTTTAGCTCCCCACCCTGTAAATGTATCTGTTGAATGCTTTTATCATTGTGCTCTACCTTTGAAGGGGACTTGGAAACTACAACTAATCCAGAATGTGGCAGCAAGACTGGTGACTGGAAGCAGCCGCCGGGACCATATAACACCGGTCCTGAGAGATCTACATTGGCTCCCAGTACGTTTCCGAGCACAATTCAGAGTGTTGGTGCTGACCTTTAAAGCCCTCAATGGCCTTGGCCCAGTAGTCCTGAAGGAGCGTCTCCACCCCCACCGTTCAGCCTGGACACTGAGGTCCACCGCTGAGGGCCTTCTGGCGGTTCCCTCCCTGCGAGAAGCAAAACTACAGGGAACCAGGCAGAGGGCCTTCTTGGTAGTGGCGCCTGCCTTGTGGAATGCCCTCCCATCAGATGAAAGCAGCCCTGTATCGGGAAGTTTTCTGATGTTTGATGCTTTACTGTGGTTTTATAATTTGTTGGAAGCAGCCTAGAGTGGTTGGGCCAACCCATTCAGATGCGCGGGGTACAAATAAAATCACCATCATTTTATGCTTTGTGGCTTATTCATTATTTTGCATTTTAGTTTATAGGAATCAGAGTTGGAAGAAACCCCCATGGGCCATCTAGTCCAACCCCCTGCAATACACACTCTGTGTAACCTTACCCAGGACCTTAAGATGAAAGACCAAGAAAAAACAAATAGCAAATAAAAAGCTAGGCAGATATTTTACTAACACTGTAATTATACAACAAATACCTCCTTGATCTTAAATAGGGTCTAAAATTCTGGAGCAAGCAGTTTCTCAATTGTGACCCAGTTTGTGTATTCCAAAGAAAGGGTGGGGGGAGCACATGGCAAACAACAGAAAACACAGAAAGGCCAACATGGGATTACGGCACCGTATGATATTAGGAAATTTTAAAACACAGGCTTTCAGAGGAAACTCCTTACCAAAGATCATTGCAGTGAATAGGTCTCTATACAAGAAATTGAAGAGGAAAGGGTTGTACCAGGCCTCCACTCCCACAATAGACGTCACAATGTACACGATGGAAATGGTCTGAAAAGTAATCAGAGAGAGAGAGAGAGAATTGCAGCATCTGGAAAGACTCATCCGGACAGCTGGTGTTTGGATAGAATGGCTTAGCGATCAGAAAGCTCTTAGCCACGTTATGACATCACCCAAAGGAGCCCGGGCTTATGCCCCTGGGGTGGAAAAACATCCCCCCCAGAGCCATTCCCCCCTCTCCATCCCACCCTGTCCCTACAAAGGCATTCTCAGTGGCAACTGGTGGCTGCAAACGGCAGACCCAAAAACCTGCCCGGCTTGAAGCTCCCCTGGGATGGGCCAGCTGGGCCTGGTGGGAGCTGAAGCCTGAATCTTGAGGGTGCCTGCTTGGCCACGGCTGGGATAGTCACCGGCAGCCACAGCTGGAACACGGGGATTGTACTGGTCTGTATCACAGGTTTGCTCTTCCAAAACTGTCAGAACAACGTGAAGTGCTCTCTGAAGAGGCAGACAGACACACAGCTGTTTATAAAGGTGCTAGGAACCACCCAACCACTCCTGTGAGTTTTTGCTTTTGGTAAGAAGTTGTTTTTAAAACGATTCACCTCCCTTTCCGCCCCCAGACATGCAGGGGAGACAGCGGGGCAGGGCTTCGATGAGAGGAAGCCCGGATTCAGATCCCTGCTCAGTCACAAAGCCCACTCCCTGGCGGCTTCATAGGCGGGGCGGATAAAAACCACGGATATTGGTGCTGAGCTTTTTGAAGGAAGAGATCATAGAGCTGGAAGGGATCCTGAGGGTCATCTAGTCCAACCCCCTGCAATGCAAGTCAAGCATCCCTGACAGATGCCCATCCAACCTCTGCTTAAAAGCCTCCAAGGAAGGAGAGCCCACAAACTCCTGAGGGAGACTGATCCACTGCCCAACGGCTCTTACTGTCAGAAAGTTCTTCTGGTTTTTTGTTTTTGTTTTTAAACGTAATTAGCAAGGGCTGGCTCAGAAGATGTAAAAACACACTGCAGCACCCACAGTGCTCCTGGGCTGTGCTCTCTGGTCACCCAAGGGCACCACTACCATGCCTTCCTGCTAGGACAGGGATTGGAGCCCAAAGTATTAGCACTCTGCGGGAGTTAAGTCCCATGGGCAATTTGCACAGCCTGTAAAAGTTACCGTATTTTTCCATTTATAAGACTAGGTTTCCCCCCTAAAAAATGTCAAAAATGAGGGGGTGTCCTATACACGGATGCATCTCCCCCCATTTTCTTAAATCTGAGTCCCCCCAAATAGGGGGCGTCTTATACATGGAAAAATATGAGAGAGGGAGGGAGCTGAATTCATTCGAGTCTTAAGAACACAAGAAGAGTTTTGTTGGATCAGGCTCAAACGGGCCCATCTGGTCCAAAATCCTCTTCTCCCAGGGGCCAATGAGATGCTCCAAAGCAGGCATAGGCAAACTCGGCCCTCCAGGTGTTTGGGGACTACAACTCCCATCATTCCTAGCGAACAGGACCCTCCAGGACATCTGGAGGGCTGAGTCTGCCTGTGCCTGCTCCAAAGGGAAACCCATCAGCAAGCAGGACCAGGGCACCACAGCATCACTCTCCCCTTCTGCACTTTCCAGGAACTGGCATTTGGAAGCACTGCTGCTTCCAGAAAAGAGGCAGAACAGAGCCATCCATGAATTGGTCTCTTTCAAAACCATCCTTGCCTCCTGTGGGAGGATAACTTAACTCTTGAAAACACACAACCAAAGGTGGACAGGAAGAGGGACACTTCAAGCTGCTTCTTCCTTTTTGGCTCAGGAATGAAATTTGCCCCAAGAGTCCTACGTTCCCACCTGCAAAATCTATTGGCAGACGCAGGTACGCCCCCCTCTTCTCCCCCCGGTGCAATTTACGGGACAACATTGTGCAGAGGCCTCGGCTCAGCCACGGAAATGCTCAAGTCCAAGTCAACAAAACCTCTCGGCAAACATCCGGGGGCAAAGGGCCCTTCCAAGGCTCCAGCGTGGTGAGCGGCTGTTCAGAAAGAGATCAATGGCCGTGGGCTGGGGAGGGGAGGGGAAGGACAGCAGGGAAATGATTGCCCAGAGGGAGAGAAGGCGGAAGCTGCGCGCCTGCAGGTGATCACGGGAGGCAGCGATGGTCAAAAGAGGACTGGACAAAACTCATGAAGGCGGCTAGCGATGGCTACTAGCCAGGATAATAATAATAATAATAATAATAATAATAATAATAATAATAATAATAATAATAATAATAATTTATTATTTGTACCCCGCCCATCTGGCCGGGTCTCCCCAGCCACTCTGGGCGGCTTCCAACAAACACTAAAATACAAAATATCACACATTAAAAACTTCCCTAAACAGGGCTGCCTTCAGGTGTTTTCTAAATGTCAGGTAGTTATTTATCTCGTTGACATGGGATGGGAGGGTGTTCCACAGGGCGGGCACCACTACCGAGAAGGCCCTCTGCCTGGTTCCCTGTAGCTTTGCTTCTTGCAATGAGGGAACCACCAGAAGGCCCTCGGCGCTAGATCTCAGTGTCCGGGCTGAACAGTGGGGGTGGAGACGCTCCTTCAGGTATACAGGACCGAGGCCGTTTAGGGCTTTCAAGGTCAGTACCAACACTTTGAATTGTGCTCGGAAACGTACTGGGAGCCAATGTAGATCTCTCAGGACCGGTGTGGCTCTGCTCTTCCCTTCAGAGTCGGAGGCAGCGATGCTTCTGAATCCCAGGTGCTGAAAACCACAGGAGGGGAGAGAGGGCTCCTGTGCTCGGATCCTGCTCGCTGGTTTCCCACAGGCTTCTGGTCAAGCACTGTGAGAACAGGAAGCTGGACTAGATGGGCCATTGATACGTTTTCCCAGTACGTTTCCGAGCACAATTCAAAGTGTTGGTGCTGACCTTTAAAGCCCTAAACGGCTTCGGTCCTGTATACCCGAAGCAGTGTCTCCACCCCCATCGTCCAGCCCGGACATTGAGGTCCAGCGCCGAGGGCCTTCTGGCAGTTCCCTCGCTGCGAGAAGTGAGGTTACAGGGAACCAGGCAGAGGGCCTCTGTGGAACGCCCTCCCAGCAGATGTCAAGGCAATAAAAACAACTATTTTACTTTTAAAAGACAACTGAAGGCGGCCCTGTTTAGGGAAGTTTTTAATGTTTGCCGCTGTATTGTTTTTAATATTCGGTTGAAAGCCGCCAAGAGTGGCTGGGGAAACCCAGCCAGATGAGCGGGGTGTAAATAATGAATTATTATTATTATTATTATTATTATTATTATTATTATTATTATTATCTGATCCAGCCATTTCTTCTTGTGAGCGCAGCTGATTGAGATGCTGGTGGCTGGCAGAACACATGACCCCTTCCTCCCCACTCCAAGGCAACTACATCTGCCAAGTAATTAAGTCAGAGAGGACCCTGCAGATCTTAGTCGATGAATGTTGACTGCTTTGGCTGACAGGCTCATCTATTAAAATGTGGAGCAGAAGGAAGGAAGGAAGGGGGGAAAACCACAGATGTCACAGCAGCACCATCTGAGAAGCGACTGCTGTGCTGCAGTGGAACGGAGGCAGAACAGCCTCTTCCAAGATGTTCCCTCTTGCCTGGCAGCTTTTGAAATTAGTTTCCTTTCCTCAGCTGCCTGGCTTATCACTGGCACAAATAAAAAGCTGGTCCAAAGTGTTGTGAAAATCAATTGCCCCATAAAATGTTGCAGCCCTATTGTTTGCAGTTGTTCATTCCCTCCCATCTGACTCAACACAGGAATTCCTTGCAAGAGACCTTCTTGCACTCCTCCGCTGTAACTTCTACCCACGATGTTTTATCTTCATTGACTCCATAAAAATTTATACAGCACTTGATTGCAAACAAAACTGAAAAACCTCAATGCGGTTTGCAAAAAGATAAAACGAGGAAATCAAGGAAAAACATTTTAAAACATACAAAAAGTTAAAATACTAAAACCTGGTTAAAACCCACATCAGTTTTCTAAGTATCTGGGTGGGCTTGTCTAAACAAGAATTGTTTTTAGGAAGGTGCCAGAAATAATACAGTGAGGGTGCCTGCTTGACATCAATAGGCAGGGAGTTCCAAAGATTTCCATGCCCGTTTTGTAATCTTTGGAAATGTAATCATTTCCAATCCAGCAAAGCAAGAGGCAGGCATGGCTTGCTCAAGCTGGCCTGGGGCAGATCTTTAGCCTTTCCCAGCTGTGAAATTCTGTTGTCACAGCGACTAGCCCAAGGCAACCCTCCTTAAGAGGAGGCACTCTGTGCCACTGTCACAAGCACTCCACCCACTCTGACTACAGAAATGCATCCTTGGAGGCGAAGTAACTACATAGCCCTGCAAACCAGTGAAGGCGGTGAAGGTCCTGTGTGAGTGCCTGGAGGCGGTTGGAGGATGGATGGCGGCTAACAGATTGAGGTTGAATCCTGACAAGACAGAAGTGCTGTTTTGGGGGAACAGGGTGCGAGTGGGTGTGGGGGACTCCCTGGTCCTGAATGGGGTAACTGTGCCCCTGAAGGACCAGGTGCACAGCCTGGGGGTCATTTTGGACTCACAGCTGTCCATGGAGGCTCAGGTTAATTCTGTGTGCAGGGCGGCTGTCTACCAGCTCCATCTGGTACGCAGGATGAGACCCTCCCTGCCTGCGGACTGTCTCGCCAGAGTGGTGCATGCTCTGGTTATCTCCCGCTTGGACTACTGCAATGCGCTTTACGTGGGGCTACCTTTGAAGGTGACCCGGAAACTGCAATTAATCCAGAATGCGGCAGCTAGACTGGTGACTGGGAGTGGCCGCCGGGACCACATAACACCGGTCCTGAGAGATCTACATTGGCTCCCAGTACGTTTCCGAGCACAATTCAAAGTGTTGGTGCTGACCTTTAAAGCCCTAAACAGCCTCGGTCCTGTATACCTGAAGGAGCGTCTCCACCCCCACCGTTCAGCCTGGACACTGAGGTCCAGCTCCGAGGGCCTTCTGGTGGTTCCCTCACTGCGAGAAGCAAAGCTACAGGGAACCAGGCAGAGGGCCTTCTCGGTAGTGGCGCCCGCCCTGTGGAACACCCTCCCAGCAGAGGTCAAAGCAATCAACAACTACATAACATTTAGGAAATACCTGAAGGCAGCCCTGTTTAGGGAAGTTTTTAATCTGTAACATGTTAATGTATTGTTTTTTAATATTTGCTGGAAGCCGCCCAGAGTGGCTGGGGAGACCCAGCCAGATGGGTGGGGTACAAATAATAAATTATTATTATTATTATTATTATTATTATTATTATTATTATTATTATTATTATATTATTATTATAAACCAGGCCAGAGGTTTTTCCCCCCTGGAGCTTGATTTCAAGTAACTTAGTGTTTCTTTCCCACCCTCTGCCTCTCAAACGAGCCCCTTCCCCACAATGGACTTCACAACACACACAAAAATAAAAAAATAAAAATACTCAACTGTCAAAATAAAACAGCACATGAAAAACAAACCAATAAAAGTAAATCCACATGCAGGTAAAGGTTATAGGCAGCGACTGCGGTGTAGTGGTTAGAGTGATGGACTAGGACCTGGGTTCAAATCCTCCCACTGGGTGTGACTTTGGGGGCCAGTCGCTGCCTCTCAGCCTAACCTATACCTCACAGAGTTGTTGTGGGGTAAAACGAGGGGGGGGGGTAGGAGAGCTAGAAGAGGCAGGCTATAGGGAGGACTGGAAAACGTTTGTTGAATATTTAAAGCATTACTGTAAACATGTAAAAACACAGGTAGGATTTGAATGAAGAACATCAGCGGAATATTTGCTGGAGAATATTGTGGAGAAGTTAGGACATAGAACAACCATAATACGCAGAAATTTTACAAAACACGGGAAAACCATGGAGGGGGTGGAGGGGAAGTCAAATCGGAAATGAATGTGATTTGGGAAAATACGTATCAAATTTGTAAACTTTCTGAAACCTAAAAAAACCCCAAATGGGGAGCAGGAGAGCTATGTGCACAATTCTGACTTCCTTGGGAGGAAAAGGCAGCCTATACAGTCGTGCCTTGGTACTCGTATGTTTTGGCTCCCGAATGCTGCAAACAGTGGCTGTTCTGGTTTTTTAACATTTTCCAGAAGCCGAACGTCCAACTTGGCTTCCAATTGAGTGCAGGAAGCTCCTGCAGCCAATCAGAAGCCGTGCCTTGGTTTTCGAACGGTTCCGGGAGTCGAACGGATTTCCAGAACGGATTGAGCTAGACAACCAAGGTAAATGACATAAAGCAAACAAGCGAAGTGGGAAGAGGGAACCAGAAGGGTCAGGAAGCAACGCACTTACCACCTGGCTGATGTCGTACCCCCAGGGCAAGAAGAGAACCCCCGTGTTGTACTTCTCCCAGTGGGAGAGGATGAAGGAGAACAGGACCACCCACAGGAGGAGGTAGAGGACGAAGACGCTGACGCCGTTGGGACCCCGGCCAAAGGTGGAGTAGACCGTCACCACAAAGAACATGCAGGCCCAGCTGTCCAGGCCGTGGTCAAAGAGCTCTCCCAGGGGGGTGCTGGACTGCGTGCGCCGGGCCTGCTTCCCATCCACGCCATCTAGAAGGGGGGGGGATAAGGAGAGACGGGGGGGGGTCAGAGGCACGGGTCAACTCTCTGCAGCCCCAGCAGCTGGCTGGGAGGAGAGGCACAAGCCCAAAAGCCAGAGCTTGTGTTAAAGAATCTGTATTTATCTGTCGGAGGGCCATAGCTCAGGGGTAGGGTGTCTGCCTTGCAAGCAGAAGGTCCAGGGTTCAAACCCTGCTGGAATCTCCAGGTACGGCTGGGAGAGACTCCTGCCTGAAAGCCACTGCTGCCGGTCAGTGTAGACAATACTGAGCTAGGGGGGCCAGGGGTCTGACTCTGTAGCTTCCTGTGCTCCTAAACAGAATCAGGACTCGGTGGATAAACCGCTAACGGGATTTCTCTTACAGCCATGATCTGGGAGGGCTTAGAAGGGCGCAAACGTGAACGCTTGGTACAAAGAGAGGGTGGCATGATGCCCTTACGGAGAAACTGACCCACAAATTGAGACAGGCAAGAGGAACAAAGCACAAAGAGACCTTTGTTGGAGAACGGTGGGGATTTCTTTAATTCTCAAGCACTCCAGAAAACCAAAGCCTAGTCCCAAAGAATTATAGTAGCTTGTGGATTGGTTAATAAGAATATATTTAACACATATGTACTGTTGTAAGCTGTGGTGTTCATGGATCAGTAATTTCGTTGTCCCCACAAGGGGTGTCTTACACAGACACAGACACAAAAGGTACAGTAAAGAACCAGCTTTTACCTAGCGTGTAAGCCATGAAATTGAGGAGGCCCACCATGACCCACACTTTGTTCGGAACGTGCTGCTGATCGGGTGCTGTGGAAAGAAAACCATGTTGAGCGTCAACACAATCTCTAGGAACATGTTTGCTGCACAATCATTATTGCTATTACAGTGGACACTCGGGTTGCGAACGCGATCCGTGCGGGAGGCAAGTTCGCAACCCGCAGCGTTCGCAACCCGCAGCGCTGCGTCTGCGCATGACGCAATTCGGCGCTTCTGCGCATGTGCAAAGCGCAATTTAGTGCTTCTGCGCATGCGCCGAACCCAGAAGTAACCCATTCCGTTACTTCCGGGTTCGGCATGGTGCGCAACCCGAAATCGCGCAACCTGAAGCCGCCCTTCATCTGAAGACCCAGAGCAGTTCACAACCTGCCGCCTTTGTACATGTCAACAAGCCAATGCTCACCCGTTTGCACCCAAGCCTAAGAGGAAGGGCCCCTGGGGAAGATGGACTGCGGGCTCAACCCTAGAGCCCAACTGGTGTTCTCAATTCGGGTTTGGCATTTCTGGGACCAGAACAGGAAGATAACCCCAGGTGCCTGAACACACCTGTTGCAGAAGCCTACAAACTGAAGCTTTCACTTTCAGCCTTGTACAGAAAAAGCTGTGTTGGCCCGTGAGAAAAATCCCAATATCTGTATTAAGGTAACACTTTAATGGGCATTACCTCTACACACCAGGGTTTCCTAAACTTGGGTCTCCAGCTGTTTTTGGACTACAATTCCCATCAACGCTGACCACTGGGTCCTGCTAGCTAGGGATGATGGGAGTCGTAGTCCCAAACCAGCTGGAGACCCAAGTTCGGGGAACCTTTGATCTAGACCAATGACCTGTAGGAGCCATACTTACTGCATTGTGTCCTCTCAGTTCACAAACACAGAGGCACAGAGGGACTGAGGATTTCACTACATTGCTTCTCCGGCTTGGATTTTCTACTTTCCCCAGAAACACGACTGCTAAAACTCAACACCAGCGTGACAGGTGTTGCATAGGGCATGGGTAGGCAAACTAAGGCCTGGGAGCCAGAGCCGGTCCAATCGCCTTCTCAATCCGGCCCGCGGATGGTCTGGGAATCAGCGTGTTTTTACATGAGTAGAATGTGTGCTTTTATTTAAAATGCATCTCTGGGTTATTTGTGGGGCAAAGGAATTCATTCATTTCTTTTTCTCAAGATATAGTCTGGCCCCCCACAAGGTCTGAGGGACAGTGGACCGGCCCCCTACTGAAAAAGTTTGCTGACTCCTGGCATAGGACATACAGGGAGGGGCAAGATCCCTGCCCAAGACAGAATGCGGCAGCAAGACTGGTGACTGGAAGCAGCCGCCGGGACCATATAACACCGGTCCTAAAGGATTTGCATTGGTTCCCAGTACATTTCTGAGCACAATTCAAAGTGTTGGTGCTGATCTTTAAAGCCCTTAATGGCCTTGGCCCAGTATACCTGAAGGAGCGTCTCCACCCCCATCGTTCAGCCTGGACACTGAGGTCCAGCTCCGAGGGCCTTCTGGCGGTTCCCTCACTGCGAGAAGCAAAGCTACAGGGAACCAGGCAGAGGGCCTTCTTGGTGGTGGCGCCCGCCCTGTGGAATGCCCTCCCAGCAGAGATTAAAGTGATAAACAACTATCCTACATTCAGAAAATACCTGAAGGCAGCCCTGTTTAGGGAAGTTTTTAACCTGTGATATTTTGATGTATTTTAATATCTGTTGGAGGCCGCCCAGAGTGGCTGGGGAGACCCAGCCAGATGGGTGGGGCACAAATAAAAAATTATTATTATTATTATGAGCAGCTGCAAGGTCAGGAAAATAAATGGGTTAACTGGAAACATGCAAGAGAGCTACTGCTAGGACTACCCAGGACCATTTACTGGGACGATTCGCTGAGATGTCCCTGTGAAGGATGACAAGGAGGAGGCCACGCAAGCAGCAGCAGCAACAGGAGCAGCCGGCAGGAGATGGGACTTATATTTGTTTTATTTATTTACATCTACCGTTGTAGAATAGGAAAAAAATACATGAAAGCAGTTTGCAGCAATAAAACCATTATCACCTTGCAATAAGAGGTTTAAAACAGACGCCAATTAATCATTGCCGAAAGATGCCTTCTTAATTGCCCGCATCGGCCTGGCAATTAAGTTTGGGGCAGGGATTTACGGTAAACGTTGCAACAGGAGGTACTCGCGGAATCTCTAGTCATTGTTGTCAATCAAGCCTCACCAACTTGTGGGACGACCAATGATGCTCAGAGGCCAGAGAACAGGAGACACCTCCAGGGCGGCTAGGGAAGGACCACAACACTCCTGGTAGGGTTTCGACAGAGAGCTCTAGGCCATCAGATAACTGGTGATCATCACCCCTGCAAAATGACAACTCCCTGCACATATCAGCCAAGGGCAGAGCCCTGGAGCTTATCATCCAGCTTGTAAAGAGGTTTGCCACCAACGCCTTCTCCCAACTGTCAGGTTTCCAAGGCTAGAAGGCAACTCCCTAGGCACAGGGTACCACCACCACCCCGGCATTCCCAGCCGATCTGGACAGAATCCTAGAGTCAGAAGGGACCCAAAGGGACATCTAGCCCAACCCCCTGCAATGACGGGGGCTAGGACTATGGCAGCGGTTCAAGGCAGCCTCTCACAACTTGGTGCCCCTTTCTGGATCTGGCCAACGGCTCATCCAGTCCAGTGCCCGGTTCTCACCGTGGCTGACCAGATGCCCGTTATGGGAAACCTGCAAGCAGGATTTGAGCGCAAGACCACTAGCCCTTCCTAAGGTTCCCAGCAGGGTTGGTCGCCTTTAGGCACAGCCAATACTCTGCTCCCCTTTAGATGTGTGGGGTGGAGAGACAGTGGTGGGCCATTCCCCCCCCCTGCAGTCCAGAACTGACGCTTGAGTGTGTCACCGTAGACACAAGGAAGTCAAGATGCCATCAATGCGCAGAGACAGAGTGAAGAACATGCACCATCTCAGCTCATATCACTTTCATGCCCGTAAATGTGTATACAGCTTTTGCTGTTCCTGTTCCTGTTTAAAGAAAAACTGTCTTACCAGATGCATAAAAGTCAGGGTCACAGTATGCCATGAGGAAGAAGTTGAAGACAAGCAGGAGGAAGCCACTAAACGTTATCAAGTTTGGGGCCAGCCACATAGGGAAAATCTGTGAGGAAGCAGCAAAAACACATGCAGAAAACCCACATTAATGGATCAGCCATGTACAGGTGAGCCCCCTGCGTGACTTTTAGGCAGGAGAAAGAGACTCTCCTTGAGAGTGAGGCCGACGTTCGCCTTTCTTGCTTATCCTTTGTGCGGCAACACAAAAAGGACTCCAGGCCATGAGTGTGGCTTGTGCATCTCTGGCGCCTTCGGTGCCAACAGGTCCACTTCAAGCACAGAAAGCACACTGGACAGGGCGCAGAGGGAGGCAGGAGGGCCGACTCACCTTGACCACCGTGTTCCAGAAGGGATGCATGACGTACAGGGAGAGGGGGTTGCTGTCCACAGCACTGTACTGTGAAGGAAACAGAGAGGGGAGAGAGGTTAGGCTGGAGAAATAACTAAATGCATATTTGTGCCATGCCTTTATCAGGCCACGCCGGCAAGCTTTTTGAGTTCTCCAGAACAATCACATCAGGCTGGAGCAGCAGTTTCTGAACTTTTTCAAGCAACCAAACTCATCCCCAGTGTACCCTGTCCTCTAGGAGGTCTTCTTCAGGATGGGGGTTTGCACAACTCCCCGAGGAAGGCAATAACCCGATGAATACCCACTCAGGAACAATGAGCTGCACACTTATTCGAAATCCAATTGAAACTAATTAATTCAACAAAATGGGTGAAATTTAATAAAGAACAAAGATTGTGAGAGCGAGGGTTATTGTTTTTGCTTCCTTATTTATATCGTAAAATGCCCCGTGGTCCTCAGGTGAAGAAGGTGGAATAGAAGTTTTATAAATAATAAAAATAACTTGATGTAGTGACACCAGGTTTTAAAAGTCTGATAGTCTTTTACACCTCCTGTCCCCCCTCCCTGCATCTTAGCACCCCCCAGGTAATCCCACTGTCCCGTCCCCCCAAGGGATGGGTGGGTGATACGGCCCCTTTTGGGAACCACTGGGCTAGATGGTAAGCAAAGCAAGGGGTGGGGCAGAGGGAAAACACCGTAGGTGGCAATGCCATGTCTGCTCCTGGTCCGAGTTTCAAGGCAGGGTGCAGCTGGAGGGAACAGGCTGTCCAGCAAGGCTCTCTTGGATCTATGGAGGGATCAGGCTGTTCCCAAGATGTACTTGGGTTGAATCCTGACTGTACCCAAGGTTAGGCTGTACCCAAGATGTACTTGGGTTGAAACCTCAATCCCAAGATTGAGGTTGAATCCTGACAAGACAGAAGTGCTGTTTTGGGGGGACAGGAGGCGGGCGGGTGTGGGGGTCTCCTTGGTCCTGAATGGAGTAACTGTGTCCCTGAAGGACCAGGTGCGCAGCCTGGGAGTCATTTTGGACTCACAGCTGTCCATGGAGGTGCAGGTTTATTCTGTGTCCAGGGCAGCTGTCTACCAGCTCCATCTGGTACGCAGGTTGAGACCCTCCCTGTCCGCAGACTGTCTCGCCAGAGTGGTGCATGCTCTGGTTCTCTCCCGCTTGGACTACTGCAATGCGCTCTACGTGGGGCTACCTTTGAAGGTGACCCGGAAACTACAACTAATCCAGAATGCGGCAGCTAGACTGGTGACTGGGAGCGGCTGCCGAGACCACATAACACCGGTCTTGAAAGACCTACACTAGCTCCCAGTACGTTTCCGAGCACAATTCAAAGTGTTGGTGCTGACCTTGAAAGCCCTAAATGGCTTCGGTCCAGTATACCTGAAGGAGCGTCTCCACCCCCACCGTTCAGCCCGGACACTGAGGTCCAGTGCCGAGGGCCTTCTGGCGGTTCCCTCGCTGCGTGAAGCCAAGTTACAGGGAACCAGGCAGAGGGCCTTTTCGGTAGTGGCGCCCGCCCTGTGGAACGCCCTCCGTTCAGATGTCAAAGAGAACAACAACTACCAGACCTTTAGAAGACATCTGAAGGCAGCCCTGTTTAGGGAGGCTTTTAATGTTTTATAGATTATTGTATTTTAATGCTCTGTTGAAAGCCGCCCAGAGTGGCTGGGGAAACCCAGCCAGATGGGCGGGGTATAAATAATAAATTATTATTATTATTATTATTATTATTATTATTATTATTATTACTGGGGAAAGCAAGCATTACGATGGCAGACTCCCCACTTCTAGGGAACTGGCCTGATCCAGCAGGCTCTTACGTTCTTATAGTGAGAAATGCACACCAAACACCAGCTTTCCCCAACCTGGGGCTCTCCAGGTGTTTCAAACGCCAACTCCCAACAGCCCAGGCCAACACAGCCAAACTGGCTGGCGTTGATGGGAGCTATATTCCAAAAGAAAGGGAGGGCACCAGGTTAGAGAAAGCTGGGATAAAGCATGGGAATAGAGGGCAATTCTTCCATTGTGGTGGTTCAGGGTGCCAAGGGCATGCGCCCACCCCCTTGGCAGAGGTTGCTTTCAGGAGAGAGTTCTGGCCAGAAACTCAGCCACATACAACTGCACATTTGAAGTCTCCTAAACACACCAAGCTGCTGCAATAATCCCACCCCAGAGTAATTATTCCAGATGATGGAGCTTCTCTCTCTCTATGCTTCCAACGGCCCTCCCTCTCAAACGTCATGTCGCTCCCCAGAAGGGCTTGAGAAACGGGCAACGTCAGTCAGAAGGTCAGTTTTGCTGTGCAACAGCCGCCTGCTTCAGGCAGGCAGGGCGAGTGACGCCTTGCTACGCTGCTGGGTCTCCGGAGTGGCGTTTGGCCAGCCTCCCTGGCACCTGATTCACCAGCTCCGTTCCCTTTCCAAGGACGGAACTACCAAGCGATTTAGGAGGTAATGAGATTTCAGTTAATGGCAGGGGGGTACTTGGCAGATTTGTTCAAATCCCATTATCTCCATCCTTCTTGCGGAAGTCGGGAAAGGCTGCTCCTGAGCATTAGGAGTAAGTGGAAGGGAGCCCTCAAGCTGAGTGCTTTGCTTTGCTTGCACTGTAGGAAATCCAGTATTTTGGCCCTGCAGACATTGTGCCTTGAGCTGTGGCAGACAAGCAGCACTACCACCACCAGCAGCAGCAAGAGAAGGAAGAAGAGCCCCTTACTGGGTCTAGTGAGCCCCTGCTAATGCCCCAGGACACCAGAAGGCAACCCGTCAAACCTTTAGCATCCCGTCTGCAAAGCCAAAAGGTTTTGCTCTCGTTGGCTTCATACCTCCAGTTGAGCAAAGCTCTCTTCTGAAATCTATTCTTTTCTGCAGGTAAAGGAAGGAGGGGTGAGGACCTCCTTTGCCAACCGGCTGTTTTTGCCTACAACTCCCATCAGCCCCAGATAGCAGGAGAGTTGCAGTCAAATGCAGGTTGGCAAAGGCTGAGTTGGGGCCTTCAAGCTGTTTGTATACCTAGACAGCATCTTAAAAAGCAGAGACGTCACCTTGCCGACAAAGGTCCGTATAGTTAAAGCTATGGTCTTCCCAGTAGGGATGTATGGAAGTGAGAGCTGGACCATAAAGAAGGCTGATCGCCGAAGAATGGATGCTTTTGAACTATGGTGCTGGAGGAGACTCTTGAGAGTCCCATGGACTGCAAGAAGATCAAACCTATCCATTCTTAAAGAAATCAGCCCTGAGTGCTCACTGGAAGGACAGATCCTGAAGCTGAGGCTCCAAGACTTTGGCCACCTCATGAGAAGAGGACTCCCTGGAAAAGACCGTGATGTTGGGAAAGGTTGAGGGCACAAGGAGAAGGGGACGACAGAAGATGAGATGGTTGGACAGTGTTCTCGAAGCTACCAACATGAGTCTGACCAAACTGCGGGAGGCAGTGGAAGACAGGAGTGCTTGGCGTGCTCTGGTCCAGGGGGTCACGAAGAGGCGGACACAACTAAACAACAAAATACCCAGGTATTCAGTACCACCAGCAAACTCGGTGCTTGGGAGTTAATTTTGTTGGTTATTACTTACTAACTTTATTTATTTATAGTCCACCTTTTTCTCCACGGAGCTAAAAGTGGATTACATGGTTCTCCCTTCATTTAACCCGCACGACAACCCTGTGAGGCAGTTTGGGCTGGGTGACCAGACCAAGATGCTGCTGCTACGGCTCTCTTGGTGAATAGGAGACCAGTAGCTTCTCCTATCTGCTGAGAGGCCACTGTAGAGGTGGCATTGAGGGGGCTGCCGAGAAGGCCTGCAAGGAGCGTGCTGCTGCAGCCACCATTGTGGCTGTGAGCGATGCATTCCTTGGTCGCTGGATCTGCCATCCCTGTGGATCCTGCTGCCTGAGGCAATCGCCTCACCTTGCCTCATGGGTGGGCTGGTCCTGTTACTTTTCATGGTTTCTTTGTAGAGAAGCAGACTATGAGCCCGGGTTGAGATGTAATGCTGAGTCAGACCATGGTTTGTTTCCTGGCAACATCAGGAGCAAGGGAGGAGGGAAAACCCAACCAGGACATCCAAGTCTACAGTACTGTACTCAGCAATTTGCTTCATATGTGTAATTTAAAGAGGTCACAGAATTCTGCTTACTTTAGAGAAGAATGTGGAAACAAAATACAAAATAAAAAAATCCCTTCCAATAGCACCTTAGAGACCAACTAAGTTTGTTCTTGGTATGAGCTTTTGTGTGCATGCACACTTCTTCAGATACCCTTCAGAAGAATGTGGGTTAGAGTGGCGTTGGGTTTGAGTTTTTAGTACCACTGCCACCAGTGTTTACACACAAACAAGCCGTGCCACAGATCAGTCAACCTTAATATTTGTAATTTTGGGCAGCACCAAGGACTAGATGAAGATGATAATCCCATTCATTCTTCCCTTGACAGCTCCTGCTGAGATGCAGCCCCAGACCATTCACTTCTCAATTGTTTGGCTTTTAAGCACCAGAGAGTCAGATTACTATTATGGGAAGTACTGAATAGGAGGGAAGAAAAGCAGGCTGGGTGATCTGGGGCCTGGGACAGAGCAATACTAGAGGGAAGGCTGGCTTGATGGCGCAAACTTCACACCAGAAGATAATCAAGACAAATCTTCAAACCTGAAGGCAATCAAGATCAAGTTTCAATTTAATCACCTAGTAGGACTCCTGGTAGAATAACCCTAAACTCAGCTTACAAAACCAAACAATCAGGTCACTTATTATTTTGCAAGTGGTTGGTGCAAAGACAGACTGAACATGCCTCCGTTTAGAGTTCGTTAGCGCATGACTCCGACTCCTAACCTGAGCCATCAGCCCAGGTCTCAGTGAAGGAACCTCCTTGTCTTTCCTCCTGAAGATGCGCAAGGCTCCCTTCAGCATGCGTCATTTGAAGTGGTGGCCACTTCACTCTCCCCAATGACAGCCCCGAAGATATACAAGGTAGACTTGGAGGCAGTTTAGGCTGAGAGGTGGTGGTTGGCCCAAGGTAAGCTTCATGGCTGAGGGGTGTTATAATTTTATTAGGGTGCAGACACATAGCAGACACACACTCCACCAGAAAACCAAACCTTTGCCCTTCAAAATTTAGGAAATGTTCCCTGAGAAAACTTCATTTGATTATTTGGGATGAGCAATGCCAAAGCCATCTCTGTTCATCTTGGAAAACCTTTCCCAATAGCTCTTTCACTTGCAAATCCTTCCAGTTGGTCTGGCAAGTACCGGTATCTGTTAACTGCCAACCAGACCTGCCAAATGAGCATCTTTTGTGAATCAACAGGTATTTACCATTTCAAAGGAATGGCCCAGACTAGCCAGGAAACCAGGCCAGCAAACTCAGATCCATGCTCCAATATCCTAAAGATGCCAGATCACACAGCATTCCTTTGTCTTACATATATCGCCCTTTTTCTAAGGTCAGAAGCTAGGGAAGGTATCATCTATAACCTTGTACATTCTTACCTTGGTTCTCAAATTTAATCTGTTCCGGGAGTCCGTTTGACTCCCGAAACGGTTCGAAAACCAAGGTGCTGCTTCAGATGCTGCAGAAGACGTTCGGCTTCCAAAAAACGTTCGCAAACCGGAACACTCACTTTCAGATTTGCAACGTTCAGGAGCCGATTTGTTCAAACACTAAGCTGTTCGACAACCAAGGTACCGCTGTGCTGTGTTGGAACTCATCATGTCAGAGTCAAGGGGTCAGGCTAACTCCAGTTTCTGGCTGGAAACTAAGGCAGACCTGGTGGACAGAAGGTTCCAGCCTCCAGTTTGGAGGAGGAACTTCCAGCCTACGAAAACTCACGTCCCAATAAACTAGTTCATCTCCATCACAGCCAAGTGGCTCATTTTCTCTAGAAGCACCACTGATTACGTAGAGTCCTGTGCTGCAGTTTGAAAACACCACACTTCAATTAGAGAAGTAAACTAACAGTTTTTGCTTCCCCTTCAGAAAACAGTTTTAGCACGGTGCTACTTAAACTGTCTAGATGCCAGCCTTGCCTAACCTGGTGTTCAGAACTACAACTCCTATCAGCCCCAGCCGGCAGGTCTACGGTGGTCGAGGCTGATGGGAGTTGTAGTCCAAAATGTCTGGAAGGCACCAGGTTGGGCAAGGCTGGCACAGACAGTTTCCTGAGAAATGGACTTTCAATGCAGAGGCATTTTCTGGCAATGAGGGGTGGGGAGGAGGAGGTGGCAGCTGGCTGGCATGGTCTGAAGTTCACCTGGCAGGAGTGAAGGTATTTGGGACACAATTGCTGGTGTAATCTTTAGCCGGGGTATCACGTAGCCTCCGGTCCCATTACAGAAGCACCTGCTCTGGTTTCAGAGCCCAGCCGCTGCAACTCCAGCCAACAGAGAAAGCACCTGAGCACGGCCCTCAGTTCCTTTTCATGAAGTTTATTTTGCATGTTAGTATAAAAATAAAAGTCTAAAACAGGGGGCGGCAAGGTTTACCTCGCCTGGGCCGGTTCACTCCAGCGGAGATCCCTCCGTGGGCCCGTGATTTCCGGCGTCGGTGTCTGCACAGACGCAATTTCTGGCGTCTGCGTAGATGCGAATTTCGGCATCGCGGAAGCGAGTCCCTGCGCTGGTTTAGCGCAGCGCACGGGGACTTGCCTAGCGAGCGGCTTGGTTCGGGGGCGGCTTGTGGGCCGGTTAAACGACCCCCGTGGCCGCTTGTGGCCCATGGGCCTTAGGTTGCCGACCCCTGGTCTCAAACATAATAAAAGAGTATAATTTAATTCTCTCATCAATGAATGTTCTCCAGTTCTGAAGAAATTACACACCAGTCTTCTTTGCTGTACGTGTGTATAATTTGTTAATTTCTTACAAAAAAAATGTCAAAATTGTTTCCCAAGCACGGAGTCTGCTTTTTCCAGAGCTGCTGAACACTATGTTGACATCTTCATCCAGCTATTGAACCCCAAGAACCTGCTCCTGGACCATCCCCACTGGTTCAAACCGCACAAGTGTGCAAGGCAACTCCCCATTTTTGCACGACTGGCATGCGTGCACCAGTTTCGGCATTGCAAGGGGGTGGAGCAGAGCAGGATTGGTGCCTCAGAATCCTACCCCTGTTAAAATGGGGAGTTGCCTATTTGTGAACGTGCATAACTTTGCACTTGTTTACACTAAATTTGCTGCCCCATTTACTCACTTTGGAGAGGTCCTTTTGCAGCTTTTCACAATCCATTTTTCCCTTTAAGAACCCTGAACCATTTAGCATCATCAGCGATCTTAGCCACCTCACGACTCACCCCCATCACAGGAGAGTCCACAGCAACTCAGAAGAATAAATAATTACATCACAGAGGTAAGGATCGTTAGAAGTCAATGAAAAATCATGCCAATCTCCTCTCTTATTTATAAAAGTGTTGGCTACAAAACAGCAAATATAAAAATCTAAGTCTATTTTACTGGGGGCGTGGGGTGGGATTATATTCCCCTGCAGAAAAACCACAAATATTTCACAGTAAATGCAGACCTTTGCTGTTTCAATGCAATTTCAAGTAAGCTTTATGCAGTCTCCTGAAGTGTAGCTTTGAGCTGAGCTTCAAACTGTTTTATTCTCTCTCTGTAATAGGGCATTGTTCTTAACGATTTTTTTTGCTTTAATTAATTTGTATTTAAAAATACTGCGGAATTGATTTTGCAAGCCTCTGAGAGAATTTTTATTGATGGGCAGCCATATAAAGCAAAGCACAGCAAATAGCTGTTCCACAGCCAAGCGACAGAAACTGCCTTTTGATGAAGCTTCCTCCCAGCTATCATCTCTTTGCAGAATTATGAGCGCGACAGAGCTTCAAGGCTCAGGTGCCAGGAGACTGCCTCTCGCTCAAGCCTGCCCTGCAATAATGCCCCTCCTAATTAGCCACGTTCAATTACTAAGCCCATCATAAATCAGCCAGAAGCAACATTTTCTTTAGCAAAACCAAACCTCTCTCGGTCAGGATAAAAGCACAAGTCTGTCGGTAGATATACGCAACCCTTTCAAAGGACTAACGTTTCCAGAAGCATCTCAGGGCCAAATGGAAGGTTAACTTGAGCCCGGGCTGATGTCTGAATTCAAAAACACGGTAATAGATACTCCTCTCCTCCTTCTAGAGCAGGCATAGGCAAACTCGGCCCTCCAGATGTTTTGGAACTACAACTCCCATCATCCCTGACCACTGGCCCTGTTAGCTAGGGATGATGGGAGTTGTAGTCCCCAAACAGCTGGAGGGCCGAGTTTGGGGATGCCTGTTCTAGAGGCCACAGCATCACACAGGCAAAGGTTAACCCACGAGCTAAACATAAAAACATGAGAAAAGCCTGCTGGGTCAGGCCAGTGGCCAACCAGGTGTCCAGGGGAAACCCGCAAGGAGGGTCACAGCACAAGAGTGTTTGCTGCCTCTGAGCGTGAAGGCCCGGCCCAGCCATCATGGATATTGGCCATGGATAGACTTGCACTCCTCTTTTAAAGCCATCTAGGTTTCTGGCTCTCAACGCCACCTGCACAAGTGAGTTCCACAGTTTAACTCTGTCCTTCATAGGGAAAATCATTGGGGATGGATTGCAGCAAGGGAGGGTGTGGGCTGAATAAGAACTATATTTGAACTGGACTACTTTTCTGGCTATAAGGAGGATGATATATGGAAATGATGTCTGGCATAGGGATTATTAATGATGATTAATATAAAACGATTTAAAGAAAAGAAAATATGGCTAAAAACTCTGAAACCAATGGGAGGAAGGGGGGGAAGTTTTAATTGGGGGGGGGGATGAGTATAGTATAGAGTACAGATGATAAGAATTTAGGGAAGGAGCAGAAGTACCAGTAGGCTCAGGTTTAAAATTAGGATTAATAAGTAAACGTATTTTTGTTTCTCGTTTTTAGGATGTTATAAAAATAGATGTATCAATCTGTTAAAGAGGATTTAAAATGAATTCAACAGAGGGGGACTTGAGGAAGTCAACCGAAATATGTAATGAAGAAAGATAGAATCTGGCCCACAGAATTGGGCCAGGCCTAAGCAATGTTAGTAAAAATAATAGTAAGGTTAAATGTACAATGAATGTTTACCCCTGTGAGAGGGGGGGATGGATCTTGGCTTCCCACGGTGAGAGGGGGGAAGTATGAAAATTTAACCACTATGTATGTCTTGTGCTTTTAAAATTGTAAAACCCCAAAAAAATTTTTGGGTGGGGGGGGGGGAACCTCTGTCCTTCATCTGAAGATCCCAGGGCAGTTTACAGCATAAAAACACAAAATGCATAACATAATAGCAAAACAACAACAACCCAGTATCAAAACCGTCAACCCACACTCCAAGCTCTAAGCTAGGAAGGGGTACCCATGGGCTGGATGCTAAACTATGAAACATTTTGCATTTGACAGTAGGCCTGGATTGTGGCAGGTGTGCACTACCCTTATCAGGGATCCTGTAAAAATAATTCGACTATTTGCAAGAGTGACGTGTATCTGGAGTTTAAGTGAGGACCACTGCAAACAATCCAAAACAAGTTCCCACTGGCTCCAGTTTTCCTTTTTCCAACACAGAATTGAAACTGCTCCAGGCCTGGCCTTCGTTCTAAACCTGCTTGGAACTATATTAATACACACAACCCTTCTATAGCTGCTGGCAAACAATGCACATTGGCTAAGACGCAGGATTTCAAAGAAACTCTGCGTTTCCAAGGCAGGTTTCTTGCCCCTTTGGATAGAAACCTGGGACTGAAATGTGTGTGTGGCCTGATGAAGCTGCAGAAGCCAGATGTTGCTGAATTACAATTTCAAGGAGCCAGGGTGCTCCAAAGAGGAGGGAGAAAGTCTTGTGCAGCAGCAGGAATTATGGGGTGCAAAGCTTGCTGTGCAAGATCCACAGCTTATGCCATTTGTTCTGCCTGCTGCATCCCCACATCCAGCCCATCTCTGTGCAGCCAGATGCCACTCTCTGGCCTCCGAAGAAGAAGAAGAAGAAGAAGAAGAAGAAGAGGAGGAGTTTGGATCCCACAACAAACACTCTGTGAGGTGAGTGGGGCTGAGAGACTTCAGAGAAGTGTGACTAGCCCAAGGTCACCCAGCAGCTGCATGTGGAGGAGCGGAGACGCGAACTTGGTTCCCCAGATTACAAGTCTACTGCTCTTAACCACTACACCACACTGTCTCTCTCCCAGGTAAAACTAGGTTAAGCTCTGCCCGGTAACCTCATAAGGCATCACTGGCTTTTGCCTGCAGAATTTTTGTAAAAAAAAGAAGAAGAGAGAGATGCATCGAGTCCAGCACTTTGTTGTTGTTTAGTTGTTTAGTCGTGTCCGCCTCTTTGTGACCCCATGGACCAGAGCATGCCAGGCACTCCTGTCTTCCACTGCCTCCCACAGTTTGGTCAGACTCATGTTGGTGGCTTCTATAACACTGTCCAACCATCTCGTCCTCTGTCGTCCCCTTCTCCTTGTGCCCTCCATCTTTCCCAACATCAGGGTCTTTTCCAGGGAATCTTCTCTTCTCATGAGGTGGCCAAAGTCTTGGAGCCTCAGCTTCAGGATCTGTCCTTCCAGGGAGCACTCAGAGCTGATTTCCTTCAGAATGGGTAGGTTTGATCTTCTTGCAGTCCATGGGACTCTCCAGAGTCTCCTCCAGCATCCATAATTCAATTTGCTTGCACAGAGGCAAGCAAAGCAGCCACCTGCCTTTCCAGTCATTCACAACCCACACCTGATGCAATGCAACTGACCCACATGCAAGAGGGGGCCTCCTCCTCCCTAGGGGAGAAGCTGCCGGATTTCCTTTCGTCCCAAAGGGAGCCAGATGGGGAGAAGGTGGCACCTGCGCACAAGTGAAGCCCCCTGGCCCAAAGCCCTGTGGCGTTTTTCTCTGGGGCTGCAGCACATCATGCTGGCCTGCTAACATGCCAGCAAGAGGCAGCAGTGGCTGCCAAGTGGCAAGCTCGAGGGAGAGCCGTTCCCAGCTCTCCGTCCTTTGTGCGCATTGCAGAAGCACACCAAAGGCCTCAGACTGCCTCAGCCGCAAGACTTTAATCATTCCGCTGGGATCCCAGAGGAGGAGGGCAGGCAGAGCTGTCAACGCCGCTGAAATGCAGATTCTGGACTAAGCCAATCCCCTCTGTTCAAAGCTCTGCCTGGGAAATGGCTTCAATTGTGGCTCCATTTAGATTCACACTCCCGAGTCACCTTTGTTCAACCTTGCTCCCTATTTTGCAAAAATGTAGATGGTCCTAATAAAAGGTGTGCTATATCACTGTGGCTACCTGTCATTCTTGTTTCGCCCTCTTTTTCGGAGACCTGCAAAAAGATGTTTGCTCTGCTGGATCTTTCAGAAAGAGGCCCTTTTTGCTGGCCCGTATCAAGGGTGAAACCTGCTGCCTTTTATTTGTCGTCTGTCAAACCGTTTTAGATTTCACCGCTTGTCATTTTTTAATGGACTGCACTTTGCTTTTCAACTGTTCAAAATGCTTTATAAATCAGCATAGCATAGAAGCAGCATAAAAAAACATGCTAAATAAAAATCAATCAAGTCTTCAAAATCCTCCTTTTCCACTAAGTGCTGTTGCGTCCATGCCCTGCTTGTGGTCTTCTTCTCAGTCACTGTGGGAAGCAGGAAGACTATAAAGGTCTTTGGTTTGATCCAGCGGCACAAGGTTCTTCTTAGGATCAAGGCTTGTGACAAGGCAAAAGCAAAGGTTTTTCCAGGACTGCAGAGAGCAAAGGAATGGTGGCTGCATGGGCTGCTTTCCCTGTGTTGCAGCTCAGGAACAGCCAAGGGCGGTCCGAACCTTGCCCCAGGTAGGAGAAGACCACAAACAGATTTCATTAGAGGCCTCTGGGGGGAAAAACCTAAGTAGTAGTTCTGTACAACCTCTGAGAATCGCCAGGCTGCTGCTGCTGCTCATCCTTCAAGCCATACTGATAGAACCACAGAACTGTAGAGTTGGAGGGGATCCCATATCTCACTTTCTGAGATATGGAAGCTAGGAGCTAATTGGCACCTTAAACCCAGGTTCTGGGCGCAACAGCGGAATGTCTAGGCACGCTTTTTAATAACAAGAATACAGTGCTGAAAATGAATGAACTGCAGCTAAAATATTATTTTCGTTTTTCAAATGGTCTAGTCCTTCCCTTCCGCCCACCCCCCCAGTAGTCTTAAGAGAGTGGCTGGAAGTGGGGAGGCAGAAAAAAGGTCCTGCTTTCCTTCCACTCTGCAGTTTTAATTTGAAATCTTAAGCGCAGTACTGCGCCCAGAGCTCAGAAACTGCTTGTGCTGATGAAATTCCCTGCCGCAAAATGCGCCTAGAATGATGGGAGCTTCGAACACAGCCTGCAATGCTGAGCTAAAGCACCCATGACAGATGGCCACCCAACCTCTCTGCTGAAAAACCTCCAAGGAAGGAGAGTCCACCATCTCCCGAGGGAGACCATTCCATTGCCATACAGCTCTTGCTGTCAGAAAGCTCTTCCTGATGTTTAGTCGGAATCTCCTTTCTTGTAATTTGAAGCTGTTGGTCCTGCTACACGAGAAGCTGCTCATCCATATGCTTTTTTCATTTCCCAAAGATCAGGTGTCCAATGCCTCACAGCTCATGCCCTGCTCTGTGTGCATTTCCAGTGCGCATTAATAAAAGACGGTGCACGGATAGTAAACAAGTGGAAGCCAGAACGTAAGAAGAGCCTGCTGGATCAGGCCAGTGGCCCATCCAGGCCAGCATCCTGTTCTCACAGCGGCCAACCAAATGCCCATTATGTAGTTTCCAGCAAATAATATTCAGAAGCATTGCTGCCTCTGACCGAGGAGCCAGAGCAGAGCCACCCTGGCTAGCAGCCAACAACAGGCCTCTCCTCCTCCATGAATTTATCTTATCTTTTAAATCCATCTATGTCAGGCAGTGAGAGATTTCACTTTCTTGGGTTCCATGATCACTGCAGATGGTGACAGCAGTCACGAAATTAGAAGACGCCTGCTTCTTGGGAGAAAAGCAATGACAAACCTAGACAGCATCTTAAAAAGCAGAGACATCACCTTGCCAACAAAGGTCCGTATAGTTAAAGCTATGGTTTTCCCAGTAGTGATGTACGGAAGTGAGAGCTGGACCATAAAGAAGGCTGATCGCCGAAGAATTGATGCTTTTGAATTATGGTGCTGGAGGAGACTCTTGAGAGTCCCATGGACTGCAAGAAGATCAAACCTGTCCATTCTTAAAGAAATCAGCCCTGAGTGCTCACTGGAAGGACAGATCCTGAAGTTGAGGCTCCAGTACTTTGGCCACCTCATGAGAAGAGAAGACTCCCTGGAAAAGACCCTGATGTTGGGAAGGATTGAGGGCACAAGGAGAAGGGGACGACAGAAGATGAGATGGTTGGACAGTGTTCTCGAAGCTACTAACATGAGTTTGGCCAAACTGCGAGAGGCATTGAAGGATAGGCGTGCCTGGCGTGCTCTGGTCCATGGGGTCACGAAGAGTCGGACACAACTGAACGACTGAACAACAACGTCAGGGGTGCCCAGACTTTTTTCAAAGAGGGCCAGAGCTTTTTTTTTAGGATTTAACCCCAAAGTTGTTGAGCTTTTTTTTACATGGGGGCCGGATTAAATCAACCAGCGGGCCGGATTAGGCCCCCGAAACGGACTTTGGACATGCCTGATCTATGTGGATGGCCATTACTGCCTCCTGCGGGAGTGAGTTCCATAGTTTAACGATGTACTGCGTGATGGAAGTTAAAAAAAAGAAGTAAAAGTAAAATAGCTGCAAACAGAAAACTCCTGAAGTAGATTTCTCCATATCACACCCCCCCCCAAAAAAACCCTCCACTGAGAGGTCATACCTTTAACCATTTCAGGCTATTTCTTCCATATGGAAGCCATTGACAAATTACATTGCCACATCTCTCTCACACACCGGGGGAGGGGGGGAGGAGGAGGAGGAAGGGAATAAATGAGAATATTTTTATTGGATGTGGCAAGCTCTCTATGGCCATGATCCAAGGAGCCACTTCAGGCACACCCAAGGGTTTGGACATGCCCAGCAGAATTGCAGTTCAAACAAACACAAAGGCCCCTGCCATACCATGAACTGCTTTTGCCTTCTCTCTCCTAGGGTGGGTAAACCACCATCGCAAATAAGATTAGATAAGATAAGATAATAATTTTTTGTCATTGCACAAGTACAAGCACAACGCTATACAAGTGCAACGAAATTGCATGCCACCCCGTAAAAACAGAAAGAAAAAACAAAACAAAAAACAGCACAAAACACACCCACACCAAAAAAAAGCCACACATACACACAAATACACCCATCACAGCTCTCCAAGGTCATATTATCTGGTTACAGCATTTAAGATGGTTATAGCTCTTGGGTAGAAACTGTTCTTCAATCTATTTGTTCTTGATCTAATTGTTCTATATCTTCTACCCAAAGGCAGTGGTGCAAAGAGGCTATGTCCTGGATGAGATGGATCCTTTAAAATATTGTTAACCTTTTTAAGGCAACGGGAACTGTATAGTTCTTCCAGAGATGGGAGAGGATGACCAATAATATTTTGGGCTGTGGTTATGACCTTCTGAAGTATCTTCTTCTCCACTCAAAACGACTGAGAACACTTGTCTACCTTACTAAGTGTTTGAAGGGTTACAGAAATAACCTGAAGTGCGCCACAGAAATGCCAAGCATCATTATTCATCCTGAAATAGATGGGCGAGCTTGCATCCCAGCTCACCCTTGTCTGAAGGCTGCTGCGTCCAGGCAGCCTGCCTGAGCTTTCATGCAACGCAGATAGAGGATCACTGAACTGGGAGCCTTGACAAGTCCTACCAGCTCTTCAGGGCTTTCGTGATACAATTCTGTGCCGGCATTCCCATATCCTTAGTGTTTTCTAAGAATGCTCTGAGTCAGAGCCACTGAGCCTGCAAGCCAGTGTCAACGCAAACTGGTCTGCCACGAATATGGACTGAAAAGCACCTTGGCTATACATTAAGTGGATGGCTGTACCACTCTGCTCGCTGAAGCGGTTGAGCACCGCGCAATGTGAATTTGCTGGCCCAACCATTCGTTTCTTTTGAGGGGGAGACAAGCACCATGGAGCCAGTCCCACCTGCATATCAGGCTCCCATCTCTTACATACAAAGGGTGGTATTCAACTAAGGTTTACTCAGAATACACCCACTGAAATTAATGTAGAATCATAGAGCTGTAGAGTTGGAAGGGACCATGAGGGTCACCTTGTCCAACCCCCTGCAGTGCAGGAATTGTTTTGGCCCCGAATGCGGGGCCCGAACCCGCAACCCTGAGATTAAGAGTCTCATGCTCTGCCATTGAGCTATCCGGGGAGGTCCTCGCTAGATGCATTAACGTCAGTGGGTATACACCAGGCATAGGCAAACTCTGGCCTCCAGATGTTTGGGACTACAATTCCCATCATCCCTGACCACTGGTCCTGTTAGCTAGGGATGATGGGAATTGTAGTCCCAAACAGCTGGAGGGCCAGAGTTTGCCTATGCCTGGTATACGCCAAGTAAAACCTACAGCTGAATGCCGACCACAGTCATGAGACAAGAAAGAACATCTTCCATTTTAATTCTGAAATGACATTCCCTATATTTCTGAAATGACACCTTGGCCAATACCGGGGGCTTCTTTTTCTTACCATGCCATCAAGCCCCAAGCCCAATCATCTTTGGTCCTCCTAAGGGAGCATTATTCTTTTGATGGTTCAGATTTGTTTTTATCCCAATGGACCAACACATCTCGGACTGAGCAGTGGAGAGGATACTGGGGGCAACATGAACTCAGCCAACCCGCAGTTGCAAGGAGGCCGTTTGACTGGTCTGGATACTGCCCAAGAAAGTATTTCTATCTTGTTGAGTATGACTACTAGCAACCTGGAGGAACTTGTGTTTCATGTATCAGATGCTTGGGAGGCCCTGAGTTGACCACACCAGGAGCCACATGCTCCTAAGGCGTTTCATAGTACATCATTGTGACTGCAGAGTTTTAGATGGCACACAGGGCCAAAATAAGCACAAACCTCTCAAAAATAATGCCCTTTTCTCCAAAACCCTTAAATTTTAAAAAAAAACGCCCCTTCATCCTTCCAGCTGGGATACAGAACACAAAATGAAGCGACCACGTCATAAAGAGCAATGCTTCTGAATACCAGTTGCTGGAAACCACAGTGGGTGCGAGGCATCAAGTGTGTTCTTGTGTTCAGGACAGGTCCTGCTGAACGCAAGAAGAACATCTGCTGGATCAGGCCAACGGTGTCCCCAGATGCCCATTATGGGAAACCTGCAAGCAGATCCTATCTATCTAGGCCAGTGGTGGCTAACCTTGGCACTCCAGATGTTTTGGAACTACCACTCCCATCATCCCTAGCTAACAGGACCAGTGGTCAGGGATGATGGGAGTTGTAGTCCCAAAACATCTGGAGTGCCAAGGTTAGCCACCACTGATCTAGGCAAAGGTAAAGGGACCCCTGACCATTAGGTCCAGTCGCGGACGACTCTGGGGTTGCGGCGCTCATCTCGGTTTATTGGCCGAGGGAGCCGGCGTACAGCTTCCAGGTCATGTGGCCAGCATGACAAAGCCGCTTCTGGCGAACCAGGGCAGCGCACGCAAATGCCATTTACCCTCCCGCCGGAGCGGTACCTATTTATCTACTTGCACTTTGGCGTGCTTTCGAATTGCTAGGTGGGCAGGAGCTGGGACTGAGCAATGGGAGCTCACCCCGGTGCGGAGATTTGAACCGGCAACCTTCTGATCAGCAAGCCCTAGGCTCTGTGGTTTACACCACAGCGCCACCCACGTACCGTATCATATCTATCTACCACTCCCAATTGCAGCTTCACCGCCCTCTTTTAGATCAGCACGTTTCGAAGCTGTTTTCAAAAATAACCTTGCAGAGAACGTGATGCAAAAACCCAACTGGTCCAAGTATCGTTGGCAGGCCAAACACGTCCAACTGCCTTTTCCACATCCTCAGGCCTCAACAATCGAAAGACATCCAACAGCTCCGGATCAAATAGCACCCTGGACTCCTCCGCTAATGGAACTGCACTCAACATGGAGACCTGAAACTTGGCACAAGAGATGCGAATGACATTCTATTAAAAATGACTTGCAAAAATGTCACAGGATGCCGCTGAGGGCTGAATGGACATATCTCACTGGATATGTCCAGTGAGAACAGATTGCACCAAGCTCCTAAACACTTGGGAAAGGCAGTCACCAGTTTCCTGGGGGTGCCCACACACTCATGCTTGGCCATTTGTGCTAGGATCACATGCAAACCATGTGTGTGTGTGAGAAATTAGTGATACGAGAAGAGAAAAATTACGTGGGCTTCCTGATTTGTGGTCCAGTGGCCTGTGAGCTTCATTCAGGTGGTCCATGGTGTGTCTGGGGATGCACAGTTGAAGGCAGGAGATTTCATTTATTTCGGGGTGCCGTGCGCACCCCGAAAAATCCATAACTAGAGGTGCCACTTCTGCGCACGGTGTGCAAAGCGCTTCTATGCATACGCACAAAGTGCGTCTGCATATGCGGTGAAACCTGAAAGTACGGTATATACTTCCAGGTTTGCTGCGGCGGTTTGCTGCGGCCATAACCCGAAGAATCTGTAACCTGGAGGTTACGCTACACGATCTACCACTGTATTCATTTTTATTTCCAACTGTATTTTTATTGCTTCCTTCATTTCTTAGATTGTAATGATGAGGTTAGAATTTGAACTCAATGGAAGTTAAATTTTAACGCAATAGACTGCAATATATAATCACGTCAACGGCTACACTCGTCTTCACATCCCACATGGCAACTGGGACTCTGAAAGAAGCACCAGTCACATCAGATGGAAAATCCCCTGGCCCAGAGTCCTCCGAGATACATCTGGATCCATCAGCCTTCAGATCCAGACCATACTAACAGGTCCCCCCAATCCTTGCAGAGGAAAAAGGCTGCTGATAGCCTAAACCTCAACAGTGATCTGACAATGACAAAGGACTGCGTGTTAAAATTCTCCGCTTTCCAACACCCTTCCCTCTTCCCTGCCTGAGAAAAAGCAGATCAATGGCGTGTCCTGCAACGTGCACCAAGCCGATAGCATATTGGGACAGCGCCACGGTTGTCATGGCAACCACAAAGTGAGCCACCCTGTTCCCTAGGACAGCAGTTCAGGGGCGCTCAATGCCACATCCAAGACAATCCCCTTCCACTCGGGCAGAGAGAGACCAATGGGCAGACAATGAGTGCGAAGGACACTCAGAATCCCCAACCTGTTCCCAGAGCCCAACACAAGGGACAGACACTCAGAAAGCTGGCAGCCTCCTGGAAAAAAGGCAGGAAGAGGGGAGTGGCATGCCTCCAGTCCACCAGCGGTTCCCAATCTTCTTCGTACGGCAACCCACAAGTCCAAACTTACTCGGTAGGGTGGCCCACTGATTCATTGCCACATGAATTTTGGACTTCCTGTCTTTGGCAGCCGTCGGTTTTATGAATTTTAACAATGGCAAGTATGCCTCTTTTATCATCATTATCGGGATCCAGAAGCATTACTGCCTCTCACCTATGGACTCACTGTTAAAACCGTGTTTATGGAAGACAATCTTTCTCGGCTAGGAGTGATCACCAAAGAAGAAGAGGACAACAACTGTGGAGGCAGAGCCGAGCCATCCTGGCTAGGAACCATGAATTTGCCTGATTGTCTTTTAAAGCCAACTTGGTGGACAACTCACTCCTGGGGGAGAGAGTTCCATAGTTTAACTATGCTTTGTGTGAAGGACTTCCTTTTGTTTGCCTTCTTCCAACATTCAGCTTTGCTGGATGTCCATGAGGTCTAGTGTTATGAGAGAGTCATAATTAAGTGTAGTAATAATAATAATAGGTATTATGGACCATCCTGGCATTGGGAAGCAGATTCAACAGCCCTGAGGGCAGGGCTGGCAAGGCCTCCAGAAACCATTGGGGGGCGGGGGAGATCAGAAGATTGAACAGGTTTAAGGTCACCAATCACTCTTATCCTAAACCGGCCTGACAACCATAGTCCCCACCTGTGATCACACCAACAGGAATACACCTCCAAGGCACATGATTACAACCCCAAGGAAAAACAGAACCAGTTGTTAAAATGATTGCGGATGTTTTTCATGTGGGCAGAATGGGCTGGCCCCATTGCACACCTGGAGCAAGTTAAGATGGGTGCAGTTTTAGAAACTCAAGACATATATAGGCTAGGCACCAAATAGCTCCTTAAACCAGGAGTTACAGGGTTACAGTCGCCAAAACGGAATGCCTAGTTGCCATTTGGGGGCCAGGCGGCTCGAAAGTCATATTTTTCAATACGGCTTTTTGGTTCCTGAAATTTGTTCCGATTGTGCAGGTGAAATTATCACAGACAGAATTCTAGAGGAGGTGTTGCTAGTGTGTTAAAACAGGCAAGAGTCAAGGATCCCCAGGCATGTACCTCCAGACAGGGGAGTCATCAGGCGGCAGGCATCCTGACGCCTGGGCATCTTCACTTGGTCGCAAGTGGCCGATAGCCAGGTGGAAAATGTGCCTTGGCGCCTGACTAATTTCAAATGCTGGATGGGTGCAACATTGCTATAAACCTATTGCATCTTCCACCTCTGGCACAGAGCCTGAAGTACCTTTGCCTTGCACTACTTGCATGAGGAAACCAACCCCTCACATTATGCAAGGTCATCGCAGATGGAAGCATGGTCTAAATTCTTTCCTTGCTAGAGTCTGCAAAGTTCAAGGAGGTTTGGGTTGCAGCAGCACAGAACTGCAGGTGGGATGGGGGCAGGGAGAAGGGGCACTGCATGAATGCCCTGGTGCACCTCTGGGGGAAACACAGGGAACCTATTTATACACTTGGCCCATCTAGCTCAATACTGTACACACTGATAGGCAGCGCTTCTCCAGGGTTTCAAGGCAAGAGTCTTTTTCTCAGCCCTATTTGGGAGATGCATCAATTCAAAAGCATCTCCAATTCAAAATTGATGCTTTTGAATTCTGGTGCTGGAGGAGACTCTTGAGAGTCCCATGGACTGCAAAAAGATCAAACCTATCCATTCTTAGGGAAATCAGCCCTGAGTGCTCACTGGAAGGACAGATCCTGAAGCTGAGGCTCCAATACTTTGGCCACCTCATGAGAAGAGAAACAAAATAAAAAATAAAAAAATTCCTTCCAGTAGCACCTTAGAGACCAACTAAGTTTGTTCTTTGTATGAGCTTTCGTGTGCATGCACACCTCTTCAGATATCTGTGTATCTGAAGAAGTGTGCATGCACACGAAAGCTCATACCAATAAGAAACTTAGTTGGTCTCTAAGGTGCTACTGGAAGGAATTTTTGATTATTCTTTATTTTGTTTTGACTATGGCAGACCAACACGGCTACCTACCTGTAATGAGAAGAGAAGATTCCCTGGAAAAGACCCTGATGTTGGAAAAGATGGAGGGCACAAGGAGAAGGGGATCAGAGGACGAGATGGTTGGACAGTGTTCTCGAAGCTACCAACATGAGTCTGACCAAACTGCAGGAGGCAATGGAAGACAGGAGTGCCTGGTGTGCTCTGGTCCACGGGGTCACAAAGAGGCGGACACGACTAAACAACAACGTCATTTGGGAGATGCTACTAGGACCCTCTGCATGCAAAGCAAGCGCTCTACCTCTGAGCTGTAGCTCTTCCTCAAGGCTTTCTGCAAACTGAGCTGCTCTTAAAGGCTGAATGCAAGCTGTGAACTGCCCATCAGACAAGTTCCAGTAGCAGGAGCAGAAGTTGTTGTTGTTGTTCAGTCGTTCAGTCGTGTCCGATTCTTCGTGACCCCCTGGACCAGAGCATGCCAGGCACGCATATCCTTCACTGCCTCTCGCAGTTTGGCCAAACTCATGTTAGTAGCTTCGAGAACACTGTCCCACCATCTTGTCCTCTGTCGTCCCCTTCTCCTTGTGCCCTCCATCTTTCCCAACATCAGGGTCTTTTCTAGGGAGTCTTCTCTTCTCATGAGGTGGCCAAAGTACTGGAGCCTTAACCAAAGTACTGGAGCCTTAACCAGGAGCAGAAGAGAAGGACATAAACAAGTTTTCAGACGTCTGATAACGCCATGGTTGCAGGTTCGAGCCCCATACAGGCCACCTGCATATTCCTGTATTGCAGAGGGTTGGACTAGATGACACTTGGGGGCAGGGTGGATAAAAATCAATGGTTTTTAAAAATAAAATAAATCAATTTTTAAATAAAATTTAAATCGGATTTTTAAATTTTTAAATCGGATTTTTAAAATTTTAAATTGGATTTTAAAAATAAAATGCTTTTGGAGGAATAATCTTACTAAATATAGTTTTCTGTTTAAGTTACGTTATAATCCAAAGGCTATTAATCAGGAAATAAGGATTTGTTTTAAGTTTTTCATGTGTGCTCTAGTAAGCGTTATCTTGATGTCATAGAATCATAAAATTGGGAGGGACCCCCAAGCAGGGTGGATTTGATTTAATGAAATTGATTTAAACCATGATTTTAAAAACTTGATTTAAATCACTAGTCAGTAAGGCTTGATTTAAATCATTTTTTTACAGAAAGACTCATTCTTGCTGGTACTGTGGCAAGCATACCTAGGGCAAAGGATATACATAAAGTTGTATTTTATAAAGTGCCATTATGCCTTGCTAGAAATCATGTGCACACGCAGAGTCTTTAAAGCTCCGCACGGCACTTCATTCAAGTTTGGGTTCTGGCAGGTTGCAGTGAAATCTAAATAAAATCACCTTGGCAACAGCATCCTTTGATTCACGTCAGAGGACCCGATGGAGGCAGGAGCTGAAATGCCTGACTGTTAAAATTTAATCTCCGTTTTGTCAGCCACGGAAATAAAAACAAATATTTGAAGTTCCTACGTGGAAATCACTTCCATGATGATCAAAGGTATTTCCCTGAGCAAACTGCAGGAAAGCAGCAAAAGACACTGAACACCTCCTGGCTCATCTCTCAACCAAGAGGCAAGGACTCCACATGCAAGCTGAGGAGGACACCCCAGTTTTGTTTAACTCCTGTATTACTTGCTCCTTTTTGCATCCACACACAGCAGTTCTAGCAGCCCCCCACGTCACTGAGGTCCAGCTTCCTCAGCAGATGCCTCAGATTGTTTCCCAACCTAACGGGGAACTGATGATGAAGCCAGCATGGCATTTTGAGTTTGGGATTTTTACGCAGGTAAACTGTGGCTCTCCTCCCCAACTCAGCCACGAGCTCACCAGGTGACCCTAGACAGGTCAGCAAGAAAACAAGTCCCTCCTGCAAGGAACTTACAAATTAAAAAATGGCACAATTGCAACATGCTGCATGTGGAAATAGCAAGCACAGCACAATGTACCTTACAGTGAAACAGTCAAGCTAAGCAGCTACCCGGAACTTCTCAGAAGAAGAGCAGGTTATACCAGGGGTGAGCCCAAACTCTCCCTGCTATTTGTGGGTCGCAAGTGGGGGAGGAATTTTACCAAACACTCTGCAGGGGGCCTCTGCAAACGTTTTAACATTTGCTCACCAGTTACTCCATCTCCTTGGTAATTTTGCTTCCCCATTCTCGGAGCCTTTCCCAGGTCTACAATGTCTTTGTTTGAGGTGAGGAGACCAGATCCAGACGGTGATCAGCTCCCGCCCGGAAACCAATGTCCCCACTGTGGGAGGACGTGTGGCTCCAGAACCGGCCTCCACAGTCACTTATGGACTCATTGTTAAAACCGTGCTTATGGGAGACAATCTTACTCGGCTACGAGGGATCGCCAAAGAAAGAAGAAGATGACGATGACACAGTACTCATCATCCCCGCCCAATTTGGTTTCAGAGTGGCATTCCCCTTGTCCCTCTCTAGTGAAATTGCCTTATTGCTTTTGCTCTTTCAAGTTTGCTGGACTGGAGGGAGGGTGATGGAGGCTTCCTGCCTGCCTTCCCACCCAGGCTCCTTCGCTGCCTGCCTTTCGGCGGGCAACAAAGACAGCTTTATCCCAG
This sequence comes from Darevskia mixta, assembly GCA_034641385.1. NCBI lineage: Eukaryota > Metazoa > Chordata > Lepidosauria > Squamata > Lacertidae > Darevskia > Darevskia mixta. The sequence goes on along the minus strand of JAWWNH010000142.1, from coordinate 1,121,691 downwards.
CATGGAGTTAACCAACTTGAACTATGCATGCTTAATGACACCATGGGTCATTTTATTGTTCCACAGTCTGCTTATTGTGCACTTATTGTCCCTGCTCTGTTTGTGAAACCCTCCTGGGTGCATGTATTCAATGAAAGGCAGGACAGAGCAAACACTGTGGCTAGGTAGTAATAAATAAGAGGCAGCAAGCTACTACTGACAGAAGGAAGGCAGGATATTAGTGTACAAAATCAATTCAGGAAACCGGTTCTATTCTATCCAAGGAGACGGAGGCAGGTGGGATGGGCAACAGAGGCGAGGAGATAGACAAGAGCGAGAAATGTCACACCCACCCCCCTTCTCCGATCACCGGAACCCCCCCCCCCCCAAAAAAAACTCTCTCTGGCTACAAACGTTCACAAGAGGATCAGCAATCTGATAGCTTAGCCCTGAAAAAAATCCATCATGCTTCACATGGGATGTTTCACACTTTACACCCAATTCGGAAAAGTAGCAATCTTGCAACACGCAAAAGAGAATTCCCCAAATGGGCCCCCATAAAGTCAGAGGAGAATGGTGGGGAGGTGCTAGTCACCTGCGCAGATCTGCTCATAAATTAAAGGTCAGGCAGGCTGCCTAGCTAATTACAGCTCACTTAGCAAGAAAAGGGCAGTTTACTGCAATGTACCTCTGACTGCTTGTTCATCTAAGAACACTTCCCCAGGGAAGGTTCATTGCTCAGTGGGTGGAGGGCCTGAATCACACCCAGAAGGCCCCCAGGTTCAATCAATCAATCAATCAATCAATCAATAAAAATAAAAATATATTATTTATACCCCGCCCATCTGGCTGGGCTCCCCCAGCCACTCTGGGCAGCTTCCAACAAAATATTAAAATACAATAATCCAACCCACACCATCTCCAGGCAGATTCCTTGTCGAAACCCCGGAGAGCCACTGCAAGTCAGTGCTGAGCTAGATGGACCAGTGCTCTGACTCAACAACAGGTAGCTTCCTATGCACCTTTGTTGGAACAATATCCAGGTAGGGCTAGAAAAGTCCCTGGAAAGAAACCCTGGAGAGCCACAACCAGCATTCCCTCTGCAGCCGTTGCTGCGCTGCAGTTCCCATCAGCCCCAGCCAGGCTCACCAAAGGATCAAGGGAGCATGAAATTGTGCAGCCTAACCCTCTGCACTGCAGGAATCTCAACTGAAGCTTCCATGACAGGTGACCATCCAACCTCTGCTTAAAAACCTCCAGGGAAACAGAGTCCACCACCTCCCAAGAGAGACCATTCCACTGTCAAACAGCTCTGACTGTCGGAAAATTATTCCTGGTGTTTAGTCGGAATCTCTCTTCTTGCAACTTGTAGTCATTGGTTTGAGTTCTACCCTCCGGGGCAGGAGATAACAAGCTTGCTCCATCTTCCATGGGGCAGCCTTTCGGATGACTATAATATCTCCTCTCAGTCTCCTCTTTTTTCAGGCTAAATATACCCAGCTCCTTCAACCGCTCCTCATAAGGCTTAGTTTCCAGACCCTTGATCCTCTTGGTCTCCCTCCTCTGCACACCTTCCAGCTTGTCAATATCCTTCTTAAATTGTGGCACTCAGAACTGGAAAAAATACCCCAGGTGTGGTCTGACCAAAGCAGAATAGAGTGGGACTACCGGTATTACTTTCCTTGATACAGACACTCAGTTTCTGTTGACACAGCCTAGAATAGCATTCACTTTTTTGGGTGCTGCATCACATGGTTGGCTCGTGTTAAGCTTGTGGTCTACTAAAAACCCCAGATCCTTTTCACACAAGATGGGAGTTGTTACAAGTTGTGGTCTAGCATTATCTGGAGAGCCACAGGCTCCTCACTCCTGGTTTATATTCCTGCTCCCCATGAGGCACTCAAGGTGGCTCACAAGAAGATGAAAGACACACACACACACACACACACACACACACATCAATAAAGAGGCAGACTACAAAAAATTCCCAGGAGACGGCAGACAATAGAAGTCCAATACTGCCAAGGAAACAGGCTGCCAGAAAAGTCAAACAAGAATAGACTCTAAGAGCCAACCGACCAAAGGCTTGCCAGGACAAAGCACTTCGTCTTGGAATGTCACCAAGAAAGGAGACAAATGCATCTCCAAAGAGCAGGCAGGGCAACTGAGAAGGACCCGCCCTATCGCCCTGCCAGCCTAAACTCTTTCCTAGCACATGATGTGTGGGCCTAGGATGGAGAAGCCGGCTGCAAACAGCTTTAACTCGCAGGGCCCACGACAGGTGGCCACATGACCACCACAAAATCACCAAAAGAAAGCCAAGGCAATAGGCTGATGCAATCGTATCACCATCTCTACGACCGCCCTGCCCTCCCTCAAAACCCACTGCCTGGGTCTGCAGTATATTACACAATGCAGTTGAACTTTTTTGTGGTGGTGGTGGTGGTGGGGAATGGGACACCTCAATTATAACCTCAAGTTTGTTGTTGTTGTTCAGTCGTTCAGTCATGTCCGACTCTTCGTGACCCCATGGACCAGAGAATGCCAGGCACTCCTGTCTTCCACTGCCTCCCGCAGTTTGGTCAGACTCATGTTGGTGGCTTTGAGGACACTGTCCAACCACCTCGTCCTCTGTCGCCCCCTTCTCCTTGTGCCCTCAATCATGCCAATCCCCAGGTGGCTAAAAGAGTTGCAGGGAAAGTGGCCCTGCCCTCCCTCCTTCCTGGCTAGCTTTCAGCCCCGAGCGAGCTTGAAGAAACGGCTGCAGCGTTGGCAACCACTACCTGAAACCAAAAGCTACAAAAGAAGCAGTCTCTGACCCAGACATCTCCTTCCCCAACTATCAGCCATTGCATCACCATATAATCTTCCCTCCTCCCAAGTCTTTGGGATTCTTGCTTACACAAGCATCCACCGCCGCCTCGCCCTCCTGCCCCCCAAACACAGAACCATACCCAAGCACCCAGCAGCGTTGCTTTCAGATGTGAATGTGTGATATGTTTGCCATAGAGCAGTTCATACGTTCTTAAACTGTGCTTGCAATCTCCATCCTAGCTTCCTACTGTCCAGGTCCCAGGGGGGCTGCCAACGTCTCATTCTTTCCCCTCCTGCAGACCAAAGGATGCTGTTCCTTGGAAATCTTGTACCACAGGTCAAGCGTATTCAGAGGCGTAGCAAGCCCAGGTGGTACCCGGGGCGGAATTTTTTTTTGTCACCCCCCCACCACTTTAATTTAAATTTTTTTAAAAAAAAATTAAAAAGTGTCACCCCCCTCTGATGGTGCCACTTTGCGAGGTGTGGGGGTTTTGTGTGTGTGTGTCTATTATCTCTTTTTTTTCAATAAAGTTAAAATAAAAATAATAAAAAATAAATAAAATTTAAAAAAATTAAAAAGTGTCACCCCCCTCTGATGGTGCCACTTTGTGAGGTGTGGGGGGTTGTGTGTGTGTGTCTATTATCTCTTTTTTTCAATGAAGTTAAATTTAAAATAAATAAATAAAAAAAAATTATATAATTGTTTTTTTTAAAAAAGTGTCACCCCCCTCTGGGGTGGAACCCGGGGCGGCCCGCCCCCCCTTGCTACGCCCCTGAGCGTATTAGGGACTTTAAAAAAGAGCAATTTCTGTTTGCCACTGTGTGCCAGTTCCACAGTCCTGGGATCCTCACTCCGTTGGCCACAAGACTCTCACCAATCTATCGCCTCATCATCTTCCCCCTTTATAACTTCCTCCTTCCTCTCACTAAAAACATGAGTCAGGATTTCCAGTGATCCCAGCAGCATAGACTACGTGGTTCCCTTCTCTCCCCCCGCTTTTATCCTTCTACCAACTACAACTCCCCACAACAATGATTTGCTCCACATCAAAATAACTTGCTTGGTGGTGGAGACACACATGACCTTCTCTGAACTGCAAACTGAGATGAAATCCTGCGGCCAACGCGACTTCATGCGCGTTAACACCTTGCTGGGTTCGGAGAGGACAGGATGGGGAGGATTCCTCCTACCAAGGGCTGTTTTCTCAAACCAGCTGACAGTTGTTTTGCTGCCCATAAAGGTATCACGCCACGGGGAGCAAATTATTTTTAGTCTTGCAGATCCCAAGGGAGCGTTAAGAGTGCCGTATATGAGATTGCAGTACTCAACTGTAAGAAATGCAGCAGCCACAAGCCAGCCCCGTATGTCTGATATTATGGGATGGGTATCTTAATTCAATGTTTACATTTGTGGCTTTAATACAACCAGACGGCAAGGGTCCCCGTGTATCTTTCTGAAGTACTGCCATCCTGCTCCTTTCTTCCCTTCACCAAGGGCAGAAGCTCAGCAGGAGAGCATCTGCTTCGCGGAAGAAGGTCCCAGGTTCAAGCCAGGTAGAACTGGGAATATCCTTCATCTGTACAAGGCAGCTTCCTGTTCCTACGAAAAAGGTGCAGTTTCAGAATTTGTTTTTGTGCTGCTTTCCCTGGCATCCGTCCACCATGTGAACAGATTCCTATGTTCCTAAGTGAACAATGATTTATGTCTTACTGAGCCATTACTCAGCCTGCATGTTGGCCCAGTCCTCGTATATCCAGAAACCGAAGACAGGTTTCCTTCTAAAAAGGCTAAACATTTGTGAAGGGGTCTAGAATATCACTGAAGGGGCCAGGCTCACAGCCTCAGGTTTCTCTCGGCCTCTCTCACACAGGCCAGAGTTTCTAATTTCAATGCAGCTGAAGGATCTAGGGTTGAAGAGGAGTAAACAAAGTCTCCAAAGCCAGAAATGACCACTGAAGTGTTGTGTTTAGCATCAATTGTAATGCAGGAGAGGGAAGGCTCAGGAAAGATAAAAAGTAAAGGTAAAGGGACCCCTGACTATTAGGTCCAGTCGTGTCCGACTCTGGGGTTGCGGCACTCATCTCGCTTTATTGGCCGAGAGCCAGCGTACAGCTTCCGGGTCATGTGGCCAGCATGACAAAGCCGCTTCTGGCGAACCAGAGCAGCACACGGAAACGCCGTTTACCTTCCCGCCAGAGCGGTTCCTATTTATCTACTTGCACTTTGATGTGCTTTCGAACTGCTAGGTGGGCAGGAGCAGGGACCGAGCAATGGGAGCTCACCCTGTCGCGGGGATTCGAACTGCCAACCTTCTGATTGGCAAGCCCTAGGCTCTGTGGTTTAACCCACAGCGCCACCTGGGTCCCTGGAAAGATAAAAGAAAGTATTTATTCAAGGAGTGCAGTCCTGCAGGCAGGCATGGCCACCAAACTGGATGGCTTTAAAAGAGGATTAGATAAATACATGGAGGAGGAGAGGGTCAGACTATATGAGCCTTGGGGGTCCCTTCCAACTTTACAGCTCCACGATTCAGCAGAGGCATGGATTCTGAGCCCTGACAACACACAGGTTTTCAGGTGTTGTAATATACCCAGCCTCATATACCTGGGGCCAAAGTGCACATATCTGTGGGAGGAAAGGTGAGAATACATACATTGGATTTGCTCTGCTACGAGTTAGTCATTATATTCATTTGATTGCTTCGGAATTGCTTGACTTAAGCGAACAGCTTTCCTGTATCACAACCTAAGAAAACCATGTCAAATGCATGCAGATTTTTGGGTGTGGATGAAACGGAGAACACGGATACCAGGGCATGAGACGCTTAAGGTATTGTTGCCACATGCTTATATTGGTCTTCTCAATATGCTTCCTGATAATAAGAGGCAAAATCTGCCCTGCCATCCTTTCACACAGCATTCAGCTCCGGCTTCTCTGAAACCTCCCACTTGTTCCAGCGACAGCTTGTTCTCATGTCCAAGTGAATGAAGCGATCTGATCGCTTCCCTTCAACTCTCCACCCAGAGGCATCGAGCTGGAAACCGGAAGAGTGGAGGACTTTGCATCCTGGAGAAGAAGCAGGGCCCAGAGAGCCGGGGTCACAGGACGGCAGCGTGAGCCTCACGCAGCTCCAGCTTGGACTCTGAACGTTAAGAAGCCAGGGCTGCCGCACAAGGCCTCTTTGTTTTTGGAGTGTGCAAGGGCGTGAGTGAGAGGGCAGGGAAATTCCTTGCTTACCTAGAACCCCTGAAGAAAACAGGCAGCAGCACAGCTCTGCAATCCAACCTCGATTCCGACAGGAAAAGGGCCTCCCGAAGAGACAAACAGTGGGGTGTCTGCTCTAGAAGGCTGTTTTGCTACCAGGAAGTTTCACTTAAGTACCGTATTTTTCGCTCTATAAGGCGCACCTGACCATAGGACGCACCTAGTTTTTAGAGGGGAAAAGCCCCATTTTTTTGAGGATCAGCTCAAAGTTGTTGCAAAGGGAAAAAACCCTGTTTTATGGGGTTTAACTCACAGTTCTGCAGCTTCAGGAAGCCATTTCTACAGTTTCCAGACAGATAATCTAATCAGCCAGTCCCATGTCGCTGGGGAAACAGCCTCCCTCTGCAAGGGGGCGGGGCTGGAATCTCTCTCCCTTATCTCTCTCCCCAATCGTTTGCTGAGCAGCTGCTCAACGGGCTTCCTTTCAACACCCCCTTCTCTCTCTTTTTTTAAAAAAGCACGATCTGCTTTTGCCCCTGGGCAGTTCAGCTCCAGGGACCACACATTCGCTCCATAAGACGCACAGACATTTCCCCTTACTTTTTAGGAGGGAAAAAGTGCGTCTTATGGAGCGAAAAATACGGTACGTAAGAGGAGCCTATTGGGACAAGCCCATCTAGTCCGGCATCCTATTCTCACAGTGGTCAAGTAGATGCCCCAAAGGGAAGCCCACAAGTAGGATTCGAATACAAGAGCAGCACTCTCCCCACCTGTGATTCCCACCAGCTGGTATTCTGAAACATAGGGCTGTATGCAACCAAGTCCCAGAGCAGATCCGCTGAGAAAAGTTACTCAGCTGTTGTCTGGGGGCAGCCACTGCAACAGAAAAAGTCCCGAGAAGCAGAGCTCGCTCCATCAGCACCTCCTGCCCCTGAACTATGCCAGCAGATCATTATAGGAGCGAGTGTTTAGAACAGGGGTCGGCAACCTAAGGCCCATGGGCCACAAGCGGCCCATGGGGGTCATTTAACCAGCCCATGGACCCCCGCCGCCCACTCGGTCAGCTCCCGTGGGCCACGCTAAACCGGCACGGAGCAGAGAGGGGACCGTCTTCCATGATGCTGGCTGGCTTCCGGCAGCCAATGGGAAGCTGCGCACGCCTCCTCCGCGCCAGAAATAGCGTTTGCGCATGCATGCACACACACACACACACACACTCCGGCCCACCGCGCCATCTGCGGGACCGTGAACCGGCCCAAGGCTCAAAAAGTTTGCCGACCCCTGGTTTAGAATGTGGTGCCTGAGTTTTACTTTTCCTCATCCCACCCCGTTCCTCTTTCCTTGTGTGCTGTGGGTTTTAGATTGTAAGCCTGCGCATAGGGACTGTCTTGCTTTGATTGGGAGCCTTTTTGGCTGAAGAGCGGGGTGCCAAATGCTCTAATTAAACAAGTCATGTATATTAATTTCAAGGAGTCTACTCTGAGTAGGACAAGCCCGGGCTGCCACCCATGCTGCTGTCAACAGTGGAGTTAAATTAAAGACCATCAGATCGGTGTCCCCAGGATAACCTCATACGAGTATTCAGTTTAAGCTCCAACAGGGAAACCTGGAATCAACTATTTAATTGAATCTTGCAGCGCAGCAGACACAGTGGGGAGCGGGGGGGGGGGGAATCCTGCACCACTCATAAAACCACAATGCAATTTAGTGGCAAAAAATCAACACAGAGTAACTTGAACACAAGTGAAAGGGCTGGATTTTTTTTTCCATTACCTCGTTTTACTAAATAAAATGTTCCACTTCTACCCTTGTTTCGTGGAATTAATATGTTAAAGTCAAGTTGGACAATCTGAAAGTTGTGATTCATTTTTCCAGGTGACCAACCCTTGAAAGCATTCAATATATATTGCGCACTAATGTGTTTTATGAATGTGTGTGAACACTTGGGGTTGGATGACGGAAGCATTAAATTACAAATACAGTGGTACCTCGGGTTAAGTACACTTCAGGTTAAGTACACTTCAGGTTAAGAACTCCGCTAAGAACAGAAATTGTGCTCTGGCGGCGCAGCGGCAGCAGGAGATCCCATTAGCTAAAGTGGTGCTTCAGGTTAAGTACGCTTCAGGTTAAGAACGGACCTCCGGAACGAATTAAGTACTTAACCTGAGGTACCACTGTAATCTAGACACGGTACAGTGGACGCCTGGGTTACGGACGTAATCCGTGGTGGTGGCATGCCCACAACCCGCAGTATTCGTATCCTGCAGCGCTGCGTCTGCGCACTCGAGTGATGCAATTCGGCGCTTCTGCGCATGCGCCAAAACCCAGAAGTAACCCATGCTGGTACTTCCGGGTTCGGCGCTGAGCACAACCTGAAAAGACGTAATCCGCAGTGGCCGTAACATGAGGTATGACTATGGTTGGATTCTGATTGCTTTAGGATTATTAGAATATTTTCCAGAAAGTGTCTTATTCAAAATTTCCACAAACATGCACATCTCTGCCGACTGAGTTATGGCCTGTTATAATCACTATAGAATAAATATTCAGATTTTCCAGAAATCAGGTTTTGTTAACAGAATGAATTATTAAATCTGCACTGACTTATCCTTGTGAAAGTGTTATTCCGGCTGTCCCAATATGGGCCGGGGCAGGAGCTATATAAATCTTTCTAGACAGGCTTTTGGGTATATTCCCTGGCAACGAAACCAATGAAAATGAGGTCAGGAGAGAGGGACAAACAACTGTGTTGTGTGTCTAATGAAAGTTTAATCCGGACAGCCTCCACCTCCAACGGAAATTGCCTACACATTATCTGTCTTTTCTTGGTGACCATCACAGTTATGCCTGACTGAAAAAAAATATTTGATTTTGTCCTCAGGCAGCTTAGAGTTCCTAGGTCTCCTGTTATTTGCTTTGTTGGAAATCAAAACTGAAGCCCCACAGAAACTACAATTAGGTGGTTAGCCTGTTTTGACAGGGAGAAAATGATTTTAACAGGCTGCATCACCGTGATTATCCAGAGCCAAGAGACCTTTCAATCTGCTTCTGATCCAAGTCACTGATTCTAGCTCCTGCATCTAAGAAGGATATTAGAATTTAGAAGGTGGGGAAGGTGCAAAAAAGGGCAACCAAAATGATCAGAGGACCTTCTTCACATAATATATACAAGGCTAAACTGTGGAATCTGATACTCTAAGACAGTGATGGCTAACCTTGACACTCCAGATGTTTTGGGACTACAACTCCCATCATCCCTGACCACTGATCCTGTTAGCTAGGGATGATGGGAGTTGTAGTTCCAAAACATCTGGGGTGTCAAGGTTAGCCATCACTGCTCTAAGATGTTGCAACCACCATCAACTTCGACGGCTTAAAAAGATGTTTAGGGAGCATCATGGAGGCTAAAGCTATCAAAAGCTACTACTCATAATGGCCATTTATGAGCTCTAGTGTCATGCCTCTGAATACCAGTTGCTTGGAACAACAGCAGGAGCCCCCCCCCCCCCGGAAGATAACAGAAGAAAACAGGATTCTGGACTAGGTGGGCCTTTGGTGTGATCCTGCAGGGTTCGTCTCACGTTCTAAGATCGTTACCAATGTGCAGACATTAACTCCTCCTGTTGACAAGAAGGCTGTGTTCCCCCCAAAAGGCTGCCTCTCAGATAATCAGCTCATTCCTATAACTCTCAAGAGCAATTCAGAAATCTCAAGTGACTCAGCCCCCCCTCAAGTTAAGCTGGTAATAATCAGGCCACTCCAAATCCACAGCTATCGGCAAAAATTGCAATGCATGCAGATAAGCGTGTCGGCACCACGGAGCAATATTCAAAACTGGGAAATCTCTGTCTCTTATTGAACCAGCTTCTATTAGAAGAAGGAAGTCTGACCATTTGAGTCTCCCATATGGTAGAAAGGTGCAGATGGAAGCAAAAGGTTTTTCCCCTAAGGGGGCAATCTATACCACAGACAAGACAGGGTGCCTTCCTACGCTCAAGGTTCAGCAACGACGACCATGCAAACTGAACGTGATGTGGGTGAGCACTCAGAGGTGGGTTTTTAGAGGAATAATTTGAGCAGAAAATCCACAGTACCAGCGGACTGCAGAACCAGCCGTTCCAATTGCAAAACTGCCCTACTGAAAGGAAAGACTGAAGCATTCCACCCCAAGATTTAAAGAAGTAAAAAACAATAAAACACTCCTCCCACCCTCCAAAGCACCAGAAAAATTAAGAATTGTATATAAATGTGCTTGCTCAAGGGGACAACAGCAGGAGAGAAAAGCGAGGGGGCATTGAGCAAAACCACCCAAACACAGGGCAGCAGGAATTTTAACCTCTGAGGACAAACATTTATATGCTGGGCCTCGCCTTTGTGGGCAGGGAGGATGGAAGCAGGAAGAACAGTAAGCGGTTGGGGGGGGGAAATAGAAGGGGGGAGCAGACTGGGGACACAGAGAAGCAGTTGGTTACACACACCCCTTGCATTTCACCAACCCCAACCCCCAAAATATCATCAGGAGAGTAACAGACATTTGTAGGAAAATCCCACTACTGGATCTGTTTTGCAAACTGAAATGGTTTCCTCCACTCAAACCACTCACCTACAGGGATGCACAACTAGCCTTGTTCACAATTTTTTTTAAAAAAAAAGCCTGGTGACAGCCTGCCTCTGCCTCTGGACAGTTTGTGCCTAAAGAAGCCCCACCCCAATCTCATTTTCCAACAAGAGCGGGAGGCCTGCAGCTTGCCTGTGTGGTCCTCTCTTGGGCAATGTGCTCCAGGTGTCTCAGCCACATGGCTGCCAAGCAAGACTCCAGTCGCCCTTTCCCTGGGAAAATTTGGCTGCCACTCAGCCAAGGAGCTCTGAGATGTTCAGGATGACATTTTTATCCCACCTTCATCTCCAAATAGCTCAAGGTGGCATACATGGTTCTCCCCTGACTCACTTAATCATCCGGGGAGCTGAGCTTCCTTCGCAGCCTTGGAGCTGCAAAAGTTGGTGGTGATCAGCCCTGGAGTTTCATAGGCATCTCTACCCCGCTCCAAGATTGGGAGGAAAGGCAGGAGTGGTTTGGCCACTACATTGCTAAGAAAGGCAGTGTGGTGTAGTGGGTAGAGTGCCAGACCTTGACCTGGGAGAGCAGGATTCAAACACCCACTTGGCCATGAGGATAACATTGGGAGAAGTAGGTACACCACCTTGCGCTGTTTGCCGAAAAGGTGGGATATAAATACTGAGTCATGGTCACTGTCCCTCTAGCTGAGTATTGTTGACACCAACAGGCGATGGCTTTGCAGGACTTTGGACAATGAGTCTTTCTGAGCCCTACTTGGAGAGGATGGGGATTGCACCCGCGACTGCTCTGCCACCGAGTTGTAACTACCAGCCACGCCCTGCAATCTGCTCCTCGCCAAAGGAAAGAACATTCATTTGGTATTGCTTGAAGTAAGCCGCTGAGATTTTGCAATTTCACCCTCCTCTACCATTTATTCCCACGTGGCTCTTTCACCAGACGCAGTCCTGACAGTCAGCACATGCCTGGCAAACTTAAAATAACAGTAGGGATGGGGACGGAGGAGGAGAATGCATGTCCACCCTTTGGGGATGTGTAAGGTCCCTCGTGAACCTCAGCGCCACAGGGCTAAGAAGGAGAAACCTGAATCCCCAAAGTTGTCACAAGTCCTCTATGGGGAGACCATGCACAGGCTGCCCCTTGCTCACTGCAGGAGAGGATTCTCATGCACTTGCACTCTCGTCCCACGTGGGAATCAGAAAAATCATTCATGAGAATCTGCCCTACGATTCTATTTCCTGCATTGCATGGGGTTGGACTAGATGACCCTTGGGACCCCTTCCCAACTCTACAATCCTACGGCTCTCCGATTATCAACTGATTGGGGCCAAGGAGCTCCAGGCGGCGTCCCCGGCATCCTCCTCCTGCTCAGTCGACCCTCACGACACCCCTGCGAAGGCCCAAGGCCGCACCCAGGGAGCCTCGCAGCCCAGTCGAAGGGGCCTGAGCCCGGGTCTCTCCCGGGTCCTCGCTTGACCCCCTCACCCCCCCCACCCCGCCGGCTTCCGGGGCAAAGAAGAGACCCAGGAGGGCCGGCGGGGAGGCGGCTGCACGAGGGAACCACCCAAGCGGCTCTGCACAGGAGTGCAGCAGCCCGGGCATGGCGGACCCGGCAACCTCCAGCGGGGAGTTCCGCAGGTGCCCGGCCCGGCCCTGGAGAGCTGCCGGGAGTTCCACCGCGGCCCTTGGAGGGTCGGGAGGGAGGAGGCCGCGGCGGGGGGCGCAGAGTCCCTGGGGCGCCCGGAGAGGAAGGGCGGGTCCCGCGCGCAGCAGCAGCAGCAGCGCCTCGAAGGGGAAGGGGGTCCCCGAGGTCATCCATCCGGCCCCGCCGCCCCCTCAGCGCGCCCACCTTGTACTTGTCGAAGCCGGCCAGCTGCTCGGCGCTCACGTACTCGTAGCCGGCCATGGCTGTCGGAGGAGGAGAGGAGCGAGAGAGAGAGAGAGAGACGCGCCGCCCGCCCGCCGTGACAGGCGCCGCCGGGCAGCTCCCTCACAGCGCGCACGCCGGGCTTCGGGAATGAGCGACGCGGCCCGCCCTCGCCGGCTTCCGTACCTCGCCCCGCCCCCGCCTTCCCGCTCGCCGCACCAGATCAGCCCACCCGTGACGTCGGCAAGGCGCTCCCCTCCCGCGGAGCCATCTTGGGAGAGGCACGGACGCCGGCACGTGACGACGTCGCGCTCGATCGGCCCAGCCGTGGCGTCAGCGAGGCACCTCCCCTGTCGCCTGCATACGCGGGACGGCGGCACCCTCTGACGCGTTCGATCCCTCAGCGCCCAATTGTAACCGAGCACTGTCACTCATGGCCTTGGGGTCCAATACGGCTCCTTTAATTCTTCCCGGTCCCTGCCTTCCCTATTGATTGATGAGCGGCTCCCTCCCACCCGCTCTGCCTGGAAGCTTCTAATTGGGCAGGACTCGGGAGAAACCTACGGAGGGCTTGCAGGCGCCAGGTTGGAGGCTGCGGACGGCTCTTCTCTGCTTGCGCCCGCCTCCCTGCCTCCGTCATTCCGCCGCCCGCTGCCCTAAGCGCCATTCCTCATCTCCGCCTGAAGGGGCGCTCTCCTCCCTGCCTCCGTCATTCCGCCGCCCGCTGCCCTAAGCGGCATTGCTCATCTCCGCCTGAAGGGGCGCTCTCCCTCCGTTTCTGCCGAGGCTCCGCTCTCCTCTGCCCTCTGCTGCCCTCCTTCCTCTGCTGCGGTGCTTCTGGCTGAAATGCGAGGGACTATGCCCCGCATCTCCATCGAGATCCTGCCAGCATTTAGGAACAGGCAGGCCTGCCCGGCGTCTCTGGACCTGGCCCAAGTCCTGGGTTTTAATCTGTGTCTTTTTTCAACCGAAAATATTATTATTATTATTATGGCGCGCTTTGATTCGTGCTTCAACACTGGTGATCTTTGCTTCTTCCAGTACACTGATATTAGTGCAGGCACGTCCAACAGGTAGATTGTGATCTACCGGTAGATAACTGGATGTCTGTGGTAGATCACTGGCTCCCCACAAAGAAGCTCAACAACTTTGGCTTCCCTAAAAAATGCTCAACATTTTAGCCCTTCCCACCCCCCAAACAGGGCTCTCCTCCTCCCTTAAAAAAAGCTTAATAATAATAATAATTTTTTATTTATACCCCGCCCTTCCCAGGCTCAGGGCGGCTAACAGCAAATATAAAACATTGATTAAAAACTTTTGATTGATTAAAAACAGCATCAAATACAACATACAGTGGACCCTCAACTTACAAATGTAATCCGTTCCGACGGGAGCGTCGGAACTCGAAAAAACCGTAAGTCGAGTCCCCATAGGAATGCGTTGGAGAACGCATTCGTATCTCGAAAAAATCTTCGCAAGTCGAAAAAACCCTATCTAAAGCGGCTGCAGCTTCCGATCGGAAGTCGATAAAATTCAGAAGCGGTGGCCGCTTTGATCCCTCGTAAGTTGAAAAATACGGAAGTCGGGTCATTCGTAAGTCGAGGGATCACTGTAAATGAACATCACCAGGGCTAACTGGCCAAGTTATTCCTGCTAGGGCCAGTAAGGAGACCAGGGAAGGGTTTAAATGTGGGGTCTCAGAAAAAGGTTTCTTCAAAGAAAAAGGGAAGGGAAAAAGGAATGGAGGATCAGGCTAAATTGAAGGCCAGGCGGAATAGCTCTGTCTTACAGGCCCTGCGGAAGGAGATCAGGTCCTGCAGGGCCCTAGTCTCGTGGGACAGAGCATCCCACCAGGTCGGAGCCATCACTGAAAAACAACTTTGACCTGAACCCCCCAAAAGGGAGTAGATCACTTCCAGTTTTTAACTCTATGAGTAGATCGCAGTCTCTTCGGAGTTGGACATCCCTGGTGTACACTAATAACATGCACCCCTCCTCCTTGCAAGGGACCCCTGACCATTAGGTCCAGTCGTGTCCGGCTCGGGTTGCGGCGCTCATCTCGCTTTACTGGCCGAGGGAGCCGGCGTACAGCTTCCAGGTCATGTGGCCAGCATGACAAAGCCGCATCTGATGAACCAGAGCAGCGCATGGAAACACCGTTTACCTTCCCGCCAGAGCGGTTCCTATTTATCTACTTGCACTTTGACATGCTTTCAAACTGCTAGGTTGCCAGGAGCAGGGACCGAGCAACGGGAGCTCACCCCGTTGCAGGGATTCGAACCGCCAACCTTCTGATCAGCAAGCCCTAGGGTGATGGCTAACCTTGACACCCCAGATGTTTTGGAACTACAACTCCCATCATCCCTAGCTAACAGGATCAGTGGTCAGGGATGATGGGAGTTGTAGTCCCAAAACATCTGGAGGGACAAGGTTAGCCATCACTAGGCTCTGTGGTTTAACCCACAGCGCCACCTGGGTCCCTTGCAAACGCCCCCACAAAACACTTCCTCGCATACTGTAATTCTTTCCTATCTATATCTCCTCCTCCTCCTGGCCCCGCCCCCTTCCCCCGCCCCTTCTTGAGCCTCGCCGGCCACCGTCGCCCCTCTCCCGCTCCCGCCAAGATTCAAACGGAGACAGCTGGGAAGGGGTCAGCCGGTCTCCGGCTCGCCAAGGTGGGGAGAAGATCGAAGGAGGCGGGGGGGGGTCGGGGGGTCGTACAGGGAGGGAGCCCCCGCCAAATGACCCTGGGGAGCGGGCGTCCGCCCCCCCACCCAGCTTCAAATCGCACAAACAAATAAAACTGGGAGAACAAGGGACCCCGGGACGTCGCCCCCCAGTTCCCAAGGAAGGGGAGTGAGGATGGGGGGGGTGTCCTTGGATTGCGCAGGGCATTTGGGGACTCGCAAGCCCTGGCCCCCAACAGCCCCCACACCCGATCCTTCCCAAACTCCCCCGCAGCTTTTTATTTTGGGGGTTGCAAAGGACCTTGGCTGGGGGGGGATTCGTTTAGCGATCTCCTCCCTCCCCCGTCGAAATTAAAAACCTAGAAGAGGCGCCCTCCCCGGGACGTGGCATTTCAGAGGGAGATTTTTTTTTTAGGGTTGGGGGGTCGTGGTGGTCATGTGAGGGGAAGTGGGGTACAGTGGGTTTGCGCGAGCCCCATTCCCAAACCCCCCACACCCCGAATGCTCCCCAAACTCCCCTGCCCGGCCTTTAATTTTTATGATTGAAAGTTGTTTAAAACTGCTTTTAATGTCGCGTTTTAAGTGCCCTAACCCATCCTGGGAACTTAGGGTTGAACGATGGGTAGATAATGGCGATGATAATAATTGTGACTGTAAGAACTCTTCTTTCTCTCCCAACAGAATAATTCTCAGCCATGGATGCAGAAACTGCTTTCAAGACCCCTAGCAAGCCACCTGGGGGGAAGAGATCGGGTAAGGCTATGCTTTGTCCGTGTGTGTTAGGGAGTGTTACAGGCAAAATTGGGTGCTCATTTTAACTATAAATGTTTCCCTCTATAATAAATAAGATGAAAGATTAAAAAAAATTTTTTAATTAAAAGATCATCCAAAAAGAACTCCCTTAAGAGAATCAAGTCTTTTTGTCTTAAGACAGTCTTTAAAAGAATCTTTAAACATCTTTATAGATGTTTCCCTCTGTTAGAGATGGGGCATCTGTGGCCCAGAATCTTTGAGCTCTGGCCATCTTGGCTTGGATTCATGGGATTTGGCATCCAAGCACATCTTGAGGGCCACAGAGCCCCCATCCCTGCTGTAGCTAAATCTCCCTGGCAGAAGCAGTTGAGAGGTTTTTGTTTTGCTGCTGCTGCTGCTGCTATTCTCCTCCAGGGCAGTGAGTGGATGGCCTCTAAAAATTGGGACTGCAGAGGAAGGGAGAAACAAAGAAGAGTAACTTAAGGAAATTGTAAAAGTATCTACCGTCTTTCCCCCTTTTTAAGACACCGTCTTATAATTTTTTTTCCTCAAAAAAGCACAGGGTGGCTTATTTTCAGGGGGTGTCTTATTTTTATTACGTCAGTATGGTACGGTACAGCCTCCCCCTGCGACGGGAACAATGGCGGCACCACGGCTTACTTTTGGGGTATGTCTTACTTCTCACAAACGTAAAAAAACCCTGCCATGGCTTACTTTATGACTACGTATTAAAAAAGGGGAAACAGGGTAAATGCCGAGGTATGAATGTAGATTCAAGAAGTGATTATATTTGATGATGATTCAAAAGAGGATGTATGAACCTGATAAGAAGATAGATTATGAAAATATGAAATCAACAGTGAGGGACGTTAGGGAGTCAATTGAGTTAAGAAATAGAGGAAATTAGAATTGCCTGGCCTGTAAAATGGGGCCAGGCTCAAGCAATGTTAAGACATATGATTATTAAGGTTAACAATATAATGAATGTGTATACCTCTGTGAGAGGGGGGATGGATTTGGGCTTCCCATGGTGAGAGGGGGGAAGCATGGAAAATTTAACCAAGATGTAATGTGCTTAAAAAATTGTAAAAAACCCAATAAATATTATTTTTTTTAAAAAATTGGGACTGCAGGTCCCATCATGCCTCACCATTGGCCATAGTGGGGGTGGGGGCAGGTGGAGGCTGAAGTGGAGACCATCTGAGGACAAAGGTTTGGGGAAAGCTGGATAGAAGGATTCCAATGGGGTGTTGCCATACCCTGCTCTTTGAAAAACTGTTGTAACAGGAGGGGGTTTGCCATCCTTAACAAGGGGAAGAAAGTATCAGGTGCGTTACTGTTCCATTGTATATGGAATACACATGGGGTGGCGATCTTTCTTGCACGTCTAATAACAAAAGCAACATCTCTGTTTTTGCAAATACAGGGCAGGGTAGCTCTTCGCCCTCGATAGCTATTCCAGCCTCTCCCTTCATGCAGAAGCTTGGGTATGGAACTGGAGTCAATGTTTATCTTATGAAAAGGTAAGCTGTCTTAAAGGGTGGTGGGGACTTCAAGCAGCAAGATGGATATTGCCCAGTGGAGTGGATTTATGCTGCTGGGGGCTGGGAAAGAATATGTATTTATTAAATACGTATCATGCCCCTTCCTCCCTAAGGAGCCCAGGGCACATTGGTGTTAAAAACTCAAAATAAAACAAGTGCAATTAGAAATTAAAACTACTAATTCTAGAAGCAGATACTCTCATGGGTAGTAATTTAAAAGCTGCCAGGAATATTTGGTTTAGTAAAGCACCTAACTGCCAGATTCGGGGTAGAGAAGGCGGTCTCCCCAGGGTCAATATGCCTCTTGGGGTGAGTTGTCTTTCCCTGTGGCTCAGATGCTGGAAACCCTTATCCGCTGTGCAGGCTCATTGATATGGGGTCTCCTGGCTGTTCTTAATATGTACTTACAATGTGCTGCAATCTGGATTGGCTGAGGATCTGAGACTGACACATCAAAGGATTTCTGGGCTGATGTGAGGGTGTCCTTAGAGACATATTATAGTAAAATTAATTCTGGATTTGTCAGCGCATCAGATCTAGGGTTGGGGTAAGAGAAATATTTGCCGTTTCCTCCTAAATGTCGTCATAATATAGCCTCCGATTAAAACTGAATCTGCTACCTCAGCCATCCTCAGAAGGAAGAAAACAGACGTTCCTGTGGTCCAAAAAATCTGTTTGCCCAGATCCCTCTCTCTGATTTACATAGTTTGTTTCCAGGTCTCCCAAAGGTATCTCTTGCTCTCCCTGGGCTGTGAAAAAAATCAATCTCAAATGTGACGCCAGCCGGAGACGTACATATCAACAAAGGCTGAGCGAAGAAGCCAAGATTCTAAAAACCCTTCAGCACCCAAACATTGTGGGTAAGCTTTGAATGGGGGGAAATGCGGGGGTCCTCATTCGGACCCATTAGCCAGAGGCGGTTTTCCCCAGGCTGATATTCCCGAGGTTCCATTTGCGGACATGCAGGAACCTGCGGCCTCATATGGGCCAGCCTAAACTGGCATTAAAGAGTTTTAATGTATTTTTAATCTATTGGAAGCCACCCAGAGTGGCTGAGGAAACCCAGCCAGATGGGCGGAGTACAAATAATAAATTATTATTATTATTATTACTACTACTACTACTAGCTGACCCGGCCACGCCTTGCTGTGGCCGATTTGGTGAAATGCAAAAGTACGATACAGTATGAAAGAGAAAGTGTATGTTTGCTTACAGCTTATCTCGTTGAAGTTCAGTCTATGTGTTCTCCGTTTGCTCCTCCCGTTTTTGTCTTCGTTTCTACAACTGTTTATTACTACTATTTTAGTCTATGAGGTTCTTTGTCCCAGTAGTGTTTGTGGGCGGTCTGTCTGTCGATTGGATGGTGGTAGTGACGTCAGGAAAGGAGGAGGAGGGGTCAGAAAGAGGTGTGTTGTGTTGTGCTGTTTAACGTCCACTGGAGGGCGCTATATTTTTTTGCAGAAAATCACATTTTTACCTGGGAAAGGTGTGGTATTTGTGCAATGTAAGTACATACGATCACTCCCATATGGGCATGGAACGTTGTGTCCAAATTTGAACGGAATCGATCAAGGGGTTACGGAGAAAGGCGATTGTTAACAAACATCCAACTTGAACATTTTATATATATATATAATAATTATTATTATCATCATCATCATTATCCCCTGTCCTGTCCCATAGGAATGTAGCAGTGGGCAGGGTTGGCAGCTGTAGACCAGCTGCGGACTGCCAGGCTATGGCATGTTGAAGAAGCCTGCGTTTAAGCACATGAGGACAGGGCCGGCCCTGTTCTTGCCAACGGGATGGAGGTGGCTCTTCTAAATTATTCAGGCATGCCCAAACAGCTTTTGTTCCCTAGCTGTAAAATGTGAATAAGGAACGTGCCTCGACTAGTGGCTGGGAATTGCAAAGCACCCTACCAACTTGTCTGTCTATTGAAGTGATTTTTGGATGCTCTTCCACGTTCTCCGCCATCTGAGTTAAAATGGGTGATGAGCTGAGAGCCTTCTTGGTGGTGGTGTCCCGTTTGTCTCCCTAGGGAGGCATATGTACAGTAGTTGCAAAACTTTTATCCTTATTCTCCGAGGTGTACTTTTAATACCATTACAGTCGTACCTAGGTTTTCGAATGCCTTGGTACTCGTACATTTTGGCTCCTGAACGCCGAAAACCTGGAAGTAAGTGTTCCGGTTTTCAAACGTTCTTTGGAACCCGAACGTGCGCAGGAAGCTCCCACAGCCAATTGGAAGCCGCACCTTGGTTTTTGAATGTTTTCGGAAGTCAAATGGACTTCCGGAATGGATTACATTTGAGAACCAAGGTACGACTGTATTATAAATATTTTTTATATTTTATCTTGTTTTTGAAACAGTGCTAGAAGCTTTATCAATAAAATAGCAGTACTTGAACATGGGGGAAATTGTGTAACAAGGATAAAACCTGGCTTTTCCCCGGCTGAATGCCAACCTTGTTCATTGAAGGGGTTTACATTATTCCAGGTTGCGAATAACTGCATTGTGGTCTGGCATTAAATGGAGATAGCTTTTCTGGCCCATAAACAAATGGCTGTGTGCTTGTCTTTGAAGGATATCGTGCGTTTGCAGAAGCTAAGGATGGGAGCATGTGCCTTGCCATGGAATACGGGGGAGAAAAGTCTCTCAATGACCTAATTGAAGAAAGGAACACGAAAAAGCTGGGGCCCTTTCCAGCTGCGACCATCCTGAAAGTAGCCTTGCACATGGCAAGGGGCCTGAAGGTAGGTCTGTGGATGCTTTGGCATGTGATGCTGTAGCGACAAGAGAGTCATTGGTCTCGAGAACACTAGCTTGGCTAAAATGCTTCTCTGGTTCTGAAGCAAAGGGAAGAGTCTCTCTGAGAGGGAAGTGACTATCTGAGGTTGGAGTGCCAGGGATAAGAGGTCCCCAGGGACCGCGGGAGACAAATAAAGGTCCAGTTCACAGCGGGAGCAACAAGCTGTGAAGGAGGCAAACAGGGAATTTGGACTGGGGGAAGACTGGTTCACGGTTGGAAAGCCCCTTAGAATGCAGAGTGGTGATATCATGTCTACTGCTGCGAGGCTGGTGGTCTGTTGCACAGTCAGTTAGTTTCAGCAGTAATAACTTATGGAAGTGATGTGGCCCCTATTTACGAAGAGTGGCATGGAACCAGGGCAGGAATTTCAGGAGGACAGTTGAGTAGGGATGACTCGACAGGAGGAGAGGAATTTGGCAGAGGTGTCCTGAGGAAGTTAGTGGGGAGTTTACAGTTAGCTAGGTGAGTTATCTGGCTTGTCACCTTATGTTGGTCACATGCCTTAACATTTCTGTCTCTTGGCAATGCTGGCACCATCGCAAGCTGCTTTATCTCATTGAAATCACTTACTGACGCTATTCGTGTCCTTTGAAGGTGCCACATTGCAGGATTTTAAACTCTGGGGTGCCTACCAGCATCTACCTTGCTTAAAGATGACGCCTTTACAAGGTGTGTGGTCCAAGGATCCTGAGTGAATTAGGGCAGGATCCCTAAAAGCCCACACCTGTCTTGAAATTATCTTTCAGTTCTGATTCCCTTTGGTAGCAAGGCACTCATCCTAACCTCTGACTTTCAGTATCTACACAACGACAAGAACTTGCTTCACGGTGACATCAAATCTTCCAATGTGGTCATTAAAGGTGACTTTGAGTCAATAAAGATCTGTGACGTGGGCGTTTCACTGCCTCTGGATGAGAATATGACGGGTATGTGTGGCATCCTTTAATGTCCTATGGCTGCTGTCTCAATGGCCAAGTCCTCTTTGCTGCATCTTCCCTTCTGCTATCTGCCTCTGTATCACTGCGTCTGCCTTTGTTTTGCTTTACTCTTGTGTTGTAGAAAAATCTGCCCTTATTCCCTTATGGGGTGCACAAGAGCCCTTGCAAAGTTCTCTGCAGGTTCTCCATCGGTAGGAGTAAAAAAAAACAGAGGCCAACCAGAGAAAAATTGAGAAGCAAAGCCTTTATTTTCACTGTTGCAACAGGGTGCTTTCCTCTCACACATGAGCAGGAAAAGGACCCAGAACAATGGTGTGCAAGCTCCTATATAGACTTTGAAATTCCCCCCCTTCCCCCAAAACCACCCCCCTATACATCATACATACATCACAAAAAGGGGTGTAATCCAGGACCACCACCCCAGATACATCACAGCTACATCACAGAAAAAGGCGGTCTCCAGCAGAAATCTGAGTTGTTTAGCTCCTGTCTGCCCCTTCATATGATAATGTCTTATCTGATTGCCTTTCCTGGGCAGTCTGGCCACTCTTTTGTTATTATAACCACTAAATCCTGAATCTAGGTCACAGGTCACAGGCCCACACCCTGTCCATATCTTGAGTGTGCCCTTAAGACAGGATTTGTGAGGACAGGATTTCTGAGGAAAGAGACAATGGGGAGATTTCCCACTTTGACCTTTCAGCGAAACTGTTCTGGGCCTAATCTGTGGGGTTTCAAACATGTGGTTTATATATAGTCATGAAAATTTAATTTTTTATATATATAACCTTAATATTCCTATAACACTTGGCAACTGAGAGTTGTGCACCGGGTCATGAGAATAGCTCCATATCTTGATTTGGATTATCTGTTTCCATGCAGTGAGTGACCCAGAAGCTCATTATATTGGCACGGAGCCCTGGAAGCCCAAGGAAACTCTCGAGGGAGATGGCATCATCACCAACAAGGCTGACATCTTTGCATTTGGGCTTACACTCTGGGAAATGATGTCTCTCTCGATACCTCATCTTAACCTGGAGGAAGAAGATGAAGGTGTGTTTGTGCTTCCTTTTGGTCCAGCCGAGTGCAGACTTGCTCATGAAGCTGGCTTTCTGTTGGACCAAGCTTTCTATGGTCTTGGGGAACAGGCTCTGGCCTAGGGACTTTTGAGCATTATTTTACAGCCCAATACTTGGAAGATTTAATACAGCTTTTACTCAGTTGTACTTATGTAGCATTTCCAAGTGCCAAGAGAAATACTTTTGTGTGTGTAAAACAGCCCGCTTGAGTTTTGCATTTTAAAAAGATCCTCAAGTGATTTAATTTTGTGCCCTTTCCTAGAGCATGCATCTTCTATCCCCCTTTCCCTTGAGCTTGTTTGGAGGTTCTAGCAGGGGAGCGCAGCTATCGTATACCCTTGACCGAAGAACGGTACACACTCCTTCAATCTGGGAGGGTCGTCCTCTTCCACCGAGCGCACAGCTTCGGGAGGGACGCACATGGAGCGGTGAGGGAGGAAGGGGACACCCGCCTAGCCAGCCAGATCAGCCGAATCAACCCTGGCGATCAATGGGGTGACAGATGTCGCAGCCAGATCGCCCTCACATCACAGACTGACTGGGAAAGACGCATATAAAGAGACTAACAAGGACGACTCAAAAAGGGGCCAGATCTTTCCTGCCCCTCTGGAATTCAACTACGCAACCTATACAACAAAACCCTTTACCAACGAAGAGTGGACTCTAAGTCTGTTCCTGACCCCAGAAGAAATGGGCTCTCCAGCACACCCCCCAAAACCTCAAACAATAACACACCAAGCTGAATTAGCTGTGCCAATGATCGGAAACGGCTCAATCTTTGTGGATGACCTAAGATCTCTAGATGCCATTCAGGTAGAAGACTGAAACACGGATAATATTGCAGGCTGGCCAAAAAAGGCACCTGCCCCATTCTCTGTTAAACCTTCTTTTAACCAAACGACAAAAGGACCATCAACTGTCGACAACATTAAGACGCCAAAAACAGATGACTCCGTCCAGCTGCCTAAGGCTGCTAAGGCTGATGAACTTCTTGAAACATCTTGGCCTTCCTTAATCCTATCAGAATCCTCCACTTTGAAGAACCATTGGCAGAAATCCTCAGAGAGCACCCCTCATCTAAAATTTCAAGATCCAATCAATACTTTAAATATACTCTCATGGAATGTGGCCGGTTGGGCCAGATGTCTTTCTCATTCTACAGACATCCCTTTCTATCGCCAAAATTTTAATATTATTGCCCTCCAAGAGACATGGACGGCAGAAAATATAGAGCTGGAGGGATTTCATCCATACGTATTAAATGCAGCCCCAGGCAGAGGTCCAGGGAGACTGAAAGGAGGGCTATGTATTCTGATCTCACTACAGTGGTACCCCGCAAGACGAATGCCTCTCAAGACGAAAAACTCGCTAGACGACAGAGTTTTTCATTTTTGAAGTCGCTCCGCATGACGAATTTCCCTATGGGCTTGCTTTGCAAGACGAAAACGTCTTGCGAGTTCCCAATGCATTCCTATGGGAAACCGCGCTTCAATGCATTTCTATGGGAAACAGCGCCATCTAGTGGTTTGCAGGACCGTGCTTCGCAAGACGAAAAAACTCGCAAGACGACAAGAGTCGCAGAACGAATTAATTTCGTCTTGCGGGGCACCACTGTATGCCTAAAGGCCACATGTAAGGAGCTCCCTCCCCTCGATCATCTAGCCATGGCTGTACTTTTATCATGGGGAGGCAGTAAACTGCTAATTATAAATGCTTATATCCCTCCAACTAGCAAAAATTTCGATACAGAGAGTAAGTGGAAAAGCTTGGAAACTTACGTCAGGTCACAGCTCTCGGACCACCCAGAGGCAAAGGTCCTGTTAATGGGCGACCTAAATGCAAGGCTAGGGCCAGACGACTCCAGTTTAGCAATAAAATACAGGCACAAAATTGGGTTCACAGAGGAATTTGGCCTAGAAGCTCGACAGCAAACAAGGCTGTTTAAGGACCAACACTCAAATTACGCCGGGGCTTGTCTCTTCAAATTTTCACGGCAGCTAGGACTATACATCTTAAACGGCTGTACTAGCGGCGATATTCCTGGAGACTATACATATATGTCAGGGCCAAGGATCAGCACAATTGACTATGCGTTGGTGGGTGGCGAACTGCTGGCGGCAGTGGAGCGATTATCAGTGCTCCCTTATGTTGAAGGAGATCACTTCCCTTTACATCTGCAGATGTCCTTTAAAAACAAAACAATTTTTCTCAAAACAGTTTACCTTGCAGAGATCACCGCTTTAGAGCGCCCTGGGTGTCGGGTTAAATGGACTCCAGCACTAAACATCAAAATGAAGGAGATTTTAGCCTCTGAAAAACCAAGCACACTTATAAATGACTCCAGGAGCAATGCCATCCCAGAGGACCCAGTAGCTGAATATGAACACCTACTCCAACGTCTAAAACCTTACCTCTTTACCATCTCAGAGGAGAAGCTAATTAAACCGAGAACAGTAAACAAACCTTGGTTCGATCACACCTGTTTGCAGGCCAAGAAAGCCTTGCAAAACGCATATAAAGCTGCCCTAACATCCAATAACTCTACCAGGCAGCAAGCCTATTCCTCCATTTGTGCCCTAAAAAAAGAATACAAAGCTCTGATAACCCATCAAAAGAACAAATACAGCAAGAAATGCTGGTCAGAATTAATCACTGCAGCAAAAGCAAAAAATCAGACTTTGTTCTGGAGACTGGTTTCTTCTGGCTCACACAGGGGCGCATCTCCTTTGTCCTCAACCATTCCACCTGACCGATGGGTCAGCTATTTTCAATCCATGTATGAGGACGTCGAAACCCCCACCGTGGACCCTGAATCGGGACACCTGAACAAATGGCCTGAAGTTACCGAAACCGAAGTAAAAACATATATAAATCAATTGAAAATGGCCAAAGCACCAGGCCCCGACGGCATCCTCCCCGAAATGCTAAAATCTCAGGCGGACTGGTGGGCTCCTTTCCTTGCTACCCTTTTCACCCATATAGATGACACCGGCCGTATTCCAAGGGACTGGGGAACAGCCATAGTGGTACCATTTTTCTTTCTTTTTTTTTTTTTAAAAATTTTTATTGGATTTTTGATAACATACAAAAAAAAGATCATGACAATATACAAACATCTATGTCCAAAGGAAAAATCATAAAAAGCATATTGCATACATTAATTTTCACCACTGTATCTTAATTTAAATAAAGACTTTATGTATACCACTTTGGTTGTTCGTCTGTTATTATTGCATCTATTAACATTCTCCTAAATATGACTTGTGGTCCCTCTGTTTTTTTTTTTTTGTTTTTTTTATCAGGGTTGAATAGTTTACTCTCCTAACACTTCCCTTTTTTCCCCTCCGACCCTCCCCCCTCCCACTCAACAAAATACAAAAAACAAAAAGCAAAAAACAAACAAAGCAAAAAACAAAAAATAACCACAATGACTTCCTGTCATCTCCCCTTACATATATTTTCTTACATTGAATGTACACGTCTGTTCCTTATTTCTCAAATTCTTTTCTTCAACATTCACAAAAAAAAAAAAAAAACATTTTTATCCTATTCATCACATTATTTGATTTTACATTAACCCTCGAATGCTGGCAAGGGTATCTGCTTTTTTGTCAATTTTTGTATATATCTCCGATAGCTGTCCCATTTTTCTGCAAATTTTTGTTTCGAATTTCCTCTAATTGAGTTTGTTAATTGTGCTGATTCTGCGAGTTCTTGCATTTTCATTTGCCAATCAGTAACACTTGGAGCCTCCTGTTCTTTCCATTTCTTAGCGATCAGGATTCGGGCCGCAGCTGTAGCGTATAGAAATGGTTCTCTTATTTTTTTTGGTATATCCTTATCCAGAATACTTAGTAGAAAGACCTCAGGTTTTTTTATGAACGTTATTCCAAACATTTTCTTTAATTCGTCATATATCTGTCCCCAAAAAAACTTAACTTTACAACATGTCCACCACATGTGGATCATATCTCCGTTATTTGCTCCACACCTCCAGCAAGCATTCGCAAGGTCTTTATGCATTTTCGCCAATCTAGATGGGGTGTAGTACCACCTATGGAACAATTTCATCATGTTCTCCCTTATGTTATAGCAGGCTGTAAATTTCATATTGACTTTTAATAATATTTCCCATTCTTTTAGCATAATTGTGTGCCCAACATCTTGGGCCCACCTAATCATTGGAACTTTTATCTCTTCATCCATAACTTCATAGTCCAACAATAATCTATACATTCTTGATATTACTTTGATATTATTATTTAAAAGTTCCCTTTCGAATCTTGATGTTTCCTTTTCGATTCCTATCTTTTTATCCTTTTGAAATAAGCCATTTACCTGAAAATACTGGAGCCAGCTAGTAAATTGTTCCTTAGAATTCTCATAACTTTTTAGTTTTAAATAACCCCCTTCCTCTATTAGTATTGTATTATATGTAATCCACTTTTCTCTCGTAGTTTTTTTTTTAACCGCTAATACTTCTGTGGGTGAAGTCCATCTAGGTATTTTGGGTTCTAGATAGCGTTTGTATTTCGTCCATACTTTATATAGTATGTTTCTCACTATGTGATTTAAGAAACCTCTATGCGCCTTTACTTTTTCATAAATTAAATAACCATGCCAGCCGAATCGGTTGTCATGGCCCTCGAGATCTAGCGTTTCGCTGTCCTTTAGTAGGCACCATTCTTTTAACCAAAGTAGGCAGGCAGCCTCATAATATATTTTCAAATCCGGGAGCCCATATCCCCCTCTCTCTACCAAGTCTATCAGTATTTTATGTCTGATTCTAGGTCTTTTACCCAACCAAAGGAACTTTGAGATCTCTTTTTGCCAGTCTTCCACCTTTTTAAGCTTACCAATAATTGGTATAGTTTGAAATAAATAAAGGAGCTTGGGGAGAACCTTCATTTTAACAACCGATATTCGACCCAAGAATGATAAATGTAGTCTACTCCATGTCTCAAGTTGGGTTTTTATTCCATTCCAACAATTAACGTAATTTTCTTCATATAAATTTGTATTTTTTGGAGTTATCCATAGTCCTAAATATTTTATTTTGGGGTAAATTTTTAATGCTGTTATTTTTTCCAATTCCTCTTTTTCTATCTGGGCCATATTTTTCACTAATAGTTTGGTCTTATTGCAGTTCAGTTTAAATCCTGAAACTAAGCCATATTCTTTTATTATTTCTAATACCTTAGGCAGACTTTGTTTTGGTTGTTCCGTCGTAATAATAAGATCATCAGCAAAGGCCCTTATTTTGTAACTTGAGTTACCCAGCATTATTCCTCTTATGTCCTCTTCCTCCCTGATTTTTTTACACAATATTTCTAGTGTTAAAATAAATATAAGAGGGGACAGAGGACAGCCCTGCCTAACCCCTCTGTTAATTTCGCATTCTTGTGATGTATCTCCGTTGATTATAATTTTAGCCTTTTGTTTTGTATATATTGCTTTTATCCCTTCAATATAATTGTCACCAAAATCCATTTGTTTTAATAGTTCTAACATAAACTTCCACGATACCCGGTCGAAAGCTTTTTCTGCGTCAACAGCCATGAAGGCTGCTTGCTTTTCGATCCTTAAATCTAAGTATTCTAATAAGTTTACTATGTTTCTAGTATTTCGATATAGGTATCTGCCTGGTAAGAAACCAGCTTGATCACTATGAATAACTTTTTGAAGCACTTTTTTAGTTCTTTCTGCTAATATACTAGCATATAATTTATAGTCGTTGTTAAGTAGTGCAATAGGCCTATAATTCGTGATAAGCTGGTGATCTGAGCCTTGTTTTGGAATCAAAGCAATCAGACTTTCCTTCCAAGATTCGGGCATAACGCCATGTTTTAAGATATTATTCATAATATTTTTTAACGGGTCAGAAATTATGTCCTCAAAGACTTTATAATATGTAGCTGAGAAGCCGTCTGGACCGGGAGATTTACCTGTTTTTGCTTCCTTAATAGCCTTTTGAATTTCGTATACTGAAATCGGGGCATTCAATGCTTCTTTTTGCTCTTTAGTAAGTACCGGGAGGTAGTTCTGTGCCAAATAAGTTTTTATTCCTTCAGTTGTTTCTTTTCCTTTTTTATAAAGATTCCTAAAAAATTCCACAAATTTATCTCCTATTTCTTGGGGATTTGTTATTAATTTCCCTTCATTTTTAATTCTATTTATTATTATTTCAGTCTCCCTCTTTTTTAGTTGCCAAGATAACAATTTCCCTGGTTTATTAGCGTTTTCAAAGCAATTTTGTTTTAACATTCTTATTTTCCATTCTATTTCCTCGCTTATTAACATTGAAAATTGGGATTGTAGAATTTTTAGATTTCTTTTTATTTCTTTATTATCTGGATTTTCCGTTAATTCCAACTCTTTTTTCTTAATTTCTTCCAAGAGTGTTAATTTTTTCTTTTCCTTCCTCTTTTTTATTATTGAGTTTTGCTGGATAAAGAAGCCCCTAAGGACCGCCTTCCCAGCATCCCACACAATTTTACTATCAGTACCCTTGTTTAGATTTAATTCAAAGAATTCTGTTAGAGTTTTTTTAGCTTTTTCTACTACAACTTCATCTTTCAATAATGCTTCATTTAACCTCCATCTATATGATCTCCTATTACCCCATTTCAACGAAATTTGAAGAGCGTTATGGTCGGATATTGTTTTTGGATGAATTTCTGTCTTACTTATTTTCACTGTTAAATCTCTTGTTAGCCAGACCGCATCGATTCTCCCTGCTGAGTTGTTGGGGTAGGAAAAATACGTATAATCTTTTTTGGTCGGGTTCTGTAATCTCCATGCATCTTCCAAATTCATCATCTCTATTAATTGAAAGAAAGTTTTAGGCAATTTTATTTGCTTTTTTTTTGACGTATTTTTAGATCTGTCCAAGTTTGGGTCGACTACCCCGTTCTGGTCGCCTAAAAAAATGATTTTTTCTCCTACGAGCTCCCGCAACTCTTTCTGTAATTTAGAATAATATTCACTTTTTTTTTTCATTGGGGGCATAAAAGCCTATGACTGTAATCTTTTCTCCTTGAACTGTTATTTCTATCACGACCGTTCTACCTTGTTGATCCTTATACACCAATTTTGGTTCCAAGTGTGACTTTGCATATAATACCACACCGTTTTTTTTAACTTTATCAGCGGACACAAATTCCGTTCCCAATTTTTTGTTTATTAGAACTCTCACATGTTCTTTTGTAACGTGAGTTTCCTGCAAGCATATCAGATCTAACTTTTGCTTACTTAATATATGTTCTACTTTGTTCCTTTTCTTTTTCTCATTTAGTCCGTTAACATTCCATGTTAGTATCTTTAAATCCATTGTATACTTTATTTCAATTGCCAACGTCCAAAATATCAAAAAAGTACAAACCTCGCCAAAAGGTAACACAACAATCAGTAGTAATAATGATAAGAGAAAAAAAACACACACACACAAAGCCCACACAGTAGTTCTGTGCGGGTTGGACTCAATTCATTAACTATTCACAGCGGATTTAATTGTAACAAGTTAGAAACTGTAGTTATGTCACTTCCTCTTCTGTTTGTCTGTTAGGTACCTCCGACCCTCCTCCCGGCTGATTTCTCCCACCCAATTCCTCTTTGTAAGGTCTCCAAAACTTATCTGCGTCTTCCCATGTTACAAATCTTCTCCTCTTCCCTTTGAAAAAGAAAGAAATTCCTTCCGGGAATTCCCATCTGTGAACTATTGATTTTTTGGCCAGAGCGTCTACTAATGGTTTATATTTATCTCTTTTTCTCAACAATCTATTTGGGATCCATTTATGTATTATTACCTCTGTCTCTTGTATTCTCAGTTTTTCTTTACTGCTCCTTTGTAGGATTCTGTCCCTGATTTCCATATTAGCAAATGTTATTAAACAATCTGCCGGCCAATTATTGGCTCTGGCTGTTCTGGACCTCGTTCTGATAATTCTCTCTATTTTAGCTCTCATTTCTTGTTCTTCCAATCCCAACCACTTAGCTAAATCTGGAATTATTTTCTGTTCTATGACTTCATCTGGCTCTTCTGGAATAGATCTAAATCTCAGAATTCTTTCCTTCCTGTTCATCTCAATCATTGAAACTGAGTCAAGGACTGCTTCATGTGTTGCTTTTATATCGGCTATTTCCTTTTTAGTTTTTTCCAATTCAGCCTTTTTCTCTCTATTTTCTTTCTGTACCTTCCTTAATCCTTCTTCTAAATTATTTATTTTCCCTTTTAATTCTTGTACTGTGTTTGTGGTTTCTAAGTTTTTAACAACCATCTCGTTCATTTTCCCTGTCAGTTCAGCAACCATTTTGGCATTTCCATCTATTTTATGCCCCATTTGGTCTAGTTTTTGTTCTGTTGATTTCATATTTACATTAATTTCACTCATTTCCTTTTTCATTTCTGCCATGTCTTTTCTCAGTCCCACCATAAGTTCTTTCATTTCAGTATTCATTTCTGTACCCTTGATCGAATTCCTCCTGATTGTATTGGAAGAAGTCAACGGTATTGATTGGGTGGGTGGTTTTTTGTTAGTAGAGGGCATAACCCCCACTTATGTAATAAAGTCTACTATTCATATACTCAAAGCGTTTTCATACAGAATCAGTACAAAGTTGTCCTCTAAGTCATCAGAAATCAACGAAGACAAAGCCCATTCCTGGTCCCAGGTCGCTACTTGGCCGTGTGCTTACAGATGAGAAGAGAAGTCCTCAGACAAGTCTTTTCTAACACTCTAAATACACTCTAAAGGCATACCTTTGCCACAATCCTTCATAATTTCAGAATGTCTCTAACTATCTCCTGTAGTGGATACTTTCTTTTATCCTTCAGCATGAGGTTTCCTGTCCCCTTCCTTCCTTTTCAACCAGCAAATTCTTCTAACCCCGTGTGATTGACTCTTTGTATCCTTTTTGAAGATAATCCAGTCTACCGATTTAATTGTAGCCAAAGGAGCCTCGAGTTCTTTATGGGCACAACAGTTGGTTTTTTCCCAATTGGGTTCCGGGGCTTGGATCGAGCACAAAGATTATTTGCTTCCCATTCCTTCCACCGTGAGTCCTGTAGTCCTGTAGTCCCCCTACTCTCTCTTTTTTTAAAAGGATACGCCGTAAGCAAGATCTTTTAATGGGACAAAACCACCGTCGTCGGTCTCATTAAAGCGACAGGGTCTTAAATTCCCATGTCGGTTTTTGTCAAGGTCTCTTTTTATCAGTCTTTAGTTAACTCAGAAGGGCACCAGCCAGCAACCATATAAATCTTTCCATACTTCTTCTTTACGTTAATCCAGCAGATTAAACTTTCAATATGCCTTGGGAGTGACCCCCTCTTTCCCTTGCGCAGTTTCCGCCCAAGTTCTTTTTAATCCTTAATCTTTTATGGTACTCACGTCGGCAGTCCCAGGCTTATCTCCGCTTAATATCCTTGATACTTTCTTTTAAAGTCCCCCGGGGCTGCCCACTTCTTTTTGAAAAAAAGAGCTCTGGGCGTCTTCTTTTCACTGGAGGTTTAGCCGCTGGAAGAAAGCTCCCGAGGTCGGGCTTTCTCAATGAGGGGCGGGATCGCTGTTTTCGGCGTCTGTGGTCTCCCTCGCGTCGGAGACCCCTCCAACGCCTCAGCGAGTCCTCTCTGAGCGCAGGGAAACCCCCCTGTGCCCTTCGGGGTTTGAGAAGCCCTTCAGACCCCTTAAACGCCGCCTCAGAGAGTGCTCTGGTCTCGGAACGCCGAGACCGAGCGACCAGGAGCAATCCGCGGCAACCCGGAAGTCTAGTGGTACCATTTTTCAAGAAGGGCAATAGAGGGGACCCATCAAACTACAGGCCGATTAGCCTACTTAGCGTGGTCAGCAAGCTGTATGCAAAGCACTTACTTCTAAAATTCCAAGAGTGGATAGAAAACGAAAACATCTTAGCCATAGAACAGGCAGGCTTTAGATCCGGCAGATCCACAACGGATCATTGCTTAACTCTACAACACCTAATAGAAAAGTACAAGTCAGGGGGGCAGGCCTCGCTTTACGCCGCCTTTGTGGACTTCAAAGCAGCCTTTGACACAGTCCCTAGAACAAGGCTATGGGACAGACTTCGTGCCACCACTATCGACAGAAGGCTATTATTCCTACTACAGGCAATGCACTCGAATACGGCCCTAAGAGTTAGATGCAGTCGTCTAGGGCATCTAACAGATCACATTAGAACCTTCAGGGGTGTCAGGCAGGGGTGCCTTTTGGCCCCCTTACTATTCAACTTCTATCTAAATAACTTGGTGGACACACTCAACAACCCTGACTTTCATCCCCCGAAGATTGCAAACCAGCACATCTCGGTTCTTTTATATGCCGACGATGCCATAATTCTCTCTAGAACCCCCATAGGGCTAAGAAGAGCCTTAAGGAAACTAGCAGCCTACTGCGACACAGAACGCCTTAAAATAAACTACCAGAAGACAAAGATCTTAGCCTTCGGGAAAAAACCAAGGACCAGAAATTGGCAGCTCCAAGGCCATAAGATACAACAGGTCACAAGTTACAGGTACCTGGGTATGGTGGTCCAATCTACAGGTTCCAACAAAATCCACATAACTTCCTTAGGGAACGCTGGAGAAAGATCCGCAAACTCAATCCTCAAATTCTACAGATCAAAAGGAGGCTTTTATGTCCCCGCGGCCTTAAAACTATACAAGGCCAAAACTTTGTCCCAGCTAACCTACGGAACTTTCTTGGGCCCACCATCCCTCTCCTTCACCTTACTCGAGAGAGTCCAATCAAAATTCCTCAGAGCCCTACTGCAGGTCCCCAGGTGTGTTTCTAACGCCTGGGTAAGACTAGAAACAGGGCAAATGAGAGTAGAGGCTCATATTAGACTCACCTCAATATACAAATGGCTGACCCTACAACTTCACCCTCGAGGCCTGGTCCCTCTGATTCTTCGAGATCAATTCCAGTCTGCCTGGCAGCTCGAGGTCCAGGCCGCTCTTCAGAGACTGGGCTTTTCACCCCAAGCCCTATTGACCATGGGCATAGACCAAGCGAGATCCGAGGTCAGACAACGAATTGTGGACACGGAGAGACAGTTGGACAGCACGAGGTCCCCGGATTACATCATAGCTGAAAACGAGAGATACATTGCTGCTCCGGCAGCGTATCTCTATTACCTCGAATCCAGAAAAACAAGAAGAGCTTTCACGCTCGCCCGAAGCTCGGCGTTGCCCTCGCCAGTGCTGTTAGGCTCCTTTGGAAAGATCCCATACGAACAGAGAATCTGCCCCTGCTCACTGGGGAGGTGGGCAGCCCATTGCATCTATTTTTTAGATGCCCTCTGTACGATAAGGCACGAAAAGATACCATCGCCCCCATTCTGGAGAATCTGGCCGACCTCCCAGAGAAGACCAAACTTAATGCCCTACTACTAGGAAAGGAGCAAAAGCTAACTCGGACGGTAGCCAGATTCTGCTCGCAGATCGGCAGGACCAGCCCTCCCTCTCAGAACAAGTCATCCAACGAAACAGCGAATTCGGTGTTGGACGGTGGGAAGTAGTCCCTTTGTTTGGATATAAAACTGAAGATCCAGAGCAGTACCTGGGAAAAGGCCAGTTGGATTCCCACTCTGAAAACATAGCCCCTCCAAACTCATAAGACTGTTATAGCCACCCCGAGTTTCAACCCCCATAGCTCTGTTAAGCTTATCTAGGTTTAATAGCTGGTATATGACCGTAACAAAGTTATTGTATTGTATTGTATTGCAGGCGCAGACCATCCCCTGATTTAAATTAGTCTGCAAAAAAACCTAAACTCGGTTCCATGGGTAATTCTGGGTCACTTTTCTATGGGAGCTTATCTTAAGTTTTAAGTGCCCATACACTTTTTGCATCTATAAATTTTAATTTTACTGTTGTATATTGTTTTAAATGTTTGTTTTATATGCTTTATATGCTGGTCTCTGACCGTAATAAACTATCTATCTATCCCCCTTTCCCTCCTCCTTTGATACCAGCATAACAACTTTGAGTGCCTTTATTTCATCTGGCCTGTTTGTCATGTCTCTAGAGTCTTCTTTTGATGAAGATGACTTTGATGAAGACGCTTATTACGCTGCCCTTGGGACTCGGCCACCACTCAACATGGAAGAGTTGGATCCTTCTTATCAAAAGGTCATTGAGCTGTTTTCTCTCTGCACTATGGAGGAGCCGGGAAAGCGCCCTGCAGCTGCACATATCGTGGATGCTTTGGAGGCGGAAGGATCCATACAATAAGTGCCCTCTTCTACAACCCTGCACTACTATGGCAGCTTCTTTAACAAGGTTTCATTTCAAGCTATTTAGACACTGACTGTAAATATTCCATATTCCACAAAGTTGTGTCTTAAGTGACACACACGCCCCTAGCTGATAAGCTGATGCTTAGCAACCTTGTAATTAGTTTTTCAGTATTGTAAATATTAAGCAACTTGGTCAGGTCTTTCAATTCCCTTCCCTGCTCCTCCTCTTGTTCTGGTTGTGTTTGCATTGTTCATTTTGATCTTGACTTGTACTTTTTTCTAATGAGTAGATATCAGAACTTTTGTGGCTGTTGAAATAAAATCTTTCAAACTTGTCAGTTTGGCACAAAAACTGGTTTATTTTCTTGTTTAGAAAATGCCTCTTTCCTCTGGCTGTTTGGCAGTGAGGTGATGTTCCTTGGTTATCTTTTGGCTTTGCACCACCCATACACCTGCATTCTCATTCTGTGTGGCCGCTGGTTTTAAACTGGGTTCTCTTGTCTAATGTAAAGTCACGTCCCTCTGCATTCAACTACTTGTTGGGCTAAGGATCAAGACAGTCTGGGTTTCATTCCCAGATGAGTCCAAACCTCCAAGGAGCTTGTGAGGTAGGAAGTTGAAATCCAGCACCTTTGTTAGTATGCTCCCAGTTCTTCTTACAACATGCTTGGGGGGTCAAAACTAGACAGCTGAGATGGTGGAGTTGAGGCTTAGATTTGTTAATTACTGAGAAATTGAGACAAATATTGGGGTGTTCATATTCCAGATCATTCATGTAAGGTGGGAAAGAACTCTGCAATGGCAAACAAAATGGCGTGACAACCGTAAAGGTAAAGCTACCCGACTGTTGGATCCAGTCGCGGAAGACTCTGGGGTTGCGCACTCATCTTCCTCTATAGGCCGAGGGAGCCTGCGTTTGTCCGCAGTTTTTCCAGGTCATGTGGCCAGCATGACTAAGCCGCTTCTGGCGAACCAGAGCAGCACATGGAAACACTGTTTACCTTCCCACCGGAGCGGTACCTATTTATCTACTTGCACTTTGACGTACACAAAGCTTAGCTGTTTATATGCTGGTGCCATAAGGCTCTGAGCCAAGATGGGGAAACTACGTAGTGTTTGGTACAAAAGTGGACATAAAAGCAGCGTAGGTTATAGACGACTATCCCACCTCATGCACAAGACACCTGAAAGGATTCCATGTGGGGATTAGGACCATGATACTGAAGAGGGTTTCGTTTCAGAGATTCTACTTTGATAAACCCAAAGTGTCTCAGGCAGCCTCCTTCATTTGAATCTGAAACAACCCCCTACAAGAGATGTTTCCACGTAAAAAAAACTTTCCTAAAATGCATCATAAGCTGTTCAGTCTAACAGGTGTCTTTGTGATGCTAGTGTTCTATAACCTCGATGGCATTGCTGCAGCATCCACTTAAAGGAGTAAAACAAGTAAGAGTTGCATTGGTGCACCAACTTCCTGAAAATTAATGAGAGCAATCCCCTGCCACTCCAGCTTGATAGTTTTATTTAAACCCTTCTGGCAAAAGTCCCATTTTTATTTTCAGCAAATAGGATGTATGTGTAGCAGAAAATAGGCCAGTGAAAGGGATAGCCAGGAAGCTTACTCTTAGATGATAAAGATAAATTACATAGCAAAGCAAGGCCCCATTTCCAGCTTTTGTACTTCCATTTCAGTGAGAGCAACTCCCCTTTCCATTTCAAGAGGCTTGATAGGATGTAACTACCTGTAACTTGATAGGATGTGTTTGCCCATTCTGAATCTTTTCCTTCTGTCATTTAATTACAAGTAACTCCATTGTCTCCCAACAGATGCCACTAGTAGTATAAAAAGAATGATGCACAAAAGAGCAGAGGTGCGCCTACTCCAAGTTTGTGGGATCTAGTTTGTTACCTGCGCCAGGACCCCAACATTATCAACTAGAGCAGAGTGCGAGGTCATGGCTGAAGCAGGCAGACACAGAATCATAGAACTGTACAGTTGGAAATTCTTAGATTGTGGTCCAACCCCTGCAGCAGAAACCACATACAACGAAGAATTACGGACGATGTCACTGAGCACAAGCTCAGCCCAGTAATTCATGATCAATACCAGAATCAACCCTACATCTTTTCACACAAAAATCTACACCTGGTTCTCTTCTCTATCTCTGACCCCATAATCAGCATGGGGGGGGGGGAGCTTTTCAGTTTTACATTTCTGGAACACGCAGAATAGAAAAGCATATCTGGGCATATACAATAGTGTAGTAAGTTAGCTATCAATGATTTTCATTACAAGTGAAAGGATCCTGCCAACCTAGCAGTTTGAAAGCACGTCAAGTGCAAGTAGATAAATAGGTACC
Organism: Darevskia mixta; assembly: GCA_034641385.1. Lineage (NCBI taxonomy): Eukaryota > Metazoa > Chordata > Lepidosauria > Squamata > Lacertidae > Darevskia > Darevskia mixta. The sequence continues at coordinate 1,084,821 of JAWWNH010000142.1, read as the reverse complement.
GCTCCGGCGGTAAGGTAAACGGCGTTTCCGTGCGCTGCTCTGGTTCACCAGAAGTGGCTTAGTCATGCTGGCCACATTACCTGGAAGCTGTACGCCCGCTCTGTGGGCCAATAATGCGAGATGAGCGCCGCAACCCCAGAGTCGGTCACGACTGGACCTAATGGTCAGGGGTCCCTTTACCTTTACCTTAAGCTTGTGAGGACTGCTACAAGTTCTCTTTATGGGCCAGACTTTTTGGCATCCCTATCATATTCCTAAAAGACTTCACCCACAAAGGCATGCTCTTCCATTGTCTCCCAGATGGAAGCCAACAAACCCCACCAGACACAGCAATATTGACATGAACACAAAGAGATGAAATTACACAAATATTTTATTTGAACAGACTTGTTTGAACAAAGTTTAGTGCAATAATTGCAGCAGTTCGCAGACACAGGCTCAGGACTCAAAATCCAGTACTTTAGCATTACAGAAGTAGCCTCAAATGCTGTGCAGCCACCAACAGGTGCAAAAAGAATATTTAACTGGTCCATAGCAGCATTAGAACATCTCAGACTCTTCCTACCTCCATTCTGTAAGGAAGCTTTTACTCTTTGTCAAGAGTGACTTTCTTTAGCTTAAAGCAAGAATGGAGAAACAGTCACCTTCTAGATGTTGCAGAACTACACCTCCAGCCATCTCTGACCATTAGGTCCAATATCTGAAGGACTATGGGCCCCTGACTTCAAACCTCACCTCAGATCCAGCTGGCTAAACAAAGAAGCCAATCTTCTATTTTACTAATAGGTTTGACAGAAGGAGTTCAAAGTTTCGGAACACTGGAGGCAGAGGATACAAATAGCTCAAGCAGATGTCAGCTGTAGATAAGACTAAATTGGCCTTCTCTTCATACCATCTAAAACTTACAATCAACTTTGAAAGTTTCTACTTTCAGAATAAAACTTTTGAAAGCAACACAAACATGGTTTGTTGCCGCTCCTAATTTATATTACAATGTTAAAATGCAGAATATAACACAAGGAAAATGACAAAATAGCTTGTTGAATCTTCGTAGAAGGGCAGCTCATGCTGTAGGAAGACACCCTCAACTGACCTTAACTAATGAAATTATAAACAAGGAAGTTGGGTGTCTGGCAATACCTGGCTGCAAATAGCTTGCCATCTGGTGTGGGATCAGAAAAAGCGATTTCGTTGGTGTTTAAGAAAGAGCCAAATAAGAACGTACGTCTGGAAAATAAAATAAAAGTTATCAATGTAATGCAAGGATCCAGTCCTGCTTTCATGCTCATTTCAATTTACTGTCAGTTTGTATATTTAAATTTGTCAGTATTAAAGAAATGGGGAACACATCGGACATGCAAGGAGTGCCTTTTCCCTTATCGCTGAACACTCACAATCAGTGCACATTTTTCTGGATTAGAAGGAAAAGCTTGTTTTAAAAAATTTGTGTTATCTGAAACTTAAGACTCCCACCAAACTTCAATGTGTTGTATATGATCTGCAAACCTTCTCTCGTGGGTGATGGTTGGGGCATACTTGTATGGCACAGGTGTCAAACACAAGGCCCGGGGGCCAAATCCGGCCCGCCAGACCTTGTCATGCGGCCCGTGTAGCCAGGGCCGGAGCATCCATTGAGGCGGCGCTGGCCAGCCTGCCCCCCGCTCACCGCCGCCCCAACCAGAGGCAGAAATGGCGGCGGCGCAGAGCGCCTGGGGCGCCCGGCGCCCCAGGAGCGGACAGCTCGTGCACTGCCCGTCAGTTTCCGGCGCGCGAGTGGGCCCGTCCGCCGAGGCCCCGCCCCATGCTCAGCCCCTCCCGCGCCCTCCGCCGCCATGTTGAGGCAGCCGCTGCCCGGCGCTGGGTGAGGCCTGTGCAGAGCCCACCGCGGAGCTGATGGGGTCGGTAAGTGCCAGCGGGGCGAGCGGGTCGGGGCGCTGGCGGCCGGGCCTGGTAAGGGGTGCCTCCCTCGGCGCCTGGCTTAGCGCAGCCGCGGGCTCTTCGCTGGCGCAGGCCCCTCTCCTCGGGACTCGGGTAGGCGCACAGGCAGGCAGGCAGGGAGGCGAAGCGGGCGGGCAGGCAGACCGAGCCCCATGGCAGGTGCGCGAGAGCGGTGACCCCGGGCAGCCAGAATCCCATTTCGCCCCGGCGGCTGTGGCGGCTCCAGGCAGGGTCCGTTCACGCCATGCTCTCCGTTGGGTTGCGGGGATGAGGGAAGCCTCCCCTATGGGGCAGACCCACGGGCAGCGTGGCTCTTGCCCATCGCCATCACCGGGAACCCGCCCCCGGGACCAGCCTGCGCCAGACCCAGGCAGCCTCCGTGCGCCACCCCACCGATTTGCACGTCCAGACGAGACATCTGCGCCTTGCTCCCCCCGCCCTCTCCCCACTTTCGCAACCCACCCCAGTTGCATTTTATTTTGGGGGGGGGATCAGAATACTAATAGGGTGCCAGTGCACCTCTCTCTCCCCCACAGCTGAGTGCAGTCGCGTCCTGTCTCCTCACTTTAGGGGCAGGGAGATGGGAAAGGTGGCCCTAGAGACCTCCCGGCGTCGGAGCGGGCATTGCCCTTGGCAAAATCTCTGCCTTGCTGACCTGCCCCAGAGGTCGGGCAAGGTGTCGTCTTGTGGGGATGCCCACAGGCAGGCCAAATGGCTATTTCAGGATGCTGTTGCAGAACTACAACGTACCTCCCCCCCCAATACTGGGATGATTTATTTGCCCCCACCCAGTTGTAGGGGTGCCCCACACTTTGCTCCCCTTTGTAGTAGGGTCACTTTGCGCATTGGTTTGACGCTTGTTTTTGCTGCTGTGTAGACATTTGGACAAGAGGACACACAAGAGCCCGTCTTGATTCCCTGATGTATGCACCAAATAAAAAAGTTAATGCCTTGTGTTTGCCATATGTGTAATAAACAGTGTTTGGCAATATTTGTATGTTTTAAAAAAAAATTACTGTCTGTTACCAAAAATCATTTTTCAATAAATTGTACAATAATTGTACATTTGAATATCTACTTGCCATTATTCTGACTATGTTTCTGCTTTCAGAGCTAGTTATTACCGGTACTTACATTATTACAAAAAACAGTAATAATTGAATGCAGTGACAATAATTTATGATAATAAAGAGTGGACACATAGTCCTACAGATACAACCGGCCCTTTGAGGGTGACCAAACTGCTGATGCGGCCCCCGATGAATTTGAGTTTGACACCCCTGTTGTATGGTAATGTATTCTCACACGCCTTGGTTCATGAAGAATGTTTTACTCATGGGGTGGTTGCAAGGATGTGATCTGCATCAGAAAGTGGGCCTTGGGGTGGGGTGAGGAGGAAGGAAGATTGTTTCGTTTCTGTTATACAGAGCCCCAAACTATCACTGACGAAAGCATATGCACCAGGCTTGAGAGTCAGAGAGGCGGTTAAGTCCAAGGTTCTCTCAACACCCTGCTGTATGTGGTTCATACACCAGGTCTTTAAGCAGGAACCAGCTCCTAAGTATTACTTGCTGGTAAACCTCCTTTAAAGCAAGCTGAAAACTGGCTGTAATCCCAGAAGGTCATATCTGAGCTGTATACTTTTATTTCAGATATTACATTTCCTTACCTCATCACATCCACTAGACGTCTGGCAATGCCTCTTCTCCGCATCAGGCTGAACACCCAGATTCTGCTGATCCCACAGAACACCTTCTCTGGCTTTGTTGAGCAGCACCAGGCACGCTGATGCTCTAGACTGTCATTAGGAGACCCTGACACTGGTGTAGGCTCTGAAAGCACTTGGTAAGCCTAGGAACAACAGGATACGCTCATAACAAGGCAGTGGAGTGGGGAAAACAGCAGCAAGCCTCTAACAAAGCACGCCTTATGCAAGGCTTCAATGGGATGCACCACGATGCCCAAAGCAGGTGGGCATATGTTGTTTGGGGCGTCTGCACCAAATGCCAGAAATGCCTCAATTATTCTTGGTGAAGTTGAGTTACCTACAAATGTTATAGCGGAAGGGGAGGTCACTTATGGGTGGGGCTTATTTTGCTGTGTCATTGTATTGTGAGTGGAACAGTTTGTATAAGGTATGTTTACCGTACATTGCAATGTAGCCGAAGCAAAATTCCAAGTATGTTGGAAAATGTACTTGGCCAATAAAAAAATTATTCCTATTCCTATTTGTTAGCCTTTAAGAAGCTATTTTTACAGGAACAGATTAACAATTACCACAATTAAAATGCTATGAACAGCCAGCCATCTAGGCATGGGAATGTGTCAGTGGGCTCATCTCTGGGGGAGAGCTGCAGTGGAATAATACCAGCCCAGAAACTCATTTAGAATGCTGTTAGATCAGAATAAGGGACCAGCTAAAAGGCTCTAAAAGACAGATCTGTTCTGACATACAAGACAGCAGAGAAAATGTGCATATTCATTTTTCTTGCAATTGGCCTCTCCTCCCCGTTTACTTTTGCCTTTATCTAGGACAAGAGCGATTTAATGCTCTGGAAGAGGTATATTGTGCAGCTCTGTTAAGCAGATGACACTTCTTTCTCTGTAAAGGGAACTAACCCAACAGAATCCACTAGCTAAGGAAAGGATAAGCCCACTGAGTCTCATCTAGCAAGGACCTAGAACTACAAGCAGAAAGAGGAGTTGCCAGGCACAGTGGAGACTTGCAGCCAGAGCTCCACTCCACATTTATCAAACTTCATGAGGAACTTTTACTTCCCATTTCTAGCAATTTGTTCCCTTCACATCTAAGAATGAACAGCAGACACTCCCAACCACTTTTAAATGGTTTCCATACTGTCAAAAAGAGTTTGCTCCAAGTGACAAAATCCTGTTTTCAGTGCAGTAAGAGTTACTGAAGAGGGCGGTTGGAGGATGGATGGCTGCTAACAGATTGAGATTGAATCCTGACAATACAGAAGTACTGTTTTTGGGGGACAGGGTGCGAGCGGGTGTGGGGGACTCCCTGGTCCTGAATGGGGTAACTGTGCCCCTGAAGGACCAGGTGCGCAGCCTGGGAGTCATTTTGGACTCACAGCTGTCCATGGAGGCGCAGGTCAATTCTGTATTCAGGGCAGCTGTCTACCAGCTCCATCTGGTGCGCAGGCTAAGACCCTACCTGCCCGCAGACTGTCTCGCCAGAGTGGTGCATGCTCTAGTTATTTCCCGCTTGGACTACTGCAATGCGCTCTACGTGGGGCTACCTTTGAAGGTGACCCGGAAACTGCAATTAATCCAGAATGCGGCAGCTAGACTGGTGACTGGGAGTGGCCGCCGGGACCACATAACACCGGTCCTGAGAGAACTACATTGGCTCCCAGTTTGTTTCCGAGCACAATTCAAAGTGTTGGTGCTGACCTTGAAAGCCCTAAACGGCCTCGGTCCTGTATACCTGAAGGAGCGTCTCCGCCCCCATCGTTCAGCCCGGACACTGAGGTCCAGCTCTGAGGGCCTTCTGGCGGTTCCCTCACTGCGAGAAGCAAAGCTACAGGGAATCAGGCAGAGGGCCTTCTCGGTAGTGGCGCCCGCCCTGTGGAACGCCCTCCCTGCAGAGGTCAAAGAGATATACAACTATCTGACATTCAGAAAATACCTCAAGGCAACCCTGTTTAGGGAATTTTTTAACTTGTGATATTTTAATGTATTTTAATATCCGTTGGAGGCCACCCAGAGTGGCTGGGGGGACCCGGCCAGATGGGCGGGGTACAAATAATAAATTATTATTATTATTATTATTATTATTATTATTATTATTATTATTATTATATTACCAGCAGACCTGGTTCTTAGGACTAAAGTGGTTTGCTTTATTCAAGTAGCAAGACACATGGCTGAAAGAGGTCCAGTCAGCTGCATTGCTCCTTCTCTTTGCCAAGTCACAAACACCTCTAAGGATGAACTCCTGTATCAAGGGTCTGCCCTGAACCAGATTATCACTCTTTCCACTTGGCAAGTTACTCACCTGTCTGACCGGCTCAGCAATTAAGCAGCCAACAATCTTCTTTTCAGTGGATACAAACAGGTATGTTTGGGTTGGACAGCGCAACACAACTTGTTTAAATCCAAGCTCATTATCTACAAGTTCCCGTACAGCTTCAGCCTGTGCAAGGAAAATGTCATATACAAAGCTCAGCAACTAAACCAGACAAAACTCAATCCAAGTCACAACAAACATTTTTTTTCTAAATACATTGGTACTGTGCCTTCCAGCAGTTATCTGCAGAAATAAATGAAGAACTCTTGATTAAATCCTAAAATCTGAGGCAACAGGTGTATTGTTGTTGTTGTTGTTGTAGTAACAATACAAGAAATGTGGCTGGAAAAAACACCCTAATTTTGCTCCAAACAAGATTTTTTAAAATTCAAATTTAACAAACTAAAAAGGAAAAGAGCCAGAAAAAGTAAATAGAACTGATATGGTGAGGAAGGTGGAGACTTTCCCTTATTAAAAACAAAAACAAAGAACACATAAAGGTAAAGGTAAAGGGACCCCTGACCATTAGGTCCAGTCGTGTCCGACTCTGGGGTTGCGGCGCTCATCTCGCTTTATTGGCCGAGAGCTGGCGTACAGCTTCCGGGTCATGTGGCCAGCATGACTAAGCCACTTCTGGCGAACCAGAACAGTGCACGGAAACGCCGTTTACCTTCCCGCTGGAGCGGTTCCTATTTATCTACTTGCACAATGACGTGCTTTCGAACTGCTAGGTTGGCAGGAGCTAGGACCGAGCAACGGGAGCTCACCCCGTCACAGGGATTCGAACCGCTGACCTTCTGATCAGCAAGCCCTAGGCTCTGTGGTTTACACCACAGCGCCACCTGGGTCCCTATAAAGAACACATACACACTTTAAAATGAGTTCATTTTGCTTGGAGGTAGGGCAAATATTTTACACCAGTTGTGGAGAATCTCCAACCTGCAGGCCTACCAAGCTGTTTGGGGTGAACCACACCCACCTTTGTGAGAAAGGTCAAGCCACAACTAAAAGAAAAAAGAATCAGGAGTGTATGCTCCAAATTCTTCCTTTGCATCAAGTAGTAGACCACTCCCATTTGGAGGAGCAAGACTAGAAGAAAAGTCAGCACAGCACCTTTTTGATGGCATATTTTGGATCATCCTGAAGAATCAATACAATTTTTCCATCCCAGAATTCTGCAGCAACATGTTCATTCTTCCAGCTCTATCAAAAGGAGAAAAAGACAGCAGAGGGCAAAAAGTGTAGATGCCCAAGAATTTAATTCGTGAGAGTTGTAAACCACTATATATATTAAAGTTGTGATTAAAACAACCTGCATGTTCCCTTACTGTAATCTTCCCCAACCTCTGGCCCTCCAGATGTTGGGCTCCAACTCCCATCAGTCCTAGCCAGCAAGGCCGATATTCAGGAACAATGGAAGTTGTACTCCAAAACATCCGGAGGGCACCAGGAAGAGTCTCAGCCGTGCGAAAGACACTCAAGTGAAGTACTTCCATAATTTTTATATGGCAACACACACAAAATGCTGGAGTGTGTGCTAGATTGTTGAGCTCCCCTCTCAGATAACATTTGTGCTCAGTTTTCTAAGAATTCCCTTTTCCATTTAGCAAGGTATGCTCTAGGGAATTCTGTTGTCCAAAACAAAATCAATTCACAAAGGATACCATGGTGCATTTAGTTGGTGTCTTACCACATATTTTATTCCTTCAAGGAACCGCTGGTGATACTGGGCATGCTGTGTTTCATCTTCTGGGCTTGCAGCTGAGTAGACCATACCACATGATTTGCAGACAGTGGCACCAAAATGTTTCTGGCCAGCATCCTGTCAGGGGAAAGAGGGAGTTACCATGTTGCAATGCCCAAACCAGCCTGAGGCATCAGGAAAAAACTGTATAATGTTTTAGGAGTGCATATAAAGCTGATTAGCAGCTAAGATGGGATTTTCTATTCTAAAATAGAAGCTCCAAGTTGCATGGCATTAGTTGACCTGACAGTCATTAATAATATATTCAGAAATATACTTACAATGATCATCTGATCTTTGCTCAGTTCCTTTGTCTTCTTGCTGGTTCTCAGAATGGCAGGGACCTTCTGTCCTACTGGACTGAATGCCACAGTTGGAGACTGCTCATCTGAGAGACTGTGGGGCCTGAAATTTATTTAAGGAATTTATATCTTGTAGCAATGGGTTATATAGTAAATATTCACTGGGGAAAACAGGTTCATTAAGAAAAGTATCAAAACTGAAGAACTTTTTTCACCTGCATATCACTTCTGAATACCAGAACAAGATTGCCATACCTTTTTTTGTTGCTGGAAGGCGTATTGAAAAATGGATGGGTGTCTCTTGCTGAAGATGGCTCTGGGGAAAGGAGAAAAAATATTGTGATTTCTATCCTCCATTGGCAATTTGTCCCAGGTCCCAATGACATGGAAAACTTTCTCTATTCAGAGTATTGCGATGAACAGGATAGGGTGGCCTACCAAGCTTTCTATGGCCACATAACAGATGCATCTGAAATTATAATCGATTCTCAATTTTACTTACTTATATCCTTGATTATTGTACTAGAAAGCTTGCTGAAAGAGGCAGTCTCATGCTTGTCCACGTTTTTTGGTGATCCCTGCAAGATTTCTTCAGGGTCCTAATGAACAAGACAAGCATTTTTTCAACAAGGCAAATTTTCAAGGTGCCCCAATAATAAGTTTTGCTACATGGTTACCCCTTTGGAAGTTTCCATTTAAGGTATCAGGGAATGACATGCAATGGAGCAACCTTGCTGAAAAGAAGCATAGATCTAGGTCTGGTCAGTGGCTTAATAGAAAACCACCACTACAAACACCAGCTTCCATGTCATGGAAGAAAGGTGGGATTTAATAAGATTCACTAGCTGTCATGGAATGCCAGAGTGACCATGGCATAGTAACATATCTAAAACTGTTGCCATGCTAACAGGAGGCTTGTTGACCCAGTGAATTCTGTGAATGGAAGGCAGAGATTTCTGCAAATTCCTCATTTTTACTGCTGAACGTTATGAGACCCTTTTTCAAGTCTCCAAGTTGCTGAAAGTTAAAATGTGTGGTGACTAGAGGTGTCGCCATCCCCCCCCCCCCCAATTCTGACATCTCATACATGGAAAGCCTACTCCAGAGAGGCTACCCAGATATCAAATTTTATGAATTTTTGGCCTTTCAGTATTTTTTTCTGAAGTAGTTTTAATTTATGGCTTTATTGGATCTTACTGATTTTAACACCTGTTTTAATATTAAGTGTTTATTATACTGTGTTATATCAATTGAGATTTTATTTGCTTGCTTGTGAGATTTAAAAAAGAATTAAAGGATGGCATATAACCTGCTGCTGTACAGTGCATTCAACACCATTCAGGACCATAATACCTGAAGGATCGCCTCTCCCCATATGAACATATCCAGACCCTGCAACCATCATTTGTGGTCTTTCTTTTTATGCCTCTTCCACGAGAGGTCCAGAGGGCGACAACACAAGAAAGGACATTTTCTGCTCCCAGTTTGTGGAATGCTCCACACAGGGAGGCTCACTTGGAGCCTTAATTACATATCTTTAGGCGCCAAGTGAAAACATTTCTCTTCAACCAGGCATCTGGCTGATTACCATTCTATGGCTTTTTAAAATGTGTTTGTGGGAGGGGGATTATTGGTTTGTATTTGCTATTTGCTTTATTATGCATTACGTATTTTGTGTTCTCATTTTGTATTTTTATGTTTGAATCACTCTTTGGGTGAAGGGCAGTATACAAATTAAATAAATATTCAATGGACAAAACATTGTCTACACACGGTGAAGTTGTGTAGCGCAACAGAAATTCCATAAATGCAAACTTTGGTTACCAGTTTTCATAGATTCTACATACCTGAGTTCCAGCATCAGTTTCCTTTTCTACCAGAGTCTCTGAGCAACCAGAAGGAGACGTTTGGAGGAGGCTGGTATCTTGCAACAGGTTCACTTCACACACATTCTCCTGGTTTGTATTGCAGATCAGTTTCACACCATCTTCCACACGATTATGTTTTTTCCCTTTTGGGCTTCCTTTTCTGCCTGCTTCAGTTGCTTCGCTTTCAGTGGACAAGTAGAGCTCGGAATGAGTCAGGTGTCTGTCCTGTCTCTCTTTTACTGTGGGCTTGCTAACTGAGCAGGGGGACGATGGAGATGAAAGTACCTTCTTAGAGCCAGGCTGCCATTTCTTTCCAGTCGCAAAGAATGCTGCCCCCGTCTGGAGTTTCGGCACAGGTTTGAATTTCATGCTTAATACTTTAAAAGGAGTCTCCACTTTATTTTCAAGAGCACAGTTAGCATCCTTGTTCCCCTCCACAGGCTTGGGAAGCACCACCTCCACCTTGGCTTTTTTGACGTTTCTTGGCAAAGCCTTGGCCTGCCTGGAAGCAGCAAGGCGCTTGGATGTTTTTGAAGTTCTGCTCCTGGTTGTCATCACTTTCAGCTGTGTTGTCTCAGTCTTGTTGGCAATAGGTAGGTTTCCGTCATCATTTCTTGGATTCAGAGGATGGCTTTCATTTGCTAGTTTCCTCTCCAGTAGGTTTATATATTGCTTCCCTTTGTTGTAAAAGGAGCTGGTGGGTACAATGGAACAGTAGGCGGTGATACACTCAGGAGACGTTCTCTGTGGAAACTCCCTTTGTATCCCCTTTGGCACACTGGCTGTTTGTAATGGAGACTTATCAAGCTTCTGTGATATTCTTGATGCTTGGGACAGGTTTTGATTTTCTTTTTCTTCATCTTGGAATCTCAACATTTGAGATACAGTACTGTGTCCTGCAGGATCTGTTATAGGCAGATCCTCAACAAATTCCATCATCAGTTTTTTCGCTGGATTCCTGTGTACTAGTAACAAGCTGCAAAATGTAAAGTTAATGTTTATTTTCATTATGCATAAACATAACACAGTAAAACACCAACCATAGCCAGTGTCGACTCCATATCCAAAGTATCATACACAGACCATATAAAAGAAAAGTTAGTGCACTGAGTTTAAATTGCTTCCTCCAAATACAACTAGTGAACCATGAAGGCTCTCCCAGTGTGGTGGATACTGTCCTTCAGGAGATTGGGAAAAGAAAATCACAGTAAGAATTTCCGTTACATTCCCCAGAGGCTCCTGAGGGACAGTCATTACATTCTCGACAGTTCGGGCACTGGGCTGGGGGCCGGGGTCAGGGTCAGGCTGGTGTGAGGAAGTGTAATCCATTACAACAATATAAAGTTAATATTTCACTCTTTACTTAAAGGGGTGGGGGAAATAAAACTTTTTGCACATCACATCATTCTAACTTTAGCAGAACCTATGCAATCTTTTAAAAGAGCTAGATATCTGAAGGAGTGTTTCCACTTCCATCGTTCTACCCGGACACTGAGGTTCCAGCGCCGAGGGCCTTCTGGCGGTTCCCTCATTGCAAGAAGCCAAGTTACAGGGAACCAGGCAGAGGGCCTTCTCGGTAGTGGCACCTGCCCTGTGGAATGCCTTCCCACTAGATGTCAAAGAGAACAACAACTACCAGACTTTTAGAAGACATTTGAAGGCAGCCCTGTTTAGGGAACCTTTTAATGTTTGATGGATTATTGTATTTTAATATTTTGTTGGAATCCGCCCAGAGTGGCTGGGGAAGCCCAGCCAGATGGGCAGGGTATGTATGTATGTATGTATGTATAAATAAATAAATAAATATTATTATTGCTAGTTGAAGATACTGAAATTTGGTGCATTGAAATTGAAAAATTTCCACATGTGATGGATGTATAAGATGACAAATACATATTGGAAGATGATTTTAAAAAATCAAGTTATAAAGATTTACAGGTAAGGATATGGGTTCCTACTCCTTCCTCTGTTCTTCCTATTAAATTATGTTAAGCAATCAGTGAATTCAGAAGAAACAGAATTAGTTTCCTGTATTATCACAGGAAAGTCATTACGCAAAATAATGGAGATCACAAACTGGATCTACTGGTAAATCCCTCTGATTTTTCAAGTCACAACAGTAGCTAAAGCTCTTGGATAACTTGCAACGGCAATCTTACCCGTCATTACTGCGTTTTCGCTTCCTCGGAGTAACAAACGCCATGTCCTCAGCAAAGCACCTACAAGTCAGAGGCAGGTGCATTAGTCTGTTATGTGTTGACAGGTGTGGTCTATCTGCCTGCAGAGCAGGGATTAGAATGAGAACTCATGTTTGCATCCCTTGCCTATCTTTGCAAGCCACTGATATTCCTGATTCTCCCCCCCCCCCCGGGTCAGTTTACACTGGTAGACCCTTTAGGCTTGGGACAGCAGCATAAAACAGCCTGGGTCTTTTTGCTTCTTCCCACAAGGAGCTCGTGTGTGTTGGTCGGGTGTGGGGATTTGTTTAATTTTGGTGTGTTATGACTAAGCCACTTCTGGCAAACCAGAGCAGCTGTCGTGTCCCCAATGGTGACTGTAGCTAGCTGTCAAGAACGCACGCCACTCCGAGAAGTCAGCGGAAGTTGTCTTGAAGTTTATTGTACAGCACACAGAGAAACGTGGAAAGTCCGTGAGGATTCTGAGGAGGCCACCTCAGAATCCCCCTTATGTACACCTTGCTGGGTGACTCCCAATTCCCCCCTCCCTTCTGCCCTAAAGGTCCGGGGGTAATCCTCTTCCCCACCCGGGGTGGCTTGGACAAAAGAGTTAACTGCTCTGGTCTACCTGCACCATTCATGGGTGCTTTTTGCATTGTTATTGCGATGCTGCCGGTTCCACCACGCCCGCTGCTGATGGCTCGTTAGCGGTCGTTATCGCCCATTCTGGGGTTGTTTACCCCGCGGGGCATGCCTGGGCGAGGTCGGGCCTTGCTGCGCTCGGTTTAACCCCTGCGCGCCTGGCTCCGCAGTCGCCCCCTTCTCTGGCCCGCTGCATGGTTCCCCTTCCTGGCGCCCGCATGGCGCGACCCTGGCGGACCCCGGTCTATCAGTGTCTAGTCGGGTCGCGACAGCAGCGCACGGAAATGCTGTTTAGCTTCCCGCCGGAAGTATTGATCTACTTGCACTTTGACGTGCTTTCGAACTGCTAGGTTGGCAGGAGCAGGGACCAAACAAGGGGAGCTCACCCCGTTGCGGGGATTCGAACCATGGACCTTCCGATTGGCAATCCCTAGGCTCTGGGTTGGAGTCATTTTATTGCTCAAGGCCCGTAGATAGCCAAGAGGAGCCGAAGAGTGAAAGGTTTACAATCCAAGATAACAAGAATTAGCAGATGCTGAGTTAAGAAAGTACGCACGCGTAAATACCTCATGAATCTTAAAAGACACGCCCTTTGTCCTTAAATTACTAATTTAAATGTACATGGGATGTATGTGACTGTATGTAACGGTGGGGGCACATATGAAGGAGTAAGGTATTTAAGGTATTAAACCAATAGGAATTAAGGAGGAGTAAGGAGAAAATGAATTTTTAAAAGCCTGTTACCAAGAGTCATAGAATCATAGAATCCTAGAGTTGGAAGAGACCACAAGGGCCATCCAGTCCAACCCCCTGCCAAGCAGGAAACACCATCAAAGAATTCCTGACAGGTGGCTGTCAAGCCTCTGCTTAAAGACCTCCAAAGAAGGAGACTCCACCACACTCCCTGGCAGCAAATTCCACTGTCGAACAGCTCTTACTGTCAGGAAGTTCTTCCTAATGTTTAGGTGGAATCTTCTTTCTTGTAGTTTGAATCCATTGCTCCGTGTCCGCTTCTCTGGAGCAGCAGAAAACAACCTTTCTCCCTCCTCTATATGACATCCTTTTATATATTTGAACATGGCTATCATATCACCCCTTAACCTTCTCTTCTCCAGGCTAAACATACCCAGCCCCCTAAGCCGTTCCTCAGAAGGCATCGTTTCCAAGCCTTTGACCATTTTGGTTGCCCTCCTCTGGACACGTTCCAGCTTGTCAATATCCTTCTTGAACTGTGGTGCCCAGAACTGGACACAGTATTCCAGGTGAGGTCTGACCAGAGCGGAATACAGTGGTACTATTACTTCCCTTGATCTAGATGCTATACTCCTATTGATGCAGCCCAGAATTGCATTGGCTTTTTTAGCTGCTGCATCACACTGTTGACTCATGTCAAGTTTGTGGTCTACCAAGACTCCTAGATCCTTTTCACATGTACTGCTCTCAAGTCAGGTGTCACCCATCCTGTATTTGTGCCTTTCATTTTATTTTGCCCAAGTGTAGTACTTTACATTTCTCCCTGTTAAAAGTCATCTTGTTTGCCTTGGCCCAGTTCTCTAATCTGTTAAGGTCATTTTGAAGTGTGATCCTGTCCTCTGGGGTATTAGCCACCCCTCCCAATTTGGTGTCATCTGCAAACTTGATCAGGATGCCCTCAAGCCCATCATCCAAGTCCTCCGGCCAGCCATTCTTTCTGTACATGTACTTAGGTAAAATAAAGATCTATTCATGGATCCTCCCTGTCTTTGCAATTCATTGCCTCCCTGTTGCAAAGATAGTTCAGGGTTTGAAACCAGACCCAATGGGAAGGGGACCCAGGGGGTCATCTAGTCCAGCCCCAGCCCTCCCTCCCCCCCTGTGAATTTGTCTAATCCTCTTTTAAAACTATTTTTATATAGATTTTATACACACACACACACACACACACACACACACACATATTGGGGGAGAGAGAGGTTCTGCTTCTCCATATAGAGATAGAAGGGCTTCTAGTTATTTCTCTCCCTGATGTCGTTCCCTTCGGCTGCTCCCACGAAGCTCACCCGCCATCTTCCTCTTCCGAAGCCGCCCGGGGTCGGAGGCCGGGAGGCCATCGCTGCCTCCGGTGGCAGGGAGTTCCGCAGCTTCACCCTGCCTTTCTTTTCTCTGTCCTAAACCCCACAGCGCTCAGCTTCGTTGCATGGCCACAAGCCCCGGAGCCAGGGCCCTGCTTCATTTTATTTATCGCTTTCTCCCTGAGGGGCTCCTTTTCTACGTGCGGGGAGTTCCGCGCCAAAGTAGGCCGAGGCGCCCCTTCCCCCGACCGAGGCTTCTTCGCCCGGGAAGGGAGCCTAGGGAGATTTCGGGCACCATTACCACCCTAAAAACTTCGCCTCCCGCCTCTTTCCCCCTCACAAAAAACACGCCTTTGCTCCGTTTCTTACCTCACGTTTCCCACCCAAAGGCGCCTCAGAGCTCCCGCCGCTCTTTTCCCCTCACAGCGCCGCGGCTCCGTTCGAAACTCTCCCCGTTCGCGCCTTCCCGTCCATTGGCCAGCCGCGCCGCCAGTCCGATCGCTGCCTCGGCGATCATTGGCCCGAGCACCGAGCGTAGTCTCTGGAGGCGGGAGTAAAGGAAGAAGCCCACCTTCGCGGGCTCCCCGACCAATGGAAAGCGCCAACCTCTCACTGTCAACAAGTCCTAGCCAATCAGATGGTGGGAGAAGCC
Organism: Darevskia mixta; assembly: GCA_034641385.1. Classification (NCBI taxonomy): domain Eukaryota; kingdom Metazoa; phylum Chordata; class Lepidosauria; order Squamata; family Lacertidae; genus Darevskia; species Darevskia mixta. The sequence goes on along the minus strand of JAWWNH010000142.1, from coordinate 1,069,414 downwards.
CGGGTTTTGGCGCAAGGCATTGTGGGGATTGTAGTTTCTCGGTAAGTTGCTTTTCTGGGCTGGGCGTGGCGTGGGATCCACGCAGGGGGGCAACGGGAGGGGCAGGCAGCGGGCTTGCCCGGATTCAGACGGAACGTGGAGGAATCAAATTGTACGTTTGGTGGCTTGCTGGTTGGATTGCTAGGCTCAGGGAGATCCCGAGATTCCTGCATTGCAGGGGGTGGGGCTAGATGATCCTTGGGGATCCCTTCCAAATGATCTCAAAGAAAGTCTCTGTTGCTTCTCTGCTTGCTTTCTCAGAAACAAATGTCCCCTCCGCAGCCAGCGCTGGATCGCTGCTGAATTTACCTGCAAATAATCTCATTGGAATTCCTGGGAACTTCTCTAAACTAAGGACTTAGGGTCGTGGGCGTTTTTTTGCTGAGTCAGGGTGGTGGTATCCTCTCTAGTCCAACCCCTGCAATGCAGCTGCCTGCAATGCATACGGGGATCAATCCTGCAACCTTGGTGTTAGCAGCAGCACCGCGCTCTAACCCCTGCCTAGACTCCTGAGTAACCATCAATGCCCTTTAGAAGGCACGATCTGTTAGTTACAAATCCCCGTCGTAGGTGATCCCGCCCCAAATGGACCCAGCAAAGCTACCTCCCACCATTGAATCCAGCTCACAAGGTTGCTGTGAGATTAAAATGGGTGCATTGGAAGAACAAGGTCAGTATCTTGAGGTCCTCTGCAGATAGGATGGGTGAGAAGTGTGATGAAATAAATGAGCACGAAACAGGCTTTCAAACACTTTCAAATACAGTACTGGGTGCATATGTTTTAGGACGTTTATTCCAACTTCACCCTCGCCCCCCCCAATAAAAGAGCTGTTACAGGAATATTAAGTTTTAGGAATATTAAGGTTATATATATAAAAGATTAAATTTTCATAACTATATATAAACCACATGTTTGAAACCCCACAGATTAGGCCCAGAACAGTTTCGCTGAAAGGTCAAAGTGGGAAATCTCCCCATTGTCTCTTTCCTCAGAAATCCTGTCTTAAGGGCACACTCAAGATATGAACAGGGTGTGGGCCTGTGACCTGTGACCTAAATTCAGGAATTAGTGGTTAAAATAACAAAAGAATGGCCAGACTGCCCAGGAAAGGCAATCAGATAAGACATTATCATATCAAGTGGCAGTCAGGAGGTAAACAACACACTCAGATTTCTGATGGGGACCGCCTTTTTCTATGATGTAGCTGTGATGTATCTGAGGGGTGGTCCTGGGTTACACCCCTTTTTGTGATGTATGATGTATAGGTGGGTGGTCTTGAGGGGAAGGGGGGAAATTTCAAAGTCTATATAGGGGCTGGCACACCATTGTTCTGGGTTCTCCTCATCGTACCTGCTACGTGGCGGGGAACCTCTGTTGCAACAGATTCAATAAATGGGAAGCTCCGCCTTGCTTTTGATAACTCCGGTGTGGTCTCTGTCTGTGGCACGAAGGGAAAAGCTCTAAATTTCCAGCTCTTCCCAGGGAGAAAATTCCGGACTCCCCCTTGGGAAAACCGGACCCAACTTTCTGCCTTTTCATGTAAAATTTTGCTTATAACAGAGCTATCAGAGCAATGCATAGACCACTACAAACAAGAGTTCCTACCTTGTCCCTCAGAGATTGAAAATGCTAGCAAGGAAGAGGAAACAAGCAAACTCTGACACAAGTTCTTGGTTGGAAGTTATTCTGATGACAAACTGGGATGGAAACACTTACAGGGGTCATGAGTCATAGAATCATAGAACTCTATAAAGGGTTATCTTTCAAGTATCCTGGTCTCCAGCTGTGTAGGGCTTTAGCAACCCAAACCAGCACCTTGAACTTAGCCCGGTAAATGACCATGGCAGGGACTGCAACTCTTTCAACAGCAGTGTATTGCACGGGTGGTATCTTGCCCCGGTAAGCAGTTGAGCAGATGCTCTGGGGGCCAGCGGCAGCTTCTGGACCAGCCTCAAGGGCAGTCCCACAAAGGTTTCGTTGCAGTAATCCAGCCTGGAAGTTACCAGTGCATGGATGACAGTGGTCAGGCTATCAGCCTGTCCCTCCAGGAGTTTAGACCATAGTGCAATAGCTGAGCTGGCTGGGGATGATGGCAAGTGTGGTCCAAAACACCCAAAGGCTGCCTTCAACCTTGCAGGAAGAGCAGGCAGGAAAACGGGTGTTTGCGGGAAACAAGCGATGCTCACCTGGGCCTGTTTCCCACCTGTTGGTGGAAGCCAAAGGAGGGGAGAGGGCTCTTGTTCTCAGATCCTGCTTGCAGGCTCCCCATTTAGGCATCAGGTGTTTCCTGCTTGGCAGGGGGTTGGACTGGATGGCCCTTGTGGTCTCTTCCAACTCTATGATTCTATGATCTGGATTCCTACATGCCGTGGACGTGTGTCTTTCAGGGCCACGCACCACTGTGAGTCACATGGCTCGTGCGAGAGCACAGCCTCCCAAAGTGGGCATCTTTCAGGGCCATGCTCTGGTGAAGACCAAAACTGAACATCCTGGGATCCAAGCAGAACCTGGGATGGCTTCTGTAATTCCAGGATGCTTTGCTCAAACTGGGGCAGTTGATGGGTCTTGGATGGGGGACTAGAGGGGCCCCCTTTGGAAGATCCATTCCAGCCCATCACACACCCTGTAGTCGAACTGTGGAACTCCCTCCCACAAGGGGCGGTGGTGGACACCAACTTGGATGGCTTTAAAAGAGGATTAAACAAATTCATGGAGGAGGAGAGGGCTATCGATGGTTCCTAGCTAGGATGGCTCTGCTCTGCTTCCACAATCGGAGGCAGCGATGCTTCTGAATCCCAGTTGCTGGAAACCGCAGGAGAGAGTTGTTCTTGTGCTCAAATTCTGTTTGTAGGTTTCCCAAAAGGGGTATCTGGTTGGCCACTTTGAGAACAGGATGCTGGCCTCTTTCTCTGCCCCCCTCCCACCAACCCCCCCCCCCACAAGCTCACAGAGAAAGTGCAAATGCACCGGGAAGAGGATGGGGGCACAGAGATGTAAATGTGCAGCCAATGTATTTGCAGCCTGGAACGAAGCAACACAGACCTGCTGTGTCCCGCCTGTGGAGGATAAGAAAAGCAAAGGTCCCTGCGGTGTAGCCTGAGCAAAAGCAGGGTTCAATGTTGCTCCCGAGGGAGAGGGAGGAAGGAGTCAAAATGGACACCGAGGTTTGAAGCAGAGAAAGAGTTTATTTCTACATCCTAGGACTGTAGAAAGGCACTTGTGTGATCGTTCACCGCAAGCCCACCAAATGCTGTTTGCATGCAGCTTTTATACACTTCTACCCAGGAGTTCTGTAAACCTTATAAGGAAGATCCTTCCTCCTTCCATATAAGGAAGTTCCTTCCTGCCTTGTACTTATTTTACCCTTCTACTGTGGTTTAGCCTGTTTCCCAGTGACGCATGTCCTGAGACCTTGTTGCTAATCTTGCCGTCCTTGTGTCTGGTTTGTGTTCTTTGCCTTGAGCTAATGGAAGTAAAAGTTCATGATACTGCTGGAGCCTTCCCTATGAATTTAGGGGATGTGGGGCCTCATGCAAAGGGGTCTGTGAAATAGGAATTACAGGTTAGCACTGTAACATAGGAATTTCAGGTTAGGCTAACCTCCTTCTTCATTCCCAACTCCTCTTATGGACAGCCCTCAGGCACGTCCACGGGCAAGGGCTAACGCGATAATTTGGGGAGACCACTCTCTGTATCATGGTTTGCAAACATTGCAGCAAGCAGGGAATACAGAAGCAAAGCATAAGCAAGATCATTAATAATACACATCAATAAAAAGATTCCTGTAAACCCTCCTAGATTAGGCAACCAACTGGTTAACCAATCCACATTCCATCCATCCATCCCAGGTTTGTACTAGCACATGGTGGCTGCCAGCGGGAGAGTCCCTTTCCCAGCCCTTTGGCCAAGGAGCCTTTCCTGCGCAAAGGCAAGCAGGCTGAGGGCCTTTGCCAAGGCCCTTAGGGTGCGCTGCTCCTGCAGGATTTCTGCTTTGATGAGGCCTTCCTGAAGTGCACCGGGGAGGGTTGCCTGGACAATTTCTTCAGCGCCCCGGACTTTTGCGGGCTCCATGGTGCCTTGGGCGTGCCGAGCTGCAGGGACACCCTCTGGGAACTTTGCCTGGGGCTGGGCTCCATGGCATTTATATTTGTGAGCAGAGAGTCCTGCCTATGGAGCAAGATCCCCTCGTGGTTTGGGGGCTTGGAGGATGAAGGGGACCATGGCATCTCGGGGGACTTGGGGAGGGAAGGCAGGGAGCCCTTGTCATGGCTAAAAATTAGCCGCTGTTTCTTTAATACAAAAGGAACTGAGTCAGCGACCTACAATGACTTGTGCAACCTTTCTCCCGAATACAGTGGGACCTCGACTTACGACGACCCGACTTACTGAGTTCCGACGCCGAATACTTACGGAAGTAGAAAAAAATGCCCTGCATCCGAAGTTTCGACTTCCCCTTAGGAAGTCGCACCCTTTGAGTGGAAAACTTCATAAGTCGAAGAAAACCCGCATCAAAAGCGGCTGCGACTTCCTTAAGGAAGTCGAAAAATTCGGATGCAGCGGCCATTTTTTTTTATTCCGTAAGTCATTCGGAAGTCGAAAAACTCGTAAGTCGGGTCACTCGTAAGTTGAGGTCCCACTGTATGCTTGTATATATAGAGAGAGTGGTCATTGATTGTATGTGCTGGTGGTTGGGTTGGTTGGTTGGTTAGAAAAAGCTGGTAGTGTTGATGTGTACAGATAAAGACTTTTAAGAATAAAAGCAGCACTCTGCAAAGATACCCTTCTCAAGGACTCTTTTGTGCCAACTGGGGTCCGAGGACCAGGCGAAGGAGTCAAAGGAGGTCAGAACATTTATTTTTTCAAAACACCGTCAGCCCTGTCTCTTGGGGGGCTTGGAGCTTTGCCTTGCACCTTCGCCCAGAAGTTCTTGATGCTGAGAAGCAGCCGCTTCAGGATGTTGGGGCGCTTCTTGGGGGGCATGGCAAGCACCGTGCTGGGGGCCGGCATTCGGAGTTCTGGCTCGGGCTTCCTTTTCGGTTGCCGGATGGGTTTTGGGACGCTCCTGCCGCGGCGTTTAGGCCTCAGGTCCAGCCTCTCTGCCGAGTGCTGCCTGGGCAGGCGAACGGTCTTTTCTAGGTCCCGAGGGCGGGGAGCGGCTTCCTTGCTCTTCCGCCGCTTGCCCTTGCTCCTGTCCAGCTTGGAGGGCAGCCCCTCTTTGCCCGGGCGCGTCCGGGAGGCATCCGGCTTGCACACCAGCCCCCACTCATTGGCCTCGGACCGCTTGATTTTCAGCAAAAAGCCTAGGCCCATGTGGACCTCGCCTTCCTGCACGCTCAGCCGGGGGTAGACCACGAGGGAAGGGCTGTACCGCGTGGGCGGGTGGGGGCAGTAGGGGGTGCAGCGGCCACACAGCAGGCAGACGGGGTACTCCACGCATGGCTGGCTGCACCCCTTCTCCAGCCCCTTGGCCAGGGCCCGGTACAGGTCCTGCACGGCTTGGTCCTGGTCCAGCGATTCCACCAGCGCATGGGCCAGGCACGGGCTCTTGCCGAGCGGCACAGCAGGCTGGTACACCTCCTGCTGCAGCTTGGCTGCGCCCAGGGCCAAGCAGGGCATCTCCAGCTGCGCCTGGCACATGAATAACGGGTCCAGAAATGGTGGGTGGGTGGCACTCTTCGCATTGCGGATTGTCTGCGGCCTCGGGGCTTCGGGTGCAGTGGAGTCGGCCCAGCTCAGGCGTCGCACCTTGCGGTCCAGGGTGGCGCTGATCTCGATCTCCAGGGGCTTAGCCTTTGGGCTGGCGGCTCTGGCTTTTGGGCTGGCGGCTCTGGCTTTTGGGCTGGTGGCTCTGGCTTTTGGGCTGGCGGCTCTGGCCTTTGGGCTGGCGGCTTTGGTCTCCTTTGGGTTGCTGTGGGGCCTCCAACTGCCCCCGCCATCCCTCTCCTTCTCCTTGGGGGTGCCGGGTCTGCTCAGCTCCTTGGCCAGGGGGCTTTTGCCAGGGCTGAAGAGGCCAAGGAGGGTCTCCAGGTCCTCCTTGGCAGCCTCGCTGCCCACCTCACCCGCGGCCAGGTCCCTGAGGCTGCTGTGACTCACGGTCTTGCATAAGAGGATGGGGGGAGTCAGCCGCTCTTCCCGGGATGGCGTGGGGGGCCTGGAGCACGGGCTGCGCACCTTGCGGTCCAGGGTGGCGCTTATCTCAATCTCCAGGGGCTTGGCCTTTGGGCTGGCGGCTCTGATCTTTGGACTGGCGGCTCTGGTCTCCTTGGGGTTGCTGTAGAGCCTCCAACTGCCCCCGCCATCCCTCTCCTTCTCCTTGGGGGTGCCGGGTCTGCTCAGCTCCTTGGCCAGGGAGCTTTTGCCAGGTCCGAAGAGGCCAAGGAGGGTCTCCAGGTCCTCCTTGGTGGCCTCGCTGCCCACCTCGCCTGTGGCCCAGCCCCGGAGGCTGCTGTGACTCACGGTCTTGCATAAGAGGATGGGGGGGGAGTCAGCCGCTCTTCCCGGGATGGCGTGGCGGGCCTGGAGCACGGGCTGCGCACCTTGCGGTCCAGGGTGGCGCTGACCTCAATCTCCAGGGGCTTGGCCTTTGGGCTGGCGGCTCTGACCTTTGGGCTGGCAGCTCTGGCCTTTGGGCTGGCAGCTCTGGACTTTGGGCTGGCGGCTCTGGTCTCCTTGGGGTTGCTGTGGGGCCTCCAACTGCCCCCGCCACCCCTCTCCTTCTCCTTGGGGGTGCCGGGTCTGCTCAGCTCCTTGGCCAGGGGGCTTTTGCCAGGTCCGAAGAGGCCAAGGAGGGTCTCCAGGCCCTCCTTGGCGGCCTCGCTGCCCACCTCGCTTGTGGCCCAGCCCCGGAGGCTGCTGTGACTCACGGTCTTGCATAAGAGGATGGGGGGAGTCAGCCGCTCTTCCCGGGACGGCGTGGGGGGCCTGGAGCACGGGCTGCGCACCTTGCGGTCCAGGGTGGCGCTGACCTCAATCTCCAGGGGCTTGGCCTTTGGGCTGGCGGCTCTGGTCTCCTTGGGGTTGCTGTAGAGCCTCCAACTGCCCCCGCCATCCCTCTCCCTCTTCTTGGGGGTGCCGGGTCTGCTCAGCTCCTTGGCCAGGGGGCTTTTGCCAGGTCCGAAGAGGCCAAGGAGGGTCTCCAGGCCCTCCTTGGCGGCCTCGCTGGCCACCTCGCCCACGGCCCGGCCCCGGAGGCTGCTGTGACTCACGGTCTTGCATAAGAGGATGGGGGGAGCCAGCAGCTCTTCCCGGCGAGGTGTGGGGGGCCTAGGGCACGGGCTGCGCATGTGGAGGGTCTTGGGTGGGCTCTGGCGGCCTGCCGGGTGGGGCTGAGGGGGCGTGCGGCTGCGCGAACTCTGACCTGTGGGTAGCTGCGGGCTGGCGGCCCATGGAGGGACCCTGCCCTTGGGAGCTTCGACGCTGACCACCCAGGCCCTGCCTTTGGGGCTGGGGTCCCGGCGTTCCGCTTGGCGATACTTGGTGCGGGCGTGTGAGTTGAGCAGCTCCTGGGTCTTGTAGTCCAGGAAGCTGATCCTGTTGGGTGGTATCGGTGGGTGGGCCGAGCCGCAGATGGAGGCGGCGGACGCCATGGAGACATTGGACGGAGTCCGCGACATCCTGGAGGGGGTCGGGTGGGAGAGGCAGAAAGGCAAAGGAAGGAGGTCAGAACAGGCCTTCTTTCGCTTCGTCTTGTTTGTCACCAGCAACAGAATGTTATAAGAATGTTAAGGTCTCAAATATAGAATAAATATCCATAAATGCACACCTATCTAATTATATGAACCGTGTGTCTGAAATAGTATGCGAGAGCAATCCTGAAGGCATTTTGACTCTCCCAGTGACCTCAAATATTCCCCTGTAGGAAGGGAGGCAAATGGGGAAAGCCTTCCCATTGTCTTTTTGCTTGCAAATCCTGTCTTAAGGGAGTATTTGTGTATGAATAGGGTGAGCTTGTGACCTGGACTCAGGAACTAGAGTATTGACCATCACAAAAGAATGGCCAGGCTGCCCAGGTAATGCAATCAGTGACCATTATCAGGTATCCTGGGAGGCAGTTCTGCTGTAGACCGCCTCCTCCTGTGATGTATGTATGATGTTTTGGGGGGTGGTCTTGCACTACAGGGTGGGCAATTTCCAAAGTCTATATAAGGGCTTGCGCACCATTGCTCAGGGTTCTCCTTCCTCCTGCGTGTGGGGAACGGGGACCCTGTTGCAACCGTCTAATAAAAATCAGGCTTACTAGCTGCTTTGCTTCTCAATATTCTCTGGTTGGCCTCTGTTGTTTTCCCCTACTGACAGAGAACCTACAAAAGGACTCTATAGGGCAGGGGTCAGCAAACTTTTTCAGCAGGGGGCCGGTCCACTGTCCCTCAGACCTTGTGGGGGGGGGGCTAGACTATATTTTGAAGAAAAAGAAAAAAACGAAATCCTATGCCACACAAATAACCCAGAGATGCATCTATATACAGTATATAAAAATGTTCCCATTGTGTGCGCGGCGGTCGCAAGCTTGCTCCGTAACCGCTGAACCAAATAGCATCAAATTTGGACACAGCTTTCCATGATTACTCAGAGAGTAATCTGGCAAAATTAAATTTCAAAAAAACCACACCAGACATAGCTAAAATATAGAATAAAGGCCAAAAAAAAAATTGTGCACACATTAGATGTCACCAGAAACAGCACTGAAGACTCCAACAGCTTCCAATAGAAAGCCGCATCGCAGGGCAGCATCACAGACCTTGCGCGGACCATGGCCTCCCACTGAACCGCATTTTTCAAACGGCGCGAGGCTGGGCCTGAGGCAAGAGCCATTTCACAGGCCGCGTGAGGGGAGGGGGCTCCGAGCTGCTACTGCTACCGCTGCGGTTGCCACCACCCGCCTCTGCGACAGGCTGAGCGCGCTCCGAGCCGGCCTTCCAGCACCGCCAGCCTCCGCGGCCGCCTCCAACAGCCCTGAGCCGTCCGAGGGCGAAGGTAGGGCAGTCGGCGAGAGAGGAAAAGAGGGAGCGGGGAGGCCGGACCAACAACCTACTCTTCCCCTCAGGAAGGGGCCGTCGTTGGCAGGGCGACTTGAGGGGAGGGGGCTCCATGTTCCTACTGCTGCTGCCGCCGCCTCTGCCTCTCCGACAAGCCGAGCGCGCTCCGGGGTGATGGTGACCGGCAGGCCTAACAACCCACTCTGTGGCCACCCACAACGTACTCGCTGCCGTCTGTAGGCAAGGCTGGCTGGCTGGCGCTGCAGAGGCAACGGGGCACGATGGGCAACAGACTCACCTGGAGTCAGTCCAGGATAAAGAAGCCGAGCGGGAAAGTGAAAGTGACGCGGCTCAGGTGGCGGGGGAGGGGGGGGAGAGGTGCCCTAAGTCAGGCTTTCGATTGTATATGCAGTACATATAGAAGCCTTTACAAAACCAGTACAGATAGAAGGGAGGGAGGGAGGGAGGGAGGAAAAAGGGAAGGAAGAATGGAAAAATGGAGGGAGGGAGGAAGGAAGAACAGAGGGAGGGAGGGAGGAAGAAACAGGGAAGGAAGAACGGAAAAAATGGAGGGAGGGAGGAAGGAAGAACAGAGAAGAGGGAGGGAGGGAGGGAGGGAGGGAGGAAGGAAATAGTGAAGGTAGAACAGAGAAAGGGAAGGAGGGAGGACACCGTCAAGTCTTATGATACAAACAACAAAACCTAACCTAACCTAAACTCAACATTAGACCTAAGCATTACAAAAACATTTCAAAAACCACAGCAACGCGTGGCCGGGTCCGCTAGTTTTAAATAAAAGGACACATTCTACTCATGTAAAAACACGCTGATTCCCGGACTGTCCGTGGGCCAAATTTAGAAGGCGATTGGGCCGGATCCGGTCCCTGGGCCTTAGTTTCCCTACCCATGCTATACAGGCTCTAGAATACCCCATAGGAAAGGGAACAGTTTTCTTAGAACAAGAAAAAGAACATTGTGAAAGAAAAAAAAAAGGATAAAAAGAAATAAACCATAAAGGACCCTTGCCCAGAGAGTCAAAAGTGCAAAGATAATAAAGTATTTTTATCAGTTGGTGTTAGGATCAAAGCCTTGGCATCCTTCTAATTCTCAGAATAGCCAGGCTAGCTTCCTGATGAGGTAATGGGAATTTAGATAACTGAGCTAGTAGAGCATGAGGCTCTTAATCTCAGGGTCGTGGGTTTGAGTCCCACGTTCGGCAAAAGGTTCCTGCGTTGCAGGGGGTTGGACTGGATGACCCTCGGGGTCCCTTCCCACTCTATGATTCTGTTCTATGAGAGAAACAGAGCGATGCTTGATTTCTGTTTGACTCCAAGGCTGTGGCTTGGCGAAGCAAGGCCCTTTGGAGATGTTAATGCTGTGAAGCCCTCCATCGTAGCCTCAGCTTGTATATATGTGTGAATAAACCATATATCTGTGATGTTTTAATGTGCCTCATTTCCAGAAGGAAACATAGGCCCTGTGCCTGGAACCCCTGGAAAATTGATCCACTCAGTGCAACAGCAATGAGTCACGTGGGGGGGGGGGTAGATAGGTTTGCCGTATCTCCAAATTTTCCTGGACATACCGGGAATTCTGCAGGCAGGAGTAGCGTCTGGGTGGAAATTCGGAAAATGTCCAGGAAAAGCCAGACGTATGGCTGCTCAGTGATTTTACCCAAAAAGCTCTGTTCGGATTTTCACTGTTTGAAATATGGCAGCCCTAGGTGTAGAGTGTGTGTGTATGACCTTAACAGTGCTTAGCTTATGTTTTTAGCTGCTATTTTGTTAACATTGTTAAATCTCTCTCTATATATAAATGTTCCCATTGGGTGCGCGGCGGACACCACCTTGCTCCGTAACCGCTGGATCAAATCTCATCAAATTTGGACACAGCGTACCATGACCATCAAGGAAAGATCTGGCATAATACAAATTTTTAAAAAAAACCACACCTGACATACCTAAAATAAAGAAAACATGCCAAAAAAAATTGGCGCACACATTAGACGTCACCAGCAAAACAGCGCCCTCTAGCGACGGCTATACTGGTACTACAGCTACAAAAGCAAAAAATTGGCGCAGCTATTATACATCACCAGCAAAACCTCGCCCTCTAGCAACGGCTATACTGGTACTGCAGCTACAAAACCTTCCCCCTGCCAGAGCTCCGTCGGCCATTTGCAAGCTCACAATCCGGTAACTGAAAACGGGGTTGGGGACAGAGAAGGGGCCGACGGAAGCTGAACAGGGGAACTTCTTCAATTTCACAAATTCAGCCGCAGCAGGGCATGGCCGAGTTAGCCATGCCCTCGCTTTCTCCCTGGTCGTTTGTGCTGTAAATAATAAAATTTCTAGATAAAGAAGAAGCCGACTTCTGGGAGATTTATTCCTGCAGCTCCTTTACACACAGACCATCTTCCTCCTACGTGAGTGACTCTGAAATAGCTAAAATTGAGTCCGTGACGAGAGAGGAGCGGGAGGGCGGAACGGGAGAGGAAAAAACAACAGGTGACGGGGAACTCTCAGGGCTGTTTCCACAAAATGAGGCACAGCAACGCATGCCCGGGTCAGCTAGTAGGTTATAAATGCCTTATTGTTCTGCTAATCATATAATATGATTTTTGCTGTAATTGTAATGCTGAGGTTATTTTTTTAGTTGCTGTTTCGTTAAGTGTTTTATAGGTTGCAATTGTTTTATTTATTGTTTGTTAATTATTTAATATGATTTATGCTATATTTTGTGCTGTTCCATTATGCTACTGATATTTACTCTTTGTAAGCTGCTTTGAGATGCACCTGAATAATAAGTGCCATAGAAATACAGCACATCTAATCAATAGAATCAAACTACTCCGAATAATCACTTTACATATACTAAAGATATATGAATACAAAAGTTTTATCCACCTATGAGTTTTATCATTATGGAGAAAAAAGGTCCATTCCAGTCTTGAGGGAACCAGGCACAGGGCCTTCTCGGTAGTTGTGCCTGCCCTGTGGAACGAACATCCTATCAGATGTCAAGGAAATAGACAACTATCTGACTTTTAGGAGACATCTGAAGGCAGCCCTGTTTAGGGAAGTTTTTAATGTTTGGTGTTTTATCGTGTCTTTAATATTCTGTTGGGAGCCGCCCAGAGTGGCTTGGGAGACCCGGTCAGATGGGCAGGGTATAAATAATAATAATTATTAATTATTATTATTAATTATTATTATTATTAATTATTATTTCAAATAACAGTCTAATGCACTGAATTGTAGAGTTGGAAGAGACCCTAAGAGTCATCTAGTCCAACCTTCTGCAATGCAGGACAGCTGGCCATCCAACCTCTGCTTATAAACCTCCAGCTCCCGAGGGAGTCTCTTCCATTGTCAAGCAACTCTCATTGTTGGGCGCCATCTCTTGTCAGCCCCAGCCAACATAGGTGCCAACGCCCTGGGGCCCTGGGTGCCTGACCATGAAGGGGCCGGGCACCCACAAAATTCAGTGCCAGGGCCACGCACACTGCATGGCCCCCACGGCCACGGGGCCAAGCTGGCACTCCTGCCAGCCAACATGGCCCGTGGTCAGGGGCCATGGGAGTTCTAATCCAATAAATGACATTGTTCTTGTTTGTGTTTTCACCTTTCGCTTTTCTGAACTGCCGTGAGATCTATGCATGAAGAGCGGCATACAAATATAAAAATAGTAATGATCTGTGTGGCTGCTCTGTGCCATGCAACCTGGGACCTGCAAGCGCATGGCGTTTTCTAGGAGTGCCTTACATGCCACCGATTTGTTGCATTTGCCAGGCGAGATACTGGATGTTCTTTTCCAAGGTGTGCAGAGTGCAACACAAGCTCAGGGTCCCGCATGACCTAAGAAAAACCAGAGAAGCAGGGCAGCATAAGAACATAATAAGAGTCTGCTGGATCAGGCCAGTGGCCTGTCTAGATGACTCTCAGTGTCTACAATTCTATGACCTTTGGGGAACTGGGACAGATGATGCTGCCCGTCTGATTTTTCATGGAATCACAGAATTGTAGAGTTGGAAGGGGACCCCGCAGGGTCATCTAGTCCAACCCCCTGCACTGCAGGAATCAAGGCTCACCTCTTTCTGGATTCTGTGCTTCTGTCTGTGCTTCTGTCTGTGCAGATGTCTCTTGCTGTCGGAGCCTGTCAGAGAACAGCAAGGCAAAAAGAACAGAGCTGAATGAGTCCGCCTATTGGGATGAGGAGGGGATGAGTCCGCCTATCGGGATGAGGTGGAGCAGTTCTGTGCTTGGTGTAGAGATAACAATCTGGCTCTTAATACTGCCAAGACCAAGGAACTGGTGGTGGATTATAGGGGGGAAAGGTGGATATTCAGCCCCTGTATATCGGCGGGGACCAGGTGGAGAGGGTGGCTGTGTTCAAGTTTTTGGGAGTGCTTATAGAGCAGGGTATGACTTGGAGCGCAAATACTACTGCTCTGGTAAAGAAGGCCCAGCAGAGAATTTATTCCCTCAGACTTTTAAAGAAGAACAATCTGAGTGAGAGACTGCTGGTGTCCTTCTACCGAGGCTCCATAGAGAGCATTCTTATATACTGTATTTGTGCTTGGTTCTCCAGCTGCACAGCCAGGGAGAAGAAGATACTTCAGAAGGTCATAACCACAGCCCAAAATATTATTGGTTATCCTCTCCCATCTCTGGAAGAACTATACAGTTCCCGTTGCCTTAAAAAGGTTAACAATATTTTAAAGGCTCCATCTCATCCAGGATATAGTCTCTTTGCACCACTGCCTTCGGGTAGAAGATATAGAACAATTAGATCAAAGAACAAATAGATTGAAGAACAGTTTCTACCCAAGAGTTATAACCATATTAAATGCTGTAACCAGATAATATGACCTTGGAGAGCTGTGATAGGTGTATGTGTGTGTGTGTGTGTGTGTGTGTGACCTTTTTGGTGTGTATGTGTTTTGTGCTTTTTTTATTTTTACGGGATGGCATGCAATTTCGTTGCACTTGTATAGTGTTGTGCTTGTACTTGTGCAATGACAATAAATAAATAATCTTATCTTATCTGAAGGCAAAGCAGGGCGACGGCAACAGAGGCGGGGCGGGGGGAGGCGAACGGGACTGAATCCCTTTCATAGTCTGCAGGGCCTGTCCAAGGCTTTCTGTCACCTGAAGCAAAGGGCAAGAAGTTTCCTCCTCCCAGGCAGACGGCTGAATCTTATTTCAACATCCTCCCTTACACCCCGAGGACAGCGGCTTGGTTCAGTGGGTGCAGGGCAGGTTGCCTGTCACACAGACAGAGCTCTGTCCCACCTTAATTGCCATCTATGGCCGCTGCTTCACCCTGCCTCATGGTAGTGCCGGCCCTGTTAGTCTTGATGTGTTTCAGGTTCCCCCCAGTTTTTTTTCTTAAGAATGTAAGAAGCGCCTGCTGGATCATCTTGCCCTGCTCTCACAGGGGCCAGCCAGATCCCTCTATGGGAAAACCCGTAAGCAGGATCTGAGCCCAAGAGCACCTTTGCCTCCTGTGGATCCCAGCAACTTGAATTCACAAGCCTTCCTGCCTCTGAATGTGGAGGCAGAGCCGAGCCATTGTGGCTGGGAGCCAGCCATAGCCTTCTCCTCCATGAATCTGTCCCCTGACTGCTTCCTCTGAAAACATCAGAATAATAATAATAATAATAATAAATAAACTTTTATTTATATCCCGCCCTTCCCAGCCAAAACCGGGCTCAGGGCAGCTAACAATCATCAAACCACATACCGTAACCATTGTGCAGACAGTTAAAAATACAGGTATAAAATACACTTTAAAACTTAAAAAATTTGAATTTTAAAAGTTGCACTCAAATTAACCCAAAAGCCAGACGGAACAGCTCCGTTTTACAAGCCCTGCGGAAGGGTGCCAAACTCTTGCAGGGCCCTCGTTTCTTGTGGCAGATCATTCCACCATATCGGGGCCAGAACCGAAAAAGCCCTGGCCCTGGTGGCTGCCAACCTGACCTCCTTATGACCTGGGATCTCCAGAAAGTTATTATTTGATGACCTCAAGGTCCTACCCGGGGCATACCAGGAGAGACGGTCCCTTAAGTACGAGGGCCCAGAACAGCACAGAGGGAGAGACGAGAGGGGGTCATGCATCTTTCCCTCTGCCTCCACTGTCAGAGGTGATCTGCATCTGAAAGCCACTTGCAGCTAGGAATCACAAGCGAGGAGAGTTAGAAGGGACACCCAAGGGTCCTCTAGTCCAACCCCCTGCAAGGCAGGAATCTCAGCTAAAAGCATCCATGACAGATGGCTGTCCAACCTCTGCTTAAAAACCTCCAAGGAAGGAGAGTCCACCACTGGGGAGCCAACTTGGGCCCCAGGTCATGACGTCACCCCACCGCCCCCCGGCCTTGGAACCTGACTTCTGGTGGTACCGAAACTCAGATTCCAAGACCTCAAGAGACCTCAGGCACCCACAGGTCCCCATAGTTGGCGCCCCTGGTCCACCACCTCCCGAGGGAGCTAAACATGTTGAGCCAGGAAAACTCAACTGTTGTTTTAGTCATATTATCTATGAAGAAAGGTTTTAGCATTGGGGACTTTTTAAAGAAAAGGCACATAAGAGGTGGCTTAATAGAAAGCAGAGGTGGCATGGAGAAAGCAGAGAATCATAGAATCTTAGGAAGAGACCCCCAAGGGTCATCTAGTCCAACCCCCTGTAATGCAGGAATCTCAGCTGGAGATTCCTGCATTAATCCCTGATAGATGACCATCCAAGCTCTGCTTAAAACCCACCAAGGATGGAGAGGCCACCACCTCCTGAGGGAGACTGCTCCACTGTCAAACAGCTCTTGCCATCAGAAAGTTTTTCCAAATGTTTCATCGGAATCTCCTTTCTTGGAACTTGAATTCTATCCCTCTCTCACAATGCTAGAACTCGTGGACACTCAACAGCGCTGAATGTTGGAAGATCCAGGGCAGATAAAATAAAGAACTTCTTCATGCAGCATAGTTAAGCTGTGGAAATAAGTCATGTCAGACCAATCTGATCTCATTTTTTGACAGAATTACAAGCCTGGTAGATGAAGGGAACGCCGTGGATGTAGCCTATCTTGATTTCAGCAAGGCCTTTGACAAGGTGCCCCATTATATTCTTGTAAAGAAGCTGGTAAAATGCGGGCCTAGACAATGCTACCATTCAGTGGATTTGTAACTGGCTGACTGACCGAACCCAAAGGGTGTTCATTAATGGATCCCCTTCATCCTGGAGAGAAGTGACTAGTGGGGTGCCACAGGGTTCTGTCTTGGGCCCAGTCTTATTCAACATCTTTATCAATGACTTGGATGATGGGCTTGAGGCATCCTGATCAAGTTTGCAGATGACACCAAATTGGGAGGGGTGGCTAATACCCCAGAGGACAGGATCACACTTCAAAATGACCTTAACAGATTAGAGAACTGGGCCAAGGCAAACAGGATGAATTTTAACAGGGAGAAATGTAAAGTACTACACTTGGGCAAAAAAAATGAAAGGCACAAATACAGGATGGGTGACACCTGGCTTGAGAGCAGTACATGTGAAAAGGATCTAGGAGTCTTGGTAGACCACAAACTTGACATGAGTTAACAGTGTGATGCAGCAGCTAAAAAAGCCAATGCAATTCTGGGCTGCCTCAATAGGAGTATAGCATCTAGATCAAGGGAAGTAATAGTACCACTGTATTCCGCTCTGGTCAGACCTCACCTGGAATACTGTGTCCAGTTCTGGGCACCACAGTTCAAGAAGGATACTGACAAGCTGGAATGTGTCCAGAGGAGGGCAACCAAAATGGTCAAAGGCCTGGAAACGATGCCTTATGAGGAACAGCTTAGGGAGCTGGGTATGTTTAGCCTGGAGAAGAGAAGGTTAAGGGGTGATATGATAGCCATGTTCAAATATATAAAAGGATGTCATATAGAGGAGGGAGAAAGGTTGTTTTCTGCTGCTCCAGAGAAGTGGACACGGAGCAATGGATTCAAACTACAAGAAAGAAGATTCCACCTAAACATTAGGAAGAACTTCCCTGACAGTAAGAGCTGTTCGACAGTGGGATTTGCTGCCAAGGAGTGTGGTGGGGTCTCCTTCTTTGGAGGTCTTTAAGCAGAGGCTTGACAGCCACCTGTCAGGAATGCTTTGATGGTGTTTCCTGCTTGGCAGGGGGTTGGACTGGATGGCCCTTGGGGTCTCTTCCAACTCTACGATTCTATGATTCTAACTCTCTCCCACAGTCTTGAGTCCAGCAGCAACCAGTTTGTAGGCTGTGCCGTTCTCGGTGCCAAGAACCAGAACCCCAGATCTCCCCTGGGTGCAAAGGCTGTGGCTTACTTACCCATGATATTTTCAAGTTTTCGACAGCCCAGTTACCGGCGAACAGCAACGAAAGCACCAGCAGCAGCAGCAGCAGCAACTGGCAGCTGCCATCCAGCAGATTTGCCAGCATGGTCTTGGGGCAAGGCAGCTGCTCTGACCGCACTCAGGCAGGGGGTTCACAGGGCCCCCTCTCCCGAGGTAACGCTTGCATCACAAATGTCTTCTGTAGCCCACCCTGATTGGCTCAGGGCCTCTCAGTCAGCCAGCAGCATTCATCCAGCCCTCTGAGCTGAGCTGGGCTGGGCTGAGAGGCAACTGCCCCCCTGACCCCAAGAGTGGCTCCTGCCCCACAGCTGAGGTTTCGATTCTGAAATGAGAGGACCTGAAGCTCAAGCATGCTTGTGCTGGATACTGCAGACCCTCCAAGGCTCCCTATTCCCCAGATAGACAGAAGCCATCCCAGTTTCTGATTTGAACCTGGAATGTCCCGCTTTTCCTTAGGACGTTCCTATTTTCACCAGAGAAATGTGGGAGGGTTATGACATTGAAGGTGACCTGGAAACCACTCCCTAGTTCTGAATGGGGTAACTGTGCCCCCGAAAGACTAGGTACTTAGCCTGGGAGTCATTTTGGACTCACAGCTGTCCATGGAGGCTCAGGTCAATTCTGTGTCCAGGGCAGCTGTCTACCAGCTCCATCAGGTACGCAGGCTGAGACCCTACCTGCCCGCAGACTGTCTCGCCAAAGTGGTGCATGCTCTGGTTATCTCCCGCTTGGACTACTGCAATGCGCTCTAAGTAGGACTACCTTTGAAGGTGACCCGGAAATAATAATAATAATAATAATTTATTATTTGTACCCCGCCCATCTGGCTGGGTCCCCCCAGCCACTCTGGGCGGCCTCCAACAGATATTAAAATACATTAAAACTGCAACTAATCCAGAATGTGGCAGCCAGACTGGTGACTGGGAGCGGCCGCCAAGACCATATAACACCGGTCCTGAAACACTTACTAAGAGCCAGTGTGGTGTAGTGGTTAAGAGTGGTAGACTTGTAATCTGGTGAACCGGGTTCACTTACCCGCTCCTCCACACGCAGCTGCTGGGTGACCTTGGGCTAGTCCCACTTCTCTGAAGTCTCTCAGCCCCCACTCACCTCACAGAGTGTTTGTTCTGGGGGAGGAAGGGAAAGGAGAATGTTAGCCGCTTGGAGACTCCTTCGGGTAGTGATAAAGCAGGATATCAAATCCAAACTCCTCCTCCTCCTCTTCTTCTTCCATGGCTCCCAGTATGTTTCCGAGCACAATTCAAAGTGTTGGTGCTGACCTTGAAAGCCCAGTAGACCTGAAGGAGCGTCTCCACCCCCATTGTCCAGCCCAGGGACACTGAGGTCCAGCTCTAAGGGCCTTCTGGTGGTTCCCTCCCTGGTGAGAAGTGAGGTTACAGGGAACCAGGCAGAGGGCCTTCTCGGTAGTGGCACCCGCCCTGTGGGACGCCCTCCCTTCAGATGTCAAATAGAACAACAACTACCAGACTTTTAGAAGACATCTGAAGGCAGCCCTGTTTAGGGAGGCTTTTATGTTTAATAGATTATTGTATTTTAATGTTCTGTTGGAAGCCACCCAGAGTGGCTGGGGGAAACCCAGCCAGATGGGCGGGGTATAAATAATAAATTATTATTATTATTGGTTTTTTTTTTTAAAAAGCCAAGGGCAGATCAAGTGCGTCCAGGAGATTCAAAAGCACAATACATTTAAAGTACGTGATTCCCTCCCCCTCTGAAAGAAGCATGGGTACTGTAGTTTGTTAAGCTTCCTGGGAATTGTAACTCTGGGAACTACAGTTCCCAGGATTTTCTGCGGGGAAACCATGTGCCATGTGATGAGCTGGGAGTCTATTGTTGCATTATCGTAATTGTTTTATTGTGCCCTTCTCGGGGATCATTTATTTCTAATTATTACCATCAATAATTGATGTAAAATAAAAATTTGAAAAATAATCCTTTAATTGCAACGAGGGGTGCAGCCAGCCAGTATATATAATTTTTTAAAAATATTTAAAATAGCGCACTCGGTAGAGCATGAGCCTCTGAATATCAGGGTGGTGGGTTTGAGGCCCGCATTTCAGGGGGTGCGACTAGATGACCCTTGGTGCCCTCTTCCAAACCTACAATTCTATGAGTCTAATATTAATTTTTCAATTTTAATTTAATTTTTTTAAAAAAATTAAATTTATTTTTTCATCCCGACCTCCTTCTATAAAGAACATGCACGGACCTCCTTTCCTCAGCGCTTCGCCCCTCACACAACACCACCCGCGAGGTAGGCTTCGCAATGGAGAATCCGTTTCCCGCCGGCCGATATTCTTCGTTCGGGACTCGAACTCCCATCAGCCCCAGCGGCGACTCCTATGGTCAGGGGATGACGGGAGTCGTAGTCCACCATGCCTGACGGGTCCCCACAGGGCTCCTCGTTCCCGGGGCGAAAGGTGGCGACTGGCCTCGCCGGAGGAGAGGGGATTTGAACCCGAGGCTCCCACCCCGGCGCCGCGTTCTCCTCAGCGAGCCCACTAGGCCGAACGGCCTCCGGGGGGGCCCCTTCCCGTTTATTCCTAGCTCTATGGGTCGTAGGGGAGCGTCACTTCCGGGACGCCGCCGCCGGAAGTCGCTGGCCGCTGTTCTCGCGCTGCTCAGAAGCGCCTCTGGCTTCCTTCCCACCCGGTGCGGCCGCGAAGGAGACCCGTCCGGCGGCCCGTTGCCATGGTGTTCTACTTCACGTCCAACGGTAGGTGGCGCGGGGGGGGGGGTTGGGTTGAGGGGGGGAGGGGACGGCGCCGGCCACGCCCCCCCGCGCCCCCCCCGCTCTCCATAGGGCCTTGGGGGGGGGCTCGGTTTATTCGCCCTGTATCGATTTATTATCATTATTTCATTTGCACCCCCCCAAGGGCTGAAGGGGGGAGCACGGAGGGGGGGTCCCCCCCCAGCGCACCATTTCATCCTCACAACAACCCCGCGAGGTAGTCCGAGGCTGTTGCTGCTTCATGGCGTTGTATCTCGCCCTTTCCCTCAGGGGAGCTCAAGGGTCGCGCACATAGTTCCACACACAGACTCGCTCTCCAGTTTCTTTATTTCTTATTTTTCAAAATACAAAAAGCAGTGTACTGGGGGGGGGGGGAGATGATGATAATCTCATTCATGTTGTTTAGTCGTGTCCGACTCTTCGTGACACCATGGACTATACCCTGTGGCACTCACCCTGTGGAACGCCCTCCCTTCCGATGTCAAAGAGAACAACAACTACCAGACCTTTAGAAGACATCTGAAGGCAGCCCTGTTTAGGGAGGCTTTTAATGTTTTATAGATTATTGTATTTAATGCTCTGTTGAAAGCCGCCCAGATGGGCGGGGTATAAATAATAAATTATTATTATTATTATTATACCCTGCCCATCTGGCTGGGTTTCTCCAGCCACTCTGGGCGGCTTCCAACAAAAGATTAAAAATACATTGAAATGTCACACATTAAAAACTTCCATAAATAGCCTTCAGATGTCTTCTAAAATTCAGATAGTTGTGTATTTCCTTGACATCTGATGGGCGGGTGCCACCACCGAGAAGGCCCTCTGCCTGGTTCCCTGAAACCTCACTTCTCACAGGGAGGGAACCGCCAGAAGGCCCTCGGCGCTGGACCTCAGTGTCTGGGCAGAACAATAGGGGAGGAGACCTTGAAGGTATACTGGGCCGAGGCCGTTTAGGGCTTTAAAGGTCAGCACCAACACTTTGAATTGTGCTTGGAAACGTACTGGGAGCCAGTGCAGGTCTTTCAAGACCAGTGTTATATGGTTTTGGCAGCTGCTCCCAGTCACCAGTCTAGCTGCTGCATTCTGGATTAGTTGTAGTTTCCAGGTCACCTTCAAAGGTAGCCCCACGTAGAGCGCATGGCAGTAGTCCAAGCGGGAGATAACCAGAGCATGCACCACTCTGGCCAGACAGTCTGCGGGCAGGGAGAGTCTCAGCCTGCGTACCAGATGGAGCTGGTAGACAGATGCCCTGGACACAGAATCAACCTGCGCCTCCATGAACAGCTGTGAGTCCAAAATAACTCCCAGGCTGCGCACCTGCTCCGTCGGGGGCACAGTTACTCCATTCAGGACCAGGGAGTCCTCCACACCAGCCCGCCCCATGTCCCCCAAGAACAGTACTTCTGTCTTGATTCAACCTCAATCCTGAGAACCAGAATATATGTTTAAAGACACTATATATCCCATGGAGGGTTCAAAATGCAGCTGTCCATGGCATCATTTCTACCTTGATTCGTTTATAAAAAGATTCTGAAGGAAAATGTTTTGTAGATTTCAGGCAACCTTAGCTGTGGAGTTTTTCCTTTGGCTGCTTTCATTGGGAAACATACTTTGGGGCAGAGGAAGCGCTGACAAAGTATCCTGTCCGTAGCTCATTGCCAATTCAAAGTCTTTGGAGCTGATATGGACATCAGAATCCTGATCCACTCCCCTGAATGCTTCAACTCCGGCCGCCTCTGGCAGCTTTGGGGCCACAACATTGAAGGCTTTTTTTTTTTTTTAATCTTCCAAAGACAAAAAATCAAGGGTGGCATACCTAGTTATCCCCCACTCTTCCATTTCATCCTCACAACAGTCCTCTGCAGTAGGTTGTTAGAATTATTGGGGTTTCTCCCCCCCTCTTTATCCTTGCCAAAGCTGTGAGACCTACCTGAAAGAACGTCTGGGGGAACTTGTGGTCGTTGAACAGAGCTTCCGAACCTCTGAGCTGGAGCAGGACCTACAGCAGATTGTGTTGTGGGTGGGATGCAAATAAGTTGGGGGACGGGACACACTGTATGTCTGTGTGGGATTTGATCCGAAACTCTGGTTCATTTTGTTTCCCTTTTCCATCCTCTCAGTTGTTCCTGGCGTTGTGTACACAATTTACATGGGAAAAGATAAATATGAAAGTAAGTACAATACTCTGGATATGCCTGCCAAGATGGAATCGATTTTATGTGTTTGACCCCATTTTTATTTTAAAACAGACCTTCTGATAAGTTGTGCATCTTCTGTCAGAACTCATTGGCTCTTTGGTATGGCAGAAAACAAGCCTTTATCCTGATCAGTGGGGATTTCCTTGCCCAGCATTGTTTTAGAAAACAAAAACCATTTTAGAATTAAATCCCTGACACTTTGTGATAGCTTGATACATGCCGCTCTCAAAACAGTTTCCAGGAGTAAAATTCATGGGAAACATAAGTACATGTACCTCTAGATACGCTGAAGTGAAACGCATCTGCATTAACACTAATTTAATATAAAAGCATGCCAAAAAAAAAAAAAAGTCAGCCCTTAACAACGCAGCAACCTCTAGAGGAGCCAGTGGATCGGAATTTGCCTGGTTCCACATTTTCTCTGGCTTGCAGCCACCTGTGTGTCCCCAAAATCTGCTCTGCAAGCGCTGGAAGGGAGGGAATCCCAAACTCTTGTTGCACAAGCATGCAGACATCGTTGGTGTTTGTCTGTCTCTAGTGTGCCTCCAGAGGTGAAGTCAAACTGCTGCGTTAACAGCACCGAAGTGACCTTCCTAGGGTGCAAACCTGGGCAGTGTGCATGGAGGTCCTGGACTGCCCAGTTGAGAAGGACCCCCCCCCCCCTGGCCTCACTTTGGCGGCAGCAGGAGCTGCTGGAAGGAGGCATCCAGGGTGCCATCCAACTGTCTTAGGGACTCCATTCCAGATTTGTGTAGGGTTTACTCCTTAGCCTTTTCTCCTCCCGAAGATATCCCACAAGGCAGGAGAAGTTTAGGATCAAGAGCTTTTCTTCTCCTAGATGGGCTCCCTTCCCAGGTTGACAAGCCTCATCTGCCCCTCACTTCCCTCTACAGCATGTGCAGGAACTGGCTTCTCGGCCCGCTATTGGGGATGGAACTAATAGAGTCAATTCTTGGGTGCCTCAGACCGCATTTCAGCAAAAGGCAGATGGCATAGACATGTTTACCGTATTTTTTGCTCTATAAGGCGCACCTGACCATAGGACGCACCTAGTTTTTAGAGGGGGAAAGCCCCAATTTTTTGAGGATCAGCTCAAATTTCTGCAGCTTCTTTTGCAAAGGAGAAAAGCCCTATTTTTTGAGGATCAGCTCCAAGTTGTTGAGCTTACTTTGCAAAGGGAAAAAACCCTGTTTTATGGGGTTCAACTCACAGTTCTGCAGCTTCAGGAAGCCATTTCTACAGTTTCCAGACAGATAATCTAATCAACCAGTCCCATGTCGCTGGGGAAACAGCCTCCCTCTGCAAGGGGGCGGGGCTGGAATCTCTCCCTTATCTCTCTCCCCGATCGTTTGCTGAGCAGTTGCTCAGGGGGCTTCCTTTCAACACCCCCTTCTCTCTTTTTTTTTAAAAAAGCACGATCTGCTTTTGCCCCTGGGCAGTTCAGCTCCAGGGACCACACATTCGCTCCATAAGACGCACAGACATTTCCCCTTACTTTTTAGGAGGAAAAAAGTGCGTCTTATGGAGCGAAAAATACGGTATGTTATTTCTGTGTAAAATATTCCTCATTTGAACCAAATGCTGATGTAAATTAGCATTTTTAAAAGGGCATTTTCTTGCTTTTAGTGAACTTCCTAACATAGGACTGCGAACAAGTGCTTGATCCGTGATCTCAGCCCCACTGAGATTGGGTGGGGGATTTTATCTTAAAATTTGAATCCAAGGAGGCCAGTCAGGCAATTGTGATGTATAAACTGGCATTTAGCTAAATGGTGTGTATCTGTATCCAATTTTTGTTAAGAAGCAACAGCTTTGAAATACTTTCTCAAAAGCAAGTTATCTTCTGGATTCTTTTTTTCTGGTTAGTTTGTAGCCTGAAAGTTGCCTGACTTTCAAAAGAAAGGGAAAACAGTTTCTACTTACATTGTCACAGACTTTACAATGTTATAATATTGAAATAGCGGAAGTAATTTTTTTTTGGTAATCAATGAGCAGTTCCTTGAAATACATCAGCTGGTTGATTATTTTTCCACATGCAACTGTTAAAATTATTCTTTGATGGTCACCCATGACTTTTCAGATACCAACATTATTTTTAATCCTAAGGAAAATGTTTTCCAGAATTGTTCTGTTGTTTGAGCTTGGTCCCTTTAAAATAATGTTTGAAATCTCCTCTGAATTTATGTCCTCTCTACTAGGCAGTTGTCCCAAATTGTGCTAATCTAAGAAGTCTTTCATAAGATTAGGTAGCAATTATCCGTCCCTTTTTGTTAAGGGTCACTTAAATTTATGCACTGAAATATGAGGTCATTTTCACAGACATAAATATATTTAGTAATATTAATTACACAGGGCCTTTCCCTGCTTACTTATACTTGCTGTACAGTGGTGGTTGCTTAGAGCACCTTTATTGAAATAAACCAGCTGCTTCTAGATTATCTCTGAGCTATTCTCCCAATATCTCTCTTGAAATCTGTTTGTGTTTTTAAACTGAAGAAACATTTAGCAGCACAATCCTGTGCACGTCTAACCAGATGAAGCCCAAGCATAAAAGGTTAGACCTCTATTGTCTCACGATACGTAATGTGTGCACAAAGCATTTCCCTTGCAGAGACAACCAAGGGAAACGTGTCTCTGCATCACCTTTTTGAACTGCTAGTGTTGCATTAATCGTTCAACAGTGCTACACATCTGTTCAGATCCAGTTAGGAACTTCAGCATTCAAAATTTGCAGCATGGTTCAAACTGAAATAATGGTTCCTGTCTTGAAAGTTTAGCACTGAATTCCATTGTTTCCAGAGAGATCTTCCTGTTTCACAGTTTGCTTTATGACCCAATGGACTCAAGTGATAATCTCTGTCCCAAAAGTCCAGTTGTAACCCGACTCTTAGGGAGGGCTGAGAGGGAATTATTTCTGCTCACTGCTTGGCTTGGCTTTTTTCTTGCAGATGAAGACCTAATAAAACATGGCTGGCCGGAAGATGTTTGGTAAGTACTGATCTGAGCCTCTCTTTATGCACTGGGCTGCAAGGATAAGGTAGCAAGGACTCCTGAGTAAGATTAGCAGACATGAAATAAGAGAAGATGTGGATAAGGAACTGGTCAAGTAGCAAGAAGCAGAGAGTAGGAATAAATGGACAGTTTTCCAAGTGGAGGGATGTAGAAAGTGCAGTCTCCCAAGGATCAATATTGGGACCTTGACTTTTTAACTTGTTCTTAAATGGTCCAGACTTAGGGGTGAGCAGTGAGGTAAAATTTAAAACATTGTGCATAGTGTGGAGAAACTGAATAGAGAATTTTTTCTCTCATGACGTTAGAACTCGTTGACATCAAATGAAAATGAATGTTGGAATTTCCAGGAAAGATCATAGAATCATAGAGTTGGAAGAGACCACAAGGGCCATCCAGTCCAACCCCCTGCCAAGCAGGAACACCATCAAAGCATTCTTGACAGATGGTTATCTGGACAGATGGCTGTCAAGATAAAAGAAAGTCCTTCTTTGTGCAGCACAGAGATGGACTATGGACGTTGCGCCTGCATGAGGCAGTGATGGCCACCAACTTGGGTGGCTTAAAAAGGATTAGATACATTCATAAGGCCATGGGTTGGCAAACTAAAGCCCGCGGGCTGGATCAGGCCCAATTGCCTTCAGGATCCGGCCCACGGACAGTCCAGGAATCGCCACGTGGATCACCAGTGCGTGCGTTCTTTCCCTCTCCCTCACACGGCGGTGGCGGCACCTCCTCTCTCCCTCCTCCTGGCTTCTCCCCGCCCTGCCTAGAGGAGGAAGGGGGCTGGGCTTTGTTGGTGCCAGCAGCAGCAGCGCTTGAGCGGCCGCCATTTTAAGCAGCCCCTCTCCGGAGTCCTTTCGCACACCGCTCATCGTCCCTCCGCCCCCAGCCCCTGCCGCTCGCAAGGCACAGGTAAGCAGCCACCGGGGCTCGTGGTGCTCTTGCATCATTTTTTAATTTTCTTTTTCAAAATATAGTCCGGCCCCCCACAAGATCTGAGGGGCAGTGGACCGGCCCCCTGCTGAAAAAGTTTGCTGACCCCTGCATAAGGCTATCAGTGACTATTGGCCAGGAGGGCTCTGCCCTGCCCCCACAGTCAGAGGCAGCAATGCTTCAGAAACCAAGAGGGGAGAGTGATGGTGCTCTTGTGGTCGGATCCTGCTTGCAGGTTTACCATGGGGGCGTCTGGTCAACCACTGTGAGAACAGGAGGCTGGACTAGATAGGTCATTGGCCTGATCCAGCAGATGCTCTTCTTTTGTACTTGCGATGGTCATTTAGTCTGTGAGATGAATCACGCTCCTTAGTAAAGCTGACAGCAAAACCACATTTTAGAGCACTTCCTGCACTGCATTGTATAAGACTGGAGGTGGGATCCTATTTTTAAATTTTACTCTAAATGCAAAGAAAACCCCGCTGTGCTTATCATGCCCCCTCCCCCAGTATATCAGGGGCCAGAACCTTGATTTGATAGTTTCCCACAATACAGGTGTGAGTTTGTAATACTGTGTGTGTGTGTGTGTGTGTGTGTGTGTATATATATATATATATATATATATATATATATATATATATTAATGCAGCAGCCTTCAATGGTTCAAGATTGTCTTGTTCTGTCCCCCCCGCATCCCAAAAAGTTTCCAGTGATAATTTCCCAACATCCAGTTGTGATGTTTGTTGTCCTGCCAAATGTTTTGTACTACTGGAGTATCCTTCCTTATATTTTCTCTTTAATCTGAGTCCAGCTGGCTCCAGGCCTTTCCATGTCTACTTTGCTATCTTTTTGGCATTTTTATTTCTGTAATCCCTTGTTAGCTTTGTAATTTTTATCTGCTGTCTCTTATTACATTTGCTAATGTTGGTGTTTTATTCTTTTAATTTCGTTGTCCCCGAAGGGGACAATGACAATAAAATATTCTATCTTCTATCTTTTAGACTTTAACGAATATATAACTCTACAGTCTCCTGGGATCTGTTTTGATAAAGGGAGTACAGAAATGTTGTAAACAAAGGACTGGATGTTGAACGATCAGGTTCCTGGCAGACAAGTGCACTTCTGCCTTGGCACAGAAAGTGGTGCCTAGGTTACACCCAAAGGCAGAGAGGAGCCAAAGGAGTTAACATGATAATCTTTTGCACTTCAGTAGATCCACCAACAGATTCTACACAAGCCATTTTGTATATTAAGCAAGCAAATGCAGCAGAAACCACCCCATGAAGCATAGAATTCATTCTCTCCCTCTCTCTCTCCCCACCATTAACCCCCAAAAGGTTGCTGTGCTTTTTATTTTGGTTTATTTAAAATATGAAGAATGAAATGAGCAGTTAAAGCAATAGCTACAGTGAATAATGTAAGCAATGAGAGTAGTTGAACAGACAGCAGGTGAGGGCAGAGTATGAAGCAGAAACTAGGAGCTGCTGCATGTTCCCTCATGACCTTCCTCTTGTAGATGCTGCCTCTTTGAGCCACAGTGGAGAGAGGCTTGTGGGCCAGTCAGAAGGGTGGACTGGTCAGCTTCATCCTTCAGGGTGACTGGCTGAAGGTGTCTGATGTGTTTGGGACATTTTTAGGGCCCAAGCAATCAATTCTTCCCTCCATGTCTCGTTGAGCAATAAGGCAGACTACGTAGGTTTGTTGATCATTCTTAGCCATCAGAAGATAGTGTAAATGCAAGCTTCAGACTCGGATGATTCCTAGACTGGCTCTATTCCTGGTTTTTGTAAAGCAGGGCAACACTGCACCCTTCAGACAATGCTGGAGAAGGTCCCTGTTTCAGTCCCTAGCGGCATCTCCAAGGTTGGCTGGGAAGGTCTCCTTCCTAAAACCCCGGAGAGCTGCTGCCAGTCAGTGCAGACAATACTGAGCTGGGTAGACCAATGGCCTGACTCTGTGTAAGGCAGCTTCCCATGTTCCTGTCGGCCATCCTGGCCAGGGCTGGTAGGAGTTGGGAGTCGGACAACATCTTCAGGTTCCTCTAAAGGTACACATAAGAACCTAAGCAGGGCTTGCTGGATCAGGCCAGTAGCCCATCCAGTCCAGCATCCTGTTCTCACAGTGGCCATTCTGATGCCACAATGAGAAACCCCCAAGCAGGATTCAAGCGCAAGAGCCCTCTCCCCTCCTGTGGTTTCCAGCAGTTGGTATTCAGAAGCATTGCTGCTCTGACTGCGGAGGCAGAGCGGAGCCATCGAGAGCCCTCTCTTCCTC
Organism: Darevskia mixta; assembly: GCA_034641385.1. Classification (NCBI taxonomy): domain Eukaryota; kingdom Metazoa; phylum Chordata; class Lepidosauria; order Squamata; family Lacertidae; genus Darevskia; species Darevskia mixta. The sequence goes on along the minus strand of JAWWNH010000142.1, from coordinate 1,040,866 downwards.
CATGATGTGTGAGCAAGTGCTATGGTTTAACTCTGCACAGCGTGAAGAAGGGCTTCCTTAAGGCCTAGGCTCATTCATCTCACATTGTTGGCCTTTGGATCACTAGAGGGAGCACTCGGCTCAGAGGGAGTTGGTGCTGTTTGAGCAGCTGTTTCCTTCAGCCTTTCAATTTCCTCTTCAGGCCATTGCATACTTTTGCAGAGATGTGAGCGTGATAAGCCATAAAAATTCCTTCCCCCGCTATCAAGTATGCATGCTTTAAGATGCTGATAGCCAGGTGGCGGCCAGCCTCTTGGAGTGCTACGTAGGGCAACATTTCTTTTGGATTGAATCATCTCACTCAAATCTGTGCTGTATTGTGTGTAGGTTCCATGTGGACAAGCTCTCCTCTGCCCATGTGTACCTCCGGCTGCACAAGGTAAACAGCCTTCTTCTGCTTCTTGCCCTCTGTGGTAGCTCTTACTCAGCCAAGTGGTGGGGAGGGAGGGAGGGCCACTTGTTCACTTTGGGGGCTGAAGCCATCACCCCCTCCTCTCAGGGCCTGTCAGCCTCCCCCAAGTTAATGCACCAGCTGCTGAAAACTATCATGTTTAAAAGAGGTCCTCTGATATATGCTTGCAACACTCTGCAGGTTTTGTCGGAGTTGATCAAGGCCATTTTATTATAAATATTCTGCATAAAAGGAAGAGCCCCTGTGACTGGCTTTCTTCAACATCTTGTAGCCTCTGAAAGCCAAATTAACTGATTGTGGTGTGCGATTTTGTGGACTATGTTGAATGCATCTACTCTGCAAAGTTTTATTCCATAATTCTCTTAGTCTCAATTAGTGCCAGCGCCTTCTGTCAAGAGTTTGGGTGTAATGCTCGACGCCTCCCTTTCCAGGGAGGCGCAGGTTGCAGCCACAGTAAAGGTGGCATTTTTCCATCTCCGCCGCATTAAGCAGTTGGTCCCTTACCTTTCTCGCCCTGATCTGGCCACAGTGATCCATGCGACGGTCACCTCCAGACTAGACTATTGTAACTCGCTCTACGCAGGGCTGCCCTTAAAACTGACTCTGAAACTCCAACGGGTGCAAAATACCGCGGCGAGGCTCCTTACGGGGTCTTTGCCGCGGGATCATATTCATCCAGTACTTTACCAGCTGCACTGGCTCCCGGTGGAGTACAGGATCAGGTTTAAGGTGCTGGTTTTGACCTTTAAAGCCCTATGCGGCCTAGGACCCTCATACCTACGGGACTGCCTCTCCTGGTATGCCCCGCGGAGGACCCTAAGGTCCACAAATAATAACACGCTGGAGGTCCCAACCCATAAGGTGGCTAGACTGGTCTCAACCAGGGCCAGAGCCTTTTCAGTTTCGGCCCCAATTTGGTGGAACGCACTGTCTCCAGAGACCAGGGCCCTGCGGGATTTGACAGCTTTCCGCAGGGCCTGCAAGACGGAGCTGTTCCGCCTAGCTTTTGAGTCCGATTCAGCCTGAGCCTTGTGTTATAATATAACATTGTATTATAAGATTCTCCCCTATGTGTTATAAATTCATGGGCTGTTGCATTAAGGCGGTTTTTTAAATCTTTTAATCTGTATTCTAATTAATTGTTTTTTCTTTTATGTTTCATGTTTTATTGTGATTTTGGTGGTGTGAGCCGCCCTGAGCCCGGCTTTGCCAGGGAGGGCGGGGTACAAATAAAAAATATTTTTTTTATTAGTCTTTAAAGTGCTGCAAAACTATTTGGGTTGCTTCCGACTAAGTTCTACTGAGATGAGAGCAGACCCGTTGGAATCTCCGGATTTCGATGGGTCTACTCCGACTAATTTGGTGGTTATCTTTGTGGTAACAGACTAATTGCAATGGCCTTGCGCTTGCAGTTTGGTCACAGGGACCCCTAGCTCTGCCTGCAGAATCCGCTTCCTTCCCAGCATGCCTTTTGCCTCTTCCTCCGCATGAGCTGCTCACTCCCTACCTTGCTTCCTTTCAGGGGCAGACGATGGATGACATCCCAAAGGAGGTTTTGATAGATTGTGCCCACCTGGTGAAAGCCAACAGCATTCAGGGTAAGGTGTTGCTGTTCTGCAGCATGTCCTGGCCTGGAGAAACCAGCAAGGATTCAGAGAGGAATCATGGGTGGAGAATGAGGCCTTTGGGGGCAGCTGGAGCCAGTTGACACTGCTCTGATGGTGTGGCTTCTCCCACCTGTTGCCAGCCCAGTCAACAACCATCTCTCTGACAGAACATTTCTGCAGAGGTGCCCAGTCTCTTGGGGAACAGCTGCTGACAATGCATTGGTGTACAGTGGTTAGTGATGGACTAGGTCCTGGGGGAAGATCAGGGTTCAAATCCCCACTCGGCCATGAGGCTTGCTGGGTGACCTTGGGGGCCAGTCACTGCCTCTCATGAGCCTAACCGACCCTAGAGGGGTGTTTTGGGGATTGAATTGAGGAAAGGGGGGAGAGCCATTTGCACCATCCTGAGCTCCTAGGAGGAAAATGGTGAGATAGAAATGTAATAAATATAAATGGATAAAGAATAAGAGTCTCTGGCTTACCGAGTCTTACAAAGAGTTGTTCGGAAATATGGTTGAAAGTGGGCGTCCGGGAGAGAAGAATCAGCCTGGCGAACAGAACGGCCCTCTTTGTTCTTCTAGGCTGCAAAATGAATAGTGTCAACGTTGTGTACACTTCATGGGCCAACTTAAAGAAGACGGCAGAAATGGACGTGGGGCAGATCGGGTTTCACCACCAGAAGGACGTAAGTGTCTTGCCCCCGCTCCCATCTTCTCAGATACCCACCCCACCCAGCACCGGCCCACCAAGGAAATAGTGGGAGGTTTGCCGCATGAGGAAGGAGTGGGTGGGAGTTCCTGCTGCCATTCTTCAGGCATCACAGCACCCTTTGGCTCCCCTCCCACCGAGGTTACAGTCTGTGCGGTGCATGGATTGCTGGTGGGGGGTGGTTTGCAGGGGGGAGCTGCGTTCGCGCTGCCAAGCTGTGTGTTATGCAGCAACCATTTATGATTTCATGTGAGAAGCCACAAAGATTAAGTAAGGTTTGAAGTGGACAGAGGCTGTATGCCACTCTCCTGTGCGCGTGCGCATGCCTGCCTCTATCCACAGTTACTTTAAAGCCACCAACCTAGATGGCTTTAAAAGAGGATTAGACAAATTCTTGGAGGGGGAGAGGGCTACTGATGGCAACTAGCCAGGATGGCTAGGCTCTGCCTCCACAGTTTGAGGCACCAGTGATTCCAAAGGCCAGTTGCTGGAAACTGCAGGAGGGGAGAGGGCTCTTGCTTGCAGGTTTCCCATAATGGTTTGGCCACTGGGAGAACAGGATGCTGGGCCAGATGGGCCCTTGGCCTGATCCAGCAGGCTCTTGTTAGGTTCTTAACTTGTTTAGCACTCTATTCTTCTGACCTGGTGGCACCTTCTGCTGGTTCCTATGCTCAGATCAATTCAAAGTGCTGTCGGCTCACTTCATTTATGCTCTTTGTTTTGGTTGCAGCCTTTCTGTTAGGAAAGTGTGCTGAAGCTCTTTGTGAGAGGTTTGGGTAATGGAAGAATGGTCCAGCTGAGGCAGAGACGCATATAGCTGGGGTCAAGATCCATGTTTTCTGGACAGACTGGTGAACTCCATCACCTTTAGTTGGGAGGGGCTGAGTCTCCACTGCTTCCCATCACCTGTTCATTTTCAGAGAGGGTGTGCAGGGCTCTTGGAGATGACCACAGGGATTGAGCTGGGTGCTTTGCATGCTTCTTGCCATCAACTCGGAATGTGCTTGTGTGTTGGGCCTTAAGATGCCTCAAGACTCTTGGTCCACCCCCCCAAAAAATAAAAATGAAAAAGACCTTAGAAAATGAGGTTGGGTACATAAGAAGAACCTGGTGACCCATCTAGCCCAGCATCCTGTTCTCACAGTGGCCAACCAGATGCCCCCATTGGGAAGCCTGCAAGCAGAATTCGAGCACAAGAGCAACTCTTCCCTGCCGAGATTTCCAGCAGCCTTGAACTGTGGAGGCAAAGCGTAGCCATCATGGCTAGCAACCATTGATATAGCCCTCTCCTCCACGAATTTGTCTACTCCTCCTTCAAAGCCCGTTGGGAAGAGACTCATAGAATCGTAGAGTTTGGAAGAGATCCCAAGGGCCATCCAGTCCAACCCCCTGCCAAGCAGGAAACACCATCAAAGCATTCCTGACAGGTGGCTGTCAAGCCTCTGCTTAAAGACCTCCAAAGAAGGAGACTCCACCACACTCCTTGGCAGCAAATTCCACTGTCAAACAGCTCTTACTGTCAGGAAGTTCTTCCTAATGTTTAGGTGGAATCTTCTTTCTTGTAGTTTGAATCCATTGCTCCGTGTCCTCTTCTCTGGAGCAGCAGAAAACAACCTTTCTCCCTCTATATGACATCCTTTTATATATTTGAACATGGCTATCATATCACCCCTTAACCTTCTCTTCTCCAGGCTAAACATACCCAGCTCCCTGACTCTGGCCAAAGCTCCCAGGCTGGGCCACATGGGCCAACGCCTTGACTTCCTTGCAAAGTTCATGCTTCTCCCGTGTTCTGCATTGTCCTTGCAAACCTGGGGCCTAAAAGCGCATCACCTCCCTCTCCACTTTTTGCGTGTGAAAAGTTAAGCCTGGAATTCAAAGGAAAGCCACCAGCCAGAGGCAGACCTGTAAAACGCAGCCAGTGGCCTATAATTGGGAACGAGAAACCCCCTTTTGTTCTCCTCCTCCTTCAAGGTCCTGAGCCACTCCAGCCAGCCGAACATTTCAGGGGTGCATTTTTTGACTTCAACACTTACATGGGCCTGTGACTTGTTGATGCGTTTCATCCCTCTCCTCTCCAGTGTGTGAGACTTCCCCACAGGGCCTGAAGCCCTGGCGATGTGGCCGGGACTGAGGGATAGCAAGGGGAGGTGGGAAGCGGCGATGGCCTCCAAGAGGGGATGGATGCAGTGAGCCAGCCAGACAGGCCTCCTGGGGGTGTGTTTTGGCTGTTGCGCAGACTTCCTGTGTTACTCTGGGCGAGTGATGTAATCTCTTGAGCCTGGAAGAAAGAAACCTTTCCAATGACATCAGAAGGATCGAATCAGATACTGGAGGCCCTGTAGCATGCAATTAATTTTTTTAAAAATGTATTTTTAACCAAATGAAGGCAGGAAGTTGCTGACTTAATGTTTTGAACTAGCGACATGATGGAAGGGCAGAGGAGTGTCTGACAGCTGTTCAAAACAACCTCAGTTCTTAATAATTAGAAGTGGAAGGGTGACAATGGCAACCTTCCGCTTGGTCCTGGCAGGAGCCACAGCAGCATCTGGCCTCGTTCCCTCCTTAGAGATGCGCAGCAGAGCAGGGCCCTGGGCTTTTCCTCCTGTGTTGACTTCGTGGGGGTGGGAAAGATGAGGTTTGTCGGGGATGCTGTGCCTTCCAGCTTGACTGTAACTCAGTTGCCGTTTGTGCTGTCCAGGGTGCCCCCAACTGTGATGGCTTCTTTCCTTCCTTGCCTTCCTTCCTTGTGTCAGCCTTTCTCAGAAATGTGGAACTGTAAGATTTGGAAGGGACCCAAAGGGTCATCAGTGCAGGAATCACAGCTCTGGCCTCCGGCAATTTTGGGAAGGTGGCTGCAGGTCTCCCGAATGCCGATCACCGTTCTTTTCTGTCCCCAGGTGAAGATTGTCGCGGTGGAGAGGAGGATGAACGAGATCCTGAACCGGCTGGAGAAGACCAAAGTGGAGCGGTTCCCGGACCTGGCTGCCGAGAAGGAGTCCCGCGACCGGGAGGAGAGAAACGAGAAGAAAGCCCAGATCCAGGAGATGAAGCGGAAAGAGAAGGAGGAGGTGAAGAAGAAGAAAGAGATGGAAGAGCTCAGGTGAGCGAGGCAAGGACCCCTCCCCCCTTTGGGGAAGTCCCAGTTGAATGGGGGTGTGGGGGGTGTAGAAAAAAGCTGAAAATGAAGGCAGCTGGCCTGCTTTCCTGAGCAACCCAGCCCAGTGCTAGGCTTTATCTTCCTCTTCTAGATAAATTCAAACATAACTTTTAAATAACCATGATACCATGCCACGATTTAGGACCTGCCTCCACTGACTCTATGGGCCAGCAATGTGTTGCGCCGAGAGGCTCTCTGAGCAACGGGAGCGATGCCTCTTGGCCTTGCTACAGACGTAGGCAAGCAGCAGGGGGTTGTGGGGGGGGCACAACCCCACCCCTGTGACAGTGGTTGGTTCCTTGGCCAGTGTTTCTCTTGCCACCCCTTGCTCGTTGGTGCTGGCCAATGGCATAAGCATGCGAGTGCCGCTATTCGCCCATGCACCCTGCCTCCTTGCTAGGCTTTGCTTGCAGTTCACTGCCTCCTGGGCTCCTCTTCCTTTGCTTTGTCAGGAAACAGTGGTGTTTGGGCTGCCTGGGTTTGACTTTGGCCAAGGTCCAGAGATGGCCGAGGGTGTGTGGGTCTCTATGTGCGACTTTTTTTAAAAAAAAAGTTGGTTGCGGCAGCCCTTTGGGCCTCATTGGGTGCTGATCTGGGGGTCCCTTGACCTTTGCAGGTGGGAGGCTGACCGTCAGTTGTGGGAAATGGAACTCTTTTGGATTCCAGCTTTTCTGATCTTGCAAGCTCTTGAAGGAACTATTAGAGCAACAGTGGGGATCCTGCAGCCTGTGGGCCAAATTAGGCCCAGGGGGGGATAATAATTTGGCCCCGTTTTTCCCCAAACCGTGCCCACAACATAGATGCTGTCATGTGTGGGGCAAGTAGAAACGTGTCTGCAAAGGAGCCTTGAAAACGTGGTTGTTCATCCTTGCTGTAAGCGCCATTCCGTTGACTGATGCTTAAAGTAAGCCCCTCGGGCGTCACCTGCTTTCGTATGGGACCCTTGTTTGTGGGCTACGTAGCTTGAGATGAAGAAGGGAAAGATTTGTGAGTGCCCCTCTGCTTCTTTCCTTTTGAAATTGGCTTACCTGCTTTCAGGTGATAGGCAGGTGGCTCATAAGAACACAAGGAGAGCCTGGTGGATCAGGCCAGCGGCTCATCTGGCCCAGCATCCTGTTCTCCCAGCGGCCGACCAGATTCCCCCAAGGGAAGCCTGCAAGCAGGACCCAAGGACAAGAGCCTTTTCTGCTCCTGTGGCTGCCAGCGACTGGCACTCAGAAGCTTCGCTGCCTCCAAGCACTTTGGAAGCAGAGCAGAGCCATCCTGGCTAGTCACAGTCCTGCCAGCCAGATTCTGTTCCCCACCCCTGCATTAGAGGGCCAAAGGGACCTCCGTATTTTTTTGCCAGCCAGGTTTTCTCTATCTGAGCAATGTCTGAATGCACTGTTGCCTTTCCTTTTGTAGGAGTTACTCTTCCTTAATGAAGGCGGAGAACATGTCCTCCAACCAGGTATGTCCAGGGTGCTTCTCGCGAGGAGCCTGTTGCCCTAGTGAGCAGCAGGCTGGATGGGCGTGGTGGCAAGCTCCTTCCAGTTCCACCACTGATGTTAGCCTTTGCTGAGCAAAATCCCTGGGTAGAGAGAGCAAGCTGGGTTGGGCTGGATGGCCTTTGAGTGCTCTTCCAGCTTGATGATTCTACAGTTCATGCTTTCCCCTTGCAGGCTTCCTCAGAGCTAGTAAACTTCAGCTGGGGAAAGTCTGCACCCTTATGCAAGGGCACTGCCAGTGCCTCTCCAGTACCCCATGGTCAAGCTGGGCAGCAAAAGCCCTGTGAAAAGAGGGGAACTCCCTCCACTCCTCTCTTTCTCTGGTGGGACGCGGGTGGCGCTGTGGTCTAAACCACTGAGCCTCTTGGGCTTGCCGATCAGAAGGTTGGCGGTTCGAATTCCCACGATGGGGTGAGATCCCGTTGCTCTGTCCCTGTTCCTGCCAACCTAGCAGTTCGAAGGCAGTGGGAGTTGATAAATAGGTACCGCTGTGGCGGGATGGTAAACAGCGTTTCTGTGCGCTCTGGTTTCCGTCACGGTGTCCCGTTGCGCCAAAAGTGGTTTAGTCATGCTCGCCCCATGACCTGGAAAACTGTCTGTGGACAAACGCCGGCTCCCTCGGCCTGAAAGCAAGATGAGTGCTGCATCCCATAGTCGCCTTTGACTGGACTTTAACTGTCCAGGGGTCCTTTATCTTTAGTTTCCTTTGGGGGCCTTTCTCCCTGTTCATAACTGGGCCTTCTCGGTAGAAGCACCCACCTTATGGAATGCCCTCCCATCAGATGTCAAGGAGATAAATAACTTGTACAGTGGTACCTTGGTTCCCAAACTTAATCCGTTCCGGAAGTCCGTTCTAAAACCAAGGCGTGCTTTCCCATAGAAAGTAATGCAAAATGGATTAATCCGTTCCAGACTTTTAAAAACAACCCCTAAAACAGCAATTTAACATAAATTTTACTATCTAACAAGACCATTGATCCATAAAATGAAAGCATTGCAGGAGGACTCAATTTAGAAACGGAACGAACTCAACAGGAAGCAGAACCCACGTTTTAATTCCAAGGCAAAGTTCTCAAACAGAAACGCCTGCTTCCTGGTTTGCAAGTTGTTCATAAACTAAGCTGTTCTAAAACCAAGGTACCACTGTACAACTTTTAGAAGACATCTGATGGTACCCCTTTTTAGTTTTTTTAATGTTTGATGTTTTATTAGACTATTGGAAGCCACCCTGAGTGGCTGGGGCTACCCAGTCCGTTGGGCAGGGTAATAATAATAAAATGATTAGTGTAATTATTATTATTATTATTATAACTCTAAGCCAATCTTAGCTCGGGAATGGAGCATAAAGAATACAGGAATGAGAGAAAGTGCGATGGACTGCCTGGTGGCTTCCCCATGCCTCCCTTTTGAAAAAAATGTTGAAAGGAGTCTTGCGTTCATGGAGTTTCTTTTGTCTCTAGACTTAAAAAGCTGGATGGGCCCAGCAAGAATTTAGCCTCTGGGTGGGAGACAAGCAGCCCCTGGCTGTGCCCAGAAGAGGCTTCTCAGCCAGAAAGTGAACTCCAAACTCATGACTAGAATGAGGAGGCAGTAAAGACTTAATCCTGTGAAGCTGCCTGTCCCCAGCTGCTTCGCATTGTTTAGCTGTGGAACTCCCTCCCACAGGAGGCAGTGATGGCCACCAATTTGGATGACCCCAAAAGAGGATTAGACAAGTTCATGCGGGGGGCGGGGGGAGGCTTTCGATGGCATTCGTCTTTCAGTGATGATCAGGTAGATGCGGACCCAGTGAGGGAGAATTAATTCTGGGATCCAGCCTGAGAATTGCCCAACGCCCTGCAGAGCCTACCCGCCCACCCTTAAAACGTCCTCTAGAAATCCCTTTTTCTGTCCTCCCCTCCCGCAGGACGGCAATGACTCAGATGACTTCATGTAAACCAAGGCACCCTCCTCTTGGGCGATGAAGATGGACCTGAGCTCTTCGCTGTCGGTGCCAAAAATAAGCAAGCGAACTTTGGAGTCTCTGTGCCCGTTTCATCATTCTGTCCGGCGTCTGGAAGGAAGTGGACGGCTCTCCTTCCTGGACTGAGCATCCCGGCAGACGCTGTGCGGCTGCCACCTTCCAATTCCAGAGCCGCGAGGAGGCGTGCACCTTTCCAGGGGAACTTGGGGAGGCGGCGGCTGTGGCTTTTCATGCCTGAAGCCTCCTGGGGAGCAGAATCAGAGTCTGTGACCTGAGGGGGACATCTTCATTTCACAGGGTTTGGGTTTAGGGTATTATTATTTTTTCTTAAGTGATGGGTTTGTGGTCCCCCTCCTCCCTTTGGTCGAGTTCACCTGTGTCAAGAGTCTGGTTCTGTCTTTAAACTCTGTAGGAATCTGCTCAGCACAGCTGCATCGCCTGTTCTGTAAAATGCTTGCCTGGATCTCGAGAGCATCACTCATTTGAGCAGTCATGTAACCTGGGGGAAGGGATGGGATGGGACTTCTATTCTGGGGCCCCACAAAGCTCACTGCCTCTGTTCAAGTAAAACTGGACTTTGTGCGATCTCTGTGTAACCCCTGAGCGAGGCTGGCTGTGGGGTCATCCCAGGGCTCTGGCGGCAGAATTGCACCTCTCCAGCACTTGCCTTGTGAGGGACTCCTTGCTTGCTTCTCTTCTGCCTGTTGCCCCAGTAGCAGCAGCTCAGGAAAAGCTCTTCTTTGACTGATCCCTCCATAGCAAACTTTAACCATTCATTTTTCAAACTTTTTTTTTTTTAAAGGCTGGCAATGAGATTCTCTCTCTCTCTTTCTGCGGTTAGGCATTCTGTCTGTCTCTCGGTGTCTTTCCCCCGCCCGCGTTTTGGCTTTTTCTCTCCTCCACTTCTCATCCTTGGCGTCATGTTTGCAAAGCTTGGGGGTTGGAGAGGGTGTCCCCCCTCCAGCTCGCAGGGCTCACAGCTGTTTGGTTCACCTCAGTGGGGAAGGTTGCAAGATGCATTCCTTGAAATTTCTCAAGCAGGGGCATCACAGTTCCTCTCTGAAGTTTTTCAAAGCGGAGAAGCAGCTGCTTTTTAAGACCAGACTGGGGAGCCTCAGATTGTGGGGGATTAGTTCCCAGTTTCTCCAGCAGCGCCGGTGACAGCGCAGAAGAGCACAGAGCTGCCCTTGTCCCCTCCAGAGGCTCGAAGTTCCTCCCACAAGACCTGACTCCAAGCTCCCAGAAAGCGCCTTTCACGTTGTCATGGGATCAGGACCAACCACCTGCTCCTACTGCCCCTACTGACCTTTGATGAAGAAGCCCCAACCTCAGCCTAGGCCATCCTTCCCAAACATGATGCCCTCTTGATGTTTTGGATTGTGGTTGTAGTCACACACCCATGCTGGCTGGACTTTGGGGGCCAAAAGGTTGGGATGGGGGGGGCGTGCGTCAGGTTGGGGAGAGTCTGGCCTAGGGCTTCCCCTAATACCTCCATCATGTCTACAGATCAGCCCTCTGCCTGACCTCAAGAACGACTCTAGAGGATGTGAAGTGTGTCTGTCTGAACCTTCACATGTGTGCAGTCTGCATGAGAGGCTCAGCACGCCCTTCTGTGAGAAATGGGATCTTTGGCGCAGAGTTAACGCACATTGCCTGATGCCTAATAAAAAAAAACTTGCACACCAAGAGCTAATGGACGAGTGATTGGTTTATTGCAAGGAAAAGGTAGTGTGTGCATGCTAAAATCCATTGTGTAATTTATGGTGCAAATGTAGATGCAGGCGGCAGTTTTAATACTCCTGCATTCACATTCCTAGCTTAAAGGTAACAGATCCCTGCGTTCCAAGAAACAGAAAGTGAGCATAACATTCATAAGAACATCAGAAGAGCCTGCTGGGTCAGGCCAAAGGGAGCCCGGCATCCTGTTCTCACAGTGACCAACCAGATGCCTGTGGGAACCCCAAAAGCAGGATTTGAGGCCCCAAACCCCCTCCTGTGGCTTCAAGCATCTGGTACCCAGAAGCACCACTGCCTCCACCCGTGCTGGCAGAGCACATCTGTTGTGGCTAAGAGCCATCAATAGCCCTCTTCTCCCTGAATTTGTCTAATCTCTTTGGTGGGGTAAAGTTTTCCATTATTTCATGTTATGTATATGAAACGGGGAGGACAATTACAGCAACAAACGAACATTAAAGGATGAAAAACAAAGCGATAAAATAGGCGCAGAAAATGAGTCTGGTTGGACACGGGTTAAAATCACAAAGTCCAAGTAAAAACTTTTGACTTTTATCAGATCGCAAGAGTATTGTTCCGGTTTTGCCAGGCTTGTGCGATGGTTGTCTTGAAAATGATGGTTTCGCTTTATATGTCATAAAGGAATTCCAGATCACATAAATACGAGTGGACATTCTCAAATTATGCATGGCTTTCTCCATTATAGCTCTTCCAGAGTGAGCGGTACCATGTGTCTGGTGTAAGCTTTTGGGCTGTTTCCCATTGAGTTACAATTACTGTTTGTGCTGCCCAGATCATATATGACCAGTTCTTTTGACAAGATATTTAGCCTAATTTTTTTATATATATATTTTAAAGCCAGCCAAGTTGGTGGCCATCCTTGCTTCCTGTGGGAGCAAGTGATGGCTTAACTGTGCTGCATGAAAAAGCATTTTATCCATATTTTATCTATTTGTTACAGACCTGAAATTATAAGAGGAAGAGAGCAGGATGTATACCTTATCCAGAAGAAAGTGAGGACTCCAGAGTAAAGATTAAGATTTCTGTGCTTGTTGAGAGTTAGGCTCCCCCCTCTCTCTGAAACCTGCAAGCTGTCAGGCTATGGAGAGCTCACCCTTTTGCCTGGTCCAGCGGGGCTCTGCCATTGTCCCAGTGAGTGATGCAGCCCGAGAGCTGCTCATTTGACCTACATCAAACTTATACCTTAAATACATTTTTGGGATCTCATCTATTCCTATGGAGAAGAAGGGGGAATGCTTGTGCACAAAGGAGACACATAAATATTCCTTTGATGTGTATGTTTCAATGTCTGTTCCTTAAGATTACCATTGTTGCCTATGTGGGATGAATTTGGGGTGAAGAGGGCAGAAATTGGCATTTTGGGGAAACATGTCCCATCTTTCTAATTTTAAGGTGTAATAAATTAAGGCATCAATGTTTGGACTTAAAAACCTATCCGGGGGGGGGGGGGGAGAGAGAGAGAAGCACGTATTTCCTGGTAGCCAGTTAGTTTATCAGTTTGATCCTCTTTGCAACTCTGGAGTCAGGAAGTCTGATGGTTGTCTTATTAGAATCATAGGATTGTAGGTTACAGGTAGGTAGCCGTGTTGGTCTGCCATAGTCAAAACAAAATAAAAAATAAAAAAATTCCTTCCAGTAGCACCTTAGAGATCAACTAAGTTTGTTCTTGGTATGAGCTTTTGTGTGTTCTGAAGATGTGTGCATGCACACGAAAGCTCATACCAAGAACAAACTTAGTTGGTCTCTAAGGTGCTACTGGAAGGAATTTTTTTATTTTTTTATTTTGTTTTGAATAGGATTGTAGGATTGGTCATCTAGTCCCAACTCCCCGCAGTGCAGGAATTGCAGCTAAGGAATCCCAGACAGGTGTTCCTCCAACCTATGCCTAAAAACCTCCAATGAAAGAGGATCCACCAACTTCGGGGGTAGCCCATTGCACTGTTGGAAGTTTGGAATGGCTCTTGCCATCAGAAAGTTCTTCCTCATGCTGAGTCAGAATCTCCTTCCTTGAGCCAGGGTGGTGTAGTGGTTAAGAGCGGTGGACTCGTAATCTGGGGAACCGGGTTCGCGTCCCCGCTCCTCCACATGCAGCTGCTGGGTGACCTTGGGCTAGTCACCCTTCTCTGAAGTCTCTCAGCCCCACTCACCCCACAGAGTGTTTGTTGTGGGGGAGGAAGGGAAAGGAGAATGTGAGCCGCTTGGAGACTCCTTCGGGGAGTGATAAAGCGGGATATCAAATCCAAAGTCTTCTTCCTCTTCTTCTTCTTCTTGGGCCTTAGGTTGCCAACCCCTGACCATGACCGTCACTTGGAGTTCCTTGGAGAATAAGTTGGGATATAAATGCAAATGATAGTAATATTAAGGAAGTGAGCTGTGTCTCAGGCCACCACCCATCTCTAGGTATAGAATTGAGAGGAGTGCAAGGCTCCAAATGTGAGCTAATGCCCACTTATGCATCTGCCACATTCGCCACCACTGCTACCTTGAGGAGACAATTTTATTCAGCCACCTGGAATACTGTGTCAAAGCTCCTGCAGCCAATGGGAAGCTGCGCACGCCTCCTCTGCGCCGGAAGGAGTGCTGGAAATGGCGTTTGCGCATGTGTGCGTGCAAGCACTCTGGCCCGCCGTGGCGTCTGCAGGACCTTGAACTGGCCCAAGCCACAAAAACTTTGCCGACCCCTGGTCCTGGTTTCCCCCCTCCTCATTGAATGCTCACAACAACCCTGTGAGGTAGGTGAGGCTGAGAGGCCGGGGCTGGCCGCCAACGTCACCCAGTGAGCTTCATGACTGAGTGGGAATTTGAACCATGGTCTCTCCCAGGTCCCACTCTGAAGCCATTGCCACTACTGCACACCTGTTGCCCAGAGTGGACCTAAGGGAATCTAGTAGCTTGGGAGGCATGTGCAGAGCGCCAGCTCCACATAGGTGGAGCTCTTGGTAAACTCTTAGATTCGTATCCTTTGATTCACGGTGTGTGCTTTGCAAGACGAGGAAGGGTTTGTTTTTCCACGAGCTCCTAGCAGTTTAAGGGAAGCTGTTTGCATAACTTGCAAAAACACACACAGGCCACAACGTTTGAGGCTCTTCACTGCAGAAATAAAATAAATTGCACAACATGAATCACACATAATTGGGGCTGCATCACTTCAAACAAAGCTCTTGTTTTGCTCTGTTTTGTTTTCTTAGATCTAGAGATGTGCTAAGCCAGGCTCAGCTTCTTCTTTAAAAAATATGAAATAATCCAGATTTCCCCATCCTGTTGCCACAAGGAAGCTCAAAACATTTAAAGGCAATAAACTCAGCTATGGCTACTGCTGCAAATACAGCAGGAGATAGTGGCACCATGTGGCAGGAGCTGCCTTGAAATGCTAAGCCCACAGGAGTAAACCCGAGTTCACAATCGGGGCAAAGGAAAACCATGCTGCAGAAAGCCATCTGGGCTAATGAAATGTTTGTCAAGGTACACCTGTCTTTAAAAACTTAGGAAAAGGCCACTAGGAAAACACCAGGTTTGTGTACTTCTCTTGCATTAAACTGATCAGACTCTTCCCCACCCCCTAATAATTTTGCTGTTATTGAATCTGTTCAATAATAATAATTCCGAGGCAGCAATGGCCACCAACCTGGATGGCTTTAAGATAGCATCAGGCAACTTCAGAGAGGATACGGCTATTGATGGCTACTAGCCAGGATGGCTAGGCAAGGCTTCTGAGCGCCAGTTGCACTCAGGTAAGGAGAGTGTCCCATCACCTCCTGGCAAATAGAAGGGGAAGAAATGGAGGCAGTGAGTGATTTTACTTTCTTGGGTTCCCTGATCACTGCAGATGGTGACAGCAGTCACGAAATTAGAAGACGCCTGCTTCTTAGGAGAAAAGCAATGACAAACCTAGACAGCATCTTAAAAAGCAGAGACATCACCTTGCCAACAAAGGTCCGTATAGTTAAAGCTATGGTTTTCCCAGTAGTGATGTAGGGAAGTGAGAGCTGGACCATAAAGAAGGCTGATCGCCAAAGAATTGATGCTTTTGAATTATGGTGCTGGAGGAGACTCTTGAGAGTCCCATGGACTGCAAGAAGATCAAACCTATCCATTCTGAAGGAAATCAGCCCTGAGTGCTCACTTGAAGGAGAGATCCTGAAGCTGAGGCTCCAGTACTTTGGCCACCTCATGAGAAGAGAAGACTCCCTAGAAAAGACCCTGATGTTGGGAAAGATTGAGGGCACAAGGAGAAGGGGACGACAGAGGATGAGATGGTTGGACAGTGTTCTCGAAGCTACTAACATGAGTTTGGCCAAACTGCGAGAGGCAGTGAAGGATAGGCGTGCCTGGCGTGCTCTGGTCCATGGGGTCACGAAGAGTCGGACATGACTGAACGACTGAACAACAACAAGGAGAGTGTCTCCGTTGCTTGGATCCTGCGTGCTACTTTCGGACAGGCACCTGGGCAGCCGCTGCGAGGACAAGATGCTGGACTAGAGGGGCCACCGGCCTGATCCACCGGCCTCTTCTTACGTTCTGAAGGAACAACTTAAACGCAAGCAGACCTGTGATGCAGCAGACAAATCATCCGGTCACTGCTGGCCTTGTGAAGCCCCTGCCTCCAGGTGAATCCAAGGTTGTGGGGAGAGACCAGTCCCCTCTGCTTGGTTTCCTTTCCCCAGTTCAGAGCTTGCAGGATGGTGTCCCTGCCTGGAGCACTTTTTGTTTTCCAGACTGGCTGGCAAGTGTCCGCCAGCCAGCTGCCCAGAGAAGACACTGCTGGGTGGGGACTCCCTCGCCTTCTCCTCTTGCTTGTTCTGGAGGGATCTGCAGAACATCGTGAGTCTTTCCTGCTGCTGGTCTCATGATGCCTCCTGGCTGGCTCAGCGGCTTCCTGCCCAGCCGGCGTGGGAGGCCTCCGTCAGTCTTTGGCTGGGCCTCCTAATAATAACCTCAGGACCTCAAAAGCGCCTCCTGGATCAGGCCCGATGATCCGTCTTCTAACCGTGGCCAACCAAGTGCCTGCGAGGCTCAGAAAGGCAGGGCGGTGGTCCGAAGACTGGCCTGGCCTTGCAGAGACTGCTGTGCAGATGTCCTGTATATTATTTATTTTATTGCATTTTGGCCACACCTTTCCTCTAAGGAACTCAAGGAGGTATATAAAACTCCTGCTCCTACTCCCCGCAGGACGCGGGTGGCGCTGTGGGTTAAACCACAGAGCCTAGGGCTTGCCGATCAGAAGGTCGGCGGTTCGAATCCCCGCGATGGGGTGAGCTCCCATTGTTCGGTCCCTGCTCCTGCCAACCTAGCAGTTCAAAAGCACGTCAAAGTGCAAGTAGATAAATAGGTACCGCTCCAGCGGGAAGGTAAACAGCGTTTCCATGCGCTGCTCTGGTTTGCCAGAAGCGGCTTAGTCATGCTGGCCACATGACCTGGAAGCTGTACGCCGGCTCCCTCGGCCAGTAAAGCGAGATGAGCGCGCAACCCCAGAGTTGGTCACGACTGGACCTAATGGTTAGGGGTTACAACCCCATCATGGAACGATGCCCAATTATCTCTATAACTTGGTGACTCCCTTACACCGCAGAGTATTCATGTTGGCTCGTTTGAATGCCTTCCCGTCCTTCGTGATGTCTGGAAGACTTAGAGGCATTCCTTACCAGAGCAGACTCTGCACGTGTGGCCGGAATATGCCTGACTCTCTAGACCACATAATTTTGGACTGCCCTCTTTTTAGCACCCTTCGTGCTGACCTTATAACGTCCTTTTCATGGCTTGAGTCTCTTCCTAATAATCAACGCAAGGTGCAGTTTCTTTTGAGAGATGTCTCTCCATCAACCACCAGAGCCTTGGTACAGTTTTTGTCTAGAATCTTCGAAGTGAAATCTGGGGGAGCTTGGTCTACATAATAGGCCGAAGAAGTTTCCTTTTACTGTATGTAATATAAACATGTTGTTGTTTTATATATGCCAATAAAGGTGCTGAATACTGAATACTGAATACTGGTTAGGGGTACCTTTACCTTTACTCCTCCCCACTTTATCCCCACAACCCTGAGGTAGATTAGGCTGAGATATGAGGTTGGATGGCCATTTGCCATGGATGCTTTAGTTGAGATTCCTGCATAGCAGGGGATTGGACTAGATGACCCTCGGGGGTCCCTTCCAACTCTACAGTTCTATGATTCTATGAAAAATCAGACAGGCAGCATGATCTGTCCCAGTTCCCCACCCCATACTCTCTTCCTCGGGGCCAAGTGAGGTTACCCTGCCTCATGTCTTGGACCCAAATGCATCGGTTCATGGCCTTTCCTTCCTTCTTCATCCCCTCAGATGGCTGAGTCAGCACCTGGGCTCCGTCCAGCCCTAGCTGTAGCTTTCATCGCCTCCTGACCGGTCTGGGCTGGCTGGAGGAGCAAGACCCACACCGCGGCTCTGTGATGGTGTGTGCCAATGTGAACAGAATCATAGAATCACAGAACAGTGGAGCAGGTTTCATTAGTAGTAGTAGTAGTAGTAGTAGTAATAGTAGTGGTAATAATAGTAGTTATTCCCCAGCCACTCTGGCCAGCTCCCAATATTAAAAACACCAAACATTAAAAACTTCCCTAAACAGGGCTGCCTTCAGATGTCTTCTAAAAGTCAGATAGTTGTTTATTTCCTTGACATCTGATGGGAGGGCGTTCCACAGGGCGGGTGCCACCACCGAGAAGGCCCTCTGCCTGGTTCCCTGTAGCTTGACTTCTCACAGTGAGGGAACCGCCAGAAGGCCCTCGGCGCTGGACCTCAGTGTCCGGGCTGACCGATGGGGGTGGAGACGCTCCTTCAGGTATACAGGACCGAGGCCGTTTAGGGCTTTAAAGGTCAGCACCAACACTTTGAATTGTGCTCGGAAACGTACTGGGAGCCACTGTAGGTCTTTCAGGACTGGTGTTATGTGGTCTCGTTGGCTGCTCCCAGTCACCAGTCTAGCTGCCGCATTCTGGATTAGTTGTAGTTTCTGGGTCACATTCAAAGGTAGCCCCACATAGAGCGCATGGCAGTAGTCCAAGCAGGAGATAACCAGAGCATGCACCACTCTGGCGAGACAGTCTGCGGGCAGGTAGGGTCTCAGCCTGCGTACCTGATGGAGCTGGTAGACAGCTGCCCTGGACATAGAATGGACCTGCGCCTCCAGCTGCTATGATAGCAACGCCTGGAACCTGAAAATCCTTACAGTTACTTACAATATACGGTAGCGAGGACAAAAAAAAGCTTGACAATTTTTATGCAGTTTGGTATGCACAAATGATTAAACGCATGGAAGAGGGCAGAGGCGTGGGAAGGTCAGGTGGTACCCGGTGTGGAAAATTTCTTGTCACCCCCCCCCCATTGATTTTTTTTTTGCCTGCAAAAATGGTTTTACCGGTACGTTATTTCATATTTTCTTACAAAGGAAAAATAATAAGTAAAAATAAGCTTTTATTTATAGCCTGCCCTCCCTGGCCGAAGTCAGGCTCAGGGCAGCTAACATCAGATACATAACATTGATATAAAATCAAACAATAATTAAATTACCTGCTAAAAACATGTCAAAATCAAATTAAAGTCTAATTAGATGGCTTTCCGTAGGGTTAGGGTTGGGAACAGTAAGTGCTCCACTGAATTGAAATTTCAGCCTTCACGACATAGGAAAACGGCCAAGTAAACAGCTATTTTCGTGGAGGAGGGTCAAGATATTAACTGATATGCATGAAATTTCATATATAGCTATATAATCCCTAGTGTAGTAAGATAAGACCTTTGGAGCAGGCATTTAAAAAAAAGTTTTTTATGAACCACCCTAGTAGGGCAGTAATTGTTCCTTGATAATTTGTCACCCCCTCCACTTCCTACTCCCCTGGAAGAGGGGAGTCTGCAATGCATGCTGGCCCCCCTCAGTCTTAGGTGCAAGACGGCGCCTCTGCCGTGCTGCAAGGCCTGATATCCCTCCATCTAAATTCAGGTGGGAATATGTGAATTGATCCTGTTTCTTAAACCTACGACAGCCCCCTCCGCTGCGTCTTGATTCTCTGCCACAGCCCTGCAGAGATCGGAGGTGACGTCCAAGCTTTGTAACAATATACACAAAGTCCAACAGACAATTGGAGATCACCACTGAACAAATACAGACATACAATGAAACCAAAATAAATAAACCACAGGTATGTGAATGTGTCGAAGGTAGCAAAGCGGAACCATTTACGGCATAAGCATAATGGTAAAAAACAAGACAAGGTTGCAAAACATGGACCTTTGTTCTACCTTCCACTTTCACCTGCCCCGTGTTGTTTACCGATGAATTAGAACAAATGTCAGTCCACAAAAAACCTGAATGATGTTTGCTACGATTCAGCGCTAAACACCGAGTTTTCTTTTTCTTTTTTTTCTTTCTCTCTTTTTAAATTTATTTATTTACTAGCTGGCCTGGGCACGCCTTGCTGTGCCTGACTCAGGGTCCTTAAAGGGGGAGGATGTGTCTGTCCGTCCCCCCGGGCTATGGGTTTTGTCCTCCCCTCCCCCCGTTGTTGTCTCATCCCTGTTCTGCTGCAGATTGCCTCCTCCTGTGATGTATGTATGATGTTTTGGGGTGGTGGTCTTGGACTACAGGGTGGGCAATTTCAAAAGCCTATATAAGGGCTTGCACACCAATGTTCTGGGTTCCTCTACTCCAGGGGTCAGCAAACTTTTTCAGCCGTGGGCCGGTCCACTGTCCCTCAGACCATGTGGTGAGCCGGACTCTATTTTGAGGAAAGAAATGAATGAATTCCTATGCCCCACAAATAACTCAGAGATGCATTTTAAATAAAAGCACACATTCTACTCATGTAAAAACACACTGATTCCCAGACCGTCCGTGGGTCGAATTGAGAAGGCAATTGGGCCGCATCTGGCCCACGGGCCTTAGGTTGCCTACCCCTGCTCCCTTCTGTGGGTGGGGAACGGGGACCCTGTTGCAACAGTTTAATAAAGATCAGGCTTAAAGGTAAAGGAGCCCCTGACCATTAGGTCCAGTCGCAGATGACTCTGGGGTTGCGGCTCTCATCTCGCTTTACTGACCGAGGGAGCCAGCTTCCGGGTCATGTGGCCAGCATGACTAAGCCGCTTCTGGCGAACCAGAGCCGCGCACGGAAACGCCGTTTACCTTCCCGCCGGAGCGGTACCTATTTATCTACTTTCACTTTGACGTGCTTTCGAACTGCTAGGTTGGCAGGAGCAGGAACCGGGCAACGGGAGCTCACCCCGTCGCGGGGATCCGAACTGCCGACCTTCTGATTGGCAAGCCCTAGGCTCTGTGGTTTAACCCACAGCACCACCCGTGTCCCTCTAAAGATCAGGCTTACTAGCTGCTTTGCTTCTCAATATTCTCTGGCCTCTGTTGTTTTCTCCTACCGATAGTGAACGTACATAAGGACTCTATACAGGCTCTTGGGTACCCCATAAGACAGTGGTGTCCAAACTTTTTTCAAAGAGGGCCAGATTTGATGAAGTGAAGGGCAGTGAGGGCCAACCAAAGTTTTTTGAGCTTTTTTAGGGTTGAAGTTGTGGAGCTTTGGAACAGGTTTTTCTTATAACAAGGTTGGCTGTGTCTAAATCTCTCCCAAACTGTGCAATGGCCGTTCTAGCTGCAATAAGCAGGTGTGCTGTTAGCTCTTCACGAAAACCCCTGGAGGGACGAAGGGTCAGAGAGCAGCGGGCGATGCCCAGCCCTCCTTCAGCCAACTCAGACTTTGCATTGCTGGCTCAGCGGGAGGGAGGGGTGTCCGAGGGCAGCGGTCTTTTCAGGTTTACATTCGCTCCAGCCTTGCCGGCCAAGGTCAACATTTCTCCAGCTGTTGGAGCCGTTGGCAGGCCTGGTTCTGATGACAAAGTAACTTTTCCACAAGAGGCGCTTTTGCCAGGCTCCCGAAAACACAAGGAGCCTTTCAGCAAAGGTGGAGGAGGCTGGGCGAGAGAAAAGGCTAAGTGGATCTGGAGGGTTCAGGGAGAAGGCAGCACAAGAGGCGAGAGGGGAGAGCTGCCGTACGTCTGGGATTTCCCAGGGTGTCCTGCTTTTCACTTTTTGAAATATGCCATATTATGGCAACCCAACAAGAGGGTGGCCATGGGAGAAGCAGGTCTAGGCTCCAAAACTTATTTCTGAGGCTGGAGCTGAAATCCTGGAACCGGGCTGTGCAGTAACTTTGGGTCCCTCTGAGCATATGCAGAGTTCGTTTCTAGTCCCACTGAGAAACGAGTGGAATGGGCGACCGCAGAAGATGCTGGACTCTCCTTCATAAGGACATAAGAAGAGCCTGCTGGATCAGGCCAGTGGCCCATCTAGCCCAGCACCCTCTTCTCAGTTGCCTGTGGGGAAACCCATAAACAGGAACTGAGCACCAGAGCAACTCTCCCCTCCTGTGGTTTCCAGCAGCTGGGATTCAGAAGCATCGCTGCCTCCGACTGTGAAGGGAAGAGCAGAACTATGCTGGCTAGCAGATATTGAAAAGTCCTCTCCTCCTCCATCAATTTACAGTGGTACCTTCGTTCTGAAACTTAATCCGTTCCAGAAGTCCGTTCCAAAACCAAAGCATTCCAAAACCAAGGTGCACTTTCCCATAGAAAGGAATGGAACATGGATTAATCCATTCCAGACTTTTGAAAACAACCCCTCAAACAGCAATTTAACATGAATTTTACTATCTAACAAGACCATTGATCCATAAAACGACACAACTGAATGACTAAACAACAACAACATACAGAGCTGCCTTCAGTTGTCTTTTAAAGCTTGTATATTTACTTTTCTCCTTGGCTCCGAGGTTGCATAACTCCCTGCCCTCCAACATTTCTCTGATGGAAATAGGGACATCCTAAGGAAAACCGGGGACTATCCAGGATCAAATCAGAAACCGGGACGGCTTCCTGTAAATCCAGGACAGTCCCTGGAAAATAGGGACACTTGGAGGGTCTGAGATGGGCCATTGGTCTGATCCAGCAGCAGGTTCTTCCTATGTTCTTATGGAGGATGAGACCAAATGCTTATCAGTTACTTGTGGGACTGATTGGGTTGCAATGAGGCATCAGGGTGTGATTTCCCCCGATAAGGAGAGCCTGTTGGAACAGGCCAGTGAATGGCCCACCGAGTTCAGCATCCTGTTCTCACAATGGCCAACCAGATGCCCATTATAGGAAACCCGCAAGCACAAATTTGAGAACAAGAGCATCACTTTCCCTTCTTGCGGTTTCCAGCAACTGTGATTCAGAAGCCTTGCTGCCTCTGGCAGTGGAGGCAGAACAGAGCAGAGCCAATCCTACCTAGGAGTAGGAGCCATAGATACAGCCTTCTACTCCATGAATTTGCCTAACCCTCTTTCAAAGCCACCCCAGTTGGTGGCCATCTCTGCTTCCTGTCGCAGGGAGTTCCACAGGTTAACACAGAGAGTGAAAAAGAACTTTCTTTTCTCTGTCCTGAATCTTTCAACGTTCGGCTTCCCTGGATGCCCACGAGTTCCAGCGTTATGAGAGAGGGAGGAAAGCGTTCCTCTGCCCATTTTTTCCATGCTGACTCTTTGCTTTCGGAGGCTGGCACTGCGAGAGACTCAAAAGCCTCTTTTGCCTGCTCTGTGCATCTGATGAGAAGTGGGTTCCTGCATCTGGAATTGGGTTGCTCTCCAGAGCAGCTGCCAATGACTGGCCGAGGCTGATGCGTCCAAAACACCTGGAGGGCTCTCATGGGGAAAGTCTGTTCTCAGATGATGCCGCCTGTCTGATTTTTCATAGAATCACAGAATCCTAGAGTTGGAAGGGACCCCCAGGGGCCATCTAGTCCAACCCCCTGCAATGCAGGAATGACAGCGAAAGAATCCCTGCCAGAGGGCCCCCACCTTCAGAGGTGATCTATTGCACTGTAAAACAGCTTTTACCGTCTTCCTAATAATTAGTCAGAACCTCCTTTCTCGTAACCGGACTCCCCTGGAGCAGGTCCTACCCTCCGGAGAAGCAGAAAACAAGTTGACTTTTCGAGGGTTTTCTGCTAACGTGATTGAAATTCTACTCTGCCGCCCCTCTGCAACCTTGCCAGCCTCTCCTCCCCCCTCTCCCCTCCCTATATGAACAACCATAATGTGCTACCTTAGCAGAATTTCCATCCCAGCAGAAAAGTATTTCAGAAAATAAATGTTGGGAGGTGCCGTCCAGAAAGAGTGGCCTTTCAGACAGGCTGCCCCACAGTGATCTTATGTCCTCTTCTGGGAGGGCTTGGAGACCCTCTCTCTTCTCTCCCCCCCCCCGCCACTTCCACCCCCTGGTTTGTTGTTGGAGTGCCTCTGCCCTCCCTCCCTCCTTCCCAACGGAGATTTGCTCTCCCTGCCACTGCAGCCTGGAGGGGGTCCAGGAGTTCATGGGAAAGAGGCCCCTGGCTTGGTCTGCAGCTCTGCGTGGGGAGAGCAGTTGTTTTGCAGAGAGGAAGCTGCTGGGGTATTCGCCAGCTCGCCCCTCCTCTGCCCTGGCATGACCTTAAAGCAGTCGCGGCCACATGGACTCGAAAGCACCTGCGAGGGAAGGCAGGCCAGGGACAGCAACCGGAGTTTATTTGTAGGCCACTTTTCCGTGGCAGAAGCAGCTCTTGACAATAATAATAATAATAATAATAATAATAATAATTTTTTATTTATACCCCGCCCATCTGGCCGGGTCCCCCCAGCCACTCTGGGTGGCCTCCAACAGACACCCAAAATACATTAAAATATCACAAATTAAAAACTTCCCTAAATAGGGCTGCCTTGAGGTATTTTCTGAATGTCAGATAGTTGTTTATCGCTCTGACCTCTGCTGGGAGGGCGTTCCACAGGGCGGGCGCCACCACCGAGAAGGCCCTCTGCCTGGTTCCCTGTAGCTTTGCTTCTCGCAGCAAGGGAACTGCCAGAAGGCCCTCGGCGCTGGATCTCAGTGTCCGGGCTGAACGGTGGGGGTGGAGACGCTCCTTCAGGTATACAGGACCGAGGCCGTTTAGGGCTTTCAAGGTCAGCACCAACACTTTGAATTGTGCTCGGAAATGTACTGGGAGCCAATGTAGTTCTCACAGGACCGGTGTTATGTGGTCCCTGCGGCCGCTCCCAGTCACCAGTCTAGCCGCCGCATTCTGGATTAATTGCAGTTTCCGGGTCACCTTCAAAGGTAGCCCCACGTAGAGCGCATTGCAGTAGTCCAAGCGGGAGATAACCAGAGCATGCACCACTTAGCGTGACATAACGTTATAAGAATTCTAAGGTCTTATACCTTACCCATCACCTCCTGGCAAATAGAAGGGGAAGAAATGGAGGCAGTGAGAGATTTCACTTTCTTGGGTTCCATGATCACTGCAGATGGTGACAGCAGTCACGAAATTAAAAGACACCTGCTTCTTGGGAGAAAAGCAATGACAAACCTAGACAGCATCTTAAAAAGCAGAGACATCACCTTGCCAACAAAGGTCCGTATAGTTAAAGCTATGGTTCTCCCAGCAGTGATGTACGGAAGTGAGAGCTGGACCATCAAAAAGGCTGATCGCCGAAGAATTGATGCTTTTGAATTCTGGTGCTGGAGGAGACTCTTGAGAGTCCCATGGACTGCAAGAAGATCAAACCTCTCCATTCTGAAGGAAATCAGCCCTGAGTGCTCACTGGAAGGACAGATCCTGAAGCTGAGGCTCCAATACTTTGGCCACCTCATGAGAAGAAAAGAGAAGACTCCCTGGAAAAGACCCTGATGTTGGGAAAGAGGGAGGGCACAAGGAGAAGGGGACGACAGAGGATGAGATAGTGGGACAGTGTTCTCGAAGCTACCAACATGAGTCTGATGAAACTGCGGGAGGCAGGGGAAGACAGGAGTGCCTGGCGTGCTCTGGTCCATGGGGTCACGAAGAGGCGGACACGACTAAACGACTAAACAAACAAACAAAAGGTCTTATATATATAAATTAAATGTTCATAAATGTACAAGGTAAACACATACATAAGTATATAAACCACGGGGCTAAAATAGTACAGGAGAGCAATCCTGGAGCCATTTCAACTCTACCAGTGACCTCAAGTATTCCTCTGCAGGAAGGGAGGCAAATGGGGAAAGCCTTCCCATTGTCTTTATGCTTGCAAATCCTGTCTTAAGGGCATATTTGTGTATGAATAGGGTGAGCCTATGACCTGGACTCAGGAACTAGAGTATTAACCACCACAAAAGAATGGCCAGGCTCCCCAGGTAATGCAATCAGTGACCATTATCAGGTATCCTGGCAAGCAGGATTTCTGTTGTAGACCGCCCCTTCTGTGATGTATGTATGATGCTTTTGGGGGTTGTCTTGAGCTACAGGGGAGGCAATTTCAAAAGTCTATATAAGGGCTTGCGCACCATTGTTCTGGGTTCTCCTTCCTCCTGCGTGTGGGGAATGGGGACCCTGTTGTAACAGTTTAATAAAGATCAGGCTTACTACCTGCTTTGCTTCTCAATATTCTCTGGTTGGCCTCTGTTATTTTCTCCTACCGATAGAGAACCTACAAAGGACTCTATATGGGTTCTTGATACCCATAAGGGAAACGCAGCAGGTTTTTTCTACAACATAATAAAAGACTGCAACATTTCCAGGTAATGCATTTACAAAACAGAATGCAATTCACACACAAAAAGTGTTACTGGAAATTGGAAGGGGGGGGGGAAAGACCTCCCCCCCCAAAAAAACCTTGCCTCTCCACACTAAAAGGCAAAGACAAAGAGCCTCCTTTGCACATTACCAAATGTAGCAATTCACTGATAAATGTATCTATGTACTGGCTCAATGGGAAAACATTGAGAAATTCATATAAAAAGGTAAAGGACCCCTGGATAGTTAAGTCCAGTCCAAGGCGACTATGGGGTTGTGGCGCTCATCTTCGCTTTCAGGCCAAGGGAGTCAGTGTTTGTCCACAGACAGCTTTCCAGGTCATGTGGCCAGCAGGACTAAACCGCTTCTGGCACAACGGGACACCGTGGCGGAAACCAGAGCGCATGGAAACGCCATTTACCTTCCTGCCACAGCGGTACCTATTTACCTACTTGCACTTTGACGTGCTTTCGAACTGCTAGGTTGGCAGGAGCAGGGACCAAGGAATGGGAGCTCACCCCGTCGCAGGGATTCGAACCACCGACCTTCTGATCGGCAAGCCTTAGGCTCTGTGGGTTAGACGTCATGACCTAAATTGCCATGTCCTAAATTGGGAGGGGTCTTCTGGCAGAAACCTGAGCAGCAGGTTTCCCTGTCCCTCCCCTGACCTCCCACCCTTTAGGTGAAACAAAGGCAAGTATTTACATGTTCCTGTTTCCCAGCCAAGTTAAGCACACCCTTTTGTCTTGACCTAGACCCCAGTCCACTGGGGTTGGGTTTGCTATTGTTTCCGGAATGACTATGTGTCTGGCATTCAGGTGCCAGGATACCAGCGATTATCACCCAGGCAGTGGGGCTCCTGAGCACAGGTCTCACGCTTCAGGGATTATGGCTGTGCCTACCCATGTCCCATTCCCAAGCTCTTCCCCTGCTAGCCATGTGCTGTCCGTTTTATTGCTGCACCACCAGGAGGACCATGAAGATACTGGCAGCTCTACTTCCCATGCCACCATGTTGTACATAGCTGTCAACCCTCCCTTTTTTTGCTGGAAACTCCCTTATTCCAATGCCGTTTCCCGCTGCTATCCCGGATTGTTGATCTCCCTTGAATTCCCCGGATTTCAAAGGAAGCAGCTCCTCTCCCTCCCTGCCGGCCAGGGAGGCTCCTCAGCTGCGTTGCTCGGCTGCCAATAAGGAGTCTGAGACCGACTGGGGGCGGAGCTTGCATGCCTTGTGCAGCCAGACCCTCACGCCCAACCAGACAGACAGCCTGCCTGCCGTCTATGCGTTCGCTCTTTCGCTCACCCGTTCGCACGCAGCCTCTGGAGCGCAGGGTGGCGAGGCTACTTGGTGCCATTGCACCGCCCTCGCGGCATCCCTTATTTTCAAATCCGAAAGTTGACAGCTATGGTGTTGTACCTCCTTGCCTGCCTCCCAACCACCCAGGCTCCCTCGCCCCCACCAAATCTGGTACACAGCTCCCTCCTTCTACGCCTGGATCTCAGAGCCTGTGACAGCGGACGGTGATTTGGCTTCCCAAGACACAGGTCTTCAACGGAGCGCTAACTTTCCGCTGCTGACTTCAGCTGTCTTCTGGTGTCCCATGACAGGCCGGCAACATTCCTGTAACCCAAGCAAGATGGCAATTTGTCCTTTTCTCCCTGCCCTGTTTTGCAACAGGACCCCTCATGGCTGTGAGTCACTTGGTCGCCCCAAGGTGATGGCTCCTTTCCCAGAGAGGCGACTGCTCTCGCCGTTCCTTCACACTTGCGTGCCAGAACTTCACTTAACGGAAAACGTACAAACCCAAGCAAAACAAGCTCTTAAGCCTTCGCCTCGCCTGGCCCAGCCTTGGAAGCCAACAGAGCCAAGCACAGATAAGCAGGCCTGCTGGCTGTGAACAGGGGCCCAGGCCCTGTCGCGGGGAGCCAGAAAAGGGTGCCACCGCTCAGAAAGAAAAAAGGAGGCATCGTCATCCAGTAAACACATGGGACGTCTGGGCCAAGGATGGGCTACTACTTCTCTTCTGTGATGGAGTGGGGGGGGGGGACTTTTATGGACCAAAAGGTTGGACAGGAAGTGAGATGGGACTCGTCTGGGGCTGATGGCAGTCCAAAACTGCTGGAGGGCACCAGGCTGGCAAAGGCTGCTGTAGCCTATTATGGGTTCTGTGCATTGGGAGCTCAACCCGGCTGTGCACAGCACTGATTGGCTGGAACCAGTGACATCATGAGCCCCGTTTCACACCACCTCAGAGCACTCTGAGGAAATTATCTGGCTTGCTTCTAAGTCTCCTAACCATTAACCTGGAGTCCTCCCTTACACACACACACATAGTAAAGGAAAATAAAAAATAAAAAAATTCCTTCCAGTAGCACCTTAGAGACCAACTAAGTTTGTTCTTGGTATGAGCTTTTGTGTGTATCTGAAAAAGTGTGCATGCACACGAAAGCTCATACCAAGAACAAACTTAGTTGGTATCTAAGGTGCTACTGGAAGGAATTTTTTTATTTTTTATTTTGTTTTGACTACGGCAGACCAACATGGCTACCTATCCGTAACTGAAACATAGTAAAGGGTAAAGGGACCCCTGGCCATTAGGTTCAGTCGCGGATGACTCTGGGGTCACGGCGCTCATCTCGCTTTATTGGCCGAGGGAGCCGGCGTTTGTCCGCAGACAGCTTTCGGGTCATGTGGCCAGCATGACAAAGCCGCTTCTGGTGAACCAGAGCAGTGCACGGAAACGCCGTTTACCTTCCCACTGGAGCGGTACCGATTTATCTACTTGCACTTCGTGCTTTTGAACTGCTAGGTTGGTAGGAGCAGGGACCGAACAATGGGAGCTCAGCCCGTCACAGGGATTCGAACCAACGACCTTCTGATCGGCAAGCCCTAGGCTCTGTGGTTTAACCCACAGCACCACTCGCGTCCCTGGCACACACACACATACACAAACTGAAATCCATAGAATTTATGTTGCAAATACAGCAAACTAACAGAAGTTCTATTGCAGGGGTCAGCAAACTTTTTCAGCAGGGGGCCGGTCCACTGTCCCTCAGACCTTGTGGGGGGCCGGACTATATTTTGGAGGGGAAAAAATAACAAATTCCTATGCCCCACAAGTAACCCAGAGATGCATTTTGAATAAAAGGAACCAGGGCTGTCATATGCGGCGCCAGAGTGCAAAGATCCAGTCCCAGGTGTGCAGGAGGGCGGAGCCGGACCGCCGCCTCAGCGTCTCGCTGGCTTGGTTGCCCCCAAACTTGCAGCACAGAGCCGCCCGCAGCAGAAGAGCCCACCCTGGTGCTCCGACCGACGGGCGGGCTCTTCCCTGGACTCAGCTCTCGGGCCCCGGACTCTTGGCCTGGAGCCCCTGCGAGCCGGGTGCCCGGGTGCCCTGCACCCCTAGTGCCTATGGGGAAGATGGCTGAAATATACTCGGAGTCGAGTGTGGATTTCATGCTCTTTATTCAGCTCAGCCCCCAGAACGTCTGCTTTATATAAATTATTTACACAATGGGCCCCACGTAATTGGCTAATTCCAGGATATTCCTGTAGGCCAATCAGGTTGTGGATTCACTTCCCCCTGGAGCTGGATTGGGTGGCTCCTGCAGACCAATCGGACTGCTGCATTCTGAACCCTATTGTTCTAGGACCAATCAGACTGCTGCATTCTGAATCCTATTTTTCTAGGACCAATCAGACTGCTGCATTCTGAATCCTATTGTTCTAGGACCAATCAGACTGCTGCACTTTGGATCCTATTCAACTCAGTACATAACAATGGCCCTGACAAGGACACATTCTACTCATGTAAAACCACACTGATTCCCGGACTGCCCGCGGGCTGGATTTAGAAGGCGATTGGGCCGGATCCTGCCCCTGGGCCTTAGTTTGCCTACCCATGTTCTATTGACTTCTAGGGCTTCCATTTCTTTCTTTCTTTTGTTGTCAGCTCCGTAGCCTGAGCGTTTGAACTTTCGAGACCAAAAGTTGCGTAATGGCCACAGAATTCTTGCAGGGGGAGCAGATCTTGTTCCATACCCTCCACCATTTCTCCGATGAAAACAGGGACGTCCCTTTCCATAATGATAATTTTGCTATTTATACACCGCACGTCTTATTGGGTTGCCCCAATAAGCTCCGGGCAGCTTCCAACATATTGTTGTTGTTCAGTCGTTCAGTTGTGTCCGACTCTTCGTGACCCCCTGGACCAGAGCACGCCAGGCACGCCTATCCTTCACTGCCTCTCGCAGTTTGGCCAAACTCATGTTAGTAGCTTCCAACATATATAAAAACATAAAAGAATTAAACATTAAAAAAAACCTTCCCTATACAAGATTGCCTTCGGATGGCTTGGGGGGTCGCATAACTCCATACCCTCCAACATTTCTCCAATGAAAATAGGGACGTCCTAAGGAAAAGTGGGACATTCCGGGATCAAATCAGAAACCGGGACGGCTTCTCTAAATCAGGGACGTCCCTGGGGAATAGGGACACTTGGGCTGGGGGTCTGCATGTTCACCCTGCAGAGTGCCAGTGTGGTGTAGTGGTTAAGAGCGGTGGACTCGTAATCTGGTGAACTGGGTTCGCATCTCCGCTCCTCCACATGCAGCTGCTGGGTGACCTTGGGCTAGTCACACTTCTTAGAAGTCTCTCAGCCCCACTCACCTCACAGGGTGTTTGTTGTGGGGGAGGAAGGGAAAGGAGAATGTGAGCCGCTTTGAGACTCCTTTGGGTAGTGATAAAGCGGGATATCAAATCCAAACTCTTCTTCTTCTCTTCCTAGTGCTCCTGTGTGAATCCCATTCATCTGAATGGAACAGACGCTGGAGGCGTCCTTGTTGGGCTGAGCGCTTGCCGTCTTTCAGTTGTGATGCTCAAACTGCGGAGAATTCAAGCGCTTCGCCGGATGATGACCACTGAGCCCCGCTGCTCTCCACGTTGGTGGTTCTGCGGCTTGCCTCTTCCTCCCCACAGATGCCAGCCCCTCTAAGTCTCTTCTTGTGAATGGCTCCCTTTCTCCCACAATCACAGGGTAGCGTGTAAACCTCGCCTGGACGCCTGTCAACAAGGCCCCCGGCCAAACTTTTCCGTAATGCAAACCAGGCCATGCAGCTCCGAGGGGAGATTCCTTCTGCCCCAGAATGTGCCTGAGTGTTTGGATCCTGGAGAGGATTTCTCCCTGGTCACGGGACACAGAAACCTCCTTTCTGAGCCTGCTTTCTAGTTCACAGAGGCGGGGAGTGGGGGAATGCATTACTCCAAGCTGGACTAGCAACGGAGGCATGTTCACACCACTCCGGCGTGCAAATGGTGGTACCAGTGTGGTTTCACAGGTCTGGGAGAGGACTTGTACAAGTCCAGCATTGATTTGATATCCAACAACTGCTGGTGAAGCACAGACCTTGCAGTGACCTCCAGGAGTTAGAATAATAGAATTGTAGAGCTGGAAGGGAAACCCAAGGGTCATCCAGTCCAACCCCCTGCAATGCAGGAATCCCTGCTAAAGTATCCATGACAACCTCTGCTTACAAACCTCCAGGGAAGGGGAGTCCCACTGCCAAACAGCTCTTACTGTCAGAAAGTTCTTCCTGGTGTTTAGTTGGGATCTCCTTCCTTGTCACTGGAATCCATTGGTTTGAGTCCTACTGTCAGGGTTGCACCAGATGAGCAGGAGTGGTGGCAAGCCCCCCTAGGCGAGGCGGCAACCACGGAAGAGTCCAGAGGAATGGAAGGATTCTTACCTGAAGAAGACTAGTGGCAACACTCCTCAGTAGAGGAAGAAGCAGACGGGGAAGAGGGAAGGCCAGAACAGGAGGAGGAAGAAGTTGAGCCAGAATCAGGCCCTTGTGAGGAGAGGAGCCGGAGGGCCCCCTCCCCTCCTCCCATCTCAGCTGTAGAGCGTTGAGCTGAGAAACGGAGGGAGCAATTGGAGGCAGTTGCAGCTCGTAATAGGCGTGGTGATGAGCTGGCTACTTAAGGAAGGCCGGCTGCTTCCCTCACCAGCACCTGCAACTGCTGTGCTGAAGCATGTGGTTGTGCCTGCTCATCCTGCTTCTGAGCCTGTGTACCTGACCTCGGCTGGTTCCTGACTCAGACTGCTCCTGACTTCGGCTTCTCTTGATCCCGGTACTGATACCTGGCTTTGGCACGCCATCCTGTTGGCGCCATAACACCTACCCTCTAGGCAGCGGCGGAGCAAACCGGTTGGGCGCCTGGGACATTGTGTGTGCCCTGCACCCAGGGGTGGAGCCAGCTGCCCGTGGGGCAGGGCAAGCTGGGGCAGGACGCTCCACGGGGCTTCCAACAAGTCAACCTGCCTCCTCCCACTCAGGCGCCCTACAGCTGAGGGGGAGGCGGTGGGCAGACTGTTTGGGGCAGCGCGGAGCCTGTGGGTGCCCAAGCCACCGCGTCACTCCCAGGAGAGACGCGTGGTTCGGGCGAGCTGCAGGCCCTATAGTGAGTGCTTCCTGGCATTTTGTCAGCCCCCTCAGTGGTGACACCTGGGGCAAACCGCCCCCACCATCCCCTTCCTCCGCCCCTGCCTCCAGGGCAGGAGAAAAGAAGCTTGCTCCATCTTCCATGTGACAGCCCTTGAGATATTGGAATATGACTCTCCGATGCTTTTGAATTATGGTGCTGGAGGAGACTCTTGAGAGTCCCATGGACTGCAAGAAGATCAAACCTATCCATTCTTAAAGAAATCAGCCCTGAATGCTCACTAGAAGGACAGATCCTGAAGTTGAGGCTCCAGTACTTTGGCCACCTCATGAGAAGAGAAGACTCCCTAGAAAAGACCCTGATGTTGGGAAAGAGGGAGGGCACAAGGAGAAGGGGATGACAGAGGACGAGATGGTTGGACAGTGTTCTCGAAGCTACTAACATGAGTTTGGCCAAACTGCAAGAGGCAGTGGAGGATAGGCGTTCCTGGCGTGCTCTGGTCCAGGGTGTCACGAAGAGTCGGACACGACTGAACGACTGAACAACAACAAAATCTCATCTCAGTCTCCTCTTTCTGAGGCTAAATATATCCAGCTCCTTCAACTGCTCCTCACAAGGCTTGGTTTCCAGACCCTGGATCATCTTGGTCTCCTTCCTCTGCCCACCTTCCAGCTTGTCAACATCCTCCTTAAATTGTGGTGCCCAGAACTGGACACAGGACTCCGTGTGTCTTGGTCTGACCAAGGCAGAATAGAGTGGGACTATTCCTTCATTTGACCTGGACACTATAGTTCTGTTGATGCAGCCTAGAATAGTGTTAGCTTTTTTTGCTCCTGCATCACACTGTTGACTGATGTTCAGTTTGTGGTCCACCAAGACCCCTAGATCCTTTTCACATGTACTGCTGGTAAGCCAGGTGTCCCCTGTCTTATATTTGTCATTCCTGCCTCAGTGCAGAACCTGACATTTGTCCCGACTGAAATCCATTTTCTTAGTTTGGGTCCAGTTCTGCAATCCGTTAAGGTCACCCTGAAACCTGATTGTTTTCCGGTCCCTCCGTCCTAGGCTGAGTTTGTGTATTTGTGCAAATAAAACCAAATATCCTGAAGACCCCCACGGCCCCCGCTGACCTTCCTCCAATGCAAGGAAACCCAACTTTCGGAGACTGGTGTGGTATGCAATAATATAGTTGTGTGTTTGTATAAGAAAAGCCATATTGCGTGAGGCTGGGCAATTTTCTTTGGAGAATGGAAATCCAGCAACAGTCTCTCTCCTCACTCGCTGGAACAGTTCTCGGGGGGGGGGGGTTGTGGTTTTATTCAACCCTTCATTTGATTTGAAGGCAGTCAGCACCCTGGCTATTTCCCACGCTGTTGGCTGCTCCCAAAATGCAGGGTGTGTCTGTGTGTTTGGGGGGGGGATGTTTAGAGAAGGGGAGCCGGAGAGAAGCTTTGTTTTAATTCCTCAGCCCTTCATGGCTTTTCTGGAGCCAGGCAGGCTGCCTGGGGGGTGGTTGTGGCCTGGGAGGTGGGGAGATGAAGTGAGATAGTCCTGCTAAACTGGGATTAAATTTCAGGGACGCCCCCCCCCCCAGCAGCCAGGGATGGAAGCCGAGGGTGTCTGAGGCTCCCACTTCAAAGGATGATGGCTGTGCTCTGCTTCCACCGGTGGAAGCAGCAATACTTTGTAATCCCAGTTGCTGGAAAACACCGCAGGGGGGCTGCTCAAGTCCTCTACGTGGGTTTTCCAGGGGGATATATGGATAGATGCTGGACTAGATGGGCCACCAGCCCAATCCAGCAGCCTCTTAAAAGCTGGCCTCCCTGGAAACCCTGCTGCTGCTGCTCTCTGCCTGAGGGCAAATCCTTGCCATTGTTACAAGAATTTTAAGGTCTCAAATATAGAATAAATATTCATAATATCTAAATATATGAACCATGTGTCTGGAATAGAGCAATCCTGGAGCCATTTCAACTCTCCCAGTGACCTCAAATATTCCTCTGCAGGAAGGGAGGCAAATGGGGAAAGCCATCCCATTGTCTTTTTGTTTGCAAATCCTGTCTTAAGGGCATATTTGTGTATGAATAGGGTGAGCCTGTGACCTGGACTCAGGAACTAGAGTATTAAGCACTACAAAAGAATAGCCAGGCTCCCCAGGTAATGCAATCAGTGACCATTATCAGGCATCCTGGCATTTCTGCTGTAGACCGCCTCCTCTGCTGTAGACCACCTCCTTCTGTGATCAAAACAAAATAAAAAAATAAAAAAAATCCTTCCAGTAGCACCTTAGAGACCAACTAAGTTTCTTTTTGGCATGAGCTTCCATGTGCATGCACACTTATTCAGACGAAAAGCATGCACACGAAAGCTCATACGAAAAACAAACTTAGTTGGTCTCTAAGGTGCTACTGGAATGAATTTTTTTTATTTTATATTTTGTTTTGACTACGGCAGACCAACATGGCTACCTACCTGTAACCTCCTTCTGTGATGTATGTATGATGTTTTTTTTGGGGGGGGGTTGATCTTGGGCTACAGGGAGGGCAATGTCAAAAGTCTATATAAGGGCTTGCCACCACTGTTTGGGGTTCTCCTCTCTTCTGCGTGTGGGGAATGGGGACCCTGTTGCAATAGCTCCTTGAATAAAGATCAGGCTTACTAGCTGCTTTGATTCTCAATATACTCTGGTTGGCCTCTGTTGTTTTCTCCTACTGATAGGGAACCCATCTTAAGGACTCTATACGGGTTCCGGAATACCCAATAAGGGAAAGTTTTTTCTTATAACACCATCCTTTTGAACTAAGCACACCCAAGGCACATTTGAAGTGCTTGGCTTCCTCCAAAGAATCCCGAGATCCTTAATTTGTTAAGGGTGCTGAGGAGGAAACTATGGGTCCCAGGATCCTTTGGGGGAAGCTGTTTGCTTTACTTGTGCTTTATAACCAAGCCTTATGAGGAACGGTTGATGGTGAAGAGGAGACTGAGAGGAGATAGCAGAGCCATCTTCAAATATCTCAAGGGAAGAGGGAGCTGGATTGTTTCCTGATGCCACCATTAGGAAGGGGAGCAGCCAAACCAATGAAGTCAAATGATAAGAAGAGTAATTCTGAGTAAACACTGGGAAGAACTTTCTGATTCAAAGCGATGCTGCTGACCTTGAAAGCCCTAAACGGCCTCGGCCCAGTATACCTGTAGGAGCATCTCCACCCCCATCGTTCAGCCCGGACACAGAGGTCCAGCTCCGAGGGCCTTCTGGTGGTTCCCTCCCTGTGAGAAGTGAGGTTACAGAGCACCAGACAGAGGGCCTTCTCGGTGGTGGCGCCCGCCCTGTGGAACGCCCTCCCAAGGAAATAAACAACTATCTGACTTTTAGAAGACATCTGAAGGCAGCCCTGTTTAGGGAAGTTTTTAATGTCTGGTGTTTTATTGTATTTTTAATATTTTGTTGGAAGCCGCCCAGAGTGGCTGGTGAAGCCCAGCCAGATGGGTGGGGTATAAATAATAATAATAATAATAATAATAATAATAATAATAATAATTGTTATTATCTGATGTTGAGAGCTGTTTGATGGTGGGATGGACTCTTTTGGAAGGTGGTGGACTCCTCCCTAGGTAAAGGTAAAGGCGAACCAGAGCAGCGCACGGAAACGCCGTTTACCTTCCCGCCAGAGCGGTTCCTATTTATCTACTTGCACTTTGACATGCTTTCGAACTGCTAGGTTGGCAGGAGCAGGGACTGAGCAACAGGAGCTCACTCTGTCACGGGGATTCAAACCGCCGACCTTCTGATCGGCAAGCCCTAGGCTCTGTGGTTTAACCCACAGCGCCACCTGCGTCCCTACTGGGCTACGAGTGATCGCCAAAGAAGAAGAAGCAGTCTCCCATGAGTGCTTTCCATGGGCCACTGTGGAGCCCCCTGCTAAAGTCTCATCTACTTTGCCTTTGCTCTGCCTCCAGGGCTACTCCAGAGTTAACTTCCATATCCCTGCATTTTTTGAAAGCAACACCTGGGCCCTGATTCTGAAGAGAAAGAGAAGGAGGTCCAGCCCTTGTCTTGAGATGCTCTTGCAACGTGGGGGAGTGGGGCAAGATCCACAGCGGAAAACAGGCACAAAATATCAAGCCCAACTTTTTCCTTTTTGTGGTCAAGTCACACATGTGTTGATCATTTGCTGGCCTTTCTTAAATGCACCAGATATTTGCTGACCAACCAAGCCACAGCTCACCAGCTGGTATGTTATTTAAATCACAGAAATAAATAAAAAATGCACAAGTTCTTGCCCAAGAATTAAACAGGCTTTTCTTTTTTTAAACCACCAACACTTCTGTTTCAGATACCTCCTTCTCCAGCTCCTCTTCTGCCCAAATCTTATTTGTTCCGTAGCCCTAAGCATGTGGCAAAATTAAGCAAAGGAAAGGCAGATGCAGAACAGCTGGAGGAAGATCCGACAGTCCTTCCGGCAAGGATCTAAGAACCGAAGAACCTGCTGGATCAGGCCAATGATGGCCCAACTGGTCCAGCACCATGCACTCACAGTGGCCAAGCAGATGCCCCAAAGTGAAACCCACAAGAAGCAGGACCTGAGCACAAGAGAGGCATCCTCCCCTCTTGCGCTTTCCAGCAACTGGTGCTGTATTCAGAAGCATTGCTGCTGCCAGCTGTGGAGGCAGAACTCAGCCATCCTGGTTAGCAGCCATCGATAGCCCTCTCCTCCTCCATGAATTTGTCTCACCCTCTTCTAAAGCCATCTAGGGGGGAGTCCAGGGACGCGGGTGGCGCTGTGGGTTAAACCACAGAGCCTAGGGCTTGCCGATCAGAAGGTCGGCGATTCGAATTCCCGTGACAGAGTGAGCTCCCGTTGCTCGGTCCCTGCTCCTGCCCACCTAGCAGTTCGAAAGCATGTCAAAGTGCAAGTAGATAAATAGGAACCGCTCCGGCGGGAAGGTAAACGGCGTTTCCGTGCGCTGCTCTGGTTCGCCAGAAGCGGCTTTGTCATGCTGGCCACATGACCTGGAAGCTGTACGCCGGCTCCCTGCTGGGAGTACGAGATTCCTGACGGCTTCGCTCACAAGCGTCCTAGGAACGTGCAAGCCCACTCACCATGACAAGGTGATGATCCAGCAAGTAGGAATAGGAGACTGCAGTTGGCAATGCAAGCAGGAGGGATTTTGCGTCCCCTTCCTCTCAAAACTGCAGCCTCTTGAGGCTGCCTTTCATTTTTTAAAAAAAGCTCTGCCAGGCTGATGAAGAAGAAGACTGCAATTTAAAAATACAATATACAGTGGTACCTTGGTACTCTAACGGCTTGGCTCCCAGACAAATCGGCTCCCGAACGCCGCAACCCAGAAGTGTGTGTTCCGGTTTGCAAATGTTCTTCGGAAGCTGAACATCTGACGCGGCTTCTGCTTGAGTGCAGGAAGCTCCTGCAGCCAATCGGAAGCTGCGCTTTCGTTTTTGAACGGTTTCGGGAGTCAAACAGACTCCCGCAATGGATTAAGTTCGAGAACCAAGGTACCACTGAATAAAAATACAAAATATTTCCAATAAATAAAACAAAGCAATACTCCAACCCCCACCTTCACTTGCCAGGCTATGCCTTAGCTCTTTTTTATCCTCTTCCTTTGTAACATTTGGGTGCACCGCCCAGCTGATGCTCTGCATGCTTACTCGGAAGTAGCTCCACTTATTTGGGGGGCGGGCAGGCGTTACTCCCTGGTAAGTGTGTGGAAGACCGCAGCCTCAGTGCTTAGAATCATAGAATCATAGAATAATAGAGTTGGAAGAGACCCCAAGGGCCATCCAGTCCAACCCCCTGCCAAGCAGGAAACACCATCAAAGCATTCCTGACAGGTGGCTGTCAAGCCTCTGCTTAAAGACCTCCAAAGAAGGAGACTCCACCACACTCCTTGGCAGCAAATTCCACTGTCGAACAGCTCTTACTGTCAAGAAATTCTTCCTAATGTTTAGGTGGAATCTTCTTTCTTGTAGTTTGAATCCATTGCTCCGTGTCCGCTTCTCTGGAGCAGCAGAAAACAACCTTTCTCCCTCCTCTATATGACATCCTTTTACCCTATATATTTGAACATGGCTATCATATCACCCCTTAACCTTCTCTTCTCCAGGCTAAACATACCCAGCTCCCTAAGCCGTTCCTCATAAGGCATCGTTTCCAGGCCTTTGACCATTTTGGTTGCCCTCTTCTGGACACGTTCCAGCTTGTCAGTATCCTTCTTGAACTGTGGTGCCCAGAACTGGACACAGTAAAGCTTCTTGCTCTATGTCCTCAAGAGCAAGGACTGGACACATAGAGCTTTTTGCTCTATGTCTTCAAGAGAGATCCGGCCTGTTGTGAAATCAATTCCTATTGTCGGGATAAATCTTGTTATTCTCCCTGCATCAACCCCCCCCCCTTATAATTCAGGGCAATCTGACCCACGTCCCCCTGGGCCATTCCCAGGCACTCACCCAAACTGGGAACTGGTCAGAAGTTGGGACGGTGTGATTTTATCGTGGAATGAGCTTGTTGCGTTGCATCACAAAAGCATTTCCAGATAAATAAACATCACTCCCACCCCCACCCCCGAGCTCCCAATTTTCCAGAGGCTAAATTGTTTGATTTTCTGCCTAAAAAACACACACCAAAACACAACAGATTGGATACGGGTTGAAAGATTAGAATGACCCACTTCCTGAATAAAGCCAGATGGGGAAAGGAGGCAGCTGGAAGGCCCTTCTGCGCAGACCACAACCCCTCTGGGTCCCTCTTTTGCTGTTTATTAATTTCTGGTTATGCTTTTCAATCTTCTTCCTCGGTCCTTGTAGGCTTAGCCTTTGCCCTTTCCAGAAGTGATGGAGGGATCTGTCAATGACTGTTGTCTCTGTTCCTCTTTCTTCCAGGCTTACATTTGGGTCTGCACATTTCTGGAGTGGGTTTTGTTTTAATTTTTAGGAGAGAAAATCTCTATAAAATATATTTTTTTATTCATTTTATCAGATATACAGAAAACAAACAAAACACAAACACTTCTTATATCAACCTCACATATTCCCATTTGGGTGGCTTCCCCTGACCTCCCCTTCCTGGGTTTCATTGCAATTCTTCTTTATGCAGTTCCATATTCATCTTAAATCCATTACATATTTACATGCCTATTATTTTATTATCCAATATAATTTCCTTTAATCATTTATTAAAATCACAATTACCTGTTTTAAACCAGAAACCTCTAATTACTTCCCTAGAGTTTCAAAAATTCCAAACATTACAATATTTTTTCAGGTAAGCTTTAAATTTCTTCCAATCTTCCTGCACCGTCTCCTCCCTCTGATTGCGCAGTCTTGCTTTCAGCTCAGCAAGTTCCATATAATAATAATAATTTATTATTTGTACCCCGCCCATCTGGCCGGGTCCCCCCAGCCACTCTGGGCGGCCTCCAACAGATATTAAAATACATTAAAATATCACAGGTTAAAAACTTCCCTAAACAGGGCTGCCTTCAGGTATTTTCTGAATGTCAGATAATTGTTTATCTCTTTGACCTCTGCTGATATTCTATCATTTTCATCTGCCATTCTTCCACTGTTGGTATCTCCTGATTCTTCCAGTTCTTTGCAATAAGTATTCTGGCTGCTGTCGTGGCATACAAAAAGAAAGTATTGTCCTTTTTGGGGATTTCCTCCCCTGTAATTCCCAAAAGAAAGGCTTCTGGCTTCTTAGGAAAGAAAATCTCATGCAAATTCACCAGGATTTTAGTGATAACCTCCCCTGATAAACACAGTTCTGGGTAATGTACACATTTTTGCAAACATCATGATGCATATTTGGGTGCTGTGTTCACCAATACATTCAGTCGGT
Source organism: Darevskia mixta (assembly GCA_034641385.1). Classification (NCBI taxonomy): domain Eukaryota; kingdom Metazoa; phylum Chordata; class Lepidosauria; order Squamata; family Lacertidae; genus Darevskia; species Darevskia mixta. The sequence continues at coordinate 1,000,840 of JAWWNH010000142.1, read as the reverse complement.
AGAGCATGCGACTGTTAATCTCAGGGTCGTGGGTTCGAGCCCCACGTTGGGCAAAAGGATTCCTGCATTGCAGGGGGTTGGACTAGATGACCCTTGGGGTCACTAAAGGTAAAGGTAAAGGACCCCTGGACAGTTAAGTCCAGTCTAAGGTGTCTATGGGGTTGTGGTGCTCATCTCGCTTTCAGGCCAAGGGAGCCAGCGTTTGTCCACAGATAGCTTTCCGGGCCATGTGGCCAGCAGGACTAAACCGCTTCTGGTGCAATGGGACACTGGGATGGAATCCAGAGTGCACGGAAACGCCATTTACCTTCCCGCCAGAGAGGTACCTGTTTATCTACTTCCACTGGTGTGCAAGCTTTTGAACTGGATAGGTTGGCAGAAGCTGGGAAAGAGCAACGGGAGCTCACCCTGTCGCGGGGATTTGAACCACTGACCTTCTGCTCGGCAAGCCCAAAAGGCTCAGGGGTTTAGACCACAGCGCCACCTGGGTCCCTTTGGGGCCACTGTGATTCTATGACTATGGCTCATGCTGCCCAGCACAGATCCTCCAAACGCCTGTCCACAAGGCTCAGCGTTCCTCTGAGGATGAGAAAAGCATTTGCTGTCCAGCAGCTACTCTGCTTTCCCCCCTACATCCGCTTCCCATCCGGGAGCAGGCCTGGGGCTTAGGGGAACTGTTCTCCAGATGCTCACAGCTGGGAGTCGAGCAAGGAGGCGCCTGGAAGCCCATTCGCCCTTGCAACTGCTGAGCGGAAGAGTCCACGTCTGTACACGGAAGCCATGTGGATTTGCAAAGGGGGGTTTATGAGCATGAGGCGTGCTGGTGTGGGCACAGGCGGAGCGTGCCCATGTCTTCGTCAACACGGAGGAGGCGGAAGCAGGCCCTCCCCTCTCCAGTTAATGCACCACAACCATCTGGCTCACTGGCTTGCTCAATACTGTCTTGGGACTAATAGGGCAGAAGGCAGGGAGCCTGGCAGTAGGTGGCGCTAGAGACAACGACAGGCAGAGCCTTCTAATCCTAGTTTGGTCCCCTTCCTCCTTTGGCAACGCAGAGACGGAGGAGGAGGAAGCTGGCAAACTCCTAGGGGCTGAGGTCCCTTCGGTTCCCCCAGTAAAATATTTGAGGGGGCTTCCCCCCCCAATTGATGGGCATTGCCATTCAAATGGTGTGTGTGCGCTGCATCTTGTGATTATGTGGGACGGGGCTTACCTCCCCCCCAATATTTTATTCAAGTTGGCACCCCTGGCAGAGCCACTCCCTAAAATGGGCAGGGTGTGAAGGGAAGGCCTTTTCAGTGTTGGCTCCCAGGCTGGCTCTTTCTTTGATTTGGGGCACCTGGTCGAAATGTTATTTTTGGCAGCTCTTGAACTTTAATCAGTTCTTATGGCTTTTGTTTTTCTCATTTCTGCTCTGCTCTGCTGTTCTCTGTTCTTGCTCTTTTATGTTTTATTTATCTTGTTTTGGTTTTCCGCTTTGCTGGCTGTTGCACCATTTATGTATTTTGCAATGCCTTGGTCTCCGCCCCAATTATTATTATTATTTTGTCATCCTTGGCAAGACTGAAATGCTGGAAGGAAGGAAGGAAGCTCTTTGTTTCAAGCTCTCCTAACCTGCTCTGCTCTTCCAACCTAGCTGGAAGCAGGATGAGACCCCAGCTGAGGACCTTAGCCGGTGCACGACTTTACATTCACTGGGAGCCAAGGAAGGCGCAACAAGATCTGATGATCCACATCGGACTATTGGAAAAGCAGGCTCCTGTATCGGCTGCTGCGTTCAGAAGTTTCTGTGCCCTTTTCAAAGGCAATTGCATTAGCGTGTGCCTTGCGGGAATCCCTGCCACTGTATGGGAGAAATTAACTGGACCAGATTATGGGGCTTCTGGTCTAGTCAATTTCACGTGGGGGGGGGGGGAAGAGAGAGCATGCTCTCAAATGGGCTGTGAGGGAGAAACCGTGCCATATTTGAGAGTTTGAAAATGGTGAGACATAACTCGATGAGAGTGGGGCAGCTTTATTTTTCCCTTTTCAAAGGGGGCTGCATGGATTATATACAGCTTAGCTCCAACTGTCTGAAATGCCATATTCCCTTGCACAAACCTACCCAGGCTCTGAGATCTTCTCCAGCCTCCTGCTTGGTGGAAATGTTGGAGAGGCAACCTTGGAACTCCCTGCCTAGAGAAGATAGACTGCTTCCCTCCTTGTTGTCTTTCCACTGGTAGGTGAAGACTTTCTTCTTCCATCCGGCCTTAAGGAACTGGCTTGTTTTTAAGGAAAGGGCCTGTAGCAACGCTGTGCTGCTATTATTATTGGTACTATTATCATTTATTATATTTCTATACTGTCCTTCATCCAAGGATCATGGGGAGGTTTGCAATATAAAAACACAAAAAATGCATAGCATAGTAACAAAGAATTGTCTGTATTTTAATATATCTACCAGAGCTTAGAAAAGACCCTGATGTTGGGAAAGATGGAGGGCACAAGGAGAAGGGGACGACAGAGGACAAGATGGTTGGCCAATGTTATAGAAGTGACCAAAATGAGTCTGACCAAACTGTGAGAGGCAGTGAAGGATAGGCGTGCCTGGCGTGCTCTGGTCCAGGGGGTCACGAAGAGTTGGACACGACTGAACGACTGAACAACAACAACCAGAGCTTAATTACTGTTTAATTATTATCTTCCCCACTTGTTTTGGGTTTTATCTGTGTTGTTTTAAATTGTGTGAGCCGCCTTGAGGGAAAAGCTGGGATAAATGGAATGAAAATATGGATATGTTACACGTCCTTTGCCAGTGAGTATGAAAAAGAGTGCCCCCCCCCTTGTATATCAAACTCTTTGAGGTAAAGGTAAAGGGACCCCTGACCATTAGGTCCAGTCGTGTCCGACTCTGGGGTTGCACGCTCATCTCGCTTTATTGGCCGAGGGAGCCGGCGTACAGCTTCCAGGTCATGTGGCCAGCATGACTAAGCCGCTTCTGGCGAACCAGAGCAGCGCACGGAAACGCTGTTTACCTTCCCGCCGGAGCGGTACCTATTTATCTACTTGCACTTTGACGTGCTTTCGAACTGCTAGGTTGGCAGGAGCTGGGACCGAGCAACGGGAGCTCACTCCGTTGCGGGAATTCGAACCGCCAACCTTCTGATCGCCAAGCCCTAAGCTCTGTGGTTTAACCCACAGCGCCACCCACGTCCCATCAAACTCTTTATGAAGCCTTTAAACAGCTCTTTGATTGAATGCAGACTACCACCTGGGACCCCTTTGCCCTCCGTCTCTCCTTGGTTTTAGGGTGCTCCCCCCCCCCCGCGCCCAAGGGAGTCAGGCGATGAGACTTGTACATCCGTATCTTTATTGGTTTTGGAATTATACATGTGGCTGCTGTTACATGATATATGGATACCAGGGTTACACATCGGTGGGGGACTGATGACGCAAACCAGCTGCACCATGGAACGGGCGCACGGGCATGCATGCGCGCACAGAAACAACACAACACGCACGCAACAGGAAGCACTGCAACCGATCCTCACAACACACACACAGCTGTTGCAAGAACGGGCCGCCTTGTGGGGCAACGATATTTTGGAGGGTGAATAAGCTTGCACCCCACAGTCCTTTGCATCGCTACATTGGGGGCACCTTTTGGGATTGTGGGGTGCACGCACACCCTTTTTGGGGTGTCTGCAGCTGCCTCCAGCCCACCGAGGTCTTTCTCAGCCAGAGCTGGCATGTTGGCACACTGACCGCTCCTCATCCAGGCTGGCCTGCAGGTGGCGGGGCACCAGTTCCTGAAACGGGGGCGGTGGGTTCACTGTGCGAAGGTGAGAGAGGCTAGAACGTGCTTGTATATATTCTGTGGATCCAGCCCAGAATGTCAGACGGAATTCTGTAGCCTCTCCACGTGAAAGATCCCGGGTTCAATCTCTGGCAGGATCTCCAGCAGGTTCCGGAGGAAAAACCCTCCTCTGGCAGAGTCCCAGATCTCCTCCTGACTTGGGATAAGGCAGCCTCCTCACGACATCATTGTAGGCTTTTAGGCAGGGGCCACCTGTTGGGGATTATTCATCTGCAATTTCTGCATTGCAGGGGGTTGGGCTAGATGGCCCTTGGGGGGGTCCCTTCCAACTCTGCAGTTCTGTCCTACAGTTCTGCGATTCCAGGCAACGGGTGTTGCCCTGCCTTGCTCCCCGAGAGGCTGGGGATGAGGAAGCCCATTGGGTTCATGGGAACCTCTCCCTCCTCTACCTGGACCTGTCGTTGGGCATTCAACCCGAGACCTTCTGCACACAAGGCAGCTGCTCTGCCCCCTTAGTGATTGACGAGGCCATCTCCAAAGCTGCCTTGCAGTGTGGCTGCCAACTCTGACGGCCAGCAGCTCTGCCTAAAAGGGTCCTGTGCAAAGCAAGACATCCGTCCCTGATCTGCCGCCTTTCAGCTGGGGAGTCCAGGGAACAAACCTGAGGCCTTCTTCTGCATGCAAAGCCTGGGCTCTACCAATGAACTACGGCCTGTCCTAACCAGCTCTCCTTTTCTGCTGCTGTGGGAGAAACGGGAATCGTGGGAAACAGCCTGTAGACGTTCTACTAGGAGTGCTGAACATCTGTGCCTCCTGCCCTGCTCCTTTGCGTTCTGCAACAACCTGCAGCTAGAAATGTAGCAGCTAAGGCTTTTCCTGCCATGGGAGCAAGAGGGAGCCAGTTAAGAAGAGCCTGTTGGGTCAGGTCAGTGGCCCATGCAGTGCAGAATCCTGTTCTCAAAGTGGCCAACTAGATACCTTAATGGGAAGACTGTAAGCAGGATCCGAGCATGAGAGCCCTCTCCCCTCCTGCAACTTCCAGCAACTGGTTTTCAGAAGCATCGCTGCCTCTGACTGTGCAGTCATCCAAGTTGGTGGCCATCTCCAGTGGGAGGGAGTTCCATAGCTTAACTATGCATTTTTATGTGTCGGGCTGCTGCTAAAAGGCGCAGGAGCAGGGCCAGGGGAAAAGGTGGCAACCTTTCACACGCACATATGCACACACCCAAATCTACACATGGACACATTTTGCTCTTCCACTGCAATGGAAAACACCTTCCCATCTTTCCCCGGCTCTCGCGTAGGTTGACCAAAGGAGTCTTTGGAAGGGCAAATAGCCAGGGATCTGGTGATCTGTTTAGCGGTTGGATCTCAGTGGTCCTGGGGCGGCAGTGGGGGAGGGAGCGGAGGGCAAAGAAGGTGCTCGAGACAAGGTGGGAGGGTGGCTGGAGGTTAGCAGCTGCAACTCTTTGCCTTGGATGGTTCTCCAGTTTCCCCGAAGCTGCCCTGAACTGTGCAGAATAAATGAGGGCAGGAGCTGGGGTGGTGGGGCTGCACCTTCCATGGGTGTGGGGGGCATTTGCCTGCAGTAGAAAAGAGTTTCTGCCTGCCCACCTCCAACACATCTCCCACCACCCCTTTTGTATGGGGGAGAAAGGAACTGCTCACATTCCTGGGGGTCCCGGGGGCCCTGGTAACCCCGGCCGACCCTGGATCCCAGGGTCCCCTTTTGGCCCGGTCGGCCCAATGTGGCCTGGTGGCCCCATTTTCCCTGGGATGCCCGGCTTCCCCTGCAGCCCAGGAGGTCCAACTGGTCCCGGTGGCCCCCCAGGCCCCAGTGGCCCCACATCGCCCTTGGGGCCCGCTTGTCCTTTGGCGCCCCCTTGTCCGAAGCTTCCCTTGGCCCCTTTGAAGCCGGGGAGGCCTTTGGCGCCCACGGGGCCTCTCTCGCCTGGAGGGCCTGGGTTGCCCGGGGGGCCCTGGGCTCCTGGGGGCCCCGGTGGCCCCAGGCTTCCGGAGTCGCCTTTCGCTCCTCTGCTCCCGGTCGGCCCTTTGACGCCAACGTCGCCTCTGAATCCTCGAGGGCCGGGGGGGCCAGGGGCACCTGGACAGGAAGAGAGGGAAATATGGGCAGGAGTCAGCAACAGCAAACTATGCAAGAACATCTAAGGCAATGTACCACTATGAGATTGTGGTAGGGGGTCAGTCTGGATGATGCCCTGAGTCCCCTTTCCAATTTTTGGCCTCCTGTGCCCAGCGAGGCTTGGGATCCTATAGAAGAGATTGCTGTTTCTTTGTCAGAAAAATGACCACTTGAATATCCTCATCAGCACCCCAAAATAATGATCTGAGTTGTAAGAGCTACAACTAAGTGCTGGGGCCTTCCAGTGTCTGGAGGCGGTTGGAGGATGGATGGCGGCCCACAGATTGTGGTTGAATTCTGACAAGACACAAGTACTGTTTTGGGGGGGACAGTGGGCGGGTGGGTGTGGGGGACCCCCTGGTTCTAAATGGAGCAACTGTGCCCCTGAAGGACCAGGTGTGCAGCTGGACTCACAGCTGTCCATGGAGGCGCAGGTCAATTCTGTGTCTAGGGCAGCAATTTACCGGCTCCATCTGGTACGCAGGCTGAGACCCTACCTGCCCGTAGACTGTCTCGCCAGAGTGGTGCATGCTCTGGTTATCTCCCGCTTGGACTACTGCAATACGCTCTCCGTGGGGCTACCTTTGAAGGTGACCCAGAAACTGCAATTAATCCAGAATGCGGCAGCTAGACTGGTGACTGGGAGTGGCCGCCATGACCACATAACTGAAAGACTTACATTGGCTCCCGGTACGTTTCTGAGCACAATTCAAAGTGTTGGTGCTGACCTTGAAAGCCCTAAATGGCTTCGGTCCTGTATACCTGAAGGAGCGTCTCCACCCCCATCGTTCTGCCCGGACACTGAGATCCAGCTCCGAGGGCCTTCTGGAGATTCCCTCCCTGTGAGAAGCCAAGTTACAGTGAACCAGGCAGAGGGCCTTCTGGGTGGTGGCACCCGCCCTGTGGAACTCCCTCCCACCAGATGACAACTACCAGACTTTTAGAAGACATCTGAAGCCCTGTTCAGGAAAGCTTTTAATGTTTGATCTTTTATCGGGTTTTTAATGTCCTGTTGGGAGCCGCCCAGAGTGGCAGGGGATAAATAAATGGTGGGGGTTGTTGTTGTTGTTGTTGTTGTTAATGGGTGGGCCATTTCTCCAGCCCCTTCACCCAGCTGCAAGGTGGGAGAACATGAGCCCGAGTTTGGGGGTGTGAGCTGAGCCGGAAGCAGGCTGGGAGCTGGAGACACAGAGACCTGCTTGCTCTGTGCTGGGTCCAAAGCTCTTGCCCAACAAACCCACATCCCCCAAAGACTGGATGAGGAAGGTGATGGCAAATGCCCTGGTACCCTGGGGGTGGGAGGCAGGGAAGTGTTATTCTCCAGGGGTGGGAGGCTGGGAGAAGAATGGAATCATAGAATCATTGCAGGAAACACCATCAAAGCATTCCTGACAGGTGGCTGTCAAGCCTCTGCTTAAAGACCTCCAAAGAAGGAGACTCCACCACACTCCTTGGCAGCAAATCCCACTGTCGAACAGCTCTTACTGTCAGGAAATCCTCCTAATGTTTAGGTGGATTCTTCTTTCTTGTAGTTTGAATCCATTGCTCCGTGTCCGCTTCTCTGGAGCAGCAGAAAACAACCTTTCTCCCTCCTCTATATGACATCCTTTTATATATTTGAACATGGCTATCATATCACCCCTCAACCTTCTCTTCTCTACCTATGCAGAATGTGGCCTCCAGCAACCACCCCTCTGGAGGGGTCAACAGAAGCAAAGCGGTCTTGCTGAGATTCTTGGCTCTTTTGCTCGGCCTCTAGGATTTGGAAGCTGAGCCGGGACATTTGCAAACCAACAGGTCTCCCAGAGGCTGCCCGGAGGCGCCTCTGGGCTGGTGTCTTTCTGCAACTGTGCGATGTTCTCCTTGCCAACCTGAGGGTGAAGAGGGGAGGATCCAGCCTGGGAGTGCTTGGATCTGGCTACCTGGCTGGGAGGGTCTGGGAACTCAATGTGCTCGGAGCTGCAAGCAGAGAGATCAACAGCAGCCTCCAGCGCTCAGCGAAAGCACCCAGAGAAAGCCAAAGAAAACCACCAGGAAGTTCGCCCCCCCGCCCCCCCAGCTGGAGTTTGCAAGCTCACAGCCCCGCCGGCTTGGGATGCAATCCTGTATTGACTCAAACCATTCTGCCAGGCCACGCACATCCCTGGCCAGTCTGAGGCGGTACCCAGGGGTGGTTGTGGCTTGCGCCAGCTCCCTATGCATTGCACTCTTTTTCCATAGCAATAAAAAAAATAAAAATAACAGAGCTCAGCAGCAGGAAGGATAAACAGCACTCAGAGCAGCTGCGCCAGGGAAGGGGGGGGGGGACTTTGCTGAAGCTGCGGCAACAGGGCAGCTCCTAAGAGGCTCGAGACTTAAGGGAGGGGGGGCAAAGGTCCCAGCTTGGCTCCCCAAATCTAGGACTTTGTTTGATCGAAGGCTCAGCTCCAAAATCAGGAACTCTGTCCTGAAATGGGATAAATAAAGGGGGACTCTGAGCATATGCAGAGTGCTCTCATCTCATCACTAAGTAATTATTGCCAGCATATTCCAGGCAGCTAGGGAGTCTCAGACCAGTATCAGACTTTGTCCACTGCATCAATTCTAGGAAGCCAATGGTCGGTCCAGCCCAGCATCCTGTTCTCACAGTAGCCAATCAGATACCTGTGGGAAACCTGCAAGCTGGATTTGAACACAAGAGCAGCACTCTTCCCTCCTGTGATTTCCAGCAACTGGGCTTCAGAAGCATTGCTGTTTCTGACTGCGGAGGCAGAGCAGAGCCGTTCTGGCTAGTGGCATTGACAGCCCTCCTTCAAGAATTTGTCCAATCCTCTTTCAAAGCCATCTAGGTTGGTGGCCATCACGGCCTCCTGTGGAGGTCAGTTCCACATTTTAACTATGCACAGACCAAGGTCTGGAATTTGGGCAGCAAGCAAAAAGTCCAATGCACTGAGACGGCAGCCGTAGCAGCAGCAGCAGCAGTTCGCCTTTGGGGGGTCTGAGCAGATCCTCGCATTGCAGCAGGGTCCACCCCCCCCCCACGCCACAGACTTTCACTCCCTGCTGCAATGTGTGAAGCATCTTCCTAAAAGGCAAACCCTTTTTCTTTCCACCCCAGGAGTCACAGAAGAGCGTTGACACTCAGCTGCTTCTAATCAAAGGCCTGTGTGTTTTTATGATGCATGTTGCAGCGCGTGTCAAATGGGAACCAGTTGCGGAGACCACGTCCTTAACGCTGCTGCGCCCGAACGCCACACTCATGTATGAACAGATGAAGGAAGGCTGGCATTGTGCCTTGCCTCTGGCGCACTTGATGCCTAGGTCGCTCGTGGCCTGGCAGCATTTTCAAGGGATTAGATAAGATCAAGGACACCCGGACGGTTAAGTCCAGTCAAAGGTGACTATGGGGTTGCGGCGCTCATCTCACTTTCAGGCCGAGGGAGCCGGCGTTTGTCCACAGACAGCTTTCCGGGTCATGTGGCCAGCAGGACTAAACTGCTTTTGGCGCAACGGGAGACTGTGACAGAAGCCAGAGCACACGGAAATGGCGTTTACCTTCCCAACGTCCCTATTAAGGTAAAGGTAAAGGACCCGGGTGGCGCTGTGGGTTAAACCACGGAGCCTAGAGCCTATTCTGGTTAGTGAATCTGGAATAAAAGCAGACTATCCAAGGCAACAAAAATGATTGAAGGGCTGGAGGGACTCCCTTATGAAGAGCGGTTTGGGAGTTTTTGGCTTAGAGAAACAGCGAGGAAGATGTGACACGATAGAAGTTTACAAAATTAAGCATGGCCTGGAGAAAGGGGAGGGAGGGAGGATTTTGTTTCTCCGTCTCCTGAGGCTAGGACTCTTGGTCATCCACTGAAGCTGAATCCTGGAAGATTCAGGACAGATTAAAGAAAGGACCTTTTCATGCAGCGCAGAATTGCTCTATGGAACTCCCTGCCACAGGAGGCAGGGATGGCCACCAACCTGGATGGCTTCAGAAGAGGATTAGACAAATTCATGGAGAAGGGCAGGGCTATTGATGGCTACCAGCTATTACAGTTAGAGGCCGCAATGCTTCGGAGTCCAGCAGATTTTCTTATGCTCTTTTCTTATATGGACACCCACTTTGATTAGTCCCTGAATGAAGTTTGTTTCGAGTGGTCAGCAGCTGATGGGAAAGACAGCTCTTCAAATTGGCAAAAACAAGCTTACGAAATAGTAGAGGTTGTCGCCCAAGCTTGTGACTCATCTATTTATTTGGGTTTTGCAGCCCAAATAAACCTGCTCTGGAGATTCAGGAGAGGCTGCAAAAATCCAAAGCCACGCATCGAAAGCAGCCCTTACCATTCTGTTCCATGAGTGGCTGGGTGGCTAGAGTCCACAGCGTGCAGGTCAGGATCTAGGCCTCCCTGAGTCCGAACTGGATCCCCTGGGGTCAAGAGACCCCCTGGGGCAGGGAGGGCATAGAGTCCCTGGCACAAGAGCTGGCCACGGGGCGGGGGAGATGTCTTTCATTATTTCATTTATTTATTAAAATATTTGTATAGGTCAAAGTGGCTTCCAGCAATAAAAACCTAAAGCATGCCAGAAAAAACACAGATAGTTAAAAACAGACCTCATTTAACCATAGTGGAAGGATGTACATTTAATTGCCTGCATCGGCCTGGTGGAAATGAAACGTTTCCAGCAGGTGTCTAATAGTTAGCACAGAAGGGGTCTTTTCTGCGGTGGCTCCCCGCTTGTGGAACGCTTTCCCCAGAGAGGCTCGCCTGGCACCTTCATTGCATATTATCATGCACTTTGCAAAAACATTCCTTTATCTGTGTAAGCCACCCTGAGTCCCGGACTGGGAAGAAACTAGGATATAAATACAGTGGTACCTTGGTTTTCGGACGCAATCCATTCCGGAAGTCCGTTCGACTTCCAAAACATTCAAAAACCAAGGCGCAGCTTCCGATTGGTGCAGGCGCCCCGGAAACAATAGCCGACAGCTGCATCGGATGTTCGGCTTCCGAAAAACATTCGAAAGCCGGAACACTTACTTCTGGCTTTGTGGCGTTCGGGAGCTGAAACGTTTGAGTACCAAGGTGTCGGAGAACCAAGGTTCCACTGTAATTATAATCATAGTAATAACAATTTCAACTAGGCTTTTAACTATCTATGGCCTTTTAGAGTGGGTGAGATCCTTTAATGTACAGTAGACAGTTGGGTTGCGAATGTGATCTGTGCGGGAGGCACATTCGCAACCCGCACCGTTCGCAACCCGCAGCGCGGCGTCTGCACACGCGTGGGTCATGATTCGGCGCTTCTGCGCATGCGCAAAGTGCGATTTAGCACTTCTGTGCATGTGCGAGCGCCGAACCCGGAGATAACCCGTTCCAGTACTTCCGGGTTTGGCGTGGCGCGCAACCCAAAAACGCACAACCTGAAGCGGCCGTAACCCGAGGAATGACTGTATATCCTTTCCCCCAGTTTTAATGAATGCATCTATTGCTTTATTTTTCATAAGTCGCTTTGAGTCGCTGCCAGGGATCTCCCTCCCCCTGCCAGTCCAGCCCTGAGTGTTTATAGAGAGCACTCGAGAGATATAGAGACAGGCCTGGCACCAACCAGCCGTCAGGTCCGGCGCAGAGATTTCGTAGGAGGAGAAGGCGTTTCTGGTTACCTAAACTGTTCTGTTGGCGCCAAAATCGCAGAGGGCCACTTCCGGATTCTGCTAGTGAGTGATCAGACATGATATTATGCAGCTCTGCTTTGTACATAATGAGCACTGATTAAACTACTAAAAAAAGGCAGATGCCTTGGCTCCCTTATTGAGGTGAGGGGGAGGACCTGACAGTCACCATCACGAAAAGGGCGGCTAATGAATTTAACAAGTAATCATGAAAACAACCCTGTCGCTCCTGCTTGCCTCCCCGACGCCGCTTCTCACCTCGCAAGACAGTGACGTTTCGGAGGATCTGCCCGTGTCGGGTGTCGACTGCCTTCATCTCTTCCATGACCATGGAGAGGTTCCGGATGTCAAAGTCCAGGCGGGCGCTGAGAAGGCTGAAGCGCTCCCGCAGGAGGTCGGTGGCACTGAGCATGAGGCTGACCGACCTGTTCAGGTAGTAGAGTTCCTCAGCGTGCGCGTGGAAGCCCAGCGTGCACGAGAGCCGGACGTCGTCTAGGTATTTGAGCATGCTGTGGACGTGGCTGTCGGTGGCGTTGATGTTGGTGAAGATGGTGCTGATCTCGATCTCGTGGGAGGTCATGCGGCCCTCGAGGGTCTCGAACCGCTCGGCCGTCCGGTTCTGCGTGTAGCGGGCGTGGTACTGGAGGTCGTGCATGTTCTCCTCGTGGTCGTCCAGGAAGGAGGAGACGTTGTCCAGCTGCAGCTGCAGGCTCATCACCTGCAAGACCAGGTCGTGCATGCCCTCCGAGTTCTGGCCGACCCTCTGCGAGGTGATGCCCAGGCTGGTCTGGATGCCCTTGACCAGTTCCCCGGTTTTGGAGGAGGTGGTCCTCAAGCTCCCCAGCAGGCGGGTGTAGTTCTGCCAGTCGGACACGATCTTCTGCAGCGTCAGCGTCTCCTCGTTCATCTTCCTCTGGATGATGTGCACCCAGTCCGAGGTCTGGCCCACGGTGAAGTTCATCTGCTGCACGGCGGCGTCCATGTCGAAGCGCTCTTGCGACAGCTCCTTCAGCGAGCTGCCCAGCTCGGAAGTGGCCCCCTGCCAGCCCCTCACCTGGGCCAGGAAGAGCGCCAGGCTCTGGTTGACTCGCTGGATGGCGGAGAAGCAACCGTCCACCTCGTCGTTGATCTTGTTGCTGGCCGACGAGAGCTGCTGGTGGGTCTGGCCAGCCCGGTCGAGCAACCCCTCCTGCGTCAAGAGCTTCTTCTGGATCTCCTCCAGCTCCTCTTGCAGCCTGCTGATCTCCTGTCCCAGCTGGCCTGGGTCGTGGCAGAAGGAGCAGTTGCCCGCGGATTTCTGATCTGGATTGGAGGGTGGGGTGCAGAAAGAAAGCAGGTTGAAGTGTCTGGTTAAACAGCTCCTAGCACATACCCAGCAGTTGACCAGGCCTTGTCCTTCCCCGTAGCTAATATAATAATAATAATAATTTATTATTTATACCCCGCCCATCTGGCTGGGTTTCCCCAGCCACTCTGGGCGGCTTCCAACAGAGCATTAAAATACAATAATCTATAAAACATTTAAAGCCTCCCTAAACAGGGCTGCCTTCAGATGTCTTCTAAAGGTCTGGTAGTTGTTGTTCTCTTTGACATCTGAAGGGAGGGCATTCCACAGGGCGGGTGCCACCACCGAGAAGGCCCTCTGCCTGGTTGCCTGTAACTTGGCTTCTCGTAGTGAGGGAACCACCAGAAGGCCCTCGGAGCTGGATCTCAGTGTCCGGGCTGAACGGTGGGGGTGGAGACGCTCCTTCAGGTATACTGGACCGAGGCCATTTAGGGCTTTCAAGGTCAGCACCAACACTTTGAATTGTGCTCGGAAACGTACTGGGAGCCAGTGTAGGTCTTTCAAGACCAGTGTTATGTGGTCTCGGCGGCCGCTCCCAGTCACCAGTCTAGCTGCCGCATTCTGGATTAGTTGTAGTTTCCAGGTCACATTCAAAGGTAGCCCGGGAGATAACTAGAGCATGCACCATTCTGGCGAGACAGTCCGCGGGCAGGTAGGGTCTCAGCCTGCGTACCAGATGGAGCTGGCAGACAGCTGCCCTGGATACAGAATTAACCTGCACCTCCATGGACAGCTGTGAGTCCAAAATGATTCCCAGGCTGCGCACCTGGTCCTTCAGGGGCACAGTTACCCCATTCAGGACCAGGGAGTCCTCCACACCTGCCCACCTCCTGTCCCCCCAAAACAGCACTTCTGTCTTGTCAGGATTCAACCTCAATCTGTTAGCCGCCATCCATCCTCCCAACCGCCTCCAGGCACTCACACAGAACCTTCACTGCCTTCACTGGTTCTGATTTGAAAGAGAGGTAGAGATGGGTATCATCCAGGTAGAGCTCTGAGGCAGAGCTAAACTGCAGAACACACCACCAAAATAAAACTCTGCGAATTTGCCCGATTACTGTGCACCGTTCTGGTCGCCTCAGCTCAAAAAGGGTATCGAACAGCGGGAAAAGGCACAGGAAAGGGCAACGAGATGGACCGAGTCCCCTATGAAGAAAGGATGCAGTGCTTGGGGCTTTCCAATATATGATAGAAGTTTATAAATTTATGCCTGGCATAGAGAAAAGTATTTCCCTCTCTCTCAATCATAAGACTAGCATTCACAGACATCCAGTGAAGCTGGATTCAGGACAGATAAAAGAAAATCCTTCTTCATGCAGTGCAGAGTTAAACTGTGGAACTCCCTCCCACATGAGGCAGTGATGGCCACAAACCTAAATGGCTTTGAAGGAGGATTGGACCCATTCCTGGAGAAGGAGGGGGCCTTTGGTGGCTGTTAGCCAGGATGGCTTTGCTCTGCCTTTGCAGTTGGAGGCAGCAGTGCTCCAAAATTTCCTGGGCTGAGCAGGACTGGAGGTATCAATGACTGTCAGACTTTGAAAAGCTGGTATCACTAGATCAAGCATCTGTTTTGTGGAATTAATTAAACTAAATAGTTTTAACTGGATTTTGAAGAAGTAAAACCATGCAATTAGTTGCTACTGTTTTGAATTTCATTGTGTTATTATCTTCTCAAGTGGGTTGTTCAAACCACTGTTCTGAATAATCCTTTTTATAGGGTAGGAGGGGTAACACTGGGGATGAGCTGGAAGCACGAGGGCAGTGACCCCCCCAAAAAAAGTTTGGGAGCCGCTGGACTAGGGAGTAAGCCCCCTTGATATCTTGGCTTAGGAGGGGGCTGCTAGACTGGCTTCCTCCAGTTCCTGACAGTGAGTCAGAGACGTCCCAATTGCTTGCAGATGCTTGCAAAATCCAACCGTCAGTTTGCTGACTGACAGCAAACTTTCTCGCTCCCTCACAAGACGTGTTGCCCAGCAATTAAGCAGATGTTGGCTCTTCTGGTTTCAAAGTCTTACTCAGCCACTTCCTCTGCGGCCAAGATCTTGCAAGACCCGCTAAACAGAGACCTCCGAGCGCAGAGCTGTTCCTGAGCACCTGACAGAAGCTTACATTTATAGTCACCAGGGTGGAAACTGCGCATCCCAGCGGCAGATACCAGCGTGGAAAGCTAGCTGTGCGCAGGACCGTAGAATTGACGAGTTGGAAGGGACCCCGAGGGCCATCTAGTCCAACCCCCAGTGCAGCCTAGCAACTTTAATCATGCCAGTACCTACAGATCGATAACTCAGAGGAGGAGATGTCCCTTCCAACATCACCTGTTAAAGGAGCTGAGTTAGACACAGGTGGAGACAGGGGAAGTCTCCCTGCTCTGCCCCGAGAGCCAACATTGAGGCTGCAGCCTTTTCTAGATTTGGCGGAGGAGGCCAAGGCTGGCTGTGGTTTACCTGGGTCCGTAGTTCAAAGGCAGGACACCTGCTTGGCATGCAGAAGCTCCTGGTTTGAATCCCTGTCGTGTTCAGGCAGGGCTGGGACCAACCTCAGTCTGGGGAGCTGCTAGTTGAATCACAGAACCAGAGGGGAACCCCAATGCTCATCAAGCCCAACCCTCTGCAATGCAGGAATCACAGGTAAGGAACCCCTGGCAGGTGGACACTTAACCTTTCTATAAAAACCTCTAACTTACACGGGTGGCGCTATGGGTTAAACCACAGAGCCTAGGGCTTGCTGATCAGAAGGTGGGCGGTTCGAATCCCCATGACGGGGTGAGCTCCCGTTGCTCGGTTCCCTGCTCCTGCCAACCTAGCAGTTCAAAAGGACGTCAAAGTGCAAGTAGATAAATAGGTACCAACTCCGGCGGGAAGGTAAATGGCGTTTCCGTGCGCTGCTCTGGTTCGCCAGAAGCAGCTTAGTCATCCTGGCCACATGACCCGGAAGCTGTACGCCGGCTCCCTTGGCCAGTAAAGTGAGATGAGCGCCGCAACCCCAGAGTCGGTCACGACTGGACCTAATGGTCAGGGGGTACCTTTACCTAACTTACCCAGCTCTTGGAGATTCTCCTGGAACGACCCAATTTTCTTCTCATAGTATGTCTGGGCCGAGTTAACATCGTCAGCTATAGAATCCACCTTCTTGAAGACTGCAAGGATGACACAAAAAGTGAGCGCATTATTCCTGGGGCTACCTGGCTTTGAAAACACAAGCTCACCTTGATAGCTGTGAATTCTGGGATGGGTTGATGGAGCCTCTGCAGGAGGAGACCTCCCAGCCTCGGAGGAAAATAATAATAATAATAATAATAATAATAATAATAATAATAATAATAATAATAATAATTTATTTATACCCGGCCCATCTGGCTGGGTTTCCCCAGCCACTCTGGGCGGCTTTCAACCGAATATTAAAAACAATACAGCATCAAACATTAAAAACTTCCCTAAACAGGGCCGCCTTCAGTTGTCTTTTAAAAGTAAAATAGTTGTTTATTTCCTTGACATCTGCTGGGAAAAGCTTCCTTTAATAGTCCCTTGCCCATTCCTTCTTTCATTTGCTTCGTTTTCACGCTTATACGGCAAGCAAGACGTGCTAAAAACGGAAAGGGCAGATCCACACACTTTCCAACACACATTTGGAACACAGGCCTTCCCCCAAAGACCCCTCCCCCTTCATAGAACTACAATTCCCAGCACCTTGAACAAACTACAGTTCCCAGGATTCTTCGGGGGGAAGTCGTGTGCTCTAAATGTATTTCCTTTAATTAATTATAAAAAAATGCTTGTGCATCACTGTCATCAAAATATATATATATCAAAGCAGTTTACAGCAATAAAAACATAAAGCCGGACGATAAAAGCTGTATAAAAATAGTTTGAAACAGACATCAATGAACCATTGGGGAAGGATGCAGTCTTAATTGCCTTCACAGACCCGGTGGAACAGAAAAATTCCCAACGGTCACTAAAAAGCTGACACTTGCTGAATCTCCAGTGGCAGAGAGTTCCAAGGGTCTGGGCTCGGTTTCTGGTTATTGTCGAACAAGCCTCACCAACTTGGGGAATGACCAGCAACACTCTTGCAAGTGATCTCAGTGGTTGAGCGGGAATAGAAGGAGGTGCCCTGGGGTGTTGCAAGTACTTTAAATATATGGTGCGTCAAAGGTCCGTATAGTTAAAGCTATGGTTTTCCCACTAGTAATGTACGGAAGTGAGAGCTGGACCATAAAGAAGGCTGATCGCCGAAGAATGGATGCTTTTGAATTCTGGTGCTGGAGGAGACTCTTGAGAGTCCCATGGACTGCAAGAAGATCAAACCTATCCATTCTTAAAGAAATCAGCCCTGCGTGCTCACTGGAAGGACAGATCCTGAAGCTGAGGCTCCAAGACTTTGGCCACCTCATGAGAAGAGAAGACTCCCTGGAAAAGACCCTGATGTTGGGAAAGATGGAGGGCACAAGGAGAAGGGGACGACAGAGGATGAGATGGTTGGACAGTGTTCTCGAAGCTACTAACATGAGTTTGGCCAAACTGCAAGAGGCAGTGAAGGATAGGCGTGCCTGGCGTGCTCTGGTCCAGGGGGTCACGAAGAGTCAGACACGACTGAACGACAAAAAGTGGGCCTGCCCCAGTACTGATGATAGTCCAATTGATATGAACTTCTGGGAATGAATCAACAAGGCTTTGCATAATTCATCTATGGATTTGGTCAGGGCTGGATTTAGGTTTGATGAGGCCCTAAGCTACTGAAGTTAATGGGGCCCTTTATATTTCCAGCTGTCCTTTGTCAACAACAAATTGTCCCTGTTTTTTGTGTTGAATATATGCTATATGGTCATTTATGGACCTAATAGGTATCTCAAGCCATTTGCACAGAACAAATAGGAGCCTACACAACACAAAACACTGTAGGTTTTATTTTATTTGTTTTTTATCTTATATTTTGGAAATGTACATCCAGGGTTTTTTTTCCTTTACATTTTTGGGGGTGCCCCATGAGAGTGGGGCCCTAAGCTATAGCTTGTTTAGCTTATACGTAAATCTGGCACTGGATTCGGTGGACGGGAAGCATGTGGCTCGAATGATGTAGCTAACGGCCATCTCTTTTCCTTTCTGCAAGCAGGACGCCCCGCTCTCCTGCCCCCCCCCTTTGAAATTGGTCCGCCCCCTCCTTCCAGGGTGGAGATCCCGGCTGCAGCCAAGGGCTAAGCAGAGCGGAACTGCTTCACGTTCTTTTGGCTAATGCATCCCCAAGAAACATCCCCTTCTCCTGGCAATCGCCTGCTTTTCCTGACTCATGTTTCTCGCTTGCAGTCCACCGTATCCCACCGGTTCCTCCCAGCCAGCTGGTTATCTGATCCTTGCTTTTCGCTTTGTATTGTACCCTTGAGGTTTCCTTTCCTGGGGAAAATGAGGTCAAAAATGGTGACGTTGCTTGGTTGATGCAGTCTGTGTGTGTGTGTGTGTGTGTGTGTGTGTGTGTGTGATTTCAATCTTCTTTTTACGTCAAACCAGGTTTGGGGCAAATGTGCAGATTCATTTACTAACCTTGCAATGTTGAAACAAAATAAAAAAAAATCCTTCCAGTAGCACCTTAGAGACCAACTAAGTTTGTTCTTGGTATGAGCTTTCGTGTGCATGCACACTTCTTCAGATACACTGAAACAGAAGTCACCAGACCCTTATATAGAGTGAGAGGGTGGGAGGGGTATTACTCAGAAGGGTGGTGGGAATGGGTGATTGATAAGTGAGGTAAACCTGTTGAAGACTGTTAATGACTGCAATTGGTCTTGCAGGAAAAAGCAAGGGGTGAGATGGCTAAAAATAGCTTTATCATATATAAAGCTATATATTATCATATATATCGTATAATGAGATAAGAATCCAATGTCTCTATTCAGACCAGGTCTCTCCATGGTTTTAAGATTGGTAATCAGTTGCAATTCAGCAACTTCTCTTTCCAGTCTATTTCTGAAATTCTTTTGTAATAAGACAGCTACTTTGAGATCAACTTTGCAACCGATTCTTGTACAGTTGTACCTTGGGAGTCGAACGGATTCCATTCCGGAAGTCCATTCGACTTCCAAAACGTTCGGAAACCAAAGCGCGGCTTCCGATTACCTGCAGGAAGCTCTTGCAGCCAATCGGAAGCCCCGTTGGACATTCGGGTTCCAAAGAACGTTCGCAAACCGGAGCACTCACTTCCGGGTTTGCGGCGCTCGGGAGCCAAAACGTCTAAGTACCAAGACATTTGGGATCCAAGGTCCGACTGTATTGCCAGTTTTAGGTTTGGACTGGCAGCCTGTTGGTGTTGTGGGGGCCAGCTTCTCAAAGTTACTGCATCTGCACCCCGCAACCTGGCTTCTCAGGCTGGCTCTGGCCTTCTCTTGCCCCCCCCCCCGCCTGTCCTCTAGGCAACTTTGGTTGTCAACTGATGGCCTCACTTCTCTAGCCAACTGCAGACCCCACCTGCGTCTCCACCTGAGATCCTTGAATGTTCCTGCTGCTAAACTGGCTCAAGGGCAGGACTCATTGGGACAAGGCGGTCTTGGGCTAAAAAAAAAACCCTGAAATTTTGCACCAAGCAAACCCGAAATTCTGAATTCTGAGCGAAAGTTGCAAACGGAGGACTCTTGCATCAGTCTGCGCGATTTGCATCGTGAGGCGTGCTATGTGATTCTCTTGCAAGACCATAAGGAGAGTCTAGTGCTGGATCAAGCCAATGAATATTTGAACGCGGAGCTCTTTCGCCACCCAGGCAGCTGCCGGGGCTGCAGAATTCGTGGCGCTGCTGTGGGCTGGGACAGGACCCAAACCTCAGGCTCCTCTCAGCTGTGTGCCAGGCCCACAAGTTCAGCTCAGCTTCGGGGCACGTGATCTCGAGAGAAAGAGGGCGGCTTCTCTCTGCCCAAAACAACACGGCAGGGAAGGCCACCTGGAGGTAGCAGGGAGGTTGCTGCCTCACACCAAGGCTCTCAGCCCAGGCCACCTGGTCTGCCAGCCATGCCAAGAGGCAGTGGGTGGTCTCGGCCGAGACCCAGAGACGAGAGAAGGGCCTCCTTTCCTGGAGAGCTGGATGCTGGTCCAGGAGGTTGGATGCAGCAAAAGACCCCCCCAGGCAGAGAGGCCTGGGATGGAAAGAGGGGTGGCACCCTCCCTCTTCTAGCAGATCGGCTGGGAACAGACATGGTCTGCGTGTGCAAGAAGGCTTTTCATAGGCGATGTAAGAAGTAGAGCCTACTGTATCTAGTCCAGCATCCAGTTCTTACAATGGCTGCCCAGATGCCCAAAGCAGGACTCGAACACAGAACCACTCTCCACGCATGCAGTTTCCAGCAAGCGGCATGCAAAAGCATGGCTGCTTCTGAGTGTGGAAACAAAATAAAAAAATTCCTTCCAGTAGCACCTTAGAGACCAACTAAGTTTGTTCTTGGTATGAGCTTTCGTGTGCATGCACACATCTTCAGAACACACAAAAGCTCATACCAAGAACAAACTTAGTTGGTCTCTAAGGTGCTACTGGAAGGAATTTTTTTTATTTTGTTTTGACTATGACAGACCAACACGGCTATCTACCTGTATCTGAGTGTGGAGGCAGAGCAAAGAAGAAGAAGAAGAGAAGAAGAGTTTGGATTTGATATCCCGCTTTATCCCTACCTGAAGGAGTCTCCAAGCGGCTCCCATTCTCCTTTCCCTTCCTCCCCCACAACAAACACTCTGTGAGGCGAGTGGGGCTGAGAGACTTCAGAGAAGTGGGACTAGCCCAAGGTCACCCAGCAGCTGCGTGTGGAGGAGCGGAGACGCGAACCCGGTTCACCAGATTATGAGTCCACCGCTCTTAACCACTGCACCACACTGGCTCAGAGCCATCCCACATGGCAGCTGTCAATAGCCCTCTCCTCCTCCATGAATTTGTCAGAGGCGGATTTAGGGAAGCGCCGGAGAATGATCTCAGGGTCCGGGTAGGTTCATATGGGAAGAGGCGGCCCTTGAGGTCTTGCGGTCCTGAGCCGTTTAAGGCTTTATAGGTCAAAACCAGCACTTTGAATTGGGCCTGGAAACTCATTGGCAGCCAGTGCAGCCGGACCAGGATCCGTGTAATAGGCTCAGACCGTCTTGCTCTGGTGAGCAACCTCCGCAACGACCATCCAAGTAGGACTGGAACCACAGCAAATCGGTACCACCCAACCCTAGTTCGGAGAGTCGCTCCAGAAGGATACAATGGTCAATGGTATTGAAAGCTGATGAGAGGTTGAGAATAATTAACAGGGACACGTTTCCCTTGTCTCTCTCTCAACAGAGATCATCATACAGGGTGACCAAAGCAGTTTCTGTGCCAAAACCAGGCCTAAACCCCGACTGAAATGGATCCAGAAAGCCAGTTTCTTCCAAAAGTGCCTGGATCTCTTTCAAAGCCATCCACGTTGGTGGCCATCACTGGTTCCTGTGGGAGAGAGTTCCACAGGTTAACTCATAGCTGTCAACCCTCCCTTTTTTGGCAGGAAACTCCCTTATTCCAATGCCGTTTCCCGCTGCTATCCCGGATTGTTGATATCCCTTAAATTTCCCGGATTTCAAAGGAAGCAGCTCCTCTCCCTCCCTGCCGGCCAGGGAGGCTCCTCAGCTGCGTTGCTCAGCTGCCAATCAGGAGTCTGAGACCGACTGGGGGCGGAGCTTGCATGCCTTGTACAGCCAGACCCTCACGCCCAACCAGACAGACAGCCTGCCTGCCATCTACGCGCTCGCTCTTTCGCTCACCCGTTTGCGCGCAGCCTCTGGAGCGCAGGGTGGCGAGGCTACTTGGTGCCATTGTACCGCCCTCGCGGCATCCCTTATTTTCAAATCCGAAAGTTCGAAAAAATCCCTTATTTTCAAATCCGAAAATTGACAGCCATGGTTTAACTATGCACTTTGCGAAGAATCCCTTCCTTTGTCCCAAATCTTACTGCATCCAGCTTCATTGGACCTTCACTGGTTCTAGCTTTTTGAGAGAGGATTCTATGTCTGCTTTCTCCATGTGATGCATAATTTTTATAAACTTCTACCATGTTGCCTCTTCCTGGTCTTCTCTCTAAACTAAAAAGTCCCAAGGTTCTGCAGCCTTCCTGCCTAGTGGAGCCCCTCCATCCCCTTGATGATTTCTGTTTGTGTTTCCTGAACCCGAGAGGCAGGAGGTTGTGTGTATCCTACTCACCCAGAGCTGCCAGCACCACCACGGCCACAATGAGCAAGACGACAAAGACATACAGGACTTTCACGGACGTCTGCAGCGTCAGGGTCTTCTCGCACTGGCTGCAGTTGGTCCTCATCCGGCCTGGATAGGGAGGGGGCACAAAGCAGAGATGGGAGACCATTGTGTGTCTAGCAGAGGTGTTTGTGTGTCAGTGTCAAGTTTAAATGTCTTAATCAAAAATGCTGGAGTTTACATTTGTTTGGAGGTTTCTTTTTTTTTTCTTTTCTTTTTTTCAAATAATTTTTATTAGGTTTTGTAGTAAAACCAACCAACCAACAAACATCTACAAACAACAAACATACCAAAAAAAACCCTTCTTTTCTAACATATTATCTAATATATAATCACACAGTATAAACACAACAAAAATCTCATTTCCCCCTCTATTTTCTTTAAACATCTGTAGTGTGACTTCCTCACGTCCCTCCCTCTGTGTATCATTTTATAAATAATAATAATAATAATAATAATAATAATAATAATAATAATAATAATAATTTATTATTTATACCCCGCCCATCTGGCTGGGTTTCCCCAGCCACTCTGGGCAGCTTTCAACAGAAAATTAAAATACAACAAAAATTAAAATACAACAATTATTTCATCTTAGTAATCTCTTAACATCTTTAAACATTATTTATACTATTCCTTTAAGTTCTTTTCTTTATCAGCAGTCTTACCTAAATCATCAGTCATTATTATTTCTAACTATCTTTTTAATCTGCAGTCTCTCTGTCTGGAGGTTTCTCCCCTGGCCTGAACACTCCACTCCCACCCCCCCAAATGATCCAGAAAGCTTGCTGGCATCATAAAATCATAGAATTGTAGAGCTGGAAGGGACCCTCAAGGGGCATCTAGTCCAACCCCAGCAATGCAGGAATCTCAGCTAAAGCATTCGTGACAGTTAATTATCACAGCCGACTCCATGCTCAGGTTCCCTTCTTTAGTGCATGCTGGGATGTGGACACACCATAACTTTAAAGCACATTCTTTCCCTCAAAGAATTCTGGGCATTGCATGATTTTGTAAACTTCTATAATGTCTTCTCTTGCTTGCCGTTTCTTTAAACTAAGAAGTCCCAAACACTGCAGTCTCCCTTCGCAAGGGAATCACTCCATCCCCTTGATAATTTTTTGATCACGTTCATCTGACTGCTCCGATAGCATCACGAGCACAAATAATCATTAATGAGAGACCCCAAAGCTGTGTGAGGAGTCCTAGTTCATATTACGTTGCTGCCGCCGCTGCCGCTTTTTGTTGAGTATCTTGTTTAAATGTTAGGGTTCATTATTGTTCCACAGGATGTGTACCACTTTAAAAGTAGGAGTGCAGATCCTCAGGACCGGTGCTAGGGTTTTTGGCACCCTAGGTGAGGGGGCGGGCCACGTGACGTCATTGCGCATGACATACGGTGCCCCGCCCCCTGCCCGCCTGGCACCCCGTGCCGCCGCGATTTTTGCCGCTGGTTGGGGCGGCACCGGGTGGCGGCGGGGGGCGAGGGGCAGGCTGGCCAGCGCCCCCTCCATTTTGGCGCCCCCGCCGCCCCGGTTTTCGCCCCAACCTGCTCGCTCTGCCACTGGTTGGGGCGGCGGCGGGGGCGCAGGCTGGCCAGCACCCCCTCCATTTTGGCGCTCTAGGCAACTGCCTAGTTCGCCTAAATGGACGCGCCGGCCCTGCATATCCTGACCTAGTTTCTACAGCTGTTTAGCTGTGTAGCAGGTGCTGATAAGTCACTGTAATTAGCTGTGTCACCAACTGTGAATGATATATAATGGGCAGTATGTACCTTACTCTCCCCTGGTGGATGGATGGGTGATGATTATAGACACTATGTAAGATGTATGTTAGAGGAGTTTTGTTATTAAACCATGCAAAGATATTTTTGCGTCTCTTCAGTGTTTCCATCTGTGTGGTCTACTCTGCACGCACTCTGTGGCATGTTTCAAATGCCCAATGGTTTTATGTATGTCCCCTCTCTTAACATCACCGCTTGCAAGCATGTGAGTGTGTACACACACACACACACACACACACACACACACACACACAACTTTTTGGGCTCTAACACGCCCCCCCCCGCCACCCAGTGGCTTTTACCATTTGGCCTGTATCTGAAGGATGGCATCTCGTCGTCTTCTCCAATGAGGTCTTCCTCTGAAATACAAAATGAAAACATTGTTAAAAAAACAAGAAGAACCAAGTGCTGGGATCAGCTGCTTCCATGGAACAAAAGGGGCAGGGCGGCTTTCAACAGAACATTAAAATACAATAATCTATTAAACATTAAAAGCCTCCCTAAACAGGGCTGCCTTCAAGTATTTTCTAAAGGTCATGTAGTTGTTTATCCTTTTAACCTCTGCTGGGAGGCTGTTCCACAGGGCGGGTGCCACTACCGAGAAGGCCCTCTGCCTGGTTCCCTGTAACTTGGCTTCTCGCAGGGAGGGAACCGCCAGAAGGCCCTTGGCACTGGACCTCAGTGTCCGGGCTGAACGATGGGGGTGGAGACGCTCCTTCAGGTATACTGGACCGAAGCCATTTAGGGCTTTAAACCACCTGTCCCCTTGGCATGCCCTTCAGACCCTCGCCCTCACTTTGCAACCAGCACTGAAATTGTCAAACGGAGAAAAGCCTTTACAGCTCTGCGTCTCCACTCTGTGCCCTTGGCCATAGCTGAAGAATTGCCGGATACCCTGTGGAGTGAAAGTTTGCCCATGTGGCATTAATGTGCCTGGAGCTTACCCCACTAGCTTACCCCTGAGGCTTACCCCACTACTAACTTGTTTGCCCTGCCTACCAGGATTTAAGAGCAGCCTTGTACAAAGCAATTAAATATTTCAGTTGAGAGATATCAGTTAGGCATCTGATTAACTTTTTCAGTTACAGGTAGGTCGCCGTGTTGGTCTGCTGTAGTTGAAACAAAATAAAAAGCATTCCTTCCATTAGCACCTTAGAGACCAACTAAGTTTGTTCTTGGTATGAGCTTTCGTGTGCATGCACACGACAGAAAAACCAAGACAGAGAAACCAGTAGGAGAGCACTTCAATCTCCCAGGACATTCTATACAAGATCTCAAAGTAGCTGTCTTATTGCAAAGGAATTTCAGAAATAGACTGGAAAGAGAAGTTGCTGAATTGCAACTCATTACCAAACTTAAAACCATGGAGAGACCTGGTCTGAACAAAGACATTGGATTCTTATCTCATTATACATGACAAAGCTACTTTTAACCTTCTCACCCCTTGCTTTTTCCTGCAAGACCAATTGCAGTCGTTAAAAGTCGCCAACAGGTTGTTTACCTCACCTATCAGCCAATCACCCATTCCCACCACCCTTCTGAGTAATACCCCTCCCCACCCTCTCACCATATATAAGGGTCTGGTGACTTCTGTTTCAGTGTACAGTGGACCCTCGACTTACGAATGTAATCCGTTCCGACGGGAGCGTCGGAACTAGAAAAAATCGTAAGTCGAGTCCCCATAGGAATGCGTTGGAGAATGCATTCATAGCTCGAAAAAACCTTCGGAACTCGAAAAAACCCTATCTAAAGCGGCCGCAGCTTCCGATCGGAAGTCGATAAAATTCAGAAGCGGCGGCCGCTTTGATCCCTCGTAACTCGAAAAACTCGTAAGTCGGGTCTTTCGTAAGTCGAGGGATCACTGTATCTGAAGAAGTGTGCATGCACACGAAAGCTCATACCCAGAACAAACTGAGTTGGTCTCTAAGGTGCTACTGGAAGGAATTTTTTTATTTTGTTTTGATTAACTTTTTATTAGGGGAACGATCCCCCTACACCTCTGTGCTCTATGGGGAGCTGGCCTCTGGCACCAGGCCCGTTGGCAGACCAGCTCAACATTACAAATATGTCTGCAAACATCGACATGAAGGCTGGCAACGTCAACCTTGCCCCCCAGGAGAATCCCTTGCAGACGACCGCATTGCCAGGAAACGGGCAGCCAGGTTGTGCATCCACAGCAGTGAGCAAAGAAATGACCACTGGCAGGAGCGCAGAGAGAAGAATCGCCATGGCGCATCTGCAACAGCACAACCGGACGCCTTCCTCTGCTCCGGCTGCAACAAAACATGCCCACTGGAGGAGGAAGGGGGGGTGCGGTGAGTGCGGTCCGCCCCGGGTGTCATCCCTGAGGGTGGGGGTGTGACATTGCTGCGCCGCTCGCTGTGGGCGGCACCCCCTGGGCCACTCGCCACTTGCGGCACCCCCTGGGACGCTCACCACTCGCTGCAGGCAGCACCCTCCTGGGACGCTTGCCGTGGGTGGTGTGATGGCCTGGGACTCAGGTTCAGACTCAGAACCAGAGGAGTCTCAGTCTGCACCGGATCCTCTGCCCCAGACATCGTCTGAACCAAGTCCAGGGCCTGATCCTGAAGAGCCCCAGTCTGCACAGGTTCCCCTGCAACAAGCACCAGCTGAGCCGAGTCAGGGGCCTGAGCCTTTCCTGGCTCCAGATGCGGAGAACACCTCATTGCCGTCAGCTGGACCAGCACTTACAGCTGCTCCACTACCGGCTGGGTCAGGAGAGGCTGAGGCTGCCCCTGGGTCTAGTAACCCACCAGCGTCTCCCGAGCTGCAGAGACTCAGGTCTGAGAGAAGGAGAGACCTGAGTACTCGCAGGAGGAGTGCTCGCCTTCGGGTGAAACAGGGAGGTGAGTCGCCGGGGGATCGGGACCGGCCATTGCCCCGACAAAGATAAAAGGCTGTCGGACCCCGCCCCAGGTTGTGGGAGCAACATTGCTGCAGGCAAGATCCTGCCTGAAATCCTGTACCTGCCCTGGCTCTGTCAAACTGACTCCTCGCTGAACCTTCGGATTCTGGACCGGGCGTGGACCTCGTTTCTCGGATTACCCCCAGGCCCAGCACACCCCCTGGGATGCTCACCACTCTCTGCAGGCAGCACCCTCCTGGGAAACTCGTCGGGGACCGTTAGCCCCACCCCCATGTGCACCACTCCAGGTGCTGGAGCAGCTATCTCCGCCTCTGAACGTGCCTCTCCTGCATCGCTCTCTACAGCCACAGCAGGTACTGCAACCTTCCAACGCTTTGACTTCATCCCAGAATGTGCTCTCCTTCATTGTCTCCTGAGACAGACAGATGCCAACCCACCTACTCTGAATTTCTGGCCAGGAACCTCCTTTTGACCCCCTTCCCTTGAGGCTTCCAGCCTTTCTTCAAAGTGCTAGATGGCCAAGTACAAGCAGGATGCTTGGGGGGGGGGGAGTGCTCGCTCCCGCCCCCCGCTCTGTGTTTCTTGGACGCTGTGGTTCATTTAAGAGATGAGGGCGCACCAGGGATTTCTTTGCCAGCCGCAAGCCGGGCACTCTGACAAGGAGAATAAGAGCTGGCAGAGACATCGGCCATCGAGGGAAGGCAGATGAAAGATTTCAAGAGCCCTCAGAGCGGGTTCTTCACCCAAAGCGGGAGCCCAGCTAGGATTATGGTTTACAAACATTACACACTGTTGTGGGTAGGGGTAGGGGGTCAGTCTAGATGATGCCCTGTGTCCACCCCTCCAATTCCTGTATTCATCAGACAGGTTTCCTTACACAACAAGGACCTTCGCTGGCCCCTTGAGTGCCCTCATCAGCATCTCAAAAGAAGGAGCCAGGATGCGAGAGCTGCAACTAAGCGAGGGGCTCCTCCGAGCTAATGCCCCCTAGCTTGCTAGGTAGGGGAACAGTACTGTGTGTGAGCAGGGGTGCCAACTTGAATAAAATATTGGGGGGCCCAGGTAAACCCCACCCCACATAATCAAGCACATGACACGGTACACATGCACCATTTGAATGGCAATGCCCATCAACCTTGGGCCCCCCCCGGACACCTCAAATATTTTATTGGGGAGGGCGAAGGGACTTCAACCCCTAGGAGTTGGCTCCCATGTGTGTGAGGAACGGTTGGGGGTTGGGGGTTGGGTATGTTTAAAAGGAAAAAGAGGACACTGAGAGGAGATATGAGAGCCACCTTCCAATATCTCAAGGGCTGCCACATGGAAGAGGGACCTCTGGGTATAGGGTGGTATATAAATTCAATAAATAATAAAAAATAACAATAAAAGATTGTTTTCTCCTGCTCTGGAGGGCAGGACTCGAACCCATGGCTTCAAGTGACAAGAAAGGAGATTACGACTCAACACATGGAAAAGCTTTCTGACAGTAAGAGCTGTTCAACAGTAGCACGGTCTCCCTCGGGAGGTGGTGGCCTCTCCTTCCTTGGAGGTTTTTAAGCAGAGGTTGGATGGCCATATGTCAGGGATGCTTCAGTTGAGATTCCTGCCTTGCAGGGGGTTGGACTAGATGACCCTGGGGGGGGGTCCCTTCCAGCTTTACAGCTCTATGCTTCTGGATGGGCCAATGGTCTGGCCTTGTATAAAGCAGATTCCTCTGGATGAGGAGCAGGGCTTCATTTCCAAAGGCACTGAGGGCACAGTTATTTCAGCACCGTCTGCTATTGATTTTTCCGTTCCCTCTTGATCCTGCCTCCTGGCTCCATAAAGCCGAGGGTGCCTGGCGATAGGGCCATAAAAAAACAATGAAACACCTCAAAGCCAAATGAGAAATGCAATTCATGCCCTATATTGGAAAGCAACATAAGCCAGTCTCCCCCAACCTGGCGCCTCCCAGATGTTTCGAACTACAAATCTGATCGGTCCCAGAATGTACAGGAAGAGTGGAGACAGCTTCATGTTGAGTCAGTCTTGTATACACTGGCTGGCAGCAGCTCTCTAGGGCAGGGGTAGGCAACCTAAGGCCCGTGGGCTGGATGCGGCTCAATTGCCTACTCAATCCGGCCTGTGGACGGTCCGGGAATCAGTGTGTTTTTACATGAGTAGAATGTGTGCTTTTATTTAAAATGCATCTCTGGGTTATTTGTGGGGCATAGGAATTCGTTCTCTTTTTTTCTTTCCAAAATCTAGTCCGGCCCACCACATAGTCTGAGGGACGGTGGACCGGCCCACAGCTGAAAAAGGTTGCTGACCCCTGCTCTAGGGTTTCAGGGAGATGCCAGCGGAGAGTGAATCAACCTGGAACTCCCTGCCTATTGACCCCAGGCAGACGCTCTCCCTGTACTCTTTTCAAGCACCTGCTAAAAACATTTTTGTTTGGCCAAGCCTCTCCAGACATGTAGAATGCGGACTTCTACAAATCTGTTTTTAGTTGATTGGTGATTCTATGTTTTGAATGAGTTACAGAGTTGTTTTTAAGCGGTGTATAAATTTTTGTGAAATAAATACATACATAAACCTGGGTTCAAAACAGATGGCCCCAGGGAGTTGTAGTTCAAAGCTTCTGAATGGCGCCTGGTTGCTGGAGGCTGACGGGAGCCATTAGCAGCAAATCAATGTCTCAGTTTGGATGGGGGGAACAAATCATTACCCGTCACAAATTCAGACCCATTCCTCCAAGTGCCTGCTCAGGTTAAAAAATAAAAAAGAGAAGGTTTGACTTGCTCTTGTCAGCAACGCGAGATTGATGGACGTTTGTGAGCCAGAAAATAAAAATAAAAGGACAATAAAGGGACTCATAGAATCATAGAAGGGACATGGGTGGCGCTGTGGTCTAAACCACTGAGCCTAGGACTTGCCGATCAGAAGGTCGGCAGTTCGAATCCCCGCAACGGGATAAGCTCCCGTTGCTCGGTCCCTGCTCCTGCCAACCCAGCAGTTCAAAAGCACGTCAAGTGCAAGTAGATAAATAGGTACCGCTCTGGCGGGAAGGTAAATGGCGTTTCCGTGCGCTGCTCTGGTTCGCCAGAAGCGGCTTAGTCATGCTGGCCACATGACCTGGAAGCTGTACGCCGGCTCTTGGCCAATAAAGCGAGATGAGGGCCGCAACCCCAGAGTTGGACACGACTGGACCAAATGGTCAGGGGTCCCTTTACCTTTATGACACTATTAGGCGGGGCGCGGGTGGTGCTGTGGGTTAAACCACAGAGCCTAGGGCTTGCCGATCAGAAGGTCGGTGGTTTGAATCCCTGTGACGGGGTGAGCTCCCGTTGCTCGGTCCCTGCTCCTGCCAACCTAACAGTTCGAAAGCATGTCAAAGTGCAAGTAGATAAATAGGTACCGCTCCTGCGGGAAGGTAAACGGTGTTTCCGTGCACTGCTCTGGTTCGCCAGAAGTGGCTTAGTCATGCTGGCCACATGACCCGGAAGCTGTATGCCGGCTCTCGGCCAATAAAGCGAGATGAGCGCCGCAACCCCAGAGTCATCCGCGACTGGACCTAACGGTCAGGGGTCCCTTTACCTTTACTAGAATCATAGAATTGTAGAGTTGGAATCTAATGAAATTGAATGTTGGGCTTTTCGGGAGAAATAAAAGGAAGGATTTCTTCACACAGCACAGAGTTAAACTATGGAACTCCTTCCCACAGGAGACAGTGATGGCCACCTACTGGAATGGCTTTGAAAGAGGATGGTACAAATTCACGGAGGAGAAGAGGGCTATTGATGGCCCCAAGGTGACTATGCATTGTCTCCATGGTCAGAGCCAGCAATGCTTCTGAATCCCACTTGCTGGAAACCACAGGAGGGGAGAGTGATGCTCTCATGCTCGGATCCTGCTTGCTGGGTTTCCCATCGGGGCATCTGGTTGACCATGGTGAGAAGTGGGTACTGGACTAGATGGGCTTTTGGCCTGATCCAGCGGCATCAATACTGGGCCCAGGCAGATGCCCCAGATCGCCAGGTTCTGGTACTGGCTCTCCTGGCAGCCCTGCACACATGAGAGAGACAGGAGCCCCTGTCTTAGCCTCACCCAGGCAGCTGCCCAGAGGGCGGGCACTGTGTTTCCCCAGGCCTTGCTCCCCCGTGGCATTCTCATGGTTACCGGTGGGCTTGAGTTCAGCCCAGCCTTTCATGTGGAACGAAATCAACCCAGCAAACATCTGACAGGCTTCCTTGGGTCAACAGCTTATGAAACCCCCATCTTCCCTTACATCAACAAGGGGAAGGGAGAAGTGGTTCGGCCAGGTGCAGCCTGTTTTCCAGAGCAGACCTGGCACCCGTGTTTATCCTCCCTTTAGATCGTCCTGTGGCGAAGGCAAGCAAATATTTGCCATCTGAAGGTCCAAGGGCTGCCAGGTGGAAATCTTAGTGTTGAGGGGCACCCTGGAGATTTGGGGTCCAAAGGTAGAGGTGCACGCTGTACCCTGGGGAAAGGGTCTGCAAAAGAGGCACCTGTGATCTAGTTATGTTTCCCGTTGTGCCTGATGAAGAGACCTGTGCAGCTCGAAAGCTTGCTTGTACACGTCGACTGAACATTAGGAAGAACTTCCTGGTAGTAAGAGCCTTTTGACAGAGGAATGGACTCCCTTGTAAGGTGATGGACTATCGTCCCTTGGAGGTTTTTATGCAGAGGCTCGATAGGCATCTGTTGGGGATTCTTTCACTGTGATTCCTGCGGTTGGACTAGATGACCCCTGGGGATCCCTTCCAACACTACAATTCTAGTCCTCCTACCAAATGAGTTGTTTCAGGAAAGGGCCAAGCTGCTTCTCTGCCTGGAGGCATAGAAACTGATAAAGGTAAAGGGACCCCTGACCATTAGGTCCAGTCGTGTCCGACTCTGGGGTTGCGGCGCTCATCTCGCTTTATTGGCCGAGGGAGCCAGCATACAGTTTCCAGGTCATGTGGCCAGCATGACAAAGCCGCTTCTGGCGAACCAGAGCAGCGCAATGAAACGCCGTTTACCTTCCCGCCAGAGCGGTACCTATTTATCTACTTGCACTTTGATGTGCTTTCGAACTGCTAGATTGGCAGGAGCAGGGACCGAGCAACGGGAGCTCACCCCGTCGCAGGGATTCGAACCACCGACCTTCTGATCAGCAAGCCCTAGGCTCTGTGGTTTAACCCACAGCGCCACCTGGGGCCTATAGAAACTGATAGCCTTATTCAATTTTTCTAATCTCACTTTAAAGCCATAAAAATTAGTAGACGCCACAGGAATTGTGGTGTTGAATTCGAAAGCGCCGTGTGAATCAGAGCTGCAGTGTTGGAAGAGACCCTCAAGGACCGTCTTTTTGTCTGGAATGAATCTTCCTGCTTGGCTGGGTGATCCTCACAGGGGTCTAGTTTTAGGAGCTGAGAAGTGGAAAAGGTTTCTCTGCCTACTCTCCCCATGCCTGTGTGCAGTTTTCTAAACCTATTTCACATACCCCTTTATTTGCCCAAAATTATCATCACCATCATCACCATCAAATTAATAAGCTCCAAACCCAGTCTGTGATCCGCACAAATGCTCATCAAAGTCCAGCCCAATACTCAGCCCTTCCACCTCCCCAGGATGATTGCAGGTCGTCTCTCTTCTGAGTGATTATAGCATGGAAGGGGTCCGCAGAAATCAGGGTGAACTCCAGGAGGCCTTTGAAGGAGAGCAAGGAGGGAGCAGACCCTCCATTTGGAAATGAGATGATTGCTAGCTTGAACTCCCAGGACTGGTGAGTTTGCGAGACGCGGGCCTTTAATTTATTTATTTATTGTAAACTCCGGGTTGGGATCTGGTAATGACGGGGTTCTGTTCTAGCCAAAAATGAAGCCTGCGGTGCGTGCAAGAGGAAGAGAGCTCCGGATTCGTGTTTGGACGGGGCAGCTTTTAAAAGCAAAATAAACAGGGCTTGTTCTGCATATCATCTGGGTTAGGGTAGGGGGCTGGAACCCACAGATCTGGCAGAACGACTCAGGGTCTGGATTGGTTGCCCAGCTCCCATTCATTTGCAAAAAGGAGACATCCGCAGACATCCGATGAAGCTGGAAGATTCAGGGAAGATAAAAGAAACTTCATATTCATGCTGCACATTGTTAAACTATGGAACTCCCTCCCACAGGAGGCAGTGATGGCCGCCAACCTAGATGGCTTTGAAGGAGGATTAGACAAATTTGTGGAGGAGGATATAAGGCCATCCATGGTAATCCTTCTGAATCCCAGTTGCTGGAAAGGGGCGAGGGAGGGGCTCTTGTGCTCTGATCCTCCTTCCCATCAAGGCATCAGGTTGGTCACTGTGAGAAGAGCAGGCTGGGCATTGGCCTCATCCAGCAGCACTCTTCTTGGGTCCTTGTGAGGCCTTCCCAGCCAATTGAGTTCATTGTCTTCCAAATGACTAGGAAATCCCACTTACTGCCCCGTCCATGCCATCTGATGATGCCCTAGTTCTGAGCTGCATTCCTGTCTCAACACTAGGATGTAGGTCAGGGGGTCTTTGTGTATGTAAGACACACACACACACACACACACACACAGAGAGAGAGAGAGAGAGAGAGAGAGAGAGAGAGAGAGAGAGAGAGAGAGAGAGAGAATGCATGCCTACATAGGCCACAAAATGCAACAAGAAATAAATACATCTCTAACAGTGCACTTCTAACCATGTCTGCTCTACTCAGAAGTCCTATTGAAATCAGTAAGTTTGCTCCCAGGTATGTAGGGTTAGCACTACTATTTTCCCACAAGTCAGGTTGTGATTGTAGAGTTGGAAGGGACCCCCAAGGGACATCTAGTCCAACCCCCTGCAATGCAGGAATCTCAGCTGAAGCATCCATGACAGATGGCCATCCAACCTCTGCTTTAAAAAAAGGTAAAGGTAAAGGACCCCTGACCATTAGGTCCAGTCGTGTCTGACTCTGGGGTTGCAGTGCTCATCTCGCTTTACTGGCCAAAGGAGCCAGTGTACAGCTTCCGGGTCATGTGGCCAGCATGACTAAGCCGCTTCTGGCGAACCAGAGCAGTGCACGGAAACGCCGTTTACCTTCCTGCCAGAGCGGTTCCTATTTATCTACTTGCACTTTGACGTGCTTTCGAACTGCTAGGTGGGCAGGAGCAGGGACCGAGGAACGGGAGCTCACCCCATCGCAGGGATTCGAACCGCCGACCTTCTGATCAGCAAGCCCTAGGCTCTGTGGTTTAGAACACAGCGCCACCCGCGTCCCAACGTCTTTTTAAAAACCTCTAATAAGGCATGAGTTTGGCCAAACTGCGAGAGGCAGTGAAGGATAGGCGTGCCTGGCGTGTTCTGGTCCATAGGGTCATGAAGAGTCGGACACGACTGAACGACTGAACAACACCAACAACAATAAGGCATTCTTCAGCTGTGATTCCTGTACTGCGGGGGGTTGGACTGGATGACCCTTGGGGGTCCCTTCCAACTCTACAATTCTGTGACTCCATGGCGGTAGAAGCGGCACGCAGCAATCCCAGAGGGTGGCGCTTGCAGGATGAGAGCGAGGGAAAAGTTAACCTCTGGGCGTGTTCAGGACTGAGAAGCTGCCTGGGCCAAGAGCAGATTCAAACGGCGCTTCTGCAATTTCCTGCACCAGGAACCAAGCGAAATTTGCGGGGTCAAGTTTCAAGCCCGCAATTATGAATATCAGCGCTAAATGATGCGTCGTCTTGCACACGGACGAGAAACAGTCTCTCTCCCCCCCCCCCATCTGTTTTTCTGGTAATTTGCACTCTGAAACCTGAGCTGTACTTTTGATCTCTGAAGTCAGACAAAAAGGGAAAAGAAGTGGAAGGGGTCGGGGGTGGGTGGATGTCCTGAGGACTGGAAGGCAAGCAATGAGCCGCTGTTGTAGCCAGAGCTGTGAGCCCTCTGCGTAACCCCGGACTCCCTCCGTCCACTTCCCCCTCCCCACCCCCGGCTCTTGAGTTTCCTCAGACCCCTGGTAGCAATTCCTGACTGCCTTCCTCGCCCAGTCTCCCTCTGCATTGCCTCTCTCGCACAAACATCTCATGGTCTCCGGCATTTGCAAAGGGGTCGCTCATTTTGAATTAAGCGCCTGGGAGATTTAGGCTGAGAACACATCACCCGCTTAAAACGCAGCTGGGATTTTCTTTTGCCCAGTTTGGCTCAAAGCTGGGTTGCTTTTGTTTTTGTTTTGTTTTGGGGGGGAAATACATCAAAACACAGCCTTTTGTAAGAAATGACAGGATAGCTATGAATTATAGAAATGTGGAGTTGGAAGGGACCCCAAGAGTCATCTAGCCCAACCCCCTGCAATGCAGGAATCTCAGCTAAAGCATCCCCAACTCCCCCAACCATTCATCGAAAGGCTTGGTTTCCAGGCCCTTGATAATCTCGGTTGCCCTCATCTGCACATGTTCCAGTTTGTTAATATTAAATTGTGGTGCCCAAAACTGGACACAGGACTCCAGGTGTGGTCTGACCAAGGCTATTCCTTCCCTTGACCTGGACACTATAACCTGTTGATTGCGGCTAACCTCATGTCTGCAGAGTCAACCACCACACGTCAGACTCAGAAGTGCACCCAGGACTCCTTTCACAGTGGGTGCCGAGTTCTGGGTTCAATCTGGGCCAGCCCAAGTCAATTGGTCGAGCAAGGCAGAAAATCCAAAGAGATCTACTACGCCTTTACCCAGATTCCACCAGGACCTTCTCCAGTGCGAACCTCAGGGCAGAGGGCAGATCCTAACTGTGGCTCTGAAGAGCTGCATCAATTCTGAACAAACCTCAGATCACTCAGATCACCTTTTTCCTCTTCATTTCCACCGTTTTCTCTTGTAGCAGAAGCGACCAAGAGCTCTGTGACACCCAGCAGCCTCGCTGCCTCCCACTCACCTTTCATGATCCTCTCCCCGAGGAGGACTGCGACCACCACGGCCCAGTCCGAGCCGCTTCTACCGAAACAAGCGAGCGAGGGAGGGAGGTTTGGCTCCGGTAGTAGGCCTTGCAGGTGAAGAGGCGAAACTCGCCAGACGTCTCTGGTCCTGGAGGATGGAGCTCAGAGGGTCGCGCCGCCGCATCCCAGCAGCACATCCCAGAGACAGCGGACGCGGCTCGGGGAACAGAGCATCGCGGCTCCGGAGCGTGGAGTGGACATCCTTTCCCCCGCACCCTGCTCCACAGCAGAAGCAGAAGCCTGGAGAAGGGGGTCCTCCTCGCTTCCATCCAGCGCTGCTAAAAGTGGGCCATGTTTTTCACCTGGCCACCGGTGCGCCGAGGGAGGTGGCGGCGAGACTCACCCCTTCAGCGCCCCATGAAGGTGGCTGGGTTCCCCTTCCTCCTCCTGGCTAAACATCCACCCCCTGTCTGGCTCCCCTCGCCCCAGAGAGTGGCCTTCAGTCAGTGCGCAAGGAACCGCATCTCTGCTGCCTCGTGGGCGCACGGCTCTCCCTCCTCTGGGCCATTGCCCAGACAAACTTCCTCGCGCTTTCAAAACAGGGCGAGTGGCTCCTCTATATGCCAGCCGCCTCCCCGGCTGGCTGGAGCCCTCCCTCCCATGGCCGCTGCCCCCAAATCCAGCAGGGGAGGGAGGGAAGGAAAGGGAGGCGAGGCGGCGTTGGAGCTTTGCCGAAATATGCGCTAGGTCCCCTCCCTCCAGCCCTAATTGCTAACAAATGTCCTCTTCACCGGGGAAGGGGGGAGAGGAGGGGGAGAGAGAGAGGCAAGCAGGAGGCAGGCAGTGTGTGTGTGTGGGGGAGATGGAGGGGATCCGGGGTCTCCCCACCCCCCAAGCATGCCCTTTCTGGAGGGGCCTAAGAATAGCCTGCTGGGTCAGCCCAATGGCCTACCTAGTTCAGCACCCTGTCCTCACAGGAGCCAACGAGATGCATGTGAAAAACCTGCAGGCAGGATTTGAACTCAAGAGCAGTACAATGCTCTCCCCTCCTGCAGCTTCCAGCAACTGGGATTCAGAAGCATTGCGACCATGGAGGCCAAGCAAGGCTCTGGGGCTAGTAACCATCAACAGTCCTCTGCTCCTCCAAGCATTTGTTTAATCTACTTTTCAAGTCATCCATATTGATCATCGCGGCCTCCTGTGGGGGCGAGTTCCATAGATTAACAAAGTACTGTGTGAAAACATCATTTCTTTTGCCTGTCCTAAGCCTTCTGGTGTTCTGTTTTGTTGCGTGCAGTGTTTCAATGTTGGGGGACGGGGGAAGGGACACTGGGATGTTCCAGTGTGAATTTCATGGGAGTGTGATTTTTGGAAGCAAGGATAGAGCGAGAGAAAGAGAGAGAGTTTGTGTGTCCCGGTGCATGCCTGTTTATGCAGCCGTGTCCTCTGCAATGCATCCACTGTGAAGCGGATTAAAACATGCAAGCCCAGAGTAAATGGAAAAGTATCACTGCTGCAAACACGCCATCCCATGGCCCTGGCAGCTGGTTCTCCACACTGTCCTGCCAAGCACCGAGGGGGATTTTTTTACCACCTTTTTTTACCACCCTTCCAGACTTCAAAGAGGTGCAAGTTTGTGGCCAAAATGCTCCTCTCTGCTTTGTGGGACGTTCTGTATGACCAGCTGAGGAAGGCTCATAGCTCAGGGATAGAGCGCTTGGCTTCCGTGCGGAAGGTTCTGGGTTCAATTCCTGGCTTCACCACGTAGGCCTGGGGAACGACTCCTTGCCTGTAACCCTAGGGAGACACTGCCAGGCGCCGTTGATAAGTGGCCTGGAGGTCTGAATCTGCCCAATATCAGGTGGGCAGGTGAACACCACGAGAAGCCACTGCTTGGTAAACAGCTGTTTATCATCCAAAGCACACTCAACACACTTTTAAAAGCACATGACTTCCCTAAAGTACCTTGGGAACTGTAGTTTACAGTACCTACACAGAGGTACCAGCTTTCCTAACCAACTGCAATTCCCAGGATTCTTGGGGGCTGTGTGCATTGAATTTGCTTTAAATATGTTGCGTGTGGAGCTGCCAGCCAGAGTTTCCCATCTGTAAAGTGGCAGCAAAAGTGACTTCTCCTGCACAATGGAGGCTGCAGACTCGTTTGAAATAAGGAGCATTGTATACTGCAGAACAGTGATTTATTCGACAGGTCAAGGTCTTAGAAAAAGGATACTGTCTTGGTACACAGTGTGTCAGTTGAGCTGATTTAAAGTTTGGGGGCCCTTCAAACAAAGTCACATTTTGCGGGAAGGAACGCCACTCAGTCTTTTTAAAAACTCACTGTCATCATGACATACTTGATGTCACAACAGCATGCACATGTAAACATACAAAGGCCTTAAAGGTAAAGGTAAAGGGACCCCTGACCATTAGGTCCAGTCGCGAACAACTCTGGGGTTGCGGCGCTCATCTTGCATTACTGGCTGAGGGAGCCGGCGCACAGCTTCCAGGTCATGTGGCCAGCATAACTAAGCTGCTTCTGGTGAAACCAGAGCAGCGCACGGAAACGCCGTTTACCTACCCACCGGAGCAGTACCTATTTATCTACTTGCACTTTGACGTGTCTTCGAACTGCTAGGTGGGCAGGAGCAGGGACCGAGCAACGGGAGCTCACCCCGTCGCGGGGATTCGAACCGCCGACCTTCTGATCAGCAAGCCCTAGGCTCTGTGGTTTAACCCACTGCACCACCCTTACAGACCCTATACGTAAATAGAAATGTGCATTTATCACAGTTTTACATTTATCTCTTTCCGAGTCTCTTGAAATGGGGATTTCTAGAGCGGCTGGCCAAATGCCCATTTCTTTTATTTAAAGAAGGAATTAAAATGTTGTAGAGGTTCCAGCTCTAACGTTCTGGAACACATTGAGAACATGTTCATATTTTTAAAAATTGCAGCCATCATCACTTCAAGCCTTAGGGACCTTCGGTGGGGGTGAGTCTGTAGAAGTCCTTCCTGGATTGGTTCCTTACAAGTTGTTTTCACAAACTTAGGTTTCTAAGGAACACACACACACACACACACACACACACACACACACACACACAATCTCAAAATCAATAACTGGTCTTTATTAGGCCAAGCAAAACATCCCAAAATAGCGCCCAAGCATTCAAGTTCTCCATTACTCTTCACTGGGATGGTAAATGAAGCGGGGGGGGGGGGGGGCGGAAAAAGATGGAAGAAGGGAGAAGGCATTCAAATGAGGCTCTGGGTGGGACCATGCATGTTTCAGGTAGCACCCAGTGATGGCTAACCTTGACACTCCAGATGTTTTGTAACTACAACTCCCATCATCCCTAGCTAACAGGACCAGTGGTTAGGGATGATGGGAGTTGTAGTCCCAAAACGGCTGGAGTGTCAAGGTTAGCCATCACTGAGTCCTAGGACAAGGGTCGCCGGATCACTCCCGCAGAGATCCTCCGTGGGCCAGGTTGGTGCAGCATGACACCGGAAATTTTGCCTGCACATGTCCATGGTGCCAGAAATCGCTTCTGTGCATGCCCAGATGCCTGTGCAGAAGCGATTTCCGGCATCTGGGCATGTGCAGAAGCGATTTCTGGTGCTGCGGACATACGCAAACGTGATTTCCAGCATCTGGGCATGTGCAGAAGCAATTTCCGGAGCCGCGGAAGAGAGTCCCTGCGCCACACTGCGCCACTTTAGCGCAGCGCGCGGGGACTCACCAGGTGGGCGGCTCGGTTCGGGGACGGCTCATGGGCCAGTTAAGCGACCCTCATGGGCTGCTTCCGGCCCAGGGGCCTTAGGTTGCCGACCTCTGACCTAGGACTTCTGGAAAGAAATAACATACCATGGTTGCTCCCTCCTTCAGAAATTCCTGCATTGCATGGGGTTGGACTAGATGACTTGGGGACCCCTCCCAACTCTACAATTCCATGACCGCCCCCCCATATTCCATTTTGGGGCTGTGACCACATGTACATGCCATACATTCACCATCAGTCAACTGTTTTTCCTCCCCCAACCCCCCCCCCCCAATCTTGGTTTGTTTACCTACACAACCTGATGAAGAAGTTTGCACACTTCATGGTGAACATTGGGGTGGTTTCCTCACCAATAGTGCAATCCTAGACAGGCCTGCTCAGAGGTCAGTCCCACTGAACTGAATGGGGCTTACCTCCCCACCCCCAAAGTAAGTGGGTGTAAAATTGTAGCCTAAGATCCTAAGGCCATCCAATGAAGCGAAATGCTTGAAGGTTCGGAAGGCACAGAAAAAAGTCCTTACATAGCAAATGTTTAACCTGTGGAACTCCCTCCCACAGGAGGCAGGGATGGCCACCAACTTGGATCAGAGAAATTCACGGAGGAGGAGAGGGCCGTCAAAGGTTACTAGAACCAGGATGGCTCTGCCCTGCCTCAACAGTTGGAGGCAGCCAATAAAAACATTTGGGGGGGGCAGTTGGAGGCAGCAATGCTTCTGAATACCTGTTGCTGGAAACTGCAGGAGGGGGGGAGTATTGTTGTGCTCGAATCCTGCTTATTAACCCCATAATGATTAAGACCAACACGGCTTGCAAATATAAAGAACAATTTTACTTGATTAAACACATTAAAGTGCAAGGTGCATCTCAAAGCCTGGAGATACTTATAGACAAACAGTCAACTAATGGCACAACTCTGCCAATGATGCATCTACAGTAATAAAGTGCAAGTGTCTCTGCATCCAGTCCCTGTGTCCGTCCCTGTGTCCTACTGCGCATGTGCCCCGCGGACACAGGGATTGGAGCGCAGAGACTTCGGGCGGCTGGGCTGTTGAAGCGGCGGGTGCGCACTCGCGTGGACTTACTTCTAAGTGGCAGCGGCCGTTACAAGTGGCGGCTGAGTTGGCCTGCCGGGGCCTGGCTGGTGCCAGTGCCGCCACGATGCGCCTCCTGCGCTGCCTGCTGAAGGGCCATTCGCCGCTCAGCAAGTTCTCGCCATCCCCGCTTTCCATGATGTTCTAGCGCCCGTTAATTTAATGGGCTTAAAGTCTACTAGTATAATAATAATGTCACAGCGCAGTGCAAACACGCAAATTTTCCTGCAGATGCCGGTAGTTCTCTATTGGAAGCGCAACGTCATGTAAATGGGAACGGTCATAGGAAAGGATTCTTCCCATAGCCATGTGTAGAGGCAGGGGTCATGCGTGAGTAGCGGATGCAAGACAGACACCTCCTCACCGTCCCTCAGCGAAAGTAGTACAGTAGATCAGAAGACCTGTACTCCAGATGATAAGCAGGTTTCGCAACAGCTTCTTCAGTTCATAATACTATATACTCAACACGATACATCAAGAATATAAGATCTTCACAGGCACAGCAAGCCGGTTTAACACCTGATACTTTCTTTGGATATCCCATAATGGGCATCTGGTTGGCCGCTGGGAGAACAGGATGCCAGACTTTTTGGACCCCCTTTGGCTGACCCAGTCACTGCAGGGCTGTCCTGGTGATCTTTCTTGCAACAGGCTAACAAGAGACCCTCAGAGTCTTCCCGCAGAGGGCTTGATCACTTGGGCCTGCTGCCCTCTGCTGACAGAAGGGAGGCCCATCAGGAAATGGAGACTCACTTTCAAGCCCCCCTCCCCAATGCTTGCTCATTCTTTTCTTCCTCCCCCCCACAACCCCAGCCTCTGTGCCCTCCCCTTTCAGGTGATTACTCTGCATTGAGCAGGCATTCAGCAGCTCAGAATCTCAGCCACCTTGTCAGCTGCTGAACACATCTTGTGCATTTCAGGGGGTTGGACTAGATGCCCGTTGGGTCCCTTCCAGCCCTATAAATCTACGATTCTGTGAATGGCCCCAGCTAGGCCAAAATCCCTGCTCTCTGATCACACCAGCATTTCCTGCATCTGAGAAGGAAGGGCTCATCTTGCCACCATAGGAGTGAGTCTCACTCACTGAATTTCAGGCACCGGGTTGGATTTTGTAGTTATTTGTGCACCGTAGTGCGAATGACCCACCTACAGCTACCCCCTTTTGGATTTGCTTCCCGAGATACACACACACAAGAGAAGGGGCAGTGAGAGAAGAAACGCCCTGGTGCATCTGCAGCAGCGCAACCGGACGCCTTCATCTGCCCTGGCTGCAACATAACATGTCTCTCCTGCATCGGCCTCTACAGCCACAGCAGGCGCAGAAACTCCCCAATGGTTTGCGCCCGCCTCCACTGTCTGCCGAGAGAGGGCAGCCCACAACAATAATAGCTGCCCCTGGCTGCAGAGGGCAGTCTTTGGCGATGCCCCACTGCGCACCTAAGAAGAGCAATGCATTGCAAGGGGTCAGACGAGATGACCCTTTGGGTGTGGGACGTAATCCACTGGGAGCAGTCAAATACAACATTCCTTGTTTTCCTAGAGTGGACATGCAAGGGAATGTTGGTCCAGCCAGTCAAAACTTCCTGTTCCTCCTGGCCTGGAGCATCCTTCCTTGCATGTGAGTAGAGGTGGGTGTGACCTTACCTGTCCAGGTAACAAAAAAGACAGGACACACAGCACTCTCTCTCTTTTTCGCTTCCTTCTTTGTTCGACCAGCTTCTTAGCTAGGAATGCCCTGCTAGCTTCTCAGCTGGCAGAGGCAGTGGGATTAATCCCTCCCTCCCAATGTGGAGTAGATCCACATGTACATACTTGTAACTAAGTCTGCCTTCAGGAATCCAACTGTGAACTGATGTGAGTAAACTTCTTTTTTTGACTTTGAATAAGATTGTTGTGTATTTATTCTTTTAAGAGGGATTAAACTTTGCAGGGGTCAGCAACCTTTTTCAGCAGGGGGCCAGTCCACCGTCCCTCAGAGCATGTGGTGGGCCGGACTATATTTTGGGGGGAAATGAACGAATTCCTATGCCCCACAAATAACCCAGAGATGCATTTTAAATAAAAGGACACATTCTACTCATGTAAAAACACGCTGATTCCCGGACCATCCGCGGGCTGGATTGAGAAGGCGATGGACCGCATCCAGCCCACGGGCCTTAGGTTGCCTACCCCTGGGTTAAAGGAAACTTACCAGGAACTATACAATTCAATCTGAGACAGACTGGATTGTATAATAGTGACAGGCTCACACGAGCCTGCAACCAGCTATC
This sequence comes from Darevskia mixta, assembly GCA_034641385.1. NCBI lineage: Eukaryota > Metazoa > Chordata > Lepidosauria > Squamata > Lacertidae > Darevskia > Darevskia mixta. Next base: position 957,965 of record JAWWNH010000142.1, on the reverse strand, counting down.
TGCTGTGCATGTAAAAAGGGGAATGTAAACTCAGTAAAGGAACTTGCTAGCACAAGTTAGGAAATATATTACCGGTAATAAACAATATATCCTCTCCTGCCTCCCTGAACATTCCCACATTGGGGTCTATCCCCACTCTAGACTCTTATGATGCGATCCAGGGAGGTTCCTAAGGTGTGTATGTGTGTCCCCTTCTGCAGAACTCCCCTTTCTCAGATCTCACAAACCCCAAAGCCAGACAGATCTTGTGATTTGGCAAGAGTTCAGTTGCCACAGCTGAGCAAGGATTTCTTTTATTTTTAGCCCCCTATCCCAGTTTCACTTCCACCACTGGGATGTGCAGACGTCAGCACCCTCACAGCTGCCCGACTGCTGCAGCCACAACAGCTGAGTCTTTGAACCGACCCAGACTCTCACCCACAATCGGTTCTTTGGGTTATCACAGGTTCTTGTGGAGATGGTATTATTAGTATTATGATTAGTGTTACTAATGGTATATAAAGCCCCTAACAACTTGGGAGCAGTTTTTTTGTTGCTGTTTAGTTGTTCAGTCGTGTCCGCCTCTTTGTGACCCCATGGACCAGAGCACGCCAGGCACTCCTGTCTGTCTGTCTGTCTGTCTATCTATCTATCTATCTATCTATCTATCTATCTATCTATCTATCTGCCTGTTGTTGTTGTTGTTTAGTCGTTTAGTCATGTCCGACTCTTCGTGACCCCCTGGACCAGAGCACGCCAGGCACTCCTGTCTTCCCCTGCCTCCTGCAGTTTAGTCAGACTCATGTTGGTAGCTTCGAGAACACTGTCCCACCATCTCGTCCTCTGTCGTCCCCTTCTCCTTGTGCCCTCCATCTTTCCCAACATCAGGGTCTTTTCCAGGGAGTCTTCTCTTCTCATGAGGTGGCCAAAGTCTTGGAGCCTCAGCTTCAGGATCTGTCCTTCCAGGGAGCACTCAGGGCTGATTTCCTTCAGAATGGATAGGTTTGATCTTCTTGCAGTCCATGGGACTCTCAAGAGTCTCCTCGAGCACCAGAATTCAAAAGCATCAATTCTTCAGCAATCAGCCTTCTTTATGGTCCAGCTCTCACTTCCGTACATCACTACTGGGAAAACCATAGCTTTAACTATACGGCCCTTTGTCGGCAAGGTGATGTCTCTACTTTTTAAGATGCTGTCTAGGGAGCAGTTTACTTGGGTTCGAATCCCCACTCAGTCATGAAGCTCACTGGGTGATTTTGCGCCAGTCCCTGTCTCTAACCCACCTCACAGGGTTGTTGTGAGGATGAAATAGGGAGAACCAAGTACGAGATCTCTCTGAGCTCCTAGGAAGAAAAACACGGTCTATATATGTAATCACAGAATCGTAGAGTAGGAATGGATCCCAAGGGTCATCTAATAAATAAAAATAAAATAAGCAAGACAGGGATAGTAATAACCCTGTCCCACCTCCCACGGCTGTTGCAAAGCTTCTATTGAAATGGATTTTGACAAAGTCCCCCACGATATTCTTGTGGAGAAGGAGGCAAAAATGTGGGCTGGATGTGGCAACTGTGAGGTGGATTTGCAGACCAAACCCAGAGAGTGCAACTAAGATGATCCAGGGTCTAGAAGCCAAGCCTGATGAGGAACGGTTGAAGGAGCTGGGTACGTTTAGCCTGGAAAAGAGGAGACTGAGAGGAGGTAGGAGAGCCATCATCAAATATCTAAAGGGCTGTCAAATGGAAGAGGGAGCAAGCTTGTTTTCTGCTGCTCTGGAGGGCAGGACACAAACCAATAGCTTCAAGTGACAAGAAATGAGATTTCGACTAAACATCAGGAAAAACTTAACTGTTGACAGTGGAACAGACTCCCTTGGGAGGTGGTGGACTCTCCTTCCTTGGAGGTTTTTAAGCAGAGGTTGGATGGCCATCTGTCAGGGATGCTTTAGCTAAGATTCCTGCATTGCAGGGGGTTGGACTAGATGACCCTGGGGTCCCTTCCAATTCCATGATTCTATAATCCATGCGCATGAAGAACACCTTGGAAAAAGGGGCTTTGCGGCGATGGGGGACGGTGAGAAGGTCTGTGCGGGTCGCTCTCGCTCCCCTTTTACGAATGGACCCCCGATGCTTGAACAAACAGCGGGGAACCAGAACCGGTTTGGGGGCGCCCGGTCGGCGGACTCCGCCTGCGCCGAGCGATGGAGCGGGAGCTCCCCCTGGCGGCAGGTCGGGGACTCCGGCGGCTGCTGCTTTCCCAGGCTCCATCCCGGGCAGGCAAAGCGGGCTGCGGGGCGGGGGGGGGGGGGAGGTTGGTGTCTGTCTGCGATGAGCTCAGAGCAGCCGAGGGGGGGAGGGAGAGGGGGGGGAGGGACCCGCCTATAAAAGCGCGGAGCGGCCACTGCGCCACGGATCGAGCGGGCGAGGAGGACAAGCCGAGACCGACTTGAGAGGTGATGCGGCTGCAGCGGTTTTGCAGAAAAGTGGAGGAAGCGCAAAGTCGCCTTGATTTTGCGCCCCCACCTCCGAACAGCGGCTGCGGATCTCTGCGCAGGCCGGGCAGGGTTTGCAAAGGATTGGGAAGCGCACGCGGGGGGGAGGCGATGATGCTTCATTTGCAAAGGCAGAATGCCCTTTTCCTTTCCGTAGCAGCGCATCCACACGTGCACGGAACCGGAGAGGAGAGCTCTGCCGGGCTCACCTGCTTCTGAGTAGGTCAAGTGGGGAGGGAAGGGTCGGTCGATTCAAGAAACCATCACCGCACACCCCTCAATCTGCTGTGTAGGAGGATGGGGGGGGGGGAGAAGCCCTAGTCTGAACTGCGCGGGCACACGCGTCACGTGTGGACGCTTTTCCTTAAGGACGCTGTTAGGAAAATGGCCTTTTTTGGGGATGGTGGGAAAGGAGCGGGCCCCTGCGGGAGAACTCGGGCTGGGACGTCTTGCGTTGTTGGAGGGGTGTGTGTATGTGCGCGCGCACGTGCGTGGGTTGGTCTGCGCGCGCGTGCTCGGCGTGGGGTGTTGGGGAGAGGATGGGCTGGGTCTGCCCCCGAGACGGAGCGTGCGGATTGCCGTAGAGTGGCACATTGATGGGAAAGAGGGCAGGCTGTGTCGCCTAGTGGTGAGGCTCTAGGAAGGTCGGTGAACAGAGCCAGCTGTGGTCAGGTTAGGAACCAGGCTCCTGAACACAGTCTCCAGGGGATACGCTGGAGGGAAGTGCCGTATAGTGGTGAGAACCCAGGCCTTGTGCCCCCCCTTCAATTAAGGGTGTTTCACTTCCTGATGCTGAATGGAGTTGGGAACTTACTTATCCCGAGTCAAACCGTTGTCCCACCTCTCCCTATATCGCCTGCACTGACTGGCAGCATCGCTCTGGGAATTCAGACAAGGGAGCCTTTCCCTGTGGAGATGTGGGAGGCTGCGGGGGGGGGGGCATCTGCACCTGGAGCAAATGAGCCCTGCGCCCCACCCTCGTTGCCATGCAGAATCCGCCCGCGGCCTTGAGGATGGGCAAGGCTTTGTCACCGCAGCCGAGTTGGTCAGATTAAGCGGACCAGGTACACTGTGTTCCTTTTTGAGGCTGGGCACTGTGTCCCTGATGCAGTTTCTGGCTTCGTGGCCACCTTTGGGAAACAATGGTCTGCTGACCCTGGACTGGCACTCAGGCGGAGAGTTGTTGACGCATCAGCGGCGGACTTTCTCCTGGCAAGGCTTCTAGTCCTCATGACCATTCAAAACATGCCCCTGAATGCCTATCTGGGGCTTTGGCAGAGGGAGGAAGTGGACAGGTCCTGGCCAGTCTAGATGCCGACATGGGGGAAACTGAGGAAGGGGAGGGTGGGGTGGAGTTTGAGGGTGCGGGCCCTGCACCATCCCAAATTGCAAGAGGAAGTAGAGAGGGCACCCCAGTCCCTTCCAGCGCCCTCTCCCCTCGCCCGAGTTGCAGCCTTCATCCGGCTCGAAAAGGATTTTGTAGAGCTGGGAGAAGTTCAGAAAATGACTGAAGGGGTGGAGAGACTCTATGAAGAAAGGTTGCAGCCTTTGGGGCTTTTTAGTTCAGAGAAAAGGCGAGTGGAAACAGAACTCTGGAGGAGGGAGGGAACCCCAAGGGTCATCTAGCCCAACCCCCTGCAATGGAGGAATCACAACTAAAGCATCCCTGACAGATGGCTACCCAACCTCTGCTTAAAAGCCTCCAACCTCATGGATGCTATAGTTGAGATTCCTGCCTTGCAGGGGGTTGGTCTGGATGACCCTTGGGGTCCCTTCCGATTCTATGATTCTGCGATGAAGAGTGCGCCGTCTTCCGAGGGAATTTGTGGTACAGGTGAAACTCGAAAAATTAGAATATCGTGGAAAAGTCCATTTATGTAAGCAATTGTTTTTATTAGCTACTGGAGTTTAATATATGAGATAGACTCATGACATGCAAAGCGAGATATGTCAAGCCTTTGTTTGTTATAATTGTGAGGATTATGGCGTAGAGCTGATGAAAACCCCGAAGTTGAAATTGTTAAGTTGGGGTTCTCATCAGCTGTACGCCATAATCATCACAATTATAACAAATAAAGGCTTGGCATATCTCGCATGGTATGTCATGAGTATCTCATATATTAGTTTCACCTTTTAAGTTGAATTACTGAAAGAAATGACCCTTTCCACGATATTCTAATTTTTCGAGTTTCACCTGTATATCCATATGCATTACAAGTGAGATTAAAACCCTGCTGTTTTCATCTGCTTGCAACGGTCTCTTAAATAGATGATAAATTTCCCCCATTAAGTTTTTCTCCTCTTGGTTTCTTAGCTTTCCAGTCGGCTTTGCCATCTCTGCACAGTCCGCCAGCTTAGCTTGCCATTCCTCCTTTCTTCTTTCTCCTTTCTTCCCATCCCTGGGCTAGTAGCACCCGTGCGGCTGTTGTACATAAAAAGTCTTTTCTGCTCTCCTTTGGAACGTCTGTACCTATAATTCCTAATAGAAAAGCTTCTGGTTTTTCCTAACAAAAGTTATTTTAAACATTTTTTTTTCCATTTCATTATATATCATCTCCCAGAAAGGGCTCTCCTTAGGTTCTGATGAGCTCTAAAACGGGCGATTGCAACCCACCAGCCATGTTGTTTCATTTTTTTGCTACTGCAGTGCTTTGTTGGCAGCGTTTGATACTTCTCTTCCTTCCCTCCCTCCCTCTCTCCCCCTCTTATGCCTGGAAAATTGTTGCAGATTTTGAGGTATTTGGGGCAGCTTGTCCCTTAAGTGCAAGACCAAGGGCAGGATCTGTTTGATCTCCCATGACGGCCTTTGTTCCTGCTCTAAAATGCGATTCCACCGGATAGCTGTGCTCGAGTGCTCAAAGAGCAGCAGGGAAGAGTGCCAAACGCGAGGGCTCTAGAGGGATGACAATAGTGATCCTATCTCTCTTGCACCCCCCCCCCAATGAAGTGTGCCTCCCTCATTTTGACACTGGGTCTTGCCTTGAAAGGCTTCCGGCCCTCGTCTGTCCTCGCAAGTTTGCAGGCAACGTATTCTTCTGTGTTAATGAGAGCTAGAAACTTGCTTGCTTTTTTAAACATAAATCTCTGGGCTTGCCAATCGGAAGGTCGGCGGTTCGAATCCCCGCGATGGGGTGAGCTCCCGTTGCCCGGTCCCTGCTCCTGCCAACCTAGCAATTCGAAAGCATGCCAAAAAGTGCAAGTAGATAAATAGGTACCGCTCCGGCGGGAAGGTAAATGGCGTTTCCGTGCGCTGCTCTGGTTCGCCAGAAGCTGCTTGGTCATGCTGGCCACATGACCTGGAAGCTGTATTGGCTCTCGGCCAATAAAGCGAGATGAGCGCTGCAACCCCAGAGTCGTCCGCGACTGGACCTAATGGTCAGGGGTCCCTTTACCCTTTATAGATTCCTGGAAGAGTATTCATAAAGGCTGGTCAAATTTGCTCCTCTCTCCCCTGCAAAGGAACCGGCCACGTCTCTGCAAACAGGGAACTCTTGCTGTATTCAGAGTGCCGCAATGGCTGCCTTATTGCTATCAAATAATACAAAGATTTCGCCTGCTATTGGGATGGAAGGAGTGGTCCACATTGCAGAGCTGGCATCATGCAAGAGTCATTCGACCGTGGAACGGACTCCCTCGGAAGGTGGTGGAGGTTTTTAAGCAGAGGTTGGATGGCTCTCTGTCAGGGATGCTTTAGCTGAGATTCCAGCCTTGCTGGAATCACTGACTGTGATTGATTCTCAGTTAAATATCTGGCTGGTTCAGATGAGAACCTTGAGCTAGGTTAAGAGCTTTGAGAACTTAAAGAAAAGTCACTTTCCCCAGGGACAATCCTACCTCTTTTTCTGAATGGTGACATTCATTCATAACGTAGGGATATTCTTCACAGCTGTGAGCGGGGCAGTGGGTTGGGGCAAGTGAAGATGAGCGGCGAAAATTAGTTATCGTGTTTTGCACTGCTCCTGCACAGAAAAGGCATTTTGGTTCCTGAAATTCATTCTGATTGTGCAGATAAAATAAATTTGATAGAATTCTACAGGACGTTGCATCAGTGTGTGAAAACAGCCCAGATTCAATGATCCACAGATGGTGGAGACGTCAGGCGCCAATCCTGGCATCGAGGCATCTTCACTTGGTTGCAAGTGGCTGAGAGCCAGGTGCAAAATGCGCCTGGCGCCTGGCTAATTTCAAACACTGCTCCTGGGGTCCTGTACAGTGGTACCACGGGTTAAGAACTTAATTCGTTCTGGAGGTCTGTTCTTAACCTGAAACTGTTCTTAACCTGAGGTACCACTTTAGCTAATGGGGCCTCCCGCTGCCAGCGTGCAATTTCTGTTCTCATCCTGAGGTAAAGTTCTTAACCCGAGGTACTATTTCTGGGTTAGCGGAGTCTGTAACCTGAAGTGTCTGTAATAATAATAATAATAATAATAATAATAATAATAATAATAATAATAAATTATTTATACTATTATTTATATTTATTATTTATAAAATACAATAATTCATCAAACATTAAAAACTTCCCTAAACAGGGCTGCCTTCAGATGTCTCCTAAAAATCTGGTAGTTGTTGTTCTCTTTGACATCTGGTGGGAGGGCGTTCCACAGGGCGGGTGCCACCACCGAGAAGGCCCTCTGCCTGGTTCCTTGTAACTTGGCTTCTCGCAATGAGGGAACCGCCAGAATGCCCTTGGCGCTGGACCTCAGTGTCTGGGCTGAACAATGGGGGTGGAGACGCTCCTTCAGGTATATTAGACTGAGGCCGTTTAGGGCTTTAAAGGTCAGCACCAACACTTTGAATTGTGCCCGGAAACGTACTGGGAGCCAATGTAGGTCTTTCAAGTGGTAACCCGAGGTACCACTGTACAGCTCTAATATTCTATGATTCCATGTAAGGTGGAGAGAGCAATTTCTCCAGCACAGGGTTAACTCCATCCCTTGGTCATTAAGACCCCCGTTTAATGTGATGCCTTTCCCAGACTCCTATGCCTGCATTACCTTTGCCCCACCTTCCTCCTTTTGTTGCAGCCGCTGCTTCTGCATCAACCGTCGCAGGGCCAAGTGGTGGTGGGAAGGAAAGAGACCGGCCTTCATATTTGCCAGGGCCCACCAGAAATCAACACAGGAGCATGGGAAGAATAGCGCAGAGAGCATTTCCGCCACCACTGAGCAACTGTGGCCTTCCAGGGCTTCCAGGCAGGGCTGAGCTACTGGCTTTTCTCATTTGAGGTGCAGAGGAGGCAATCTGGTCGGAGAGAGGGCCAGCGATGCGCAGCCCGTTTGTGGAACGTGATTCCGGCAGATTTGTGTGGCTGGCTTCTGCGCGCGAAATGCCGGCCGCAGTGAAAGACAGCCGACACCGTTCCGTGTTTTTCATCCAGGCCCTGGAATTGGAGAGGTGGTGTGGGCGGCTGTGTTTGAAGGGCATGGAAGATCATTATGGTCTCTTGTCTGCGCAATCAATGCAAGGGCTCAGGGCTTGAATCAAGAGGGTTCTCTCTCTCTCTCTCTCTCTCTCTCTCTCCGTTTTTTATTTTTTGTTTGCAAATGCAGGAACAATTCCCTCCTCCTCTTCCCTGTCTGGCGCCTTATCTCTGGGAGGAATTTACTTTGTCCCAGAGCTGTTTCCCTGCCTCTTTTGTTTTGCAGCCTTGGCAGAAGGGCAGCCGTCCAGCTCTGCTGGCATTCACAGCCCCCTTTCTCTGCCCTTCAGCTTCTCTCTCTTTCGCTCGTTTGATGCCTCGTTGGTCCCAGAGAATAAAGACAGAGACAAAGCAGGTGCTGAGATCTCAGTTGCTGGACCAGTTTCCTTCCACTGCTATTTTGCCTAAAAGGCACCAACCATAGAACCCTAGAGTTGGAAGAGACCCCAAGGGCCATCCAGTCCAACCCCCTGCCAAGCAGGAAACACCATCAAAGCATTCCTGACAGGTGGCTGTCAAGCCTCTGCTTAAAGACCTCCAAAGAAGGAGACTCCACCACACTCCTTGGCAGCAAATTCCACTGTCAAACAGCTCTTACTGTCAGGAAGTTCTTCCTAATGTTTAGGTGGAATCTTCTTTCTTGTAGTTTGAATCCATTGCTCCGTGGCCTCTTCTCTGGAGCAGCAGAAAACAACCTTTCTCCCTCCTCTAGATGACATCCTTTTATATATTTGAACATGGCTATCATATCACCCCTTAACCTTCTCTTCTCCAGGCTAAACATACCCAGCTCCCTAAGCCGTTCCTCATAAGGCATCGTTTCCAGGCCTTTGACCATTTTGGTTGCCCTCCTCTGGACACGTTCCAGCTTGTCAATATCCTTCTTGAACTGTGGTGCCCAGAACTGGACACAGTATTCCAGGTGAGGTCTGACCAGAGCGGAATACAGTGGTACTATTCCTTCCCTTGATCTAGATGCTATACTCCTATTGATGCAGCCCAGAATTGCATTGGCTTTTTTAGCTGCTGCATCACACTGTTGACTCATGTCAAGTTTGTGGTCTACCAAGACTCCTAGATCCTTTTCACTTGTACTGCTCTCAAGCCAGGTGTCACCCATCCTGTATTTGTGCCTTTCATTTTTTTTAAAAGAGGGCGAGACAAATTCATGGAGGAGGAGACGGCTGTCGAGCGCTGCTAGCCATCAGCTCTGCCTCCACAGTCAGAGGCAGCGATGCTTCTGAATGTCAGTTGCTGGAAACCGCAGGAGGGGAGAGTGGATCTTGCGTTCAAATCCTGCTTGCAGGTTTCCCTTGGGGGCATCTGTTTTGCCACAGTGAGAACAGGATGCTGGACTAGACGAGCCCCTGTTGCCCTGATCCAGCACTGCAGGCTCTCCTTGTGTCCTTAAACACGGTATACGGTGTGGATCTGCCAGGTTTTTGCAGAGTCCCACTTGTCGTTTGTGGGGAAACTGTGTTTGTGGCTCAAAAGAGGTAGTGCATTGTCCCAAGACCCCGGTCCATTTAGCCCAGAATTGTTCTCAGTTCTCCTGGGCAGAGCCGGGCACATCTTTCCCATCCCCTGCTGCTACCTGATCCCTTTAACTGGAGATGCTGGAGGGGTTGAACCCGGGACCTTCTGCATGCCAAGCAGCTGCCCTGCTGCTGAGCAGGTGGAAGGAGAGGAGGGTGGGAGAGAGATGCTCTTTCCCAGGTGTCTGCGCCAGGGCTTGAGACAGGGACCTCTGGCATCCCTGAGCAGCTGCTCTGCCATCGAGCTGTGGGCCTGAGGAACACAATGCCTCTCCGGCTCCCTTCCCACGCCATCGAGCTCTGGGGAGGCCAAGGGCGGCTTGGGATACACTGGCTACTTGTTGGAAGGATCCAAAGCACACACTCCTGCTGCCTTCGGGCATCACTCCTGTGTGGGGCAGCCCACTGGCAATCACGGAGAAAATGTTACAGGTAGGTAGCCGTGTTGGTCTGCCGTAGTCAAAACAAAATACAGTGGAACCTCGACTTACGAAGTACTCGACTTCCTTATTTTTCGACTTACGAAAGGGAAAAACCGGCCGCGCGCCTACGAATTTTTCGACTTCCGAAAGGAAATCCGCTTGGATTTTAGATGGGGTTTACTCGACTTACGAAGTTTTAGATGGGGTTTACTCGACTTACGAAGTTTTAGATGGGGTTTACTCGACTTACGAAGGTTTACATAGGGTTTTCTTATGAATTTTTCGACTTACGTTTCCAATGCATTCCTACGAGTGTGCTTTCGGAACGCATTAACTTTGTAAGTCGAGGTTCCACTGTAAAAAAATTCCTTCCAGTAGCACCTAATAATAATAATAATAATAATAATAATAATAATAATAATAATTTATTATTTGTACCCCGCCCATCTGGCCGGGTCCCCCCAGCCACTCTGGGCGGCTTCCAACAAACATTAAAATACATCAAGATATCACAGATTAAAAACTTCCCTAAACAGGGCTGCCTTCAGGTATTTTCTGAATGTCAGATAGTTGTTTATCTCTTTGCCCTCTGCTGGGAGGGCGTTCCACAGGGCAGGCGCCACTACCAAGAAGGCCCTCTGCCTGGTTCCCTGTAGCTTTGCTTCTCGCAGTGAGGGAACCGCCAGACGGCCCTCAGCGCTGGATTTCAGTATCCGGGCTGAATGGTGGGGGTGGAGACGCTCTTTCAGGTCTTAGAAACCAACTAAGTTTGTTCGTGGTATGAGCTTTTGTACATGCAAAAATCAAATTGTGTGCATGCAAAATCAAGAAGACCCATAATTGAGAAGACCTAGGTGGGGGCTCCAAATGTTGGCCTCACTCAGGGCGCCGTATTACCAAAGATTACCAATGTCTGCCCCGGCCCCCTGCTGAGGTTTTTCCTCTGTCCATTCTCTCTTTGCCAGGCCCCCTTCTGCCTTTCTTCATCGGGGAATTTTTGCTCAAACGCTTGATGGTTTGGGTTGGCATTTTCCAGCTCTCCTCTCCCCCTTTCGTCTCCTGCTGGGATCCATCTGCCAGTCTTGCTGAAGGCACAGGCACAAAATCTCGGAGGGAGGGAGGGAGGCTTAGCCTGTTTCTTTCCTCCCCCCCCCCTGCCTGCTGATTCAGAGGGCACACGTGGCCGGCCTGCCAACCTCCCCCCACCCTGCTCTCTTTCTCTGTGAGAACTGTCTGCCCTCCCCGCTTTCCTTGGATGGCAGTGCCATCTGTTACACAACTCTTCCTCCCAACGGGCACATGGGAGGGAGTTTCCAGAAAGCAGGACCTTGGCACAAGGCGGCCCCATTCCCTCCCACCCCCCCACCCCCGATTCCAGATTGGCAGAGTCTCCAGGCCCTGGAGACAAGGGAGGCCGGCCAAGACCCTTCTCTGTATCTGAGCTCTGTGTGTTCCAGACACTCTGCACTCAGAGCATGTTCACCCATGCTATTTTGTGGCTCTTGGCCGGCTTCTTTTTGGGGTCTTGCAGCTGGTCTCTAGGGCAGCAGGAGAGTGACGCAAACGCCAGCCGCTTCCAAGGGCCGCAGGTGGAGCGCTTTTCAGCCGTAATCTCCTCTGTGGCCAAGTTTCCTGTTTATTTTTCAATGGCTGGACTAGATAAGGCACGGACTGTGCACGGCCAGAGCGCCAGCTCTTCAGAGAGCACGACAGCAGTCTCTACAATTAAGGCGATCTCTCAAATTGGTTTGTTGTTCTTATTTTTACTACTTTTTTTGTGGGTTTTCTTAGTGTTTTGAACCGCCCTGAGATCTGCAGATGAAGGGCGGTATGCAAATGTAATAATTAAAGATAGAACAATGCCCTGGCATGGGGAAAATGGGGACAGAGGAAAGTTTTTCTCCGGTACTTGTGGACATGCAATGAAGCTGAATGTTGGAATGTTCAGGACAGAGGAAAGAAAAGACTTCTTCACGCAGTGCAGAGTTAAACTGTGGAACTCCCTGCCACAGGAGGCAGTGACGGCCACCAAATTCATTGAGGAGCAGGGGGCTGTCAGTGGCTACTAGGCATGATGGCTGTGCTCCGCCTCCACAGTCAGAGGCAGCGATGCTCCTGAATCCCAGTTGCTGGAAACTGCAGGAGGGGAGAGTTGCTCTTGAGTTCGAATTCCACTTGCAGGTTTCCCTTTGGGGCATCTGGTCGGCCGCTGTGAGGACAAGATGCTGGACTAGATGGGCCATGGGCCTGATCCAGCAGACTCTCCTTATGTCCTCATCCCCAAAATCAGTTTATGACATCAAACTCACCTTTCAAGTATTCAATTAAAGTGGCTTAGGCAGTTAAATGCATCCACTGCAAAAGCCAAATATAAGATCAAACATGGAAACAGAATGCTAATAAACTTTGAGATAATAAACTTTTTAAAAACAACAACAACAACCCAGCAGTCACAATTTCAGTAATGCAATGACCTAGAGGGCATAGGGTTGGTTTCCAGTAGCAAGGAGTTCCGCCGCCTCCCATAGCTTCCCTGTGCTTTTTGGGCAGGAGAAGGACGCTTCAACTTCTCGGCACTTGGAGTTGTCCCTCCCGTCCACCCTTGGAGTATCTGAACCCTTTTTGAAAAAAATATTTTTATTGAGTTTTACAATTTTATCATCACAATCATTATTTCAAAAACAAAATACATTATAAATCCTCAACACCCCCCCCCAGTGACTTCCCTCAACTTCCTTTTCTGGTTTCTTGGCATATTATCTCTCCCTGCTTATTGGTTATTTTCTTATTCTTAATTCTTTTTAAAAAATAATAATTATTATTCTCTTATCATTTTAACATCCTCTTTCTATTTCTGCATTTGCTTTGTTAGTTGCAAGTGTTTAGTCAAACCCTGCAAGTGAGCCCATTTCTTAACATTGATTCTGCAAATACAACATAAATGGTTCCCAGTCCTTCTTGAAATCTCTATTGTCTTTATCTCGAAGTCTTTCCGTTGTTAGTTTTGCCATTTCAGCGTATTCCATCAGTGTTCCTTGCCATTCTTCTCTAGTTGGTATTTCAATACTTTTCCATCTTTGTGCTAGCAATATCCTAGCCTCAGTTGTAGCATACATCAGGGGTGGCCAACTCCCAAGAGACTGTGTATCTGAAGAAGTGTGCATGCACACGAAAGCTCATAGCAAACTCAGTTGGTCTCTAAGGTGCTACTGGAAGGATTTATTTATTTTTTTATTTTGTTTGTACTCACAAACTGGCAGTGATCTATCCCCTTTTTGGGGGTTCAGATCAAAGTTTTTTTTTAGGAAGGAAGGCCCTGTTTCTTGGGATACAGGTCAAAATTGTTGAGCTTCTTTTAGCAAGGAGGAAAGCAGGGCTAAAATCACGAGCTTTTTTGGGGGGCGGCGGCAAAGTTGTTGAGCTTCTTGGGGGGGGGGGGAGCCAGTGATCAACCAGTGATCTACCAGAGACGTCCAGTTCCAAATTTCCAAATTTATTATTACGGTCACAGACCAGTACCAAGACGTCCAGTGATCTACCGGTAGATCACGATCTACCTGTTGGACGTGCCTATGAACAGTTCAGCATCTGAACCCTTCACGCTGCCTGATGTGGCCCTCCGGTCTTCCTGATGACTTTTCCTGATCTTTTCAGGTACCTGGGATTGTTTCTGCGGAGAAGATGACACCTGCTGGATGGCTCCCTCTGCTGGGGCTCCTCTTCTTCTGGGAGGGCGGGCACTGCCTTGTTCCTCCTGAAGAGCTGCAACGTAAGTAAGCAACGGTGGAGAGGCTGGCGCTTCTATATTTCGGCATTCTTCTTAAATGGGGCGCGGGTGGCGCTGTGGTCTAAACCACAGAGCCTAGGGCTTGCCGATCAGAAGGTTGGCGGTTCGAATCCCCGCAACGGGGTGAGCTCCCGTTGCTCGGTCCCTGCTCCTGCCCACCTAGCAGTTTGAAAGCACATCAAAGTGCAAGTAGATAAATAGGTACCAGTCTGGCGGGAAGGTAAACAGCGTTTCCGTGTGCTGCTCTGGTTCAACAGAAGCGGCTTTGTCATGCTGGCCACATGACCCGGAAGCTGTACGCCGGCTCCCTCGGCCAGTAAAGCGAGATGAGCGCCGCAACCCCAGAGTCATCTGCGACTGGACCTAATGGTCAGGGGTCCCTTTACCCTTTACCTTAAATGTACTGGAAGTGCTTCTCATTCCAGAGCAGTCCAAGGAGCCCCCGGACTGGAAAACTCTTTTGCATTATGAGTCCCAAAACAATCACCTCCTTTGCTCTTTTCATTTTGGGGGCAAGGATGTGGGACGTGCAGAGAGGATGTGTTGGAACTGCGGCTTGATCGGAGCTGTCTTGTGGCACCCATAATAGATGCCTAGAGTCTGTATTTCCAGCCACAGAATAATAATAATAATAATAATAAAGGATTAGAATAAATGCTCTTGCCAGTTTTAGGCTCCAAGGGCATAATTTCTAAACTCGACACCTGCACCATGAAGTCATTTCTCAGAACTGTGACTCACGGACTCGTGGGGGGAATCATTCCTGGCTTGCGAGCTCGCGGTGTTTTGCCAGGGTTGCGGTCAAGGGCGCAGGGCGGAGGCTGCTGTTTCTGTGTGCATGTAGATCATTTGGGAATGCTGGTTGCCACTTGAAAAGCCCCAGACAGGATGCAAAAAGAAGGGCAGGAAAAGGCAGCAATAACTCACCACTCAGTGGCTATTCCCCACTTTCCCCATGTTCCGGGACGCGTAGTATGTTTATAAACTGCATGAAATAAACAAGCTGCTTGGTTGTTTAAAAAAAAAAGCAGATTACAAAAAAGGATAAAACAATAAAATTATCAATGAGACAAATAAGAAACAAGAACGAAACAAGTAAAATTAAAAACAAGAAAAATTAACAATAACTTAAAACTTTCAAAAAGTTTAAACAGGGCTTTAAAAGATGAGACAAACTCATGGGCGGGAGGAGAGGGCCGTTAATGGCTCCTAGCCACAATAGCTATGCTCTGCCTCTACGGACAGAGGCAGCAATGCTTCTGAATAGCAGGAGGGCAGAGGGATCTTGTGTTCGAATCCTGCTTGCAGGTTTACCAAAAGGGCATCGGGTTGGCCACTGTGAGAACAGGATGCTGGACCGGACGGGCCGCTTTCCTGATCCAGCAAGGCTCTTCTTCTGAGAGCCAGTATGGTGTGGTGGTCAGGAGTTTTGGGGGGGAAGACCAGGGTTTGAACCCCCCACTCCCTGGGTGTGACCTTGGCCTCTCAGCCTTACAGGGCTCTAGTCAGGATTGAAGAGGAAGGGGGAGAACCGTTGGCGCAACCCTGAGCTCCGTGGAGAAAAAGGTGGGATAGAAATGCAACAGATAAATAAATAGATAGACCAGGGGTCAGCAAACTTACTGCGCTTCGGGCAGGTGTCTCCAGCGCCAATCACGCGGCGGGCCAGAGGGCGGGGGAGCGTGCACCCATACATGTGCGCACATGCTATTTCTGGCGCACTTCTGGGTCGGAGGAGCACCGGAAATAGCTTCTGCGCATGTGCACGGGCCTCCTCCGACCCGGATGTGCACCAGAAATGACGCTTGCGCATGCGCACAAACTATTTCCGGTGCTCCTCTGACTCAGAAGTGGGCAGCCGCGGGTGGCGGGGGTCTCCATGGGCTGGATAAATGAGTCCCTTGGGCCTTATCCGGCCCGCAGGCCTTAGTTTGGAGACCTCTGCGATAGACGTTCTTATGTGAGGCGACCCCACAAAACGGGAAGCGGTTTCCCTCTCCCTCTGAAGTGTGTGCGCTTCCCTCCCGCAGAGATGTCTGAAACGGGAAGCAAGATGGTCGACTCAGAGCTGGAGAACGCCATCAACGGAGTCCGACAGATGAAGGTTCTCATGGACCAGACGAGCAGAGACCACCGGGATATCTTGAACGCCTTGGACGACACCAAGAAGCAGAAGGAGGTCTGTCTGGATGAGGCCCCGCTGGCTCCAGGCCGAGAGAACTTCCCCCCAAATGCCCAGCTCTTGCAAAAGATGCAGCTGAAAGCTGACCATCAGAGCCTTTGGGGTGAGGTCAAATTGCTGTAACCTTGCAACAGCTTGACCTCGCCCCCAAAGGTGCATTCCTCCATTGTCTCCCGAGACACAAGTAACCCCCCCAACACACTTGTTGCCCTCCTCTCGAGGGGAATTGAACGGTATTTTTCTTGCTGTTCCAAACGACCCCCCCCCGAACTTCTCTCCCTCTGCCCTCTTAAATGTGTGACATTTTAATGTATTTTTAATCTTTGTTGGAAGCCGCCCAGAGTGGCTGGGGAAGCCCAGCCAGATGAGCGGGGTACAAATAATACCGTATTTTCCCGTGTATAAGACTAGGTTTTTCCCCTAAAAAATAATGTCAAAAATTAGGGGGCGTCTTATACAAGGATACATCCCCCATTTTCTTAAATCTGAGTCCCCCAAAATAGGGGGCGTCTTATACATGGGGGTATCTTATAGACAGAAAAATACGGTATATTATTATTGTTGTTGATGTTGTTGTTTAGTCGTGTCCGACTCTTCGTGACCCCCTGGACCAGAGCACGCCAGGCACTCCTGTCTTCCGCTGCCTCCCGCAGTTTGGTCAGACTCCTGTTGGTAGCTTCAAGATCACTGCCCAACCATCTCGTCCTCTGTTGTCCCCTTCTCCTTGTGCCCTCCATCTTTCCCCACATCAGGGTCTTTTCCAGGGAGTCTTCTCTTCTCATGAGGTGGCCAAAGTACTGGAGCCTCAGCTTCAGGATCTGTCCTTCCAGTGATCACTCAGGGCTGATTTCTTTAAGAATGGATAGGGTTGATCTTCTTGCAGTCCATAGGACTCTCAAGAGTCTCCTCCAGCACCATAATTCAAAAGCATCCATTCTTCGGCGATCAGCCTTCTTTATGGTCCAGCTCTCACTTCCGTACATCACTACTGGGAAAACCATAGCTTTAACTATACAGACCTTTGTTGGCAAGGTGATGTATTATTATTATTCCAAAGAACTTAACAGCCCCGCTTGGCTCTTGTAGGAGGCTCTCCTCCTAGCCCAGGAGACGGAGAAACAGCTGACGGAAAAGGAGGTCTGCAACGAGACCATGCTGGCCCTCTGGGAAGAGTGCAAGCCTTGCCTGAAACAGACCTGCATGAGGTTCTACACCCGGACGTGCCACAGCGGGGCCGGCCTGGTCGGCAGGCAGGTGAGCATGCCAGTTGGGTTCCCCCAAGAACTCACCTGGAGAACCAGGGCAACATCTGATGAAGAACGAAATATCTGGATGGGGCCAGGCGGGGCACCCAGGGGCGGGCATGGCAAAGCAGCCGGAGAAGGCTGTTCCTCGTTCCCACTTGTTGTGCCAGGGGCCAGGGCTGCGGATCAGGACCTCAGGTGATGAGCATATGGAAGAAGGTAGTCCTTCAGGTACCCAGACTCTGCAAACTGGTTTGGGTTTTGAAGGGGAGAAGCAGCCTAGGGCGGGAGTTGTATCTGCCGAGAGTTCTGGTCGCCTCGCCCCCAGAAGGATATCGAAGAGTTGGGAAAGGTTCAAAAAAGGGCATTCAGAATGATCTCACGGGGATGGAGCAGCTCCCTTATCTGGAAAGGTTGCAACATTGGGGATTTTTTATGTCGGGGCATGCGCAGAGTGCCCCATCCCAATGCCAGAAGAGTGTGCCAAAAGAACTCAGCTACACCAAACCGTTCTAGGAAGAGTCAGTTGCTTTGCTGACAGTATAATGCAGTTTCACAGTGTTGTAGATGCAGACTCCTTGCAGCATATAGACCAGGGGTTGGCAAGGTTTTCCGGCCATGGGCCGGAAATCATCCGTGGGTCGGACATGGGCAGCACGACGCCGGAAATGGCATCTGTGCATGTCCGGACGCCAAACATCATGTCTGCACAGAAGCGATTTTCAGCATCTGGGCATGCGCAGACGCCATTTCTGGCACCACGCGGCGAGTCCCCACACCGTGCTGCGCCGGTTTAGTGCCAGCGCGCGGGGGACTTGCCGAGTGGGTAGCTCGGTGAGCGGGCAGCTCGTGGGCTGGTTAAACGGCCTCCGTGGGCCGGATCTGGCCCATGGGCCGGAGGCTGCTGATGCTTGATATAGACGATGCTCTGAAGCTTGCCTCAAACACATCAGCATTTATATTATGCTGAGTCATTCTCACATGCTTGCTCTTATTCTTATTCATTCGCTGCCCTTGTTCAGGATGGACGGGCCCCCGTGGGTGCAGAGGGGCCCCTCTTGGTAGTTCCTCCACCCTCTGGGGGGGGGGCCATGGAGAGATGGCCTTCTCCATGGGACTCCTATTATTATTTATTGAGTTTATATACTGCCCTATACCCAGAGGTCACAGGGCGGTTCACAGAAAACCCCCCACAACATATATAATCAGAATAAAAACAACAACCCAATAACACCCCCCCAAGAAAAGAGCCCCATTTTAAAAGGGCATAGGATACCAATCAGATCAACCAAAGGCTAGCTTACAAAGGAACCTTTTTGCCTGGTGCCTAAAGGTGTATAGTGAAGGCGCCAGGCAAACTTCCCTGGGGAGAGCATTCCGCAGATGGGGAGCCACTGCAGAGAAGGCCCTGCTCTCATGTTGCTACCCTCCGGACCTCTTGAGGAGGAGGCACACGAAGGAGGGCCTCAGAAGATGATCTCAGGAACCGGGTAGGTTCCTATGGGAATAGGTGGTCCTGAGCCATTGAAGGCTTTATAGGTGTTGAAGATGAAAAGATGCGTTGTTCAGGGCTTTCCTCCTCCTGCTCTCGCTGCTCCAGCTGGAGGACCTCCTCAACCACTCCTCGCCCTTCGCGATCTGGGTCAACGGGGAGCGCATCGATTCCTTGAAGGACGCGGACGAGGACCAAGGACAGCGGCTGGATGACATGGAAGAGCGCTACAGCCTGGTGGAGGGTGGCGTGGATGACCTCTTTCAAGAGAGCACCCAGGCCTACGGGCACCTCGCCCCCTTCTTCCAGTCGCCCTTCGGCGGCTTCCGGGACATGTTCTGGGGTCCCATCCGCAGCATCCGCCTCCCGGGGGCCCGCCTGGCCAGGGGCGTGGACCCCTTCCCCGCCTTCCCAGGCCAGTACAGACCCCACCAGGACTTCCACCAACTGTTCCAGTCTCTCCACCAGATGACACAGCAGCTCATGGACGGGGTGCAGAGGGGGCCCAACGGCCAGTGGCCGGAGGGACGGCCGGGGCTTTCCCTTGGGAGGTTCCCAACAGGTGAGTGGAGATCGCCGGCGGGTGAGCAGGTCTGGCCTCCGACACCTGCCCAGAATTGCCTGCCTGCTGGACAATAGATATAGGACATAATATAGATTTTAACCTCTGGGAAAAAGTTTGGAAAAGAGATTTGAAGTTTACAGCAAGTTATTCCCTGAGGGAGAACTACTTGAAAATGATTTACAGATATTTTAAAAATTGTCCAGTAGCAGCTTAGAGAGCGACGCGGGTGGCGCTGTGGTCTAAACCACAGAGCCTAGGGCTTGCCGATCAGAAGGTCGGCGGTTCGAATCCCCACGACGGGGTGAGCTCCCTTTGCTCGGTCCCAGCTCCTGCCAACCTAGCAGTTCGAAAGCACGTCAAAGTGCAAGTAGATAAATAGGTACCGCTCTGGCGGGAAGGTAAACGGCGTTTCCGTGCGCTGCTCTGGTTCGCCAGAAGCGGCTTACGTCATGCTGGCCACATGACCTGGAAGCTGTATGCTGGTTCCCTCGGCCAATAAAGCGAGATGAGCGCCGCAACCCCAGAGTCGGTCAGATGGGATAGAGCAATGGGAGCTCACCCCGTCACGGGGATTTGAACCGCTGAACTTCCGATCAGCAAGCGCAAGAGGCTCAGTGATTTAGACCACAGCACCACCCGCTCCTTCAAGGGATTAAGTGGCAGCCTGGCAGCAGATCAGCCCCCAAATGGTTGAGGGAGTTGGGGATGTTTAGCCTGGAGAACAGAAGAGGCTGAGAGGTGACATGACAGACGTCTTCACACACCTTAAGGTAGATAAATAGGTACCGCTCCGGCGGGAAGGTAAACAGCGTTCATGTTAGCTTACTGTATTAAAGCAACTAGAAACAATTTAGTGATGGTAAGATCTCACACGGGTGGAGGGAAGTAACGGGGAGGAGGGGAGGGGAGTGTAAGATAGCATTTGGGAAATAAAATAATATACGTGATAGAAAAGGACATAATAGATTCTTACAGAATAGCAACACAATGTAACCAGAGCAGACGCTTAAAGGAAGAAGTGAATGTATTTTAATTTGTTGCTTGTATATGGTGTAATTATCTTAAGATAATAAATAAATAAAACTGAAAAATATATATGAAGAGTTTGGTGAGGAGGTTGACCCAGTGTGTGGCAAACGCCACACTAGGAAAGGAACTGGGAATGAAACTGCCAGTATCATCATGCAGTGAGTTGGCTCAGTATTGTCTGCACTGACTGGCAGCAGCTCTACCTGGAGATGCCGCCAGTGGGGATTGAACCTGGGAACTTCTGCATGCAAAGCAGCTGCTCTGCCGCTGAGCACCCAGCAGCCCCCTTTTCTCCATTAGGCATTGTGATACTTGCAGTTCCATTTCGCCTGAAGTTCCTCTTGGCTTAAATGAATGCTGCCAGCTTGTGCCTCAGGTGCATCAGGCAGGGAGGGGCCAGGAGCCCCCGCCATCAGAGTCACCGCCTCTCTCCTTCTCTGCCAGGGACCTCCAGTCCTGGGGACGACCGCCAGGTGTGCCGCGAGATCCGCCGCAATTCTGCCGGCTGCCTGAGGATGAGGGAGAGGTGCGAGAAATGCCAGGCTATCCTGGATGTAGGTGAGTTGGTCAAGGCTGCCTCTTGAGTCATGAAAACAGCTTCCCTTTGGGGGGGGGACAGTGTTCCCTTTTTGGGATGGAGCCCCCCCTGCCCTCACACTGTCCATCTCTCATCCAGTTTTCTTACAGAGCCAGAATTTTGAAGTCAGGAGAAATGGGTTTGGTGTAACTATGCAGGAGACGGGCCACTTAGTTCTTCCTGCCTGGATTGCCCAGTTCTGGGTGCGAAAGGTGGGGAGGGTCTATGGCAGGCATAGGTAACCTTGGCTCTCCAGATGTTTTGGAACTACAACTCCCATGATCCCCAGCTAACAGGGCCAGTGGTCAGGGATGATGGGAATTGTAGTCCCAAAACATCTGGAGAGCCAAGGTTGCCTATGCCTGGTCTAGGGCATCATAAAATAATGAAGTTGGAAGGGACAATGAGGGTCGTTTAGTCCAACCCCCTAAAATGCAGGGATCTTTTGCCCAAGGTGGGGCTTAAATCCACGATCCTGAGATAAAAGTATCTCCTGCTCTACTGACTGAGCGTTTTGCCTCTGGCCTTTGAAAATAATATTCATTTGACAATCCCTTATTTTTTCACTGGGGGTGTCTAGTAAAAAAAGACACATTTATTGCGGTACGCGGCTTGATTTCCCGTCATTTACAAATAAGGAGGCATGTGGACTGGTCGTTCCCGCATGTGCTAAAGTCTGGGTTTCGTGAAAATGCAATCAATAAGACACCATAAACCCATGCTCTTTTATCATATCTTATTCTGATTGTCTCTCTATTCAAACGATGTGCACATGATATGAAAGCAAGGGAATTAAGATGAACATTTTTGTTTGATCCAGCCAATGTATTGGTAATTACTGGGGTGTTTTTCCTTTCCAAATATTGAATATTCTGCTGTACTCATATGTTCCATGCATAATGAGGCTGCGTAATACTTCTTTTCCTGGCATGTTTTCTCTCTCTCCTATTTTCTTTCTGTAAATTTTCCCTTTTCCTATAATTTTTAAATATCAGTAAAAATCAGAAAAAAAGAGATGAGGGCGTTTTGCTCTGGATCGATCGCTTTCCAGGATGACCTTCGATCAAAGATTCTGTGCTCTACTATTTTGTGATCCTTTGATTCCCTTGACCTTTGCTTCCCTCCTGCAGATTGCTCCCAGACAGACCCAGAGCAGACCCTGCTGAGAGAGCGTTTTGAGGATGCCCTTCGACTCGCAGAGCGCTTCACCCGGAGATACGACGAAATCCTCAAGACTTTCCAGGAGGAGATGCTGAACACCACCAGTCTGCTGGACCAGCTCAACCAGCAGTTTGGCTGGGTCTCCCGCCTGGCCAACATCACTCGGAGTAGCAACAAACCTCTGCAGGTCACCATGGTGGGTGTCGCCTCGCCCCTGCGCTGGGTGGGGGCATCTGCGCTGTAACCGACTTGCCATTTCTCCCATTTGCCTAGTCCGCCCATAATGCTTTGCTATGCTTTGCTCAGCCTAACTATGGCTTGTTTGCATGCGCAGATGCAGCCAAGCACACAGACCATGGTTTGTTTTCTACCAGCAAACCATGGTTTGTTGCCTTACGGACCATGGTTTAACAGTGGTTTGGCATTACGTCCAAACACAGTAACCTTGCTTAGCCATGGTTGTTTGTTGTAATTTATTTGGGTTTTTCAAATTAAAATTTTAAAAGTCATAGCTCGGGTTACGGCCACTTCAGGTTGCACGATTTCGGGTTGTGCACTGCGCCGAACCTGGAAGTAACGGAACATGTCACTTCTGGGTTTCGGCACTTTGCGCATGCGCAGAAGCGCCGAATTGCGTCACGCGCATGCGCAGATGCAGCGGCGCGGGTTGCAAACGCGCCTCCCGCACGGATCGCATTCGCGACCCGAGCGTCCACTGTAACATATTAACATACAATATCAAAACAAGATTCCACAGACACTTGGGCAAAAAAAATGAAAGGCACAAATACAGGATGGGTGACACCTGGCTTGAGAGCAGTACATGTGAAAAGGATCTAGGAGTCTTGGTAGACCACAAACTTGACATGAGTCAACAGTGTGATGCAGCAGCTAAAAAGCCCATGCAATCAAGATCAAGGGAAGTAATAGTACCACTGTATTCCACTCTGGTCAGACCTCACCTGGAATACTGTGTCCAGTTCTGGGCACCACAGTTCAAGAAGGATACTGACAAGCTGGAACGTGTCCAGAGGAGGGCAACCAAAATGGTCAAAGGCCTGGAAACGATGCCTTCTGAGGAACGGCTTAGGGAGCTGGGTATGTTTAGCCTGGAGAAGAGAAGGTTAAGGGGTGATATGATAGCCATGTTCAAATATATAAAAGGATGTCATATAGAGGAAGGAGAAAAGTTGTTTTCTGCTCCTCCTAAGAAGCGGACACGGAGCAATGGATTCAAACTACAAGAAAGAAGATTCCTGACAGTAAGAGCTGTTCGACAGTGGGATTTGCTGCCAAGGAGTGTGGTGGAGTCTCCTTCTTTGGAGGTCTTTAAGCAGAGGCTTGACAGCCACCTGTCAGGAATGCTTTGATGGTGTTTCCTGCTTGGCAGGGGGTTGGACTGGATGGCCCTTGGGGTCTCTTCCGACTCTAGGATTCTATGAATCTCCTGGGCTTCCCTCCTCCCCTTTGTGGGTCCTATTGTTAGACTTTTCCTCCTGCATCTTTTATAATAACCCAAATCTTTTGCATCTCCATTATGTCCAAAATTCACCATTAAACTACAAGTGTTATTCCAATCCTGCAACGATTTTAGCTGTTTACAATGGTTTTTAAGATCGATTTAAAATTTTCCCCATTCCTTATTAAAATTTTGGTCTTCCTGATTTCTGATTCTGCTGGTCATTTTTGCTATTTTGGCATGGTCCATCAGCCATTGACCTGCTTTCCCCCCTCTTCTTCAAGGTGGCTACCAAATCTTCTGACCCCGAGGACCCATCCCAGCCATCAGACACACGGGTGACCGTCCAGCTCTTTGACTCTGAGCCGCTGACCCTGCTGGTGCCGGGAGACCTGGAAGTGAAAGACCCCAGATTCATGGACCTGGTGACCAAGCAGGCCATCCGCCAGTTCAAGGCCAACGAAGTGTAAGTGTCCGGAGGGTGCTGTGGCTCAGTGGCTAGAGCCATCAGCCTTGCAGGAAATAGGTTCTGGGTTCGAACTGCGGTGGCACTTCCAGGTAGGGCTGGGGGAGACTCTATGCCTGAAACCCCAGACGGCCACGGCTGCCAATCCACGTAGACCAGGGTTTCCCAAACTTGGGTCTCCAGCTGGTTTTTTGGGGGGACTACAATTCCCATCATCCTGAGCTAGCAGGGAATGATGGGAATTGTAGTCCAGAAATAGCAGGAGAGCATTGTGGAGTAGATCTGGTCCCATTTTTACAGCAGGGGTTAGATGGCCACCTGGGACGGATGCTTAAGCTAAGATTCCTGGCTTGCAGGGGGTTGGACTAGATGACCCTGGGGGTCCCTTCCAACTCTGATTCACAATTCTCATCATCGCACAGGTAGAATTCCCAGAGTTCCCTGTGAATGGCTGTTAAAGCACTCTTAAGGTCACATTCACACAATTCATTTAAAGCACTATCTAGTTTATAAAATTTATACACCGCTTGATTTAGAGAGAGAAAAGACCGCAAAGTGGTTTTTTAAAATGATAAAAAAATTGTTAACAGAAATTTAAGACTTTTGAAAAGTTAAAATAAGGGTAGACCAAACAACAGACTAACTAGATACCATTTTAAACAGTAATAGCTTCCCCCAAATAATTCTGGGAGCTGTAGTTTAAGGGCGCCAAGGGCTGTTTGGAGATCCTTATTTCCCTCACAGAGCTACAATTCTCAGAGCGATTTATGGCTTAACCATCCTTCCTTCTCCATTGCGAACTCTGGAAATTGTAGCTCTGCTCTCCCAATAGCTCTGCACGCCCTGAGCAAACTACAGTTCCCGGGGTTCTTTGGGGCCAGCCGTGACTGTTTAAAGCGGTTCCATAGTACTTTAAACGTACCAGGGTGTAGCTAGTTGCGGCTCTTTAGGCTCTACCATTCAGGACCGCGGGAGGGGTCTCTCGCGTGGGATCGCTCCTCCAGGCAGGAGTTTGCTCACTGGCGCGTTCCATCACGTGACACCCCCCTCCCCTCACCCAGTCTGAAGGGGTCCAGCTCAGGCACAGGGCTACTTAACTTTTGGGGAAACTGAGCCCCTTGAACCTTAGCCGCTGCAGATTGACCAGGGTCTCCCAAGAGGCCATGCCTCAAATTGGGGGCTCCAAACGGTGTGCCCCCCTTCTCAGAAACGAGCTGGGCTACATGAGCTCGTCTTATGGAACTTCCTTTTTTTTTTAAAATAATATTTATTAAATTTTTTACACATTTTTCCAAAACATACTTTCAAAGGACATGCATTGGTCAAACTTTCTTTGGCTCCCCCCTCTCACTCAGAGGAGCCCTTTTACAGTTCATCCCCCCCCTCTCACAGAGGAATACAGTTCATTTTTGTTTAACCATACAGCCTTTCTATCTTAATTGTTCCTGTCCCAATCCCTGGGTCAAGCATCTATGTTCATAATAATGGTCAAAGTTGGTCTTCCCCGATCCCTTACATCGGTTACATCATTAAATCTTATTTCTCAGGTTCTTCTTATCAATTAACACATAACTGTAAATCTTATTTAACTAACATCTTAATCTAATTTTATATATTCTTTCATTAAACTATTCCTTCTATTTCGGCTTCAGCCATTGTACCCTTCTGTTTATTATCTAATAGTTGTCTTCCCCCTCTCCCCTTCCCCCCAAAAAAGGAACACTGACTTAATAATCATCAACATTAATAATCTTCCACATCATCTTGTAATACACATGTGCCATATCCTTAAACATGCCAAATAATTCCATCGGGCTGAGAACATTTAAAGAAGAAAAGTAATCTTTTATCAATCACCCTTGTCCATGTCTCTCCTCACACCAGAACCAGGAGCTGTCAGTTCTGGAATCATTCCTCACTTCACTTTCTTTCTCAAGTTGTTTCCTGTCTATCTTCCAATCCTTTCTTGCTTGTGAGAAAGCAGTTCCATTTGTCTTGCCATTTCTGGTTATCACTGTCCTTTGCCTTGAAACAAATCTCCTGTGTTTCCTCCTAGTGATCCTTCTTTTTCCCACGGTTATGAGTTCCTTATTGTGTCTCTGATGTTTTGGATGTTGTTCTCTGTCCTTCCGTTGAAACTCTGGAATGCACTTCTGTTGCAGGCTGTCACTCCGGAAATGCCTGACGATTAGATCCTTAAATTCATCTAGTATTTCATTGATTTCTTCCAGCAAATCCATAATGACAGCCTTTCCAAAAGTCACTCACATTCACAAAAAATATAATCCAGATTTAAATCTTCCTTAGCCAGGTTTCTCTCGGGGTTTTAGGAGATGGGGTTCTTTCAAGGTTTGAAACAAAAGTTTCCCCCCGTTGCAACTGTTGGCTTTTGCTTCCGCAACAATGTCTCCTGTTTGTTGTTCTACCCGACTGCCGGAATCGACCTCCAGATCGGCAACATTGGCAAGGAAGGGACCTCCGTATTTTCCTCCCGCACCAGCCCAAATTTAGTCCAGATTCCCTTCTTTTTCCTACTCACAATTCCGAATTCAGCAGATTTGGAGAAATCGGTGCGCTCCGAGAGGACGGTCTAGCAGCTGCGCCCGACGGGGGTTTAGCGGACCCTGGGGCTCCGCCACCTGCTCGCCTCGGGAGCGCTAGCTCCCTGGGTGCAGGCTCGGCGTCCGAGCCCGTGCGGGTCCTTAGACCCCGGGACGCCCTTCCCGGGGGTTTTGGGGGTCGCGGCGCTGTCGCGATCTCCCCTTTTCCCGGTCGGGCGAGGGAATGTCAAGAGCGACATGTCCCCCCGACCATCCTCTCCGGCACTCCGACCGGAAGTCGTCTTATGGAACTTCCAAGGCCAGAGGCAGTCTATCTGGATTCCTAGCTTCCCAGGGGTATTTGGCCACCATATCTGGCTATTTACTTCTTCCTGAAACTGTTCCGCAACAAATAACGTTCTCTTTTCCCCCTTCTCTTCCCCCACTTCCAACAGGGAGTAGCTTTGCCTCCCCCCCCGCCCCCCCTGGATCTCAGGCCACGACAAGGGAGAGAGAGAGAAGCCATAGCCTTCTGCCGTTCCTGCTGCCAACGCTCTCTTAGCGCGCCTCAGAGGACCTTCGCCCGCCAAGCGCAGTCTGTCTGTCTTAGTAGTTTACACTGTACCGCCTGCCCTGTTTTTGCTGCTGGGTCTTTGCCGATCCGAACCCGAAATAAAAGATTATATTAGGCCCAATGCTCTGGGACGTATTGGTGCTGTGCGTGTGTGTGTCTCCTTTGGGTTTGGTGTTCTAGAGCAGTGTTCCCAAACACTGGGCCTCCAGCTGTTTTCGGACTACAATTCCCATCATCCCTGACCACTGGGTCAGGGATGATGGGAATTGTAGTCCGAAAACAGCTGGAGGCCCAAGGTTGGGGAACACTGTTCTAGAGGAGAAACCTTAGGAACAACTTTCTGAGACTAAGAGCCGTTGGACTCCCTCTGAAAGTGGACGCTCCTTCCCTGAATATTTTTAAACAGAGGTCCGGTGGTCGATTGTCAGGGGTCCATTAGCTGCGATTCTTGCATTGCGGAGGGTTGGGCTAGAATCAGGGATCAGCAAACGTTTTCAGCAGGGGGCCGGTCCACTGTCCCTCAGACCTTGTGGGGGGCCGGACTATATTTTGGGGAAAAAATATGAACGAATTCCTATGCCCCACAAATAACCCAGAGATGCATTTTAAGAAGAAGAGTTTGGAATTGATATCCTGCTTTATCACTACCCGAAGGAGTCTCCAAGCGGCTCACATTCTCCTTTCCCTTCCTCCCCCACAACAAACACTCTGTGAGGTGAGTGGGGCTGAGAGACTTCAGAGAAGTGGGACTAGCCCAATAGTGTGACAATACAAATTTGCAGCACCCATAGGCTGATCTCACAGGTCTGGGATGAAAAGGGTCGTTCACAGGCTGGATTTTGTTGGGAACAAAAATGCAGTCAGTGGCTCAGTAGCCCAACTTATTAGCTTTATTCCATATTTCACACTGGGGACACAACAGTTGCTAATACAGGTGCATGAGCAGACCTGCATTTGCCTTCTCTGTCTCCAACGCCACCCCTGAAGTGTAGCTCTAATTTTACGCCTTCCTCTCAGAGGCTTAGAAAGCCGAAAGACCCCCGTCACCAATACAAATCTAGCCATGCACACACATAGAAGCAGAAGCATAGAGGGTGCTCAGGTCGCTCATCGTCAATGCAGCGGCACATTTAGCAACCGTGACAACCTTCACACAGTTGCATGTGCTCCTGTGTGAAAATCACATATGCACATGGTCGGACATTTGCAACTAACTGGGCTTCAACCTGGCTGCAGATTTTGGATGTCCGGGAGGGAAAGCGAGTGTCCCAAATTTCTCAGCCACCACCGTTGGCACTTGAACCCCAATTGCAATTCTAAAAACCCCTGATTTCAAAATTTAGAACTCTTTGCACTTCTCTCCTGGAGCAAGCAGACTCGAGAGCTGTTCCAGCCGTGAGACTCAATGTGATTTTGTAACGCAGAGTTCCTGCAAAAAGGCTAGCGTTTACCTCCCTCCAGGTAGCATCACGGCTGGAAGTGGGCTGATGGCTTTTGGAAACTTGAAGGTGACGTTCTCCCCAGCTGAAGGCAGCCAACCCTGTGCCGAGAGGGAAGAGCTATAGCCCAGTGCTAGGACACCTGCTTGGCCTGCAGAAGGTCCAAGGTAAAATCTCCACTGGCAGCTGCAGGTAGGGCGGGGAGAGAGCCCTGCCAGCCAGTGTAGACAGTATAGAGTTAGATGGACCCAAGGCTCTGACTCTGACAAGGCACCTTCTTCCGAGAGCTCTGACATCCCAGCGCGAGTGGAGGCAGCCTTGAGGTAGCAAGCCAAGCCAGGCCAGTCCAAAAAACGTGCATTGCAGTGAGCACCCTCGCTCCCCCCAAAACTCGCATTTTGCATGCCCACCCCGGTCAACCGCCCTACAGAAGTCGGAGCGCTGGGTCTGTAGCTCAGCTCTGCCTGTGCTCCTGGATGGCCTTTGCCACAGACGCCACGGCCGCCTCGTTCATCTCGCAGGGGTAGAATCCGTCCTGCATGCTGTAGCAGGCATGCACCGTTCGCACCAGGGCCTCGTGCTGGACCTGCCGCTGGGTGTCCAAGATCTCCTGGGTGCTGCCCTTCGCCTTGTGGTGCAGGATGACCAGAACAGCCTTTCGCACTCCTGGGGGGTGGGGGGAAACGGAGCAGAAAGAACATTATTATTGTTATTATTATTTTATTTATTGAATTTATATACTGCCCTATACCCGGGGGGTCACAGGGCGGTTCATAAAATAAAATCAAGATATAAAATGACAACCCAATAACACCGCCCACTCCAGAAAAGAGCCACATTTTAAAAGGGCATAGGATGTACCGTATTTTTCGCTCTATAAGGCGCACCTGACCATAGGACGCACCTAGTTTTTAGAGGGGAAAAGCCCCAATTTTTTGAGGATCAGCTCAAATTTATGCAGCTTCTTTTGCAAAGGGAAAAAACCCTGTTTTATGGGGTTTAACTCACAGTTCTGCAGCTTCAGGAAGCCATTTCTACAGTTTCCAGACAGATAATCTAATCAGCCAGTCCCATGTCGCTGGGGAAACAGCCTCCCTCTGCAAGGGGGCGGGGCTGGAATCTCTCTCCCTTATCTCTCTCCCCGATCGTTTGCTGAGCAGCTGCTCAGCGGGCTTCCTTTCAACACACCCTTCTCTTTTTTTTAAAAAAAAAGCACGATCTGCTTTTGCCCCTGGGCAGTTCAGCTCCAGGGACCACACATTTGCTCCATAAGACGCACAGACATTTCCCCTTACTTTTTAGGAGGAAAAAAGTATGTCTTATGTTGCGAAAAATACGGTACATCAAATCAACCAAAGGCCTGGTTAAAAAGGAACGTTTTTGCCTGGCACCCAAAGATGTATAAAGAAGGTGCCAGGCGAACTTTCCTGGGGAGAGCATTCCACAGAGCGAGAGCCACTGCAGAGAAGGCCCTGCTCTCGTGTTCCAACCCTCCAGACTTCTTGAGGAGGAGGCACATGAAGGAGGGCCGCAGAAGATGATCTCAGGGTCTGGCTTGGTTCATATGCGAAGAGGCGGCCCTTGAGGTCTTGCGGTCCTGAGCCATTTAAGGCTTTATAGGTCAAAACCTATTGTTGTATTTTAATGTTCTGTTGAAAGCCGCCCAGAGTGGCTGTGGAAACCCAGCCAGATGGGCGGGGTATAAATAATAAATTATTATTATTATAAAACCAGCACTTTGAATTGGGCTCGGAAACTCATTGGTAGCCAGTGCAGTCTGACCAGAATCGGTGTAATAGGCTCAGACCGTCTTGCTCCAGGGAGCGACCTGGCCGCTGAATTCTGCCTGGGTAGAGGACGCTTGCTGCGGGACAAACAGCGGGGGGGGGGGGGGCGAGCGGGACCCTGGAGAGAGGGTCCCCTGAACCCCAGCTGGAAGGGAGCAATTCAGTGAGCAAGACGCAGAGCTTGTCAGAGACGTTAACTTTTATGTTTTTATCACTATGTTTTGCAATGTGTTTCTAATGCCGTACCACGCCCCCAGATCTTTTTTGATTTGTATACTGCCTTTCACCCATAGATCTCAGGGCGGTTCACAACATAAAAAGCAAGGTATCAAAATGCAAAGCAAGAACAAAATTTATCTCAATACCTCTTTTTTTGGATTTTTTTTTTTACATATAAAACAAAAGCACTACAAACTTTTCCAAAATACAGAGTTCTTTTGAACCCTTATACCTTCTTCCCCTCCCTCCATGGGTTCCATCTTTAAGTTTGCTGCATCTTTTACCCTTATATAACCATAATTACCAGAAATAATTCCATGTTACAAGTGTCATTCCATCCCTGCCAAAGATGTTAACAGTTTACAGTGGTCTTTTAAATAAATTACAAATTCACTCCAGTCTCTAGACAACACTGGCTTCTTAATACCTTTTTAAAGCCCATGACATGAGCTTGTCTGCTGGATCAGGCCAGAGGTTGCTCACCTAGTCCTGGATCCCGTTTCCCCAGCGGCCAACCAGATGCCCCACTGGGAAGCCCGCAAGGGGGCACATGGATGCAAGCTGTTGGTCTTCCATAGTTCCAGTTACAGGTAGGTAGCCGTGTTGGTCTGTCATAGTCAAAACAAAATAAAAACAATTCCTTCCAGTAGCACCTTAGAGACCAAGTAAGTTTGTTCTTGGTATGAGCTTTCGTGTGCATGCACACTTCTTCAGATACACAGATATGTGCATGCACACGAAAGCTCATACCAAGAACAAACTTACTTGGTCTCTAAGGTGCTACTGGAAGGAATTGTTTTTATTTTGTTTTAGCTGTTGGTCTGCGTGGGGCAGAGCGCAGACCTGCGTGCCCTGGAACAGGGGTGGCCATCTCCCAAGAGAATGTGATCTACTCACAGAGTTAAAAACTGGCAGTGAACTACCCACTTTTTGGGGGTTCAGGTTGTTGAGCTTTTTGGGGGTTCGGGTCAAAGTTGTTGAGTTTTTTCAGGGAGGAGGTAAAATGTTGAGCTTTTTTTTAGGGGAGCCACAGTTGTTCAGCTTCTTTGGGGGGAGCCAATGATCTACCAGTGATCTACCACAGACGTCCAGTGATCTACTGGTAGATCACGATCTACCTGTTGGACATGTCTGCCCTATGATGATAATAATAATAATTTATTATTTGTACCCCGCCCATCTGGCCGAGTTTCCCCAGCCACTCTGGGCGGCTTCCAATCAAATATTAAAACAATACAGCATTAAATATTAAAAACTTCCCTAAACAGGGCTGCCTTCAGATGTCTTTTAAAAATAGGATAGCTGCTTATTTCCTTGACATCTGCTGGGAGGGCGTTCCACAGGGCGGGTGCCACCACCAAGAAGGCCCTCTGTCTGGTTCCCTGTAACCTCGCTTCTCGCAGGGAGGGAACCGCCAGAAGGCCCTTGGCGCTGGATCTGTGTCCGGGCTGAACGATGGGGGTGGAGACGCTCCTTCAGGTATACAGGACCGAGGCCGTTTAGGGCTTTAAAGGTCAGCACCAACACTTTGAATTGTGCTCAGAAACGTACTGGGAGCCAATGTAGATCTCTCAGGACCGGTGTTATGTGGTCCCGGCGGCCACTCCCAGTCACCAGTCTAGCTGCCGCATTCTGGATTAATTGCAGTTTCCGGGTCACCTTCAAAGGTAGCCCCACGTAGAGCGCATTGCAGTAGTCCAAGCAGGAGATAACCAGAGCATGCACCATTCTGGCAAGACAGTCTGCGGGCAGGGAGGTCTCAGCCTGCGTACCAGATGGAGCTGGTAGACAGCCGCCCTGGACACAGAATTAACCTGCGCCTCCATGGACAGCTGTGAGTCCAAAATGACTCCCAGGCTGCGCACCCGGTTCTTCAGGGGCACAGTTACCCCATTCAGGACCAGGGAGTCCCCCACACCTGCCCGTCCCCTGTCCCCCAAGAACAGTACTTCTGTCTTGTCTGGATTCAACCTCAATCTGTTAGCTGCCATCCATCTTCCAACCGCCTCCAGACACTCACACAGGACCTTCACCGCCTTCACTGGTTCTGATTTGAAAGAGAGGTAGAGCTGGGTATCATCCGCATACTGATGAACACCCAGCCCAAACCCCCTGGTGATCTCTCCCAGCGGCTGCATATAGATAATAAAAAGCATGGGGGAGAGGACAGAACCCTGAGGTACCCCACAAGTGAGAGCCCAGGGGTCTGAACACTCATCCCCCACCACCACTTTCTGAACATGGCCCAGGAGGAAGGAGCGGAACTCACTGTTCAGCGCCTCAAGGGCACAGAGCGTGTCGCTGCCCACGCGGGAGAAGACAGGGCAGAAGAGGAGGAGGAAGCGGTCCGACTTCTCTTCGTAACCCTCCTGCCGGAGGGAGATCCCGAGGCCCTCCAGCAACTTGGAGACGTCGTTGATAATGTCCTTCTCGCAGCCTCCCGTCTGCCCGGTGGTCCAGACCTGCACAGGGAAGGCTGGGGACAGGAGGAAGGTAAGAGGGGAATGGGGAGAGAGACCCCTTTCAGATCATGGCTGGAATCCCCCTCCATAACTTGGCTGCATTATTATTGTTGTTTATTGATTTACAAGGTGAGCCAATGGGTCTCAAATCCTCAGTGAGTTAGGGACCTCACCTGCATGCAAAGACAGGCTCCGGTCATAGCTGTTCACTTTCAGATTTGAAAATAAGGGATTTTTCCAAACTTTCAGATTTGAAAATAAGGGATGCCGTGAGGGCGGTGCAATGGCACCAAGTAGCCTTGCCACTCTGTGCTCCAGAGGCTGCGCGTGAACGGGTGAGCGAAAGAGCGAGCTCATAGATGGCAGGCAGGCTGTCTGTCTGGTTGGGCGTGAGGGTCTGGCTGCACAAGGCATGCAAGCTCCGCCCCCAGTCGGTCTCAGACTCCTTATTGGCAGCCGAGCAACGCAGCTGAGGAGCCTCCCTGGCCGGCAGGGAGGGAGAGGAGCTGCTTCCTTTGAAATCCGGGAAATTTAAGGGGTATCAACAATCCGGGATAGCAGTGGGAAACGGCATTGGAATAAGGGAGTTTCCCGCAAAAAAAGGGAGGGTGGACAGCTATGGCTCCGGTGGATGGAGTGGACGAGACCAAAAGTGGGTCCAACTGTCAAGAAGGCAGTTTCTAAACCTCCTAAACCTGGCGGGATATCATTAGGGGATGAAAAGGCAAAGGAGTGAACCCTACACAAATCCAGAGTGGAGTCCCTAAGACGCTTGGATGGCGCCTTGTCTGCCTCCTTCCGCCAACTCCTGAAGCCAAGCTGCTGCCAAATGTCTTGCTCTGCTTTCCTTTGGACCCCATCAGCGAGGCCGGGAGGGGAGGGGTCTTATCGCCTGGGCAGCCCAGGATCTCCAGACACACTGCCCGGCTTGTGCCCCCGGGGAGGTTATGCAGTCAAAGCAACGCGGGAGGCAGCAGTTATGAGTTCCCATTCTCCGCAGCCACAGCAGGCGCTGCGATTCTCCAGCGGTTTCACTTTACCCCTGGAGGCACACTCCATTGCTCCTCGAGACAGACGGGTGCCAAGAACTTTTGCAATTAAGGGTTCTTAATCACCTCCTCAGCCGCTGCCTCAAGGGCCCTTGGCTCATCAAATAATTTAAAACAGTTACAAAGCCAACCGAGGACACAAGTCAGCACCATCTGACGGCTCTGAAAATGGTTTGGACTACAGATCCCAACTGCTTTGCTGAGGTTAATAGGAGTTGGCTCCCAGTACGTTTCCGAGCACAATTCAAAGTGTTGGTGCTGACCTTTAAAGCCCTAAATGGCCTCGGCCCTGTATACCTGAAGGAGCGTCTCCACCCCCACCGTTCAGCCCAGACACTGAGATCCAGCTCCGATGGTCTTCTGGCGGTTCCCTCACTGCGAGAAGTAAAGCTACAGGGAACCAGGCAGAGGGCCTTCTCGGTAGTGGCGCCCGCCCTGTGGAACGCCCTCCCAGCAGAGGTTAAAAGGATCAACAACTACATGACATTTAGAAAACACCTGAAGGCAGCCCTGTTCAGGGAAGTTTTTAATCTGTGATGTGTTAATGTATTTTAATGTTTGCTGGAAGCCGCCCAGAGTGGCTGGGGAGACCCAGCCAGATGGGCGGGGTACAAATAATAAATTATTATTATTATTATTATTATTATTATTGTAATCAAACCATCTTCCCGGCACCATACTACTACTACTACTACTACTACTACTACTACTACTACTAATAATAACAATTTATCATTTATAACCTGCCTGTCTGTCTGGGTCTCCCCTGCCACTCTGAGTGGCTCCCAACAGAATATTAAAAACATGATAAAACATCAGACATTAAAAACTTCCCTAAACAGGGCTGCTTTCGTATGTCTTCTAAAAGTCAAATACTGTAGTTGTTTATCTCTTTGACATCTGATGGGAGGGCATTCCACAAGGTGGGCGCCACCACCGAGAAGGCCCTCTGCCTGGTTCTCTGTAACCTCACTTCTGACAGTGAGGGAACCGCCAGAAGGCCCTCGGAGCTGGACCTCAGTGTCCGGGCTGAATGATGGGGGTGGAGACGCTCCTTCAGGTCTACTGGGCCAAGGCCGTTTAGGGCATTAAAAGTCAGCACCAACACTTTGAATTGTGCTCGGAAACGTACTGGGTGCCAATGTAGGTCTTTCAAGACCGATGTTATATGGTTTGGCAGCTGCTCCCAGTCACCAGTCTAGCTGCTGCATTCTGGATTAGTTGCAGTTTCGGGGTCACCTTCAAAGGTAGCCCCACGGAGAGCGCATGGCAGTAGTCCAAGCGGGAGATAACCAGAGCATGCACCACTCTGGCCTGACAGTCTGCGGGCAAATAGGGTCTCATCCTGCATACCAGATGGAGCTGGTAGACAGCTGCCCTGGACACAGAATTAACCTGTGCCTCCATGGACAGCTGTGAGTCCAGAATGACTCCCAGGCTGCGCACCTGGTCCTTCAGGGGCACAGTTACCCCATTCAAGACCAGGGAGTCCTCCACACCTGCCCACCCCGTCCCCCCGAAACAGTACCTCTGTCCTTTCAGGATTCAACCTCCATCTGTTGGCTGTTTAGGGAGGCTTTTAATGTTTTATAGATTATTGTATTTTAATGTTCTGTTCAAAGCTGCCCAGAGTGGCTGGGGAAACCCAGCCAGATGGGCGGGGTATAAATAATAAATTATTATTATTATTATTATTGGCTGCCATCCATCCTCCAACAGCCTCCAGGCCCTCACACTCAAAATAGCTGCATTCTGGCTATGCTTACCTGTGAGTGCGGGAGCAGAACTGGGCCAGAGGGAAGAAGTCCATCTCTGGGATCCGGGGCCCCTCTGGAGCCTCGCATTCTCTCGGCGGAGCCAGTCATTCTCTTGCAGCAGGTGCGACACTCGG
Source organism: Darevskia mixta (assembly GCA_034641385.1). NCBI lineage: Eukaryota > Metazoa > Chordata > Lepidosauria > Squamata > Lacertidae > Darevskia > Darevskia mixta. The sequence continues at coordinate 922,193 of JAWWNH010000142.1, read as the reverse complement.
CTGTCCTTCTCCTCCAGCTCCCGCTGAAGCTCCCCATTCCTTCCCAGCAGCTCGGACACCAGTTTTTCCTGGTCTGTCAGCTTCTCCTGAACTTGTTCCTTCTCCTTCAATAGACAGGACACTTTCTCTTTCTGCTCCCGCAGCTCCCTCTGCAGCTGCCCATTCTCTTCCGGCCTCCTCTGGAGCTGCCGATTTTCCTCCCGCAGGTGGAAAACTAGATCCTTTTGCTCGCCCAGCTGCTGACGGAGCCACTGGTTGGCTTCCAGCAGCTTGGGCTTTGCGGCCGGCAGGCTGCTTCTGAGGGGCTGGTCGTCGGCCAACAGCTGGGCAGCGATTCGGACAACCACCTCCTGGGCCTGGAGGAACTCGGAGGCCAAGGGGTGCAAGGAACCCCTCAACATCTGCAAGAGAGGGAAGGTCCCAGGCTGTCAAGACAATCTAAGCAGGGAGGTGGGGTGAGCCCAGAGCACCATGGGAAACTCCTTGAGCTACAGGACCTGTAAGAAGAATCTTGGAGGGCGGGGCCTGGACTGACTCCAACTGCACAAAGCTGAGGCTGCTGAACTCTTGGGCTGTTTGGGGGCTTCTGTTGGGTGTTTTATTATTTCTGTATCTTTATTATTATTAATTTGGTTGTGTACTTTCCAGTGTTTTATTTATTGTTCATGACCAATTAATTAAACAAAATCATTTTGAGTTTTGAAAGAAGAAGATACAATTAACTTTTCCTGTTCTGAATGTCACCAGGCTATTATTCCTGTACTGCAGGGGGCTGGACTAGATGCCCCTCGGGGTCCCTCCCAACGCTACAAGTCTACGATGCCTCTCAGTTACTCGCCTGCAGCTGTGACTCCAGAGAGCCCGCCTCTGTCGATGCTCCGTTTGCCGTGGAGCAACTTCCGCTCTCTGCCGTGTCTCGAACCTGGTCCTGTGAAGAGAGATGAGCACAAACAGGTTCATGCTGCTTTGAAGAGTCCTCATCTCTGTTTGCTGGGCTCCAGATCTCATTATCCTTGACCCCCAGCCATGCTCCCTGGGGCTGTGGGAGCCTCCCAAGATACTTGGATGGGGCCTTGTACGCCTCCTTCCAGGAACTCCTGCAGCCAAGCGGGTGCCAAATGTCTTGCTGTGCTTTCTGTGCCCCTGAAGGACCAGGTGCGCAGCCTGGGAGTCATTTTGGACTCACAGCTGTCCATGGAGGCGCAGGTCCATTCTGTGTCCAGGGCAGCTGTCTACCAGCTCCATCAGGTACGCAGGCTGAGACCCTCCCTGCCCGCAGACTGTCTCGCCAGAGTGGTGCATGCTCTGGTTATCTCCCACTTGGACTACTGCCATGCGCGTTTCGTGGGGCTACCTTTGAAGGTGACCCAGAAACTGCAACTAGTCCAGAATGCAGCAGCTAGACTGGGGACTGGGAGCGGCTGCCGAGACCACATAACACCGGTCTTGAAAGACTTACATTGGCTCCCAGTACGTTTCTGAGCACAATTCAAAGTGTTGGTGCTGACCTTGAAAGCCCTGAACGGCCTCGGTCCTGAATACCCGAAGGAGCGTCTCCACCCCCATCGTTCTGCCCAGACACTGAGGTCCAGTGCCGAGGGCCTTCTGGCGGTTCCCTCACTACGAAAAGCCAAGTTACAGGGAACCAGGCAGAGGGCCTTCTCGGTAGTGGCACCCGCTCTGTGGAACGCCCTCCCTTCAGATGTCAAAGAGAACAACAATTACCAGACCTTTAGAAGACATCTGAAGTCAGCCCTGTTTAGGGAAGCTTTTAATGTTTACTATATTATTGCAGTTTAATATTCTGTTGGAAGCCGCCCAGAGTGGCTGGGGAAACCCAGCCAGATGGGCGGGGTATAAATAATAAATTATTATTATTTCCTTTGGACCCCCGCAGTGAGGTCAAAGGGGGGGGGTCTTGTTGCCTGGGAAGCCCAAGACCTCCAGACACACTGCCCAGACTTGCACCCAAGGAAGTTAGTTTCGCACTGCAAAGACGGTGCTTTGACTTCACCCCCGGAAGCACACTCCATTGTCTCTCGAGCCAGGGACAGATGCCAGCAACAGCCCCTCCATCTCGGATGATTAATATAATCATCATTGCTAATTTATTGGTTTTTTTTAACCTGCCCTTCAGCATAAGGTCCCAGGGCAAGTTACAATGATGTAAAAGTACGGTATTGAAATAAATTAATGAACTTCCCTTCAGTAGCTTAAGAAGATGACTCTGTTACTTGCCTGCAGCTCTGACTCCAGAGAAGCTTTTTTTGCCTGACTCGATGTTCGCTTTGACGTTGAACCACCTCTGCTCTCTGCCCCATCTTGCTCCCGGTGCTGCGAACACAGAGCGTGGCCCTCAAAAACAGCGCAAACAGGTATTGCTGAACTTCGTCGCCCATGAGCATTGGCCATGCTGTCCGGGGCTGATGGGAGTTATAGCGTGAGACGCCGGAAGGGCGCCAGGTTGTACTACACTATTGCGTCAGGCAATCAGCCTTCCTGCCCTGGGTTTCGTTTCCCCCACATGGAACAGCAGAGCAATAATAGTAATAGTGACCAGTAATAGCAGCAAACCTTCTCACATTCCTGCATTGCAGTGGGGCTGGATTAGATGCCCCTTAGGAGTCCCTTCCAACTTTGCAATCCTATGATTCCAAGGAGGCAAGTGACATAATAATAATAATAATAATAATAATTTATTATTTGTACCCCGCCCACCTGGTTGAGTTTCCCCAGCCACTCTGGGAGGCTTCCAATCAAGTGAATCAAATGGACCTGCGCCTCCATGGACAGCTGTGAGTCCAAAATGACTCCCAGGCTGCGCACCTGGTCCTTCGGGGGCACAGTTACCCCATTCAGGACCAGGGAGCCCCTCACACCCGCCTGCCCCGTTCCCCCAAAACAGTACTTCTATCTTGTCAGGATTCAACCTCAATCTGTTAGCCGCCATCCATCCTCCAACCGCCTCCAGGCACTCACATAGGACCTTCACTGCCTTCACTGGTTCTGATTTGAAAGAGAGGTAGAGCTGGGTATCATCCGCATACTGATGAACACCCAGCCCAAACCCCCTGATGATCTCTCCCAGCGGCTTCATATAGATATTAAAAGCATGGGGGAGAGGACAGAACCCTGAGGCACCCCACAAGTGAGAGCCCAGGGGTCTGAACACTCATCCCCCACCACCACTTTCTGAACATGGTCCAGAAGGATGTTATGGTCAATGGTGTCAAAGGCCACTGAGAGATCCAGCAGAACTAGGAAACTAGGACATGAGGAATAATGGAATCGTAGAGTTGGATGGGACCCCCTGGGTCATGTAGTCCAACCCCTTGCAAGGCAGGAATCTCAACTAAAGCATCCAGGACAGCAAAGCAGCCCAAAGACCCCCATTGACGGCACACACAGAAGAGGGTGCCTGCCCTGCCGTTTCCTGGCATTTATTTTAGGACTTGCCTGCATCTTTGACTGTGGAGGGTTGGTTTTCATCTGGCTTGTGGTTCCTCCCATTGGTAAAAAGCGGCTGTTCAATTTCGAAGGCTGTATAGATACGAGAAGAACCCTCTTAAAAGCAGCATGGACATAAGGCAAACAGAGAGAAGACCAGTCTCACCAAGGGGGAAACAGCCAGAAATCAAAAGATAGGGACTTTGACAAAGAATGGGGGGAAATTTATAAATTATCTAGGTGACCACTGTAAGCAAATTAAAACTTTAGCTGGACTCTAAGACTCACTTGTAATGTAATGAAAACTATGGATAATTTGACAAAGTGAAATTTGGACAACGGACTGATATGTAGCTATAAACATTGTACAAGGACCCATGTAGGGGATTTGGGGAGAGTCAGGAGATTCAGACCATCTCTGAAATTATTATACAGCCGTACCTTGGATCCTGAACGCCTTGCGAGTCGAATGTTTTGGCTCACAAATGCCACAAACCCGGAAGTGACTATTCCGGTTTGCGAACGTCTGACGCGGCTTCCGGTTGGCTGCAGGATCGGAAACTGGGCCTCGGTTTCCGAATTGTTTTGGAAGTCAAACGGACTTCCGGAACGGATTCCGTTTGACTTCCGAGGTACCACTGTATAAACTGGTTGATTGTAAATTTGTATTGGTAATAACAAATAATAACAATAATAATAATAATAACAATAATAATAATAATAATTGTTTTTTTTTTAAAGAAGAAAACCTAAGGAGAAAACAGCCACATACTGGGAATGCTGCCTTAGAAGAGAATCATAGCATCGTGGAGTTGGATGGGACCCCCAGGGTCATCTAGTCCAACCCCCTGCAAGGCAGGAATCTCAACTTGCTCATACAAGAACCCTGCAGGTGGTTTAAAGAGCCAAAGGGGGCCCACCGAGCGCAGGATCCTGTCCCCCCCAGTGGCTGCCCAGATGCCCCAATGGGAAGAATCCTGCAAGCAGGACCCAAGATTCCCAGCAACTGATGGCCAGAGTCGTGCCACCTCGGATGGTACAGCTTTCATTTATATAGCGATGCTGCTAAAGAAAGCCCAGCCCCCAATCCTACTAACAGCCCTGTGAGGTAGGCCAGGCAGTGGCACAGGGACAGGCTCCAGGTCAGATGGGAGGTTTGTGGCCAAGCGGGGATCTTGAACCCAGGTTTCTCCACTCTGAAGCAGAGATTACTTTTCTGGGACAGAACCTGCACTTTGGAACTCCCTGCCAATTGACTCCAGGAAAGCTCCACCCCTGTACTTTTTGGGGGACTGGCTGAAAAGAGGGGTGCAGGTTTTCAAAGTGGGGAGCTTGCAAAACTACGATTCCTGGCACCCCTTAGATTTTGGCCCAGGTTTTCAGGCGTGTGATGCTGGGGCCGAAATGGTCCTCCCCATTTTATGTTCACGACAGCCCTGCAAGGTGGGTCGAGGGTGGGCAAGGGGTGTGAGGCACAACAACACCCACCCCCGGGCTCCCCTCCACTTTCACCCTAGCCGCTTTCACTTCCCAAGGAGGGGGCGGGGACTTTGCTCGGGTTCAGGACCCCCCCCTCCCCGGGGTCCCGTCAGCAGCAAGGAAGCCCCCCGGTACGCCCACAAATTTCTGCATTGGGTGGGGCTCTCTGCACGTGAGGAGAGGCGTCTCTCCTGAAGCAGCCGCTGCCGCCGAGCATGTGCAGAGCGCCTCATCCATCCCTCGCCTCCCCCCATCTCACCTGGCGAGTGGATGCTGGTCGGGGGCAGTCCTCTGCCTTGCTCGGGGATCTCCACCCGGACATGACTCGGTGGGGCGGATCCAGCGCTCAGTCGATCACCGACCCTGTCTGCTTCGCAGCACCCAGGGCCGCAAGGGATTCCTGAGCCCCGATCCCCGGAAAGAGCCGCGCCCTTCTGGCTGGATCTCCCTTCTTGCCGGCCAGGGTCCCGGGAGTTGACCTGCGGAACGCGCTGCAGGGGGAATTGGAAGTCGGCTTCTCCCAGGCTGGGAACCCCGGGGCGCGGCTCTTCCCCCGGGATTTGGGGCGCTGGGACCCCCTGGGTGGAAGCCCCCACCCCACCGCCTTTAGCACGCACGGTTCCCGGCAGCGCCGCGCACCGCGGGAAAGGAAAGCGAAAGTCCCGCGGAGGAAGATCCGCCGCAGCTGGTCTCTTTCGCCGCCCCCTCGAGGTCACGCGCCCCATAGATCCACCCTTCCCCTTCCTGTGCTGTCTTTGCGCCTTGGACAAATGCTGGTGCCCCTGAGCACGTGCGGAGCGCCTCCCTTCCCTCGGGGGGAAAGGCGTTTTTATTCCAAACGGACCTGGTAGCTTAATGCTCACAAGAAGAGCCTGCCGGATCAGGCCCGTCCAGCTTCCTGTTCTCACAGTGGCCAGCCAGTGTTGCTGGGGATCGCTGCCTCAAGTGGCAGAGAGTTCCAGAGTTTAACTTCGTGCTGCGGGAAGAAGTCGGAATCGGGATACAGGAATCGGAAGCGTTGCTGCCTCCGACTGAAGACAGCAGAGCACAGCTGTCAATAGTCCTCTCCAGTCTCCCCCTCCACGAATTTCTCCAGCTCTCTCCAGGCCACCCCCTTTTCTTGCCACACCCCCTTGTCCCAACCCCCAAAGAGAGCTCTGGGCTCAATACATGCCATCAAAAGCCCAAATGTAAAAAAATAAAAATAAAGGTTCAGCCAGTCTTGTTTTTTAAAAACGGCCTTACGATCAGACAGTTTTTATTGGCGAATAAATGCATTCTTGTTCATTTTGATCCAGCGCCGAGGGCCTTCTGGCGGTTCCCTCACTGCGAGAAGCAAAGCTACAGGGAACCAGGCAGAGGGCCTTCTCGGTAGTGGCGCCCGCCCTGTGGAACGCCCTCCCAGCAGAGGTTAAAGTGATAAACAACTATCCTACATTCAGAAAATACCTGAAGGCAGCCCTGTTTAGGGAAGTTTTTAACTTGTGATTTTGATGTATTTTAATATTTGTTGGAAGCAGCCCAGAGTGGCTGGGGAGACCCGGCCAGATGGGCGGGGTACAAATAAAAAATTATTATTATTATTATTATAGTCCCAAGGCAAAGACAAGCCCATCCCTCCCTCTCACCCCCCACAAGTGGGTCTGAGAAGTTTGTTGGAGACGGATGCTCGTCTTGGCTGCGCAGCTTAGACCATCTGTGTTCGTGGCTTGGATGCAAGAGGGGGGGTGCCCTCCGTACGACCGGACCCCAAAATGGCACCAGAGAGCCCTCTTAAGTCCCCTGCAACTGGGCAAGACTTTAGCTCTCGCCTTGCTAGCAGTGGGAAATTAAGAGGTCCCAGGACTTGCAATAGCTGGGGGGCAACACCTTTCTCAGGCTCCGAACAGAAGGGCCAGTTTGGGAGACGGTTGAGGAGTGAGCTCTCTGGGTCCTCTCCAAAATATCCGCCACATGACGGACGAAGGAACCGGGGTGCTGCCTCCTCTGAGCATGTTAAGGGAGCATCGAGGATTCCTTTGACCCCCATCACTCAGCTCCAGCCTTAGGAAGACGCAGAGGCAGCCCTGTACCCCCCCCCCCAAAAAAAAATTGGACAAGGCATCATCATCATATGCGTGGGTAGGCCTGGGGGATTCCCTCTCCCACAGCCCCCAATCGCAGTTTTGTGATCTGTCAGGGAAGGAGCCCCTATCAATGTGTTTCCACCAGTAATTTCGGCAGCCCGGGGGCCTTCACCGGAGCTGATCTGATAGGCAAGGCCCAGAGACTTGCGTGCCACAGGGCAAGGGGCTCTCAGGTCACCCACAACTGCACCCAGAGCCGCTGGCATGAGGATGGTTAAGGGATCCCCATGCCACTCACTCGACCTCTAGCCTCAAGGGGCCCGATCTGGGACAGCGTCTCCTGCACAACCCCAAGTGTGATATAAACAGGAGAGGCCTAAGTAAAAGATCATAGACTCCTAGAGTTGGAAGAGACCACAAGGGCCACCCAGTCCAACCCCCTGCCAAGCAGGAAACACCATCAAAGCATTCCTGACAGGTGGCTGTCAAGCCTCTGCTTAAAGACCTCCAAAGAAGGAGACTCCACCACACTCCCTGGCAGCAAATTCCACTGTCGAACAGCTCTTACTGTCAGGAAGTTCTTCCTAATGTTTAGGTGGAATCTTCTTTCTTGTAGTTTGAATCCATTGCTCCGTGTCCGCTTCTCTGGAGCAGCAGAAAACAACCTTTCTCCCTCCTCTATATGACATCCTTTTATATATTTGAACATGGCTATCATATCACCCCTTAACCTTCTCTTCTCCAGGCTAAACATACCCAGCTCCCTAAGCCGTTCCTCATAAGGCATCGTTTCCAGGCCTTTGACCATTTTGGTTGCCCTCCTCTGGACATGTTCCAGCTTGTCAGTATCCTTCTTGAACTGTGGTGCCCAGAACTGGACACAGTATTCCAGGTGAGGTCTGACCAGAGCGGAATACAGATGCTCATTTGGGAGGTTTCTGCCAGGGGGAACAGACCCAGTAGGGGAAAAACATCAGACTGCCACGTGAGAGCAGACTTCATCAGCCTGGGACCCCCCTTTGAGAAGTCTGGGACGACAACTTCCATCCGCCACAGCCCAAATGGTGCTGCTGTCCGAAACACCTTGGAGGATGCCAGCCTAGGGAAGGTTAGACTTTGTTGCTGCGCCGGAGGGAAGCCTGGGAAATAATGCATTGCGGAGGAGAGTTCTGGACTCTGGGCATCTGTCCCACTCCCTCCTTTTGGGTGCGGATTAGAGCAAATAGAAATATTTTGTTAAATAATAAAAAAAAGAAATTAAGGAGATGTATGCATATATTTTGAATATTTTCAGTAAGTTTGTTTTATGTTCGGTTGTGTGTTTGTGCGTACAGTATTGTACTTATCAATAACAATAAAAAGAAATATTTTGTTTAGCAGAAGGGGCAAAAAGAGGGTACTCCTTCCAGGGAAGGGTTGCTGGGAAACCTCACTGTAATGGCCTCCCTTCTCACCTTTGGGTGAAGGAAGCGGGGGGAAGGACGAAGTCCCGGAAGGTGGCGTTAGGGGTCCCCACAAAGCAAGCCAGTTCAGTCTGGGAGCCCAGAGATGTCTCACATGCCGATTTCAGAAGGCAGTGTGTTTCTCCTAACAACCAACAACAGAAAACCCTCAACCAGTTGCTTAAAGCAGGAGACGTCGAGCTCACGTTGGGGCTCCAGCTCCCATCGCGGCCAGGGACGAGGAGAGATGTGGTTGAGGGCATCTCCTTGGCGGCTGCTCTTCCTGCAACGAGCAAGGGAGCCGGGCGGCAGAGCAACGTCCCAACAGTGCGCAACGCAGACCCCCAAACCAGTCTCGTGCTCCAGCCTGAGAAGCTGGCCGGCCCCCCCAGCAGAGGTCTGGCCAAGCTCTGGAGCAGCCAAGGGCGCAGCTTGGCGATCAACTGTCCCCGTTGATGGAGGCTCCGTCCGCGGCCAAGAGGCCCTCTCTATCAGCATCTGCATCCGCCGCCCTGCGCCAGGGCAGCCGTGCCAGCAGGGGCTGGTGGAGGCCGTTGTAGATGGCGGCGCCCAACAGGAGGATGAAGAAGCCAAGGATCTGGAGGGCGTGGAAGACCTCCCAGCCCACGGCCAGGCTGACGGCCCAGATGACCACGGTGCGCAGGCTGTCCAGCACCATCCTGGTGGTGGCGCTGATCTCCTTGGTGACGCTGATGCCGGCAAAGTTGAAGAAGGCGATGCTGCTGATGTTGCCCAGCAGCGCCACGGCGATGAGCGGAGCCCGGCCGATCTGGCAGAAGGCGTCCAGGGCGTCCTCCAGGACGCGGCGAGGGCCGCTCCCGAAATCGCCCGCTGGGATGAAGTACATGGGGACCAGCAGCAGGGAGAGGATGAGGAAGCCAAAAAGCCCTGAGCAGGGGGGAGAAAGAGGGGCTCAGAGAGGGGGCCGGGGGCCGGACAAGGCTTTCCGTCAACTAACTGAACGAGAGGTGTAGACGGAAACGACGATCCTCCCACTGTATGGGCAGTCTATCCGGAAGATAAATGGTATTCTGAGGAGTTAGTGATCTGACCTGGTTCCCCTTCCTGCCTCTGTTCCTTCCCCCTCCCTGTCTCTTGTTACGTTCGAAGTCCTAATCGTGTGCCTCCTCCTCGAGAGGTCCGGAGGGTGGCAACACCAGAACAGGGCCTTCTCTGCAGTGGCTCCCCATCTGTGGAATGCTCCCCCCAGGGAAGTTTGCCTGGCGCCTTCATTATACGCCTTTAGGTGCCAGGCAAAACCATTCATCGCCAACCAGGTCTCTGGCTGATTAATATTCTATCCAGCCTTTTCAATGCCACTGAGAAAAAGGAACTCCCAGTGGGGGGGGCATGATTTTGGAGGACAGGACAGGAGCGACCCCCAGAGACGTCTCCACCAAACTTCTTAAGGCTTGGCCAGTTGAGGTGCTGGCTGCCCCTTGCCCACCCCCCCAAAGCAAGGAACCTGCAGCTGTACCAGCTGTGGGGGTGGGCTCCTATTTCCCCCCTCCCCACCCAGCCTCAATTGGGGCACACTGGCTCAGGGCACTGCCAAGGGGAGGGTCTTCTGCTGCAGGGGGGGTGGGGTGTCTTGGAAGCACTCTGAGTTCTTTGCCTCCTTGGATTCGGTTCCCGGCAGGTTTCTCTTGGGGGTGTTTTGGGCCCCGGAAGTCCGAGAAGGGAGAGAAGTCTAAGAAATAAAAGGCCAGGCCCCAATCCGCACCCCCGGCACCTGCTTGCTCACCTTCCGTGCCCACAGCCTGCAAGGGGTGGACGTTGTGCTTGTAGACAAATTTCTGTTCCAGCACCATTTGGATGGCGACAATCACTTGAGCCATGATGATCAGAAGGTCCCCTGCGGGAGAGAAAAGGGCAGTCCTGAAAGGGCCTGGAGCCCCCACTCCCCCCGCTGGACGACTGGAAGCCCAATACCGGGAGGGGTGGGCCAATTTGAGAACGACAGAATTATGAGCAGGAGAGAGAAGCAAGGGCCCCGAAGGAAAGGATGCTCCAGCAGAGCCGCCCTCCTAGTCATAGAATCATAGAATCCTAGAGTTGGAAGAGACCACAAGGGCCATCCAGTCCAACCCCCTGCCAAGCAGGAACACCATCAAAGTATTCTTGAGAGGTGGCTGTCAAGCCTCTGCTTAAAGACCTCCAAAGAAGGAGACTCCACCACATTCCTTGGCAGCAAATTCCACTGTCAGGAAGTTCTTCCTAATGTTTAGGTGGAATCTTCTTTCTTGTAGTTTGAATCCATTGCTCCGTGTCCACTTCTCAGGAGCAGCAGAAAACAACCTTTCTCCCTCCTCTATATGACATCCTTTTATATATTTGAACATGGCTATCATATCACCCCTTAACCGTCTCTTCTCCAGGCTAAACATACCCAGCTCCCTAAGCCGTTCCTCATAAGGCATCGTTTCCAGGCCTTTGACCATTTTGGTTGCCCTCTTCTGGACACGTTCCAGCTTGTCAGTATCCTTCTTGAACTGTGGTGCCCACCCCACAGTTCAAGAAGGATACTGACAATAGTGTTGGCAACCCCCCCCCCTTTGGCCCTCCCCGCCCTGCCATACCTGTGATGACCTCGCTGAGCTTGTGCTCGTGGTCCCCGTTGTTCATCAGGTCTGCCAAGCCAACCACCACCAGCCCTACGATGGTGACCAGGATGCCCAGCCACTGGCTGAGGACCAGCTTCTGCCCGAGGAAGGCCACCGACAGCAGGCCGGTGAAGATGATCACGGCTCCTCGGAGCATCTGGAAGCTGGAAGCGCTGGTCATGTTCAGAGCTGGAAGGGGGGGGGGAAGCGGGGCAGTGGAGGAAATAATTCAAGGAGGGATATTTAGTAACAGACACACACACATAGGAAGAGTTTGCTCTGGATTGTTTTGGAGATTGGAGGTGGGTGGCGGCTAACAATGTCAAACAAAAATTGATGATCTCTTTCTACCGGTCCACAATAGAAAGTGTCCTTTCATACTGTATCACGGTGTGGGACGCTGGTTTGACAGCCACAGACAGGAAGTCCCTACAGAGGGTGGTGAATACAGTGGAACCTCGACTTACGAATTTAATGCGTTCCGAAAGCACACTCGTAAGTCGAAAATTTCGTAAGTCGAAAAACGGCATTCCCATAGGAATGCATTGGAAACGTAAGTCGAAAAATTCATAAGAAAACCCTATGTAAACCTTCGTAAGTCGAGTAAACCCCATCTAAAACTTCGTAAGTCGAGTAAACCACATCTAAAATCCAAGCGGATTTCCTTTCGGAAGTCGAAAAATTCATAGGCGCGCGGCCGGTTTTTCCCTTTCGGAAGTCGAAAAATACGGAAGTCAAGTACTTCGTAAGTCGAGGTTCCACTGTACAGCACATGATCTCATGGGCTGTCCCATGGCATCGCAAGGGATCGATGCCTTAGGAGAGCGAGGAAAATTCTCAGGGACGACTCACACCCCGGCCAGCACCTCTTTAATCTCCTACCTTCGGGCAGGAGATATAGAAGTACAGTCAGCCGCACCAACGGGTTAAAGAACAGTTTTTATCCGTGGGCTGTTGGGCTGCTGAATGGAAAAAAAATAGTGGTGCAATTGACTTCCGACAAGCACACAGAGTGCGAACAAGACTGAGTGTATGTGGGTGGGTGGGGGCTCGTTTAATTTCACTGCACACAGGTGGTGTAGTGACAATAAAGGTTTATTATTTAACGGATTGAGGTTGAATCATGACAAGACAGAAGTATTGTTTTTGAGCGACAGGGTGCAAGCGGGTGTGGGGGACACCCTGGTCCTGAATGGGGTAACTGTGCCCCCGAAGGACCAGGTGCGCAGCCTGGGAGTCATTCTGGACTCACAGCTGTCCATTCTGTGTCCAGGGCAGGTGCGCAGGCTGAGACCCTATTTGCTCACAGACTGTCTTGCCACTCCAGCAGGAAGGTAAACAGCGTTTCTGTGCGCTGCTGTGGTTTGCCAGAAGCGGTTTAGTCATGCTGGCCACATGACCCGGAAGCTGTACGCCGGCTCCCTCGGCCAGTAAAGCGAGATGAGCGCCGCAACCCCAGAGTCGTCCGCAACTGGACCTAATGGTCAGGGGTCCCTTTCCCTATCCAGGCATATGAAATTGCAGTAAATACTCCAAATATTAAGAGACGTATTGCAAGCATTTCTGCTCCTCCTTTCCTCGAAAAATATGAGTTTGTGAGAAAAGGAGATTCCCAGCAGGACTCTCCACACCCCGGTTTTCGCAGAGGAGAAGGCAAACCCCAGGCAACACTTACCCACATACATGAGGCTAGTCCCTGTCATGTCGCACAGGGCTGGAGCCAGGAAAAGCAGAGGGTTGTAGGACTGAGGGGGCTCCATGGTGGGCTCTGGCCTCCTCCGGTCAGTGCAGAGCAGGAGGTAGAAGACAGCCAGGCAGGAGAACTCCCCCAGGAACATGCCCACGGCCTAGGAGGCAAGGAAGGGGGTCTGTGAGCTTTCTGGATCATGACCAGTAGCAGGTCAGCAACATGATTCCCACATTGCTGGGGGTCGCTTCCAACTCTGCAGCTCTGTGCTTCTAGGACAGGGGTCAGCAAACTTTTTCAGCAGGGGGCTGGTCCACTGTCCCTCAGACCTTGTGGGGGGCTGGATTATTTTGCCCACAAATAACCCAGAGATGCATTTTAAATAATTTATTTTAAATAAAAGGACACATTCTACTTGTGTAAAAACACGCTGATACCCAGACTGTCTGCAGGCCGGATTGAGAAGGTCGATTGGGCCGGATCTGGCCCCCGGGCCTTAGTTTGCCTACCCATGACCAAGAGGGTCCCCTCTGCTGATCTCGGCACCCGAGAGGGGTCTGTTGGGGAGGAGCCTTTCAGATATGTGGGGCCTGAGCCATTTAGGGCTTTGAACACGGACACAGGCCCCCTGTTGTGCGCAGAAACGAACTGGTGACCAGCGCAGCTGATTCAAAACGGGGGTTATGTGGGATCTGAAGGGAGCCCCTGCCAGCAACCTGGCCATTTTGGGGCAGCACCCCAGGGCCAAAATGGGCAGATACGGAATCAAAGGAGGATGGAAGCCTCTACGTCACGTGGAAGCAGGCAGAGTCCATCCGGCAGTACCTGGAGGAAGGGATGCTGGAAGGTGTGCTCTTCGCTCGTGGCGTTGCATCCTCGTGCGCTCAGCCTGTCTGCCCACCTGAAAAAGAGGGGAATTGGTTAGAACCCCCCACATGCACCTCCTTGGGCTTCCATCATCATCATCATCATCATCATCATCATCATCATCATTTACTATTTATACCTTGCCCACCTGGCTGGCTTTCCCCAGCCACTCTGGCGGCTCCCAACCGAATATTAAAAACACGATAAAACAACAAACATAAAAAACTTCTCTAAACAAGGCAGCCTTCAGATGTCTTCTAAAAGTCAGATAGTTGTTTATTTCCTTTACATTCCTTGAGGGGAGGGCGTTCCACAGGGCGGGAGCCACTACCGAGAAGGCCCTGTGCGTGGTTCCCTGTAACCTCGCTTTTCGCAGGGAGGGAACTGCCAGAAGGCCCTCGGAGCTGGACCTCAGTGTCCGGGCTGGACAATGGAGGTGGAGACGCTCCTTCAGGAATACTGGGCCAAGGCCTGCCCCCAAAGGTGGAATCCAGGATCTTACACAGATTTCAGTACCTCGAAAACCTCATAATCCTTGCTATAATATTTTAGAATGAATATTTTTAAATGCTGCCTTTTTTTTAAGGTCAGTTTGTTCTTACCTTTTTAAAAAATCAATTAATTATAGAGTATCATGCGGTATACCAGGTCTGTCCAAAACAGAATACAGTATGTGGGAGAGTTTCAGCAAGGAAATGGAGCGTAACAGCAGCAGGGTACCTGGAGGCCTCCCAGGTATGGAACCCAGTGGGAAGGGGTTCCACGGGTCATCTAGTCCAACCCCCTGCGAAGCAGAAATCACAACTAAAGAATCCCTAGCCGATGGCCGCATAGGCCATTGCTTTGCCTTTGCCTATGATGGTTTGGTGTTAAGAGCAGCTGCTTTGCATCCCAAGGGTCTCTGGTTCAAATCCTGGCATTTCCAAACAGGGCTGGGAGAAACATCTGCCTGAGAAACCTGGAGAGCCACTGCCAGTCAGTGCAGGCAGAATTGAGCTAGCTGGACCTTCCCGTGTCCTGGAAAGGAATTGTTTCTGTGCCGGCTCCTCGTTCCGTGCCTGGACCTGCCCCCCAGTCGAGGAGCAAAGGCAGGGGCATCTGTCCGCTGACGTCACGCCAAGCGGCTGCCTGCCAGGTTCCTGGAACCAGAGACCTGGATATAACAAAGAGTGCAGAGTCTGCCGCAGATCGGATGTCCGGCCTGCCATTCATCTCTGCCAGAAATGAAAGGCAAGGAGATGCTTGAGACACCTCTCAGGGAAAGCGCATAGCAGTTCCTCAGCCATAAGAACACGGCTCAAGGATGCTGAATTTGAGATTCCTGTATTGCAGGGGTTGGGCTAGATGACCCTCGGGGTCCCTTCCAACACTTCGATGATTCTGTGTTCTTCCTCTACGGAGCCACTGCCCTCCAAAACAATTGGTGGGCAACTAGCTTGCTGAGGGTGCAGGGCCGGATTGAGGTCTGATGAGGCCCTCAGCTACTGCATGTAATGGGGCCCTTTCTATGTCCAGCTGTCCTTTGCCAAGAACAAATTGTCGCTGTTTTTGTGTGTGGAATATATGCTATATGGTAATTTATGGACCTAATACAGGCATAGCCAAACTCGGCCCTCCAGATGTTTTGGGACTACAACTCCCATCAACTCCCTAGCTAATAGGACCAGTGGTCAGGGATGATGGGAGTTGTAGTATCTCAAGCCATTTGCACATAACCAAATAACCAGTCCATGCAGAATGTAGGCACCTTATTTATAGAAATGAGCAAACCAGGGATATTTTAGGGAGCAGGTGAGGCCCATGACTTGCATCATAGGAGCCTACAGAAACACAAAACACTGTTGCTGGATGTAGGTTTTATTTCATTTTTTTAATATTATATTTTGGAAATGTACATCCAGGTTTTTTTTCCTTTAATTTTTTTGGGGCTCCCCAAGAGAGTGGGGCCCTAAGCTATAGCTTGTTGAGCTTATTTGTAAATCCGGCACTGGGAGGGTGGGGCTTCATTCCTCCTGCCCCTGTGGTCTCTGGACTTTGCCTCTGTGCTTGTGAACACGGAGACGGCGTTCGTACGGCTGCAGGGGTTTTGAAACCTGCGGCCTTCTGGGTTTTTTGCCCCTCCCTCCCTCCAGACCAAAGCAATGAGTAAGCTTTTGTGTTTCTGGGGGCTGCTTCTTGCAAAATCTGGAGCTGAGTAAGCGAGCAAAAGATGCACCGTCAGGGGAGCTCCACATTCTGCTGGCTTAGCTAAAAAAAAGACAAGGGCGCTGCTGCTGCTCAGATGGCTTCCTTTAGACTTCATACAGCAGCGCATAGTTAAACGGTGGAACTCCCTGCCACAGGAGGCAGTGAGGACCACCAACTTGGACGGCTTCAAAAGTGGATTGGGCAAGGGCTATTGGCTACTGGCCAGGATGGCTCTGCTCTGCCTCAGAGGCAGCGATGCTTCTGAATCCCAGTTGCTGGGAAACACAGGAGGGGAGAGTTGCTCATGTGTTCGAATCCTGCTTGCGGGCTTCCCTTTGGGGCACCTGGTTGGCCACTGTGAGATCTGGATGCAGCTCGGTTGGCAGGGCACGAGACTCTTATTAATCTCAGGGTGGTGGGTTCAAGCCCCACATTGGGGAAAACTCTCCTGCATTGCAGGGGGCTGGACTGGATGACCCTTGGGGGTCCCTTCCAACTCTATGGTTTTGTGATAATGTAACGAGGTGCGTCATCGCAATGATGCATCAGGCTCGTCTTACGTTCTTAGTGGTGAAGTCAACCGTGAGAAGCGGACAGTGGAGCCCTTTCCAAACAAAGCACCAACTGGGATGGCATTCAAAGGGGATCGGGCAAATTCATGGAGGAGGAGAGGGCAGCAATCGGCGGCTCCTAGCCAGGATGTCCCTGCTCTGCCCTCCACAGTCGGAGGCAGCAACGCTTCTGAACACCAGTTGCTGGAAACCACAGGAGGGGGTCTTGTGTTTTGAACTTGCCCATGTGGCCTACAGGAGGTGGAATCTGTTGCCCATGTTCTATTAAGCTACCGCTTTTATAACGATATACGGCGGGTTTTTATTTCCCCCCTTATACAAAATGTCCCAAATGAATCTCTGCGTCTCAAATGCCTTATTGAAGACACGAATCCGAGTTCACGATGAAAGTGGCCAAATATTGCGCAGCAGCTATAAAAGTTAGAGATCAAGCGCTGTCACTGATACGAGCAAGATCCTAATGGCGATCTTTAATTATAACCATGAGTTCAATACACACACGGTATATGCTGCAGCATACCTAAATACATATGTATCACCCTGGTTGGAAAATTTTAACGGTTTTTTGTATTAATGTTTTATCAGCTGGTCTTTGACCGTTAAATAAAGAATCTGAATCTGAATCTGAATCTTGTGTTCGAATCCTGCTGGGCATCTGGTTGGCCTCTGCGAGAACAGGATGCTGGACTAGGGGGCTGAACCAACAGGCTCTCCTTGGGTTCCTATTGCTGGTCTTCAACTCCCCCCCCCCCCCAGCCATCCTAGCCAGGGGTCAGGCATGATGGGAGTCGGAGTCCAACAGCACTTTAGGAACGACTCTGCAACGCTGTCTCTTCAAAAGTCTCAATTTTACCAAATCAAACCAAGAGGCTCCTCTGCTCCCACCTCTCCGCGCTCCATCAAGCTCAGTATTGCCTACTCTGACTGGCAGCAGCAGCTCGCCAGGATTTCAGGCAGGGCATCTCTCCCAGCCCTACCTGGATTCTTGAACCCGGGGCCTTCCTTCTACATGCCAAGCAGGCGCACTGGCCCTGAGCCTGGGAGGTAAACGGCAACAAGCCCCCAACCCCCCCGACCTCCTCCTTCCCCAAATCCCGCCCACCTGGACCCCTCGCCCCAGCGCTCCCGGCTTGGAAGGGACCCCCAAGGGTCATCTGGAACAACCCACGAGGGGGAGAAGGCGGTGGGGAGGGGGACCCGGACTTACTTGGCCGAGAGGGTGTTGATGGAGCCGGTGACCAGCATCAGCCCGGCCAGGAAGAGCTGGTATTTGGTCCAGGCCATCCTCGTTCCTCAAACGCCCAGAAATAAAATGAAATAAAGCCCGGCACAGAAGCAGCTGCTCCGCTCAGCCACAGCCCGGGCGCGTTTCCTCCTAGGCAGGTCACATGACCGCAGCCAGTCAGCTGACGGGGGGCTGGGGGAGGGCGGGGGTGGAGGCTCCCAAATTTGGGGACCGCCCCCTCGTGCCAATCACCGTGCAAAAGGGAGGGGGGCTCAGTCACTCATCCAAGCTTCGCACCCCCCCCCCCCGCACACACTTGCAAACTTTGATTTTTATTTTGCAATTGCTGTTTTTGCAGGATGCAAACGGTGTGTCTCTTCCTGCTACTCTTAATGCAGCGAAAAAAACTCGCTTTAAATGAATATTTTTAGTCGGGTCCCGGAGGTGCGGGGGGGGGGGCGGGCGGGCTATGTTATCGCAGGGTGAGTGCTTTTAGTTAACAATGGACTTTGTTTATCTCCTGATGTATTTTAAATTTAGCAATGTGTACTTTTTAAAGAATTGTAAGCTTTGGTTGCCATCTGACTTTTAGAAGACATCTGAAGGCAGCCCTGTTTAGGGAAGTTTTTAATGTTTGATGTTGTATCGCTTTATTATTATTATTATTATTATTATTATTCTCTTGGGAGCCGCTGAATGTGGCTGGGGAAACCCAGCCAGATGGGTGGGGTATAAATAATAAATTATTAGGCCTATTATTATTACTATTGTTATTATTATTATCCGCCTGACTCTGAAGACAATGGGGGAGTATGTTGTTTGGTCCGAGTGATGCTTTGAGCTCCAAGCACTCCATGAAACAGGCGAACAGGGGTTGGGTCAGCACTTCTTTGACCAGTGGGCAGTGCTGTAGCTATGGGTGGGGGTACAGATAGCTGGGTTTTTCACCCCATGTGATGCCTCCAGAGGTTGCTAAAGGTAAAGGTAAAGGGACTTCTTTGGGGGTCATTAAGCAGAGGCTTGACAGCCACCTGTCAGGAATGCTTTGATGGTGTTTCCTGCTTGGCAGGGGGTTGGACTGGATGGCCCTTGTGGTCTCTTCCAACTCTATGATTCTATGACCCCTGACCATTAGGTCCAGTCGCAGACGACTCTGGGGTTGCGGTGCTCATCTCGCTTTATTGGCCGAGAGCTGGCGTACAGCTTCCAGGTCATGTGGCCAGCATGACTAAGCCGCTTCTGGCAAAACCAGAGCAGAGCACGGAAACGCCGTTTACCTTCCCGCCGGAGCGGGACCTATTTATCTACTTGCACTTTGACGTGCTTTTGAACTGCTAGGTGGGCAGGAGCAGGGACCGAGCAACGGGAGCTCACCCCGTCCGGGGATTCGAACCTCCAACCTTCTGATTGGCAAGCCCTAGGCTCAGTGGTTTAGACCACAGCGCCACCCGTGTCCCTTCCAGAGGTAGCTAATAATAATAATAATAATAATAATAATAAAATTTGTATACCGCCCTTCATCCGTAGCTTGTGCCCAAACGAACAAAATGAATTTCCATAGGGGCAAATGTCAGGTTCTGCACTTAGGCAGGAAGAACCAGATGCACAAATATAGGAAGGGGGCACCATGTGAAAAGGGTCTTGGGGTCTTGGTGGACCACAAGCTGAACATCAGTCAACAGTGTGATGCAGCAGCAAACAAAGCTAGCGCTATTCTAGGCTGCATAGTGTCCAGGTCAAATGAAGTAATAGTCCCGCTCTATTCTGTCCTGGTCAGACCCAACCTGGAATACCGTGTCACCACAATTTAAGAAGGATATTGACAAGCTGGAAGGTGGGCAGAGGAGGGCGACCAAGAGGATCAAGGGTCTGGAAACTAAACCTTATGAGGAATGGTTGAAGGAGCTGAGTATGCTTAGCCTGGAAAAGAGGAGACTGAGAGGAGATAGGAGAGCCACCTACAAGTATCTCAAGGGCTGTCACATGGAAGATGGAGCAATCTTGTTTTCTCCTGCTCTGGTGGTGAGCACCTGAACCGATTGATTCAAGTTACAAGAAAGGAGATTCAATTAAACATTAAGAACTTTATGACGGTAAGAACTGTTTGATAGCGGGACAGAGATAGATAAAGTGGCATGACTTGGGGGAAGATAAGACTATCAGAAAGAACAAACAAAAGGATATCTTAATGCAGAGCTGAAACTGTGGAACTCCCAGTGGCGAGAAAGGGGTTAGAGAAACGTTTTTCTCCCACTCTCCTAACACACTGAGTGAAGCTGAATGTTGGAAGATTCAGGGCAGAGAAGAGAAAGGGCTCCTTAACGTAGTTAAACTGTGGAACTCATTGCCACAGGAGGTAGAGAGAAGAACCAACCTGGATTAGGAAAACTCATGGAGGAGGTGGCTGAGTTCTGCCTCCACCGCTAGCGGCAGCAAAGCTGTAAAGAAATTTGTAAAGAAAGTTAAATACCTGGGTGTGTACATGACTCCAAAAAAATCTCAATTTGTTCAAAGATAACTATGATAACCCCTTCATGGATCACTGCCTTGTCGTGGCGAAGGGGCTTGAATTACTCAGGGAAGCTATGGACAGTTCAAGATGGACAGGTCGTAGTGGAGAGTTTGGACCAAACGTGATCCACCTGGAGTAGGAACTGGCAAGCCACTCCAGTATCCCTGCCAAGAAAACTCCATGGACAAAGACAACAGGCATATAAAAGATATGATGCTGGAAGATGAGCCCCTCAGGTCGGAAGGCGTCCAACATGCTACTGGGGAAGAGCGGAGGACAAGTACAAGTAGATTCAGAGCTGATGAAGCGGCTGGGCCAAACCCGAAAGGACGCTCAGTTGCAGATATGCCTGGAAGCGAAAGGAAAGTCCAATGCTGTAAAGAAAAGTATTGCATAGGAACCTGGAATGTAAGAACCATGAACCTTGGTAAGCTGGATGTGGTAAAAAATGAGATGGCAAGAATAAACATTGACATCCTGGGCATCAGTGAACTGAAATGGACGGGAATGGGCGAATTCAGTTCGGATGACTATCATATCTACTACTGTGGGCAGGAATCCCGTAAAAGAAATGGAGTGGCCCTCATAGTTAACAAAAGAGTGGCGAAAGCTGTACTGGGATGCAATCTCAAAAATGATAGAATGATCTCAATACGAATCCAAGGCAGACCTTTTAACATCACAGTAATCCAAGTTTATGCACCAACTACCAGTGCTGAAGAAACTGAAATCGACCAATTCTATGAAGACTTACAACACCTTATAGAAATGACACCAAGGAAGGATGTTCTTCTCATTATAGGGGATTGAAATGCTAAAGTAGGGAGTCAAGAGATAAAAGGAACAACTGGCAAGTTTGGCCTTGGAGTTCAAAATGAAGCAGGGCAAAGGCTAATAGAGTTCTGTCAAGAGAACAAACTGGTCATCACAAACACTCTTTTCCAACAACACAAGAGACGACTCTACACATGGACATCACCAGATGGGCAACATCGAAATCAGATTGATTATATTCTCTGCAGCCAAAGATGGAGAAGCTCTATACACTCAGCAAAAACAAGACCTGGAGCTGACTGTGGCTCAGATCATCAGCTTCTTATAGCAAAATTCCAGCTTAAACTGAAGAAAGTAGGAAAAACCACTGGGCCAGTAAGATACAATCTAAATCAAATTCCTTATGAATACACAGTTGAAGTGAAGAACAGGTTTAAGGATTTAGATTTGGTGGATAGAGTGCCTGAAGAACTGTGGATGGAGGCTCGTAACATTATACAGGAGACAGCAACAAAAACCATCCCAATGAAAAAGAAATGCAAGAAAGCAAAGTGGCTGTCCAATGAGGCCTTACAAATAGCGGGGGAGAGAAGGCAAGCAAAATGTGAGGGAGATAGCGAAAGATACAGGAAATTGAATGCAGATTTCCAAAAAATAGCAAGGAGAGACAAGAGGGCCTTTTTAAACGAGCAATGCAAAGAAATAGAGGAAAACAACAGAATGGGAAAAACCAGAGATCTGTTCAAGAAAATTGGAGATATGAAAGGAACATTTCGTACAAAGATTACCACAATTAAGGACAAAAGTGGAAAGGACCTAACAGAAGCAGAAGACATCAAGAAGAGGTGGCAAGAATACACAGAGGAATTATACCAGAAAGATATGGAGGTCTCATACACCCCAGGTAGTGTGGTTGCTGACCTTGAGCCAGACATCCTGGAGAGTGAAGTCAAATGGGCCTTAGAAAGCCTTGCTAACAACAAGGCCAGTGGAAGTGATGATATTCCAGCCGAACTATTTAAAATTTTAAAAGATGATGCTGTTAAGGTGCTACACACAATATGCCAGCAAGTTTGGAAAACTCAGCAGTGGCCAGAGGATTGGAGAAGATCAGTCTACATCCCAATCCCAAAGAAGGGCAGTGCCAAAGAATGCTCCAACTACCGCACAATTGCGCTCATTTCACACGCTAGCAAGGTTTTGCTAAAAATTCTACAAGGCAGGCTTAAGCAGTATGTGGACCGAGAACTCCCAGAAGTGCAAGCTGGATTTCGAAGGGGCAGAGGAACCAGAGACCAAATTGCAAACATGCGCTGGATTATGGAGAAAGCTAGAGAGTTCCAGAAAAACATTTACTTCTGCTTCATTGACTACGCAAAAGCTTTTGACTGTGTTGACCACAGCAAACTATGGCAAGTTCTTAAAGAAATGGGAGTGCCTGATCACCTCATCCGTCTCCTGAGAAATCTCTACGTGGGACAAGAAGCTACAGTTAGAACTGGATATGGAATAAGTGATTGGTTCAAAATTGGGAAAGGAGTACGACAAGGCTGTATATTGTCTCCCTGCTTATTTAACTTATATGCAGAATTCATCATGCGAAAGGCTGGACTGGATGAATCCCAAACCGGAATTAAGATTGCCGGAAGAAATATAAACAACCTCAGATATGCTGATGATACAACCTTGATGGCAGAAAGTGAGGAGGAATTAAAGAACCTTTTAATGAGGGTGAAAGAGGAGAGCGCAAAATATGGTCTGAAGCTCAACATCAAAAAAACTAAGATCATGGCCACTGGTCCCATCACCTCCTGGCAAATAGAAGGGGAAGAAATGGAGGCAGTGAGAGATTTCACTTTCTTGGGTTCCATGATCACTGCAGATGGTGACAGCAGTCACGAAATTAGAAGACGCCTGCTTCTTGGGAGAAAAGCAATGACAAACCTAGACAGCACCTTAAAAAGCAAAGACATCACCTTGCCAACAAAGGTCCGTACAGTATAGTTAAAGCTATGGTTTTCCCAGTAGTAATGTACGGAAGTGAGAGCTGGACCATAAAGAAGGCTGATCGCCGAAGAATTGATGCTTTTGAATTATGGTGCTGGAGGAGACTCTTGAGAGTCCCATGGACTGCAAGAAGATCAAACCTATCCATTCTTAAAGAAATCAACCCTGAGTGCTCATTAGAAGGACAGATCCTGAAGTTGAGGCTCCAGTACTTTGGCCACCTCATGAGAGGAGAAGACTCCCTAGAAAAGACCCTGATGTTGGGAAGGATTGAGGGCACAAGGAGAAGGGGACGACAGAAGATGAGATGGTTGGACAGTGTTCTCGAAGCTACTAACATGAGTTTGGCCAAACTGCGAGAGGCAGTGAAGGATAGGCGTGCCTGGCGTGCTCTGGTCCATGGGGTCACGAAGAGTCGGACACGACTGAACGACTGAACAACAACAACAACTATGATAAAGTATGGAATGAAGTCAAGAGAGATTTGGAGATTGGAACAATTTGAAATTATCTCTTATGGGCCGAATTGCTGTAATTAAGATGAATGTATTGCCGAAAATGTTGTATTTATTCCAAGCTTTACTGATTGTGGATAAGACGGATTGTTTTAAAAAATGGCAAAAGGATATATCAAGATTTGTCTGGCAGGGAAAAAAACCCAGAATTAAGTTTAAAATTCTAACCGATGCTAAGGAAAGAGGGGGCTTCTCCCTGCCAGACTTAAGTATATATTTTGAGGCTGCGGCCTTTTGTTGGTTGAAAGAATGGTTTGTATTAGAAAATACAGATGTGCTAGACTTGGAAGGATATGATAATGTGTTTGGTTGGCATGCATATTTGTGGTATGATAAAATTAAGGCACATAGAGGTTTTAAATCACACATAATTAGGAAAGCATTGTTTAAGGTCTGGATGAAGTACAAAGATTTGTTAGAAAGGAAAACACCCAGATGGCTATCACCATTAGAAGCAAAGGCCCCTAAGAAGTTGAATATGGAAAGTAAATGGCCTACATACAGTGAAATTTTGATACAGGAAGGAGATGGTGTCAGGTTGAAATCCTATGAACAATTGAAAGGCAAATTATCAGATTGGCTTCATTATCACCAAATTAATGAAGCCTTCAAAATCGATAAAAAACTTGGCTTTCAAAAGGAGAGGTCCAAGTTGGAAACAGAGTTGTTAGAGCCTAAAACGAAAAATCTGTCCAGAATGTATAACTTGTTGCTAGAGTGGCATACGCAGGATGAACTAGTAAAATCTGCAATGATAGACTGGGCCAAAGATGTTGGACATAACATAATGATGGAGGACTGGGAAAGACTGTGGAAGAAAGGAATTAAGTTTACAGCATGTAATCTACTAAGAGAGAACATTATGAAAATGGTTTATAGATGGTATCTGACCCCAGTCAAACTTGCTAAGATCTATCATTTGCAGGACAATAAATGTTGGAAATGTAAACAGACTGAAGGGACGTTTTATCATATGTGGTGGACATGCCCAAGAATTAAAGCCTTCTGGGAAATGATCTATAATGAAATGAAAAAAGTGCTGAAAAGCACATTTGTTAAGAAACCAGAGGCTTTTTTACTTGGAATTGTGAACCAGGAGGTCACCAAGGAAGATAAAACCTTTTTTATGTATGCCACAACAGCATCTAGGGTTTTGATTGCAAGGAACTGGAAAGCACAGGACTTACCGACGGTAGAAGATTGGCAGATGAAAATGATGGACTATATTATGGAACTCGCTGAAATGACCCGGAAACTACGCGACCAGAGGGAGGAGACGGCGGAACAAGAATGGATGAAATTTAAAGTATACTTAAAGAATTATTGTAAGATTGGAAAGTAGAAAAAGGTTGGAAGAAGTGATAGCTTACAGATTAGAAATTAAGATTAAGCAATAGAGATGTTTGATGTTTTGTTAAGATAACTATTAGACAAGAATGTAAGTAATAAATAAGAAAAAATAGTTAATGATGAGAGGGAATTACCAAAAATGAAAGACAATGAAGCGCAGCAGGGGGGACGTGAGGAAGTCACCCCAATATGATTAGGCAAGATGAATGGCAAATAAGATGCATGTGTGTGCTTGTGTATTTTGTATTGTATTTTGTTATGTTTTAGTATGTTATGTTTATGTTATATTATGTTCTGTTGAAAACCTAATAAATATAATCTAAAAAAGAAATTTGTGGATTCCTGTCGATGTCGTCGTGTCCAGATGCGCACAACTTGCACCAGCCCTGAGCTGGTTCAGGTGAAGCAATTGGATGCACTCTCAATGTGCAGCCAACCAAAGCTGTGGTGATGCGCTGGACCAGCAGGGGGGGAGGTTGCAGCGCCGTTGTGAGCTTGCAGACTGTCTTGCAGACTGAGAACACAGGCGAGTGCAAAATTCCCTGGAAGAAGCCCATTCTTTGCCACCCTCTCTGCCACTTCTCAGTTTGGTTCCCTCGAAAGCAGTACAAAAAAGCAAAGTGGCTCATGAGGCAGAAAAGAAAGAACAGATGTCTAGTGTCCAGATCAAGGGAAGCCATAAAGGTAAAGGGACCCCTGACTGTTAGGTCCAGTCGCGGACGACTCTGGGGTTGTGGCGCTCATCTCGCTTTACTGGCCGAGGAAGCCGGCGTACAGCTTCCGGGTCATGTGGCCAGCAGGACTAAGCCGCTTCTGGCTAAACAGAGCAGTGCACGGAAACGCTGTTTACCTTCCTGCTGGAGCGGTACCTATTGATCTACTTGCACTTCGTGCTTTTGGACTGCTAGGTTGGCAGGAGCAGGGACTGAGCAACGGAAGCTCACCCGGTCGCGGGGATTCGAACCGCTGACATTTTGATCGGCAAGCCCTAGGCTCAGTGGTTTAACCCACAGCGCCACCTGCGTCCCCCAGGGAAGCCATAGTCCCGCTCTATTCTGCTTTGGTCAGAAGTATTCCACCTGGAATACTGTGTCCAATTCTGGGCACCACAATTTAAGAAGGATATTGACAAGCGGGAAGGTGTGCACAGGAGGGCGACCAAGATGATCAAGGGTCTGGAAACTAAGCCTCATGAGGAGCCCTTGAAGGAGCTGGGTATGTTTAACCTGGAAAAGAGGAGACTGAGAGGCGATATGATTTGTTGTTGTTGTTGTTGTTTAGTCACTTAGTCATGTCCGCCTCTTCGTGACCCCATGGACCAGAGCACACCAGCCACTCCTGTCTTCCACTGCCTCCCGCAGTTTGGTCAGACTCATGTTGGTAGCTTCCAGAACACTGTCCAACCATCTCGTCCTCTGTCGTCCCCTTCTCCTTGTGCCCTCCATCTTTCCCAACATCAGGCTCTTTTCCAGGGAGTCTTCTCTTCTCATGAGGTGTCCTGGAAAAGACCCTGATGCTGGGAAAGATTGATGGACAGTGTTGTCGAAGCTACCAACATGAGCCTGACCAAACTGCGGGAGGCAGTGGAAGTCAGGAGTGCCTGGCGTGCTGTGGGCCATGGGGTCATGAAGAGTCGGACACGACTAAACGACTCAACAACAACAACCCTTGTATACCCCTCCCCATTTGTGACCTGCTAGTGACGTAGTGATGATGTATCAACGATGCTTCTCGAAGTGTATTCTGAGGGAAAGAGGGAAGTTTTAAAAGAGGATGTTGCCCCATGCTCGAGAACCAGTGTGGTGTAGTGGTTAAGAGTGGTAGACTTGTAATCTGGTGAACTGGGTTCGTGTCCCCGCTCCTCCCCATGCAGCTGCTGGGTGACCTTGGGCTAGTCACACTTCTATGAAGTCTCTCAGCCCCACTCACCTCACAGAGGGTTTGTTGTGGGGGAGGAAGGGAAAGGAGAATGTGAGCCGCTTGGAGACTCCTTTGGGTAGTGATAAAGAGGGATATCAAATCCAAACTCCTCCTCCTCCTCCTCCTCCTCCTCCTCCTCCTCCTCCTCCTCTTCTTCTTCTTCTTCTTCTTCTTCTTCTTCTTCTTCTTCTTCTTCTTCTTCTCACTCCTGGAGGGACCTGTTGTGCAACAATAAGGATCGTGGTCTACAGACTGCTGTTTTGCTCCAGATTACTTGGCTGGAACTTCCTGCATGGGCCCACAGGGGACTTGCACCCCGACGAGCTGGGCTGCTGAGTAGTCTCTCACCCCGGAATTTTTCCTTGTTGTAGTAGCGGCCATCTGAGACTTCTGGTGCCCCACACATTGAGGGCCTCCCACCAGAGCCATCCTCTGCCCACCCCTCTTTCCAGAGAGTGAGCTGCCGGCCTTCTCCCCGAGTTCCAAGCCGGCAGCCCAAAGGACCACCCTCCCATCCTGGAGCGATGGCGATGGAGAGGACCCCAGGGATGCAACACACGACCGGCTACTTTTGCACCTGGTTTCCAGCCAAGGCTCAAGCCAGCTGGGCGGCTGCTGCTGTCTTACACTTCAACCCCCCCCGCCCCCGGTCCCAGCTGCCAATGCCCCCCCCTCGCCACAACCCGCTCCAGGGCTCAGCCTGGAGATAAATGGTTTTTCCATACCGCGTCAGCCTCTCTCTCTCTGGGCCGTGACCTGTGGGAGGCCGGGAGAAGAGGGGGGAAAGATGGAAAAACACTAAAAGGCCCTTGCCAAGGCTATTTTCAAACCTGCCTTCTATCAGCGGCTCAGGGAGCGAGTGAGGCCTGGGCGCTGGACCTCCGGGGGGCGGGAGGGGGGTCCCAGTTAACCCCTTCTGCTGCACCGAAGACAAGAGGCAACCTCGCTTGTGGGCGAAACATCTGCATTAAGGAAGAGAAGCATGAATACAGTGTGCAGTTGCCATTGCCTTATCCCTTAAAGGATATCGCAAGGTTGGAAAAGGTTGAGAAAAGGGCGAGCAATTTTTTATATAAATAAATAAATAAATAAATAAATAAATAAATAAAATCTGTATTATTTGAAAAGGGAATCTTTGTATAAGTTAATACTTCATTATCACTTTGGAGAGTATCTTAGCACATTTGTCATTCTGGGCTGTGATGCTTTATGACTTTAATTTTTTGACGTTACAGCTGCACTTAAAACAACAACAACAAATCAATAAAATTGAAAATCACACACACCAAATGATGAAAGGGATGGAGCGACTCACCTTCGAGGAAAGGCTGCAGCATTTGGGATTTTTTTACTTTAGCAAAGAGGTGAGTAAGAAGGAATATGACAAAGGTTTATAAAACTATACATGGAATTGGAGAAAGTGGATGGAGAAAAGTTTTCCTCTCTCTCTCGTAACACCAGAACTCGCGGATATTGGATGAAGCTGAGAGTTGGAAGATTCAGGATGGATAAAAGGAAGGAGTGATTTGCACAGTGCAGAGTTAAACTGTGGGACTCCCTGCCACAGGAGGCAGTGATGGCACCCAACCTGGATGGCTTTAAAGGAGGATTAGACAAAATCACGGATGAGGGGGAAAAGTTATCGATGGCCATTAGGCAAGATGACTCTGCTCTGCCTCAACAGTTGGAGGCAGAAATGTTTCTGAATTTCTAGAAACCACCGGGGGGGGGGGGAGAGTGTTCCTCTTGTGCATGAATCGTACTTGTGGATTTCCCACAATGGGCACCTGGTTGGCCACTGTGAGACCAGTATGTGGGACTAGATGGGCCACTGGCCTGATCCGGCAGGCTCTTCTCATGTTCGTTATGCCTCTTACTTAAGTCGGCAGCCACAACATTTAAAGGTGCCAGGATGTGGCCAAAACACTGGGCTGCAGCCCTGGGTGAAACCCAGCACCTGTTTCTGAATGCCTTTGAAAGTGTTTGAGAGTCTTTTTGTATTAGGTTACCAAAACGTCTTATGAAGAAAGTATTGATTTGATACTATCCATCATGCAAAAATATTGCTGCCCGTTGATTTTATGGGGTGACTCTCAAATTAAAAGAGGGAAAAATAATGCCCACTCTCAGCACAATTCCTGATTTTACAAGCTTCTATCACAATCCCCTCTAAAATGGCCTCATCTCCCCATCCTCGCAGGGCAGGGACTCCAGAGCCCCATTATGTTTAGTCGTTTAGTCGTGTCCGACTCTTCGTGACCCCATGGACCAGAGCACGCCAGGCACTCCTGTCTTCCACTGCCTCCCGCAGTTTGGTCAGACTCAAGCTGGAACGTGTCCAGAAGAGGGCAACCAAAATGGTCAAAGGCCTGGAAACGATGCCTTATGAGGAACGGCTTAGGGAGCTGGGTATGTTTAGCCTGGAGAAGAGAAGGTTAAGGGGTGATATGATAGCCATGTTCAAATATATAAAAGGATGTCATAGAGGAGGGAGAAAGGTTGTCTTCTGCTCCTCCTGAGAAGCGGACACGGAGCAATGGATTCAAACTACAAGAAAGAAGATTCCACCTAAACATTAGGAAGAACTTCCTGACAGTAAGAGCTGTTCGACAGTGGAATTTGCTGCCAAGGAGTGTGGTGGAGTCTCCTTCTTTGGAGGTCTTTAAGCAGAGGCTTGACAGCCACCTGTCAGGAATGCTTTGATGGTGTTTCCTGCTTGGCAGGGGGTTGGACTGGATGGCCCTTGGGGTCTCTTCCAACTCTAGGATTCTATGATTCTGTCACGGTCCGGGCTGGTAGCAACCAGAGTTCCAGCAAGGCACGTCAGGACCCGGGGCAAGATGGCAGGAACAGGAGTCACGGTCCAAGGGTCTGAGGATCAGGAACCAGGAGTCAAGGAGTCAAGGAGCCAATGGTCAGGAACCAGGAGTCAAGAAGTCAAGGAGCCAAACGCAGCAAGGCAGGAAAGGCGTTGCTGTGGCAAAAGGCTGAGGGGAAAAGCTGGTCTTATATTCCCTGCTGGCTCTTGACACCAGGTGCAGCAAGTTCCCAATCAACCTCACCAGGTTCAGTAAGTTCCCAAGCAGCCTCACCTGTGTGGCCACGCCCTGCCTCTCTGAAACAAGCCGAAGCTCTGCTGGTCCCAGGGCCTGGCTCTTGCACACACTCCTGACAGTACTCCCCCCCATAGGAAAACGGGGTTCCACCCCCGGTCATGGTCTGGGCTTGTCTGGGAACCTCCGATGAAAAGCCCGAATCTTGGCAGGCGCGTGCACGAAGTCGGCCGGTTCCCAGGATCGTTCCTCCGGCCCATACCCCACCCAGTCAATTAGGTATTGGAGCTTGCCACGGAATCGTCTCGAATCCAGGACCTGGGCAACTTGGAATTCCTCATGACCATCCACCTGGACTGGCGGTGGTGGCGGGGTGATGCGACCCGGAAAATGGTCCGCATGGCACGGTTTCAGCTGGGACACATGGAACACGGGGTGGATCTTCAGTGAGGGGGGAAGCTCCAACTTGTAGGCAACCGGATTGAGCTGCTGCAGGATGGTGAACGGCCCCTGGTACTTGTAGTCCAGCTTTGCTGAAGGACGTCCCGTGCGGTGGTGTTCTAGGGACAGCCAGACCTTGTCACCGACCTGGAACGCCGGTCCCTGCTGGCGCCTTCGATCCGCTTGCGCCTTATAATCTGCCTTGGCTCTCTCCAGGTGCCGTGCCAGATCAGCTTGTGTCTCCTGGATGTGGGAGACCCGATCATTGGCGGAAGGCACGAGAGATGCCGCTGGTGTGCAGGGGTGGTTACGTGGGTGGTACCCAAAGTTGGCGTAAAAAGGACTCTGTCCCGTGGAGGCATGGCAGGAGTTGTTATAGGAAAACTCAGCCAGAGGCAGCAGGTCCAGCCAATCGTCCTGATGGTAGCTCAGGAAGCAGCGGAGGTATTGCTCCAGGACTTGATTGACCCTTTCCGTCTGACCGTCCGTCTGCGGGTGGTACGCAGAAGAGAGACGTCTCTCAATACCCAAACCCTTGAGGAAGGCCGCCCAGAACCGGGATGTGAACTGGGGGCCTCTATCGGAGATCACAGCATCCGGAAGTCCATGTAGCCGAAACACGTGTTCGAGGAACAGGTGGGCCGTCTGTGGTGCAGTGGGAAGGTTCCGAGTCGGGATGAAGTGCGCCATCTTGGTGAGAGTGTCCACCACCACCAGAATGACTGACTGCCCTTTGGACGCAGGGAGGTCCACGATGAAGTCCATCGAGAGCGTGGACCATGGCCTATGAGGGGTGGGTAATGGCTGGAGAAGTCCCAGAGGCCTCTGTCGTGGCACCTTGGTCCGGGCACAAGTCTCACAGGACCGCACATACCTTTTAATGTCGCCCCGAACCCCTGGCCACCAGAAAGCACGAGCCAGTAGCTGCAGTGTCTTCGCGTATCCTCCATGTCCAGCGGTCCGTGCGTCATGACACTGCTCCAAAACCTGGGTCCGGAGCGGCCCCTCTGGAATGTAGAGCCGGCCGCGATGGTACACACACCCGTCCCGAATCTCAAGCGGCGCACCCCCCGGTCCCGAAGGTACCGGGCCAGTATCCAACCAGTCCTTCGTGAACGGGTCCTGGCGGACCGCCAGGCGGACCTGGGCCTCAAAGTCCTGCTCCCAGGTTCCCTGGAGAAAATTGGTCGGAGTCAACATGGGCGCTGGTTCCGAACCGTCCTCCCCGGAGTCTGAGTCCCTTCGGGAAAGCGCATCAGCCTTTCCATTCTGGGTACCAGGGCGATAGGCAATCTGGAAATTGAAGCGTGTAAAGAACAAGGCCCAGCGTGCTTGGCGTGGCTTAAGACATTTCATGGTCTGGAAATGTTCAAGGTTCCGATGATCCGTGAGGACCTGAACCGGGTGCTGGGCCCCTTCCAGCAGGTGGCGCCATTCCTCGAACGCCACCTTAATCGCAAGGAGTTCCCGATCCCAAATATCATAATTTCGCTCTGCAGAAGTAAGCTGACGGGAAAAGAATGCACAAGGGTGAAGCTGCTGCTGTGGCCCCTGTCGTTGTGACAGCACAGCCCCAATTGCTTGGTCCGAGGCATCCGCCTCAAGCACGAAAGGGAGCTGGGAGTCTGGGTGGGTCAGAATGGGAGCAGAGGTAAAAGCCTCCTTCAGGAACTCAAAAGCCTCTTGAGCGGCCGGCGTCCAATGAAATGCTGCATCCTTTCGGACCAGGGCGCAAATGGGGGCGACCACATGCGAAAAGCCCCGAATGAAACGGCGATAGAAGTTGGCAAACCCAATGAACCGTTGTACCCCCTTAACATCCTTGGGAGGGCTCCAGTCCAGTACTGCCTGCACCTTCCGGGGATCCATCTGGAGACCCGCAGGAGAGATGATGTATCCCAGGAACTCCATGCGCTCCTGGTGAAAGGCACACTTCTCCAGCTTGGCGTACAGCCGATGCTGCCGAAGACGCTGCAGGACCAGGCGGACATGCTGGCAATGCTCCTCAAGCGATACGGAAAATATCAATATATCGTCCAAATACGCGACCACAAACCGGTCTAGCAAGTCGCGTAGGACGTCGTTCACAAAGTGCTGGAACGTGGCTGGTGCGTTACATAGTCCAAATGGCATGACCCGGTACTCAAAATGGCCGTACCGAGTCCGGAACGCGGTCTTCCACTCATCCCCCTCCCGGATCCGAACCAGGTTGTAGGCCCCACGTAAGTCCAATTTAGTAAAGACCTTTGCACCCTGTAATCTCTCGAACAGTTCTGGAATTAGTGGTAGAGGGTAGCGGTTCTTGATGGTAACCTGGTTCAGCTTCCGGTAATCAATACACGGGCGCAGCCCCCCATCCTTTTTCTTCACAAAGAAGATGGGGGCCCCAGCAGGGGAGGTAGAGGGGCGAATGAACCCCCTGGCAAGGTTATCATCTAAGTACTCTCGGAGGGCCCCGAGTTCAGGAGCCGACAAGGCATAAATGCGGCCAAAAGGAATCTCTGCTCCTGGCTGCAAGTCAATAGGACAGTCATACGTCCGATGGGGAGGCAAAGTCTCAGCCCCCTTTTTCTCAAATACATCCGCCAAATCCCGGTAGGGTTCCGGGATTACGTTGACCTCCGGAGACCCTGTCCCCTCTGGGGCAGTCCCCTGCAAGGTAGAAGAACTGAGAACCGGCTGGTGAGGTGTCACTGGTGCTGGCGGCAATGGAGGTAGCACAGGGGGTTGAGCACAGACGTCACGGCAGAAGGATGACGAAAAAGACAGGGTCCGCTGCGCCCAAGAAATGGCGGGATCATGCTGGACCAACCAGGGGCTACCCAGGACCACCGGGAAATGCGGCGTCTGGACTAGTTCAAAGATTAACAGTTCCTGATGTCGGGGTGCCACTAACATGGCCAGCGGGCAGGTTTCACGGGTGATGGGGCCGGAGGCAAGGGGAGTCCCATCCAGCCCCACCACTGGAACAGGCGAGGCTTTTGCCACTGATGGTACTTGGTACTTTTTGGCGAAACTTATGTCCATAAAGATGCCAGAGGCCCCAGAGTCAATCATTGCCTCCAGGGACAACATGCCTCCCTGGGGAAGGAGAATGCAAATGGGGAGCAGGAAATGGGGTGCACGGTGACTGGGCCCCGGCTGAGCCCCTTCTAGCGCAGCCGGGGCTTGGCGTTTCCCGGCGCAGGCCTCTTCGCTGGACACTCTGCTGCGAAATGGCCCCCCTCTCCGCAATACAAGCAGAGTCCCTGGGCCCGCCTCCGACTCTTCTCTTGGCTAGACAGGGAACGACGGGCTGCACCCAGTTGCATGGGCTCCTCTTCAAACCCCACAGCAGTGCTGACCCCCGGAGGCTCCCTTGACCTGCGCTCGGAATCCCTCTCAGACAGGCGCGTGTCAATGTTAATGCACAATGTGATGAAGTCCATCAGGGCTGCTGGGGGGGTCACTCGCGCCAGTTCATCCTTGATGCGGGGGTGCAGTCCCTGACGGAAGTGGAACCGACGTGCAGCCTCATTCCACAGGGTGTCTGCAGCCCACCGATGGAACTCCGCAGCGTACTCGGTAACCGGGCGAGCCCCTTGCCGGAGGTTCTGCAGGGCCATCTCAGCCGTCTGGACACGGTCTGGCTCCCCAAACATGCCCTCCAGAGTGGCAATAAAGTCGTCCAAATTCCCCAGCAGAGGGTCATCAGCCTCAAGGTAGGGGGTGACCCAAGAAAGAGCCGGGCCCGCGAGTAAGCTGACCATAAAGCTTACCCGACTTCGTGGGGTGGGAAAGTCTGCAGCACAGGTGGCGAACATCAACCGGCACTGGCTTACAAAGCCTCGCAGGGCACCACGCTCTCCCCGGAACCTCTCTGGCGATGGGACAGGGGGCGCACGCCGGGCAGGGGCTGCTCGAAGGGCTTGGACCTCCACCTGAAGTGTAGCTACCTGCGTGTGGAGATTCTGCAGCACTGCAGCCAGGTCCATAGGCTGGGCTCCGTTCATCTTGCACCCTGGCCGGGACGTAGGTTGGCCACAGCAAACTGTCACGGTCCGGGCTGGTAGCAACCAGAGTCCCAGCAAGGCACGTCAGGACCCGGGGCAAGATGGCAGGAACAGGAGTCACGGTCCAAGGGTCTGAGGATCAGGAACCAGGAGTCAAGGAGTCAAGGAGCCAATGGTCAGGAACCAGGAGTCAAGAAGTCAAGGAGCCAAACGCAGCAAGGCAGGAAAGGCGTTGCTGTGGCAAAAGGCTGAGGGGAAAAGCTGGTCTTATATTCCCTGCTGGCTCTTGACACCAGGTGCAGCAAGTTCCCAATCAACCTCACCAGGTTCAGTAAGTTCCCAAGCAGCCTCACCTGTGTGGCCACGCCCTGCCTCTCTGAAACAAGCCGAAGCTCTGCTGGTCCCAGGGCCTGGCTCTTGCACACACTCCTGACAGATTCTATGTTGGTAGCTTTGAGAACACTGTCCAACCATCTCATCTTCTGTCGTCCCCTTCTCCTTCTGCCCTCCATCTTTCCCAACATCAGGGTCTTTTCCAGGGAGTCTTCTCTTCTCATGAGGTAGCCAAAGTACTGGAGCCTCAACTTCAGGATCTGTCCTTCTAATGAGCACTCAGGGCTGATTTCCTTCAGAATGGATAGGTTTGATCTTCTTGCAGTCCATGGGACTATCAAGAGTCTCCTCCAGCACCATAATTCAAAAGCATCAATTCTTCGGCGATCAGCCTTCTTTATGGTCCAGCTCTCACTTCTGTACATTACTACTGGGAAGACTATAGCTTTAACTATACGGACCTTTGTCGGCAAGGTTTGTTTTCAGTTACATGTGTTTTAAAAAGAAATTGTAGCTACAGTTTTGTTTTTAGCAGGGAAAGCGGGTTGAATGAACTGAGACCACTCTTGCTAAGCACTGCAGATAAAGAACCTTGACTTTGGAAAGTGAGGGATGCCTTTCTTCTTTGGCGATCCCTCGTAGCCAAGTAAGATTATCTTCCATAAACACGGATTTAACAGGGAGTCCGTAAGTGACTGTGGAGGCCAATTCTGGATCCACACGTCCTTCCGCAGTGGGGACATTGGTTTCCGGGCGGGAGTTGATCATGGTGAGGGTTTGCCTTCCTCTTAGCATGTTTCTCTCTTGCGTCCTGAGTTCGAGTGTCTTCAAAGCCCAGGACACCTTTGGTAAAGGCTGTTCTCCAACTGGAGCGCTCGCAGGCCAGTGTTTCCCAGTTGTCGGTGTTTATACTACATTTTTAAAGATTTGCCTTCAGAGAGTCTTTAAAGCTCTTTTGTTGACCACCAGCATTACGCTTTCCATTTTTAACTTTGGAATAGAGTAGTTGCTTTGGAAGACGATAATCAGGCATCCGTACAACATGACCAGTCCAACAAAGTTGATGTTGAAGAATCATTGCTTCAACACTGGTGATCTTTGCTTCTTCCAGTACACTGATATTAGTTCGTCTGTCTTCCCAGGTGATGTGTAAAATGGAGCTGATAATGTACGGAGGCCTCAGCATTTGCCCTGACATTTGCTGCTGGATATGTCCCGAATGGTGATCATCATCATCAGCCATTGACACGATGGCAGAAATCTCGCATGCACACTCTGCCATTAGCTGCAAACGGCATGAATCCCAGCAGCAGATGGTATAGAGAATGAGAAAACGGGGGAAAGAGGGTGTAGCTAAGGGGCAGAGCATCCACTTTGTATGATTGAAGGAGGTTCATTGTATTTCCAGGTAGGAAAGAATCATGGAATCGTAGAATTGTACAGTTGAAAGGGACCCCCGAAGTTCCTGTAGTCCAACCCCCTGCAATGCAGGAATGGCAGCTGATGAATCTCTGACAGATGACCGTTCAATCTCTGCTTTAAAAAAATGCAACCGAGGAGAGCCCACCTTCCGAGGACGTCTGTTCCACTGTCAGATGGCTCTTTCTATCAGAAAGTTCTTCCTAATATTTAGTGGAAATCTCCTTTCTTGTAACTTGAAGCCATGGGTTCGAGTCCTACCCTCCAGAGCAGCAATAGACAAGCTTGCTTCATCTTGCATGTGATGGACCTTCAGATATTTGAAGGTGGCTCTCATATCTCCTCTTCTTCAGGCTAAACATACCCAGCTCCTTCAACCATTCCCCATAAGGTTTGGTTTCCAGACCCTTGATAATCTTGGTTC
Organism: Darevskia mixta; assembly: GCA_034641385.1. Classification (NCBI taxonomy): domain Eukaryota; kingdom Metazoa; phylum Chordata; class Lepidosauria; order Squamata; family Lacertidae; genus Darevskia; species Darevskia mixta. Next base: position 885,857 of record JAWWNH010000142.1, on the reverse strand, counting down.
TCCTCCTCTGGACACCTTTGAGATGATCCATATCCTAAGCGAATGTCTTTGGCTTGAAACTCTGGGGAGCAGATGCTGATCTGTATATACATTATTGAGCTGGTTGGATCAATTACTCAGTATAAGGCAGATTCCTGTTGTTGTTGTTGTTGTTGTTTAGTTGTTTAGTCGTGTCCGACTCTTCGTGACCCCATGGACCAGAGCACGCCAGGCACTCCTGTCTTCCACTGCCTCCCGCAGTTTGGTCAGACTCATGTTGGTAGCTTCGAGAACACTGTCCCACCATCTTCTCCTCTGTCGTCCCCTTCTCCTTGTGCCCTCCATCTTTCCCAGCACCAGGGTCTTTTCCAGGGAGCCTTCTCTTCTCATGAGGTGGCCAAAGTCTTGGAGCCTCAGCTTCAGGATCTGTCCTTCCAGGGAGCACTCAGGGCTGATTTTCTTCAGAATGGATAGGTTTGGTCTTCTTGCAGTCCATTGGACTCTCAAGAGTCTCCTCCAGCACCATAATTCAAAAGCATCAATTCTTCGGCGATCAGCCTTCTTTATGGTCCAGCTCTCACTTCCGTACATCACTACTGGGAAAACCATAGCTTCCTAGGCAGCTTCCTAGGTTCCTATAAAATGGAGCCCTTCTCATTCCAACGCTTGCTAGATGAATTTAAGTACGTACGAAATGCAACGTAGAGAGTCGGGACCTTATGGTTTAAAGAAAAGACGAGTAAAATACCCACAGGGCTGTGACTTGGAAGATGGAGCAAACTTGGTTTTTTGCTAGTTCAGAGAGTAGAATCTGAAGCAATGGCTTCAAGTAACAAGAAAGGAGATTCTGACCAAACTTCAGGAAGAACTTTCTGACAGCAAGAGCTGTTAGACGGTGGGAAGGTCTCCCTCGGGAGGTGGTGGACTCTCCTTCCTGGGAGGTTTTTAAGCAGAGGTTGGATGGACATTTGTCAGGGATTCTTTAGCTGAGATCCCTTGGGGGGTCTCTTCCAACTCCACCCCCACCATCCAGCCCGGACACTGAGGTCCAGCTCTGAGGGCCTTCTGGCTGTTCCCGCCCTGCGAGAAGTGAGATTATAGGGAACCAGGCAGAGGGCCTTCTTGGTGGTGGCACCCGCCCTGTGGAATCCCATCAGATGTCAAGGAAATAAGCAGCTATCTGACTTTTAGGAGACATCTGAAGGCAGCCCTGTTTAGGGAAGTTTTTAATGTTTGATCTTTTATCGTGTTTTTAATGTTCTGTTGCGAGCCGCCCAGAGTGGCTGGGGAAAGCCAACCAGATGGGCGGGGTATAAACAATAAATTATTATTATTACTATTACTACTACTACTACTACTACTACTACTACTACTACTATTATTATTACTATTATTACTATAATATTACAATTCCATGGTTATATTACCTCCAGCAGAGACTAAGCATCCAGACAAATGCATACAAAAATTTAAGCAGGATTCTTGACCCTTTGCAGCCGATGGGAGCTGGTTCCTATAATAAATAGGTACAACAGGGTGAGTTGCAGCTGGACCTGCCTGGAGTTTGCATCGTCCCCCGCCCCCCGCCCCTCCCGGCCTTCTCTCACAGCTCCTTCAAGCTCCATCACTTTCTCCTTCTTTGGTGACACGGAGAATGTATTCATTTTTCATAATCCCTCATCCGAGATGCAAAGACAAACACAAGCAGGCCGGAGATTTATAACCAGTGGAAAATAACAAGATGATAAGATCAGCTCCAGGCCCGGCCAGCAGGATACATCCGGGGGCTGGGGGGGGGGGCGGAGATGAGAGGAGAGAGTCACACCAAGAGGGGAGAAGGAGGCGCTGTGTGCTGGTTTGCCCTCCAGCTCTGCAAAAGTTTGGCTCAAATAAAACATGCTCAGCAAGGGATAAAGAGAACGGTGCGTCGTGTGCTGCCTGCTGGTCAGTCTGACGGACGAGGTGCGCCAGCCTTTTCCATCCCGGTGCCCTCTGGATGTTTTCAGCAGCCATTCCCACCCGGAATTTAGATAAAGTAAAAGCACTTATTAGTGCAGCACATGGCTAAACTGCGGAACTCCCTGCCACAGGAGGCGGTGACGGCCGCCAACTCAGATGCTTTTAAAAGAGGATGAGACAAATTCGTGGAGGAGGGGAGAGTTATCAACGGCTACTTGCCACAATGGCCGTGCTCTGCTTCCACAGTCAGAGGCAGTGATGCTTCTGGATAGCGGTTGCTGGAAACCACAAGAGGGGAGAGTGTTGGTCTTGTGTTCGAATCCTGCTTGCTGGTTTCTCACCAGGTATTTGGTTCACCACTGTGAGAACAGGATGCTGGCCTATACGGGCCACTGGCCTGATCCAGCAGCCTCTTTTTACATTCATATCTGCCAGTGCGTTGCTGTTAGTGGCGGCTGGCGACATTTTAACTTACCGGTAGTGGGGCTGCAATTTGTAACCTTCCAATTTTCATTGCACTAGGACTTGTGCAGAACCTAATTTGGAAAAGAGTGTCATTACACATGTGCAGAGTGCCACTGCTTCCTCCTTCCTAAAGAAAGCATCTATTACCCCAATTTCTGAGCAATGAGAGATTCCGGGTTATCCAGGTTTGGTTTCCTTGGAATGAACGTCAGCAGAGACTGTGATTTCTTTGGGATGTATGGTTTTATCTGCACATATACGCAACCTGAGCATAAGATGGAAGGGTTCACAGCATTGACACCCCAGGAGGTCTTGCTTCTCTATTATTCACAGCTTTGGAGCCAGCACAGAACAAACAGGTCTCTGTGTCTCCAGCTTCCAGCCTGAATCCTGCTTGCAGGTTTCCCACAAGTGTTGGGTTGGCTGCTGTGAGAACAGGATTCTACCCTGGAGCCAGCAGGACTTTTCTTATGTTCTGAGGGCTGTCCTCCTCCTGTACTTTCAACTGGCTTGTCAGCCAATCCAGCTCCTTGCCCATTTGTGAAATTCCAGGGGATGGAAATTTCTTCGGAGTAAGCCCACTGTTCATAGTGGGGGTTTACGTCTCGGTAAACGTGCGCAGGATGTTACGCCTATGCTCTCTTTTTGTGTGTGTGAAACCGCCATCCTTGATGATGGCCTCCATTTATTTATTTACTGCATCTTTAGCCTGCCCTCTGTCTGTGGTTCAAATTCAGGTGAGCCGAGGCTGCTCTTTTAAATATCTGTATCTTGAAAGCAAATCTGTTCAGAGGTTTTGTATTGCCATGCTAGAAAAGAAAACGTCTTATGAGATTAGAGAGTCCGCTTGCAGGACCTTCAGTCTGGTGAGCAGCCAAGGTTTAGCAACATTCAAGTGCAGAGAGAGAGAGAGAGAGAGAGAGAGATCTGCTTAACATTAGCAGTTAAGTCCAGGTTTTCCAAGGTGCATCTTCGTTTGCATGCTGAGGTGCAGCCTTGCATAATGAAAAAATTCCTTCCAGTAGCACCTTTTGTTGTTGTTTAGTCATTTAGTCGTGTCCGACTCTTCATGACCCCCTGGACCAGAGCACGCCAGGCACTCCTGTCTTCCACTGCCTCCCGCAGTTTGGTCAGACTCATGTTAGTAGCTTCGAGAACACTGTCCAACCATCTCGTCCTCTGTCGTCCCCTTCTCCTTGTGCCCTCCATCTTTCCCAACATCAGGGTCTTTTCCAAGGAGTCTTCTCTTCTTATGAGGTGGCCAAAGTATTGGAGCCTCAGCTTCAGGATCTGTTCTTCCAGTGAGCACTCCGGGCTGATTTCCTTCAGAATGGATAGATTTGATCTTCTTGCAGTCCATGGGACTCTCCAGAGTCTCCTCCAGCACCATAATTCAAAAGCATCAATTCTTCAGCAATCAGCCTTCTTGATGGTCCAGCTCTCACTTCTGTACATTACTACTGGGAAAACCATAGCTTTAACTATACGGACCTTTGTCGGCAAGGTGATGTCTTTGCTTTTTAAGACGCTGTCTAGGTTTGTCATTGCTTTTCTCCCAAGAAGCAGGCGTGTTCTAATTTCGTGACTGCTGTCACCATCTGCAGTGATCATGGAACCCAAGAAAGTAAAATCACTCACTGCCATGCACACGGAAGCTCATACCAAGAACAAACTAGTTGGTCTCTAAGGTGCTACTGGAAGGAATTTTTTTATTTTGTTTCGACTACAACAGACCAACACGGCTACCTACCTGTAACTGGAACCTTGCATAATGCTTTGCTTCATACTGGAGCATAAGACGAGCCTGGTTGGATCAGGCCAATGGCTCACCTCATTCTGCTTCCTGTTCTTACAGTGGCAGACCAGATGCCCCAAAGGGAAACCTGCAAGCAGGATTCGAACTCAAGAGCAACTCTCCCCTCCTGCAGTTTCCAGCAACTGGGATTCAGAAGCACTGCTGCCTCCAGCTGTGGAGGACAGAGCACAGCCATCATGCCTAGTAGCCATTGATAAGTCATCTGCTCCTCCCTGAAATCACCGCATCCTCTTTTAAAGCCATTCAGGGTGGTGGCCGTCACTGCTTCCTGTGGCAGTGAGTTCCATAGTTTAATTCTGTGTTGAGTAAAGAAGTTGTTTCTTTCACCTGTCCCAAATCTTCAAATATTCAGCGTTATTGGATGTTCAGACAACTTGAAGCAGGCCAGGCTGAAGAGACTGCGAGGGGATGGAAGGTAAAAGGTAAAGGACCCCTGGACGTTTAAGTCCAGTCAAAGGCGACTCTGGGGTTGCGTCACTCATCTCACTTTCAGGCTGAGGGAGCCGGTGTTTGTCCACAGACAGCTTTCCGGGTCATGTGGCCAGCAGGACTAAACCACTTTTTGTGCAACGGGACGCCGTGACGGAAACCAGAGCGCACGGAAACGCGGTTTACCTTCCCCTCATAGTGGTACCTATTTATCTACTTGCACTGGTGTGCTTTCGAACTGCTAGGTTGGCAGGAGCTGGGACAGAGCAACGGGAGCTCACAGCGTCGCGGGGATTCGAACCGCCAACCTTCCGATCAGCATGGATCAAAACACGAATCTCTTGTCCAACCATCAGACAACGCGGAGTCTCGGCTGGCTTTCCATACCTCCCCCCCCCCAGGAACAATGGGCACACCTCCCTTTTTATCTTTCTGCTCCCCCAGGCCTTGGGAACTCCCCTCCACTGGGCTGCTCACTACACCCTTGGGCATGCAATGAGATTACGCCACAGCAGAGCCAGAGAGGAAATGCGAGGAAAAGCAGCATGTGTGTGTGTGTGTGTGTGTCTGATCTCTCCGCTCCCCCCCCCCCAATTCCTGATTATCAGCATCTGTTCCACCCAGGGCCTGCTTGTTTTTCTGAAGGGGAAACGGTTCCCTACGTATTCCCGGGTGATGGCAAACAGGGCTCCTGTGGCACACCTGTCTGCGCCAGAGAATTAGAGTTAAAAGCTCTGCCACGGCCTTGATGTCCCGGGCTGTTTATGATCCCGGGAGGCGGTTCCGTCATCCTGTCGCAATTAATCAGCGCATGTGGCCGCCGCTTGTTCGTTAATGGAACATCCAATTCCTTTTTATCTCTCCAACTCGCTCTCTCTCCCACTCCCAGCTCAGGAAACAGCCCTTCCCCGAGTAATTGAATTTGCCAGGTTGGGAGTAGCTTATGCAGCCGAGATGAGCAGATACCTGGAGATTTTCCATGACACCTATTTTGGACAACTCTCTCTCCTTTTTGTTTAAATGGGAGGCAGCCTATTCTCTTCGTTGTGTGTGTGTGTGTGTGTGTGTGTGTGTGTGTGTGTGTGTGGCGCAGCAGGGGAAGGAGAGAGAGGCTTTAAAAGGCAACATTTTGACGTGGAGCTGAAAAATTGCAGTTGACGCAGGGACGGGATCAGCCTTCAGATCACCAACTTCCTCGGTTCCGGGAGATGCGTCCATCAACTTCAATTTCCTGAGGAACACCCAAACACACAGTCGTTCTCTTCCCTGCAGCGGAAAAGGATGGCAAAGGCTGCTAAGATGTAAGGAAGGAAGAAGAGGCTGCTGGATCAGGCCAGTGGTCCATCGAGTCCAGCATCCTGTTCTTACAGTGGCCGACCAGGTCCCCATGATGGGAGACCCACAAGCAGGTATAGCACACAAAGCCAAACATCTCCCCTCCTGTGGTTTCCAGCAACTGTGCATGCACACGAAAGCTTATACCCAGAACAAACTTTGTTGTTGTTTAGTCGTTTAGTCATGTCCGACTCTTCGTGACCCCATGGACCAGAGCACGCCAGGCACTCCTGTCTTCCACTGCTTCCCGCAGTTTGGTCAGACTCATGTTGGTGGCTTCGAGAACACTGTCCAACCATCTTGTCCTGTGTTGTTCCCTTCTCCTTGTGCCCTCCATCTTTCCCAACATCAGGGTCTTTTCCAGGGAGTCTTCTCTTCCCATGAGGTGGCCAAAGTCTTGGAGCCTCAGCTTCAGGATCTGTCCTTCCAGTGAGCACTCAGGGCTGATTTCCTTCAGAATGGATAGGTTTGATCTTCTTGCAGTCCATGGGACTCTCAAGAGTCTCCTCCAGCACCATAATTCAAAAGCATCAATTCTTCAGCGATCAGCCTTCTTTATGGTCCAGCTCTCACTTCCATACATCACTACTGGGAAAACCATAGCTTTAACTATACGGACCTTTGTCGGCAAGGTGATGTCTCTGCTTTTTAAGATGCTGTCTAGGTTTGTCATTGCTTTTCTCCCAATAAGCAGGCGTCTTTTAATTTCGTGACTGCTGTTACCATCTGAAGGTCTCTAAGGTGCTACTGGAATTTTTTTTTTTTGGGGGGGGGGGATTCAGAAGCATTGCTGCCTCCAACTGTGGAGGGCAGAGTAGAGCCATTGTGGCTAGGAGCTGTTACGGAAATGACATGCCCCCCCATCTTTAAAGTTGTTGCAATGTTACAAATATTATGCCTGAATGTATCCTTTCGACTTGACAGCTCAGAGAAGATACTGTACCTAGCTTTGGAAAATTCATAGAAAATCCATACTTTAACCCAGTGTTCCCCAACCTTGGGCCTCCAGCTGTTTTCAGACTACAATTCCCATCATCCCTGACCACTGGTCTTGCTAGCGAGGGATGATGGGAGTTGTAGTCCAAAAACAGCTGGAGGCCCAAGGTTGAGGAACACTGCTTTAACCATCTCTCCTCATTCCAATGCAATTTTAACCCTTAAAGAAAGGTGAATTTGGGCTCCACCTCCCTCCATGAACCAAGAAGCAGGAAGTCCCTTAGGCAGCAGGAACAGGGCATCCCGCCACAATTCCCCAAGCCTGAGAGCACATACAGGCCTCCCCCCAGGGAGTGACCAGGGGGGCAACACTAGACATCTGCAGAGGCAGTTGAGCAAGTCAGGTGTTCTGAAAGCCCATCTCCGGACAAGTCCTGAGGGCAAGGAGATGTCAAGAGTTTTATTGTTCTTTTGGTGATGGGGACTTGAGAGGTGTTGGGAAAGGTGTCTGATAAAGGGACATCATGTTGAACAATCTTACTCAGCTACGAGTGATCGCCAAAGAAGAAGACAGACAGCTTTCTGGGTCATGTGGCCAGCAGGACTAAACTGCTTCTGGTGCAACGGGACACCGTGATGGAAACCAGAGTGCATGGAAACGCCATTTACGTTCCTGCCACAGCGGGTACCTATTTACCTACTTGCACTGGCATGCTTTCGAACTGCTAGTTTGGCAGGAGCTGGGACCGAGCAATGGGAGCTCACCCCGTCACAGGGATTTGAACCGCCGACCTTCTGATCAGCAAGCCCAAGAGGCTCAGTGGTTTAGACCACAGCGCCACCCATGTCCCCTAATAATAAGAATAAGAATAAGAATAATAAAATTGTTGTTGTTTAGTCGTTCAGTCGTATCTGACTCTTTGTGACCCCATGGGTCATATTAATGGGTCATATTAATAATAATATCCATTGCTGAAAAAGTGAAGGCACCTGCCCGACGTCAATAGGCAGGGAGTTCCAAAGTGCAGGTGCCAGTACACTCAAAGATCGGTTTCTTACAGATGTGGAGTGGGAATTAGGTGGCAGCCGTATAATTGTGGTTCGGTCAATGGAAGTGGTTGAATGGGTGTATCTGGGGTAAGACGATCTCACAGGTAAACGTGTCCCAAGTTGTTAAGGGCTTTGCATATGAAAAGTAACGCTAGTAGGAATACAATTCTGGTTGGCCACTGTGAAAACAGGATGGTGGGCCTTTGACTTAATCCAGAAGCAAGGCTTTTCTGATATTAAAACACACACAAGCAGTAACAAGGTTCACATTTTTTGGGGTGTACAGTTCTCCCCCCTCCCCATCTAGGGTTGCTATACATTCGCGGACATAGACAAAATACTGGTGTCTCAAGCAGTGTCCTGGCGGAATTTGGTTTTTTAAAAAATAGTACAGGAAAATCTAGATGTTGTTTGCCGATTTTCCATTTTAAAAAATCTCAGAAATTGTGATTTTTGTCCCCCCCCCCCCAAAGGCTCAACAGTTTTGGCCAAACAAACAAACTCAACAACTTTTCTGTCCAGATTTTCACTGTTATTTCATGTTATAAGGCATATGAAACAGAGAGTACAACACCAGACAAAATTTAAAAGGGGGAAAACAGAACTATAAGATAGGCATGTAGAATGAGTCCACTTGCACAGGGGTTAAAATAGCAAAGGCTTTTGACTTTATCAGATTGTACTGTTCCAGATTTGTCAGGCTTGTGCCCTGGTTGCCTTGAAAATGATGGTTCTGCTGTACATGCAATAAAGGAACGCCAAATCATCATACTCATCATCAAACCTTTTATTGGCATCACATACAAATATCCATAACAAATCAATACAGTTACCACCTCCCCCAGTGGCACAAGACATTTACCAAAAGATGAGGGCAGAGCAGTCTATTGTCATGTCTCTGGGTCTCCAGGAAGAACAGACGTCTGCAATGTATTTCGAGGACAGAAAACTAGATAAAGATATTTAGCCACTAGCTTGGTGAGCTCCTGATCATTCCCCAGTAATAGAGAATGGATGACCTCCAACCTCTGGTTTCCATTTGGGAATGCATAGTTGATCAAGGAATTGCTGGCGAAGATTTACATACAGTTTGTATTTTAGAACCATATGTATGAGAGTTTCCACCTGGAGGTCTTCACATGGGCAAATTCTTCCTCCTTCCACCCTGCCCGAGAACCTTCCCCAAAGGAGGTTTGATGGACTTGAGTTAAACCTGGTCAGCGAAAATGCCCTTCTTTCTTGGGGGTTAAGCAAAAAGTTAAGATCATTGTGATTAATTTCATGTGCCAAGAGAGTTGAAAGTAAAGAGGGGGACATGTTTTCTCTGCTGCTGCTAGTTCCTGGGGAACGCCAAATCGAATTAAACGTGTCTGGAGGTTCTAGTCTCTGTCGAAACCTCAGAGGATTCACGATTTCCCCCATAACAGCTCTATTCCAGAGTGAGCACTACCGGTGTGTAAGTGTTTGGGCTTTTTTTCCATTGAGTTGCAATTACTTTTGTGCTGCCAAGATCATACGCTTGCAGTTGAAATTATTCAACCCCACATTGCAAAATGGGTTTAGTATCAATCTTTTACAGACTTTCGGCTGTCTGCAATGAGCAAATCAAATCAAAGCAATTGAAATGGCCCAATGCAACGGATGCTTCAAGTGCCAACTCTTCCCCCTGCCCCCCCGGAATTCAGCTGAAAATGCAATTTATACAGGCTTCTCCAGTCTCACGATTATTCAACCCCTTCATGGCCAGCATCTTCAGTCCTTAATAGAGCAGCCTTTTGCTTCTATGACTTGCTGCAAACGATTGCAACCTTATGTAAGACCGATTCTTTTGACAGTATATCTATGTTGGTGTCATCGAAATCACTCAGCGACATTAATTTCGGGCAACGATGAATGGTTTCCTCAGTGATATTTATAAGCTCTGTCAAAAATAAATTCGGAAAATTTTGCTGCAACCTTTGAATTTGTGTGGCATAGACTGTGCAACACTTTCCATGCTGCAGAGGCAAAAAAGCAGGGTTCTTCGCAGACTCCATTACCTGAAAGGTGCTGCAGGTTCTGACAGCCATTGTGTCCAGGCAGCTGTGACTTTTCCATCCGGAAAAAGAACAAGTTTATTTGGTATTGCAGCTACAACAGATGGCAGCCGGAGAGCTGGTGTTATTGGGTTTTAAAAGACACTGCATGGAGGGGTTTGCCTCCCCTCCTGGGTATGGTCTAGACTTCCAATTGCACTACAACTAATCCAGAATGCGGCAGCTAGACTGGTGACTGGGAGCAGCCGCCGAGACCTTATAACACCGGTCTTGAAAGACCTACATTGTCTTCCAGTACGTTTCTGAGCACAATTCAAAGTGTTGGTGCTGACCTTGAAAGCCCTAAACGGCCTCGGTCCAGTAGACCTGAAGGAGCGTCTCCACCCCCATCGTTCAGCCCGGACACTGAGGTCCAGGGGTGAGAAGCGAAGTTACAGGGAACCAGGCAGAAGGCCTTCTCGGTGATGGCACCCGTCCTGTGGAACACCCTCCCAGCAAATGTCAAGGCAATAAGCAACTATCTGACTTTTAGAAGACATCTGAAGGCAGCCCTGTTTAGGGAAGTTTTTAATTTGTGACATTTTAATGTATTTTAATCTTTGTTAGAAGCCGCCCCGAGTAGCAGGGGAAACCCAGCCGGGTGGGCAGAGTACAAATAATAAATAATAATAATAATTATTACAGTGGTACCTTGGTTCTCAAACTTAATCCGTTCCGCAAGTCCATTCCAAAACCAAAAAGTTCCAAAACCAAGGCGCGCTTTCCCATAGAAAAGAATCCAAAATGGATTAATCCGCTCCAGACTTTTAAAAACAACCCCTAAAACAGCCATTTAACATGAATTTTACTATCTAACGAGACCATTGATCCATAAAATGGAAGCAATAAACAATGTATTGCAGTTGCTCAATCAATCAATCAATCAATCAATCAGTAGCTGAACTGGGTTCCACACAGTCACAAAAAAAAAAAGAGCCGCAAAAGCAAAAACACAAAATAAATTACAAAGACAGACAGAACTCAGTGTAACACTCAAAACAGAAGCGTGGCACTCAAATCGGAGCACGTTCAGCTTCTGAAAAAAGTTTGCGAACCAGAACACATACTTCCAGGTTTGCAGTGTTTGGGTTCCAAGTTGTTTGAGTACCAAGGCTTTCGAGAACCAAGGTACCACCACTGTACTGTTCTGCCAAGAGATCATCGAATCACGGGCATGTCGAGTTAGAAGGGACCCCACAGGGTCATCCAGTCCAACCCCCTGCAATGCAGGAATCGCAGGCGTTGCTCGTGCCAAGCTAGGAGCCAGAATTCCTGCGATCGGAAAAGCCACCATGCACCACCAGTGAGATAAATGACAACGTGGACTCCTAGGCGTGCATCTACTGTAAAATTGCACTTCCAGGTAAAAGTGCAAGCCATGTTTCTAGTCCTCATGCCATGCATAATTTTACAATTATTATTTATTGCATTTCTATCCTGCCTTTCTCCCAAGGAGCTCCAGGCGGCATACGTACTTCTCCTCCTCCCCATTTTATCCTCGCAACAACAACAACCCTGTGAGGAAGGTTAGGCTGAGTGTTAGTGGCCCAAGGTTACCCAGTGAACTTCATGGCCGAGTGTGGATCTGAACCCATGTTGCCTCTTACCACTGCACCGCTAATAACCTCCAGTGCACAAATCTATATATTTAAAATCGTTCAAGTTGGATGTTTGTTAACAATCGCCTTTCTCCGTAACCCCTTGATCGATTCCGTTCAAATTTGGACACAACATTCCATGCCCATATGGGAGTGATCATATGTACTTATATTACACAAATACAACACCTTTCCCAGGTAAAAATGTGTTTTTGTGCAAAAAATAGCGCCCCCAGTGGACGTTAAACAGCACAGCACAACACACCCGTTTCCGACCCCTCCTCCTCCTCCCCCGATGTCACTGCCACCATCCAATTGACAGACAGACCAGGCACAAACGCTACTGCTGGCTCCGTCGACGGGTATCCAGGCACGCCGGCCGGAATCGCAATTTTCACGGTTTGTGGCGCTGTCTCTCCAACGGCTACAGAGCCAGGCTGCGTCTGACATTTCCAGTGCCGTACGGACCGGCTGGAAAGGTAGGCCGGGCACAAAGACCGAGTTTGCCCTTGGTGGGTTGGAGACGCCACCTCCAGTAGCTACAGAGGGAAGCCGCGGCACAGCCACGCTAGTCAGAAACGTCCCGTCTGCCATTTGTGGACACGACATTCCATTTCACCAAATCAGACACAGCAAGGCGTGGCCGGGTCAGCTAGTTATATATATCTTTGCAAGCTTTGGATCAGGGCAGAATTTTCAGTTTTTGCTGCTGCGGTTGTATTTTTTTTAAAAAAAAAATCTCGGGAATAATAAACAGTCCTGTCTTGCGGAGTGCCAGAGAGCTGGCAAAGCCTTTCGGTTCCAGATAGCGAGATGGATGGGCGCCTCGTCACCTCATTAGTCTCGCTCATTAGCAGGGGAGGAGGGGAAGAAGGGCTGTTGTGCTTTTCCCTGGACAAATTGCCTCCCACCTCCCGATGCCCGGGGTAATGGATGGGGTGCTGCTGCCAGCTGCCTGTGCAAGGAGAGGATGTGCCCCACCCTCCCCTCCTGGGCTCATTAGGAGAGGGGGAGATCGGTTGGTGCCTGGCGCTGCTCCGCTTAGCTTCATTTAAGAAAGGCTTCCAGGCCTCCGCTGCTGGAGGGGAAATAATAGATGCTCCCGTCCCTGAAAGGGGCTCTTCTGCTTGCAGAATCCGGGAGGCAGCAAAGGCCTGGAATGCAATGGCAAGTCGGCCTGGCTTGATGCACCTGCAGGAAGAAGACCTAGTCCTAGAATCATAGAATCATAGAATCCTAGAGTCGGAAGAGACCCCAAGGGCCATCCAGTCCAACCCCCTGCCAAGCAGGAACACCATCAAAGCATTCCTGACAGGTGGCTGTCAAGCCTCTGCTTAAAGACCTCCAAAGAAGGAGACTCCACCACACTCCTTGGCAACAAATTCCACTGTCGAACAGCTCTTACTGTCAGGAAGTTCTTCCTAATGTTTAGGTGAAATCTTCTTTCTTGTAGTTTGAATCCATTGCTCCGTGTCCGCTTCTCTGGAGCAGTAGAAAACAACCTTTCTCCCTCCTCTATATGACATCCTTTTATATATTTGAACATGGCTATCATATCACCCCTTAACCTTCTCTTCTCCAGGCTAAACATACCCAGCTCCCTAAGCCGTTCCTCATAAGGCATCGTTTCCAGGCCTTTGACCATTTTGGTTGCCCTCCTCTGGACACGTTCCAGCTTGTCAGTGTCCTTCTTGAACTGTGGTGCCCAGAACTGGACACAGTATTCCAGGTGGGGTCTGACCAGAGCGGAATACAGTGGTACTATTACTTCCCTTGATCTAGATGATATACTCATATTGATGCAGCCCAGAATTGCATGGGCTTTTTTAGCTGCTGCATCACACTGTTGACTCATGTCAAGTTTGTGGTCTACCAAGACTCCTAGATCCTTTTCACATGTACTGCTCTCAAGCCAGGCGTCACCCATCCTGTATTTGTGCCTTTCATTTTTTTTGCCCAAGTGTAGTACTTTACATTTCTCCCTGTTAAAATTCATCTTGTTTGCTTTGGCCCAATTCTCTAATCTGTTAAGGTCATTTTGAAGTGTGATCCTGTCCTCTGGGGTATTAGCCACCCCTCCCAATTTGGTGTCATCTGCAAACTTGATCAGGATGCCCTCAAGCCCATCATCCAAGTCATTGATAAAGATGTTGAATAAGACTGGGCCCAAGACAGAACCCTGTGGCACCCCACTAGTCACTTCTCTCCAGGATGAAGAGGAGCCATTGATGAGCACCCTTTGGGTTCGGTCAGTCAGCCAGCTACAAATCCACTGAATGGTAGCATTGTCTAGCCCACATTTTACCAGCTTCTTTACAAGAATATCATGGGGCACCTTGCCAAAGGCCTTGCTGAAATCAAGATAGGCTACATCCACAGCGTTCCCTTCGTCTACCAGGCTTGTAATTCTGCTGGATTTCTTTTTCTCTCCAGACAGGGACATTCTATTCCACACCAGGAATCTTCTCTCGTGTTTGGTCTCACCGGAGACGTAGATATCATATATGCAGTACATCTGTCCCTTTGAGCCACTCGCAACCTCTCAGCTTAACCTACCCCGCAGGATTGTTGTAAAGGAAAAAAAAACACGTGCGATGGAAGGGATCATTTAATGCACCTTCAGCAGATCAATGGAATGGAATGAAATGTTAGCTGTAAGCTGCCTTGAGTAATATTAATGGAAAGTTTGTGGTCTACCAAGACTCCTAGATCCTTTTCACATGTACTTGTTATTTGTTTTTTATCTTATATTTTGGAAGTGTACATCCAGGTTTTTTCCTTTAATTTTTTTGGGGCCCCCCAAGAGAGTGGGGCCCTAAGCTAGAGCTTGTTTAGCTTACACATAAATCCGGCACTGTTCATCGCCTTACAAAGAAACCTGTCTGACTAGTTCACCAATGAAACCTCTGTTAGATGCCAACCCTCACTGGGTACAGGGCCCCAAGAATTGGAAGTGGGACCTCAGGGCATCATCCAGACTGACCCGCTCCCACGAAACCCACAACTTCAGAGGGGAGGCAGTGGCAGCATGCACACAATCTCACTCACAAACGCACTCGAGATCTCAAGCTCCATCTTGCACCATCCTTTTCCCCAGCCTAACTGGAACCACCGTTCAAGGTTGTTGTGACAGGTAGAAGCTTTGCTCATGCATGCCGCATGGAGGGAACCCCATACCTCTGCTGCAAGCTCTCGGCAGCCTAGAGTCGTCATTCAGGGCTCCTTTGCCGGCTAGCTTGTCGGAAGCCGGCATTCCAGTTCCCTGGTGACATTGTCCTCCTGGTGACATCACCCTTCTCGAAGCTGGAACGGCTAACGTCGGAGCACTATTTTAAGAAGAATGACTCCAATGCCCCTAAAAGAGCATGCACACATTCCTGTCAAAATACAGGGTGGGGATGGTTCCAGTTTTATTATTTAAAAAAACAAAGCAAAACAGCATGAAAAGAGATCTTCTGTATCAAATCAAAATTCGTTCTGGTTCACTGTTTCTTTCCAGTGATGGGTAGCCAGATATCTCTGGGAGCTCACGAGTGCAGGAGGCCCTTAGGAACAGAAGAAGCAACAGTGTTTTGTGTTGTGTAGGCTCCTAAGATGTAAGTCATGGGCCCCGCCTGCTAGCCTGCTCCCTCAAATATCACTGGTTTGCTCCTTTCTATATATAGGGTGCCTACATTCTGAATAGGGACCCAGGTGGCGCTGTGGGTTAAACCACAGAGCCTAGAGCTTGCTGATCAGAAGGTTGGCGGTTTGAATCCCCGCCACGGGGTGAGCTCCCGTGGCTCGGTCCCAGCTCCTGCCCACGTAGCAGTTCGAAAGCATGTCAAAGTGCAAGTAGATAAATAGGTACAGCTGCAGCGGGAAGGTAAATGGCATTTCCGTGCGCTGCTCTGGTTCACCAGAAGCGGCTTTGTCATGCTGGCCACATGACCTGGAAGCTGTACGCCGGCGAGATGAGCGCACAACCCCAGAGTCGGACACAACTGGACCTAATCGTCAGGGGTTCCTTTACCTTTACATTCTGCATGGACTGGTTATTTTGTATATAGCAAATATCCAACACAAAAAAACAGTGACAATTTGTTGTTGACAAAGGACAGCTGGACATAGAAAGGAGCTGAGGGCCTCATCAAACCTAAATCCAGCCCTGGCAATGACCTTAGATGACCTCAGCATATCAAAGGAATGAGGCAGGTTACAATCTATTATTATTATTGTTGTTATTATTATTATTATTATTATTATTATTATTATTATTATTTAAACCTGTGTACATACCTGCAGGTCTCAGGGCGGCTCACACGGTAAAATCGCAATATAAAAACACAAGATACATCTGAGCTGAGCTGCGAGCTGGAGACCCAGAGCCCTGCTTTCTCTGTGCTGGATCCACAGCGGAGACTGAGAAGCAGGGTCTGCTGGGGTGTTAATGCCGTGAGCCCCTCGACCTTAAGCGTATACATGCCTAAATAAAACCCGCATATCCTCAAGTCATCAAAGTCTCTGCTGACCTTCATTGCAAGGAAGCAGCACCTGGGTTAGCACCCTGGGGTGGCGTGTGACACGATGCAGCCTCAGCTGGAGGGTGGAAGAAGATGAATGTGGATCTCAGGCTCACGTACAGAGAAGATCGAGACCCCTGGGCTCACGTCTGCTAGGGGGCAGAAGCTTATAGGATGCTGCAGGCCATGGAGAAGAGGGACTGTTTTTCTTTTCTTCTTTTTTATAAACTTTTTTATTAACAAAATTTCAATACATACAAATCACCCAATACCATCATACAGATTCCCCCCCCCTTTCCCCTTTCCCCTCCCCCCCTCCGGGACTCCCCCCACCTTCCTTAACTGTCTTCTTAATTCACAATCATATTATTTCTGCATATTGTACATTTATAAATATTGTACTTCTATTATTCAAATTCATATTCTACTAATAAAATTTGTGTGTGTGTGTGTTTATTCAAATCCTGCCAGTGATTCTAGATCTCTTTGTTGCTGTTTTTCAAATAACTTATAAAAAAATTCCCATTCTTCCTTAAACTCCTGATTGTCCTTTTTACGCAGTTTGTTTGTCAATTTTGCCAGCTCTGGGGACCGTTTTGCTCCCTGTCTTCCAGCACGTGAACTCGAAACCATGACCCTGAGATGAAGACTGTCCTAAACACACTCCAGAAGCTGGGCCTTGCTCCCCAAACCCTCTTAACCATGGGCTTGGGCCAAGCTAGATCTGTGGTCAGGCAAAGAATCATGGATATAGAGAGACAACAGGACTGTGCAAGGGTTCCCGATTATAAAATCATAGAAAACAGGAGATATGTAATGTTACAGAAAAATCCCAGGCACGAGTCCTCTCAGCAACCTGGCCCTTCGGACAGGAGGTCCGTGGTACTACGGAGCTAAAGATGAAACCAACCAGCAACTGGAGCAAAGGACAAAGTCACTTTATTGCGCAACAGGTTCGAGTAACAGAGACTGAACCCTGAACACAGGGTGACAGGGACTTTTAAAACTTCTCGCTCTGTCCCAGGATACATTTTGGGAGCATCATAACTACATCATGATTACATGGGGAAACGTCAGAAAAAGGGTGGAGAGAAGGAGGGTCGAACATGATTAACATATGGGTAAACAGGATTAACATACAGGTGATGGGTTACAGGAACATGTAAATGGCCCTTGGGTGGGTCTCCTCTGTGGGAGAACAATGGGAAGCATCTTGGGATTTGTCTGGCACCTTGGAAACCTGAGGATGGGTGCTTGAGAAAGATTACCAAGGTGGGGCATTTCCTCTAGTACCTGGTGCGCAAGTGGTGTTCTGCTTAGGGGATTATGGAGGACAAGGGGTGACCTGGAGGGCAAGGGCAGCCAGAGTAGAATGGCGGAAACAGAGAGAAATCCCGTGGAGGCTGCGATTTTAAATGAATTTCTAAAGGTTTAAAGGCTCTGTATGTGTTCAGAGTTCAACTTAATACAATATATCCAAATAGTATTAATAAACACTTGAAACTGAGTTTCGCGAGGGTTTGTGTGTGTGCTTGTATTACAACTTGTGGGGTGAAGGGGGAAACTATAGAAGGGGAGGGGTACCCCTCTTCAGCTACCCGTATCAGTAACCGCTCCAGCAACACATCTCTACTTCCTTACATCCAGAAATGCAAGAAGGGCTTTCACTCTCGCGAGAAGCTCGGCCCTGTCCTCACCGGTTCTGGAAGGCTCCTATGGAAGAGTCCATATACACAGAGACTTTGCACCTGCCCATTAGGGGAAATAGGGAGCCCCGAACATATATATTTTTAGATGCCCTCTTTACGCTGAGATTCGTAGAGAAACCATCGATCCTTTGCTGAAGAGGCTTGTCGATCTCACAGACAAGTCCAAATTAAACTCGCTCCTCACAGGCAAAGATCATAAAACGACCTGGCTGGTAGCCAGATTCTGTGCCCAGATTTGTAAGCTCAGATCATCCTCTAGAATAAAATAGCTTTCTAGGGAAAAGCTGAAGCCCCTTTTGGAGCGCCTTAGGATCAGTTTTTTATGGTAGTCCAGATCTCAGTCATACAGATGAGAAGATATATCAACAGCCGCCCAATGCTCCTATCCCTTCTTTTAGATTCTTCTAGCGTCTTAAATTCTCATAGACTTTTATATTCACCTTCTGTTTTAAATATCTTTTAGCTATCCAAAATGCTTATCAGATTTTAAATGACTGTATCCTATCCTTTTATGCTGGTCTATGACCGTAATAAAGATTTGATTTGACTTGACTGTCATGCTCTAACCACTAGGCAAACCCCAGGAGGGGAGAGTGCCTCTCTTGTGCTTGGATCCTACTGGCTGGTTTCCCATTGGGCCACTTTGAGAACAGGATGCTGGACTGGATGAGCCCCCTCTGGCCGGACCCAGCAGAGCTCTAGTTACGACCTTCTGTGTGGGCCCTGCTCCCCCCTCCGGACGCGCAGCCAGTGTACATCGTCTGAAGGTCTGGAAAAAAGGCTAAGAGCTGGACTTTTCTGCTTCCCAGATGGCCTAATGCAATCACAGCTCAACCCTGCCCCCCCTTGCCCCCCCCCGCTGCTCCCGAGATGCTGGAGCTCTCTCTGTGTGGCAGTCAGACGCACTCTGGCCTCTGCTCTGCTTGGTGGAATCTGATTTCGTCTATTAAATTTGGAAAGCAAAACCGGAGGAACACACTTTGCAACCTGCTCTTCAGATGTTCCTTCCGGAGGCAAAGGTCCAGTTTGTCTCAGGCCACAAGACCGTGAGCAACAAAAAACAAAGACTCCGACTACAGCAGTGCTAACAAAATAAAAAAATTCCTTCCAGAAGCACCTTCTATACAAGATCTCAAAGTAGCTGTCTTATTACAAAGGAATTTCAGAAATAGACTGGAAAGAGAAGTTGGTGAATTGCAACTTATTACCAAACTAAGGGGGACGCGGGTGGCGCTGTGGGTTAAACCACAGAGCCTAGGGCTTGCGGATCAGAAGGTCAGCGGTTCGAATCCCCGCGACGGGGTGAGCTCCCATTGCTCGGTCCCAGCTCCTGCCAACCTAGCAGTTTGAAAGCACATCAAAGTGCAAGTAGATAAATAGGTACCGCTCCGGTGGGAAGGTAAACGGCGTTTCCGTGCGCAGCTCTGGTTCGCCAGAAGCGG
The DNA here is from genome assembly GCA_034641385.1 of Darevskia mixta. Lineage (NCBI taxonomy): Eukaryota > Metazoa > Chordata > Lepidosauria > Squamata > Lacertidae > Darevskia > Darevskia mixta. Next base: position 866,562 of record JAWWNH010000142.1, on the reverse strand, counting down.
CCTAGTCATGCTGGCCACATGACCTGGAAGTTGTACACCGGCTCCCTTGGCCAGTAACGCGAGATGAGTGCCGCAACCCCAGAGTCGGACACGACGGGACCTAATGGTCAGGGGTCCCTTTACTTTTACATTTTACCAAACTTAAAACCATGGAGAGACTTGGTCTGAATAGAGACATTGGATTCTTATCTCATTATACATGATAAAGCTATTTTTAGCCAGCTCACCCCTTGCTTTTTCCTGTAAGACCAACTGCAGTCGTTAATAGTCGTCAACAGGTTTACCACAGCTATCAGCCTTTCACCCATTCCCACCACCCCTCTGAGTAATACCCCTCCCACCCTCCCACCATATATAAGGGTCTGGTGACTTCTGTTTCAGTGTATCTGAAGAAGTGTGCATGCACACGAAAGCTCTTACCAAGAACAAACTTAGTTGGTCTCTAAGGTGCTACTGGAAGGAATTTTTATTTATTTTTTATTTTGTTTCGACCACAGCAGACCAACACGGCTACCTACCTGTAAGTACAGCAGTGCTGTTTGGACCCAACACACCTTGCTGCCTGCCAGGCATGGGGCATGGCAACCAAGGCTAGCCAAGTTATTTTGGCATCTCATAAAATCATAGAATTGTCGAGTTGGAAGGGACCCCTAAGGGTCATCTAGTCGAACCCCCTGCAAGGCAGGAATCTCAACAAAAGAATCCCTGACAGATGGCCATTCGACCTCTACGGTACTTAAAAACCTCCAAGGAAGGAGAACCCACCACCTTCTGAGGGAGACTGGGAGCAGCTATAGTAGAAGTCAGTTGTTCATACCCTAGTGACTGCTTGGACTACTGCAACGAGCTGTAGGTGGGGCTGCCCTTGAAGGCTGTCCAGAGGCTGCAGCTGGTGCAGAAGATGGCAGTGAAGTTGGTAAGTGGGCGAGCCCAATGGTCAGAGACGGCTCTGCCATTAGGCAAGCTGAGAAGAACAAAGGAAATTCTTCCCAATGTGTGGTTCACAACAACCCACAATACCTGTATGTCGAGGAATACGTGATTGTTATGAAAAATAAGTCATGTCAGACCAATCTGATCTCATTTTTTGACAGAATTACAAGCCTGGTAGATGAAGGGAACGCCGTGGATGTAGCCTATCTTCAGATACCTGAAGAAGTATCTGAAGGTATCTGAAGATATCTGAAGAAGTGTGCATGCACACGAAAGCTCATACCGAGAACAAACTTAGTTGGTCTCTAAGGTGCTACTGGAAGGAATTTTTATATTTTTTTGTTTTGTTTGCGTATTCGTCAATGAGCAGGTAATTGTGAAGGAACCACATGTTTCGTGTGCTGTCTGGAAAAAGACCCTGTAAAAGAAATACACACACCCTTGGAACTCCCCGCCACTTGAGCAAGATGAGCAGCCTGTTTTTTGTAACTATTATGAAAGCCCGGCTTCTTTCCAGAGACTGAAATGACAACATTCAGCCAGTTGGGTTGAGATGAGAGAGCTGATGCCTTCAAGACACATTCTCTGGTATGTTAATGGAAATCAACTGTGATCGTGGCAGATCATATAAATAGCTTGCCCCCAAGGGCACAGCGTGTGTGCATTTATAGCATTTAAGGTCAGCATGCGGTGCAAAAGCCCCTCTCTCGTCTCAGCCTGTCCCTGTAAGACTGGAGAAGCTGGAGAGTTGCCCCCAGTTATTATGAATAACCCTATTTAAATCAAACTATGTTGGGTGAAATCGTCTTTTAAGAGCTAGGGTACATCGGCTAGAGATCTAAAAATAGATATGAGAAGGGTTAACGATACTCTGTGCCAGGCAAATCAGTCAGGACTGTGGGTCCAGGGCTACCTTGACCTGATAGCAGATGCCATTCCAGGCAGTAAATCGTGGAGTTGCAGAGTTGGAAGGGACCCCTAAGGGTCATCTAGCTGAACCCCCTGCAATGCAGGAACCGCAGCTGGAGAATCCCTGGCAGATGGCCACCCAGTCCCTGTTTAAAAACCTCAGATGAAGGAGATATTGACAGAGAAAGGTGACCGAGATGATCAAGGGTCTAGAAGCCAAGCCTGATGAAGAACGGTTGAAGGAGCTGGGGACGTTGAGCCTGGAAAAGAGGAGACTGAGAGGAGATAGGAGAGCCATCTCCAAGCATCTGAAGGGCTGCCCCAAACAGCATAGCTAATGGTCAGGGATGAGGGGAGTTGAAATCCAATGGCTTGATAATGATGGAAGAAGGAGCATGCTTGTTTTCTCTTGCTCCGGAAGGTAGGACTCAAACTAATAATAATAATAATAATAATAATAATAATAATAATATATATATATATATATATATATATATATATATATATATATATTATTGCCACTAAGATCATGGCCACTGGTCCCATCACCTCCTGGCAAATAGAAGGGGAAGAAATGGAGGCAGTGAGAGATTTCACTTTCTTGGGTTCCATGATCACTGCAGATGGTGACAGCAGTCACGAAATTAGAAGACGCCTGCTTCTTGGGAGAAAAGCAATGACAAACCTAGACAGCATCTTAAAAAGCAAAGACATCACCTTGCCAACAAAGGTCCGTATAGTTAAAGCTATGGTCTTCCCAGTAGTAATGTACGGAAGTGAGAGCTGGACCATAAAGAAGGCTGATGGCCGAAGAATTGATGCTCTTGAATTCTGGTGCTGGAGGAGACTCTTGAAAGTCCCATGGACTGCAAGAAGATCAAACCTATCCATTCTGAAGGAAATCAGCCCTGAGTGCTCACTAGAAGGACAGATCCTGAAGTTGAGGCTCCAGTACTTTGGCCACCTCATGAGAAGAGAAGACTCCCTAGAAAAGACCCTGATGTTGGGAAAGATGGAGGGCACAAGGAGAAGGGGAAGATGAGATGGTTGGACAGTGTTCTCGAAGCTACTAACATGAGTTTGGCCAAACTGCGAGAGGCAGTGAAGGATAGGCGTGCCTGGCGTGCTCTGGTCCATGGGGTCACGAAGAGTCGGACACGACTGAACGACTGAACAACAACAACAACAACAATATATATATAATCGTTCAAGTTGGATGTTTGTTAACAATTGCCTTTCTCCGTAATCTTTCAGTGTTTTTAGCTCTTCTGATCTGATCTGTAAGATGCCTTGTGGGGAAAAAAGCAAGGTGTCAAAAATATATATAGCATCGTCATCCTGGATAGCTCAGTTGGTTAGAGCCTGGTGCTGATAATGCCAAGGTTGCAGGTTCAATCCCCGTATGGGACAGCTGCATATTTTTGCATCTTGAAAGACCTACATTGGCTCAAAGTGTTGGTGCTGACCTTTAAAGTCCTAAATCGCCTCGGTCCAGTATACCTGAAGGAGCATCTCCACCCCCACCGTCCAGCCCGGACAAGCAAAGTTACAGCGAACCAGGCAGAGGGCCTTCTTGGTGGTGTCACCAAGTGGTGGTGTCATCAGATGTCAAGGAAATAAACAACTATTTGACATCTAGAAGACATCTGAAGGCAGCCCTATATAGGGAAATTTTTAATGACTGATGTTTTAATGTATTTTTAATTTTTTGTTGGAAGCTGCCCAGAGTGGCTGGGGAAACCCAGCCAGGTGGGCAGGGTATGAATAATAATAATAATAATAATAATAATAATAATAATAATAAATAAATAATTGCAGGGGGCTGGACTAGATGATCCTCAGGGTCCCTTCCAAGGCAGCCCTGTTTAGGGAAGTTTTTAATCTGTAATATGTTAATGTATTTTGTTTTGTTTTTAATATTGCTGGAAGCCGCCCAGAGTGGCTGGGGAGACCCAGCCAGATGGGCGGGGTACAAATAATAAATTATTATTATTAAATTATTATTCCAACTCTACGATTCTATGATTCTATTCCCCACTATCATTGCATCAATGGCTTGTTGCAGAATAAACTACTGAAAAACAAAACAAAACACAGGCTTAAGCAATAACCATTTCCTGCTTTGTAACCACAAAATATGCAGTCTGATCCATTACCTCCCTTTTCATAATGAGTATCGAGCTTTGCACATGATAACAGGTTCTAAATCCCTTGAAACAGCTGATTTTGCAGGGATGGCATCAGAGCAAGCGTTCTGTACTGCAGCGGCAAAGGACACTCCTGGCTGCATCTGCACGCTTCCAAACAGGTAGACCTGCCTCTGCAAACTGGGGAAAAAACCTGCAGGTGGGATGAAAGAGAAGAATGTTCCCTGCACAAGCAAACATCTCATAACGCTGGGCTCTTTCGACAGGTAATTACAAGGCAGATCATCATGCGCTGTGCAGATTGACTAAAGCTTGCTTGCGCATATGGTTGGACCTGTGGGAAGCAAGGAGAGCGCAGAAGGAGCCAGCCAGCCAGCTGAAGGAGTTGAGCACAGAATTCAGCAGCAGCTCCCTGTAACACAGCAAAGCGCGACACACGTACAAGCACAGCCGCTCAGTCCCAGTTGCGGGAACAAACATCAAATGCTTCTCACGAGCGCAAGAGGGGAGTTTACCCTACTCCCCCGTTAGGAAAAACAATCGAAGCCAAAGATCTGCGCGAAGATAATGGATTGTTTCTGCTACTTGTCGACTTGCAGTTTATGGGAAGAATAATCTCCTGATGGAGGGACGCGGGTGGCGCTGTGGGTTAAACCACAGAGCCTAGGGCTTGCCGATCGGAAGGTCGGCAGTTTGAATCCCCGCGATGGGGTGAGCTACCGTTGCTCGGTCCCTGCTCCTGCCAACCTAGCAGTTCGAAGGCACGTCAAAGTGCAAGTAGATAAATAGGTACCACTCTGGCAGGAAGGTAAACGGCGTTTCCGTGCGCTGCTCTGCTTCGCCAGAAGCGGCTTAGTCATGCTGGCCACATGACCCGGAAGCTGTACGCCGGCTCCCTCGACCAGTAAAGCGAGATGAGCGCCGCAACCCCAGAGTCGGTCACGACTGGACCTAATGGTCAGGGGTCCCTTTACCTTTTACCTTTCATCTCCTGATGATAATCAGGAGAGCACTCACTTTGAACAGTCCTGTCTTGACACCGGTAAAGGTAAGCTTTTTTCTTTCTTTCTGTTGCATCACACTGTAGACTCATGTTCAGCTTGTGCTCCTATAAGACCCCTAGATCCTTTTCACATGTTCTACTGCTAAAGCAGGGTATCCCCCAGCTTCTATTTGTGCAACTGGTTCTTCCTGCCTAAGCGCAGAACCGCAAGGCGCAGCTAATAAATTTAGTAAATATATCAGTCCATAACCAAGAAGCAGGGCCATCTTAAGCATATCTGGCGCCATGGTGCAAAGATCCTTCCGGCGTCCCCCCCATTTCCCAGAGTTGCCAACCTTTTTTAAGGAGGACGGCGCTGCCAGTGATGTGCCCATCTTTGCGGGGCTGGAGGAGGCGGGCAGCGGCTGGAGGGCGGCTCCTCCAGTGGGGAAGAGGCGGAGGCTGGACACGGAGCCTCCTGGCTTTTACCAGACTTTTAGAAGACATCTGAAAGCAGCCCTGTTTAGGGAAGCTTTTAATGTTGAATAGTTTATTGTATTTTAACATTCTGTTGGAAGCCGCCCAGAGTGGCTGGGGAAACCCAGCCAGATGGGCGGGGTATAAATAATAAATTATCATTATTATTATAATAATCACTGATAATAATACATTTACTAAATTTATTAGCCACATGTTGCAGCTGTCTTTGAGCAGATTACTCTGTATTGTGACACAGGGGTTTGCTTTTGTCTCTGAGAGCAGAACCTGACATTTGTCCCTATGGAAATTCATTCCGTTAGGTTTGCCCCCTGTTCTCCGATCTCTTAAGATCACCTTGAATCCTAATTCTGCTGTTTGCAGCATGTACGTGCGTGAGAGAGATCTGCGAGGCTCGGAGGCCTGCTTTAGAGTGCATTGAAAGGGAAGGTCGCGCAGCCACAATAAATTGCTGTTATTTCTGCCGGTGGCCAAAGGACCACAATTCAACCAGGTAGGAGCTGTGTGAGTGAATCCTTTGTCTGATCTAGCAGCTGGGGACGTGTTCCTTCCTGGAATCCCTTTTCTTTAAAAATAAAAAGCAGATGTACAGTGTCTGGCTGTTCGGGAGAGGTGTAGGTGGGGGGGGGACAGAGGGCTCGATTCATCCCTCCCCCCCATTCTCTCTTTTTTGCCAGACAGCGGAACAGGACTAGGCACCTGTTGTCTGAGAACAGAGAGCCCTGGCCATCCAGGCAACAGATATATTGCTTACCGCTGCTCAGTCCAATCACATTATTACCAAGCATTTTTATTTTTAAATTTTATTTATGCTTTCCAGGTTTAGGCCTATACATTTCACTTATTTTACAGCCATTTTAACATTTCAAAACTTGACTCCCTTCTCCCTCTTTCTGCGGTTCCTTAAATTTATTTTTAATACCTTCTGCATATCCAAATTAACTTAATTTGCTCATTTATTCCTCTACTTTAAATATATACTCTTATGAAACTGCAGGTTATTACAATGATCCTGCCAATGTTCTTATCTGTTTACAATTTACCTGTAAATAGTCAATAAACCATTTCCATTCTTTTAGAAAAAGTTTGTTATCTTGATTTCTTATTCTTCCGGTAAGTTTCGCCATTTCTGCATATCCCATAAGTTTTTGTATCCATTCTTCCTTTGCTGGGACTTCTGCTTCTTTCCATTTTGGGGCAAGTAGCATTCTTGTCGCTGTAGTAGCAGACATGGATAAGTTTCTATACAGTTTTCAGGTAGTTCTGTCCCTATAATTCCTGAAAGAAAAGCTTTTGGGTTTTTTTTTTTAATACAAATGTTATTTTCCATTCATTATATATCATTTCCCAGTAAGCTTTAACTTTTCTACAAGACCACCACATATGGTAAAAAGAACCTTTCTCTTTACATTTCCAACACTTATTTGATTTAGATTTATACATTTTTGCCAACTTGCTCGGTGTTAGATACCATCAATATATCACTTTCATATAATTTTCTCTTAGACCATAACATGCTGTAAATTTTACATCCGTATTCCACAATCGTTCCCGTGCTTCCATGTCTATATTACGACCAATATCTATTGCCCAATGTATCATTGAGGATTTTACTTGCTTATCCTTTGTTTTCCATTCCAATAATTTTTTATGCATTTTAGATAGCACTTTTACATTACATTCCAACAGGTCTCTCTCCAGTTGTTCCCCAAATGCATAATATTGTGATAGTGTGGCAGCAGCTAGACTTTGGAACTCCCTGTCTCTTGACATCAGGCAGGTTCCTTCACTGTTCATTTTTTGGTGCCTGTTAAAAACATTCTTGTTTAGGCAAGCCTGCCCAAATATTGTCAGGAGCCGGCATCAGGAATATGTCAGCAATAAAAAAACAGTATAAAAATAATCTTGATCTATCATCTAACTATCTATATCTATTTGTACTTCCTGCATCTGACAAAGCAGGATTGATTCCACAAAAGCTCATGCCGTACCTTATTATTTATCTATTTCATAAAAAAATATGAACTGCTTGTTTGTAAAAACAAACAAAACACAACCAAAACCCCGTCAAAACACTATACAAAAAAAAAATAAAACAAAAAAAATCAAGGAAAATTTAAAATGATACTTTGGAACACAGTTAAGATACAAAAACAAATACATTTGCTGTTTTTTAAAATCAGGATTTGGCAGCCCCAGGGACTGATGGGAGTTGTAGTCTGAAAGATCTGGCTGGCGGGCCCAGGTTGGCAAAGCCTGCTTTCAGCTGCCAGCAAAGCCCTTTTGTTTTCCTCTGGCGATTCTTGCATTCCTCCTGATTTCAAATCACAGGCTGTCCAGGGAGGCGGAAGCCAAACCCTATAACATACCCTCCACCATTTCTCTGATGAAAAGAGGGATGTCATGTTCCATAATGATATTTTTACTATTTATGCCCCACACAGCTGACTGGGTTGCCACAGCCACTCTGGGCAGCTTCCAACATATGTAAAATCATGATAAAATATTAAACATTAAATAAAAACTTCCCTATACAGGATTGCCTTTGGATGGCTCGGAGGACGGATAACTCCATACCCTCCAACATTTCTCCAATGATAAGAGGGAGTCCCATGGACTGCAAGAAGATCAAAGCTCTCCATTCTGAAGGAAATCAGCCCTGAGTGCTCACTGGAAGGACAGATCCTGAAGTTGAGGCTCCAGTACTTTGGCCACCTCATGAGAAGAGAAGACTCCCTAGAAAAGACCCTGATGTTGGGAAAGATGGAGGGCGCAAGGAGAAGGGGACGACAAAGGATAAGATGGTTGGACAGTGTTCTAGAACAGGGGTCAGCAACCTTTTTCAGCCATGGGCTGGTCCACCGTCCCTCAGACCATGTGGGGGGCAGGACTATATTTTGAAAATTAAACAAAAAATGAACCAATTCCTATGCCCCACAAATAACCCAGAAATGCATTTTAAATAAAAGAACACATTCTACTCATGTAAAAACAGGCTGATTCCCGCACCGCCTGCAGGCTGGATTGAGAAGGCGATTGGGCCACATCCGGCCCCCGGGCCTTAGGTTGCCTACCCCTGTTATAGAAGCTACTAACATGAGTCTGACCAAACTGCGGGAGGCAGTGGAAGACAGGAGTGCCTGGCGTGCTCTGGTCCATGGGGTCACGAAGAGGCGGACACAACTAAACGACTAAACAACAACAACAACAAAGGAAAAGTGGGACATTCCGGGATCAAATCAGAAACCGGGACGGCTTCTCTAAATCAGGGACTTCTCTGGAAAATAGGGACACTTGGAGGGTCTGCTATAAATGGATCTTGTCTATCTAGATGTGTGTGTGTGTGTATATATATATGTAGAGAGACTGTCCCAAGGGAAATCTAAAAAAATGTAGCATAAACACTGACAACTGGGAAACACTGGCCTGCGAGCGCTCCAGTTGGAGAACAGCCTTTACCAAAGGTGTCATGGGCTTTGAAGACACTCGAACTCAGGATTCGAACCGCCGACCTTCCAATCGGCAAGCCCAAGGGGCTCAGTGGTTTAGACCACAGCGCCACCCGCGTCCACATAGTCATTGTGGCTAGCAGTCATTGGTAGCCTCCTCCTCCTCCTCCATGAATTCGCCTGATCCTCTTTGAAAGCTGCCCATCCAGTTCTCCCTGCAGCCTTGAAACCTGACCAGATGAGGAGGCGACTCACAGGTGCAGAGAACAGCTGCATTCTCCGGGCTGATGCTGCCTGCGCCATTTGCAGGACTGCAGCTGCTAAAATGCAGCCCTTTCTCGGGCCGAACCTTGTCCACTATTTTGCAGCAAAGAGCAGCGAGTGCTCGCCCATCGCCAAATGTCACGCAGCTGCAAGCAGAGTCTGCTCCCATGCACCTCGGTCCAAAAGAGCAGAGTGTACTGTGATCTGGGTGGCTTCGTCTTGTGGCTCCACAGGCGCCCAAATTCTGCATCCCGGCAAACAGCCTCCCGTCAGATGTCAAGGAAACAAACAACTATTTTACTTTTCGAAGACATCTGAAGGCAGCCCTGCACAGGGAAGTTTTCTTTTAAAGTTTGAGGTTTTATTGTGTTTTTAATATTTTGTTGGGGGCTGCTCTGAGTGGCTGGGGAAACCCAGTCAAATGGCCAGCATATAAATAAAATCATTATTATTAGTATTTTTATTAGCCACATTCCATTATCCCAGTGGTGCGATGCTGAGCAGTTCTAATTAGAGCAGAGCTAAGATTTCTCTTTAAAGCATTTTATTTTGGTATCCAAAGCTCGGTATTGGCATCCAACCCAAAGCTGGACCTCAATATCATCTTCTGAGGCCCTCCTTCGTGTGCCGCCTCCTTGAGAGGTTCAGAGGGAGGCAACACAAGAGCAGGGCCTTCTCTGCAGTGGCTCCCCATCTGTGGCATGCTCTCCCCAGGGAAGTTCACCGGGCACCTTCATTATACACCTTTAGGTTCCAGGCAAAAACGTTCCTTTTTAACCAGACCTTTGGTTGACCTGATTGATATGTGGCTCTTTTGGGGGGGGCATTATTGGGTTGTAGTTTTTATTCTGATTATATACATTGTGATCTTTTCTGTGAAGCACCTAGAGACCTCCAGGTATAGGGCTGTATATAAATTCAACAAACAAACAAACAAACAAACAAATAAAAATAAATAAAAGCAAGTCTGCCCAGTTGCTTAGAAAGTTGAGGTGATTTTAATCTGTTTTAGTATTTTAACTTTGGCTAAAATACGGTTAGCATGGTTGTGGTCCCCCCCCCCCCCGATTTCACTGTTTTATCTTTTGTAAACTGCTTTGGGTTTTGTTTTTTTAACTACAAGCAGTGTATAGTTTTTATTAAACAAGTAACAAGAGCCTGCTGGATCAGGGCCATGGCCCATCTAGTCCAGCATCCTCTGCTCACAGTGACCAACCGGACACACCAATGGAAAACCCACAAGCAGGATTCGAACACAGGAGCAATTCTCCCCTGCTGTGGTTTCCAACAATGAGCATTTCAGAAGCATCATTGCCTCCAACTGTGGAGGCAGAACATAGCCATTTGGGGCTAGGAGTCATTGATCGCTCTCTCCTCTTCCATGAATTTCTCCATCCCCTTGATCGTTGGGGTGGCAGCGAGGCCTCATAGCCGCTGCTCCCCTCTGAGAAGCAGGGCTTGAATTTGGCTCCCATGCTCTTCCCAGCCCTGCCACCTGTCAGGCATCTAAATATAGGCACCCGGCTGGCAAATTATTGTGTTTTATTGGCAGGCTAGGGCCTGCCCTGCTCAGATTTCCTCTGGAAAACAGGGACACAAACAGGCTGAGAATTGTTTGTCCCGTGCCAGCGCCCTGGCCACAAGAGAAGCAGCTGGCTGCGGGAGGGGGGGGCAGAGAGAAAGCAAAAAATAGCCGCCGCCACCACGCAGGGGGCTGGGGGGCTTTCAGCATCCTGGCCAGCTCCCAAAATTTCCATGGAACAAGCCCAGGCTGGTTCCAGGCATGGAAGGGAGACCACAGCACCTGTCCTGGGAAGAGAGCTTTTGTCCCCAAGGCTGTTGCCAAGTATTGTGCTAAAGGGTTTTCTTTTCCAAGGGGGGGGGGCGGCGGCGACTGTGAGCTCCTGGAAGCAGGTTTGTCGTCGTCAAGGCCAGCCTGGGGGTGTTTTTTCAGGGGGTGGGGGTGGGGAACTGCCTGGGTGCAGAAAAGTCCAACCAGCACCTTCCTAGTGCTCTCTCTCGCTCTCTCTCTCTATATATATCTTTCTTCTTCTTTGGCGATCCCTCGTAGCCAAGTAAGATTGTCTTCCATAAACACGGTTTGAACAATGAGTCCCTAAGTGACTGTGGAGGCCAATTCTGGATCCCCACGTCCTTCCACAGTGGGGACATTGGTTTTCGTGCAGGAGTTGATCACGGTGAGGGTTTGCCAAGCGTGCCTTCCTCTTAGCACGTTTCTCCCTTGTGTCCTGAGTTCGAGTGTCTTCAAAGCCCAGGACACCTTTGGTGAAGGCTATTCTCCAACTGGAGCGCTCGCAGGCAAGTTGTCAGGGATATGGCCACCCCTGCCAGTCCAGCACTGAGTGGTTACTCACAGCCTCAGCCATTGCTGTCGAGGGATCCATCTTCCAGTGAATCTGCCAGCTCCTCCTCGGGGGAGGTGCAGTTGCCAGGAGGGAGCCAGGGGGTGAGAGGGCTCCAGGAAGATGCCCAGAGACCTAGCACCACTCAGCAGACCCACTCGGAGGGAGAGACACCGTTTCCGGTGCCTACTTTATGCAGAGAGACCAGGGGAGGAAGGAGGCGGCACTTCAGGGTGCCGAGACTCTGGTGTTGGCGCTGCAACAGGAGGGGGCCACTTCTGGATTCCACTACCGACTAGACGGTCATGTTTAGGATTAGCTCTGCACTGTAAATACTTTGCACAATAAAATGACTTGGTCGTTACTCTTGAGCAACTGTTAAGGGAACCTGACACAAGTGTTTCCCAATTGTTAGAGTTTATACTGCATTCTTTTAGATTTGCCTTGAGGCAGTCTTTAAACCTCTTTTGTTGACCACCAGCCTTACGCTTTCCATTTTAAAGTTCGGAATAGTTGCATTGGAAGATGAGAATCAGGCATCCATCTGTGGACAAACGCCGGCTCCCTCGGCCTGAAAGCGAGATGTGCGCCACAACCCCAGAGTCACCTTTGGCTGGACTTAACCATCCAGGGGCTCTTTACTTTTACCTTTTTCTGCTTCCATGGTTGGAGACAGCAATGCTTCTGAACCCCAGCTACTGGGGTATCGGGGGGGGGGGAGTTTGCTCTTGTGCTTGAATCCTGTCCAGTTGGGGGACAGTCCATCGTGTTCTTGGGATGCTGGTGGCGCTGTGGGTTACGGTAAACCACAGAGCCTAGGGCTTGCTGATCAGAAGGTCGGCGGTTCAAATCCCCACGACTGAGTGAGCTCCCGTTGCTCGCTCCCAGCTCCTGCCAACCTAGCAGTTTGAAAGCACGTCAAAGTGCAAGTAGATAAATAGGTACCGCTGCAGCGGGAAGGTAAACGGTGTTACCATGCACTGCTCTGGTTTCGCCAGAAGCGGCTTAGTCCTGCTGGCCACATGACCCGGAAGCTGGTTCCCTCGGCTGGTTCCCTCGGCCAGTAAAGCGAGATGAGCGCCGCAACCCCAGAGTCGTCCACGACTGGACCTAATGGTCAGGGGTCCCTTTACTTTTACCTTTACCACTGTGTTCTTACAGCGGCCAGCCAGATGTCTCTTTGAGACAGGCTTGTAATTTTTTGACAGAATTACAAGCCTGGTAGACGAAGGGAACGCCGTGGATGTAGCCTATCTTGATTTCAGCAAGGCCTTTGACAAGGTGCCCCATGATATTCTTGTAAAGAAGCTGGTAAAATGCGGGCTAGACAATGCTACCATTCAGTGGATTTGTAACTGGCTGACTGACCGAACCCAAAGGGTGCTCATCAATGGCTCCTCTTCATCCTGGAGAGAAGTGACTAGTGGGGTGCCACAGGGTTCTGTCTTGGGCCCAGTCTTATTCAACATCTTTATCAATGACTTGGATGATGGGCTTGAGGGCATCCTGATCAAGTTTGCAGATGACACCAAATTGGGAGGGGTGGCTAATACCCCAGAGGACAGGATCACACTTCAAAATGACCTTAACAGATTAGAGAATTGGGCCAAAGCAAACAAGATGAATTTTAACAGGGAGAAATGTAAAGTACTACACTTGGGCAAAAAAATATGAAAGGCACAAATACAGGATGGGTGACACCTGGCTTGAGAGCAGTACAAGTGAAAAGGATCTAGGAGTCTTGGTAGACCACAAACTTGACATGAGTCAACAGTGTGATGCAGCAGCTAAAAAAGCCAATGCAATTCTGGGCTGCATCAATAGGAGTATAGCATCTAGATCAAGGGAAGTAATAGTACCACTGTATTCCGCTCTGGTCAGACCCCACCTGGAATACTGTGTCCAATTCTGGGCACCACAGTTCAAGAAGGATATTGACAAGCTGGAACGTGTCCAGAGGAGGGCAACCAAAATGGTCAAAGGCCTGGAAACGATGCCTTATGAGGAACGGCTTAGGGAGCTGGGTATGTTTAGCCTGGAGAAGAGAAGGTTAAGGGGTGATATGATAGCCATGTTCAAATATATAAAAGGATGTCATATAGAGGAGGGAGAAAGGTTGTTTTCTGCTGCTCCAGAGAAGCGGACACGGAGCAATGGATTCAAACTACAAGAAAGAAGATTTCACCTAAACATTAGGAAGAACTTCCTGACAGTAAGAGCTGTTCGACAATGGAATTTGCTGCCAAGGAGTGTGGTGGAGTCTCCTTCTTTGGAGGTCTTTAAGCAGAGGCTTGAAAGCCATCTGTCAGGAATGCTTTGATAATGTTTCCTGCTTGGCAGGGGGTTGGACTAGATGGCCCTTGTGGTCTCTTCCAACTCTAGGATTCTATGATTCTATGATTCTATGTCTCAGTGGGAAGGCTGCAAGCAGGGCCTGAGTACAAGAGCAGCCCTCCCCCCCCCACTTGCAGCTCAAGCAGCCTGCATCGGCTGAGCTCCCCCCGACTTCCAGTTGTCTTCTGAATGGGTTGCAATTTCCCAAGGCATGCTTATGTGAGTTCATGGAGCACATGACAGTGGTCCGATCTCGATGTGACTAAGGCATGAATCACTTGGTCATAACTCTCCAGGAAGGGTCATAGCAGGTGAATCAGCCTAAGACATCCTTGCCACAGACGCTACCTCTGCATCCAGGTGTAGTTCTGGACCCTGGAGGAAATACAGCATTTGGAACAGTCATGCCTTGAAACATTAATTAAAAGCCTTATGATTTCCCTCCTAGAGAAGTTATCATTTTAGCATTCCAAAACCAAGGCGGGCTTTCCCATAGAAAGTTATGCAAAATGGATTAATCCATTCCAGACTTTTAAAAACAACCCCTAAAACAGCAATTTAACATGAATTTTACTATCTAACGGGAGCACTGATCCATAGAATGAAAGCAATAAACAATGTACTGCAGTCACACAATCAATCAATCAATCAATCAATAGCTGAACTGGGTTCCACACAGTCACAAAAACAAAAAAAGAGCCGCAAAAACAAATAAATAGCAAAAACAGACAGACCTCAGCATAACACTCCAAACGGAAGTGTGGCACTCAAATTGGAAGTGTAACACTCAAAACGGAGTATGTTCGGCTTTTGAAAAAAGTTGGCAAACCGGAACACTTACTTCTGGGTTTGCAGTGTTTGGGTTCCAAGTTGTTTGAGTACCAAGGCGTTTGAGAACCAAGGTACCACTGTAGTTTGTCTTTAATTGCTCCCATTACACCAGTGTGGTGTAGTGGTTATAATGTTGGACTAGGAACTGGGAGAGACCAGGGTTCAAATCCCTGCTCAGACATGAAGCTCATTGGGTGTGACCTTGGGCCAGTCACTGCCCCCCAGCCTGACCTACCCCACTCCTCCCCATCAGCACTGTGCGGTATTTAAAACACCTCCTGCCAGCCCCAGAGCTTCCATTCCAGTTGTGGATATTTTTGGATGGAGTATTTTTGATCTGGAGAGAGCGTTTATAAGTGGGGAGTTGTCTGTATTTAAAAATGGCCATCACATCACCTTTCCGTCTCTCCTCTTCACCAGGCTAAACATATGCAGCTCCTTCAACCGTTCCTCATCTGGCTTTGTTTCCAGACCCTTGATCCTCTTGGTCACCCTCCTCTGCACCCCTTCCAGCTTGTCCATATCCTTCTCAAACTGTGGTGCCCAGAACTGCAGGTGGAGATCTGGCCAAGGCAGAATGGTAGCTGCTGCAGTGCTAGAATGGAAGATGCCCCTAGGGGTTTTATTTTATTTTATTTTAAGTGACTCTCAATCTAAAAATAAACCTCGGAAAAAATGGCAGCCCAAAGTTCTGAATATACAGGTAGGTTAACTATGCAAGGGCTTGGCCCTCTGGCCATTTCTCTTGCACAAGCCCCATTGACATGACTGGGAGCAGCTGTGCGATGGCATAGCAGTTAAGGAGCCCTGCCTGGAAATGAAGGGAGGCCTTCATCGGTTTTGGACGGAGATCGCGATTCATGAGCGGCAGGCAATGGCAGAGCGACGCTCCTGCTCACATGTCCATTGTCCCTACGTCTCAACTCCCCTGGAGAAGAGCCACAGCGTGATAAATGACTTTGGAGCATTTAAACAAACAGGCGCCAGATGTTCCCTTAATCAAATCTCCATTTCGCTGCTTTTAACTATGTTACAAATCAAGGTTCGTTTTCGGAGGGCTGCTCCCACGGGAGGCAGCAACAGATGCCTTGCGTGGCTCAGAGAGCCTGCAAAATCTCCTGGCCTCCCAGGAGTCCCATCTACCAGGAAATCCTCCTGGGCAAGGTGCTCTCCCCTGTTCTTCTTTTCTGAGAAGCTTGCACGGGAGAACATGCTGGGAGATGCTGTTGTTTTACGGAGGCCAGTAGAGCGTTGCCCTCCCTTCGCTGGCTGACTCGGCTTCCCAGTGGAACTAGTCCAGGAAGTTTGGCTCACACTCTGCCCATGACATCAGCACGCGATTGCCCACATAAGCACTGGTCCCTGATTGGCTGGGATCACACTGACAACTAGATGGCGCAGCAGCAGACCGGGGAAGTAATGACTGGAAGCAGGCACACAGAAGAGTAATGTTCCCCATCACAGGTTTTTCAGGAAGTATTTTGGTGCCTCTGCAAACACGGCTCCCCGCCCCTGCAAAGCCAAAGTGGGGAGGGCACAGAGTTCAGTGGAAGAGCATGCAGAAGGTCCCAAGTTCAGCCCTCAAGCTGGGACTGGGATGTGAGATTGTTCTCTGAGCACCTGGCCATGGAACTTTCCATGCTGATGGGCTTTGGGAACCAAGAGATCTGTCTTGGTTTTGGTAACTCTGTGGACGTCTGATCTGCCTCCAGACAGCACAGACTTGGCTGCTAGGAGATTTGTAATTAGCGAATAAAACCCCAGCTCCTTTTGACTCTGTTGGGCAGCACAGCTGCGTCTGACTTTATGGTGTTTGCAAAAGGGAGGGGAGGGGAAACCGTCATCAACTGCTTGATGTAGCAATGAGAGGCAATTGGCTGGCCTTGTGATTTAACACTAAAGGTTAGGGTTTCCCAGGGAATCCACTCCTGAAATCAAATATTAAGGATGAAATGGATCAGAATATCAAATATCTAGAGGGCTGTCATGTGGAGGATGGAGCAAGCTTGTTTTCTGCTGCTCCAGAATGGAGGACCCAGACCAATGAATTCAAATTGCAAGAAAGGAGAACCTGACTAAAACTTCGGGTGTGATGGTCTTTCAGCCCTTGTGGTGGTGGAGAGCACCTGACCAGTGCTGAAGCAACACTCAAGACTATCTCAACACTCAAGATTATCTGCAGCAGCATCCCATGCTCTGTCCATGGTCCTGAATCTCCCATTCATTTCCCTGCATCTTGCTCTTTGGATCACTTGCTCACCGAACTCTGGAAGGCTGCCTTACTTCCCTCCTCAGGCCAATGGCTATACTCCATGAGTTTAGCCGGTGGTAAGCTAATTTCTATCCTCCACTCAGACAAGCAAGGGACGTTGTTAGAACTCAAGGACACATTCCAGCCAGGTAACTTGGGTTGTGAAGCAGGGCCAGCGAGGGGGTGTGACCTGGAGATAGAGGGCGTGGCCTGAAGAGAATTTGGATGCCCATAGAGAGAGCACTGGAGGGCTTCATATGGCCCCTGGGTGTCAAGGAGCCAGCCAGCCAGCCAGCCAGTAAATCACACAGTTCAACACTGGAGTTAATTCTTTATTAGCAGAGCATGATCTTCACAGACTGGACAGAGGTTCAGGCCTCATGAGCACAGCAGTTATTGCCCTGTAGGTCTTACTCCACAAAGCCAGTTGCTGAGATTAAAACTCCCTGCCTCCCCACAGCCGTCTATGTCTCCTCCTTCCCAGGGCTTCTTCCAAGCAATCAGAGTCTGAGCCTGTGTGCAGACTGCCTTTGCTCCTCCTGTTTCATGCCTCTTCTGGTTCTGGGAAGAGGGGAGCCTGGTGCAGCCTCTTGGCCTCCCTCTTCCCCTGCTTCTGCTTCTGCTTCTTGACTTCTCTCTGCCACAAACTCTCCCAACTCACAAAGCCCTGTTGCCCCTTCAGCCTCTGACACATCTTCTTCCCAGTCTGCTCCCTCTGATCACTCACCATCCCACCACCACTCCCTGGGCTCTGAGCCTTCTTCCCTTGATGGTTCCCCAGCTGGTTCTTCCCACCATTCCTCTGTCCAACCAGTCTATGACACTGGGTCCAAGGTTCCCCTCCCCTGCTTCACCTGCCCCCCCACTGGGGGTGGTGTGGATGTTTCACCAACGAGAGCTGACAGCAGGAGATAGAGTTCTCTTGATACAGAACTTGTGGGAATGTTGAGGATAGTAGGAGAGGATATATGGATTAAATATTATCCTTCCTCACTCATGCTAGTGAGCTAGTAGCAGAACACATTCCCTTGCACATTGCAGGAAGCTAGTTGATGGATTCATTAGAATCATTTGAGTTGAGCAATCCAGTCTGGCTTGTCCAGATTGGATTGTTCCTGGTGAATCCCCTTTAGTTCCCTCTTAAAAACAATACTGACGCAGCAGTCTTCTTAAAAAAGTAATGATAAGGTTTACTTACATTCAGTTCACAGTATGGTCCTGAAGGCAGGCTTTAGCTTGTAGTTACAGGTACAAAGAAAAGTGTGGGTTCATCCTCTTGTGAGGAATGAGCCCATGTGCTGCTGGCTGAGAGCCAGCAGACAGCAAAAGCATCAAGATGGAATAAAGCAAAGAAGAAGGAATGAAAGAGGAAGATGGCTGTGTGACCAGCCCTTTTATGGGGTCTCCCAGGGTCACACCCATCTACCTGGTCACACGAAGGGGGAGGATGCTCCAGACCAGGTGTGACAGGAAGTCCTCCTGGATGGGGCAACATTCCCCTGCGTGTCCACTCTGGGCAAACAGGAAATGTTGCATTTGACTGTTTCAGTAATGTTACATCTCACAGAACTCACTTGAGCATTTTTTTAAGGTGCCCAGAGGACACTGTGGTATGGTTTGCCACCCTCTGTTGGGTGATAGACCTCTGCCTTGGAAGACAAACAAGCAGAAGACCTAGATTCCTGTCCTTGTCTCATGCAGAATTCAAGGAAGCTGAGCTGGTTTTCAGGAGCAGAGCACTCAAATGATATTAGGCAACAGAGCCTTGCAAACCTGCCATATTCCTCCAGTGGCACCTGTGATCAAATGGTGTTGTCTCTCTGTGCATGGAAGCATCCCACAGGAGCCAAGCGTGGCCAATTATTTATAAGTACACCAAACCTCTCTTATTCCTCAGAGGACTCTTCTGGAACCTGACAGGCATCAGGGTGGCGTAATATTGTCTCCCTCGCTTTTGTCCTTGTGGTGGTGGGGAGGCTGGAAGCAGCATCTTTCCAGGGAAGGGGTCTCGCTGCGGGTGGGCTGCAGGCAACTCAGCTCTGGAGGCAGAGGGGAAGGGGAAGCAGAGTGGAACATGGAGGTGGGCCTTCGCCAGCTGGGTGCACACCAGATGTTTTGGATTAAGCACCACCATGTGGCCATAATGATTGGGACTGATGGGAGTTGTAGTTCAGAACACTAGCTGGCAAGGGGAAGCCAATTCAGGCAGCAATGCATCCTCATTTATTTGTTTGCACACATTTTCACTTTTAAAATCCCTTTGTTGTGAGTTGTGCACATTTTTTTTTTAAAGTAAGGATGGTATTCACCTAGGTCAGGCTTCCTCAACCTCGGCCCTCCAGGTGTTTTTGGCCTACAACTCCCATGATCCCTAGCTAGCAGGACCAGTGGTCAGGGATGATGGGAATTGTAGTCTCAAAACATCTGGAGGGCCGAAGTTGACCTAGGTCCTTCTGCCACTGTTTTATTCCGACAGCCCTCTGCAAACTGACAGTTTAAAAAATATATACGCATTTTTTGCTCCATAAGACGCACCTGAACATAAGACGCACCTAGTTTTTAGAGGAGGAAAGCCCTGTTTTGTTGAGGATCAGCTCAAAGTGGTGCAGCTTCTTTTGCAAAGGAAAAAGCTCTGTTTTTTTTGAGGATCAGCTCAAAGTGGTGCAGCTTTTTTGCAAAGGGAAAAGCCCTGCTTTTTTGAGGATCAGCTGAAAGTGGTGCGGCTTATTTTTCAAAGAGGAAAAGCCCCGTTTTTATGGGGTTCAACTCACAGTTTGCAGCTTCTAGTCCTACAGGAAAGGGAGCCATTTCTACAGTTTCCAGACAGATAATCTAATCAGCCAGTCCCATGTCGCTGGGGAAACAAACAGCCTCCCTCTGCATTCAACAACGGAGGCCTGGGCTGGAAAGGGAGCCTTATCTCTCTCCCCGATCGCTTGCTAAACAGCTGTTCAGCGGCTTCCTTTCAACACCCTCTTCTCTCTTTGTAAAAAAAAAAGAGCACAACCTGCTTTTGGCCCCTAGGCAATTTGGCTCCAGGGACCACGCATTCGCTCCATAAGACGCACAGACATTTCCCCTTACTTTTCAGGAGGAAAAAAGTGCGTCTTATGGAGCGAAAAATACGGTATATTATTGTTAAAGGAAGTGGCTTTTAACAGTGCTGTACTGTTTTTTATTATCTGTATATACTTGGGTGTTTCATTTTTTACATGGTAAGTTTTTATATGTTCTTAGTGTCTTGTATTTTGTCAGTATTGTTTTAATTTGTGTGAGACACCTTGAATCTTGGCCCAGGGGAAAAAAGGCAGGTTATAAATACATATAAAATGAGGTTTACACAGAGTAGACTCATGGCAATCAACAGACATGTCTAAGTTAGGTCCATTAATTTCAACAGGTCTACTCTGTGGGAAACTGTCCTAAAGAAACGAAAAGAAGCAAGGGAACCCTGATAGAGTTGGCAGAGGGAGGATAAATATTTGGAATGAACAGAGAAGGAGTTTGAAAAGTCTGCTGGATCCTTCCATCATCACTTTGGGATATCATAGCCCCCTTTTAGTGGAATGCTAATTTTTGTCTTTATAGAGAGGTTGTGCAAATGAGGGCAGGAAAACTGTAAAGAGTCTGGTGGCACCTCCAAGACTAACAGATTTAGCGTGGCTTCTGGAATCCTCTTTTTGCCAAACCAAGGAAGTCCTGCTCCCAATTGGCAGATAGACAATTCTTTTGTAAGCTGTGGTCCTAAAAGGCCATGAGATGTAAGGGGAGCACTTTGCTCGTGACATTTCTAAGCACTTCCCAAACGTGTACAAGATAAGAGCGGAGTGACCTATTCGCAGTGGTAATCGTTTCCGTCTGGGCCTTTAATCTAATACCTGTAATGGGAAAGATTCTCTCCCTCTCTCGTGGCACTAGATGTCTTTGTGGGCATTCACTGAAGCGGAATGGCGGAAGATTCAGGACAGGGGAAAGGAAGACTTTCCCCACGCAGTGCAGAGTTAATCTATGGAACTTGTGGGATGTATAACACTGGTGCAGTCAATCACAACATTCCTAGAGTGTACACAAAGGGGTCTTGGTCCTCCAGGAAGAGTTTCCTGTGCCTGGACTGAAATCATTTCCTTTGTGTGACCAGAGGTGGGAGTGGCCTTACCTGAAAGTACACAGGTCAGTTGCCATTCTCCTCTCTCTTCCCATCAGGAGTTCGAAGATGCAACATCTCAAGAGATGCACTCTTGGCTTCCAGCCAAGAGGGCCCAGGTGGACCCTTCTCCCTTAAGGAGAGTGTCCACATGTACATACATTTAATCTAAGCTAGCCTGCCTTCTGAGACTTGTAAAAGCCTGAATGTCTGTGAGTAAAACCTTTTTACTTTTAAAAGCATTGTGTCGTGTATTTTCTTTTAAGAGGGAAGCAGGGGAATTATATGCCAGGATCTGCCTTGTTCTAGAAGTTCATAGGAACTTAAACGCCACGTTTTGCAGCGCTTTATTGGGGATGAGAAACTCTGCTAGTTTGGAGCTTGTTAGCACAAGCTGGGATAGGAAATATTAAACAATATTCCCTCATCCACATTCCCACTCATCTCCCACAGAACTCACTCCTGCAAGAGCCAGGAGTGGCCACCAACCTTATGTTAGCATTTCACTCCTCCGTTGCTGGAGGTGTGATTGTTACATCACATGTCTGTGTTTACTTTCTAGGCTTGGAAAGTCTGAGAACTGAAGTCAGCCTTATCTCTTCTGCTGTACTGTACTTTTGTACTGTTTTCTTTCTCTCTCTCTCAGAGGACAAGTGAGAGGATGCTATGATTGCTTTGTTCTGTATATATTGCTTAATAAATCACTTAGAATGCACACACTCACGCTCCACGATCGTTTCTGCTATACTCTGCTGAGTGAGTGTGCACATGTCTTTTGATATGTGTTGCTGGTGCACACTGGGACTGATTAGTGATCGTCCCGGGCTGCACTTCATCAGGAAGATGCCCGGAGAGGGCTGTCTCATTCCGGGGGCTGCGTGTGCCTCCCAGGCGTGTTCCTGTGGGAATGTTCAGGGATGCAGGAGAGGATATATTGTTTGATTATATCCTATTCCAACTTGTGTTAACAAGTTCCACAATTTAGCAGAGTAACATTCCCCTTTTAAACTTACACAGCGGATGCGTTGCTCAGGCTCGCTAAAGCCTCTATAATAACTGTCCTGGTATTTTCCCCTTTATTCCCTCCTAAAAGATAAGACATGACACAGTCTTCTGTAAAAGTATAAAAAGAGTTTACTCACACATCTGTTCACAATAGGATCCCAGAAGGCAGACTTAGCTTAGAAAAGTTACATACACTTGGAGACTATTCCATAAGAGATAGCTCCTTGTCCTCTCTTGGAAGCCAAGAGAGCATCTTTGGCTAAGCATATGATGCTTCCTGGTCAAAGAGTAGTCAAAAGAGGAAAGAGATGGTGGCCAGTCCTGTGCTTTTGTTACCTGCACAGGTGAGGCACACCCACCTCTAGTCACATGTAGAGGAAGTCTGTCCCAACCCTGAAGAAAGCAGGAAGTTCCAACTGGCTGGTCCAGACATCCCCTTCTATGTCCACTCTAGGGATGTTTTACTTGACTGCTCCCGTGTTTCACATCCCACAGTTCCGACACCTGGATGGCTTTAAAAGAGGACTGGGCAAATTCATGGAGGAGGAGGAGAGGGCTATTGATGGCTACTAGCCAGGATGGAGAAAGCAATGCTTCTGAATACCAGTTGCTGGTAACCACAGGAGGGGAGAGGGCTCTCTTGTGCTCGGATCCTGCTTACCGGTTTCCCATAATGGGCACCTGGTTGGCCACTGTGAGAACAGGAGGCTGGATGAGATGGGCCACTGGGGGTGGGTGGGGGTGGAACTGAAAACATCTTTTGTTCCATCAAACTTTCCAAACTGGATGAACAGGTCTCTGCCATAAGTGTCCACTTGGAATCATTTTAAAATTCACCTTCTGTTGTTGTTATTATTGTTTTGCAATTGTGTTTCAGCTATGTGTTTTACAAGATAAACCAGATCGCCTTGTGAAAGGGGATTAATAAATAAGAACATAAGAAGAGCTCTGCTGGATCAGGCCAATGGCTCATCTAGTCCAGCATCCTGTTCTCGCACAGGCCAGCCAGATACTTGTGGGAAACCCGCAAGCAGGATCTGAGCACAAGAGCCACACTCTCCCCTCCTGCGGTTTCTAGCCACTGGTATTCAGAAGCATTGTTCCCTCTGATTGTAGAGGCAGAACACAGCCATGATGGCTAGCAGTCGCTGCCAGCCCTCTTCTCCATGAATTTGTCCAATCCTCTTTCAAAGCCGTCTAGATTGGTGGCCATCGCTGCCTCCTGTGGGAGGAAGTTCTGTAGCTTAACTTTAATACTTTAGCTGTGGTTCCTGAATTGCAAGGGACTGGGCTAGATGGCCCTTGGGGGGGGGTCCCTACCAGCCCCTATAATTCTTTGGGTCTATGACCTCAGAAGGTGGAGGACTCTCCTTCGTTGGCTGGCCATCTGTCAGGAATTCTTTATCTGAGATACCTGCATTGTTGGGGGCTGAAGCAGGTGACTCTTGGGGGGCCCTTCCACCCCTGCAATGTTATGATTCATTGGGATTTTTAAACAGAGGTTGGGTGGTCATCTATGGTGGATCCTTTCACCGTTATCTCTGCATTGCAGGGGGTTGGACTAATAATAATAATAATAATAATAATAATAATAATAATAAATTTTATTTATGCCCCGCCCTCCCCAGCCAAAGTTGTGCTGGGCAAGAGCTAGTGGATGCAATGGAAGCTGCGAAGTAAGATTTCTTAGCAGCTTTCATTGCCATCTCATAGGCTTTCCTTATTTTCCTATAAGATGTTCTTGAAGCTCCGTCGCAAGTCCTTCGCCATACTCGCTCTAGCCGTCTGAGGTCCTGTTTCATTTTCTGGAGCTCCTTGGTAAACCAAGGGGCCCGGTTTCGGCAGGGTCGCAGAGGGCGCTTAGGTGCGATCTCATCGATGGCCGCCGAGAACCGGTTATTCCAGTCCTTGACAAGATCATCTAATGAGTCGACTAGATGACCCTTGGGCTCCCTTCCACCTGTACAATTGCATGATTCTAAAACAGTGATGGCTAACCTTGACACTCCAGATGTTTTGGAACTACAACTCCCATCATTCCTAGCTAACAGGACCAGTGGTCAGGGATGATGGGAGTTGTAGTCCCAAAACATCTGGAGTGTCAAGGTTAGCCATCACTGTTCTACAACATAGAGGTTTTTAAAACAGAGTTTGTATGGCTGCCTCTGGAGGATCATTTCACTGCACCACAGGAGGTTGGACTAGTAGACTCTTGGGGTCCCTTCCAACCCTACTACCCCATAATTCTATAATTCCCCGGAGGTTTGTAAACCCAGGTCGGACGGCTGTCTCTCAAGGACCCTGTCCCGGAGGTCTCTGCACCGCAGAGGCTTGGACTGGACTACTCTTCCAACCCTCCCGAGCTAGCAAAATGCGGGGGGGGGGGAAGGAAACAGCACCCCTGGGATCCAAACTCACCTTGCGGGGAGCGTGCGGGCCCGGGGGTCTTCTCCCCGGTGGGTCCTCTCTCCCTCCCCTTCCCCACCGCACCCTCTCCCCCCTCCCCTATAAGGCCGCCCAGGCGGCGTGGCCCGGGCTCTCCTGGAGGTGGTGCTGAAGGGACAGCTCCTCGCCTCCCTCCGCCCTCCGGCGCGCTCTCCCTCCCCCCGGGGAGCCTGGGCGGCGGGTGCTGCCCGCCCGCCCGCCCGCCCGCCTTCCCGGAGCAGCCGTCGCCTTGGCCAGCCCAGCTGCCGCGGGAGCCTCAGCAGCAGGCAGCAGGCAGGCGCCGGAGCAGCAGCCATGAGCCAGGCAACGGCCGCTTCTTGCGTCTCCTCTCCATCCTCTCCATTTCCATCGGCAGCGGCAGCAGCAGCAGCAGAAGCGCCCGCCTCCGCTCCCGGCTCCCCGGCGTCCGGCAGCCCCAGCCCGGCGGGACCATGAAGCGGCAGAACGTGCGGACGCTGGCGCTGATCATCTGCACCTTCACCTACCTGCTGGTGGGCGCCGCCGTCTTCGACGCGCTGGAGTCCGAGGCGGAGACGGCCGACCGGACGGCGCTGGAGGAGAAGCAGCTGGAGCTGAAGAGCAAGTACAACCTGTCCGAGGCCAACTACTGCGAGCTCGAAGGGGTGGTGCTCAGGCTCAAGCCCCACAAGGCCGGCGTCCAGTGGAAGTTCGCCGGCTCCTTCTACTTCGCCATCACCGTCATCACCACCATCGGTAAGGCGGCCTCGCCGCGCGCCCATCGCCGCCGCCTATTAGCCCGGAGGAGGTGGGTGGGTGGGGAAGGAGAAGGAAGGCTGTCCCCAGAAAGTGTGCGTGCGTGCCTCCCCCCCCCGCCAGATCCCACCCGTATAGTTTGTCCTCAGTTTCCCCTCTGGGGCCGGACCTGCCTCTCCCCGCGCCTGCTGCGTTTCAGAACCGCTTTCCCACTTTGGTGAGGGAGACGCCGGTTTGGACAGGAGTTGGCCAACTTGTTTGGGAGAACGGGCTTCGGAAACCTTTCGCTGAGCTCTGAGTGGTTTTCTTTCTCGCGGGGTCGGGGGGGGGGTTTCTCCCTTATGACTTTACTCTCCAGTAGACCCACAAAGCTATAGAAGCGCTGTCTCTCCATCACCACCCAAGCTCAGTACACGGCTCACGCCCCGCTCCACGTCCACTCGTCTTTTTTTCTCCTTCGCCTTCTTCTGTCCCCCCCCCCCCAAGTAGTCCTGGGGTGGGGTGTGCGCAGGAGATGGCACGTTCTCAGCAGCGCCCGGAAGAAAAATCTCCATTTAAAAAAACAGCAACACCCTCCCAGACCTAAAGCAAACCTGTTTCTGGAAAAGTGGGGGGCTGTTTTTTTTTTTTTTTAAATGGAACCCCCCCCCCACGTAGGCTTATATAGAAAAAGTGGCGAGGGGCGCGGAGAGGTCTGGAGGCAGGGAGGGAGCGTGCAATGCATAGTAAAGCGCGGAGGAACAATGAAGACAAAGGGTCTTCCCTGGAAAGCAGACCCCTCCTCTCTTGTCTCTCCCCCCCCCCCATTTAAGATAACTAAACCAGATTACTGGTTGGGTTTGGAGGCGCGACTGTGATCTCCGGAATTTCTCCTGGAGGATCGTTGGTGTGTCTGGGTAGAAGCTGTGCCTGAAGGATTTTTTGCAGAGTTGCGGGGGGGGGGGAGGGCGGGCGGCGGCTGTCGGTTATGGGATGGGGGGCTGTTTAGGGTGCTAAGCCAGTGAACTCAGAGGCACCGCTTGGACGAATTTCTGGCATGATTGACCCCACTGTCTTCCAAAGGATGCTTACCAAAGAGTAAATGCTGTTGGGCACAGTGGAAGTTACTTCTGAGTAAACATGCAGTAGGGTGCGTTATTGGGCTGTGGATAGGTATATATAAATTTACTAGGAAGAGTTATCTTCCGCCAATGTAGTGCGACTCACTTCTGAGTAAAAATGCATAGGCTGGGCCATAAAAATGTATTCTGCACGAAATGAGGAAGGCAGTCGCTAGCTCAGAGGCAGAGCAGCTGCCCGCAGAAGCGGGCGAGATCCCTGGCAGACACCCTGGGGAGCTGCTGCCAGCCAGTGTCGACAATATTGTGTTGGATGAACCAATGGTCTTTGACTGTCATAAGGCAGCGGCCGAGGTTCTTATCAGATGCATTCAATGTGCAATCTCACGCATGGTCCCTCAGAAGCAAGCTCAGCTGCATTCCGCGGGGTCTACTCTCGAGTAGGCGCACCGGATCGCGGCCTGCAAGAGTTAGAAAGCACTTTGCGGACCCCTCCCCCTTGCCATCTGTGCGTGACGGCCGCTTCCTAATCCCAGTAGGGAGAGAGCCGAGAGCTGTGCGTGTTGCTGGCGATTTAAAAGGCGTGAGCTGACTTTATCTACCTGCCCTCAAGAGAGGGGTGGTTTTGGGGTGGGTGCGTGGGCTTAGCAAGAGGAAGGTTGCCCCCCCCGCCACCTACCCTACTATGTAGGAAACGACCGAGGTTCAGGAAGCTTGTTTTTCTTCCTGCTTCTCTGGAGTAAAAATAAAAATAAAAGGATGTTTCCGTTGCTGCTCCGCTGTTCCCAGGAGGCGAGCTCGTGGATTCAGGGCTCGTGGGTTGTTTATGGGGAACACCCAGCCTGTCATTTTGCCAGTTTCCAAACATGTGAATAAAAACACAGAGGGAGCCGAGGCGGGCGGGCGGGGGGGGGGGAGGTCTCGCCGTGTCTGCAATGCGCAGGATTCCTGCGAGTGGGCAGCGTTGCAAACGGAAGGGGGGTTCCCTTGGCCAGAGAAGTCCTATAGTTCGGGATCTTCTTTGCCACCCTCCTCTTTCCACTAAGCCCCGGAAGATCCTCTGCGCGAGGCAACAGCCTCAGATCTTTAAGAGCATCTTTCAATTCAGTCTGCATTGGAGTAAACGCCATAGAGTCCAGTGGGACTCACTTCCACGTAATCGCGGCTTCCTGACCTGCCAAGGTTTCAATAATAATCCAAATGGGTAGCAATGTTTTTTTTCCCTTACCCGTTTTGCGTGCAAACGAAGATGCCTGGCGCTCCAAGGCTTCTTGTTCCCATTTTACAGATGGAGATTTGAGGTGGGCAGAAGGGAACCCATGTCAGAAGGTGGAGAAATTAAATCCCAGGCCTTTTTGGCCCCAAAGCTCTACCATCCTTGAAGTTTACGCTTGGGTCTGTTTGCTGTTTACTCATTATACTCAAAGTGCCCCCAGCCCCATGGGCTAAGTCATGTGATCTGAGGTAGGTAGGCAAGAAACCCGTGGATTATCCCAAAGCTCATTAGCACAATATTAGATATTCTATGGGGAAAATGAGGAAAGGACCCTTCTGTAGGCAGAAATGTAACAATTTCCAAATTGCACCTCAATATTTTCTCTTGCCTCCGTACAGTAAAGTCAGAAAGGTCAGCCGTATTGCAAAGTCTAAATCTTTAGCTGTGCACGACGTAGTTCATCTTCAGTTCTGTGCACTTTTACTTAGGTGTAAGTCACATTGAACTTTGGAGTGAACACAGAATCCTGCTGCTTGTTGAGTAAACTGGGCAGGCATTCGCTTTGACCCTTCCGACATTTCTCTTCTTAATGGGGACAGAAGGCTTTCCTTTGACGCTTTTCAAAAGGAGAAATTATGTGCCTCTGTTTACGACGTATTAAGCCAGCTACAAATAGAGCATTTTTAAGGACAAACGAATGCAATTGGGCGCAGTTTGACGCGCAGAGGAAGAGATCAGTTTAAGCTCCTAACTCTTGCTTGCAATCAGATTAATTCCTGATTTATGCCGCTGCTCTGGAATTCTGGCCAAAGACCCCCAGAGGCCAGAAAGCCTTGAAGCCTGTTGCAATGCTTCCAAATTGTTTCTCAAATCCCGAGCTCTTAAAAGCTCTTCCCTGCAGAGTCTCCTTGAAATATGGTGCACACCCTCTCTTCCTGGTTTGGATCTCTTTTTTTTGGTACTTTCCCTCTGCGCTGAATTATTTCTTTCTACGGCTTTTCCTTTCTTTTCGTTCGTGTTCAGAACACCCTTTTGAGAGAGGGCACAAGTATTGCTGGTTGGCAATCCTTATGCTCAGGCCCCTCTTGAAAGCATGAGATGGCTCACAGCATAAACCTAAAAAGAGTATTAATGACAAATAAATAAATGAAATTGAATCGATAGCAGCAGCAAAACCGAAATAGGATGCTCAGTGCAGGTGTCCCAGAAAAGGACAGCTTTTTATCTTCTCTGAAATATTTATTTTTTATTAAATTTCTATACCACCTTTCAGCCAAAGATCACAGGGCAGTTTATAATATAACAGCAATATATAGCATAATAACAAACAAAAGCAACCCCCTCCCCAAGTTCTAAAGGACATAGATTGTCCTGGGTGAAGAGGAATGTTTTTGCCTAGTAAAGGTAAAGGTAAGGGGACCCCTGACCATTAGGACCAGTCGTGTCTGACTCTGGAGTTGCAGCGCTCATCTCGCTTTATTGGCCGAGGGAGCTGGCGTACAGCTTCCGGGTCATGTGGCCAGCATGATAAAGCCGCTTCTGGCAAACCAGAGCAGCGCACGGAAATGCCATTTACCTTCCCGCCAGAGCGGTTCCTATTTATCTACTTGCACTTTGACGTGCTTTCGAACTGCTAGGTTGGCAGGAGCTGGGACCGAGCAACGGGAGCTCACCCTGTCGCAGGGATTCGAACCGCTGACCTTCTGATCAGCAAGCCCTAGGCTCTGTGGTTTAACCCACAGCGCCACCTGGGTCCCCCTTTTGCCTAGTACCTAAAGGTATATGATGAAATGACCAGTTGAGCTTTCCTGGGAACAGCACTCCACAAACATGTTAGCCAAATATCTGAAGCTGGAGCAAGCTTGCTTTCTGCTGCTCCAGAAGGGTAAGACTCCAACCAGTAGATTCAATGTGCAAGAAAGGAGATTTCAACTAAGCCAGGAAGAACCTTCTGGTGGTAAGAGCTGTTCGACAGGGGAACAGACTTTTCAGAAGGTGGTGGACTCTCCTTCCTTGGAGGTTTCTAAGCAGATGGCCCTCTATCATGGATGCTTTACCTGAGATTCCTGCATTGCAGAGGGTTGGACTAGATGCCCCTCGGAGGTCCCTTCCAACTTCAGAATTCTAAGTCACAACAAGAACAGAAAGAGTCCCTAAACCCTCTGACAGTGGCCTTCTCACATCCCGGGGCACTTGGGGGAGGGCCTTCTCGGTAGTGGCGCCTGCCCTGTGGAACGCCCTCCCATCAGAGGTCAAAGCAATCAACAACTACATAACATTTAGGAAATACCTGAAGGCAGCCGTGTTTAGGGAAGTTTTTAATCTGTAACATGTTAATTGTATTGTTTTTTTAATATTTGCTGGAAGCCGCCCAGAGTGGCTGTGGAGACCCAGCCAGATGGGCGGGGTACAAATAATAAATTATTATTATTATTATGGCCCCGTTGCTTGCTACAGAATGTAAACAGCAGCTGGACTCCTCTAGGGAAAAGGCCTCTCTGACTTTTGTAGGTTCCAGGCCCTGGCAAGAAAGAACCAGGGGACCTGTTGCAAAAGAGGCTGCGCAGGATGGATCCCTTGAGTTGGCTGGGGAAGTTTTTAATGTTTGATGTTTAATGTTTTATCGTGTTTTTAATATACTGTTGGGAGCCGTCCAGAGTGGCTGGGGAAACCCGGCCAGATAGGCGGGGTATTAATAATAATAATAATAATAATAATAATAATAATAATAATATGGAAAATAGAGGCCAATTCCAGAGGTTACAAGGGACTGGATCAGTTGGAAAACTCAGCCCAAGACTCAATTCCTATTGCAGTTTCGGCAGACAATGGCTTTGGGAAAATTGCAACCTTCCCAGTGGCTTTAGTGATGGCAAATGTGCCAGTACCAGTGCCGTTCGACAGCGGACTCTCCTTTGTTGAAGGTTTTCAAACCAAGGTTGGGTGGCCATATGTTAGAGATGCTTTAGCTGTGATTCCTGAACTGCAGGGGGCGGGACTAGATGACCCTTGGGGTCCCCTCCAATTCTATGATTCTATGACCAAGAGGTCACGTTTCCCCCCACTGCAAGGTTGTGCTGGAATTATCGCATGAATTGCCTTTGAGTGACATTGTCTTGTTCAACACCGATTATTATTATTTAGTCTTGATCGTTGCATTCATTTATTTATAAGAATAGTTGTATACTGCTGCATCATAAAATAAATAAACTGAAGCAGTTTACAGAAATGAAAACATAAAAACCGTGCAATGGCATCCATATAAAAGTTAAAAGCAGACCTCAAACAGTTGTGGACAAATGTCTTCTTAATTGCAGGCAGAGGCCTGGCAGAATACAAAAGTTTAAAGCAGGTTTTTAAAACTCGATGCAGAAGGCGCCCAGTGAATTTCCAGTGGCAGAGAGTTCCAGAGGACAGGGCCAATGACACCAAAAGCTAAGCTTCTGGTTGTCAAATGAGCCCCAGCAACTTGGGGGATGACTAATGATGCTCTTGCAGATGACCTCAATTACCAAGTGGGGATAGAAGAATTCAGGTGATTGCTGAAGTACCCTGGACCTAAGTTGTCCCAGGGCTTTGTGAATTAATACAAGAAACTTGAACCATAATGTATTTATGTTTGCATGTTACGCAAAGTTCTCCAAGCAGCTCGCATCACTTTTCAATACATAAATATACTATACGATTAGAAGAATTAATTCAAACACCTGTACACATGAAACAGCCCATAACGCTCACAGGAAGAAACATTGGTAGCAAATTTAAGTAGTCTGTTGCTGTGACAGGATTTGAATCCTGGACTTTCAGCTTCTAATCCTACTGTCTGTCTACTGGATGGATACTTTCTGTCTTCTTCCATGGCTTGCTTCCTTCCTTCCTTCCTTCCTTCCTTCCTTCCTTCCTTCCTTCCTTCCTTCCTTCCTTCCTTCCTTCCTTCCTTCCTTCCTTCCTTCCTTTTGTGTGTGTGTGTGTGTGTGTGTGTGTGTGTGTCATATCAATGGTCAAATCTCATAGAAATCCATGAGAAAATAATAGTAGAAAATGGAGTGAAGTTTTATTAAGTGCCGGTTTGATGTAATGGTTAGAGAGCGTGTTGGAGTGAGACATGGGAGAGACCAGGGTTCAAATTCCCACTCAGCTGTGAAGCTCGCCAGGTGAACTTGAACCATCCACTGTCTCTCTGCCTTGCCTACCTCACAGGATTGTTGTGGGGGGTGAATAGGGGAGGTGAAAAACTGTGCTCAGCACCTTGAGCTCCTCCGTGGAAGGGTGGGGTGCAGATATAACAAACAGATAAGTTTGAAGGCTGCTCCCAGTTCCAAACCAATTGCTCTAATAACTCAAGAGGATGCCTCTCATATCAGTGGAACAATGTGATATTTGAGAGATGCAGCTCACAAACTATTCTGCAGAGTTTGGCTCCATTCCTTCATCTTGTTGCCTTTTAGACCTTTTTAGTTTTTAGATTGTTTACGGGAGTTACTTGATATCGTCTTGAGTTTAATTAAAGTGCGTGTATATTTACCCTGACTGTAAATTCCCTTGCATTTATTTTATAGACTGTTGGGATCTAAATCTTAATCGTCATCTGCAATATCCCAGTGCAGAGAAGGACAACCGAAATGATCAAGGGGGCTGGCGCGAATTCCCCTAAGAGAAAAAAGCGTACCATGTTTTGGGCTTTTCAATTTTAGTTTAGACCAGTTTCTGGAAACTGGAGGAGGAGAGAGAATTCTTGTGCTCCAATCCAACTTGTGGGTTTCCCAGAATGGGCATTTGGTTGGCCACTGTGAGAACAGGAGGCTGGACTAGATGGGCCACTGGCCTGATCCAGCAGGTTCTTCTTATGGAGCCTCCAGCTCCAGAGGCAGTCTATTTAATATCTAATGTATTTTTACTCTTTTGTTGGAAGCCGGCCAGAGTGGCTGGGGATGGGCAGGGTATAAATCATTCAGCCCGGACTCCGAGGGCCTTCTGGCGGTTCCCTCCCTGCGAGAAGCAAAGTTACAGGGAACCAGAGGGCCTTCTTGGTGGTGGCGCCCGCCCTGTGGAACGCCCTCCCAACAGATGTCAAGGGAATAAACAACTATTTGACTTTTAGAAGATATCTGAAGGCAGCCCTGTTTAGGGAAGTTTTTAATGTTTGATTCTATTTTTAATATTCTGTTGGGAGCTGCCCAGAGTGGCTGGGGAAACCCAGCCAGATGGGCGAGGTAGTAGTAATGATGATGATGATGATGATGATGATGATGATGATGATAATAATAATAATATAATCATCATCATCATCCACCCATCTCTTAGGACAGGCAGCATGGGGAGTTTCCCATCAACCACCTTGTCTCGCTGGGACTGCCCCATAACAAGCCTTCTCCTTGCCAGCGATTGGAAAGGCAGGAATGGGTTGCGTGAATTCCCCTATGGATGTGATGGGAAAGGTTGCAGCTCATTCAAAGTGCAGGTCTCGTCCCGGGCACATCCAGGTAGGGCTGGAGAGTAAGCAGGATGGGGGGGGAACCCTCAGAGAGCCTCTGCCAGTCAGTGTAGGCAAGACTGAGTTGGATAGGAAGCCGGGTGCAAAAGGCATCTCTCTTCGCTTGGGGCTGCTCCGAGCCCCTCTTGCTGGCGCTTCCCAGGCTTTGCATGCAAATTGTTCAAGTTGGTTAATCCAGGGAAGCTGAGGGAGGCTGGATTTGAAACCAAATGTGAAGAGAGAGAGATTAGGTGGAATTATGATGGGGATGGAAGAGAGGAGGGGAGGGAAAGGTCAAGGACCAGCAGCCGGGAGAGGAGGCTGGAGAGTGAAGTCCGGAGCTTAGTTTTTACAACGGAGAGCCTGAGGTGATGCCCTCCAGGGGCTGATTCATGGTCCACAACTTCAAGGACAAAAGGGCCGGGAGGGCTGGGAGAATCTGTCAGTTTTGGTTGATCTCAGTTTCTCATTTTTCCTGCTCTTAAATTCAATTCTCCATATTAGTTTACAAATTCTTCTTCTTTAGAAGAAGAGTTTGGATTTGATATCCCGCTTTATCACTACCCGAAGGAGTCTCAAAGCGGCTCACATTCTCCTTTCCCTTCCTCCCCCACAACAAACACTCTGTGAGGTGAGTGGGGCTGAGAGACTTCAGAGAAGGGTGACTAGCCCAAGGTCACCCAGCAGCTGCATGTGGAGGAGCGGAGACACGAACCCGGTTCACCAGATTAGAGTCTACCGCTCTTAACCACTACACCACACTGGACCTCTTTAGAAGTCCTCATGAAAGTTCTTCAGCACCTTACTGAGAATTTCTCCATAATGCACATTTTTTAAAGGCAGTCTTACCTGAGAATAGGGACGCGGGTTGCGCTGTGGGTTAAACCACAGAGCCCTAGGGCTTGCCGATCAGAAGGTCGGCAGTTCGAATCCCCGCGACGGGGTGAGCTCCCATTGCTCGGTCCCTGCTCCTGCCAACCTAGCAGTTCGAAAGCATGTCAAAGTGCAAGTAGATAAATAGGTACCGTTCCGGCGGGAAGGTGAACAGCGTTTCTGTGCACTGCTCTGATTCACTGGAAGCGGCTTAGTCATGCTGGCCACATGACCTGGAAGCTGTATGCCGGCTTCCTCGGCAAATAAAGCGAGATGAGCGCCGCAACCCCAGAGTCGGACACGACTGGACCTAATGGTCAAGGGTTCCTTTACCTTTACCTACCTGAGAAAAAACAAAAAAAAAAATAAAAAAAAAATCCTTCCAGTAGCACCTTAGAGACCAACTAAGTTTGTTCTTGGTATGAGCTTCCGTGTGCATGCACACTTCTTCAGATACCTGAGAATACATTCTTTTTTCTTTCTTTCTTTTTTGCAGAGCCCTTTCTGCTAGCATAATGAATTTTAGCTGGGGAACTGCACGGCCAAATTCGGAGAACTGCAATTTTCCAAAGTTCATATCAGTTTTTCGTTTTTCCATCTTTAATTCAGTTCAGATTACTTTGTGATTCTTTTTTTTAAAAAAGTCCTTGCGAAAAAGCATTTTAGTCTGAATTTCTCGTGCGCCTTTCCAAAGGGAATTTTGACTGATATACACAAAGGCATTTCTGCTAACAGAATGCATTTCTGAATATGCACTTGTATGTACACTTTCCCTTCTGTCGGCTGCGGAATCGCACCGCAAAATTCAGAGAAATGCAAATTTCAAAGGACAGGACTGCTTTGGCTCTTGTTATGTTACTATGAACTGAATAGAATACATTCTCCACCTGGGAATGTCAGTGTCGGTTGTGAAGGACAGGCTTACATGGGAGTGACAAGCAGGCCCCACTTCCACGATTATAGTGAGGTGAAATTTCTGTCTGGAGAAAGTGTGGCACAGAGAAGGTTTCCTCCCTTTCTCATAATGCTAGAACCCAATCAAGGGGTCACTCAATGAAGCTGTGAATGGAAGGAGATTCAATATGATGAAATGGCACATAGTTAGACTGTGGAACTGT
Organism: Darevskia mixta; assembly: GCA_034641385.1. Lineage (NCBI taxonomy): Eukaryota > Metazoa > Chordata > Lepidosauria > Squamata > Lacertidae > Darevskia > Darevskia mixta. Next base: position 831,555 of record JAWWNH010000142.1, on the reverse strand, counting down.
CTGCCACAAGATGCGGCAATGGCAACCAATTTGGATGGCTTTAAATATGGTTCAGACAGATTCATGGGGGGAAAGGCTACCTCCTCCTCCTCCTCCTCCTCCTCCTCCTCCTCCTCCTCCTTCGCCTTGTAGCCAAGTAAGATTGTCTTCCATAAACACGGTTTTAACAGTGAGTCCGTAAGTAAGTAATAATAATAATAATAATAATAATAATAATAATAATAATAATAATTTATTATTTGTACCCTGCCCATCTGGCCGGGTCTCCCCAGCCACTCTGGGCAGCTTCCAACAAATATCAAAATACATTAAAATATCATAGATTAAAAACTTCCCTAAACAGGGCTGCCTTCAAGTATTTTCTAAAGGTCATGTAGTTGTTGATCCATTTAATCTCTGATGGGAGGGCGTTCCACAGGGCGAGCGCCACCACCGAGAAGGCCCTCTGCCTGGTTCCCTGTAGCTTTGCTTCTTGCAGTGAGGGAACCGCCAGAAGGCCCTCGGAGCTGGATCTCAGTGTCCGGGCTGAACGATGGGCGTGGAGACGCTCCTTCAGGTATACTGGACAAAGGCCATTTAGGGCTTTAAAGGTCAGCACCAACACTAAGTGACTGTGGAGGCCAATTCTGGATCCACACGTCCTTCCACAGTGGGGACATTGGTTTCCGGGCGGGAGTGCTGACCACGATAGCTGCACTGTCGGAGGCAGTTTGAGTCTGAACAGCAGTTGGGGTGCTGTTGCTTCCCAGAGTTATCTAGCTTGTCGTTGTGAGAGCAGGGCTAACCTAAGAACATAAGGAGAACCCTGCCGGATCAGACCATCGACCCATCCAGTCCATTATCCCGTTCCCACGGGATACCCATTGCGGGAAACCAGTGCTGGAAGTACGTATAAGCTAAACAAGCTATAGCTTAGGACCCCACTCTTTTGGGGCCCCCCAAAAAGATTTAAGGAAAAACAACAACTGGATGTTGTACAGTCATACCTCAGGTTACGGCAGCTTCAGGTTGTGCACTTTTGGGTTGCGCACCATGCTGAACCTGGAAGTACTGGAACGGGTTACTTCCGGGTGTTGGTGCTCGCTCATGCTCAGAAGTGCAGAATCGCAACCTGCGTGTGCGCAGATGTGGCGCTGCGGGTTGCAAATGCTGCGGGTTGTGAATGTGCCTCCCGTAAGGATCACGTTCGCAACCCGAGCGTCCACTGTACATTTCCAAAATATAAGGTAAAAAAATAAAAATAAAACCTACATAGAGCAACAGTGTTTGGTGTTGTGTAGGCTTCTAGGATGTAAGTCATGGGCCCCACCTGCTAGCCTGCTCCCTAAAATATCACTGCTTTGCTCCTTTCTATATATAGGGTGCCGACATTCTGCATGGACGGTTTGCATGGCAACATGCGCAAATGGCTTTAGATACCTGTTAGGTCCATAAATTTCCATATAGCATATATTCCACACAAAAAACAGCAACAATTTGTTGCTGGCAAAGGACAGCTGGACATATAAAGGGCCCCATTACCTTCAGGAGCTTAGGGCCTCATCCAACCTAAATCCGGCCCTGTGGGAAACCCACAAGAAGCATTTGTGCGCAACTGCGCTCCCCCGTTCTGTGCTTTCCAGCAACTGGCATGCAGATACATTAGCTGCCTCCGACTGCTGAGTGTGATTCTAGGACTGGAGTCTGAGCAAAGTGGTTGGAGAACTGGGGGAAAGGCCTCCTCACCCTCTGGTTTATTTGCTCTGTGATGCTCGCAGGCCACGGCGGCTCTGAAAGCACCCAGGGCGCTGTGGCGCATGGAACGGCGCCCTCCTCCCAACCGCACAGAATGTACGCTATCTCCGGAATCCCTGCTCCGGCCTTGACTCACATGAGGCTGTGCTTATCTCCCCAACCATTTCCTGATCTAATTCTCTGAACGTCGAGGAAATCTCCATTTGAAGATGAGCTTCTAACAATGCCTCTGTGTCTGCTTCTTTGAGGAACACGGCCACCCGGCATTGCAATGCAGCCTGCCAACCATTTTGGTCCCCGTCACGGCACATGGATCGTAGGTGTGCTTCCCCCACTGAAGCTGGATTGGCTGAGAGGAGTTTCTGTTCAGGGTGTGCTCTCAGAGATCTGGCATCCTAGGCATGTTTCTAGACCTCATGGTCATGCGATCACTTTCTGGAGCGTTTTGAAGTTTTTGTATCGTCAGCTTGATGATGATAATTCATTTATACCCTGCCCATCTAGCTGGGTTTCCCCAGCCACTCTGGGTGGCTCCCAACAGAATATTAAAAACATGATAAAACCAGGCAGAGGGCCTTCTCGGTAGTGGCACCCGCCCTGTTGAACGTCCTCCCATCAGATGTCAAGAAAATAAACAGTTATCTGAATTTAAGGAGACACCTGAAGGCAGCCCTGTTGAAGGAAGTTTTTAATGTCTGATGTTTTATTGTATTTTTAATATTCTGTTGGAAGCCTCCCAGAGTGGCTGGGAAAACCCAGCCAGATGGGCGGGGTATAAATAATAAATTGTTGTTTGTTGTTGTTAAACATGAAAAACTCCCCTAAACAGGGCTGCCTTCAGATGTCTTCTAAGATAGTTGTTTATTTCCTTGACATCTGGTGGGAGGGTGTTTCACAGGGTGGGCACCACTACCGAGAAGGCCCTCTGCCTGGTTCCCTGTAACCTCACTCCTCACAGGGAGGGAACCACCAGAAGGCCCTCGGAGCTGGACCTCAGTGTCCGGGCTGAACGATGGGGGTGGAGAAGCTCCTTCAGGTATACAGGACCGAGGCTGTTTAGGGCTTTCAAGGTCAGCACCAACACTTTGAATTGTGCTCGGAAACGTACTGGGAGCCAATGTAGGCCTCACCAACTGCTCCCAGTCTAGCTGCCGCATTCTGGATTAGTTGCAGTTTCCGGGTCACCTTCAAAGGTTTTCTCCTTTGAGGTTGCTAATCATGGAAGAATTCCTGACAGATGTCTGTCCAACTTGTGCTTCAATGAAGGAAATCCCACCAGCTTCTGAAGGAGCCTGTTCACTGTTGAACACATTCGAACAATCCTAACCCTTGGGAGGTTGTGGACTCTCCTTCCTTGGGGGATTTTAAGCAGAGTTTGGTTGACCATCTCTCAGGGATGCTTGAGTTGAGATTCCTGCATTGCAGGGGGTTGGACTAGAGGACCCTTGGGGTCCCTCCCAACTCTACGATTCTCTGATTCTTAACCTGAGGCAGTTCTTCCTAATGTTTATTTGGAACCTCCTTTCTCGCAGCTTGAATCCATCATTTCAGGTCCTCTCCTCCGGAGCGACAGAAAGTAACCTTGCTCCATCTTCCATGCGGCAACCTTTCAGATATTTGAAGATGGCTATCATATCACCTCTCTGTTTTCCCCAGGCCAAACACCCCCAACTCCCACCAACCATTCCTCTTAAGACAGATGCTTCCTGATATTTTACTGTTTCTGCACTGGCTGCAAAAAATAAATTGAAAAGAGAAAGAGAATTCTGAATTCTGTCACTGTGATGCCCCGGGAATCAGCAATGGCTTGAGAAAGCAAATGCGGAATTTCATTCTAGGCACAGAATTAAGTTTCCTGAGAATTTCAGCTTTCATTCACTGTTCCATGCTCCTAGATCTCATGACTGCCACGTTTCTTTTGGAAACGTATGGGCGATGAAGACTATTGATATGAAAGGTGGTGGCAATATTATGCTAGATGGATCAGTGACTCTGAATATGGAAGCTTCTTATTTATTTTATTCTTATTTATTAAATTTATGTACTGCCCTTCATCACAAGAGCTCAGGACTGTTCACAGAATAATAATAAAAAAGACAAAAACACTAGTAGACAATTATTTTTCAATTTATTTATTTTAATTAAACTTCCCCAAACTTCACACATACATTTCGATACTTTTCTCCTGGCTTCCCACCTCCTTTCCCATGGCGTTTCTGTCTCTCTCCCTCTGCTGAACCCTGTCTTCTATGTCTTCAGCCTTAACAAAACCACTATAATCGTTAATCCCTTCTGTTGCTCGTAGTTCAAATCCTGCTCGCGTGTTCATCATATAGCATTTCTTTAAATACTCCATTTCCCCACAAAACCTTTGTCATTAGGTTCTCTTGTTTTAGCTGCCAATTTTGCACAATCCATCACCTTAATTAAACATTCTTCTTTAGTGTGTACTGTATTTCTGCTTCTTTCCATAAACAATTAAAACAAAAACAACAATACAATACAACAAAACAAAACAACAAAACAACAACGCCCCCTTCCCTCTATGTGGGGTTCCTGGGTGTGGGTCTCCGCTACTCAGCACGGCACCTCAAAGCTAGCGTGTTTAGAAGACATTATGTGAAATAAGGATGGTGACTCCTGCATTGCAGGGGGTTGGACTAGATGACCCATGGGTGTCCCTTTCAGCTCTTTATGTGATGCAATGTAACAGCATTTTTAGAGAAATGTTTCTCCTCCTTTTAGCAGAGAGGACAAATGTTCTGCATGGAGCAGCGAGGCAGCCGTGTCATTGTTCGGGGCAGGCAGCTGGCATTTATTCTGTGCCAGCCTGAGAACCTCTCCCTCTTTGCCAGCCTCCAACCTGCTTTGGCCCAAGCTGGCAAGGGCTTCTCCGCAGTCTGCCGCTGCCTTGCCAGTTACGATATCCATTGCCAACGTTGCATTTATGCCTTTCGATGCCAGCCTCTGTTCTGCAAGCATTTCTCTGCTCTTGCCTGAGAGATAAAATGATGCCTCACCCAGAGCCCTTTCCTTTGAAACATTCACTTAACGTAAGAACATAAGAACAGCCCTGAGGCTGGATCAGGCCCATGGTCCATCTAGTCCATCATCCTGTTCTCACAGTGGCCAACTAGATGCCCCAATGGCAATTTCCACAAGCAGGTTTTGAACTCAAGGGCACTCTCCCTTCCTGGAGTTTCAGAAGCAGTGGTGGAGCTAGAGCAGAGAGACGTCCTGGCTAGTGGCCATCGATAGCCCTCTCCTCCTCCATGGATTTGTCTAATCCTCTTTTAAAGCCATCCAGGTTGGTGGCCACCCCTGCCTCCTGCGGCAGTGAGTTCCACAGTTTATGTGCTGCGTGAAAAAGAACATTCTTTTATCAGTCTTGTACCTTCTAACATTCAGCTTGTATGGAGCATTGATGGTGAGCTGTAAGGTGGGATGGAGAGGTGAGTTGGAGGCAGCAATGCTTCAGAACACTTTGGTCCTGTATACCTGAAGGAACGTTTCCACCCCCATCGTCCAGCCTGGACACTGAGGTCCAGCTCTGAGGGCCTTCTGGCGATTCCCTCCCTGCGAGAAGTGAGGTTACAGGGAACCAGACAGAGGGCCTTCTCGGTGGTGGCGCCCGCTCTGTGGAACACCCTCCCTTCAGAGGTCAAGGAAATAAGCAGCTATCCTATTTTTAAAAGACACCTGAAGGCAGCCCTGTTTAGGGAAGTTTGTAATGTTTAACAAAAACAACAACAACAACAATTTATTATTTATACCCCGCCCATCTGGCTGGGTTTCCCCAGCCACTCTGGGCAGCTTCCAACAGAATATTGAAAATACAATCAGGGGCGTACCCAGGATCAAAATTAGGGGGGGGGGCAAGCCATGGTGGTTCAGGTTTGCTTTGAATGGACGCTGATCATTTTTGCTTCTGGGGGGGGCCTGCTGCCTTCTAGGGGGGGCAGCTGCCCCCCCTGCTCCGCCCCTGGGTACGCCCATGAATACAATAAAACATCAGACATTAAAAACTTCCTTAAACAGGGCTGCCTTCAGGTGTCTCCTAAAAGTCAGATAGCTGTTTATGTCCTTGACATCTGATGGGAGGGCATTCCACAGGGTGGGCACCACTACCGAGAAGGCCCTCTGCCTGGTTTTATCATACCGGTAGTTACAGGTTTTTAATGTTTAATGCTGTATTGTTTTTAACAACTGTTCCTCGCAGGGCTTGGTTCCCAGACACTTGACCACCCCGGTTCCCCTCTTCTGCGCACGTTCCAGCTTTTCAATACCCTTCTTACATTTCTGGTGCCTAGAGCAGGACACTGGACTCCACTCGGGGACTGACGAAGGCAGAACAGAGTGGGACGTTGCCACGGCCTGCTCTTTCAGTAGCTGTGATTCCCGGGGCTTTTACGCTGACTGCTTTTACCGCTGCTGTATCAGAAGGTATTTTTAATTGGCCGGCCGTAAGTTTTTATGGGAGCTGCCTCGCTTAAATAAATACGCAGGAATGAGATCACCGCGGGGGCTCCCAAATCGCTCCCAGAACAGCAGGTATTAAGACTCAGGCGAAGCGGCGGGTTGGCACAGAGAGCTGGCAGGTGGACGGGTTGATCCATCATCTGAGCCAGAGGACAGAAGCACTTCCTGATACCCTCCCCCTTCCGACAGAGCTGAAATACATCACTGCCCTTCCCCTGCCGCCTGGCAGTCTGGCTGGAGTCCAGCTCAGGGGTCCGATGGGCATGGAATGTCCTCTTCTTCTCCTCTTCCTCCTCCTCCCCAGAAAGGACCAGCCAAGACCTCCATGACCAATTGGGACAATGAGAAAAATAATCCGGCCTTGGAGGCTGGTGGGATTCTTTTCCAACTGTTTCAGTGCAGGGACACATCCCCGGGGGTCTTTCCTGACAACAGCCCAGCAGTCGTTGTAATGCATAGCATGCCTGGTTGGTGGAGGCCCCGATTCACAGGCAGCGGAAGCTGGCAAAGCAGAGAGTGATGCAATAAGTTAATAGGCACCCTCTTCCCCCTAAAAAATATCTTTCAACAGAGAAACAGGGAGAGTCTGTCAAACTACTGTAGTGGAGGAGAGCAAGTCCGTTCCTTTTTTGAACTCCTATTTCTGGCCATGTCGGTTTCGATCACGCGTACTTTCTAATTTAAGGGCATATGCCTTCGTGAGCTTTGCAATGTCAGCATCGAGGAATCAGTACTTGTACATTCAGCATTACTTACCCATGCCGAACATTTTGGTGGTTTTGAAGTGTGTGCTTGTGGGCTTTCAGTTTCCCTCCTCCGTCACAGAAATCCTAAAAACGGGGCGTGAGTAAAGCCTATGTCATAGACCCCCGCAGGCTTAATTTCATTTCCGTGTAAGTTCTGAGCAGGGGATTTCCACAGAAAATCTACCATCCTGTCTGCTCTTTGGCTGATTCAGTTTGCACAGCCCTTCTTTCAATGTTGTCATAGAAACGTAGAGTTGGAAGGGACCTCCAAAGGTCATCCAGTCCAACCCCCTGCAATGCAGGAATCTCAGCTAAAGCATCCATGGCAGATGGCCATCCAACCTCTGCTTAAAAACCTCCAATGAAGGAGAGTCCACAACCTCCCAAGGGAGACCGTTCCCTGTCAAACAGTTATCACCCTCAGAAAGTTCTTCCTGATGTTTAGTCGGAATCTCCTTCCTTGAAGCTATTGGTTCGAATCCTACCCTCCAGGGCAGGAGAAAAAGTCAACCGATCACTTTTAAGTGAAAGGCTTTGGGTTGTGGGTTTTTTTTGCTGCTGCATGGAATTGCTCATAGTTACCTTGCCCCACGGGTCCCAAAGTTGTGCGTAACAGACTTCTCCTCTTGCTCCCGGAATTTGTCTAAGCAATTTTGGAACCTTCCAGCAGCGATGCTGATTTACCATTTGTTAGTTGTTTTATACAAAGTAATAATAATAAAATGTCAGAGCGACATAGCAGCAAGATAAAATATAAACAGATAAAATCAATTCAATGATCAAATTGCAAACAATGTACAAAACAAAATTCCTAAAATGCTCCTCCAACAACACAAGGAGAAGAAGAGTTTGGATTTGATATCCCACTTTATCACTACCCGAAGGAGTCTCAAAGCGGCTCACATTCTCCTTTCCCTTCCTCTGTGAGGTGAGAGACTTCCCTTCCTCTGTGAGGTGAGAGACTTCAGTGAGTGGGGCTGAGAGACTTCAGAGAAGTGGGACTAGCCCAAGGTCACCCAGCAGCTGCATGTGGAGGAGCGGAGATGCGAACCCAGTTCACCAGATTACGAGTCCACTGCTCTTAACCACTACACCACACTGGCAAGTTCTGCCACCCACCAGTAAAAGCTGAGCAATACAGAGGCAGACTTAACCATGCAAAGCCTGAGCATAGAATCATAGAATTGTAGGGTTGGAAGGGACCCCCAAGGGTCCTCTAGTCCAACCCCCTGCAATGCAGGAATCACAGCTCAAGAATCCCCCAATAGATGGCCACCCAGCATCTGCTTAAAAACCTCCAAGGAAGGAGAGCCCACAACCTCCCAAGGGAGTCTGTCAAACAACTCTTACTGTCAGAAAGTTCTTCCTGATGTTTAGTCGGAATCTCCTTCCTTGTAACTTGAAGCTGAGGGTTCGGGTCCTGTCCTTCAGAACAGGAGAAAACAAGCTTGCTCCATCCTCCACGTGACAGGATGGGCTATCATATCGGCTATCATATCTCCTCTCAGTCACCTTTTATCCGGGCTAAACATCCCCAGCTCCCTCAACTGTTCCTCATAAGGCTTGGTTTCCAGACCTTTATCATATTGATGCAGCTTAGAATAGCATGTGCTCTTTTTTTTTTTTTTTTGCTTCTGCATCACACTGTGGACTCACGTTAAGCTTGTGGTCCACCAAGACCCCTTGATCCTTTTCACATGTACTGCCACTAAGCCAGGTGTTCCCCGTCTTATATTTGTACAGCTGGTTCTTCACGTCTAAGTGCGGAACCTTAAATTTGTCCCCATTGAAATTCACTTTGGTAGTTTGGGCTCCAATCTGTTAAGGTCACATTGAATCCCAGTTCTGTCTTCTGCAACATTAGCTACCTGTCCCAGTTGGGTGTCATCTGCAAATTTGATGAGCCCTCCAGCAATGCCTCCATCATGTAAAAAGATACAGAGCATGGCTGGGCCCTTTAGTGGACATGCAACCCAGGATAGAGGCCTCAAACTGCTTATATGAGTGAGGAATGCCAGGATGAGACCCTGGGGAGAGCCAGCAGTCTGGTTCTTGAGCTGTTCTGCTGAGTCAGCCAAGCTACCCATCCTCCGGCCCAAGGACAACGTGAAATATTTCTGCCCAGATATCCTGTTCCCTGGGACAGAGCCTGAGTGGAGAGGAAGGGTTCGCTCCACAAATCAGCCAGGCAGGTTCTCCAGATGTTCATCAGAAAACTTCAGATAGAGAGGAGCCCCCAGGCCAAGATGTCCAGATGGACACATGCCCTTCTCCACTATGCGGAGGGAAGCATCGCTTTAATAACTTCCTAAAAACCTCCAAGGAATTCAGCTGTGCTCCCTACGCTTCGTCCAAGCGAGCGGTCACCCTGGCTGACCTTGTTCTTTGAGGACTCTTGATGCTGTAGAGAGAGAGGCGTTTTTTGTTTTTGTTTTGGATTTGATACCCCGCTTTATCACTACCCGAAGGAGTCTCAAAGCAGCTCACATTCTCCTTTCCCTTCCTGCCCCACAACAAACCCTCTGTGAGGTGAGTGGGGCTGAGAGACTTCAGAGAAGTGCGACTAGCCCAAGGTCACCCAGCAGCTGCATGTGGAAGAGCGGGGAAGCGAACCCGGTTCACCAGATTATTAGTCTACCGCTCTTAACCACCACACCACACTGGCTCCTTTAGGAGCTCCTTGAAGCCTCTCGGTCACCCTGGGGAGACCCAGGACCATTTAACCATAGAACTGTAGAGGAAAGGACCCCAAGGGTCATCTGGTACTGCAACTTGCAAAGTCACAGAACAGGGTACTGCTCTTGGACCGAACCCCATTATCCTGTGTGTGCAGCTGCTAGAGTTTTTTTTAGCAATGCTCTTTTTCTGTGGGTAATAATAACAATAACAATAACAATAACAATAATAATAATAATAATAATAATAATAATAATAATAATAATAATAATTTATTATTTATACCCCGCCCATCTGGCTGGGTTTCCCCAGCCTCTCTGGGCGGCTTTCAACAGAACATTAAAATACAACTCAAGGATATGCAGTACTGGCACTTTCTTCTGGAAGAAAAGCACTGGTTAAAAGTGTAACAACTTCATGGGGAATGCCAGCACCTTTTCCCCCCTAGGGGATCACACTCACAAATTCCCTCCCTCTCCCTTTCAGCTGTCCAGTATAATGCATCTCTCTTTAAGGCAAGGAAGAGGTAACATCACAGAAGTTTATAGAATCAGGCATGGTATGGAGAAAAGACCCCCTTCTCCAACACTAGAACGGGTGGACATCCCATGAAACCTCATTGTGGGGGGCTGGACTTCATAATGATGAAGATGATGATGATGATGATAGTCCGCAGACAGTTTTTCTGGGTCATGTGGCCAGCATGACTAAGCTGCTTCTGGCAAAACCAGAGCAGCGCACAGAAACACCGTGATAACAACAACAACAACAACAACAACAACATATTTATACCCCGCCCATCTAGCTGGGTTTCCCCAGCCACTCTGGGCTGCTTCCAACAGAATTAATGATAATAATATTAATAATAAAAATGATAAAACACCAAACATTAACAACTTCCCAGTACAGGGCTGCCTTCAGATGTCTTCTAAAAGTCAGATAGTTGTTTATTTCCTTGACATCCTTGACATGAGAGGACATTCCATGGGGTGGGCGCCACCACCGAGAAGGCCCTCTGCCTGGTTCCCTGTAACCTCACTTCTCACAGGGAGGGAACCGCCAGAAGGCCCTCGGTGCTGGATCTCAGTGTCTGGGCTGAACGATGGGGGTGGAGACGCTCCTTCTGGTATACTGGGTTGAGGCCATTCAGGGCTTTAAAGGCCAGCATCAACACTTTGAATTGTGCTCTGAAACGAACTGGGAGCCAATGTAGGTCTTTCAGGACCAGTGCTATATGGTCTCAGCAGCCACTCCCAGTCACCTGTCTAGCTGCCGCATTCTGGATTAGTTGTAGTTTCCAGATCACCTTCAAAGGGATCCCTATCAACTCCACAATTCTATGATTCTAAGCTGAATGTTGGAAGATTCAGGGCAGATAAAATAAAGAACTTCCTCATGCAGTGCAGAGGCAAACTGTGGAACTCCCTTCCACAGGAAGGTTTGATGACTGCCAGCCTAGATAGCTTTATGATAGCCATCTCCAAATATCTCAAGGGCTGTCACATGGAAGAGGGAGCAAGCTTGGTTTCTCCTGCTCCGGAGGGTAGGACTTCAAATTGCAAGAAAGGAGATTCAGACTAAACATCAGGAAAAGCTTTCTGGCAGTAAGAGCTGTTTGATCGTTCAACGGACTCCCTCAGGAGGTTGTAGCCTCTCCTTCCTTGGAGGTTTTTAAGCAGAGGTTGAAGGTCACCTGTCATGGATGCTTTAGTTGAGATGCCTGCATTGCCGGGGGTTGGACTAGATGACCGTGTTGTGATTTTTGTTCAAGCCGAGCGGCAAACAGCTGCAGCGAGGCTGGTCTGACTTTTGCCTGTCTCACTAAGCCGTGAGAAAGCTGCCTTATCTGTTTCCTACATGTGATGTTTATGTTTCACTGTACTATTGTTATCTTAGCCTTTGTGCTCTTTCTTCTGGCTAGACCTGACGCCGGACGGACGCTTTATGCCAGCTCTGTCTTACTGAGATGGCAGCAGAGATTCTCTCCCTACAATAAATAGTTTAGCCTTAATCATGGCTTGTGTGTGTTGTTCTTCATGCTGGGGAACAATCACATACGACTGCGCCACCGGACTCTCAGAAGCCGGGGATGTGCGCACACGACTTTGCTCTGGCTTTGGGGCAGTCTCACAAACTGCCCCAGGCAGGGTATTTGCTGACAGACCGTTGGGGTCCCTTCCAACTCTAAGATTCTCTGATTCTGTGGAAAGCGGATGAGACAAATTTCATAGAATCATAGAATCATAGAGTTGGAAGAGACCCCAAGGACCATCCAGTCCAACCCCCTGCCAAGCAGGAAACACCATCAAAGCATTCCTGACAGGTGGCTGTCAAGCCTCTGCTTAAAGACCTCCAAAGAAGGAGACTCCACCACACACCACAGTGGCTGCAAATTCCACTGTCGAACAGCTCTTACTGTCAGGAAGTTCTTCCTAATGTTTAGGTGGAATCTTCTTTCTTGTAGTTTGAATCCATTGCTCCGTGTCCGCTTCTCTGGAGCAGCAGAAAACAACCTTTCTCCCTCCTCTATATGACATCCTTTTATATATTTGAACATGGCTATTATATCACCCCTTAACCTTCTCTTCTCCAGGCTAAACATACCCAGCTCCCTAAGCCGTTCCTCATAAGGCATCGTTTCCAGGCCTTTGACCATTTTAGTTGCCCTCCTCTGGACACATTCCAGCTTGTCAGTATCCTTCTTGAACTCTGGTGCCCAGAACTGGACATAGTATTCCAGGTGAGGTCTGACCAGAGCGGAATACAGTGGTACTATTACTTCCCTTGATCTAGATGCTATACTGCTATTGATGCAGCCCAGAATTGCATGGGCTTTTTTAGTTGCTGCGTCACACTGTTGACTCATGTCAAGTTTGTGGTCTACCAAGACTCCTAGATCCATCTACGGAAGTGGAGAGTGCTAGTTGTCTCCACTAGTCATGGTGGTTCTGCTTTCACATTTAGAGGCAGCCATGATTCTGAATTCCACTTCCTGGAAGCCACAGGAGGGGAGAGTGGCCCAAAATGGGTTGGCAACCGCTACTCAACCAGTTAGAGAGGGAAGCTGCCAGTTCAGAGAGAGAGAGTGAGAGTGCTATTGTCAGCTGTTGGTGAGCCTTGGTGCTTCTTTTTGAGACTTGAGGTCCCGGGGGGGGGGTCAGGCAGGAGAGAGGTGAGGGCTGTCGTTCGCTTGCAGCTGCGGAGAGCCTTGCCAAGTGGCACACAGCTTGGCTTAATTTTAGCCCCAGCCCCAGCTCAAACATGGACATCCATGCGGCGCTGTTAACCCAGCTGGTGTGGCAGGCAGGCAGGCAGCTGCCGCCGCCCTTCACAGGCCGGATCCTGGGGCTTTAGCCGGCACCCAAATCCTGGCATCTTTTGCTGAGTTACAGGGAAGGATTAGAAGCCGTCATGATCCCCAGGGCTGTTAAGGGATTTGGAAGCTGGCAGCCAGCAAGGGTGGGGCTGATGGGACCTCTCGCATAGCCTGAAAAGTAGCCACTGATTCCTTTTTGCAGCCCCGGATTTCATGGCATGGATAGCGTGGAGAAGAACCGAATTGTAGAGTTGGGAGGGGAGCCAAGGGTCATCCACTCCAGCCCCCTGCAAAGGAGGAACTGCAACTAAAGAATTCCTGTTTAAAACCCCCCCAGTGAAGGTCTTAGTGCATCCAGGTGGTTCCCCCCTCACCCTTTCGCCAAGCTGTCATGGATGCTTTCATAGAATCATAGAGTTGGAAGAGACCCCAAGGGCCATCCAGTCCAACCCCCTGCCAAGCAGGAAACACCATCAAAGCATTCCTGACAGGTGGCTGTCAAGCCTCTGCTTAAAGACCTCCAAAGAAGGAGACTCCACCACACTCCTTGGCAGCAAATTCCACTGTCAAACAGCTCTTACTGTCAGGAAGTTCTTCCTAATGTTTAGGTGGAATCTTCTTTCTTGTAGTTTGAATCCATTGCTCCGTGTCCGCTTCTCTGGAGCAGCAGAAAACAACCTTTCTCCCTCCTCATAAGGCATTGTTTCCAGGCCTTTGACCATTTGGGTTGCCCTCCTCTGGACATGTTCCAGCTTGTCAGTATCCTTCTTGAACTGTGGTGTCCAGAACCGGACACAGTATTCCAGGTGAGGTCTGACCAGAGCGGAATACAAGAGCGGATTCTACAAACTTCCCCAGCAACCCAACATCTAAAGATGATATAAAAAGCCGATCGATACACAATCAGTCGACCCATCTCTCTCTGCTCTTAAAAGACAAATACCCACCCTGCCACATTTCGGGTGCTTCTTTCCGTTGAGGAGAGCAAGCAAAGTCGATGCTGACAGCATCCTGACAAGAGGCAATGAGAGCATTGGCGCTGTAAATTCTGTCCTCTTCTGAGTTGCATGGGGAAAGCCCCCTCTCCTGATGAGCTGGTATCTAGAGAGAGAGAGAGAAATCTCAGTTTCCGCTGAACCTTTGCTGGACGTCTCCCTCCCTTCCCCCTTCCCTTCGGCCTTCCTGGGCCCACGGCGGCAGTCAGTTCTGGGTGTGCGGGGACGATACCTGCCCGCCCTCCTCCCTCTCTTGCCACAGCAGGTGTGGCACGTCCCCCTGCCTCCTGCCCGTGGCTAAGAAGATTTTCTCGCCGGAGTGCGGCCGCTAATGCCGCTGACGTCAATGGGGACCTTGGCTTGAACCGCACCCAGGAGAGAGGCTGAGTGGCCGGCCGTCTAGGGCTCTGGATGCAGCCAGATGGGCCCTACGCAGGAAGCCTCTTTTCGCCAGCGGCATTGGCTGGGTGCGGCTGATTCCTAAGGAGAGGAAAAGGCTGGGTCTTGATGGGAGGGGAATCTAGCGGCCCACCCCCATGATATTGGCGGAGGCAGCACAGTTCTGAATACCAGCTGCTGCGAATAGCGGGGGGGGGGGGGGGTATGGTTGCTGTTGCTTGCAGATTTCCCAGAAGATGTATCCGGCCGGCCCTGTGTGAACAGAAGAGTCACTAGCCATGATAAACGTAAAGGTACCCCTGACCATTAGGTCCAGTCGCAGACGACTCTGGGGTTGCGGCGCTCATCTTGCTCTATAGGCCAAGGGAGCCGGCATTTGTCCGCAGACAGTTTCCAGGACATGTAGCCAGCATGACTAAGCCGCTTCTGGCGAACCAGAGCAGCGCACAGAAATGCTGTTTACCTTCCCACCGGAGCGGTACCTATTTATCTACTTACACTTTGATGTGCTTTCAAACTGCTAGGTGGGCAGGAGCAGGGATCGAGCAACAGCAGCTCACCCCGTCGCGGGGATTCGAACCGCCACCCGCCGAACCGCCGACCTTCTGATCGGCAAGCCCTAGGCTCTGTGGTTTAACCCACAGCGCCACCCGTGTCCCGTGTTATTTGTACCCCGCCCATCCGGCTGGGTTTCCCCAGCCACTCTGGGCGGCTTCCAACAAAGGTTAAAATACATTAAAATGCCACACATTAAAAACTTCCCTAAACAGGGCTGCCTTCAGATGTTTTCTAAATGTCAGGTAGTTGTTTATCTCTTTGACATCTGGTGGGAGGGCGTTCCACAGGGCGGGTGCCACCACCGAGAAGGCCCTCTGCCTGGTTCCCTGGAACTTGGCTTCTCGCAGGGAGGGAACCGCCAGAAGGCCCTCGGCACTGGACCTCAGTGTCTGGGCAGAACGATGGGGGTGGAGACGCTCCTTCAGGTATACTGGGTCGAGGCCGTGCACTTCTATTCATTTTGCTGATTTATTGCCATTTGCACCTTGCCCGCCATCCTCCAAGGAGCTCAAGGCAGCACACATAGCTTTCCTCCTTGCCATCTCATGCTCACGACGACCCTGCGAGGCAGGCAAGGCGGCAACTGGCCCAAGATCGCGCCTGGCGAGCTTCCTGGTGGCCAAGTGGGGATTCGAACCCTGGTCTCCCAGGTCCTAGTCCGGCACTCTGAGCAGCACACACCACACTGGCTCTTGAAAGACCCAAGGTCTGCTCTCTTCCTAGATTTGCTGAGCCGACCAACTCACATGTGCAATGGAAGGAGCTGCTCCCTGGCATGCTAAAAGGGGCCTTGGAAGGATTCCCAGCAACTGCCAGGAATGTGGATCTATGCTTGCAGAACAAAAGTTCCCTTAACCAGTGTGTGTGTGTGTGTGTGTATTTATATATATGCATATATGATTTATACACACAGAGAAAGAAAACTCTGGGTCTGCATTGCACAAAAGGAAACGGACCGTGTTGCTCCGATATTATTTTAATGGCTATGTTTAGTGATACATTAATTAACGATGAGAAGAATCGGCTCGAGGCTTGATGGGAGAAGCGCAGCGGGGAGAGTTTGAAAGGATCCAAAAACAATGTTCTTGTGTGTCACGTTCCCTCCCCCCCCCCGGTCTCCCTGCCCAAACGGAAAAATTATCTGCCGGGTGACCTTCTCCTCAACTGCCAAGCAGAACAGCTGCAGCCGGATTCCTGCCTGCTCTCTCTCCCCCCCCCACTGCTCCACCCTCCCCGGCTTTCTTCCGCCTGTGTTAGGGGAAAAGGGTTTCCACCTTTCTGTCTGGCAGGGCTGCTGCACCTTTGCAGAAATCAAACAGGTGGAGCCCTCTTTATCTCTACAGCAAGGAGGTGTGTGTGTGTGTGAGAGAGCTGAACCTGTTGAATTTCTGTCTGCTGCACAACTCTGAAGGGCATAGAGCTGGGGCAATGATTCTCAACCCCAAGAGGAGCAGGTAGAAGAACTGAGCTGGGAAAGTGAATACTTTGCCCAACTCCCAGCCCCATAGAATTGTAGGAAGAGACCCCAAGGATCATCTAGTCCAACCCCCTGCAAGGCAAGCTGTCCCATCGAACCTGCAACATTGCCATTATCAACACCACGCTCTAAGCAACTGAGCTGATGCTTTGAGACTTCTTTAGCTGCGATTCCTGCATCACAAGGGGGGCTGGACTAGTTGACCTTTGGGATCCCTTCCAAGTCTCCAGATCCATGAATCTGTTATTCCTCTTTGGAGATGCTAAAAAGCAGGCAGTATTGAGCTGGACGGACCAATGGTCCGGTTGGTGCAAGACGTAAGTGGGTGATACAAGAAAGAAGATAACACCTAAACATTAGGAAGAACTTCCTGACAGTAAGAGCTGTTCGACAGTGGAATTTGCTGCCAAGGAGTGTGGTGGAGTCTCCTTCTTTGGAGGTCTTTAAGCAGAGGCTTGACAGCCATCTGTCAAGAATGCTTTGATGGTGTTCCTGCTTGGCAGGGGGTTGGACTGGATGGCCCTTGTGGTCTCTTCCAACTCTAGGATTCTATGATTCTATGATTCTTAGGTGGGCAAGCTTCACCCAGAGAACAGATCAGGCTGTTGCTGGCCTGCCCATACCTATGACACGTTTCGGAGCACCGCAAGAGATCACAGCCTTGAAAAAAAGCACCTATTTCAGGGCGAGATCTCGGCATGAAATTGTGTGAGATCACAGTGACCAAAAATGGCTCCTGTCCTGGGGCATTTGCAGGGTCTGAGATTGACCATTGACCATTGGAAGCTGCCCAGAGTGGCTGGGGAGACCCGGCCAGATGGGCAGGGTACAAATAATAAATTATTATTATTATTATTTGCAGCCAAGCTTCCTGAAAAACCACATTCCCCCGTATGAACCTGTCCTGGTTTTGAGACTTTCAGGAGCGGCCATTGGCCTCATCCAGGAGAGTTCCTCTGATGTTCTTGTGACTCATTGTAAGAACCCTTCTGGTGTTTGGACTCTCCTTCCTTGGAAGTTATCAAACGCAGATTTTTTAACCACACCAAACTGCCGTGGATGCTTTACCTGAGATTCCTGCATTGCAGTGGGTTGGACTAGATGGCCCTGGGAGGTCCCATCCAATTCTACAATTCTAGGATTCTATCCCCAAAACAGGATAGCAAAGCCAGAGGGCACCTGGCATCATCTTGTGCAGGAGAGGTCGGCATCTCTCCCCCCCATCTTGCCTCCTGGAGCCCCCCGTGGCACCCCGCCCTGCCCGGCAGAGTCCTATAGGCAAAGGGAATATTTTTAGCACCTGGTGCTGCTGCTTCGGCTGCCGGATTGATGGGTTCAATTAAATATTTATCAAATGACTTTCGCGCTGGAGTGACTGCCGGCGTCTGGATTTCGGCGAGGCGCTGACTCGGCCAATGAATCATTCATGGTGCGGGTCCCGGCGGGGAGAGAGGAGCTGGCAAATCGAGCGAGGGAGAGCAGGCCGGGTGGCAAAGGAGCGTGGCCTGCGCCCCCCTGGCTCACAAAGGGTTGCCAGCAGACGGCCGATACTGCTTTCTCCCCAAGCGTTCCCCTCGTGCAAATCCCAGAAAGGGATCTTCAACAAGTGCTTCATGGGAAGGTGCACAGCCAGGATGATCAGGGTCTGGAAACCAAGCCTTGTGAGGAACGGTTGAAGGAGTTGGGGATGGGTAACCTGGAAAGAGTCAAGACTAGGAGGTGTCATTATGCCCATCTTCAAATATCTGAAGGGCTGTCCCATGGAGGATGGAATAAGCATCTTTTCTGCTGCCTTGAATAGGAGGATAACCTGAACCCATTCAAATGACAAGGAGATTCTGACTTAACCTTAGGAAGATCCTTCTAATGGTAAGAGTCGTTTGACAGTGGAATGGACTACCATGGTGGACTCTCCTTCCTTGGGGTTTTTAAACCAGAGATTGGATGGCCACCTGGGTTCTTGTTGTTGTTTAGTCGTTTAGTCGTGTCCGCCTCTTCGTGGCCCCATGGACCAGAGCACGCCAGGCACTCCTGTCTTCCACTGCCTCCCGCAGTTTGGTCAGACTTATGTTGGTCGCTTCGAGAACACTGTCCAACCATCTCATCCTCTGTCGTCCCCTTCTCCTTGTGCCCCCCATCTTTCCCAACATCAGGGTCTTTTCCAGGGAGTCTTCTCTTCTCTTGAGGTGGCCAAAGTATTGGAGCCCCAGCTTCAGGATCTGTCCTTCCAGTGAGCACTCAGGGCTGATTTCCTTCAGAATGGATAAGTTTGGTCTTTTTTTTTTTTTTTTAATAAATTTTATTGAATATAAAACATACATACACAGAAAATACAATGTGTGATACAACAATAACATACAGCACAAAGCATCCATACCTACATATAAACTTCCTAACATAATTCATCCTTGCATATTCATTTAAACTTACAATTACCCTCACCCATTCATACCTTACACTTACACGATAAACATTCGCCCATTCATACCTTACTTTCTTACAAAACTGTCCTCCCTCCACCAGAATCACCCCCCTTCCCCCTGTGTTTGACTTCCAATCCCGTCAGTTGCAGTATCTCCTTTTTCTTATCCTTTTCATTATTAAGTTTGGTCTTCTTGCAGTCCATGGGACTCTCAAGCGTCTCCTCCAGCACCAGAATTCAAAAGCATCAATTCTTCGGCGATCAGTCTTCTTTATGGTCCAGCTCTCACTTCCATAATCACTACTGGGAAGACCATAGCTTTAACTATACAGACCTTTGTCGGCAAGGTGATGTCTCTGCTTTTTAAGATGCTGTCTAGGTTTGTCATTGCTTTTCTCCCAAGAAGCAGGTGTCTTCTAATTTTGTGATTACCCTGGTGTGGGATGCGATACATAAGAAGCATTCAAGTACAACATTCCTTGTTTTCCTAGAGTGGACATGCAGGGGGATGTTTGGTCCAGCCAGTCGGAACTTCCTGTTTCCTCCTGGCCTGGGACATACTTCCTTTGCATGTGACTAGAGGTGGGCATGATCCTACCTGTCCAGGTAACAAAAAGGACAAGGCCTCTCTCTCTTTTTGACTTCCTCCATCGTTGGAGCACCTCTTTTTAGCTAGAGATGCTCTGTTGGCTTCCAGCCAACAGAGGACACTGGGACTATCTCCATATGGGATAGCTCCACATGTACAGGGTGAGTCCTTTAAAAGGGGCCCTGTGGATACAGAGTACACATGTTCCACGGGGCCTCTTTTAAAAGACTCACCCTGTATATACTTTGTAACTAAGTCTGCCTTCAGGGATCCAACTGTGAACTGATGATGTGAGTAAACTTCTTTTACTGACATTAAATAAGAGTGCCGTGTCTTTATTCTTTTAAGAGGGATAAAAGGGGGACTTACCAGCAAGATACAATTCAATACTGAATTGTATGATAGTGAGAGGCTTAAACAAGCCTGCAACCAGCTAGCTGCTGTGCGTTTAAAAGGGGAATGTAAAACTCTGTTAAGTAAAGGAACTTGCTAGCACAAGTTAGGAAAGATATTAATAAACAATATATTCTCTCCTGCCTCCCTGAACATTCCCACAACTTAACCTTAGGAAGATCCTTCTAATGGTAAGAGTTGTTTGACAGTAGACTACCATAGAACATGGTGGATTCTCCTTCCTTGGGGTTTTTAAACCAGAGGTTGGGTGGCCACCTGTCAGGGTTCTCTTTAGGTGCAATTCCTAGATGACCCCGGTGATCCACCCAACTCTATAATTCTATGACAAAGAAGTCCCCTTTTCTCCATCCCAAGGAAGGCACCAGGTGAGGTTGAGATTCCTGCATTGTCTCAGAACATTAGCTGAGATTCCTGCGTTGCAGAGGGTTGGACTAGATGAGCCTTGAGGTCCCTTCCAGCTCTTGTTGTTGTTTAGTCGTGTCCGACTCTTCGTGACCCCATGGACCAGAGCACGCCAGGCACTCCTGTCTTCCACTGCCTCCCGCAGTTTGGTCAGACTCATGTTGGTCGCTTCGAGAACACTGTCCAACCATCTCTGCCGTCCCCTTCTCCTTGTGCCCTCCATCTTTCCCAACATCAGGGTCTTTTCCAGGGAGTCTTCTCTTCTCATGAGGTGGCCAAAGTATTGGAGCCTCAGCTTCAGGATCTGTCCTTCCAGTGAGCACTCAGGGCTGATTTCCTTCAGAATGGATCGGTTGGATCTTCTTGCAGTCCTGAATATTGTAGAGCTGGGTAAAAGTTCAGAAAAGGGCTACCGAAATTATCGAGGCACTGGAGCGACTGCCATGTGAAGGAAGGTTGCAGCATTTGGGACTTTTCAGTTTAGGGAAAAGGTGACAAGACAGAAGTTTAAATAATTGTGCAGCGAGTAGATAGAGAAGAGTTATTCTCCATCTCTCACAACACGAGAACTTGTGGAAGGTGATTTGCGACAGGAAAAAAACCACGGGGTTAAACTATGGAACTCCCTCCCACAGGAGACAGTGACGGCCACCAAACTAGATGGCTTTGAATGAGGATTGGACAAATTCATGGAAGAGGAGAGGGCTATGGATGGCTACTAGCCAGGATGGCTCTGCTCTGCCTCCAGGGCCAGAGGCGGAAAAATCTCTGAGTCCCCGTTGCTGGAAACTCCAGGAGGAGAGAAGGTTCATGTGCTCAGATCTTGCTTTTGGGTTTCCCCAACTGGTAGGCCACTGTGAGAACAGGATGCTGGACATGGGCCTGATCCAGCAGGCTCTTCTTATCTTCCTACATTGAAAGGGACAAATGGTTTGAGTCTGGATAACGCCCCTTCCCTGTGCGCCATGACATATTTTCACACCTGGGCATGATTTGAACCAGGCAGTTTTCCAGCTCATAGATCATGCTGTCAACCACTATCCAACACCGTCTCTAAAACAGTGTCCAGAAGTAATAGTTGGTATGGAAACTACTTGGGTTTATTAGCAATAGGACATCCTGCCTCATGGCCGATAGTTGATCTAATTCTAAAAGGGATCCTTTGAAGACTATAGTTCTATGGATATTTAATCCAGTAAAAACACTTTAATCAAATCAAAGCCATTCATTAGTGGTAGCCTGTTCCTTGGCTTTGGTTTCCCTTGGCCAAGTCTGATCTTTTTTAATGACAATATGCATTTCTGTTTTTTAAAGAAGTCGTCAGAAGCGGCATGCATATATCCTTAAATGTGTGACCTTTTGCTAAATTCTGTGGCTCCTCCCCCCCCCCATTTTGTTTGCCCAGAAAATTGAAGGCTGGAGCAGTTGCTAAGGTCCTTTGAAGCACCCTGTCATATTTTTATTTGATTAATTATCTGCACATGAGAGAGAAAATATTTGCCAATTGACCTCCCTGGAGGGATATGATGATTAATGTTTGCTAAACACACTGAAAGGAAAATTTGCTTAGAAACCAATGGGCTTACTAACTCCTTGTGGCAAGGGAGGTGTTTCGGAGGTGGATGGATGGTGAGGGCTGGGCCTCTGAACTGAGGAGAGAGAATAGAAGCAGAATGGTAGAGTTGGAAGGGACCCCCAAGGGTCATCTAGCCCAGCCCCCTGCCATGCAGGAATCACAACTAAAGAGTCGCTGACAGGTGGACACCCAAGCTCTGCTTACAAACCTCCAAGGAAGGAGAGTCGGCCAGCTCCCAAGGGAGACTGCTCAACTGTTGAACAGCTCTTACTGTCAGAAAGTTCTTCCTGGTGTTTTGTCGGACTCTCATTTGAATCAGTTGGTTTGTGTCGTCTCCTCTGGAGCAGCAGAAAACAAGCTTGCTCTATCCTCCATGTGACAGCCCTCCAAATATTTGAAGACAGATATCAGTCTCCTCTTTCTGGGAGCCAGTGTGGTGTAGTGGTTAAGAGCAGTAGACTCGTAATCTGGTGAACCGGGTTCGCTTCCCCGCTCCTCCACATGCAGCTGCTGGGTGACCTTGGGCTAGTCCCACTTCTCTGAAGTCTCTCAGCCCCACTCACCTCACAGAGTGTTTGCTGTGGGGGAGGAAGGGAAAGGAGAATGTGAGCCGCTTTGAGACTCCTGAAGGGGAGTGATAAAGCGGGATGTCAAATCCAAACTCTTCTTCTTCTTCTTCTACTTCTTCTTCTTCTTTCTCAGGCTACTGGTAAGCACACCCAGTTCCCTCAACCATTCCTCATAAGGCTTGATTTCCACACTTTACCTGAAATTAATAATAATAATAATAATAATAATAATAATAATAATAATAATAATAATAATTTATTATTTATACCTGCTGTGGGTTAAACCACAGAGCCTAGGGCTTGCCAATCAGAAGGTCGGTGGTTCGAATCCCTGAGACGGGGTGAGCTCCCGTTGCTCGGTCCCAGCTCCTGCCAACCTAGCAGTTCAAAAGCACGTCAAAGTGCAAGTAGATAAATAGGGACCGCTCTGGCAGGAAGGCAAACGGCGTTTTCGTGTGCTGCTCTGGTTTCGCCAGAAGCGGCTTAGTCATGCTGACCACATGACCCAGAAAAACTGTCTGCAGACAAATATTGTAATTATTGGCGTGCTTTGAACTGATTATATATATATATATATATATATATATATATATATATATAGTTTTAATTCCATCAATGCTTAATTGTATTTTAATGATTGATTTAGGCTTTTCTTGTTTTATCTGTAAGCCATCTTGAGTCCCATCAAGGGACACAGAGGGGAGCAAAAGTAGTAGTAGTAGTAGTAGTAGTAATAATAATAATAATAATAATAACAATAATTAATAATAATAATAATAATAATAATAAAGTATTAGAAGAAGTCCACAAGAAAGTGCAAGAAGGCCTTTATTGCAGTGTCTGAATAACTCACTCATTCTTTTACAAGTTTCCAGGGGTAAAACCAAACCTATGAATTATGCAACCACATGGTAGCCGTTCATGATTTACGTGAAAAGACAAACTCATGCCTAGCAAAGGATGACTTTTTCTGGATTTGACTGCATTCCAGGACTTATTATTGATTGCTCCATTGTGCTTCGGGTGGCGCTGTGGTCTAAACCACTGATCAGAAAGTCGGGGGTTCGAATCTCCGCGACGGGGTGAGCTCCCATTGCTTGATCCCTGCTCCTGCCAACCTAGCAGTTCAAAAGCACAGCAGTGCAAGTAGATAAATAGGTACTGCTCCGGCGGGAAGGTAAACTGCGTTTCCGTGTGCTGCTCTGGATTGCCAGAAGTGGCTTAGTGATGCTGGCCACATGACCCGGCTCCCTCGGCCAATAATGCAAGATGAGCACCGCAACTGGCCCTAATGGTCAGGGGTCCCTTTACCTTACTATATATAGGGTGCCTACATTCTGCATGGACTGGTTGCATACCAACATGTGCAAATGGCTTTAGATAGCTATTAGGTCCATAAATTACCATATAGCATATATTCAACATGAAAAGACAGTGACAATTTGTTGTTGACAAAGGACAGGTAAATGGCGTTTCTGTGTGCTGCTCTGGTTCACCAGAAGCCGCTTAGTCCTGCTGGCCACATGACCCAGAAAGCTGTCTGTGGACAAATGCCGGCTCCCTCAGCCTGAAAGTGAGATGAGCGCTGCAACCCCATAGTCACCTTTGACTGGACTTAACTGTCCAGGGGTCCTTTACCTTTACCTTATTCAAAGCATAGTTTTTATCTTTCTGCAACAACCATTTCTCCTGTAATTACACATTTCTTCAAAACCCAATGAAAACCATTTAGTTTAACTCAACAGAAGGGATGAACCAGGGACACCAGCTTTTCAAGGTCTGATAGTCATTTTGTACCCCCTTGCCTCATAGAATCCCCTAGGCAATGCTGCCACCTCCAGTGGGTGCTACCACCCACTTTGCGAATAACTACTTTAACACTTGGCAAAAGCCCATGCAATTCTGGGCTGCATCAATAGGAATATAGCATCTAGATCAAGGGAAGTAATAGCACCACTGTATTCCGCTCTGGTCAGACCTCACCTGGAATACTGTGTCCAGTTCTGGGCACCACAGTTCAAGAAGGATATTGACAAGCTGGAACGTGTCCAGAGGAGGGCAACCAAAATGGTCAAAGGCCTGGAAACGATGCCTTATGAGGAACGGCTTAGGGAGCTGGGTATGTTTAGCCTGGAGAAGAGAAGGTTAAGGGGTGATATGATAGCCATGTTCAAATATATAAAAGGATGTCATATAGAGGAGGGAGAAAGGTTGTTTTCTGCTGCTCCAGAGAAGCGGACACGGAGCAATGGATTCAAACTACAAGAAAGAAGATTCCACCTAAACATTAGGAAGAACTTCCTGACAGTAAGAGCTGTTCGACAGTGGAATTTGCTGCCAGGGAGTGTGGTGGAGTCTCCTTCTTTGGAGGTCTTTAAGCAGAGGCTTGACAGCCAGCTGTCAGGAATGCTTTGATGGTGTTTCCTGCTTGGCAGGGGGTTGGACTGGATGGCCCTTGGGGTCTCTTCCAACTCTATGATTCTATGATTTCCTTGCAAGTAAGGTGCCCCACCCTTGGTCTGTGTTGAGCTCCCCTTTCTTCCCCAGAATCAGCGTGCCATATCAAATATGGTGAAGAGTTCTGCGGCACTCGACAACCTAACCATTTTGTTACGGCATGAACTTCCGGGATCTTCAGCTCGCTGCTGGTGCCTGGGTGACTGTTTTTAATAATAATAAATGTCCAGTGGAACCTTAGAGGCCAACTAGGTTTGTTCTGGGTATAAGCTTTCATGTGCATGCACACTTCTTCAGATACCTTCTTCAGATTTTGGGCATGCACATGAAAGCTTATATTTCGACTGCATCAGACCAACACGGCTCCCTACCTGAATCTGTTTTCATCCAGTACGTGCTACATAAAACGCCAAGGGATGGGTGATGGAGGGGGTGGCTGCCACTGTCTTGAAAAACAGCTTTCTGCAGGTTCCTGAGCAAAGATCAGAGCAGTCGAATTGGCTCGGCTCAGCTGCAATGGGGTGCAGAGTGGCACAGCGCAGCAGAAAAAGGATGGTTAACTGGGAAGCTGTCTGGCAATCTTTGGCATGCCTGTTTCCCGAGAGAGGTCAGCTGTTGCATCTGAGGCATGAAATCTCAGTCTCACTTAACTGCTAGAGAAAGAAAGTTTGGGGGGGGGGAGGGGAGAGAGATTATTTCTTCCAGCTAGCTCGTTGCACTTGGCAGCCAGACGGGATTCTGTGCTTAATCGGAGGCCTTTGAGATGGGAGTGGCTGGCTTTTGATTAAGACCCCTCCGTGAAGAGCTTTGCCTGAGTGCGAGAAAAACGTCATGCTGTTGTGCAGCATGCTGTGGTCCCCTCAGCCTCGATTTGCAAGTGCAAATTTCACTCCACGGTCTGTAGGATTTATTATGAGGATTAAGGATTTCTCTGCGGTCAAATTATTGTATGTCTCTTTCATAACATTGATACGCTGCTGGGTTGCAGCCCCTTCCTGAAATGAGTTTAGAATCATAGAATCCAAGACTTGGAGGGTCCCCAAAGGGTCACGCCTTCCCACCCCCTGCAAGGCATGTGTTCTTGAAAATAATAATAATAATAATAATAATAATAATAATAATAATTTATTATTTATATTGTTTAGGGAAGTTTTTAATATTTAATGCTGTATTGTTTTAACATTTGACTGGAAACTGCCCAGAGTGGCTCAGGAAACTCGGTCAGATGGGCGGGGTAAAAATAATAAATTATTATTATTATTATTATACCCCGCCCATCTGGCTGGGTTTTCCCAGCCACTCTGGGCGGCTTCCAACAGATTAAAACACAATAATCTATTGAACAGTAAAAGCTTCCCTAAACAGGGCTGCCTTCAGATGTCTTCTAAAAGTCTGGTAGTTGTTTTTCTCTTTGACATCTGGTGGGAGGGTGTTCCACAGGGTGAGTGCCACTACCAAGAAGGCCCTCTGCCTGGTTCCCTGTAACTTGGCTTCTCACAGCGAGGGAACTGTCAGAAGGCCCTCGGAGCTGGACCTCAGTGTCTGGGCAGAACGATGGGGATGGAGACGCTCCTTCAGGTATACTGGACGAAGGCCGTTTAGGGCTTTAAAGGTCAGCACCAACACTTTCATTTGTGCTCAGAAACGTACTGGGAGCCAATGTAGGTCTTTCAGGACTGGTGTTATGTGGTCTCAGCAGCCACTCCCAGTCACCAGTCTGGCTGCCGCGTTCTGGATTAGTTGTAGTTTCCGGGTCACCTTCAAAGGTAGCCCCACGTAGAGCGCATTGCAGTAGTCCAAGCGGGAGATAACCAGAGCATGCACCACTCTGGCGAGACAGTCTGAGGGCAGGGAGGGTTTCAACCTGCGTACCAGATGGAGCTGGTAGACAGCTGCCCTGGACACAGAATGGACCTGCACCTCCATGGACAGCGGTGAGTCCAAAATGACTCCCAAGCTGCGCACCTGGTCCTTCAGGGGCACAGTTACTCCATTCAGGACCAGGGAGTCCCCCACCCCCGCCCACCCCCTGTCCCCCTCAAAACAGTACTTCTGTCTTGTCAGGATTCAACCTCAATCTGTTAGCCTCCATCCATCCTCCAACCGCCTCCAGACACTTATTAATTAAACTGCAACCATCCCACAACTTTGTGAATGAGCAGGAACTTGGCGACTCTTCTGGTACAACCTTTGAAGGGCACAAAGGCAAGCCGCTTCTTTCCTTCTGCTCACGGACGCTTAAGGTCTTTGTGGGCCTGGAATCAGGCACCACCCACTGAAAGTTGGTAGCAGGATGGTGAAGGTGGCATGTGCCCATCTACCCCATGCAGGACTCCCAAGGGTGCAATGGAGACATTGCACTCTAATGCCGACTCCCTTCCCTTCCGTTTTCGTGCCTCGTCTCTTTTTCCTTGCGTTTCTTTTCAATCTTTTTTCTCGAACGAGGTCCGGGGCAATTAGAGTCAATTATCTCTTAGCGATGAGCTGCTTTTCAGATCACAGGAAAACACTGCGCGAGGCAAGGCAGTTTGTTTGCAAGCCAATTAAAAGCACCGCCTGGTTCATGTTCTCATTTTAATCAGCTTACAGCGGAGTATACCTAGGCACTTCAGGTTCTTGTTTTAATTAGCTCACCGTGGAGCCAAACCGTTTTGCAAATGATACAGGCAAGCCCATCCTGCCCGACTTAAATCAGAGCTCCTTACAAGGCTTCCACTCCTTTTCAACCAGATTAACATGATTTGCTACACCAGAGGTCCTTGTTATCTCCGATCCAGCTCTTGCAAGATGCCCAATGATAAGCATTGCTAAACCAAACCTGCCAATCAGCAGCCAATGCAGACCTCTGAGCACAGGTAGTATAGGTTAGTAAGAGGGCTGTCTTGTTGTCTGCTAGGTTGGCAGGAGCTGGGACTGAGCAACGGGAGCTCACCCCATCGCAGGGATTCGAACCTAGGTTCTGTGGTTTAACCCACAGCGCCACCTGGGTCCCTTCTTGTTGTCTGCAGGGGTGGGTGAACCTCTCAGTTTCTCAGTTGTTGTTTTTTTAAATAATATTTATTGGGTTTTACACAGAAATAACAGACAATAAAGACATACATACACAATAAAAAAATACAATACAAACTACAAATACACACACACACCAAATACCTAATTCCCATCTAATTTCTTTATCATTTTAGTCGGACTTCCTCCTGTCTTCCCCTCTGCGTTTCAATGTATCGATTTAATTTCTTTAGCAATTCCCTCTCATCGCATATTTTTACCTTAATTTTCCTAATCTTATTGTTCTATCTTTATCTTATTTCTTGTTTTTTCCTTGTTATCTTATCAAATTTCCACCTTTATATCTATATACTATATTTATTTAATATTTTACTTATTCACCTATCTCAATTCCACTTAATCGTTTTCTATACTATTCTGTAAATTGCTATTCTTCTAGCATTATCTCAACTTTAAATATTGCAATATTTTTTAATATAGTCTCTGAATTTCTTCCACTCTTTCTCCACCGCTTCTTCCCTCTGGTCTCGGAGTCGCGCCGTCAGTTCGGCAAGTTCCATATAGTCCCAGTTTCTCAGTTTTTGAATCTTAACTTCTGTTCCCAATATTTTTGAACCAGTTGAGGATCATTTTTTAAAGTCCTCATGAAAGTTTGCCAGCCTTTTGGTGCGAATTTCTCCGGCTGCACACATTTTCAAGTGAAATTTTGTCCAAAATGAAATCTCTGCAACACAGATTTCCCCAACATGATGCACTTTCCCGCATGTTAGTTTCACTAATATATGCATTTATGTGCATGAGTTAGTAAAGCATTTTGACGCGCGTTGCTTGTCTGGAGAAGGACATTGCAAATTTCCGGAGGGTGGCTCTGCGTTACGTTTCACGTGTCGTTTCAGGACAATGGGAACTTGGGAGGCTGGCCTTTAAATGTGAACAGAAATGAAACCCTCCCCTATCCTAGGGCGCAGGGTGGGGGCTTTTCCTTTCTGCCCGCCCCACACGTGGGAAGGCCCCACATGGAAGCCTGGCCTGGCCTGGCCTTGAGATGTCAACTCAACAGGTGCTGCAGATGGTGTGTTTACTGCTCTTTTGTCCTGCTCTGTGAGATGGCGTCAGGAGGACGAGGCCATCAATGTGTCAGCCTGGTCCCTGGAAACTGAACCCGAGAGAGAGAGAGAGAGAGAGAGAGAGATAGAGGTGCAGAGATAAGCCAAGGCTGTTCCATTCTTGGATTTATGACCAGCATCATCTCAAGGTCAGAGAGCAACACTCATGAAACCCCAGGTGACAAAACCAATAGAAAGACCCACCTGGCCTTTGATTTAATTAACACAGGCATGCCTTGCTTCTCCCAGGTCGGTTTTATGACCGATGTGCCAATTCATGCCCTGCTCACTTCACCTCCTCTTGGAAGACGGGTTTCCCTGGACAAAACTGGCAGGTTCAAACAGTAAACAAGCGAGCTTCCTCTACTGCTTTTCAGAGGATCATCGTATGTTGGAGTGCAATAAAGAACATCAAATAACCTTTTCAGGCAGATCAGGTGGCAGATGCACAACTTTTGAGGGCCATCTCCCTGCAGCCCCTCCGAGTTCTTGGAGTTTTCCTTTGGAGAAAAGCTAAAGCGTTTGAGGGAGGGCTGTGCTCTGCCCCCCCCCCCTCGGAGACAGCGATGCTTCTGAATCCCAGTTGCTGGAAAAATTCAGGAGAGGGCACTTGTGCTGGGATCCTGCTTGCGGGTTTCCCATGACGGACATTGGGGTAAACAGTCGTTAACAGTCGTCAACAGGTTGACCACAGCTATCAGCCTATCACCCATTCCCACCACCCCTCTGAGTAATACCCTTCCCCACCCTCTCACTATATATAAGGGTCTGGTGACTTCTGTTTCAGTGTATCTGAAGAAGTGTGCATGCACACAAAAGCTCATACCAAGAACAAACTTAGTTGGTCTCTAAGGTGCTACTGGAAGGAATTTTTTTACTTAGTGAAGTGCAGGTGTCGGGGTGGGCATGATCCGAGCAGGCACCGGGGGAAAGGGCAGAGACTCTGATGCAGCAGGAGACCCTTGGCTGGCAGAGGGTGGTGGAGCTAGAGGGCAAAGACCCCAAGCAGGTTTGTGATGGGGGTATAAGGATAGCAATTGTCCCTCGGCTGACACATCATCTGGCCTTTCAGATTTCGCAAAGCTGGTCCAACATCCAAGTAGGTTATTAATATTTAGATCTGGCCTTGGCTTTGCTAAATCACACACACACACACACATGTCTGCAATTCTGGGCACGGAGCAGGATTTTTGCAGGCTGCACAGCAGGACGTCAAAGCAGGATGACACCCTCGAGAGGAGAGGATTAGCGGACTTTCCCTGACCTTGGCAAAAGGGGCCTCTGGAGCCACACAATGAAATTTGGTAAGGGCAATTGGGGAAGTATTGTGTGTGGGGAGACTCAAGCGGTGCTAGGGAGGAGGGGAGGCTCAGAGGCAGAGGCAGCAATGCAGTGCAGTGGTTAGAGCCTGAGCTACTTATTTATTTCACAAAACTTACATACCGCTCAATTGTAGGAAACCTCACAGAGTTTTCCTCTCTGTGCACTATCCAACAATATGTACGTTTTCAGATGCTCTTTTTCAGTTAAAGAACCGCCTTGCAAAATCTGGAAAAGTGCAAATTTTGAAGGATAGCTCTGCACATATTTGGTTTGCTTGAGGGTGTGCTGGCCAGGCAGGTTCTGGTTAAGATGCAAGCGGAACTCCCTCCATCCCAAGAAATTGAATTTCAAAATATGAAAGAACACCAAAAGGAAAAAGCAAGTGTCTTGGGGGTTCCCTTGGGGGTTCCCCAGATGGTGCCTCCCACCTCTCTTCTGCACCCACCCAGCCAGTCTGTGACATGTACGCCCCTGCCATGCGCTTCACTATTTGTATATACAATAAAATCATGCCAGATTGCATATCTTTGGGGTGTGTGTGTCCCTGAGACACTTAATTTGCATGATCATCTTTTCAGCAAGGCTGTTTGCCAAACTGTGCTCTACCACTGGACTCTATATCAAGAAAATTCAAGGTTTCCCAAGTGCAATTTTTGAAGGGGAAGAGGTTCCCATCAGTGGTGTAGCAAGGGTGAGGACATTGGGGGCGGAGCGCCCCGGGTTCCACCCTGGAGGGGGTGACACTCGGCGCCACCCCCCACGACTCCTAAGCCACCGCCCGGCACCCCTTCTGCGCGAGCAGCCACCGCATGGAAGGGGTGCCGGGCGGCGGCTTGGGAGTCTGGACGGACTGCGCATGTGTGACATCATGCACGGACTGCGCATGTGCGGCAGCCCAGCCGGACTGGGCTCCAGCGACACCCCAACCCCAGGGGGTGCCGCTCACGCTTGCCGCTCCTGGCTGCCAAGCAGCTCCATACGCCACTGATTCCCATTAAGATGCAAGCAGAGCCGATTCCTTGCTCAGCCCTGGACCTAAGAGGGTTCCTGCCACTCAGAGATGTTCATGCCTAGTGGCACCGCCTCCTCTGCACAGCTGGGAAGGTTGCAGGATGGAAGCCCGGCCCTTTGCTGCTGCCGCTCACCCAGGTTGCAAAGGAGCAGTTTATTTTAAGAGCACTTGCTGTGACTACTTTCTTTTTTTAATCCCTCGTAGCATCTATAGGGGTGTTGCTGACACAGGACGGAACTTCTCTCTAAAACAAGCCTCTGCTGAGTTTTTTTTTTTTAAATTAAAAACTCTTTTTAAAAGCTTAACCCCCCCCCCACAAGTATAGCGCGATAACAACAGCTGCGAAATAGGATCAAGGAGTTGGAAGGGACCCTCAGGGGCCATCTAGTCCAACCCCCTGCAATGCAGGAATATCCTAATGGAACCAAAGGAGGGAGGGAATCAAATGGTGCCGCTTAAATGGGTCAAACAGCAACGGAGAATAGAATAAACGAGGAAATGTTTTAGTTAAAATAACACAACGCAAGGCACAAGTTTCAATGAGGATGTGCTCAGAATCTGATTCTGAATAAGTTGGAAATGGAGCTGGTTTTTAATATTGTGGGGAGAATCAGGCCAGATTGAGTCCAGTGCTATTTTTTCCCCAGAAAAAGAGGCTACTCTGCATATTCTCAGATATTTAGCTTTTGCAGTTCTGAAAGCTGGCAGGCACCTGAGAAACCCCTCTTGCAAGAACCCAAGAGCAATTCTCCCCTCCTGCGGCTTCCAGGAACTGGGATTCAGAAGCATCGCTGCCGCCAACTGTGGAGGCAGAGCTGACTAGTAGTAGCCACCGATAGATAGCTCTCTCCTCCTCCACAAATTTCTCCAGTCCTCTAAAAGCCACCCAAGTTGGTGGCCTTCGCTGTCTCCTGCGGGAAGGAGTTCCATAGTTTAACTGTGTGATGATGATGATGATGATGCTAATAATAATAATAATAATAATAATAATAATAATTTTATTATTTATACCCTGCCTATCTGGATGGGTTTCTGTTATCTTCAGCTTCATTGGCTGAAGTCCCAGTGTTACGGGAGAGGGAGAAACAAAACATATCTGTAGCCCTTTTCTTCCTGCCAGGCATCCTTTTACAAAGTTCTATCATGTCGCCTCTCGCTCGCCTTTCCTCTGAACTGAGAACGTCCACAAAAGCTACACGCTGGCTTTACGAAGGAAGTCTTCCCGAGAGGAGGGCTTTG
Organism: Darevskia mixta; assembly: GCA_034641385.1. Lineage (NCBI taxonomy): Eukaryota > Metazoa > Chordata > Lepidosauria > Squamata > Lacertidae > Darevskia > Darevskia mixta. Next base: position 799,057 of record JAWWNH010000142.1, on the reverse strand, counting down.
TCTCCAAGCATCCTGCCCTCCTGTTGGTGGAGGAGGGCGGGGGGGGGGCTGGCGAGATTGGATGCCACATCCCACTTTGCTTGGCTATTATTATTATTATTATTAATTTTATTATTATTATTAATTTATAAAATTTAAATGATATATCGCCCTTCATCTGAAGTATTTGCCACCTGGCCCAGGCTCTGCTCTCGTGATGGCCAATTGCCCCATAGAACCTAAGGACGTAGGTAGACTGCTCCTGGAGCTGGAGGTTCCATAAGAACATCAAGAGACCCACCCCCTCCCTGCTGGATCAGGCCAAATGGGCTCTATCTAGTTGAGCATCCTGTTCTCACAGTGGTCACCTAGAAAGCAGCAAGCGGGATCCGAGCACCAGTGCCCTCTTTCTCCTCCTGGGAGATTCAGAAGCTGCCTCTGGCCACGGAAGCAGAGCGTGTCTACATCTTCTTCTTCTTTTCCTGCTCGTTCCTCTTAAACCCTCCTTCCCTCTGGCTGGCGAAAGCGAGCTGCTTCTGGGGAGGGAGGTTGTGGTCATGGGGGGGGGGTTTGCATTTCTCCCTCCAGGCCTGGGTGTGGGGAAGGGGAGGGAAGGAGATGGAGCTCTCCGTTCTGCCTTGATCCTCTGCTGGAAGGACTTTTGCTGCGCCTGGCCAGGAGCCAAGGCAAAAGCAGAAAAAGCAGAGAAATTGCCTGATTCTGTCGGCACAAACACTCCCTTTGGCTGGCTGCAGCATTTTCCATGACACCATCAGCTCCGATGGAGGGCTAAGGTCCCTCCCAGCCGAGCAGCAGCAGAGATCTTGGGGGCTGGGGAGGCAGGCAAGGATGACAAATTTGACCTGACAGGTCTGGATGCTGCCTGGGCCTTTCTGGGATGCAGCGTGCCGTAATTTTTCCCTTTCTTGTAACGCCGGATCTCGCGGAGATGCGGAGAAGCTGAATGTGGGCAGGGTCAGGACAGATGAGACTTCTTATTTGCACAGCGCAGAGTTAACCTGTGGAACTCCCTCCCACAGGAGGCAGCGATGGCCACCAACTGGGGTGGCTTTAAAAGAGGGTTAGGCAAATTCATGGAGGAGAATGAAGCTATTTTGATGTCTCCTAGCCAGGATGGCTCCGCTCTCTCAGAGGCAGTGATGCTTCCGGAACCAATTGGTGGAAACCGCAGGAGGGGAGCATACTCTCCAACATTTCTCCAATGAAAATAGGGGGGTTCTATTCAACAGTAGAGGGACCCAGGTGGCGCTGTGGGTTAAACCACTGAGCCTAGGGCTTGCTGATCAGAAGGTTGGCATTTCGAATCCCTGCGACGGGGTGAGCGCCCGTTGCTCAGTCCCAGCTCCTGCCAACCTACCGTAGCAGTTCGAAAGCACGTCAAAGTGCAAGTAGATAAATAGGTACCGCTCTGGTGGGAAGGTAAACGGCGTTTCCGTGCGCTGCTCTGGTTCGGCAGAAGCGGCTTAGTCATGCTGGCCACATGACCCAGAAGCTGTACACTGGCTCTTGGCCAATAAAGCGAGATGAGCGCCGCAACCCCAGAGTCGGACACGACTGGACCTAATGGCGAGGGGCCCCTTTACCTTTACCTTTATTCAACAGTAACAGTAACAATAATAAATCTAGGTTCAAAATGGTTCAGGCTTGCGTGTGTGGTCAGCCTGGAAGCATGTAGAAGAAAAAGGAGGCTGCCCAGGCAGAAGGAAGTACAGTTGTACCTTGGAAGTCGAATGGAATCCGTTCCGGAAGTCTGTTCAACTTCCAAAATGTTCGGAAACCAAAGTGCAGCTTCTGATTGGCTGCAGGAAGCTCCTGCAGCCAATCAGAAGCCGCGCCAGACGTTTGGCTTCTGAAAATTGTTCAAAAACCGGAACACTCACTTCCGGGTTTCGATTGTTCGGGGCCTGAAAATTCCTTACAGTATCTATTTCTAATTTGTACTCTCTTAAGTTTTACTGGTTCTATTTTTTAAAAAAATCAAATTGTACTGTGTATTTGTTCTAGTTCTGTTGTTCTTATGAGCTTAAAGCTGAAATAAAGTGATTGATTGATTGTTCGGGAGCTGATTTCTTCGGGAGCCAAGGCGTTTGAGATCCAAGGTACGACTTGGATTTAGCTTCTTGCCAAGGAAGACAATGGAAGTGATCTCATAGAGTTCTCTCTAGTAAATTTTACAGGAAAGCTCTGTGACTTGCCAGCCCCATCATGTGCCTGATAATAATAATAATAATAATAATAATAATAATAATAATAATAATAATAATTCTATTATTTTTACCCCACCCATCTGACTGGGTTGCTCCAGCCACCCTGACAGCTTCCAACATACATAAAAACAGAATAAAACATTAAACACTAAAAAAACCAAAACCTTCCCTATCCAGGGCTGCCTTCAGATGTCTTCTAAAGGTTGTATAGCTACTTATCTCCTTAGCTCAGGGGTCAGATAACTCCATACCCTCCAACATTTCTCTGATGAAAATAGGGATGTCCGAAGGAAAAGCGGGACTTTCCAGGATCAGATCAGAAACCTGTAAATCCGGGTCTGTCCCTGGAAAATAGGGACACATGGAGAGTTTGGGGGAGTGTGCTGCAATACTCCTTGTGGGTTTGTGGTTGGCCACAGTGAGAACAGGATGCTGGACAAAGATGGACTATTGGTCTGATCCAGCACCCTCTTCTTACGCACTAAAACCAGCTTTTGCATACTTGGTGAAACTCTCGGTCCTCTTTCGCCTTCTCTTTTTGGTGACGTCTAGTTGGAACACGCGGAGCCTTGCTGCGGGAAAGAGTGCCTCTGAGTGCGTGCAGACTTCATGTCTCCCGAGCATTCTCTCTTTGGAGACCTTGCCCTTCCGAACCGAGTCTGGGACAGGTTGCAGATATTATACGGCCAGGAGCAAAGCACGCGCGCACACACACACACACACACACACACACACACAATGTCGTCCCTTTGCATCTGACTTTCCAAATGCCCAGGCAGAGAACAGCTGGGTCTCTGGGGCCGTATGCCCTAAATCTCTCCTGTCAGAGGCCTTGGCATCCTGCCCCCACCTCTCAGGGAAATGAGGGATTAGTCAGGAATCAGGTGTTCCACTGCCTGGATTACGAGGCTGCCTGCTGAACCCTCCCCTGTGTGCAAAAATCCCCAGCCCTTCCCATTTCCACTTCCTTGTTGGGGGGCCACAGACCCTTCTTTCTGGCAACTGTGAGCACCTAGAAAGGAACGCTGTGATCACTAAAAGTCAGCATGGGTTTCTGAAAAATAAGTCATGTCAGACTAATCTGATCTCATTTTTTGACAGAATTACAAGCCTGGTAGACGAAGGGAACACTGTGGATGTAGCCTATCTTGATTTCAGCAAGGCCTTTGACAAGGTGCCCCATGATATTCTTGTAAAGAAGCTGGTAAAATGCGGGCTAGACAATGCTACCATTCATTGGATTTGTAACTGGCTGACTGACCGAACCCAAAGGGTGCTCATCAATGGCTCCTCTTCATCCTGGAGAGAAGTGACTAGTGGGGTGCCACAGGGTTCTGTCTTGGGCCCAGTCTTATTCAACATCTTTATCAATGACTTGGATGATGGGCTTGAGGGCATCCTGATCAAGTTTGCAGATGACACCAAATTGGGAGGGGTGGCTAATACCCCAGAGGACAGGATCACACTTCAAAATGACCTTAACAGATTAGAGAACTGGGCCAAGGCAAACAGGATGAATTTTAACAGGGAGAAATGTAAAGTACTACACTTGGGCAAAAAAAATGAAAGGCACAGATACAGGATGGGTGATACCTGGCTTGAGAGCAGTACAAGTGAAAAGGATCTAGGAGTCTTGGTAGACCACAAACTTGACATGAGTCAACAGTGTGATGCAGCAGCTAAAAAAGCCAATGCAATTCTGGGCTGCATCAATAGGAGTATATCATCTAGATCAAGGGAAGTAATAGTACCACTGTATTCCGCTCTGGTCAGACCCCACCTGGAATACTGTGTCCAGTTCTGGGCACCACAGTTCAAGAAGGATATTGACAAGCTGGAACGTGTCCAGAGGAGGGCAACCAAAATGGTCAAAGGCCTGGAAACGATGCCTTATGAGGAACGGCTTAGGGAGCTGGGTATGTTTAGCCTGGAGAAGAGAAGGTTAAGGGGTGATATGATAGCCATGTTCAAATATATAAAAGGATGTCATATAGAGGAGGGAGAAAGGTTGTTTTCTGCTGCTCCAGAGAAGCGGACACGGAGCAATGGATTCAAACTACAAGAAAGAAGATTCCACCTAAACATTAGGAAGAATTTCTTGACAGTAAGAGCTGTTCGACAGTGGAATTTGCTGCCAAGGAGTGTGGTGGAGTCTCCTTCTTTGGATGTCTTTAAGCAGAGGCTTGACAGCCACCTGTCAGGAATGCTTTGATGGTGTTTCCTGCTTGGCAGGGGGTTGGACTGGATGGCCCTTGTGGTCTCTTCCAACTCTATGATTCTATGATTCTATGATTCTAACTGGTCCCAGCTGCTAAGGCGCTCCAAATAGTAATAATAATACGGGGATCGAACCTGCAACCTTGGCGTTATCAGCACGACACCAGTGCCGGATTTCCGTATAAGCTAAACAAGCTATAGCTTAGGGCCCCACTCTCTTGGGGCCCCCAAAAAAAATTTAAAGGAAAAAAACCCTGGATGTACATTTCCAAAATATAAGATAAAAAACAAATAAAATAAAACCTACAGGCTTTCGCTTGTAGTAACAGAAGAGAGTGTGGGTTCATCCCATATGGGGATTGAGCCCATGTGCTGCTGGCTGAGAGCCAGCAGACAGCAAAAGGCATCAGGATGGAATAAAGCGAAGAAGAAGGGGAAGATGGCTGTGTGACCAGCCCTTTTATGGGGTCTGCCAGGGTCACACCCATCTACCTGGTCGCACGCAGGGGGAGGATGCTCCAGACCAGGTGTGACAGGAAGTCCTCCTGGCTGGAGCAACATTCCCCTGTGTGTCCACTCTGGGCAAACAGGAAGTGTTGTACTCTACTGCTTATGTTACACCCCACAGAATTTGCCTTTCCCCACAGCCCCTGCACACTGGGTGGACATCATCCTCAAGCTACCCACTATGGTTTCTCCATCTGCTTTATCCATGGCATGTACAATTTTATTGTTGGACTAGGGACGTGGGTGGTGCTGTGGTCTAAACCACCGAGCCTAGGGCTTGCCGATCACAAGGTTGGCGGTTCGAATCCCCTCAACTCCCATTACTCGGTCCCTGCTCCTGCCAACCTAGCAGTTCAAAAGCACGTCAAAGTGCAAGTAGATAAATAGGTACCACTCTGGTGGGAAGGCAAACGGCGTTTCCGTGCACTGCTCTGGTTTCACCAGAAGCGGCTTAGTCATGCTGGCCACATGACCTGGAAAAACTGTCTGCAGACAAACGCCGGTTCCCTCGGCCAGTAAATCGAGATGAGCACTGAAACCCCAGAGTCGTTCATGACTGGACTTAACTGTCAGTGTCAGGGGGTCCTTTACCTTTACCTTTTTATTGTTGGACCACAGAGGGTTGGACTAGATGACCCCTGGCATCCCCTCCAGCTCTACAGTTCTATGATTCCTGGCAGGCCACCTCATGGGTGCCCTTTGGCCATGAAGGCCAGAGTCGCTGCCGTGTTCACACAAGACAAACCCAGCTGTTTCAGCAGCTGGGTTGATATCTGCAGCCAGAAGCCCACCCACGGTGCGATGCTTAAGACCCAGCCAAGGTTGAGCCATATCTGGCAAAGCAAGGAAGAGGGGCTGGGGGGGGGTCTCCTCTTCCGCCTCCGCTGACTCCTCTTCCGTTGCCGGATCCTTCTCGGCCGAGACTTTAGCACGTGAACCCGTTTCCTTATTAATAGCATATGCTCTATTTTCTTCCCCTGAGTTGTGAGGTTTCGGTGCCACTTTGAGGGTAAACAGCTCTTTGGAGAAAACGCTAACGAAGGGTGACAGCTGGGGACGAAAACCGGGAGAAAATAAAAGCGGCTGGGCTCGTTTGGGGGAAAATAATAGGAATGTCAGCAATGTAAGGTCAGCTGGCCTAGCAAGCACCAGGCAGATTGTTGCAATCCACCGGGCCGCAGAACGCATCCCTCTTGGTTTGAAAAGGCACAGGAAGAAAATGGGGGGGGGGGAAGACTTTTACAAAGCTATTGCATCATGCCAAAGCAGGGGCACAATTTTTTTTTTTTTTTTTTTGGGGGGGGGTGGATCTTGGCTGTCTGAGATCACAGCATATGATTATGACTCCCGGCATTTCAGAGAATGGGAAGAGAGGAGTTCTAGTAAATGAGGCGATGTGCTGGCCAAACATGTCCAAGGCACAATGGCTTTGCCCTCGCTCTGGATCAGTTGCCAGGAAGGGAGGGAAGCTGTCCAACAGCCTTGCCCTTTTGTGTCACCGTCCCCCGTCACTTTCTCCTCCCCATGCACAATTTTATAAACCTCTAACACTCCTCCTAACTTTTGTTTTCTGAACTGAAAAGTCCCAGTGTTTCAGCCTGTCCTCGGAGCTCCGCCTTCCTGATCATCTCTCTCCCCCCCTTTCTAGCTCTACAATACCCTTTTGGGGAATCACAGAACTGTAGAGCTGAAAGGGACCCCAAGGGTCCTCTAGTCCAGCCCCCTGTGATGTAGGAATCACAGCTAAAGAATCCCTGATGGGTGGCCGTCTAACCTCCAGTTCACAACCTCCAATGAATCATAGCACCATAGAATTGTAGGGTTGGGAGGGGCCCCCATGACTCATCCTGCGATGCAGGAATCGTTGCAAAAGGACCCCCGATCTCTCTTTTAAAACCTTCGATGAAGGAGAGCCCACCACCTTCTAAGAAAGTCCATTCCATCGTCAAACAGCTCTTGCCCTCAGAATGTTCTTCCTGATGTTTAGTTGGAACCTCCCTTCTTGTCATTTGAATCCAGTGGTTCAGGTCCTCCTCTCTGGAAGAGCAGAAAACAAGCTGGCTCCATCTTGCATGTGGCAGCCCTTTGAATAGTTGGAGATGGCTATCATTTCACCCCTCCGTGGATTGAGAGCCAGTGTGGTGTAGTGGTTCAGAGCGGTAGACTTGTAATCTGGTGAACCGGGTTCGCATCTCCACTCCTCCCCATGCAGCTGCTGGGTGACCTTGGGCTAGTCACACTTCTCTGAAGTCTCTCAGCCCCATTCACCTCACAGAGTATTTGTTGTGGGGGAGGAAGGGAAAGGAGAATGTGAGCCGCTTGGAGACTCCTTCGGGGAGTGATAAAGCAGGATATCAAATCCAGACTCCTCTTCCTCCTCCTCCACTTCTTCTTCTTCTTCTTCTTCTTCTTCTTCTTCTTCTTCTTCTTCTCTCTTTCCCCCAGAAAGCAGTGTGTGTGTGTGTGTGTGTGTGCGCACATGTTAAAGTCTGGGATCCGGAAGGAAGACAGTCCACTTTGAATATCTCTCTATGCCAGGCTTCCTCAACCTCGGCCCTCCAGCTGTTTTGAGACTACAATTCCCACCATCCCTGACCACTGGTCCTGCTTAGCTAGGGATCATGGGAGTTGTAGTCCCAAAACATCTGGAGGGCTGAGATTGAGGAAGCCTGCTCTATGGCAAGCGTTTCTGAACCAGATCCCCAAACTCCTGTGCTGAGATTCCCATTAACATCTCGTAGGAGTTTATTCTCCGGGGAAAAAGAGCCTCTCCTGCCAGCTTTCTGTCTCTCTAATTCAAACAACATCCTTTGCTTGGCTGGATGTTGTTGTCCAAAGCATGGTGAGATTCCGAGATGAAAGGAAGACGCTTTCTCTGAACCGAGTCGCGGTCATTCGTCTGCCAGGGAAAGATCAAGCTCTTGTTGATTTACTCTCCTGGGAAAAGATGCCCGGGGGAGCGACCTTCCTTCTTTCTTTCGACTTCACATCTATCCTGCACAGAAAAGGAGTCACAGTAACCTGAAGAAGGGGGTGATTTGGAAGAGGCAATATTTTGTCTTCATGCGCTGGGGACGGATGTGGCACCCAGGTTCTGTGAAGTTCCTGTGCTCAGCTCCTTTGAGATCAATCACAGTGCAGACTTCCTCCCCTTGTCTCTAGGAAAAAACTTGCTGCAGGCCTGTACTCAGCAGAGATGGGGCGGGGGGACACTTAATCATAGCTGTCAACTTTCGGATTTGAAAATAAGGGATTTTTTCCCCAACTTTCGGATTTGAAAATAAGGGATGCCGCGAGGGCGCTGCAATGGCACCAAGTAGCCTCGCCACCCTGCGCTCCAGAGGCTGCGCGCGAATGGGTGAGCGAAAGAGCGAGCGCGTAGACAGCAGGCAGGCTGTCTGTCTGGTTGGGCGTGAGGGTCTGGCTGCACAAGGCATGCAAGCTCTGCCCCCAGTTGGTCTCAGACTCCTTATTGGCAGCCGAGCAACGCAGCTGAGGAGCCTCCCTGGCCGGCAGGGAGGGACAGGAGCTGCTTCCTTTGAAATCCGGGGAATTTAAGGGATATCAACAATCCAGGATAGCAGCGGGAAACGGCATTGGAATAAGGGAGTTTCCCGCCAAAAAAGGGAGGGTTGACAGCTATGCACTTAATCCATTGCCCCCAAAGAGGCAATGCATCACTCCCTCCCCCAAAACAAGGTGGGCACATGATTGCATAAATATGTGCACATGCTCATTTATACAACTAGATGCAAACTGAGAAATTGTCTCTGCAATTTAAATAGACAACTTCTTTATAATATGCTCATGGGATGTGCAGAAAGTATTAAGCAATGCAGCTACATGAGAACACGAATCCTTCCAAAATATAATTATAAACGAGGCTCATAGATTTGTACCTTAAGTATGTATACAAAGTCAATGAGAGGCGTGAGCTTGCTTTTGCTGGGTAATCTCATTTATATGAGATCTAATCTGAGACAAACTCTCATCTCCTCACCAACACAAAGAAGTCTTTTTCTTTTCTGATCTTTCATAGAATTGCGGAGTCGGAAGGGACCCTGGGGATCATCTAGTCCAACTCCCTGCAATGCATATTTGTCAGAGTTGAAAATCCCTGCTCACAACAATACATATCATGGAAGATTGTAGAAGAATACCCATTGCTCTTGAAGAGAGGCGTGGATACTGTTCTGGTTGTGCATGGATAGATGATAGAGATAGATAGATAGATAGATAGATAGATAGATAGATAGATAGATAATACTACAGTGAAATATTTAAATGTTTCTTTGATGGTCCTTGAATCTTCCTGCCATGCTTGCCATCAGTGTGGCTCACTCTTCTTCTTTGGCGATCCCTTGTAGCCAAGTAAGATTGTCTTCCATGAACACAGTCTTAACAGTGAGTCTGTAAGTGACCGTGGAGGCCAATTCTGGATCCACACTTCCTTCCACAGTGGGGACATTGGTTTCCGGACGGGATTAGACCACGGTGTGGATCTGCTAAGCGTGCCTTCCTCTTAGCGCGTTTCTCCCTTGCGTCCTGAGTTCGAGGGTCTTCAAAGCCCATGACACCTTTGGTAAAGGCTGTTCTCCAACTGGAGCGCTCGCAGGCCAGTGTTTCTCAGTTGTTGGTGTTTATACTACATGTTTTTAAAGATTTGCCTTGAGAGAGTCTTTAAACCTCTTTTGTTGACCACCAGCATTATGCTTTCCATTTTTAAGTTCGGAATAAAGTAGTTGATTTGGAAGATGAAAATCAGGCATCCGCACAACATGACCAGTCCAACGCAGTTGATGTTCAAGAATCATTGCTTCGACACGGGTGATCTTTGCTTCTTCCAGTACACTGGCATTAGGTCGCCTGTCTTCAGGTGATGTGTGAAGTTTTTCGGAGACACCGTTCATGGAATCTTTCGAGGAGTTGGAGACATGGCCACTTATTAATGCCATCTCCAACTCCTCAAAAGATTCCATCTCTACACCCTTTGAGAACCATGGGCTTAGAGAAAAGGCCAGTGAAAGGCAACACTATAGCAAGTTTGCAAAATTATTCATGCTCAAATCCTGCTTGCAGCTTTCCCACTGTGATAAGAGGAAGCACCATTAGATGGGCTGTGGGCCTGATCCAGCAGGCTTTTCTTAGGTTCTTAAGAAGACATAAAATATATGAGAAGGAAGAGCTCCCAAGTGTCCCAAGGGGTTAATTTAGGGCAGCTTCCCCAAATCTGCAGTCTTTGAGATGTCATTGGGCCAGCGCTCATCGCCCACAGGCAGGATGACCAAGGACCAGGTATGATGGAAATTCTGGTCCTACAACATCTGGACATCCATGAAGCCCCCTTCCCTTGCACCACCCTGGGGCTGCTTGTCCAAACACACCCCTTCCAGATGTTTCTAAATGTAGCAACGACTGTGACCTTGCATGATGGTAAGCTGGGGAAAGGAATTATCATATTCGTGGATATCTAACAACGCTTGTTACAGGTAGGTAGCCGTGTTGGTCTGCCGTAGTCAAAACAAAACAAACAAATAAAAAATTCCTTCCAGTAGCACCTTACCAGTAGAGACCAGCTAAGTTTGTTCTTGGTATGAGCTTTCGTGTGCATGCACACTTCTTCAGATACACTGAAACAGAAGTCACCAGACCCTTATATATAGTGAGAGGGTGGGAGGGGTATTACTCAGAAGGGTGGTGGGAATGGGTGATTAGCAGATAGGTGAGGTAAACAACCTGTTGGCGACTTTTGACAACTGCAATTAGTCTTGCAGGAAAAAGCAAGGGGTGAGAAGGTTAAAAGTAGCTTTGTCATGTATAATGAGATAAGAACCCAATGTCTTTGTTCAGACCAGGTCTCTCCATGGTTTTAAGTTTGGTAATGAGTTGCAATTCAGCAATTTCTTTTTCCAGTCTATTTCTGAAATTCCTTTGCAATAAGACAGCTACTTTGAAATCTTGTATAGAGTGTCCTGGGAGATTGAAGTGTTCTCCTACTGGTTTCTCTGTCTTGTGATTCCTGATGTCAGATTTATGTCCATTTATCCTTTGGCGTAGGGTTTGGCCTGTTTGTCCAATATAGAGAGCTGAAGGGCACTGTTGGCATTTGATGGCATACACAATGTTAGACGATGAGCAATTAAATAGTCCTGAGATGGTATGCTTGATGTTGTTGGGGCCAGTAATGGTGTTGTCCGGGTGTATGTGGCAGCAAAGTTGGCATCTGGGTTTATTGCAGGCTCTGGTGCCAGTGCCCGTGTTAAGTCTGGTTGTACGGTAGTAGTATTGTGGGTGAGGAGATGTTTAAGATTGGGTTTACAGGCTCTACGCAGAGTCCATGGAGCAAACAACACTTGCTCCATGGACTCTGCGTAGAGCCTGTAAATATTAGTCTGCGTCTTTCTGCATGTAAGCAAAGCAGATGTTGGCACCATGCCCTGCTTGCTGGCTTCCCAGAAACACCTGCCTTCCCTGTTTCTTTATTTAGAGTGCATTTTTATCTCACCTTTCCAACAAGGAGCTCATGGGTGGCACGAACTGTTCCCTCCGTCCTTTTTGCCCTCAGAGCAACACTAGAAGGGAGCTTAGGGAGGGACACAGTGACTTTTCCAAGGTCGTTGTGTGTGTATTGTGGTTCGGTTGGGATGGAGAAGGGCTCAGCAGCATTGCAGAGCACCTGTTGGGCATGCAGAATGTCCCAGATCCAATCACTGGATACTCCAAATAGGGCTGGGGATGGCGTCCTGACTGGAAATCTGGAGAGCTGCTGCTACTCAGTGCAGGCAATATTATTATTATTATTATTATTATTATTATTATTAATAAACTTTTATTTATATCCCGCCCTTCCCAGCCAAAACTGGGCTCAGGGCGGCTAACAATAATCAAACCACATAACCATTGAGCAGACAGTTAAAAATACAGATATAAAATAAACTTTAAAACTTAAAAAATTAAAATTTTAAAAGTTGCACTCAAATTAACCCAAAAGCCAGACGGAACAGCTCCGTTTTACAAGCCCTGCGGAAGGGTGCCAACTCTTGCAGGGCCCTCGTTTCTTGTGGCAGATCATTCCACCATATCGGGGCCAGAACCGAAAAAGCCCTGGCCCTGGTGGCTGCCAACCTGACCTCCTTATGACCTGGGATCTCCAGAAAGTTATATTGAGCTAGATGGACTGAATAATGCTCTCTGCTGGTATGAGAATCACAGAACCATAGAATTATGGAGTTGGAAGGGACCCCCAAGGGTCATCTAGTCCAACCCCCTGCAATGCATCCATGACAGATGGCCCTCCAACCTCTGCAAGGAAGGAGAGTCCATCACCTTCCAAGGGAGTCCGTTCCACTGTCAAACAGCTCTCACTGTCAGAAAGTTCTTCCTGATGTTTAGTTGGAATCTCCTTTGTTGCAACTTGAAGCCATGGGTTCGAGTCCTACTCTCCAGAGGAGGTGAAAACAAGCTTGCTCCCTCTTCCATGGGACAGCCCTTAAAGTATTTTAAGGTGACTCTCATATGCAGTGCTTTTTTTCCCCTGGGGGGACGCAGGGGTATGCATACCCCTAAACATTTTGTGAATCTAACGGGAGAAGAAACTAAAATTTTTAGTTTCTTCTCTAGCACAGTGAATCGTCAGTTCCATTGCTACCCGCGATGGCGGCCTCATTTCCTGTCACAGTGTTTCCTGAGTCTCAGACAGAAGCGAGCGTTTAATGTGTGAAGTAGGGGTTGGAATCTAGCACGGTGATTGGTCAGTTTCGTTGTTACCACCTCCAATGGCGGCTTCCTTTCCTTTCCCGGTGATTTTCTTGAGTCAAAATGAGAGTACCTTCCTTTTTAAAGGAAAAAAGCATTGTAATAATAATAATAATAATAATAATAATAATAATAATAATACTTTATTATTTGTACCCCGGCCATCTGGCTGAGTTTCCCCAGCCACTCTGGGTGGCTCCCAATCGAGTGCTAAAAACAATACAGCAATATCGCCTCTCAGTCTCCTCTTTCCCAGACTAAACATACCCAGCTCCTTCAACCGTTCCTCATCAGGCTTGGTTTCCAGACCCTTGATAATCTTGGTCACCCTCCTCTGCCCAACTTCCAGCTTGTCCATATCATGTGAAACTGAAGTGCCCAGATCTGGACAGGCAGAATAAAGCTGTGCCATTCCTTCCCTTGATCTAGACGCTATCTTTCTGTTGATGCAGCCTGGAATTGCATCAGGTTTGCAGCTGCATCGTACATTCCTCTGTTCCTGTGCAAACCTGCCTCTCCCCCCTCCGACACCAGCACTCTAACCACTGCACAACACTGCACCTTCTGATGCAGGCAGGCTGGCAGAAAGTTCCTTGCATTGGCTTCTTCCACTAGAGATGTTTGTGGGAAATGGGCACGTAGCACCAAGGAGACTGAAATCCAGCACCCTTATGGCCGCATCCTGATCCCTGGAATCCCACCCCCAGATTTCTTTCTTTCTTTTTTTTAAAAAAATAATTTTTATTGGTTTTACAATTTTATAATCACAGTGCATTACATTACATTTCGGTCAGGTTTCATTGCCCCACCTCTCTCACAGTAGGAGGCTTAAATCTTACCCCCCCTCTCACAGAGAAAAACCCATTCTTGTTTCCCCTGACCTTAATCAATGTCTTGGCTTTGCATAGGTCTAGCCCTATTCCCGGGCAGGCCACTCTTAGAGTTATAACATATTTCCAGTGACTTCCTCAGTACCTCCCCATTGGTTTCATATTCATAACATATTCACTTTTCAGGTTCATACTTCTTAATTTTACAACATCATCGAATATTCTTGTTAAATCTTGCTTAAATCAGACCTCAGCGTATATCTTCTACTTCATCTACTAATTTCCCCCCCGCCTCCCCTTAGTCTTCAGGTTCCTAGCTTTTAAAAGTTCCTAACTTAATCATATCCTAGGCCGTGTCCAAAATCATTGTCTATAGTTCATAAAATAAAGCCCAGTAATATCAGAAAGCGTCCTTCACCCCTCCCCCCGTTTTTCTAAAGTCCAGACCCAAGTACTTGCTTGCACTTGGGCCTTCTCATCTTGTCTCCTCTGCTGCTCTTCCTTTTTTCTTCCAAAATATTTCTTCCTTGTTGGTGCCTTTTTCTTCTTTCTTTTCTCCATTCTAAGTTTTTTGCGCAGGGAGATGTTTTTCCTGCGGCGGGGTTTGACTTTAGCCTTAGGGGGGATTACTCCCCCTTCTTCCTTCTGTGCAGCTGGCACAACATCACTCTTGTTTAACGTTCCTCTTATCTTCTCTGTCTCGGCTCGGAATTCCATCCTTATTTCCCATATTTTTTCAAGGACCTTCCTCCAGCCGTCAACACACATATCATCCGCCATGTTCGAGAACACAGCCTTGCACGGTTAAACACAGAGCCACTTCCAAGTTCAAAATCAAAGTTTCAAATTCAAAGTCCAACAGTTCCGATTCAAGTCCACAATTTTTTATCCAATTTATCAGCCAGGTACCCCCACGACCAGGGGTGGCAGAGGGGTTGAATCTCTGTTGCTAAATTAGTTACTTAATTTCATTCCAATCGCATCGGTAACAAAGTTCCTGATCGAATGTCACAATGGCAAGGGACGGACCTCCGTATTTATCGTCCCTATGCGTCTCTAATTAAGTCCAAATTCCTTTTTTACTCACAATTCCCAGGTCGAATGTTGGTATTTTGGAGAAATCAGCGCGCTCAAGGGGGGATGATCTAGCAGCTTCCACCCGACGGGGTTTTCGATCCGTTGAGCTCCGCCCCCCCACTCACTCTCGGCAGCCCTAGCTTGGGTTTACCGGGGAGTAGGGAGGCGTTGAGAGCTACTGCCGGATCTTAAGGTCCCGGGACGCCCTTCCCGGGAGTTTTGGGGGCTGCGGCGCTGTCGCGGGCTCCCCTTTGCCCGGTCGGGTCGGGGAATGTCAGGAGCAACATGTCCCCCCGACCATCCCCTCCGGCACGCCGACCGGAAGTGCCCACCCCCAGATTTCTTGGCCTTGAGGGCGAAAGCTTCCTTGATTCCCTCCCAAACTGTGCTGGCCCGAGGGTATCCGGGAAGCGAGGTCCAGGTCTGGTTCAAAGAGTCAGCGAGGAGTCAGTCCAGAAGAGTCAAGGCAGGGAATGGAGCAGGGAACCAGGCAAGGTCAGGTACAGGAACACAGGCAGGATCAGGCAAACAGCTATGTTGCTCCCGCAACCAGCAGTCTTTTATCTCTGACGAGGTAATGGCCAGTCCCGATCCCCCGACGACTCACCACCCTGTCTCACTCCTCCTGCGAGTACTCAGGTCTCTCCTTCTTTCAGACCTGAGTCTCTGCAGCTCAGGAGACGCCGGTGGGTTACTAGACCCAGGGGCCGCCTCAGCCTCTCCTTACCCAGCCAGTAGTGGAACAGCTGACAGTGATGGCCCAGCTGACGGCAATGAGGTATTCTCCGCACCTGGAGCCAGGACAGGCTCAGGCCCGGTGCTAGGGCTTTTCGCGCCCTAGGGGAGGGGGCGGGGCCACATGACATCATTGCGCATGACGTACGGTGCCCCGCCCCCTGCCGCCCCGCGCCGCTGCGATTTTAGCGAGTGCCGCGTCAGAAACTCGGGAAGGGCGCAGAGCGGCAGGGCGCGCGCGGCTTGAATGACCAGCTCGCGCACGCCCTGCTGCTCTCCACGGAAGGGGCGGATGCGGAGCGAGCGAGCGCCACGTCGGGAACTCGGGGAGGGCGCCGCCCTTCTGTGGAGAGCGGCAGGGCGCGCGCGGTCTGGATCGGGCACGCCCGACCGCCGGCGTGGGGCTGTTTTTGCGCCCCCTCCATTTCGGCGCTCTAGGCAGCTGCCTAGTTGGCCTAAATGGAAGCGCCGGCCCTGCTCAGGCCCCTGACTCGGCCCAGCTGATGCTTGTTGCAGGGGAACCTGTGCAGACTGGGGCTCCTCTGGTTCCGAGTCCGAGCCCGAATCCCAGGCCATCACACAAACGATGAGAGTTAGGCACTTGTTCTTTTAAAAAGCAGCGCTCGAGGGCTTATTTCATAAATCTCCATCTCCTGGGGGATACTTTTGTCTTTGGTGGCAACAGCTGTTCGGGGGCAGGCATAGTTGGCAGCAGCTGCCTCCCCTTGGCAGGGCGTCCTTCCTCTCCGATGGCGTCCGAGCCAATTGGGCTGTCATCTGCTCGCTCCCAAATGCTCCGCGAATGTCCAGCAGAAGGTCACTTGGCCACCGAAATCTTGTTGTTGCTCTGGCAGGGAACAAAAGCTTTCTTCTTCCAGAACATCCATCCCAGGAGATGGAGAGGATTCACACAACCTTGGTGAGTGTGTGTGTGTGTGTGTGCGCGCGTTTGTAGGCTGCTTCCAGATTGGATGACTGCAATGCACTGTTGTTGTTGTTGTTGTTGTTGTTGTTGTTGTTGTTGTTGTTGTTATTTAGTCGTTTAGTCATGTCCGACTCTTCGTGGCCCCATGGCCCAGAGCACGCCAGACACTCCTGTCTTCCACTGCCTCCCGCAGTTTGGCCAAACTCATGTTGGTCACTTCGAGAACACTGTCCAACCATCTCATCCTCTGTCGTCCCCTTCTCCTTGTGCCCTCCATCTTTCCCAACATCAGGGTCTTTTCCAGGGAGTCTTCTCTTCTCATGAGGTGGCCAAAGTCTTGGAGCCTCTCTCTCTCTCTCTCTCTCTCTCTCTCCACCACCCTTCCCTCTTCATAGACCTTGATAACCTCTGCTGAGCATAGCTGTCAACCCTCCCTTTTTTGGCAGGAAACTCCCTTATTCCAATGCCATTTCCCGCTGCTATCCCGGATTGTTGATATCCCTTAAATTTCCCGGATTTCAAAGGAAGCAGCTCCTCTCCCTCCCTGCCGGCCAGGGAGGCTCCTCAGCTGCGTTGCTTGGCTGCCAATAAGGAGCCTGAGACCGACTGGGGGCGGAGCTTGCATGCATTGTGCAGCCAGACCCTCACGCCCAACCAGACAGACAGCCTGCCTGCCGTCTACGTGCTCGCTCTTTCGCTCACCCGTTCACGCGCAGCCTCTGGAGCGCAGGGTGGCGAGGCTACTTGGTGCCATTGCAGCGCCCTCGCGGCATCCCTTATTTTCAAATCCGAAAGTTGACAGCTATGCTGCTAAGTTAGGCACAGTTTGGGTTTCAGGGCAGATGGACACAGCTTGATAGCTTTCTCTCCTCCATGAATGGGTCCAATCGTCTTTTAAACCAACCAAGCTGGAGGCCACCCTCGCCTCCTGTGGGAGTGAGTTCCACAGGTTAACAGGAGAAGCACTTTCTTTTCTCTGCCCCGAATCTTCCAACATTCAGCTTCCTTGGATGTTCATGAGTTGTAGTGTTATGAGAGAGGGAGGGAAACTCCCCTCTATCCACTCTCCCCACGCCGGGCATAATTTTGTAAACTCTTATAGTGCCTCATTTTATCTCTTGTCCCAAAGGCTGCAACCTGCCTTCACAGGTGTGTCTCTCCATCCCCTTTATCATTTTTTTTTGGGGGGGGGGCTTTCCCCAACTCTACAATATACTTTTCCAGGTGGGGCGGCCAGAACTGCACAAATGCGGTTGCACCATAAATTGGGATAAGGGCATTGTGATATTCCTGATAATGATCTCGCTGTTCTTCGTGACCTTTTCCATGCAGATTTAAATCAGACAGACAGGCTTTCTGCGGCTTTTCTTGACCGCAGGCCCATCTCAAACCACTTGACTTCTGCTTTTTAGACCACACGTGTCTAGACCATGTCTGCGTGACTTCTCTTACGCTAAATGTTTCCATATATATATATATAATTAAGTTTTTGAAAAAAATTGTACATATAAAACAAAATCATTTCAAACAATAAAATACAGAGTTCTTTCGAACTCTTAGACCTCCTTCCCTCTGTCCATGGGTTCTGTCTTTAAGATTAAATTTACTGCATCTTTTACCCTTATCTATCGATTATAGAAGGGACACGGGTGGCGCTGTGGGTTAAACCACAGAGCCTAGGGCTTGCTGATCAGAAGGTCGGCGGTTCGAATCCCTCCGACGGGGTGAGCTCCCGTTGTTCGGTCCCTGCTCCTGCCAACCTAGCAGTTCGAAAGCACGTCAAAGTGCAAGTAGATAAATAGGTACCGCTGCAGCGGGAAGGTAAACAGCATTTCCGTGCACTGCTCTGGTTTGCCAGAAGCGGCTTAGTCATGCTGGCCACATGACCCAGAAGCTGGACGCCGGCTCTTGGCCAATAAAGCAAGATGAACGCCGCAACCCCAGAGTCGGACACGACTGGACCAAATGGTCAGGGGTCCCTTTACCTTTACCTTTATCTATTATAGAAGGGGCGCGGGTGGTGCTGTGGGTTAAACCACAGAGCCTAGGAGGGCTTGCCGATCACAAGGTTGGTGGTTCGAATCCCTGCGACGGGGTGAGCTCCCGTTGCTCGGTCCCTGCTCCTGCCAACCTAGCAATTCGAAAGCACGTCAAAGTGGAAGTAGATAAATAGGTACCGCTCCGGCGGGAAGGTAAACGGCGTTTCTGTGTGCTACTCTGGTTCGCCAGAAGTGGCTTAGTCCTGCTGGCCACATGACCCGGAAGCTGTACGCCGGCTCTCGGCCAATAAAGCGAGATGAGCGCCGCAACCCCAGAGTCGGTCACGACTGGACCTAATGGTCAGGGGTCCCTTTACCT
Source organism: Darevskia mixta (assembly GCA_034641385.1). Taxonomy (NCBI): domain Eukaryota; kingdom Metazoa; phylum Chordata; class Lepidosauria; order Squamata; family Lacertidae; genus Darevskia; species Darevskia mixta. The sequence continues at coordinate 780,446 of JAWWNH010000142.1, read as the reverse complement.
TTACCTATCTATTATAGAACCGTAATTAATGTATTTTTCTGTGTATAACTCGCCCCCATGTTTAAGATGCCCCCTATTTTGGGGGACTCCAAATTAAGGAAATGGGGGTATTGTCCATAGTCGTTGAGCTTCTTTTGGGGTGTGTGTGTGTTGGCCCAGAGTTGTTCAGCTTTTTTTAGGTGGGATTGCCAAAAATCGCTTGCAGCAGCCACCAATAACACGACCAATAGCCGCTGACAATCTCTGGCTCGCGGCAGGAACCAATCCCATCTACCCCCTATGCACTATTCGTGTATAAGACGACCCCCAATTTTTAACATATTTATTTAATTAAAAAAAACCTCATCTTCTACACGGAACAGTACGGTACCATACAAAATTTCACATTGCAAGTGTCATTCCATCCCTGCCAAAGGTTTTAACCACCCATTAGTCTTTTAAATAAATTACAAATTTACTCCAGTCTTTAGAAAACACTCGATCTTCCTGGTTTCGGATCTTCGCCGTCAGTTTTGCCATTTCCGCATACTCCATCAGTTGGCTACTTTCCGCCTTTCCCAGCTAACTCAGGCGCAATAAAGAGGCATTTCCTGAACTCTAAACAAGCCACAACATATGTGCCAACTCCCTGGATGCCCTAGCACCCACAAAATGCCCCACGAAGGGACTGGGCACCCACAAATTTTGGTGCCAGGGCCATGCACGCTGCCTGACACCCACGGCCGCAGGAACGAGCTGGCAACCCTGTTCCACAAAATTGGTAAATTTCAAAGCCCTAACAGCAAGACCAGAAGCAAAGCGTGGAATTGGCAGGGATTAGGGTTGCCATATTCTCAGAAGTGAAAATCCTGAACATCTCCCCACAAAAAGAAACATTTTTGGGTTTTTATAGGATTTTAAAATCATCAAAAAATAAAATAAAATAAAATTGCCCTACCTGCCATACATCAGGGTTTTTTCCTGGACATTTTGCCGATTCAGTGAAAATCCGCCTGGACGCCATTTCGCTGACCGATTCCTGGATGTGTCTGGGAAAACGTATGGCAGCCTTAGGCAGGGGAGCAGATCTTGGCTCCAGAGAAGGAGATGCTTCCTAAGGTTGCCTTGGGAGGTGGTGGGCTCCCTTTTGCTGGAGGTAACCTGAGCTTTGATATTGCAGATTTCTGCCTTGAGTGGCGGGTTGGGATGGATGACCTCCAGGGTTCCCTTCTATGAGCTGAGTGGTGCAGCAGGCGGCAGGAGAGCTAGCCAATCAGTGGTGGTACAGGCAGGTGGTAGAAGGAGTCACATCTTCCAAAGGATAGCAGGAAGTCAGAGAAGATCAAAATTCAAATTGTCTTGCAGGCTTTCTCTGTCAATGGAAGCGACATAAATGCAGGATACGCAATGTAAGCTAGCAGCTCGCAACTCCTTAGTGCTTTTAACACCAGCATGGCCATTTCAGAATAAAGAATTGAATGTTTGTTAAGAAGGTTTTATGGACATCATTTTTAAATGTAAGAACCATTGATGAATTAGAAGCCTTCGGGCTGAGGCTCAGTATGTGAGAGGTTTGCCTTTATATATTAGTGCTTAATGGTTAAAACTCATTCCAAGCTGAACACCAGTGTTTTGTGCCTCCAGGGGAGAGATTTAATTCAGATTGCATTTAAGGGCGAACCTGCCTAATTTGCACTTTCCGAAACAACTTGAAAACTGAAATCCGGGCATTGTTTGAAATTTGCACATCTCTGAATTTTGCAATGTAGTTCTCCACCCAAGTGGTGTGTGCAAAAAGGCACGGACTGAAGCAAAGTGTGCAAATAAATGCAAGTATTAGTGAAAATAACCGATGGATGGATCACATGAGGGGGAACTGCTTTGTGAAAACGTTAGGCAGGCGAACGATCGGCTTACTGGGAGACGTTCGCACTAAATGGCTGGCGAATTTTCATTTTTTAAAAAATCAATTTGATGTCGAAATGTTTATTTGTTTATTGCATTTATAGCCCTGCCGTTTTCTCTAAGGAGCTTGATCTAGCTGGTGCGCAAGATTATCTCCCTTCTCATTTAGTCCCCAGAACAACTTTGTGAGAGAGGTTAGGCTGAGAGGTAGTGACTGGCCCAGTGGGGATTTGAATTATTATTATTATTATTATTCTTTAGGGAAGTTTTTAACAATTAATGCTGTATTGTGTTTTCATATTCAGTTGGGAGCCGTCCAGAGTGGCTGGGGAAACCCAGCCAGATGGGCGAGGAATAAATAATAAATTATTATTATTATTATTATTATTATTATTATTATTATTATTATTATTATTAAACCCTTGTCTCCCCCAGGTCATAGCCCAGTGCTCTAACCACTGCACTACACTGCCTCCTATGCAGCGTATGAAATAGGCAGAGCTGCACTTAAAACAGGGGAAGTGAGATCAAGCGAAATGGATGGATTTGCTCGTCTCCGCCCACCCCTATCGCCCCGGATCGGTACTATTAATTGGCAACGACAGTTGGAGATAGTTGGGGTGGGGAGCCGGCAGCCCCTGGGGGCGAAGATCTTTTGGCGGTCTTGGGATGGGAACTGGTGGGGGTGGCAGAGAAGGGGGAGGAATCTCAGCAGCAACCTTACTTCTGCTCCTCTCCTCCAAGCCATCTCAAAAGTCTATTAAACTGAGAGGGATTAGGGAAGAGGAGAACGATAATCTCGGAGGAGACTCCGAGATCAGCTGTCAGATCAACGTTCCCACAACATGTACTGAGCCGCTCGTTCCTCTTCCCAGGAGAGTTTGGAGATAAGGGGCATCTCCAGAGAACTGTTGTGTTCTTCCCATTAGAAGAAAAGACCCCAACATGTCAAGCAGGGCCAGAGTTAGGTTTGATGAGGCCCTAAACTACTGAAGGTAATGGGGCCCTTTATATGTCCAGCTGTCCTTTGTCAACAACAAATTGCAGCTGTTTTTTGTGTTGAATATATGCTATATGGTCATTTATGGACCTAATAGCTATCTAAAGCCATTGGCACATGTTGGCATGCAACCAGTCCATGCAGAATGTAAGATAAAGGTAAATGGACCCCTGACCATTAGGTCCAGCCGCAGACGACTCTGGGGTTGCGGCGCTCATCTCGCTTTATTGGCCGAGGGAGCCGGCATACAGCTTCCGGGTCAAGTGGCCAGCATGACTAAGCCGCTTCTGGCGAACCAGAGCAGCGCACGGAAATGCCGTTTACCTTCCCGCCGGAGCGGTACCTATTTATCTACTCGCACTTTGACGTGCTTTCGAACTGCTGGGTGGGCAGGAGCAGGGACCGAGCAACGGGAGCTCACCCCGGCGTGGGGATTCGAACCGCCGACTTTCTGATTGGCAAGCCCTAGGCTCTGTGGTTTAACCAACAGCGCCACCCGCGTCCCTTATATATAGAAAGGAGCAAACCAGGGATATTTTAGGGAGCAGGTGAGCAGGCGGGGCCCATGACTTACATCATAGGAGCCTACACAACACAAAACATTGTTGCTGTATGTAGGTTTTATTTTATTTGTTTCTTATCTTATATTTTGGAAATGTACATGCAGGTTTCCCCCCCTTTAATTTTTTTTTTTTAAATTCCCCTTTAAATTTTTTGGGTCCCCCAAGAGAGTGGGGCCCTAAGCTATAGCTTGTTTAGCTTATACGTAAATCCGGCACTGATGTCAAGGCTGAGTGATGCCCCCTTCCAGTTTTTTGAAATAATTTTTATTTGATTTTACATATATAAAATTATAACAATACAACCATGCACATCGACAGTTAAAAGTTTCCCCTGAATCTCTGGACTCCCTACCTTCCCCTCTGTGGGTCCTATTGTTAAACCTTTTCTGCTGCATCTTTTTCAATAGTCCATATTTTATATAAATCCATTATCTCCATAGTTCTTGCCACATTACAAGCGTTATTGCATTCCTGCAAGAAATGTCATGGCGCATCTTCAGCAGAACAGTCTGAAGCCTTCCTCTGCCCCGGCTGCAACAAAACATGTCTCTCCCATATCGGTCTCTACAGCCACAGCTACCGCTGCAACCGCCCAACAGTTTGACTTCACCCCTAAAAGCGCACTCCTCTGTTGTCTCCCGAGACAGACGGATGCCAAAATTTAAAAAAATAAAATTATCACCATGCATCATTTGGTTTGCATACAAATTTCCTACAACGGAAAGGCCTGTTTCCATAATGCAGGGCTTCACTCCCTGGTGTCTCAGCCCAGCACCTACCAAATGGGTTTTCTCATAAGTAATGGCATCGTTCAAGCCCAACAGGTGTGCTATAAAGAGGAAATGAGAGATAACAATTGAGAAGCACTTTGCCCTAATGAGAGGTACCCCCCCCCCCCAGCAGCATTGAATTAGAGTCCACAATCTGAGCTGTTTAACTCACTCATTTGGAAAATAGCACCATTAATTCTCAGCCAATTCAGGCAAATATTGTGCTCCTGATGGCATTATCAGGAGCTAATGAGGGTCTGTATTCCTCCATAACCCCACAAAAACCTACAATTCATCTTGCGTTGTTTCTGCAGAGGCGTTGATGCCCACTTTTTCATGGAGCAATGATGGCAGCGCAGAGAGCAGCAGTTCTCTTTTCTTCCTCTTCCCAGGCACCGGGGATCCAGAGAAATTGCATTTTCCCAGGGCGCCGGGAGTCCTGGGATAATCCCATTTCCCAGGGGCCCCCGGTGCTTCAGACCAGAAAACTGCTTTATGAGTGCACCACGTTTGTATTCCAACTCAGGTCACTGCAAAGCCTGGTAACACGTAACTTGAAAGAGAGATTTCTCAGGTGACCTGAAGACAATCTGCAATCCTTATATTTTAGAATACATAAGACATACGGATGGAAGAAGAGCCTGCAGGATCAGGCCAGTGGCCCTGTGGGAGCGAGTTCCATAGACTACCTCAGAAGGTGGTGGACTCTCCTATGTTGGAGAGAAAGGTTGGGTGGCTGCTTGTCGGGGATTTTTTATCTGTGATTCTCGCATTGGAAAGGGGTTGGCCTAGATGACCTTTGGGGTTCCCTCCAAATCTACAATTCTATACGATCCTTCAAGATTCAGTTACAGGGTCTTAGGAGGTGTCCAATTGCATAGCAAACCAACAACTTTCCAAAATACAGGGTGGTTTTCCGCAGAGTAGACTTAGTTAGGTCTGTTCCTTTGAGTGGGTCAACTCTGAGTAAAGCATAGCTGAATATAGCAGTTTTCTGTCGCCCATTTGCCAGCACCGTCTTGCTAACATTTTAGAGTCTGTGCTGGGTCAATTAGGTGTGCAAACTGTCAGACACGAGGACTTTGGAAAGCATTCGCTTTAGCTGCTTGCATGCTCCCTGATTTGCTCGCTGTGGCTAAGGCACTCCGTACATGCTCAGAGGCACACTTTTCTATTAACGCTTCTCTGTTCTCAGGGCTGCATTGCTCTCCAGACAGCGAGTTTTAAAGCTCTGGGGAGAAAGTCCTTTGCTCGAAACCCTTGGCCTGAGACGGCTTTGGGGTTTCGCCCCGAGGAACATTTTGGGGTGACGCTCGCTGGCTTTGGCTTGGGATTTTTTTTTCTTGCGGCGGGCTAAAGGGTGCTGAGTCAGACCAGGGAGATGAGCAACTCTGCCGCGCACGCCCCAGACTCCCTTCCGTGCTTTTTATAGCCTCCTTTGCTTCTCTGCCTGCACATTCCCTGCCTGGTGAGATGAGCTGTCTCTGCGCTCCTGCGCTTAAGCGAATGCGATGGGTCTCTCCCTCCCAGAAGGCGGGGGCATGGTGAGGGCAGGCAGCCTGCAGGGGAGGGGGTCAGACTCCTCTGCCCTTCCCCAGGCTGTCCTGATAAGTTGGGCTTGGGGGGCTTTGGGGGGGGGAAAGCATTTTCCTCCCCTGAATCGCCTAAAAACATGTGGCGTCCTCTGTGCAGGTCAAGCGAGGACAGGAAGAGAGCTTGGAATGCAGCCTTTGGGGGCTGGTCTGACCCCTAGGGCAGCAAGGTCCCTGCAGAAGGAAGCCAGGCCGTTTGTGCTTTGCGCATGCCCAGGAACACTTCCTGTTATCTTCATTTTACTTTTTGTTTTTTTAACTTTGTAAAAGTGTGTGCAGCGCTCGATTGTGAAAAAGCAAGAACAGCCTTGAAGCAGAGACAAAACTGCCAGTAAGAAAAATCATAGAATCATAGAATCCTAGAGTTGGAAGAGACCCCAAGGGCCATCCAGTCCAACCCCCTGCCAAGCAGGAACACCATCAAAGCATTCTTGACAAATGGCTGTCAAGCCTCTGCTTAAAGACCTCCAAAAAAGGAGACTCCACCACCCTCCTTGGCAGCAAATTCCACTGTCGAACAGCTCTTACTGTCAGGAAGTTCTTTCTAATGTTTAGGTGGAATCTTCTTTCTTGTAGTTTGAATCCATTGCTCCGTGTCTGCTTCTCTGGAGCAGCAGAAAACAACCTTTCTCCCTCCTCTATATGACATCCTTTTATATATTTGAACATGGCTATCCTATCACCCCTTAACCTTCTCTTCTCCAGGCTAAACATACCCAGCTCCCTAAGCCGTTCCTCATAAGGCATCGTTTCCAAGCCTTTGACCATTTTGGTTGCCCTCTTCTGGACACGTTCCAGCTTGTCAGTATCCTTCTTGAACTGTGGTCCCCAGAACTGGACACAGTATTCCAGGTGGGGTCATAAAATAATGACAATGGTTTAAGCTTTCCGGCAGTCTAAAGGCAGGCTGAAAATCGCACCGGCTTTCTAAACATCTGGGTAAGCTGGTCTAAACAAGGATGTTTTTAGCAGGAGCCGAAAAGAATGCAACGAAGGCGCCTACTTGACCTCAAGAGGCAGGGAGTTCCAAAGGGAAGGTGCTGCCACACGAAAAGATTGAGTTCTTGCAAATGCAGAATGGGTGTTGTACGGAACAGGGCAAGTTTTGCCAATTGAAGCGGGGGGCTAGCCAGCCCAGGACATTTCGGCACCTGAGTAGAAGCAAAAATGGGTCGCCCCATTGCTTGTGTAGGTTCTCTTTTGTTCGCTTGTATTCCTTTGGTGGTGAGAGAGGTTGGGGTTGGCCTAGGGTGTGGCTGTTCATTTGTGGTTGGCTGTGGTGGTCTTTGGTTTCATGTGTGAGTGGGGTGGCTGGGTGTTTTGGATAATAATAATAATAATAAATTTTATTTATACCCCGTCCTTCCCAGCCAAAACCAGGCTCAGGGCGGCTGACAACAATAAAATTACAATAAAATATGAAAGAAAGAAAAAAACGTTGATTAAAATACAGATTAAAATACAGTTTAAAATTTAAAAAGGTGCTTCGTTTATCGCCCATAATCAAAACCCTAAGGGGAGGAAACCTCAGACTGAGTCCAACCCGAAGGCCAGGCGGAACAGCTCTGTCTTGCAGGCCCTGCGGAAAGATGTCAAATCCCGCAGGGCCCTGGTCTCTTGTGACAGAGTGTTCCACCAAGTTGGGGCCAGTACAGAAAAGGCCCTGGCCCTGGTTGAAACCAGTCTAACAACTTTGTGGCTCGGGACCTCCAGTGTGTTGTTATTTGTGGACCTTAAGGTCCTCTGTGGGGCATACCAGGAGAGGCGGTCCCGTAGGTACGAGGGTCCTAGGCCGCATAGGGCTTTAAAGGTCAAAACCAGCACCTTAAGCCTGATCCTGTACTCCACCGGGAGCCAGTGCAGCTGGTACAGCACTGGATGAATGTGGTCCCGCATTCAGGTTAGAAATACTGATTTGTATGCTGTCGGTAGATTTTTGTCATTGTCTTGTTGGGCTGTGTGTGCGATGAAGGGGAGCCATACTGGGGGGGGGGAGGCATCTTCTTCTGTTTGTCCTCGTGTCATTTTCAGCTTATTGGTTAATTTTTCTGACATCAAACTCTACATGTATTAAGTAAAATAGAAGCATCGTCACCCGACCCCCCCCAACTCCCCCCCGTCGACCTCTTCCCCCCTCTTCCCAATGTCTCAACAAATGAAACTGATTTGTAAAAACGATAAATGGGGGGGGGAATACGAGAGACATTGCACATACTTCTGTAAATCAAGAAACCTTTAATAAAAATACTTTAAAAAAAAAATGAGTGGCCCCACCCCAGGAAAAAGGGGTGAGTGAAGTTCTACATCAGGAACTGGAGTGGGGGCCCGGGGGGGGGGAGATGTACATTGGGAACAAGGCAGAGAGGAGACCATCAGCGCCTTCTGTTCAGCAAGAGGACACTGTGGAAATGGCATGCGGGGGGGGGGGGGAGTCCCAACTCGGAACGGTTGAAGGAGTTGGGTATGTTTAGCTTGGAAAAGAGGCGACTGAGAGGAGGTAGGAGAGCCATCTTCAAATATCTCAAGGGCTGAACCATAGAAGATAATAATAATAATAATAATAATAATAATAATAATAATAATAATAATTTATTATTTGCACCCCGCCCATCTGGCTGGGTCTCCCCAGCCACTCTGGGCGGCTTCCAACAAATATCAAAATACATTAAAATATCACAGATTAAAAACTTCCCTAAACAGGGCTGCCTTCAAGTGTTTTCTAAAGGTCATGTAGTTGTTTATCGCTTTGACCTCTGATGGGAGGGCGTTCCACAGGGCGGGCGCCACTACCGAGAAGGCCCTCTGCCTGGTTCCCTGTAGGTTTGCTTCTCGCAGTGAGGGAACCGCCAGAAGGCCCTCGGAGCTGGGCCTCAGTGTCTGGGCTGAATAATGGGAGTGGAGACGCTCCTTCAGGTACCGGTATACAGGACCGAGGCCGTTTAGGGCTTTCAAGGTCAGCACCAACACTTTGAATTGTGCTCGGAAACGTACTGGGAGCCAGTGAAGATCTCTCAGGACCGGTGCTACGTGGTCCCGGCGGCCACTCCCAGTCACCAGTCTAGCTGCCGCATTCTGGATTAATTGTAGTTTCCGGGTGCAAGCTTGTTTTCTGGGTGCAAGCTTGTTTTCCGGGAGCAAGCTTGTTTTCTCCTGCTCTGTTGCCAGGACTCGAACCCATGGCTTCAAGTTACAAGAAGGGAGATTCTGACTAACATCAGAAATAACTTTCTGGCACGGTATGAGCTGTTCGACAGTGGAACCGACTTCCTTGGGAGGTGGTTGACTCTCCTTCCTTTGAGGTTTTTAAGCAGAGGTTGGATGGTCATCTGTCGTGGATGCTTTAGCTGAGATTCCTGCCTTGGAGGGGGTTGGACTAGATGACCCTTGGGGACCCTTCCAACAGGGCCCCTTCCAACTCTATAATTCTATGATCCATTATTTTCATTTTTTAAAAAATAATTTTTATTGGGTTTTACACATTACATACAACTTATCACATTACAATATCACACACAAACTACAAAAATTACACAAACACAAAATACACAAAATTTCCCTTTCTTCTTTCCTTAACATTTTGGTTTGACTTCCTCCTGTCTTTCCCTCTGCGTTTCATTGTATATCATCTTTAGCAATTTCCTCTCATCATCTAATGTTATGTTCTTATTACTAATGTTTCTTTTATTACCTTGTCTCTTATTTCTCCTTACATATTCTATATTACTATCTTAAACAAATCTTGTATCTTATCTATTTACTGTCTTATCAAACCTTATCACTTATATCTCCCTTACTCAAGTTCTATCTTCACTTTATTTTCAATAACTAAGCCAAGTACCACTCAACTCGTCGCTGGAGTAAATGGAACGCCTTTTTGCTCATCGCCATAGAAAATCTCATTTAAAGAAAGCACATGTTAAATTTTTGGTCGTTTCTGCCATCGCAGAGACAGTGCCATCCACTCTGGGGAATTCTCCAAACCCCTCCAGGAAAGCAATTAAATCTGACCCTACAAAAGGGCAGCCAATATTTGAAAAGAGTCAAGCTGTCTAAATAATTGGCACGACTCTTAGACTAATCAATAGACAAAGACCATGATGCAATAGAGAGCAGGTTTTACGAGCCGGGTGCTGGGCATCAATATCCTTAATCTGAAGATTAAGAATAGATTTTGCCTGGCAATGGCCCTGAGAAAGAAGAAAATTTGCAGAATGAAACCTAATGCTTGCAATTTGTTACTGGAAGCTTTGGGCCACGAAATATCATGCTGGTGGATTATAGCAGGGGATAAGGGCTGGGCATTGATTGGGAACAGGTCGTAACTCTGTAGGTAGAGCAGCTGCCTTGCGCTCAGAAGGTTCTAGGCTCAAATCCCGACCTTTGCAGGTAAGGCTGGGAGAGATCCCTGCCTGAAATCCCAGAAAGATGCTGCCGACCAGAGCGGACAATACTGAGCAAGATGGACGAAGGCTCTGATTGGGTATAAGGTGTTTTCCTATGTCGGATGCCTCTGCCTGCCTGCCTTGCATGGTCCAGGGAGGATCGGGAGCATCCCAAGAAGTCTTAACCTCCAGTGATTTAACTACAGGCTTAACACGAGTCGACAGTATGATGCAGCAGCAAAAAACGCTAATGTAATTCTAGGCTGCATCAACAGAGGTCTAGTGTCCAGATCAAGGGAAGGAATAGTCCCATTCTATTCTGCCTTGGTCAGGCCACACCTGGAGTTTGAGGTCCAGTTCTGGGCTTCACAGTTTAAGAAGGCTATTGACAAGACAAGGATATGGAAAAGACAGGACTGAGAGGAGATACGATGTTGTTGTTGTTGTTGTTGTTGTTGTTGTTGTTGTTCCGACTCTTCATGACCCCATGGACCAGAGCACGCCAGGCACTCCTGTCTTCCACTGCCTCCTGCAGTTTGGTCAGACTTATGTTGGTAGCTTCGAGAACACTGTCCAACCAGCGCACGGAAACGGCGTTTACCTTCCCGCTGGAGCGGTACCTATTTATCTACTTGCACTTTGACGTGCTTTCGAACTGCTAGGTTGGCAGGAGCTGGGACCGAGCAACGGGAGCTCACCCCGTCGCGGGGATTCGAACCGCCGACCTTCTGATCGGCAAGCCCTAGGCTCTGTGGTTTAACCCACAGCGCCACCTGCTTACGTTCTACATTTGAAGCGCCCTCCATGGAGCTCTCACACATAGGACTCCACTTCCTCACCAGCCACCAAGCTGGGACCTGCTGAGCTTTTAGGAAGGGGAACAGGAAAACTAGGGACCCTTCCCCCATGTCATATGGGGGTGCGTGGCTGGGAATGGCCGAAAAGCCCTCTCCCAGTGTGCAGGGTTCATGCCTGAAGCAGGATTTCAATTAATCTCCATCTGGCCTGGCCCAAACCACATGTTAAATTATGTTAAAAGGGCTTATTCCTTATATTTCCTGGGGGATTATCTGCATCTGTGTCTAATGGAAACGGCCAGCTCAGCGAAGAGTTTGTGGGGCATCTCCATCCCCATGGCTATGTTGAAACCTAGAGACATAGCCTTACTGGGAGAAGAGCCTCCTCCCATGGATGACACACAGGATTTTTTTTGGGGGGGGGACACCCACATTCAGGATCTCTGGTGCATCATGACCATATAGTTCACCCTTGTAGATTGCAACAGCTGGGACCGTTTAGCTCTGAAAACCCTTTCTAAAATGGACCAGTGGTATGTGGTTCTCAGCACTGGGAGTTGTACAGGTTAGAGGTCACCAATGTCCTTACCATTGCATCACGGAGTCGTAGAGTTGGAAGGGACCCCAAGCGTCATCCAGTCCAACCCCCTGCAAGGCAGGAATCCCAGTTAAAGAATCCCAAACTGGTGACCATCCAACCTCTGCTTAAAAGCCTCCAACAAAGGAGAGTCCACCACTTTCCAAGGAAGTCTGTTCCACCATCAAACAGCTCTCACCGTCTTCCTAACGTTTGGTAGGAATCTCTTGCTTGCTTGCTCCATCTTCCACGTAAGAGCCCTTGAGATATTTGAAGATGGCTATCTTCTCTTAGTCTTGCATTTCCTGTATCCTGCCTTGTTAACATGCTTCTTAAATTGTGGTGCCCAGAAGTGGACACAGTATTCCAGGTATGGTCTGACCAAGGCAGAATAGAGTGGGACTATGGCTTCCCTTGATCTGGACGCTAGACCTCTGTGGATGCAGCCTAGATTTCTTCTCCTTCTCCTTCTCCTTCTCCTTCTCCTTCTCCTTCTCCTTCTCCTCCTCCTCCTCCTCCTCCTCCTTCTCCTTCTCCTCCTCCTCCTCCTCCTTCTATCACTTGTAGCTGAGTAAGATTGTCTTCCATGAACACGGTCTTATCAGTGAGTCCCTAAGTGACTGTGGAGGCTAATTCTGGATCCACACGTCCTTCCACAGTGGGGACACAGGATTCCGGGTGGGAGTTGATCATGGTGAAGGGTTGCCAAGCATGCCTTCCTCTTAGCATGTTTCTCCCTTGCGTCCTGAGTTCGAGCGTCTTTAAAGCCCATGACACCTTTGGTAAAGGCTGTTCTCCAGTTGGAGCGCTTGCAGGCCAGTGTTTCCCAGTTGTTGGGGTTTATACTACATTTTTAAAGATTTGCCCTGAGAGAGTCTTTGAACCTCTTTTGTTGACCACCAACATTGTTGTTGTTTAGTCATTTAGTCGTGTCTGCCTCTTGGTGACCCCATGGGCCAGAGCACGCCAGACACTCCTGTCTTCCACTGCCTCCCGCAGTTTGGTCAGACTCATGTTGGTAGCTTTGAGAACACTGTCCAACCATCTCATCCTCTGTCGTCCCCTTCTCCTTGTGTCCTCCATCTTTCCCAACATCAGGGTCTTTTCCAGGGAGTCTTCTCTTCTCATGAGGTGGCCAAAGTCTTGGAGCCTCAGCTTCAGGATCTGTCCTTCAAGTGAGCACTCAGGGCTGATTTCCTTCAGAATGGATAGGTTTGATCTTCTTGCAGTCCATGGGACTCTCAAGAGTCTCCTCCAGCACCAGAATTCAAAAGCATCAATTCTTCGGCGATCAGCCTTCTTTATGGTCCAGCTCTCACTTCCACACATCACTACTGGGAAAACCATAGCTTTAACGATACGGACCTTTGTCGGCAAGGTGATGTCTCCAACATTATGCTTACCATTTTTAAGTTCGGAATAGAGTAGTTGCTTTGGAAGACAATAATCAGGCATCCGAACAGCATGACCAGTCCAACGAAGTTGATTGACTCATGTTAAGCTTGTGGTCCACCAAGACCTCTAGATCTTTTTCACATGTACCACTGGTAAGTCAGGTGTCCCCCATCTTATGTTTGTGCAGCTGGTCAGACAGGCGTCTCTCCCAACCTGCTCTGGAGATGCCATTGGGAATTGAACCTGGGACCTTTGCATGCAGCAGGGCAGAAGCTCTAACCCTGAGCTAGAGTCCTTTTCCAAAGTGCAGAGGTCAGCCATTCCTGCAAGGACAGGGCATGCCCAGCAGCGGAGTAAGCGGATCGGGCGCCAGGGGCAGCGGGTGTGCCCTGCGCCCAGGGGCGGGGCCAGCCAGGGCAGGACGCTCCATGAGGCCTCTGAGGGGTCTGCAAGCCTCCTCCCACTCAGCCCCCCTACAGCTGAGGGGGAGGCGGTGGGTGGACCATTTGGGGCAGCGTGGAGCCTGCGGGTGCCCAAGCCACCACGTTACTCCCACGAGAGACGTGTGGCTCGGGCGTGCTGCAGCCCCCTGGTGAGTGCTTCTCGGCATTTAGTCACCCCCCTCAGTGGTGACACCCAGGCATAGCTGTCAACCCTCCCTTTTTTGGTGGGAAACTCCCTTATTCCAATGCTGTTTCCTGCTGCTATCCCTGATTGTTGATATCTCTTAAATTTCCCAGATTTCAAAGGAAGCAGCTCCTCTCCCTCCCTGCCGGCCAGGGAGGCTCCTCAGTTGCGTTGCTCGGCTGCCAATAAGGAGTCTGAGACCGACTGGGGGCGGAGCTTGCATGCCTTGTGCAGCCAGACCCTCACGCCCAACCAGACAGACAGCCTGCCTGCCGTCTACGCGCTCGCTCTTTCGCTCACTCGTTCGCGCGCAGCCTCTGGAGCGCAGGGTGGCGAGGCTACTTGGTGCCATTGCACCGCCCTCGCTGCATCCCTTATTTTCAAATCCGAAAGTTTGAAAAAATCCCTTATTTTCAAATCCGAAAGTTGACAGCTATGCACCCGGGGTGCCTGCCCCCAATGCACCCCCTTCCTCCGCCCCTGGGCATGCCCATGTGTGGCAAAAATGGGGACAGCGTGCCTGGGGTGTGTGTGTGCAAAAGCACCATGCATGCTCACTTCTCTCCCAGTTGAAGGCCATGTTAACTCAGGTGGGGGAGAATTTGTATTTTGCTTGCCATCAGGAAACAAACAGAAAGCCAATTCCGTTGGTGTGTAATGTAGTAAGCAAAGCTCACTCCAGGAAGCAATCTCCAGAAAGCAATGAAGAGCGCATGGCGTAATCTAAGCGAGAGGCAATTCAGGCATGTATCCCGGCAGTCAGATCTGCCGCAAATGAGAGCAATTATTGAAATCTCTTGATTTGTGGAGGGGGGGGAATGGGGGGAGACAGACGGTGGTGCCGATGATTAAATGGGCTGCCTTTTGCTCAGGCAAAACATCTGTAGGAATTTCAAGGCCCAGCTAAATAATCCTGGTCTGTTCAGCAGAACCGCCAGGAGTAGGGTTTGCACAACTGCACAATGGAGAACCTACGGCAAATTGATTCTAGATCATCCCACTTGGTGTCAGTGTCAATGATTGTATTATCAGGAACAAATAATTAGAGGATTGAGTTGCTGTGATTCAGGGAAAGGGAAAGTTAAGCAGTAGAAATGTTTTCCCCTGGGGCTCTTCAGACGAATCTAGCCTGAGGGTGGCAAAGGCTCCCTCTTGAGGTCCTCTTAGGTAGCTTCCTGATGACTGGTTTATGGAACTTTCATAGCATTGTAGAGCTGGAAGGAACCCAAGGGTCATCCAAACCAACCCCCTGCAATGCATTCATCCTGGTTTGTTTGCAGGGGGTTAGACCAGGGCTTTTTCCCCAGTTGGAACCTGCCAGAACTCAGTTCTGACACCTCTCAGATGGGCGCCGTTGCCATTCCAACAGAATGAAGGAGGTTTTCATGGTGAGTTCGGGCACCTCTTTTTCTAGAAAAATAGCTGGGTTAGACAACATTACAGTAAGAAATTATTCTGGACTTTCCAGTGAACTTCTCCTCCTATCTCTTTATGGTGGAAAGTCTTTTGGGGCTTTTTTTGTCAAATCTTTTTTATTAAGTTTTACATAGCAGATTTACATTTAAACATTAAACATCAACATCAGCATTAAGGATTGTCTGAATCCTTCGACTCCCCTCCGCCCTTCCATGGTTACCACTATCAATCTTTTTCCAACTGCCAGTGTGGTGTAGTGGTTAAGAGCAGTGGGCTCGTAATCTGGGGAACCAGGTTCGTGTCTCCGCTCCTCCACATGCAGCTGCTGGGTGACCTTGGGCTAGTCCCACTTCTCTGAAGTCTCTCAGCCCCACTCACCTCACAGAGGGTTTGTTGTGGGGGAGGAAGGGAAAGGAGAATGTGAACCGCTTGGAGACTCCTTCGGGGAGTGATAAAGCGGGATATCAAATCCAAACTCTTCTTCTCTTATTTTTCTCTATTTTTCTTAAATAATCCATTTTTTACCATGATTTTTAATACATTACAAGCGTTACTCAAATCCTGCCAAAGTTTTTAGTTGTTTACAGTGTCCTCTTAAATACATTATAATTCCCCCCATTCCCTCTTAAAGTTCTTTCTGGTTCCTGATTTTCCAGTCAATGTTGCCATTCCGCCATCATCTTCATCAACCATTCGTCTCTGGTCGGGACTTGGTCTTCTTTCCATCTCTAGACCAGCAGTATCCGCGCTGCTGTCGTTACATACACAAATAATAGTTTCTGCTCCCTTTATGGTGGAAAGTCTAATTTTTTTTGAGAGACGAGTTTGATGCATGAGACCTTCAAATCCATTTTGATTCTGCAACCTGGAATTTCCTTGTAATTCACTCGGAAATCATGATAGCCCGGAAGTACCCCTCAATCTTTGTTACCCTGCAAACCACGAGGAACGCCTTTTTATCTTTGTCATGCTACCCTGCTGAGCCACTGATGCTCCTGCCGCTGCCACCATCACCACCACATTTCTCTCTCTCTCTCTCTCTCTCTCTCTCTCTCTCTCTCTCTCTCTCTCTCTGAGGTCATATTATCCTCTTAAGGCTTTAGACCCATCTGTAATTATGCCTTGCAACTCCAGGGCAAGTTGAAAGCTGATTTTACTGCCCAGTTTTCATTTTCATCGCTGCTGAGATCAGTCAACAAGGAAACTTCCCATCATCCAAGAGGGTCAGTAGACAGGCCGCCACCTTTGGGGGCTCAGCAAGCATCTTTGGAGCCCTCTAGCGGGAACCAGTTTTGGGGGGCCAGCAAAGATGGCTGCCGAGAGGAGGATCATGGGTAATTCTCTTTGCTTTTTTTGGTCACAGATGACGAGGGCAATGCTGACCATGGGGGCCTCTTAAGGTTCCCTTTTCTTAGGAAGAACTCTGTTTTGGAGTCCATTTTTGTCTTTGTAAAGAGGTCTGCTTGTCCAAATTAGAGGAGAAGGGAACAAACAATTTCACTTGGTGTAAACTTTAGAATATATCGAACTGACAGTTTTTTCGGAAAAAATAAAAGACAATCCTAGAAGTAAAGTCGTAGAAGAATTGGGACAGCTTTCTAGGTTACTTAAAAAAGAGGTGCGGCATGAACAGGTTATATGCTTTGTATTAGCTCCTGTAGAATAATTACTAAAGGCAAGTGAAAAGTTAACTTTTAAGATTAAAGGTACCACTCAAGTGGATCCATAGCAGGTGGTTTCAGTGTTAAAACTGGGATATTTTGTATTTCCATTTCGATGCGGTGGAGAGTAGGTTTAGGGAAGTCAATGTTTGTATAAAATATTATATAAAATATTTTATATTATGATTAAGAAAACTATGTAGTGGAAAGGGTGATTGTTGGGGTTGGGTTTATTTTATTATTATTTATTTTATCCTTCAGTTTGTGTTAAAGAATTCAGTACGTCATGAAGAAATGTATGGTTAAGTCATAATTTTCCCCCTTTCCTTTTGTGTGTGTGTGTGCTTTAAAAATGAAAAATGAAAAAAAAACAAAACAATTTCACTTGGCGTAAATCTGGCAAGCGATGGCAGAATGGCTGCCGCCCGGGTCACTACCCTGTTTCCCCTATTTTAAGACGTAGTCATAAAATAAGCCATAGCAGGATTTTTCCGCATTTGCGAAATATAATCCGTACCCCGAAAATAAGCCATAGTGATAGGCGCAGTTCTGGATGGCGCCAAGGAAAAGGCGGGGCTGGGCGTCCAGTCCCGCCACCAAAACCAGTCAGCCCCAGAAGCAGCGCTTGGGAACTCTGCAGAGCAGGGCGTACAGGAAGGGTCAGCGGGCACGACAAAGGCACTCTGAAGGTCTCTTCGCCGGCGCGCTCGCCCAACTCCGCTCGGCGCAGAGCGCACGGGGCGGCCGGCGTGGCGGAGAGGGAAGGCAGCACGGGCTTTCCCTGCTCGCCACCACGACGAAATCTCCCGCGCCGCCCCGCGCATCGCCCAAGAGGCCCATGGAAAACAAGGCTTCTGTCGAGTTTCGAGGAGGGAAGGCGGCGGAGGAGGAGCAGGAGAGAGCGCCCAGCGAAAGCGGGTCTCTCTGGTGCCCGTTTCCTCAAAGCTCAGCTTGGATTCTCCCCCCGCTGCCAGCAAGCAAACAAAGAGCTCCGCGCCCGTCCCGTCCTTCGCAGCCCCAGAACTCGAGCGTGGCCTTGCCAAGGCATGCTTATGTAATAAAAATAAGACATCCCCTCAAAATAAGCCATAGTGCGTTTTCTTGATGGGAAAAAAATAAGACGGTGTCTTAAAATAGGGGAAACACGGTATCAATGGCCCACGAAATTCCTTCCCAGCATGTGCTAACAGAGGTAACATTCGGGTTACTCTTTTCCTGACAGAGATGCCAGAGTAACCATTCTCAGAGCGTGGTGAGGATGCAGGCTGTTCTTACTTTATCTGTAAGCTACCTTGATGCCCTGTCAGCTGAAAAAGCGGGGCATAGATTCATCATCATCATCATCATCATCAGTGCTATTTTTCTAGACAAAGAGGTGCTGGAGCTCACAATGATCTAGTCCCTCGTTCTCTTGGAATGGCAATGGTACCCGACTGAGAGGTGCTAGAACTGAGTTCCAGCGAGTTCCAGCTGGAAAAAAAGCCCGGGGGAATTCGTCCAGCCCTCTTTTAAAGCCATCCAGGTTGGCGGCCCTCACTGCCTCCTGTGGCAGGGAGTTCCGTAGTTGAACTCCATGCGCTGCACGGAAGAACTTCCTTTTGCCTGCCTCGAATCTCAGCTTCCCTGGATGCCCAAAAGTTCTAACGTGACGAGAGACGGAGAAACACTTTTCTTCCTCCACGCCATGCATAATTCAGGACTCCGTGCATAAATATGTCAAGAGTCTCTGCCAAGAAAACTTGAATTCTGCGCCGTTTATACATTATTCATCAAAATGGCACCCGCCGGCTTGTTTTTCGCACACGTGCCGAGGGAATAGAGGTGGGAAGCGTCCCACTTTTGCAAGAGATAGTCCTCTATTTGAAGAGTTGACCGGTACAAGTCTCGCGGAAAGGTACGGAGGGGCCTTGGACTGGCCAGGGAACAGGTTGCCGCAGAGACAACCAGCACAAACCTGGCCAGAGACCTGGCCACAGCCTCTTGTTCCCCATGGTGGTGGGGTCATAGAACTGTAAATTTGGGTGGGATCCCCAAAGGTCATCTAGTTCAACCTCACTGTGATGCAGGAATGACAGCTAAAGAATCCCTGCCAGATATAATAATAATAATATGGACCCATCAGAGGTCAAGGAAATAAGCAGCTATCCTATTTTTAAAAGACATCTGAAGGCAGCCCTGTTTAGGGACGTTTTTAGTATTTAATGCTGTATTGTTTTTAACACTCGATTGGGAGCCACCCAGAGTGGCTGGGGAAACTCAGCCAGATGGGTGGGGTATAAATAAATAAATAAATAAATAAATAAATAAATACCGGTAATAATAATAATATTTATACCCCACTCATCTGGCTGGGTTTCCCCAGCCACTCTGGGTGGCTCCCGACAGAATATTAAAAACACAATAAAACATCAAACATTAAAAACTTCCATAAACAGGGCTGCCTTCAGATGTCTTCTAAAAATCAGGTAGTTGCTTATTTCCTTGACATCTGATGGGAGGGCATTCCATGGGGAAGGCACCACCACCGAGAAGGCCCTCTGCCTGGTTCCCTGTAACCTCACTTTTCAGAGGGGGGAACCGACGGAAGGCCCTCGGAGCTGGACCTCAGTGTCCGGGCTGAACGATGGGGGTGGAGACGCTCCTTCAGGTATACTGGGCCGAGGGCATTTAGGTTGGCCAACCAACCTCTGTTTAGAAACCTCCATTGACAGCGAATCCACCACCTTCCGAGGGAGTCCGTTGCACGGACAGCTCTGACCATCAGAAAGTCCTTGCTAATGTTTAACCGGAATCTCCTTTCTTGCAACTGGAAGCCAATGGTTTGAGTCCTACCCTCTGGAGTAGCAGAAAGCAAGCTTGCTCCCTCTTCCATGTGGACAGCCTTTCAGATGTTTGAAGATGGCTGTCATATTTCCTCTAGGCTAAACTATTGCGGATAGTAATAGTATTTGCACAGAGTGGCTGGGGAAACTCAGCCAGATGGGCGGTGTACAAATAATAAATTATTATAAATTATTATATATGATGTGACTGGATGCATAAAAACCGAGTCCTTTTGGAATGCAGCATTGTCCAGACCCATTAGAGATTTTTCAAAATTCAATCTGCAGAACTTTCTTGGGAAACAGAACAAAAACATCCAAGATACACAAAAATTATCCATACAATGTCTTAGAACAGTGATGGCTAACCTTGACACCCCAGATGTTTTGGAACTACAACTCCCATCATCCCTAGCTAACAGGATCAGTGGTCAGGGATGATGGGAGTTGTAGTCCCAAAACATCTGGAGTGTCAAGGTTAGCCATCACTGTCTTAGAATCATAGAATTGGAAGGGACCCCATGGGTCATCTAGTCCAACCCCCTGCAATGCAGGAATCTCAGCTAAAGTATCCATGACTGTTAATTATCAACCTCCAGAAAAATCAGACAGAGCTCTTCTTGCTTTCCATATAGCCCTGTGGAAAGCCCCCAAGTTTTTGCCTTTCCACGCATACATAGGTACTTCCATTTCAGTGCAAATTAAACCAACTATACTTAACCTAAACACCCCCAGCTCTCTCATAAGGCTTGGCTTCCTTGATCAATCTTGGTCGCCCTCCTCGGCCCGTTTTCTTACATGAGTTGTAACTATTTAATCTACATGCTGCTTAATGCCTTCTCGGCAGTGTACAAAGCATAAAAACCCATTATGCAAATCTTTAAAAAAGGAGCGTCCCTAATATAAATCCATCCAGCTTTGAAATTGAAACGTCAGAATAGAAAGCTCCACAATGAGAAGACACAATTTTGTGATTCAAGTTTGTTTCTCCAAAAGAAAGGAGAGCTGGCTGGAAAAGTATATGGCGGTAGCTAGAGAGACGTGGAGATGAATCTTTGCTAAGACTCCGCGAGGCTCTGTTATTAACCGCCGCTTCTGTGCAAATTAAATTTAGAAACGTCTTGCGGCGACAGAGTTACTTGGGGAGCTTCCTCAGACATCATGAAATTCAAATGAATTTTTCTTTTTTATAGAATGAAGTGTGCGTCCAATTGTGGGACCCTTCTCTTACCTGCCTTTAATGAAGTTGCGGAAATATAAATAACTAGTAGACTTTAAGCCCGTTAAATTAACGGGCGCTAGAACATCATGGAAAGCGGGGACGGCGAGAACTTGCTGAAGTGCTCGATGTACTTGGGCGCCCCGGCCAGCGCCGAATGGCCCTTCAGCAGGCAGCGCAGGAGGCGCATTGCGGCGGCGGCGGCGGCACTGGCACCAGCCAGGCCCCGGCAGGCCAACTCAGCCGCCACTTGTAACGGCCGCTGCCGCTTAGAAGTAAGTCCATGCGAGCGCGCACCCGCCGCTTCAACAGCCTGGCCGCCCGAAGTCTCTGCGCTCCAATCCCTGTGCCCGTGGGGCACATGCGCAGTTTCGCCCAGCCGCCCGAAGTCTCTGCGCTCCAATCCCTGTGTCCGTGGGGCACATGCGCAGTAGGACACAGGGACAGATACAGGGACTGGACGCAGAGACACTTGCACTTTATTACTGTAGATAATAATAATGATGATGATGATGATGAAATGATACATTCAAGATGGAGCAAGCTTGCTTCCTCCTGCTCTGGAGGGCAGGACTTGAACCCATGGCTTCAACGGAGAAGAAAGGAGATTCCGACTAAACAGTAGGAAGACCTTTCTCACAGTAAGAGCTGTTTGACAGTGGAACAATCTCCCCAAGAAGTGGTTTACTCTCCTTCCTTGGAGGTTTTGAAGCAGAGGTTGCATGGCCACCTGACATGGATGCTTTAGCAGAGATTCCTGCATCGCAGGGGGGTGGACTGGATGACCCTTGGGTGTCCCTTCCAACTCTACGATTCTACGATTATTAGCTTCTACATCCTAACCTGGTCGCCAGGAGGTGCAATGGAATTGAATGCAGCTTGCTTCTGAAATGGGCAAGCTGGGCGGGGGGCAAATTTGATACCGTTTCTCTTTCGTCCTTCATACTCACGGACGGCCTTACTGTCTTCCATAAATTTGTCTAATCTCCTTATTTGAATTCCATAGCAGCCTAATATTTACCTCTCTTGTTTAATGCGCACTGCCTGCTATGTGTGCAGGCAGTAATGTAAATTGAGGGATTTTTTTAAAAAGGGGAACTAAATAATATTTTTAATATCTCCTTTATCTGCTGTCTTAAATCTGTGACCTGCCAGCTTCATTGGATAATGATGCTTGTGAGTTTCGTCTGCTTTTCGAGAGTGGGTGGATAATTTCCTCCTTATGTTCCTATGTAAATAAGTCAACGGGTTTTTGTGTGCAAATATACTTATTGGTCAGATTGCTCAGATATACTTATTGGTCCAAGAAATGGGTGCAAGACGATTCAAGATGATCCCGAGAAATATGCGCCTCCTGTGGATGGTTGTGCTTGACTTGGATGGGGTTGAAGAACTGGACTGACATACACAATCTCTCCTGTGCCTTCTTGATATGGCCCTGGGCAAGAAGATTTTTTGCTGCCTCAGTTCTCCATCTGTTATAATACTTCTTAGTATTATAGTTAAAATGCTTCTTAAGATTGCTGAGAGGGTAGTTGAAAACACACACGCCATATTTTTAATTTAAATTAAATTTACAATGATGTGTCTGGATAGAGCGTGGTGCAGGTTCGATCCCCGTATGGGACAGCTGCATATTCCTGCATTGCAGGGGGGGGGGTGGACTAGATGATCCTTGGGGGTCCCGTCCAACTGTACGATTCTATGATTCTGTGTAAACTAGGGACCTGTTTACCTGCGAGATCATTTTACCCTAAGTGCACCAACAAAACCTCTTCAGATGGGGACCTCTTCGATCGGTGCCATTCCACGTTTGCAAGAACTCAATTGTTCAGTGTGCCAGAATCTACAACTCTGGGAGATTGCCCAGAGTTCTTGAGCTTTTTCTTTGGGGGGGGGGTAGCCCTGAGATGTTGAGCTTTTTTAAGGGAGGACTGCCAAAAATCGCTCACCCGCATGCCCTGCGCTGCTGCTCACACGCGTCGCGATAGCTGCTTGTCATCTGTCCCATGGCAGGCACAAGCCGTCAATCTCCCACCCAATTAACGCAGCAACAGCCAATCAACACCACCCCTTGCCGCAGCCACAAATAACACGCCCAATCTCCGGGTCGCGGCAACAGTGAATCAAACGTCACCCCTATGCACTATCCATATATAGGACGACCCCATTTTTTTTAGCTTATTTTTAAATAAAAAACCCTCGTCTAATACACAGAAAAGTACGGTAATTGTTGCTCGTTTTTCTTGACATCCGCCTGTCTCGGGAGACAAGGGAAGAGTCAAACCGCTGGGAGGTTGCAGCGCCTGCTGTGGCTGCAGAGATTAGGGCAGGAGAGACATGTTTTGTTGCAGCCGGGGCAGAGGAAGTCGTCCAGTTGTGCTGCTGCAGATTCACCAGGGCGATTCTTCTTTCTGCGCTCCTGCAATTTTTTCTTAGTGTTCATTTTATTGCTTTATCTTTCTTGTAAACTGCTTCAAGGTTTGTTTGTGTTTTCCTCCTACAGTCAAGAGGTGCATAAATTCTATGAAATAAAAACAAGCCCATAAATGGTGGCAGCATCCTCTGACTGGTTTGGGTGTAAGAACGCCTCCTTCTATATAAACCACTCTCCTGTGCCAGAAGGTCTTCTGAGTTGATGCTCTTTGATTCCTGGACAGAGATTCGCCAGCTGTGAGGAATTGTGGCTGTGTGTTTTCCTTCCCATGTGCAACTGGACTGCACCGAAGAGATTGACACACTTCAAAACAGGGTGGATAAAAATCAATGATTTTTTTAAAAAAAATCAAAAAAATCAGATTTTTTTAATTTAAATCGGATTTTTTTTTATTTAAATCGGATTTTTTTTAATTTAAATCGGATTTTTTTTTATTTAAATCGGATTTTTTTTATTTAAATTGGATTTTTAAAATAAAATGCTTTTGGAGGAAATAACTTTCTAAATATAGTCTTCTATTTAAGTTACATTGTAGTCCAAAGGCTATTCATCAGGAAATAAGGATTTGTTTTAAGTTTATCAAGTGTGCTAAAACTCAGTCTAAGTTTTTTTAAAATAATGTTTAACCACATCAGTTAACAAACATGGATACATATGCTATCATGTTATTGTTTTAGTTAAATAAATTGTTTAAATGGTTATTAAGGAAATGATTATTTTTCTCCTTCCAATAAAGTGCAGCAGAAAAGTTGTCCAAATATAAACAGTTAACTTATTAAACCTCACCATAATTTCATAATTATCTGTCTATGTATTTCTAGTAGTATAACCAAATCAGTAATTTTTGATATAACTGTAAAAACTACTCTGAAAATTTATTATTCCAAAAATGAAACCTCCATATGGTTGTAAATATTAAGATTATACCAGCAAGAATGAGTCTTTCTGTAAAAAAAAATTTAAATCTAGTCTTACTGACTAGTGATTTAAATCGTGATTTAAATCAATTTGATTTAAATCAAATCCACCCTGGTTCAAAATGTACTGTGTTGATCTCAAAGTTTTCTCATCCCCTCCCCCAGATCATTATCCGAGTCCACAACTCGACTTAAGTTCAAGCCCGGCTCGCCATGGGTTAACTGCCAGTGAGCTCTTCCCACTAGTCCTCTCTTCCCCATTACAAAGGGCCAGGGCCGGATTTAGGTTTGATGAGGCCCTAAGCTACTGAAGGTAATGGGACCCTTGATATGTCCAGCTGCCCTTTGTCAACAACAAATTGTCACTGTTTTTGTGTTGAATATATGCTATATGGTGATTTATGGACCTAACAGGTATCTCAAGCCATTTGCGCATGTTGCCTTGCAACCAGTCCATGCAGAATGTCGGCACCCTATATATAGAAAGGAGCAAACCAGTGATATTTTAGGGAGCAGGTGAGCAGGCGGGGCCCATGACTTACATCATAGGAGCCTACACAACACAAAACACTGTTGCTGTATGTAGGCTTTATTTTATTTGTTATTTTATCTTATATTTTGGAAATGTACATCTAGGTTTGTTTGTTTTTTATAATCTATTTATTGAATTTTCCAATACAAATCACAGCAAATCACATTGAAATTATTCCCAATTACATTTCAAATTACAATCCAAATTAATTATACAAATCCCAATTAAAAGAAACATTCCAATTATGCCTAATTATTATAATAATTTTTTAAAAATATATGGACTTCCCATGCCTCAGACGCCGGAGCTTCCCTGATCACCTCCATCAATTGCTTTTCAAAATTCTTTCCAATATTTCCACAGCCGCTGATATATGCCAGCAAGCAGGCTAAATTATAATAAACAATGTCTCTGTGTGGATGAGGTCGATCTTCTTAATTCCAAATGCCACATTCCGAAATGTACATCTAGGTTTTTTCCCTTTAAAATTTTTGGGGGGCCCTTGGGGCCCTAAGCCATAGCTTGTTTAGCTTATACATAAATCTGGGACTGCAAAGGGCCAGCAATGGGGAGCAACCTAGCTGTCTAGTTTGTCTCGAAGGTCTGGCTTCTCCTACCCAGTAACAACCATGGCTGCTGAGATTTATGGATATTGTCATTTCCTGTATCCGATTTAACTAGGGATGGTCAATTTACGGACTCTCACTCAATTGCCCCAGTCTTAAATACAGTCCTCTGTATCTGGTGGCAATTTGTGATTACTAATGAAAATTTGTCAGGATTTCAGTGCAAATCTGTCCTGTTAAATACATATTTATATGCAGCCTTATCGGTTTTTTTGCAAGCCATTTCCCCTATTATTTTTGTACATTATTTGCATTAATACCTTCATTCTTATGCACATGCTCCCGTAATATTTTCATTTATGTAAGCATTGCTTGGTTGGAGCGCTGCATTGCAAAATTCGGCTAAGTGCGAATTTTGAAGGACGTCTGAGTTTCAGTCTGTACATTGTCTTGGAAAGTGTGGATTGGGTGGAGCTGGTTTTAAACATGTTGGATTTCTCCCCCACCCCTAGATTCGACTGGCTGAAATTTCTGTCTCGTTATGGGCATAAGCATAAAGCAGGCTTCCAATTTGAAATGGGGGGGGGCAGAAGCTGTGCCCCCACCCCCAATGGCAGTAGCCTGTCGTGCAAGCCCCCTGGAAAACCTGACCTTTAAAGCCTTTGTCCGAAACTGAAATGAGGGTTTTTGCTTTCCACTTCAATATATCCCAGCTGGCAAATCAACCACACTTTGTGAGGGAGAACCAAAAGGTGAAATATCAAGAGGTCTGCCTCCTTCCCTGCAGTGGGTCCTGAAATCAGCAGAGGGGGCTCTCTTGATAGTTCCTACATCCTCAGAGGCTCAAGGGTGGTTCTGGCCCAGCAGGATATGGTCTTCTCAGTGGTGGCCCCTAAGCTATGGATCCCTGCACAGAGGTTTGCCTGGCACCTTCGTCATATGGCCTCCAAAGTTTGCAGAAGAAAAACCTCTTTACTCTTGACACTGGAGTAGTATGTTCTTAGGACCCACCGTGTTTTTAGGGTCAAAAGTTGTTTCAAGGTGGTTGGAGGATGGATGGCGGCTAACGGATTGAGGTTGAATCCTGACAAGACAGAAGTACTGTTTCTGGGGGACAGGGGGCAGGCAGGTGTGGAGGACTCCCTGGTCCTGAATGGGGTAACTGTGCCCCCGAAGGACCAGGTGCACAGCCTGGGAGTCATTTTGGACTCACAGATGTCCATGGAGGCGCAGGTCAATTCTGTGTCCAGGGCGGCTGTCTACCAGCTCCATCTGGTACGCAGGCTGAGACCCTACCTGCCCGCAGACTGTCTCACCAGAGTGGTGCATGCTCTGGTTATCTCCTGCTTGGACTACTGCAATGCGCTCTGCGTGGGGCTACCTTTGAAGGTGACCCAGAAACTACAACTAATCCAGAATGCGTCAGCTAGACTGATGACTGGGAGCGGCCGCTGAGACCATATAACAGCAGTCCTGAAAGACCTACGTTGGCTCCCAGTACGTTTCCGAGCACAATTCAAAGTGTTGGTGCTGACCTTTAAAGCCCTAAATGGCTTCGGTCCAGTATACCTGAAGGAGCGTCTCCACCCCCATCGGTCAGCCTGGACACTGAGGTCCAGTGCCGAGGGCCTTCTGGCAGTTTCCTCGCTGCAAGAAGCAAAGCTACAAGGAACCAGGCAGAGGGCCTTCTCGGTGGTGGCGCCCATCCTGTGGAATGCCCTCCCATTAAATGTCAAGGAAATAACCAACTATCTGACTATTAGAAGACATCTGAAGGCGGGCCTGTTTAGGGAAGTTTTTAATGTTTGATGTTTTATTGAGCTTTTAATTCTGTTGGGAGTCTCCCAGATGGGCAGGATATAGATAATACATTATTATTATTATTATTATTATTATTATTATTGGTTTTAAATGTTGTTTTGTAATGCTGTAATCTGCCCTGGTGTCAGGCACTGGCTGGATGAAGAGGAATGGTGGAGCCAGCCTCACAAAGAGCCCCCCAGGGAAAGCACGGAGGGAGAGAATTTGGATTCTGGATCCTAGCGATGGGAATAGCGGTTTAGGCCCACACCCCAGAGGAGGGGAAGAGCTGGGAAGTGCTGGAGGCTGGGAGAAGGAGAAAGAGGAGGAATCAGGCAGGTGGCCCAGCGCAGGGCAGAGACGGAAATCAGACCTGGCAGCTCCACCACAGAGCCACCCTGACAGCTTCTCTTCTGACAGCCGGCAAGCCCCCTCCAATCCCAGAACAAGGCGACTGATGCATGTTGCAGAGCAGAGAGCCAGGCAGACACAGAGAGGGTCCCTTGGGACTTGCGTAGACCCAGACACAGAGGGATAAGGAGTGGAGGGGGCGGCAGCGTTACAAGCCAGTCCGGGCAACTGCTTCATCTAGACAGGATCAACCCTTAGAAGTCTCCATGTGTTTTCTGTTTTGCTTTCATAATGGGAAAAACAAACAAACTAATTAACTGTAAGTTAGCTGGTGTTTCGCTGTCTTTCTCTGATCTGTGAACGACCTGTTCTCCTTGTCAGCTCCCTGAAAGTTGGACTTTAAGGTGAAGAGTAAAGGTAAAGGGACCCCTGACCATTAGGTCCAGTTGCGGACGACTCTGGGGTTGTGGCACTCATCTCGCTCTATAGTCCAAGGGAGCCAACATTTGTCCACAGACAGCTTCTGGGTCATGTGGCCAGCATGACTAAGCCGCTTTTGGTGAACCAGAGCAGCGTACAGAAATACCGTTTACCTTCCCGCCGGAGCGGTACCTATTTATCTACTTGCACTTTGATGTGCTTTCGAACTGCTAGGTTGGCAGGAGCAGGGACCGAGCAACAGGAGTTCACCCCGTCGCGGGGATTCGAACCGCCGACCTTCTGATCGCCAAGCCCTAGGCTCAGGGGTTTAGACCACAATACTTAACAATCAATCAATCAATCAATCAATATGATAATGTTGGGTCTGGGTATGTGGGGGAAGCACACCTCGGGCACTTTGCATAGCCACACCACACTCCGTGACTTTGTTCCCCTCCGATTCCCTCCTCCACCCTTCCAAGTTTCCATTTGCCCATCCCTTTCTCCTCCTCCCTCCCCACACAGCCCTCCATGCCCCCATATGGTGGGTCCTATGACAAGGTCAACCCCCCATGTCCCTGATCCCCCCTTTCCCCCCTTTGCCCCCTCACTTCGCTTGAGGTGGGTGCTGCTCCTGCCTGCAGACTTGGTGGTGTGGCTCTGCTGCGTGCCCAGGCTGAAGGGATGGGGTGGTGGCGGAGGCGGCAACAACTGCATCATGGCGATGGAGCCTCGTGGCTTCTCTGGGCTCTTGTACCAGAAGCAGGAGCACATGGACCGGAAGAGGAGGACCATGGCCGAGACGGGCACACACCACCACCGAGTTTGCAGGCCAGAGCGGCGCCCATCCCGACTCCCCTCCCTTCTCTTCCGGCTGCCATTTTGGATGAGGAGGAGGAGGAGGAGGAGGAGGAGGAAGCAACTCCCGGCACGCCTGCCTGCAGAGCCCAGACGAGGAGGTTGGAGGCCCTTCTCTCCGCCTTCCTCCCCGTAACCCGCGAGGTGCTACTGACCGGGCTTGCCTCTGCTTTGTGTCTTTGTTCCGCAGGGTACGGCCATGCGGCCCCGAGCACCGATGGCGGGAAGGTCTTCTGCATGTTCTACGCCCTGCTGGGGATCCCGCTCACCCTGGTCATGTTCCAGAGCCTCGGTGAGAGGATCAACACGATGGTGAGGTACCTCCTGCACCGCTTCAAGAAGTGCCTTGGGATGAGGCGGCCGGAGGTCTCGATGGCCAACATGGTCACCATCGGCTTCTTCTCCTGCATCAGCACCCTGTGCATCGGGGCCGCGGCCTTCTCCTACTATGAAAACTGGACCTTCTTCCAAGCCTACTACTACTGCTTCATCACGCTCACCACCATCGGCTTCGGAGACTATGTGGCGCTGCAGAAGGAGCAGGCCCTGCAGACTCAGCCCCAGTACGTGGCCTTCAGCTTCATCTACATCCTCACCGGCCTGACCGTGATCGGCGCCTTCCTCAACCTGGTGGTGCTGCGCTTCATGACCATGAACGCCGAGGACGAGAAGAGGGACGCCGAGCACCGGGCGCTGCTCAGCCGCAACGGGCAAGCCAGCAGCGTCCACACCACGGACACCACGGCGTCCTCGACGGCCGCCGCGCTGGGGGGCGTGGGGGTGGGCGGTGGGGCCGGGGGGCGTGGGGGCCTCCGGAACGTCTATGCCGAGGTCCTGCACTTCCAGTCCATGTGCTCCTGCCTCTGGTACAAGAGCCGGGAGAAGCTGCAGTACTCCATCCCCATGATCATCCCCAGGGACCTCTCCACCTCAGACACCTGCATGGAGCAGAGCCACTCGTCCCCGGGCCGATACCCGGAGACGCCGCCCAACCGGTGCTTCTGCAACGCCCAGCGCTCGGCCATCAGCTCCGTCTCCACGGGTCTGCACAGCCTCTCCGCCTTCCAGGGACTCATGAAGCGGCGCAGCTCAGTGTGAAGGCTGGCAAGACCCTTTCCTGGACTGTCCTCAATGGCAGAGGAAGGGGAGGAGGAGGAGGAGGAGACCGGTGGGGGTGGGGAGGGGAAGTAGGCACGCAGAGACCCCAGGCGGGGAGGAACGGTGCCCACCGTAACCTAGAATTCATACAGGTGACAATCTAAAGGGAAGGGCAGAGTCGGCAGCTGGGCCGGGTGTCATGGGTGTGAGCCTAGGAGGACAGGCCAAGCGCTGGGTTGGCTCCCTGGGACGGTGTCATGGGGAAACCGAGTCATGGAGAGCTCGGAGGGGGCTCAGCTGCAGAAAGGGGGGGGGGAGAAATCTGGAGGTCAAGCTGCTCCAGAGGGGTCGGCAGCTTGGAGCCCATTCTCCCCTGGGAGTCCCGCCAGCCGCACTTCTGAATGCTCCCAGCTAAAGCAACTCCACAAAAATGTGAAACTTGAAAATCAGGATTTCCCCCCCCCCCTTACGGGAGTGGTGTATGGGTTGAAGCAGGACGGGGGGGGGGCAGCTCTCCTGGCTGAGTGTGCGCACCTTGATTTATACCTCTGTGTAGACTGATGGAAGGACATAGCATCTCTCCCCACCCTGGCCAATAAATGGGGGGGGGAATTAAGTTCCTTGTCACCCCGTTCCATTCATTTGATCCCCTTCATTTTAGGGGTGAGTTATCTCCTTCCCCCCCTGTGCGGAGGGCTTTGTGCATCAGAAACGGGGCAGGGAACTCTCACCCATAGTGAGTTACGAATGGTGCGCGTTGGCTCTTGGGTGGCCCTGCACCCCGTTTATTCGGGGCGACCTCCACTCCAGGGGACGAGGCCGTGCAAAGCAGCCCCTGGGTGGTGCCCCTCTGGGTTTGTGTGTTTTCCGCAATGCCCTTCCTTGCAGCTTTATACAAGACCTTTTATGCAAGAGTACATGAAGCCCGTGAAACACCCAAGTCCTGCTCCACGGGTCTCAGAGTTGCGCCCCAGCCTTGACCCACCCCTCCCTCTTTTTGCCCTCAGCCCCTAGACCTTCCTCTCAAATCCGTCTCTGTTTTGGAGGGTGGTTGTGTTGCTCTTTTCTTTAGGCACAGCAGAGTATCATGCCAGCAACGTCCTGACTCGTAGGGGCAGAACAAGCTCCGATCCATCACCCCTGCAGCCAAGAGCTTCCCGCTCTTCTAGGAACTGCTGTTTCCCTGCAAAAATGTAGTAGCCATACAAAAGAGGGGTATTTGCCAGGCAAAAATGAGTCCGTGAGAAGTCCATGGACCCCACCAGCCAGTTGGAAAACCAGCCACATCTCCGCCATTGATGTTGGCCAATGGCCTTGGAACAAACCCACATAGCCGCTGGGGGTCATGCTAGAATGCTGTGTGGCCAGCCAGACCAGTGGCCCCCTCCCTCTGCCAACTCTCTCCAAGAGCTGAAACACATGGTCAGAGAAGCATCCGATCTGCCCATTTTGGGTTTCTCATCTTTCCCAGTTGAGTTCTCCATGTTTCCACACCAGTTTGTGATTTCTCTTTCTCTAAAAAAAGATCAAGGTTCATCGGCATTGGATTCAAATTACGACTCTATGATACTATTTACCTGCCTTACAGGAGCAGAATTTTAAAAAGCGGCACAGAGATGGGGCTTCCTGGAGTGGTCTCTGCTTCTTAGAATCATAGGACTGTAGAGGTGATTCCAGCCTCTGGTGTGAGCCAACAGACTCGTGCTGCCACAGTGTGGGGTCCCAAAAGTGTGTCTTTTGGCCCGACTGGAGCTAAAATAAGACTTATTAAAATAAAATAATAAGTTTAGGGAAGCTTTTAATGTTTGCTGGATTCTTGTATTTTAATATTTTGTTGGAAGCCACCCAGAGTGGCTGGGGAAGCCCAGCCAGATGGGCAGGGTATAAATAATAAATTATTATTATTATTATTATTATTATTATTATTATTATTATTATGACATCTATTTTAGAGGTTGGGATCAGAAGCTGGGGCGACTTCTGTAGATTCTGGATGTCCCACTTAAAACAGGACGGTTGCGCAGGACGTGTCCCCCATCTTATATCACAGTCGTAGCTTGGTTGTCAAACGCCTTGGTACTCATCCGTTTTGGTTCCCGGACGCCGCAAACCCGGATGTGAGTGTTCCAGTTTTGCGAACGTTTTTCGGAAGCCGAACGTCCGATGCGGCTTCCGATTGAGTGCAGGAAGCTCGTGCAGCCAATCGGAAGCCGCGCCTTGGTTGTTGAACGTTTTCGGAAGTCGAACGGACTTCCGGAACGGATTCCGTTAGACAACCAAGGTACAACTGTAGTTGTTTCAGATGGTGGAAGGTGTAGCAGTGCGCGGGGGGTTGCAAAGGAGGAGGAGGGGTCCCGGCACTTCCCTTCCATCTCCAGCGGCAAAATGTCCTTGGTTGTCCCGGAGAGGGGACGCCATCTTGCCACTCCCTTTGGGCAGCATGATTTTGGGGCTGGCCCTAGAGGCCGCTGTTCTTTCTGAGTGATGGTGGTGGTAGAGAACCCCTCTCCCCATTCTCTTCCTTCCCGGGGCAAGTTCCACTGACCCAGTGGCGAACGGAGCCCCTTGGTCGCTCCGTCCATGCGTCATGACATCACGACACGTGCGTCACGACATCACAACACACAGACGTCTGTGCTGCTGTCACACCCGGCAACCTTACGAGCTGCAACTCGTAAGGCTGCCACACATGAACAGCAGCACGGAATGAGGCTCCTTTACCAGGCGGCAGGGGGCTGGGGGCTCACAGGGGGGCCGCCAAGTGTCACCCCCCTCCAAGGTGGAACCCGGGGCGCTCCGCCCCCAACGCCCCACCCTTGCTACACCACTGCACTGACCTCGCCCTCCGTCCGTGGCCGTGACCTCCTGCTCTGGAACTAAGAGCATTAACTTTCTCCCAAGCATCCGTTGCTTCTCCTTCCGCACATTTGCTGAACATCGGTGCGCAGGAGAGCAGAGCACTCTGTGTGTGGTGCAGCGGAGGGAATCAGGAGGAAAGCACACACACACACACACACACACAGAGAGAGAGAGAGAGAGAGGATCACAGTCCAGCCCTGCTTCCCAACTAAAACAGCCTCACGCATCAGCGAGCAAATTAGGCTAAGACGGTCTTAGGCGAAAGCTTTTTATATTTCTGCCCATGTGACCCTGGCCGCGGCGGCAGAGGCAACCCGAGAAGCGTCACGTAGGCAAAGGAGGAAGTCGAGGCCGGCTGGGTTGCAGACGGAGCCTCTGGGATGCCGCCCTGGGCCCTGGGGCTGGTTCCAGGGCAGCAAAGCATGGAGGGGAGGATGGATGGGTCGATGGAGGAGGAACGATCCCTGGGCTCTTCTCGGAAGGAGGGTGCGGAGAGAAATGCATCTTTCTGCATGCGTGTGAAATGCATGCAATTCACGGCCCCACTCAATAAAAACCCCTTCTGATCCGTCCATTTTGGCAAAGCTGTAAAGGCCTCTTAGGAGGTGGAATTAGGCCAGGGAGCATTAAGCGAGCATATTGCTCTCGCCGCTGTCAATCATGCCCATCCCGAGTCGTTAAGCAATAATGGCTTAACGGGGGTGAAGGGAGGGGGAGGCACTGAGCGAATGAGATCTTCCCTCACGCATTTCATTACCTGGGAGTAAGAAGGGAGGCGAGAAAGCAATATCTTCCGGTTGGCTTAAATGAGCCACAGTTTCTCAAGCGGAGGATCAATTGTCCCTGGAAACCCTGACCCAAGAGGATCCCAGGAAGTCAGGAAGCTGGTATTGAGACAAACCAGGGTTCAGCCCAGCACAGGAACCCTCATGCTGCCTAGCAGTGGCTCTCCAGGGTTCCGGGGGCGAGTTCCGCTTACTTGGCGTGCGGGCGCTCTGCACATGCTCAGATGCACTTACTTCACAATTCAGATTCAGCGTTGGGAACACAGTGAAGCCCCGGCTCAGGACCTCAAAGATGGCACTCACTGAAACTGAAACATAGTAGGGAGGTCTTGCGCCCCTCCTGTGTCCCTGGCCTTCCATCCTTCGAACTCAGGGCTAGCCAATACGCTGGTCTAGAGTTCCGATCATTCCCGGCCAGCCGCTGGGGATTATGGGAGCTGTAGTCATGTAGCATTTTGGCCTAGCATTCCTCATTAATTCCTTGCCTTCTTTAGGCAACATTTTTTTTTATAATAATCTATTTATTAGATTTTCCAATACAAATCACAACAAATCACATTGAAATTATTCCCAATTGCATTTCAAATTACAATCCAAATTAATTATACAATTCCCAATTTAAAAAACCATTCCAATTATGCCTAATTATTATAATAAATTTTTATATATGGACTTCCCATGCCTCGGACGCCGGAGCTTCCCTGATCAACTCCATCAATTGCTTTAAAAAATTCTTTCCAATATTTCCACAGCCGCTGATATATGCCAGCAAGCAGGCTAAATTATAATAAACAATGTCTCTGTGTGGAAGAGGTCGATCTTCTTAATTCCAAATGCCACATTCCGACCATCGCCATCTTCTCGTCCTGTTGTTCACCAAACTTCTTCACACTGCTACTCTTTAGGCAATATTTCACAACGGAGAACTGCATGCACCTGGCAACATGTACCTGGACGACTGTGAATCTACGTGTCGTGTGAACAACTCCCTTACAGCTCCACAATTCAATGATTCTGAGGTTCTAATCCAGACTTCCTCAACCTCAACAGGACTTAACATTGAGTTACAGTACGTGCAACATGAATGACCCAAGCCGGGGTCATTTTGCGGTAGTTGGAGGTTCTCCATGTTCAGACAGCAGGACACCCCCAATAATGTGGGTGCAGCGAACCCCAGATTATTTCCATTCAAGCTCCTTATTCTTGATCCACTGCTTGTTTCCGGGGAAATCCTAAATTCAAGGAAATGGGCACAGTTTCCTCACTTGGTGCGAGGCGAAACCAAGGCAGATCAAGAGCCCCCAGTCACCCCCAGTTTTAAACTCAGAGTCTCCTAATTATTCTGAGATGGAAGCAACTTGCAGGGTTGTTATTTCAGAATAACAAGACCTCCCCTCCATCAACAGATCTGGGTTCACGGTCTGGTTCCTTGAGCTATCAGAAGCGATTCTGCTGCAACGAATTAGCCGGGCAGGCAGCCGTCTAGAAAAGAAATGCGTTTCTGGAGTTATTTCCTGGTCCTGCTTCGAAATCAGGGACTTTTGCTGAATTCCTCGACCGCAGAGGAATTCCACAGGACTTCACTGCTGAGGGGGGAATGAAGATAGAAACCAGAAAATAATAATAATAATAATAATAATAAAATAATAATAATAATAATAATAATAATAATAATAATAATAATAAGACGCAACACCCAGAAGCAATGAATGAGAGTGGTATTTGAAAGCTGTAGAGCACAGTCTCGGAGGGCTGGGCCACACTTACCTTTCAAACAGCTCTTTCCTGGCACAGGTCCATGCTTTAAAGCATCTTCCCCCCCACGAAAAACCACTCTTGAGTGCATTATCAGAGCAAATGTCAATTCAGGTTTCCTGCGCATTGCTGTTTCCTCCGATTCAGCTTTAAAGATCGAGGTTTTTTTGGGGGGGGGAGAAAGCGGTGCTTGGACATTGAGCTTTAAAGAGTGAGCCATGCCTGAAAAGAGTGGAGGAAATATACGTGTGCATTAGCTTGGATTCCTGCATGGCAAAGGGGTCAGGCTAGATGACCCTTGATATCCCCCCAACTCAACAGTTCTATGATTCTTGCAGCTTAAGAGCTGCAGTGATTCTCCCACAAACAGCTGGGAGAAATCATTGCTTTGTGGTGCAACTAGGGTGGGAAGAGGGTAGACAGAATCACTGAATCGTAGTCTTGGGAGGGACCCCCAAGGGTCATCCAGTCCAACCCCCTGCAATGCAGGGACCTCAGCGAAAGAATCCCTGGTTGATGTGCAACTGGGAGGGCCAAGACCAGTAAGCAAGCCAAAGGGAGGTGCCAGCTGTTTCTTCGCAGATGCACTGCCCCATTGCTCGGATGGGCAAACTGATCCTAAAACACTGATTGAAGGAAAATGCTTTGGATGCAAAATCAATCCAGAAATTCAAAACAGGTGGCAACCGCAAGAAGCCGGCCTTCTACCCTGTTGCAAGACTCCGCTATGAAAGAACGAAGTGTGTCTAAAGCAAAAGGTGGAGCCTCTGGACGTGTCCCTGGTTGGAACTCGAACCCGTAGCCTCCTGCGCTGGCATTGGCACGCTGCTCCTGCCCATTGCTACGCCTCTCCCTTGCCAAAGAGCCACTCCGCTTTCCTTTTCTGGCTAATGCTGCGCGCCAAAGGCACTAACCTAAGCGTGAGATGCATTGCAAATCGGGGTTGGACTGGATGACCCTCAGGGTTCTCTTCCAACTCCACAGCCCTATCATTCTATGCTGCAGCTCCATGATGATGCAGCAAGAGGCTGAGAATCAGGCTGGGGAGATGCTCAAGACTAGGACTGAGCCCTGTGGCAATATTCCCTTCCTCTTCCTATTCATTTTATGGGCCAGCCCACTTGGACTATTAGGGTATTTGGGGGGGGGGGCAGAATTCAAAGGTCACAGGGAAATGGATCAAGCCGGTGTTTCGGCTTACAAAGTTGCAAAGGTGCCCCTGCATTTTGCTATTTTTTTCAGAGGTGAAAAAGATACCCCCCACCCACCTATTTCTAATACTTGACAACATTGTATATATAATGTTAGATATGGGATTTTAAAGAAGAGCTATTTATTATAAATGACGCTATGTACACACCATATTGATGTAGACGTGATCTCTTGCAAGGGTATTGCAGGGGGGGAACTTGCTTCCGAGCAATTGGGGAGAATTTTATTCTTAGCTGGGGTTTTTTTCACCCATAGAAAAATAAAGAGTTGGGGGGTGGGGTGGGGGTGGAATAAAATGCTCCTGGACAAATCTTCTCTCTTTCTCATGCCAAAGCATATTTGTACTGCTCTTTTACTTTCATTTTAGAAACAAAATAAAGTCTGAATTCAAGATCAACTGCCTCCCTCCGTTCTTTGAACCAGTCTCCCTTTCTAGACATCTGAGATGTGCTGCCTTTGTGGGCTATTGCTGAAGCTCAGGTGTGCTGGAAAACAGACCCACTTCTCTGAGCAGGCTAGCAGAGTCCTGTGCGTTGAAATTTGTTCTTCAAGCGCTCCCTCTGCAAAACCTGATGGCAAGCATTTTCCAAATGGCTGGATATTTGGCCAATATTTGATATTCAACACCAACGCTTGGCATGCAATGCTTCCTCCCGGTAGCAACCAACACTGTGCAGGATCTTGCCGACGGACATGCAGCGGCCGATAGGTTTCTCTACTGCAAAGCTTTAACATATAAGCAAACGTGAAAAGAGAAGGCAATATCCTGTATCAGAGAGAGGGAGAGGAAATTGTGCCTTACATGTGATGCAAAAAATATACAATCCCAGATGTCTACTAACTGCTTTCTTGATACTTTGCAAATTTTTGCTTTTCAAGTGTTGCTGATTTTATCCATGTTTGGTTCATAATTCCTTTTATGTGTACCCCACATAGAGGTTTTTATGATGGAAATGGTCTATACGTTTTTCTAAGTGAATGTATAAATAAGTTACACACTTCAAAGATGTGAAGAAACAGCCAGCGTTTCACAGTATCCAATAGCTGCTTTGCAAATCTTGCAATATCTCCTAATAGAATAGAATAGAATATATTTTATTGTCATTGTCCCCTTCGGGGACAACGAAATTACTTGGCTGCTCCATCCACCCAGATAGGGCACTCCATGCAAAGACAAAACAACTACAAAAACACTGATTAAAACCATACAATGATAAAACATAACAGGTAAGATTAGATGACTTCAAAGTCCAGGCTTCCCATTCAAGGCCGCGATAGCTCTGGAGAAGAAGCTGTTTCTAAGACGGCTTGTTCTTGTTGTCATCGTCCTGTATCTCCGTCCCGATGGCAAAAGTTCAAAGAGACGGTAACCAGGATGCGATGGATCTTTCACTATGTCCAGTGCCTTTCTGTGGCACCTCATGGCATAAATCTGCTCTAAGGTGGAGAGCGAGCAGCCAACAATCAGTTCCATACTATTAATTATAGTCAATTATTCAGTTTCCATTCCCAAATATTATTGTGTGAAGTGAAGGCACACGCTTAGGAGTTGATTGTAGGGTGAGCTGCGCCAGACCGAGCTGATTTGCTAGCTTGGCAGAGACTCTTTTTATTAGCAAGAATATGCACATGTTTAGGAACAGTTTGACCTTTAGCAAGTTTACATCATGAGCTGACATGTATGTTTCCTCTGACATTTGCGTGATCTTCTCCACCACGTCATGTTCCTACCAAGTGGAAAGTGAGCCAGGCCTCTGCAAAGGGAGGCAAATCTCACAGACAGGCCATGGCAGGCCACTAAGAGAGCCAAAGGTTAGGTCGTGGGAACGGTGCTCAGAGTGAGTAAAAGGCCAGACGGAGAACAAGTTCAGACAGCTGTGGCCTGCCTGTGGGCAGTGGTGTGCCTCGCGCCCCGTGGTCAAGCTGTGGCTTATCTGCGCCCGGCGGTGGTGGACATCCCTGTCGCAGCAGCCGAGGTATAAGGTGTGGGATGTATAACACTGGTGCAGTCAATCACAACATTCCTAGAGTGTACACAAGGGGTCTTGGTCCTCCAGGTAGAGTTTCCTGTGCCAAGGCTGAAATCACTTCCTTTGTGTGACCAGAAGTGGGAGTGGCCTCACCTGTAGCTATTCAAAGATACAGGTGAGCTGCTACTCTCCCTCTCTTCCCACCAGGACTCCGAGGATGCAACATCTCAGGAGATGCTCTCTTGGCTTCCAGCCAAGAGAGGCCCACATGGAGCCTTTCTCCCTTAAGGAGAATCTCCACATGTAAATACATTTAATCTAAGCTAGCCTGCCTTTCTGAGACTGTAGAAGCTTGAAATGACTGTGAGTAAAACCTTTATACTTTTATAAGCTTATGTGTCGTGTATTTTCTTTTAAGAGGGAACCAGGGGAAATATGTGCCAGGATCTGCCTTATTCTAGAAGTTCATAGGAACTTAAACGCCACGCTTTGCTGCGCTTTATTGGGGATGAGAAACTCTGCTAGTTTGGAGCTTGTTAGCACAAGCTGGGATAGGAAATATTAATCAATATTCCCTCATCCACATTCCCTCTCATCTCCCACAAAGGGTTATGGGCCCAGAACTGCGTATTTTGTGTATTTTTAAAGGATTGCTTTGGATTGTGATTTTTGGCAGAGTAGAATTTTTCTGTTTGTACTTCCTGGTAAGCACATGGTCTTTTGTTCTCCATTGTGCTGTGAAAGGGGGATTAGCGACCCCTCCCCTCCCTCAGAGCTCACAGACCTCAGAGGCAGTGAAGATTAGTTTGCATTTTGAGATTTTTAAGTTTTGATTTTTGAATTTTAACCATTTTTGGGAATTTTTGAAATTTTGGAAATTTTTTTTAATTTTTGAGGATTAAGATGGCAAGCTCAGGATTTGATAGTGAAGCAAGATCAAACTTTATGCTGCTGAATGATCGTAATTTTGTGCAATGGAAGCAGCGCCTTTTAGTGCATCTTGGGGCAAAGCAAGTGATTAAAGCGGTGAAAGATCCCAAACCTGATTCAGCTGATTTAACCAAGAAAGCAGATTGGGAAAGGCAAGATGCAGAAGCTAAACACATAATTTTGAGCAGTTTGAAAGATGAGCATTTATCTCTGATTGACTATGAAAGTGATGCATCTCAGATTCTAAAGGATATTGAGAGGGTTTATGCACAATCATCAGAGAACTCTTATAGACATTTATTGGATAAACTGCTGAAGTTAAAGATGAATTCCAGAGAACAATTTACAGGGCATTTTAAGGACTTTAATGAAATTGTTCAAAGGATTGCCCTAACTCCCAGAGCTTTTGATGATGCAACCAAAGTGACTTTTATGCTGGCATCATTAGGAAAAGAATTTACTTCATTTAAGAGTATAATGGATCACACCAGAGATTTGACTTTTAATGAACTAGTAAATCACTTAAGAGAGGAATGCAGAGATTACCTTGATTCTCCACAAAGGAATCCAAGGAGGGACACAAGTTATGTTTCTAAGCAATTTCCCAAGTCTAAGGAAGTGTCCAAAGAATTAATATGCCATAACTGCAATTTAAAAGGGCACATTGCAAGGAGTTGCCAGGAGCCCAAGAATAAGTCCCGCCCCTTTCAACCAAAAGGTGAAAAGAAGGGGGGTCACGAGCGTACATTTCTACTGCAAGAAAAGAGTTTAAATGTGCAAAGAAATGAAAGGAAAAGTGACCAATTTATTTTAGATTCGGGAGCTACAAGCCATTTTGCGCATAAAAGAGAATATTTCAGAGAAATTAATGATAGTGAATGGACTGAAATCCAGATTGCTGATGGAAATGTTCTAAAATCACAAGGTGCAGGTTCAATGCGTTTGAAATTCAAGGTGAACAATGAATCTCTTGAAACAACTGTGCCTAATGTTCAATATGTCCCAGAATTGAATTGTAACTTGCTTAGTGTGTCTGCTTTAGACAAGAAAGGTTTCAAGGTTACATTTGCCAATGGAGAATGCAATGTAACGAAAAATGATGAGGTTTATGCTCAAGGGAAACTAATCAATGGTGTGTATGAGATTAATGTTTCAGAAAACCAATCAGCACAAGTGGCCCAATCCAAGCAGAAGGATAAACCAGATCTGGAGCTGTGGCATCGAAGACTGGGTCACAGGGATATCAGAGTCATCCAGGAACTGCAGAATGGAGATCTTGTGAGAGGTCTACAGGTAAACAAAAGTAACACACCCACACCAAAATGTATAACTTGTGTAAGTGAAAAAGGAGTCAAACCTTCTTTCCCACGTTGTGCAGAAAAGAGAAGCACAAAAGTTCTGGACATTGTGTACACTGATTTAGCTGGACCTATGAATATACCTTCTTTAGGAGGAAATAGGTATATTCTTATCTTTTTGGATGATTATTCAAAGTTTTGTGTGGGATACCTTCTCAAAGAGAAGAGTGAAACAGTGGAATTGTTCAAGCAATACGTAAGCATGGTCAAGAACAAATTCCATCGAGCACCCACCACCCTAATGTCCGATAATGGTGGGGAGTTTTGCTCACGTGAAATGGAAGCCTTCATGGCTCAGGAAGGCATAGCACATGTGACCACAGTAAGCTACACACCTCAACAAAACTCTATTGCTGAGAGGAAATTTAGGTCCATCCTAGAGATGACAAGGTGTATGCTAAAAGGATCCAACTTGTCGAAGAAACTTTGGGGTGAGGCAGCAAATACTGCGATTTATATACAGAATAGGCTGCCAACAAAAGGCACAGAGCGCACGCCATTTGAACTTTGGCATGGAAGAGTCCCAAATTTGTCACACATACGTGTATTTGGAAGTTTGTGCTATTACCACGTGCCCAAGGAGCACAGACACAAACTTGACTCCAGAGCAAAGCCTGGTATCCTAGTTGGATACGCTTCTGGAGGAAAAGGCTACAGAGTTGTGGACTTACAAACAGGGAAAACAAGTTCACATCACGTGATTCATTTTGAGGAGTATGAAAAGGCTGACACAAGGAACACAGCAATTGACTGTTCCAATGAGCCAGCAACAGAGGAGTTTGTAAGTTTTCCTTTTGAAGCCATACCAGAAACTAATCCACCTCCTAGTGTTGTAGCACCCCCTACAGATGACACCCCAGAAGACGCGGAGGACCAGATGTCAGAAGGCTCCAGAGACGAAGAGGACCCATATGCAGGGATGCCGCCATTGGAAGGAGATGAGGAAGCTGATGCGGTTCAACAAGAGCCAGAGGTCAGACGTTCCTCCAGGTCCAACAAAGGCGTTCCACCACTACGACTGTCCTACTTTGCAGGGCCGGCGCCACCACAGGAACCTTCCACGTGGGAACAGGTTCAACGGTTGCCAGCTGCTGAGGCCAGTCTCTGGAAGCAAGCCGCGCAGGAAGAGATGGATGCACTGCATCGCAACAAGACCTGGACCCTGACAGAGCTACCTCCTGGTAAGAAGGCAATTGGGTCCAAGTGGGTGTTCAAGCTTAAGAAGGGGTCAGAAGGGGAGGTGCAACGCTACAAAGCTAGGCTTGTAGCACAAGGATTTTCACAACAGTATGGCGAAGATTATGATCAAGTATTTGCGCCTACAGTGCGACATAGCAGCATTAGATTACTTCTAAGCATTGCAGCATCTAAAGGCCTAACAGTCCGTCATGTCGACATAGCAACAGCTTTTCTTCATGGGACAATTTCTGAACAGATTTATATGAAGCAGCCCAAAGGCTTTATCAAGCAAAATGAGGCACATCTTGTATGTAAACTTCAGAAAGGAATTTACGGTTTGAAACAAGCTGCAAGAGCATGGAACCAGAAATTACATGAAATGCTGGTTCAGCTTGGGTACAAGCAGTCAACAGCTGACAAGTGCCTGTACACTAAGAACAGAAATGGACAATTCTCTTACATTCTGGCTTTTGTCGATGATTTATTAATATCAACGTCCAATGACAGAGACTATAAAGACATAGTCAGACATCTCAACAAAGAGGTGCAAGTAAAGGAATTGGGACTTGTCCAGTATTATTTGGGAATTCAAATTGAGAGAGAAGAAGACGGCTCATTTCTTCTCAGCCAGAAGCAGAAGATAATAGAACTGATAGAAAGTATGCAGATGCAAGGTGCACACCCTGTCGCGACACCCATGGCCACAGATTTTCTAAAGAATCAACAAGATTCGAAGCTGCTGCCAGACAACAGCGAATACAGGTCAGCGATTGGTAAACTTTTGTATTTGGTTACTACCAGCAGACCTGACATAGCAAGTGCAGTGGGGATCCTAAGCAGAAAAGTGAGTTCTCCCACTGAACATGACTTGGGTGGGGTCAAGAGGGTGGTGCGTTACCTCAAGGGTACAATGAATTGTAAATTAAGATTGCCAGCTGTAAAGGACCCTAAGTTGGTTGGGTACAGTGATGCAGATTGGGCTGGGGATAAGGCGGATTACAAATCCACAAGTGGTTATGTTTTTATGTTTGGAAATGCACCTATCATTTGGGGCAGTTATAAACAGAAATGTGTAGCCTTATCGTCCACAGAGAGTGAATATATTTCAGCTTCGGAAGCATGCAGAGAGATCATCTGGCTGGATCAACTCCTGACAGACTTTGGTTTGCCGAGAAAAGGACCTGTCAGCTTGATGGAGGACAATCAAGGCTGCCTGCAGCTAGCGCAAACCGAAAAGTTCCTTGCACGTTCAAAACACATTGGGGTCAGGTATCACTTCATTCGCCAGATGATCCAAGATGGACTAGTAGAGATGTCCTACTGTAATACTCAGGAGATGACTGCGGACATTCTCACGAAACCCTTGCCACGAGAGAGTTTCCAGAACCTGCGTGTCAAGCTGGGACTCTGGGTGGTTGAATAAAGTTGTTTTATGTTTGTTAAATGTTGTTCAGACTGAGAAGGGGTTTGTGGGATGTATAACACTGGTGCAGTCAATCACAACATTCCTAGAGTGTACACAAGGGGTCTTGGTCCTCCAGGTAGAGTTTCCTGTGCCAAGGCTGAAATCACTTCCTTTGTGTGACCAGAAGTGGGAGTGGCCTCACCTGTAGCTATTCAAAGATACAGGTGAGCTGCTACTCTCCCTCTCTTCCCACCAGGACTCCGAGGATGCAACATCTCAGGAGATGCTCTCTTGGCTTCCAGCCAAGAGAGGCCCACATGGAGCCTTTCTCCCTTAAGGAGAATCTCCACATGTAAATACATTTAATCTAAGCTAGCCTGCCTTTCTGAGACTGTAGAAGCTTGAAATGACTGTGAGTAAAACCTTTATACTTTTATAAGCTTATGTGTCGTGTATTTTCTTTTAAGAGGGAACCAGGGGAAATATGTGCCAGGATCTGCCTTATTCTAGAAGTTCATAGGAACTTAAACGCCACGCTTTGCTGCGCTTTATTGGGGATGAGAAACTCTGCTAGTTTGGAGCTTGTTAGCACAAGCTGGGATAGGAAATATTAATCAATATTCCCTCATCCACATTCCCTCTCATCTCCCACATAAGGTAAATAACTCTTATACCCACAGACTATTTACCAGCTGTGTCACAAACGTCCACACGCTTCCATGCGTGTCTTTGCTTTTAAACCTTTTCCTTTCTTCTTCAAACGCAGAGATCTTCACAGCGG
Source organism: Darevskia mixta (assembly GCA_034641385.1). Classification (NCBI taxonomy): domain Eukaryota; kingdom Metazoa; phylum Chordata; class Lepidosauria; order Squamata; family Lacertidae; genus Darevskia; species Darevskia mixta. The sequence goes on along the minus strand of JAWWNH010000142.1, from coordinate 736,528 downwards.
AAAAGTTCACAGAGCAATTGGCTTCTGTATTTAGTTCTGACAATAAATCACAGCAACTCCAGCTTAATTAAGAAGATTTATTGCTTAAGGGCTCTAAGCCAGGAGAAGTTACCCCCATCCTGGCTGGAAGCCAGAAGACGGACTGGGTAGCAGCCGATACACAGATCACATTACAAAGAATACAAACATCACATTACAGAGACTTCCGTACATAGATAGTCCCCGGATGTGTGATGTCATCCCTGTGAGCAGGGCGTCAGACTGAGCTTGTTAATCCTGTAAGCTCAAAACCTCACATCCCTACAATTGTGAATTGCCCCAACATTTAAGGTCAGCTAATGCAGCAGATTGAAATGGTTGTGGAGTTCAGATTTATTTCCCCAAACTAGCAGGGCCTTTCCTTCAACAGCCCCAGATGACATTTGGATGACCTTCCTTCCAACGTTTTCTTGTCTTCCTATGTGCCTTTGCTCTGCATTGTTCCATCGTGTCCCTGGTACTTGAAAGGTAATGTTTCTTTTGTGCTTTATTGTGTTTATTACTTGTTTATTTTCAGTTGTGATTTCAGTTCTGTATTTTAATCTAAATTCGGTTTTAAGTTTTTATTTATTTGTTTTTATTTGTTTACTTCTTTATTTGAAAAACCAGGCTCACCATTCTGCAAATCAGTCATTAAATCAATTATGTGAACAGGGGAAGGGGAACGTCTCCAGTTCCTTTGTCACATTTTGCTTTCAAAATTTCAACATCAAAATTTGAATCCAATTGTCAAATTATGACACTTGAATGCTTTATATATTTTTAAAGAAATTCCAGCACTTATGGAAATGCATTGACCACATTCCACATGAGAATAAGATGGGATATCTCTGTCCTGGTGTCCATTTTCAGATCTTTCTCTTCCATTGGGGTGAGGAATTATATCACTTTCGCCCTCTCCCCATCTGCAGAACTAGGCAATTTTCCCATGCTCCAAACGCACACGGAGATCTGGAGAAGAGGAGACAGAAAAGTGGTATGAGAGCCAACTTCAAATATCTAAAAGGCTGTTCTGTGGATGTTGGAGAAAGCTTGTTTTCTGCTGCTGCAGAGGGGAGGACCTGAACCAACAGATTCAAACGATAAGAAGGGTGATTCTGATGAAACATTAGGAATAACTTTTTGATGGTAAGAGTGAAACGGATACCCTTGGGAGATGGTGGGCTCTCCTTTATCGGGGTTTTAAAAACTGAGACTGGGTGGCCAAATAGAGGTTGGATGGCCATCTGTCACGGATGGTTTAGCTGAGATTCCTGCATTGCAGGGGGTTGGACTAGATCAGGCACGTCCAGCAGGTACCGGTAGATTGTGATCTACCAGTAGATCACTGGATGCCTGTGGTAGATCGCTGGCTCCTCCCAAAGAAGCCAAAGAACTTTGGCTCCCCTAAAAAAAAGCTAAACATTTTAGCCCCGCAGCCCATAAAAAGAAGCTCAACAACTTTGACCTGAACCCCTGAAGAACGGGCCTTCCTCTTCCATAAAAAAAGGTCAACAACGTTGACCTGAACCCCCTCCAAAAGGGGGTAGATCACTGCTAGTTTTTAACTCTGCGAGTCGATCGCAGTCCCTTGGGAGTTGGCCACCCCTAAGGAGCGTCTCCACCCCCATCGTTCAGCCCGGACACTGAGGTCCAGCTCCGAGGGCCTTCTGGCAGTTCCCTCCCTGTGAAAAGTGAGGTTACAGGGAACCAGGCAGAGGGTCTTCTCAGTGGTGGCGCCCGCCCTGTGGAACGCCCTCCCATCAGATGTCAAGGAAATAAAGAACTACCTGACTTGTAGAAGACATCTGAAGGCAGCCCTGTTTAGGGACGTTTTTCATGTTTGATCTTTTATTGTGTTTTTAATATTCTGTTGGGAATATTCTGTTCCCCAGAGTGGCTGGGGAAACCCAGCCAGATGGGTGGGGTATTATTATTATTATTATTATTATTATTATTATTATTAATTGAATTGTAGAGTTGGAAGAGACACCGAGGGTCCTCTAGTCCAACCCCCTGCAATGCACGAACTTCAGCTAAAGCATCCATGACAAATGGCCATCCAACCTCTGCTCAAAAACCTCCAAAACTCATTGCAGGGGGTTGGACTAGATGACTGTTGGAGGTTCCTTCCAACTCTGCAATTTGATGAGTCTTTGATGCTCTCCCAGAGCTACCTGGGGATACTGGGAGTTGAACCTGGGACCTTCTGCATGGTTGTTGTTGTTGTTGTTGTTGTTGTTGTTGTTGTTGCCATCATCATCATCATCATCATCATCATCCAGTCCATTACTGAGGCAAGACACTGGTCCAGCACATCCCCTGCCTCACCTCCAGATGTGAAGGAGAAGGAGACAACGTTACTCCAAAACTCTGGACGAAGCCACTCAGCAGTTTCATGTCGATGTTCAGCAGCAGAGAGGATAAAATTGAGCCCTGATGAACCTCATATTGAAGGCTCCATGGGGCCGAAACATCACCCTCTGGAAACTTCCATCCAAGTAGGACTGGGACCACCACAAAATGATGCCCTCCATCCCCAACTTGGCCAGCCACTTCAAAAGGATACAATGGTCAATGGTATCAAAAACCACTGAGAAGCTGAGGAGAATTAACAAGGACACATTTCTCTCCCCCCTCCCCAACAGAGGTCATCAACCGGAGCAGTTTCTGTGCCAAAATTGGGCCTAAACCCCAATTGAAATGGATCTAGAAAATGAGTTTCAGATTCATGGGACCTGGATGTGACAGACCAGGAGCAAGACTCTAGGGATGTAACAGAAGACTCAATGAAGATGTTGACTCAGGGTGCGGCTCCTGTGAAGCAGGCACCTTCCAATCTAGGCATCACTAGTAAAGGAATGGAAACTGAAACTGCCAGTATATTCTGATGCTGTTGTGCAAATCTATGGCGTGACCACTAGGGTGATGACTTTTTCAATTTTTTTCTCAAAAATTATTTCCTGTAGCACAAATGGATGAACTTTTGCCTATTAATGACTAAAACAAGGTATATTCCATTGAAATATTAAAAAAGGTTACGCACAAACCGTTTTTAAATTTTTAGTATGCCGTTTTACCATTTCATAAAATTTTATTAACAATTCTATATATATTAAAATGTTCAAGCTGGATGTTTGTTGGCAAAGGCCTTGATCAGTAACCAATGCTTGAAAACCAACTGGAAAACAAATAAATCTCCAATCAACATTGCCCGAAGCAACCAGTGCTGTGAGCGTGCGTTCAATGTTATGCAAGACTTGCACGACTCCTGCCACAACAAGGACAACCTCCCACTGAGATTCATCCTGTCCAATGACATTATTGTGAATAATTGACTTCCTTGTGTGTTTGATGGCCCTATATAATGTTGTAGATATGTGACTCTAAAGCTTGGGTTCAATTTTATATCTGCTTACAGTGACTTCAAAAAATGGTCAAAAAACTGATAAATAAAATTTTTAAAATCATTTTGTGCGTGAGGTTTTTTTTATCAAATCTCTTTGAAAGTAAGATTTTATCTAATCTTTAATGAAAGCTCATCAAATTATGATACAGGGAAATGAGGTTGTAAAAAAGTCATCACCCTAGTGACCACATTGGGAATACTGTGTACCAGTTCTGGTTGCCTCGCCTCAAAAAGGATGCTGTAGAGTTGGAAGAGGTTCAGAAAAAGGGCAACTAAAAGGGTCAACGAGAAAAGGTGACTCAGAGGCAACAAGTTTTTAAAATTATGCATGGCATGAAGGAAGCAGAGAGAGAAAAGCTTTTCATCCTCTTTCATGGACACCCACTGAGGCTCAGTATTGAAAGATTGGGGTGTGTGTGTCTTGATTACTATAAAACAGGGACGTACAACTCCCAAGAGACTGCGATCTACTCTTAGTGAAAAAAACTGGCAGTGATCTACCCATTTTTGGTGTGGGGGAGGGAGTTCAGAGTTGCTGAGCTTTTTTTAGGGGAGCAGGTGAAAGTTGTTGAGCTTTTTTAGGGGGCAGCGCAATGGTGAGCTTTTTTTTACGGAGGGCTTGCCAAAGTTGTTGACCTTTTTTGGGGGGGGGGTTCCACACTTAAGGAGCTTTTTTAAACTGTGAGAGTGCAGAATTGCAATAAATCACTCACCAACAACTCAGCCCCTATCAGCCGAACGCAGTGCTACAGCAGACATCAAAGGCACACCCAAAAAACGCAACACAGGGAAAGATCGAGGGGGGAGGAGGGCGGACACAGGATTATAAAAAACACGGGTGATAAGGATCCCGCGATCGACCGTGGTCATCCGGGGATGGACCTGTTGATCACGGCCGACAGGTTGGACAATCCTGCTATAAAAGATGCAGCAGAAGAGGAAGGCACACTTGGCAAATCCTTCACCATGATCAACTCCCACCCGGAATCCTGTGTCCCCACTGTGGAAGGACGTGTGGATCCAGAATTGGCCTCCACAGTCACTTACGGACTCATTGTTAAGACCGTGTTCATGGAAGACAATCTTCCTTGGCTACGAGGGATCGCCAAAGAAGAAGACTGCCCACTTTGAGAATCATTCATTCAGAGCAGGCATCCCCAAACTCAGCCCTCCAGATGTTTTGGGACTACAATTCCCATCATCCCTTGCAGGGATGATGGGAATTGTAGTCCCAAAACATCTGGAGGGCCGAGTTTGGGGATGCCTGATTCAGAGTGTCAACTGCATCTGATGCTAGCCTTCCCAGAGGCCTGAAAGTGGGCGTGCGTTGCCACCAATGGGTTTGGTGCTTGTTTTGGAAAGTGTTCCCCAGCTGGGGTGGCGGGGTCATAACTTCTCATAGTCCCTTGACAGAGAAACTAGGAACAGCTGCTTGCCAGGAATGTGCCTGGAACAGAGGGCGTCCTGAGGGGCTGAGAGGTGGGCTGCGGAGGCGGCAGGGCTGGAGTAAAGGGGCAGCAGGGTCCTGAGAATGGGACAAGGAGCCTGCCGGCCTTCCGAGTTGCCACAAAGCGAGAAAGTAACCTCTGGGCCCCGCTTCTGCCACAGCTCCAAGGCGTCCCCGATGAGTTTGGAAACTGTTTATTTTTCCTTTTGTCAGGCATGGAGATCTGCTAATGAGAAGGGTCTGTTCTTGCGTCTTCCCGGTGGACTTTTCCCACGGAATGAGGCATGCCGTTTCAGGCCGTTCTGTTGCTCTGCAGCAAGCCAGAAAGAGCGACACAAGTTTGGAGGGCTGGAGTGGGACTCTGGAGGAGCCAGAAATTGACCGCCAGGAGGCCAGTACGATGGTTAAAGGGGTGTGTCTCCCAGAGAAGGAGTCTCGGTTTATAGCCCTGGCCTTTCCCAGGGACTCAAGGAAGGTTAGAAGCCCCTTGAAGATACACCATGTGCAAAGCACACAAAGAAAATGTCATTTCTTCCATTGAGTTCCATAGTTTAAATGGTCAAAGGCCTGGAAACGATGCCTTATGAGGAACGGCTTAGGGAGCTGGGCATGTTTAGCCTGGAGAAGAGAAGGTTAAGGGGTGATATGATAGCCATGTTCAAATATATAAAAGGATGTCATATAGAGGAGGGAGAAAGGTTGTTTTCTGCTGCTCCAGAGAAGCGGACACGGAGCAATGGATTCAAACAACAAGAAATAAGATTCCACCTAAACATTAGGAAGAACTTCCTGACAGTAAGAGCTGTTCGACAGTGGAATTTGCTGCCAAGGAGTGTGGTGGAGTCTCCTTCTTTGGATGTCTTTAAGCAGAGGCTTGACAGCCACCTGTCAGGAATGCTTTGATGGTGTTTCCTGCTTGGCAGGGGGTTGGACTGGATGGCCCTTGGGGTCTCTTCCAACTCTATGATTCTATGATTCTAGGAAATATGTGCTGCATGGAGATGGATTTCTATTCTCTGTCCTGAAGCTTCTCTTGGTTTTGTTCAGCTCTGGCATGGAATAAATGTCTGCTGATTCCCCAGTATCCCAAATTAAATAAATGAACACCCTGTGTCCTACACATGCTCAGGGGTGCTCTGTATTTCACTCTTACCTCCCTTGTTCCTGTTGAAGTAAGAGCAGCGATAGAAACTTAGTTACAGATGAATTGAAACATAATATTTACAGTCACATGGTTGTCCAAGCATGGGCCTACAGCCCCTTCTTCCAGCTTCCAAACAACTGTATTTCCCTCTCTTTCCAGAGCTCAGCAACCTCCCGGATCTCAACTATGTAGGCCAGTGATGGCTAACCTTGACACTTCAGATGTTTTGGAACTACAACTCCCATCATCCCTAGCTAACAGGACCAGTGGTCAGGGATGATGGGAGTTGTAGTCCCAAAACATCTGGAGTGTCAAGGTTAGCCATCACTGATGTAGGCTATGCCTTGCAGCTCCTAGGAGAGATTTCCACTTTCAGCTTCTCCTGCGGCTTTGCTCTCTTTCTTCCAAGCCGTGAAGAAGCACTGCAACACTCTATTCAACTTAGCAGTGTTCACAGTGGATTCTAAAACACAGTCATCTTGCTTCACATAAAACAGAGTCTCTCCTTCACTAGATAGCTCCTGTGTGACCAATGTTAGCCGGTTACATGAGAACTATCGTATTTTTCGCTCCATAAGACGCACTTTTTCCTTCTAAAAAGTAAGGGGAAATGTCTGTGCATCTTATGGAGCGAATGTGTGGTCCCTGGAGCTGAACTGCCCAGGGGCGAAAGCAGGTCATGCTTTTTTTAAAAAAAAAGAGAGAAGGGGGTGTTGAAAGGAAGCCCACTGAGCAGCTGCTCAGCAAACGATTGGGGTGAGAGATAAGGGAGAGAGATTCCAGCCCCGCCCCCTTGCAGAGGGAGGCTGTTTCCCCAGCGACATGTGACTGGCTGATTAGATTATCTGTCTGGAAACTGTAGAAATGGCTTCCTGAAGCTGCAGAACTGTGAGTTAAACCCCACAAAACAGGGTTTTTTCCCTTTGCAAAGTAAGCTCAACAACTTTGAGCTGATCCTCAAAAAATGGTGCTCTTCCCCTTTGCAAAAGAAGCTGCAGAAATTTGAGCTGATCCACAAAAAAATGGGGATTTTCTCCTTTGCAAAAGAAGCTACAGAAATTTGAGCTGATCCTCAAAAAAGGTGCGTCCTATGGTCAGGTGCGCCTTATAGAGCGAAAAATACGGTACTAGAGAACTCATTAGAATTCAATCAAATTTAAACACATGGTAATGCATGCAAGCATTTACAATTACAATTACTTTACTTAACGGTTCCATGAGTGAATTCTGGCATCGGGAGCAGATTCCAGACCTTTATCTGGCTGCACCAGCAGCATCAGAATCAGAGATGCACTTTGCTCAGATTCCTCACTGCTGTGACCCAGATCCTTCCTGGGGGGCAGCAGCCTCTCCCCCCTACATTCTCAAACTGCCCAGGAAATGGGCCCATTCCCCCCTGAAACCTTTTCCTGGAGCCCAATTAGCAGCCCGTCTACGTGGCAGCCTCTTCTGTTTTAATGCTCTGTTCAACCTGCCATGCTTCGGGTCACTAACTGTTTCCCGCAAACTTCTGAGCTGGCTTCCAGGCCTGGATGTCTCTCTCAGTTCAAGGAGATTTGTGTTTCTGGGGCTTGGGGAGAAGCTGCTGCCGGTTGTGCCACGTCACAATGCCATCTGCGTCAGAGATGCTCTCGCTGAATCAGGAGAAACAGAGATCTTGGGAGGTCAGTGGAGGGCTGGCTGGGGAGCTGATGACAAGCACTGGGCATTTTAGAAGAGCTCTCCCCATCAGAAAACAGTTCCTGATGTTTAGTCGGAATCTCCTTTCTTGTCATATGAATCCATTGCTTCAGGTACTACCCTCTGGAACAGGAGAAAACAAGCTTGCTCCCTCGTCCATGCGACAGCCCTTGAGATATTTGAAGATGGCTATCATCTCCTTTCAATCTCCTCATTTCCAGGCTGAACATACCTAACTCCCTCAACCATTTCTCTTAAGGGTTGGCTTCCAGACCCTTGATCCGTTGGTTTCCCACCTCTGCACACCTTCCATCTTGTTAAAATCCTTCCCAGAACTGGACACAGTATTCCAGGTGTGGCCTGACCAAGGCAGAATAGAATGGGACTATGACTTCCCTTGATCTGGACACTAGAATTCTGTTGATGCAGCCTAGAAGAGCATTAGCTTTTTTTGCTGCTGCATCACATGGGTGATTCCTATTAAGCTTGTGGTCCACCAAGACCCCGAGATCCTTTTCCAGGTGTCCCCCATCTTATATTTGTGCAGCTGGTTCTTCCTGCCTAAGTGCAGAACCTGACATTTGTCCCTATGGAAATTTATTTTGTTAATTCGGGCCCAGTTCTGTAATCTGTTAGATTCATCTTGAATCCTGATTCTGTCTTCTGAGGCCCTAGCTACTCCTCCCAGTTTGGTGTCACCTGCAAATTTGATGAGTATCCCCTCAATTCCTTCATCCTAGTTGTTTTTTTAAGATGTCGAACAATGATGGGCCCAGGACAGAACCCTGCAGCACCCCACTTGTCACTTTTCCCCAGGATGATGAGGATAAGCACTCTTTGGGTTCGGTCAGCAACAAATCCACCTAGCAGTTACCTTGTTCAGTCCACATTTTACCAGCTTCCTCAAAGAATATCTTGGGGGACTAAAATCAAGATATGCTACACCTACAGCATTCCCCAGATCCACCAACCTTGTAACTCCATCAAAAAAAGAAATGAGATTCATCTGGCATGACTTGCTTACGAAGACCCAGCATGGGTTTCTCGAAATCACAGAATCTGTTTCTAAGTGCTCGCAGACTGACTTTTTAATTATTTGTCCTAGGACCATTCCTGGTATCGATGTCAAGTTCACCGGTCGGTAGTTACCTGGGTCTCTTCTCCCCTCTTTTGAAGATGGGCTCTTCCTACATTCTTATGGGATTTGGTGGGGTTTACAGTACCTGCAATGGACCTGGCCACCAGGAGGAAGGAAGATCTCCCCCACATCTCCCAGTTGCTCAAGAGAATCACATTGCTAGGAGGAAGCCAGCAAGAATTACCAACCTCTGCTTCTTCAGGAGCTGCTTTTGCTGGACAGTTCCCTGTTGTCTTTGAGGGGGGAAACGTTTTTGGCAAATGGAGGAGCGCTAAGCCCCGTGGGTCTAGATCATGTGGTAGGCAACCTAAGGCCCGGGGGCCGGATGTGGCCCAATTGCCTTCTCCACGGACGGTCCGGGAATCAGCGTGTTTTTACATGAGTAGAATGTGTCCTTTTATTTAAAACGCATCTCTGGGTTATTTGTGGGGCATAGGAATTCATTCATATATTCCCCCCCCCAAATATAGTCCAGCCCCCCACAAGGTCTGAGGGACAGTGGACCGGCCCACGGCTGAAAAAGTTTGCTGGCCCCTGGTCTAGATGGATGGGTTGAGAAGGGGGGTATCTGTCAATTTCAGTTTCTCTCCATTTCTCATTTTCCCCATTGTATAATTCAGTTCACCCTATTTCCCCATCCGTTTGCAACCACCCTCCTGAAAAAGTTTATGAAAATTCACAAACCTTCTTGCTCACATTTCTCCTGATACGGTATATGCACTTTTGCAAGAAAGGGACCACGTGTGAATTTTGCAAGTATAATCACAGAATCATCGAATTGTAGAGTCGGAAAGGGCCCGGCACTAGGCTAGATGACCCTCCGGCTCCCTCCCAATTCTACAATTCTAGAGATTCTAAGAACAGGGGTCTGATTGATCACTCTGGGTCTTGAGCAGAGACTGGGCTGGTCACAGATCCAGACTGAATAATAGAATCATAGAATTGTAGAGTTGGAAGGGACCCCCAAGGGTCATCTAGTTCAACCCTCTTTAATGCATGGATCTTAGCTAAAGCATCCAAAACAGATGGCCATTCCAAAACTTTTAAAGATGGAGAGTTCACAACCTCCAAGAGAGCCAGTGTGGTGTAGTGGTTAAGAGCGGTAGATTCGTAAACTGGTGAACCGGGTTCGCGTCTCCGCTCCTCCACATGCAGCTGCTGGGTGACCTTGGGCTAGTCCGACTTCTCTGAAGTCTCTCAGCCCCACTCACCTCACAGAGGGTTTGTTGTGGGGGAGGAAGGGAAAGGAGAATGTGAGCCGCTTTGAGACTCCCTAGGGATATCAAATCCAAACTCCTCCTCCTCCTCCCCCTCCTCCTCCCCCTCCTCCTCCCCTTCTTCTTCTTCTTCTTCTTCTTCTTCTTCTTCTTCTTCTTCTTCTTCTTCTTCTTCCCAAGGGAGTTTGTTCCACTGTTGAACTGCGCCTTACTAGTTCTTCCTGATGTTTATTTGGAATCTCCTTCCTTGTAGCTTGAACCCATTGATTTGGGTCCTAGTCCCCAGAGCAGCAGAAAACAAGGTCCCTCCATCTTCCACGGGACAGCCCTTGAGATATTGGAAGATGACCATCTCCATGCCTCTCAGTCTCCTCTTCTGCAATGCATTTTTGTACACAGCCGTCACTAATAAAGCATTCTGATGTACACTTGGGGTCCAAAAACCTCATTTTAAAATTCACCCAAGTGTGGATTCGGGAGGAAGCTGTGCTTGAGTTCAGGAAGTGCAAAGTGAACTAATTTCTCCCCTCTCCCTCGGAAGAAGAGGAGAGGTCCTTTTATGGATCCCATGGCAGGTTAAGAAACAGGAAGCAGAGAGGAGGAATAAACGGGCAGTTCTCCCAATGGACGGGTTTCGAAAGTGGAGTCCCCCACAGGGATCACTGTTGGGGCCTATGCTTTTTAACAATATGTTCACAAATGCTCCAATGCGCCATTCTCAATGTGTCTAGGGTACAGGTCCTGTTTATTAACCATTGGCCTTTACAAAACACTGCTAGACTATTATTACGCTTTTTGCTTGACAGGTCCAGACAGATGACTACTAATATTCTTTTGCTTTCTCTTTCATTTACATTTCAGAAGGTCCTCGAGATCATCTCTTGCTAGTAAGAAGAAGCACACAGGCCCCCTTGGAGATAAATTGCTCCATTATCAGGTGCCTCAAGCGCTGGAGGGGGAGCTGGAGGTGTAAATGACCCCCAGACTTTGAAAGGCTGGTTTCAGGGGATCTAGTCCATCAGCTTTGATCACATAATTAAACCACATATTTTGATTTTGAATAAATGCACAATTAATTGTCACTGCTTTGACCTCTGTTGCGTTAACGTCTGGCCTAAAGGTTAGAGTGTTGGACTATGACCCAGGAGAGCAGGGTTCGAATCCCCACTTGGCCATGAAGCTCACTGGATGACCTCGGGCCAGTTGCCATCTCTCAGCCTAGCCTACCTCACAGGGTTGTTGTGGGGATGAAATGGGGAGGAGGAGAACCATGTAGGCCCCCTGGAGCTCCTTGGAAGATAAAGGTGGTCTATAAATGTAATAAATACATAAATACATAAATAATTCCTGCAGGAGGTTGAACTACATGACCCTGGGGCTCCGTTCCAGCTCTATAATTCTATGATTCTTAGTGGGTTGTGTAAACTGTTATTCCAAATAATGCTTTTTATAGCATAGGGTAGGGGGCACTGTGAAAGTGGCCCGAAAAGTTTGGAAACCACTGATTTAGTACACACACACACACACACACACACACACACCCCTCCCTCAAGTTTTAGAGATGATGTCAGGGTTGAGCCGGACGAGGAGGAGTGGTGGCAAGCCCCCCACCCCCACCCCGGGCAAGGCTGCACCCACGGAAGAATCTGGGGAAATGGAGGAATTCATACCTGGAGAAGACTGGTGGCGGCACTCCTCAGAAGAGGAAGAATCAGATAGGGAAGTGGAAACACCTGGACAGGAGGAGGAAGAAGTCGAGCCAGAATCAGGCCCTTGTGAGGAGAGGAACCGGCTGGCCCCCCCTCCCTTCTCAGCTGTAGAATGTAGAGCTGAGAGACGTAGGGAACAATTGGAGGCAGCTGCAGCTTGTAAGAGGCATGGTCATGAGCCGGCTACTTAAGGAAGGCCGGCTGCTCCATTCACCAGCACCTGCAACTGCTGTGCTGGAGCGCGTAGTTGTTCTTGCTCGTCCTGTTCCTGGTTCCTGTGTTTGTGATTTTGGCTTTCTGACTCCTGGCTTAATCCTGACTTCTGGCTTGAACAGACTTTGGCTACTCCTGACCCTTGTGTGACTGCCTGACTTCAGCTGGCTTCTGACCTGGACTGTTTGACCTCGGCTTTATCAGACTCTGACTGCTGCTCTTCAGCGCGCCAACTTGTTGGCATCCTAACAGATATATTGATTTATTTAAACCAGGGATGGGGAATCTGTGGCCAACTTGATGTTGTTGGACTGCAGCTCTCATAATCTCTGCCCATTAGATGTGCTGGTTGGGGCTGATGGGAGTTGGTCCCCAGCAAAATCTGGAAGGCCACAGCTTCTCCATCCCTGAGCTAGACCATCACTTTCTTTGACTGCCCCAAGCTACCTTCACCACAACTTTGCCTTCTTTTAAGGCTAGGGTGGAGAATCTGTGCTCCTCCAGATATTGTTGGACCACGGCTCCCATTGTCTTTGACCATCATCCCTGATGGAGGTCAACAGCATCTGGTTCCCCGTGCTTCTTTTAACCCCACCACCTTGCCACCATCCAAAAGGCTCAGAGCAGGTCAATCCCAACACAGAATCATAGAATTGTAGAGTTGGAAGGGACCACATGTGAATTAGAGATCCAGAGGAACAAATACTTCTACCCTTGAATCCCACCTCTCCTGCCAACTCACTCATCCTTCATTGCCAAACCCTTGCCCAAAGGGATAGGTCTTGCCCATCTCCCAGTTGCGGTGCTTCCAAGAAACAGGAGCATCTAGCATGGCGCAATCTCCATGTCACCTGCATGGTAGGCAAATCTAAAAAAAATGTAGTATAACCACAGGGCTGTCCCATGGAAGAGGGCAGAACCTTGTTTTCTCCTGCTCTGGTGGGTAGGAGCTGAACCAATGGCTTCAAGTTACGAGAAAGGAGATTCAAAATAAACACCAGGGAGAACTTTCTGACAGTGGAGTGGACACCCTCAGAAGTGTGGGAATGTTTGGAATGTGGATGAATATCCTTATCCTAACTTGTGTTTACAAGTTCCAACTACGTCAGCAGAGTTACATTCCCCTTTTAAATCACACAGCAGAAGGTTGTTCAGGCTTGTTTAAACCTCTGTAAAATAGTTTCCTGGTATTACCCCTTTATCCCTCTTCAAAATAAGACACTACACAAGTCTTCTATAAAAGCATGTAAAAACGTTTACTCACAGACATCAAATGGTCACAATTAGATCCCAGATGAAGGCAGACTTAAGCTTGGAAAATATATGTACATGTGGAGACTCTCCATGTGGAAGTTACGGCTGGAGGACTGAGACACCTTCATGTCCACTCTAGCAGTATTATATTTGACTGCTCTGTGTGTTTACATCCCACAAGAAGGACTCTCCTTCCTTGGAGGTTTTTAAAGAGGAGTTTGGATGGCCATCTGTCTTGGGTGCTTCAGTTGAGACTCCTGCATTGCAGGGGGTTGGACTAGATGACCGACACCTTCCCACCCTCCAATTCTGTGCCTCCGTGGTCCTTCTGGATTTCAGGTTGGGCGTGTGGTGCTTTCATCCTGCAGGCCTCGCTTGCAAAGCAATCAAAACTAAGCAGTTTAAATGGCGCTCTGTTTGGGGTAATAGCATTAGAGTGTCTGGAGAGGAATTAGGGAAATAGCAAGTAGCTTTATTAAGAAGCTTAATTCAATTACCGAGGCAGCCAAGTTGCAAGCTCAGCCTCCGGTGGTGGCACCTCTGCAGCATCCTGAGCAAGGGTGGCAAGAGCCAGCACATAGAGGTGTAAATGCAGAGGTGGCACAAGATATTTCTGCGCCTGAGGTAGAGCCTCCCAAGCCTGCCCTGCCTGCAGGGATTAAACAACAGAGAATCATGAATGCTTCCTTGTTAATGGTACCTCCAAATTTGCAGCCTGAGGCAGGGTCACCTCACTTTGCATATCAGGACTGGTCCTGATATTTACAACAACATTAATAATAATAATAATAATAATAATAATAATAATAATAATACCCCACCCATCTGGCTGGGTTTCCCCAGCAACTCTGGGCAGCTGCCAACAAAATATTAAAAACACAGTAAAAAATCAGACATGAAGGGTTGCCTTCAGATGTCTTCTAAAAGTCAGATAGCTGTTTATTTCCTTGACATCCATATCTATCTATCTATCTATCTATCTATCTATCTATCTATCTATCTATCTATCACAGGGGTAGGCAACCTAAGGTCCGTGGGCCGGATGTGGCCCAATCGCCTTCTCAATCCGGCCCACAGATGGTCCGGGAATCAGCGTGTTTTTACATGAGTAGAATGTGTCCTTTTATTTAAAATGCACCTCTGGGTTCTTTGTGGGGCATAGGAATTCGTTCATCCCCCCCCCCAAAAAAAAATAGTCTGGCCCACCACATGGTCTGAGGGTTGGTGGACCGGCCCTCTGCTGAAAAAGGTTGCTGACCCCTGATTTATCACCTCTCTCATCTATCTATCCCCTCCTCCTCCATGTTATCCTCACAACAGCAACCTTGCAAGGTATCTTAGGCTGAGAGAGGCATTGGCTGGCCTCAGGGTCACCTGGTGGGCTGCATGACTGAGCAGAGATTTGAACTTTGGTCTCATCTGGGTCCCAGTATGCCGACGCTCTAAGCAGCATGCTGCACTTGGACTCAGTTGATGGATGGATTGCATTTCCATCCCACCTTTCCTCCAGTGAGGTGGTGTACATAGTTCTCCTCCTGCCCGTTTTATTCTCACAACAACCCTGTGAGGTAGGTTAGGCTGAGAGTGAGTGACTGGTCCCAAGGTCACCCAGTGGTCTTCATGGCCGAGTGGGGATTTGAACTCCTGGTCATCCAGGTCGTAGCCAGACACCAAAACCACGGCACCACACTGGCCCTCCAGTGACTTGGATTAGTTTAAACCTGTGGTCCAGCAGTTGTGGCTCTGATTGGTCATGCTAGCTGGGGCTGGTGAGAGTTGGAGCCCAACAGCATCTGGAACCCAACAACATCTGGAAGGCCACAGGATTCCTGTCCATCACTTGCCTTTACTGCCCCAAACAGTAAATTTGGCTTCCAAGGGGCAATTTCCCCCTCTAAGCTCACTGTAATCTTTCTTTCTTTCTTTCTTTCTTTCTTTCTTTCTTTCTTTCTTTCTTTCTTTCTTTCTTTCTTTCTTTCTTTCTTTCCTTCCTTCCTTCCTTCCTTCCTTCCTTCCTTCCTTCCTTTCTTTCCCATCCATTTGTCTCCTCTTTCTTCCATCATGGAACCCAAGAAGAAGAAGAAGAAGAAGAAGAAGAGTGGATTTGATATCCCGCTTTTTCACTACCCGAAGGAGTCTCAAAGCGGCTCACATTCTCCTTTCCCTTCCTCCCCCACAACAAACACTCTGTGAGTGGGGCTGAGAGACTTCAGAGAAGTGGGACTAGCCCAAGGTCCCCCAGCAGCTGCATGTGGAGGAGCGGAGACGCGAACCCGGTTCACCAGATTACGAGTCTACCGCTCTTAACCACGACACCACACTGGCCATGTCCACGTGGCTCCCAGAAAAGGACTCATCCAAGCAGTGACCAGAGCCAGACCTCCTCATCTTCAGGAAGGGGGCAGCAGTTACGGTTCTATTCCTGCACTGCAGGGGGTTGGACTGGATGACCCTCGGGGTCCCTTGCCATTCTACAACTCTGTGCTTCTAAGACCACGCCCAGAGCAAATCGTGGCCTTTCAAGACGTGGCAATCTGCCCCAAAGGCCAACTAGTTCTTCATTTGTTTAACAAACCATCCTGCGGCCGAGCAGAAGTCCAAACGGGAGCCCCAGCCTCGAGTCTTCCAGCTGGCATGGCTGCCACGACCACGTGGTCCTCTCTGAGGACAACGACAAAGGCCCACACTACCAGGAGAGTTTATTTTTAGACTCACTAATGTGGTTAAACTCTGAATTATCTATGAAGACCATATGTCCACTCAGCTGGAAAGCGACAGGCAGGCCTCAAAAGACCACCCGGACCAGGCCTGGTTTTTAAAAAGGGGCTGAAGATCTCTCCCCCCCCCTACAAACACAGAGAGGCAGGAGGAGAGTTGGGTGGATTTGTTTTGCAAGACAAAGCCATTTGGCAATGCATGTGTGACAGTTTGCAAGTGCCGTGGGAAATTAGCCTGCTTTACTCTCAGTTTTCTTCCTACATGGAGATATTGGCGAAACAAGGCAAATCCTACTGTCCGGGGCAGCAGGAAACAAGTTATAATAATAATAATAATAATAATAATAATAATAATAATAATAATAATAAATTTTTATTTATACCCCGCCCTTCCCAGCTAAGACCGGGCTCAGAGTGGCTAACACCCATAAAATCACAACAGAACATACAAAACAATCAATTAAAATGCAGGTTAAAATACGATTTAAAGTTTAAAATGCAGCCTCATTTTTAAGTAGCCCACCAATCAAACCATAAAGGAATGAAACATCAGGGTTAAACTAAAACCAACCCAAAGGCCAGGCGGAACAGCTCCGTCTTGCAGGCCCTGCGGAAAGATGCCAAATCCCGCAGGGCCCTGGTCTCTTCTGACAGACCGTTCCACCAAGTCGGGGCCAGTACTGAGAAGGCCCTGGCCCTTGTTGAGGCCAGCCTAGCATCCTTGTGGCTCGGGACCTCCAAAATGTTATTATTTGAGGACCTTAAGGTCCTACACGGGGCATACCAGGAGAGGCGGTCCCTTAGGTACGAGGGTCCTAGGCTGCATCTAAGCTTGCTCCATCTTCCATGCGACAGCCCTTTGAATATTTGAAGGTGGCTCTCATATCTCTTTTCCTGTTTCCCAGGCTAAACATACCCAACTCCTTCAACCATTCCTCATAAGGCTTGGTTTCCAAACCCTGGATCATCTTGGCTGTCCGAATCTGCACACCTGCCAGCTTGTCCATATCTTCCTTAAACTGCGGTGGCCAGATCAGGACACTCTATTTTTTAAAAATCAATCAATCAACCAACCAACCAACCAACCAACCAACCAACCAACCAACCAACCAATCACAGACTGATGTGGGAATGTGGAGAATTTAAGAATGAGAAAATGAGAGAAGCCAGAATGGGCCTAGTTGCCTGTTCCTCACCCCTCTCTATGCTAACCTGCCCTCCAAGGAGCAACCACACCCGTTCCCAATTGGCCCTCAAGGTTATAGTAGAAAATAGCAGTGGTAGTAAAAGATAAAGGTACCCCTGACCGTTAGGTCCAGTCGCAGACGACTGGGGTTGCGGCGCTCATCTCGCGTTAATGGCCAGGGGAGCCGGCGTTTGTCCACAGACAGCTTTGGGGTCATGTGGCCAGCATGACTAAGCCGCTTCTGGCGAACCAGAGCAGCGCAAGGAAACGCCATTTACCTTTCCCGCCGGAGCGGTACCTGTGGCGATCACACAGGGTCCCCGGACGTTTCCCGGTCTATTGATCCCTGTGCCACCACAGTGGTCTGCTGCCACCAACCAGGCTTTTCCTCCCCCCTGGTAAATCACTGTCACAGTCAGGGTTTTGAATTGAACAAAGGAACAAGGGTTTATTTTAAAACTCAACAAGGTTCAGTTATTAGTTACACTGGTACACAGTCATCGCTTTCTCAACCCTGTCTTAATCCTATTCTCACTTCTGTACCTCTCCACCAACCCTCAAACAACCCCACTTCTCAACTGTCTCAATCAACTGCTTTGATCAACTGTCTCCCATCAACTGTCAACTTCCCCCCCCCCTTTTAGGTTGGGTTTCAAAGCCCCTAAGCTCCTCCTCCAGCTTCTCATTGGTCAGCCGATGGTCAGCCAATTAACCCTTTCCCCACTCCTGCACAGTCATATTTTCCCCAGTTACAGGTAGGTAGCCGTGTTGGTCTGTCATAGTCAAAACAAAATAAAAAATAAAAAAATTCCTTCCAGTAGCACCTTAGAGACCAACTAAGTTTGTTCTTGGTATGAGCTTTCGTGTGCATGCACACGAAAGCTCATACCAAGAACAAACTTAGTTGGTCTCTAAGGTGCTACTGGAAGGAATATTATTATTATTATTATTATTATTATTATTATTATTATTATTTATTTATTATATTTTCCCCAGGAATGGACGAACGCTATAGTACCTATTTATCTACTTGCACTTTGATGTGCTTTCGAACTGCTAGGTGGGCAGGAGCTGGGACCGAGCAACGGGAGCTCACCCCATTGCAGGGATTCAAACCGTTGACCTTCTGATCGGCAAGCCCTAGGCTCTATGGTTTAGACCACAGCGCTGAACCAGTAGTAGTAGGAGTAGTAGTAATAATTGCATTTTTCTAGAAAAATAGGTGCCGGTACTCACCATGAAGTTGTTACAGTAAGTGCCACACTTATTAACAACAAAACAAAAGAGGTGCCAGTACTGCGTACCTTTGAGTGCCCCCTGAAAAAAAACCCCCCACTGATAATAATAATATTAATAATCCCACCTTTTCCGTTCATCAAAGACGCAAAGTGGCTTACATCTAAAACAGAAACAGCTAAAAACATAGCTGTTAATCATTTTTTGAAAATTAAACACACATTTTATGAAAGCATGCAGATTATTACAATGAAAACAGAGGAGAGATCCCACAAGTCTCCAGCTCTCTGAAGCCAAGGGGGTGTCCCTATGCCCATTTTACGGGAAGAGTCGATTGGCACCTATGACAGAAGCAGTCCTGGATCCATGGTGCACATTCTGTCACCAATGGTTACTGGGTCCCTCATTCCATTCTTCTCCCCGGGATTGACATTCCGGGCAGGAGAATGGGTCCGTGTTTAAGCCACTCCATGAAGAAAAAGGACCTGGAAGAATATCAGGTGAGCAGAGGGACGGACCATCCCCAAACCCTCCTGCTGGTCATCGTCACTTGTCCCAGACAGATATTCGGTGTCGTCTGTGAAGCAAACCAACACCCCTGTGGTCTGCATTGTTATATTTGATCTGCTGTCATATTTATATACCTGAAGTGGTCCGCATGGCTCCCCTCCTCTCTGGTTTATCCTCACAATGGCTCCCTGAGGACAAGAGAGGCAACGACTGGCCCCATGAGATCCCTGGTTGAATGGGGACTTGCACCCTGGTCTCCCAGGTCTCTAACCGCTATGCCACACTGCTTATGCCAGCCACGATCCTGGCCAAAAGCAAAGGATCGCACCCAATGTCTGGCTGATGGGAAACTACACTGACCTGGGATGAAGATGGCCGAAACAGGCAGGATAGGTCCTGTCTGTAAGCGTGGGTTACATACAGGCCTTTGAGCAACCTTCCCCAAGCTGGTGCCCTCCATGCATTTGGGACCACCACTCCCATCAGTGTGGCATAGAGGTTAGAGACCGTGATCGGATGGGAGTGAGTCCATAAATGTCTGGAAGGTACTGGTTTGGGGACAGCTGGCTGCCGTCCCCATGGCAACAGCAACATGAATGTTTTCTTCTTCATCCTGGAGAGAAGTGACTAGTGGGGTGCCACAGGGTTCTGTCTTGGGCCCAGTCTTATTCAACATCTTTATCAATGACTTGGATGATGGGCTTGAGGGCATCCTGATCAAGTTTGCAGATGACACCAAATTGGGAGGGGTGGCTAATACCCCAGAGGACAGGATCACACTTCAAGGTGACCTTAGCAGATTAGAGAACTGGGCCAAGGCAAACAGGATGAATTTTAACAGGGAGAAATGTAAAGTGCTACACTTGGGCAAAAAAAATGAAAGGCACAAATACAGGATGGGTGACACTTGGCTTGAGAGCAGTACAAGTGAAAAGGATCTAGGAGTCTTGGTAGACCACAAACTTGACATGAGTCAACAGTGTGATGCAGCAGCTAAAAAAGCCAATGCAATTCTGGGCTGCATCAATAGGAGTATAGCATCTAGATCAAGGGAAGTAATAGTACCACTGTATTCCGCTCTGGTCAGACCTCACCTGGAATACTGTGTCCAGTTCTGGGCACCACAGTTCAAGAAGGATATTGACAAGCTGGAACGTGTCCAGAGGAGGGCAACCAAAATGGTCAAAGGCCTGGAAATGATGCCTTATGAGGAACGGCTTAGGGAGCTGGGTATGTTTAGCCTGGGGAAGAGAAGGTTAAGGGGTGATATGATAGCCATGTTCAAATATATAAAAGGATGTCATATAAAGGAAGGAGAAAAGTTGTTTTCTGCTGCTCCAGAGAAGCGGACACGGAGCAATGGATTCAAACTACAAGAAAGAAGATTCCACCTAAACATTAGGAAGAACTTCCTGACAGTAAGAGCTGTTCGGCAGTGGAATTTGCTGGCAAGGAGTGTGGTGGAGTCTCCTTCTTTGGAGGTCTTTAAGCAGAGGCTTGACAGCCACCTGTCAGGAATGCTTTGATGGTGTTTCCTGCTTGGCAGGGGGTTGGACTGGATGGCCCTTGGGGTCTCTTCCAACTCTTCCAATGATTCTGTGATTCTTGCTTTCCTTGACACCTCGCGGAAGATGTGTGAGCTACTGTAGAGATGTACCTCTCGGGAGCAACGCTGAACCCCACACTCAGTTGTCAGAAGGCTACACTACCTTGAGCCACCTGGCTTTTCGCTCCCTCTTAAATAGAGTCCCTTCAAGTCCCTCCAAGCAAAATCTACAGTTCTCAGAAGTATTGTGGATGCTTTTGTTGAGATCCCTGCATTGCAGGGGGTTGGACTAGATGATCCTATGGGTTCCTTCCAACTCCACAGTTCAATTATTCTATCTTAACTTCCCTGAAAAATGTACGGGAGTATTGATCTCACGAAAGCCCCTAAATTAGTCTCACATTTGTCTTGGGGGGGGGGGATGAGACAGTTTCCACCAATTAATCACCTTCGCTGATTACTCAGCTGCCTTAATTGGTTAATTCGTTGCCTGCATGTAATTATGCTTGCAGGCTGTGGAAACATCAAGGTAGGCTCCCTTCTGAGATATTCAAGGAAGTGTGAATTGATGTGCTGTCCAATAAACCAAAGCGATCACTCAGAGTTGGAAGGAAAGCACCGTCTAGTACCAGTATTTCCTTCTTGATTCTTTAACACTGAAAAAACAACAACACCAGGACATAGCAGCTTTAAAAATATTAAAAGCAAAGGTAAGCCATCTTGGTCCAAATTTAAAACAATTCCAAAATCCACAGCAGGGTAATGCAGTTATTGTCATTTTGGTTGATCCTAATGCAGGCCCTGACTCACCTCTGGGGTTTTAAACATTGCATTTTATCTCAGCTCTGCAACCACTGGGGAATTTTTTTTACATGAGATATTCATGATTCTCAAATGAAGAAAGGTTTTCAGCATTTGAGACTTTGGAGAAAAGGCTTCATAAAATTAGGCATGGCATGGAGGGAGTGGATAGATAAAAGAATTCTCCCATAACACTTGGAACTTGTAGACGCTCAATGAAGTTGAAAGATTCAGGACAGATACAGTCGTGCCTTGGATCCCCGAAAGCCTTGGTACTCGGACGTTTTGGCTCCCAAACGCGGCAAACCCGGAAGTGATTGTTCCGTTTTGCAAACGTTCTTTGGAACCCAAACGTCCAATGGGGCTTCCGATTGGCTGCAGGAGCTTCCTACATAGCCAATCGGAAGCTGCGCTTTGGTTTCCGAATGTTTTGGAAGTCGAATGGGCTTCCGGAACGGATTCCGTTCGACTTCCAAGGTATGACTGTAAAAGGATGGACTTATTCATGGCATGCAGTTAAACTATGGAACTCGCTGCCACTGGAGGCTGTGATGACCGCCAACCTAGATGGTAATACTAATACTAATGATACTAATACTAATACTAATACTAATACTAATACTAATACTAATGATATGGTACTAATAATATTTATACCAATCACATCTGGCTGGGTTTCCCCAGCCACCCTGGGCGGCTCCCAACAGAATATTAAAAACACGATAAACCATCAAATATTAAAAACTTCCCTATCCAGGGCTGCCTTCAGATGTCTTCTAAAAGTTATGTAGTTCTTTATCTCCTTGACATCAGATGGGAAGGCGTTCCACAGGGCGAGTGCCACCACCAAGAAGGCCCTCTGCCTGGTTCCCTGTAGCTTTGCTACTCACAGTGAGGGAACTGCCAGAAGGCCCTCGGAGCTGGACCTCAGAGTCCGGGCTGAGTGATGGGGGTGGGGGAGATGACTACTAGCCACAATGCCTAAGCCCTGGATCCACAGTTGGAGGCAGCAACGCTTTGAAATCCCAACCACTCTGCAGGTATCCCATCAGGTCCGCTGGCTTTGTTGTTTTTCGTTTGGTTAATAGCTGTACACGGCTCTCATTGTTAAAACCGTGTTTATGGAAGACAATCTTACTCTGCTATGAGAAGAAGAGGAGGAGGAGGAGGAGGAGGAGGAGGAGGAGGAGGAGGAGGAGGAAGAGGAAGAAGAAGAGGAAGAGGAAGAAGAAGAAGAAGAAGAAGAAGAAGAAGAAGAAGAAGAAGAAGAAGAAGAAGAAGAAACTTCTAAATACCTGTAGCTGGAAATCTCCAGGGTGCTCTTATGCTCGAATCCTGCTTTTGGGTTTCCTATTGAGGGATGTGGCTGGCCATTGTGAGAACAGGACTCTCTTGTTACCTTCTTATGTTTTATTACATGAGCTGGGTGCCCCCATCAAATCCAATATATGGTTCATGTTGTTGCATTATCTCTCCTGCAGGTGCTGACATTTCTTACCAAGGGAGAGATCCTACGGTAGGTCCATCTCTAATTTGGCTCCTAGCTGCTCTCCGGTCCTGCTATTGATGTACAGGCATCTTGAGACCCCGTCCACCCCATACATTTAAACAGCGATGACTTTCCCTGAAGAATCCCGAGAATTGTAGTTTGTTAAGGGTGCTGCGAGTTGTTAAAAAGGTAAAGGGACCCATGACCATTAGGTCCAGTCGTGTCCGACTCTGGGGTTACGGCACTCATCTCGCTTTATTGGCCAAGAGCCGGCGTACAGCTTCCGGGTCATGTGGCCAGCATGGCGAACCAGAGCAGCGCACGGAAATGCCGTTTACCTTCCCGCTGGAGCAGTACCTATTTATCTACTTGCACTTTGACGTGCTTTCGAACTGCTAGGTTGGCAGGAGCAGGGACCGAACAAAACCAAAGCGTTCCAAAACCAAGGTGCGCTTTCCCATAGAAAGTAATGCAAAATGGATTAATCCGTTCCAGACTTTTAAAAACAACCCCTGAAACAGCAATTTAACATGAATTTTACTATCTAGCGAGACCATTGATCCATAAAATGAAAGCAATAAACAATGTACTGCAGTTGCACAATCAATCTGTCAGTAGCTGAACTGGGTTCCACACAGTCACAAAAACAAAACAAAAAGAGCCGCCAAAACAAAAACGCAAAATAAATAGCAAAACCAGACAGACCTCAGCATAACACTCAAAACGGCAGTGTGGCACTCAAATCGGAAGCGTAACGCGCAAAAAGGAGAACGTTCAGCTTCTGAAAAAAGTTCGCAAACCGGAACACTTACTTCTGAGTTTGCAGTGTTTGGGTTCCAAGTTGTTTGAGTACCAAGGCGTTTGAGAACCAAGGTACCACTGTATTTTCTTAAGGAGCCTTGATGGTGCAAGCCCAGCCCAGCCAACAGCCTGCCCTTTTCCTTCGCTTTCAGAATCTATGATGCTTTCCGCAGTGACTGCCCTCAAGGAAAGGATTATAAGCAGGAGAAACTCACCTCAGATCAGGTCTCCACCTGGCCCCAGCTGAAGGTAAGCCTACCAGTGAGATGAGAGTGTCACCTGCTCAGACTTCATGGGTGGGAGATCTCTGGAAGAGCATCTCTTTGCAAAAATGCATGGAAATGTTGAACACGGGAGGGGAGCTGGTCAAGCTGTTGGTGCAAAAAAAAGAAAAAGAATAAAAAGGAGACTTCCTGGGTGCCAAGATTCATGTCTGGGGCAAGTACTCTTTGGCGAGAGAACCCCAGCAGAGATTGAAAATAAGAAAATGTGCAGCAAAGTAAAGCATGGAAATATAGGTTGTTGGACCTTAAACATTCCTCAGTTGCACTGCTTACAATTTTACTGTATTTACCGTATTTTTTGCTCTATAAGGCGCACCTGACCATAGGATGCACCTAGTTTTTAGAGGGGGAAAGCCCCAATTTTTTGAGGATCAGCTCAAATTTATGCAGCTTCTTTTGCAAAGGAGAAAAGCCCCATTTTTTGAGGATCAGCTCAAAGTTGTTGAGCTTACTTTGCAAAGGGAAAAAACCCTGTTTTATGGGGTTTAACTCACAGTTCTGCAGCTTCAGGAAGCCATTTCTACAGTTTCCAGACAGATAATCTAATCAGCCAGTCACATGTCGCTGGGGAAACAGCCTCCCTCTGCAAGGGGGCGGGGCTGGAATCTCTCTCCCTTATCTCTCTCCCCGATCGTTTGCTGAGCAGCTGCTCAGCGGGCTTCCTTTCAACACCCCCTTCTCTCTCTTTTTTTTAAAAAGCACGATCTGCTTTTGCCCCTGGGCAGTTCAGCTCCAGGGACCACACATTCGCTCCATAAGACGCAGACATTTCCCCTTACTTTTTAGGAGGAAAAAAATGCGTCTTATGGAGCGAAAAATACGGTATTTCCCAGAAGGTGGAAGAAGCAACAATGATTCTGTGAAGATACGCCCCACCAAGTGAGTTCCAAAATGTCCCCTTAAAAAATTCCGTTCCAAAGTTTCTCTCTAGTACGGACCACGCAGTTGGTAAGGTCAAGATGGTTTACTTACAAACTCTCCAAATTCATTTGCTTCAGAAAGTTGCATAGGCAGTAAAACTAGCTTCGTTACAAAGTAGTGAAAGTTCCTATATTATTGGTATAGGAACTCAAGAGTGGCTTGTGACAGCCATGCGGTCGAGGTGGAGGAGCCAGCCCAAACTTCTTCACATGCTGAGATTCTCAGGGAGACTGGGAAGATTATTATTATTATTATTATTTACTTACAAATGTTCCAAAGGTCAGATTCATGTGCTTTTCCATACACCAGTCAGAAAGGTTGTACAGTACAGGCAGTAAGCTGTGAGAAAGAGAGAGAGAGAGCACATCTTACAAGATGTCTGCACTGATTTCAAAGTCATAGAATCATGGAACTGATTGCATCATCATCATCACCATCATTTTATTTTTATGCCGCCTTTCCATAGTTGAAACTATGCTCAAGGCGGCTTACAATATGACAAGGTTTACATAATTACAAACATAACCGAAGTCATAAACAATAAGTAATTCCGTTGTCCCCGCAAGGGGACAATGACAATAAAGATTATCTTATCTTAAAACACATCAAAAGTACACAACCAAATGGAAACAATTCCCACGGAAATCATAAGATCTAAAACTAAAGGTACAGTGGAACCCTGGGTTATGCACGCGATCCGTTCCGGGGTCGCACTATGTAACCCGGGCGTGCGTAACACGAACGCACGGGGGGGGGGGAGGATGGGACTCCTGATCCACAACTCCGGCCTGTTTCACCAGAGCCCATGCAAGTCTTGTTTAAAGATTCAGGCACCGCGGGGTTTAATTAAAACCCAGGAAATAAATATATTTAGCCACACTGTCAATTTGGATTACAGCGAGCATGTTTACATTTTTTTGCACATTTGATTAATGCTATTTGCATAGGAGGATGACGGAGGGGGCACTCGGCATTTGAGAAATGCGATCCCGCTCCTCTGAAAATATCACAGGGCTGTGGTTTGCAAGGGACAATTTAAAGCCCACCCCCCCTCCATGCACACACAAACAAACACGGACACAGCGCTCCAGAAACACCCTTGCTATGTCTCGGTGGTACTTAAGAACCAAGAATGTTTGAACAAAAGAGGATTAGGCAGATTCATAGAGGAGGGGGCTATCGGTGGCTCCTAGCCAGGGTGACTCTGCTCTGCCCCCCACCGTCTGGGGCAGCGGTGCTTCTGAACCCCAATTGCTGGAAACCTCAGGAGGTGAGAGTTGGTCTTGTGTTCGAATCCTGCTTGCAGGTTTCCCTTGGGGGCATCTGGCTTGCCACTGTGAGAACAGGATGCTGGACTAGCTGAGTAGGAAGGGACCCCAAGGGTCATCTAGTCCCACCCCCCGCATTGCGGGAATCTCAACTAAAGCAGCCATGAGAGATGGCCCTCCAACCTCTGCTTAAATCAGGGGCAGGCGACCTAAGGCCCGACAACCAATCGCCTTCTCAATCCGGCCCACGGACGGTCCGGGAATCAGCATGTTTTTACATCAGTAGAATGTGTCCTTTTATTTAAAATGCATCTCTGGGTTCTTTGTGGGGCATAGGAATTCGTTCATTTTTTCCCTTCAAAATATTGTCTGGCCCACCACATGGTCTGAGGGACAGTGGATCGGCCCCCTGCTGAAAAATATTACTGATCCCTGGCTTAAATACTTCCACGGAAGGAGAGCCCACCACCTCCAGAGGGGGTCCGTTCCCTGTTGAACAGCTCTTACCATCAGAAAGTTTTTCCTGGTGTTATTTGGGATCACTTTTATTGTAACTTGAAGCCATGGGTTCGAGTCCTACCCTCCAGAGCAGAAGAAAACAACCTTGTCCCCTCTTCCATGGGGCAGCCCTTGAGATATTTGAAGATGGCTCTCATATATCCTCTCAGTCTCCTCTTTCCCAGGCTAAACATACCCAGCTCCTTCAACTGTTCCTCATGTTGTTGTTCAGTCGTTCAGTCGTGTCCGACTCTTCGTGACCCCATGGACCAGAGCATGCCAGGCACGCCTATCCTTCACTGCCTCTCGCAGTTTGGCCAAACTCATGTTAGTAGCTTCGAGAACACTGTCCAACCATCTCATCCTCTGTCATCCCCTTCTCCTTGTGCCCTCCATCTTTCCCAACATCAGGGTCTTTTCTAGGGAGTCTTCTCTTCTCATGAGGTGGCCAAAGTACTGGAGACTTAACCTCAGGATCTGTCCTTCTAGTGAGCACTCAGGGCTGATTTCTTTAAGAATGGATAGGTTTGATCTTCTTGCAGTCCATGGGACTCTCAAGAGTCTCATCCAGCACCATAATTCAAAAGCATCAATTCTTCGGCGATCAGCCTTCTTTATGGTCCAGCTCTCACTTCCGTACATTACTACTGGGAAAACCATAGCTTTAACTATACGGACCTTTGTTGGCAAGGTGATGTCTTTGCTTTTTAAGATGCTGTCTAGGTTTGTCATTGCTTTTCTCCCAAGAAGCAGGCGTCTTCTAATTTCGTGACTGCTGTCACCATCTGCAGTGATCATGGAACCCAAGAAAGTGAAATCTCTCACTGCCTCCATTTCTTCCCCTTCTATTTGCCAGGAGGTGATGAGGAACCCTAACTGTTCCTCATAAGGCTTGGTTCCTAGACCCCTGATCACCCTAGTTGCCCTCCTCTGCACACCTTGCCAATATCCTTCTTAAATTGTTGTGCCCAGAACTGGACACAGGACACCAGGTGGGGTCTGACCAAGGCAGAATAGAGCGGTAGTTTTATGTCGCTTTGTGTGACCGCTGTACTGTTGATGCAGCCTAGAGATATTGGACGCTGCCGCCGATAGCACAGAAGTGTGGGTCCATCTGAGGTCATCATGGGGGTGTGAGACATTCGCTAAGCATCTGTAGCAGCCGAAAACATTGCTGGCAGAAATAGTACCTTAATTTGGAGGCAGGGCAGAGGGAAGGGAGAGGGCTGCAATTGTTCTGCTTTTGCAGAGAGAGGAATGTCACCTTGTATTTGCAAAGCAACCGGCACAAAAGGGAGTTTGCTTTTGCTGCACAGTTCAGAAGCCTTTAAGCTCGCTGCGTTTCCAACCCAGTGCTTGCTGCTGAATTTCTAAATAAGGATCACTGGGATGTTTTTGGCCACCGCTAAGAGACGTGGCTGTCAGGGAGAGAAATGATGGCACGCAGGGATGCTGAACATGGCCGGGATGATTAATGCCCTCTCCTCGAGGGCTGCCTTGCAAAGAGGTCCGTGCGAAATCCGGCAAGCGATGTTCAACATGGTGCCATTTGGCAACGGGCAGCCTTGTCGGGATCCCTGTGCTGCATTATCAGAAGAGCGCTGCTGCGTTCGCTCAGATGCACAGATAATTCCAGGGAGCTCTTGAGGAGCTGACAAATTTAACTGTGCCACTTACCACTGCCTTTGCCTTGTCATAGAATCATAGAATCCTAGAGTTGGAAGAGACCCCAAGGGCCATCCAGTCCAACCGCCTGCCAAGCAGGAAACACCATCAAAGCATTCCTGACAGGTGGCTGTCAAGCCTCTGCTTAAAGACCTCCAAAGAAGGAGACTCCACCACACTCCTTGGCAGCAAATTCCACTGTCGAACAGCTCTTACTGTCAGGAAGTTCTTCCTAATGTTTAGGTGGAATCTTCTTTCTTGTAGTTTGAATCCATTGCTCCGTGTCCGCTTCTCTGGAGCAGCAGAAAACAACCTATCTCCCTCCTCTATATGACATCCTTTTATATATTTGAACATGGCTATCATATCACCCCTGAACCTTCTCTTCTCCAGGCTAAACATACCCAGCTCCCTAAGCCGTTCCTCATAAGGCATCGTTTCCAGGCCTTTGACCATTTTGGTTGCCCTCCTCTGGACACGTTCCAGCTTGTCAGTATCCTTCTTGAACTGTGGTGCCCAGAACTGGACACAGTATTCCAGGTGGGGTCTGACCAGAGCGGAATACAGTGGTGCTATTACTTCCCTTGATCTAGGGATTGTGGCTTCTGGAGGTTTCTGGGAGCACAGAGGGAGAGATAAGGACATAAGTACCTGCTGGATCAGGTCCGTGGCAGATTCTAGCCCAGCATCCTGTTACATAAGAACTTGAGAAGAGCTTGCAGGATCAGGCCCATGGATGCCCTCGGTGGTGGACTCTTCTTCCTTGGATGTTTTAAAGAAGAGTCTGGCCCTCAGGGTCCCTTCCAATCTCTACAATGACCTCAGATGGATCCACATTCTTGTGCAGTGGGAGGAAGCATTGGATCACTGACAGATGAATAAACTAAATTGTATACTATTTACTTGTTGTTGAGTCGTTTAGTCGTGTCCGACTCTTCGTGACCCCATGGACCAGAGCACGCCAGGCCCTCCTGTCTTCCACTGCCTCCCGCAGTTTGGTCAGACTCATGTTGGTCGCTTCGAGAACACTGTCCAACCATCTCGTCCTCTGTCGTCCCCTTCTCCTTGTGCCCTCCATCTTTCCCAACATCAGGGTCTTTTCCAGGGAGTCTTCTCTTCTCATGAGGTGGCCAAAGTCTTGGAGCCTCAGCTTCAGGATCTGTCCTTCCAGTGAGAACTCAGGGCTGATTTCCTTCAGAATGGATAGGTTTGATCTTCTTGCAGTCCATGGGACTCTCAAGAGTCTCCTCCAGCACCAGAATTCAAAAGCATCCATTCTTTGGCCATCAGCCTTCTTGATGGTCCAGCTCTCATTTCCATACATCACTACTGGGAAACCCATAGCTTTAACTACGGTATGCGGACCTTTGCTTTAATAAACAAGCAAATAAAGGCTGCAGCTCTTCTCTTGATTTTACATGATGAAATAATTACTTGGCCCGGGGTTGTTCTAGGTGAGGGGGGCATTGGCAAGGTCCGCATATACACTGGTACCTTGGTTCTCAAATGCCTTGGTTCCCAAACACCAAAAACCCGGAAGTACCATATTTTCCAGCATATAAGACAACTGGGCGTATAAGACGACCCCCAACTTTTCCAGTTAAAATATAGAGTTTGGGATATACTCGCCGTATAAGAAATATGACCCGGCTTATAAGGCGACCCCCGACTTTTGAGAAGATTTTCCTGGGTTAAAACGTAGTCTTATACGCAGGAAAATACTGTAAGTGTTCTGGTTTTTGAACATTTTTCTGAAGCTGAACATCTGATGCGGCTGTTGGCTATTGTTTCCGGGGCGCCTGCACCAATCAGAAGGTGTGCCTTAGTTTTTGAACATTTCGAATGTCAAACGGACTTCTGGAACGCATTCGGCAGCTCGTGGGGGTGCCCCACCACTGCTGCTTTTGGCGCGGCGGCTTGCAAGGGTGCTGCGGGAGCTGCGGCAGCGCCGGCGGGCGGGACCCGTGCAGGGCGGGGCCAGCCCAAGTGTCACCCCCTCCTCCCGTGGAACCTGGGCTGTACCGCCCCCCCCTGTCCCTCTTGCCACGCCAGTGATCTGAGGTGGCTGAAAGAGTCAAAATGGCTTTAGGACTGTTTTCCTGTACTGTTTCCAGACATGTGGTTTATATATTTATGTATGTGTTTGCCTTGTACAGTTATGAACATTTATTTTATATATATGACCTTAACATTCCAGCTAAATTATGGAACAGGCTCTCCCAGGAGGCAGCGATGGCCACCAACCTAAAGGTAAAGGTAAAGGGTCCAGTCGCGTAAAATTAGGTTCAGTCGCAGACGACTCTGGGGTTGCAGCGCTCATCTCGCTTTACTGGCCAAGGGAGCCGGCGTACAGCTTCCAGGTCATGTGGCCAGCATGACAATGCCGCTTTCTGGTGAACCAGAGCAGAGCACGCCGTTTACCTTCCCGCCAGAGCGGTACCTATTTATCTACTTGCACTTTGACGTGTTTTCGAACTGCTAGGTTGGCAGGAGCTGGAACAGAGCAACGGGAGCTCACCCCGCTGTGGGGATTCGAACCGCCGACCTTCTGATTGGCAAGCCCTAGGCTCTGCGGTTTAACCCACAGCGCCACCCGCGTCTTTAAAAGAGGATTGGAGAAATTCATGGAGGAGGATAAGGCTCTCGGTGGCTGCTAAGCGTGTTGGCTCGGCTCGGCCTCTGCAGTTGGAGGCAGCGAGAAGGAGAGGGCTCTTGTGATTGGGTCCTGCTTGCAGGTTTCTCAAAATGAGGCACCTTGCTGGCCACTGTGGGAATGGGATGCTGGACTAGATGGGCCCCGTTTGGCCTGATCCAGCAGCTAAGCTCTCCTAATGTTCTTATGTTCCACGACATATAGCCAAGCCAGAGCAGTGATCTCCCAGAGATTGAGTGATATCGCTAGACAAGAGGACATGGCCCTTGTGAAATCAGGGATGTTCCTGGGGGATCAGATCTATCAGGCTACACCAGCCCCTTATCTTGCGGAAATCCACTATGTGGAATACCGTAGACTCCTCACAGCGGCCAGATTAAATGTCCTCGAATCTGCGGTATTGTGGGGAAGGTTCAGGGGAGTCTCATACGCTCAGAGAACTTGTCATTGTGCCCTGGGAGTGGTAGAGTCCACCGAACATATTCTCCTGACCTGCCCTTTCCATGCAGATCTCAGGCAAAATCTTATAGCTCCACTCCTATGTCAACTTAGCTCTCTATCCAGAGAAAGACAGGTTCTATATTTGTTGAATAATGTTACTGGAAAAACAGCCTCCCTGGTGGCCAAATTTCTTTTTCTAGCTCTTAAGCGTCGCAAGATTAAAATTGACAGCATCGACATGGGTTTATCGGTATAGCTTCATTTTATTGTTGGCTATGTTTTACTCCAAAGTTCTTTTAGATGTTTTAATTTTGTATGGAAATGTATCTTTTCTGACTGATGGTCGAATAAAGAACTGAACTTATGTTCCACTCCTGTTGTTTCCTGCGACTGGCATTCAGACGCACCACTGAAACACGTGCCCCACCTTGAGCAGCTTGGGAGAAAAGGTGACATATAAATGTAATAAATAAATAAATCCTGCCCCCGTCCCCCGGCAGTTTTCTCTGTGGTTCATCAACACAACATGAAAGTTTGAAGTTAGAATTTCCTCCTCTTCTCAACTTTATTGTTAGCTTATTAATAAAAGTCAGGCAGTTATTTAGATGACTCCTGTTCCTTCTTCAGCCGGCTGACACCCCATACACAGATCAAGGATTTAAATTTATACCTGGCCCGTAGCAAACGCACCCTCTAATTTTCAGGGCAGGCGCTGTTTGGCCCATTAGCGTGCCAGGATTTGGCAGTGATAAAAACGGCCTCATTAAGATGCTCCGAAAACATTGCAAAGCGGGTTCCTTGCTTTTGTACTGAAGCCTCCCTCCCTAATTAGGCTGCGTCGCAGAAACCGGCTATGTTCACTGTCGCCTTTTGACACTCACGAGCCATGTCAACAAACACAAATAGATGACTGGCTTTGGGCTTCTTGTTTTTTTTTTTTTAATAAATGGAATCGTAGAATGGCAGAGTTGGAAGGGACCCAAAATGTTCATCTAGTCCAGGGGTGGCCAACTCTCAAAAGACTGCGATCTACTCACAGAGTTAAAAACTGGCAGTGATCTACCCCCTTTTTGGGGGTTCAGGTCAAAGTTGTTGAGCTTTTTTGGGAGGAGGAAACCCTGTTTTTTAGGCATTCAGGTCAAAGTTGTTGTTGAGCTTTTTCTAGGGAGAAGGAGAGCACTGTTTTTTTGGGGGGGTGCAGGGCAAAAAAATTGAGGTTTTTTTAGGGGAGCCAAAGTTGTTGAGCTTCTTTGGGGGAGCCAGTGATCTACCAGTGACCTACCACAGACGTCCAGTGATCTACCGGTAGATCACGATCTACCTGTTGGACAAAATTATTTTGTTTTGACTATGACAGACCAACACGGCTATCTACCTGCACCTGTTGGACGTGCCTGATCTAGTCTAACCTTCTGCATTGCAGGAATCTCAGCTAAAGAATCTCCAATGGATAGTCAGGCAGCCTCCTATGGCGGAGACCCCACTAATTTCTGAGGACAACCGTTCTGCTGTCAAACAGCTCTTGCCCTCAGAAGGTTCTTCCTGATGTTTAGTTGGAATAATAATAATAATAATAATAATTTATTATTTATACCCCACCCATCTGGCTGGGTTTCCCCAGCCACTCTGGGACGCTTCCAACAAAAAATTAAAAATACATTAAAACATCAATCATTAAAAACTTCCCTAAAAAGGGCTGCCTTCAGACGTCTCCTAAAAGTCAGATAGTTGTTTATTTCCTTGACATCTCATGGGAGGGCTTTCCACAGGACGGACGCCACCACCGAGAAGGCCCTCTGCCTGGATCCCTGTAACTTTGCTTCTCGCAGGGAGGGAACTGCCAGAAGGCCCTCGGAGCAGGACCTCAGTGTCCGGGATGGACCATGGGGGTGGAGACGCTCCTTCAAGTATACTGGACCGAGGCTGTTTAGGGCTTGAAAGGTCAGCACCAACACTTTGGATTGTGCCCAGAAGTGTAATGGGAGCCAATGTAGGTATTTCAGGACCGGTGTTATATGGTCTTGGCAGCTGCTCCCAGTCACCAGTCTAGCTGCCGCACTCTGGATTAGTTGTGTTTCCGGGTCGCCTTCAGAGGTAGCCCCACATAGAGAGTGTTGCAGTAGTCCAAGTGGGAGATAACTAGAGCATGCACCACTCTGGCCAGACAGACAGTCTGGTTATTATTATTATTCCGACCCCCACAAAGCCCACAATATGTTCTGAGCATCTCATCCCTTTAGACTGCTATGGTCTAACAATTTTGCATTCATTGAATTATCGTATCTCCAGTGAACTCTCTCCCATCCAAGTGTGGTTTTTTGAAAACTTCACTTAAAACCTGATCCTTTTGAAAGATAAAGTAGGAACAGGCCATTCCTCACCTCCAAATTATTTTATTCAGCTGCTCCCTGGAGAGCCCCTCTTGTCTGTCCCCTCACCCCCCCCAGGACTGAAAAACACAAACTCTCCCTATTTCAAGGTCCCTTCTGTCGCCATTTCAGCCCACCTCCCTGCCTCTGTACTTAAATGAAGGATTTCCCCCGCAGGCAATAAGCCGTTTCCTCAGAATACGAAATGCAGAACTTTGCATTGATCAAATGGGCCGAGAGAGCTTCTGCGACAGCTTTTTGGGATGCAGCCTGTGCTCTGGCAAATACCGGTAGCTCCCTCTCTTTTTCTCATCAGGAGTTGCATCTGAAGCATCGCCAGTCTCTCCAGCAGGGCGAGGAGGCTTTCCATCTCAATTGCAAGTCACTTAGCAACACTGGGCTGGAGATTTAAAAACTGTTGAAAGTCAGCCAGTTAAAAAAGGAAAGGAAAAAGCTCTTTACAGACTCCAGGTTCGGGATGTTGCAGAGATCTGTTAAAATAAAGGAGCAAAACGGTTGTGGAAATTCCCACGATTCTCATGCTTGTTAGAGGGCAGAAATGGAAATCAGGCAAGCGAATGAAAGCATCACTATCATTTTTTAAGCACACAAAAGTTAGGCAAGTTAGTTATTTATTTATTGTGTAACATTATATTTATTCATTTGCTGCATTTACATCCCATTAATTACGACCCAGGTGGCGCTGTGGGTTAAACCACAGAGCCTAGGGCTTGCTGATCAGAAGGTCGGCGGTTCAAATCCCTGCGATGGGGTGAGCTCCCGTTGCTCGGTCCCTGCTCCTGCCAACCTAGCAGTTCAAAAGCACGTCAAAGTGCAAGTAGATAAATAGGAACCGCTCTGCCGGGAAGGTAAACGGCGTTTCCGTGCGCTGCTCTGGTTTGCCAGAAGCGGCTTTGTCATGCTGGGCACATGACCCAGAAGCTGTCTGCGGACAAATGCCGGCTCCCTCGGCCAGTAAAGCGAGATGAGCGCCGCAACCCCAGAGTCGGTCACGACTGGACCTAATGGTTAGGGGTCCCTTTACCTTTAATTACATTCCACTGGTCCTGCTAGCTAGGGATCATGGGAGTTGTAGTCCCCAAACATCTGGAGGGCCAAGTTTGCCTATCTATGCCTGACCTGGAGGATCCCATCCCTGTTGTAGCTCTTGCAACCTGGTTCCTTCTGTTGGGATGCCGATGAGGACATTTGAGTGGCTAGCAAAGAAACTCAGCTGACCAGTTCAGCAGCCTCCTCCCTTAGGTTCTAACTGGGTGCAGGACTCACAGAATTGGAAGGGATCTCAGGGCACCATCCAGACTGACCCCCCCAATAGATGTGATCCCTGGTGTCTCTACCAGGAGGTTCTTCTTGTGGCCTTAACCCAGCTGCCCTGCCTGCACTTCAAACCTTCAGCGAAAGCGGGGAGGGAAATGTGTGTGGTTGTGGCACAACCAGGGAAGATCTCCTCCATTCCCTGCCTCTCCCCTTGGATGCTTTCTGCAGATCTGTCTGTGCCGAAGCTCTTTAAGCTGGCAGGGAGCATCCAGTTACTCCCCTGGGGGGGGGGGAAATGCTTTGGATAGAACTGCATGAGGCTGTTTTTCAGCATTTTGGGGTTGAGGCGCTTTCCTTTAAAAAACATAAATCGTAAAGGTTATTTTGCTTTGAACTTCATCCCATTTTGCTTGATTTCCTGCTGAGGTGGA
The DNA here is from genome assembly GCA_034641385.1 of Darevskia mixta. Lineage (NCBI taxonomy): Eukaryota > Metazoa > Chordata > Lepidosauria > Squamata > Lacertidae > Darevskia > Darevskia mixta. Next base: position 701,205 of record JAWWNH010000142.1, on the reverse strand, counting down.
AAAAGGTATTGGCTATGAAGTGAGATGCTTCTCTTTTCCTGCCCAACGGGGAGAAAATTCCCTCCCTCCCCAGAGTTGTCTACATTAGCCTTTAAAAGGACAGGCTCTGTGGTCTGGTGTATAAGAGGCATAATAATAATAATAATAATAATAATAATAATAATAATAATAATAATAATAATACCCTCCTGCTTTTCATAGTGCTGGGGGGTGGAGTGGGAACCTGTACCAAAAGAGAGAAGCGGTTTTGAAATATACTTGGAGTCAAGTGTGAATTTCATGCTCTTTATTCAGCTCCTAGTAGCAAGGAATGAATCTTTGCCCAAAATGTCTGCTACCGTATATATACATTATTTACACAATGGGCCCCACGTGATTGGCTAATTCCGGCTACTCCTGTAGGCCAATCAGGTTGCGGATTCACTTCATCCAGGAGCCTGATTGGCTGCTCTTGAAGGCCAATCAGGTCGCTGATTCACTTCCACCTGGAGCTGGATTGGGTGGCTCCTGCGGACCAATCAGACTGCTGTATTCTGGATCCTATTGTTCTAGGACCAATCAGGCTGCTGCATTCTGGATCCTATTGTTCTAGGACCAATCAGGCTGCTGCATTTTGGATCCTATTGTTCTAGGATTCAGCTCAGTACATAACAGGTTTTCCGTCTAAAGAGAAGAATGAAAGAAGGAGACTGCTGGTCCATCTTCTCCAGCATCCTGTTCTCACAGTGGCCAAACCAGATGCTCATTACCAGCAAGCAGGATCTGACCACAAGAGCATCTCTCCCCTCCTGCTGTTTCCAGGAACTGTTATATTCAGGAGCATCGCTGCTTCTGACCAAGGAGGCAGGGCAGACCCATCCTGGCTGGGAGCCATCCATCGCCCTCTCCTCCACCAAGATTTGTCTAAGATAGGTAGCTAGACATCAACAAGGAACAGGCAGCAACCTTATCATAGAATTGCAGAGCTGGAAGGAACCCTGAGGGTCCTCTAGTCCAACCCCCTGCAATGCAGGAATCTCAGCTAAAGCATCCAGATGGCCACCCAACCTCTATTTATAAACCTCCAAGGAAGGAGAGTTCACAACCTTCCAAGGGAGACCATTCTTCTATTGCATCAAACAGTGAATCCTCTGCTTCCCAGAGTGGGCGCTGTCTAGTCCAGACAAGTCCTTGGCAGGCAGAAACACAGAGTTTGTGAAAATTAAGCTGAATTCTTTGTCTCCCTTTTTTCTACTCTCAGTATCCTTGTGTTTGGGCTACATTTTCCCCAGCGCTCGCCACTTTACCCGGCTATTAGAGGGACTGATTAGAGGCGGTTGGAGGATGGATGGCGGCTAACAGATTGAGGTTGAATCCTGACAAGACAGAAGTACTGTTTTGTGGGGGACCCCCTGGTCCTGAATAGGGCAACTGTGCCCCTGAAGGACCAGGTGCGCAGCCTGGGAGTCATTCTGGACTCACAGCTGTCCATGGAGGCGCAGGTTAATTCTGTATCCAGGGCAGCAGTCTACCAGCTCCATCTGGTACGCAGGATGAGACCCTCCCTGCCCACAGACTGTCTTGCCAGAGTGGTGCATGCTCTGGTTATCTCCCGCTTGGACTACTGCCATGCGCTCTACGTGGGGCTCCCTTTGAAGGTGACCCGGAAACTGCAATTAATCCAAAATGCGGCAGCTAGACTGGTGACTGGGAGCGGCCGCCAAGACCATATTACACCAGTCCTGAGAGATCTGAATTGGCTCCCATTACGTTTCCGAGCACAATTCAAAGTGTTGGTGCTGACCTTTCAAGCCCTAAACGGCCTCGGTCCAGTATACCTGAAGGAGCATCTCCACCCCCATCGTTCAGCCCGGACACTGAGGTCCAGCTCCGAGGGCCTTCTGGCGGTTCCCTCCCTGCGAGAAGCCAAGTTACAGGGAACCAGGCAGAGGGCCTTCTCGGTAGTGGCTCCCACCCTGTGGAACGCCCTCCCATCAGAGGTCAAGGAAATAGACAACTATCTGATGTTTAGAAGACATCTGAAGGCAGCCCTGTTTAGGGAAGTTTCTAATGTCTGATGTTTTATTGTATTTCTAATATTTTGTTGGAAGCCGTCCAGAGTGGCTGGGTAAACCCAGCCAGATGGGCGGACTATAAATATTATTATTATTATTATTATTATTATTATTATCATCATCATCATCATCATCATCATCATCATTATTTCTCTTTTCATTCATCTTCCCATCCTTGTACTGAGTCAGATCACCATTCCATTCAGCTCAGTCTTGTCTACATTGACCGGCAGAAACTCATCGGGATTTCAAGCAGGGAGTGTCTCCCCTCCCGACCCGGAGATGCTGTCAGGGGCTGAACCCAGGATCTCAAATCAAGGACGCCACATTGGTGACCTCGGATGTAACTTTTGCTGCCCTCTGCCCAGGGGGCCAATGTCCAGTCTTGGCTCCAGAGACAAAACTATTTCCATTTACAGCAATGGAGACATAATGTCCTTTTGATGTTTGCTTTCTGTACTCTTTTCAAAATAACAATTGCTGGTGGGAGGGGTGAAAACGCCCTCAGTGAGCAGAAAATTGTTGCAACAACATTGCGGACTGATCTTGGGCATAAAGGAGTTTTCTTTTTCTGCTGCACAGTGGTCCCTTGGTTCTCAAACTTAATCCATTACGGAAGTCCGTTCCAAAACCAAAGCGTTCCAAAACCAAGGCGCACTTTCCCAAAGAAAGTAATGCTAAATGGATTAATCCGTTCCATTTAAAAAGCAACCCCTGAAACAGCAATTTAACATGGATTTTACTATCTAGCGAGACCGTTGATCCATAAAACGAAAGCAATCAACAATGTACTGCAGTCACACAATCAATCCATCAGTAGCTGGACTGGGTTCCACACAGTCACAAATACAAAACAAAAAGAGCCGCAAAAACAGACAGACCTAAGCGTAACACTCAAAACGGAGCATGTTCGGCTTCTGAAAAATGTTCACAAACCGGAACACTTACTGTACTTCCAACCCCAACCCCAACCCCTATAGTTATAATTCGTGGGTTGCCATCTGATTTTATTCTGATTTTAATTTGATTTTAAGCTGTATTTCAAGCGATTGTTTGATTTTATGTTTTGATGTATTATATACTTTGATGTTAGCCTCCCTAAGCCCGGTCCTGGCTGGGGAGTAATAATAATAATAATAATTTTTTATTTGTACCGCGCCCATCTTGCTGTGTCTCCCCAGCCACTCTGGGCGGCCTCCAACAGATATTAAAATACATCAAAATATCACAGGTTAAAAACTTCCCTAAACAGGGCTGCCTTCAGGTATTTTCTGAATGTAGGATAGTTGTTTATCTCTTTGACCTCTGATGGGAGGGCGTTCCACAGGGCGGGCGCCACTACCGAGAAGGCCCAGGCTGCGCACCTGGTCCTTCAGGGGCACAGTTACCCCATTCAGGCCCAGGGAGTCCCCCACGCCCGCCCGCACCCTGTCTCCCAAGAACAGTACTTCTGTCTTGTCAGGATTCAACCTCAATCGGGAGGGTGGGATATAAATAAAAATTATTATTATTATTATTATTATTATTATTATTATTATTATTCCGGGTTTGCAGTGTTTGAGTTTCAAGTTGTTTGAGTACCAAGGCGTTTGAGAACCAAGGTGACACTGTATTGGAGCTGGTTTTCTATGGGCGATGTGAGATGGGCTGGAGGAAACCTCTTTGCTGATGGAGGGCTGCCATCTTCAGGAGACATGTTGCCATCTCAGCTGGCTTCCAGGGGCTTCGACCAGCATCGTGGGACCACACCTCCTGCCCGCCCCAGGCAACACAGAGTCACCCCAATTATTTGGAGGGGGCCCAGGCTAGCAAAGGCTGGGCGAGAGCCGTGCCAGTTCTTGTGGTGCGCCTGAGAGAGAGGGAGGCATTTCAAAGAGGCGACAGGACAGAAGTTTGCGAAACTCTCCATTGCTTGGAGAAATTGGATAGAGAAGGGCTTTTTCTACCTCTCTCATGGCGCTGGAACTGTTGGGATGATTCAGGGCAGAGGGAAGGAAGTCCTTTTCCCCGCAGCGCAGAGTTAAACGGTAGAACTTGCTCCTTCACGAAGCACCGATGGGCAGCAACCTAGATGGCTTTAAAACAGGATCAGACAAAACAGTGAAAATCAGTGCTGAACTAGAAGCAGATTAAAACACAAAGCAGTATTCTAGACACCTGGGCCGGCCTGGCGGAACAAAAAAAGTTTCCAGCAGACGGCAACAAGAGCTCAGTGAAGTTGCCTGCCTGATGTCAATAGGCAGGGAGTTCCAAAGGGCAGGAGCTGCCACACCGAAAGATCAATTTCTTACAAATGCGGACCTGGTATAATGTGGCAGCTGTAATAGTGTCTGTTCCGCAGACTGAAACGATCAAGTGGGCATATAAAGGGTTGTTTTTGTTGTTTAGTCGTTTACTCGTGTCCAACTCTTCATGACCCCATGGACCAGAGCACGCCAGGCACTCCTGTCTTCCACTGCCTCCCACAGTTTGGTTAGACTCATGTTGGTGGCTTCGAGAGCACTGTCCAACCATCTCGTCCTCTGTCGTCCCCTTCTCCTTGTGCCCTCCATCTTTCCCAACATCAGGGTCTTTTCCAGGGAGTCTTCTCTTCTCATGAGGTGGCCAAAGCATTGGAGCCTCAGCTTCACGATCTGTCCTTCCAGTCAGCACTCAGGGCTGATTTCCTTCAGAATGGATAGGTTGGATCTTCTCATGAGGATTGTTGTCTTCTCTTCTCATGAGGTGGCCAAAGTACTGGAGCCTTAACCTCAGGATCTGTCCTTCTAGTGAGCACTCAGGGCTGATTTCTTTAAGAATGGAGAGGTTTGATCTTCTTGCAGTCCATGGGACTCTCAAGAGTCTCCTCCAGCACCATGAATTGCATATATCATGTTATTTCCTTCAGAGTTTTTGCCATTCCCCTGCCATTGAAATTAATTACATAATCAACTATGGAACTCGCTGCCGCAGGAGGCAGGGATAGCCGCCGACTTGGATGGCTTTGAAAGAGGATTAGATGAATTCGTGGAGGAGGAAGAGAGGGCTATCGATGGCTCCTAGCCGGGAGGGCTCTGTTCTGCCTCTACGGTCAAGAGGCAGCAATGCTTCTGAATCCCAGTTGTGGAAACCACAGGAGGGGAGAGTTGCTCAGGTGCTCGGATCCTGCTTCTCAGTTTCCCCACAGGAATGCGGCTGTCCACTGTGAGAACAGGATGCTGGCCTAGATGGGCCACTGGCTTCATCCAGCAGCCTCTTCTTCTGTGCTTATGCTCAGCACCTGAGGCACCTTGGCTAAATTGGTGGGTTGGGCTGGGTGGTCTTCCATTCTCTTCTGAGCTTCTGACACTTTGTTTGCTCCCAAAAATAAATGCCTCCCCTTTTTAGGGCACAGCCATCCTTTCCAGCGAAAGTAATGCACGCACAACACGCTATCCAGGACTCTTTTGGAAAGCACTTATTTTCCTTTCAGGAGGAACAATGGAGATATACTCTCTCTCTCTCTCTCTCTCTCTCTCTCTCTCTCTCTGCTCCTAACTGTTCTGGGCTACGAGATGGGATCTATTTTAGAGAGGCTTGATTTCCAGACCCTTGATCATCTTAGTTGCCCTCCTCTGTACACCTTCCAGCTTTTCAACGTCCTTCTTAAATTGTGGTGCCCAGAATTGGACACAATATTTCAAATGTGGACTCACCAAGGCAGAATAGAGTGGGACTATGACTTCCTTTAATCTGGACCCAATACTTCTGTTGGATGGCGCTGTGGTCTAAACCACTGAACCTCTTGGGCTTGCCGATCGGAGGGTCAGCAGTTCAAATCCCTGTGACAGGGTGAGTTCCCGTTGCTCTGTCCCAGCTTCTGCCAACCTAGCAGTTCGAAAGCACGTCAGTGCAAGTAGATAAATAGGTACCACTGCGGCAGGAAGGTAAACGGCGTTTCTGTGCGCTCTGGCGTCCGTCACGGTGTCCCATTGCGCCAAAAGCGTTTTAGTCCTGTTCACCACATGACCCAGAAAGCTGTCTGCGGTCAAACGCCGGCTCCCTCGGCCTGAAAACGAGATGAGCGCCGCAACCCCATAGTCGCCTTTGACTGGACTTAACCATCCAGGGGTCCTTTAGCTTTTACCTTAGAATAGCACTTGCTTTTTCTTCTTCTTCTTTTGCTAATGCATCGCACTGTGGGCTCATGTTAAGTTTATGGTCTGCTAAGACCCCTGGATCCTGTTCACATGTGCTGCTGTCAAGCCAGGTACATGTGAAGTCTGGATCTCGGGGGCCAATGAGGCCCACAGGTTCCATTAAACTCCATCTGGGATTTTCAGTCCCAAATGCCAGTGTGAAAGAACACACCTCTGGGAGCTGGGGGGAGCACCCACAGACTCCGCCACAACATGCTCTAGCAAGCATCTGGGGCAGCAGAAGGAGGGGGCAGCGGCGGTGGTGGAAGTTGGTGGGGCTGAGGTGTGTTGCAGTCAGACCCCCTCACTCTGTTCTCAGCACCAAGCAGGGGTTATCATTGGACTCTTCTGCGGCTTAAAGGAATTATCCAGGAGCCATTTATTCGCCTTTCCGATCTTAAATGCATCAATCGAGCGCTGATTTCAAAAGGGCATTTCATAGACTGCGAGCGATAAATCTGCATTTGGAGATTATCATATTACCTAGAGTGGAAATTTAATCTCTTTTGGACTAAAGGAGGCAGGGAGAAGAAGCTCCCTACTGCCTCCCGGTGGGAGAAGAGGGGTACAGCTTGGGAGGCTGCCTGAGATTGTGGGGGGAGGGGAAGTCAGAGGCCTTCGTTCAGTTAATCAATTAACTAATTAATAAAGACGCTGCTTCAGATTTCAACAGGGATCTGCTAGCAGCTTGCAAATCCCAACAAAAAAAAAGCTCGCATTAGAAATACAAGTTCCACATTCAAAATAAAAAAAAAGACAACCATTGTTGAATGATAATCTGCTTGGTTTAGCTCACTTGATACAGCATGAGACTCTGTTTTAGAACACATATGTATTTATTATCTAAGCCCCGACATCATCAATTCTTTCAATAACCCGTTGCTCATATTTCAAATCCTGCCTGTGACTTCATGTATGAACAATAGTTTGATAGGTAGTGATAGCGCTGTGGTCTAAACCACTGAGCCTCTTGCGCTTGCTGATCGGAAGGTTGGTGGTTCGAATCCGTGCAATGGTGGTGAGCTCCCATTGCTCTGTCCCAGCTCCTGCCAACCTAGCAGTTCGAAAGCACGCCAGTGCAAGTAGATAAATAGGTACCGCTCTGGCGGGAAGGTAAACGGCGTTTCCATGCGCTCTGGTTTCTGTCACATTGTGCCAGAAGCAGTTTAAGTCCTGCTGGCCACATGACCCAGAAAGCTGTCTGTGGACAAACGCCAGCTCCCTTGGCCTGAAAGCGAGATGAGCGCCGTAACCCCAGAGTCGCCTTTGACTGGACTTAACTGTCCATGGGCAGTTACCTTTTACCTAGTCCAGGGGTCAGCAAACTTTTTCAGCCATGGGCCAGTCCACTGTCCCTCAGACCATGTGGTGGGCCAGACTATATTTTGGGGAAAAAATAAATGAACAAATTCCTATGCCCCACAAATAACCCAGAGATGCATTTTAAATAAAAGCCCACATTCTACTCATGTAAAAATACGCTGATTCCCAGACCGTCCGTGGGCCGGATTGAGGAGGTGATTGGGCCGCATCCGGCCCACGGGCCTTAGGTTGCCTACCCCTGACCTAGTCCATCAATGGTCACCATTCTTCCTTAAACAATTCATCACAATCTCCTCTTCATCTACAGGTAGGTAGCCATGTTGGTCTGTCATAGTCAAAACAAAACAAAAAATAAAAAGATTCCTTCCAATAGACCAACTAAGATTCCTTAGAGACCAACTAAGTTTGTTCTTGGTATGAGCTTTCGTGTGCATGCACACTTCTTCAGATACACTGAAACAGAAGTCACCAGACCCTTATATATAGTAAGAGGGTGGGAGGGGTATTACTCAGAGGGGTGGTGGGAATGGGTGATTGGCTGATAGGTGAGGTAAACCTGTTGACGACTGTTAACGACTGCAATTAATCTACAGGGTCTGGTGACTTCTGTTTCAGTGTATCTGAAGAAGTGTGCATGCACACAAAAGCTCATACCAAGAAAAAGCTTAGTTGGTCTCTAAGGTGCTACTGGAAGGAATCCCCCCCCCTCTTCATTTAACAGTCAGTTTCGCCATCTCCGCATAGTCGAGGTCTGAACCTCTCGAGAAGGACCACTGCTTCCTTCAGCAGCTGCTCCCTTGCCCCTAGGATGTGGGTTTCTCTTCAGGGATCAATCCCCTTTCGTCCGTCCACACAGGTGAATCCCTTCCGGGACCGGATCTGCAAGGTCTTCTCCACTGACGGCTACTTCACCTTTGAGGACATCCTTGGGATGGCGTCCGTCTTCAGTGACCGGGCGTGCCAGAGCATTAAGATGGAGTATGCTTTTCTGATATACGGTAGGGTATTTCCCCCCGAATTCCCCTTGTGGTAACCGGGGTCCGAGGAATGTGGTCATCGCCTTGTGGGTGGGGTCAGGGCTGGATTCAGGTTTGACGAGGCCCTAAGCTCCTGAAGGTAATGGGGCCCTTTCTATGTCCAGCTGTTCTTTGTCAACAAAAAAATTGTCGCTGTTTTTTGTGTTGAATATATGCTATATGGTCATTTATGGACCTCATAGGTATCTCAAGCCATTTGCACATGCAGAACGTAGGCACCCTATATATAGAAAGGAGCAAACCAGTGATATTTTAGGGAGCAGGCTAGCAGGCGGGGCCCATGACTTACACCAGGGGGTAGGCAATCTAAGACCCAGGGGCCGGATCCGGCCCAATCGCCTTCTAAATCCGGCCCGCGGACGGTCTGGGAACCAGCAAAATCTTATTAATTTCAATTACACTTCTGTCAAAATAACAACAACAATATACAACAACTGCATTTTTAATGGCTTCCATTTGTATTGACACATTAAATGATTTATAAATCGACAGGTGGAAGCATTCAAACTATATCCTTGTTCTTCCTGCGTGTGGCACTTATTCTGCCTGTGATGTTTCTTCCTGTCCTTGTAAAATATTATGTCTATCTTTTCCCAGTTGTGGCTGTTGACCACCATGCCTTGGGCAAAGCTAAAAAAAAAGGACTTTTTCACACTGCACCTAGTTAAACTGTGGATCTCCTTCTTGGAGGAGGGTGGCTACTAGCCAGGATGGCTATTAGTGCTGGGTGATATATCGATAGATCGTCCAAAACTGAAGTCCATGTCGTGCAATCAGTTTCGTGATCTTTGACTTGGCAATATATCGCGAATCATGATGTATGTGAGGGCTGGGCAATATATTGTCCCAAACTGGGTTGAAGTCCATATTGTGATATCAGTTTCATAATTGTCGGCCTGGAGAATCAAGATTTGTGTATGTGCAAAAATTACAATGCGGGGAAAACTGTGAAGCCAGCTCATGCCTCTACCTAAAGGTAAAGGTACCCCTGACCATTAGGTCCAGTCGCGGACGACTCTGGGGTTGCGGCGCTCATCTCGCTTTACTGGCCAAGGGAGCCGGCGTACAGCTTCCGGGTCATGTGGCCAGCAGGACTAAGCCGCTTCTGGCGAACCAGAGCAACACACGGAAACACTGTTTACCTTCCCGCCAGAGCGGTACCTATTTATCTACTTGCACTCTGACGTGCTTTTGAACTGCTAGGTTGGCAGGAGCAGGGACCAAGCAACGGGAGCTCACCCCGTCGCGGGGATTCGAACCGCCGACCTTCTGATCGGCAAGCCCTAGGCTCTGTGGTTTAGACCACCGCACCAGCTCCATCCTTATTTCAGACATTGCGATGTATCAGTGCATGACAATGTTTAGCTGGTGAAACATTGCAATGTTGAAAACCAGATATCGCCCAGCCCTAATGGGCACCTGTTTTGCCTGCACGGCCAGAGGTAGCAATGCATTTGAATCACACTAGCTGGAAACCACAGGAGGGGAGAGTGTGGCTCTTGGGCTCGGATCCTGCTTGCTCGGTTCCCCATAATGTTAGGTAAAAAGGGACAATCAGAAAACTCCCAAACACAACGATCCTCTTTTGAAAACAATTAACAAGCTATGGGGCTTGTGTCTAAACCGGAGTGTAGGTTTTCACTTTGAAGAAGCTAAATCAAGTGTTTCGAGTGGATAATTACCACGTTGTGTTTGGGAGTTTTCTGTTTTAATTTCTTTTGATTCTCCCCTTAAACTTGAGGAAACTGTTAGACTTTCAGTGAAACGGTTTTTTTATCTAGCACCTCGTTAAGGTTGTTTTGCAGTATTTTCATTATTTGTTATTTAGCAAGTTTGTTTTGTAGTATATTACATCAATTTAAGTTCAGTTGGAGGGCTTTTGCCATTATTTACATCCTTTAAGCAGTTTACTACGATTTTGAGTTAATTCTGTTCAGGAGCTACTCCAAAAAGTTTTTGAAAGCCACTAACAGTTATTTTCATCAAACGTAGTTTTTTGGAGGGTTCATTTCTTTTTTTACAATCTTTGGAGTTAGTTACATGTGTCTAAGCATTTCTGTTTGAAATCAACTTAAAAAAGATTTTTTTTTGAGATTAATTTAACACATTATTTGAATTCACATTGACCTCGTTTCAGGGGTTTTTCACGGGTTCCCCATAATGGGCACCTGGTTGGCCACTGTGAGAACAGGATGCTGGACTAGGTGGGCCCTTGGCCTGGCCCAGCAGCCTTTTCTGATGTTCCTATGTTATGACGCATTCCATCCGTGCATTTTGCAACGCTTCCCTTGACCAGATTTCAATGACGACGGCTTTGTTGACGAGGAAGACCTCCAGAATGTCATCCGCAGATCGATCAACAGGAACAACCTCAGCGAGGAAGAGATCGCGTCTCTGGCCAACCACGTGCGTCTCACCCCACTTCCCGGCATGCCCTTCCTTTTATGAGATCTCCAGAGACCTCGAGACAAGACGTTGGCTGTGCTGGGATGTCCAGCAATGGCCACAACAGGCCAAGGGGAGGTGGAGGACAGCAATTCATAGTGCGGTGCCACAGCAGAGCAAGCTTGCTTCAACCCTCCTCAACCTGGTACCCTGCAGATGTTTGGCACCACAACTCCCATCAGCCCGAGTCAGCTGGGCTCCCTGTCTCTCCCCCCCACCAGCACCAGCCACCACTGCACCCAACACCATGGCCCCAGGGGCTGTTGGGAGTCGTAGTCCATTTTTGACCAAGAAGATGCAGGTGGTCCTTGAGTTGCTGGAGCATGAGATGAACGAGGCCAACTGGGAGAACTTTAGGTGTGGACCTCGGCACATGATTTCCATGTGCCTTGAGGGCATAGCTGTCAACCCTCCCTTTTTTGGTGGGAAACTCCCTTATTCCAATGCCGTTCCCCGCTGCTATTCCGGATTGTTGATATCCCTTAAATTTCCCGGATTTCAAAGGAAGCAGCTCCTCTCCCTCCCTGCCGGCCAGGGAGGCTGCTCAGCTGCGTTGCTCGGCTGCCAATAAGGAGTCTGAGACCGACTGGGGCGGAGCTTGCATGCCTTGTGCAGCCAGACCCTCACGCCCAACCAGACAGACAGCCTGCCTGCCGTCTACGCGCTCGCTCTTTCACTCACCCATTCGCGCGCAGCCTCTGGAACGCAGGGTGGCGAGGCTACTTGGTGCCATTGCACCGTCCTCGCAGCATCCCTTATTTTCAAATCCTAAAGTTTGGAAAAAATCCCTTATTTTCAAACCCGAATGTTGACAGCTATGCTTGAGGGCAATGTTGGGAGGGATGTTCTCATCTCAAGACTGTGAGGCTATATCCTACGAACCCACCCAGGCTCTGAGATCTTCTCTCAGTTACATTTTTTAAAAAATTGGAGGGCACCAGGTTGGGGACAGCTGGCTTGCTCCATCCTTTGGCTAGCAAACAGGAGACGCTGATCTTATGTCCAGAGCCAGATGGTTTGGGGTGTAGGTCTCTCACACAGGGCATTCCCTTGGGTCTGGACCCCTGTGTCAGGAAAGGGCGAGTGGTCTTCAAGGCAGACATTTCCGTTCCAAGCAGGTCCTAGAGGAGGCCGACTTGGATAATGACAAGATGCTCTCTCTGGTGGAGTTTGAACACGCCATGACCAAGTCTCCAGACTTCCTACAGTAAGAGCCCTGTCAAAAACCACCCAACCCTCGTCGCCACGGGCCCAGCTCCGAAACCCCCCTCCGTACCTTAGTTCCCACCCCAAACTTTTAAAAAATGAGTAGAGCAAGCTTTCCATGACAGTCACCCTCCATCCTGAGGGTGGGTGGTGACAATTGCCAGGGGACAGAGCTATTATGCTCTTCCCACTATTCCTTGCCTATTATAAGGATATAATGGATTTATTGCACACCCTTCCCCCGCAGCTCTTTTAGGCTCTACTTCTGAGGAAGGGGCGGCAAGATGGCGGCACACGATATCCAGACGGCACAAAAGCCAAGACGCACAAAACCAATTCTTCCAGAGGGACGCTTCCATCCCAGATATTTTTGTAGGGAAGGAACCCAGGAGACAGATCTGTCTGTATATTTTGCAGGAGAATAAAATTTGACTGTTGAGGAAAGCCAAAGAGCATGGGGTTTCTCATATCTCCCTCTTTTCCTCCCCATGGCAGTCTTGGAGAATGGTTGCAGTTCTGGCAAAATGCAAGGCAGGGCAGGGCGGTGATTTTTCTTGTGAAATTCCAGAGGGTGGGAATTTCTCCACGCCCATTTGCACCCTTAATTCTCTGCACGGCAAAATCTGTTTTGCAAATCAAGCATCCCTGGTTATGCTCCCCGACCCCTATTCCAGTTCTGTTTTCCTTTTAAATGATTTTTATTACTTTTTTTAAAAAACCAATACAAAATTCTGCAAAATACAGTGTTCCCAAAAGGGATCTGATGACGATATACTGAGTCCATGTACAATTACAGATCACTGTCGAAGAAAAGCAGACATATAACGAAACCCAAATAAATTCAAATTTATTATTACAGTCACAGACCAGTACCAACCCACATACAGTATCAAAATAATAATAATAAAACACAATAGGGACAATACAGATATAGCAACAATTAAAAATGTATAAAAATTAAAACTTAGTTGCTAAAATGTAATCTAAAATTATCATTTAAGGCCTTAATCATTATGATACCTGTAACACCGCTTGTTCCCTAAGTTTTATGGCAATCGAACAGAATTTGGCTACTCTTAACGTGATCTCAGGATCCTTGTCCTCTACCAGGGATTTTAGACATTGAAGTTCGGATTCATTTGGAGATTTTTGCATAGTTGGGGTAATGAATACCGAACGTATCTCCCCATAGAAACGGCAGCGTAACAAGGCATGAGAGACAGTTTCTACCTCCATCAACCCAAATAAATAAACCGCAGGCATGTGAATGCGAGGAAGGTGAATGTGACAGGAGCTATTTTTGCATAGACGTAATGGTTATACAAGACAAGGTGACAAAACATGGACCCTAGTATACCAAGGGAAACGAATCAACACATTCCAATGCCCTGATCCGCTATATCAGCCATATTTGTTTATGGGCCAAGAAGTCCTTGTTCTTCTTTACTTACAAAAGAAATAAAAAAATCCTTCCAGTAGCACCTTAGAGACCAACTAAGTTTGTTATTGGTATGAGCAGAGGTGTAGGAAGGTCAGGTGGTACCCGGTGCGGAAAATTTCTTGTCACCCCCCAATTGATGATTTTTTATTCATTTTTTTTGCCTGCAAAAATGGTTTTACGTTATTTCATATTTTCTTACAAAGGAATAATAATAAGTAAAAATAAACTTTTATTTATATCCCGCCCTCCCCGGCTGAAGTCGGGCTCAGGGCAGCTAACATCAGATACATAATTGATATAAAATCAAACAATAATTAAATTACCTCCTAAAAGCATGTCAAAATCAAATTAAAGTCTAATTAGATGGCTTTCAGCAGGGTTAGGGTTGGGAACAGTAAGTGCTCCACTGAATTGAAATTTCAGCCTTCACGACATAGGAAAACGGCCAAGTAAACAGCTATTTTCGTGGAGGAGGGTCAAGATATTAACTGATATGCATGAAATTTCATATATAGCTATATAATCCCTAGTGTAGTAAGATAAGACCTTTGGAGCAGGCATTTTTTTTAATAAAGTTTTTTATGAACCACCCTAGTAGGGCAGTAATTGTTCCTTGATAATTTGTCACCCCCTCCATGATGGAACCTGGGGCAGACCGCCCCCCCGCCCCCCGCTTCCTACGCCCCTGTGTATGAGCTTTTGTGCGCATGCACAGTTCTTCAGATACACATGCACACGAAAGCTCATACCAATAACAAACTTAGTTGGTCTCTAAGGTGCTACTGGAAGGAATTTTTTTATTTTGTTTCGATTACAGCAGACCAACACAGCTACCTACCTGTGAAAAGAAATAAAGTCAGGCCAAACAAGTATGAAATCCTTTTTCCTTTAGCTCCCAAAGACTCTCAGGTTATTAGCTGGTTTTTTCAGCAAGGGACTGTCCCACCCTTTAGTAAGATTGGCAGCATCTCATTCCCCCCCACCACCCCAAATCTTGGTTCTTTGGGCTGCACAGAATAATGTTTGCTGCAATATCCAGGAAAGGCCTCACCCAGACTTCCTTTTGTGCCATGTTTCTAGCCATGGGTCTGTGCTTTAAAGCATCGTGTCCAAACGCTTAATTTTTTGGGCCCCGGGACTTTCTTGCTGAACCAGAGCAAACAGCCATTTGCAGAAAACTCGAAGTGCGAGGCAAAAAGTAAGTGTGGATGAGCCCTCTCTTAACGGTAACTTTTCCAGCAGATGGAATGCCTACCGTTAAGTTATCAACTGGTGATCTCATTAACCCAGAAGGAAGGCAGTTCAGCCATTCTCACAAGAACATCTCCGCGAGGATCCAGAGTGCGCAGGGTTCCAGGCAAGCAACTCAGCTAAATCTTTGCAAGCTCAGTGCCTCCGCCCGCCAGGAACTTGTCTGGACTTGATAGTGCCCACTCTGGAAAGTGGAGATGAGGTGGTGCTTTGCTGATTGATGCATAAGAGGAACGGACACCCTCGGGAGCGGACAGTCCTTTGTTGGAGGTTTTTCAACAGAGGTCGGGTGGCCGTCTGTTGGGGATTCTTTAGCTGTGCTTCCTGCATCGCAGGGGGTTGGACTACAGGACCTTTGGGGGTCCCTTCCAACTCTACCATTCTAGAAGAGCCCTGCAGCTGGATCAGACCAAAGGCCCATCTGGTCCTACATCCTCTTCCCCACCGTGGCCGAGCAAATGCCTCTGGTTGCCACAAACAAGACAAGCTCACAGAAGTCCAGCCCCGCTTTTATTTCCCAGAAACTAATCTTCAGATCTCGGAGGTAATAAATAGCCCTCGTGACCAGAGGCCACCGATAGCCTCTAGCCAATTCCTCCAGGATTCGGTCTAATTCCCTTTGAATGGCATCCGAGTCGGTGGTCCATGGTTGCATCTCACGCCCTCCAACATTTTTCTTTGATGAAAATAGGGACGTCCTAAGCAAAAGCCATTCTTAAAGAAATCAGCCCTGAGTGCTCACTGGGAGGACAGATCCTGAAGTTGAGGCTCCAGTACTTTGGCCACCTCATGAGAAGAGAAGACTCCCTAGAAAAGACCCTGATGCTGGGAAAGATGGAGGGCACAAGGAGAAGGGGACGGCAGAGGACGAGATGGTGGGACAGTGTTCTCGAAGCTACTAACATGAGTCTGACCAAACTGCGGGAGGCAGGGGAAGACAGGAGTGCCTGGCGTGCTGTGGGCCATGGGGTCACGAAGAGTCGGACACGACTGAACGACTGAACAACAACAAGCAAAAGCGAGACTTTCCAGGATCCAATCAGAAACCGGGACGGCTTCTATAAATCTGGGGCTGTCCCTGGAAAACAGGGGCACTTGGAGGGTCTGGCATCTTCTGAGAGTCAATCCCGAGGTTCGGCTATTTGCCGTGTCCGGGATTGTGTGCAATGCAAACAACACAGCAGACAGTACAAAAATTGAGGCTAGCATGTGTTTCTGAGGGGTGGTGGGTGGGGGAATTTAATCACTGGGCTATGTCCCAGAAGTTCATTTTTTATGGAATGCAACTTCCCCCAGGTATTCCTGGGGCAACATGATATGGCAGGGCAGGAAGAGAAAAACCAGCTCTTATGATCTCCTGCCCCCCGGCTCTGACGTCCGTGTCGACAAAGGCTGACAACGGCGACGTGGCGGTCTCTGCTCAGGCCCTGTACTCGAAATAGCTGTCTCGGACTTCTCTCTCTTGCGCGGTCACCCTCTTCCCCGAGGGAAAAGTCTGGTATGTCCGTAGGTTCTCCGGAGATATGCGATGGAGGTGCCACAGTGTCTTGGCATTCAGCGGCGGGCTGGAGGTCAGGGGGAGAACAAGCACACAGTGGGAGAAATGGGTTACATGGCTGATGACTGAGACTTGGACGCCGAGGGGATGATGGTGTTATAGGAATTCTAAGGTCTTATGCACGTAAAATAAATGTTCATAAATGTGCAAGGCAAACACATACATAAGCATATGAACCACTCGTCTGAAATAGTACAGGAGAGCAACTGGATTCAAAATGGATTATCAGGCTAAAGGGCTCAAGCTGCAGATGGGTAAGTCTGCCAACTTCTGTTTCAGTTTCTCATTAAATTCAGTTCTCCACACTGCCACCACAGTTTGCGATTATCTTTAAAAGAAAAGCATTCACAAGCGTTTGCCATCATTTAAGCCTGCGTTTCTCCCAGGGTGGATAAAAATCAATGATTTTTTTAAAAAAATCAAAAAAATCGGATTTTTTTGATTTAAATCGGATTTTTTTGATTTAAATTGGATTTTTAAAATAAAATGCTTTTGGAGGGAAAATCTTTCTAAATATAGTCTTCTATTTAAGTTACATTGTAGTCCAAAGGCTACAGGAAATAAGGATTTGTTTTAAGTTTATCAAGTGTGCTAAAACTCAGTCGAAGTTTTTTTTAAATGTTTAACCACATCAGTTAACAAACATGGATACATATGCTATCATGTTATTGTTTTAGTTAAATAAATTGTTTAAATGGTTATTAAGGAAATGATTCTTTTTCTCCTTCCAATAAAGTACAGCAGAAAAGTTGTCCAAATATAAACAGTTAACTTATTAAACCTCACCATAATTTCATAATTATCTATGTATTTCTAGTAGTATAACCAAATCAGTAATTTTTTATATAACTATAAAAACTACTCTGAAAATGTATTATTCCAAAAATGAAACCTTCATATGGTTGTAAATATTAAGATTATACCAGCAAGAATGAGTCTTTCTGTAAAAAAAATATTTAAATCAAGCCTTACTGACTAGTGATCTAAATCGTGATTCAAATCAATTTGATTTAAATCAAATCCACCCTGGTTTTTCCTAACATGCTAGTCTTTGGGAGTAATTTTGCACAAGATGCAAACGATCTCTCCAAATAAAATGCATTATTGTATGTTATTTTTTGATAATATATACACATCTTTATGGGGGGAACGTTCCCCGAATATGTTTCTGTGCCCATTTATTTAATTATTTTGGCTGGAGAACTGTCCTGTAAAATTGGAAGAGTGAAAATGTCAAAGGATGGTTGTATCTTGGGGCGTGTCTTGTCTTGGAAAGCGTGGAACAGGTAGGATCACGTTAAAATGTGAACTGGACCGAATTTCTCCCTCTTTCCTGTTTGCCAAACAAGAAGCAAACTACAAACGCAATCCAATAAATGGAACAGACAAGCCGAATTTCCTAAGAGCAGCTCACATTTTACCAGCTAGAGAAAAACAAACACCTTCTACCTTTTCCTTTGCTTCACTCATCTGCTATTGATCCGCATTTCTTGCCTCTTCCCAACTCTGACCGTGTCTTCCAGATGGAATTAAAGGGGTCCAGGCAGGCCCCTTTAATTCCAATTTCTTGTCTTATAGATCCAAACCTACAGCCACAACTGTTTGGGGCTGCCTTTCTGGTCTGTTTTGTTTTCCTGAAAATTACTTTTCAGAACCTGCTTTTGCATGAATGGCTTCTGGCTCAGAGAAGGCTTTTTTTTTTAGAGAGAGAGAGAGAAAAAAAAAGGGTCAGGATTTGCCTTTGTGGGCGGGAGAAAGGACAATACAAGGACACAAGTTAAGATATTCCCTGCAGACAGACTCTCAGTAGAACCTGGCCAATGGAGAGGTTGCAGAGCATAGCTGGGACATTTCATTCATCATCACCATCATCAGGGGTCCCTTTACCTTTTTTAATTATAAAATGATACTGCTCCCTACCTTCAACCTATGTGCCTTTCTCTGTGATATGTGCAGGATCTGTGCATCACCAGTCGGTGGCTGAAGCAAAGCCACGCTGGAACATCAATGCTGCCCCACCTCAGGGGCTGGTTACTAGGCACACATAACTGCGCACAGAATAAATGCTTTCTGCCCATCTGGTGTCCATCAGCCCCTATTTTTCCAGAAAACCTCGAGGACGCAGTGTGGTGGAACCGCCACGCTGAGCCACCAGAGGGCAGTCACGAAGCACAAGACGGTTCAGGGCTGTATGCCTACTCATACAGGGGGGCGGCGGGGAGGGGGGGATTCAAAGTGCGAATCGGCAGGTCGCATCCAGAAGCCATTCTCACGGCAGTGGCCACAGGGAGAAGCGTTGTGGTCAAAGCCAGCATTGGAAGACTCACACAAACTCAAAAGGTGCTCTCTTCCCTAGAGTATAGAATCCTAGAGTTGGAAGAGACCCCAAGGGCCATCCAGTCCAACCCCCTGCCAAGCAGGAAACACCATCAAAGCATTCCTGACAGGTGGCTGTCAAGCCTCTGCTTAAAGACCTCCAAAGAAGGAGACTCCACCACACTCCTTGGCAGCAAATTCCACTGTCAAACAGCTCTTACTGTCAGGAAGTTCTTCCTAATGTTTAGGTGGAATCTTCTTTCTTGTAGTTTGAATCCATTGCTCCGTGTCCGCTTCTCTGGAGCAGCAGAAAACAACCTTTCTCCCTCCTCTATATGACATTCTTTTATATATTTGAACATGGCTATCATATCACCCCTTAACCTTCTCTTCTCCAGGCTAAACATACCCAGCTCCCTAAGCTGTTCCTCATAAGGCATCGTTTCCAGGCCTTGGACCATTTTGGTTGCCCTCCTCTGGACACGTTCCAGCTTGTCAGTATCCTTCTTGAACTGTGGTGCCCAGAACTGGACACAGTATTCCAGGTGAGGTCTGACCAGAGCGGAATACAGTGGTACTATTCCTTCCCTTGATCTAGATGCTATACTCCTATGGATGCAGCCCAGAAGCAACCAAAATGAGCAACTCCCCTTTGAAGAAAGGAGGCAGCATTTGGGGTGTCTTCGTTCGGATAAAAGGCGAGAATGAAGCCACATGTCAGGAGTTTATAAAATCATTCATGGCGTGGAGAAAGTGGCGAGAGAAAGGCTTTCCTCTCTGCTAACACCAGAACTCCTCAGGGGCTGACTTTGGTCACCTTTTGTAATGTGGCACCCCGTGCAAGGCCAAAATTTGACTCTGCCAAACGGATCTTCTCAATTATGGATCTTCTCAATTTTGCACCTCTTGGCTTGGCACCCAGTGCAGTGGAACTGCTCACCCCGCTCTAAATCTGGCGCTGAACTCGCAAATGTCCGATGAAGCTCAAGACCGCCAGACCTCAAGGACCGCCTCTTCCCATAGGAACCTACCCGGTTCCTGAGATCATCTTCTGAGGCCCTCCTTCGTGTGCCTCCTCCTCAAGAGGTCCGGAGGGTGGCAACACGAGAGCAGGGCCTTCTCTGCAGTGGCTCCCTATCTGCAGAATGCTCTCCCCAGGGAAGTTCGCCTGGCGCCTTCATTATACACCTTTAGGCGTCAGGCAAAAACGTTCCTTTTTAACCAGGCCTTTAGTTGATCTGATTGACATCCTATGCCCTTTTAAAATGAGGCTCTCTTCTGGGGGGTGGGGGGGTGTTATTGGGGTGTTGTTTTTATTCTGATTATATACCTTATTTTCCCGTGTATAAGACGGTGCTTTTTGCTAAAAAAAAATTAGGCAAAAATTGTGTGTCTTATACACGGATAGTGAATGCAGGGCGGGGGACGTGCGATGGGAGCATCAAGCAGGAGATTGGCAGTGGCGATTTGGTGGGTGATTGGTGGCTGCGGCAAGGCCTGCTGGAGATTGGCTGTGGCAATTGGGCAGCCGATTGGCGGCTGCGGCAAGTGGGTGGGTGGGCTGTTGGTGGTGGTGAGTGGGCAGACAATTGGCTGCGGCGAGGTGTGCGTTCGGCAGTGGCTGTGACAAGCAATTGGCAGTGGCGGGCAGGCGGGTGAGCAATTGGTGGCAATGACCTCCCCCACCCCCCACAAGCTAAACAACTTAATTTCTTAGTTTTGGGTTTTTAAAAATAGGGGGCGTCTTATAAACAGAAAAATACAATACACTATGTTTTTTTCTTGTGAACTGCCCCGAGACCTCCGGGTATAGGTAAAGGGGTAAAGGGGACCCCTGACCATTAGATCCAGTCGTGTCCGACTCTGGGGTTGCGCGCTCATCTCACTCTATAGGCCGAGGGAGCCGGCGTACAGCTTCTGGGTCATGTGGCCAGCATGACAAAGCTGCTTCTGGCGAACCAGAGCAGCGCACGGAAACGCCGTTTACCTTCCCGCAGGGCGGTACCTCTTTATCTACTTGCACTTTGATGTGCTTTGGAACTGCTAGGTGGGCAGGAGCTGGGACCGAGCAACGGGAGCTCACCCCGTCGCGGGGATTCGAACCGCTGACCTTCTGATCAGCAAGCCTGTGGTTTAACCCACAGCGCCACCTGGTCCCTCTATAAACCACCCGGGTATAGGGTGGTATATAAACTCAATAAAGAAGAAGAAGAAGAAGAAGAAGAAGAAGAAGAAGAAGAAGAAGATTCGGGGCAGATAAAAGGGAGTCCTTTATGCTGCCACAGGAGACAGCAACCAACCTGAATGGCTTTAAAATATGATGGGACCAATTCATGGAGGAGGGGGGTGGCTGTTGATGTTTACTAGCCAGGATGGCTGTGCCCTGTCTCCAAAGCTGGAGAAAGCAGTGGTTCTGAATCCCCGTTTCTGGAAACCACGGGAGGGGAGAAGGCTGCTCTTGTCCTTGCAACCTGTTTGTAGGGTTCCCAGAGGCCCCTGACTGGCAGGAGTGAGAACAGGATCCTGGGCTAGATGGGCCCCTATTGGCCTCCCCCAGCTACAGGGCTCTTCTGACGTTCCCTCTTTTGCTCGCCTGCCATTCGAGAGCAACACATCTCCTTGCCCCGAGACAGCAGGCAAAACGACAGCTACGTCTATCGGCCGCGGAAGCCCAAGAAACGCTGCCGTCTCCGGATTACGGAGACCCCAAAATACACAGCTCGTTTCCTGCCAGCACAAATCCACAAGGGTAACCTATGTTCTCTGGCAGAGCGGCATGCCCTAGAATGAGAGCCGATCACTCATGAGTAATGCCAGCCTGCCCCAGAGAGGTCGCTTTGCAACAGCAGGCTGACTGGCAATTCTGAATGCGCCATTTAGCTCTCCCAGACAAGCACATAAAATAGGCATTTTTTGGAGGGGGTGGTGGTTACAAACAGGACATCGCTGGCACATCGTGCTCTCGTGATGCCAGTCTGCTGTTTTGGCACAGCCGTTTGGTTCAGAATTGCCAGGGCTTTTTCCGGCAGGGTTTGGCTGTACCTTCAACAGCTGTGTGGCATAAACGTGGCGACAGAGCAGCGAGGCAAGCGGTACCCTGCTCAGTTCCCCCCAGCAGCTGCCACAGGAGCGGTGCCAGAAAATAAAGTTGCTATTATTATTTAATGATTTATCAAATTTGCATAGCCCCATGTACCCATAGATGATCTCAGGGCGGTTCGCAACATAAAATTATGATATAGAAAACACAAAACTACCAGTACATGATAAAAAAATTCCTTCCAGTAGCACCTTAGAGACCAACTAAGTTTGTTCTTGGTATGAGCTTTCGTGTGCATGCACACGAAAGCTCATACCAAGAACAAACTTAGTTGGTCTCTAAGGTGCTACTGGAAGGAATTTTTTTTATTTTGTTTTGACTATGACAGACCAACACGGCTATCTACCTGTAAACAAAACTACCAGTACATGATAAACCAATAGCCCCACTTTCCACAACACATATAAAAGGGCACCGGATGTCAACCAGCCAAAGGCCTGGATGGAGAGGAGCATTTTTGCCACCTTCTGGACCTCTCATGGAACAGGCACACGAAGAAGGGCCTCAGAAGATGATCTCAGGGTCCAGATTGACAATCCTCGGTCAGATCAACTGTTCGGAGAGGCTTTTCCTCCCTCTCTCCTGACACCGGAACTTGTGGATATCCCGTGAAGCTGAATGTTGGGAGATTCAGAACGGATAAATTGAAGGGATTCTTCACGCAACACATAACCTATGGAACTCCCTCCCGTAGGAGGCAGTGATGGCCACCAACCTGCATGGCTTTCAAAGAGGATTAGACAAGTTCACGGAGGAGAAAGCTTTCAATGGCTCCTCTCCACAACGGCTCTGCTCTGCCTCCAAAGTCAGAGGCAGCAATGCTTCTGAATTGTGGGAGTTATAGTTTTAGAATGTGGGAGTTATAGAAGATGGCGCTGGCAATCCACGCCTGTTTCTACTTAGGAAAGTTACAGCAATGGCACACCATGCTGACCTAGGGACCTAGGTCAGGCACACTGGTTGGGGGCGAGATGCACCGGTGGAAACAGGATAAACAGGATCAATCTGGATGGGTCAGGACACCTCTGGGAGAACAATGGAGGGTGGTGGAAAAACCCCTCCAGAGGTTGGAAGGTGAGCAGGGAGGGGCTGCCTACATGAGGAGTAGCACATCCACAATGGCGGAGGTTTCAGGGTGTCGCCTACTTCCTGTGCCTATCAGTAGCACCTTGTATGGACTATGTAAATGACCATCACCTTATTTGGTACTAAGAGTTGCCCCTGCGGGGCTAATCATTAACCTGTCAGTGAGCTGTCAATAAATATGGGACGCTTGGCGCAGCCCGAGGTTGCCTTCCCGCACAACCATCCTGTCTTCGCATCACGTTATTCCAGGTGTGTTGCACCACTGCACCACTGAATGCCAGTTGCTGTAAAGTGATCGAATCCTTCTTTTGGGTTTCCTGCTTTGGGGCATCTGCCTGGCCACTGTGAGAACAGGCGGCTGGACTAGGTGGGCTCCCTCTGGCCTGATCCAGCAAGACTCTTCTGATGTTGTTAACCTTTGTCATTGCACGTCAATAATCGTCTCCTTGCACCTGACGCAGCAGGCTTTGTTTCAGCGCCTGGCAACCCACAAGCCCTGGGATACGAAGCCTTCCCAGTTTGCCTTCCCAAGGCCGAGAGAGTCCCCTGCCTGCCATCTGCTGGGCAAAAGGCTTTGTTGTTGGAGCACCAAGCGCAGAAAGCCATGCGCCGGCCAATGAATGGCGCAGGCGTTTGCCAAGGGCGGGTCCTGGAACACTCAGAGCTGACCTGCTGCACAGCAAGGCACCGACAGCGATGAGACACAGCCACTCCATCTTCCATAAGTGCACCTGACTCAGAGGCCTCGGCCGCTTGCCTTTATTTGCTGAAGCGGGGGACTTCAAGTCAGCAGTGCACTTGGCACAGTCACTACTTGTATTCTGATGAGTGGCACCTGGAGAGCTCAGCTGGATAGAGTGTGCTGCCGATAATGCCAAGGTTGCAGGCTCCATCCCCGTGGGGGACAGCTGCATAGTCCTGCATTGCAAGGGGTTGGACTAGATCAGGCAACGTTGTTTTGTATTATAATCGTTATAACACATGATACTTTTTTGTATACATTAGCTGAGATTCCAGCATTGCAGGGGGTTGGACTAAGGTTACCAGATGTCCCCGTTTCCCAGGGACAGTCCCCGGATTTACAAATCAGTCCCCATACAAAATCCATTGAAGTTGAAAAGTGTCCCCGGATTCATTGGAAAAAAATCTGGTAACCTTAAGTTGGACTGGATGGCACTTGGGATCCCTTCCAACATTGTGATTCTATGAAGAGGAAACTTCTGGTCCATGGTCTGCCTAGTCTAGCACCCTGTTTTCACAGTGGCCAACCAGATGTCTGTGAGAAACCAGCAAGCAGGATCCAAGCGCAAGACCCCTCTCCCCTCCTGTGGTTTCCAGCAACTGGGATTCAGAAGCATGGAGGTCTCCAACTGTGGAGGCAGAGGCGAGCCATCAAAGCTAGTAGCCATTGGTAGCCCTCTCCTCCTCCATGGGTTTGTCCAATGCTCTTCTAAAGCCATCTAGGTTGGGGTCCACCACTGGCTCCTGCGGGAGAGAGTTCCACAGTTCCGCTATGAGCTGAGTGAAGAAGTGCACTGCATCTTGGAGGACAAAGGCCACTTTTACAGAGCACTGAGCACATGGAGAATGCTGTAGGCTCAGGGCAAGCGCCAAGGCCGGAGGTCTTCACGGCTTGTTTTGCCATTCGCGCAGGATCGCTCCCCACCTCGTCTCTTCAGGCCACCCTCCTTAAATAAGGACACACACAGATGGAAGGGGTTGCTGGCAAAGGCTGGTGAGCTTTATTCAAAGCAATGCAAGGAGATAAGCCAGGAGTAGGGGGGGCGGGGGGAAGGATTTTTAAACAGGCTTTTGTAATTCTTTTAGACTTACATGAATCAGCTTCAGGTTATGAATGAAAATGACATGCATGAGGGTTCGGGAAACAAACCACCGTCTCAGAGAGGAATACACAACAAATACAAACGAGGAGAGTGTCCTGAGAGCAGGAAGCCTCATCGAAGAGACAGTGGGACCTTCCTTCATGTCGACCAGGGCATCTTTACTTGATAACTCTAAAGCAGGGGCGTAGCAAGGGGCGGCGAGCCGCCCCGGGCAGCGCCCTGCTGGGGGTGACACATTGGCATTTTTTTTTTTTAAGGCTATTTTCAGCACTGCCGGGGTGGAGCCACAGGGACGGCCAGCGAGGCGCGGTGTCACCCCCCCTCGCTGGCCGCCCCTGCGGCTCCACCCTGGCAGCGCCAAAAATAGCCCCCCCCCCTTCCAGCGGCTTTTCCCGTCGCTGGCTGGCTTGCAGAGCCGGGGCATGGAGAGGGGCAGGCCAGCGAGTAGGGGTGACACCCCTCCTCGTTGGCCCGCCCCTCTCCCTGCCCCGACTTGCACTCCGCCGACGGAGCCCGGGCGGCTTCTTCGGGAGTCTCTGCGGGCTGCAGAGACTCCCGAAGCCGCCGCCCACCCGGCACCCCTTTGTGCGCCGGCGCACGAAGGGGTGCAGGCTGCAAGCGGCTCCACCCGGGAGCGGGGGGAAAGCGCTTTAAAAAAGAGAAAAGCCAAGGCAAGCAGCCTGCTTGCCTTGGCTTTGCTCTTTTTTAAAGCACTTCTCCCCCCCCCCCTGCTGCCGGGGCGGAGCCGCAGTGACGTTGTGTCGTGACGTCACGACGCGACGCGACGTCACGGTGCCCCGCCCCCAGGGGTGCCTCCTCCGGTCCCCGCCCCAGGTAGCGGGGAGGCTTCCTCCGCCCCTGCTCTAAAGACTTGCTCACCACCTACGGCTGTTCTCCTACAACTGTTCGCCCGCCCACTCCCGGTGGGTACAACAAAATCACACCGTAATTTTAATCAGATTACATTCACAATGAATTACAAAGATGCAATTGCAATAAAAACCGTAAATGCTGCCTTCAAACGATGCATTCAAGCACAACACGCAGCTGAGAGCCGAACTACATTTCCTAGGGGCGGCCTAGAGGCATCTCAAAACAAAGTTGATTCTGCGGGGAGGGAAGACCCTGTTCCCTTCTAGAAACGGAAGTGAGATGAGAAATTGGGGGGCTCCCAGATCCACAGGGTTATGAGTTTGAGGGGCAGGGGGTTAGGCTGAAAGCCTAGGCTCCCTTCTAATTCCTGGAATAGCCAAGCTAGCTTCCCGGTGAGATGACGGTCCATTAAGGGGAACAAAGGAAGGGGCTCTATGCGAGATGGCAAATGGGTGAAGCCGTTGGAAAGACAAAGCCAGAGTTGAGAGCAGAGGGTCTGAAGTGATGTGAGCGAGAAGCAAAGCAGCAGGCAGCAAACCAAGAGAGACAGAGCCATGCTTGATTTCTGCTGCAGCCCAAGGCTGCGTTCATGGGAGAAGCAAGACCTTCCCGGGGTGTGACTTCTGGGAGCCCTTCCATCGTAGGCTCGGGTTGTATACATGTGTAAATAAGCCATATGTCCTAAAGACACCAGTCTCCGCTGTGCCGCATTCCAAAGGAAACACGGACCCTGGACAAGCGCCAGAACCACAGATCCATCACCCTTTGAGCGCAAGGGATTAAATGTGGGGGCATTTGAATGGTGTGTGTGTGTGTGTAAATAAAATAAAGTGACAGAAAGTTTCTCAGGAAAGCCAGCACTGTTTGTTGAGAGAGCTGAGCTAGAACCCATGAGCCGGCCCATTTTAATCTAAAAGGCCACCTACTTAAGATCACGTAAGGTGGGTTAGAAAGGGTAAAGGTATTGAGTAAAAATAAAAACTGGGTACTGAAACAAAAGTACTGGGTACTGAAACAAAAAACCCCAGTTTTTCAGTGGCCCATAAAAGTATGCTTTCCGCAGAGTTTAAGGAATAAGCGCAACAGAAAACCTTATCTTGACTAAAGCAGGCACCAGGATTTAAAATAAACTTTACTAGCAGGCAAAACAAAATAAAATAAAAAAATTCCGTCCAGTAGCACCTTAGAGACCAACTAAGTTTGTTCTTGGTATGAGCTTTCGTGTGCATGCACACTTAACTTCAAAAGGAAAGTAAGAACTCCCTGCTAGTTCTTTACAGAGACTCTGTTCAGTGAAAAAACTGGGGTTTTTTGTTTCAGTACCCAGTACTTTTGTTTCAGTACCCAGTTTTTATTTTTACTCAGTAAAAGGGACCCCTGACTGTTAGGTCCAGTCGCGGACGACTCTGGGGTTGCGGCGCTCATCTCGCTTTATTGGCCAAGGGAGCCGGCGTACAGCTTCCGGGCCATGTGGCCAGCATGACTAAGCCGCTTCTGGCGAACCAGAGCAGCGCACGGAAACGCCATTTACCTTCCCGCCGGAGCGGTACCTATTTATCTACTTGCACTTTGACGTGCTTTCGAACTGCTAGGTTGGCAGGAGCTGGGACCGAGCAACGGGAACTCACCCCGTCGCGGGGATTCGAACCACCGACCTTCTGATCGGCAAGCCCTAGGCTCTGTGGTTTAACCCACAGCGCCACCCGCACACCACAGCTCCAGTGTTAATGGACAAGGTGGGTTAGTTGTCCATTAGCACCTTTTAAGCACAAGGCGAGAGGCGGGATTTCTCCTTTGCAGTTGCATTCCTTTGGCAAAGGGGAATCCCATTCTGCTTCAATTATTGTGTGTGCACGGAACCAAGAGGATGGAGTTATTCCAGGTCAGTGAGCCCGGATCATGATGCTTGAATAAGTGGTGCGAGATGCAGAGGGAAAGGATCTCAGCTCAGGGACAGAACACCTGCTGTACATGCAGAAGGCCCTGGGGGGCTCAGGAGAGATTTTGCCCTGCCCGAGACCCTGGAAGGCTGCTGCCTGTCAGAGGAGGTAAGACTAGCTGAGCTGATGGCCCAGCTCAGAGTAACGTAGCTTCATTCAGAGGCTTCGGTTGCGATTCCTGCATTGCAGGGGGTTGGACAAGATAACCTTTGCAGTCCCTTCCAACTCTACAATTCTATGATTCTGTCATGGACTGGTGGGATGCAGAGGAATGGTTGGAGGAATCAGCTGGGAAATGATGGGTGGTGTCAGAGGGGAACTCCAGACTCCCCCTGCCAAACAAGCTCTGAGCCAATACAGACTGCAGCCAGAGCTTCTGTCAACAGACTCATCGTCCTCCTCATCTTCTACGTCAGGAAGCAGTGCCGGGGAGGAGGAGGGGGTGGTGAGGCTTCAGCCAACATCACAGAGTCAGGTTCCCAGGGGTCACAGGAGAAGGAGGAACCGGAAATATTTCTTCCCGCGCTGCTGTACCTCACACGGAAGTTCTGCTTCGGACTGAGCAGACATGATTAATGTTCTCTGTACATGATTGTAAATAACATAGATAAAAAGCCTTTGGCAGCATGAGCCTTTGTCTTTCTTGGAACGTCCAGCCGACGGGGAAGGGAACCCCCTACGTGTGACAGCAACTTCCGTGTCCCAAGCTGGCCGTTCATCAAAGGAAAGGACAGTAAAGAAACACCACGCACCCCCCCCCTCGCTATCTCCGGAGGCGGAGAAGCAGGAGCAAGATAAAGAATGTCTGCAGAGGAAAGAATGGCTGCAGCCGTCAGAGAACAAGTGGAAAAAGTAAGTGCTGATTTACGGCGGGAGGCAGAGCGTCAGCTAGCAGAGCAGCGTAAGCTCTTAGAAACTCAGCTGTCTCAGTTAACCCTTCAGGTGCAGCAATTGCAGACTAGGAACGCTCAATTAGAGGAGCATGCTAAGGAAGCTGCAATCAGGTTAGAAGAGCGGCGGAGGGGAGGTGGAAGCCCGGCCCCAGTGGGGAGGAGACTGCAGACGCTTATGTCCAAGTTCACGGGGGACCCCAGGAAATATGAGGGGTTCAAAACAGACTTACACTACTGTCTCAAGATGCAGGAGGGGGAATTCCAGAATGATGAGCAGAGAATTGCCTTCGTGGTGGCGCATTTGGAGGGTGCCGCCCGAGATTGGGCCCGCCCACTTATGTCAGCAGGGGGCGCAGAGATGCAAGATCTCAAGAAATTCTTAAAGGCGATGGACACCCTGTTCGCCAATGAAGCGGAAGGCGAAGCCACCAAACAGGAGCTCCTGAGGCTGAAGCAGGGAGGAGGCTCGGTGCGCGCGTTCTTCTCGCAGTTTGCGATGTTGGCGCACAGATTAAATTGGAGTCTGGAAGGGGAGATGATGCAGGCCCTGTTTAGGGAAGGCCTGAGTTCCAGTATTAAAGATGAACTGAGCAGGGCGCCCATCCCCAAGAATATGAGCGAACTGGTGAGAATGGCTATGTCCATAGACAACAGAGCCCAACAGAGGAGCTGGGAAAGGGGGCAGCCCAAAGCAGAGAGGCTCACCTGGCAGCGTTACCAGGGCGGAGGCAATGGAGGCAACCCCCCGGTGGAAGACGCGTCTCGCAGGCAAGCTGAGGAGCCGATGGAGATTGGGGGGGCACGCGCCAAACGACCCAAGGGAGGGGATGGGAGAGAAGGCAAGGGTGCTCGGAAGTGCTACGTTTGTGACGCCCCCAACCACCTCGCCAAATTCTGCCCGCAACGCCGCGTATGGCAAGCAAAGGGAGCAAGAGCACCGGAACAGGAGGAGCAAAGCGGGGCGCAACAGGGAAACGACGAGGCCTGGGTCGAGGAGATACTGAGGGGCGAGCGCACCCAGGCCGGCAAGCAGTGAAAGCCCCGCAAGACGTTTCAACCTCCCCCCCTCATCCACCCAAAGTAGGCATTGTAGTAAGGGTGGTGCTGGAACTCCCCAATGGACACCCCCTAGAGGTGGAAGCGTTGATTGACTCGGGGGCCTCAGCGAATTTTATGAGCAGGAAATTCGCCTTAGAGCATCAAATACACTTACTTCCTCTGGACTTCCCCCTGCTAGTAACCACCATTGACGGGAGGGAGCTGCTGGGGGGAGAGGTGGCACAACAAACGCCCCCCATGAGAATGCGCATCGCCCAGCACTCTGAAGTCATCGCGTTCAACGTCACCACGCTGGCGGGATGTCCTATCGTTCTAGGGATGAGCTGGCTAGACCTACATGACCCCGTTGTGGCGTGGCACCAAAGATCGCTCACGTTCGGATCAGGGCACTGCGTGGAGAACTGTCTGCAAGAAAGGAGTCCACCAGACAGCAACATGCAGGCGGCGACGGTGAAGTTGGAAGCCACCAGAGGGATTCCACCCCAATACGAGGATTACAAGGATGTGTTCTGCGAGAAGGAAGCGGACAAGCTTCCGCCGCATCGCTCTTTCGACTGCCAGATCAACCTGGTGCCAGGAGCCCAGTTGCCTGCGGGGAAGCTTTACTCCATGTCAGAGCAGGAGCTCCAGGAGCTCAGAGAGTTCATAGACAAGAATCTACAGAGGGGATTTCTGCGAGAGTCCAAGAGTTCCAGAGGCAGCCCGGTGTTCTTTGTGGACAAGAAGGGGACCACCCAACGACGTTTGGTCGTAGATTACAGGTCGGTCAATAGGCTCAGCGAACCAATCGCCTTCCCCATGCCCAGGATCGACGACCTGCTGGCGGTGGTGCGCAGAGGAAAAATCTTCACCAAGCTGGACCTCAGAGGGGCGTACAACCTCATAAGAATGCGGGAAGGAGATGAGTGGAAGACGGCGATGTTTACTCCCCTCGGAACGTTCGAGTACCTAGTGATGCCATTTGGCTTACAGGGGGGATCCCCGGCCTTCCAGTCCTTCATGCATCACGTGTTGGGATCCCTGCTGTACAAGAGCTGTGTCTGTTTCCTTGACGACATCTTAGTGTTCTCAGAGAGCGAGGATCAGCACGAGCAGCATGTCAGGCAGGTGCTGGAAAGGTTGAGAAAACACCAGCTGTACGCCAAACTAGAGAAGTGCCAATTCCACGTGAAGCAAGTGGAGTTCCTAGGTTACCGAGTGTCGGACAGAGGTTTGGCCATGGACGGAGAGAAGGTGAACGCGGTGCTGGATTGGAAGACCCCCCGAACCAAGAAGGACGTGCAAAGATTTTTGGGCTTCGCCAACTTCTACCGCAAATTCATCGAGGGGTTCGCAAAGCTGACCGCACCCATCACCGACTGTCTGAGGGGCAACAAGAAGTTCGTCTGGACACCGGAAGCCCAGAGGGCGTTTGAGGCCCTCAAGAGAGCTTTCGCGTCCGAGAAACACCTCCTGCATGTGAACCCGGAGCGACCGATCAAATTAGAAACAGATGCATCGGATCGAGCCGTGGGAGCGGTGCTTTTGCAACAGAACCGCGACGGAGAGTGGAGACCGTGCGCTTTCTTCTCGCGCAAACTCAGCAAATCGGAGAAAAACTACACCATTTGGGACAAGGAACTGTTGGCCATCTTGGCGGCGTTCAAGAAATGGCGCCACTTCCTAATTGGGGCGCAGCACCAGATCCAAGTGCACACGGACCATAAGAACTTGGAGTACTGGAGAACTGCCAGAATACTCAACCAGAGACAAATCCGATGGGCAGAGTTCTTCGCGAACTTCAATTTCCGGATCCACTACGTGCCGGGGGAGCAGAACGTACGAGCCGATGCGCTGTCCAGGAAGCCACAGTACATGGAAGAGGAGGAGCCGGCGGCAGCGAGGCACATGTTTCCCATAGAACAATGGGCGTGTGGCGGCACGATGGAGCAGGCCTCGCTATTGCTGCGGCTCACCCGAGCGGATTCCTTCGCGCAGCAGAAATTTCGAGACCTCAAGGAAGGGAGGGGGGTGGAAGAAGGTTTTGTGGAGAAAGGGGGGCTCCTGTTTTTTAAAGGAGCACTGTATATCCCGGGGGACCAGTTAAGAGCGAAAGTCCTCAAGCAACTCCACGACAACCCCTCGGCAGGGCATTTCGGGCAGCAGAAGACCCTGCTCCTGGTCACCCGAGATTTTTGGTGGCCAGGGGTACAGGACGATGTCAAGGACTACGTGAGGGCATGTGACACCTGTCAAAGAGCCAAGGGGGACAATAGGGCACCAGCGGGGCTGTTGCAGCCCTTACCCACCCCCAGCAGACCCTGGGAAATGGTGAGCATTGACTTCATCACCGACCTGCCCATGTCCAGAGGGAAGACAGCAGTGCTCGTGGTGGTGGACATGCTCACAAAGATGTGCCATTTTGTAGCCTGCCCCAAGGTGTTGTCCGCAGAAGAAACGGCCAAGCTCTTTGTAGATCAGGTGTTCCGCTTGCACGGAGTGCCGTCGAGAGTTCTCAGTGACAGGGGGAGGCAATTCACCTCACGGTTCTGGCGCAAGCTCATGAGCTTGTTGCAGGTGGAGCTGAGTTTCTCCACAGCCAGACATCCCCAGACCAACGGCCAAGCCGAGAGAGCCAATGCCATTCTGCAGCAGTATCTGCGTTGCTATGTCAACCAGAGGCAGAATGATTGGGCGCAATTTTTGGGTCTGGCAGAGTTCGCCTTTAATAACTCTGTCCACCTGTCCACAGGAATGACTCCGTTTTTTGCCAATTACGGTCGCCACCCCAGAGCCTTCCCAGGGCGGGAGGAGGAGCCCAGTGTACCAGCAGCAGAGAATTTTGCAGAGGAGATGCAAACGGTGCACAAAATGCTCAAGAGCACTCTGGAAAGGGCCAAGGAGGCATACAAGAGGGCGGCGGATGCCCATCGCAGAGAGGGCGAGGTCATTCGGGTGGGGGACAAGGTGTGGTTGTCGTCCAAGGGTCTACCCATCAGAGGGAGCTGCAGGAAGTTAGAGCATCGCAAGCTGGGACCCTTCGAGGTCATTGAGCAGGTCAATCCGGTAGCCTTTAAGCTATTGCTACCGGACACCATGAGAATTCACCCTGTCTTTCACAGGTCACTGCTTTCACCATACAGGGAGGGGCACCGTTTCCACGGGGAGGGTGGGACACCCCCCCCACCGCCCATTGTAGAGGAGAGAGAAGACGGCAACGAGGCCACGGAGATTCTGGACTCCAGATGGAAGGGAGACAGGGTGGAGTACTTGGTAGCATGGGAGGGGGGAGCACCAGAGGACAACACGTGGGTGCCCTCCAACCAGATTACGGAGGAGTATCTCACGGCGGAATTCCATTCCCTGTTTCCGGAGAAGCCCATGCCACCAGATTTCTTTTTGAGGGACGTGTGTGCCACCACGGAAGACGACGAGGAAGATTTCTGGGGTTTCAGGTCCAGTACAGAGAGGGAAGGGAGGGAGACCCCAGAGGTTTCACAGGAGCAGCCAGGGGGAAGCCAGCCCTCGTCGCCGGTGGGGGA
This sequence comes from Darevskia mixta, assembly GCA_034641385.1. NCBI lineage: Eukaryota > Metazoa > Chordata > Lepidosauria > Squamata > Lacertidae > Darevskia > Darevskia mixta. Next base: position 668,101 of record JAWWNH010000142.1, on the reverse strand, counting down.
AGATGAGGGATGGCAGGACTTATTCGCATCGCAGGAGGACGACGACACAGACTTCCTGGGTTTTGTCACCTCCCCCGAGGGAGTGGTTGGGGGGAGGGAGGGTGAGCCGGCAGAGCAGGAATCTCCCACCTCACCGGAGGGGGAGGGGGTTTTGGAGGGGGGAGTGGATGTCAGAGGGGAACTCCAGACTCCCCCTGCCAAACAAGCTCTGAGCCAATACAGACTGCAGCCAGAGCTTCTGTCAACAGACTCATCGTCCTCCTCATCTTCTACGTCAGGAAGCAGTGCCGGGGAGGAGGAGGGGGTGGTGAGGCTTCAGCCAACATCACAGAGTCAGGTTCCCAGGGGTCACAGGAGAAGGAGGAACCGGAAATATTTCTTCCCGCGCTGCTGTACCTCACACGGAAGTTCTGCTTCGGACTGAGCAGACATGATTAATGTTCTCTGTACATGATTGTAAATAACATAGATAAAAAGCCTTTGGCAGCATGAGCCTTTGTCTTTCTTGGAACGTCCAGCCGACGGGGAAGGGAACCCCCTACGTGTGACAGGTGGTTAGAGGGAGAAGAAGGAGAAGGCTGGGAGGAGGAGGAGGAGGTGTCGGAAGCTCGAGAGGTAACAGGGCTTAGTGAGCAGGGGGAGTCTGTGGCAGAGAGAAGTCCGGAATCAGAGGCAGAAGCTGAGGCAGAGGAGGAAGCAGACCAAGAGGCAGAGATGAGTCAGGCTGGTGAAGAGTCACGGGGGTCTCTCCCTCCTGCTGCGACAAGCTCCCCTTCCCGCTTGTCTCCCAGAACCAGAAGAGGTGTGAAGAGGGCGGAGAAGTCAGCTTCACGCAGGCACAGTCTCCGATTGCTTGGGGAAAACCCCGGAGAGGAGAGGGACTTTCAGTCTCAGCAACTGATCCATGGGGCAAGAACTACCAGGGATGAGCTGCTATGCTCATTAGGCCTGACACTCAGCCAAGTCAGATCATGTTCTTGCTAATAAAGAGCTAACTCCCACTTGAACGGTGTGATTTCCTGCCAGCTCTCTCCAGACAGATCCTGTGTTCCAGGCTGCACGCCTATCCTCTCTGCCCCTATGTGAATCTTTACGTGCTATTTTGTTTTAATCAGCCTTCTCTTCTCCTAATTAATCTGCCTCTCTCTCTTACACACACTCACACAGGCGCACAGATTGCCCCTCCATGGTTTCCAAGCATAAACATCTCCGGGGAAGCCCCGGGTTGCTTCATCCACCACTGATGGAAAGACACCATTTCTCCTCTGGAGGGATCCAGACCAGGGTTAAGCTGCAAAGCATCTCCCGACCTGCTCAACAGCCTCGAGGGCAGGACAGGAGGTGGGGGGGAGTAGGGGTCCTTCCAGAAGATCAGAGGGAAGCATTCAGGGCGGGAGGGAGGGCCGTAGGACGTGTTGCTTTTTGAAAAGAGCTAAGAGGGATCAAGACCTAAGGCGAAACGAAGAGCAAAATTACATTCCAAACAAGGGCAGCAGCAAAAAATGAAACGGAACAAAACACCCCGCTTCCAAAATGAAAATAGGGACCCCAGTCGCTTCCTTTCCACACTTGAAAGCCTCTCGTGGAGTTGGTTCCTCCCATGAGAGGTGGCAGGATTCGAACCAGACATTTGCAGGTGTATAAAGCAGTGCCAGGGGGTAAGGAGTGCCTGCTGCAAGCTGATCAGCTGGAAGGATCCTTTTGTCAAAGGGGCTCAGTAAGACTACAGGGTTCTGGGCCAACCCTGAAGGTCTTTTGTTGATCTGTCGGTTTGCATTTCTTAGTGCAGAAAGTATTGATCTGATGTGTAGAGATCTTTCCTATTCTAATTAATTCAAGAGGGTTCTGGAAGCTTCTCTGTGTGAAACAAACAAGCAGAAGGTTCCTGATGTTTGGGTTATTCCTTCAGAAAAGACGAGTAAAGCTGCCTTAAACTGGTCCTGTTCTCTCTTCTGTCAAGGTCAGGCTGACTATAAAAGTAGGGCCAGAAGGAGCCTGGGTTTCACTTTCTCTCTCTATCTCTCTTCCTTCTGGTGTGGTATTCTGTATATAGTGTTAAGGTTTAGACTTATTATAAGTTATCGTAAGTTTAAGTTAAGTCTGCTGCAACTGGATTTCTTATGAACTGTGCCAATTCTGAATGTATTGGATTTGTGACCATTATGCTCATTTGCCTTCCGTAGCAGTACAGTCGTACCTCGTGTTACGTTCGCTGTAGATTACGTTCAGCGTACGTTACGAACACGCTGAACCCGGAAGTACCGGAACGGGTTACTTCCGGGTTCGGCAGTTCGTGCATGCGCAGACGCATCAAATGACGTCACGAGCATGAGCAGAAGCGCCAAATCGCGTCGCACACATGCGCAGAGGCAGCGCTTCAAGTTACATGTTGCTCATGTTCCGAACGGGGCTGCGGAACGGATCCCGTTCGCAACCAGAGCTCTGCTGGATGAAATATTAATTGCCTGTGGTCTATTTTTGGGGGAATCCTGCAACGTGCTTAAGTTTTTGCTCTGCTAACTATGCACTGGAGTTCTGCTCTGGATCACTACTGAGTAGAAATTCCATGACACCATTTACATCCTCTGAGGAAACCCCGTTTGTTTCGGTGGAAGTTAGGTCGTATGTGAACCTAGAACACCCTTTCTTCCCAAAGGAAATCACCCGAGTTACACAAAAGGGTTCCCTTATATGAGTGTACGGTGGTAAACAAAGGCCTCCCCAGCCCACCCAGACTCTTGCCCACTAGACTCACAGGTCAAGAGGGTGGGGGTACTTGTCCTTCTCCTTCACGGGGATCACAAAATACGGAACCGGGTGCACCGTCCCAGTCTTGTCCATGTAATGCTCGCGATGCATCTGGGCAAGCTGCAGGGGAAACACCAACAGGTTATAAGGGTCAGGCCACGGGCGAGAGACAGAGTTAAGCTGCATCAGGGGACCTGGAGCTGCAACCAGGATAATTTTGCTTTGGATTATTATTGTATTTATTTATATCCAGCCTTTCTCCTAGTCTGGAACTCGTGGCAGCTGACACAGATAGAACAGAACAAGGGGAAAACACGGAAGAGACCATGATTAAAACGTAATTAAACACTAACAGAATTAAAATAGTATGAAAAATCAATTAAACATAAGACAATAACAAGTGAAGCATCACAGCACCGGCCCTTCCCTCAAAAGCAGTCAGTTCCCAAACGCCTATCACAGGTGTGTCCAACAGGTAGATCGTGATCTACTGGTACATCGTGGGGTGTTCCTGGTAGATCCTGGCTGATCTCTGGCCCCTCAGCGATCTCCTTACAAAAAAAGCAAACAACAACAACAACACCCCAACTTTGCCTTTCCTAAATGAAGCTTCACAACTTTGGCTTCCTACAAAAAGCTCAACAGCTTTGGGTAGATCACTGCCAGTCTTTTTAAGACAATGGGTAGATCACTGCCAGTTTTTTTATACTGTGAGTAGATCGCAGTCTATTGGGAGTTGGACGTCCCTGGCCTATCAGAATGAAACAATCTTCACTTTGCTGGCAAGTCAGTCTATCTTCTCTAGGCAGGGAGTTTCAAAGCTGAGAGCAGCTACCAAGAAGGCCCTGCCCAGCATCTCCCGTTATAGGGAAATACGGCAGGAGGTTTCGTGACGCTTCTTGAAATGTATTGTGGGGAACTTTAAAACTTGATGTAACCATTGTTCTGGACTTTCTGCTTCATCTCATGTGGTAGCTTGAAGTCTTGTTGCAACAATAAATGACCAGGTCTCCTGTTTTGCTTCCACCCACCGGCTGAAGTCTTTTGCTGGTGTCTACCGATCGCGGGTGGCGCTGTGGGTTAAACCACAGAGCCTGGGGCTTGCTGATCAGAAGGTCGGCGGTTTGAATCCCCGCGACGGGGTGAGCTCCCGTTGCTCGGTCCCTGCTCCTGCCAACCTAGCAGTTCGAAAGCACCTCAAAGTGCAAGTAGATAAATAGGTACCGCTCCGGCGGGAAGGTAAACGGTGTTTCCGTGCGCTGCTCTGGTTCGCCAGAAGCGGCTTTGTCATGCTGGCCACATGACCCGGAAGCTGTACGCCAGCTCCCTCGGCCAGTAACGTGAGATGAGCGCCGCAACCCCAGAGTCGGACACGACTGGACCTAATGGTCAGGGGTCCCTTTACCCTTTACCAATCTGAACCTGGGAAGCAGGGGCTTTGGCAACCTACCGTCCCTGGGATTTCCCTTTGTCACCAGCAAGCAGCCCTGTGAGGGTGGCGGGACAGCAGAAGGGGCTCCCCAAAGATCTCAGAGCCTGGGCGGGTTTGGATGGGGGAATATGATCGTTCAGATAGCCTTGACGGATGGATTTTACCTCCATTTGTAGTCGTCACTATAGCTTTTGGAAAGGGGGGCTGGGGCTGATGGGAGATGTAGTCCTAAACATCTGAATGGCACAGGCGCTAGGGAAGGTTGGGTTGATGCATTGCACTTAAAACCAGGGAAACTCGGGTTCAAATCCCTGCAACGGGAAGCAAAGCTCCCTACTGAGTGGCCTTGGGAAATCACCGCTTGTGAGCTGATTCTGCCTCGCAGGATTATAGAGAGAATTTAAGACAGGTGGAGGCTATTATTATTATTATTATTATTATTATTATTATTATTATTCCACCCTTCATCCATAGATCTTAGGGTGGTTCACAACATTAAAGTGCAATATAACAAATACAAAATGCATAATGAAAAGAGGAGCAAAAATAAACCAATGAATGTTGCTTTCTGTTCTTTGGGGGAAAGATGGGATAAAAATCTAGCAGAGACTGCATGGCCCCATTTCCTTGCCCGAGCATTTGCTTGGTTGGGCCATCTGAAGCGAGCCTGCACAGCCTGTCATCAGTCCTGCACTGTGGAACAACAGTGCCTTCCTTCCTTTAAGAAGAGCCTGCAGGATCAGGCCCCAGGGGGACTATCTAGTCCCGCACCCTGTTCTCGCAGTGGCCAGCCAGATTCCTGTGAAAACCCGCAAGCAGGATGCAAGCAGGAGAGCCCTATCCCCTCCTGCAATTTCCAGCAAGGGCTACCCAGAAGCATGGCTGCCTCTGACTGTGGGGGCAGAGCATAGTCATCATGGCTAACATCCATTGATAGCCCTCTCCTGTATGAATGTGTCTAATCCTCTTTCCAATCCTTCTTTGCTTATTCCAGGTAGCCAGATCCAAGACCGGTGGGCTGTGATGGGTGCTCCTGAGCGATGTGCCTGTGGTCAGTCAGGACATGGGTGGCACAGGGTAGTCTGTCGGTGAGCAGACAGGTGGTCCTCTTTTTAGGCTAGGTGGGCACCAACTAGACAGCAATGTTTGCTTCCTTTCTGCTTCCACATCTTTTCCCGGAGGCAAAGCCAGCTTTGCATAATTCCCTGCGTCACGGACAAATGAGACAGTCCGTTCAAACACAAGAGCATGCAGGTGCACTAAAAATCAAAGGAACAACCAGATGTTTTTTGATTTGCTCTACGAAAGGGGAAAAGGATGCTGCAAACACCCTCTATGGTCTTTTGAAGCTTCATCTGCAATTGGTTGTGAGAATGAGCCCTGCTCAGCTATTGTCTCAGCTGCTGAGGTGTTAGTGGGCATTCTGGTGGCTTTGAAGTTGTGAAAAAATCTGCTGGCACCAGAGTGCTATCGAGCCTTAGGGAGTGTGTGATGTGTGTGAGAGAGAGAAGGAAGCAGCACTGCATTTCAGGTGGATGGCGTAAATGGATTTGTGCGCACAAGGGAGGGAAATGTGAAGCAGGTGAGCGACTGAAGCAGAATAGGGAATGTGCTGTTGCACGCCAACCCAATCTCCGAGGGGCGTGAGATTCCAGCGGTTTGTGATTCCTTCTGGAATGAGGCGCAGCGGAGACTTTGGTGCATTTAGGATCTATGGTTTATTTGCACATAACTACAACCTGAGTCAAGGGATGCGGGTGGTGCTGTGGGTTAAACCAGAGCCTAGGGCTTGCCGATCAGAAGGTCGGCGGTTCGATTCCCTGCGATGGGACGAGGTGAGCTCCCGTTGCTCGGTCCCTGCTCCTGCCCACCCAGCAGTTCGAAAGCACGTCAAAGTGCAAGTAGATAAATAGGTACCGCTCTGGCGGGAAGGTAAACGGCGTTTCCGTGCGCTGCTCTGGTTCGTCAGAAGTGGCTTTGTCATGCTGGTCACATGACCCGGAAGCTGTACGCCAGCTCCCTCGGCCACTAAAGCGAGATGAGAGCTGCAACCCCAGAGTCGTCCACAACTGGACCTAATGGTCAGGGGTCCCTTTACCTTTACCTTACAACCTGAGCCTACGATGGAAGGGCTCACAGCATTAACACCCCAAAAGGGTCTTGTTTCTCCCATAGCTGCGGCCTTGGATTCAAACGTTGCTCTGACACTCTCTCCAACTTGCTGTTTCCCCCTCACCACTGCAACTCTCAACCCTGGCTTTGTCCTTCTAACTAATTGCAAGTTGCCACCCATTTGCCATCTCGCGCAGAGCCCCTTTCCTTTGTTCCCCTTAATGGCCCATCACCCAGGCAATCACCTCATCAGGAAGCTAGCCTGGCTCAGCATACAGCCTGCTTCCCCCCTTCAAACTCCTAACAGCACACTGGGATGGACCTGCACATCAGAAAGGCAAAACGGACATGGGGATTTTCAATGTTCACCACCTGTAATTCTGCAAAAAAGGGGCGGGGTTAAGGGAAAAGGCGAGGGGGCACCCTTGAAAAGCACGTCTTGGCTACAAAGGGTAATAATAACAATTTTAATAATAATAATAATTTTTTATTTGTACCCCGCCTATCTGGCTGGGTCTCCCAGCCACTCTGGGCGGCTTCCAACAAAGATAAAAAATACATTAAAATATCACATATTAAAAGATTCCTTAAACAGGGCTGCCTTCAGATGTCTTCTGAATGTCAGGTGGTTGTTTATCTCTTTGACATCTGAAGGGAGGGCGTTCCACAGGGCAGGCGCCACTACCGAGAAGGCCCTCTGCCTGGTTCCCTGTAACTTGGCTTCTCGCAGGGAGGGAACCGCCAGAAGGCCCTCGGAGCTGGACCTCAGTGTCCGGGCAGAACGATGGGGGTGGAGACGCTCCTTCAGGTATACTGGGCCAAGGCCGTTTAGGGCTTTCAAGGTCAGCACCAACACTTTGAATTGTGCTTTGAAACGTACTGGGAACCAATGTAGGTCTTTCAGGGCCGGTGTTACGTGGTCCCGGCGGCCGCTCCCAGTCACCAGTCTACCGGCCGCATTCTGGATTAGTTGCAGTTTCCGGGTCACCTTCAAAGGTAGCCCCACGTAGGGCGCATGGCAGTAGTCCAAGCGGGAGATAACCAGAGCATGCACCACTCTGCCCAGACAGTCTGCGGGCAGGTAGGGTATCAGCCTGCGTACCAGATGGAGCGGGTAGATAGCTGCCCTGGATACAGAATTGACCTGCGCCTCCATGGACAGCTGTGAGTTCAAAATGACTCCCAGGCTGCGCACCTGGTACTTCGGGGGCACAGTTGCCCCATTCAGGACCAGGGAATCCTCCACACCAGCCCGCCCCCTGTCCCCCAAGAACAGCGTAGATATGCAAAAGCGCTTTAAGGTGAAGCAGCAGCTCAGGGAGGGGTGATTGCAGGGCCGGATTTAGGTTGGATGAGGTCCTAAGCTACTAAAGGTAATGGGGTCCTTTATATGTCCAGCTGTCCTTTGTCAACAACAAATTGTTGCTGTTTTTTGTGTTGAATATATGCTATATGGTAAGTTATGGACCTAATAGGTATCTATCAAGCCATTTGCACATAACAAAATATGTATTTTATCAAAGTAATTGTTGAACTTATCTTATATTTTGGAAATGTACATCCAGATGTTTTTTTCCCTTTAAGTTTTTTGGGGGCCCCCAAGAAAGTGGGGCCCTAAGCTATAGCTTGTTTAGCTTATACGTAAATCCGGCACTGGGTGATTGGGAGAAGGGAATACAGCCTGCAAGGAAAGCACCCCTACCTACTCCAGTCAAAACCACAGATTTCCAAGGCCCCATTTAATTGTTCAAACCGGATGCTGAGCAGGAGGAGAGACCATCATCCCCAAACCGTGCAATGATGTTGTTGTGACATCAGGTGACTGACAGATGGGCCGCCCACCTATCAAACTCGTTATCATAGAGTAGGAAGGAGACCCTGGGGTCATCTAGCCCAGGCCTCGGCTATGCAGGAGTTTGGACTATGGTACTGTGTGAAAATAAGGTTCTGGCCCACCCTGGCTCGATCCACTTCCCCACCCACCTATCCAATACCAGCTCCGACAAATAAAAGCAAGATCTGAATAAATAGTGTCTGTTCTCAGCTCATTAATTTTGGCTACCCACTCTTCATTATTTATAGCTTGCGTAACTGCCGTGGACTTGCTTAACGCTGGGGAAAGGAGAAAGAGACTCTGCTCCAGGTTTGAGAGACAGAGATAATGAAGCTGAGCTTGGCACGGCAGGGAAGGAGGGAGGGAGAGAGAGGTGTCTGGCTCCTGGATTCCAGAAGGCAGCATGACCCATCAGCAGACTTTCCACAAATCCCCCAGCACCACCCACACGCCCTCGTGGTGGCTCTATAGCCAAGATGCAGCCCTTCTGTTGCTGTCGATTCCTTTGCAAACATAAAACGACAAGGAGCTACAAGCAAGCTGTACGGGCAGCAGACAAAGAGAGGGCTCAGCGGGACTTCCTTCTGTGTTGTAACAAAATAAAAAAATTCCTTCCAGTAGCACCTTAGGTAAAGGGACCCCTGACCATTAGCTCCAGTCGCGGATGACTCTGGGGTTGCGGCGCTCATCTCGCTTTATTGGCCGAGGGAGCCGGCATACAGCTTCCGGGTCATGTGGCCAGCATGACTAAGCCGCTTTCTGGCAAACCAGAGCAGTGCACGGAAACGCTGTTTACCTTCCCGCTGGAGTAGTACCTATTTATCTACTTGCACTTGACTCGAACTGCTAGGTTGGCAGGAGCAGGGACCGAGCAACGGGAGCTCACCCCGTCGCGGGGATTCGAACCGCCGACCTTCCAATCAGCAAGCCCTAGGCTCTGTGGTTTAACCCACAGCGCCACCCATAGCACCTAAGAGACCAACTAAGTTGGTTATTGGTATGAGCTTTCGTGTGCCTGCACACTTCTTCACTTCTTCTGTGTTGTGTTTCTCTAGCCACAAGTGTGCACTTTAAAGCACTTTTTTAAAAAATGCCGCAGTGTTATCCCTATGAAAAACCCACTCTTCAATGCTGAATCGGAGCAAACAGCAACCTGCAGAAAACCTGAATTGCTGCTTGTTCCGGTACAGCTTTAAAGAATGGGTTTTTGTGGGGAGGGTGCCGGGGCAAAAACACACACAAACAAGCGCTTGGAGACAGATCTTTAAAGTGCGGACATGTGCCTAGAAAACGCAGGGCAAAAGGTAAGTGTGGATGAGCCCACAGTCAGGGTGGGTAGCTTGTTGGCCTCCAGGGGGTGCCAATGGCGAAGAGGATGCTGGCCTGGGGGGGGGGGGTCCTGGGCCTGATCCAGTGGGGCTCTTCTTCCGTTCTTAAGCAATCGAGTGGATCAGCTGGTCATGCCGTTTGCAAAGTGAGTTTGCAGGGGACCCTGTGGAGAAGTCCCTTGGAAGCTTATCAGGGGTTCCATGGGGATCTGTGAGCGGCACAGCCGATCTTCCCCAAATGAGGACCTGCCCCCTGCAAGAGTGTGGGGTGTATTCTAGGGCACAGTCTCAGTTCACTGCGGGTGAAACGGGAGGGCAAAAGGCCTGGCCAATCTGCTCCGCATAACCAAGAACCAGAACCCTCTGTGACAAGCAGAGCATGAGACTCTTAATCTCAGGGCTGTGGGTTCGAGTCCCACGCTGGGCAAAAGAGTCCTGCGCGGCAGGGGGTTGGGCTACATGGCCCTCGTGGTCCCTTCCAACCCTACAATGCTATGGTTTCCAGCGGGTCCAGGCTTCCAGCCTTACCTTGTAGAACTCCTTCAGTTCTGCTGTGCGGTTGATATCCAAATTGAAGCGAGAGTAGTTGGGGGTGTGCAGCCAGCGGTCCCACCCCCTGGCCCTGGCCCCAATCACCAGGCCTGGGTCAGGAGAGAAGAGGGTGGGGAACTGGCCCCCTTTGCTGTAGGGGCCCCCGCAGGTTTCCATGGCGGCACTTCGGAAATCTTGGAAGTACTTCATGGTGGTGTTCCCATAGGTATCCCCAAAGGAAAACGCCACGTTGGGGACATGGCCACGATACCTGGAGGGCGGGAAAGGTGGAAGGTGAGCGAAACTGGGAAAGAAGAGCCCAAACAATTGCCATTATCTTTTTTTTTGAAAAATCACTTCCCCAGCTCTCCTAATAAACGCAGCGCTTTGCAAATCATCGCCGCAACAACCACAAGTAATGGTTACGCTGGTAGATGCAGAATCGAAGGAAAGCGCCGCTTCCAATGCGACATTGGATCGATGCCGTAACAGGCAATTTCTATGCCTGGGGAAAGGATCTTTCTCCCCAGGGAAGAGGCAATGAAGGGCAAACTAAGAACGGCTGTGCACCCAGAAGGGGGCTGTTGCCGATATTCCAAATGGCTGAACTCCTCAAAAGATATTGTTTTTTTAAAAAATATGTATGTTATTGTTTCTGCATGTGCTATAGGGGGAAGCGAGGGGCAGGTGGGGCCCATATAAGAGAAGGAAACTCTGATCCTAAACCTTATATTCGGGAGAAGAAAAGGCTAAGGAGTGAACCCTACACAAATCTGGAGTGGCGCCTTGTACGTTCCCTTCCAGCAACTCCTGCAGCCAGTGCTATTTTTATAGAAAAAAGAAGTGCCGGATCTCGCCATGAACGAGGCTCCTTCATTCTCATAGAATGGCAATGGCGCCCACCTGAGAGGTGCTGGCCTGGAACCAAGTTCCGGTGAGGTCCAGCTGGTGCCCATTGTCTTGAATCATAAAAATCATAAAATGGTAGAGTTGGAAGGGACCCCCAAGGGCCATCTAGTCCAACCGCCTGCAATTAAGGGATCGTTTTGCCCAACACGGGGCATGAACCCACGACCCCGAGATTAAGAGTCTCATGTTCTACCAATGGAGATATCTTGTATGACCAAGATGTCTCTTGGCCTTGTTGTCTGGGCAGCCCAGGACTTCCACGCAGTGCCGGATTTACGTATAAGCTAAACAAGCTATAGCTTAGGGCCCCACTCTCTTGGGGGCCCCCAAAGAATTAAAGGAGAAAAAAATGGATGTACATTTCCAAAATATAAGATAAAAAACAAATAAAATAAAACCTACATACAGCAAGAGTGTTTTGTGTTGTGTAGGCACCTATGATGTAAGTCATGGGCCCTGCCTGCTAGCCTGCTCCCTAAAATATCACTGGTTTGCTCCTTTCTATATATAGGGTACCGACATTCTGCATGGACTGGTTGCAAGGCAACAGGTGCAAATGGCTTTAGATACTTATGAGGTCCATAAATTACCATATAACATATATTCAACACAAAAAAAACCAGTGACAATTTGTTGTTGACAAAGGACAGCTGGACATATAAAGGGCCCCATTACCTTCAGGAGCTTAGGGCCTCATCCAACCTAAATCCGGCCCTGCCTCCATGCACACTGCCTAGCCTTGCACCCCGGCGAAGTCATTTTCGTGGGGAAGTCACTTCGGTTTGACTTCACCCCCAAAGGCAAACTCCGTTGTCTCCCGAGAGAGACAGATGGTGCCCACAATGTAACAACAATGGCGAAATGTGCAAACGTATATGCGGAACGAGTCTGCCCCTGTGGCCTGCTGGAGGTAGAATCTGTCTCTCACGTTTTACTACGCTGTCATTTTTACAACGACATACGTCGGGTTTTCATCTCTCCAGTTATACAAAATTCTTCAAATGAATTCCTATGTCTCAAATGCCTTGTAGAAGACACAGACCCTGAGATTACGCTGATAGTAGCCAAATACTGTGCAGCAGCCATAAAGCTCAGAGAACAAGCAGTGTTACCGATATAAATAGGCCCCAAATGGCAATTTTTAGGCCATATTTTAGTGCCACAATTTTAATTCATATATTTTAAACGCTGCTATATACGTATACATATGTGTACTATTGTTGCTATGTAAATTTTAATGTATTATTTTAGTATTATTGACTTAAGAAGCTGGTCTGTGACCGTAAGAATAAAATTCATTCAATGTGCAAATGTAGCAAAGAGAAGAAAAAAAGCCATTCAAAAACCACTGAAACTACCGGTACTTTAAAGCAACTCCATGGGGATGAGAGCCAGGTGCAGATTTTTTGCAGGGAGGGGACTCCATGCACACAGTCCTTTATTTCGGCATTTTTTTGTTTCCTGTTTCCTTTCCCCTGCTACACACACACACACACACACACACACACACACACACACACACAAACAAAAAGAATTCCAGCACCTTGGCCTAAGTACCTCTGAGCATGTCCAAAGTGTGTTTTCCTTCTGACCAAGAGTGGCTGCTTTGTTTCTCTCCCCCCCCCCTTTTTTAAAGTAAATGCTGGGACCAAGAGTTCCTCTGATCCTGTGCAAAGAGCTGCACTTTTTATTCCATAAAATCTATATATACTGCTTGATTGCAAGGGGACGACGACCTCTAAGCGGTTTATGAAAAAGATGAAACAGTAAAATTATCCCTAACAAGTTTATAACCTTGATTTAAAACGTACAGAAAGCTAACGTTGGCACCCGTCCGTCTTGGAAGAAAGCGGACGACGAAACCATCCCTAATATGTTTACAACCACGATTTAAAGCATACAGAAAGCTAAAACCCCAAGAGGACTAAGAGGAATTAAAATTCGTGCAAACTTCCTAAGCGTCTGGGCTGGATTAAACGAGGATGTGCTTAAGCGCAGCGAAGGTGCCTGCCTGATATCAAGTGGCAGGGAGTTCCAAAGTTCCTGTGCTGCCACGCTAAGGAACCTCAGAGCTGGGCGGGACCCCCAGAGGTCATCCAGCCCAACCCCCTGCCTGCAATGCAGGCGTCAAAGCCTTTTTCCTTTCCTTTCCCCAAAGAAGCAAGCCATAAATCAGCGCTTTCCTTCTCTCTATCCGCCCCCTCCCCCAATTCTCTCCCCCCCCCGTCCCCAAGGGGCGCCCCCCCCTCCAGCGACCCACCCGGGCATGAGCCCCGGTGGCACGTAGGCCGCGTTGTACTGGGTCATGAGGGTCCCGGCGCTGCGTGAAGCCATGGCCGCGCTACTCCTTCGTCGGCCGGGCAGGGAGGCTGGGAGGCAGGCGAGGCGCCCAGGCGAGGCCGAGGCTTCAGGGAGGGCCGTAGGCCGCGGCGGTCACAAACCCGTCGCCATGGCAATGGGGAGGGGAGGGGCGGGAGGCCGAGGAGCCGCGCAGGCGCAGAAGGGAAAGAATTGCAGTTGCTGTTTCCCAATGAGATTGCTCCCAGGACAAGCTTGCATTATTATTATTATTATTATTATTATTATTATTATTATTATTATTATAGCTGTCAACTTTCCCCTTTTTTTAAGGGAAATTCCCTTATGCCGAATAGGATTCCTCGCATGAAAAGGGAAAGATTGACAGCTATTATTATTATTATTATTATTATTATTATTATTGCTGTATTTGTGATGTTCTATTATGGTTTATCACGTTGTTATTTATTGTTTGTAAGCCAATTTGGGATTCATTTGAAAGAAAAGCACAGAAATACAATAAATCTAATCAAATAAATATTATTATTATTATTATTATTATTATTATTATTATTATTATTGGCATTTCTTCATTCGCAATAAATTATACAGATGCCAACAGCAAATAATACGTATTGCATTTTTTAAAAAATTTATTTCTACATTCGCAATCAAGCACAGGGATGCCGAGAGCACCGATTATTTGCTGCATTTCCAAATTACTTCTTTTCATTTATATAGTCTTAGTAAGGCTGCCCAAAGCAACAACTGTTATCTCTTGCATTTCTTTATTTTATTTTTTACTTTACTGACATATTTGCCATACAGATGCCATCAGCAACAACATTTATTTGTTTGTTGGTTGGTTGATTTATTTTACATATTCATAATAAAGCATAACCAGGTACTGTATTTCGAATGATTGCTATCATCATTATCATAATCATCATCATTCTTTTATTCGACCGTCAGTCAGAAGATGATTGCTATCAATAACTAGTGTAAATTTGAAAAACATTCTTTTAATTGCAACAAAGGGTGCAGCCAGCATAGATTTTTTTTTTTTTTTTTTAAAGAATTAAAATAGGGGAACTCCAGGGGAGGAGGGGGGAAATATGGAAAATTGTTAGAAGAATATTGTTAGAGGGTGTATACATGGAAAAAGCAATAAAAAGTATTTAAATAATAATAATAATTAAAATAGCGCACTCAGTAGAGCATGATCCTCTGAATCTCAGGGTATTGGGTTCGAGTCTCACATTTGCACCCTAGGCAAGGCTATAGGTGTGGATAAGACGTCAAAGGAGATTTTAATGACAGGATTAGCACCTGTCGGGTTTTTTTTTGGGGGGGGGGAATTGGCAAAATGTCTGGGTTTTGGGGCGGTTTTCTATCACGGTGATTAAATGCTTTCATTATCTACTCCCTTAAAAAGTGCTTAATGGAGGAGTTTGGCGAAGTCTCTGCGTACAATACGAACCCAAGAAACCCCGAAATTACGGGAATAAATGTGTTACAATCAATTAGAGCAAATCTGATGAAAGCAAGCGGAATGAATTGGACTGTTAAGCCGATGAAATATTGAGGAATCTCTGGTTGTCGTCAAACACAGAAGAGCTGTTTAAATTAAATTATGAACCGGTGATGGTTGCAGTGGGGAAATAATTGTTTTAAAAAATGGTCCCAAATTGGGCTCTCTTGGGTATTATTGAACAGGCAAAAACTACTTGCAAACTTTATGTGGAATGCATAAAAAAGCTCCTGTTCCCATGGCAACCGGGGGGGGGAGCTACAGTAGGAAAAAAATTCTGAATACAACATATCATTATAAAGCTACACATGTAAGAAGTAATAACCCAATGGCTGAATGTCTCACAGGTATATATGAGAGAGCTGTGTTAAAATCCCGCTAGCAATTATTCCATGGTACAGTAAAAAGAGAAAGGACAATGGATTATTATTATTATTATTATTATTATTATTTTGCAAAATGTAATCCTTGCATAGATGGAATCCTAGATGTTTGGAAAAGCTGGCAAATGTTGTTAACCTCTAAGATATATCCGCTTGCATTTTTACAAAGCAATTTTTAACAGAGATTTTAAGATTGCAGGCCAAATATCTAATTGGATAAACAATAAAGAAATCACAAATAACTGTCGTTGCAAAACCATGACGGAAGGGACCCGAATGGGTCCAATCCTGCAAAGGTTTCAATACAGATAACTGAGGAGTTATATAGAATTGATATGAAGAGATGGCAAGAGTACGGTCAAGTTTCGAAGAAATATCCGAAGAGGGCTTCCATCCAAAATATATGTTTTCCTGGATACATTGAAATCACATTTGGGCGCACGCTTTAAGGGAAAATGGGTAAAAATAATACGCAGACCCAATTTCTGAACAAAAATAAAGAGCTTTTTTAAAACTTGGGAATCAACATGATCTCTTTGTGTCGACATTTGTGAAAATCATTGCAAACTGCTCTGGAAATTCCTGCATTTCAGGGGGTTGGACTAGATGACCCTTGGGACCCCTTCCAGCTCTACAATTCTATGATTCTATGGTATATGATCCCAGTAAAATTGACATTGTTTCTGATGGAAAGTGATGGCGATGCAGCCGTTTGAAGGCAGATATGGGACAGAGATGGTGGACCTGTCCGATCATTAAAATATTTTGGGGAGAGGCAGTAAAATTAATATCAATAATATGCGAACTCAGCCTTTGTCATCGGTCTATTCCTTTCTGGCACATCACTCACTCTGGGGAGTTGATTTCCCAGGGTGATAAATCCTTACAATTTATTTGCAAGGAGTTTCATATCAATCGGTCCTCCTTGCCTCTCTCACTGCTGGCTTCTTCCAGACAACCTGCTCATTCAGGGTTGCAATGGGTCCCCTTTTTCCAGGACACGCCCTCTTTTCCAGGGATAAAATTCCTAGGTGGATTATTCAAATTTGCCAAAATATCTCTGGCTATACTTTCTGGATGAGACCAAAACATAACTGGCAGCTGAATAAGAATAAGAATTATTTATACCCCACCCGTCTGGCTGGGTTTCCCCAGCCACTCTGGGCGGCTTCCAACAAAAGATTAAAAATACATTAAAACATCAGTCATTAAAAACTTCCTTAAACAGGGCTGCCTTCAGATGTCTTCTAAAATTCAAATAGTTGTTTATCTCCTTGACATCTGCTGGGAGGGCGTTCCACAGGGCGGGCGCCACCACCGAGAAGGCCCTCTGCCTGGTTCCCTGAAACCTCACTTCTCACAGCGAGGGAACCACCAGAAGGCCCTCAGAGCTGGACCTCAGTGTCTGGGCTGGATGATGGGGGTGGAGACGCTCCTTCAGGTCTACTGGGCCGAGGCCGTTTAGGGCTTTAAAGGTCAGCACCAACACTTTGAATTGTGCTTGGAAACGTACTGGGAGCCCATGTAGGTCTTTCAGGACTGGTGTTATATGGTCTCGCCGGCCGCTCCCAGTCACCAGTCTAGCAGCCGCATTCTGAATTAGTTGTAGTTTCCGGGTCACCTTCAAAGGTAGCCCCACATAGAGCGCATTGCAGTAGTCCAAGCGGGAGATAACCAGAGCATGCACCACTCTGGCGAGACAGTCTGAGGGCAGAAAGGGTCTCAGCCTGCGTACCAGATGGAGCTTGTAGACAGCCGCCCTGGACACAGAATTAACCTGCGCCTCCATGGACAGCTGTGAGTCCAAAATGACTCCCAGGCTGCGCACCTGGTCCTTCTGGGGCACAGTTACTCCATTCAGGACCAGGGAGTCCCTCACACCCACCCGCCCCCTGTCCCCCAAAAACAGTACTTCTGTCTTGTCAGGATTCAACCTCAATCTGTTAGCTGCCATCCATCCTCCAACCGCCTCCAGACACTCACACAGGACCTTCACCGCCTTCACTGGTTCTGATTTGAAAGAGAGGTAGAGCTGGGTATCATCCGCATACTGATGAACACCCAGCCCAAACCCCCTGATGATCTCTCCCAGCGGCTTCATATAGATATTAAAAAGCATGGGAGAGAGGACAGAACCCTGAGGCACCCCACAATGAGAGCCCAGGGGTCTGAACACTCATCCCCCACCACCACTTTCTGAACACGGCCCAGGAGGAAGGAGCGGAACCACTGTATACCAGTGCCCCCAGCTCCCAACCCCTCTAGACGGTCCAGAAGGATGTTATGGTCGATGGTGTCAAAGGCCGCTGAGAGATCCAGCAGAACTAGGAAACAGCTCTCACCTCTGTCCCTAGCCCGCCGGAGATCATCGACCAGTGCGACCAAGGCAGTTTCAGTCCCATGATGAGACTGAAGGCTTGCTTCCCTCTTCTCTTCTCCTGCCCCCCTCGGCAATATATCACAGCTGTAGTAGTAAAAATGAGAGTCGCCACAGCGTCCTCTTTTTTGCTCTTCAAAATATGGCAAACCTAGTTAATCCTGATTTGCTTCTGCAAATTTGCAGAGAGACAGTACGGCAACCATGGCTTGTTCTTAAGCATTTGTTCCAATTTGTTTCTGGTGAGATTATTATGTGATGCCTCTGCAATGGTTACCCCACGTTTCCCAGTGCATTTCTCCTTATCACACACACACACAAAGAGTTTCTGGGGGGAGGGAATTGCATATGATGCTCATGAGTGTCAAACCCACTTTAATCACCCACTTGAATTTGCCAGTATGTCATTGAATCCCACGCAGGAAATGGTCCAGAAGGAGCTACTCTCCGGCCCTTCCCAACTGTCGATGGCTCCCAGAATTCACCTGAGCTGCCTCCTCGTTGGCCAACACAAACATTCAGCGTGTGGAGTCAGAGAGCACTGGTAACCCATGGAACTCATTCCCACCAGAGGCAGTGGGGGCCACCAAGCTAGATGTGTAAATGAAGCCATATATCCAAAAGACACCGCAGTCTCCGCTCACCTTCTCGGCAGTGGCTCCCCGTCTATGGAATGCCTTCGCCTGGTGCCTTCATTATACGCTTTTACGCGCCAGGCAAAAACGTTCCTTTTTTAACCAGGCCTTTAGTTCATCTTATTGACATCTAATACCCCCTTTTAGAATGTAGTTCTTTTGTTTGTTTTTTATTGGGTTATTGTTTTTGGTTTGATCTTATATGTTTTTGGTTTGATTTTATATGTTGTGTTCTTGTTTGTGAACCGCCCTGAGACCTCCGAGTATAGGGCGGTGTATAAATTGAATAAATAAATAAATAATCATTATTCCAAGGAAACTGAACTTGGGAAAGGGCCTGGAACCTCTGGTGTCTCTGCCAGCACAGAAATTGCAGTGGCATAGAACCGTACTTAGGTAAAGGTAAAGGGACCCCTGGCCATTAGGTCCAGTCACGGACGACTCTGGGGTTGTGGCGCTCATCTCGCTTTACTGGCCGAGGGAGCCAGCGTACAGCTTCCGGATCATGTGGCCAGCATGACTAAGCCGCTTCTGGCGAACCAGAGCAGCGCACGGAAACGCCGTTTACCTTCCTGCTGGAGTGGTACCTATTCATCTACTTGCACTTTGACGTGCTTTTGAACTGCTAGGTTTGCAAGAGCAGGGACCGAACAACAGGAGCTCACCCCGTCGCGGGGATTCAAATCGCCGACCTTCTGATCAGCAAGCCCTAGGCTCTGTGGTTTAACCCACAGTGCCACCTGTGTCCCTTAGAACCATTCTTAGAGCAATGGAAAAACCCTCTGGATAGGGTAGTTGGTGAAAGAAAGAAAGAAAGAAAGAAAGAAAGAAAGAAAGAAAGAAAGAAAGAAAGAAAGAAAGAAAGAAGGAAGGAAGGAAGGAAGGAAGGAAGGAAGGAAGGAAGGAAGGAAGGAAGGAAGGAAGAAAGAAAGAAAGAAAGAAAGAAAGAAAGAAAGAAAGAAAGAAAGAAAGAAAGAAAGAAAGAAAGATGTGTTTGTGTGTGGGTGTGGAAAGCTGCTTCCAACCTCTTATCTTGCTTGATCACGGAACGTATTGGATTGCGCACCATACAATATTTATCGACGAAAGATGCTCTGCCGCTTTCTTCCAGATCAACGACTACGACGACGAGCTCTTGAAAAACGGCCCAAGATCCAGGATAGGGAGATGAACCTTTTGTGTTATTTTTTAAAAGGCACATGCACCACCATAAGCAATTTGGAAGGAAGGCTTCACTAGATAACTTAATATTGCTGCACACCCCCAGTTGCCAAGGGGCGAGAGAATCCGGGGTCACAGGCATGACCAGAGTTTGGTTTCTTTAGAATGAAGGTCAGCAGAGACTGCGGTGTCTGTAGGATACAGGGTTTTATTTACAACCTGAGCCTAGGATGGAGGGACTTGAAACCCCAGCAGATCTTGCTTCTCCAGTAGTCACAGCTTTGGACCCAGCAAGCGGGCCTCTGGGTCTCCAGCTCCCAGCTTGCTTTTGTCTCAGCTCATATCCCCAAAATTCTGGCTATTGCTCTGCTACCTGGCAGCTAAATAAGGGAGGTGGAGAAAAGCCCCCCCCCATTCCTGAGCCTGGAGGCCCCCAGCTCTTAGTTGCAGCTTTTGGGATGCTGATGAGGACCCTCAAGTAGCCAGCTAAGGCCCTTGTCCTATAAGGAAATTTGCCTGTCCAGCTAGGCAGCCTCTTCTGCTGCATTCTTTCTTTAAATAAAGATTTTATTCAACGATTTTCCAAAACTTTAGAATCATAGAATCATAGAGTTGGAAGAGACCACAAGGGCCATCCAGTCCAACCCCCTGCCAAGCAGGAAACACCATCAAAGCATTCCTGACAGGTGGCTGTCAAGCCTCTGCTTAAAGACCTCCAAAGAAGGAGACTCCACCACACTCCTTGGCAGCAAATTCCACTGTCGAACAGCTCTTACTGTCAGGAAGTTCTTTCTAATGTTTAGGTGGAATCTTCTTTCTTGTAGTTTGAATCCATTGCTCCGTGTCCGCTTTTCTGGAGCAGCAGAAAACAACCTTTCTCCCTCCCTTTTATATATTTGAACATGGCTATCATATCACCCCTTAACCTTCTCTTCTCCAGGCTAAACATACAGTACCCAGCTCCCTAAGCCGTTCCTCATAAGGCATCATTTCCAGGCCTTTGACCATTTTGGTTGCCCTCTTCTGGACACGTTCCAGCTTGTCAGTATCCTTCTTGAACTGTGGTCCCCAGAACCGGACACAGTATTCCAGGTGAGGTCTGACCAGAGCGGAATACAGTGGTACTATTACTTCCCTTGATCTAGACGCTATACTCCTATTGATGCAGCCCAGAATTGCATTGGCTTTTTTAGCTTTGATTCGTAAGAGTGATTTTCACCATCTTCCCAATAGATATTCACTTCCCCTCCTTCCCTCCATGGTTTTCCTGTCTCCCCTTGTCATGCTGCTATACCCTTCCTTCCTACATAACGGAATGTCTTCCCTAATTTCACTATACTTAATATCTTATTTTTTCGCTGCTGTTCACAGTTCTGATCCTACTTGTAAGTTTATCTGACTGTCGTATATCTTCAAGTAGTCTACAAATGGATTCCACTCTTCCCTCAGCGACGACTCCTCCTGGTCCCTAAGTTTTGTTGTCTATTTTTGTCGTCGTCCTCTGTTACATCCCAACCCTCCTTGGGTTCAGGACCCCGAGAATCGGAAGGGAACTCGGGGCACCATCCAAACTGACCCCCCTCCCCACAAACCCACAGCATCCCTTGATGAATAAGTCGATGCTGACAATGCTCTAAACAGGTGCAATGCTCTAAACAATCTAAACAGGTGCAAAACCTCCGGGAGCTTCTGTTCTCCGGCACAAATGCGCTAATGCGAGGTGGGAGTTGCACAGGT
Organism: Darevskia mixta; assembly: GCA_034641385.1. Lineage (NCBI taxonomy): Eukaryota > Metazoa > Chordata > Lepidosauria > Squamata > Lacertidae > Darevskia > Darevskia mixta. Next base: position 647,085 of record JAWWNH010000142.1, on the reverse strand, counting down.
AATTGGGAGCCTTTGTTTTGAGAAGCAAAAGCGGGCGATCGAAAGAGTAGCTGCGCATCATGGTGAGAGCGGCTTCATTGGAGACAATATGTGGGGGAGTGAGAGGTGAAGTTGTTCTTCTGGAATTGCTTTGGGCGCCTCTGCAAACAGCTCCCCTCTCTCCACCCCCCCCCCCTTCAGCCTCTATCACGCAGGAATAAATAATGTTTTTCTTAATCCTATATTCCACTGATGCTTTCTTCGCCAGGCAGACACTCGCTGCATTAAAAGAGATAATCAGAAGGAGGAGAACGACAGCTCGCAAAAGGCTCTTCTTCGCGTCTCATTAAGTCTTTGGCGTCCGACGTGATGAGCATTTTGGTGCTCCTTTGGGACTCGACGAGGCAGAAGAGGGTGCTGACAGCCCCATTTCCTTGCCACTCACCTTATTCCTCTTCATTATCCCGGTTTACTCCGCCACTGAGCACATCATGGTTTTGAAACCATGATAAATGGGCTGGCTTCTGTGTTTTCCCCGGCCACCAGCCCACCTGGGATTTCCTTGCGGATTAGGATACATTCGGCACCAAAGCACGAGGCTTTGTTTGTTGTTGTTGTTCAGTCGTGTCCACCTCTTTGTGACCCCATGGACCAGAGCACGCCAGGCCCTCCTGTCTTCCCCTGCCTATCTATCTATCTATCTATCTATCTATCTATCTATCTATCATCTATCTGCCTGTTGTTGTCGTTGTTTAGTCATTTAGTCGTGTCTGCCTCTTCGTGACCCCATGGACGCCAGGCACTCCTGTCTTCCACTGCCTCCCGCAGTTTGGTCAGACTCATGTTGGTAGCTTCGAGAACACTGTCCAACCATCTCATTCTCTGTCGTCCCCTTCTCCTTGTGCCCTCCATCTTTCCCAACATCAGGGTCTTTTCCAGAGAGTCTTCTCTTCTCATGAGGTGGCCAAAGTATTGGAGGCTCAGCTTCAGGATCTGTCCTTCCAGGGAGCACTCAGGGCTGATTTCCTTCAGAATGGAGGGGTTTGATCTTCTTGCAGTCCATGGGACTCTCAAGAGTCTCCTCCAGCACCTTCTCCAGCACAAGGCTAGGCAACTGTAATGCCTTCTTCCAGGGGCTGCCCTTGAAGACTGTTCACACAGCAGCAGAGAAATCTGCCTTATACAGAATTTTTTTCCGTGGGTGCCTGGGCCTCCTGTGCCCCTATGGTTGGTGCCAGTGATTCAGTCTGACCCTCTCCCGACCCACAACAATATGTTGATTCTGCAGTGCTGCTCAGCTGCATTCTGCAACCTAGCTCAGAGATGGAAGAGTGTGCGACCTGGCGAAGCTCACACAGGGTTGGGTTTCCTCCAAGCAGAAGGTCCCTGGCTCAATCTCCAGCGAAAAGGGATCTCAGTTAGCCGGGCTGGGGAAGACCCATGCCTGAGCCTTGGGGGGATCCACTGAGAGCAGGTGGAGATTCAGCTCTGCATATGTTTTAATGTATTTTTAATCTCCTGTTGGAAGCCGCCCAGAGCAGCTGGGGCAACCCAGCCAGATGGGCGGGGTATAATAAATGATTATATTATTATTATGCATATGGCAGCTTTGGATGGACTATATAGCTCCTGTTGTCTCAAAAAAGCAAACAACATTTTACAGGATTCATCTCATCCTGGATATAGTCTGTTTGCACGGTTGCCTTCGGGCAAGAGATACAGAATAATTAAATCAACAACAAATAGACTAAAAAACAGTTTTTATCCAAGAGCTATAACTATTTTAAATGCTGTAACCAAATGATATGATCTTTGGGGAGTCGTGATGGATGGTATGTATGTGTATGTGTGGTTGTAAATGTATAAATGCGTATTGTTGTTGTTTAGTCGTTTAGTCGTGTCCGACTCTTATGACCTCATGGACCAGAGCACACCAGGCATTCCTGTCTTCCCCTGCCTCCCGCAGTTTGGTCAGACTCATGTTGGTAGCTTCGAGAACACTGTCCAACCATCTCGTCCTCTGTCGTCCCCTTCTCCTTGTGCCCTCCATCTTTCCCAACACCAGGGTCTTTTCCAGGGAGTCTTCTCTTCTCATGAGGTGGCCAAAGTCTTGGAGCCTCAGCTTCAGGATCTGTCCTTCCAGTGAGCACTCAGGGCTGATTTCCTTCAGAATGGATAGGTTTGATCTTCTTGCAGTCCATGGGACTCTCAAGAGTCTCCTCCAGCACCAGAATTCAAAATGTGTATATGTGGCTGTAAATGTGGGGTGGCATTCAATTTAGTTGTACTACGTACAATGATAATAAAGTATCTATCTATCTATCTATCTATCTATCTATCTATCTATCTATCTCTCTCTATCTATCTATCTATCTATCTATCTATCATCTATCTATCTATCTATCTATCTATCTATCTATCTATTTCTCTATCTATCATCTATCTATCTATCTATCTATCTATCATCTATCTATCTATCTATCTATCTATCTATCTATCTATCTATCTATGCTGGACTGAGGGTTCCGCCTTCCCAACGCCCCAACCCAGGGGCCCAGTTCTGGGCACACAGCTAGTAGAGAAAAGGTTAAATGTCCACATCAGCTGTGGAATCTACCTGCCTGTAATAAAACCTCCCGAAGTACTACCTGGGTACACCAAAGGTCCTGGAAAAGCGCTAGGTGTCCTGCAGTGACCTAGTTTGTGTTAATTTTCCAAGCGGTGTAAACAGATCCGTTTTTGCACTTTCTCTCTCCTATTGCTGCTCTCCTCAGATTCCTCAGAATGAGGGAGACCAGGGGGCTCCATTGCAACACTGGAGTAGGACCAGTGAGTTGGAGTGGCTTTCCTTTTTCCTTTTTCATTTTAAGATTGAGCAACAACAGCACCTATGCAACAAAAGAATCCCTTCCCACTTAGCAGCTATGATGCATCACAAAATACAGTCATGTTATGTAACACTTCAAAGAGAAGAGAGGATCCAGATTAATAAAAGGGGAAAATAGCATAATATCAGAAAAGTCAAACCAGCCAACATAAGAACCTAAGAAGATCCCTGCTGGATCCGGCCAATGACCCATCAAGTCCAGCATCCTGTTCTCACAGTGGCCAACCTGGTACCCCTGGGAAACCAGCAAGCAGGATCCGAGCTCGGGAGCAACTCTTCCCTCCTTTGGTTTCCAGCAACTGGGATTCAGAAGTTTCGCTGCCTCCAAAGGGCTTAATGTGAGAGGTTCCCAAACTTTTGTCACCTGGAAGATGGAGCAAGCTTGTTTTCTCCTGCTCTGGAGGGCAGGACTCAAATGATGGCTACCAGCCAGGACTCTGCTCTGCCCTGCAAAGCTGGAGATGGCAATGTTTCTGAATCCCGGTAGATGGAAGCTGCAAGACGGGAGAGGGATCTTGTGCTCAGGTCCTCCTTGTGGGTTTCTCTTTGCTGCATCTGATCAGCAAATGTGAGAATAGGATACTGGACTAGATGAACCCCCTTTGGCCTGATCTAGCAAGCTCTTCTTAGGCTCTGCCAGTAGGGAGAGTGTTGCTTTTGTGCTCAAATCCTGCTTGCAGATTTCCCATTATGGGCACTTGGTTGGCCACTGTGAGAACAGGATGCTGGACTAGCAATCCCAAAGAGATGACTGCAGACATCCTGATGAAGCCCCTACCAGAGGAGAGTTTCTGGAACCTTTGTGTCAAGCTGGGACCCTGGGTGGTTGAATAAAATGTATAAAAGGTAAAAGGTCAGGGACCCCTAGACAGTTGTTGTTGTTGTTTAGTCGTTTAGTCGTGTCCAACTCTTCGTGACCCCATGGACCAGAGCACGCCAGGCACTCCTGTCTTCCACTGCCTCTCACAGTTTGGTCAGACTCATGTTGGTAGCTTCGAGAACACTGTCCAGCCATCTCGTCCTCTGTCGTCCCCTTCTCCTTGTGCCCTCCATCATTCTCAACATCAGGGTCTTTTCCAGGGAGTCTTCTCTTCTCATGAGGTGGCCAAAGTATTGGAGCCTCAGCTTCAGGACCTGTCCTTTCAGTGAGCACTCAGGGCTGATTTCCTTCAGAATGGATAGGTTAAGTCCAGTCAAAGGCGATTATGGGGTTGCGGCGCTCATCTCGCTTTCAGGCCAAGGGAGCCAGTGTTTGTCCACAGACAGCTTTCCGGGTCATGTGGGCAGCATGACTAAACCACTTCTGGTGCAATGGGACACCGTGACGGAAACCAGAGCACACGGAAATGCCATTTACCTTCCTGCCACAGCGGTACCTATTTATCTACTCGCACTAGTGTGCATTCGAACTGCTAGGTTGGCAGAAGCTGGGACAGAGCAACGGGAGCTCACTCCGTCGTGGGGATTTGAACCCCCGACCTTCTGATTGGCAAGCCCAAGAGGCTCAGTGGTTTAGACCACAGCGCCACCCGCGTACCTGAATAAAATGTATATCTTTGTGTACGTTGTCTTGCCTGAGAAGGGGTATGTGGGATGTAACATAAGCAGTCAAATACAACTTTTCCTGTTTTGCTAGAGTGGACGCAGACAGAGGGATGTTGTTCCACCCAGTTGAACTTCCTGTTACACCTGGTCTGGAGCATCCTTGCTTTGCAGGTGACCAGGTAGGTGGGCATGACCCTGGCAGACCACACAAAAGGTCCAGTCACGTAGCTACCTTCCTCTCTTTTGATACCTTTTCTTCTCCTGGACTGCACTGCTGGCTCTCAGCCGGCAGCATGTGGGATCAGTTCCCATTTGGGATTAACTCAAACCCTCTTCTGCAGTGCTTTTTTTTTTCTGGGGGGACGCAGGGGGACGCATACCCTAAACATTTTGTGAATCTTTGTACTTTTGTCCATTTACTGTATTTATTTCCCCCGAAATAAAATAAAATAAATATTTTATTTCCCCCGAAATAAAATAAAATGGTGATTTTCTTGAGTCAAAATGAGAGTACCCCTAAACATTTTTCTTTTTTAAAAAGGAAAAAAGCACTGCTCTTCTGTAACTGTAAGCTAAAGCCTGCCTTCAGGGATCCAACCGTGAACTGAATGTGAGTTAAACTTCTTATTGTTACATCCCGCAGATGGGCCATTGGCCTGATCCAGCAGGTTTTCCTTACATTTTGAAATATTAGAAAATGCAACGAGCCTCCAGCTGCCTCCCCCAAAAGGAAACCCAACAACAGGTATAAGGCTGCAACCTCTGGAAATTCTCACCCACTGGAAGATTGAGGTGTTCATTACAGTACGATGCCGTTTTCAGGAAGCTCCAGCCTTCCTGGTGTTTAGAAAGGATTAACCCTTCTCTATATATTCTTATTTAGACTGTGAAATTACTGCCCAGCTTTTGCTCTCCAAGGTGTCCAGGCTGGCAGTGGGATCCTGGTGGAAACCGAACAAGGTTTGCTCTTATCGTGGCAGGCGCTAATTCCCAGTCAGCTATGAATTTAGAAAACATTCTCCGTCGCCGTCTCTGCCGGAGCCGCTGCAGGAAGATACCTGCTGCTCACTGTTAGGAGGATACATTAGGAGAATGACTGGTGCTCAAGTGCCAAATGAGAGGGCTGTTCTGTCCAGATAACCCGCCGCGAAGAGCATCGCAATGTTTCTCCTTTCAAAACTCTCTCGTGCGCACAGCCGTGTTTTGCAAATCGCATGCATTCAGCAGCATGCCTGAGCAGAGGTGGGAGGTGATTTCTGACGCTGAATGAGTATGCAGCACCCTTCCCACACGCTCACCCACCCTAAGCTGCTAAATCATCAGGGGGGAAGCAAGCGTGGGGGAAATCCCCCCTGGAGCTCATTGTTCACACATGCTAAAAACAGTTGCAGCTTGAGAGCCTTCCGAAACCCATTTCTTTGGAATGTTCCCTTCGGATTTTTGAGTTTCAAATCATATAGCTTAGGACCCTCGTACTTACCGGACCGCCTCTCCTGGTATGTCCCGCAGAGGACCCTAAGGTCCATGAATAATAATAGCTTAAGGGCCCCGGGCCCCAAAGAAGCCCAGAAGCTTATAAACCCACTCTTCTGATAACCAATAGCAGTGGTTACATATTCATATGACCACTGCTCCTTGAAGACTTTCATTGTATGTTGAGGTATGCTATTATTTTTCATTATTATATTGGCGCTATGTTTTATTGTATTATGTATATTTGCATTACATGTATTGATTTCATGGATTACTGTGATACATGTCCCTGCAGGTTTTTAGTTGTTTATCTATATTTTGCAGTTATACGCTGAAGAAGACGTACCCGAAACAGTGTCAATACCGGATCACTGTCCGTTGTCTTTCTGTTATTATACAAGAAAAAATATATATACTACTTTCATTGGCCGTCGTGTTGCTCGTTTTTGGTTTCTGTCAGCCAGACCTGACTGGACCACATGGAAATTTGACTGAGCACCACGATTCGCTCGGTGATGTGCCCGGCAGAAGCATTAATCCACATCATCCTCTAACCAGTCTGGATTACTCAACGTCCCAAATTCTCCCAAGCAGTAGACCTGCTGATCGATAGTATTTGCAGTGTATCTGAAACGCCCTCGGGGAAGAGAGAGGGAGGACATTCTGTGGTTTATTGGGGGGACCCTGGAGCCTTGGATTTTTTCTTCTAATCCTCAGTCACCCTGCCAGCTGCTCCACCTCATTGCCTCCCTGATAGCCCAGCAGGGAGGCAGTTCTCCTGGCTGCCCAAGGCTGCCTGCTCCTTTGCCTATCTGTCGCCAGGCCCACGATCTGAAGAACGGCCTCATTAAAATGAAGAAGCATTTGGGGTTAGCTCCAAAAGGTGCTCTCTGGAGCGGAGGCGCATTGAGTCATCCTCTGCAACGAGGCACATGAAAAGTGCGGGGGCACCTCTAAAATTTGTTGGTTACCTGCACAAACTCAAAAGGTCATCTAATTAAGGGGAAAACTCTAAATGGCCTCGGTCCTGTATACCTGAAGGAGCGTCTCCACCCCCATTGTTCTGCCCGGACACTGAGGTCCAGCTCCGAGGGCCTTCTGGTGGTTCTCTCCCTGCGATAAGTGAGGTTACAGGGAACCAGACGGAGGGCCTTCTCAGTCAGTGGTCTGACTTTTCTATCTGACTTTTAGAAGACATCTGAAGGCAGCCCTATATTGGGAAGTTTTTAATATTTGATGTTTTGTTGTGCTTTTAATATGCTGTTGGGAGCTGCCCAGAGTGGCTGGGGAAACCCAGCCAGATGGGCGGGATATCATAGCTGTCAACTTTCGGATTTGAAAATAAGGGATTTTTCCAAACTTTCGGATTTGAAAATAAGGAATGCCGCGAGGGCGGTGCAATGGCACCAAGTAGCCTCGCCACCCTGCGCTCTAGAGGCTGCGCGCGAACAGGTGAGCGGAAGAGCGAGTGCATAGACGGCAGGCAGGCTGTCTGTCTGGTTGGGCGTGAGGGTCTGGCTGCACAAGGCATGCAAGCTCCGCCCCCAGTCGGTCTCAGACTCCTTATTGGCAGCCGAGCAACGCAGCTGAGGAGCCTCCCTGGCCGGCAGGGAGGGAGAGGAGCTGCTTCCTTTGAAATCCGGGAAATTTAAGGGATATCAACAATCCGGGATAGCAGCAGGAAACGGCATTGGAATAAGGGAGTTTCCCGCCAAAAAAAGGGAGGGTTGACAGCTATGGCGGGATATAAATAATGAATAATAATAATAATAATAATAATAATAATAATTTTGGACAGGAATCATTACCAGTGAGTCCTGCATTGCAGGGAGCTGGACTAGATGACCCTACAGTTCTACAGTTCTATGTGGCTGGGAGAAGCATTAATGCACACCAGCCTATAACATACAACCAATTTAGATTACTCAAACTACCAAGTTAAGAATATGATGGCCACTACCTTGGATGGCTTTAAAAGGGGATTCGGACAGTTCAGTCCTACAGAAATGGCCTGTGGTCACCGTCCCCACCGTGCCCAACTTACATTGCAGGGTGGCTGCAAAGGCGAAGGAGAAAATGAATGGAAAACTCTGATTTCGTATTGAAAATGGCTATGGAAATAGCAGCCAACAATGATCACTTCCGGGAATCCCCCAAGCAGGGCAGGAGGACAGCAACCTCCCCCCTCCGCTACTGGTTCCGAACAGCCGGCTCTCAAGGGTAGACTGCTTCTGCAGGTGGAGGTTCATCTACAAAGCTCTTGGAACAAGTCAGTGTGGTGTAGTGGTTAGGGTGTTCTGACTAGGACCTGGGAGAGAGCAGAGTTGCAATCCCGTTTAGCCATGAAGCTCTCACTGGGTGTCCTTGTTTGTGTGCGCGGGGGTGTAAGTCACTGCCTCTCAGCCTAGCCTACCTCGCAGGGTTGTTGTGAGGATTAAATGAGGAGCGGGGGGGGGAAGCATGTATACCGCCTTGAGCTCCTTGGACGAAAGGCGGGGTTTAAATGCAATGAAATATATAAGAAACTTAAGCTTGGGGGATCCCTCGAAGCATTTGCTGCCAAACCAGGGTGGACCTGATCCTTCCGCAGAGCTCCATATGAACAAGTCATCCTCACCGACCCAGGCGCCTGACGCCTACAGAAACGAAGCCGGCAGCGCCGAATCCTCTGTGTTTTGAGGGGGGGGGGGGCGAGACGGTAAAGCAAGGCTCAGCATCAGAATTTTGGGACCCTCCTCCCTCCGCCCGCCCTCCGACGCGCCAGCTAGTTGTGTGAGCTGCAGCCTGAAGGAGCCGGGCTATATATGCACCCCCATCCCCGAAATCTCCAGAGCAGCAGCAGCAGCTGGACCAGGCAACCCCCCCTCTCCCCCCTTCTTTGTAGGGTGCAGCAGCTAAGCGGTTAACCGCAGCCAGCTGTAGCTCCAGCCGCCCCTGGATGAAGGCAGCGTGGAGAAGAAGATGCTCTTCCGTTATCCCTGAGGCATCCGCCGAGTTGCGCGCGGCTGGATGAAGGAGCGCTGCTGCAGCAGCAGCAGCAAAGGATGGAGGAGGGAGGAGGAGGTGGCGGGGGGACCCAGGGCAGAGGAGAGCTTTGCCCGTGAGCCAGGATACCAGCCGGAGGGTTGTGCACAGAGAGAGGGAGGGAGAAAGCCGAGCGGCACTTTTCTGCGACAGCTCCTGAATAATTGAGGCAAGCAAGAGGCTTGGCGCGGCAGCTGAACCGCCACACGGCTCCGGGTCGCCTCTCCTTGTGGTCCAGGGAGGGAGGAGACGCCGACGGCTAAGGCGATGCGCCCTGACTGGCCCGGCAGAGACCAGCAGAGGATGGCAGAGCTCTGAGCCCCCAGGAAGCCCGGCTGCGGCGGGATCAAGACCACTGTCCAACCCTGCCAGTCTGTCGTAGCGGCTGGGCTGGCTCACTGCTCAGCATCCCCACCGGCAACATGGCCTTGGTGGTGCACCTGAAGACAGTCACTGACCTGCGGGGCAAAGGAGACAGGATTGCCAAAGTAGCTTTCAGAGGTATGTCCGCATGTGGGGAGGGGGGCTGGTACGTAGGGGGCACTGGGCTGATGCTGCATGCACAAGGGTTGGGGGGTCCTCCGATGGGAGCAAAAAGTTCTCCGCAGGGGAGTCGCTTTTGGGCTGCAGCCGCAAGGACAGGGCCCAGGTGAGAGGGGGGCTCGCTCACCTGCCTGCCACCTGGGCAGCTCCAACCTGAGGAACTGGGGGCTCCCGCCATCATTTTGCGCATGCCAAAGTTGGCTGGAGTTGATTTTCTTTTTTAAAAAAGGGGAGGATTCTGGTGGCTCAAGTTAGTCCTGGCTGTGTGGCCGCATCCTCCCAAAGAATCATAGAATTGCACAGTTGGAAGGGACCCTGGGAGTCATCTAGTCCAACCCTCTGCGAAGCAGGAATTTGTTTGCCCAACGTGGGGCTTGAACCCCTGACCCTGAGATTACGAGTCTCATCCTCTACTGACTGAGCTATTGTGTGGTTGTCATGTTGCCCAAGTGGGTTATATAAATTAAGAGGGAAAACTTGCTCCAGAATCCAGATCCTTGCAAGACCATTTGCAAAAGCTTTTATTAATTACGTATTCGTTCTATTGCTACCGCACCTTTTCCTCCATGGAGCTCGAGGCGGCTTGCATTCCTCATTTAATCCCCACAACATCCCTGTGAGGTAGGTTAGGCTGAGAGTGAGTGGCTGGTCGAAGGTGATACTATGAGCCAAGTGGGGATTCGAACCCGGTTCTTTCCCAGGTCCTAGTTCAACACCCTCACCACTACACTGGCTCTCCCCACATGGAGGAAGTCGCAGTTGCAGCCAGCCCGGTCCTTGCAGAGCAGACAGTTCAGGGTCGCATCCTGTGCTGTGCCACAACTGGAGACGGCACAGGAGTGCCCTGCCCCTCTGCCTGGCTTCAGATTCTTACTCTGAAACTGCTTTCACGAAGAAAGCAGCAAGCAAGGAACAGAGGAAGGAAGCGATTCGATACTGAGTCAGACACTCGCTCTGTCTCCTTCAGACCCTTTTCTGCACTGGCTGGCAGCAGTGAAAGTCTCCAAGGTTTTAAGTTGGGATGTTTTCCCAGCCCTAACCAGAGATGCCACTGAAGACCGAATCCTTCTGCATTCAGAGCTGCTGCTCCAACCACTGAGCTTATGCCCCTTCCCCTATTAGTCTCCGGAATCCGGCCTTTTCCCTCCAGTCTCTCCAGTCCTAGTGGAACTCCTCCAATCCCCTCCTCCCTCATTTCTGCAGTCAATAAGCAACGCCGTTAGTTCCAGCTGGCCTCTTAGGCCCAGCGAAGAGTCAGTGTGGTGTAGTGGTTAGAGCGCTGGACTGGGACCTGGGAGACCTGGGTTCAAATCCCCACTCAGTCTTGCAGCTCAACGGGATGACAGTCGTAGCCTCTTACCCTACCTTGCAGGGTCGTTGCACAGATTAACTGAGGAGAGAGGGGTGAGATCAATTGTGGGAGATCAGTGCAATAAAACCAGTGCTCTGTTCTGTTGTGTGTTGTTCGTGGTGCTGCTTTTTGTATATTTGCGGGGTTTTTACTGTTGTTTTCAATGCTATCTTAATTGGTGGATTGGGGCGTATGGGTAGGGCCATAAAAATGTTTTAAGTAAGCAAATAAATAAATAAATAAATAAATAGATTAGATCGATCGATCGATCGATAGATAGATGGATAGATAGCAGAGCCCAGACTGGTGAGACACAATTTAAGAAGGATGTTGACAAGCTGGAAGTTGTGCAGGGGAGGTCAACCAAGGTGATCCAGGGTCTGGAAACCGAGCCAGATGAGGAACGGTTGAAGGAGCTGGGTATAGTTAGCCTGGAAAAAAGGAGACTGAGTGGAGATATGAGTTGTTGTTGTTCAGTCGTTCAGTCGTGTCCAACTCTTCGTGACCCCATGGACCAGAGCACGCCAGGCACGCCTATCCTTCACTGCCTCTCGCAGTTTGGCTAAACTCATGTTAGTAGCTTCGAGAACACTGTCCAACCATCTCGTCCTCTGCCGTCCCCTTCTCCTTGTGCCCTCCATCTTTCCCAACATCAGGGTCTTTTCTAGGGAGTCTTCTCTTCTCATGAGGTGGCCAAAGTACTGGAGCCTCAACTTCAGGATCTGTCCTTCCAGTGAGCACTCAGGGCTGATTTCTTTAAGAATGGATAGGTTTGATCTTCTTGCAGTCCATGGGACTCTCAAGAGTCTCCTCCAGCACCATATGAGAGCCATCTTCAAATATCTCAAAGGCTACCACATGGAACATGGAGCAAGCTTGTTTTCTCCTGCTCTGGAGGGTAGGACTTGAACTCATGGCTTCAAGTTACAAGACAGGAGATTCCAACTAAACATACGGGGAAAAAACTTTCTGACAGTAGGAGTAGTTTGGCAGTGGAACTCTCCTTCCTTGGAGGTTTTTCAGCAGAGGCTGGATGGTCATCTGTCTTGGATGCTTTAGCTGAGACTCCTGCATTGCAGGGGGTTGGACTGGATGACCTTTGGGGTCCCTTCCAACTATACGATCCTATGATTCTTTGCTTCTGTGCTTTTGTGAGGCATCCCTGCTCCCCATTGCTTACATCCAGACTCTAAGAACTAGGAGGAAAAATGCACCTTGTCCCTTTTTCCCCAACTCCAGCCCAAAGTTCAGAGCCCAGCCTTACCTGGGCAGGTGCTATGCATTGAACCTTGGACTCTCTGCAGCCACAGCCTCTGCCCTGCCCCTTTCTTGTGACGTCTCCTCTAACACAACCTTTGTGCATGCATGTGTGTAGATTTCATCCCACAGCTGTTGCATCCGACATGCATGCACACATGTTCCAAACACATCGCTTGGCCCAGCTCCCCACCAGGAATCGACTGCGATAATTTGAGCTTTTAATTCCGCAGCCGTTGCCTTGGCAATCCTTACCGAGGGCCCTGCGAGGTAGGCCAGCAGTATTGTGACGCCCGCCCTGTGGAACGCCGTCCCATCAGATGTCAAGGAAATAAACAAGTATCTGACATTTAGAAGACATCTGAAGGCAGCCCTGTTTAGGGAAGCTTTTAATGTTTGATGTTTTATCGTGCTTTTAATCTTTTGTTGGAAGCTGCCCAGAGTGGCTGGGGAAACCCAGCCAGATGGGCGGGGTATAAATAAATTATTGTTATTGTTATTGTTATTGTTATTGTTATTACTGAGATCTAGCGCCGAGGGCCTTCTGGTGGTTCCCTTACTGCGAGAAGCAAAGCTACAGGGAACCAGGCAGAGGGCCTTCTCGGTAGTGGCGCCCGCCCTGTGGAACACCCTCCCATCCCATGTCAAAGAGATAAATAACTACCTGACATTTAGAAAACACCTGAAGGCAGCCCTGTTTAGGGAAGTTTTTAATGTGTGATATTTTAATGTATTTTAGTGTTTATTGGAAGCCGCCCAGAGTGGCTGGGAGGACCCGGCCAGATGGGCGGGGTACAAATAATAAATTATTATTATTATTATTATTATTATTATTATTATTATTATTATTACAACCCCATACTATGGGGATGGTACTGAGAGCAAGCGAGACTGACTTGAGCAAAGCTCTTCAATGAGTTTGCGGCTGGTGGCGTGAGATTCAGACTCAGCACTTAGCAGCTCATGCTGAGCTCGAATATCAGCTTTCACACCCCCATCAGCACCAAACACATTGAGCTGGTGTGTTGTTTGCAGCATAAAAAGAGATTTCAAAGTAATTCCCACCTCTCGAAACCCAACAAGGGAAGTGGGCAAGGCTTGCCTCTCAGAACACTGGTTTCCTAGGAGGATGTAAAAGAGAAAAAAGAGAAAACGAAGCTTTATCATAGAGTTGGAAGGGACCCTCAAGGTTCATCTAGTCCAACCCCCTGCAATGCAGTGCTCCCGCCAAGCTGAAAGATGTGATTGGTTTCAGGCGACAGCCGATGGAACCTACCCAAGCATCTCCACCAGGATTAAGGGAATGGGAAGGGCTAAAATTCCCAGTTACCTGGTAGCTCTCTAACCACTACACAAGCCTACCTCTTGCGTGCCCAAGGGCTAGCAGGGCACACAACAAGTAGATTTGCATGCCCATTCCAGGTTCAGTTCTGCAAGTAGGGCTGCAAGAGAGCCGTGCCTGAACCTGGAGAATTGCTACCAGTCAGTACAGGCTCCGTGGTCTGACTTTGTGTAAGGCAGCTTTCTGCATTCCTAAGTTTGAGGGAGTTGAGTATGGTTAGCCTGGAGAAGAGAAGTCTGAGAGGTGAAGGATTCTGACAAGCTGGAACGTGTCCAGAGGAGGGCAAACCAAAATGGTCCAAGGCTTGGAAACGATGCCTTATGAGGAACGGCTTAGGGAGCTGGGTATGTTTAGCCTGGAGAAGAGAAGGTTAAGGGGTGATATGATAGCCATGTTCAAATATATAAAAGGATGTCATATAGAGGAGGGAGAAAGGTTGTTTTCTGCTGCTCCAGAGAAGCGGACACGGAGCAATGGATTCAAACTACAAGAAAGAAGATTCCACCTAAACATTAGGAAGAACTTCCTGACAGTAAGAGCTGTTCGACAGTGGAATTTGCTGCCAAGGAGGGTGGTGGAGTCTCCTTCTTTGGAGGTCTTTAAGCAGAGGCTTGACAGCCACCTGTCAGGAATGCTTTGATGGTGTTTCCTGCTTGGCAGGGGGTTGGACTGGATGGCCCTTGGGGTCTCTTCCAACTCTATGATTCTATGATTCTAAGAGGGACGAAAGGGAACTTACCAGGAACATACAATTCTATAGTGAATTGTATGATAGTGAGAGGCTCACACAAGCCTGCAAGCAGCTACCCGCTGTGCAGGTAAAGGGGGAATGTAAACTCTGCTAAGTAAAGGAACTTGCTAACGCAAGTTAGGAAGGATATTAATAAACAACATATCCTCTCCTGCCTCCCTGAAGTTTCCCACAATGCTGAGTGTTTTTGTCTTGCATTCTTATGTTGTGAAGTGCCCTGAGATCTACAGACGAAGGAGGGTGGCACACAAATTTAAGAAGTGAAAAATAAAAATAAGCGAACGCCTCCATGATGAAACCCAGCTTGTGCAAAACAGACCAGATGTTTTGGTTCAGAGCAGATCACCCACTGGTTTTAGGGATGCATTTGCTTCTACGCCAGCAGTATTCTCAGACTGGTGCCATTAAGAGAACTGGCTGCTTCTTCCTTCCCCGGCTGCCTGAATGGAGATCCCTGTCTGCAGCTGGGTGGGTTGAAGTGGACCATTCTCCCAGGATGTCTCTACAAAGAACAGGCACTCAGAAGGAAGTACAGGGCAAAAGAGTGTTATAAAAAGCAAAGGATGCCCTTAGCACCACTGTTCTATCTGCAGAAGTCCTTTCCACTGAGTTCAGTGAGACTACTCAGTCAGGCAGCCTCAGCAGGAGAGACAGAATCATAGAATTATAGAGTTGGAAATACTGTGAAGAATGGATTCAAACTACAAGAAAGAAGATTCCACCTAAACATTAGGAAGAATTTCCTGACAGTAAGAGCTGTTCGACAGTGGGATTTGCTGCCAAGGAGTGTGGTGGAGTCTCCTTCTTTGGAGGTCTTTAAGCAGAGGCTTGACAGCCACCTGTCAGGAATGCTTTGATGGTGTTTCCTGCTTGGCAGGGGGTTGGACTGGATGGCCCTGGTGGTCTCTTCCAACTCTATGATTCTATGATTCTATAATTCTATGAGGATATGTGCCTGTTTTCGAAGTGATTGCAGATGTTCTTAATGGTTTGATGATTGTTAGCCGCCCTGAGCCCGGTTTTGGCTGGGAAGGGCGGGATATAAATAAAAGTTTATTATTATTATTATTATTATTATTATTAATGCTTTTTTAAATTTTATTTTTAAAGCTGCATTGCCTTTTTTGTTTGCCGTCCTGGCCTCCTTTGGGAGGAAGTGAGGGGACTTTAAATGACACTGATTAAAGCCCCACACTGACCAGTTCATCTCCACATCATACCCCATATATATATATATATATATATATATATATATATATATATATATATGAATGACCAGCAAATCTGCTTTGCAAGTGTTGCAAAAGCACTTTAGTTCTGCATCCTGAATTGTGACTGAATCCGACCCAGAAAAATTGAAAAATCTAGGAGTTCTCTCCCTGTGTGCCTCTGTTTTGCACATAATAAAATGAATTCTGCACATAATAAAATGAATTCACGTATAACCAGCAGGGCTGTTACAGAACTCTGATTAAAAGGAGACGGCAGAGCAATTTCAGAAGAAGTTAAATAACACCATAAAAGGAAGCTGCAGAGATAAGAGTAAAATTCAATTTATGTGACTTTCGCTGGTGTTTCGAACATGCTTCTTATCTCAGCCTCTGTGCAGCAGCTGTACATTGAGCAGCTCTGAGCAGGAACCCCTTCTCTTGGGTAGACAGAATAATACAATCATAGGATTGTAGAAGTGGAAGGGATCCCAGGGGTCGTCTTGTCCATCCCCCTGCAATGCAGGAATCATAGCGGAAGAGATCCTGGCAGGTGGCCCTCCAATCTCTGCTTGAACACCTCCAAGGAAGGAGAGTCCACCACCTTCTGAGGGAGTCCATTCCACTGCCAAACAACTCCTACTGTCAGAAAGTTCTTCTTGATGTTTAGTCGGAATCTGCTTTCTTGTAACTTGGAGCCATTAGTTCGAGTCATTGATCTTCTAGTTTAGCGGCACCTGCCCTTCGGAACTCCCTGCCGATTGACATTAGCATAGCTGTCAAGTATCCCGGTTTGGCCGGGAAACCCACGGAATCTAAGTTGTTTCCCGCTGCTCTCCCGCAAAAGGTTTTTCCCCGGTTAAATCCCGGGAAAATGGTCCAAAATGGTCAAAGGCCTGGAAACGATGCCTTATGAGGAACGGCTTAGGGAGCTGAGTATGTTTAGCTTGGAGAAGAGAAGGTTAAGGGGTGATATGGTAGCCATGTTCAAATATATAAAAGGATGTCATAGAGGAGGGAGAAAAGTTTTCTGCTGCTCCAGAGAAGTGGACACGGAGCAATGGATTCAAACTACAAGAAAGAAGAATCCACCTAAACATTAGGAAGAATTTCCTGACAGTAAGAGCTGTTCGACAGTGGAATTTGCTGCCAAGGAGGGTGGTGGAGTCTCCTTCTTTGGAGGTCTTTAAGCAGAGGCTTGACAGCCACCTGTCAGGGATGCCTTGATGGTGTTTCCTGCTTGGCAGGGGGTTGGACTGGATGGCCCTTGGGGTCTCTTCCAACTCTAGGATTCTATGATTACCGCGGCATGGACTGTCGCTGAGAATCGTAGACTGTCCCCGGGACAGGTGAAGCTGCTGATCCCTTATTTTCAAATCCGAAACTTGACAGCTATGGACATTAGGCAGGTGCCTTCCCTGTGTTTTTCCCCGGCACCTCCTAAAAACCTCCTTAGAATTATTAAACTTTTGGGCAAGATGTTGGTTCCTCTGCTCACAAGTCACTTAACCCCACCAGGGTTCCCAGAAACTGACAGCTTCTCAGTCTCCTGATGCAGAAACAGTTTTTTTCAGAGCACCAGAGGTTAATCTCCTGATCAATAGCCAAGATTTATGCCTGACCACCATCTATCTCCATGTAATTATCTCCGGCAGCAGCCTGCCAACAAAAGACGTTCAATCCACCATGTTCTTCCCCTGGAAGTTATTATTATGATTTTTTAAATGATTCCCCCCAGACTATGTCTTTAGCTTTTCCTGTTTTATCTGTAAGTTGCTTTGAGTACCTGTCTGGGTGAAGTTTGGGTATAAATGAATGAATCAATTTACTGAATGTCTTAATAGGAATAGGAAAAATTTATTGGCCAAGTACATTTTCCGACATACTTGGAATTTTGCTTCGGCTACATTGCAATGTAAACATACCTTATACAGTTACAGGTAGATAGCCGTGTTGGTCTGTCATAGTCAAAACAAAATAAAAAAATTCCTTCCAGTAGCACCTTAGAGACCAACTAAGTTTGTTCTTGGTATGAGCTTTCGTGTGCATGCACACGAAAGCTCATACCAAGAACAAACTTAGTTGGTCTCTAAGGTGCTACTGGAAGGAATTTTTTTTTCATGCATGCACACGAAAGCTCATACCAAGAACAAACTTAGTTGGTCTCTAAGGTGCTACTGGAAGGAATACCTTATACAAACACTGTTCCACAATGACACTGTTCCACTGTCATACAATGACACAGCAAAGAAACCCCACTCATAAGTGGCCTCCCCTTCCGCTTACACAACTACGAATTTAACAATTTAATGGCACAAGGGGAAAAAACTGTTCCTGTGCCTGGCCATTTTTGTGTATAAAGTCCTGTAGCGACGTCCAGATGGAAGTAAATCAAACAGATGATGACCGGAATGCAAAGGATTAATAACAATTCAACCCAAATCATTTAATGGCTCAAGAATAATTCATGGAAAGGGGAGGCAGGCAGGGTTGGAGGGGAGGGGGCTCTCTGCTGCAGCTGTGTCCATGCGTGATCTGGCTAGCCGGATGGCGGGGGGGGGGGGAGGACGGACACGGACACAACCCTCTGAATTGACAACCAGCCCAGGCTCAAGAGGCTCCCTGCCAAGCTTTTCAGCCATGAAGTGAAGCCTGCAGGCCAGCAGAGCTGAGCGCCTTGCTGTGAAATCCACCTGCAAAAAAACACAGGGAGGTACCTGCTTGCCTGGAGCTACAGATTTACAGTAATTTGCTGCTGACAGAGAAAGCGTTGAGACGCCTTGCACTGTTTCCCTAGAACCGCAGGCTGCAAGATTCCTAGCCGAGCATCGCACAGGCCCCATAGCTGTCAACTTTCAGATTTGAAAATAAGGGATTTTTTCAAACTTTCAGATTTGAAAATAAGGGATGCTGCGAGGGCGGTGCAATGGCACCAAGTAGCCTCGCCACCCGCGCTCCAGAGGCTGCGCGCGAACGGGTGAGCGAAAGAGCGAGCGCGTAGACGGCAGACTGTCTGTCTGTCTGGTTGGGCGTGAGGGTCTGGCTGCACAAGGCATGCCAGCTCCGCCCCCAGTCGGTCTCAGACTCCTTATTGGCAGCCGAGCAACGCAGCTGAGGAGCCTCCCTGGCCAGCAGGGAGGGAGAGGAGCTGCTTCCTTTGAAATCCAGGAAATTTAAGGGATATCAACAATCTGGGATAGCAGTGGGAAACGGCATTGAAATAAGGGAGTTTCCCGCCAAAAAAAGGGAGGGTTGACAGCTATGCGCAGGCCAGGCTCTGTTCCACACATCAGCTGTTGGGTGGCGAGTCTGAGCAACCTCAGCAAAGCCCTGCCTGTGGGAGCCAGTGTGGTGTAGTGGTTAAGAGCGGTAGACTCGTAATCTGGTAAACCGGGTTTGCGTCTCCGCTCCTCCACATGCAGCTGCCGGTTGACCTTGGGCTAGTCCCACTTCTCTGAAGTCTCTCAGCCTCACTCACCTCACAGTGTATCTGAAGAAGTGTGCATGCACACGAAATCTCATACCAAAAACAAACTTAGTTGGTCTCTAAGGTGCTACTGGAAGGAATTTTTTTATTTTTTATTTTGTTTCACCTCACAGAGTGTTTGTTGTGGTGGAGGAAGGGAAAGGAGAATGTGAGCCGCTTTGAGACTCCTTAGGGTAGTGATAAAGCGGGATATCAAATCCAAGCTCCTCCTCCTCCTCCTCCTCCTTCTCCTCCTCCTCCTCCTCTTCTTCTTCTTCTTCTTCTTCTTCTTCTTCTTCTTCTTCTTCTGTCCCTCCTGCTTGTGAGCAGACCCTCCCTGGGTCACCTCGTGAACCACAAGGACTCTCCAGGGTGCGCCCCACTTCCAGGGGGCAAGAGCTTCTTTTGGAGAAAATATCTACTCTTATTCTACAGGCACATGCAACTCCCAAGAGACTATGATCTACTCCCAGTATAAAAACACTGGCAGTTTTCCTAGAGTGGACATGCGGGGGAATGTTTGGTCCAGCCAGTTGTTTCCTCCAGGCTGGAACATCCTTCCTTTGCATGTGACTGAATGTGGGCGTGACCTTACCTGTCCAGGTAACACGAAAGGACAGGACATGCAGCACACTCTCTCTTTGACTCCATCCGTCATTGGACCAGCTTTTTAGCTAGAAATTCTCTGTTGGCTGGGGTTATCCCCATATGGGATAGATCCACATGTACATATTTGTAACTAAGTCTGCCTTCAGGAATGCAACTGTGAACTGATGTGAGTAAACTTCTTTTATTGACTTTGAATAAGATTGTGGTGTCTTTATTCTTTTAAGAGGGATTCAAGGGAACTTACCAGGAACGTACAATTCCATCTGAGACAGACTGAATTGTATAATAGTGAGAGGCTCACACGAGCCTGCAACCAGCTATCTGCTGTGCATGTAAAAAGGGGAATGTAAACTCTAAGTAAAGGAACTTGCTAACGCAAGTTAGGAAGGATATTAATAAACAATATATCCTCTCCTGCCACCCTGAACATTCCCACACCGACAGGAATAACCTTCTAAGTCTCCGCCATTCCCAATGCAAATCGGAGGCAGCTCACAGCAATATTAAAACCAGAAATAGCAAACAGGCTTCTCCGGCTGGAAGCGGACACATTTAATAACCGCCAAAGCCTACCGGCTTTGAGAAGAGGGTTGATTTCGATTTGGCGGTAGATGGTCTTAACATTTTAATAACGTTTCTTGTCCCCTGCCGTGTCGTAAAAGTTGCATTCAAAGAGGCGTCTCGGCGATGGAGCAATAAAAAGCGGATGCAGATTTATATACTTGTCCAGGATTAACAGCTTCTCTCCTTAGCATGTCTGATTCGTCAGCCGGCTGCCTCGATGGTACTCAGCCGTCTCTCGGGATCCCAGGCTTTGATGTATTTATAGCAAACAAGTCTGATCAAATTGTTATTATTTATTATTTATTTATTATTAATTATTTATTGAATTTATATACCGCCCTACAACCGGAGGTCTTAGGGCGTTTCACAGAATAAAATTGTTCAAGGATGAGATGTAATGCAAAAAGGGGTCCTCTGTTTGTGTGAGATTCTTCTCCAGTGCTTCTCTGAGGACGTCTCCATAGAGGGATTTATTGATTAACACTATTTCTTAATATATATCAAAAATATATATTAATATATATATTTAAAAATCTCTAAGCGGTATACAGAGAATGAAAGCAGCAACAGACAACTTAAATCACAACAAACGCTACAAGACCACACTGCTCTCGTTCAAAAATGTCACGTTATTCCATTGCTAATCACCCCTCTCCCACAACCCTCCTGAGAAAAACCCCACCCCACCCTCCCACTATATATAAGGGTCTGGTGACTTCTTTTTCAGTGTATCTGAAGAAGTGTGCATGCACACGAAAGCTTATACCCAGAACAAACTTTGTTGTTGTTTAGTTGTGTCCGACTCTTCGTGACCCCATGGCCAGGCACTCCTGTCTTCCACTGCCTCCCGCAGTTCGGTCAGACTCATGTTGGTAGCTTTGAGAACACTGTCCAACCATCTCGTCCTCTGCCGTCCCTTCTCCTTGTGCCCTCCATCTTTCCCAACATCAGGGTCTTTTCCAGGGAGTCTTCTCTTCTCATGAGGTGGCCAAAGTCTTGGAGCCTCAGCTTCAGGATCTGTCCTTCCAGTGAGCACTCAGGGCTGATTTCCTTCAGAATGGATAGGTTTGATCTTCTTGCAGACCATGGGACTCTCAAGAGTCTCCTCCAGCACCAGAATTCAAAAGCATCAATTCTTCGGCAATCAGCCTTCTTGATGGTCCAGACTTAGTTGGTCTCTAAGGTGCTACTGGACAATTTTTTTATTTATTTCGACTGTGTCAGACCAACACAGCTACCTACCTGAATGTTTGACTTCTGTTGGAATCCAAGGCTGCGGCTATGGGAGAAACAGGGGGGTTAATGCCGTGAAATCCTCCATCGTAGGCTCAGGTTGTACATATGCGTAAATAAACCATATATCATAAAAGGAATCATGGTAAGCCCCACTGGACCCCTGGAAACTCCCACCACTCAGAGATTGGGGATGGTGTGCAAACCTCCCTCCCTCCCCTTTTCTTTTCTTTTCTTTTCTTTTCTTTTCTTTTCTTTTCTTTCATCTATCTATCCATACACACAACAAACTTAATACAGTGGTACCTCGGGTTACAGACGCTTCAGGCTACATACGCTTCATTTTACAGACTCCGCTAACCCAGAAATAGTACCTCGGATTAAGAACTTTGCTTCAGGATGAGAACAGAAATCGTGTGGCGGCGGCAGTGGGAGGCCCCATTAGCTGAAGTGGTACCTCAGGTTAAGAACAGTTTCAGGTTAAGAACGGACCTCCAGAACGAATTAAGTTCTTAACCATAGGTACAGATTAACCATAGGTACAGACCTATGGTACATAGGTACCTATGGTACCTATGTACCATAGGTACATAATACAGATTAAAACATAAATGTCTGGGCAGACTTGTCTAAACAAGAATGTTTTTGGTAGGCACCGAAAAGAGTACAGGGAAGGCACCCGCTTCGTGTCAATAGACAGGGAGTTCCGCAGTGTAAGCGCTGCCACACTCAAAGATGGAGCGGAACAGGTGTTCTGTGGTGCCTGGAGCAGTGCCAGTTCCCCCAGTCGAAGTGGCTCAGTGGGTGTATATGGAGCAAGGCAAACTGATGCTAAGAGGTCCTCTGGACCCAACTCTCAACACGTTCTTCTGGGTTCTGTGCTGTTCTGCAAAAGCTAAATGTCTGTTTTTTTTCTCCTTGGCTCCTGCAGGCCTCTCCTTCTACACCCGAGTGCTGGAGAACTGCGAGGATGAAGCTCCGTTTGATGAGGTAAGGGAGGAGTTTGTGATCTGCAGCAAGGAATGCTTGGGAACACCCCTGCCTGGGGCTAAAGTTCCCACAGTGGGTGGCACAGCTTTCTAGGGGGCAATGGGGGGCACTAAGAGGCAATGTGTTGGTCCCGTGGGTTACCCGAAAGGCGAGGTCCAAGTCCGGTCCGTGGTCAGAGGTGCAACGTAAAGGCAGTCTGTAGTCACTGAAGCTGAGTGCAGGGCAGGGAGTCAGGCAAAGTCGGGAACAGGTAGGCAAGCAGGGAACCAGGGCGGGTCAGGAGCTCAGGCAGGAAAGCAGGACAGGTTTCAAGCAGGAACTGGTCACCAACAATGTTGCTCCTGCAACTTGGGCTGGGGCTGGCCGGCTTTTATCTGCCCCGAGGCATAGGGCGGCCCCGATCCTCTGGTGACTCGCCTCTCCTGGCTTGGAGGCGAGCACTCCTCCTGCGGGAACTCAGTTCCCTTCGCCTCTCTGCCCTGAGCCTCTGCAGCTCAGGAGAGGCTGGAGGGTTACCGGACCCAGAGGCAACCTCAGCTTCCCCTGACAGGGCTGGGAGTGGAGCACCTGCAGGCAATGGGTCCTCCATCCCAGCAGGAGCCAGAGCAGACTCAGCCGATGCCTGCACCTGAGGATCCAGCACAGGTGAGGACCCTTCAGACTCAGGCCCCAGCCCCGGCTCTGCTGGTTCTGGAGGCGGGGAATCATGTGCAGGCTGGGATCCCTCAGGTTCAGCGTCTGAGTCTGAATCCCAGGCCATCACAGACAAGGGGGCAGCAGGGGGTTGCTGGAGGTGTGAATGACTTTGAAAAGCTGGTGTCACTGGATCAAGTTAATCCATTTTGGGGAGTTAATTAAATCAGTTCTGATTGGATAGGATCATCATCATCATGCAATTAATTGTTATTATTTTGGATTTTATTATGTGGTTATCTTCCTTAGTGGGTTGTGCAAACTGCTATTCTGAATAATGCTTTTTATAGGGTACCAGACACCAGGGATGAGTTTATGGAACCAAACAGGTGGCAACTCCAAAATGTTTGGGAACCACTGGACGAAGGGATGTTGGGCATGGTTTAAAGTGCTGGCTTTGAACACCCTAAACAGTTTGGAACTAGGATGGTGAAAGTACCACTCACTCCTGTCCATCAAGTGAGATGGTTGCCTGGCTCATACCATCCAAAGCGAGGCTGGTGGCAAACAGGAGCAGGACGGGGCCTTTGGCGTGGTGGCACCAAGTCTTTGGAATCATCTTGCCAGGGAACAACACTTAACCCTTATTTTGATGGGACTTTAAAAACGTTCTGTTAGGTATGTCTTGGTGGGGATGAAGGTGAGAGGGACAAGATCTCCAAGGAGTTGTTTTCTGCTTTGCAATTCTCCATTTTATTTTATTTTTAATTTCCAATTTATAGTGTGTGCAAATATCAGCGCTTTTTCTTTTCTGGAATGGATTGTTTGACTTGCACCATCCACTTCGTTGTGGGAAGGCTAGAGTGTACAATTTAAAAAGCAATGTCAAGTTATACAATGCCTGCCTTTCCCCCTTGGCAATAATTTCACAGAATCATAGATGGGAAGGGATCCAAAGGGAGGAAGGAAGACTAGGAAGAAGTAAGGACTCCCCTGAATTGAACTAGATGACCGTTCTGGTCCCTTCCAACCCTACAATTCTATGATTTTATGATGATTCACCTGGCAAGTGTATCACAGGTAATGTGCTCAGGACAGTTCCTGCAAAAATATTCCCATTTCCCAGAAAGTTCAGTCCTATCCTTGCACCCTTGGTTTATGTGCAGAAGGGAGAAAGTATGAAATACCAGGAAGCAACGCAACACTTTTCAGGCAGGGATGATTGCCCAGATGTTCTGTGGGCTGATCTGAGAAAATATCTGTGTGCATCCTTCGGATGTAGAAATGACATGTCAGACAGATTTTAAAAACCTCCCTTTTTTTACAGGTTTTGAAAGCTCGAGAGGAAAATGCACTGAATATTTGAACCAGCTGCTGGTTTCTAAAGAGGCAGCACAGCCACAGCAGCTGGGTAGAAATGTTTACAAAAAGAGGTTTCTAAAATTATGGCGTGGGAAAAGTGGATAGAGGAAGGCTTTTGTCTCTCTCTCCTAACGCTAGAACTCATGGGCATCTTGTGAAGATCCATAGCAGAGAAAAGAAAGGGCTTTTCCATGCAGTGCAGAGTTAACCTGTGGAACTCCCTCCCACAGGAGGCAGCGATGGCCACCAACTTGGATGGCTTTTAATGAGGATTAGATCAATTCATGGAGGAAGAGAGGGCCATTGATGGCTCCTAGCCAGGCTGGCTTTGCTCTGGCCCCACAGTCGGAGGCAGCAACACTTCTGAATCCCATTTGCAGGAAACCGCAGGAGGGGAGAGGGCTCTGGTGCTCAGGTCACAGAATCATAGAATCATTTGTAGAGCTGGAAGGGACCCCCAAGGGGCATCTAGTCCAACCCCCTGCAATGCAGGAATCTCAGGTAAAGCATTCATGACAGCCTTTCCTAAGGGGTTTCCCATTAGGGCACCTGGTTGGCCACGGTGAGAACAGGATGCTGGACGGACTAGGTGGTCCGCTGGCCTGATCCTGCAGGCTCTTCTTACCATCTCAAATAAAATAATAATAATAATAATAATAATAATAATAATAATAATAATAATAATAATAAATTTTATTTATACCCCACCCTTCCCAGCCGAAACCAGGCTCAGGGCGGCTAACATCAGTAAAATTACCATAAAGTATAAAAAGAAAAACCGTTAATTAAAATACAGGTTAAAAGACAATTTAAAATTTAAAATGCCGCTTCATTTATCGCCCATAATCAAAACCAAGGGGAGGAAAACATCAGACTGAGTCCAACCCGAAGGCCAGGCGGAATAGCTCCGTCTTGCAGGCCCTGCGGAAAGATGTCAAATCCCGCAGGGCCCTGGTCTCTTGTGACAGAGTGTTCCACCAAGTTGGGGCCAGTACAAAAAAGGCCCTGGCCCTAGTTGAGACCAGTCTAACAGCCTTGTAGCTAGGGAATTGTACTCCTGCCCTTTTTCATGTCACATCTGGGTGGGCTGGTTGGGGTTCTGTGGAGGAGATGAGTAATGGGCACTCTGCGCATGCTCCAAAGGAAACTTCTTTTTTTAAAGAAACAAAAACATTCCTTCACACACACACACACAAATACCCTGGCTGGAGTGAGCCTTTCTTTGGCAACAGCCAACTCAAAACAGACTCCCATCCCTGACCGTGACACGCCCGTGAGATAGTGGCTCATTGCTCTGTTGTTGCTCCCAAAGTTTCTCTGCCGAATTTTGCGTCTGCAAAGCTGATTCTCCTCCTCTCGTTACATAAACCTCCGGTGCTGCAAACCTTACATAACGGCCTCCCTCACAGCGCCGCTTGCCAAGTTCTTAAAAACACTCAGGTTGCAGGAGATGGGTCTCCCCGGTTCTCCCTTCTTCCACCTCTTCTCTCTCTCTCCCTCTCTCTCTTCCCCCCTCTCCTCCTGCCACTTTGCAGCAGATCCGAGATCTGCTGCAAAAAGCTGCTTTTTGCTTGCAACCTTCAGAACCAGTCTGCTGAATGCAGAGGTGTCAATGTTGAAGGAGGCGAGGGGGCTTCTCCTCGCCTCAGTGTCACTTTGCCTGCTGAGGTTTGGAACTGGCAACGAGGGGGCAGAAATTCATTCCCTTATTTGCACCCCCCCGAACCAACGTGTGCAAACCAGAATTCCACAGCTGCCCTTTGGAAATTTGTGCTTTCCTGAATTTTCTGCAACACAGTTTCCCCGAGCAAAGCAGGTGTCCCCCTAAAGTGCATTTTAGGGGAGAACATGAGCAAGAAATGTTTGTGTTGGTGAAAGCAATGCACAAAATGCATTATGTTCGGGGGAATCTCATTGCAGAAAGGCATATATTTTCAACAAAAAAGTATTCGTAAAGTGAAATGCACACACAAATATGTGTGGATTTTGATAAGGACTTCTTTAAAAAAAATCACAGACTGATGTGGAAATGACTGGAAAAATAAGAAACTGAAATTGATAGAGTCTTCCATCACTACCTGCAGTTCTCAGGGTGAGTCATCCCTGGTTCTTTTTTACAAGTTACAGGTAGGTAGCCGTGTTGGTCTGCCATAGTCAAAGCAAAATAAAAAATAAAAAAATTCCTTCCAGTAGCACCTTAGAGACCAACTAAGTTTGTTCTAACTTAGCCAAGTGGCGCTGTGGAGGACCCAGGTGGTGCTTTGGGTTAAATCACAGAGCCTAGGGCTTGCTGATCAGAAGGTTGGTGGTTTGAATCCCCGTGATGGGGTGAGCTCCTGTTGTTCAGTCCCTGCTCCTGCCAACCTAGCAGTTCGAAAGCACATCAAAGTGCAAGTAGATAAATAGGTACCGCTCCGGCGGGAAGGTAAACGGTGTTTCCGTGCACTGCTCTGGTTCGCCAGAAGAGGCTTAGTCATGCTGGCCACGTGATCCGGAAGCTGTACACCGGCTCCCTCGGCCAATAAAGCGAGATGAGCGCTGCAACCCCAGAGTCGGACATGACTGGACCTAATGGTCAGGGGTCCCTTTACCTTTACCTTTTTAAGTTTGTTCTTGGTATGAGCTTTTGTGTGCATGCACACTTCTTCAGATACCTTCTTCAGATATCTTTTTTACAAGTTTGACTAAGGCTCCATGTAGAATTAAGAAAATTTCGGCTGGGTTCTTGCTGGGAAAACCCCACCAGGAAGTTTGAACTGCCCACAGGTCATTTCTTTGTTTTGAGTGAGGCTTGCAGAGAATCTCTTTACAACCCAGATGAAAGCAGAAAGACACATGACCTTATCATTTATCGAGCTGAGCCTTCGAAGTTGCCTTTGTTCCAAACCCCAATCTTAATTGGACTTTTGTAACGATGTGTTTGATCACTTTCCCATTCTTGTTTATCTTGCATGCTCATCTTAATTGGCGCCAGTGCCCTAAGGGGTCTTTCTGCTAGGCCAGAAAGGGTAACCTTTGCAGAATGACATGGTCACATCCCAGCCCCCCCCCCAAGCTCTCTATCCTCCTGTTCCCAATTGAGTTACTCAAAGGAAACAGAATCCCCACCCCATTTCTGCCGCTTATCAAACAGCCTCCAAAAGTTCCCCAGGTTTCTCTGAAGCCTCCTTTGGTAGATTGATAGAATCATAGAATCCTAGAGTTGGAAGAGACCCCAAGGGCCATCCAGTCCAACCCCCTGCCAAGCAGGAAACACCATCAGAGCATTCCTGACAGGTGGCTGTCAAGCCTCTGCTTTGTTGTTGTTGTTGTTGTTCAGTCGTTCAGTCATGTCCGACTCTTCGTGACCCCATGGACCAGAGCACGCCAGGCACGCCTATCCTTCACTGCCTCTCGCAGTTTGGCCTTCTTTGGAGGTCTTTAAGCTTCTGCTTAAAGACCTCCAAAGAAGGAGACTCCACCACACTCCTTGGCAGCAAATTCCACTGTCAAACAGCTCTTACTGTCAGGAAGTTCTTCCTAATGTTTAGGTGGAATCTTCTTTCTTGTAGTTTGAATCCATTGCTCCGTGTCCTCTTCTCTGGAGCAGCAGAAAACAACCTTTCTCCCTCCTCTATATGACATCCTTTTATATATTGGAACATGGCTATCATATCACCCCTCAACCTTCTCTTCTCCAGGCTAAACATACCCAGCTCCCTAAGCCGTTCCTCATAAGGCATCGTTGATGTTAAAGCTCTCGGTGTCAGAGTGTTTAGGATGATCTGAGACCACACAGAGTTCATGCAACAGGAAAGGAGTTTTCTAAAACGGAGTTACAGTTACAGAAAACGAGGATATTCTCCTCTGGAGCAAAATTGACAAAGCAAAATAGATAAAAGCCTGTTTCAGAATGTGGCCAGGTGAAATGGCAAAAGCTATGCAACGTAATTTGATGTTTGGAGAGGGAGGGTCCGTTCTTACCAAGCAGAGTGATCCCCCTTCCAAACTGGAATGCCTTGGACAGGCTGTCGGGAAAGTTTTGACAGGATTCTGGGTTTGCTCAAACGCCAAAAAGAGCCTCCCAAAAGTCAATTCTGGGTTGCCCGGCAACCAGCAGGCCGCCAAAGCCCAGATGGATGAGCAGATGAACAGAAGCAGCTGCCTCTCATTCATTCAGGAGGCCAATTTAAGTCTCCTCTCCCTCCTTCTGGAAAAGCAAAAAGTAGCCAAGCCTGCAATGAGAAGATTTCAGGGGGGTTATTCCTGCTGGGAAGGGGGCTGGACTAGATGACCCTTGGGTCCCTTCCAACCCTACGAGTCTATGACTCTAGTACAGCCCACCACATCAAAGGCAAGGAGACGCGTGCTTGAGACTTCCCTCCACCCAATGGGTTGCAACCTGGCCACTTTGGACGTCCTTCTCCTCGCTGTTAAGAATGAGGAACCTGTAGTAGGGCATGCCTCAGGGTGGCCAAAAATAAGAATGTCTGCCATTTGCTGTTGCCTCCCCTTGGCATCCAAAATGTTCAACCAGATTGTTGAAACCTGGGAAGAAAGAGCACCAATCCTCACATCAAACTAAAAACAGAAGAGGAGGTTGCTGGATCAAGCCAGTGGATCATTTTGTCCTGTTTTTTTGGGGTGTAATCCACTGGGAACAGTCAAGTACAACATTCCTTGTTTTCCTAGAGTAGACATGCAAGGGGATGTTTGGTCCAGCCAGTCGAAACTTCCTGTTCCTCCTGGCCTGGAGCATCCTTCCTTTTGCCTGTGATAGAAGGTGGGAGTGACCTTACCTGTCCAGGTAAAAAAAGGACAAGTCGCACAGCACCCTTCCCTCTTTTTGACTCCCTTCTCCGTTGGACCAGCTTCTAGCTAGGACTGCTCTGCTAGCTCTCAGCTAGCAGAAGCACTGGGATTATTCCTCCATATGGGGTAGATCCACATGTACATATTTGTAACTAAGTCTGCCTTCAGGGATCCAACTGTGAACTGATGTGAGTAAACTTCTTTTATTGACTTTGAATAAGATTGTGGCATCTTTATTCTTTCAAGAGGGGTTCAATGGAACTTACCAGGAATGTACAATTCAATCTGAGACCGACTGAATTGTATAACAGTGAGAGGCTCACACGAGCCTGCAACCAGCTATCTGCTGTGCATGTAAAAAGGGGAATGTAACTCTGCTAAGTAAAGGAACTTGCTAGCGCAAGTTAGGAAGGATATTAATAAAGAATGTATCCTCTCCTGCCACCCTGAACATTCCCACAGTTCTCAACGTGGCCAACCAGATGCCCATTACGGGAAACCCGCAGGCAGGATCCGAGCACAGGAGCCTTCTGTCTTCCTGCAGTTTCCAGCAACTGGCATTCAGAAGCATCTCTGCCTCCGGCTGTGGAGGCAGAACACAGCCATCCTGGCTAGGAGACATCAATAGTCATCTATAGAATGAGTCTCATCCTCTTTTAAAGGCATCCAAGTTGATGGTAACTGCTTCAGCTTCTCCTTGCCAGGTCTTAAGGCACCAGAAAATGTCCAGATTGTTCTCTGCAAATCAGCCTCATTTGCTTGGGGAGAAATTTCAGTTTTGGAAAACTCACCCCGCTGCTTCCTCCAGGCCAGAATGTTTTTTGTCCTGCACCTCGCCACAAAACCCTTTGACTCTTGCCTCTGAACGCGACAGCAAAACGTGAGCCACACGGAGTCTGCTTTATTAACACTATGCTAATGGAGCAGGTTTCTCCCCAGGAAGAGGATCCTAATGGCTGTTTTTAATTGGCTGCAATAAAAAATAATAATTTCCCCAGGGACCATGTTTATTTTGAAAAGGCAGGCTTTGGCTGCAAGCCTCATCACACGAAATTGGTGGGTCTTTCTCTTCCTTCTGAGTAAAGGTGCTTTGGGTTGTGTTTTTCAGCTGCTAGGCTTCACCTTAGTATTTATTAGCTTCTGCTCAGGCTGGCAATTGCAAGGTAAGAACATAAGAATCACCTGCTGGATCAGGCCAGCAACCCTCCTAGTCCAGCATCCTGTTCCCACAGTGGCCAACCAGATGCACATTATGGAAAACCTGCAAGCAGGATCCGAGCACAAAAGCCTCTCTCCTCTCCCGCCGTTTCCAGCAAGTGGCTTCCAATAGCAAGGGCTGACAATCCATTAAGGAACAAACCCAACACAAAACAAAACACAATTCTGATTTCCAAAGAGTAAAGCCTGCATCTCTCTTTTGGGAGGCAGGGGTGGTTTCCCCGGGAGATGCCAACTGCTTTTCTGCATTGTGCTTTGGCTTGGACAGGAGGGCACCATGCCAACCTACTGTGCCAGCCACAACACCAGAGACTTGGGGGCCTTTGCAGCAGTTAACAGCTCCAGAATAATAAGAGTAAACTGGTGGGTGGGCGCTCGCTCACTCCAAAGTCTGTGCCATCCTTAGAGGCAGAAGGCAGGCGAAGACATATGCCAGCCCAACCCAACTGGTACCTTATCATAAGAGCATAAAGAGAGCCGTCTGGATCAGGCCAATGGCTCAGCTAGTCCAGCATCCTGTTCTCACAGTGGCCAAGCAGAAGCCCCAACGGGGTCCATGCGAGCAGGATCTGAGCAGAAGAGTCCTCTCCCCTCCTGTGGAGCAAATTTGCTTCCTCCAACTATGGAAGCAGAGCATGGTCACCGATAGCCCTCGCCTCATCAATGAATTTCTCCAATCCTCTTTTGAAGCCTTCCATCCCTGCCTCCTGTGGCAGGGAGTTCCATAGTTTAACTACATGCTATGTGAAGAAGGAATTAAAAAAAAAATATTCTACCTTTCAGCTTCATTGGATGTCCATGAGTTCTAATGTTATGGTAGGTTTCTAAGCAGAGGTTGGGTCTTGGATGCTTTAGTTGAGATTCCTGCATTGCAGGGGGTTAGACTAGATGACCCTCTGGACCCCTTCAATCTCTACAGTTCTCTCATTCTGTGACTCCGCCAACCTGCACTTGTTCCATTATCTCTGTCCAGGGCTTCAGATTCTGGCCCCGTCCGATCAGAGAAGTGTTATGCTGAAGGATCGCCAGCCAACATTCCTGTCATTTCGGAAATGGGTGGATGTTTCCCAGCCAGCAATGTAGCTGTTTCACAATCAGTGGGCTGCGCACAGCATTGCATCATCCTAATAATTCATGAAGAACTCGTAAATGGCCTTAGAAAAGATGTAATTACCTCTGAAAGCTGCCCCGGTCTCTTGGGATAACTGGAGTGGAGTTTCTGCCACCCCTGAAGTCTACATCTCCTTCTCCTTAGCTTATGATGAATGAGTTCTTCTGGCTGTGTCAGCTCCTGATAATAATAATAATAATAATAATAATAATAATAATAATAATAATTATTATTATTATTTATTATTTATACCCCGCCCATCTGGCTGGGTTTCCCAGCCACTCTGGGCGGCTTCCAACAGAATATTAAAATACAATAGTCTATTAAACATTAAAAGTTTCCCTAAACAGGGCTGCCTTCAGATGTCTTCTAAAAGTCTTAACAAAATAAAAAAATTCCTTCCAGTAGCACCTTAGAGACCAACTAAGTTTGTTCTTGGTATGAGCTTTCGTGTGCATGCACACTTCTTCAGATACATGCATTCAGATGCATGCACACGAAAGCTCATACCAAGAACAAACTTAGTTGGTCTCTAAGGTGCTACTGGAAGGAATTTTTTTATTTTGTTTTGACTATGACAGACCAACACGGCTATCTACCTGTTTCTAAAAGTCTTGTCGTTGTTTTTCTCTTTGACATCTGCTGGGAGGGCGTTCCACAGGGCGGGCGCCACTACCGAGAAGGCCCTCTGCCTGGTTCCCTGTAGCTTTGCTTCTCACAGGGAGGGAACCGCCAGAAGGCCCTCGGAGCTGGACTTCAGTGTCCGGGCAGAACGATGGGGGTGGAGACGCTCCTTCAGGTATACTGGACTGAGGCCTTTAGGGCTTTCAAGGTCAGCCCCAACACTTTGAATTGTGCTCAGAAACGTACTGGGAGCCAATGTAGGTCTTTCAAGACCAGTGTTATGTGGTCTCAGCAGACGCTCCCAGTCACCAGTCTAGCTGCCGCATTCTGGATTAGTTGTGGTTTCTGGGTCGCCTTCAAAGGTGGCCCCATGTAGAGCGCATTGCAGTAATCCAAGATTCCCTGCTTTTGAAATGCCAATTCCTGCATCGCCAGAGCTTGGACTAGATGAGCCTTGGGAGTTCCTTCCTAACTCTACAATTCTAGGGTTCTAAGTAAGACCTGGCTTTCCCATGCCTCATATACATGCATCACATACATACTATGGGAATGACTACAAGAGGTGAGCCCGGTCTGACACTTTGACCACATGCTCTCACTTTTGTGTTGTCACCAAGAAGCACTTTCCGAAGTTCATTCTGTTCAACATTTAAGGCTATCACCATCATTTTATACATTCAATAATAATAACAACTTATAAATGCCATCTCCAACTCCTCAAAAGATTCCATCAACGGTGTTTCTGAAATTTTTTACACATGACTTGGGAAGACAGGCGAACTAATGCCAGTGTAATGGAAGAAGCAATGATCACCAATGTCAAAGCAACGGTTCTTCAACATCAACTTTGTTGGACTGGTCATGTTGTGCGGATGCCTGATTCTCGTCTTCCAAAGCAACTACTATATTCTAAACTTAAAAATGGAAAGCGTAATGCTGGTAGTCAACAAAAGAGGTTTAAAGACTCTCTCAAGGCAAATCTTAAAAAATGTAGTATAAACACCAACAAATGGAAAACACTGGCCTGCAAGCGCTCCAGTTGGAGAACAGTCTTTACCAAAGGTGTAATGGGCTTTGAAGACACTTGAACTCAGGACGAAAGGGAGAAACGTGCTAAGAGGAAGGCACACTAGGCAAACCTCACCGTGATCAACTCTCACCCGGAAACCAATGTCCCCACTGTGGAAGGACGTGTGGCTCCAGAATTGACCTCCATAGTCACTTACAGGTAAAGGTAAAGGGACCCCTGATCATTTGGTCCAGTCGCGGACAACTCTGGCGTTGCGGCGTTCATCTCGCTTTATTGGCCGAGGGAGCCGGCGTACAGCTTCCGGGTCATGTGGCCAGCATGACCAAGCCGCTTCTGGCGAACCAGAGCAACACACGGAAACGCTGTTTACCTTCCCGCCGGAGCGGTACCTATTTATCTACTTGCACTATATGGAAGACAATCTTATTTGGCTATGAGGGATCGCCAAAGAAAAGAAGAAGATACATTCAATCTGGCAAGAGTACTCGAGAAGGGAATGATTTTTTTGTTTTATTTACTTACTTATTTCGTTACCTTTATGCACTACCTTTTCCTCCGAGAAGCTCAAGGTAACATACATGGGTCTCCTCCTCGGTTAAGAGCAGTAGACTTGTAATCTGGTGAACTGGGTTCGCTTCCCCGCTCCTCCACATGCAGCTGCTGGGTGACCTTGGGCTAGTCACACTTCTCTGAAGTCTCTCAGCCCCACTCACCTCACAGAGTGTTTGTTGTGGGGGAGGAAGGGATAGGAGAATGTGAGCCGCTTTGAGACTCGTTCGGGTAGTGATAAAGCAGGATATCAAATCCAAACTCCTCTTCTTCTTCTTCCCCATTTCACCCCACAACAACCCTGTGAGGTAGGCCCCCAGGTCACACCCAGTGAGCTTCATGGCCAAGTGGGGATTCAAACCCAGGTCTCCCAGGTCATAACCCTGCACTTTAACCATTACACCACACTGGCTCTTTTCATCTGAGTTGTGCTGCGGGGGACACACACACATCCTCCATCCTCCCAGTAGTTCGGATCCTTTTCAGCCTTGCTGTTCGCACTCCAGGCAATGACAGATTCAACTTCTCTTCCTTGAGTGCAATTACAGGAAAGCGGCAAAAGGGGGGAGAGCACTGGATCTAAGCCAACCTCAGTTCCTAAAGTCTTGCTCCACTTTCCCCTTCACAACATACAACTTGCAAGCTCAGCAAACGCATTGAGAAGAGAGATTCGGTTCCTGCCCAGAGCAGAGACTGGGAGGATGAACTAAATTCCCACGAGATATTTGATCATTGAAGAGGACGGCACGTAAGCCTGCAAACTGACTGCAAGAAAACCTCACATAAAGAGGGTTTCTGAACCCCAGTCCCTTAGCAACAAACCATTTAAGCTCCTGCTTATGTTTGTTTAAATTTCACGTCATTTTTTTTTAAAAAACCCAAACATTTCTACAAACAAGAATTTATTTCCTCACATCTTCATTCACTTCAGCACCGTAAGAGTATTACCTCCGATACTATTTTTACTACCTAATTTGCTCTTCTGCCAATAATTCTGCTGTACAGATCTATAGTGCTGCTGTGTTTGGAATATACTGTGTACAGTTTGCGTAGCCTCACCTCAAATAGCGTTGAGCTGGAAAACATTGAGAAAAAGATTCAGAAAAAGTCAAGGGGGCGAAGCGACTCCCATATGAAGGAAATCGGCAGCTTTTGGTACTTTGCAATTCAGAGGAAAGGCGAGTAGCAGACAACCTGATAGAAATTTATAGAATTATGCCTGGCCTGGATACTCAGGACATCCTATGGAAGCCAAATGTTGGAAGATTCAGGACAGGCCAAACCCTACGCCAGAGGATGTTGTTGTTGTTCAGTCGTTCAGTCGTGTCCGACTCTTCGTGACCCCCTGGACCAGAGCACGCCAGGCACGCCTATCCTTCACTGCCTCTCGCAGTTTGGCCAAACTCATGTTAGTAGCTTCGAGAACACTGTCCAACCATCTCATCTCGCCAGAGGATAAATGGACACAAATCTGACATCAGGAATCACAAGACAGAGAAACCAGTAGGAGAACACTTCAGTCTCCCAGGACATTCTATACAAGATCTCAAAGTAGCTGTCTTATTGCAAAGGAATTTCAGAAATAGACTGGAAAGAGAAGTTGCTGAATTGCAACTCATTGCCAAACTTAAAACCATGGAGAGACCTCGTCTGAATAAAGACATTGGATTCTTATCTCATTATACATGACAAAGCTTTTTTTAGCCATCTCACCCCTTGCTTTTTCCTGCAAGACCAATTGCAGTCGTTAACAGTCGTCAACAGGTTTACCTCACCTATCAATCACCCATTCCCACCACCCTTCTGAGAATTACCCCTCCCCACCCTCTCACTATATATAAGGGTCTGGTGACTTCTGTTTCAGTGTATCTGAAGAAGTGTGCATGCACACGAAAGCTCATACCAAGAACAAACTTAGTTGGTCTCTAAGGTGGCGCTGTGGGTTAAACCACAGAGCCTAGGGCTTGCTGATCAGAAGGTCGGCAGTTCGAATCCCCGTGACAGGGTGAGCTCCCGTTACTTGGTCCCAGCTCCTGCCCACCTAGCAGTTTGAAAGCATGTCAAAGTGCAAGTAGATAAATAGGAACCGCTCTGGCGGGAAAGTAAACGGTGTTTCCGTGCGCTGCTCTGGTTTGCCAGAAGCGGCTTTGTCATGCTGGCCACATGACCTGGAAGCTGTATGCTGGCTCCCTCAGCCAATAATGCGAGATGAGCGCAGCAACCCCAGAGTCGGTCACGACTGGACCTAATGGTCAGGGGTCCCTTTACCTTTTAAGGTGCTACTGGAAGGAATTTTTTTGTTTGTTTGTTTCCCCATGAAACAGTGATGGCTACCAACCCAGATGTCAATTTAATGGAGGATGTCAAATTAATGGAAGAAGCGAAGGTTATAAACAGCTACTAGCCAGGACAGCTATGCTCTGCCTCCACAATGCTCCTGAATCCCAGTTGCTGGAAACCCCAGGAGAGGAGAGGAGAGGAGAGGGGTCTTGGGTTCGAAACCATGCCTTGCTGCCTTCCCACAGGTTGGCCACTGTGAGAAGAGGATGCTGGCCCAGATAGGCCACTGGCAGACTCGTCTTAAGTTCTTATGCTTTGTTTTTATCAAAGCCGTGGTTCCCCCTCCGTCCCTTGCTCCTTACGAGAAAGACTGAGATGCAGAAGCGTGAGTAGGCAAAATCTTGTTTTGCTCACCCCTGTCTTGCAAACACTGAGCAAAAGCAGCTAATTAGCTGCAACACGAGGAGAGAGAGAGGTTAACTATCATGAGTGAAGCTCAAAGGAGAGCAAAACTCACATTTCATGCTTCCCCTTAATAGCCTCTGCGACAATCAATGAAATGCTGTAAGGTCAAGATTGTTAGATGGGGGGTTTTGACGGCCGGGATCTTGCAAAGTTCAGGAGGGCACAAGATGCCGGAATGAGAGGGTGTTAATCAGAACCAATGAGGCCTCTGGAACAAGAATGAAATTACACCCATATTTTTCTCTAATATGCTAAGACAGTGTGGTGTAGTGGTTAGAGTGTTGGACTGAAAGGTAAAGGACCCCTGGACGGATAAATCCAGTCAAAGGCGACTATGGGGTTGCCGTGTTCATCTCGCATTTCAGGCCGAAGGAACCAGCATTTGCCCACAGACAGCTTTCTGGGTCATGTGGCCAGCAGGACTAAACCGCTTCTGGCGCAAGGAATGAGAGAGGAAGATGGCTGCGTGACCAGCCCTTTTATGGCGTGTGACCAGGCCCATCTACCTGGTCACAAGCAGGGGGAGGATGCTCCAGACCAGGTGTGACAGGAAGTCCTCCTGGCTGCAGTAACACCCCCCTGCGTGTCCACTCCGGGCAAACAGGAAATGTTGTATTTGACTGCTTTCTATGATGTTACACATCACACTTAGGAGAATCCACCAGCTTCTGAGGGACTCTGTTCCATTCTTGAACAGCTCTTACCGTTAGATAGTTTGTCCTAATATATATTACCGGTAGGAATCCCCTTTCTTTTAATTTGAATCCATTGGGTTGCTCTTATGCCTTCTACAACCCCCCTCCCTGTGATGACAGGCTTGGAAATGGCACAGGGTATCATCCAGACTGACCTCCCCAGCTCATGGCAAAAGTGTTGCCCGCCACCCCCGATTTCTGAGCTGTGTGAGACTTCAGGCACTTACCCAGAATTTGTCCTCCAACTTCTAGCTCACATGAGTCCACTTCCAACTCTGGCCTTTTGTCTTTTTGAGGAAGGGAAAGTTGAGGGAGGGAGACCCACCCATTTGGCCTCTGGCACAGAGCCACTTCCTTTGTTCCAATAATAATAATAATAATAATAATAATAATAATAATTTATTATTTATACCCCGCCCATCTGGCTGGGTTTCCCCAGCCACTCTGGGCGGCTTTCAACAGAACATTAAAATACAATAATCTATTAAACATTAAAAGCCTCCCTAAACAGGGCTGCCTTCAGATGTCTTCTAAAGGTCTGGTAGTTGTTGTTCTCTTTGACATCTGAAGGGAGGGCGTTCCACAGGGCGGGTGCCACTACCAAGAAGGCCCTCTGCCTGGTTCCCTGTAACCTCACTTCTCCCAGGGAGGGAACCACCAGAAAGCCCTTAGGGCTGGACCTCAGTGTCCGGGCTGGACAATGGGGGTGGAGATGCTCCTTCAGGTATACTGGACTGAAGCCATTTAGGGCTTTAAAGGTCAGCACCAACACTTTGAATTGTGCTTGGAAACGTACTGGGAGCCAGTGTAGGTCTTTCAAGACCGGTGTTATGTGGTCTCGCCGGCCGCTCCCAATCACCAGTCTAGCTGCCACATTCTGGATTAGTTGTAGTTTCCGGCTCACCTTCTAAGGTAGCCCCACATAGAGCGCATTGCAGTAATCCAAGTGAGAGATAACTAGAGCATGCACCACTCTGGCGAGACAGTCCGCGGGCAGGTAGGGTCTCAGCCTGCGTACCAGATGGAGCTGGTAGACTGCTGCCCTGGATACAGAATTAACCTGCGCCTCCATGGACAGCTGTGAGTCCAGAATGACTCCCAGGCTGCGCACCTGGGATGACCCATACTTAGCGGGCCTTTACCAGGCTGCTCTGGCTATTCCTGCCGGATCCAGGAATTAGAAGTGGGGCTCAGGACTACAGCCTACCCCACCCCCAAACTCATGACAATACTTTATACAGACTGCTTTCAGTGAGCAATATTGACGCTTGTTTTCTTGCGCAGATTACACACAAAAACCACTTTATCCCAAGAACATTTTCTCACCAGGAGTTGTCACCCAGCCCTGCTAAGCAGCCGGCAACGTGTGCCTCTAATATTTGCAAGCATTTGCTGCCAGTGTTCTGATCGGTGCTACAGTACCCAAGCTGTTCGCTTCGCACACAGAGAGCCATGCCGCTTTGCAAAACTGCCAATGCAAGCTTAAAAAGAATGCTGCAGAGAAAAGTCTGTTGTTGCTTTTAATTTGGGTTCAGGGGAGGTTGATTTATTTCCAATCTGCTACCACTACTCCTCTTTGCCTTTCGTAGTTTTTAAAATAAAATTGGCCTCGATTGGCTGGTAGTGCCACCCAAGGAATGCAGCGACTCCAGCTATTTAAAGCTTTTCCCCCGGTTGATGTCAGCCTGCCCTAAACGGCTAATGTTATAAACCAAAAAGCATCAAGTATGAGCAAGATTCATGTCTCTCCCTCCCTCTCCTTTTCCACCTGGTGGCCCAGCTGTACTCCATGTGGGCAGAGACACCCTAACTTCTGTTGTCTATGTTCTGGTAACCTTCAGGCAGTGCTTTTTTTACTGGGGGAAAAGGTGGGGGAACGCACCACAAAGTTTATTGTGGGCCCAGTCCCCCCAGATTATTGCAGTGCCACCCCCCCCCCCTCGGCAGTGGCTTAATGTAAGATGTGATTAATAAGATCAAGTAGACAATGATCTGGATTTGAAATGACCACAACTTTATTGATTACAGATATACCGGTAGGTGGATTTTTGGCTCAGGCATTGGGTCTATGTCTGTTCCAGCCTGC
Organism: Darevskia mixta; assembly: GCA_034641385.1. Lineage (NCBI taxonomy): Eukaryota > Metazoa > Chordata > Lepidosauria > Squamata > Lacertidae > Darevskia > Darevskia mixta. The sequence continues at coordinate 608,019 of JAWWNH010000142.1, read as the reverse complement.
CCCCCCCCCCCCGGAAAAAAAATAATTTTAAAGAAGGTAAGGGAACCTATCCATTCTGAAGGAAATCAGCCCGGAGTGCTCACTGGAAGGACAGATCTTGAAGCTGAGGCTCCAATACTTTGGCCACTTCATGAGAAGAGAAGACTCCCTGGAAAAGACCCTGATGTTGGGAAAGATGGAGGGCACAAGGAGAAGGGGACGGCAGAGGACAAGATGGTTGGACAGTGTTCTCGAAGCCACCAACATGAGTCTGACCAAACTGCGGGAGGCAGTGGAAGACAGGAGGGCCTGGCGTGCTCTGGTCCATGGGGTCACGAAGAGTTGGACACGACTAAGTGACTAAACAACAACAACAACAACCTGACCTTACTGCGCCTCTGGTTATTGCCCCCTGCACCCCAGGAGTCCTGGGTCCATGTCATGCCACCCCGCCAGCCAAAAGGTCGACAAACCTGGGAAACGGGGGGCGGGGGCGCCGCCGGAGGGATCTTTGCACCACGGCACCGGATATGCTTAAGACGGCCCTGACAACAACAACAAGGGAACTCAGTTCCCCCGAGTTCCTGCTCCAAAAATACCCCATGTCTTGTTTTTCTCTGACCTGAATCTTCCAACATTGAGTTTCTTTTGAGCTCCACTGAAGGAACAGGTTATCCAAACCTGACCGTGCAAGCATGGGCGTACCCGGGGGGGGGCAGGGGGGCAGCTGCCCCCCCTAGAAGACAGCTGCCCCCCCCAGAAGCAAAAATGATCAGCGTCAGTTCAAAGCAAACCTGAACGACCATGGCTTGCCACCCCCCTAGTTTTGATCCTGGGTACACCCCTGCGTGCAAGCGCCCAAAACTGGGCTCCAAATTCCCTAAATTCTTCATAAGGTTTATGAGCGTAGCTCCATTAGCTTGAGGCTGGAAGAACATAAACCAGACACAGGATGTCAGGAAGAACATAAACCAGACACAGGATGTCAGGATGATCAGTTACCCTCCAGCATGAGGGTACCCTCCAGCATGAGAGTTATGAGAGACTGCGGGGGACGGGGACTTTATTCCCTTTCTCCGTGCCACGCAGTTTTATAAACTTCCATCATGTTCTTATGGACCTCTCCTTTGCTTGTGAAACTCTGTTATAAAGGATTCACGGCTGATGTCAATGTATAAAACATGGGAACGGTTTTTTAAAAGAAGCCCTTCGTTTTTCATCCTGGAATTCAATCGCCGTCCTGCCCTTAACGTTTTGAATGAAAGAGAATCCTTGGGATTTGACCCGCCCCTGAGAGTTTTCCATTCCCACTGAATCTGCACGAAGCTCTCCTGCCTTCCCAGCCAATCTACTGCTTGCAGTTCAGCAACAGCGTTTTGCTGCGCTGTTCCCCGCGGGAGGAGAGCGCGCGTTACGGCGCTCGGATATTGGAGACGGCCTCTGAACCTTCCTTGTGCAATTGTTTCGCCCAGCGGGGCGCACGACGGGACTTGCAAACAAATACTGGCGGCTTGAACAAAGAGGCCACGGAAATTGAGAACAAAAGACAGGCAGCAGAGGAGGAAGAGGAGGGCAGGGGATGGGCAGCCAGTGGGGGTTAATAGAATCAGTGCTTTTTTTCTTTAAAAAAATGTTTAGGGGTACTCTCATTTTGACTCAAGAAAATCACCGTTTTATAGTTCAAATCAGGAAAAAGAAATACAGTAAATGGACAAAAGTACAAAGATTCACAAAATGGTTAGGGGTATGCTTACCTCTGCATCCCCCCAGAATAAAAGCACTGCATAGAATCATAGAATTCAATTGGAAGGGGTCCCCTGGGGTCATCTAGTCCAACCCCCTGCGAAGCAAGAATCACAGCTAAAGAATTCATGACAGGTGGCCACCCAACCTCTGCTTAGAAACCTCCAAGGAAGGAGAGCCCACCCCCTTCTGAGGGAGTCCATTTCATAACCAAACAGCTCTTAATGTCAAAAAGTTCTTCCTAAGGTTTAGCTGGAATCTCCTTTATTGTCATTTTTATCCTGTATTTTTATCTTGTGAACCACCCTGAGATCTTTGAATGAGGAGCGGTATATAAATATTATTATTATTATTATTATTATTAGTCCATTGTTTCAGTCCTTCCCCTGGAGGAGCTGTGTGTAAAACCAAGAAACCATTGCAGGAAGATAAGCCTTATACCAAAACAAAACAAAATAAAAAAAATTCCTTCCAGTAGCACTGTCGGTCAGTAGGTTTACGGTATAAGGTGGTGTCTATGCGCCCATCCTGTATTTTTATAGTAGTGTCCAAAAAATGTATTTCTTGCATAGTCAAACCTCTGGCCCATCCAGCCTCTTCCAGAGTACTTCTGAATACCAGTTGCTGGGAATCCCCAGTAGGGAAAACACTGCTGGTTTCCCACTAGGACTGGGGCATCAGGTTGGCCACTGGGGGAACAGGGTGCTGGACTTGGTGGGCCCCTTTTGGGCTGATCCAACCGCTTTATGAAACAGCTGTCCAGGATTTTTTCTTTCAAAATGCAGTACATGGTGAAATCATCAGAAATCTGCCCTTATTCCCTTATGGGGTACACAAGAGCCTTTTGAGGTTCTCCATCGGTAGGAGTAAATTACAAAGGCCAACCAGAGAAAAATTGAGAAGCAAAATCTATTATATCTGTTTGCAAACAGGGCCCTCACTCCCAAAATGGAGGAGGGAGGAGGAACCCGGAACAATGGTGTGCCAGCTCCTATATAGACTTTTGAAATTCCCCCCTCCCGCTCAAGACCACCCCCCTATACATCATACATACATCACAAAAAGGGGTGTAACCCAGGACCCCCTCCCAGATACATCACAGTTACATCATGAAAGGGGAGGTCTGGTGGCAGTAATCTGAGCATCCTTGACCCTCCCCATGCCTCCTCTTGCCCTCCACCCAAAAAGTCACCAAGTGAAACAAAAGAGATATTTACGTTTCCCAGCCAAGTTAATACACCCTTTTGTCTGGCATTCAGGTATCAGGAAGCCAGAGATTATCACTTTATTTTCCTGAGATAATCACTCCCTCCTTCCTTGCAGAGAAACAGTTTGTCAGTTTGGGAGTCAAAATGGAGACAGGCCTGTCCTCCTGTGCTGCTTCAGACATGTGGCCTTGTTTTGCTTGGCACACTTATGAACAATTATATATATATATAAAGACCTTGATATTCTTACAACAATGGTGAATGTCAAATCCACGGTTGAAGAGCTCTTCTTTTCTATTTGTAAGTTCTGTGGTCAAAGCAGGACATGCTTGTGGGAATGTTCAGGGTGGCGGGAGAGGATATATTCTTTATTAATATCCTTCCTAACTTGTGCTAGCAAGTTCTTTTACTTAACAGAGTTACATCCCCCTTTTTACATGCACAGCAGATAGCTGGTTGCAGGCTCGTGTGAGCCTCTCTCTGTTATGCAATTCAGTCGGTTTCAGATTGAATTGTACATTCCTGGTAAGTTCCCTTGAATCCCTCTTGAAAGAATAAAGACACCACAATCTTATTCAAAGTCAATAAAAGAAGTTTCCTTACATCAGTTCACAGTTGGATTCCTGAAGGCAGACTTGGTTATACATATGTACATGTGGATCTACCCCAGGGGTCAGCAAACTTTTTCAGCAGGGGGGCGGTCCACCGTCCCTCAGACCTTGTGGGGGGTTGGACTATTTTTTTTTTTGGGGGGGGGAATGAACAAATTCCTATGTCCCACAAATAACCCAGAGATGCATTTTCAATAAAAGGACACATTCTTTGCCAGTGTGGTGTAGTGGTTAAGACTCGCAATCTGGTGAACCGGGTTTGCGTCTCCGCTCCTCCACATGCAGCTGCTGGGTGACCTTGGTCTAGTCACACTTCTCTGAAGTCTCTCAGCCCCACTCACAGAGTGTTTGTTGTGGGGCAGGAAGGGAAAGGAGAATGTTAGCCGCTTTGAGACTCCTTCGGGTAGTGATAAAACGGGATATCAAATCCAAACTCTTCTTCTTCTTCTTCATGTAAAAACACGCTGATTCCTTGACTGTCCGCGGGCTGGATTTAGAAGGTGATTGGGCCAGATCCGCCCCCCCCAGGCCTTAGTTTGCCTACCCATGATCTACCCCATATGTGGGAATAATCCCAGTGCTTCTGCTACCTGAGAGCTAGCAGAGCAGTCCTAGCTAAAAGCTGGTCCAACAAAGAAGGAAGTAAAAAAGAGGGTGTGTGTGTGCTACACGACTCGTCCTTTTGTTACCTGGACAGGTAAGGTCACGCCCACTTTCTATCACAGGCAAAAGGAAGGATGCACCAGCCAGGAGGAACAGGAAGTTTCGACTGGCTGGACCAAACATTCCCTCGCATGTCCACTCTAGGAAAACAAGGAATGTTGTAGCTGAGTGCCTCTCATGGATCACATCCCACACCCCTCACATCTCCCCTCTCTTCCTGCAGACCTTCCGGTGGCCTGTAGCAAGCAGCATCGACGTCAACGAGATGCTGGAGGTCCAGGTCTTCAACTACAGCAAAGTCTTCTCCAACAGGTCAGTGGCGTTCTACATGTCTGGGGTGAGTTTTGTTCCTCCACCTTTGGGGGCTTTCTTAAGGAAGCCCCCACAATGTGTGAAGCTTCTTCCCAACATCTTTCAAGGATTAGACAAATTCATGGAGGAGGAGAGGGCTGTCAGTGACTACTAGCCAGGATGGCTATGCTCTGGAGACAGCAATGCTTCTGAATGCCAGATGCTGGAAACTGCTGGAGATGAGATGCTCAAATCCTGCTTGCTGGTCTTCCACAGGCATCTGGTTGGCCACTGTGAGGATCAGATGCTGGGCTAGATGGTGTGGGAATGCTCAGGGTGGCAGGAGAGGATATATACCGTATTTTTCGCTCCATAAGACGCACTTTTTTCCTCCTAAAAAGTATGGGGAAATGTCTGTGCGTCTTATGGAGCGAATGTGTGGTCCCTGGAGTTGAACTGCCCAGGGGCAAAAGCAGATCGTGCTTTTTTTTAAAAAAAGAGAGAAGGGGGTGTTGAAAGGAAGCCCGCTGAGCAGCTGCTCAGCAAACGATTGGGGAGAGAGATAAGGGAGAGAGATTCCAGCCCCGCCCCCTTGCAGAGTGAGGCTGTTTCCCCAGCGACATGGGACTGGCTGATTAGATTATCTGTCTGGAAACTGTAGAAATGGCTTCCTGAAGCTGCAGAACTGTGAGTTAAACCCCATAAAACAGGTTTTTTTCCCTTTGCAAAGTAAGCTCAACAACTTTGAGCTGATCCTCAAAAAATGGGGCTTTTCTCCTTTGCAAAGGAAGCTACAGAAATTTGAGCTGATCCTAAAAAAATGGGGCTTTTCCCCTCTAAAAACTAGGTGCGTCCTATGGTCAGGTGCACCTTATAGAGCGAAAAATACGTTAGTTTATTAAGATCCATCCTTGTCAGGATGGCGGAGGCTGTGTGTGTGCTGGGTCCCCTTGGTGTTGGGTGGCACTCACCCTCCTGATAGGAAATGCTCAGATGGGGAGGGGGAAAGGGGAGGGGGGCCTGAGGAGGGTCCGTTGAAGGGGAGAGTGAGAAATGCCCCTATTTTCAAATGAGAAATGTTGGAGGGTATGAAGCAGCCCTCGGCCTGTTTGGATCTCTCGGCTGTGGCTCGCAGTCGTCTTCCCCCGCTGCATTTGATCCTATTGTCACTCTACCCCTTCCCCCCTCTGACTTTTGGCCCTGGCTGATTCAGTTACTGCCACTGGGTAACTCAATAGCTCCGTATTGCCATGACCTCTTATTTTGTCCAAGGCATTTTAGCCAAGGAAGTCCAGTGGAGCACAAGGAAATATGCATTTGTGACGGTCGATGTCCCCCTAGCTCCTGATCACAGCACTGGGGATTTTTTAGAAACTTGTAACATTGTCATGTGCAACCCCGATCTCCAAGGGGCGAGAAATTCCAGGGGTGCCTCTGCTTTCCCGGTGTCCGGTGTCCTTGGAGGGGTGGTCAGCAGAGGCTGCAGTGTCTTCAAGATACATCGCTTTCTTTGCACATATACACAGCCTGAGCTCAGGACTGGGGGGGAGCTCACTTCCGAAAGGGTACTGAAATCTACTTGGAGTTGAGTGTGGATTTCATGCTCTTTATTTCAGCTCATAGGGGATGCGGGTGGCACTGTGGTCTAAACCTAGGGCTTGCCGCTCAGAAGGTCAGCAGTTCGAATCCCTGCGACGGGGTGAGCTCCCGTTGCTCGGTCCCTGCTCCTGCCAACCTAGCAGTTCAAAAGCACGTCAAAGTGCAAGTAGATAAAGAGGTACCACTCTGGCGGGAAGGTAAACAGCATTTCCGTGCGCTGCTCTGGTTCGCCAGAAGCGGCTTAGTCATGCTGGCCACATGACCTGGAAGCATAAAGATTCAGCAAATCCGTCTCCTTTCACTTGACCTCTTTTGGAGAGGGCGTGCGAGGATTTCTCAAAACCTGCCATTCCTGGCAGAAATCCATGGTGATGTCAAGATTACAAGCCCTCTCTGGTGCTTTTATTTCCTTCCAACGTGGCCAAAATGTCTCCTGCAATGTGGCTGAGGTCTTCTGGGCTAAAGCTGTTGAGGGAGCTGGTGTCTTTGTACTACCAACCTTACCAACCTTTTCTGCTTGCCTCAGAAAAATTTTACACATCACTTGGGAAAACAAGCAAACTAATGTCAGTGTCCTGGAAGAAGCAAAGATCACCAGTGTTGAAGCAATGATTCTTTAACATCAACTTCGTTGGACTGGTCATGGTGTGCGGATACCTGATTCTCGTCTTCCAAAGCAAGTACTCTATTCCGAACTTAAAAATGGAAAGCTTAATGCTGGTGGTAAACAAAATACGTTTAAAAATACTCTCAAAGCAAATCTTTTAAAAATGTAGTATTGTTGCTGTTCAGTCATTCAGTCGTGTCCGACTCTTCGTGACCCCATGGACCAGAGCACGCCAGGCACGCCTATCCTTCACTGCCTCTCGCAGTTTGGCCAAACTCATGTTAGTAGCTTCGAGAACACTGTCCAACCATCTCGTCCTCTGTCGTCCCCTTCTCCTTGTGCCCTCAATCTTTCCCAACATCAGGGTCTTTTCCAGGGAGTCTTCTCTTCTCATGAGGTGGCCAAAGTACTGGAGCCTCAACTTCAGGATCTGTCCTTCTAATGAGCACTCAGGGCTGATTTCTTTAAGAATGGATAGGTTTGATCTTCTTGCAGTCCATGGGACTCTCAAGAGTCTCCTCCAGCACCATAATTCAAAAGCATCAATTCTTCGGCAATCAGCCTTCTTGATGGTCCAGCTCTCACTTCCATACATCACTACTGGGAAAACCATAGCTTTAACTATACGGACCTTTGTTGGCAAGGTGATATCTTTGCTTTTTAAGATGCTGTCTAGGTTTGTCATTGCTTTTCTCCCAAGAAGCAGGCCTCTTCTAATTTCGTGACTGCTGTCACCAAATGCAGTGATCATGGAACCCAAGAAAGTGAAAAATGCAGTATAAGCACCGACAACTGGGAAACACTGGCCTGCGAGTGCACCAGTTGGAGAACAGCCTTTACCAAAGGCGTCATGGGCTTTGAAGACGTTTGAACTCAGGACGCAAGGGAGAAACGTGCTCAGAGGAAGGCACGCTTGGCAAATCCACACCATGATCAACTCCCGCCCGGAATCCAATGTCCCCACTGTGGAAGGACGTGTGGATCCAGAATTGGCCTCCACAGTCACTTACGGACAGAATTGGCCTCCACAGTCACTTAAGACCGTGTTCATGGAAGACAATCTTCCTTGGCTACGAGGAATCGCCAAAGAAGAAGGTGTCTTTGTGTGTGTTTTATTACAGTCCATGAACGACGCACACAGATGCTTGATAAGGTGATCGGCTTACCAGGAGGCTCTCCAGATAAAGGGGGGACACTCTATCTGTGTCTGAATCATTGATGAACCAACGTTCTTTTTGCATGGCTTTGTGGTGGAATGTCACTCGCCGCTGATCGCCTGGTGGCTAATTAACTTGCAATGTGATCTGAGTCCCCCCTCTGCCCTGCTGCAGCTGGCCACCAGGCCTCCTATTCTGAGGGCGACCTTTTTTTTTTTTTTTGCTCAGCTGTTGAGCAGCAGGAAAACAGCTGAGCAACAGTGGAGAAATTTCCCTGCCTAAAGGAAAAGGAGCGACATTGCCGCAAAGCTTCTTTTTTCTTTTTTTGTATAATTTTTATTAGGTTTTTTCCTCTTTTACATTGTAGAACATTCATTTAAAAACCTTAAAATATCAATGATTTCCCTTCTTCTCTTTTCATGCTTCAGTTTGCATAGATCCCTGCATATTTCACACTAGCTGACCCGGCCACGCCTTGCTGTGGCTGATTTGGTGAAATGCAAAAGTAAGATACAGTATGAAAGAGAAAGCGTATGTTTACTTACACCTTATCTCATTGAAGTCCAGTCTATGTGTTCTCCATTTGCCCCTCCCGTTTTTTTCTTCGTTTCTACAACTGTTTATTACTACTATTTTAGTCTATGAGGTTCTTTGTCCTGATTTTGTCAATGGCCCTCTCTACAGCCGGTCGAGGTAGCGTCGCAAACCACGAAAATTGCGATTCCTCCCGGCGTGGCTCTATACCCGCCGGTGGAGCCAGCAGTAGTGTTTGTGGGCGGTCTGTCTGTTGATTGGATAGTGGTAGTGACGTCGGGAAAGGAGGAGGAGGGGGTCAGAAACAGGTGTGTTGTGCTGTGCTGTTTAACGTCCACTGGAGGGTGCTATATTTTTTTGCACAAAATCACAATTTTACCTGGGAAGGCTGTGGTATTTGTGCAATGTAAGTACATATGATCACTCCCATATGGGCATGGAACGTTGTCTCCAAATTTGAACGGAATCGATCAAGGGGTTACGGAGAAAGGTGATTGTTAACAAACATCCAACTTGAATGATTTTATATATATAAACTTAACCATTCATTTTTACATCCATCAAAACTTATTTTACACAGTTGCATTTATCTTAAAGTTGCCAATGTTTTCAAATGCACACAAATGTACACAATTTTCACCCATATATTCAATAAACATTTTCTAATCTTGTTCTCTTATTCTGTAAATTACCGGTAAGTCTGCGAGCTGCGCATATTCCATTAGTTTAAGTTGCCATTCTTCTTTGGTTGGGACTTTGCTCGTCTTCCATTTTGGGGCTAACAAAACACGGGCTGCAGTTCATACATAAATAACCTTTTTTGACACCTGGGAATTTCCCTCTGAATAATCCCCAACAAAATGGACTCTGGTTTTTTTTTTGGGGGGGGGGGGTGAAGTACTTTTAAACATTTTTTTCAATTCATTATAAATTATTTCCCAATACTCTTTCACCCTTCTGCAGGTCCACCCCATATGATAGAACATACCCTCAGCCTCATTGCATCTCCAGCACTTACCGGATTCAGTCTTCTACATTTTAGCAAGTCTACTTGCAGTTAAGATACCATCTGTAAATCATTTTCAGTTCATTCTCTTTCAAGGAATAACATTCTGTGAACTTCTGATCACTCTTCCCAAGTTCCCCCCAGAGATTCAGATCTATATTATGTCCTATATCCAGTGCGGATTTATGTATAAGCTAGACAAGCTATAGCTTAGGGCCCCACTCTCTTAGGGCCCCCAAAAAAATGTAAAGGAAAAAAAACCTGGATGTACATTTCCAAAATATAAGATAAAAAACAAATAAAATAAAACCTACATACAGCAACAGTGTTTTGTGTTGTGTAGGCTCCTATTTTGTTATGTACAAATGGCTTTAGATACCTGTTAGGTCCATAAATGACCATATAGCATATATTCAACACAAAAAACAGTGACAATTTGTTGTTGACAAAGGACAGCTGGACATAGAAAGGGCCCCATTAACTTCAGTAGCTTAGGGCCTCATCAAACCTAAATCCAGCCCTGGTTGGCACAGTATGGTCTAAAACTATATTTTGGTGTTTTTATGCCTCTTGTCTTTTATATTTATTGCCCTCTTTTATCTTAGAATATTTTCATTGCTGTGTTGTTATTCTCTTTTTATGACACCTCGAGAGATGATTTCATGAGGCAGCTCATGAATATAATATATAAGCTGAATAATGGATGAAAGTACTCAGACCAGGACTAGACAAATGAAACTGAAGAGGCCGTCAAGGATGCACAAATCATAGAATTGTAGAGTTGGAAGGGACCCCAAGAGTCATCTAGTCCAACCCCCTGCAATGCAGGAATCTTTTGCCCAGTGTGAAGCTCAAACCTATGACTCTAAGAGTCTTGTGCTCTACCAGCTGAGCTTTCCTGCTCTGATAGGACTGATCTAAAGATAGGCAGGTTTCTCTCCACTGTGAGAACAGGATGCTGTAAAAAGGTAAAGGTACCCCTGACCATTAGGTCCAGTCGTGGACGACTCTGGGGTTGCAGCGTTCTTCTCGCTTTATTGGCCGAGGGAGCCAGCGTACAGCTTCCGGGTCATGTGGCCAGCATGACTAAGCCGCTTCTGGCGAACCAGAGCAGCACACGGAAACGCCGTTTACCTTCCCGCCGGAGCGGTACCTATTTATCTACTTGCACTTTGACGTGCTTTCGAACTGCTAGGTGGGCAGGAGCAGGGACCGAGCAACGGGAGCTCACCCCATCGCAGGGATTCGAACCGCCGACCTTCTGATCAGCAAGCCCTAGGCTCTGTGGTTGGCTAAGATTTATAAGACAGAATCAGATGTGCTGGAAGTGTGAAGAAGCAGAGGGAACATTCTTCCACATGTGCTGGACATGTAAAAAGGTAAAAGGGTATTGGGAAATGATTTATAATGAATTGGAAAAAAAATGTTTAATATTACTTTCCCAAAGAAACCACAGTCCTTTTTGTTGGGATAACCCAGACTGAAATTCACAGATGTCAGAAAAGGTCATTTATGTATGCAAGAACTGCAGTCCATGTTTTGTTAGCCACAAAATGGAAAGTGAGCGAGGTCCCAACCAAAGAAGAATGGCAACTTAAGCTGACAGAATATGCACAACTTGCAGACTTAACATATAGACTAAGGGAGCAAGAAGAACATATACGTTTAGAGAAGATTGGAAAACGTTTATTGACTATATGGAAAATCACTGTATGCCACTGAAAACGCTGGCAGCATTCAGCTATATTCAACAGAGCAAATAATTTTTGATGAATGTAAAAGTGGAAAATTGATTTGACTGGTTCGTAAAATATGCAGGGATGTATGAGATGTGAAATGAACCAGGGAAAGAGAAGAAGGGAAGTCATTGGGTACTTTAAGGTTTGTAAGGTGTTTGCTTGAAATTGCAAGGCAGAAAACTTAATAAAAATTATTATATATATAAAAAGAAAGATCAAGGAAGAAAAGAGAAAGCAAGAGCAAGAACAGGATGCTGGATTAGCTGGGCCATTGGCCTGATCCAGCACAGCTGTTCCTATGTTCTTATGGAAACCACAGGAGGCAAGAGTATTGCTTTGGGGCTCAAATCCTGCTTGTGGGTTTCCTATTGGAGCATCTGGTTTGCCACTGTGAGAACAATATGCTAGACTCCTTGGATGTCAAATCCAACTTGATGGTGTAATGTTGGAAAATGTCAATCACTTCTCCTACCTGGGCAGTTATCTTTCCACAAGGGCCGACATTGATGCCGAAATCCAGCATCGCCTGAGCTCTGCAAGTGCAGCTTTCTCCCGATTGAATTGCAGAGTGTTTGAGAACCAGGACATTTGCAGGGAAACCAAAATGTTTGTTTACGAAGCTATTGTACGACCAACCTTACTATATGCTTGTGAAACATGGACCACTTATAAACGTCATCTCCAACTCCTCAAATGATTCCATCAACGGTGTCTTTGAAAATTTTTACACATCACCTGGGAAGACAGGCAAACTAATATCAGTGTACTAGATGAAGCAAAGATCACGAGTGTTGAAGCAATGATTCTTCAACATCAACTTCGTTGGACTGGTCATGTTGCACCTGATTCTCGTCTTCCAAAGCAACTACTCTATTCTGAACTTAAAAATGGAAAGCGTAATGCTGGTGGTCAACAAAAGAGGTTTAAAGACTCTCTCAAGGCAAATCTTTAAAAATGTAGTATAAACACCAACAAATGGGAAACACTGGCCTGCGAGCGCTCCAGTTGGAGAACAGCCTTTACCAAAGGTGTCATGGACTTTGAAGACACTCGAACTCAGGACGCAAGGGAGAAACGTGCTAAGAGGAAGCCACGCTTGGCAAACCCTCACCAGGATCAACTCCCGCCTGGAAACCTATGTCCCCACTGTGGAAGGACGTGTGGATCCAGAATTGGCCTCCAGAGTCACTTAGGGACTCACTGTTAAGACCGTGTTTATGGAAGACAATCTTCCTTGGCTACGAGGGATCACAAAAGAAGACTGCTTGGATGTCAAGCCTGCCCACCCAAATGTTCGTGCCCCCGGTCATTGTGAAAGGGTTTATGCCTCCCATATCTGGTAGGAGAAAGCTGGATGTTTTCCAGACCCAGGGGTTACTTTTCATGCTCATTCCACCTGATTGTGGAAAAGCAGCATCTCAATAGCAATTAAGCAGCAGCTTTTGAACTAAGAGTGCATCTGGGAAAGAGGGAAATGGTTAAGGCTACAGTGGGTGGGATCTCTGCACACCAAGCCCCTCACCCACCCTTAACCAGGAGTGAGCAAAGGCGGAAGGTTTGAATCCCGTTACCCGAAGCAACAGAGAGGTTGGGTTTCTTCTCCTTTGAGCGCTGCAGCGTGGCATGAAAACAAAGCCATTGCCTGGTCCTTTTGTCCCAGAAACAAAATCTCAGCAGAATGCACCTCCTTTGTGTAAAATTCCCTCCTCGAGGCCTTCAGAGACCCAGGGGGTTCCTAGTCAATGCCGCTTTGTTAGCAGGAACCTAATATGAGAGTCAGGTGTCAGATCAGGTGGAAGAAAGTACACAGTGTCAACCTCACCTATGATGGTGGTGGATAAATGCAGGGAAGAGTGCAGGGAAGGTGCCTTCCTTATCTCAATAGGCAGGGAGTTCCAAAGATCACCTTTTTTTTGGAAATGTGGAACAAGTATTATGTGGCAGTGCTGGTTCTGCAGATTGGAGTGGTCAAGTGGGCATGTATTGGGTCAGAATATCTCATAGGTAAACTGGTCCCAAGTTGCTCAGGGCTCTATATACTAATAGCAACATGTCGAACTAGCAAATCGGTGGCCAGTGCAGACCTCTGAGCACAGATGTTATAAGCTGATGCGCTCCTGCTCCTGGTAGTAATCTGTACTAATTGTAGCTTCCAGATCAAGCTCAAGGGAAACCCCACATAGGGTGAGTTGCAATTATGCAGTCTTGAATTAACCAACCCCTGAACTACTGTGGCCAAGCAATACCAGCCCAGGAACAGTTGTAGCTGTCATACCAATTTGCACTTGCTACGAGTCGCTTTCATGCACACTTTTCTTTTTTTCTTTCCTTTATTGCAAAACAATTTACATAACATAAAAAACACAAACAAGCCATTGCGTGTTGAGACTCCGAGACCACCCCCTGGTTAATGAATAAGACACAAGGACACAGATATTAGGTTAATGTTACTGGGCAAATTTAGGCCACAACTTTATTGGTTATAGGATGTGAGCGGTATTGGCTTAGGTATTGGAATCGACCCGACTATATCTGACTTCTGCCTGTCACACAGGGAGTCCAGTAAGGGTCAACCACGGGTAGGGGGGTGTTCTGTCGATGCAAACCAACTCGAGCTCCGGCGGGGTTGTGGAATGGCCCTAGCCCAGCCCTGGACTTTGGACAAGGTCCACACTTCCAGATTCCTTTAACGGAATACCCTTAATCTTGGAGGGGCAGGTGATGGCCAAACCTCCCATCATAAGGTCAACCAATGCCTAACTGCCAAACCTTACAAAGTTGTGACGATTGCTACAAGGTAGATCAAACCTCTCCATTCTGAAGGAAATCAGCCCTGAGTGCTCACTGGAAGGACAGATCCTGAAGCTGAGGCTCCAATCCTTTGGCCACCTCATGAGAAGAGAAGAATCCCTGGAAAAGACCCTGATGTTGGGAAAGATGGAGGGCACAAGGAGAAGGGGACGGCAGAGGACGAGATGGTTGGACAGTGTTCTCGAAGCTACCAACATGAGTCTGACCAAACTGCGGGAGGCAGTGGAAGACAGAAGTGCCTGGCGTGCTCTGGTCCAGGGGGTCATGAAGAGGCGGACACGACTAAACAACAACAGGCAAAAACCAAATGGCCCATGCCAATTTGCCAAGTGGAAAAATTCCTACCAGGCCCCTCAACGGTGACCAACTGAGGTCCATAGCAAGGCCATTGTCGAAACCTGAAAAGGGAACCTGAAGGGAGGGAGGGAGGGAGATCGAGGAAGTGAGCCAAGAGGAAGCTCTCTGGCTCGCACCACGGTTTAAATGGGTCCCGGCCACGCCCCCCAGCAAGCGGATTGGCTGGCTTGCGAATGACGTGGCCGGGAACCTCTGGGTAAGACGGGACTTCGTCCCCCGCCCCGGGAGGGGAGTGGGTGGCCATGTGGTCCACCACAACTCCTCCCCACTGGGAAGTGGAGCAGATTTACCATACCCACATAACAACTAGACATTAACATCATATCATTTAACATCACACACATCCTTGGGTTTTTTTGGTCCCCTCCCCCCCAGTTACATATCAAGAGAGAAAAAAATCATAACACTGTGATAGAAGACAAATAATAAAGACTGGATTTCCCTGGGGGATGATGACACAGAGGCTCCACCTGCCTGACCATTTGGATTCCTGGGAGGTTTGCAAAAATCATCACCTGAGTGGCTTTCCATCTGCTGCTGCCGCCTGCAGCAATTCACCCCAAGTACCTCTGCTCCCATGTGCCAGACTGAACAGACTTACAGGTTGCTACAGAAAGTCTCAGGAGGCCTCCTCAGAAGCTGCCTTTTAAGAATCGCTTGACAGGAGGTTCTCCCAGAGAAGAATGTGAGGACATTCAGCAGCATTTATGTGCCTCATTATCCTCCCCAAGTCCATTTTTTTGTGGGGAACTATGAATCTTGCACAGGAATCCTGCCAGAAGGAATATGTTCTTCACGCTGCAAAAGCGAATAAAAAAAAGTGTGAAATGACAAATAGAAATGAGAATGCATGAAAAACGCCCGCAGCTAATGAAGATTGCCATTTTCTTTGTAGACTCCAAATTAATTGGGAAGTACAGGAATAACAGAATCAGTTGAAGACGGTTGCAAAGAAAGGTATTTAATTTTTAAAAAAATGTGGCCAGAGAGTTCCGCCAGGCAGCTTGGAGATCTAATTTGGAAAAGAGCATTTAAAACAAGGTTCAAGAAGGCGCTCTGTCGTGGCTCAGATTAGCAGTTGTGGAAATGCAATTTCCGCATGTTTTAATTTCTTTCCAAGAAGGATGGATGGATGCTCTGACCTGCCTCACTCTTTACCGCTATTACGCCTTCAAGCGTTTATTTCCCCCTTTCCCAAGCCAGACCTGTGATTATTTTGCTTGTTAACCACGAACAGCATTTAACGATGGAGAGCTCCCTGTTCTCAGGTGCTGCCTTAGCGGGTAGCTGGAAAGCGAGGTTAATGAAAGCCGTACATTCACTCGCCCCCTTGGTTCAGGAGCGAGACGTCAAATGCCGCCAGCATTCCTGGCAAACGGAGCTGTAAATCTTTGCTAACCTTTGCTAGCAAGGAGGCAGAGATTCAGGCGAGGGGGGAACCAGGAGGGCTGCTTGCTGCCTTGCGCTTTGTGTCCAAATCGTTGGCATCGCTTGTGCCGTCAGCAACAACAATGAATGCTACTTGTCCCGCAAACTCTACTTCATTCAGGAATGCAGGACTGCATTCCGAAGATCCAGTTACAGGTAGGTAGCCGTGTTGGTCTGCTGTAGTCAAAATAAAAAAAATTCCTTCCAGTAACACCTTAGAGACCAACTGTTAGTTCTTGGTATGAGCTTTCGTGTGCATGCACACTTCTTCATTCCAAAGAGTCTGCGAGAGCATTTGCATTAAACTAACACTGTATTGGCAAATATACCCTGTTTCTCCTAAAAATAAGACGTAGCAGGATTTCTACGCATTTGTGAAATATAAGCCATACCCCGAAAATAAGCCATACCCCGAAAATAAGACATAGTGATGCGGCGCCTCTCCCTTAAGACGGCGTGGCTATGCAGCGTACCGACATGGAGTGGTTAAAATAAGACATCCCCCGAAAATAAGCCATACTGTGTTTTGTTTTTTTTTAGAGAAAAAATATAAGACTGTCTTATTTTAGGAGAAACACGGGGTAGGTCACCTAAAGCTGTTCATCCTCTGTCCAATCACCTTCTGAAACCACCGGAGAGGAAAAGCCCTTGTGCTTGAATCCTGCTGGCGGGTTTCCCCGAAGAGGCACTGGGTTTGCATTTGTGAGAATTGGACTTGATGGACCACTGGCCTGATCCTGCAGCCTCTCCTTCTGTTCTCTCTCCCTGTCTCTCCTGCCCTTCTGAAGTGGCCTTTAGAAATTGACCGGTGCAATGCTGAATTTCCAGCTGCAATTCAATAAATAATAAATAATAATAATATTAATATTAATATTAATAATAATTTATTTATACCCCGCCCATCTGGCTGGGTTTACCCAGCCACTCTGAGCGGCTCCCAACAGAATTAAAAGCATAATAAAACATCAAAAACTTCCCCAAACAGGGCTGCCTTCAGATGTCTTCTAAACGTCAGATGGTGGTTTATCTCTTTGACATCTGGTGGGAGGGCGTTCCACAGGGCAGGTGCCACTACCGAGAAGGCCGTCTGCCTGGTTTCCTGCAACTTGGCTTCTTGCAATGAGGGAACTGGCAGAAGGCCCTCGGAGCTGGACCTCAGTGTCCGGGCTGAACGATGGGGGTGGAGACGCTCCATCAGGTATACAGGACCGAGGCCGTTTAGGGCTTTAAAGGTCAGCACCAACACTTTGAATTGTGCTCGGAAACGTACTGGGAGCCAATGTAGATCTCTCAGGACCGGTGTTTTGTGGTCCCGGCAGCTGCTCCCAGTCACCAGTCTAGCTGCCGCATTCTGGATTAGTTGTAGTTTCCGGGTCACCTTCAAAGGCAGCCCCATGTAGAGTGCATTGCAGTAGTCCAAGCGAGAGATAACCAGGGCATGCACCACTCTGGCAAGACAGTCTGCAGGCAGAGAGGGTCTCATCCTTTGTACCAGATGGAGCTGGTAGACAGCTGCCCTGGACACAGAATAGACCTGCGCCTCCATGGACAGCTGTGAGTCCAAAATGACCCCCAGGCTGCGCACCTGTCCTTCAGGGGCACAGTTACCCCATTCAGGACCAGGGAGTCCTCTACACCTGCCCCCCGTCCCTCCCCAAACAGTACTTCCACACATTGGTCCTTACTGCCATTCCTCTTTCAAAGGCTCCCCTCCCAGGGCTGCCTTCCTGCCCTACATTTAACCAGGAGCAGGGAAATGCAGGCTCTGCAGTGTTGTTTTTAAAATATTAATATGCACTCGCCCCTTTATCTTTCTTTTTCCTTTCGGAAGGAAAACCCAGAGAGATCGCACTGCACAGAGGGGATAATTTGGAACGAAGGCAAACTGCATGCTTTTAAATTTTAAAAAGGATCAGATATTTATGGGAGGAAGGAAAACATCTGAAGTTCCATTAAGTTAGAAAAAAAAAAGATGATTTAGCATGAGGCAGGAACCAGTACAGAGAGAATGGACATGAAAGGGTCAGATGTCCTTCCTTGATATTGCTGACAACTGTGTAGGGTCACAGCTGAGGGGAAGATATTCCAACACAATATCCCCACTGCGGAAGGACGTGTTGGTCCAGAACTGGCCTCCATAGTCACTTATGGACTCACTTTTAAAACTATGTTTATGGAAGACAATCTTACTCGGTGTTAGGACGCCAACAGGCTGGCGCGCTGAAGAGCAGCAGTCAGAGTCAGATAAAGCCGAGGTCCAACAGTCCGGGTCAGGAGCCAGCTGCAGCCAGGTAACAGTACCGGGGTCAGGAAAAGCCCAAGTCAGTAACAGTCCGAGTGAAGGCCAGCCGAGGACAGATAGTCACACAGGGGTCAGGAGCAGCCGAAGTTGGTTTGAGTCAGGGAAGCCAAGTCACGTACGAGCCAGAAATCAGGAAGCCACGGTCAGGAACAAGCCGGGGGTCAGGAAGCCGAAGACACGAACACAGGAATCGGGAACAGGACAAGCAGTTGCAGGTGCTGGTGAATGGAGCATCCAGTCTTCCTTAAGTAGCCGGCTCATAACCACGTCTCTTATGAGCTGCAGCTGCCTCTAATTGTTCCCTCCGGCTCTCAGCTCTACGTTCTACAGCTGAGATGGGAGGAGGGCTCCTCTCCTCACAAGGGCCTGATTCTGGCTCGACTTCTTCCTCCCCCTGTTCTGGTCTTTCCACTTCCCTATCTGATTCTTCCTCTTCTGAGGAGTGCTGCCACCAGTCTTCTCCAGGTATGAAATCCTCCATTTCCCCAGATTCTTCCGTGGGTGCAGCTTCACCGGGGGGGGGGGGCTTGCCACCACTCCTCCTCGTCCGGCTCAACCCTGACACTCTGCTACTAGTGATAGAAGAAGAAGACGAAGACGAAGACGAAGAAGAAGAAGAAGAAGAAGAAGAAGAAACCTCAACAACCCATTTGCAAATGAAGCCCATTGGGGATGGGAATCTGGGGTGGCCGGACTAGACAGGATCCTTTTGGCCTGATCCAGCAGGTGTCACTTTATGTCCTCATATTCTCTTTGCAGACATGTTGAACCACTGCTTATATCTAACTAGAACATCTCTACTGGTAAAGTAGGTATTGCTTCTCCCTCATCGCAGCCAAAGGCTGAGGTTGCCCAGAGGTGTCATCTCTTGCCCGACTGTGTAAACCTAGGTTCATCCAATCCAAATGCCATTGATTTTCTAATTTGCAGCGTGGAGCAGCTCTATGAAGGCTCCTGGGGGCTCTTTTTCAGCCTCATAGGCCTGAGGAGAAGAGACTGGGAATCGCAGGGCTCCAAATCTCAGGCTCTCCATGCTGGAGGTTCAGTGTCCTTCAATTCTACTCAATATTGATCCAGAGTAGATTCCAACACAGGGACGCGGGTGGCGCTGGAGTCCAAACTCTGTCAATAATGTATATAATAATAGTGTCATAAAAGGTAAAGGTAAAGGGACCCCTGACCATTAGGTCCAGTCGTGTCCGACTCTGGGGTTGTGGCGCTCATCTTGCTTTACTGGCCGAGGGAGCCGGCGTACAGCTTCCGGGTCATGTGGCCAGCATGACAAAGCCGCTTCTGGTGAACCAGAGCAGCGCACGGAAATGTCGTTTACCTTCCCGCCAGAGAGCAGTACCTATTTATCTACTTGCACTTTGACGTGCTTTCGAACTGCTAGGTTGGCAGGAGCAGGGACCGAGCAACAGGAGCTCACCCCGCCGCTGGGATTCGAACCACTGACCTTCCGATCGGCAAGCCCTGGGCTCTGTGGTTTAACCCACAGCGCCACCCGCATATGAATAGTGTCATCGCGCAGTGCAAATAAGCAAAACGTGCTGCAGATAGTTCTCAACTGGACGTGCAAAGTCATATAAGAGGGAACGGCCACAAGATGGATTCATCACATAGCCATATGTAGAGGCAGGGGTCATACGTGGGGGTGGTCACAGACAAGCACCTCCTCACCGTCCCTCGGTGAAAGTGGCACAACTGATCAGAAGACCTGTATTGCGGATGTTAAGCAGGTTTCGCTACAGCTTCTTCAGTTCATAATACTATATACTCAACACGATACATCAAGAATATAAGATCTTCACAGGCACAGCAAGTACCTTATTTTCTTGATGTGCCACTTACGCCGAGGGATGGGTTTCCCATTGGGTCATTTGGTTGGACAGGATGCTGGTCTAGATGAGCCATTGGCCTGATCCAGCAGGTTCTTCTTATCTTCTTACGTTGGCTACCTGTGTGCTGATATTTTTTGCCTGGATCTTTTCTCGGAGAACGGTTTTCCTTTCTTCCAAGGTCTCGGCAGTTCTTTTTTTTATTTTTTTAACTGAAGTACTTAATTTAATGATCAATGTTACAGAATGATCAACACCAAAGTGGATCACAAGGAATAGTTCACTGAAACAGTGATGTTCATTTGTCAGGTATCCGGAGAGGAGGATTCATGATCATTTGAGTGGTGCACTTTCAAACACCCCAGCTTTTCTCATGGCCTCAAACTCCTTCATGGCATCATAGTTTTTATAGAACTCAGCATATGCTCGTTTCCTTGGTTCAGCCACACCAAACTTGTATGAAGCTGCAAATCCCGTCGAAAAAAGGAAAGCCACTACAATGTGTTTTGCGTGTGTAGGTCACCCAGCCATTCCCATCAATAACTCACACTGGAAACAATAATTTTGGTTTGGGTTTTTGGCATATTTTTGGCCACAACTTTTATTGAAATACAAATCACGTGAGTGGTTGCGTAGGCATTGGTTCGCACTGTCCACCGGACAGGGCTGACTCCTAGTCAGCAAGACTATCTGTCCACCGGATAGAGCTGACCACTGGCCAGCAATTGGGGAAACCATTAGCTGGGGAGAGTTAACGGAGGCTGATGAAATCAGCGCCTCCCCCTCCCCAGGTGTCCTCAGGGGCTCTTGCGTGGCCCTGCAACCCACCGGGTTCGGACAAGCATGTTGAGCCCCTGGCTTCCTTTAACGGAATTCCCATCGCCATCATCACTTCTTGGAGGGCACCGCCCTTCCATACCACAGAACCAATGCCTAACCGCCAACCTTACAAGCTGTGACTAATTGCTGTATAGTAGGCGAAAACCAAGTGGCACAGCCAATCAGCCAAATGGAAAAATTCCTACTAGGCCTCTCAAGCGGAGACGACCCCATGACAGGCACAGCAAGGTCAAAGCACAAGCCTATACCAGGGGGGGGGCAGGAGATCCGAAGCTCCAGACAAAAGTGACCAAATGAATCACGTGCAGATCCATTTAAAGGACGCTGGGCTGTCAATCACTTGCAACATGCAAATTTGGCCAGCCCTAGCTGGTCAATAATTGCTGTGGCCACAAGCCCTTCCCCCAAACCAAGAGGAATGGCTTCATGCCCACCCCACAACAAAGGCTCTCTTTGAGAACCCCCTTTTCTCAGACGACTGGCCAGGAGGCCTCTCATCTGGGGCTTGGGCAACAAAGCAGGAGACATGGTGATGTTTTCTCGTCTCACAGAAAGCGCTGGAACCGCAAGGTCCTCCTCGCACACGCAAGTATCCTGTACTGTCCTTCCTCGTTCACCTTCCAAACCCAGGTCTTGGCAGTTCTGAGGTCTGTCCGGCCTGCCCCATCAGAAGGGGAATGTGTGGGTGTCTGAGTCCCACATCACTCCGGAGACCCTCACAGCCTTTTCTTCTTGCTTCCTAGGCTCATCGGGACGTTCCAGATGGTCTTACAGAAGGTGGTGGAGGAAGGGCAGCTGGAGGTGACGGATACCTTGATCGATGATAACAACGCTTCCATCCAGGTAAATGTGGGGCAAGTGATGCCTGGCGCATGGGGCTGCTTTCTGCTCTGAAGGCTGCTGCATGAACTAACCTGGGACCCTCGGGGTGTGTCCAAAAATTGAAGGTGCTTTGGGTGGGGGGGGGACAGTGGCAAATCTCAAACCCACCACTGGAGACCCTCTCGGAAGACCCTATAGAATCTCAGCAGGGACAAATGTGAGGTTCTGCACTTAGATAATGATGATGATAATTTATTACTTATATCCCGCCCATATGGCTGGGTTTCCCCAGCCACTCTGGGCGGCTTCCAACAAGAGATTAAAAATACATTAAAACACCAGTCATTAAAAACTTCCCTAAACAGGGCTGCCTTTAGATGTCTTCTAAACTTCAGATAGAAGTTAATTTCATTGTACACAGGTTGTACATTGACAATAAAGGTGTTGTTGTTGTTGTTTATTTCTTTAACATCTGATGGGAGGGCGTTCCACAGGGCGGGCGCCCCCACCGAGAAGGCCATCTGCCAGAAAGTTCTTCCTAATGTTTAGTCAAAATCTCATTCTTTGCAATTTGAATCCATTTGTTCGGGTCCTATATTTGTGCAGCTCATTACTCTTGGTTGGGGCAACCCAGTCAGATGGGTGGGGTACTATTAGTAGTAGTAGTAGTAGTAGTAGTAGTAGTACCCCACCCTGTTGGAATGGCCCTGTGGCCCTTGGGTCCCCTGCCACATGAGCTTCTTTTTCTGTGTCACATTGAGGACTAGCAACTTGGTTCGAGTGATGCGCCTTGCGGTTCCCACCATTCAGTCATTCATTGCATTTAAATCCCACCATTTCCTCCAAGGGAGTTCAAGGTGGTGACCACGGTTCTCCCCCTCCTCATTCAATCCCCACAACAACCCTGTGAGGTAGGTTGGGCGGACAGGCAAGGCCACCTGGCAATCTTTTATTATTGCATTTTAATGTTCTGTTGGAAGCCGCCCAGAGTGGTCGGGGAAACCCAGCCAGATGGGCGGGGTATAAATAATAAATTATTATTATTATTATTATTATTATTATTATTATTATTATTATTACTACTACTACTACTTTGTGGCTGATTGAAGGATTGGAACCCTGATCTCTCTCAGTCCGGGCCCATCCCTCTACCATTACACCGGCTCTCTCATTCCAGCAACTGGGACTTTTAGCAAATGACCAGATTCAGGTGTGTGTGTGTGGGGGGGTATTTTTATTTCTGTACAGCTGTACAGAAATGCCTGCGTTGCCCTATGCAGTAACCGTGGCAACCACACAAAAGAAGGGAAAGCGCGTCAGGGACAAACCTCTTGGTTTTTCTGGTTTCCAATTTGTGGCACGGCTCAGGTGAGCTGCATCGAAGCTCGCCAGAGAAACCAAGGTTTCATTAGCTGTGGCTGGGGGACGGAGAGAGCTGCTTTGCTAAGCAGATAAATTGAATGGTGCCTGTCCAGAAGCCCCCAATATGCCCCCCCAAAAGTGGGTGAGACCTGTAGCCCCCACCCAAGACTTCTGTTTGCCCCCTGCCCGGCATCTCAGGTCATATACATATATATAGGTAAAGGTAAAGGGACCCCTGACCATTAGGTCCAGTCGCGGACGACTCTGGGGTTGCGGAGTTCATCTCGCTTTACTGGCCAAGGGAGCCGGCGTACAGCTTCCAGGTCATGTGGCCAGCATGACAAAGCCGCTTCTGGCGAACCAGAGCAGCGCACGGAAACGCCGTTTACCTTCCCGCCGGAGCGGTACCTATTTATCTACTTGCACTTTGACGTGCTTTCAAACTGCTAGGTTGGCAGGAGCTGGGACCGAGCAACGGGAGCTCACCCCATCGCAGGGATTCGAACCGCCGACCTTCTGATCGGCAAGGCCTAGGCTCTGTGGTTTAACCCACAGCGCCAACCGCGTTGTGATAGAGTTGCACATTTATCCACTCCATGTTTACAGTATCTCCAGGCTTTGTCTTGCACATGGCACCTTAGCATGTCTGTTGTTTGAATGGTTACAAGCCTATCTCCATTCTAGCTATTATTCTAGTAAAATTGGTTTTATTCTTACAAGCCAGTTTGTGGTGTTGTTGTTTTGTTGTACTTTGCTGGAAGAGGCAAGATCGGTGTCCCACTGCCCTGTCACTGAGCTACAGAAAGGTTGAGCAAGTGGGGAGGAGCGGGGCCTTCTCCTCGAGGCACTTACGTGGCAGGAACACTCCCTCTCGGATCCAACTTGGGTGGTGCTTGCCGAAAGCTGCTTGGCCAAAACGAGGCGGCTGAGACATAAGAGGGAGGAAGGACGACACAGGAAACAGACCAGTAAGTGTGTTCTCGGTTCCTCTGTTGCAGACCAGCATCTCCATCGAGATCAGGTACCAGGCCATGGATGGCACCGTCGGGGCTTGGAACGACAACGAGTTCTTGGAGAGTCCCAACGCACCCTCGGAGGGAGACCCCCACGAGATGGACGTTCTGCTGCCCCCCCAGCGGCAGTCTCCCAGCAAGACCAGCGCCGCAGAGAGGGCTCTCCGCAGGTAAGGAGACGCACCTTCTGAAATGCAACTTGCAAAGCAGGGACCCTGTTAAGGAAAAAATTCCGGGGTGAGAGACTACTCAACAGCCCGGCTTGTCGGGGTGCAAGTCCCATATGGGTCCATGTGGTCAGTAAAAGAAGGAAGTTCCAGCCAAGTAATTTGGAGCAAAACAGCGGTCAGTAGACCATGATCTTTATTGTTGCGCAACAGGTCCCCCCAGGAGTAAGAACACCGAGGATGGGGCGACATCATCTTTTAAAACTTCCCTCTTCCCCCCAGAATACACTTCGAGTGGCATCATTGATGAATCATCACTACATCACTGGCATATCACAAATGGGGAGGGGTATACAACGGTTGGGACGCGGGTGGCACGGTGGGTTAAACCACAGAGCCTAGGGCTTTCCGATCGAAAGGTCGGCGGTTCGAATCCCCGCGACGGAGTGAGCTCCCGTTGCTCGGTCCCAGCTCCTGCCAACCTAGCAGTTCGAAAGCACGTCAAAGTGCAAGTAGATAAATAGGTACCACTCCGGCGGGAAGGTAAACGGCGTTTCCGTGCGCTGCTCTGGTTCGCTAGAAGTGGCTTAGTCATGTTGGCCACATGACCCGTAAGCTGTACGCCGGCTCCCTCGGCCAGTAAAGCGAGATGAGTACCACAACCCCAGAGTCGCGACTGGACCTAATGGTCAGGGGTCCCTTTACCTTTACCTTTATACAAGGGTTACACAAGTTCAACATGAGGTCCCTTTATCAGACACCTTTCCCAACACCTCTTAAGTACCCATCACCCAAAGAACAATAAAACTCTTGACATCTCCTTGCCCTCAGGACTTGTCTGGAGATGGGCTTTCAGAACACCTGACTTGCTCAACTGCCTCGGCGGATGTCTAGTGTTGCCCCCCTGGTCACTCCCTGGGTGGGGCCCCCTGTATGAGCTCTCACGCTTGGGGAATGATGGCGGGATGCCCTGTTCCTGCTGCCTATGGGACTTCCTGCTTCGGTTCATGGAGGGAGGTGGAGCCCAAATTCACCTTTCTTTAAGGGTTAAAATGACATTGGAATGAAGAGAGACTGTTAAAGTATGGATTTTCTATGAATTTATAAAGCTAAATATCTTCCCTGAGCTGTCAAGTAGAAACGATACATTCAGGCATAATATTTGTAACATTGTAACAATGCAGATGATGCTGTGGGTTAAACCACAGAGCCTAGGGCTTGCCGATCAGAAGGTCGGTGGTTTGAATCCCCGCGGCGGGGTGAGCTCCCATTGCTTGGTCCCTGCTCCTGCCAACCTATTCAAAAGCATGTCAAAGTGTAAGGAGGTAAATAGGTACTGCTCTGGAGGTAAGGTAAATGGCGTTTCCGTGCGCTGCTCTGGTTCGCCAGAAGCGGCTTAGTCATGCTGGCCACATGACCTGGAAGCTGTATGCCAGCTCCCTCGGCCAGTAAAGCGAGATGAGCGCTGCAACCCCAGAGTTGTCCGCGACTGGATCTAATGGTCAGGGGTCCCTTTACCTTTACCTTTAACAATCTTAAATATGTGCCCCCCCCATGTCATTTCCGTAACAACCCAAATGCCTGGGGTTCGGTGTTTGGCTTCACCATCAACCAGCAGGACCTCTTGTGAGAAAGGAAGGAAGGAAGGAAGGAAGGAAGGAAGGAAGGAAGGAATTGTAGAGGTGGAAGAAACTCCCATATTGCTCATGAGGAAATTCCCCTTGTGGGTTCCAGGACAGAGGCTCACACCAAATGCCCAGTTGTTCAGTTTTTATTCAGTATAGTACCAGCACATCCTTCACGGGGGTTCAGTTCCGAAAGCCCGCATGCATAAAGTTGTGTGTGGCGCTTTCCAAATCGCTCCTATGCGTAGGGCATGGGGGGGGGGTGTTTCCTCACACCAGCCCAGTTTGCCAGAAAACTAATCTGACGAAATCTGCATTTGAGATTCCTCCATACTTCTCAGCAGAGCAGAGTTGCCAGATTAACCACGGTCGCTCCTTTTTCATTCATTCCTGACAGCAGCTTCCTGTCTGCCTGCCCTGTTTCCTTCCTTCTCATAATTTTGCTGGAAGTGTCAGCCCCGTATTCTTCTCCAGAGGGGGAAGGAATCCTGCCATGGTCCACTGCAAGGGAGATCAGAAATGCTGGTTCTCTAATAAAGAAACAAGTCAGGGTGTTCCTTCTTTCAGGCCACAGAGACATGACCCTCACGGAGGCAAAGACGCCGTAACCAGCCAATTTGCTGTACAAAACTGGGCTGCAACATCTAATTGGAACTGTAGATCAACTTCCCAGATCAATACGTTCACAATTCTTGTTGCCAGCGCAGCAGCTTTAATGGGCATCATGCACCAGCCTGAGCATGTTTTGACGGCCCCCATTTTGGAGGTCAGATGTACTGTTTAATTGCTCCCAATCCAGATGGGGAGAAGCTCTCCATTCAGCAGGTTATTCTCAGCCACAGTTCTGTTCTGGGCGGTCGCAGGGTTCTGGGGGCAAGGAGCAGGCTCACAGCCGGGGTTCAGGCTCTAGCAGAGCAAAGCCAGGCAAAGTGGAGTAACGGAATCATAGAACTGCCGAGTTGGAAGTGTGGGAATGTTGTGGATAGTAGGAGAGGATATATTGATTAAATATTATCCTTCCTCACTCATGCTACTGAGCTGGTAGCAGAGCACATTCCCTTGCTCATTGCAGGAAGCTAGTTGATGGATTCATTTTGGGTTGAGCAAACCAGTCTGGCTTGTCCAAATTGGGTTGTTCCTGGAAAATTCCCCCTTTAGTTCCCTCTTAAAAACAACAAGGACACGACAGCCTTCTTTGAAAGTAATGATAAAGTTTACTTGCATTCAGCTCACAGTATTGTCCTGAAAGCAGACTTGAGCTTTCACATTCATACCTCTTCTTGCGAACGCTTCAGGTTGCGTTTTTTCAGGTTAAGAACGCGGCAAATCCAGAAGTGTTTACTTTCGGGTTTCACCTGGCGCGTAAGCGCAGAAACGTTCTGCGCAGTTCACACATGCGCAGAAGCGCTCTATTGCGCTTCGCGCACGCGCAGAAGCACTGCTCTGGTTGCAGGCTTTTCAGGGTGCGAACGGTACCTCGGAACAGATCGTGTTCGCAACCAGAGGTACCACTGTAGTTACAGGTACATTCTCAGACTTCCTACCTTGTGGCTTCCATCCTCTGTAAGGATGAGCCATGTGCTGCTGGCTAAGAGCCAGCAGAAGGTGGTAAAAGAGCAAAAGGAGGCAAAAGAGGAAGATGGCTGCGTGACCAGCCCCTTTATAGGGTCTGCCAGGGTCACGCCCATCTACCTGGCCACATGCGGGGGGGGGGGAGGCTCCAGACCAGGTGTGACAGGAAGTCCTCCTGGCTGGACCAACATTCCCCTGCGTGTCCACTCTAGGAAACAGGAGATGTTGTATTTGACTGCTACAGTGAAGATACATCCCACAGGAAGGGACCCCCAAAGGTCATCTGGCCCAACCCAAAGGTCCTCTGGCAAATCACAGATAAAACATCCCTGACCGTCCAACCTCTGCTTAAAAACACCAGTGAAGGAGAGCCCGCAACCTTCTGAGGGAGTTTGTTCCACTGTCAATATTTCCTAATATTTTGCCAGAATCTCCTGTCTTGTCATTTGAATCCATCGGTTCAGATCCTCCCCTCTGGAGCAGCAGGAAACAACCTTGCTCCATCTTCCATGAGACAACCCTTCAGCTCTTTGACGATGGCTCTCATGTCACCTCTTCAATTCCCGACGGTTAGAGCTGTTCAACAGCGGAACAGACGCACCGGTCAGGGATTCTTTAGCCGCGATGCCTGCATTGCAGAGGGTTGGACTGGATGACCCTCGGGGTCCCTTGCCACGTTGCGTCTCTGTGGCGTGGCATTGCCTGGTAGAACAGTGGAGCAATGCAGGAAACTCGGGGAATAAAATATGTCAGGAGCAACTTGGGCGATAAAACTCTGTGAACTCCCAAGCTGAGGTGATCTGGGGCATGGCTTAGGGGAGAGAGCATCATTTCCCCCAGTCAAAGTGCTTAGAGAAGAATCATAGCTGTCAACCCTCCCTTTTTTTGGCGGGAAACTCCCTTATTCCAATGCCGTTTCCCGCTGCTATCCCGGATTGTTGATATCCCTTAAATTTCCCTGATTTCAAAGGAAGCAGCTCCTCTCCCTCCCTGCCAGCCAGGGAGGCTCCTCAGCTGCGTTGCTCGGCTGCCAATAAGGAGCCTGGGACCGACTGGGGGCGGAGCTTGCATGCCTTGTGCAGCCAGACCCTCACGCCCAACCAGACAGACAGCCTGCCTGCCGTCCATGCGCTCGCTCTTTCGCTCACCCGTTCGCGCGCAGCCTCTGGAGCGCAGGGTGGCGAGGCTACTTGGTGCCATTGCAGCGCCCTCGCGGCATCCCTTATTTTCAAATCCGAAAGTTTGAAAAAATCCCTTATTTTCAAATCTGAAAGTTGAGAGCTATGAGAAGAATTATGCACCTGACTCTGCAATTGACGCTGGTGCTTTGAAGGTTTCATACAACTCCAGGAATGATCACAGAGGCTGCTTAACCAGCGAGTTGGTTTTGCATGTCATGCCCTCTGGTGGGTAATTTGTGTACAACAATAACACAGGTGACTGAGGAGTGAGGAGAGACTACGGTTTATCAGCTACCAGTACTTTGGCAGATCTGAGTTCCTAAAGCAATCTTGACCAAGGCAACGTGAATGGAAGAGCATATTCAGAGGAGACGTGGCAAGTGAGACCTCCAGGGCTTGCTTAATTTCCCCCATTCCCTCAGGTTCTCATCTGCAAATGTGGCTGCAGCCAGCGCTGACCCACCACCACCTAGTTACAGGTAGATAGCCGTGTTGGTCTGTCATAGTCAAAACAAAATAAAAAATTTGTTTCCTTCCAGTAGCACCTTAGAGACCAACTAAGTTTGTTCTTGGTATGAGCTTTCGTATCTGAAGAAGTGTGCATGCACACAAAAGCTCATACCAAGAACAAACTTAGTTGGTCTCTAAGGTGCTACTGGAAGGGGGAAAATTTTTTATTTTGTTTCCACCACCACCTAGACTGACTTAGTTCTGGTCTCAAAGTTTGGCAGGTAAAAAACAGCCTGGGTAGATAAGAACCAATGGGCAGAGAAAGGATCTGCGCCCATTGGATTTCTCCTGCACAGTTCCTTCACAACCACAGCACAAGGCCAACGGTGGATCAGGAACTCTTCGATTGCTTCACAATGTGTCATTCTGAGCTGAGGGTTGCTTCATGGATAGCAAGGAAGGAGAGCGCGACTCAAGGTGGATATTCATGAACATGGCTGTCACCCGTTAAATGTTTCCTTCAGCACTCAGGGAAATGCAAACACATGAAAGAGCAGTGCTTTTTTTGTTTCAGCCAGAGCTCACTGCAGCACAGTTCCAGCACCTCTCAGGTGGGCACAATTTCTGGCCGGTGCTCCCCCCACCCACCTCTTGCATCTACGTACTTCTGAGAGCCAGTGTGGTGTAGTGGTTAAGAGCGGTAGACTCGTAATCTGGGGAACCGGGTTCATGTCTCCGCTCCTCCACATGCAGCTGCTGGGTGACCTTGGGCTAGTCACACTTCTATGAAGTCTATCAGCCCCGCAGGGGCAGCCAGCGAGGGGGGGTGTCACATCGGCAACAAGCGTGACACCCCTCCTCGCTGGCCGCCCCTGCGGCTCCGCCCTGGCAGCGCCGAAAATAGCCTTTTTTTAAAAAAAAAGAAAAAGACCAGGGCAGCTTTGGAGGTGCAGGGGGCGGGGCCCCCGCCCCGAGTGTCACCCCCACCAGGGCGCTGCCCGGGGCGACCCGCCCCCTTGCTACACCCCTGGTTTTACCGAGGTGCCACCACACAAGGAGAACAGCGCAGCGGAAGTGTGGGGGCAGAAACCTCTAATGCCATTGCCAATCCCTGCTGCCTTCCTGTGCTCAAAGAGACAGGTAAAACTCTGGTAATCTGTTGTTGCCACCCGTCCCCGCAGGCAAGAAGAGGATGAGATGTATTACCACAGCGACGACGAGCTTCTGGGTGAGGGGGACACCATCAGCCAGGGCTCTCTCAACGCCAGGTACAAGGAACCCAGAGAAACTTGGGTCTCCTCTTTGGATTGCTGTGGTGGAGTGGAGCAGAAGCGGAGTGGGCAACAGCTGTCCTTGCAGGGAAGGCGGAGAATCGCCAGCATCGTTCTTGGTCCTCATAGATGCTCTTGCAAAGATGGAGGATGCAGCACAGCCATGAGGCTGCACTGCGCCACCTCTCTTCCCCTGCATGCCGGGATGGCTTTATGAGAACGTGGAACGATGGCAGGGAGATCTCACCTGGTGCCGATTTCTCTGATCTGTGCAAACTTGTGCCGTGCCGTGGGGTGGGTGATATCGAAGCATGTGAGTGAGTCTTTGCACCCTGTAGAGGAGGGGAAGAATTGGGATGGGGCAGGGTGAGCTGTGACGGGATTGCTTTGTGGGTCAACGAGGACCCTCCATCCACGGAAACGTGGATAAAGGAAAGTTTGTCTATCTCGCTCATAAGGCTAGAACTTGTGGACATCCAAGGAACGCTGGCAGTTTCAGGACAGAGAAAAGAAAAGACTTATTCCACAGTACATGGTTAAACTGTGGAACTCCCTGCCACAAAAGCAATGAAGAGTCTTTCCATCTCTTAATGTCGTTTTTGTGGACTAGATCCCATCATCGGATCTATAGGAACATATGAAACAGAGTAAGATATGAGGGAAATGTATAGTTAAACTATGAAGCACTTTTTCTTTGCTGAAATAGGAGAGTCTCCCTGCTATGGAACTGGATGTACCTGCAGTTCATAATCCTCAAACAAACTTTAGGATGACCGCCCCCCCCCCAATTGACCTTGTTTATTCCTGTCACGGTTGTAGGGCTGCCCCCCTTCTCTGGCCATTCGAAGAAAGAGTCTGAGCTATAAAGCTTAAATGCTTTAATCTAGGCTAATTACTTTACAATGCAGAGCACGCCGTAAACATGTCTCATCCATCACTATCAGAATCTGGAAGTGCTCCCTTGCGATTTTCCCGCCAGGAACTCCATCTGGGAAAGCGAAAGCACCGTGTCCTTCTTTTCTTTCCTTCCCCCTTTACGATGCGAGGTCTCTCCCTGCTTGGCTGGAGCCGTAGCAATGCTTCCGCCTCTCCACTGCTGTTGCCAGAAGGGGAGGAGGAGGAATCGGTCTTCAGGATCGGGGGCTGCTCCCTATAGCCACTCAACACCAGGCTGGAAGAGGGAGGCAGCCCCCTGACAATTCCCTTTTGAAGTTCCTTGTCATTAAGTCTTTGAGAACTTGAAGGGTCTTATCACAGATTTATAAAAATGGAAGAGACCCAAAGAGTCCCCTCATCCACCCCCCCAGGGCAGGTGGGGTCTGACCAATGCAGAATAGAGTGGGATTATGACTTCCTTTGACTGGGACACTGATGCAGCCTGGAATTGCATTCGTTTTTTTGGCCGCAGCGTCACACTGCTGGCTCATGTTGATTCACACTGAGCTGGTGGATTTCCCCCCCTGGCTATCTTTCAGCAACTTTGTCCACCCCATGCCTCTTAAGCCAAGCATGGGAATATTGCTGTGCTGCTAGAAAAGTAGGTGGCATTAATTAACGCAGCTGCTGCCATAGCAACCTGGTACCCAAGGGTTCAGATCGTTCCTCGACTGCCCTTCGTGACAGCTGAGCTTTAAAGAGCCAGAGGGGGAGAAGAACAATCCACAGGTTTTTCTTTTCCTAACTTCACAGGTTGACAATGTGAAGTGGCCTTGCCACTTTTCTCTCTCTCTCTCTGACATAATGAACACATTTGAAACCGCTGCTTTCTGTTTGCTGAGCCAAATAGACCAGAATAGTGTAACAGTCTGAAGCTGTAGCTCTCCAAGGTCTCTGGGAGATAGCAGGAACTGAACCTGTGGCACTTCTGCCTGAACAATTTGGCACTGAGCATCTCCACTTCCTTCCAGCAACGGACAGCAGCTGTCAGCAGCTTCACAAGAGACCAGATTTCAAAAACGGGACTTGTTTCTGCTGGGCGGCACATCCTGTTAAAAGCATATCTGCCCCACCAGGGAAGGGAAAACACACAGAGTATGTGAGCCCTGGTTCACAGCTCAGGCTCAGGAAACATACTCTGTGGAGTCCCCTGACTCTTTTTTCTCCGCATTTTCTTTTTTATTGGGGTGGGTGGGTGTACCTGGGCAGGAAGCACAGCTATTGCATCTCTGACAGACGACCACCTAACCTTTGCTTAAAAACCTCCAAGGAAGGAGAGTCCACAACCTCTTGAGGGAGAGCGATCCACTGCAGAACAGCTCTTACTGTCAGAAAGTTCTTCCTGATGTTTAGTCGGAATCATCTTCCTTGTCATGTTCCACAGGGCAGGCGCCACCACCGAGAAGGCCCTGTAACTTTGCTTCTCGCAGGGAGGGAACCGCCAGAAGGCCATTGAAGCTGGACCTCAGCGTCTGGGCAGAATGATGGGGGTGGAGACGCTCCTTCAGGTCTCCTGGACTAAGGCCATTGAGGGCTTTAAAGGTTAGCACCAACACTTTGAATTGGATTGAATTGAATCCATTGGTTTTGGTCCACCTGTCCAGAACAGCTGAAGGCAAGCTTGCTCTACCTTCCCCTTTTCCCTTATTCTTCCCTTCTACCTGTGTTAATAAGGGACCCAGGTGGCACTGGGGGTTAAACCACAGAGCCTAGGGCTTGCCGATCAGAAGGTCGGCGGTTCAAATCCCCGCGATGGGGTGAGCTCCCGTTGCTCGGTCCCAGCTCCTACCCACCTAGCAGTTCGAAAGCACGTCAAAGTGCAAGTAGATAAATAGGTACCGCTCCGGCGGGAAGGTAAACGGCGTTTCCGTGCGCTGCTCTTGTTCGCCAGAAGCGACTTTGTCATGCTGGCCACATGACCCGGAAGCTGTACGCCGGCTCCCTCGGCCAGTAAAGCGAGATGAGCGCCGCAACCCCAGAGTCGTCCACGACTGGACCTCATGGTCAGGGGTCCCTTTACCTTTACCTGGGTTAATATGGACAGCACTGTCCATTCTGGAAGAAAGGAGAGAAAATCCACTGGCGATTCCGGTGAGATTTGGCAGCTCCTGCAGGCTTCATTACTGAAGCATTTGCCGACTGCGTTTTGAAATAGTTGGGAAAGATGTCTCACTAGTCAGCTAATTTCCTTTCCCACCGGGAGGAGAAAACAAACCTTCCCTGGGATGGAAATAATCCATGAATGGCTCTGCCAAGGCCCAGCAGATCAGCCGCTTTTGCATCCCAGCCTCATCTGTTTGGTTTATCGCCCTCGTATTTTGGGTGGGTTGATTTTTTTTTTTTGTAAAAAGCTCAACACAATTATGAGTCAGCTGTCTGGAAAGGTGCTGTGCTGACAGAACCAGAATGCAAACATCTGCTGGGAGATTCTGGACAGATAAAAGAAAGCCCTTCTCCACGCAGCACATAGTTAACCTGGGGAACTCCCACCCACAGGAGGCAGTGATGGCCACCAACCTGGATGGCTTTAAAAGACTATCAGACAAATTCATGGAGGAGGAGAAAGGCCTTTGTTGTTGTTTAGTCATTTAGTCGTGTCTGCCTCTTTGTGACCCCATGGACCAGAGCACGCCAGGCACTCCTGTCTTCCACTGCCTCCCGCAGTTTGGT
Source organism: Darevskia mixta (assembly GCA_034641385.1). NCBI lineage: Eukaryota > Metazoa > Chordata > Lepidosauria > Squamata > Lacertidae > Darevskia > Darevskia mixta. Next base: position 574,237 of record JAWWNH010000142.1, on the reverse strand, counting down.
CAGACTCATGTTGGCAGCTTTGAGAACACTGTCCCACCATCTCGTCCTCTGTCGTCCCCTTCTCCTTGTGCCCTCCATCTTTCCCAACATCAGGGTCTTTTCCAGGGAGTCTTCTCTTCTCATGAGGTGGCCAAAGTCTTGGAGCCTCAGCTTCAGGATCTGTCCTTCCAGTGAGCACACAGGGCTGATTTCCTTAAGAATTGATAGGTTTGATCTTCTTGCAGTCCATGGGACTCTCAAGAGTCTCCTCCAGCACCATAATTCAAAAGCATCAATTCTTCGATGATCAGCCTTCTTTATGGTCCAGCTCTCACTTCTATACATCACTACTGGGAAAACCATAGCTTTAACTATATGGACCTTTGTCGGCAAGGTGATGTCTCTGCTTTTTAATATGCTATCTAGGTTTGTCATTGCTTTTCTCCCAAGAAGCAGGAGAAAGTCTTTTAATTTCGTGACTGCTGTCACCATCTGAAGTGATCATGGAACCCAAGAAAGTAAAATCTCTCACTGCCTCCATTTCTTCCCCTTCTATTTGCCAGGAGGTGATGGGACCAGTGGCCATGAGCTTAGTTTTTTTTTATGTTGAGCTTCAGACCATATTTTGCGCTCTCCTCTTTCACCCTCATTAAAAGGTTCATTAATTCCTCCTCACTTTCTGCCATCAAAGTTGTGTCATCAGCATATCTGAGGTTGTTGATATTTCTTCCGGCAATCTTAATTCCTGCTTGGGATTCATCCAGTCCAGCCTTTTGCATGATGAATTCTGCATATAAGTTAAATAAGCAGGGAGACAATATACAGCCTTGTCATACTCCTTTCCCAATTTTGAACCAATCAGTTATTCCATATCCAGTTCTAATAATAATAATATTTTTTTTATTTGTACCCCGCCCATCTGGCCGGGTCTCCCCAGCCACTCTGGGCGGCTTCCAACAAATATTAAAATACATCAAAATCACAAGTTAAAAACTTCCCTAAACAGGGCTGCCTTCAGGTATTTTCTGTATGTGGGATAGTTGTTTATCTCTTTGACCTCTGCTGGGAGGGCGTTCCACAGGGCGGGCACCACTACCGAGAAGGCCCTCTGCCTGGTTCCCTGTAGCTTTGTTTCTCGCAGTGAGGGAACCGCCAGAAGGCCCTCGGCACTGGATCTCAGTGTCCGGGCTGAACGGTGGGGGTGGAGACGCTCCTTCAGGTATACAGGACCGAGGCCGTTTAGGGCTTTAAAGGTCAGCACCAACACTTTGAATTGTGCTTCTGTAGCTAACTGTAGCTTCTTGTCCCACATAGAGATTTTTCAGGAGACGGATGAGGTGATCAGGCACTCCCATTTCTTTAAGAACTTGCCATAGTTTGCTGTGGTCGACACAGTCAAAAGCTTTTGCGTAGTCAATGAAGCAGAAGTGAATGTTTACAACTTTATATGCACACACAGAGAACGCCAGATTTAGGGTAGAGTTGGCGGTTTCTCCCGCACAGGGCACTGAGCTGAGAAGGTGCAAAATTGAGAAGACCAGGGTGCCATATTATTGCAGATGACCAAAGTCCACCCCTTTACACATAGAGACAGCAAACGCTCAAAGCACCCTCCTAGAAACTGGGGTTCTGTTTACTGACACCCCAGGGGTCTAGCTGTTTATTGGTTGGGGGGTGGTCTCCATATAATATCACTGTAAGTCATATTATTTCCTACTGCCTTCCACTATAGCGTTCGGTCTTGTGCTGCTGGCTCTGAATATAATGTGGAACAAGGAAATGTCATTTTTGATTAGGACCATTTTTGAGTACATCCGTTCAGATTTTGCACAGTTTATTCTGCTTCCGGGGGGCGAACTGCACATTTGGGGATGGATCCAGTTTGGCACTGAGCAGCAGAAAAGCTGGGGGAGGAGGAGAAGGAGGGAGAGGTTCAGAGCTGAAAAGCAGCAGGGTGAGAGAACAAGCTTAACTTTTGCCTCAACCACTGGCGCCATCTCCAGGGGCCCTGGGCACCCACAAATTTTTTGCTCTGGTGTCCATGGGTGCCCGGCCTCCACCCCCGGCCTCCGCCGCGTGCCACCCGCCAGCAGGCATAATCGGTTTTATTCCACCCGGCCTTTGGACAGTGAATACTTCTTGGGAAAGGGCTCTTAATAGTGCTGTGCTGTTTTCATTACCTGTATTTTCATAGATTAGTTTGTCTCTCCTGCATGCTTGTGTGAAATTTCGTGACGTTTGCATGTGGCTCTGAATGTTCCAGCAATATCTCTGTTAAACAACACCAGCAATTTGTTTTAACTCTGCTTCTCCATTTGTCACGTAAATGGACCAGTCTGGGCGAAGACGGAGATGACTTTGAAGGGTAAATATGGTGTGCAGTGATGCATGAGCCAGTGGGGTGGAACGAGGGGGATTTAATTATTCACAATATTTCCTCGTTCATCCGTACAACAATTTTTCATTTGCACTGGGACGTTTTACAGCGTTCTTCCTTGTGGAGGCAACTCTCAGAGGAAGTAATTTTCAATTATTTTACACAAATGATGTTCAAATGCAAAGGCATTGTGGTTCATCCGGACTAAGCTGGCTGAAATTGGTTCCCATTGAAATCAAGAGGACTCAATTGTGACTAAGTTATCCCATTGATTTCATTGGGAACTAAGTTCCACTAACAGTACAATCCTGTGCATGTCAACTCAGAAATAACTCCCACTGAACTCAATAGAACTCATATCTCCCAGCCCCCAAACTGACACTCTCAAATTTGGTTTTTTTCCTTTCTTTCTTTACGTTTTATCCTTTCTTTCTTTACGTTTTATCCTGAAAACCTTTTGGCTCTAAAAAGCTATTTCCTCACAAAGGACTTAACCCCCTTCAAGTTTTCAGCAAATACATTTCCAAACCCTAGGCATTTCATTCTTTTCAGTTTCTTGACGCTTCCTGCTTTCAGCAAACGAACTCCCTGTTAAGACCGTTTTCATGGCAGACAATCTTACGCAGCCAAGAGTGATCGCCAGAGAAGATTCATAGAATCGTAGAGTTGGACAGGACCCCAAGGGTCATCCAGTCCAACCCCCTGCATTGCAGGAATTTCAGCTAAAGCATCCATGACAGATGGCCAATCCTCAGGCACACTTGCCCTCAGTGGGAAGCTGAAGCTTCCTTTTCAGGCAACTGTGCTTCCGTTTGCAAACCTGGGTTTGCCACCATGTAATGTGCAAAGGGGACGCGGGTGGCGCTGTGGTCTAAACCACAGAGCCTAGGGCTTGCCGATCAGAAGGTTGGCAGTTTGAATCCCCGCGACGGGGTGAGCTCCCGTTGCCCGGTCCCTGCTCCTGCCAACCTAGCAGTTCGAAAGCACGTCAAAGTGCAAGTAGATAAATATATGTGTAAAGGCTTAGTCCTCACAATAAACTTTATTCGTAAGTAAATAAATAGTTACCGCTCCATTGGGAAAGTAAACAATGTTTCCATGTGCTGCTCTTGTTCGCCAGAAGCGGCTTATTCATTTTGGCCACATGACCCGGAAAAACTGTCTGCGGACAAATGCCAGCTCTCTCAGCCAGTAAAGCGAGATGAGCGCCGCAACCCTAGAGTCATCCACGACTGGACTTAACGGTCAGGGGTCTCTTTACCTTTACCTTAATGTGCAAAGACCCCCAGCTCAACTGCCTTTCCCCTGTGCATACTTCCAGTGAGCCGGCATGTTGCAGCGGTTAGAGCATCCGATTGGGGCTTGGGAGAGACCAGCCTTCCAATTCTCCCTTTGCCATGAAGCTCACTGGGCTACCTTGGGCCTGTCACTAGCTCTCATCCCAACCCACCTCACCGGGTTGTTGTGGGGATGAAGTGAGGGGGAGAGCCATGCACACACCACCTTGAGGTCCACGGAGAAAATAATAATTAAAATAACGTTGAACGGTCCTCCTGGAGAGAGCTTTCCCTAGGGGTCTGTGCCCCACTTGTTATAGGGCTCCCATGCCAGCAGCGCCCACATCCTGAAAACATTTAAATATTTTTAGACCCAGCTTTCAAGCTAGCGAGGCTCTGTTTCCTCTGAGCTTTTATCCTCTGAGCAAGTCACGGGCCTGGTCTTTTGTGTTCCTGGAGAAGGGAGAAAGTCGGCCCTGGGAAATATAACCCGATCCCTGTTTATTTTTAAAAATTCATGGGTGGGATGGAGCTCTGGAGCAGAACACAATCTGGCCCCAGTGAATTATTGATCTGCTCCTTTTCTTTGGCCTGGCAGTGACGCATCCGCTTCCATGCTCACCTCATATCAACCACCTCACTGGCCTCCCCTCTCCCTTGTCTTCCGGGCGCTCTCCATGGTGCTGATTTCACATTTCACTTCTATATATATATAAATGTTCCCATTGCGTGTTTGTCCGAAACACCCTTGCTGCGTAACCTCTGGACCAAATCGCATCAAATTAGGACACAGCGTTCCATTACCATGGCATACTAATCTGGCATAATAAAAATTCATAAAAACCACACCTGTCATACCTAAAATAAAGTTTAAATGCAAAAAAACCTGTTGCAGGCATTAGATGTCATCAGCAAAACAGCGCCCACTAGCGACGGCTATACTGGTACTACAGCTACAAAAGCAAAACAATGGCGCAGCTTTTATACATCACAGAAAAACCTCAGAGCTCCGTCGGCCATTTGCAAGCTCACAAACCGGTAATTGAAAACGGGGGTGGGGACAGAGAAGGGGCAGACGGAAGTTGAACAGGGGAACTTCTTCAGTTTCACAAAGCCATGAAAGTTAGGCCAGCACTGTCACCACAGCCCGGGTCGTCGCCATTAACGCCATCAAATGCAGGCCCAGCCCAACCACTGCCCAGGCCCCTTAGCCACCCCGCCACCGTGAAAGGCAGGCCCCAGCCCTTCTCCACAGCCGCTCACGCCGCCGCCGTCAGAGCCAGCCTGGGCCGCCCACTGCCCCCACCGCAGCTGCCATGAAAGGCAGGCCGGACACCATCCCCACAGCCGCTGCTGGCCCTCTCCTCTCCTACCACCACCCACAGCCGCAGCCATCAACACCACAGCATTCACACACATAGCCACAGCAAGGTGTGGCCGGGTCAGCTAGTAATTTCATAAAATACACCACTTGATTGCAAAAGCAAAAGCAAAACAAAAAACCTCAAAGCGGTTTACAGAAGAAGATGAAACACTAAAATCATCAATCAGGAGAACGAATAACAGTTTAAGATTTTCGAAGGGTTAAAATAACAACAGACTAAAACCACAGTAAAACATGCATCTGTTTCTTAAAAATCTGGACAGGATTTGCTTGAACAAAAATGTGTTTTAGAAGGCGTCGAAAAATGCCCAGTGAAGGCGCCTGCCTGAGATCAATAGGCAGGGAGTTCCAAAGTGTAAATGTGGCTTCCCTAAGAGATTGAGTTCTCACAAATGCAGAACTGGTATTATGTGGCACATGTAACTGGTGGGCGCAGATCGAAGTGGGCACATATGGGTTAATGCAATTCTGCAACTAAACTGGTCCCAACTTGTTGGTGTCTTTTATATACACCTTGAACTCTGCCCGGTAGCAAAATCAGCAACCTGTGCAGGTCTCTGACCACAGGGGGTCTATGCTGACAAGGCCTCGCTCCCATCAGCAATCATGCTGCAGCGTTCTGCACTCGCTGCAGCCTCCAGGTCAAGTGCAAGGGAAGCCCCACCTAGAGCTCCTTGCAGCAATCCAGCCTTGCATACACAATAGGAGGTTCCAGATCCCAGAGTGACGTCAGGAGATCTCGCAGGCGGTTTTGCCCCGAGATGCCCCTTAGCAGAGCCACCCACAAACATGGCTCCCTCCTCTCCAGCCCTGCAATTTCAAAATGTTTCTTTTTCCGAGAGGCTTTTAATCTTCCGTTTTTATTGCTGTCTGGCTTCTGACTTATAGATGGCTGCGTTCCACTTAATTATGGCAATGTTTCTGATGTTTGTTTACTGCAATGTGTGTGTCCCCCCCCCAAAAAAATCTGCACTTGTTTCTTTGTTTTATGACACAAAGCTGCTCTGTGAGTGGAAGGTTTGCAATTAATAAATCAATCGATTGATTATTGATTGATTATTGAAAATGTGGTTTTTTGTTTTTTGTCTTTTGTTTTTTGTGCTGTTTTTTTGATTTGTTTTATTGGATGGCATTCAATTTCGTTGCACTTGTACAACATTGTACTTGTACAATGACAATAAAGAAATCTTATCTATTATTATTTTTTTAAAAGAAACTCTGAAAAGCAGCCAGGAGTGGCTGCCAGTTTCATCAAAGGGATGATGGCGAGGGGGGAGATGCTTAACCCGTATCCCTCCCGCCCTATGTCTCTTCAAACTGCCCTTCTGAAACTGCTTTTCTCCCAGCAGAGGAAAAGGCAGACTCATACAATTGTAGAGTTGGGAGGAACCCCGAGGTCCTCTAGTCCACCCCCTGCAATGCAGGAACTGCAGCTGAAAGAAGCTTATATCTACCCCCCTCCCCGCAACCAGAAAAGTAGCTAGAAATGAATGGGGGAATGGCAGGAAGGGAACAGCCATTGGTCAGCAGGAGAACACCTGCTTGGCGTGCAGAATGTCATAGGTTCCATCCCAGGTAGGGCTGGCACTGCCCCCTGTCTGACACCCTAGAGAGCTCCTGCTGCCAGTCTGTGTTGGAAATACATGCATGACCAATAAGGTGGAAACTGTGAAAGGTAGATAGCCGTGTTGGTCTGTCATAGTCAAAACAAAATAAAATAAAAAAAATTCCTTCCAGTAGCACCTTAGAGACCAACTAAGTTTGTTCTTGGTATGAGCTTTCGTGTGCATGCACACTTCTTCAGATACACTGAAACAGAAGTCACCAGACCCTTATATATAGTGAGAGGGTGGGGAGGGGTATTACTCAGAAGGGTGGTGGGAATGGGTGATTGGCTGATAGGTGTGGTAAACGTGTTGACGACTGTTAACGACTGCAATTAGTCTTACAGGAAAAAGCAAGGGGTGAGAAGGTTAAAAATAGCTTTGTCATGCATAATGAGATAAGAATCCAATGTCTTTGTTCAGACCAGGTCTCTCCATGGTTTTAAGCTTGGTAATGAGTTGCAATTCAGCAACTTCTCTTTCCAGTCTATTCCAGTTTCTAAGGTGGAAACTGTTACTCACACTTTTCTATTCTGTGAATTTTATAGCGAAGAATGGTCTCGTCTTATATTGCCCCTTTTATCAAAATGTAAACCCTTGCAATATTATTTGGAATTTATTCCTGAAATCCTACGCAAATTCCTTTTGGAAGACTAGTATTCTATGCTGTGGCCAAATTTTGCAACTTAGCCATCAAAAAACATAAATCGCTTCTGCTGGAAAATACCCTGTGAATTTCTTTTGCGCCATTGAGGTTTTTTCCCCCTAATCCTTGGGATTTTGATGCCTTGTAGTGATATTCTGATTGCTGGTTTGGAATTACACTGTACTGTATTATATTGCTGACCTTTGCTGTAATAAACTGAGTTGAAAACTGAGTTGTTGGAAATACTGATCTAGATGTTCAGACTTGGTTTCAGGAAGCTTCCTGCATTCCTGGGTTGAGCAAAACCATTCCCCATCCCCCCCTCAGTCATAGAATCATAGCATTGTTGAGTTGGAAGGGCTCCCCAAGGGCCATCTAGTCCAACCCCCTGCAATGCAGGAATCACTGCTAAATCCTGAATCTGATGTCTTGTTTCTGCTCTCCTGTGCCCTAATCCAGCAGGCCATCAGGATTCCGGAGTAAGAGCCATGATGGGTACCAGTCCGTCGCCAGGTAGCTACACTCTGTGGCGCGAAACTCTGGTGAACCTCTTTCCTTGCAGGTGGGAGCCAAGGCCCCTCCTAGGCTCACAAGAACAGCATTTTCTCCGTGCCAAGACGGAGCCGCAGGACTGGTTCCAAAATCTGGGATCCAGTCCCTGAGACTCACGGAAGCCCAACCGAGACTCTCTGAGCATGCACAGATCGTGCGGCAGAGTAAACCACAAGCGGACCAGGCACAGGGGAGGGCTAGCAAGAAGAGACTTTGGCTCGAAATATACAGTGGTACCTTGCTTTACATCCATAATCCATTCCGGAGGTCCGGTTGTAAACCAAAACAGGTTGCAACCCAAGATGCGCTTTTACCAATGGGGCTTCCCAAAGAAAATTGGTTTTAATCAAAAATAAATGGGTTGTAATCCAAAAAAAGGGACACGGACTTCCGGGTTTGACGTGGTTGTAATCCAAACCAAAGTACCACTGTATAACAATATATATTGTATAGCTGAAAGGGAGCCAGGGGTCATCTAGCCCAACCCCAAGTTACAGGGGGCGCTTGAGTTCCAGGAGCAGTTCACAACCCCCCAAGAAACAGCAGCTCCTGGACCGTGGGTGGCTGAGATTTTAAGGCATTAATGGACCCGATCCACCAAGCCCGGCTGTTTCTCTGCCTCTTCCAGGTGGCGAAGGGCTCAGAGAGCACCTCTTTCCCCCTCTTTGGGGTGGGTGGGTGGTGGGTAGCGGTTCTCTTTGTCCGTGTCAGTGACCATGCAAGCACCGCCGAGCTGCAGTTGTTTGAGGAGTGACCGATTCAGAGTCAAGGGGTTCCTTCGAATCCTAGCGCTGTAAGTTGGGAGGGACCCCCAAGGGCCATCTAGTCCAGCCCTCTGCAGTGCAGGGACCACAGGCCACGAATCCCCGACAGAGTGCCACCCAACCTCTGCTTAAAAACCTCGAAAGGGGGACAGTCTACCTTCCCAGGTCAGAGAATCATAGAATGGTAGAGTTGGAAGGGACCCCTAAGGGTCCTCTAGTCCAACCCCCTGCAATGCAGAAAACCGCCCTTGCATGTGTCAGGCTTAGTGGTTTTTTCTGAGCAGGGAGGAAGTGAGCTTCTCTGCCTTTGGCTCCCATGATTTAAATGCCACCTTCTTCTGCTCCTCTGCAACAGCGATGAGCATGGAGACCCCAGGTACATGCATGTCTTCTGGGCTGCAGCTCCTTCCTTCCTTCCTTCCTTCCTTCCTTCCTTCCTTCCTTCCTTCCTTCCTTCCTTCCTTTCTTTCATACAGTTTATTAATTTTATACAGTCATACCTCGGGTTACGTTTGCTTCGGGTTGCGTTTTTTCGGGTTGCGAACGCGGCAAACCTGGAAGTGTTTACTTCCGGGTTTCGCCCCGCGCGCATGCGCAGAAGTGTTCTGCACAGTTTGCGCATGCGCAGAAGCATGTGTGAAAGTGCCATTCTGGTTACAGACTTTTCGGGATGCGAATGGCACCCCGGAACGGATCGGGTCCGTAACCCGAGGTACCACTGTAATAACAAACAAACCAACAAACCAAAAAAAGAATATCATAATCAAAAATTTAACTCATACTTCTTAATTGACTTCCCTCCCCTCCCCCTTCTGGTTCCATTATTTTATACTTCTTCATGCACGTCTATGGAGTCTTATATTCTTAACAATCCAATTTTAATATCTTATTCATGTTGCTGCAAGTGACCTTTAGAAGTTCAACTAATGTAGAAAGTTTCGTTTCACTCTAGCAGAATCCCTGCCTAGCATTATGTTTGAACCAGGAGTCCCAATTTAAAGCAAGCTCTGTTAAGTTTCATAACAAGACAACTTCACACCTGAGTAGATAGCCAGCATTTGTGCTCCCCCACTCTCTTGGATCCTCCTCGACAGGAGAATCTGGGTAAGTTTGCCTGCACAAGAAACCTGATATCAATAGGCAGGGAGTTCCAAAGTGCAGTGAAATCCGAATCATCTCAGTACAATGTTTTGACTTCCTTTGTCACTAAAAAGTCGCTAAAAGTCTCTCCTTGTGTGATTTCGTTGCTGACTGTTCTCTCTACCTCCAAGCTATGTGTGTGTTTGCTGTGGTTTTGCAACTGGGGCAAGGCATGTTTTTTTGGTGTGTGTGTTTTGTACAGTTCACTTTGGGAAATCCAGGTGTCTGGGCAAAGCTTTCTGTTATTGTAATAATGTTTTTTGAACCACGTGGCTTGTGTGCTTTCAGAGATAAAGCTAAGGGGAAGGAGAAAAAACACCGTCATTTGTTCAGGTATTGCAACTTGCCCTTTTCAGCTCCCAACTCAAGTTTCTAGTCCCTGGTTTGCAGTGCTAAAGTTCGCTGTCTTTTCACCACATTTCTGAATAACCTGGGGATATCCTTTTCAGGATGATGAGTGGGAAGAAAATCCTCACCAGAAAGTATTATGGGTTGTTAAGAGAAGACAGCAAGTGGCAAGGTTGGCAGAGGACAGGGCAGTCTCCCCCAGCTCCCTTGCCATGCCTGGGTATGTTCCTTGGGAAGACCTGGGTTCAAATCACCACTCAACTTGCCTACCTTACAAGGGTGTTATGGGGATAAAATAGGTATTTTTGTGTGTGGAACTATGCATGTCCTTTGATCTCCTTGGACAAAGAGCAGGATTTCTTTATCTTTTAAGTAATAGAAAAGATTGTGTGTATTTGGTTGATTTTCTTAGTACTTATGCACCATCCCTCACATTTTCCTTGTGTTTAATTTGGCATCCCGCACGGCTGTCCACCCATCTCAGCAAAGGAAAAGACAAACCGCACAAGTAGGTGCCGCGATCGCTGCTGTTTCTCTTCCTATCTAACATTTCTCTCTCTGTCCCTGGGATGGCGTCTTAGAATCATAGAATCATAGAGTTGGAAGACACCACAAGGGCCATCCAGTCCAACCCCCTGCCAAGCAGGAAACACCATCAAAGCATTCCTGACAGGTGGCTGTCAAGCCTCTGCTTAAAGACCTCCAAAGAAGGAGACTCCACCACACTCCTTGGCAGCAAATTCCACTGTCGAACAGCTCTTACTGTCAAGAAATTCTTCCTAATGTTTAGGTGGAATCTTCTTTCTTGTAGTTTGAATCCATTGCTCCGTGTCCGCTTCTCTGGAGCAGCAGAAAACAACCTTTCTCCCTCCTCTATATGACATCCTTTTATATATTTGAACATGGCTATCATATCACCCCTTAACCTTCTCTTCTCCAGAATAAACATACCCAGCTCCCTAAGCCGTTCCTCATAAGGCATCGTTTCCAGGCCTTTGACCATTTTGGTTGCCCTCCTCTGGACACGTTCCAGCTTGTCAGTATCCTTCTTGAACTGTGGTGCCCAGAATTGGACACAGTATTCCAGGTGGGGTCTGACCAGAGCCCACCTGGAATCCTTCGGAAGTAGCCGACTTTCTGGCAGATACTTTCTCCCCTATGAAGGAAGGTTGCCGCATTTGGGACTTTTTATTTTAGAGAAAAGGCGAGGAAGAGGCAGCAGGATAGGAGTTTATAAAATTAAGCTTTTCCTTCTCTCTCCCAATGGTACATCCAGTAAAGCTGGAAATCTGGAAGATTCAGGGTGGATAAAAGAAAGGACTTCATCACGCAGCGCATAGTTGAACTATGGAACTCACTGCCACAGGAGCCACCGATAGCTCACAGTCTAGATGGCTCTGAAAGAGGATTGAACAAATTCACGGAGGAAGAGAGGGCTATTGATGGCTAGTAGCCAGGACGGCTATGCTCTGCCCATAATACGAAACCAGCAAGCAGGATCCAATCACAAGAGCCTTCTCCCCTTCTGGGGTTTCCAGAATTACTGTCTCCAGCTGTGGAAGCAGAACATAGCCATTGAGAGCCCTTTCCTCCTCCATGAATCTGCCTATTCCTCTTTTAAAGCCATTCAAGTTGCTGGCCACCACCGCCTCTTGCAGCAGTGAGTTCCGCAGTTCGACTGTGTGCTGCGTGAAGGAGCCCTTTTCTAAAATCTGTCTCGGTTCTGCCTGTCAGGATTTTGTGTGTCCTCTGCTGCTCCAGCTTGTTATTATGATTAGTATAAATCACATGATGGCAGAAAGTGAGGAGGAATTAAAGAACCTTTTAATGAGGGTGAAAGAGGAGAGCGCAAAATATGGTCTGAAGCTCAACATCAAAAAAAACTAAGATCATGGCCACTGGTCCCATCACCTCCTGGCAAATAGAAGGGGAAGAAATGGAGGCAGTGAGAGATTTCACTTTCTTGGGTTCCATGATCACTGCAGATGGTGACAGCAGTCACGAAATTAAAAGACGCCTGCTTCTTGGGAGAAAAGCAATGACAAACCTAGACAGCATCTTAAAAAGCAAAGACATCACCTTGCCAACAAAGGTCCGTATAGTTAAAGCTATGGTTTTCCCAGTAGTAATGTACGGAAGTGAGAGCTGGACCATAAAGAAGGCTGATCGCCGAAGAATTGATGCGTTTGAATTATGGTGCTGGAGGAGACTCTTGAGAGTCCCATGGACTGCAAGAAGATCAAACCTATCAATTCTTAAAGAAATCAGCCCTGAGTGCTCACTGGAAGGACAGATCCTGAAGCTGAGGCTCCAATACTTTGGCCACCTCATGAGAAGAGAAGACTCCCTAGAAAAGACCCTGATGTTGGGAAAGATTGAGGGCACAAGGAGAAGGGGACGGCAGAGGATGAGATGGTGGGACAGTGTTATTGAAGTTACCAACATGAATTTGGCCAAACTGCGGGAGGCAGTGGAAGACAGGAGTGCCTGGCGTGCTCTGGTCCATGGGGTCATGAAGAGTCGGACATGACTGAACGACTGAACAACAACAACATAAATCACATGAGTGTCTGAGAGAGAGTGTGGGAATGGAAGACTGTCTTATCTCTTCCGCCGTAGACAGTGTCATTGTAATTGAGTTTCACTTCTGCTGTGTTGCAGTTTGTTGCTTGCTCTGCCAGAGCTTGGAGAACACAGACGTGGAAATGGCTTCTCTGTATATAGACTGTAAATAAACGTAGTTTAGATCTACGGATGTTTCCTCCTTCTTGCTGCGTGATGCTAGAAGACTTGTGTGCTCTTCTCATAAGAGAAGGGTCGCAGATTTTAGGCACTCTGGACTGAAGGGACATGCCAGCCAGAGAGGGCCTCCTGGGAGTCGCTCAGGGGTCTTGGAGTTCACCAGCTTCCTTCAATGACCACGAGTTCTAGTGTTACCACAGAGGGAGGCCATCTTCCCTGTACCCACTATCTGAATGCCATGCCTAATTTCATAAACTTTTGCCACGTTGCCTTGAACTCGCCGTTTCTCTGCCAACAAGTCTCTTTCCGCTGGAGCAACCTGGCTCCTTCTGCATGCCAAGCAGCCGCTCTGCCCCCTGAGCTATGGGCTTTTCCCCAAGCGCAAGGAGAGTAGAGTGTAACCAGCCGCAGGTCTCTAAGCCAGCTCCTTGTCCCCTTGAGTCCATCCTCTCGTCCCTGCCGCACACCTTCTCCACTATTATAAAGGCAGAATAAGCCTGAATAATTCATCCGCAGCCCGTAATCGGATCCTGGACGAGTCCATCTGGAATTGCAGGAAGAAGAGGCACCCCAGAGGCTCTTTCTGTCCCCTCCACCCCAGAAAACATGAGCCCAGAGGGCTAGCCGATAGGGAAGGGAGCCCAAGGCCTAGCCAAGGGACCAAATCACTGAAGCAGCATCCAGGGTGGGCGCCCTGAGCACCCTCTCCGTGGCACCTTGGATGGCGGCCGCCCCGAGCGTCCCGTGCTGTCTCGGATGTTCTCATCCAATATTCACGAAGGCGACGGTGTCAGTTCTCCGCCAGAGCCGCTAGCTGCGTACCTGCTCCACTCTGCTCCCCTCGCTGGAGGAAAATGGGGGGCAGCGGGGCCCGGGTTTGAGGCCGCTTGAGGGGCCGGGGAAAGGGTGGGAGCGGACGACGGGTCGGGAACCCCTGTTCCCCCACCCTGAGACGAGCTGTCCTGCTCTCGCTCTCTCCCCACCCCAAGCCCCCTGTCCTCTGCTGGGATGGTAGTCGCGAGACACGGGTAGAGTCTGTCTTACCCGGGACAGGTAGGTGATTGGTTTGTTTATCTCTGGAAGCTTTTGTTGGGGGGGGGCGGGTAATGGATGCAAGGTGCCACCCCATAACAGGGTCATGGGCAAGATTAGCGCATCTGGGTAGGTGAAGGGGACCTCTGCATTTTTTATTACTCAGCGCCTGGTCAGGAGAAACAGATGGGATGCAAGAGGAACGTGCTAAAGAGGACTAGTTTCTTGGGAGTGCTTTTAATCCCACCCAATCTCTGTTCTTGACGAAGGACCCAGAAAACCAGAACTCAAACCTAGGGGAAAGGGGTCCGTCGCTGGAGGCATCGTATATTTGCTGGAGTGTTGACCCTGAGTGTTTGTGCTTGTGTATATGAACAAAGGACTTGGCTGTTGATGGAGATGCATGGTACAGTCCTCTCAGGTGACTATACCACATATTGAACGCATTCGACGGCTGTCTCCCTACCTGCCGATGTCAGGGAAAGAAATGATGTGGACTGATTTTTAAAGAGGGTTAGACAAATTCATGGAGGAGGGGTGGGTTTTTGGAAGATGCCTGTGCATGAATTTGTTTCATGTGTGTAGATCAGGGCACGCTGACCAATGCAGTCTCCGCAGGGAAGCTCTATTCCGATGGCATGAGTATTATGACGACCGGTAGATTTTTATCTGCTGCAGCCTTCATCAGCCTTCACAGCCGTTGTAACACACCGCTTGTTATCATCCGCCTGTCCTGCCCTTGAGGGCTATCTGTGGCCACGCTCTCACTCCACAGCCAGAGGCTGCAAGCCCAGAAGCACCACCCCGGCCTTATAGGAAGAGGGAGCTATAGAAGGGAGATGCTCTATGGCCCTTCCACAGGAGCAGGTCTGGAATTTAGCCTGGACAGTTTGGGACCTTCCAAACCTTCCCCTCCAGTGTGCCAGTGTGGTGTAGTGGTTAAGAGCGGTGGACTTGTAATCTGGTGAACCGGGTTCGCGTCTCCGCTCCTCCACATGCAGCTGCTGGGTGACCTTGGGCTAGTCCCACTTCTCTGAAGTCTCTCAGCCCCACTCACCTCACAGAGTGTTTGTTGTGGGGGAGGAAGGGGAAGGGGAATGTGAGCCGCTTTGAGACTCCTTCGGGTAGTGATGAAGCGAGATATCAAAGCCAAATTCTTCTTCTTCTTCTTCTTCTTCTTCTTCTTCTTCTTCTTCCTCCTCCTCCTCCTCCTCTTCTTCTCCATTTGCCTAACCGGACCCTCCACTCTGGCGTCCTTATTTCTGGAGAGAACTTCCCACCAGTTCAGGACACCCTCCCTCTCTCCTCCCTCTCCTTCCACTGTCTCCCCCCCTCTCATCCTGGCAAACGATCCCCCACCCCACTTCTCTGATTTAAAAGGAATGTTAATTATTCATCCGTTAATTAGCTTTTCATTATGCGTCAGCCGGCTGCCTGTAAGCAGGTCTCGTGTTTCAGATTCCAGACATTTATTTATTTATGTAAAAAGAAATCCAGCGTGTAGGGGCCGGACTGCACAAAATCATCTATTTCCCTTCCCCTTAGTATCATAGCATTGCAGAGTTGGAAGGGACCCCAAGAGTCATCTAGCCCAACCCCCAGAGGTGCAGGAAAGTCCAGCCCCCTGCAACGCCCCTAATGTTTGGCGCCCCTCTCAGGACACCTGCCTGAAAGCCCCTCTTCCAAACCACCTCCTCCTCTGAGCAAAAGACCAACTCTCCCCGCCTGTGGTTTCCAGCAATTTGCATTGAGAAACCCAGCCAGATGGGCGGGGTATAAATAATATATTATTATTATTATTATTATTATTATTATTATTATTATTATTATTATTGCTGCATCAGACAGTGGAGGGCAGAGCAGAGCCATCCTGGAGCCATCAATAGCCCTCTCCTCCTCCATGAATTTGTCCCACCCTCTTTTAAAGCTGTCCAAATTGGTGGCCATCGCTGCCTTCTGTGGCAGGGAGTTCCACAGTTTCACTCGGTGCTTTCTGAAGAAGTACAAAGGATAAGCACATCTTGTGCATGTCCAACAAACCTCACCATTGTCTTTCCCTTCTGCCCGCCGTTGTCTACCCAACTATTCATATTTATGTAGATTGTAGGCTCTTCAGGGCAGAGACCTGCCTTTTTTTGCTTAATGATTCTGTAAATATAATGTTCGCTGGCTCCACAATGTTAACAGAAACACACAGAATAACCTTCTAAGCACCTCTCAACATATCCACAACTTCTTTATCACGGACAACTCCACATCCCTCCTAATTTTGCTCGGAGGATCAATGAGGTCTGCTTTCCATTTTGAAGTCCTTTCCCTGGGGAATCAGCTGGTTTTCGTCCCTCTCTCATCCCCCCACCTGCATATATACAGATGGGTGGTTTTTTGGGATGGGTTTCAAATGTGATTTTATTCTATTGTTAGAAATCACTCCAATCTTCAAGCAGAGACTCCAGGGTTTCCAGATTCTTACCCAGATGTGGTTTCCTTGGAATGAAGGTCAGCAGAGACTGCGGTGTCTTTAGGATACAGTGGTACCTTGGTTCTCAAACTTAATCCGTTCCAGAAGTCCGTTCCAAAACCAAAGTGTTCCAAAACCAAGGCACACTTTGCAATAGAAAGCAATGCAAAACGGATTAATCCGTTCCAGACTTTTAAAAACAACCCCTAAAACAGCAATTTAACATGAAGTTTACTATCTAACAGGACTATTGATCCATAAAAATGAAAGCAATAATCAATGTACTCTACTATAAAATAGATAAGACAGTACATGTATTGTAGATGATAAAAATTAAAATCAACTTTTTTTCTTACTTGCACTGATGATAGTCATTGTTTGGATTGGGGGGGAGGCTTTTATACATTTCACACGATCAATCAATCAGTAGCTGAACTGGGGTCCACACAGTCACAAAAACAAATTAACTGAAAAAGCCTCAAAAACAAAAGCGCAAAATAAATAGCAAAAACAAAAGCGCCAAACTTAATCCGTTCCGGAAGTCCGTTTGACTTCCGAAATGTTCGGAAACCAAGGCGCAGCTTCTGATTGGTGCAGGCGCCCCGGAAACAATAGCCGACAACCGCATTGGCCGTCCGGCTTCTGAAAAACATTTGAAAACCAGAACACTTACTTCTGGTGAGAGCCAGTGTGGTGTAGTGGTTAAGAGCGGTAGACTCATAATCTGGTGAACCGGGTTTGTGTCTCCGTTCCTCCCCATGCAGCTGCTGGGTGACCTTGGGCTAGTCCCACTTCTCTGAAGTCTCTCAGCCCCACTCACCTCACAGAGGGTTTGTTGTGGCGGAGGAAGGGAAAGGAGAATGTGAGCCGCTTGGAGACGCCTTCGGGTAGTGATAAAGCAGGATATCAAATCCAAACTCTTCCAGGTTTTCAGCATTTGGGAACCAAATGAGTCCCAAGGTGTTTGAGAACCAAGGTACCACTGTAAAAAGGTAAAGGGACCCCTGACCCTTAGGTCCAGTCACGGACGACTCTGGGGTTGCGGCGCTCATCTCGCTTTACTGGCCGAGGGAGCCGGCGTACAGCTTCCAGGTCATGTGGCCAGCATGACTAAGCCGCTTCTGGCAAACCAGAGCAGCGCACGGAAACACCATTTACCTTCCCGCCGCAGCGGTACCTATTTATCTACTTGCACTTTGACGTGCTTTCGAACTGCTAGGTTGGCAGGAGCCGGGACCGAGCAACGGGAGCTCACCCCGTCACGGGGATTCGAACCGCCGACCTTCTGATCGGCAAGCCCTAGGCTCTGTGGTTTAACCTACAGCGCCACCCATGTCCCAGGTACCACTGTATATGGTTTTATTCACACACATGTGCAACCTGAGCATAGGATGGAGGGGCTTCCAGCATTGACACCCCAGAAGATCTTGCTTCTCCGTTAGTCATAGCTTTGGATCCAGCACAGAGCAAGCAGGTCTCTGGGTATCCCGCTTCCAGCCTGCTTTCAGCTCAGATCACACCAAAACTCTGGCTCTCCTTTTTTAAATGTTTGAAGTTTTATTCTGTTTTTAATGTTCTGATGGAAGCCACCCGGAGTGGCTAGGGAAACCCAGCCAGATGGGCAGGGTAGAAATAATAATAATTTATTTTTATTATTGTTATTGTTATTGTTATTGTTATTGTTATTGTTATTTGAGGAGAGGGAGGTGGAGGAAAGGCCCACCCATGAGTCTGGCACTCCTGAACTTAGCTTGTTCTTTTGGGATGCTGATGTGGGCAGTTCTGAGGTTCTTGTCTTACAAAGAAACTTGTTTGACAAGTTCAGCAATCATATTATTGTAGAGGACCCTGCGGAACATCTAGTCCAGGGGTAGGCAACCTAAGGCCCGTGGGCCAGATGCGGCCAAATCGCCTTCTGAATCCGGCCCACGGACGGTCTGGGAATCAGCATGTTTTTATATGAGTAGAATGTGTCCTTTTATTTAAAATGCATCTCTGGGTTATTTATGAGGCCTGCCTGGTGTTTTTACATGAGTTGGATGTGTACTTTTACCGTATTTTTCGCTCCATAAGACACACTTTTTTCCTCCTAAAAAGTAAGGGGAAATGTCTGTGCGTCTTATGGAGCGAATGTGTGGTCCCTGGAGCTGAACTGCCCAGGGGCAAAAGCAGATCGTGCTTTTTTAAAAAAAGAGAGAGAGAGAAGGGGGTGTTGAAAGGAAGCCCCCTGAGCAGCTGCTCAGCAAATGATCGGGAAGAGAGATAAGGGAGAGAGATTCCAGCCCTGCCTCCTTGCAGAGGGAGGCTGTTTCCCCAGCAACATGTGACTGGCTGATTAGATTATCTGTCTGGAAACTGTAGAAATGGCTTCCTGAAGCTGCAGAACTGTGAGTTAAACCCCATAAAACAGGGTTTTCCCCCTTTGCAAAGTAAGCTCAACAACTTTGAGCTGATCCTCAAAAAATGGGGCTTTTCTCCTTTGCAAAAGAAGCTGCAGAAATTTGAGCTGATCCTCAAAAAAATGGGGCTTTTCCCCTCTAAAAACTAGGTGCGTCCTATGGTCAGGTGCGCCTTATAGAGCAAAAAATACACTATTTAAAATGCATCTCTTGGTTATTTGTGGGGCATAGTAATTTGTTCTCCCATTCAAAAAAAAAATAGTCTGTCCCCCCAAGGTCTGAGGGACAGTGGACCAGCCCCCTGCTGAAAAAGTTTCCTGAACCCTGATTCTAGTCCAACCCCCTGCAACGCAGGAATATGCAGCTGTCCTATACAAGGCTCGAACCTGCAACCTTGCCATTATCAGCACCAGGGTCTAACCAACTGAGCTATCCAGCAATGCAGTCCTCCTTTAGATTCCAACTGAGTACAGGACCCCAAGGCATCATCCGACTGGACCCCGCAGCCAAGCCACAGCACCATTCTCTAAAGCAGGTTTCTCCAACCGGGTGGCCTCCAGATGTTTCAAACTACAACTCCCACCAGCAGGCAGGTGGGAGTTGTAGTACAATCTGAAACATCTGCATGCCCACATGTTTGGGGAAGCCTGATCTAAAGGCTGAGACTCCAGGATATATCTTACAAGAGGATGATTAAGCAGGAGTGGAAATAAATGTCCAAAGGCCAAGAAGAGTCATATACCAACGGGAATTTGAGAAATTACATTGCATCTGAAACTCTGGGTGTGGACATGACTGATGTTTGAAATCATTACAGGAAAGTAATTCTTGCAGGAAGCCCAACATCCTTAGGGAACCTCCGCTCAATATGTTGCCATGCCTCTCGGATAAACACAACTGTCAATCCTTTCATCGTTTCCACATTTAACTCTTCCCCAAACACAGTCTAAGCATCTTGTCCCTTATCCACTGTCCAGGTCACTATGATCAACTGGAGGCAGCCTCAGATCCGTTTAGTATCTGCACAAACGAAGGCATTCAATATAGTGGGCACCTTCACTGTAGGAATTGTTCTGGACTGACGTGTTGGCACACCACGCTAAACTTATTAAAGTAAAACACTGCGTTGGCATACCACGGTAATTCTGCCCAGGCTAAAGGTGTTGCGCTGGCAAACCACACTGCGCTGTAACGTCAGGATGGCAGACACGAGTCAGGGACACAAAAGGACAATGGAGGGTGGTTGGAAAAATACTGGGAAGCACAAGGTGAGCACGGGGAGGGTGCATGGGGAGAACATGTGCTTGGTGCATGCAAGATGGCCACGTACGCAATGGCAGAGGCATGGGGGGAGTTTGGGGGAGTCACATTTTGGAAAACAACTCCTTACATGGTACTATGTGCTGCAGCTGGGGCAGATGTTCCCTTATTTGGTTTCTCAAGATGTACCTATGTGGTTAACTATTAACAAAGGTGTAAGATTGTCAATAAAAGGGACCCTCACGAAAGAGTTGGGGCGCTTTCCCGTACATCCATCCTGTCTCCACATCGTTCTTTCTCACCATTTCCCACACTTCACTTTTGATATTTTGTTTCCTGCAGGGAAAGTATGTTTGGCAAGTGCTTTTTTTATATATACAGAGAAGTCACTGGGTTCAGCGCTGGTCATTTGTTCAGCTGTGTTAACAACAAGCCCCAAAATCTGGGATCCTGGTGCGGCTGATCTTGGCCAGCAGCACTTGGCCACAGGTTTGGAGTAAACTGGCCAATGTTGGATTGGGGGTGATTAGTGTCATGTGACAAAGACACATGAGAGCAAAAGCAGCAGAGCAGGCCTGGAAGTACTAGGACTGCAAAGTCATTCAGCCTAGATAGATAGATAGATAGATAGATAGATAGATAGATACATACATACATACATACATACCGGTAGATAGATGATTTGGCAGTTTATAAGCGCTCTTATAAACAAACAAATTTCCTCAATTTCTCTCTCATTTTCCTTACTCTTTCTTCCCTCTGTTTGGCTCTCCCCACTGTCAAAGTTCAGATTGTAAGCTCCTAGGGGCAAATACCTGTTGTGTGTGTGTGTGTGTGTGTGTGTGTGTGTGTGTGTGTGTATGTATGTATTTTGGGGCTCCTGCTGTAAAGTGGCGCAATGACACTGACACTCTGCCTTCTCTTCTTACAGAGCTGGGAAAGGAGTCTTTTCAGCCATGAAGCTGGGCAAAGCACGTGGTCAAAAAGATGACCACCACAGGAAGCAAGGTAACTCTTTGCACCTTCACCTCCTGGTCTTCTGGGCGGCAGGGAATTGTGACCGCTGAGGCCTTTTGCAGTGCATATCTGAGGGGTCCAAGTCCAGGTCGAGGAGGAAAGTATATTGACGATATTAATATAGTATAGCTTGAAGAAATTGGATGCATAAAAACTGACTCCTTGTGGGATGAAACATTGTCCAGACCCATAAATATGATTCAAGCTTTACTAACAAGAACTCCAAAACAGGTACAAAAACAATCAATGATGCATCCAAACAGTTCCATAAGATATATGGTTATCAAAGCATAGGCTCAGCATCTTCTTCTTACAAATATTATATAACTCTAATTAGGTAAGGTAAGGTAAAGGTAAAAGAACCCTGGATGGTTAAGCCCAGTCAAGAATCAAAGGTCTCTCTCTCTCTCCTTACACAGACTCCATTAGCCTGCATTTCAGCCTCAGGCTGTTCCTTCTGGAAGACAATCATTAGCACATCTTCCTCTCATTTATCCCGAGAACAAAAGACCCAAAGTCAACTCCCTTCAAATGGAGATTTGCAATTGAATACCTTAATCATTGAGGGACAGTGGGTGGCGCTGTGGTCTAAACCACAGAGCCTAGGGCTTGTCGGATCAGAAGGTCGAAGGTTCGAATCCCCGCGACGGGGTGAGCTCCAGTTGTTCGGTCCTAGCTCCCGCCTACCTAGCAGTTCAAAAGCACACCAGTGCAAGTAGATAAATAGGTACCGCTCCGGCGGGAAGGTAAACAGCGTTTCCGTGTGCTGCTCTGGTTCGCCAGAAGCGGCTTAATCATGCTGGCCACATGACCCGGAAGCTGTCTGCGGACAAACGCCAGTTCCCTTGGCCTATAGAGCGAGATGAGTGCCGCAACCCCAGAGTCGTCCGCAACTGGACCTAATGATCAGCGGT
The DNA here is from genome assembly GCA_034641385.1 of Darevskia mixta. NCBI lineage: Eukaryota > Metazoa > Chordata > Lepidosauria > Squamata > Lacertidae > Darevskia > Darevskia mixta. The sequence continues at coordinate 552,341 of JAWWNH010000142.1, read as the reverse complement.
ACCTTTACCTTTACCTTAATCATATGATCTAAGGTTAAACACCCATGTGAAAGAACAGAGAACATCAACAGTTAATTATTCACCCAGCTAGAAGCTTAGAGAGCTCTTTCTAGAAACAGAAGTTTCCAATGTTGAATCCTTTCAGCAATGTACATACAGGCATTCTCCATTTCAGTGTGCAATTAAACAATTATGCTTAACAAAATATCCCTTGAATTCTTTGCATCTGTGGATGCAGCCTCCCAGCAGCAGCTCCTGGGTGAAGAGAATGGCCTTTTATACACAGATCCCAGGAGGAGCCACTGATAGACTAAGAGGTCAGACTAAGAGACTTAACTATGAATTTGCGTCTCTCTCCGTGGCAGATGAACCGGCAGTCCTGGAAGCCGAAGACCTGGACCGGAAGGCGATGCGGCTGGGAGGCGGCCTGGACCCAGACACCATCTCCCTGGCATCGGTCACAGCCGTCACCACCAATGTATCCAACAAGAGGTAAGCAGGCTTGCAAGGCAGGCCGAGGCACAGAGTCCAAAGCTTGTCATCAACTGTCCATCAATTGAGAGCCAGTGTGGTGTAGTGGTTAAGAGCGGTGGACTTGTAATCTGGGGGACCGGGTTCGCGTCTCCACTCCTCCACATGCAGCTGCTGGGTGACCTTGGGCTAGTCACACTTCTCTGAAGTCTCTCAGCTTCACTCACCTCACAGAGTGTTTGTTGTGGGGGAGGAAGGGAAAGGAGAATGTTAGCCGCTTTGAGACTCCTTCGGGTAGTGATAAAGAGGGATATCAAATCCAAACTCTTCCTTTACTCAGATTAGGCTTATTAACATTGATGGAGCAAAGTTAGGTATCCTAGAATCACAGAACTGTAGAGTTGGAAGGGACCCAAAAAGGCATCTAGTCCAACCCGCTGCATAGCAGGAATCTCAACTAAAGCATCCATGACAGATGGCCTTCCAACCTTTGCTTAAAAACCTCCAAGGAAGGAGAGTCCACCACCTCTGGTGGGAGTCTGTTCCATGGTCAAACAGCTCTTAAAGTCAGAAAGTTCATCCTGATGTTTAGTCGGAATCTCCTTTCTCGTAACTTGAAGCCATGGGTTCGAGTCCTACGCTCCAGAGCAGGAGAAAACAAGCTTGCTCCAGGAGGAGCGTGATGTGCATCACTAGGGACAAAAGATCTTCTCTTTTCCAGAACCTGCTAAGCAGGGCAAAATTTATATATGGAATTCTGATGTCGAGGGGAAAGCTGTTCACTCTCAACTTACATCTGGCAAACCTAGTGCTGACCTACCTTATAGGGCTCTTTTGCAGCTTACTGAGATAGTATTTGTGAACTGTGCTGAGCACTTTTCGAACTGTGATTATTCCCTTTTCCAGATCCAAGCCAGATATTAAAATGGAGCCCAGCGCTGGGAGGCCTATGGACTACCAGGTAAACTGCTCTAAGTCTCCCTTTCATGGGGAGCCGTCCCTGATGCACCCTCCGTCTTAAGACACACACACACACACACACACACACACACTGTTTGGTGAAGAAATAAAAGTAGTATTTACTTACATAATCTGGGTCTTGAAGCAGCAATTACAGTAGCAAAATGAAGGCAGGTTTCTAATTATTATCTAAGTTATAAAAGTAAAAAAAGGCAGTCCTGTATAGGGAAGCTTTTTATTGTGCAATGTTTTATTAGGTTTTTATATATGTTGGAAGCTGCCCAGAGTGGCTGGGGCAACCCAGTCGGATGGGCAGGGTAGACATATTATTACAAATTATTATTACTTATTATTATTATTATTAGTTCAAAAATGGTGTCTGAACTGCAGAGCTCAGACATGTGTGGTCAGCTTGGAAGCATGATGAAGAAAGACGAGGCTGACCAGGCAGGAAGGAAGGATGTGGTGTCACAGCTTCCTGCCAAAGGAAGTGATGTCACAGAGTTCTCTCTAGCAAATTTGACAGGAAAGCTCTCTGAGCCTCAGCCCTTTCACGAGCCCATCTGGCAAAACACGAATTGCTGGTTTGAGTGCAGTAATGCCCCACAGCTCCCTTTAGGGACAGAGCAAGGAGAGGGAATAAAGGAAGATGGCGCCTGTCAGATTCGCTTAATGGTTGCTCATGAGTAACGACCCAGTTCGTCTTGTCTTTCAGCTATTTTATTTTGCAAAGTATGTACAGTGCGGAGCTATCCTAAAACATGACCATCTAGTCGCTAGCAGAATCCAGAAGTGCCCCCCTCCTGTTGCAGCACCAACACCAGAGTCTCGGCACCCTAAAGTGCCGCCTCCTTTCTCCCCTGACCCTTCTGTGCACAGCTGTCAACTTTCAGATTTGAAAATAAGGAATTTTTTCAAACTTATTTTATTATTCAAACTTATTTCAAACTTATTTTCAAACGGATTTGAAAATAAGGGATTTTCCAAAACTTTCGGATTTGAAAATAAGGGATGCCGCCAGGGCGGTCCAATGGCACCAAGTAGCCTCGCCACCCTGCGCTCCAGAGGCTGCGCGCGAACGGGTGAGCGAAAGAGCGAGCGCATAGACGGCAGGCAGGCTGTCTGTCTGGTTGGGCGTGAGGGTCTGGCTGCACAAGGCATGCAAGCTCCGCCCCCAGTCGGTCTCAGACTCCTTATTGGCAGCCGACAACGCAGCTGAGGAGCCTCCCTGGCTGGCAGGGAGGGAGAGGAGCTGCTTCCTTTGAAATCCAGGAAACGGCATTGGAATAAGGGAGTTTCCCGCAAAAAAAGGGAGGGTTGACAGCTATGCTTCTGCGTAAAGCAGGTGCCGGAAACGGTGTCTCCCCCTCGGAATGGGTCTGCTGAGCGGTGCTAGGTCTCTCTGCATCATCCTGGTGACCCCTTCCCACCTGGCTCCTCCCTGGTGACTCCTCCCCCGGGGAGGAGCTGGCAGACTCACTAGGGGAAGTGTCTATCGACAGCAGAGGCTGAGGCTGCCAGTACCCACGCAGTGCCGGACTGGCAGGGGAGGGCACGTCCCTGACAGCGCCAAACTCTGAGTGGCCCAGGTCACGGCTAACCACCTCTTCCTTCTCCGACTAGGTCAGCGTCACGGTCATTGAGGCGCGGCAGCTGGTGGGGCTCAACATGGACCCCGTGGTGTGCGTGGAGGTGGGGGACGAGAAGAAATACACGTCCATGAAGGAATCGACCAACTGCCCCTATTACAATGAGGTGAGGTCTCTGTCTGTGGCGGTGGGTCCCCCCATTCATCCTTGATGTAGGTTCTTGAAGCCCCTGGTATAAGAAAAAGTCCTTAAGTGGGTTCCCTATTGGTAGGAGAAAATAACAGAGGCCAACCAGAGAATATTGAGAAGCAAAGCGGCTAGTAAGCCTGATCTTTATTAAACTGGTGCAACAGGCTCCTCACTCACCACACGCAGGAGGGAGGAGAACCCTGAAGTTGCAAGCCCTTATATAGACTTTTGAAATTGCCCACCCTGTAGCCCAAGACCACCCCCAAAACATCATACATACATCACAGAAGGGGTGGTCTACAGCAGAATCCTGTCTGGCAGGAAACCTGTTAATGGTCACTGATTGCAAGTGGGCATGCACACGAAAGCTCATACCAAGAACAAACTTAGTTGGTCTCTAAGGTGCTGGTGGCGCTGTGGGTTAAACCACAGAGCCTAGGGCTTGCCGATCAGAAGGTCGGCGGTTCAAACCCCCGCGACGGGGTGAGCTCCCGTTGCTCGGTCCCAGTTCCTGCCAACCTAGCAGTTCGAAAGCACATCAAAGTGCAAGTAGATAAATAGGTACCGCTCCGGCGGGAAGGTAAACGGCGTTTCCGTGCACTGCTCTGGTTCACCAGAAGCGGCTTAGTCATGCTGGCCACATGACCTGGAAGCTGGCTCCCTCGGCCAGTAAAGCGAGATGAGCGCCGCAACCCCAGAGTCGTCCACGACTGGACCTAATGGTCAGGGGTCCCTTTACCTTTACCATTATTTCTGCCTTGGCAGTGGCAGTGGAACATCGAGATACTAGAATGATATACATTGGGTTTTTTGGGTTTTGTTTTTTTAAAAAAAATCATGTTCTTTCTTACCATGGGTAATCCCTGACACTTCTTTTCTCTCTCCTTCCTCCCTGCTCCCAGTATTTTGTCTTCGACTTCCACGTTCCCCCAGACGTCATGTTCGACAAAATCGTCAAGATATCGGTGAGCAAGACTCTCTGCCTGCTCCCCTGTCTCCGTTGGAGTATTCTTGTAAACTGGCCAGTTTTGAGATAGAGGATGAACAGCTTAGAAGAAGGCAACCTGGAGAACTGGAACAGATGCAAATGAAGGAATGGGGTGCCGTTTAAGAGAAATACCTGATGCTCCAAACCAGCACATGAATCAACTCTAGGGCATGAGAGGCTAGAGCGGGGGTCCCCAAACTAAGGCCCGCGGGCCGGATAAGGCCTGAGGGACTTGTTTATCCGGCCCGCGGCAACCCCTGCTGCCCGCTGCCCGCTCTTACCAGCGCTGCGCTGCACAGCTGCCCACCTCTGGGTTGGAGGAGCACCGGAAATAGCTTGTGCGCATGCGCAAGCGTTATTTCTGGTGCACATCCGGATCGGAGGAGGCCCGTGCACATGCGCACAAGCTATTTTCGGTGCTCCTCCGACCCGGAAGTGCGCTAGAAATAGCGTGTGCGCACACATATGGGTGCGCACTCCCCCGCCTTCGGCCCGCTGCGCGATCGGTGCTAGAGACACTGCCCGAAGCGCAGTAAGTTTGCTGACCCCTGGGCTAGAGATCCATCCCCCAAGAAATGGGTTCAAACACCGTTTTATCTAACACACATCTTTTTGCAAGCAATTTCCTCTGCAGCATGTCATTCCTGGATGCTTCTTCCACAGATGTATATAGGATCGTGTGTGCTCCTCTCCGATGTGTGCATTTCTGTACTACATCGTTTTGGTCGAGAACTGCTACTGCAAAATTCAGAGAAATGTGAATCTCAAAGGGCTGTGCACTGGCTCTGTGCGCAAGATCTCAAGGGACCATCTGGGTTCCTGTGATATCTTGTGCGAGCATACTTAGTCTCCCACAATGCACATGCCGAGCAGGCCTCCCCCCCCCCCGCAAGCAAGGCAGAGAGCTTAAAACATCTTTCTGCACCAGGTCTGCTTAGGTTACCCAGCACAAAAAGAGTTTTTAAGCTGCCAGCATTGCTTGCAGGGCTCTGGGAGTATGGGGAATTCTCTCTCTCTCTGCCTCCCCCACTAGGGTTTGGATGTATACAATTTTCGGGTATACATGTAATCTTTGGCACCAAACCCTGCATGTAAGATATACCGTATTGGCCTGAATATAAGTCTCACCTTTCCCCCAAATTCCAACCGTGAAAAGTTAAAGTGTGGCTTATATTCATGACCTTATGGGATGCAGCCAGGAGCGTGGGGCAAACAGTGCCAGGAATGCGGCAAAGCGGCACCCTCCCTGTGCGCAGCCCCCCATCCTCTCCCCCAAGGCCGGGAAGGCAGAGAGCAAGGAGGGCGAAAGGCTGCCGGCAACACAGCACAGCTCCCCCCCCTTGCGCCCAGTATGCAGCCAGGAGCAGTGAGGAATGGAGCGGCTTATATTTGGGGGGTTCTCTTTTTTTCCTCCCCCCTCCAATTTTAAAGGTGCAGCCTATATTCGGGTGCGGCTTATATTCGGGCCAATACGGTACTACGCTGGGTACAGCTTGTGGGATTTGACTTTCCTCGGTGGGTAATTTAATACCCACTGTTTAGAAACAGCATTCACACAGCGTTGGACTAACTGACCACCTTGCTAACTGAAGTGAATTCCTTCATTTACATCCATCCTATCAGTGACAAACAAACAAACAAACAAACAAACCTGAAGCATTTAGGGTATAGTAGGTGCCCGTTTATTGTATTCCTCAGAAATGTCTACTGCGAGGCGCAAGGTAGGCTCCTTGCTAAACCTCACCTCCGACTTTCCCTCCCCTTCTTTAACCTGAAGGTGATTCATTCCAAAAACCTCCTGCGCAGTGGGACCTTAGTCGGCTCCTTCAAAATGGACGTGGGAACCGTTTACACCCAGCCAGGTAGGTGGCAAAAGGTTTTTTCTGGTGTGGACGGCTGTTCTTGTGCTGTCAGGATGGCGGCAGTAACTGTGGGAGAAACATCTCCTTGGCGGTTCAATGTGGAGGCTTGCGCATAGCTGTCAACCCTCCCTTTTTTTGCGGGAAACTCCCTTATCCTAATGCCGTTTCCCGCTGCTATCCCGGATTGTTGATATCCCTTAAATTTCCCGGATTTCCAAGGAAGCAGCTCCTCTCCCTCCCTGCCGGCCAGGGAGGCTCCTCAGCTGCGTTGCTCGGCTGCCAATAAGGAGTCTGAGACCGACTGGGGGCGGAGCTTGCATGCCTTGTGCAGCCAGACCCTCACGCCCAACCAGACAGCCTGCCTGCCTGCCGTCTACGTGCTCGCTCTTTCGCTCACCCGTTCGTGCGCAGCCTCTGGAGCGCAGGGTGGCGAGGCTATTTGGTGCCATTGCACCGCCCTCGCGGCATCCCTTATTTTCATATCCGAAAGTTGACAGCTATGGGCTGGCGCCAAATTTCCAGTTAGCCAAATTTTATTCATACAATCATAGAGCTACAAGTGACCCTGAGGGTTTCCTTGTCTGATCCCCTGCAATGCAGGAACGCAGTGCATCATTTTAGCTGTTCATTTCTCTAGTCAACCACCCTCTCCTCACCATCTCTTCATCCAATCACAGTCCTGGGAAACACTTACCGGTACTCAAACCATTTTTTTTTACTGTCCGTGCAGAGCCTTCCCTGCACTTTATCTGGCATTGTTTTTGTGGGAATGTTCAGGGTGGCAGGAGAGGATATATTCTTTATTAATATCCTTCCTAACTTGTGCTAGCAAGTTCCTTTACTTAGCAGAGTTTACATTCCCCTTTTAACATGCACAGCAGATAGCTGGCTGCAGGCTCGTGTGAGCCTCTCTCTGTTATGCAATTCAGTCTGTCTCAGATTGAATTGTACGTTCCTGGTAAGTTACCTTGAATTCCTCTTAAAAGAATAAAGACACCACAATCTTATTCAAAGTCAATAAAAGAAGTTTACTCACATCAGTTCACAGTGTGATCCCTGAAGGCAGACTTAGTTACAAATATGTACATGTGGATCTACCCCATATGGGGGAATAATCCCAGTGCTTCTGGTCCTAGCTAAAAGTTGGTCCAACGAAGAAGGGAGTCCAAAAAAAGGTGTGTGTTCTGCGTGACTCATCCTTTTGTTACCTGGACAGGTAAGGTCATGGCCACCTTCTATCACATGCAAAAGGAAGGATGCTCCAGCCATGAGGAACAGGAAGTTTCAACCGGCTGGACCAAACATCCCCTTGCATGTCCACTCTAGGAAAACAAGGAGTGTTGTATCTGACTGTTCCCAGTGGATTACATCCCAGTTTTTCACTCTAACATTCAGCCGCTAGGATCCTCCTAAACTGGTTCTTGCTGCACCTTTGCAGAGTGACATGGTCCTCACTGATAATGGGTTTCACAGAGGTCTGCCCATCCTCTTTGGTGGGTGCCATGGCGCCCCGGGATCCAATGTGGGAAGTCCCAGGCAGCAATGGGAGCCGAATGAAGCCGTGGTTCTAACACCAGTCCGCCTGGGGGAATGAAGGCGCCAGGCTCTGGCGAGATGCTCAACTTGTGGGAGATCCTTCCCTCTCCTCGGCCCGCCTCGCAGGGTCTCATGGCGGCTCCTTGTCTTCTCCCCACAGAGCACCAGTTCTACCACAAGTGGGCGCTCCTCTCGGACCCGGAGGACATCACTGCAGGGCTGAAGGGTTATGTGAAGGTGGACATTGCAGTGGTGGGCAAAGGCGACAACATCAAGACGCCCCACAAGGCGAACGAGACGGACGAGGACGACATTGAGGGGTGAGGAGGGGAGGAAGGAGAGGAGAAGAGCAGAGGGAGGGGAAAGGAGGGAGAGGAGAAGAAGAAGAAGAAGAGTTTGAACTTGATTGTTGAATGGTTTATTTAAATATTAAAGTCCATTATTGCTTCACAAAATGTGTATCCCTTTAAAGGCCAGACCTAGTTTTACAGCTGTGAAGCAGTATAGCAGGTGCTGTTAATTTGTGTTAATTAAGCTGTATCAGCAATTGGGTTTAGTATATAAAGAGCAGTGTGTACCTCTCTCAGTACCCTGGTAAATGGGTGGATCATACTTTAAGAATTAATGTAGTTTTTGTAATCAAAACCAAGTGAAATATATTTTTGTGTTCTTTTTTCATTATTTCCTGAACGTGTGGTCTCCCCAGCATGCTTTCCGCAGCGCAACTAATCTGCCGAATATCCAACATTGATATCCCCCCTTTCACCCCCCCTTAAGGCAGGGAGTGGCAAGGTTTACCTCACCTGGGCCAGATCCCTTTGTGGGCTGGATCACGTGGCATCTGCGTCTGCGCAGACGTGATTTCCGGCTCCGCAGAAGCGAGACCCTGCACCACGCTGCGGCGTTTTAGTGCAGCACATGGGGGCTCAGTTCGGGGGCTGCTCGTGGGCCAATTAAACGACCCCGTGGGCCGCTTGTGGCCCATGGGCCTTAGGTTGCCTACCCCTGCCTTAAGGAGTCTCAAAGCGGCTCACAATCTCCTTTCCCTTCCTCCCCCACAACAAACCCTCTGTGAGGTGAGTGGGGCTGAGAGACTTCAAAGAAGTGTGACTGGCCCAAGGTCATCCAGCAGCTGCATGTGGAGGAGCGGGGAATCGAACCCAGTTCCCCAGATTACAAGTCCACCACTCTTAACCACTACACCACACTGGAGGAGGAGGAGGGGAAGAGCAGAGCGAGGAGAGGAAGGGAGGAAGAGGAGGGGAGAGGGAGGAGGAAAATCAGGAGGAGGGGGACAAGAAGGTGGAGGGGGCCCTGGCTGGCTTTGTCACTCACCTTGGGAAGGGATAGCCAAAGCTGAAATTCAGTGGCTGAGGTGGCCTGGGGAGCTGGGTTTCTCCCTGCCTGTCCCTCAGTAGTGATGATGAGCAAATTCCTCTCAGCACAATCCAAATTCGCTGCGAGCTGTGCTCAGAGAGACAGCATTGCGTAGTGGTTAGAGCATCGGACTATGACCCGGGGAAAGAGGCGGGTTTGAATCTCCACTCAGTCACGTGAAACTCCCTGGGTGTGACCTTGGGCGCCAGCCTCTGCCTCTCTCAGTCTACCTCACAGGGTTGTTGTGGAGCTCAGGCGAGGAGGAGCAGAAATAGGAAGGAATTAACTTAGAGGGAGAAGATGTGTGGATGTGACATGGAGCAGAAATAGGCTGGTTTTTTTTGTTTCTTAATTTATTTCATAAAATTTATCCACCTCTTGACTATTATTATTATTATTATTATTAATAATAATACCCTGCCCATCTGGCTGGGTTTCCCCAGCCACTCTGGGTGGCTTCTAGCATATCTGAAAAGAGCGAAAACATCAAGCGTTAAAAAATCGGGATACAGGGCTGGTTTTAACTTCTGGCTGGGCTTGTTTAAACAATAATGGTTTTAGCAGACACCTGCCTGTTATCAATAGGCCGGCAGTTCCGAAGTGTAGGTGCTCTAAACATGTTAAGACACAGGTAGGATTTGAGTAAGAACAGCAGTGGAAAGTATGGTGGAGGTATTTTTTGTGAAAAAGCTAAGGCACAGAATAATTATAATATGCAGGAAGAAATGGAATTTTGGGGAAACCATGGAGGGACAGAGGGGAAGTCCTAGGTTAATTGATTTACTGTTAAATTTGAAATGTGGCTGAATTATCAGTTATTTCATAGAATGAAATTATTCCTCTGGAGCAAGACCATAGTGAATAAGATGCTGAGTATAGGCCTCAATCCATCTAGCCTTATGATACACGATCTTAATACAGCAAAGACCCTCATTAAACAGAGGATCATTGATATAGAAAGACAGAAGGATCTAAGTAAAGTACCTCACTTTCTAATTGAGGAGGAAAGGAGATACTTGGCCCGCCCAGCCAGATATCTATCCAACCTGGAAATACCCTCCCATAGAAGAGCATTCACTTTGGCTCGTAATCGAATAATGCCTTCAACAGTTCTCCAGGGGAAGTATAAACAGATCCCTTTTTGTGAGAGATGCTGTCCTTGCGGTTCAGGTGAAGTGGAATCCATTGGCCATATACTCTTGCGATGCTGCTTCTATAAGGAGGTGCGAGGTGACCTTATTCACAGCATACTGGCAGAGCTACCTGGACGCTCGGAAACCTTCTATATAGAGTGGCTTCTCTCCGACGCTAAGCCTATTGTGTCAGCGAAGGTTGCTAAATTCTGTGCCAAAGCTATAAGAATTAGGTCCAATCTAATTAGCAGTGCCCAAATATCCTCAGAACATCCTCAGGACTAGCTAAAGAGGATCCAGCGATATTAATTGCTGTAGCCCACCTTTTAAAGTAGTAATACCCCTATTAATTAGTTCTTTTTAACCAATTGTCAAAACCTATGTCGATTGTCTATTTTAGATATTCTGGTCTCTTTTTACTGTTTTATGTATTGCATATTTATGTGTGCTGGTCAAGAACCGTAATAAATCAATCAATCAATCAGTTATTTGTCAAATTTCTATAAATAATTTTTAAATATAAAAAATAAAAGATCAAGTTCTTACAGATGTGAAACGGGTGTAATGTTGCACCTGCAGTAATACCTAGAGGTCAAGGGGGCGCATGGGGGGTAAGCCGATCTAGTACGTTACCGAGCACAATTCAAAGTGTTGGTGCTGACCTTTAAAACCCTAAACGGCCTCGGTCCTGTATACCTGAAGGAGCGACTCCACCCCCACCGTTCAGCCCGGACACTGAGATCCAGCGCCGAGGGCCTTCTGGCGGTTCCCTCACTGCGAGAAGCCAAGCTACAGGGAACCAGGCAGAGGGCCTTCTCGGTGGTGGCACCCGCCCTGTGGAATGCCCTCCCAGCAGATGTCAAGGAAATACAGTGGTACCTCGGGTTACAGACGCTTCAGGTTCCAGCCTCCGCTAACCCAGAAATAGTACCTTGGGTTAAGAACTTTGCTTCAGGATGAGAACAGAAATTGGGCAGCAGCAGCGGGGGCCCCATTAGCTAATGTGGTGCTTCAGGTTAAGAATGTTTTCAGATTAAGAACGGACCTCCGGAACAAATTAAGTACGTAACCAGAGGTACCACTGTAAGCAGCTATCCTATTTTTAAAAGACATCTGAAGGCAGCCCTGTTTAGGGAAGTTTTTAAGATTTATTGCTGTATTGTTTTTAACACTCGATTGGGAGCCGCCCAGAGTGGCTGCTGGGGAAACTCAGCCAGGGGGGCGGGGGTACCAATAATAAATTATTATTATTATTATTATTATTATTATTATTATTATTATTAGTTGTTGTTGTTGTTGTTGTTGTTGTTGTTGTTGTTGTTGTTGTTGTTGTTAAGGGAATGGTGCTGCAGCTTCTGAATTAAGCACGAGGGAAGCCCCGCATCCAGGCCATCCTGGAGCTATTTCATAGAATCACAGAATCATAGAACTGTAGGGTTGGAAGGGACCCCAAGGGTCATCTAGTCCAACCCCCCCCCCGCGATGCAGGATTTTCCCATCGCAATTTCCCCATCGCCCGTATTCAGAAGGGAACTTTAAACGGAGGTCTTGCAGGGAAACTGGAAGGCAAATGTGAAGCAAAAGTCGCCTCTGGGTTGCAAGGCTTTGTGATTAGATGTGGGAAGAAGCAAAGTTCCACCCCAACGCCAACCCCATGGTGTCGACTGTGTCTTGCAGGAACCTTCTCCTTCCCGACGGCGTCCCTCCGGAGAGGCAGTGGGCGCGCTTCTACATCAAGATCTACCGGGCAGAGGGTCTCCCGCGCATGAACACCAGCATCATGGCCAACGTCAAGAAGGCCCTCATTGGAGAGAATAAGGATCTGGTGGACCCCTACGTCCAGGTCCTCTTTGCAGGACAAAAGGTACGTGGGCATGTCAAGAGAGCCTCAGGACTCGGCCCACCTGAGAGCCCCCCCTCGCTTGCAGAGAGACAACCAGCTTTTAAAAAATGTGCATCCTTTGGACCATCGCTCTAATCAGTTAGACTGCAACGGCCATTTAATAAATAGAAGAAAATGGAATTATTATATTGGTTTAGATATCAAAAGGTGCTGGAAAAAATAACTTTGCTTGTCAAACATCAAACCACCAGGATGTTACAACGGGATATTAACGGTTGTCTGTTATCATGTTGTAGTCTTTTCTTCTGTTAGTAATATAATATAAAATAAAATAAAATAAAATATAATATAATATAATATAATATAATATAATATAATATAATAATATACAATGGCCAATCTGGACTTGTCACCTCAAACACTTGCAGGTTGGTGAAGTCCTGAGAGTTTAGCCCCAGAATCTGCTTTCAGACCATCTGTCAGGGATGCTTTAGTTGTGATTCCTGCTGTGCAGGGGGTTCGACTAGATGACCCCTGGGGATCCCTTCTAGCTCTGCACTTCTATGATTTGAATATGTGAGACTATCTACTTCCAGCAATGTACAGATGGAAAATAAATAGTCCATTATTCCCCTTCAAAGAGTTAATTAAGACGTCAAGTGGGGAAATGATGTGACATTGATACCTCCCTGCATGCCCCCTACACACACACACACACACACACACACACACACACACACAGGTCAAAAGGATTGAGGGGTCTTGGTTAACAAGCTTAACATGAGTCAGTAGTGTGATGCAGTAGCAAAAAAAGTGAATGCTATTCTAGGCTGCATCCACAGAAGTCTAGTGTCCAGATCAAGGGAAGTCATAGTCCCATGCTATTCTTTGTTGGTCAGACCAAGACACATGGAGTCCTGTGTCCAGTTTGGGGCACCACAATTTAAGAAGGATGTTGATATCCTGGAAGGTGTGCAGAGGAGGGCAACCGAGATGATCAAGGCATAGCTGTCAACTTTCAGATTTGAAAATAAGGGATTTTTTCAAACTTTCGGATTTGAAAATAAGGGATGCCACGAGGGCGGTTCAATGGCACCAAGTAGCCTCGCCACCCTGCGCTCCAGAGGCTGTGCGCGAACGGGTGAGCGAAAGAGCGAGCGCGTAGACGGCAGGCAGGCTGTCTGTCTGGTTGGGCGTGAGGGTCTGGCTGCACAAGGCATGCAAGCTCCGCCCCCAGTCGGTCTCAGACTCCTTATTGGCAGCCGAGCAACGCAGCGGAGGAGCCTCCCTGGCCGGCAGGGAGGGAGAGGAGCTGCTTCCTTTGAAATCCGGGAAATTTAAGGGATATCAACAATCCGGGATAGCAGAGGGAAACGGCATTGGAATAAGGGAGTTTCCTGCAAAAAAAGGGAGGGTTGACAGCTATAGATCAAGGGTCTGGAAACCTTATGAGGAACGGTTGAAGGAGCTGTTTATGTTTAGCATGGAAAAGAGGAGACTGAGAAGAGATAGGATGGCCATCTTCAAATATCTGCCAAGAGCTGACTTATGAAAAATGGAGCAAGGTTGTTTCCAGCTGCTCTGGAGGGTACCATTGGATCCGAATTACAAGAAAGAGATTCCCACTAAATCTTAGGAAGAGCTTTCCGACAGTAAGAGCTGTTTGACTGTGGAACGGTCTCCCTTGGGAGGTGGTGGACTCTCCTTCCTTGAAGGTTTTTAAGCAGAGGTTGGGTGGACATCTGTCGAATTCTTATTTGTGATTCCTGCATTGCAGGGGGCTGGGCTAGATGGCCCCTGGGGCTAATAGCTAATTCTACAAATCTATTATTCTATGAAATTGTAATCTCCTGCTGTGTGGCTCAATCTGGTTGTGGCCTGGGACCTTTGATCACCCTTTGATCGCCACTGGCTTCTATTAGATCCTTCCCAGAGGATAAGGCTATCAAGGGATGCAGTTCCTGAGGGCCATGTGGAACCTCCAGCACCAGGAGCAGCATACCTTTGAATGCTAGTTGCTGGCAAACAACAGTGGGAGAATGTGGTTGTCTGCTGGCTTCCTGGGAACATCTGCCTCTCCACTCTTGGAGACAGGATGCTGGGCTAGACGGACCTTCAGGTTTTGGCCCGCTGAGGGTCTTCTGGTGTCCTTATCTTCTTATGTCTTTCTCAGGGGAAAACTTCGGTTCAGAAGAGCAGCTACGAGCCCATGTGGAACGAGCAGATTGTCTTCACGGAAATGTTCCCCCCACTGTGCAAGCGCATCAAGGTCCAGATCCGCGATTCTGACAAGGTCAACGACGTGGCCATCGGGACCCATTTCATCGACCTCAGGAAGATCTCCAACGAAGGAGACAAAGGTGAGGTGAAGCACGAACCGAGTGCCATTGTTTTGCAAAACAAACAAACAAAAAACAGCACAGCATATCTGGGATAGACTTACCGTAATATTAGGTTGGTCTAATGGCAGGTGAAGATGATGGACTTTATGGAATTTGCTGAATTGACCAGGAGACTCCGCGACCAGAGAGAGGACACGGTGGAAGAAGATTGGCAGAAATTCAAAATTTATTTGAAGAAATATTATGGAATACAAAATTGAAAAACTCTTAGAGGAGGAGCTATAGGCTTTCAGTTTAAAATGATAGCTTTTAAAGGAATTGTTATTTAGGTAAATTTAAGAAATTGCAATAGGGGAATGATAAGGATTATATAGATGTTAAAAATATGAAAAGGAAACTGTTAAGGATGATATAGGATGAAACTCAGATGGAAGAAACTGAGGGAAGTCACCTAACTTTGTTAAAGAAAGATGGATGAAAAACAAAAAAAATTGTTTTTTTTTTCTTTTTTGTGTGTGGGTGTTATTGTTTACTTGTATTTTTGTTTGTTAGAACTGAATAAAAATTATTTTTTTAGAAAATAATTTTCTTTTTAAGCCATCCAATTTGGTGGCCGCGATTGCCTCCTGCGGGAGTGAGTTCCACGGGTTAACGTTGCGCTGCGTCAACATTGACCTTTTCCCCTTTGCTCTGCTGCTCTTGGCCAGGCTTCCTTCCCACCTTTGGCCCTGCCTGGGTGAACATGTACGGCTCCACGCGCAACTACACCCTGATGGACGAGCACCAGGACTTGAACGAGGGTCTGGGCGAAGGGGTCTCCTTCCGTGCCCGCCTCCTCCTCAGCCTGGCGGTGGAAATCTTGGATACCAGCAACCCGGAGCTCACCAGCTCCACCGAAGTCCAGGTTGAGATGGCCACGGCAGTTGCCGACGTAAGTCTCTGATCCTGGCGCAACCCAGCCAGATGGGTGGGGTATAAATAATAAAATTATCGTTATTATTATCCTTTCCTTGCTAGTTCTTGTTTATACTGTGGCTCCTTAAGCTCCCCCGCAAGGGTAGCAGGGAACACTAGCTTTTCTATGTACTTCCCCTGGGATTTAGCTCCTGACTTGCGAGTTCCTGCAGGATTTGGATCCCAGATGCAGCGCCCTTATTTCTATTAGTTGTTTTAGTTAAATAAATGGGCCTTACTTACTTCTTGCATTGCAAGGGGCTGGACTAGATGGCTCCTGGGGTCCCTTCCAACTCTACAGTTCTATGATTCTATACCCTCTCCTCGCACATCTGCCGAATGTGCCTTGATGCTTCGTCAGTCAGGGTTCTCTCTAGACGGATCTAGCAAGTTCTTCTTTTTGTTCTAATTTTTTATATATATTTTCCCCTTACCATAAAAATTGATTTCCTTATTATATGATTCCAAAAACCTTTATGTACCTTTGCATTTTCATACCATAAATATGCACGCCGTCCAAATCTGTTATCATGACCTTCTAAATCTAAAATATCCCCATTTCTCAATATTATCCCATCCCGGATCCAGCAAATACAGGATGCCTCATAATATAGTTTTCAGTCCGGCAAGCTGGAAGCAATTTATATTTTATCCTTGGTTTCTTCCCCTGCCAGATGAATCTGGAAATATTTTTTGGCCATTCTTTAAAGCAACGAGTACCACCTATCACCAGGATCGATTGGAATAAAAATAACATTCTTAGCAAGACAATCATTTTAATCACTGATATTCTTCCCCAGAATGATAAATTCATTCTATGCCAAATCTCCAAATTCCTAAGCTCTTCTTATGTCCTTCTCCCACCCCACAGAACTGCACGGGCAAGATGGATGAGTTCTTTCTCTTTGGATCCTTCCTGGAGGCCACCATGATTGACAGGAAGAATGGAGACAAGCCCATCAACTTTGAGGTCACCATAGGTTGGTATGGCTTCATGAAGGGATGGGGTGAGCAGCCCCACCAAGGAGGGGCGTTAGCCTTCTGGGATGCTGTGTGCACAGAATTGTGAGCATTTAACACCCGTTCACAGCAAATAAACTCAGTCCTTTACAGCAGAATGCAGCAGAAGCAACTGTGGTTGGAATAGTAACATCAAAGGTTTTATTTAGAAAGCAAATAACAGAACAACAAGGCAACTCTCACATCCATCTTCTTCCATAAAGGTAAAGGGACCCCTGACCATTAGGTCCAGTCGTGACCGACTCTGGGGTTGTGGCAGTGTTTCCCAGTTGTCGGTGTTTATGCTACATTTTCTTGGATTTGCCTTGAGAGAGTCTTTAAACCTCTTTTGTTGACCACCAGCATTGCGTGCTGCCCTTGACTCAGAATATTCCTGAACCGTGTATCACAATATCCTAGGGTTGCATAGTTCAAAATGTGTAAATCCAGACACAAAAGTTACAAGGGCTAAATACCGGCTATGTCCGGGGAATTCCAGTTGTATGGCAGCCCTAGTTCCCTCAGACTCTGCCATTCCATGGTGATTCTGTCCCTTCCGTTTCCCCCAGGCAATTACGGCAATGAAATCGATGGGATGTCCAAGCCCATCATCAAGAAGAAGAAAGATAGTGGAGGAGATGGCAATGAGGAAGAGTCTCAGCTGCTGGAGAACGAGAGTGACGAGGAAAGCACAGACAACGGGGAGTTTGTCTCCATCTCCTCTTCTCCACCCTTGAGGCCTTTGATCACCGACAGGCAAGCGGAACTTTGGCCAGTCCGGTTGACGTGAAAAACCTTGTTCTTGGAAAGGGCGGTGGAGAGAGATCCCAGAATTTCTTCTTACCTCCTTGTGTCTTTGGGTCATCACACAGTATGGTCCATCGAGGGCAATAGCGCTGTGCTGACCCCAAAGGACTCCCCTGCAGGGTTGGTGGGCTGATTTAATACATACATTTATTTAGATGAGAACATAGGCTCTTTCTATGTTCTCATCTAAATAAATGGCTGTCTTGCCAGATGCAAGGTGGTTCTTTTAAAATGAGATTCAGAAGCAGTACAAAACACAAGTGAGTGAGAAGATTAAAGATTTTATTCTATACTAGCTGACTCGGCCACGCCTTGCTGTGGCTATGTGTGTGAATGCTGTGGCGTTCCCCTGTTCAACTTCCGTCTGCCCCTTCTCTGTCCCCACCCCCGTTTTCAATTACCCTTTTCTCGCCCCCCCCTTTTCAATTACCGGTTTGTGAGTTTGCAAATGGCCGACGGAGCTCTGAGGTTTTGCTGGTGATGTCTAATAGCTGTGCCAGTTTTTTGCTTTTGTAGCTATAGTACCAGTATAGCCGCCGCTAGAGGGCGCTGTTTTGCTGGTGACGTCTAATGTGTGCGCCAATTTTTTTGCGGTTTTTCTTTATTTTAGGTATGTCAGGTGTGGGGTTTTTGAATTTTTATTATGCCAGATCCTTCCATGATGATCATGGTACGCTGTGTCCTAATTTGATGAGATTTGGTCCAGCGGTTACGGAGCAAGGTGGTGTCCGCCGCGCACGCAATGGGAACATTTTTATATATATAGATAGCAAGCAATATATACATACCAAGCAAGTACTTCAATCTGCCATTTGGAAGCCCTCAAGAGGCGATGAAGTGACTCCCCAGGTTGCCTCAGTTTGCACCGCCCTTCGGCTGATCAGTCCATGTATGAGATTCTCCAAAACTCTGCCCACAACCATCCAATTTATAGCTAGCTAGCCTGTGTGGCTTGCCCAACCGGCTACGTGCAGATCATTCATTACAGTGGTACCTTGGTTCTCAAACTTAATGCGTTCCGGAAGTCCGTTCCGAAACCAAGGTGCGCTTTCCCATAGAAAGTAATGCAAAATGGATTAATCCGTTCCAGACTTTTAAAAACAACCCCTAAAACAGCCATTTAACATGAATTTTACTATCTAGCGAGACCATTGATCCATAAAATGAAAGCAATAAGCAATGTACTGCAGTCACACAATCAATCAATCAGTAGCTGGACTGGGTTCCACACAGTCACACACACACAAAAAGAGCCGCGAAAACAAAAACGCAAAATAAATAGCAAAAACAGACAGACCTCAGCAGAACACTCAAAACGGAAGTGTGGCACTCAAAAGCGAGCATGTTCGGCTTCCGAAAAAAGTTGGCAAACTGGAACACTGGCTTCCAGGTTTGCAGTTACAGGTAGGTAGCCATGTTGGTCTGCAGTAGTCGAAACAAAATAAAAAAATTACTTCCAGTAGCACCTTAGAGACCAACTAAGTTTGTTCTTGGTATGAGCTTTCGTGTGCATGAACACTTCTTCAGATACACTGAGACAGAAGTCACCACACCCTTATATATAGTGAGAGGGTGGGGAGGGGTATTACTCAGAGGGGTGGTGGGAATGGGTGAAAGGCTGATAGCTGTGGTAAACCAGTGGATGACTGTTAATGACTGCAATTAGTCTTACAGGAAAAAGCAAGGGGTGAGAAGGTTAAAAATAGCTTTGTCATGTATAATGAGATAAGAATCCAATGTCTTTGTTCAGACCAGGTCTCTCCATGGTTTTAAGTTTGGTAATGAGTTGCAATTCAGCAACTTCTCTTTCCAGTCTATTTCTGAAATTCCTTTGCAATAAGACAGCTACTTTGAGATCTTGTATAGGGTGTCCTGGGAGACTGAAGTGCTCTCCTACTGGTTTCTCTGTCTGGTGATTCCTGATGTCAGATTTATGTCCATTCATCCTTTGGCGTAGGGTTTGGCCTGTTTGTCCAATATAGAGAGCTGAAGGGCACTGTTGGCATTTGATGGCATACACAATGTTAGGTTTCCAGGTTTGCAGTGTTTGGGTTCCAAGTTATTTGAGTACCAAGGCGTTTGAGAACCAAGGTACCACTGTTCTGGCCACATGCAGATCATTCATTAGCCACCCCCTCCCACTGCCTCACTTTCTCAAAACTATGTCCAACATCAAAGAAGGTCCCCAGCACTGTCACTTCCTCCCAACTGATTAGGACATTACAGGCTGTTCTCAGCCATCAAAGAACTTAACAAGAGACAGGGAGGGGGAAGGAACAGAGGCAGGAAGGGTAACCAGGTCAGATCACAAACTCCTCAGAATACCATTTATCTTCCGGATAGATTGCCCATACAATGGCCCATCTAACCATGGCTAGCCAAATAGTCTACAGGGATGGTTTGAAGGCGGCAGAGACCATTTGCGGACACACACGCGAAACCCTGTCTGAGGTGCCTACCCCTTTCCCCAAGAACGAGACACGAGACCAGAGTATGGGATCAACTTGGCCACAACTTTATTGAACTTCAGAAGTGGGAAACTTGGCATAGGCCTTGGCAGGCAACCCTCTCAGCCCCTGTGGCTGAGGATATGCAGGATGAAGAGGTACAGAGAGAGGGGACTGCAAAGCACACACTTACACAGCATGCCCTCCCACCAACCTCGGTCCGGGAGTTCGACCTACATGCCGCTGCTCTAGGGCCAGAAACTCCTGGTTTACCCTTTAACGGGCCCTGCAAGCACCGCCGCATGGGCTGGGAGCATGCCAGCATCCCGCCCAACCTGATGATAGACTAAAGACTACCTTGCCAAGGCCTAAAACCACCAAAGTTGTGACGAAATGCTGCGGGGAGGGCAAAACCTGCAGGGAAATTCCTTCCCAGTTCCGAATACGGCAACCATCATAAGACCATAGCAGCGCCCGCTGACCTGTAACACAAAGTGTTAGGCTGTAAGGAAAGCATTGTTAGCTTGATGACCACTGCCTTCAGACGAAACTGTACGGAGAGAAGAATTATTATTAATTTGAGGGAGGGAGGGCGGGTGAACCTGGAAGAAAAAGGAATTAAAGAGGGCTGGCTGAAGGCCTCAGCCCCTTTTACATGCCCTTAACCCCACCCCGGCCGACTGTCCATTGTCCACCTGGCCGGGGGTGGATCAAAGAGGGCAGCCTATACAGGTGGGGCAGCTCCCGCCCAGGGGACCCCCGCTCGGTGCCGCAAACCTGCCCACCTGAGAAGGGAGGGTGGAAATTGGCGGTGTGCTGTCTCTGAACATAGCAGCTTCCTCGAGAACGTATCATGGCTAACAGCCTGTGATAACTTCTCCAAAAGCCAGCTAAGCCAGCAACCGTCTCCACATCTTGTGGCAGGGAGTTCCGTAAGTTCTGAACAGTTGCTGCCCCACTGCAGCCCCTTTCAACTCCTGAGGTTTACCGCCTGCTCCTCCCCCTGCCCCCAGGAACTACTTCCACCTGCCGTATTTTGAGAAGAAGCCTTGCATCTACATCAAGAGCTGGTGGCAGGATCAGCGGAGGCGTCTCTACAACTCCAACATCATGGACAAGATTGCGGACAAGCTGGTGGGCACCCAAGAGGGTCTGGGGGAGGTGTGGGGTGGGGAGGGAAACACTGGGGTGACCGATGGCTCCAGTTGCTAGATGACCATTGGGGGCCCTGTCCAACTCTGCAATTCTATCTTCTTCTTTGGCGATCACTCGTAGACGAGTAAGATTGTCTTCATATACATGGTTTTCACAGTGAGTCCGTAAGTGACTGTGGAGGCCAGTTCTGGATCCACACGTCCTTCCACAGTGGGGACATAGGTTTCTGGGCGGGAGTTGATCATGGTGAGGGTTTGCCAAGTGTGCCTTCCTCTTAGCACATTTTTCCCTTGCGTCCTGAGTTCGAGTGTCTTTAAAGCATGACACCTTTGGTAAAGGCTGTTCTCCAACTGGAGCGCCCACAGGCCAGTGTTTCCCAATTATTGGTGTTTATACTACATTTTTTAAAATTTGCTTTAAGAGAGTCTTTAAACCTCTTTTGTTGACCACCAGAATTATGCTTTCCGGTTTTAAGTTCAGAATAGAGTAGTTGCTTTGGAAGACGATAATCAGGCATCCGCACAACATGACCAGTCCAACAGTAAGAGCTGTTCGACAGTGGAATTTGCTGCCAAGGAGTGTGGTGGAGTCTCCTTCTTTGGAGGTCTTTAAGCAGAGGCTTGACAGCCACCTGTCAGGAATGCTTTGATGGTGTTTCCTGCTTGGCAGGGGGTTGGACTGGATGGCCCTTGGGGTCTCTTCCAACTATGATTCTATGAAGCTGATGTTGAAGAATCATTGCTTAGACACTGGTCATCTTTGCTTCTTCCAGTACACTGGCATTAGTTCACCTGTCTTCCTGAGCCCCGCCCCACCTGGTAACCCGACCACATTGATGGTTGTTTCTGACCTTCCAGGAAGAAGGCTTGAATGACGTTCATGAGATGATGAAGACTGAGAAGCCCCACCCGGAACGGCGCCTCCGAGGGGTCCTGGAGGAGCTGAGCAGTGCATGCCTGTGAGTCAGCCACAACTGGGGGGGGGAAGGACCCTCAAATATCAGGAAGCTGCAAGGGAAGGGCCATGAGATCCGGCCCACTCCCATATATACAGCTGAGGACCAGGTTGCTTGAGAGAGCACCTCACCCCTTGTAATGCCCAGTAGGTCACTGCCATCTGCGAGAGAACTTCTCCTGCAAGTTCTAAAGAGGTCAGAATCCTGTAACTCGGAGCAGGACTTTTAGTGAGGCTGCCCCTGCCCTCTGAAATATACAGATACGACAGGCACCCATGATCTGCACTTTCCTTTTTTTTTTTATTGACAAAATTTTATTACATTTTAAAGGTTACATATTATATACACTGGTTCTCTTTCTTTCCATTAATACATTATTAAAATTGAATTCAATATCGATATAATGAAGACAAGTAACCAAAGGGAGGAAAAAGAAGAAGAAGAAAAAAAAAACACATAAAAGAAAAGGAAAAGCCAAAATAGAAGAAACAAAAATGATCTGCACTTTCCAATTGTGAAGGCATTTTTGTTCTGCAAGCTTTCCCAGCTGGGCAAACGGGTCGGGGTTCATGAAATTGGTGGACTTCTTATGTTCTTCCAGATATAAATGATATGTGCCCTCTGGAGCTTCCATTATTGAGGAGGTGAAGAATTGGATCTCATATTCATTTTTATTCCTTCCTCCTGTTGTAAACAAAATTTGCCATTTTTCTCTTATGGGGTATCCAAGAGCCCGTATAGAGTCCTTAAGTGGGTTCCCTTAACACACACCCCTCCAAGACCATCTTTGCTGCCCTTTCTTGTTGGCACCAGTCTAAGTCTCTCTTCTCTGCCCCACCCCTTGACCTGTCCCAACAGGCGGTTTGTGACCCTCTCCAACAAGGACCAGAACCATTCGTCCCGGACGCGGCTGGACCGGGAGAGGCTGAAATCCTGCATGCGGGAACTGGTGAGTGTCTCTCCAGGTTGGGAGCCCCCAGCTGGGAAAGAAGGAAAAGGGAATGGACGGGGGGGTCAGTGGACATGGTGCCTGCAATGAAGGTGGAGGTCCCCAAGAGAGCCTTTTCCACACCCTTTTTCTAGCCCGATTGCAACACAACAGCCCTGCAGTGTTGCCAGTGGGCATGATTCTCTGGTAGTTGCTGCCACCACCCTCCCATATCCCAGTCCAACATCAAAACAGCTAAAATATCTGAAGAAGTGTGCATGCACATGAAAGCTCATACCAAGAACAAACTTAGTTGGTTTCTAAGGTGCTGTTGTTGTTGTTTAGTCGTTTAGTCGTGTCTGCCTCTTGGTGATCCCATGGACCAGAGCACGCCAGGCACTCCTGTCTTCCACTGCCTCCCGCAGTTTGGTCAGACTCATGTTGGTCGCTTCGAGAACACTGTCCAACCATCTTGTCCTCTGTCGTCCCCTTCTCCTTCTGCCCTCCATCTTTCCCAACACCAGGGTCTTTTCCAGGGAGTCTTCTCTTCTCATGAGGTGGCCAAAGTCTTGGAGCCTCAGCTTCAGGATCTGTCCTTCCAGTGAGCACTCAGGGCTGATTTCCTTCAGAATGGATAGGTTTGATCTTCTTGCAGTCCATGGGACTCTCAAGAGTCTCCTTCAGCACCATAATTCAAAAGCATCCATTCTTCGGCGATCAGCCTTCTTTATAGTCCAGCTCTCACTTCCGTACATCACAAGTGGACTTAGTTGGTCTCTAAGGTGCTACTGGACAATTTTATATTTTTTTTTTATATATTCCTAAAATATTATTATTATTTACTGAGTTTATATACTGCCCTGTACCTGGAGGTCTCAGGGCAGTTCGCACAAAATATAAAACCACAAAATATATAATCAAAATAAAAACAGCAACCCAGTACCCCCCCAAACCACATTTTAAAAGGGCGTAGGGACACAGAGCAATGCACTCTGCTTATGAGTTACTCAGAGTGTAAAGGCAGAGATGGTGGTCTCTTCCAACCCTTGTTCTAAACTTCCAGTAGCATGGATTCTAAGTGATGTGGAGGATTCTAAAAGCCTGAGGCTGGCAATCGCACGCACGTCAGTGGTCAAATTATGAAATCTTATTAAAAATAAATGGTGGAGGAAAAGCAAGCAGAGGGTCAAAACAGAATACAAAATAAACCAGAGCATTGTGGCTCTAAAATTGAACTAATCCTAGCCTATTCCTGACACTTTAGCTGTTCTAGTTTACACATTGTGGGAATGGATTTAGACACCAGTTATTATCCTTCCTTGCTCATTCTTGTGAGATCAGCGGAGTATCATCCTTTGCAGCTTAAATTTGGAAGCTGAGACAAGTTATATTTTAGCTTTTACAAACAATAATTCAGGATGTTCTAAAGGCAGACTGGATTTTCCTGGTATTACCCATTTTCTTCCCCTTAAAAATAGCAATCACACGTACAGTACATTGTTTCATAAACAAGTAAAAGTAGTGTTTACTTACATAAGTGGGTATCAAAGCAGCAATTGCAGTAGCAAAAAGAAGGCAGGTTTATAACGACTATCTGAATTACAAAAGTACAGAATCTAAGGCATGATGAAGAAGGAGAAAGATGCTGAGGCAGGCAGGAAGGATGGATGCCAAGGCAGACAAAGGAAGTAATATCATAGAGTGATCTCTAGTAATTTTTACAGGAAAGTTCTGTTACCCTCCGCCCTTCCATGTGCCTATCAGGCAAAACATGAATGGTTGTTTTTGACAGCGAGGATAGTCATCTTCGCCCCAAATCAGGTCCGGATGGTGAGGGCGAACACAACTGCAGGGAGGCTCTTTTTAAGGCTCTCTCCCTTGTCTTCGGAGGGAGGGACTTCCAAACCTCGCTGACCAATGGGCCATTACATTTCAGTGCCAAGGAAATGCAGTGCGATTGCGGGGAATGCAATGCAATCGACTGTGGATCATTTGTGGGCTCAAAAACAGGAACAGCAAGTATCGGTTGCATTTGCAATTCCCACTGCTGCCATTCTCATTCTGATTGGCATTTTCCAACATCCCTTCTCCATCCAAGACCAGCATAAACACGTTTTCTAAAGTAAAGTAGGATAGCAACAAACATCAGCAGCACCTCCAGTGACCCCAGTTTTGTAGACAGGGATGTTGAGTCTCACACCCTTCCATTTCCTAAATTCATGTCATTTTTGCAGTCCAAGGCTTCCTCCTCTTTCATCTCCCTGACGTCTCTCTCTCTCTCTCTCTCTCTCTCTCTCTCTCTCTCTCTCTCTCTCTCTCCTTGCATCCAACACCATGCAGGAGACAATGGGCCAGCAGGCGAAGACCATGCGATCCCAGGTCAAGAAAACAACCATCAGGGACAAGTTGAAGCAAGCACAGAACTTCCTGCAAAAGCTGCGGTTCCTGGCAGATGAGGTGAGGTGACCAGCTTCATCCATATGTAACCTGAGCCTTGCCTAAATATCTCAGTACTGGGCTTTGAGTAGCCAAACATGCAGGAACTGGGAAACACAGGGGGCTGGACTGAAGGACCCTTCGATAATAATAATAATAATAATAATAATAATAATAATAATAATAATGCCCTAAGCGGCCTCGGACCTGTATACCTGAAGGAGCGTCTCCACCCCCATCGTTCAGCCCGGACACTGAGATCCAGTGCCGAGGGCCTTCTGGCGGTTCCCTCACTACGAGAAGCCAAGTTACAGGGAACCAGGCAGAGGGCCTTCTTGGTGGTGGCGCCCGCTCTGTGGAACGCCCTCC
Source organism: Darevskia mixta (assembly GCA_034641385.1). Lineage (NCBI taxonomy): Eukaryota > Metazoa > Chordata > Lepidosauria > Squamata > Lacertidae > Darevskia > Darevskia mixta. The sequence goes on along the minus strand of JAWWNH010000142.1, from coordinate 527,001 downwards.
CATCAGAGGTCAAAATACTTGAAGGCAGCCCTGTTTAGGGAAGTTTTTAATCTGTGATATTTTAATGTATTTTGATATTTGTTGGAAGCCGCCCAGAGTGGCTGGGGAGACCTGGCCAGATGGGCGGGGTACAAATAATAAATTATTATTATTGTTGTTGTTGTTGTTGTTGTTGTTGTTGTTGTTGTTGTTGTTATTATTATTATCACAATTCTATGGTCCTATGGCTTGGCTTAGAAGACCTACCTTAGGAAGGGAAGAGAAAATGGGGAGCGGCTTCCCCAGGCGTTATTTCCTGGGTGAGGTCACCTGCTGGCCCCTGGGTGCACTTGGTTGCGATGGATGGAGAGGCTAGCTCCAGTGTTGGTGGGTGCTACTCAGCGGTTGAGAGCGTTAGACTTGTAATCTGGTGAACCGGGTTCGTGTCTCCGCTCCTCCCCATGCAGCTGCTGGGTGACCTTGGGCTAGTCCCACTTCTCTGAAGTCTCTCAGCCCCACTCACCTCACAGAGTGTTTGTTGTGGGGGAGGAAGGGAAAGGAGAATTTTAGTCGCTTTGAGACTCCTCCGGGTAGTGATAAAACGGGATATCAAATCCAAACTCCTCCTCTTCTTCCTCTTGAACCTTCTCTCTGCTCCCACTCCTCCCTTCCCAGCCCCAGCACAGCATCCCAGACGTCTTCGTCTGGATGATGAGCAACAACAAACGCATCGCCTACGCCCGCATCCCCTCCAAGGACATCCTCTACTCCATCGTGGACGAAGAAACGGGGAAGGACTGCGCCAAAGTGAAGACTGTCTTCCTAAGGGTGACGTGACGGCTGCTTTTTACCCCTTCCTTGGGACGCAGTTGATGGGCAGACGGACAAAGGGAGGCAGGGAGGGGGGAGGGCATGAGAGGTGCAATTTAGAAAAGAGGCAGCTGGATAAGAAGTATCTGTGGTGTCAAAGTCCACCTGTCCGCTCCATCAGAGGTTGCCTTGCCTTCTGCTGTGTGGTGTAGTGGTTAAGAGCGGTAGACTCGTAATCTGGTGAACCGGGTTCGCTTCCCCGCTCCTCCCCATGCAGCTGCTGGGTGACCTTGGGCTAGTCCCACTTCTCTGAAGTCTCTCAGCCCCACTCACCTCACAGAGTGTTTGTTGTGGGGGAGGAAGGGAAAGGAGAATGTGAGCTGCTTGGAGACTCCTTCGGGTAGGGATAAAGCGGGCTATCAAATCCAAACTCTTCCTCTTCTTCTCTTCTACCGGTACAACAGCCACGAATTCGGAAAGCCCTACAAGTTAAAATGACGTTAGACTGGGAACAGATTAAAACTCACGCCAGCTTTCTCACATCTGAGACTTTGGTAATACAGTTCCCTGAGCAAGGACAAAATTGGTGCCCTCCCCACCTCACTTTCCATTCTGCACATGCTTTCAAGTGTGCTAGGCCATAGTTTCATGCCCCCTTAGCTTGGCACCCTGTGCAGGGGAACTGCCTGTACCACTGTACATCCAGTGCTGTGGGTAAAGGTAAAAGGCAAAGGGACCCCTGACCACTAGGTCCAGTCGTGTCCGACTCTGGGGTTGCGGCGCTCATCTCGCTTTACTGGCCGAGGGAGCCGGCGTACAGCTTCCAGGTCATGTGGCCAGCAGGACTAAGCCGCTTCTGGCGAACCAGAGCAGCGCACGGAAACACCGTTTACCTTCCCGCTGGAGCGGTACCTATTTATTGATGGAATAACAATAAGTTATTGAAAGGTTGTTTTCTGCTGCTCCAGAGAAGCGGACACGGAGCAATGGATTCAAATTACAAGAAAGAAGATTCCACCTAAACATTAGGAAGAATTTCTTGACAGTAAGAGCTGTTCGACAGTGGAATTGGCTGCCAAGGAGTGTGGTGGAGTCTCCTTCTTTGGAGGTCTTTAAGCAGAGGCTTGACAGCCACCTGTCAGGAATGCTTTGATGGTGTTTCCTGCTTGGCAGGGGGTTGGACTGGATGGCCCTTGGGGTCTCTTCCAACTCTATGATTCTATGATTCTATGATTCTATGATTCTATTCAACGCAGCAGCCGAGGTTTAAGGTAAGTAACGCTTAAACCCACGGACTATTTGCCAGCTGCGTCACGATGTCCACACGCTTCCGTGCGTGCCTTTGCTTCTAAAAGCCTTTTTCCTTTCTTCTTCAAATGCAGAGTTCTCCTCAGCGGAAAAGTTCACAGAGCAAGTCTGCCTCTGTATTTAGTTCTGACAATAAATCACAGCAACTCCAGCTTAATTAAGAAGATTTATTGTTTAAGGGCTCTAAGCCAGGAGAAGTTACCCCCATCCTGGCTGGAAGCCGGAAGACGAACTGCGCACAGCCGATACACAAATATCATATTACAAAGAATACAAACATCACATTTACAGAGACTTTCGTGCATAGATAGTCCCCAGATGTGTGATGTCATCCTGTGGGGCAGGGCGTCGGACTGAGCTTGTTAACCCTATAAGCTCAAAACCTCACATTTATCTACTTGCACTTTGACATGTTTTCGAACTGCTAGGTAGGCAGGAGCAGGGACCGAGCAACGGGAGCTCACCCCGTCGCAGGGATTCGAACCGCCGACCTTCTGATCAGCAAGCCCTAGGCTCTGTGGTTTAACCCACAGCGCCACCCGCGTCCCTGGGTAGGGAGGTCAAAACAAAAATGTTTTCAGCAGGCATCGAAAAAGTACCTCAAAGGTGCCTGCCTGGCATCAAGAGGCAGGGAGTTCCAAAGTGCAGGGGTTGGCCACACTAAAAGATCGAGTTATTACAAAGGTGGAATGGGTATTACCTGGCACCTATAAGGGTGTCAGTTCTGCAAATTGAAGCAGAGCAAGGGAATCTCATAGGTAAAACCAGTCCTGAGTTGTTAGGGTTTTTTTCTTTTTTTATCCTAATGGTAACACCTTGCATTTGGCTCGTTGGTTTAAAGTCACCAGCCTGCTCTCCCTTGCAGACATGTGGCCTTCCATAAACTCACCTGGGTGCAGGTTTTGTGGCCCAAACAATTTGTGCGTTTCAGGACTCAGATGCGAAGGGGGACTTCTGAAGGGAGACAAAAGACCAACTAAAATGGAGTGGCAGGCGAAATTATTTGATTATGTAGAATTGGCAAAGATGACAGGAAAAATTAGGACCAAACCAAAAGTTTAACAAAGAATGGGATATATACAGATTATATATGTATTTTAATATTTGCTGGAAGCCGCCCAGAGTGGCTGGGGAGGGGTACAAATAATAAATTATTATTATTATTATTATTATTATTATTATTATTATATTTAAAAGAACATTGTTCACATATGAAATCTTTGACATGCTTTGAGTAACTTCTGCAATGCTATATGCTACAAAGATTATAGATAATTTATGATAAGTTAAAGGTCATACAATATGCAGTCAACAAGGAAACAAAGGACCCATACTGAGGAAGACAGAAGTCTCAACATATGGAAGAATTATATTTTATATGTGACTTTTTTTTTTGTATTTGATGTGATTTGTTTTTTCTTTGGTTCTTTTTGTGGTGAATGGATTCAATATTTAAAATCAACAAAAATTAAATTGCAAAATAATAATAATAATAATAATAATAATAATAATAATAATAATAATAATAATAATTTATTTATACCCCGCCCTTCAAACCGGGCTCAGGGCGGCTAACAACAAATATAAAAAACAATGATTAAAAACGACTTTAAAAACAGCTTAAAAACAGCATAAAATACAACATTAATGTAGCATCGCCAGGACTAACTGGCCAAGTTAGTCCTGCTAGGGCCAGCAAGGAAACCAGGGAAGGGTTTAAATGTGGTGTCTCAGAAGGGTTTCTTCATAATAAAATTGAAGGGAAAAAGGAACGAAGGATCAGGCTAAATTGAAGGCCAGGCGGAATAGCTCTGTCTTACAGGCCCTGCGGAAGGAGATCAGGTCCTGCAGGGCCCTAGTCTCCTGGGACAGAGCATTCCACCAGGTCGGAGCCATCACTGAAAAGGCCCTGGCCCTGGTGGAGGATAATCTGGCTTCTTTAAGGCCCGGGACCCTTAAGCTATTATTATTCATGGATCTTAAAGTCCTCTGCAGGGCATACCAGGAGAGGCGGTCCCTTAAGCACGAGGGTCCTAGAAAGGGGACTTCTGGTGCTTGGAGAAAAGTGATGGGTGTTTGATGCTCTCTCTCTCTCTCTCTCTCTCTCTCTCTCTCTCCCTTGGCCTTTCTTCACTCAGTTACCAGGGAAAAAGGGTTTTGGGCCAGCCGGCTGGACGGTGCAAGCCAAGATGGAGATCTATTTGTGGCTGGGGCTCAACAAACAGCGCAAGGACTTCCTCAGTGGCCTCCCCTGCGGTTATGAGGAGAAGAAACTTCCCAAGGGACAGAACATCCCATCCTTCCCACCCATCAGCCTCCTGTACAGCAGTAAGAGAGCCCCTTCCTTGCTTCTGGAGGGGCTGGGGACCCCACAGGCTCACCTTGGCGCTCTCCCTTGAATCCCAGGTCTTCTTTAAGGCACCCGGAGCATGCTCAGAGGCACTGTCTTCCGGACTATGTTAGATTTTGCCAAGGCTCAGCCCATAGCTGTCAACTTTCAGATTTGAAAATAAGGGATGCCGCGAGGGCAGTGCAATGGCACCAAGTAGCCTCGCCACCCTGCGCTTCAGAGGCTGTGCGCGAACAGGTGAGCGAAAGAGCGAGCGCATAGACGGCAGGCTGTCTGTCTGTCTGTCTGGTTGGGCGTGAGGGTCTGGCTGCACAAGGCATGCAAGCTCCGCCCCCAGTCGGTCTCAGACTCCTTATTGGCAGCCGAGTAACGCAGCTGAGGAGCCTCCCTGGCTGGCAGGGAGGGAGAGGAGCTGCTTCCTTTGAAATCCGGGAAATTTAAGGGATATCAACAATCCGGGATAGCAGCGGGAAACGGTATTGGAATAAGGGAGTTTCCCACCAAAAAAGGGAGGGTTGACAGCTATGGCTCAGCCTTTTGTACTGAAGGCAGGTCCTAAGGTGTTATGAAAGGATCACCTGGAAAGATCCCCAATGGCTACATTCAGGCAAATGCCAAATGCATATCACTCTTCACTGAGAGCCAGTGTGGTGTAGTGGTTAAGAGCAGTAGACGCGTAATCTGGGGAACCGGGTTCTTGTCTCCGGGGGAGGAAGGGAAAGGAGATTGTTAGCTGCTTTGAGACTCCTTCATGTAGTCATAAAGTGGGATATCAAATCCAAACTCTTCTTCAAACTCTTCTTTAGGATGCATGACTCCAACAATTTCAGCTTCTCTCTGTTTCTCATTTTCCCAGTCGTCAGATCATCCCATCTCTGCAAACGTCTGTTGTTGTTTTTTTTTAAAAAAAGGATATATATATTTATGCACATTTCTCTTAATGCACACTTTTTGTACATACTTCTGATTAGTATAAGCATTCCCCCCCAAAACAATGTCCCCCATTACAATGTGACCCACCCCCTCCAAACACACGTCCCCCCTAATACAATGCATTTTTAACACAATATTTTCGCCAATATGCACATCCTCCTGAGCAATCTCTGGCTGGAAAACTGCACCCCAAATTTCGCAGAACTGCAAATTTCGAAGAAGTGCTGGGGTTTGGTTTGTGCATTCGTTTGCAAAGTGCGAATTTTGTACATTCCGCTTACAGTGTAAGCAAAATGGGTTTCTCCTCCACTTGTGGTTCTCTCTCGCTGTCCCCAAATCCACACAGAGTCACCCCCCTCTCTTTCCTTCCCTTTGCCCCCGTGCAGTGAAGCAGGTCTTCCAGCTTCGTGTCCACATGTACCAAGCCAGGAGTCTGTTCGCCGCCGACAGCAGTGGTCTCTCTGATCCCTTTGCTCGAGTCTTTTTCATCACGCAGAGTCAGTGCACGGAGGTAAGAGGAGATGTGTGATTCAGAGACAAGGATATAGCAGCAGTTCCTGCTGTAGGCAAAAGCTCTGCAGGATTTCGGGGAAAACTGAAAGAAATGGAATATGGGGTTTGGAAGGAGGAGGTTCATGAACACCTTGAGTCCTGTGTGAATTTCTCGAGGCGGTAGGAGGATGGATGGCGGCTAACAGATTGAGGTTGAATCCTGACAAGACAGAAGTACTATTTTGAGGGGGACAGTGGGCGGGCAGGTGTGGGGGACTCCCTGGTCCTGAATGGGGTAACTGTGTCCCTGAAGGAGCAGGTGCACAGACTGGGAGTCAGTTGGACTCTCAGCTGTCCATGGAGGCACAGGTCAATTCTGTGTCCAGGGTAGCTGTCTACCAGCTCCATCTGGTACGCAGGCTGAGACCCTCCCTGCCCGCAGTCTGTCTTGCCAGAGTAGTGCATGCTCTGGTTATCTCCCGCTTGGACTACTGTCATGAGCTCTACGTGGGGCTACCTTTGAAGGTGACTTGGAAACTGCAACTAATCCAGAATGTGGCAGCTAGACTGGTGACTGGGAATGGCTGCCAAGACCATACAACTCTTGAAAGACCTACATTGGCTCCCAGTACATTTCCGAGCACAATTCAAAGTGTTGGTGTTGACCTTTAAAGCCCTAAATGGCCTCGGTCCAGTAGACCTGAAGGAGCGTCTCCACCCCCATCATTCTGCCCGGACACTGAGGTCCAGTGTTGAGGGCCTTCTGGCGGTTCCCTCGCTGCAAGAAGCCAAGTTACAGGGAACCAGGCAGAGGGCCTTCTAGGTAGTGGCACCCGCCCTGTGGAATGCCCTCCCACCAGATGTCAAAGAGAAAAACAACTACAAGACTTTTAGAAGACATCTGAACGCAGCCCTGTTTAGGGAAGCTTTTAATGTTTAAGAGGGCACAATGAGAAGGGGACGACAGAGGACGAGATGGTTGGACAGTGTTCTCGAAGCTACCAACATGAGTCTGACCAAACTGCAGGAGGCAGTGGAAGACAGGAGTGCCTGGCGTGCTCTGGTCCATGGGGTCACAAAGAGTCAGACATAACTAAAGAACAACAACAACAAAGATTATTGTATTTTAATATTCTATTGGAAGCCACCCAAACTGGCTGGGTATAAATAATAAATTATTATTATTATTATTATTATTATTATTATTATTATTATTATTATTATAATTATTATTATTATTATTTTATTTTATTCCTCCTCCTCCTCTCAGGTCCTCCAGGAGACACTTTGCCCCACGTGGGACCAGCTGTTGGTGTTTGACAACGTGGAGCTATATGGGGAAGTCCATGAGATGCGCGATGACCCTCCCATCATTGTCATCGAGATCTATGACCAGGACACTGTGGTAAGAGGGGCCGGGAAGGGAAGTGGGGGGGGGGGGAATCATAGCATGGGGGGGAGCAGACTTCTTTGCCTGCATTGTGTCAGGCAGAAGAGGAACCAACCCAGGTTGCCAGGAATGGATAAGACAAGGAAAAGTCCTTACCACCTGCTTGTTTATTCAATATTTACAGAGAGAGGCTTGCAAATGCAGCCTCTTGGAATAATGGCGTTGTCCCGAGTAAATCTCCACCCCCATTCTCTCCCATTTCCTCATTCATCAACAACACCACTTCCTCAATGATTGCTGCTTAGGGCCATCTGTCTTTGAGCTCTTTGCTCTCCTACTTTTAAGGCTTGCCAGGTTCTGGGAGATGGAGGGTCTGGAATGCTTTCTAGTGATAATGTGTCAGCCAGCTGCTCCGGCTCTGCCTCCTCCTCCTCTCCCATTATTTCCCAACTTTCCCCCTCATCTTCCTCTGAGCTGTGACCTCTCTCAAACCCCAGTTGTAATTTTGAACTGTCTTCTTCTTCTCTGGAAGGGTCAGGCAGGGGAGGAGGTCTCCACCATTCCTCCTCTACCCAGTCTCTGGTGGGAGAGGGCTCGCATCCAGCACTGCTCAAGTCTTTTGATTCTAGACCTCTGGAGCTCCCCGTAGCAACGTCTCCTGTCACCCTCCCTGCCCCACCATTTTGGGTCTGTGGTCCACCATGCTGCTTTGAGGACCGAGGATCAAGCTAGATATTCAGAGCAGACCAGCTGAGATCTTGTTTGGAATGGACAGAAGCCACAACCCTTGAGATTGAGGGTCTCTTGCTCGACCAACGGAGCTCTCTACCTTCTCCATCTCCTTCCAGGGAAAGGCTGACTTTATGGGCCGGACGTTTGCCAAGCCCGTGGTGAAGATGTCGGATGAGGAGTACTGTCCGCCCCGCTTCCCGCCCCAGCTAGAGTACTATCAGATCTACCGGGGCAACTCCACCGCCGGGGACCTGCTGGCTGCCTTCGAACTTCTCCAGGTAATGGCGTCCCCAGGACACATGTATGGGGGGGGCATGTGGGTCAAACCTGACTGAGCCTGAGGTCCCCGGATGAGACTGAGAGGGGTAGCTGATGCCTCAGAATAGAACCAGGTTTTGAGATGGCCTTCAGGGCTTCTAGGACTGGGCCAAATGAATTTTGACAAATGTGAGGTTCTATACTTAGACAAGATATTATTATTATTATTATTATTATTATTATTATTATTATTATTATTATTACTTTTATTCTCAATGTACAATGTACAACCCGTGTACAATGAAATTAAATGAGCTTTCCCCACCCACCCAAACACTCAATCCCATTGCACTCTGTGTGCTTATCGCACAACACACCAAGTCAGTTGCGCTATGTTATTTTCCGTTCAACAGCCTAACAGCCCACGGATAGAAGCTATTTTTTAGTCTGTTGGTATAGCTGATTATACTTCTATATCTCCTGCCCGAGAGTAGAAGATTAAAGAGGTGATGACCGGGGTGTGAATCGTCCCTGAGAATTTTTCTCGCTCTCCTAAGGCATCGATCCCTTGCGATGTCATCTAGCGGGCTCAGGGGACAGCCCATGATCTCATGTGCTGTGTTCACCACCCTCTGTAAAGACTTTCTGTCTGTAGCTGTCAAGCCGGCGTACCACACTGTGATACAATATGAAAGGACACTTTCTATTGTGGACCGGTAAAAGGAGTTCATCAGTTGTTGTTTGACATTAAGACCCTGAGGAAATGGAGTCTCTGTTGGGCCTTTCTGACCACCTGAGTTATGTTGATTTTCCAAGTGAGGTCCTCACTAAGCTAAACTCCCAGGAATTTAAAGGAGACTCTCTCCACACAACCCCCCCCCCCCGATATGCAATGGGTCAGGTTCCCCTCTCTTCCTCCGGAAGTCCAACACCATCTCCTTTGTCTTACTAATATTTAGGTGCAAGTTATCCTCTAAGCACCATGTAGATACTTTTTGAACCTCCCCCCTGTGCTGTTTCATCTCCGCCTGCAATTAGGCCCATTATGGTAGTATCATCTGCAAACTTAATAATTACTGTGGATGGATCAGATGATATGCAGTCATATGTGTACAATGAGTACAGGTAGGGAAGGGGGGGCACCTGGCTTGCCAGCAGGACATGTGAAAAGGGTTTAGGAGTCTTAGTGGACCACAAGCTTCAAATGAGTCCACAGCGTGATGCAGCAGCAAAAAAGGCGAATGCTGCATCAACAGAAGATAGAATCAGGTTCTGGGATGACTTTCACAGGTTGGAGAACGGGGCCAAAACCTAACAAACTAACCTTTTCTGTTATGGTTCCCAGGCAGCTAGTACAGTAATAATAATAATAATAATTTATTGTTTGTACCCTGCCCATCTGGCCAGGTCTCCCCAGCCACTCTGGGCGGCTTCCAACAATATCAAAATACATTAAAATATCACAGGTTAAAAACTTCCCTAAACAGGGCTGCCTTCAGGTATTTTCTAAATGTCAGGTAGTTGTTTATCGCTTTGACCTCTGATGGGAGGGCGTTCCACAGGGCGGGTGCCACTACCGAAAAGGCCCTCTGCCTGGTTCCCTGCAGCTTTGCTTCTCGCAGGGAGGGAACCGCCAGAAGGTCCTCGGCACTGGACCTCAGTGTCCGGGCTGAACGATGGGGGTGGAGACGCTCCTTCAGGTATACAGGACCGAGGTATACAGTAGGCCTGAAACTTACATTGGGGTTATGTTTTGGGGGGCAAAGCCAGGAAGATCCCTGGAATTGTGGCCCTGCAACCATTCTCACCTGCTCAAAGCCATTCCCACCTGGCCAAATTGGGACACAGGCTCACATTTCCTTCCCAAAGCCTGCTATGCCTTTGCCCGGCTTTGGGAAGCAGGAGGGAGGACTCCAACTCTCATGCCTGTTTCCCAATGCTGCTGCCACGGTGGGAGCTGCTTCCAGGGTCCCCATCCTCAGGCCCCATGAAATCGGGGCACCCCAGGACAGAGGCAGAGCCCAGAGTGCCTTCCAAGAAAGCAGGGCAGTCCTGCTTAAAATGGGGCAATTGGAAGGTACCGTATTTTTCGCTCCATAAGACACACTTTTTTCCTCCTAAAAAGTAAGGGGAAATGTCTGTGCGTCTTATGGAGCGAATGTGTGGTCCCTGGAGCTGAACTGCCCAGGGGCAAAAGCAGATCGTGCTTTTTTAAAAAGAGAGAGAGAAGGGGGTGTTGAAAGGAAGCCCCCTGAGCAGCTGCTCAGCAAAAGATCGGGGGGAGAGATAAGGGAGAGAGATTCCAGCCCCTCCCCCTTGCAGAGGGAGGCTGTTTCCTCAGCGACATGGGACTGGCTGATTAGATTATCTGTCTGGAAACTGTAGAAATGGCTTCCTGAAGCTGCAGAACTGTGAGTTAAACCCCATAAAACAAGGTTTTTTCCCTTTGCAAAGTAAGCTCAACAACTTTGAGCTGATCCTCAAAAAATGGGGCTTTTCTCCTCTAAAAACTAGGTGTGTCCTATGGTCAGGTGTGCCTTATAGAGCGAAAAATACGGTATGTTACTGGCCTCTGTGAAGCTCATGCTAAGGCCCTGAGATGCTTCTGCAAGATCTTGCAGGGCTGTCCGAGATCTCTCAAGATCTCATGATGGCTCTGAAAGTTCTTGCAGGAGCATCCCAGGATCCTGAAATGATCTTCCCAGGGCTTAGTAAGTAAAGAGCTCTTTAAAAGCTCTTTCAACCACAGGAAAACTCAGTGCAGAAAGAGCTTCTTAAGCCCTCCGTCTTGCTTTCTGAGTCCTGGAAGCTATCATAAGATATGGTTCAGCCCCTTTCGATGAGTTTTCCCTGTTCTCTGGCCCTCTTTCTATTTATTTATTTTTCAATGTAGCACACAAGGCTGCAATCGCATAAATAAATGGCGCACAGGTTTCGGGTCTACTGTAAGTTGTGTGGATGGAGGAATCTCCAAGGATCCCACCTGCCAAGGACACAACTCCTTCTTCCATCTCACTCTTTGAAAGCGGACTTCGCCTTCTCCATCTGCCGCACTGTTTGCCCGTTTAAGAGTGGACTTTGTTTTCTTTTCTTTACTTCTGTGGATTCGTCCTGTCCTGTCTGTCCTTCTGTCTGTCTGTCTGTCTCTCTTGCTGCCCTGCCTCCATCTTCTCAGCTTCCTTACGACGACGAAGAGATCAGGCGGGCCTTGCTGGCGGTCAATGATCCGTGCATCCCGCAGATCAAGGTGCTTCCCAGAAAAGCCCTTTGCGATGCTCTTATTCCTCTTAGCCTGGGGGCCTTGCCTTGTACCATGTTTCCCCTATTTTAAGACACCGTCTTATTTTTTCTCTGTCAAGAAAACCCACTATGGCTTATTTTGAGGGGATGTCTTATTTTTATTACGCAAGCACGCCTTGGCAAGGCCACGCTCGAGTTCTGGGGCTGCGAAGGACAGGACGGGCGCGGAGCTGTTTGTTTGCTTGCTGGCAGCGGGGGGAGAATCCAAGCTGAGCTTTGAGGAAACGGGCACCAGAGAGACCCGCTTTTGCTGGGCGCTCTCTCCTGCTCCTCCTCTGCCGCCTTCCCTCCTCGAAACTCGACAGAAGCCTTGTTTTCCAAGGGGCCTCCTGGGCGGCGCGCGGGGCGGCTCGGGGGATTTCGTCATGGCGACGAGCAGGGAAAGCCTTTCCTCTCCGCCACGGCAGCCGCCCCGTGCGCTCTGTGCTGAGCGGAGTTGGGCAAAGAGACATTCGGAGTGTCTTTGTCGCGCCTGCTGCCCCTTCCTGTGCGCCCTGCTCTGCAGAGTTCCTGAGCGCTGCTTCTGGGGCTGACTGGTTTTGGTGGTGGGACTGGACGCCCAGCCCCGCCTTTTCCTTGGCGCCATCCAGAACTGCGCCTATCACTATGGCTTATTTTCGGGGTACGTCTTATATTTCGCAAATGCGAAAAAATCCTGCTATGGCTTATTTTATGACTACGTCTTAAAATAGGGGAAACAGGGTATTACAGGATACCCTGATTTGATTTCTATTATTCTTATTTTGCCCTTTGCATCATCTCACTCTCTTCCTCTTGTCTGCATGAACCAAACTAGGTCAAGTCCTGCTTGTCTCACAACCCGCCTGTCCCGCTCTCCCTCCCTTGACTTTTCCCATCCGTAACTCGCTCACAAATTGCGGAGCGGGGCCTTGGGCATGCGGGTAACCTCCCAAGGGGCTGTTCTGCACATCCTGTGGAAAGAAGTGTCAGCTCAGCCCACCAGTAACCCTTCCTTCCCCAAAACATTGGCACCTCTCAGAAATCACCAGCATGCTCAAAGTCTCTCTGCCTGCCTCTTGGAGCTATTAGGAACCTGCATGGTTGTCATAGCGATACAGTTTCCAACTCGAAATTTCCACCCGAATCACAGAATTAATGTTGATTGTACTTTTGGACAATTCACAAAGCACCATGTTGGAAGTTTCTGCTCAAATATCAGAAAGCAACAACATAGGGGATGTGTCTTCCATTTCAGCTCTGAGTCCTCCTCCCTGAACCAGGGCTCACCTGAGTGGCACCTGTCTGTACCAGGCTGCTGCCAATGCCTCCATTGGCACCTGTGAAATAACTCAGGAAATACCCCTGGGAAAATCGAGAACGCACTAGATCAGGGTTTCCCAAAGTTGGGTCTCCAGATGTTTTTGGACTACAACTCCCATCATCCCTAGCTAACAGGACCAGTGGTCAGGGATGATGGGAATTGTAGTCTCAGCCATTTACCTTCCTGCCAGAGCGGTACCTATTTATCTACTTGCAACTTTGACGTGCTTTCGAACTGCTAGGTCATGTGGCCAGCAGGACCAAGCCGATTCTGGTGCAATGGAACACCGAAACCAGAGCACAGCACGGAAATGTTGTTTACCTTCCCGCCAGAGTGGTACCTATTTATCTACTTGCACTTTTTGGCGTGCTTTCAAACTGCTAGGTTGGCAGGAGCAGGGATTCAAACCGCCGACCGGTCGGCAAGCCCTAGGCTCTGTAGTTTAGACCACAGCACCACCCGCGTCCCTTTTTGTCCATTTACTGTATTTCTTTTTCTCGATTTGAACTATAAAATGGTGATTTTCTTGAGTCAGAATGAGAGTACCCCCAGACATTTTTTTAAATAGAAATAAAGCACTGGCAATGCCATACACCCCATGGCAGCCATTTTGTAACTGGCACCCATGAGCCCTTTGCACACACACACATATATATATATATATACACACACACACCCAAAGTTGGCAACTCCTACCCTATGTTCCTTGAGTACCAGTCTTTCTTTGAAAGACTCCGGCAAAACACTGGACCCAAATTTTCTCAATCATGCAGTAAAGGGTGAAGAGCTGACGTACTGTATCCAAACCGTGACTTTGGGCTTACTTTATTCAAAGCAAGGGGTTACTTTTTATTCAAAGCAGGGGTTCTAGAGTTCCCCATTTAGCAATGCATGAATGGGATGGCTTACCCTCCCGAGGGTGGACGGAAGCATCGTGGTGGTTGGCAGATTGTGTTTGTTTGTGTGAGGGAGAGATTGCTAAAGGAACAGATTCTACCTGCCGTCCTTCTCTCTCTTGCAGATTGGCCCAGCCGGGAAGTCAGAGCTGCCTCCCATTGACGGCCCCACAGACATGGATCGGGGCCCCATTCTGCCTGTGCCTTTGGGAATCCGCCCTGTGTTGAGCAAATACAGAGTGGAGGTAAGCTTAATAATAATGATAATAATAATTGATTATTTCTACCCCGCCCATCTGGCTGGGTTTCCCCAGCCACTCTGGGTGGCTTCCAACCAAATATTAAAAACAATACAGCATCAAACATTAAAAACTTCCCTAAACAGGGCCGCCTTCAGTTGTCTTTTAAAAGTAAAATAGCTGCTTATTGCCTTGACATCTGATGGGAGGGCGTTCCACAGGGCAGGCGCCACCACCGAGAAGGCCCTCTGCCTGGTTCCCTGTAACTTGGCTTCTCGCAGTGAGGGAACCTCCAGAAGGCCCTCAGAGCTGGACCTCAGTGTCCGGGCAGAACGATGGGGGTGGAGACGTTCCTTCAGGTATACTGGGCCAAGGCCGTTTAGGGCTTTAAAGGTCAGCACCAACACTTTGAATTGTGCTTAAACCTCGGCACTGTGCTTCCCGGGAAGTCTTTGAAAAGAAAAAACTTTAAGGAGTTTTCTATTTGTGGCTTCTGTATTAGATTTTGCATATATTTCTCTTGATCTTTGACTACCAATATAAGTTTCAAGAACGTGAAATGGTTTGGTAATTTTGAGTACGCCACTTATGTGTTGCTTATGTTATATCGGTCTACGAGGAGAAGGAGGGGGCGATCCCCACCCCTCCTCTTCAGTCCAATCCCTGACCGGTCCCTTCTTCCGACTCCACAATTCTACGCTTCTATAATTCTAGACGCGGGTGACGCTGTGGTCTAAACCACTGGGCCTCTTGGGCTTGCCGATCAGAAGGTCGGAGGTTCGAATCCCCGCGATGGGGTGAGCTCCCGTTGCTCGGTCCCTGATCCTGCCCACCTAGCAGTTTGAAAGCACATCAAAGTGCAAGTAGATACGTACCGCTCCGGCGGGAAGGTAAACGGCGTTTCCGTGCACTGCTCTGGTTCGCCGGAAGCGGCTTAGTCATGCTGGCCACATGACCCAGAAAAACTGTCTGTGGACAAATGCCGGCTCCCTCGGCTTATAGAGCGAGATGAGCGCTTGCAACTCCAGAGTCATCCGCGACTGGACTTAACTGTCAGGGGTCCCTTTACCTTTACCTTTTTATAATTCTAGATCTTGTTCTGGGGACTGAGAGACCTGAAGCGTGTGAACTTGGCCCAGGTTGATCGGCCTCGGGTAGACATTGAATGTGCCGGAAGGGGAGTCCAGTCGTCCCTCATCCAGAATTACAAGAAAAACCCCAATTTCAGCACCTTGGTCAAGTGGTTTGAAGTGGTGAGTACCTTCCCCCAGCAGAGATGGGTGCATAAGGACATGAGAAGAGGCTGCTGGATCAGGCCAATGGCCCCTCTAGTCCAGCATTCTGTTCTCACAGTGGCCAACCAGAGGCATGTGGGAAACCAGCAAGCAGGATTCGAACACAAGACCCCTCTCCCCTCCTGGGCTTTCCAGCAACTGGGAGTCAGAGGCATTGCTCTCTCTGACCGTGGAGGCAGAGCAGAGGTCATCACCCAGAGCCTGGCTTTTGGATCGCACCAAAGGTCCACCCAGCCCACAATGGCCAATCAGGAGCCCATCCTTGGAAGCCCACAAGGAGAACATGGAGGCAATAGTCCTTTCTCACACTTCCTCTCCTGCAACTGGTCTTGGGGGGCAACAGTGCCCAAGGAGGGGAGGGCAACCTAGATCAGTGTTCCCCAACCTTGGGCCTCCAGATGTTTTGGGACTACAACTCCCATCATCCCTCGCTAGCAAGACCAGTGGTCAGGGATGATGGGAATTGTAGTCCGAAAACAGCTGGAGGCCCAAGGTTGGGGAACACTGACCTAGATGACCAAGAGTCTGGAAACCAAGTCTTATGAGTGTTATAAAGACAAAAACTGCTCCCTTTCCCTTATGGGGTATTCCGGAGCCCGTATAGAGTCCTTAAGTGGGTTCCCTATCGGTAGGAGAAAATAACAGAGGCCAACCAGAGAACATTGAGAAGCAAAGCAGCTAGTAAGCCTGATCTTTATTAAACTGTTACAACAGGGTCCCCATTCCCCACACGCAGGAGGAAGGAGAACCCTGAACAATGGTGCGCAAGCCCTTATATAGACTTCTGAAATTGCCCACCCTGTAGCTCAAGGCCACCCCAAAAGCATCATACATACATCACAGAAGGGGCGGTCTACAACAGAAATCCTGCTTGCCAGCATACCTGACAATGGTCACTGATTAATTTAATTGAATGTGTCCAGAAGAGGGCAACCAAAATGGTCAAAGGCCTGGAAACGATGCCTTATGAGGAACGGCTTAGGGAGCTGGGTATGTTTAGCCTGGAGAAGAGAAGGTTAAGGGGTGATATGATAGCCATGTTCAAATATATAAAAGGATGTCATATAGAGGAGGGAGAAAGGTTGTTTTCTGCTGCTCCAGAGAAGCGGACACGGAGCAATGGATTCAAACTACAAGAAAGAAGATTCCACCTCAACATTAGGAAGAACTTCCTTACAGTAAGAGCTGTTCGACAGTGGAATTTGCTGCCAAGGAGTGTGGTGGAGTCTCCTTCTTTGGAGGTCTTTAAGCAGAGGCTTGACAGCCACCTGTCAGGAATGCTTTGATGGTGTTTCCTGCTTGGCAGGGGGTTGGACTGGATGGCCCTTGGGGTCTCTTCCAACTCTAGGATTCTATGATTCTAATTTATATTTGAGACCTTAGAATTCTTACAACATGTGGAACGGTTGAAGGAATTGGGAATGTATAGCGTGGGAAAGAGGAGACTGCCTTGGAGGCTGTTATGCAGAGGTTGGATGGCCACCTGCCAGGGATTTTTTAGCTGAGATTCCCTCATTGAAGGAGGCTGGACTAGATGACCCTTGGGGGTGTCTTCAACTTAAAACATTTCCCCAGAGTGGCAGTAAGCTGAGCCCATCAGATCTCATCTTTCAGGATTTGGGGACAATGAGGGCACCGGAACAACGAGGGGGTGGCTGAGATGACCCTGAAGACACCAGGGACCTGTTGATTCCTCCCCTCCCCCAACCACCAAAAGACCCCGACCAAATTCTACCTCTGTATCTGGTCCCTTGCAGGATCTTCCTGAGAACGAGCTTCTCCATCCCCCCCTGAACATCCGCGTCGTGGATTGCCGCGCTTTTGGGCGTTACACCCTCGTGGGCAGCCACGCTGTGAACTCCCTGCGGAAATTCATCTACAGGCCTCCGGATAAGAAAGCTCAGCATTGGAGCACAGCAGGTAGTCAAAGAAGGAGGGAAGGGAGGTGATGTCATGGGGCATCTCTGGGGTGAACTAAGTGTGTAACTTGGAACAGGGGACGGCCAGTACATGATAAAGGGTCGGTCTTTAGGGTCTTGGTTTGCTAGACAGGCGGGTGTGTGGCAGAATGCTATTTAATGAGCCCGCTCTGTAGTTAAGAAACTGAGCTCTCTGAGCAGCAGAGGTCAAATCCCAAAGCACCTAGGAAACTGCTTGGGTAACCTTAAGCAAATCACTGTTTCTGACTTTGCTTCTCCCCACAACCCCACATCTGAAATAAGTGTGGGAATGTTCAGGGTGGCAGGAGAGGATATATTGTTTGTTAATATCCTTCCTAACTTGTGGGTGGCGCTGTGGGTTAAATCACAGAGCCGAGGGCTTGCTGATCAGAAGGTCGGCGGTTCGAATCCCCGCGATGGGGTGAGCTCCCGTTGCTCGGTCCCTGCTCCTGCCAACCTAGCAGTTCAAAAGCACATCAAAGTGCAAGTAGATAAATAGGTACCGCTCCAGCGGGAAGGTAAACGGCGTTTCCGTGCGCTGCGCTGGTTCGCCAGAAGCGGCTTAGTCATGCTGGCCACATGACCCGGAAGCTGTACGCCGGCTCCCTCGGCCAATAATGCAAGATGAGCGCTGCAACCCCAGAGTCGTCCGTGACTGGACCTAATGGTCAGGGGTCCCTTTACCTTTAACTTGCACTAGCAAGTTCCTTTACTTAGCAGTGTGCATTCCCCTTTAAAAAGGTAAAGGGACCCCTGACCATTAGGTCCAGTCGTGACTGACTCTGGGGTTGCGGCGCTCATCTCGCTTTATTGGCCGAGAGCCGGCGTACAGCTTCCAGGTCATGTGGCCAGACTAAGCCTCTTCTGGCATTCCCCTTTACACAGCAGAAAACTAGTTGCAAACTTGTCTGAGTTTCTTAAGACAATATGTATTTCAATCTGGCTTGTGTCTCCCCCTCGGAATGGGTCTGCTGAGCGGTGCCAGGTCTCATCCTGGAGACCCCTTCCCACCTGGCTCCTCCCTGGTGACTCCTCCTCCTCCGGGGAGGAGCCGGCAGACTCGCTGGGAGACGTGTCCGTCAACAGCAGAGGCTGAGGCTGCCGGTACCCACTCAGTGCCGGACTGGCAGGGGAGGGCACGTCCCTGACATGACCCAACATGAGAAAGGACTTTCTGATGGCAAGAGCCGTACGACGGTGGAACGGTCTCCCTCGGAAGGTGGTGGACTCTCCTTCCTTGGAGGTTTTTAAGCCGAGGTTGGATGGCCACCTGTCAGGGATGCTTCAGCTGAGATGCCTGCATCACAGGGGGTTGGACTAGAGGACCCTTGGGTGTCCCTTCCAACCCTAGTCTTTGGTTCTCTTTCAATTCTATGGTTAATAATAATAATAATAATAATAATAATAATAATAATTTTTATTTGTACCCCGCCCATCTGGCCGGGTCTCCCCAGCCACTCTGGGCGGCTTCCAACAGATATTAAAATACATCAAAATCACAAGTTAAAAACTTCCCTAAAGTTCTATGAAATACAAAGTGTTGTGATTGTAGCTGAGCCTGGGAACATCCGTAACACAAAAGTTCTTGTGCAATCAACATTTTGTGTCCTTATTCTCATCCCTGCAAGTTTTCTCTCTGAAGCTCTCTCCAGTATTTTCGTCTCCACTTTCCCAGTCATTTTTTTCTTCCTTTTATCGCACCTTCTGGGAGGGACGGAAGAAGAAGGCAGCTATCTCTGTCCTGTCTTGGTCACAATCAGGGCTCTTTCTGACCCACAACAGGTCGTTTCCTGCCAAATGCTATGTTATTCGTCTCGCTGTCCACTCGTTGATATAATTCGCATAACTATCTGCACAATTTACATAAATTGGGGGTCTCTCACATAATTCATGACGTGATTGTTTCCAAAACATTCGTTTTGTTGCAAAGGGAACACAATTTGAATGGGGGAGGGGAGGATGTCATTTATTTATCTACTCATTTCATATAAAATTTATATAGCACTTGATTTTTTTAAAAAAACCACAAAGTGATTTACAAAGCAATCCAAACAACAAAATTATTAGTAAAAAGAATTAAAAGATTGTTTTTTAAAAAGAGCAGTAAACTAAAACCACATCAGCTTTCTAGAAATCTGAGTAGGCTTGTCTAAACAAAAATGTTTTTCCGCAAATGTTACTCGCGGATGTTACTGGTTCAGAGATGGAATGAAATTAAAGTCCCTACCAGAGAAGAATGGCAGACCAAGTTGATGGATTATGCCGAAATGGCTAAAATGTATCAGGAATCAGGAAGACCAAAAATTGAATAAGGAATGGGAAAATTTTGTCATTTATCTTAAAGACCATTGTAAACAGTTAAAATCGTTAGCAGGATTGGAATAACACTTGTAGTTTAGTGGTGTATTTTGGACACAATGGAGAGGTAGAAGATTTGGGTTATCATAAAAGATGCAGGAGGAAATCATAAACCAAAGGACCCACAAAGGGAAGGAGAGAAGTCCAGGAGATTCTTTGGAATCTTGTTTCTATGCTGGATATGTGACTGTGAAATTTTAATATGAAAAACCATTTTTAAAACATTTTTATCAGGCTCTGGTAAGAGTACAGGGAAGGTACCTGCTTGATGTCAATAGGCAGGGAGTTCCAAAGATCCGGAATGGGTATTATGTGGCACCTGTAAGATGGAAGGTGTCAGGAGGGCATATTTGGGGCAAGGCCACCTCGCAGGTAAACAGGTATCGTTCACAGACTGAAACAACCACCAACTATCCACAGGATTGGTTTCTATTCGGGACACGGGGCAAATAAGCGAACACTTTCTGTTTCTGTTGGAATTCTCCAGCATCTCTGCCTTCTGGCCACCTCTGTCCTAAAACAATTCTCTTCTTCTTCTTCTTCTTCTTCTTCTTCTTCTTCTTCTTCTTCTCTCCCTTTCCCTCTTTTTCTGCGCTTGGTTCTCTTTCTCTGTCCTCTGTCCAGCTAAGCTCATGAGTGTCTATGCAGCCCTGGCCAACGGAGGACCCATCTCTCACCCCACAGGGGAAATCGTGGTTAACATGGAGCCCGAGGCCCCCATCAAGAAGATGGAGACCATGGTCAAGCTGGAAGCGGTAAGTGGCAGGGCTGTGGGAATGTTCAGGGTGGCAGGAGAGGATATATTCTGTATTAATATCCTTCCTAACTTGTGCTAGCAAGTTCCTTTACTTAGCAGAGTTACATTCCCCTTTTACAAGCACAGCAGATAACTGGTTGCAGGCTCATGTGAGCCTCTCTCTGTTATGCAATTCAGTCTGTCTCAGATTGAATTGTACGTTCCTGGTAAATTCCCTTGAATCCCTCTTAAAAGAATAAAGACGCCACAATCTTATTCAAAGTCAATAAAATAAGTTTACTCACATCAGTTTACAGTTGGATCCCTGAAGGCAGACAGGTACAAATATGTACATGCGGATCTACCCCATATGGGGGAATAATCCCAGTGCTTCTGCTAGCTGAGAGCTAGCAGAGCAGTCCTAGCTAGAAGCTGGTCCAATGGAGAAGGGAGTCAAAAAGAGGGAAGGGCGCTGCGTGACTCGTCCTTTTGTTACCTGGACAGGTAAGGTCACGCCCACCTTCTATCACATGCAAAAGGAAGGATGCTCCAGCCAGGAGGAACAGGAAGTTTCGACTGGCTGGGCCAAACATCCCCTTGCATGTCCACTCTAGGAAAACAAGGAATGTTGTATTTGACTGCTCCCAGTGGTGGCCTTGACCCTCCTTCTGTTGGGAAATGCTCTGGGTGGGGGAGAATGGAAGGCTGAGGAGTGTCAGTTGTGGGGAAGAGTGAGGAATGTCCTTATTTTTTATCTGGGGGATGTTGGAGCGTATGGAAACTGCAGGCCTGCCTTCCTCTTTGTAACTGTGGCTTCTTTTTCTCCCTTTCCCTCTCCTTCCCCCGGAGGCAGAACTCTGATGCGGTCGTGAAAGTGGATGTGGTAAGTGACTGATGCCAGGAACGTGCCCTCCCCCCGAGCACAGCGAAAGAGTCAGCCTCAGAAATTGAGCTGAGCAAGCAAGAGGCTGACTCTGTAGATGGGAGCTGTCTGTCTGAGTTTAGAGAGGACAGTCCGGCCCCCCTCCTTCCCAGGGAAAAAGTTGTTAGCTCCCAAGGAGAGGAAGAGTTGGAAGTCGGTCCAAGCGTTGCCAGGCAACCAGCTGATAAGCCAGGGTCAGAGGCTGTGTCTTCTGGGGAAGAGATAGGCAGTGGCGGAGAAAGTGGGGGCAGTGGGGAAAGGCCTCCCTGGGTGTCATCCCTGAGGGAGTGGCTGGCTCTGTTGCAGGTTCCAAATTATATCAGTTCCGCATTTGTAAGAACATGATGGTCTAGTGCAGGGGTGTCAAACTCCGGCCCTCCAGATGTTTTGGAACTACAATTCCCATCAGCCCTAGCTAACAGGACCAGTGATCAGGGATGATGGGAATTGTAGTCTCAAAACATCTGGAGGGCCGGAGTTTGACACCCCTGGTCTAGTGTATCAGCACCTGCACTTTGGAACTCCCTGCCTCTTGACACCAGGCAGGCGCCTTCACCGTTCTCTTTTCAGTGCATGCTAAAAACATTATTTGTGGTTAGCATCCTCTCTGTTTCCCCTGTTTCCAGATGTTTTCCTTCCTGGAATCTGAGCAACATTTGCTGCTGTCGTCTTTCTTCCTTTCCCCCTTTTTTGGGCGGACCTTCGCTATAGGCTTATTTGAGTCCAGAACACAATCCTTTGGTCTCCACTTGTAAAGCTTCTGCCACTGCTTTTTGCCTGCACAATGAGTTTTCTTCTGCTTTTTAAAGTTTTTAATATTTTTACTTTTCTCCCGTGCTTCAGGTTTTTGCCTGTGCAGTCTTTGGGTGTCTTCCTTACTTAGACAAGAAAGCTAGAGTGTGTTTTAATCTTCTTCTTCTTTTAATTTATTGTTAGTTTAAGTTTTTCCAAAAAAATTAAATTATTGTTGCTAATTTTTCAAATTGATAATTTTATCATTTTATCTTTTTTTGTAAACCACTTTGAGGTGGGTTTGTTTTTTTAAACAACCAAGCAGTATACATATTTTATGAAATAAAAATAAATAAAGACCTTGTATAAATAAATACATTCAGTCCCTGGGAGTCCGAAGTGGAAAAAACTGAGTGTATGAAGTCAGTCTCTTTTTAAAAAACAAAATTTTATTGATTTTCCAGTTATTTTTTAACATTCTCAATCAAATATAATTAATAAAAGAAAAAAAAGATACAAGATTCCCTTGCGCCCTTAGACCTCCCTCCACCCTTCCATGGTTTCCATATTTAACATTCCTTGCTACATATTTTATACTCTCCATATTTTCCATTTAACATTGATATCTTAGGTCTCTGTTAGCTCACAAGTGTTCTTTAAGTCCCGTTAATGAGCTCAGCTGTTTACAGTGGTCTTCCAAATGCAAGATAAATTTCTTCCAGTCTTTATTAAAATCTTGGTCTTCCTGGTTTCTGATTTTCCCAGTCATTTTTGCCCTCTCCACGTAGTCCAACAGTATAGCTTGCCCTTCCTCTCTGGTAGGGACCTTTTCGTCTTTCCATCTCTGTGGAGTCAGTCTTTCTGTGTCTCTGCTGCACACCCTTGTATCATAGCTGCTTTTGCACGGAGCTCTTCCCCGCTTAATCTCTTGGCTTTCAAAGGCTCCTGGATGGATCCCAGAAAATCGTACAGGTGCAGAATGAGGCCAGAAATGCAATGAGTCCAAAAAGGTTTCTGTTATGTACTGAGCTGAATCCTAGAACAATAGGATCCAAGATACTCCTGCTGAGGGATGATTCCTCTGCCCTCACTAGAGCTATGGCTCAATATTTGACTAGGGTTTTTGAAATTAAGGCCAGTATATCTAGCCTGTCCAATAGTGACTAATGAGGATCCTTTTATCTTTTTCTATTTATTGCATGCTTTCAGAAATATTATATTATACTAGTGGACGTTCAGCCCGTTAAATTAACGGGCGCTAGAACATATGTGGTGAAACATTTTTAAAAACAGGACTTATTTCCCTCAGGCAAGTGGGATTAGGACAGCAGCCTTCAGGTAAGGCAGCCGGGCCTCATCCTGCGGCGCGTCCGAGAGAAGCTGTGAGGGAAACTGGCCCCTCCCGTTACATAAAAGTCCCTAAAGTGTGCGGCGGAGGAGGGGGAATGGGCTCAAATCCCACGTACTGGGGAGGGGGGGGTCCGGTTTCCCTCCGTAAGCAAACTCCGTGTGGAAACGGCCATGGCAGCCCCCACCTCTCTTTGCCCTTTTGGCTCCCAGCCCCTTCATGAACCACACCGAGTTCCTGTACAGGGACATGTCGAGGACGGGACGGGGGCTGCTTTGAGCCCCTGAGGGAGGGAGGCCGCCTCCCGGGCAGGGCCATCGGCCTAGGGCGGGCGTGAGAGGAATCCTTGAGTAACTCCCATCACTCACACACACAAAATGGCCGCCAGCAACTTTCTTTGAGTGCAGGGCGAGGCAGCCCCCTCCCGCACTTCCGATTGGCGGCCTCCGACCGTCTCATCTGCATAGAGTCTCTGCGCTCCAATCCCTGTGTCCGTGGGGCACATGCCCAGTTGCGAATTCCACTGACACACGGAAAGTACGGACAGACACAGGCTCTTTATTATATAGGATAGAAATATATAAATAGATGGTTTGTATGTCTCCTTTTTATATATGCCAATAAAGGTGTTGAGTTGAGTTGAGGATCCAAAATGCAGCAGCCTGATTGGTCCTAGAACAATAGAATTCAGAATGCAGCAGTCTGATTGGTCCGCAGGAGCCACCCAATCCAGCTTCAGGTGGAAGTGAATCAGCGACCTGATTGGCCTGCAAGAGCAGCCAATCAGGCTCCTGGATGAAGTGAATCCGCAACCTGATTGGCCTACAGGAGTAGCCCGGAATTAACCAATCACGTGGGGCCCATTGTGTAAATAATGTATATATAGCAGACGTTTTGGGGAAAGATCCATTCCTTGCTACTATGAGCTGAATAAAGAGCATGAAATTCACACTGGACTCAGAGTATATTTCAGCTTCCAAGGTGTGAAAGGAGCCGAAAAGCAGAGACTCACGACGGTCACGGCCTGAGTGATACCTCTGATCGCGTCTCTGTCGCCCTCCTCTTCCCCATTGTTTTGCAGTCGGAAGAAGAGAAGGAGAAGAAGAAGAAAAAGAAGAAGAAAGGGGGTGCCGAGGAGGAGGAGGACGATGAGCCTGACGAGAGCATGCTGGACTGGTGGTCCAAGTATTTTGCTTCCATCGAGACGATGAAGGAGGTGAGTGGTTGGCAGGTGGCAATCAAGAGTGGCTGGTGCAAAATATGGGGCAAGAATCCGCACGAGAGCAGTTCTCCCATTCTGCAAATCAAAGCTAATTCTAATTCCGGACCAGATATACAATACTTGGCTCTTCCCGTATTGTTAGGCCGGCTTGGGTAGTTTCTACCCAAGAGCTATAACCATCTTAAATGCTGTAACCAGATAATATGACCTTGGAGAGTTGTGATGGGTGTGTACGCATGTGTGGCTGAAAATGTGGTTTTTTGTTTTTGGTGCTGTTTTTGTTTTGTTTTGTTTTTATGGGATGGCACCCTATTTCGTTGCACTTGTACAACCTTGTACTTGTTCACTGACAATAAAGGAATCTTATTTTATCTTGGTCACGTGCCACCAAATTCCTCTTCTTCTGTGGGATGAATGCTGCTGGAACAACTTCATTCCAGCATGCATTGCAAGGGGTTGGACTAGATGGCCCTTGGGGTCCCTTCCAACTCTACAAATCTACCTACCCATGGTGTATTCTATGATATGGAAGGGCTGCCTTAGCTGTGACTGCTGCATTGCAGGGGGTTATGTATGTGTTTGCCTTCTACATTTATGAACATTTTATATATATATGACCTTAGAATTCCTATAACACCTACATTGTTGTGTGACCTTCCTTTCCTTTCCTTTTTCTAGCTGCTTCGACAGCAGGAGGCGGCTGCGGCCGAAGCGGAGGAGAAGGATGAGATGGATATGTCTGAGGGTAAATCTTTGGAAATCTGGAGTTCAAAGAATAATAATGTAATAATAATTTATTATTTGAACCCCGCCCATCTGGCCGAGTCTCCCCAGCCACTCTGGGCGAAAGGGGGATTACTATATGTTCCTGCGTATAAGACTACTTTTTAACCCAGGAAAATCTTCTCAAAAGTCGGGGGTCGTCTTATACGCCAGGTCGTATTTCTTATACGGCGAGTATATCCCAAACTCTATATTTTAATTGGAAAAGTTGGGGGTCGTCTTATACGTCCAGTCGTCTTATACTCCAGAATATACGGTAGATATATACAGCTGTTAAAACCAGAGCTCTCCGCATCTCCTCCTGAGAGGAGTTTTACTTTCGTTCCATGGAGTTACAGGGTCAGGTTTAAGGTGCTGGTTTTGACCTTTAAAGCCCTATGCGGCCTAGGACCCTCGTACCTACGGGACCGCCTCTCCTGGTGTGCCCCGCGGAGGACCTTAAGGTCCACAAATACCAACATTTTGGAGGTCCCGAGCCGCAAGGTGGTTAGATTGGTCTCAACTAGAGCCAGGGCCTTTTCAGTACTGGCCCCGATTTTGTGGAACGCTCTGTCACAAGAGACCAGGGCCCTGCGGGATTTGACATCTTTCCGCATGGCCTGCAAGACGGAGCTGTTCCACCTGGCCTTTGGGTTGGACTCAGTCTGACCCTTACGTTTCCCTCCCCTTATGGTTTTGATTTATGGGCTACGGATGGCGCTGTGGGTTAAACCACAGAGCCTAGGGCTTGCCGATAGGAAGGTCGGCGGTTCGAATCCCCACGACGGGGTGAGCTCCCGTTGCTCGGTCCCTGCTCCTGCCCACCTAGCAGTTCGAAAGTACGTCAATGTGCAAGTAGATAAATAGGTACCGCTCCAGCGGGAAGGTAAACGGCGTTTCCGTGCGCTGCTGTGGTCCACCAGAAGCGGCTTAGTCTTGCTGGCCACATGGCCCGGAAGCTGTACGCCGGCTCCCTCGGCCAATAATGCGAGATGAGCGCCGCAACCCCAGAGTCGTCCGTGACTGGACCTAATGGTCAGGGGTCCCTTTACCTTTTACTAAAATGAGGCTGCATTTTAAATTGTATTTTAACCCGTATTTTAAATAACTGTTTTTTCTTTCTTTTACGTTTTATTGTAATTTTATTGGTGTTAGCCGCCCTGATCCCGGTTCTGGCTGGGGAGGGTAGGGTATAAATAAATTATTATTATTATTATTATTATTATTATTATTATTATTATTATTAAAACATCTGCAAACTGCTTCAGGTTTAGCAGAGGACCAGTAATCAGGGAGGAGAGCAGGGTTTAATTGCTTTGAGGTTTGTTTAGGTCCCTTTCCCCCCATCAAACGGTGTATTATTATTATTATTATTATTATTATTATTATTATATGCCACCCTTCATCACAACATCTCAGGACAGTTCACAAAATAATATACAAGATGAAAAACACAAGTCAATAATTATAACGAAAACAACTAAACAACAAGTCCCCCATCCCACAGACACACATATAAGGCTGTAGTATTATTATTTATTAAATGTGTAAATGTTCCAAAATTATGAAACATGGAGATGTGCCCTCTCCAAATCTCCCCTCCAAACGAGCTCCTCTCCTAGAGCTGAAACAAAACGCAAGGACCTGAACTGTAGAAAGATTGAGAACCGTTGGAAATGAATTCTCCGTTTCCACCTTCGAGGAAACTGTTATGCCATCACATTTTTATTTTTATTTTAATGCATATGAAAAGAGTTCAGCGCAGGCCCCTGCCATTGCACCATCCATCTATTCCTCTCTCTCTTTGCCAGCTACCCAAAAGCAAAGGTTTGGGCACCTTCGGTCTCCCTCTCTGCATGGTCCCCCTCAGTTTTTCTGTTTCTCTGTCATCAGCCCATCGCTGGCAAAGAGGCTATGAAAGTTGGCAGAATCGGACTTTGGAGCTGGGCGGGTCAGATCTCTCGGGGCAGGCTGAGGAAACCCAGCCAGATGGGTGGGGTATAAATAACAATAACAATAACAATTATTATTATTATTATTATTATTATTATTATTATTATTATTATTGTTATTATGTCAGGCTTTGAGGAAGCGGTTTCCTCCCTCTCTTTGGCCGTGGATGAGCAGAACAAAGCAAAAATAGTCTCTTACCATTGAAAGAGATCTTAATGATCACAGCGAAAGAGCAAAGAGTCCATTCTCAGAGCACAGGCGCTCCCAATTAAGGTTTACACCCACTTCCCCCCGAGTCACCCTCGCCACTTCCTCGTCTTGCAACCTGATCTCGCAACCACTGCGCCTTATGTGCAGCTACCTTATCTAATCTCCGCGACCTTGGACTGATTGGCTGGACACTTTCCAGCGAACCGGAGTCTGTTAACTCTCTCTCTCCCGGTTCTCCTCCTCCTAGCTGTTCACCACCCAGCTCTTCCCAACTTTTGTCTTCTGAACTATGTCCCTCTGCGAACCACTGTTCCAAATCTATACTGTCCCGCTGCCCAGGGGAAGTGTCAGGATCCTGATCGGGAGCAGGGGGGAGGCTCCCACCATTCCTCATCTGTGCAGCCCTCTTCAGCAAGATCCCTGAGACATTAATAGCAAGGGCTGGGGGTCTCCCAAGACTCGGTAGAAAGGGACCCTGTTAGGAACGGCAAAAATTGGTTTGATAGTGGCTGTCTGTCAGCTTTCATGCACATCACGGCTGCTTGATCTGTTTCTTGTCTCCCGCCTTCGCCTGCACCTGCCCCCCTCCGCCATCTGCCACTGCTTCCCTTGGGGGGCTCAGAAATCAGACTCGATGACTCTCCCATGAAAGGCTCAAAGGGCCAAGGGAAGACCAAGGAGAAAGTCAAGGCCCCCAAAGAAGACAAGAAGAAGAAGCAGCAACAACAGGGGCAGCCGCCGACGTCCGAGGGTCCCGAGAAGAAGAACAAGCAGAAGATCGATGAGCTGAAGGTGAGCTGCGCCAGATCCCAGTTGCATCAGAAGCGGAGATAGAAGCCCAAAGGTGGATTTATGGGGGTTTATGGCCATTTACAGGTGGCGCTGTGGGTTAAACCACAGAGCCTAGGGCTTGCCGATCAGAAGGTCGGCGGTTCGAATCCCCACGACAGGGTGAGCTCCCGTTGTTCGGTCCCAGCTCCTGCCCACCTAGCAGTTTGAAAGCACGTCAAAGTGCAAATAGATAAATAGGTACTGCTGCGGTGGGAAGGTAAACGGCATTTCCATGCGCTGCTCTGGTTTTGCCAGAAGTGGCTTTGTCATGCTGGCCACATGACCCGGAAGCTGTACGCCGGCTCCCTCGGCCAATAAAGCGAGATGAGCGCCGCAACCCGAGTCATCCACGACTGGACCTAACGGTCAGGGGTCCCTTTACCCTTTACCTTTAGCTCTGCATCATGAGGGCCCCTCCAGACTGGGAGTTTTATTTTTCCTTTTCCCGGGACAGTCCCTGGGTTTACAAATCAGTCCCCATACAAAATCCATTGAAGTTGAAAAGTGTCCCCGGAATCATTGAAAAAAAATCTGGTAACCTTACTCTAAGGTGCTGCAGGACAATTTTTTATAAATATATTTCAACTGCGTCAGACCAACACGGCTAGCTACCCGAATCTTAAATATTGGTATGTTTGAAAATATTGCTTTAAAATGTGATCTTGGTTCAGTCTAACTCTGCCATTAGGATTTCACTTATACCATTACACCTATACCTATCAAATATAAGTAAAATGATAAAAGAAAAAGTAACTAAGTAAATAGAAATATATAACTGTGCGTGACAATAATATAATAATACAAAAGACAGTAAGAATAATTGGAAGCTGTTTTTAGCCCTTATTGGTTTTTTCTTTATGTATACATTTTATATACTTTAGGAATAATATTATTGTTATACTTTTTCTGTTGGTGTTATGTTTGTATATTGTATAATGTATGTTGTAGGTGTAGGTGTTTCCTTTTCCTTTTAAACAATAAAGAATTTATATTAAAAGAAGAAGTCACCACTATTTCTATTATTATCTTTTTTTCTTTTGTTTAGGTATAAGATTTGTATACAGTAAATGCAAGGAAAGCACAGAAATGCCCTTCTTTTTATGTTCTTTATCTTCTTTTTCTTTTTTCTTCTTTCTTTTTTGGAAAATGGAATATTGGAATTTTTTGTTGTGTTATTGTGTAATTGTGTAATTTTTAAAGATAAATAAAGTTTATTTTTTTAAAAAAAGAAGAAAAAGAAAATATTCCTTTAAAAGTTTGCTTGATTTTATCGTTTTTGTAAACTGCTTTGAGGTTTGGGGGCTTCTCTCGCAACCAAGAGGTTATGAAACGGAGAAATGCAACAGAGAGTAATTATTATAATTTTTACGTCTCGCGCTCCGCTGTTGCTTTCCCGCGTTCATTGTCACCTCCTCCCCAGGTGTTCCCCAAAGAGCTGGAGACGGAATTTGACAGCTTTGAGGACTGGCTGCACACTTTCAGCCTCTTTCGGGGGAAGATTGGAGATGATGATGACCACGCAGCTGACGAGGATCGCATCGTGGGCCGGTTCAAGGCGAGTTTGGGGGGGGGGCTGACATTTGCAAACTCCGTGTACAGGAGATCCATAACAGCTTGAGGCCCTCTCTTGGGAGATGGGTGGTTCTTCCTCCCTCCCTCCCTCCCTCCACATTGGATTGGATTTGAAAATGCAAGTGCCAGGAAACTGGGAATTATGTTCACATGTGGTGGGGGTGTCAATATGTACAATTTTTTTCTGGCAAAGGGTGTTTAAGGAGATAACAGAAATCACTGGTTTAAAGCTGACTGAAAGTCCAGAGGTAGCATTAGTATCATAGTATTAGTATCATAGTCAGGGGCGTAGGAAGTGGGGGGGCGGGGCGGGGTGGTGGTCCGCCCTAGGTTCCATCATGGAGGGGGTGACAAATTATCAAGGAACAATTACTGCCCTACTAGGGTGGTTCATAAAAAAACTCTTTTTTTAAAAAAAATGTCTGCTCCAAAGGTCTTATCTTACTACACTAGGGATTATATAGCTATATATGAAATTTCATGCATAGCAGTTAATATCTTGACCCTCCTCCACGAAAATAGCTGTTTACTTGGCCGTTTTCCTATGTCGTGAAGGCTGAAATTTCAATTCAGTGGAGCATTTACTGTTCCCAACCCTAACCCTGCGGAAAGCCATCTAATTAGACTTGATTTTGACATGTTTTTAGGAGGTAATTTAATTATTGTTTGATTTTAAATCAATGTTATGTATCTGATGTTAGCCGCCCTGAGCCCGACTTCGGCCGGGGAGGGCGGGATATAAATAAAAGTTTATTTTTACTTATTATTATTCCTTTGTAAGAAAATATGAAATAACGTAAAACCATTTTTTGCAGGCAAAAATAAAAAATAAAAAATCAATTTGTGGGGGGGGGGTGAAAGGAAATTTTCTGCACCGGGTACCACCTGACCTTCCTACACATCTGATCATAGTATTAGTATCATAGTATTTTGCCCAGGCCTGGATTCCCTTTTAACCAGATTAAAACATCTTCTCATCCTCCCCCTTTTTCTTGCAGGGCTCCATGTGCGTCTACAAAGTGCCACTCCCTGATGACATCACCAAAGAGGCGGGGTACGACCCAAATTTCGGCATGTTCCAGGGCATCCCAAGCAACGACCCCATCAACGTGTTGGTCCGGGTCTACGTGGTGAGGGTAAGCAAATAGACACACGGTTTCCTCTTTCTTCTTACTGCCCTTCCCGCTCCAAGCATTGGATCCCATTAAGCTGCTCCCAGCCAGGTTCTGGTCGCCTCACCTCAAAAAGGAGATTGTAGGGCTGAAAAAAGGTTCAGAGAAGAGCCGCCCAAATGATCAAGGGGGTGGAGCTGCTCCCCTACGGAGAAAGGTTGCGGCGTTTGGGACTTTTTAGTCTAGAGAAAGAGAGAATGAGGCATTGTAGAAGTTTACAGAATTGGAGAGAGACGAGTTTTTGTCTCTCGCTCATAAGACTAGAACTCGTGGCCATCCTGCACGTATTCCATTAGTTTAAGTTGCTGTTCTTCTTTGGTTGGGACCTAATTTGTTTTCCATTTTGGGGCTAGCCAAACAC
This sequence comes from Darevskia mixta, assembly GCA_034641385.1. Lineage (NCBI taxonomy): Eukaryota > Metazoa > Chordata > Lepidosauria > Squamata > Lacertidae > Darevskia > Darevskia mixta. Next base: position 495,618 of record JAWWNH010000142.1, on the reverse strand, counting down.
GGGCCTGTTGGAGATTCATTCCCCGTGTGCAGTCATGGGATTGTTGTCTATCACATGACGGTGTGTGTTTTGAACCCACAGGAATGGGATGTGACGTAGACAGGATGTTTGTCTTACTGTGTTCCCTGAAGTGGGACTATTGTCCTTTGTTCTTTCTCTTTGCTGTCTGATGCTAGAGAGAGAGGGAGCCATGCTGAAGTGCTCTGTGTGTATTATATGTAAATAAAGTAGATTAGCCTACATGCTGAGTTGCTGAGTTATGTTACGCAACTGCGCAAACCTCTGCGGATCCCTAAGTGTGCTGATGTCTACTGGCATCAGTCGCTGTGATGTTCGGGCTGAGGAATGCTTTTGAAGCTCCTGAACGATCGTCCAGGAGGGAGGGAACATGCCAGTCGGGCATTAGTCACTCACTACTCATGAGTAGGAAGCCTCCTGACACGGCTGCAGTAGTAGCATACATAAATAGAATAAGAGAACAAGAAAAATATACATTGAAAGAAGACTGGAAAATGTTGACTGATTAGATGGGTGAAAATTGTGTGCATTTAAAAACGCCGGTAGCATTAAGATAAATTCAACAGTGCAAATAAGTTTTGATGGTGTAACCTATCTATCCTTTCAACGTTGTCCCCTGGAAATGCATGGTTTGTTGATCAGCCTTTCAGATAAAGCAGATTCCCGAACTTCGGAATGCCAAAAAGAAATGTTCGCTCCCTTTAGCTCTTTCCAGAAATGAGCAGCCAACAGAAAACAAACAATTAGCTCTTTGTTATGTACCCTGTGCCAGATTTACCTAGAAGCTAAACAAGCTATAGCTTAGGGCCCCACTCTCTTGGGGGCCCCCCAAAAAATTAAAGAAAAAACCCTGGATGTACATTTCCAAAATATAAGAGAAAAAACAAAGAAAATAAAACCTACATATAGCAACAGTGTTTTGTGTTGTGTGGGCACCTATGATGTAAGTCATGGGCCCTGCCTGCTAGCCTGCTCCCTAAAATATCACTGGTCTGCTTCTTTCTATATATAGGGTTTACTCCTTTCTATATATAGGGTGCCGACATTCTGCATGGACTGGTTGCACGGCAACATGGGCAAATGGCTTGAGATACCTATGAGGTCCATAAAGTACCATGTAGCATCTATTTGACACAAAAAACAGGGACAATTTGTTGTTGACAAAGGACAGCTGGACATAGAAAGGGCCCCATTACCTTCAGGAGCTGAGGGCCTCATCCAACCTCAATCTGGCCCTGTATGTACCTTAAGGCCAGCCTCTTCAAAGATAGAAACAGGCTGAGCTGGAGAGAAGGGACCCCGTTTTGTTCATGTGGGACTTTAGGGTTGCATCCTGCAAGGAGCCTTGGCTGATGTCGGGGCTTCTCTTCCAGGCCACCGATCTGCATCCTGCCGACATCAACGGCAAAGCTGACCCGTACGTCGTCATCAAGCTGGGGAAGACGGACATCAAGGACAAGGAGAACTACATCTCCAAACAGCTGAACCCCATTTTTGGAAAGTAAGGGGTCCAGGCTGCGGTTTGCATGGCGCTGCCTTGGTTGGGGGGGGGTTGCCTCCAGAGGAGCAGAAAACAAGCTTGTTCCATCCTCCAGGTGGCAGCCCTTTCTCCCAGAAGGTGGAGCAAGATGGCTTTCTGCTGCTCTCGAGGCGAGGACCCCAAATAATGTATTTCAAGGACAAGGAAGGAGATGACAAAATATCAGGAAGGACTTTCTGAGGGTAGGGATCCATTCAACAGTGGAACAGATTCTCTCCAATGGTGGCAGGCTTTCCTTTGTTGAAGGTTTTCAAAGAGACTTTGGATTGCCGTCGGTCAGGGATTCTTGAGCTGAAATTCCTGCACTGCAGGGGGGTTAGACTAGATGAGCACTGGGGGCTCTTCCAGCTCTACAATTCTCTGACTGTGCCTTCAAATGGAAGCTCATATGGAAGACACCAGACCTGCCAGGAGGCAGCCTCAGAGAGGAGGCCATTTGCAGGCACTTGCGAGGCAGCAAATTCCCAGTTACTGGAATGCCTTAATCGGGTGGTGGTGGAGACCTGGGGTTTTCCAAGCCAGGCATTGCACATTTTAGGTTAGCCTTCCTCAATCTCAGGTCCCCAGGCATTGGGGGTCCCCAGGCATTGTTGAACTACATCTCCCATCCCTAGCTAGCAGGACCTGTGGTCAGGGATGCTGGGAGTTCAGCCTGGACACTGAGGTCCAGAGCCGAGGGTCTCCTGGCGGTTCCCTCCCTGAGAGAAGCGAAGTTACAGGGAACCAGGCAGAGGGCCTTCTCGGTGGTGGCGCCTGCCCTGTGGAACGCCCTCCCACCAGATGTCAAGGAAATAAACAACTGACTTTTAGAAGACATCTGAAGGCTGCCCTGTTTAGGGAAGTTTTTAATGTTTGATATTTTATAGTGTTTTTAATATTCTGTTGGGAGCCGCCCAGAGTGGCTGGGGAAACCCAACCAGATGGACGGGATATAAATAATAAATAATAAATAATAAATAATAAATAATAAATAATAAATAATAAATAATAAATAATAAATAATAAATAATAAATAATAAATAATTGTTGTTGTTATTATTATTCCAACAACATCTAGGAACCCAAGGCTAAGAAAAGGCTGCCTTAGGTCAATCCTGACCCTGACCCAAACTGGGATGACCCAGCTACATGGTTAGCTTATTTTTGCACCCGCCTTATAATTCCACCTACCCCAGGAACAATTACTTTGAAAAAAGTTTCTCCATCCCTGAGGGCTGTCCTCCTCCTCACTTGCCACTTCCCATTCCTTTCCCATTTACCCTGTGATTCAAAATGGTTGCCTCTTCCCCTCCAGGTCGTTTGACATCGAGGCCACTTTCCCCATGGAGTCCATGCTGACAGTGGCTATTTACGACTGGGATCTGGTGGGATCCGATGATCTGATTGGTGAGACCAAGATCGACCTGGAGAACCGATACTACAGCAAGCACAGGGCGACCTGTGGGATCACCCAGAACTACTCCATGTAAGCATCCCGGATCCCTGCAGCTGAATTTTGTAGCTGAGCGAGGTCCCGTGTGCGTCAGCGTCAGGGCTGGAGTCAGACGCCAGGTCAGCAAGCGAGAAGCAGGGTTTGCCAGAGAAGTCAACTCTTCATTCAAAGAACCCGCATGCAACTAGAGCATTGGACTCTTAAATTTCAGGGTTGCGGGTTCGAGCCCCACGCTGGGCAAAAGATTCCCACATTGCAGGGGGTTAGACTAGAGGACCCTCATGGTCCCTTCTCCAACGCTTTGGTCCTGTGAACTCAGCAACACTTCCTATTACCATATTTTTCGCTCCATGAGACGCACTTTCCCCCCTAAAAAGTAAGGGGAAATGTCTGTGTGTCTCATGGAGCGAATGTGTGGTCCCTGGAGCTGAACTGCCCAGGGGCAAAAGTAGATCGTGCTTTTTTAAAAAAAAGAGAGAGAAGGGGTGTTGAAAGGAAGCCCACTGAGCAGCTGCTCAGCAAACGATCGGGGAGAGAGATAAGGGAGAGAGATTCCAGCCCCGCCCCCTTGCAGAGGGAGGCTGTTTCCCCAGCGACATGTGACTGGCTGATTAGATTATCTGTCTGGAAACTGTAGAAATGGCTTCCTGAAGCTGCAGAACTGTGAGTTAAACCCCACAAAACAGGGTTTTCTCCCTTTGCAAAGTAAGCTCAACAACTTTGAGCTGATCCTAAAAAAATGGGGCTTTTCTCCTTTGCAAAAGAAGCTGCAGAAATTTGAGCTGATCCTCAAAAAATGGGGCTTTCCCCCTCTAAAAACTAGGTGCGTCCTATGGTCAGGTGCGCTTTATAGAGCGAAAAATACAGTAAGTCTTACCCAGAGGTTGGCAACCTAAGGCCCATGGGCCAGAAGCAGTCCATGAGGGTCGCTTAACTGGCCCATGAGCTGCCCCCGAACTGAGCCATCCACTTTGCGAGTCCCCGCATGCTGCGCTAAAGTGGTGCAGTCTGGCGCGGGGACTCTCTTCCACGGCTCCGGAAATTGCTTCTGCACATGCCCAGACACTGGAAATCATGTCTGCATATGTCCGCAGCACTGGAAATCACTTCTGCGCATGTCCAGATGCTGAAAATCGCGTCTGCACAGGCATGCGCTGTTTGGGCATGCGCAGAAGTGATTTCCGGCATCACGCTGCGCCGGCCCGGCCCACGGAGGATCTCAGCAGGAGTGATCCAGCCCATGCCCGGTAAGCCTTGCCGAACCTTGGTCTTACTCATATAGAGCAGAGAGGGTCCTTGAGGAGGGGGCTGCAGGGACCAGTCTCCCCCAAGCCCTACCTTGAACTGACGAGAGTCCACTTTTGTCCACAGCCACGGTTACAATATGTGGCGAGATCCTCAGAAGCCCACCCAGATCTTGTCCAAGTTATGCAAAGAGGGGAAGCTGGACGGGCCCCACTACGGCCCTGGCGGCAGAGTGAAGGTGACCAACCGGGTCTTCACGGGGCCCACAGAAGTGGAGGACGAAAACGGTATGTTGGAAGCAAGTCAGTCCCAGTCAGTTGCTTTGAAGTAAGAATGCACAGGATGGTGAGAGATGGGAGACAGGGAGAGGATTTCTAGTTAGCTCACGATGAAAGGCGGACCTACCTAATTTGCACAATGCGAGACTTGAAACACAGCCGGCCTTCAAATTTTGCAGAATTCTGCAGTGCGGCCCTCCGAATTTTGCAATACAATCATCGCCGTTTTGCAACGGCGTTGTCTAGCCAACGAGTTTGTACAGAAAGGCACATACTGTGGCAAAGTGTCAATAGAAAGGCACATTCTTCTGAAAATGCATTATTTTAGATTTTAGATTGCATTGCAAAAATAAAAAAAAGCTGCATACCAGGCAGAATTGCACGCAGTGTGTGTATTGGGTGAAATTTGCACTAAAATGCAGGTGGATTTATCAGGGGAAATCTCATACTGGAAATGTGGATAACTGAAGATTGGAAAAATAAGAAGTGAAGAAAAACCGTAAGGGTTAGATTCATCTGTCCCTGAGATGATGCAACATGGATCTTTAAACTTGTACAGTCACATTGCTTAAGTCCTGCATTTGCACCCTGAGAACTTGTTTTATTTCATTTTAAATGCAAGCCCCTAGCCCTCCAGACAGTGAGCATATGTCTGCATTCACTCAATAAATATTGGAAACAAAAGGGGAGGCCATGTAGTATTGTGAGTGTTGGGGCAGAGGCCGGCTTCAGGAGTCCAGTTTAGCTTATTACCTTTCCTGGGGAGAAGCAGAAGCAATTTTTTTTTTAATAATAGTTTTATTCATTTTATCATATAAAACAAAACAAGCACATAAACTACAAAAGGAAAACATAAACATATAAACACAACAATAAAGTATATCATTTTTCACCTATTTTCCTTAACATCTTGTTGGGACTCCCCCCCCCCCCATCCTCCCTTCCTGGTTTCACATCTAACTCTTATTTTCAGGCAAGTTCATCTTCAAATTTAACCTTTTAGCTAACCTTTTATTATCCATTTATTCATTTAATCATTATGTTACCCTCTTTTTTTTAACCTCGAAGATATTTTTCAGTCCCAATTTTGATCCGGTAAACTCTAGTTTATACCCTAGTTTTTCAAATACTTTCCATATTACAATATTTTTTAATATACATTTTAAATTTCTGAAGCAGAAGCAAAATAAGCAGACGATGCAAAAGGTCCAACTGTGTTGCAGGAGGTTGGACTAGAAGCCCCTACAATTCTATGACCTCCACAAGGAATTTGGCTCAACTTGAGTTTGCTTTGACCACAATGTTCAGAGGAAGCTCTGCCTAGAAAACCATTGGCATCCCCAATTAGAAACATAGAATTGTAGAATTAGAAGGGACCCCCAGGGATCATCAATGCAGGAATCACAGTAATAATAATAATAATAATAATAATAATAATAATAATAATAATAATAATAATAATATTTATTATTTGTACCCCGCCCATCTGGCTGGGTCTCCCCAGCCACTCTGGGCGGCTTCCAGCAAACATTAAAATACACTAACACATCACAGATTAAAAACTTCCCTGAACGCCTTCCCTGAACGCCTTCAGGTGTTTTCTAAATGTCATGTAGTTGTTGATCCTTTTAACCTCTGCTGGGAGGGTGTTCCACAGGGCGGGCGCCACTACCGAGAAGGCCCTCTGCCTGGTTCCCTGTAGCTTTGCTTCTCGCAGTGAGGGAACCGCCAGAAGGCCCTCGGCGCTAGATCTCAGTGTCCGGGCTGAACGGTGGGGGTGGAGACGCTCCTTCAGGTATACAGGACCGAGGCCGTTTAGGGCTTTAAAGGTCAGCACCAACACTTTGAATTGTGCTCGGAAACGTACTGGGAGCCAATGTAGGTCTTTCAGGACCGGTGTTGTGTGGTCTCGGCGGCCACTCCCAGTCACCAGTCTAGCTGCCACATTCTGGATTAATTGCAGTTTCCAGGTCACCCATAAAGGTAGCCCCACGTAGAGCGCATTGCAGTAGTCCAAGCGGGAGATAACTAGAGCATGCACCACTCTGGTGAGACAGTCTACGGACAGGGAGGGTCTCAGCCTGCGTACCAGATGGAGCTGGTAGACAGCCGCCCTGGATACAGAATTAATCTGTGCCTCCATGGACAGCTGTGAGTCCAGAATGACTCCCAGGCTGCGCACCTGGTCCTTCAGGGGCACAGTTACCCCATTCAGGACCAGGGAATCCCCCACAGCCGCCCGCCCCCTGCCCCCCAGAAACAGTACTTCTGTCTTGTCAGGATTCAACCTCAATCTCACAGCTAAAGCATTCCTGGCAAATAGCCACCCAACCTCTCTTTAAAAACCGAAAACAAATCGATCACCTTCCGAGGGAGTCCGTCCCACTGTTAAACAGCTCCTTTTGTCAGAAAGTTCTTCCTAATGTTTTGTTAGGATCTCTTTTCTTATATGTAGTGTTATGTTGGAGGGGATGCCAGGAAACAGGGAATTATGTTCACGTGGTGGGGGTGTAAATATGTACATTTTTTTTTTTTTTTTGGCAAAGGGTGTTTAAGGAGATAGCAGAAATCACGGAGTTAAAGCTGACCAAAAGTCCAGAGGTAGCACTATTATCAATTTACGGCGGGGTGGAAGGTTTGCAGGCTAGGAAGGACTTGCACACAAATTTATTGACAGATGCACAAATTATTATAGCCAGGAAGTGGAAGGGGCAAGGGGAATATAAAATGGAAGAACGGTATAAAGAGGTGTGGGATATAGCTATTAACGATAAATTAACGTGTGTCATTAAGGTAAGGCGGGGAATACGTAGGAGAAATGATTTTGAAGAGATATGGAGGGTGTTCATAGAATTTGTTACAGGTAGGTAGCCGTGTTGGTCTGCCGTAGTTGAAACCAAATAAAAATAAAAAAATTCCTTCCAGTAGCACCTTAAAGACCAACTAAGTTTGTTCTTGGTATGAGCTTTTGCGTAGAATTTGTATTGTTAAAACGGAAAGGGGTTAAACCAGTGTTGAAATTTCGGGAGGTTGGAGAGTTATAATGGAATGGTCTCGGTGGTGGGGTGCACATTTTTATGATTATTTATGTATGGTTAATTATTAATTTAATAATTAAAAAGAGGGGGGTTGGATCTCTTTTCTTGTGATTTGAATCCCTTGCTCAATGGATTACATACGTGAGCACAAACCCAGGCTGATGGGGTGAGCCCTCTTGTTTGAGAGCCAGTGTGGTGTAGTGGTTAAGAGCGGTAGACTCGTAATCTGATGAGCCGGGTTCGCGTCTCCGCTCCTCCCCATGCAGCTGCTGGGTGACCTTGGGCTAGTCCCACTTCTCTGAAGTCTCTCAGCCCCACTCACCTCACAGAGTGTTTGTTGTGGGGGAGGAAGGGAAAGGAGAATGTGAGCCGCTTGGAGACTCCTTCGGGTAGTGATAAAGCGGGATATCAAATCCAAACTCTTCTTCTCTCTCTGCCTCATTGCCTCTCTGTTCTCTGCACCCACAGGCCAGAAGAAGCAGACGGATGAGCATCTAGCGTTGACTGTCCTGCACCACTGGGAGGAGATCCCACGCGTGGGCTGCAAACTGGTGCCTGAGCACGTGGAAACGCGTCCCTTGCTGAACCCGGACAAGCCAGGCATTGAGCAGGTACTAGGCTGTGCACTTGCTGTCAGGAAGTTCTTCCTAATGTTTAGGTGGAATCTTCTTTCTTGTAGTTTGAATCCATTGCGCCGTGTCCGCTTCTCAGGAGCAGCAGAAAACAACCTTTCTCCCTCCTCTATATGACATCCTTTTATATATTTGAACATGGCTATCATATCACCCCTGGTTTCAATTATGCCTGTCTCACTGAACTGTGAGAAAGTTGCCTTATCATTTCCTGCATGGAATGTTTATGTATGACTGTACTGTTGTAATCCGAGCCTTTGGGCTCACACTCTCTTCTGGCTAGTCCTCAAGCTGGAAGGACGTTATTATGGCAGCTCCGTCTTAACGGGCTGGCAGCAGAGAATCTCTCTGCACCATTACTACAATAAATGAGTTTAGCCTTAATGTATGGCTTGTGTGTGTTGTTCTTCAATCTGGGAACAATCACATATGACTGCGCCACCGGACTCTCAGACAATCACGGAAATAATAATCCAATATGAAATACACAAAACCGTGAACAAGTCTGAAATATGAACTATAAAAATATATTATACCAACAAATTGACAGAAGATGGCACATATCTACAAGTATCTCCTCAAAGGCGTAGCCTATGGCATACTTTCCAAATATAATCAACTCTTAAAGTGCCAAGTTCCATATGCAATACTATGTGCTGTAGAGTGATTGTACAATGAACGCTCATAGATATGGTGTGTCCAGCAAAGTCTCTCAAACATCCTCGTCTGTCCTCCGACGGGTGGCTAGCTTGAGGTCTCCCCGTTTCACTGGTACAGTTTCTTCAAAGGAACGGACTTCATCTTTGGTAACAACAATAATCAACACTCTATCAACATTTCATAAAGCTTACTAAAATATTATTGTGATAATTTAAGATACTCACCGACAGAAATACAGAATAACAAAATTTAACCATGGCTAAAAAGCTCCAGCAACTCTAATGCTCATCACTCTGGCAAAGGCTAATACAAACTAAAGGTTTCTCAGGATTAAATACAAAAAGCCAAGAAATCACTTAAAGGGGCTGTATGTCAGGTTCTCTTATCGGTTGTTCAATAGTAAGACCAAGCCATCTTGTCTTTAAGTCTCTTTATTTCAGTGCAAAGCCATTTACAGTACAGAGTTCAGTTTATCATGTCTGCTCAGTCACTAGCAGAATAGAATCCGGAAGTGCCTCCCGTCTGTTTTGGCGCCAACACCAAAACCTTGGCATCCTAAATTGCCGCCGCCGCCTTCTCCTACGTGAGTTATGCGCCGGAACTGACGCCTCCCCCTCCGATCGAGTCTGCTGGGTGGTGCCAGGTCTCTCAGCAACTCCCAGGACACCTGGCACTCCCTGGCTCCCAGCCACTAACTGCTCCTCCCCCGAACAGGGGCTGCCAGAGTCACTCGAAGATGAATCTGTCGTTAACAGAGGCTGCGGCTCCCTGTAAGCATTCAACGCTGGACTGGCAGGGGTGGGCAGATCCCTGACACATTACACTAATACAATACTACTACAACTGGGATATTGAGTACATAAAGATAATATTTTGGCCTTGCTAGATATATTATATCTTTAAGTACTCAATATCCCAGTTGTAGTTAGAGTTGCTGGAGCTTTTTTTTCAGAGTTGTTCATGGTTTTGTGTATTTCATATTAGGTAATAGGGCAGGGCTGTTGTCCTGGAATCCCGCCCTTGATCTTCTAGGAAGCATTTCGCTATTCACGTTTGGAAACGCGACATCTGCACCGTGGGTCTGATCCAACAGGAGAAAAGACTGCATGAGATGCACTGCCCCCACCCCCGCAAACAGATTGGATCTGAGCAGGGCCCAGTGATAAGGGTCTTGGGGGGAATTTAGGTGCCACTAACTGGGTCTCTCCATCATTGCAGGGACGGCTGGAGTTGTGGGTGGACATGTTCCCCATGGACATGCCGGCACCAGGACCCGCCATTGACATCTCGCCGAGGAAGCCAAAGAAGTAATGCTTTGCTCTGGGTCGGGGTTGGATCAGGAGCAGGGCAGGGCAAGATCGGGTTTTCAACATCGCACTATATTTTATCAGCTAAACATGGTGATATACCAATACATCAAGGGACGCGGGTGGCACTGTGGTCTAAACCACAGAGCCTAGGGCTTGCCGATCAGAAGGTTGGCGGTTCGAATCCCCGCGACGGGGTGAGCTCCCGTTGCTTGGTCCCTGCTCCTGCCAACCTAGCAGTTCGAAAGCACGTCAAAGTGCAAGTAGATAAATAGGTACCACTCCAGCGGGAAGGTAAACGGCGTTTCCGTGCGCTGCTCTGGTTCGCCAGAAGCGGCTTAGTCATGCTGGCCACATGACCCGGAAGCTGTACGCCGGCTCCCTCGGCCAGTGCCGCAACCATAGAGTCGTTCGCGACTGGACCTAATGGTCAGGGGTCCCTTTACCTTTACCTTACCAATACATCACAATGTCTGGAATAAGGATGGAGCCATGTGAAGGCATGGGGTGGCTTCACGGTTTTCCCTGCATCGTGATTTTTGCATAGCACACTCGCGATCATGATTCATGATATATTGCCGGGTCAAAAATTATGAAACCGGTATAACGGTCTGGACTTCAAACCAGTTTGGGACAAGATATCAATATATCGCCCAGCCCTAGTCAAGAGGGCCCAGAGGAGATCCCTGCATCCATGAAATCCTTTCTGGGGGAGGAAGGATGAGTTGGGTGAATCAAGGGATGGAGGGATGGATAGTTTGACTGGCTGGCTGGCAGCCTGGAAACAGGGAAAAGAGACTGAGAGTAAGAGAGAGAACAAATGAGATAATAAAAGAAAGAAGAGGCAATATAAATTATCTTTCCATTGGTATATAATTTTATGGTATTACTCCCCAAAAAAAGTGATGTTATGAGCCATCATTGCCAAAACAAGACACCTGATTGGCTCTCTAAACACTCCTTTTTCTGGTTATTTGGCTATAACATTTGCTAGAATACAGATAATTGAACTAACTTTGTTGCATTACATTCTTCATTAGATTATCTTTCCATTGATATATAATTTTACGGCATTACTCCAAAAAAAAAAAAAAGTGGTGTTATGAGCAATCAAACCTCGGAAATACACTTTCTCCAAAAGGTTTCCACAATTTTGGCCACTAGTGTAGGTCAAGTTTATATTTGGTTGTGTGAATGGTTACAAGTCCTGAAAGTTATATGGGACTTCATTTGAGCATCTCCTGTGAGAGAAAGCTAAGGAGTTCAAGCACTTTTGAGGGTTTGGGGTGGGAGGGAGGAATTTATTTTATTTGTGAAAATACTTATATGCAGAAAACATCTAAGCAGTGTTCAACAAACACAAAATCCAGTGGTCTGACTCTGTATACGGCAGCTTCCTAATGGACTGGATTTGATTTATAGCATGTTTGAAATGCTCTTTGACCATAATAGTCTGATGACCAAGTTGCTTCTTGTCCTGCCCCTGGTTGCCCAGAGCTGATTCAAATTCGAAGAGCGTGCTCTCGTTTCTGTGGATCTGAATTTTGATGAGTCTCCAGGGAGGAGAGAAATCATAGAACTGCAGGACTGGAAGGCACCCCAAGGGTCATCCAGTCCAACCCCCTGCAATGCAGGGAATTTCCCCTCCCAGCCAAAAGCGCCTGCAACAACCCAGCGGCGAAGGAAGTCGCTCGGGCGCCTGGGACGGCGCGCCTAGGGGTGGGGGTGAGCCACCCATAGGGGCGGGGCCCACCACGGGACCTCCAGAGTCTGCCTGCCTCCTCCCACTTAGCTGCCCTACAGCTGGTGGACCGTTTGGGGAGCCTGCGCGCACCCAAGCCACCGTGTCTCTCCCAGGAGAGACGCATGGCTCGGGCGCGCTGCAGGCCCCGCGGTGAGTGCTGCCTGGCATTTTGTCACCCCCCCAGTGGTGAGACCCAGGGCGGCCCGCACCCACCACACCCTGCTTCCTCTGCCCCTGCAATAACCATGGAGGAAACTCAACAGGAAGGACATGGCGGTCTCCTTTCCTCTGCTCAGACCTTCCTTGGAGAGCCTTAGGAGAGGAAGCGCAGTTCTTACAGGGAGCCCATCCCCACGCAATCCACTCCGACCCTCCTTGCCCCCCCCAGCTCACCCCTTGTTCTCCCTTCCTCCCTGCCAGATACGAGCTTAGAGTGATAGTGTGGAACACAGATGAGGTAGTCCTGGAGGACGATGATTACTTCACTGGCGAGAAATCCAGTGACATTTTTGTCCGGGGGTACGTACGTGGGGAACCCGTAGCCGGCTACTCTCTCTGTGTGCGTGAGCTTCTCGTTTTGGTTTTGGTTCTGCCCCGCTCTGCAGTGCTCCCCGCAGAGGACGGGCGACCCTTTCTCTGGCAGCGCGTCTCCTCCACGCGGGCACCAGCTAACCCACACTTTGCTTCTCCTGTTCTGCCTCTTTCCTCCCCTTTTTCTGTCCTCTCTGTGTTGTTGTTGTTGTCATGCCGCTGTCCGCTCTGCGCCATGGCTAGGTATGAGCTGCGGGTTATTATTTGGAACACCGATGAGGTGGTCCTGGAGGACGATGCTTTCATGACGGGAGAGAAGATGTCAGACATCTATGTCAGGGGGTAATTGACTGAGGCTCCGTGCACGACCCCTCCTGGGGGGGGGGCGCAGGGCTGCTGGGGGGAGAACGCATGGGAGACTCCCCGCAAATCCTTTGCTCGCCCGCTGTGGGATGCGCTGCAAATCCATAGCTTATGGCAACCCATCGGCAGAGCCTAAGGGGAACCTGGCTCCAGGGGTTAATAATAATAATAATAATAATAATAATAATAATAATAATAATAATAATTTCTTACTTGTACCCTGCCCATCTGACTGGGATGCTCCAGGCAGCTTCCAGCAAAGCAAAACATCAGACATTGAAAACTTCCCAATACAGGGCTGCCTTCAGAAGGTTTGCATCTGTTTGACATCTGATGGATTCCACAGGACGGGCACCACTACTGACAAAGCCCTCTGCCTAGTTCCCTGTAACCTCACTTCTCATAGTGAGGAACCACCAAAAGCCCCTCGGAGCTGGACCTCAGTGTCCGGGCTGGACAACGGGGGGTGGAGACGCTCCTTCTGGTATCCTGGTCCGAGGCCGTTTAGGGCTTTCAAGGTCAGCACCAACACTTTGAATTGTGCCCAGAAACATACCGGGAGCCAATGCAGATCTAAGAGACGGGTCACTTTGCAGAGACCTGACCATGGGAGGACAGGTTGTTGAGCCAGCTTCTGCTCAAGCCACACCCTAAGAGCTAGCCCCCCAGAGGGGCTACCTTCACCCTCCCCCAGATCTGATGCAGCCCTGCCGATCCACCCAGCCTGAGCTATGCATTTGCCTGGGAGTAGGGCTGGGTGGTCACCCATAAGGGGCCTGAGAAAATACGAGCACCTGAGCAGGTAAGGGAATGAGGGTCAAAGGGCTTTCTCCCCCCTTCTCTGAATGAGGAATGCCGCTGTCCTGCTGCCTTTTTGCATGCTCTTGTTCCAGGTGTGGCACTTCCTTGTGTGTGCTTGGTTGTCTCCTTTTTGCAAGCCCATCTCCCCGAGAGGAAAGGGCGCAGCTGGGAAGGTGGGGTGGGTTTGCAGATATGGTGGTGTGTTTAGCTGTGGGGACAGCTTGCTTTGTGTCCCTCTTGCATGTATCAGAGGGGGGTGCAGTTTAGGTCAGTGGTTTCCAAACTTTTGGAGGGGCCCTCTCCCTTGGTTCCATAAACTCATCACCAGTGCCCTTCCCCTAAAGAAATATAGCAGTTTGCATGACCCAGATAATACAAAAAATATATCAAAATAGGGACAATCAGTGGACCATTTATTCAAAAGCTGATTGAAACCATTTAGTTTAATTAATTCAACAAAATGGATGAAGTTGATGCCAGCTTTTCAAAGTCTGATAGGCATTTAGACCTCCACGCCCCCCTGATGCCCCTTAGCGCCCCATAGATAATTCCACTGCCCCTCCCCCGGGTTTGTGACTGCCCATTTTGGGAATCACTGAGTTAGGCAACCATTTGGGGGACATTTGCCCTTCATGTGAGACGCGTACAGAGGAGTGGTGCATATTCAGCTACACCAGAACAGAATTTGCAGAAATGTCCACTCCTCGGGTTACAGAATAATTTCTGGATTCTGGCCCAGGTTTTTTATTTATGACCTAAAACAGTTATATCACACCTTTTCCCTTTAAAATGCTGAAGGTGGCAAACAGTAAGTTAGAATGAAACAACACCCCCCAAATCTTTCAAACATTTGATGGTTCTGCAAAAGCCAACGCTTTGGAGCCAAAACTCAAAACATGCAATTTTCAACTTCTGAGAATTTATTGCTGGATCCTTTTTTCTTTTGGATTGGATTTGGGGAATGTCTCCAAACCGAATTCTGAATGTGGGCTTCAGAAATCACATCTGATCTTCAAATCCCACCGAGCAGATACTGATTTCAGACTCCAGGGAGCCGAGAAAGGAATAAAAGAACTCACAGACTGTCCTGTGAGAGCACCCCGGAGCCTGATAAGCAAGGCAGAGAAATTAAAAGCCCTCTGCCTTGCTCAGGTGATAGGATACTTGTGCCAGGGGCAGAACCAACCACTTGGGTATACGCATTTTTGTGTATATGCGCCATCCCCAGAGCATACCCTCCCCCCGCACAAGGTGCAATCCTACTGTACTTAAAACAGCATCTCCTCCATGTAGGGGTCCCAGACAGGGATAATAATCTTACTATATATACTCCGCCCATCTGACCGGGTTGCCCCAGCCACTCTAGGCAGCCCCCAACAGAATATTAAAAGCCAAATAAATCACCAAACATTAAAAAACTTCCCTAAACAGGGCTGCCTTCAGATATGTTCTAAAAGTCAGATAGTTGTTTATTTCCTTGACATCTGATGGGAGGGTGTTCCACAGGGCGGGCGCCACCACCGAGAAGGCCCTTTGCCTGGTTCCCTGTAGCCTCATTTCTCGCAGGGAGGGAACCGCCAGAAGGCCCTCGGAGCTGGACCTCCGTGTCCGGGCTGAACGACTACAACTCCCAGCATCCCTGACCACAGGTCCTGCTAGCTAGGGATGATGGGAGATGTAGTCCAACAAAGCCTGGGGACCTAAGATGGAAGGCTAACCTAAGGTATGCAATGCCCCAGCCCCTCTGGGCAGCTCCCAACAGAATATCCAAAACACAACAAGGCATCAAACGGACCGGGGTGATACTGGCACAGTCTCTCCAATGCAGCAATACCCTGCACCCCCTTACGATGCCCCTTTGCAAGCGAGCCCCCCTCCAGTCTGTTGCCTCCCCTCCAGCACCGACGTTTCCTGTTCCCGCATGAGCACAGCCATCCTTTGAAATCCCCTCCCGGCTGACCCCCCCGTCCCCTCTCCTCCAGGTGGCTGAAGGGGCAGCAAGAAGACAAGCAGGACACGGACGTCCACTACCACTCGCTGACCGGCGAGGGGAACTTCAACTGGCGCTACATCTTTCCTTTCGACTACCTTGCGGCTGAGGAGAAGATTGTTATCTCGAAGAAAGAGTCCATGTTCTCCTGGGACGAGACCGAGTACAAGATTCCGGCCCGACTCACGCTACAAGTGTGGGATGCCGACCACTTTTCCGCCGATGACTTCCTCGGTCAGTGACGGAGCCCGGGAGGGTACTTGCCCGGGACCAGGAGCACTTTTTAAAATATTTTATCTGTATTGCTTTATTTATTTTAATAGCTTTTTTATTGGGTTTTTATCAACACAATAAATGTTGATAAAAACCCATGGTAACAATAAATGGCACCCCCCCCCCCAAATGGACCTCGTCTTTTATCATGCCATTTGCGCGCAATGAAAACAGCATAATAAATTTGCGGTGATATCTACAAAATATGGCTCATTATTAGTGGTCAATGTAAAAGTTCTTGGCTTGTGAACTGGTTTAAACCTAAACAAAAACAAAGGGGAAACGGGATAGAACATTTAACCGGTAGCATTCAACACCGCGTAGCTAAATGCCCAATCCGGAGCCCTTGTGTTTCTGCTTAGATTGAGTATGAATAATAGTCGTTTTCCCTCTTATGTTACCGATGAAGCAATATAAAGTGTTGATATATTGATGAATGTGGGAGCAGGGTTCAAAGTGAAGATAATAATTTATGTTTCAATTTCAATTTTTGATCAAATGCTGATGGTAAATAATCATAATCATAATCATAATCTCCCTCTCTTTCTCAGGAGGCATTGAGCTTGACCTGAACCGCTTCCCACGTGGCGCTAAGACCGCCAAGCAGTGCAGCATGGAGCTGGGGACGGGTGAGATTGAGGTGCCCATGGTCTCTATCTTCAAACAGAAGAGGGTGAAGGGCTGGTGGCCCTTCTTGGCACGAGACGAGAACGACGAAATGGAGATGACGGTAATGGGGGCTGCAGGGAGAGGGCTGCCATCTTGGCTTAGAGCGGGGGCAGGTCGGGTTGGGGAGGGCAGGAAAGGCACCCCCAGATCTGAAGGAGCCCAGGAAAAAGGGGGTGGAGCAGCAGCGAAAAACCTGGATATGGGGTGGACAGAGGAGCTGGATGGCTTAGAAGCATGGTATCTTAAGAGTTGGAAGGGACCTCAAGGGTCCTCTAGTCTCCAACCCAACCCAACGCAAGAAACATTGCTAAGTTATCCTTAGCATGGCCATCCAACCACTGTTTTAAAATCTCCAATGATGGAGAGGGCTTCATCAGATATGGGTTGGTGGTCTATGGTTCTGCTTTGACCGTTGGTTTCTTCTGACTCTGGGTGTGATGTGCAGAGGTGGAGCGAGGGCTGCCAGGACTTTTCCCAACATCATGCCATCCTCCCTGGTTCCTGTCCATGAGCTGAACCACTTTGCTCACACCCGCCTGCCTTGATTGATGCCCATTGAAAGCACAGGCTTCCATGGCACCTCCTGCCTATATGGCAAATCCTGCAGTGTTCAGAACATAAGAAGAGGCTGTAGGGTCACTTAGTCTAGCTTCCTCTTCTCACAGTGGCCAACCAGATGCCCCCAAGGGAAACCCGTAAGGAGGACCCCGGTCACAAGAGCAACTCTCCCCTCCTGCAGTTTCCAGCAGCTGGGATTCAGAAGCACTGCTGCTTCCAACTGTGGAGGCAGATCATAGTTGACCTAGGTAGTAGCCATTGATAGCCCTCTCCTGAATTTTAACAGGGAGAAATGTAAAGTACTACACTTGGGCAAAAAAAATGAAAGGCACAAATACAGGATGGGTGACACCTGGCTTGAGAGCAGTACAAGTGAAAAGAATCTAGGAGTCTTGGTAGACCACAAACTTGACATGAGTCAACAGTGTGATGCAGCAGCCAAAAAAGCCAATGCAATTCTGGGCTGCATCAATAGGAGTATAGCATCTAGATCAAGGGAAGTAATAGTACCACTGTATTCCACTCTGGTCAGACCCCACCTGGAATACTGTGTCCAATTCTGGGCACCACAGTTCAAGAAGGATACTGACAAGCTGGAACGTGTCCAGAAGAGGGCAACCAAAATGGTCAAAGGCCTGGAAACGATGCCTTATGAGGAACGGCTTAGGGAGCTGGGTATGTTTAGCCTGGAGAAGAGAAGGTTAAGGGGTGATATGATAGCCATGTTCAAATATATAAAAGGATGTCATATAGAGGAGGGAGAAAGGTTGTTTTCTGCTGCTCCAGAGAAGCGGACACGGAGCAATGGATTCAAACTACAAGAAAGAAGATTCCACCTAAACATTAGGAAGAACTTCCTGACAGTAAGAGCTGTTCGACAGTGGAATTTGCTGCCAAGGAGTGTGGTGGAGTCTCCTTCTTTGGAGGTCTTTAAGCAGAGGCTTGACAGCCACCTGTCAGGAATGCTTTGATGGTGTTTCCTGCTGGCAGGGGGTTGGACTGGATGGTCCTTGTGGTCTCTTCCAACTCTATGATTCTATGATTCCTCCATGAATCTGTCTAATCTTTTAAAGCCATCCAAGATGGTGGCCATCACTGCCTCCTGCAGGAAGGAGTTCCATTGTTCCACTATTGTGTTACGTGATGGAGTCCTTTCTTTTATCCATCCTGAATCTTCCAGCATTCAGCGTTCAGAACTCACCTCTAGCCTCCTTCCCCCCCAACAGGGAAAAGTGGAGGCCGAGCTTCACCTCCTGACGGCCGAGGAAGCCGAGAAAAGTCCGGCCGGGCTGGCTCGTAACGAGCCCGACCCATTGGAGAAACCCAAGTGAGTGGCGAGGGGGGAGGAAGAGGGTGGGTGGGAGCAGAGGTCCCCAAGCAGACACCCACATGGAGGGGAGGTCCAAGGGCTGCACAGCCGCACAGGGAACAGCAGTGTGCCACGACCACGACGGGAAACATGGGCAGGGTGGGGGGACGGATAAGAGAAGTAGGAGGTAAAGGTAAAGGGACCCCTGACCATTAGGTCCAGTCGTGACCGACTCTGGGGTTGCGGCGCTCATCTCGCTTTACTGGCTGAGGGAGCCAGCGTACAGCTTCCGGGTCATGTGGCCAGCATGACTAAGCCGCTTCTGGCGAACCAGAGCAGCGCACGGAAACGCCGTTTACCTTCCTGCCAGAGTGGTTCCTATTTATCTACTTGCACTTTGATATGCTTTCAAACTGCTAGGTGGGCAGGAGCAGGGACCAAGCAACAGGAGCTCACCCCGTCACAGGGATTCGAACCGCCGACCTTCTGATCGGCAAGCCCTAGGCTCTGTGGTTTAACCCACAGCGCCACCCGTGTCCCTGAAGTAGGAGAGTCCCCCTCAAAAAAACCTTTAAAAGGTGGGAGAGGAGGATGGACAGGTGAGAAGACACCTGATTTCCCAGGTTAGACTCCTTGCTCCTTGACCCCAGGTGTGTGAGGGGCTGACATACTCAGAGACTCCCTACTCTGTCCTACATGTCTCCAGAATGAAACTGTGCTTGAACTGAGCTGTGGCTTCAGCAAAGTATCCTAGAAAATAATGAGCAGAGATGATCAGCCAGAGAGCAGCTGGTCTGCAGGAGGGCAGCCATCTCTGCCCACCCAAACCACTTAACCCGCACGCTCCTTCCCAAGAACTGCATCCCAGAATCCTCGACGACCTTGCCTGGGTTCCCAGGCCTTGCAAGGGAAGGGAGGGTTTGCTGGTGTTCCCGAGGCAGACGCAAACAACTGGGGACCCACACAAGGGCTTGACAGCTGCGTATGGTGACCCGCCAGTGAGACCAGAGTTGTCAAGGGCCCAGTGGGTCGCACGGCAGGGCTTGCATTTGCTTCCTGAAACATTGCTGCCGTCCAGCCGAGGCTTAGGTTGCTGGTGTCATGCTGGGAAGGTGGCCATGTCTTGTGCAGTTGCAGGCTCCAAGGCGTGACCTGAGGAAGCCATCTCCCCGCTGCCCCTAGGAAACTGTTGCCCTTGCTAAGCGTGTCGTCAGGGACTGGCTGGGCAAAGAGGAGCGGTGGGAGGCACCAACTGGGAAATCCACCAAGGGAATCCTCAATGGAGGAAGGCTCAGAGCCCAGAGGGTTGGTGGTGGGACACCGACGAGAGCTCAGAGGTGGAAGATTGGGAGGAGGGGCTGGATGCTGACGTGGCAACAGGGTTTAGTGAGCAGGAAGAGTCGGCGACAGGGAGTGGTTCAGACTCCAAGGCTGAAGCAGAGGAGGGGGGGGGTTCAAGAGGCTGCTGGAGAATACAGGGAGTCTCTCTCCAGTTGTGACAAACTCCCCTCCTCCCTGAATGAGCAGAATAACGAGGGCAGAACAGAGGCCAGAGGTGTGCAGATGCAGTTTGAGACTGCTGGGGAAACATCCGGCAGAGGAGGAGCCTTAGAGAGAGAGGGTGGAAGGCAGGGACCTTCAATCTTGGAAGCTGCTCCTTCGGGGAGCGTTGCTGAGTTGTCTGCCGTTTCCTTGAATGAAGAATGAGCTTCACTGTCAATGAAGCCCTGCGTCTTTCGTGCTGACGTGCGTCTGACTCCAGCCCTGACATTTTCTCTCTCTCTCCCCCCCCCGCCCACCCTCTCTCTCCTCACAGTCGTCCGGATACATCCTTCATCTGGTTCCTGAACCCGCTCAAGTCCATACGGTACCTCATCTGCACCCGCTACAAGTGGCTCATCATCAAGATCGTCCTGGCCCTCCTGCTGATCATCATGGTGGCCCTTTTCCTCTACTCCATGCCCGGCTACATGGTCAAAAAGCTCCTCGGAGCGTGAGGAGGAAGCCGCCTACACCCTGGACCCCCCCACTTTCTGAGCCTGTCATTCTTGGTCATCGCCGGCTCTTGTTTGTGTTTCTTTTTTTGTGACTTCCTTGTGTTTCCTGTCGGGAAATATTTGGGTGGGATGGGGGCAGAAGGAGCTCAGAACTGGGGAAGGGGGAGAAAGGAGTTTTCTTTAACCCCCCCCCCGACATGAGTTCTATATCCTCAGCAATTCATCTCAGCCTCTCCAGCCTAAGGACTCCTCTCTTGCACCCGTCTTGCCTCAACTGGAGCCCCCTCCACAAATGAACCCATGAGGTGGAGCCACCTCAGTCTCTGCTCTGTGTGGATTTGACATGTTCACCTGTCTCTCCCTCCTCTTCCGTTGTTTTTACTTCCGCAGCAAAACTCCGCACGAGGCTCTGGGAATGCAAGGGCCTTCTCCTCCTCCTTGCGCTAGGTGTGACGTGATCCACTGAGATTCTGGCGCCCCTGCTTGGCGCCCGATGCTGTCGTTTTCTTTATTGAGGCTACCCCCTGGCCCGCCACAGATGGGCACAGCTTCCTGCTGGTCATCCCAGCCCGGTAGGGAGAATTGAGGCATCCGCCGTGCTGGAGCAATGCCTGCCCACGTTTTCCGAGGGTGAGCACAAATCAGGAGCTTAGTCCGTTCATCAGCTGCAGGCGCTGAGAGAAGATGGGGTATCTCCCCCAGGTGTGAGCAAGCGTAGCAGCCGACAGTGCAATGGTACACATGTGTCTGCTCAGAAGCAAGTCCCACTGAGCTCTCTGGGGTTTGCTCACCGATCGGTGGGCTGAGGATTGCAACATATAAAAGACTTGAGCTGCAAATCCACCAATCCCCAAGCCGTGAGTTCCCAATTTAGGCAGCCTGCTTTGTCGGCCCCCTCTGCAGTTTGAGGATAATAATACTGACCCCTCGTACCAGGCTCTCATGCAGATTTAACCAAGATAAGCTCGAAAAGTGCTAGATAAATGCTAAATAGGACCATTGTTCATTGGACAAAAAGCACAGACAGGTCTTGCTCGGTCCTGGGCTCTTCAAGAATATCCCGTAAGCCTGACAGGGATGGTACTTGGACACACACAGACACATGTGTGTGAGCACAGAGCAATAACATGTGGAGATGGGGGAGAGACTCCAGTCTCCAGATTTTCTAGTCCCTCAGCCCTTTGATGGGCTGGCTATGATCTTCAGCCAAAGCTCCCTAGCCACTTGAACCCTGGTTGGGGCAGGGAGAAGGAAACAGGCTTGAGGAAAGTTTCTGATGACCAAGTCCAAAGCAGCCTTTTGTGGCTGGTGAATCAACGGGAAGGTAAGGGACAACCTGCTTCCCAGACCAAGACATCCCAATTCCTAGTAACTGAAATAGTCACGTCTCCTCTTTCCTTGCTCAGTGGAGGGTTCCCGTAAGCGGTTTTTATTCTGATATAAGGGATACGCAGCACATTCTTCAGGGTTGAGACGGTATACGCAGAAGGCACGTCCTTTTGAAACAAGGGGTTGTTGCTGAAACCCTTCAAGTAGGGCGATGAGGCTTAAGGATGCAGCTTGCTTCTCCAAGCGAACCCGCCGATTGAGACAGGCAAAGCTAGAAAGGCCAAAGGGGTGGGCGGGCCGGGTTACGCGTGGCCGGCACAGCATGGCCGTCGCCCAGCATGGCCGGGCACCTCCTTGAGACCCATAGGTTTTTGAAGGGCTTACCGGACCCCTATCCTGGCCCGGTCTCTAATCCATCTTCTGCAACGTCTGCAGGGAGCGCAGACTTAAGAAGCACAGCAGTCACGCAAAGAGTTGCAACGGGCCCACTGGCCTGACGCAGCGCTCCGCTGTATCGAGGCATCATCTCTCTTGCGGGATCATATCGGTCCCTCTTCCACGTGACTCTCAGGCTGCCCTTCCTGCTCCTCTCTCTCTCCGCACTCGAGAGGCAAGCTGGGAGGGTGGTCTGAAGATCGTCAAAGCACATCACTGACTCCAAATCCCACATCACCCAAAAAACAGCCGCCGGGCAGCCGTGGGCAATTTTTGGGTGAGCCACTCACCCTTAGCATCCACTAGGTACAGCTAACGTGTGGGCAAGGCTAGCACACCAGGATGTCACAAGGGAACCGTAGCAGCCCTGGGGCTTGTGCAGTGAGGAAGAGAGCCACAGGGGACCAATGGGTTGGGAAGGGAAGAGGCAGGGGAAGATTTGGGGGTCAGGTGGAGGTGGCAGGTGGCCCAGCTCTAGCACCACGCATCTCTAGAATGGCCTTCGCCAGCCTAGTGCTGGGCAGGGCTGATGGGAGTTGTAGTTCAGAGCATCCGGAGGGCGCCAGGTCGGCGAAGGCAGCCCTAGAGAAACCAGCATGGGGAAATGCTGCCTTTCTGCCCCTCTCTCCCTCCCGCAGCTCTGGAACACCTGGTGGCTTGTGTGTTTCATGCCGTCTTTCTCGTCCTGATTTCCTGAGGTGTGTGTAAAGGATTGATCCTGTTTCTCTACTGTTGCGGGGAGGGCTCTTTTGTGGGTGGGTGTTCTCTGTGCACTGTTAATATGGGGTCTTTGGGATTTGCTGTACGGATCAGGAGATAAATCTGTAAGTTCTTTAATAAAAACAGATCACCGGAAAGGAACAGAGTCTGGATTGCTTTTTGTGGAGTGACGAAGGAAGGAAGGAAGGAAGGAAGGAGGGGAGGGGAGGGGAGGGGAGGGGAGGGGAGGGGAGGGAAGGGAAGGGAAGGGAAGGGAAGGGAAGGGAAGGGAAGGGAGGAAGGAAAATACCTACAAACTAGTGGCTTATATGAACCTAGCCAGTGAGTGCCTGGTGCTTCAGAGAACCCCAAAAGTACTGCGGAATGGAGCTACAGGAGAAACAGGAGGTCTAGATCAGGGTTCCCCTTTCCCTTCATGATGCCTAGTTCCCTGGATCCTGAGACCTTAGCCTGCCCCCCCCCAGCAACAGCTGGTGATGTGGCCACACTGAGCACCCTAGGAACAGAAAACTCTTAAGAGAATTGTCAGGTTAAGACTCTTGCAGATCTGCTCATGCACCCAGAAAGCATGGGGTTTTTTAGTGCCTGAACATTCACCTACCACTTGACCTCTGTGCACCCACATCCGCCCGGCCCCCCTGTCCCCCGTCTTCATTGCATGGCCTCTCTTGCAGTTTGGCACCATCTCCATAATCTGGTCCCATTTATACCCTCGAGGGTGCCTGGTTTGGGTGGCACTTCCCACAAGCAACCCTCAGGGCAGAACAAGGAACCTCCAGCTACTTGGCCTCACAGGTGCTCTCTCTGACCTCTGACCCCGCTTATTTTGTCTGTGCTGCTTCCAGAGTCCTACAAGCCCCATTCATCAAATTATTTTGGCTCTTGGTTCCAACATTTTCTTGCCTCAAGAGGAACTGGAGTTCCACCTTTAAGTACAGTGAACAGTTTAAAAACGGAAAAGGATCCCACCCTATTAATTCTTCTCAAGCAACAGCAGCAAATATAAGACAGGAGAAACAGAACAGCCACAACCATTAGCCATTTATTTGCCTTCTCTCCCTAATGACACTTAGAAACCTCTGCCTTCAAAGTAACATCTTCTCCCAAAGGGTAACAAACCCGAGAGTTAACATTTTGGGAGGATCAGTGGTGAGTTTTGCTGGTTCTGAAACACATCAGATGGGGATTTTTCAGGACACTCAAAGGTCCTGATCTCAACACATGTCAAAAGTGTTTGCAAGCCTTCCCTGGGATGCCCCAGTTGCTGGGGAACAGCCGTGTGGCTTGCAGCTCGCCAGGGGCTACTCACCAAGGTGTGGCCCAAACCAGCGCTCAAGGGCAGCTGAGGGAACTTTTCCCCGCCGACACTCCTTTGAGGAGTTAAGCAAGGCTGGCTGGGATGCCTATGAAGAAGATGTCGGGGGAGCAAGCGCGCCAGGACGTCAGGAGTTCATCTGTAGGTGCAGTAAGTGGGAGGGAGGGATCAGCAGCTCGGCATTCACCTGCGGACAGGGAAGGAATGACCATCAATAGCCCAGGCTGGATATGACCGAGGCTCAATCCTTCACAGGGTGGGTGATGTTTAAAAGTTAAAACTCCAGCACTGCTGGGTGGTGAAATAGATGACCCTTGGGATCCTTTTCATCTCGACAATTCTATGATTCTCTTTTTTAAAATATAATTTTTATTGGATTTTTCATCTTCAACAAAATTACATCTTATAGTATAATTGTGATGGCCTGGGACTCGGGCTCGGGCTCAGAACCGGAGGAGTCTCAGCCTGCACCGGATCCTCTGTCTAGGACAGTGGTGGCTAACCTTGGCACTCCAGATATTTTGGAACTACAACTCCCATCATCCCTGACCACTGGTCCTGTTAGCTAGGGATGATGGGAGTTGTAGTCCCCAAACAGCTGGAGGGCCAAGGTTAGCCACCACTGGCCTAGGACATCAGCTGAACCAAGTCTGGGGCCTGATTCTGAGGAGTCTCAGTCTGCACAGCCTCCCCTGCAACAAGCATCAGCTGAGCCGAGTCTGGGGCCTAAGCCTGCCCTGGTTCCAGATGCGGGGAATACCTCGTTGCCGTCAGCCGGCCCACTACCGGCTGGGGCTGAGGCGGCTCCTGGGTCCAGTAACCCACCGGTGTTTCCCGAGCTGCAGAGACTCAGGGCTGATAGAAGGAGAGACCTGAGTACTCGCAGGAGGAGTGCTCGCCTTCAGGCGAGACAGGGTGATGAGTCGCCAGGGGATCGGGGCCAATCGTTACCCCATCCAAGATAAAAGGCGGTCAGACCCCACCCCAGGTTGCGGGAGCAACATTGTTGGTTGCTACATCCTGCTGGTGTTCTTGCTACCGACCTGTTGCTTTCCTGCCTGAGCTCCTGACCTGCCCTGGTTCCCTGCCTGCGTACCTGTTCCTGACCTTGCCTGACTCCCTGCCCTGCACCCAGCTTTGGCTACATCGGACTGTCTCTACGTTGAACCTTTGGACCACGGACCGGACTTGGACCTCGCCTCTCGGGTAACCCACGGGACCAGCACAATAATCACAAAATAAATTCTGTGATTCTCAATGCCTGACTTGGAGGCCCAGCCACGGTGGTGAGGCCAGCACTGTCACATGTGCAAAGGAACCTCGCTCCGGTAGGAAGCAATGCCGGCCACCCAGCTAGATGGCTTCCCAAGAGGATCGGGCAAATTCATGGAGGAGAAGACAACCAATGGCCAGGATGGCCAGGCTCTGCCTGCACGGTCAGAGGCAGCAATGCTTCTGAACACCCGTTGCTGGATGCCACAGGAGGGAAGAGCGCAGCTCTCGTGCTCAGGTCCTGCTTGCAGGCTACACGTAATGGGCATCTGGTTGGCCACTGAGAAAGTAGGATGCTGGACTAGGTGGGGCTGATCCAGCTGCAGGACCCTTCTTATGTTCTGAGGGCAGCCAGTGTTGGCAACTAGGCAGGGAGGCAGATCACAGAATCATAGAGTTGGAAGGGACCTTGCGGAACATCACCATCACCATCACCATTTATTATTTATACCCCACCCATCTGGCTGGGTTTCCCCAACCACTCTGGGCAGCTCCCAACAGAATATTAAAAGCACAATAAAACACCAAACATTAAAAACTTCCCTAGACAGGGCTGCCTTCAGATGTCTTGATAGTCAGATAATTGTTTGTTTCCTTGACATCTGATGGGAGGGCATTCCACTACCAAGAAGGCCCTCTGCCTGGTTCCCTGTAACCTCACTTCTCGCAGGGAGGGAACCGCCAGAAGGCCCTTGGTGCTGGACCTCATCTGGTTCTACCCTCTGCATTGTAGGAACACACAGCTGTCCCGTACAGGGATCGAACCTGCAAGCTTGGCATTAGCAGCACTACGCTCTAATCAAATGAGGCTATCCTGTGTATAGGGCACCAGCCCCCTGGCCAGGGACGCCAGCTCATGGGGACTGAGTTGTTTTGGGCCCCCTCAATTTTTTGGGGAGGGAGCAGGTGGTGCTCCGGCACACAGCACTCCATTGTGTGGGGCAGGGCTCTCCATCGTGCAGCACTTGTGGCATTTTGTTGTTGTTGAGTCGTTTAGTCGTGTCCGCCTCTTCGTGACCCCCTGGACCAGAGCACGCCAGGCACTCCTGTCTTCCACTGCCTCCCGCAGTTTGGTCAGACTCATGTTGGTAGCTTCTACCGGTATGCCACTGTCCAACCATCTCGTCCTCTGTCATCCCCTTCTCCTTGTGCCCTCCATCTTTCCCAACATCAGGGTCTTTTCCAGGGAGTCTGCTCTTCTCATGAGGTGGCCAAAGTACTGGAGCCTCAGCTTCAGGATCTGTCCTTCCAGCGAGCACTCAAGGCTGCATGAGGTGGCGACTGCCCCAGGCGGAGAAGGAACCTTGTGGAACTGAGTTCCACCCGCAGCAGCAGCAGCAGCGCCTCTCCTGCCAGAGCAGACCCTTCGCCCCGAAAATGCCCTCCTCCCCTCAGCCCCGCAGCCCGTTGCTCACCGGGGACTGGAGATACTGCCGTAGCAGCATCCTGAGCTCTGCGTTCTGCTGGCGCAGCCCGTCCGTCTCGGTGATCAGCTTTGCCCTCTGGTCCAGGATATGGCTGCGCAGGTGGGGGAGGGAAAGAAGATGCATTGGGCAACAGGGCCTCTGGTGCCGTGTTCATGAGAGAAGTCCCTTGTCTTCCCCTTCAGCTAAAGGACCCCTGGACGGCTAAGCCCAGTCAAAGGAGACCGAGGCAGAAATCCGGGGGGGGGGGGGGACGGGGACGGACTGTTACCACGAAAGCCAGGCAAGGAAGAGGCACGTTCTCGCCACCAGGGGCCACCAGAGGCGCAGGCTAGACAGGCAAGGAGCACTCCTGGCAGCAGGGAAACGGCCTCCGCAGGGCAGGGCACCTAGCTCCAATGTGCTCGACCTTCTCCTTGTGCAAGGCTCTTCAATGGCCCCCACCTCAATGACCCCCCCTCCCTGGGGAGGGGACTTAATAGGACCTACCCACCCCCCACCCCTGCCTTACTGGTATTTGTGCAAGCCAGAGACCAGGGCATCCCACAACTTCAGATTCCCATCGGGGATGGCGTGGGCGAGAGCGTCCCAATACTCCGAGTCCTTAGAGTCATCTCGTTCTTCGCGCGCCTTCTTCACCTGGGGTTTATCCCTGGAGGTGGGAAGGAGGGAGAGTCAATGGCTGGGAAGCTGGAGGCAGAAGCTGACATGGGCCACCTCCCTGCTCCCTCCGGACACCCACAACACTTGGGGCCCACTCAAATACCACCCCTCCTTTTAAAATGCAGATTTGGGGGGGGGGTGTTATTGGGCTGCTATTTTTATTTTTATTTTATATTTTGTGGTTTTATATTTTGATTCTGTTCTGTGAACCAGGCGGTATATACATTCTAATAATAATAATGATAATAATAATAATAATAATAATAATAATAATAATAATAATAAATTTGTGCCACACCCTGCCATCTAAAGCAACCACCCACAGGAGGAAATAGGCTGAGTCCCCCGGATGGGCTGCCATTCCGCTCTGCTGTGAGAGTGCTGGGCTTGTCAGAAGCTTAGCTCATGCCTTGCTTGGGAAGAAGTGTGGCCAGGGAGGGGACCAATAAGCCCGTTGCTAGAGGTGAACGCCATTCGAGCAATAATTGCATGGTCAAAAATAAAGAAATAACAAGAAGCTGCAGGGTCCCGGTCCCCCCCCGCCCCCCCCGATCTGGACTGGGATTAAGGGGGGGGGAGTTCTTCCAGGGTTTTTCTTTTGCATGCAAACTTTGTGCTCTATTGCTGAACTGTAGCCCTTCCCTCAGGAGGGCCATCTAGTGCAACCACCTGTGGTGGAAGAATCTTCTGCCCAAGACAGGGTTCGAACTCACAACCCTGAGCTTAAAAGATAAGATTTCTTTATTGTCATTGTACAAGTACAAGTACAACGTTGTACAAGTGCAACAAAATTGGATGCCATCCC
The DNA here is from genome assembly GCA_034641385.1 of Darevskia mixta. Classification (NCBI taxonomy): domain Eukaryota; kingdom Metazoa; phylum Chordata; class Lepidosauria; order Squamata; family Lacertidae; genus Darevskia; species Darevskia mixta. The sequence continues at coordinate 467,270 of JAWWNH010000142.1, read as the reverse complement.
ATAAAAACAAAAAGAAAACAGCAAAAAAAAAACAGATTTTCAGCCGCACATGCACATGCGCACACACCCATCACAACTCTCCAAGGTCATATTATCTGGTTACAGCATTTAAGATGGTTATAGCTCTTGGGTAGAAGCTATTCTTCAATCTATTTGTTCTTGATCTAATTGTTCTATATCTCTTGCCCGAAGGCAGTGGTGCAAAAAGACTATATCCTGGATGAGATGGATCCTGTAAAATATTGTTGACTTTTTTAAGGCAACGGGAACTGTATAGTTCTTCCAAAGATGGGAGAGGATGACCAGTAATCTTTCAGGCTGTGGTTATGACCTTCTGGAGTACCTTCCTCTCCCTGGCTGTGCAGCTGGAGAACCAAGTACAAAAGTCTTGCGCTCCACGGACTGAGCTATCCTCTGTCCGTCTCTTCCTGGCTGCTACTGTTTCTTACAAGCAGCCCACACATCCTTCCTCCCCACAGCATCCCAAACCAGCCCTATCCTCTCCCTCCTCTTCCGCAGGCAGACCCACCTTGGCTCCTGGAATTCCTGGACGAAGGCCTTAAGGGCTTTAAGGACGTCGTTGGGGTGCATGTACAAAGTAGAGAGAATCGAAGAAGAGCTTGGGGGGACTTTGCCCTCGTCTTGCGGGGCCAAAGAGCCCTCCCTCTCCTTCTCCTTCTCCCCCTCCTCCTCCGCAGCCTCGACCTCTGAAGGCTCTTCTTTGGGGCCTAGCTCTGCGAGGAACTCTTCCAACTCCTACGAGGCAAGGAGACACAGAAGGAGACGTTTTATCCAGGTCCCCCGGGATTCTGACGCAGCCCAGTGGAGCCGAGACTTATGGGGGGGGGGGGAAGCAGCACAAAATGCAACTTAGTGAAGAAGTGGAAGAGAAAGCCAGAGCCTGATATAATGTCAGGCGTGGAGAGTCCTCCCCTCCCTTTGGTAACTTCACAGGTAAGAATTAACAAGCAGTTGATAGATTTATAGTCCTTTTATTACAGCATCATGTTGCAAGCACAAATACACAGCTCTCTGCAAGGAGGGCATTTGGCTAGTCCAGGGGTCTGCAACATTTTTCAGCTGTGGGCCGGTTCACTGTCCCTCAGACCATGTGGTGGGCGGGAGTATATTTTTTGGGGGGAAATGAATGAATTCCTATGCCCCACAAATAACTGAGAGATGCATTTTAAATAAAAGCACACATTCTACTCATGTAAAAACACCAGGCAGGCCCCACAAATAACCCAGAGATGCATTTTAAATAAAAGGACACATTCTACTCATGCAAAAACACCAGGCAGGCCCCACAAATAACCGAGAGATGCATTTTAAATAAAAGGACACATTCTACTCATGTAAAAACACGCTGGTTCCCGGACCGTCCGCAGGCCGGATTGAGAAGGCGATTGGGCCGCATCCGGCCCACGGGCCTTAGGTTGCCTACCCCTGGGCTAGTCTAATCCGACTTCTCCAGCATTTTAGGCACCAACGGGAAGCTCCTCCCTCCCTCTGACTCCTTTGCTCTCTGATACGTTCAGACCTCCGAGTCTGTGGTGAGGGGGGGTCCCCCAGACTCTTGAGTGGCATCTCAACCAGCTGCCCCCTCCCTTCTGGTTCTCTCGGCATTATCTCGTAACTGGGTAACTCCTGTTGTAATTCCCATTCCACCTTAATAGCAGACTGAGGACAGGAGCTTGTCACATGTCTGTATAGTGTTCCAGTGTGCTGCTGGGAACTTCCGTTCTTCAGTCTGTACTTTCTCTTTCGTTTTCCGAACATGGAGGTGACTGCACGTGTGCATTCTTTTGTCCTCATGTTCACCTAATAAATGCTTGTATATAATACTCATGCCAGCCTCTGAATGGACTGTACAAGAGTGCTTAGCTTCCTGGAGCCAGGTCTCTGGTTTCTGCTGCTGTTCCAGGGGTTTGAAGTTCGGCCGGCAGTTCGGCCGGAGGTGTTTGGGCCAGCAGGAAGCATGCCCGTTGTTCCCGTTTCCCTGGACAAATCACAACAACTCCTCCCTAAGCTGTTCAGGTTCTTTCTCTCTCTCTCTGCTTCTGAACACGCTGTGAACTCTCCCCCCTTTCCAGCTCTCCATCGGAGAGAAGCTGATCTGCCATGGAATGCATTCCCCAGTCCTTGTCTTCAGACCATTCCCTGACATCTATATATATAAAAATTTTCCCATTGCGTGCGTGGCGGACACCACCGTGCTCCGTAACCGCTGGACCAAATCTCATTGACCATCAAGGAAGGATCTGGCATAATAAAAATTCAAAAAAACCACACCTAACATACCTAAAATAAAGAAAAAACGCAAAATAAATTGGCACGCACATATGACATCACCAGCAGAAGCTCTGAAGACACCAGCAGCATCCAATAGAAAGGCAGATCGCGTGCTGTCACCAGCAAAAGCTCTGGAGGGTGGCGCCAAATAATGACGTCATCAACTGAGCAACTGAAACCACCAAGGCGGCCATTACCAGACAACCCACAGAGCCATTACCAGACAAAGGCAAATGGCCAAACCCAGAGCCACAGCCACAGGCCGCAACCCAAAAACACCCCCCCCTCGCAAACGCAACCACAACAATCAACTCAACTAGCCCAAACCCTCAGCTGCAAAAACCCACAGAGTCAGGCCAGGACCAAGGAATTGAGATACAGGGCGGAGGTCTTGGCTCGCATTTACATACTAGCCCCAGCCAAGGCCGACAGACTAGGCCTCGCCTCTACTTTACAGCCTACAGACTAGGCCTCGGCTCTACTTTACAGACTAGGCCTCGGCTCCACTTTACAGCCTACAGACTGGGCCTTGGCTCTACTTTACAGACTATCCCGAGTGGAGCCGAGTGGGGGGTGGGGGAAGGAGGGGCCCGAATAGGTCATGGGCTGACCCAGGGTGGGGGAAGTCACAGGGATGACTCGGGGGAGGGGGGGACGGGATACCTCATGGGTCACTACAGGATGGGAGGAATCACAGGGATGAGACAACAACGGGGGGGGGGAGGACAAAACCCATAGCCCGGGGGGGGGCGGCGGCGGACACATCCTCCCCCTTTAAGGACCCTGAGTCAGGCACAGCAAGGCATGCCTGGGCCAGGTAGTATAAAATAATAATAATAATAATACCCTGCCCATCTGACTGGGTTGCCTAGCCACTCTGGGCAGCTTCCAGTGTATATAAAAACAAACTAAAACACTAAGCACAGCAGGGGAGAGACGGAAAGGGAACTTTTTTGTTGCTGCCACAAGCTGAGGGGTGTTATAAGAGGAGGAATATTCCCATCTCGTCCCGTTTGTGAATCTGCAGGACGTCTCTTTGCCCGCTGCTAAAACAGCTGCGCTTTTGGTCTGTGCCAGGCTGGCACTTGTTATGTTCTTCTGTTAGGAACAAAGGAAACAGCTGCCTTACACCGAGTCTGACCGTTGGCCCATCTGAGTCCGTACTCTCTGCACTGGTTGGCCGCAGATCTCTAGGGTTCGGGGCAGGGGACACCCCCAGCCCTGCCAGGAGATGTCGGGAGTTGCCCCTAGGACCTTGCACACGTCAAACCAAGCGCTTTCACCTCTGAGCTAGCCGCATCGCCACGTTCCAGCCCCACCCCGGCCTTACCGGATTAGCAACCACCTGCTGAGCCTTGAAGCTCCTGAAGAACTGCACCAGTTGAAACACGTCATCTTCGCTGTCGATGGACAGAGCCTGCGGAGAGGAAGGGAAAGATCAGCCGGCGCCCGGTTAGCTGCCAATGCCAGGATTAGTGTGTGCTGCTTCTCCCAGGTGAGCTTGTGGAAGAGCTCAGGCAGGCCCTTTCCACAGTGGGGGAAGTGGCTGCCTGTGTTTATTTGAACTTTTGGAAAAATTTGGGAAAAAAATTCAAAAAGAGAAAGATGGTTATCCAATATATATTTTTATCCGAGCTAAAATGTTAATCTAGACCAGTTGTTTTTGGACTGCAACTCCCGGCATCCCTAGCTAGCGGGACCTGCGGTCAGGGATGATGGGAACTGTAGTTCAAAGACAGCTCGAGACCCAAGTTTGGGAAACATTGATCTCGATAAAAACACCAACCCAGATGAAAAGAAGAGGGGTGGGGGAGGGGGAGAAAGAATTAGAGCTATAGAGACAGAAAAAAGATTAAAAGAGAAGGAGGGGTGGGACTTACTTTATTGTTGTCAATTCTTCCCATTTTTAATTTTATTGTTTTATTTTTTGCAGACAGCTTTGGAATTTTCTTTTGCAACCAGGAGGTATGAAGAGGTCGTGAAACAAATAAATCAGGCATGGGCAAACTCGGCCCTCCAGATGTTTTGAGACTACAACTCCCATCACCCTAGCTAACAGGACCAGTGGTCAGGGATGATGAGAGTTGTAGTCCCAAAACGCTTAGAGGGCCGAGCTTGCCTATGCCTGAAATAAATAAACTTTCACAGAAGATTCCCCCACCCCCACCCCCAATAAATTGATGTGTGAAAATGTGGAACTTCAGATTGCAAAAGAGAGGGAGAAAGAAACTGGGAGGAACATCCTTACTGTGAAGATGGAGTCCAGCCTCATGAGGGTCCGGTCGTGCTTCTCCAAGGGCTGGAGGAGACCTCGGAGTTTGCTCTCGATCAGGAAGCCCTGGCAAAAGAGAGGGGGGCAAAGGATTCCTCTCACCTCAGAGGTGAAGGCCTTGAGCCGGGCGTTCCTGAGTCATAGAATCATAGAATCCTAGAGTTGGAAGAGACCGCAAGGGCCATCCAGTCCAACCCCCTGCCAAGCAGGAAACACCATCAAAGCATTCCTGACAGGTGGCTGTCAAGCCTCTGCTTAAAGACCTCCAAAGAAGGAGACTCCACCACAGTCCTTGGCAGCAAATTCCACTGCCGAACAGCTCTTACTGTCAGGAAGTTCTTCCTAATGTTTAGGTGGAATCTTCTTTCTTGTAGTTTGAATCCATTGCTCCGTGTCCGCTTCTCTGGAGCAGCAGAAAACAACCTTTCTCCCTCCTCTCTATGACATCCTTTTATATATTTGAACATGGCTATCATATCACCCCTTAACCTTCTCTTCTCCAGGCTAAACATACCCAGCTCCCTAAGCCGTTCCTCATAAGGCATCGTTTCCAGGCCTTTGACCATTTTGGTTGCCCTCCTCTGGACACGTTCCAGCTTGTCAGTATCCTTCTTGAACTGTGGTGCCCAGAACTGGACACAGTATTCCAGGTGAGGTCTGACCAGAGCGGAATACAGTGGTACTATTACTATTACCTAGCAGGGCAAGTCCAAGTCTAGCCACCACAGCATCCCGCTTGCCTGCCTGCCTGCCCCCCCCCCCGCTTCAGCTCACCGACTCATCGCACAGGAGCTCCAGGATGTGCTTGACCGTCTTGGTGGAAATGGACCAAAGCGCCTTGACCTCTGGCTCTGTGCCTTCAGGCCCCAGGTGGTCCTCGCCTAGGATGATTTCCTTCTCATCTCGGAAGCTGCCCTCCAATGTGACAGACTTGCTGGCTGAAGGAAAGAGTGATGCCCGGAAGCGGGGATAAAGAGAGGCGCAAACCGAATGGCAAGCCAAGTTGACGGACTATGCCGAAATGGCAAAACTAACTGGGGAAGCTCAGGGATCAAGAAGACAAGGACCTTAGCAAGGAATGGGGGAAATATAAATTATAAATGTACGAGACCACTGTAAGCAGGTCAAAACATTAGCAGGGTTTTAACCACACATGTAAAGTATTGGAAAGTATGGACAGCTTAGAGGGATAAAAAAATTGGATAAGTATTGATATGCAGTTGTCAATAATATCATGAGGACCCACGGAAGGGATGGGGGGAAGTCAGGAGATTCAGAGTAATCTCGATATTTGGATTCGGAATTGTTTTTTGTTGTGTGTTTATACTTTTTAAAATCAAATACATTTTTTAAAAAAATAAATAAAGAGAGGTGCAAACCCAGCCACCCAGGAGAATTGCTGATTCCCCTCCGCACACTGATTTCAGCAACAAAGAGGTACATTTCTTAATGATTTCAGCAACAAAGAGGTGCAGCTAAGCCCCCCAGCAACCTGCTTGGAAAGAGCTGAGGCACTATCTCAGCCTTAATTACTTTACTGTAATTATTATATTTTCTCAATTGCTTTACTGTAATTACTGTAGCAGTGGAACGGTCTACCCCAGGAGGTTGTGGACTCTCCTTCCTTGGAGGTTTTGAAGCAGAGGTTGGCTGTCCACCTGCCAGGGACGCTTGAGCTGAGATTCCTGCATTGCAGGGAGCTGGACTGGAGGACCCTTGGGGTCCCTTCCAACTCTATGACATATGGGTAGCACCTCAAGGCAGGAAACAGGGATGAGCAGAAGATGGTTTCCAGTGATGGCTTGGTCACACGGAGGGGCTTAAGCGCCCTTACAGAACTCCATGCCTTAGCAGTAAAATGAACTGTGCAAAACCGGGCACATCTATAGAGTTGGCACCATTTTCATAACCTGCGTATCAATTAATTTGGTTTTCCACAGGGCAAATTTGGGGTTAACTTGATGGGAAAATCACTGAATAGTATCTAACAAAAGAAACATAATGATTTTTGCGGGGGGGGGGGTGTTTGTTCTTTGTTTTTCTGTTTCATTTTTAGAAAGTGTGTGTTCTTGTCATTATGTTAGTGGGGGTTTTTTTCTTTTCCTATTTCCTTTTTCCTTTTCTTGAATATACGTAGAGATGTAAGGTTTTTGTTTATTGAGTTTGATATTATTTGATCTGGCCATTATTATTTGATTCATATAGAAGTTATCAATGTATGTATTTATTATCTATGCATTATTTGTATATTTCTTTGGGGAAAAATAACTTGATGGGAACATCCAGCTTTCCCAAAATCGCAGGTCCTGCATTTGTTTTTGAAAAAAGGCAACTTTCTATCCCTTATTTCCAGGAAAAAACAATCACCATGGAATGGCCTCCCACCCTGCCCGTTCCTTGCTGAAGGAATCCTAATATTTGTTGAAAACTTGTACCGATGGAAGAAGAGCTATATGTGCAAAAGCACCTTTATGCCAATGGCTTCAAACTGCACAACTTGCCCCTATTAGAAGACTGGAGGATTCCCTTGCTAAGGCTTGGCCACAAGGGCTCTGGAGCAGAATACAGACCTAAATGGAAAAAGAGGGAAGGGGTCTTGCCCTGGGGCAGAGCCTCGGCCTTCAAGGCAGAAGGACCCTGATTCCACCCTCCAGATCTCCGGGGGCTGGGAGAGCATCCCTGCTTGAAACTCTGGACAGCTGCTGACAGTCAGTGTGGGCAACACTGAACCAGGTGCGCTGATGGTCTGATTAAGGCAGCTTCCTATGCCTATGTTCCCAAGCAGCAGAAGGGTGGGGGTGGGGTGGGGGTTGAGAGACAGCCTTGCTTACTTTCTGGCGCAATCACCTCCCTAGCCAGTTCGCTGGCCGACTTCATCTTCTTGGTGTGCACGATGGGACCCACATTGTGCAGGAACCAGCCTTCTGGCTCGATCCATTGTACCCCCAGTTGCTGGGCGTGGATGACACGGTCGGCGCTGAAGAGCTTGCGGATCAGGGCCTTGGCCTCCTCCTCGTTCATCAGCCACACGTCCAGGAAGTGCTCGGCGTCCACGATGGCAAAGTGCCTGCGTTGAAGGTGAAAGGAGGAGCATGAGGCTCTAAACCTCAGGCTTGGAAGCCCCATGCTGGCCCAAATGAATCCTGCATTGCAGGGGGCTGGACTAGATGAGCTGCGTTATCCCTTCCAACTCTACTGTTCTATGATTCCCAAACTGGATCTGAGCTCAGGCCTGCGTCCTAGTACATAGAATCATAGAATGGAAGAGTTATAATGGACCTCCAAGGGTCCTCCAGTCCAACACCTTGCAATGCGGGAATCTCAGCTAAAGAATCTGTTATGTACTGAGCTGAATAGGATCCAGAATGCATCAGTCTGATTGGTCCTAGAACAATAGGATCCAGAATGCATCAGTCTGATTGGTCCTAGAACAATAGGATCCAGAATGCATCAGTCTGATTGGTCCACAGGAGCCACCCGATCCAGCTCCAGGTGAAAGTGAATCCACAACCTGATTGACCTACAGGAGTATCCCGGAATTAGCCAATCACGTGTGTAAATAATGTATATATAGCAGACGTTTTGGGGAAAGATCCATTCCTTGCTACTAGGAGCTGAATAAAGAGCATGAAATTCACACTGGACTCCGAGTATATTTCAGCATCCATGGCAGATGGCCATCCAACCTCTGCTTAAAAATGTCCCGAGGAAGGAGAGTTCCCAACCTCCTGGGGGAGACTGTTTCGTTGTCAGACAGCTGTTACTGTTGCTTCTGATGTTTAGTCAAAATAATAATAATACACACCAATGCTTTCTTACGTATCATCCATAGACTAGATCAGGGGTCAGCAAACATTTTCAGCAGGGGGCCGGTCCACTGTCCCTCAGACCTTGTGGGGGGCCGGACTATATTTTGAGGGGGGAAATGAACGAATTCCTATGCCCCACAAATAACCCAGAGATGCATTTTAAATAAAAGGACACATTCTACTCAGGTAAAAACACACTGATTCCCGGACCACCCGCGGGCCGGATTGAGAAGGCGATTGGGCCGGATCTGGCCCCCAGGCCTTAGTTTGCCTACCCATGGACTAGAGCACATCAGAGCCAGGCCAAAGGATCAAAGCATGAAGGAAGTTTCCTTTCTGGCTCCTGAAGAGGAGAAGAAGGTGAAATGCGAACAGGGGACGCAGAAAGAGAAGAACTCACTTAGAGGAGAAGAAGGTGAAATGCGAACAGGGGACGCAGAAAGGGCAGAACTCCTCAATACCTTCTTTGCCTCAGTCTTCTCCAAAAAAGAAAACAATGCCCGACCTGAAGAATATGGAGCAGATGATTCAGCAGGGGAAACACAGCCCAGAATAAGTAAGGAGGTAGTACAAGAACACTTGGCTAGTTTAGATGTATTCAAGTCTCCAGGGCCAGATGAACTACAGTGGTACCCCGCAAGACGAATGCCTCTCAAGACGAAAAACTCGCAAGACGAAAGAGTTTTTCGTTTTTGGAGTCGCTTCACAAAACGAATTTCCCTATTGGCTTGCTTCGCGAGACGAAAACGTCTTGCGAGTTCCCAATGCATTCCTATGGGAAACCGTGCTTCAATGCATTCCTATGGGAAACCGCGCTTCGCAAGACCGTGCTTCGCAAGACGACAAAACTCGCAAGACGACAAAACTCGCAGAACGAATTAATTTCGTCTTGCGAGGCACCACTGTACATCCAAGAGTATTAAAAGAACTGGCAGAGGTGATTTCAGAACCACTGGCAGTAATCTTTGAGAATTCCTGGAGAACAGGCGAAGTCCCAGCAGACTGGAGGAGGGCAAATGTTGTCCCTATTTTCAAAAAGGGGAAAAGAGAGGACCCAAACAATTACCGCCCAGTCAGCCTGACATCAATACCAGGAAAGATTCTAGAGCAGATCATTAAGCAAACGGTCTGTGAACACCTAGAAAGGAATGCTGTGATCACTAAAAGTCAGCATGGGTTTCTGAAAAATAAGTCATGTCAGACTAATCTGATCTCATTTTTTGACAGAATTACAAGCCTGGTAGACGAAGGGAACACTGTGGATGTAGCCTATCTTGATTTCAGCAAGGCCTTTGACAAGGTGCCCCATGATATTCTTGTAAAGAAGCTGGTAAAATGCGGGCTAGACAATGCTACCATTCAGTGGATTTGTAACTGGCTGACTGACCGAACCCAAAGGGTGCTCATCAATGGCTCCTCTTCATCCTGGAGAGAAGTGACTAGTGGGGTGCCACAGGGTTCTGTCTTGGGCCCAGTCTTATTCAACATCTTTATCAATGACTTGGATGATGGGCTTGAGGGCATCCTGATCAAGTTTGCAGATGACACCAAATTGGGAGGGGTGGCTAATACCCCAGAGGACAGGATCACACTTCAAAATGACCTTAACAGATTAGAGAACTGGGCCAAGGCAAACAGGATGAATTTTAACAGGGAGAAATGTAAAGTACTACACTTGGGCAAAAAAAAAAAATGAAAGGCACAAATACAGGATGGGTGATACATGGCTTGAGAGCAGTACAAGTGAAAAGGATCTAGGAGTCTTGGTAGACCACAAACTTGACATGAGTCAACAGTGTGATGCAGCAGCTAAAAAAGCCAATGCAATTCTGGGCTGCATCAATAGGAGTATAGCATCTAGATCAAGGGAAGTAATAGTACCACTGTATTCCGCTCTGGTCAGACCCCACCTGGAATACTGTGTCCAGTTCTGGGCACCACAGTTCAAGAAGGATATTGACAAGCTGGAACGTGTCCAGAGGAGGGCAAACAAAATGGTCAAAGGCCTGGAAACGATGCCTTATGAGGAACGGCTTAGGGAACTGGGTATGTTTAGCCTGGAGAAGAGAAGGTTAAGGGGTGATATGATAGCCATGTTCAAATATATAAAAGGATGTCATAGAGAGGAGGGAGAAAGGTTGTTTTCTGCTGCTCCAGAGAAGCGGACACGGAGCAATGGATTCAAACTACAAGAAAGAAGATTCCACCTAAACATTAGGAAGAATTTCTTGACAGTAAGAGCTGTTCGACAATGGAATTTGCTGCCAAGGAGTGTGGTGGAGTCTCCTTCTTTGGAGGTCTTTAAGCAGAGGCTTGACAGCCACCTGTCAGGAATGCTTTGATGGTGTTTCCTGCTTGGCAGGGGGTTGGACTGGATGGCCCTTGTGGTCTCTTCCAACTCTATGATTCTATGATTCTATGATTCTATGTGCTGATCAGTCAGTGAAGCTCGGAGTCACCTCAAGCAAGGTGGGAGTGCCTGGAATTGATGTGAAATCCACTTCTTAAATCCCCACTCCCTCATCGAGTCCAAGGGGCAGATCATTCTCCCTTTATCCATCTTTAGTCAACCGCTGTGATGGTAGAGCACCTGCCTTGCCTGTGGGAGGTCCCAGGTCAATCTCCAGCGGCATCTCAAGGGAGGGCTGGGAGAGACACCCTGTCTGAATCCCTGCGGAGCTGTTGCCAGAGTAGACCAGGGGTGGGGAACGTTTTCGGCTCCCCAGGCCAGATCCTTATCAGGCCAAATCTGGCAGGGAGGCAGCTTCCTGTTTTGAGTCAGCCTCTCAGAGTTGGGATCATTTTTGTCTGCACCTGGGCTGAGCAGGAAGGACTCGGAAGAGAATCCGTCCCCTCCCCCCAGCTGCTTTGAGCCTCGGCCCTTCTTCTGACTCGCGCACGGTCCCGCTGAACCCTGGTTCGGACTGTTGCAGCCAAGGGGCAACCGTCTTTACCAGCGCACGAGTTCTGTTACTCCCGTGCAGCCCCACCTCATGGTCCTCAGCAGGTCCTTGTACTGCTGCACAATCCGCTTGTAGTCAGCCGTCAGAGCCAAGTTCTCCTCGCGGTACTGCTTGATCTGCTTGGCAAACTTGAGGCGCAGGTTGTTCAGGATATCGTGCAACCTGGAGGTGGGGGGGGGGAGAGAGAGGCAGAGCTCGGCTTACGAAAAGGAAGAGTGGGCCCAGCAACCCACCGAGACCTGAGGGTGGTAAGGGCCCCAGCAGAAGAGAAGGGTTTTTTTTATTTACACACACACACACACACACACACACATATTTGGTGTGCTTAAATCCCAGGCTGCGGGAAGGGAATAAGGGGGAGGCGGCCCGGCTCCTTTACCGATTCAGCTTCCGCTTCTGTTGGGATTTGATGATGGTGTTCTCCTCGTCCCGTTTCTTCAGCACCTGGAAGTTGTACTCCAGCTTCTCCTGGTTCAGCTGGTAGATGGCTTTCATTTGCTGGAGTTGCTGCTCCAGGATCTGGCACCCAAAGCGGGGAGGAAATGAAGAATGAGCAGAGGCCATGCAAATCCCCCTGGTGGACTTGCTCCAGAGGAGACCAGCTGGTGCCCTTCTGGTCTTTGGGTCGCTTGGGAACAGGACAGCCACTGACTACACTCACAGCAAATCAAGATGGCACTCCCTAACACAGGGGTCGGCAAACTTCCTGCGCCTCGGGCCGGTGCCTCCAGCGCCGATCCCACGGCGAGCTGGAGGGCGGGGGAGCGTGCGCCCATACGCGTGCGCACACACTATTTTCGGTGCACTTCCAGTTCGGAGGAGCACCGGAAATAGCTTGTGCGCATGTGCACGGGCCTCCTCCGACCCGGAAGTGCACCGGAAATGACTTCCTCTGACCATGAAGTGGGCAGCCGCGCTGCGCCGGGCTGGTAAGAGTGGGCGGTGGCAGCAGGCGGTGGGAGTCACCGGGGGCCGGGTAAACGAGCCCCTCAGGCCGTAGTTTGGAGACCTCTGCCCTAACATAACCCCAAAGTAAACAGGCACAGCCATTGATGTCCCTTATCAGAAACCAAAAGACTAGGCTGGGGATCTGAGCAAGGAGCAAAAAGCCAAGAATGGGGAGAGGGGAAATTGTGTGCAGAAGATCAGAGGAAGTCGTTCAGGTTGCACTTGAAAGAAGAATCTTAGTGGTCCCCAGAATGGTCCTTGCATTAAGAGGAACAATTGGGGCATCCCAGCCCTCGTCCTGGAAGCTGGGAAGGGACCCCCAAATTGCACGCCCCAAGGTGAATTTGGTCTCCCGGCCTTCTTTGCAATCGCATTAGCATTCCCTGAAATCTGCCATATACGCTTCCTGCGGAGGAGAGTCCATGAAGGAATCGCTGCAGAAGTGACACCGCTGCCTTCCCACTGTGCCCCAGAGCAAGGGCTCGCAGTGTCCCCACGATGACGGGGGGTCTATTCCCGCTCCGTACCTGCACGTCATGCTCCAACTTGATCTTGATCACATTGTACTCCTCTGCGTCTTGCACCCGCAGCTGTTTCAGCTCGCGCTCATATTCCTCTACCTTCTTCAGGCGGGCCATCATGAAATCAAGCTAGAGCAAAAAGCAGAGAGAGCGGGTGGCCAAGGTCCCAGCTAAGAGGCGGGGGAACTCACCCCCATTTCCGCTGCCCTGGCTTGGGAACGAAGCCAGCTCTTTGTGCTGGAATCGGTAAACAGCTCCCAAACCCCTCTGGGTAGCCCATCAATGCATCCCCCTGCAAAACAAAGAGGCTGCTTCTCCCTGGATTTGTTAGGGTGGCTTGGAAGAGATTGGGTCGAGGCCCATGAGAGGGTGGGCTTTTGAGGGGGCAGCTCTTAAGCACATGTCCCTCTGGCTTTGCTAAGGGGATACAGTGGTACCTCTGGATGCGAACGGGATCCGTTCCGGAGCCCCGTTTGCGTCATGAGCAGAACGCATCATGAAGCGTCGCGTCTGCACATGTGCGCGATGCGATTTGGTTGCTTCTGTGCATGTGTGTGACATCATTTTGCGCGAACCACCGAACCCAGAAGTAACCTGTTCCGGTACTTCCGGGTTCAGCGCGTTCGTAACCCGTGACGAACGCAACACGCAGCATTCGTAACACGAGGTACGACTGTACTCTGAAGCTCATTTCTGAGCCCAGCAAAGCTTGTGGTCGCCTTCTGATAGATTTCTCTATCCTTGGAGGTTTGTGAGCAGAGGTTGGATGGCCATCCATCACGGATGCTTTTGTTGAGATTCCTGTGCCACAGGGGGTTGGACTAGATGACCCTCGGGGTCCCTTCCGGCTCTATGATTCTAATATTTATTTACTGCTTTTCACCATAGATGATCACAAAGCATGCTCACAACGCAGATGGTCGCATCTACCCTGAACTCAAACTAAGGGAGAAATTTGGTTGTGGGTCTCATGTTATCCATCTCAACCAGCCCTCTACCCCACCAAAGAAAATGAAATAAGGAAGCGTATTATAGAATCATAAAATTGTAGAGCGGGAAGGGACCCAAGGGTCATCTAGTCCAACCCCCTGCAATGCAGGAATCTCAGCTAATGCATCCAAGACAGGTGGCCATCCAACCTCTGCTTAAAAACCTGTAATGAAGGAGATTATCTGACTCACAGAAGACTCGCTTGTCTGCCCAAGATTTTGTCAGGCAATAGTGGCACAATCAGGATTTGACATGTTGCCAGTACTGGCTCCAAGCTTGTGTCTGTTACTGTATCTGCCTGAATATTCTTTATTGCTGACGCTATTGTGTAGCAATGGATTGTATCCCACCCTGGGATCACAGTTGTGACGAAAGGTGTGTTAGGAATATTTTAAATAAATCAAGTTATATTTTTTTAAAAATCAAATAATTTTTATTTATTTGATTTATATACTACCCTCCATTACGAGATCTCAGGGAGGTACAGTAGACAAAAAGCAAAATCACTTAATTTTACTACCGCTCACAGTGATCTAGTTCCCTGCCCCAGTATTTTTACTTAACCTCAAGTCCCGCAAGGCCAACCAGCAAATATGCCTTGGAAGAGAAACTCCTGCCAGTTTTGGCACTGGTGTCGCAAGGGGGGCGGGGGGCGGTACGCCCGGGTTCCACGGGAAGAGGGGTGAAACTTGGGCTGGCCCTGCCCTGCGCGGGGCCCGCCTCCCAGCACCGTCGCTGCTCCCCCGGCACCCTTGCGAGGCGCTGCGCCAAAAGGAGCAGCGGCGGGGCACCCCCACGAGCCGCCGATCGCGTGCGGCAGCTCGTGGGGGTGCCCCTCCGCTGCTGCTTTTGGCGCGGCGCCTAGCAAGTGCGCCGCGGGAGCAGCGGCGGCCCGGCGACGGAGTGCGCACGCACGCATGGCATTTTGCGCATGCGCACTCCGCCGTGACGAGTGCACTCCACGCACTCACGACGCAACGTCACGACGCCCCTCCCACAGGGGGAAGCCTCTGTTCGCCACCCCGGGTGGCGAGGAGGCTTCCTCCGCCCCTGAGTTTTGGACCGGTGGTTCCCAAACCTTTTTGGGCCACCACCCCATTGGTTCCATAAATACACCCATGATTCCCCCTGCCATACAAAAAGCATTATTCAGCATAGTGGTTTGTACGACCCACTAAGGGAGATACACAATTACATTTTTAAAAGGGACAATTAATTGCACAGTTACCGTATATACTCGAGTATAAGCCGACCCGAATATAAGCCGAGGCACCCAATTTTACCAAAAAAAACCCTGGGAAAGCTTCATAGGAGCCACTGCCTGCCTCACTCGAGTATAAGCCGAGGGCGGCTTTTTCAGCACAAAAAATGTGCTGAAAAACTAGGCTTATACTCGAGTATATAGGGTATTCAAAGTCTGATGAAAACTATTTGGTAACGTTAATTTGACAAAACTGATGGACCTGATGCAGCTTTTCAAAGTCTGATAAGTCGTCTGCACGTTGTGAACGGCCCTGAAATCTATTGATGAAGGGTGGCATACAAATATAATAATAATAATAATAATAATAATAATAATAATAATAATAATAATAATACTTCCAGCACCCCCCTGCTGCCCCCTTGCCTCTTAGCAAACCACCCACCCATCGCGGTAACCCTCCAGCCCTCCAGGGGTGACAACACCCACTTTGGGGACTGTCAGCATTTTCATTCTCCCGTTGTTGGATATGTGATTGTTACATCACATGCCTGTGTTTATTTTTCAGGCTTGGAAAGTGTGAGAATGGAAGTCAGCCTTATCTCTTCTGCTGTATTGTACTTTTGTATTTTATCTTTCTCTCTTGGAGAAGATGTGAGAGGACGCCATGATTGCTTTGTCCTGTAAAAAGGTAAAGGGACCCCTGACCGTTAGGTCCAGTCGCGGACGACTCTGGGGCTGCCGCGCTCATCTCGCTTTACTGGCCGAGGGAGCCGGCGTACAGCTTCCGTCTTGTGGCCAGCAGGACTAAGCCGCTTCTGGCGAAGCAGAGCAGCGCACGGAAACGCCGTTTACCTTCCCGTATATATATATATTGCTTAATAAATTACTTAGAACGCTACACTTAAGCTCCACATCGTTTCTGCTATACTCTGCTGATCGAGTGTGCACATATCTTCGAATATGTGTCGCTGGTGCGCACCAGTGACTGAAGATTTATGAACGTCCCAGGCTGCGTTTCACAAGGAAGTCGCCCGGAGAGGTTTGTCTCAATCCCGGGGCTGCGTGTGTCCCCCAGACGTGTTCCGACAGGGACTACCATTTTAGACTTTTCCTTCTTTTACTTCCTGGGAGGGGGTCTGTTTCTCTGCCTTTCCCGCAAGCACATGCCCCCTTCTTCCTTACCTCTTGGCGGTTGAGATGCTGCATGGCCTGCTCCCATTTCTTCTTGTTGCTCGTGAGGAGCTCACGACGCTCTAATTCAAAGGCTTTCTGGGGGGGAGGAAAAGGAGAGAGATGTGGCTGAGCAGCCCCCAATCTATGTGCGGAAGGGAAGTCAGCAGAGTCCGGTGAGAGCCAAGACTCAGAATCACAGAACTGAAAAGCTGGGACACCCAAGGGCCATCTAGTCCAACCCCTGAAAGTGCAGGAATCGCGATAAAATCACAGACTCTGCAGAGCCAATATTCAGCCCTAAAGGAGAAAAGTAGTAGTCCTAAGTAGGGGAGGAGGGTAAATTAGGGACCTTCGAAGAGGACTCCAGATTGTCTTCATTACTTCTCGGAGTTTGGAGTCACTGAATTTTGATTTCTTTCCCCAGACCCATTCATTTAACAGCCACCCACCCACGTTCTCCTACCCTGTGAGACTTGGGTATGTCAAACCACAGTATCTCCCTGGCTAATAGACTGATATTCTGATCACAACAGCTTACGTTTGGGACTCCAAAGCCACTGTCTCTTTGGATGTGTTTCTTGCCATTGTGTTTTGTGAAACGAATTGATTGATCAAAGTCTGCAACTGTTTAATTATTGGGATTTTCAAAGGCAGTGCCAAAAGCAAGAAGAGGATCCTCAGCTCTGCATTTTTAAACCGTTTTATTTCATACATCAGTCTAATTCTGATGTATTTTTTGCTAGCTGCCTTGGATACATGAAGGAGAAATACATAAAATAAACGAAGATTAACAGAATTTATAGATATTTGCTTGCTGATGCCCAATGCTGCTTTCTTCTTAGTTTGACCATCTTTCTTTTGCTGCATATACACAAGCAAGAAAGAATCGCCTTCTGCTGGTGAGAAGCTTCAGGGCACGGGAGGAGAGACTGGTACCTCAATCTGCAGGAGCTCTCGGCGGTAGTTTTTTATGAGGTTTCTGATCTGCTCCTCCATCCGCTCCAGCAGCAGGTTAATGTCTTCTGTTTGCTTCCTGAGATCCTTCACGTACTGGTCATCTTTGCTTTTCAGCTCCTGGAGGGCAAAAAAACAAACAAGGAGGCCAGATTCATGCCTTTACTTTTGGATTCCACTGTCATCTTCACACTACGAAGGCAGATGGATTTTATTTACTAAATTTGTATACTGCCCTTCATCCTAAGACCACAGGGCGGTTTGCAGCGTATAGCTCCTCTTACGCTGATTTTACGCACACAATTGCAGCGTTACGTAGATTGTGGGAAATTAAATAAATTAAAGGAAATAAAGGGAAAGCAACGGGGGGGGGGGAGGACTCATGGAGAGCTTTTAAAGCCTTGTTTAACAGGCTCTGGGAAGTTCACACGAGGCCTCTGGGGGCAGCGACTGCAGGATCTGAGGCCTCTGGAAACCTTCCCAGAGCCCAGTAAGCAAGATGTGGGGTTTAAAAAGCTCCCTGCCTTGCATGGGTAGGTGGGGGAAGCATAGCTGTCAACCCTCCCTTTTTTTGCGGGAAACTCCCTTATTCCAATGCCGTTTCCCGCTGCTATCCCGGATTGTTGATATCCCTTAAATTCCCCGGATTTCAAAGGAAGCAGCTTCTCTCCCTCCCTGCCGGCCAGGGAGGCTCCTCAGCTGCGTTGCTCGGCTGCCAATATGGAGTCTGAGACCGACTGGGGGCGAGGTTGCATGCCTTGTGCAGCCAGACCCTCACGCCCAACCAGACAGACAGCCTGCCTGCCGTCTTTCGCTCACCCGTTCGCGCACAGCCTCTGGAGCGCAGGGTGGCGAGGTTACTTGGTGCATTGCACCGCCCTCATGGCATCCCTTATTTTCAAATCCGAAAGTTTGGAAAAATCCCTTATTTTCAAATCCGAAAGTTGACAGCTATGGGGGGAAGACCTCCCCAGAACCAGGATCGGACAGGTAGGGATAGTCACGCAGGGCCCTTCTAGCAGTCGTGAGCAATAGCCAGGTACACAACCCTCACATAAGGTGAGATTTATCTATACAGTGGTACCTCGTCGAGCGTCCGTCTCGTCGAGCGCCCGTTCCGTTGAACGGCAAACCCGGGTTACTTCCGGGTTCGCCGCTCGTGCACTAAATCGCACTTCGCACATGCGCAGAAGCGCAAACCGCTCCGCACACATGTACAGATGCGGAACTTTGTCCAGCGTCCTTTTCGGCCAGCGACCGGGGCTCCGGAACGGATCCCAGTCGCAAAACAAGGTACTATTGTAGATGGTTAAAGGCCAAAGGCCAAAGGCCTGGTTATAGAGGAAAGTTCTTGCCTGGCGCCTAAAAATATGTAACAAAGGTGCAAGATTAAGTCTCCCTAGGGAGAGCATTCAATAATAATAATAATTATCATCATCATCATTTGTTATTTGTACCCCACCCATCTGGCTGGGTTTCCCCAGCCACTCTGGGCAGCTTCCAACAAAGATTAAAAATACATTAATGGGGAGCCACTGCAGAAAAGGCCCCTTTTTGTGTTGCCACCCTCCAGACCTCTCGTGGAGGAGGCACACGAAGAAATAATAATAATAATAATTTTTATTTGTACCCCGCCCTCCCTGGCAAAGCCGGGCTCAGGGCGGCTCACACAATCAAAATCACAATAAAACATAAACACAAAAACGATCAATTAAAATACAGATTACAAAATTTTAAATGATTTAAAAAGCCGCCTTAATGTAAATGCCCATGAATTTATAACAGTAGGGAGGGTCTAGTCTTACAATGTTATATTATAACACAAAGGTCGGACTAAGTCCAACTCAAAGGCTAGGTGGAACAGCTCCGTCTTGCAGGCCCTGCGGAAAGATGTCAAATCCCGCAGGGCCCTAGTCTCTTCAGACAGTGCGTTCCACCAAATTGGGGCCAAAACAGAAAAGGCCCTGGCCCTGGTTGAGGCCAATCTAGCCATCTTATGGGTTGGAACCTCCAACGTGTTGTTATTTGTGGACCTTAGGGTCCTCCGCGGGGCATACCAGGAGAGGCGGTCCCGTAGGTACGAGGGTCCTAGGCCGCATAGGGCTTTAGAGGTCAAAACCAGCACCTTAAACCTGACCCTATACTCCACCGGGAGCCAGTGCACCTGGTAAAGTACTGGATGAATATGATCCCGCGGCAAAGACCCCGTAAGGAGCCTCGCCGCGGTATTCTGCACCCGTTGGAGTTTCAGGGTCAGTTTCAAGGGCAGCCCTGCGTAGAGTGAGTTACAATAATCAAGCCTGGAGGTGACCATCGCATGGATCACTGTGGCCAGATCAGGGCGAGAAAGGTAAGGGACCAACTGCTTAATACGGCGGAGATGGAAAAATGCCGCCTTTACTGTGGCTGCAACCTGCGCCTCCATGGAAAGGGAGGCGTCGAGGGTTACACCCAAACTCTTGACAGAAGGCGCTGGCACTAATTGAGCCCCTGCAAGAGATGGGAGTTGGCCCCGCAACCCCATGTTGTCCCAGCCCAGCCAGAAAGGGACTCAGAGGATGATCTCAGGGTCCGGGTCAGTTCATATGGTTCATGAGGAAGTTTTTCATTGCTACAAATTCCAGATCGGTCCGAGGCAGGTATGCCCATCACTAGCAGAAAGATACATACATTGAAACACTCTTCTTCACGAGGTCCTTTGCCCTATTTGTCGACTGCTAGCACCTCTCCCTTTCTCTAAAGGCAAAACACTTTTTGGGTTAGCCCCTGCAGCCACCCTTCCCGTGACCTGCCCCCACGCACTCCCCCCCCCACCCGGTGCGCAACCCCACCTGCTGCAGCTCACTGATGAGCTTGTTCTTTTCCTCGATCAGCTGTGCGCACAGCATCTGCTGTGTATTGAGCCCTTCCCAGAGCTCCTGGGGGATGACCTTCTCCTTGGTAGGTCCCCACTTGGAAGTGATCTCATTGAACTTGTCTTGGTTGGCCTTGCATTCATTCTCCAGCTTCTCCACCCTGCAAAGAGCCAGATTGAGAGAGTTCCCTTCAACTGGAGATATACTTCAGAGGTCCAGACTGCGGGAAGCCCGGAAAAATTACGAATTAAGAATTTGTTTTTTTTGTTTTTTTAAATAAATTTTATTGAGTATAAAAACAAAAACAGAATAAACAACACATAGAAGTTCCATTTTCCCATTATATACATAACATACATCCCCTAACATACATCATACTTCTCCTTACATACATAACATACGTTCCCTAACATATACTACATACATTCTCTAACATACATCATCATCTTCCTCACACAACTACATACAACTACATACTTCAAACACAACA
The DNA here is from genome assembly GCA_034641385.1 of Darevskia mixta. Taxonomy (NCBI): domain Eukaryota; kingdom Metazoa; phylum Chordata; class Lepidosauria; order Squamata; family Lacertidae; genus Darevskia; species Darevskia mixta. The sequence continues at coordinate 446,799 of JAWWNH010000142.1, read as the reverse complement.
CATTCCATCTTCCCCCCTTCCGTCTCGTCTTTCCCCTTTACCCTCTCCCCTCCCTCCCTCCCTCCTACCTCCCCCTCTTCCTACCTCCCCCCCTACCTCCTACCGTTCGACTTCGTGTTTCCTTATATTCCCTTCCACTCTTCCACCTCTTCGAATATACATTGTTTCTACTATTTCCTTATACTATCTTTAGTTATGTTTGTTAATCTAGGCAAATTATTAACTTTGTTCCTATTGCTTCTTTTCTCAAATATTCTTCCACATACATCCATTCATTCTTGACTGTTTGTTTGTCCATATTTCTAACTGCCGCTGTCATTTTAGCCAGGTTTAAGAACTCCACCAATTTTATTTGCCAGTCCAGAATTGTTGGGACCTCTTCTTTTTTCCACTGCTGGGCAATAAGTAGTCTTGCTGCCGCTACCGCGTAGAGAAATATATTCTCCCTATCTTTTGGAATTCCAGCTGGTAAAATACTCAGCAGCAGCGCCTCCGGTGTTTTTATAAAGGTAAGTTTTAATATTTTTTTCATATTCTCATAAATTTCGTTCCAGAATTTTTTCACCGCAGTTCCACCAGCAGTGTAGATAGTCTCCAGTTTCACCTTTACATTTCCAGCAATTGGGCGATGTTTTATAAATTTTCACTAGCCTCACTGGCGTTAAGTGCCATCTGTAAACCATTTTGAGCATATTTTCTTTTATACTTATGCAGGCCGTGAATTTCATATTTCTTCTCCAGATGCTATCCCATTTGTCCCTATATATATTTCTCCCTAAGTCCTGCGCCCATTTTATCATTGCCGGTTTGACCTCCTCCTCCTTAAGTTCCCACTCCAGTAAGTGTTTATAGATTTTTGCCATTAATTTATCATCATTTTCTAAAACTAATTCTTGCAATTTAGATTTTCCCCTTACGAATCCCAATTCCAAATGCTTTTTAAACAAGCTTTGGATCTGTAAATAATTTAACCAACTGGAGCAGTATTTATTTAATTTGTCGTATGATTTCAATTTGTATTCCCCGTTTTTTTCTAGTACTATATCCTTGTATGTTAACCAATTTTCATCTTTTGTTTTTATTATAGATGTCATTTCAAAGGGCGAGACCCACCACGGCGTTTTGGGCTCCAAGATTCTCCTGTACTCCCTCCAGATTTCTAATAAAGATTTTTTGAAAACATGATCAGTGAATTCTTTCGGGTTGCCTTTATTTTCCCGCATTAAATAGGCATGCCATCCCATAATATTCCTAAATCCTTCTAAACTCAGCAACTCCCCATCCTCCAATGTCAACCACTCTTTGATCCAGCAGATACCAGCTGCTGCGTGGTAGAGCTTCAAGTCTGGGACGCCCCACCCGCCTCTTTCTCTGGCATCCGTTAGAAGTTTATATTGGATCCTTGGCCTTTTGCCTCCCCATATAAATCTACTCAGATCTTTCCTCCAGCACTCGAAGTTTTCTTTCCTCCCAACTATTCGTGATTACGAATTAAGAATTTGGACTGTAATTTGTTTTTGTTTGTTTTTTTAGTTTATTGTTTTTAATTGGATTTTGATTGGATTATATGTTAAGTGGCTGTTTTTTATTGGAAAATTAATAAAGATGATTTTAAATAGAGAGAGAGAGAGAGAGTTCCCTTCAAGGTGAGTTTGCGCGGAGCCCTCATCAGTTCTGATCTGAGGCTGAAAATCCATAACGCTGTTGCAGGCTGCTGTGAGTCACAGCAGATCAATGATCTTCGGAAGAATTATTTGCTGGCACAAGACCTCTGCCCTCTCCTCCTTAGTCTTTCTTTTTGGCTCAAGTAGAGGCGTAGGAAGCCTCTTGGGCACCCGGGGTGGCAGGGCATCCTGATGCATGCGTCGTGACGTCACGACGCATGAGTCAGGATGGACTGAGCATGCCCGGTCGCCGCGGGAGCAGCAGTGCTGGGCGGAATGCACTGCGCATGCGCAGTGCATCCCGCCGGGCGCTGCAGCTCCCGCTGAGCGAGCACCGGCTCCTGGGGTTGCCCGTCCATGCTGCTTTAAAGCAGCACAGATGGGCAGCCTCAGGAGCCGGCACTCCCTCGGTGGATCGCTCAGTCGCTGCGGGAGCAGCAGTGCTGGGCGGGATGTATCCTGCCGGCGCTGCAGCTCCCACCGAGCGAGCGCCGGCTCGTGGGGCTGCCCGTCCGTTCTGCTTTAAAGCAGCATGGACAGGGCAGCCCCACGAGCCGGCACTCGCTTTAGGCTCCCGGCTCAGCCTGCGTCACCGATCGCGGGGGTGGGGCCAGCCCCACAGTGTCACCCCCCCGAAAGCGGGCAGGGCGCCGGCTGGCTGAGAGAACGACCGATAAAGCCAGCCAGCCACCTTCACTCACAGAGAAAGGTTTTGCTCGGCTTGCGTTGCCGATCGCGGGGGTGGGACCCCGAGAGTGTCACCCCTCCCCAGGGTGGAACCCGGGGGCCCCCGCCCCCCTTGCTTTGCCCCTGGGCTCAAGCACCAAGTATTTCCAAACGGACACTTTCCTGAAGATCAGGTGCATCTGTAGGCCAGATCCGCAGTAGTCCATTGGCTCTTTGGGCATTTGGAAGTTCAGTGTAAGTGGCAAGCCCCTCCCCCAAAAAGGGGTGTGGCACAACACCCACCCCTCTCAATTAACTGGCATCTCATTTTTGTAATGCTTTCCCTCTCACCTCCAATTTAGCATAAGAGGCTTAAGCCAATCATAGAATCGTAGAGTTGGAAGGGACCCCAAGGGTCATCCAGTCTAACCCCCTGCAATGAAGGAATCTTAGCCAAACTGCAGGAGAGCATCTGAACTATTGTGGGTTGTGCAATCCCAGAAGTGGGGGCCTCCTCCAAAGGAGAACTAGCCTTCAGAAAACTCAGCCAATATGGGAATAAGCTAGAGAGAGGAGCAAATAACGGGAGGGAGCCAGGTGGGGAGAGGTCTCCAGCAAGATGCAGAGAGACCTAACACCACTCAGCAGGCCCACTCAGAGGGGGAGACGCCGTTTCCGGCGCCCGCTTTACGCAGAAGGAGAAGGCGGCACTTTAGAGTGCCGAGACTCTGGTGTTGGCGCCGCAACAGGAGGGGGGCACTTCCGGATTCTGCTAGCGACTAGACGGTCATGTTTAGGGTTAGCTCCGCACTGCACATATTTGCACAATAACAATAGTTGAAAGACAAGAAGGACTTGGTCTTTACTCATGAGCAACCGTTAAGCGAACCTGACAGCGGGACTCCCTTGGAAAATGATGGGTGGTCTTTTTTTATAAGCATTTAAGCTGAGGCTAGGGAGCCACCCAGTGTGGGTTGGGCAGCATGGGCAAAACGACCTCTGAGCTCCCTTCGGACTGTTTGGCTCCATTATACCTTGATGCCAGTGTACTTAAAACAAGGAGGGACCGTGCCTGAAGGACACAGCGCACACCTTGCAATCAAATGCCCCTCTCGCCTTCAATTCTCAGCACCTCCAGTTTAAGGAGGTTCCCAGACAGCAGGGGTGGAACACGGCTGCCAGTCGCAGAGCCCAGCCTAACATGCGTCACAGGACTGCTGCTAGGATAGGTACACATTCTGAGCTCCTTGCAGGAAGGGTGGGCTATAAAACTGGTTAAAAAAACTAACGTATGGGCCAACGGTCTGATTTGGTGTAAAGCAATTTATCAGGTTCACGTTACGCGCACTGGAAGCTGCAGTTCTCTGCATGGTTAAGATATTATAAGATTAGAATATTAAATAAGGTAGTAAAAAATAAGGAAATATGAGAGGAAATTACTAAAGATGATAGACATTGAAACGCAGCAGAGGAGAATGGAGGAAGTCACCCTAAGATGACTAGGAAAGAGGAAGGGAAAATTATGATGTATGTGTTTTCTGTAGTATGTATTTGTACTTTTACATGTTTTTTATGTTATGTTTGTTTTGGTTTATTTGTGTGGGAAAACCCAATCAAAATTATTATTTTTTTTAAAAAAGGGAACCTGCAATTCTCTCAAGCCTGAATCAGAATGTTGAACCTGGGAGTGGACGTCTTCTCTGACCCCTTGGTCAAAGTGAAGATGGCACTGAGTTCCCAAGGGAACCGCTGGCTGGCTCTGATCTCTCCTGCCTCTTTCCCAGGTATCCCCCAGTTCCAGGGGATGCTCTGACCCAGCACTTACCTTTGCCGGTTCAGCTCCTCTTCCTCTGCCCTCCTGTGGGTCTCTCGAGAATCAGCTGCCACCTGGACATTTGTCACTAGCTGTGTGCCATCAATCAGCAGCTTAGTCAACCTCTGAGCAGACAAGAGAACATATCATAAGCGGGTCATTCCAAGCTAACGGAGACATGAAATGATTGAGGCGGTATCTTTTGACCAACCAGATTAATTTATGTTGCTACTTCTAGGGGGGAAACAAGAATTGCAGGGTCTGCAATTGTGAAGCTGTGCCATACAGATGTATCTTGGCCATAGGCGGATGTGACGCTGGGGTGCAAATATCCACCCAGCACCCCCAAATTACCACGGATGGGGGAAGAAGCTATGCACTGTCAGCCATCGGGGGGGGCGCAACTCTCCCCCATGCCGCTGCGGGATAGCAATCCCCACAGAGGCTTGGGAGGGAAGCTGCTGGCAGGTACGCAGATTCCTTCCTAAGCCTCTGCGGAGATCGCTCTCCTCCTGAGGTTTGGGAGGCAAGTTGCATGCCCGCCGGCCATATGGTTGGCGGGGCGCAGCTGGCGGGCACGCAGGGAAAGAGGAGGCCGCCGGCAAAGCCGCACAGCTTCCCCGCTCGCTGGGGCGCCCGAGAGGCCGGCGCCCTGGCACGACGCACCACTAATCCCTATGGAAAAGACGGCTCTGGCAATAGGAATGAAGACTTCCACCTTGAGGTTCAGTTCCCTCCTGAAAGTTCAGGTTCTTTCAGCCTATTCTTGCCAGCCCCATCTCCTTCTCCAGAGTTGCAGCTACCTCTAACTTCTGCCAGCTAGGCTACTTAGTCCAGGGGGCATTTCACTTTGCTCTCGCTGGTAACTGAAAAATTAAGATACAGTGGTACCTTGGTTCTCAAACGCCTTGGTGCTCAAACAACTTGGAACCCAAATACTGTGTTCTGGTTTGCGAACTTTTTTTGCAAGTTGAACGTGCTCCGTTTTGAGTGTTACGCTTCCGATTTGACTGTTACACTGAGGTCTGTCTGTTTTTGTTATTTATTTTACGTTTTTTATTTTTGGGGGCTCTTTTTTGCTTTGTTTTTGTGACTGTGTGGAACCCACTTCAGCTACTGAATGATCGTGTGACTGCAGTACACTGTTTACTGCTTTTATTTTATGGATCAATGATCTTGTTAGATAGTAAAATTCATGTTAAATTGCTGTTTTAGGGGTTGTTTTCAAAAATCTGGAACAGATTAATCCATTTTGCATTACTTTCTAAGGAAAGCACACCTTGGTTTTGGAATGCTTTGGTTTTGGAACGGACTTCCAGAACGGATTCAGTTTGATAACCAAGGTACCACTGTATTTTGATACCAATGTTATCTTACTATGTATTTTTTGTTACAGGTAGGTAGTCGTGTTGGTCTGCCATAGTCAAAACAAAATAAAAAATAAAAAAATTCCTTCCAGTAGCACCTTAGAGACCAACTAAGTTTGTTCTTGGTATGAGCTTTCGTGTGCATGCACACTTCTTCAGATACACTGAAACAGAAGTCACCAGACCCTTATATATAGTGAGAGGGTGGGAGGGGTATTACTCAGAAGGGTGGTGGGAATGGGTGATAGGCTGATACCGGTAGCTGTGGTAAACCTGTTGACGACTCTTGACGACTGCAATTAGTCTTACAGGAAAAAGCAAGGGGCGAGAAGGTTAAAAATAGCTTTGTCATGTATAAGCCTATATAATAAAGTCCAAGTGTCTCTGCGTCGTGTCCCTGTGTCTGTGGGATTGCGCTACTGCGCATGTGCCCCACGGACACAGGGATTGGAGCACAGAGACTTCTGGGCCCAGTCAGGAGCCGCTGCCGACGACGGGCGAAACATCTCACACTCGCATGCTGGGCCGCGCCGGCGCCGCTTCCTCAGCCGGGGACCAGGGGTAAGGAGGAGTGGGTGCTGTAGCCGCGCCGCCGGGGATGGAGCGTCGCCCTCGCCCGCAGCCTCTGGTGGACTCGGGCCCGCAGGAGGAGGAAGAGGAGGAGGAAGCGGCGGTTGAGGCCCGTTCCTCGCGCCTGCCTGGCCGTGGCTGTGCAGCGCTCTGGGTAGCCGCCGCCGCCGGGAGGAGGCGAGGAAAGGGGAGGAGGCAGCGGCGGGAGGAGGAGCCGACGCCGACGCCAGTTTCCCTCACAGCTTCTCTCGGATGCGCCGCAGGATGAGACCTGGCTGCCTTACCTGAAGGCTGATGTCCTAAACCCACTTACCTGAGGGAAATAAGTGCTGTTTTTACAAATGTTTGACCACATATGTTCTAGCGCCCGTTAATTTAACGCGCTTAACGTCCACTAGTGAGATAATAATCCAATGTCTTTATTCAGACCAGGTCTCTCCATGGTTTTAAGTTTGGTAATGAGTTGCAATTCAGCAACTTCTCTTTTTATGTATTTTTTGTTATTCTGAAACTGTCTTCTATCGTCTTTCATATGGATAGCGATGGGTTGGGTTTCTTTTTGTCACGCTGTGCTGTGAACTGATTGAATGCAATACGGGGAAAACATGCACAAAAAAGCTCTGGTTCCCTTGCTGAGTCCTAACCTGTCTGCTCTCCTCTATCTGTTTGTGGCTCCGACTCTGCTCCTCTTCCACCAGCTTCTGAGCATCTGGATCTTCTCCAAGGGCCTCCCTGGAAAAGAGCCGAGAAGGCACATGTTCATCCTTGGCCTACCCACCCTGTGCCTGGACTAACATTTGGGGATCTCCAGACCTGAAACCAGGGTGACTCTAGATATGAAGCTCTGGGGGGAGAGTAGAGGGTAGGAGGTGGGGGAGCCCAAAAGGGTGGGGTGGGAAACATGGGGGTCTTAAGAAGTGGGATGCTGGGACCATTTCTGCATCTGGGGTTGGGTTGCGGGAGAAGAGGTTCAGAGCTGGGTGGCCAGATCACCCGAGGTGCATCAGGATTCACAACCGCCCTGTTCATGTCTTTTAGGGAGGGAGATAAAGACCTTTTTCTTTTTTTTACTCCGCCAGGCTTTTGGGGATTTTAAAGTTGCTTCGCTATCTGGTTTTAACGCTAAAACTAACTGCAATTGTTGCAAACAAGGTGGACAAGGACAAAAAGCACACGAGAGCAAACACATATACAGTGGTACCTCGGTTTAAGAACAGTCCTGTTTAAGAACGCTTCGGTTTACAAACTCCGCAAAACCAGAAATGGTGTCCCGGTTTGAGAACTTCGGTCTAAGAACAGAATCCGAACGGTGGAAGGGCACAGATGGCAGGCGGCCTCATTAGGAAAAGTGCGCCTCGGTTTAAGAATGGTTTCGGTTTTAGAACGGACTCTCGGAACGGATTAAGTTCGTAAACCGAGGTATCACTGTATCATCATCGTCTCCTATATGTTTTGGAAGATGGTTTTTCCGCCTGCCTCTCCTCCAGGGATTCAGAGGCCTCTCAAGATACCATGCCCAGTTTGGCGTGATGGTTCCTGCCATTTTTCATTCCAGATGGAGAACGGAAACATTGCAAGCTGTCTCTGGGGATACTGCCTCCCAAACTGGTTCCCAGGACGGAGGAGCGGGCTTCGCCCACATGTTTGGCTACTGTCAAAAGCCATTTTGAATTGAGACAGAGGACCAAACCGATGCACACTGTGCCAATTTGGACACCTCTGAAAATATTGCTGCACAAAATATTGCTGTGGGGTCAGCAGGAAGTGGGGCTGGGTGCAGCCCTAAAATTAGAATATTACACTATTCATATTTTTCTTTTTTTGTAAATCTCTCTTTTTTGATCCTTAGAAACACAAACGCAGAGAGAGAGATACCCCCATATACATATACATTTGGACACGTAAATACATACATGCAAATGTACATACACGAACACACACACACATATATGCATACACAACCAGATGAAGGGCTGGTTAATATTCTATGGCTTTTCAAATGTGTTTGCAGGAGGGGGGTTATTGATTTGTTTTTGCTTTATTACGTATTTTATGTTCTCGTTTTATATTTTTCTGTTGTGAACTGCCTTGGAATGTTGGGATGAAGAGGGGTATACAAATCCAATAAATAATAAACATGTGCATGCAAACGGAATGCATATATAGATAGGCACACGTGCGTGTGTTTGTGTGTGTGTATATATATATATATATATATATATATGTATGTATGTATAACACAAGCAGGGGGGTCATGATGGAGCCCCTTTAAGGCCTGTGATTGTGAGAGGCTGCGCAGGGGGCTGCTGGGGAGAATTAAGGAGGGGCCTCGTCGCAAGATGTCTATTATAATCATTACTATGAATTATTATTAACTTTATCCGAAGAACTCGGGGCAACTTGCAGAATGAAATTACGAGGCAAAAGTGCAACATATCTAATAAAAACAAGGGCAGAAGCGGGATGTGGGTCCGCCAAAGGCCCCTCCCTCCTCCTTTGGAAGGGGCACCCAGAAGTCCTCTAGCCGGACCCCCCCCTCGCGATGCCTCTCCTCCCCCTCCCCTCGGAACATACACCCAGAGGTCCTCTAGCCGGACCCCCCCTTGCGATGCCTCCCCTCCCCCCTCCCCTCGGAAGGGGCACCCAGAGGTCCTCTAGCCGGACCCCCCTCGCGATGCCAGCGCTGCGCCTCCCCCTCCCCTCGGAAGGGGCACCCAGAGGTCCTCCAGCCGGACCCCCCTTGCGATGCCTCCCCTCCCATCCCCCCTCAGAAGGGGCACCCAGAGGTCCTCTAGCCGGACCCCCCCTCGCGATGCCTCTCCTCCCCCTCCCCTCGGAACATACACCCAGAGGTCCTCTAGCCGGACCCGCTTAGCGATGCAAGCGTTGCGCCTCCCCCTCCCCCCAGAAGGGGCTCCTAGAGGTCCTCTAGCCGGACCCCCCTCGCGATGCCTCCCATCCCCCCTCCCGTCGGAAGGGGCACCCAGAGGTCCTCCAGCCGGCGCCTCGTCCCACCTTCTCTTGGCCTCTAGGCGGGCGGCGATGCGGAGGCGCCGGGCGGCGATGCGCTCCTGCGGGTCCTCGGAGTTGAGGCTGGGCACCTTGGAGCCCTGGAGGTTGGGATCCTCGGCCCCCTCGGCGCCGCCGCCGCCGCCGCCGCCTTCGCCCTCCGAGCTCATCCCGACCGCCCGACGAGCAGGCCCAACGCCTCCCGTCGCCCGGGCAACGCCGTCGCTAGGAAACGGGAGCCCGCGCCGCCACGTCACGACGTCACGTGCGTGCAGGCGTCTGCCTCCTTTAAACGTAGAGGTAGAACGGTAGACTGACGCGCGGCGCTGGCTTCCGGCTGCGTTGCAGCCTGCAAGGAGGTGGGGGCAGTTTTCGCTTATTTCTTGAGCGCAGTTCAGGAGTTTCTTGCGCTCTTCGGGCAAAGGGGACAGATCCTTGCAATTAATATCTGCAGGGGAGACGCGTCTTCGTAGGGAAAGGAATAATCCCCCCATCCTCGAGTATTTATATAGCGCCTCTCACTTTAAGTTGGCATTTATTAGTATTATTATTAAAGGTAAAATATTTATTGCATTATTATTATCATTATTATTATTTATTGCATTTATATGGCGCCCTATACCCGGAGGTCTCAGGGCAGTTCACAGAACAAAATCAAAATATAAAACAACAAAACATAAAATATTTTATATAAAATATAAAATAAAAACAGCAACCCAATAACCCCCCCAAAAACACCCCCCCCCATTTTAAAAGGGCATAGGATGATGATGATGATGATGATGATGGTGATTTCTTAGCTCCATTACATTGCTCCAAAGAGCACAAGGGAGTCTGCACAGTTCTATCCCATTCCATCCTCACCACAACCCTGTGAGGTAGGCTGCTGTTCTCATTTTTATTAATTGATTATTAAATTTGCAACCCACCTTCTAACTTGGGTTTCCAGCCATTGTCGGACTACAACTCCCATCATCCCTAGCTAGCAGGACCAGTGGTCAGGGATGATGGGGCTTGTAGTCCAAAACCAGCTGGAGACCCAAGTTTGGGAAACCCTGTTCGAAGGTACCATAGTTTTTCCCTTCCTCCTCTGTGAGGTAGGTTAGGCTGAGAGGCAGTGACAGGCTCAAGGTTACCCAGGAAGCTTCGCTGCTGAGTGGGGAGATTTGCACCCAGGTCTCCCAGGTCCTAGTCTGGCACTCTAACCACCATGCCACACTGCCTTGCCCGCTAACTGCAGCCTGCCATCCCATTTGCCAGGATCCTGGAAGGTGCCAGGCAGATGTTTTCTATGAGGCGGCCCTGCAACAACAGTTTATGCCAGCATTGCAGGGGGTTGGACTGGATGACCCTTGGAGCCCCTTCCAACTGTCCAATTCTAGGATTCTATGACAACTTTTTCTCGGGGGGGGGGGTAGCATCTGGGTAAAACCCAACCAAGAATCTGAGTAGAGTCTCCTTTCCAACTTTGCAGTTGTTGTTGTTGATATTAATAATATAAATAGTAACAATTTATTTATACCCCACCTTTTCCCCTCACAAGGACCCAAGGTGGCTTATATGTAAAATAAGAACAGCTAAAAACATTGTGGGGACGACGACGACGAAGACAATAAAAACATTAAACATGAATAGAATTTAAAAACTCTCTCTCTCTAAAGATATATATTTATGCAGGCAGAGCATAGCCACCATTTATTATCATTATTCTTGCATTTATATCCCACCTTTCCCCCTAAGGAGCTCAAGGTGCTGTACATGGTTTTTATTATATTATTTTCCTCCTCCCTCATTTAAGCCCTACAACAACCCTGTGAGGTGGGTTAAACCCTGCGTATTTCAGAACCGAGTGCGGAACAGTGCTAGCAGCTCTGCCCCTACAAAACTATCTCATTTCTAGTGGTGATAATCGTGATGTTTTGGGAACATTGTGGGTGCAGCATGTGCAATTGCTGGTAGCAAAGTCAAGCTTGGGGATTGGGTGAAGGAAGAGCAGCTTTCCCCCTCGAGGTGGGTTTGTGAAGTCCTTGCTGACTTTTGCACAGAGGTTGCTAAGCCGTACCGCCTCTCCTTATGACGCTCTCTGTGTGATGTCACGCAGAGTTGGAACAGGTTGCCGGGCGCACCTTCAGACGCCACATCACTCCAGTCTTTGGAGAAGGGACGGCTTCATGGCTTTTTTCCCTGCTAATCTGGAGGCCTCTCGGCCAGATCTGGACCAGAAGACCCCTCTGGTAGACACCCCCCTTTCTGTCTTCCCTCCTTTTTCCATCCCCTACAGCGCAAGTACTCGGCTCCACACTTAGTTCAGCACAGGCAATATATATATATATATATATATATATATATATATATATATATATATATATATATGTAATGCAGGCGGCACTGTGCTCTAAACCACTAAGCCTCTTGGGCTTGCCGCTCATAAGGCCGGCGGTTCAAATCCCGGCGACGGGGTGAGCTCCCGTTGCTCTGTCCCAGCTCCTGCCAACCTAGCAGTTCGAAAGCACGCCAGTACAAGTAGATAAATAGGTACAGCTGCAGCGGGAAGGTAAACGGCATTTCCATGCGCTCTGGTTTCCGTCACGGTGTCTTGTTGCTCCAGAAGCAGTTTAGTCCTGCTGGCCACATGACCCGGAAAGCTGTCTGCGGACAAATGCCGGCTCCCTCGGCCTGAAAGCGAGATGAGCACCACAACCCCAGAGTTGCCTTTGACTGGACTTAACCGCCTAGGATCCTTTACCTTTTTAGCTATGTTTGTGTGTGTGTGTTTTCATATCTATGTACTACTGTATGTATATACAGTAAACCTGCAACTCGGGCGTGTGTCATGGAATCATAGAATCATAGAGTTGGAAGGGACCCTGGGGGTCAACCCCCCCCCCCCACAGTGCATGAATAGGCAGCCGTCCCTTATGGGAGTCGAACCCCCAACCTTGGCATTATCAGCACCGTGCTCAAGCCAACTGAGCTATCAGGGGTCATTTAACTTGTGTGTGTTTAGCTTTATGAGGCTGGAAAAATAATTATAAAAAACTAGTTGACCCGGCCACGCCTTGCTGTGGCTGATTTGGTGAAATGGAAAAGTAAGATACAGTATGAAAGAGAAAGGGTATCCTTACTTACAGTTTATCTTGTTGAAGTTCAGTCTACGTGATCTCCGTTTGCCCCTCCCATATTTGGCTAAACCGTGAAAATGGCAATTCCGCCCAGCATGGCTGTATACCCGCCGGCAGAGCCAGCAGTAGTGTTTGTGGGTGGTCTGTCTGTTGATTGGATGGTGGTAGTGATGTTGGGAAAGGAGGAGGAGGGGTCAGAAACGGGTGTGTTGTGCTGTACTGTTTAACGTCCACTGGAGGGCGCTATAAATTTTTGCACAAAATTACATTTTTACCTGGGAAAGGTGTGGTATTTGTGCAATGTAAGTACATATGATCACTCCCATATGGGCATGGAACATTGTGTCCAAATTTGAATGGAATCGATCAAGGGGTTACAGAGAAAGGCGATCGTTAACAAACATCCAACTTGAACGAATATATATATATATATATATATATATATATATATATATATATATAAAGTGGGCAGGCATCCAGGAAAAAGCCTTTGGCAATCCCACCCATTATTGCACCCAATGTGTTTTGACTTTGTGCAATTTTGGCTTTAGGCTCGATCCCCGGAACGTAAACGCCCCCCACGTAAGTTGTGATCTTATTGTATGTGTGTATTCATTCATTCAATCAATCAAGAGAGGGACTAGGTGGCACTGTGGTCTAAACCACTGAGCCTCTTGGGCTCACTGATCCAAATGTTGGCAGTTCGAATCCCTTTGACAGGGTGAGCTCCCGTTGCTCTGTCCCAGCTCCTGCCAACCTAGCAGTTCGAAAGCACACCAGTGCAAGTAGATAAATAGGTACCGTTGTGGCGGGAAGGTAAAGGATATTTCTATGCGCTCTGGCTTCCATCACAGTGTCCCGTTGCACCAGAGACTAGTCCTTCTGGCCACATGACCCGGAAAGCTGTCTGTGGACAAACGCCATCTCCCTCGGCCTGAAAGCGAGATGAGCGCCGCAACCCCATAGTCACCTTTGACTGGACTTAACCGCCCAGGGGTCCTTTACCTTTACTTACATTCAATACATCCATCCATCAGTTTACTCTGATCAATTGACCTCTTAACTTCATAGCGAATAAGTAATGTTCAAAAAGTAAAGACAAAAAAGTGGTCTTGGCAATCTGGACAGTTTATGGAGGCAGAATCTCACTTCAACAATTTCATTGATTTATTTATTTAAGGCAATATCTTATATTTCTCTCTCTCATAATGTGCTTTATATTTGACTTCCTTTAATAATGCTTTATTACTAAAGTTGCAAGATAATTTTGAGCTTTGTATCGTTTTCGGAGTCCAATTCCAAGCCTGAGTAGGATAAAAGGATTCTTTCCCTTGCAAGCCAGCTCGGACCGTGCCGCACCCCTGAGGGTGCCAACAGAAGCACAAGAGGGCCTGGCCCCTTTCCAAGGTCCCCTTTGCACCCATCATGGACCTGCCCACCTGCCTGCCTGCCTCCCCCAAGCCCCTCCCACTGACTCACCTGCCTACCTGGCTTCCAGCAGCAGGCGAAGAGAGGAAAGTCTTTGTCCTTTCTTGCCCTCTGTGAAGCCAATCCTGCTGTGGCAGCCACGTTCCTGGGATCTGCCCTTGCAGCCACCGCAGTTGGCCAGGGGGGCAGGAATATGGCTAAAGACTCTGAAACTAATGGGAGGAAGGGGGGGAAGTTTCTATGGGAGAAAGATGAAAATATGTACAGCATAGAGTACAGATGATAAGAATTCAGGGAAGGAGCAGAAGTAATAATAATAATAATAATAATTTATTATTTTTACCCCGCCCATCTGGCCGAGTTTCCTCAGCCACTCTGGGCGGTTTCCAGTCAAATGTTAAAACAACACAGCATTAAATATTAAAAACTTCCCTAAACAGGGCTGCCTTCAGATGTCTTCTAAAAGTCTGGTAGTTGTTTTTCTCTTTGACATCTGGTGGGAGGGCGTTCCACAGGGCAGGTGCCACTACCGAGAAGGCCCTCTGTCTGGTTCCCTGTAACCTCACTTCTCGCAATGAGGGAACCGCCAGAAGGCCCTCGGCGCTGGATCTCAGTGTCCGGGCTGAACGGTGGGGGTGGAGACGCTCCTTCAGGTATACAGGACCGAGGCCGTTTAGGGTTTTAAAGGTCAGCACCAACACTTTGAATTGTGCTCGGAAACGTACTGGGAGCTAATGTAGATCTCTCAGGACCGGTGTTGTGTGGTCCCAGCGGCCACTCCCAGTCACCGGTCTAGCCGCCGCATTCTGGATTAATTGCAGTTTCCGGGTCACCTTCAAAGGGAGCCCCACGTAGAGCGCATTGCAGTAGTCCCAGGCTCAGGTTAAACTTAGTATTAGTAAATAAAAGCGTTTTTGTACTTTGTTTTTTAGGATGTTATGAAAATAGATGTATCAATCTGTTAAAGAGGATTTAAAATGAATTCAACAGAGGGGGACTTGAGGAAGTCAACCGAAGTATGTAATGGAGAAAGATAGAATCTGGCCCACGAATTGGGGCCAGGCTTAAGCAATGTTAGTAAAAATAATGGTAAGGTTAAATGTACAATGAATATGTTTACTCCTGTGAGGGGGGGGGGTGGATCTTGGCTTCCCATGGTGAGAGGGGGGAAGTATGAAAATTTAACCACTATTTATGTTTTGTGCTTATAAAATTGTAAAACCCAATAAATTTTTGAGAAGAAAAAAAAAGGAAAGATCAGGGGGGAGGGACCTACCTACCTGTGTCTTCTTGAGCCCTGATGGAGCAGCGAGGAGAAGGGGGCAGGAGGGATCAGTGGGTGGGAAACAGGTGAGGATGGAGAGAGAGATGAATGCAGGCCATGCAGCAAACATGTGTGTGCCTTGGAAGGTGTATTCAGCTTCTGAAGAAAGGGGCCTTTGGTGGGTCCCCAGCCATACAGGAGTTTGCTTGTGCCTGACGACTTCGCAAAAGGAGGGTGCAGAACACATGGGCCAAAAGGAAATGAAAAGGAGAAAGAGGGAAATGAGCAGGAGAGAGAGGAGGGAAGAGGAGGAGGAGGAGGAGGAGGAGGAGGAAGAAGAAGAAGAAGAAGAAGAAGAAGAAGAAGAAGAAGAAGAAGAAGAATCCTAGAGTTGGAAGAGACCACAAGGGCCATCCAGTCCAACCCCCTGTCAAGCAGGAAACACCATCAAAGCATTCCTGACAGGTGGCTGTCAAGCCTCTGCTTAAAGACCTCCAAAGAAGGAGACTCCACCACACTCCTTGGCAGCAAATCCCACTGTCGAACAGCTCTTACTGTCAGGAAGTTCTTTCTAATGTTTAGGTGGAATCTTCTTTCTTGTAGTTTGAATCCATTGCTCCGTGTCCGCTTCTCTGGAGCAGCAGAAAACAACCTTTCTCCCTCCTCTATATGACATCCTTTTATATATTTGAACATGGCTATCATATCACCCCTTAACCTTCTCTTCTCCAGGCTAAACATACCCAGCTCCCTAAGCCGTTCCTCATAAGGCATCGTTTCCAAGCCTTTGACCATTTGGTTGCCCTGAAGAAGAAGAAGAAGAAGAAGAAGAAGAAGAAGAAGAAGAAGAAGAAAGCTCATGCTATTCCAAGCTGCATCAACAGAAGTCAAGGGAAGTCATAGTCCCACTCTATCCTGCCTTGGTCAGGCCCTCACCTGGAATACTGTGTCCAATCCCAGCCTTACCATTGCGAAGCTGGGGTCCTTCTCATGGCGCCTTCCCTGAGTGGCTTTGCGAAGCTGGGATCTGATTAGATCCCAGCCTCACAAGGCTGCACGGGGCTGGCTTGGGGAGGGTGGTGTGAGCCGCCCCTGCCCCCCCCCAATGTGCCTGGGGCAATCGCCCCTGCTGCACCTCCCATGTTACGTGGCTGACCATATGCCTCTTCTAGGAGACCCTTGAGCAGAATTTGAACATGAGACTACTCTTGCAGCTTCCAGCACGTGGTATGCCAAAGCATGGCTGCTTCTGAGTGTGGAGGCGGAGCCCAGGGATCCTGGCTGGTGGCCACCGATAGCCCTCTGCTCCTCCATGAATTTGCCCAACCTTCTTGGCCCTCAGTCTCCTCCTTGCCTTGCAGAGCACTTGGAGCACTTTGTCTTTAAAACTCCAGAATCAAATCAAACGGAGATAATGGCGCTCCCTTTGGTCTCCAGTCCTGCCCTCCCCATCTATGGAACCTTGGGGCCTCAGTTATCCCTGCGACGTTGCCAGGGAGACGAACTGCCACCTGGACCCTGCTGTGGAAGCGAAGATGCCCCGTGCCAATGAACCCTTACAGGAGCTATGAGGACTTCTCCTGCATTCCCTCGGCCTCCCGGCGGCGGCGCTCCCTGCGGCACAGTAGCTCCCAGCCCTGCTTCGTCTCCTGCACCTTCTACACGCCCATCTGCCTGCCCTTGCCACAAGATGAAATGAAATGCAGCCCCAAGGCGAGTTTAAAGGGCGTGGGGGGGGGCGCCCGGGAAGGGGCACCTGGAACACTGCTTTCATAACAGCCTCTGGAATGTCTGGAGAACTCGGTTTTAATGTCTCTCGTGGTTCTGCATGAATTTTTGGATATGCATTTTTTAGCAGGTGGAATCTGCCCCGGGGGCCATCTTGAGGGCTGAAAGGCAGGCTGTACATTTTATTTATTTTACCTTTATTTAATAAATGCATAAAACTCAGTGTGGGGGCAGGCGGGGAGACAGAAAATGTGCCTTCCTTCAGTGCTGACCCCCTTCTGCAGACGGCATTCTGCAAGCACCATTTTTAGAAGTCTCCAACAAAAGAAAAAGGATGGGAAATCATAGAATTGTAGAGTTGGAAGGGACCTCAAGGGTCATCCAGTCCAACCCCCTGCAATGCAGGAATCTCAGCTAAAGCATCTGTGACAGATGGCTGTCCAACCTCGGCTTAAAAACCTCCAAGGAAGGAGAGTCCACAACCTTAGTCTTCTCTAAACACACACACACACACACACACACAGATCTTCCAACCGTTCCTTGTATAACTTGTTCACCACCAGACTCCTCACCATCCTGGTCTCTCCTTTGGACACATTTTCTGAAAGCATGGGTGCTATCCTATGACAGTGAGACTTTGATGGACCACATACTGAATAATAATAATAATAATAATAATAATAATAATAATAATAATAATAATAATTTATTTGTACCCCGCCCATCTGGCTGGGTCTCCCCAGCCACTCTGGGCGGCCTCCAACAGATATTAAAATACATCAAAATATCACAGGTTAAAAACTTCCCTAAACAGGGCTGCCTTCAGGTATTTTCTGAATGTAGGATAGTTGTTTATCACTTTAACCTCTGCTGGGAGGGCGTTCCACAGGGCAGGCGCCACCACCGAGAAGGCCCTCTGCCTGGTTCCCTGTAGCTTTGCTTCTCGCATTGAGGGAACCACCAGAAGGCCCTCAGCGCTGGACCTCAGTGTCCGGGCTGAACGGTGGGGGTGGAGACACTCCTTTGGATATACTGGACAGAGGCCGTTTAGGGCTTTAAAGGTCAGCACCAACACTTTGAATTGTGCTCGGAAACGTACTGGGAGCCCATGTAGGTCTCTCAGGACCGGTGTTATGTGGTCCCGGCGGCCGCTCCCAGTCACCAGTCTAGCTGCCGCATTCTGGATTAATTGCAGTTTCCGGGTCACCTTCAAAGGTAGCCCCACGTAGAGCGCATTGCAGTAGTCCAAGCTGAACAGATGTTCTAGGTGCAAGTGAAGTTTCTCAGATACTTAGGTCAGTTATTGTGGACATTGTGAAAGATACGTGGTGTTCGAGGAGTTGTAGAGAATGCTCCACCAAACAGACTGAAGATATGCACTCTTCTCATGGGCCCATGAAAATTCCTCATGGGTTGAGTGGCTTGTGTGCTCTTGGTGGTGGTGGTGGGTTGTTGTTTTTTTGCTTAGCTCCTCCTCACTTATTGCCCGGGTCCGAAAACGAGAGCTTGTAGCCCCTTGCAGCCTCTGCTCTTGCACCAATCCTACTGGAACTCAGCACCGGGAGAGCTACAAAAGTTATCTCCCATCATCCCAACAATGAGGTTCCATGTCATAATGTTCGTGGAAACAAACGGGTCCGGAAACTTCTCTCCGTCTCTCCTCTGGGACACACTAAAAGACTATTTAAGAGGATTTATCATTTGCTACGCAGCATGTTGGAGGAGGAGGAACTCAGGGTAGGAAAAACGGTCACCCTAGAAACCAAACAAACCCCAGGCTCTGTAATAATAACATCTGCCGGAATCAAGGCTCCGGTTAAGAAAAGATACGAGGCTAAAAAATTGCTTTCTGATCAGATCCAATTTCCCCCTGCCTTGAATTAGAGCAAACATCTTGGGAGTTAATAGGGAAAGTTTTAGCTTTTTCTCTTAGAACATGCAATGTAAGTCTCTTCTTTACATAAGGCTATTCTTCACATAACTCAGAAAGCAATCAGTGAGCAACTGGGGTTTTCAGAATAAGAATAGTTGTTATTTGGCATTATATAATAATAATAATAATAATAATAATAATAATAATAATAATAATAATAAAATTTTATTTGTATCCCGCCCTTCCCAGCCAAGACCGGGCTCAGAGCAGCAAAGCCGAGTCCAAAGAGGTGATCTCTGCTTTCTTACAACCGATATATCTCCCCCAAGTATGCAGGATATTAAGGGCCATTGCAGTCTTCTGAAAGAGAAGGTGTCAGAAGTGAGAAAGGAACTGGTAAGGCCCTGGCTGTGGTGGGTTTCCAGGGGAATGATTCAGATCTCTCAGTGAATCATGTCACCGTTCTAAAACAAAGCAGAAGAAATATGGGGAGGAAGCCCTGGTCCGAGTATGAAGCCTCTGTTACGGGGTTCTTCAGGCCCAGAGAGCACATCTCATGGAATCCTAGAGTTGGAAGGGACCCTGGGGGTCATCTATCCCAACCCCCTGCAATGCAGGAATTCATGCAGCTGACAGGGACCAAACCTGCAGCCTTGGCGTTGTTAGCACCTCGCTCTAACCAACTGAGCTACCCAATGAAACCCAGCCAATTTCCCTTGGGGGTGTGAGTTGCAAAGTCCTCATTGCATGTGTTGGGGCTCCACATTTGCAGACTCCACGCTGTCTCCCCAGAAGGCTGCATCCCCAACAGACAAGGGCTGGATCAGATCTGTGTGATAATCTGGCTTATCGATGCTCCTGGGTGCTAAAGACAAAAGGCGGGGGTTGTCTCAAGACACCGTCACTGGATGCTGAATATATATTTGAACATCCGTCACAATCCGACTTTTGCTGCCTTCACTTTCCCACAATCCACACCCATGCACTTAAAGGACATTCAGCATATGCCTAAAGCACATGGCTGCTCCTGAGTGGCAGGCTTGTGGAAAAAGAGGAGAGGTGGGCCGTCTCAGTGGTGAAACTTGCCATCATTTGTAGAATCATGCCGAGATTACGCCAACCGCCGACATGTTTCAATGGGAACAAATGCCCAAGCTGAGCAGCTCAAATGGTTATCAGATGAAATCAATCCTGTCCAGTTATGATTATTCTTTGCGCTTGTGGTTTTATTAAAACATTTTGCATTGTTTTCTGTACATTTTGCCTCGCTCGTTCCCCAGGGAGGTAAAAGGTAAAGGTACCCCTGACAGTTAGGTCCAGTCGCGGACGACTCTGGGGTTGGAAGCGCTCATCTCGCTTTATAAGCCAAGGGAGCCGGCATTTGTCCGCAGACAGTTTTTCCAGGTCATGTGGCAGCATGACTAAGCCTCTTCTGGCGAACCAGAGCAGCGCACAAAAACGCATTTACCTTCCCACCGGAGCGGTACCTATTTATCTACTTGCACTTTGATGTGCTTTTGAACTGCTAGGTTGGCAGGAGCAGGGACCGAACAACGGGAGCTCTCCCCGTTGCGGGGATTCAAACCTCCGACCTTCTGATCAGCAAGCCGTAGGCTCTGTGGTTTAACCCACAGCGCCACCCACCTCCCACAGTGTCACTCACGTGGGTGGCCCTGGGAGATGGTTGCGCTTTTTCAGGTAGGCCTGTAGAAGGCATCTGACAAACGGGAAGAAATTGTGGCGATGGCAACTTACTTTGCAATGTGCATCTTTTCCACGAGAGAGAGCAGCAGCACCCCCACTCTACTGAGTGCCTCACTTTGCATTGCCAACAGACACCTGCTTCCTCTTTGTCGCCTGTGATGGAGGAAAACATGGGTGGGAAAGCACCGTTTTACATGGGGAGCTGAACTAGAGACGACCCTCTTTAATGTCTGCTACCTTTTTTGTTGCTGTTGTCCTTAGAATATGGAGAGGAGGCCAAAAATAGACTTGGACCGTATCAGCAAAGAGCTCGAGAGCTTTAGTGAGAGTGAAAAGAGCTCAGAGAGGTGAGTGTCTTGGTAAGTGGAGAAGACCCACAGGGCAGATTTCATTTGTCAAGTGAGGCGATTCTAGGTCAAGACACTTTGTCTGTGGTTTATGCGTCTTTGATAGACAGATCCTACCATTTTTTCCTATACTCAAAAATTTAGAGCTAGAAACTCCTCAGTTCTTGTCAGGTATTCTGGCAGGCAATGGAGTTTCCTCCCCCCCCTCCAGTAGCTTCCGATAAATAGTAATGAGCATTTGGCAGGTCTATAGTCCTTTTTTTATGTACAACAACAGACTGAGAGCAGCATCAGGCCGCCCTCCACACAGATCGCAGTCGCTCACTCTGAGTCTCCTCCCCTTCCTCAGCAAGAAGCATGCCACTGGCCACCTGTCCCTCCTCTGTGCTTCTGTTGTTCCCGGACCATTTCAGTCCTCCAAGTTCTAGGGGAGGGAGGGACTTCCCTGCCACTCTGGATCGAAAAATCTCCGTAAGGCTCCCTCCCTCTTGGTTGCCTAGCTACTATCTCAAACTGTCCAGCTCTTCCCCTGACTGAGCTGCCTCTGAATCTGCTGTTCTCTCTGCTTCTAGGAACGTGTAAGGCGGGTGGTGGGGGGGGCAAATGCAGGCTGCTCTGTCTGTGCCTGCATTCCTTCATCTTTGGAGTCAGACCAGTCTCTGGCATCCGATTCAGACCGAATTTTCAACCAATTTCAGCAAAAACTTACTTCCTTGCCATACTTCTGGGTTTCCCTGGACATTCTTGTCAATCACCTATTTTCAAGCCCCGAATCCTGGATGTGTCCAGGAAAACCCAGAGATTTGGCAGCCCTACCTTTTTGGAAGGAAGGAAGCCCTTGGATTCACATAAACATCACAAAAGGAAGAAGGTGATCATCCATAGTTACCAACTGCACCTTGATTTGGCAAATTTCCCCACTTGAATCTTGAGGAACCTTGTAAACCTTAACATGCCCTCGAGTGTCAGAAGTGCCCTGGGCACTTCTAATTGGTCTGTAGTTGCTGTCTGGTTTTTAAAAACCCTCAAAATGCTGAAGTCTGGCTTTATAAGAAGCATGCTTTGTCTGCAGAGGGGAATGATCCGAGACTTTTGTTGCCTCCAGTTTGTCACTCTTCTGTGTGAGGGATAAAATAATGATTGCACTAAAAGAAAAAAAAACTCTATTCTGTTGGGAGAGTGCCACGGAAACGCACCAACAAGTGTGGGATGATAATAAATTGACGGGAAGATGTACAGTATAACCTCTGCACGCCATAAGCAAATTGTCTTTTAACTTCCCCGCAAACAAAACCAGAACAAATGCACAATGAAGACCAGACATAGTCTAACTTCCCAGTAAGCTTTGTGCAAGCAAACCTGGATAAATGCTCAAAAAAAGGGTAACCTTTATTTATACCAATGTTTGCTTCCATTGGACCATGTGCCAAAGATCCCAATAAATAAAATCCTTGCAAAAGTATATTTTACAGCTTCAGGAACTATGCAACTTGGATTATCTAGATGCCAAGCATCAATTTGACAGTGCTTCTTTAATATATCATGGAATTTGGAAGCAGCCATTTTTTGTTCCCCTTTTCCTCCTGTTTCATTTAGTTTCTTATTACCGGTATTTACCCAGTTTAGGTCCCCTCCAATTATTTATCGTGTTTCCCCCCCAATTTTATCAATTTTCATTACGGTAAGTTGTTGCCTAAGGAGGCTGAAGTAAATCAGAGGTTTCCTTATCTCCCAGTGATGGGAATGGATCTTCTCTGTGAATCTCTGCAATCTGATTCTGTTTGCTGTGGGAAAGTTCAGGAAAATAACCCTACCACTCCCTTTGATTTGAAGGACTCAGTTGTCTCTCTCCATACCCAAATGTCGGTGTTCCAGTAGCCTCTCCTTTTTATGCGATGCATTCTTTTACATTATGAGCTCCTTTCAAAGTCAGCCTTTAAATTGCACAGCACTTCCTGTGCAGCCGAGCATTAGGTGCACATTATTAGCAATGGGCCAGGAATTGCTTCCGAGGGAAAAGACCGCAGCCATGGGAGCCTCGGAAGGGGTGGAGGAGGAGAGGGGGAGCAGCGTTTGTGATTATCCCATGGCCCTTTTTAAAACCTGAAATGTTCTTTTGCAGGGTGAGAGCAATGAAAATGGAAAGCATGGTAAGCAGCGATTCCACTTATGGTAACTTTGCTAACAACTTTAGGGTACAATCCTGCAGTCCCATCCAGCTCCATCTGGCTCAGCTAGCCCAATATTTTTATTTCACATTTGCCTTTTTATAAATTGCACTTTTTGTGTGTAGTTGGGGTTCCCCACCCCCACCCCATAATATGTTTACACTTATTTAATTGATTGATTGATTGATTGCGGGTGGCACTGTGGGTTAAACCACAGAGCCTAGGACTTGCCGATCAGAAGGTCAGCAGTTCAAATCCCCGCGATGGGGTGAGCTCCCATTGCTCGGTCCCTGCTCCTGCCAACCTAGCAGTTCGAAAGCATGTCAAAGTGCAAGTAGATAAATAGGTACCGCTCTGGTGGGAAGGTAAACGGTGTTTCTGTGCGCTGCTCTGGTTCGCCAGAAGCGGCTTTGTCATGCCGGCCACATGACCCGGAAGCTGTACGCTGGCTCCCTCGGCCAGTAACACGAGATGAGCGCTACAACCCCAGAGTCGTCCGTGACTGGACCTAATGGTCAGGGGTCCCTTTACCTTTACCTATATCCCAGCTACACATATTTCTCTCCCCTCCTTTTTTAACCCCACAACAACCCTGAGAGGTGGGCTAGGCTGAAAGGCAGTAGCTCCCCCAAAGTCACCCACTAAGTTTCATAGCCAAGTGTGGATTTGAACCCTGGTCTCCCAGGTCCTAGTCCAGCATTCTAACCACTATGCCACCCTGGCTGTCTTTAAAAGAACCTTTCACAAAGGAGACCTTTCATTTGGCAAGCAACTGCCAAGTTCAGATACAATTATTATTACTAGTCGTAAGGATGATATACTGTGTCCAGCAACAGCTCCTCGTGGTCTCAGGCCTTTCGCAGCTGTGCTGCCCAGTAGATCCCATTAACTGGAGATGCCCAGGGTCAGGACGGAGCCCGAGAACTCCTAGAATCATAGAATTGTCGAGTTGTCGAGTCCAGCCACCTGCAATGCAGGAATTGTGATTACAGTGGTCCCTCGACTTACGAATTTAATCCGTTCCGAATGGACATTCATAGGTCGAAAAGCTTGTAAGTCAAAAAAAGTGATTTCCCATAGGAATGCATTGGGAGAAAAAATATTCAGAAAAATTCGTAAGTCGAGGATCTAAAACCGGCAACGATTTCCATTCGGATGTCAAAAAATTCATAGGCGTGCGGCCATTTTTTTCATTCGTAAATCGAAAAATTCAGATGTCGAGGATTTCGTAAGTCGCGCAACCACTGTAGTTCTTAAATAGGCAATCATGCAAGGTGTGACCGGAAAGTTTGGTGAATGGTCACAGGAATCGGACAGCGAGAAATATCCGAACATACAATCGGCATCGGAAACCCACGAAATGCTCACAATTGTGTACGGAGATGAAGCTGTAACTCGAAAGACAGCCTATGAGTGGTTTAAGCATTTCCAGGAAGGGTGGCAAACCATCGAAGGTGACCCTCGGTCTAGTAGACTGTCGAGGAGCAGAATGTCGACAGAGTTTGTGAGTTATTGACTCGGGATCGGCGTTTGTCCATCCGAACGATGGCAGAAGAATTGAATTTTCCACGTGAAATTGTTGCTGAGTTGTCCCACTGTCCATTTTCTCCAGATCTGGCCCCAACGGATTTCTTTCTTTTTCCAAAACTGAAATCTGCACTGAAAGGGCACAGGTTTCCCAACATTTCACACGTCCAAGCTGCTGTGACGAGGGAACCGAAAGCAGTACGGAAAGAGGACTCCTCCAGAAGTTTCCAACAGTTCTACGAACGCTGTCAACAGTGCATTGTATCATTGGGGGGGGGCTGCTTTAAAGGCCTGTAAGGCCTGTACAGTGGGACCTCGACTTACGACGATAATGTGTTCCGACGCAATTTTCATAAGTCGAATCCACATAGGAATGCATTGAGCGAAAAAAAATCGTAAGTCGAAAATTCGTAAGTCAAAAAAATCCTATTAAAGCGGCTGCGACTTCCATTCATAAGTCGAAAAATTCGGTTGCGGCGGCCATTTTGTTTCTCCCGGAAGTCATTCGTAAGTCGAAAAACACGTAAGTCGAATCGCTCGTAAGTCGAGGTCCCACTGTATGTTCGAATATTTCTCACTGTCCGATTTCTGTGACCATTCACCGAACTTTCCAGTCACACCTTGGAGAATCGTAGCGTTGGAAGGGACGCAACGCTCTGCTTCTGGGCTCCATCCCCTCCCTGTGGAAAGCAGAGTGTGAAGGCTTTGTGCATGCAAGGAAGTTGTGCAGCAACCCAAATGACGAATGTGGGAAGACAAAAGCTTTGGGTGACCCTCTTTGTCTCCTCTCTGTTGTCTTTCAGCTGAAGAAACTGCTAGCTGAAAACCAGCAGTTGAAAAGCGCTGTAAGTTCACAATTGTGTGTGTGTGTGTGTGTGTGTGTGTGTGTGTTGCCTTGGGTTCCCCTAAGGCAGGGGAAGTCTTCCCCTGGGGCTCACAAAGCCTCTGAGCCTTCTCACCCAACAACAACAACAACAACAACAACAACAACAACAACAACAACAACAAATTATTTATATCTCACCCATCTGGCTGGGTTTCCCCAGCCACTCTCAGGGGCTCCCAACAGAATATTAAAAACACGCTAAAACATCAAACATTAGAAACTTCCCTAAACAGGGCTGCCTTCAGATGTCTTCTAAAAGTCAAATACAGTAGTTGTTTATCTCTTTGACATCTGATGGGAGGGCGTTCCACAGGGTGGGCGCCACCACCGAGAAGGCCCTCTGCCTGGTTCCCTGGAACCTCACTTCTCACAGGGAGGGAACCGCCAGAAGACCCTTGGAGGTGGACCCTGGTGTCTGGGGTGGAGACGCTCCTTCAGATATACTGGGCTGAGACCATTAAGGGCTTTAAAGGTCAGCACCAAAACTTTGAATTGTGCTCGGAAGCGTACTGGGCGCCAATGTAGGTCTTTCAGGACCGGTGTTATATGGTCTCGGCGGCCGCTCCTAGTCACCAGTCTAGCTGCCGCATTCTGGATTAGTTGTAGTTTCTGGGTCAACTTCAAAGGTAGCCCCACGTAGAGCGCATTGCAGTAGTCTAAGCGGGAGATAAACCAGAGCATGCACCACTCTGGGATCCCTAAAAGCCATCTAGCCTAACCTTCTGCAGTGCAGGGATCACAGCTAGAGAATCCCTGGCAGATGGCCAGCCAACCTCTGCTTAAAAACCTCCAAGGAAGGAGAGTCCACCTACGTGGGACTTAATGGAATGGATTCTCTTTTGCAGGTTCACTTCTTGAAGCAGCAGAACAAAGGTAGGATCTCTCTCTCTCTCTCTCTCTCTCTCTCTCTCTCTCTCTCTCTCTCTCTCTCTCGTTTCCATAAATCAAGACTCTCTCAAGAAGGACCGTCACTCAGTGGCTGAGCATCTACTTGGCATGCAGAAGGTCCCAGCTCCAATCCTCAGTGGTATCTCCAGGTGCAGCCAGGATACGAATCCCTGTCTGGCACCCTGGAGAGGTGCTGCCAGTCAGGGTGGACAATACTGGCCTCACCCAGTAGAATTAGGATCATTTGTGAAACTTATTAGTTGTTGTTGCAAAAGTAGCTCACAACACCCTACAGCAATAAATGAATAACACATGCATTGAAACCAGCGTAAAGCAAAACACAGGAAAATCGAAAACACCTTCATTTTGTGTGTGTGTGTGTAATTTTTATTAAATTTTCTGTTTTACAATTTAAAATATTCATTTAAACAGCCTTAAAGTATCAATGACTTCCTTTCCATGGTTCATTCTGCATATCATCAATCCCTGCATATTTTACAAAAACAAAACCATTCAGGATTCCATTATTACATCCATCAAAACTTGTTTACACTGTTGGATTTGTCTTAATGCTGCCAATGATTTGAAGTATACGCAATTCTCCCACATATATTCAATAAACTTCTTCCAATCTTCTTGATGTTATTCTTTGCTTCCTTTTAAAAATATGAATGTGCTTTCGAACATGAATGAAAACACGTTCATATTTTTTAAAAGGAAGCAAAGGCAGCTTCCTTTGTTCCTACTTTTCATTAACAGGACAAGCCACCAACATTGTTTTCTATATATTTTGGATAGAATTTTATTGCAGCAAATGCACACACACACACACACACACACACACACAGAGAGAGAGAGAGAGAGAGAGAGAGAAAGCAATATTTACAGTCTCTTTCAGTCTCCAATTAAACGCTTTATTTGTTTATTACATTCACATACCTCCATTTCTTCCAAGGAGCTCAAAGGTGTGTGCATAAGTTCTCCAACCCTGATTTTATCCTCACAACAACCCTGTGAGGCAGGTTAGGCAGAGGGACTATGACTGGTCAAAGGGTCATGCCCGGTGAGCTTCATGGCTGAGAGGGGATTCGAACCCTGTTCTCTCCCGGGTCCTAGTCCAACAGTCTAACCACCACACCATGCTTGCGCAATCCACTAGGGCAGGGGTAGGCAACCTAAGGCCCGTGGGCCAGATGCGGCCCAATCACCTTCTCAATCCGGCCCGCGGACGGTCCGGGAACCAGTGTGTTTTTCCATTAGTAGAATGTCCCCTTTTATTTAAAATGCTCCTCTGGGTTATTTGTGGGGCCTGCCTGGTGTTTTTACATAAGTGGAATGTGCCCTTTTATTTAAAATGCATCTCTGGGTTATTTGTGGGGCATAGGAATTCGTTCATTTCCCCCCAAAAAATATAGTCCGGCCCCCCACAAGGTCTGAGGGACGGTGGACCGGCCCACGGCCGAAAAAGGTTGCTGACCCCTGCACTAGGGCAAGGGCATTCCCAAAGCTGGTGCCCTCCAGCAGGGGCGGAGGAAGTGGGGTGTTGTGGGTGCGGGCTGCCCTGGATGTCACCACTGAGGTGGGTGACAGAATGCCAGGCGACACTCACCGCGGGGCCTGCAGCATGCCTGAGCCACGCGTCTCTCCTGGGAGTGACGCGGTGCCTTTGGTGCCTGCAGGCTCGGCGCTGCCCCAAACAGTCCGCCCACTGCCTCTCCCCCAGCTGTAGGGCAGCTGAGTGGGAGGAGGCAGGCAGACTCCGAGGGCCCTCCAGTGTGCCCCGCCCCTATGGGTGACTTGCCCTGCCCTCGCCCCACCCCTATCGGAGGCTTGCCCCGCCCCTGGGAGTTCAGCCCCAGGCGCCTGAGCAGCTTCCTCCGCCGCTGCCCTCCAGATGTTTGGATATTCAGTCCCAGAGAGCCAGTGTGGTGTAGTGGTTGAGAGCGGTAGACTTGTAATCTGGTGAACCGGGTTCGCGTCTCCGCTCCTCCACATGCAGCTGCTGAGTGACCTTGGGCTAGTCACCCTTCTCTGAAGTCTCTCAGCCCCACTCACCTCACAGAGGGTTTGTTGGGGGGGGGGGAGGAAGGGAAAGGAGAATGTGAGCCGCTTGGAGACTCCTTCGGGTAGTGAGAAAGCGGGATATCAAATCCAATCTCCTCTTCTTCTTCCCATCCCATCAGCTGCAGCCAGCATGCAATCCTGGGGTTGACATATTGCCTGGGGATGATAGCAGTTGTCTTTCAGCTTGTGGAAGGCTGTAGGCGGGATGGAGAGGCAAATGTATTGACCCAGAGTGACTGGGGCAACCCAGACAGGTGGGTGGGGTGCAAATAATAATAATAAATTTCAGGGCTTTTTTTTCAACTGGAACTCAGTTTCGACACCTTTCAGGTGGGCACCATATAATAATAATAATAATAATAATAATAATAATAATAATAATAATAATAATAATTTATTTATACCCCGCCCATCTGGCTGGGTTTCCCCAGCCACTCTGGGCGGCTTCCAACAGAATGTTAAAATACAATAATCTATTAAACATTAAAAGCTTCCCTAAACATAAGAGAACAAGGAAGGTGTTTGGGGTGAGTTCCGGCACATCTTTTTCTAGAAAAGCAGCACCAATAATAAGAATAACAATAGCACCTCTTCTGTGCATATTGAATGAGGGGGAAGGAAGCTGCGAGTTTTGACTGATGGACCCATTTTCTATTCCAGAAAAAGATACCGATCCAGAAGACTGCAAGAGGTCAGTGTAATCGCATGTCCGGCGGGGGACCGCCAGGTCCTTGTGGAATAATGGACAATATTTATAGAGGATCATAGAGCTGTGGCGTTCAACAACCCTGGGGTCATCTCACCCAACTCCCTGCAGTGCAGGAATGACTGCTAAAGGATCCCGGAAACGTGGCCATCCAAATTCTGCCTTAAAAGAGCAAGGAACGAGAGACCAAAACCTTTTCAGATGGTCTTTCCCACTGTTGAATGGCTTACCTTCAGAAAGATCTCAAAAGCTTTAGTCAGAATCTCCTTTCCTGCAATTTGGAGCAGAAAACGACTCTTGCTCCATCTTCCGTTTGACAGCTCTTTTAGATATTTGAAGGTGGCTCTCATATCCCCTTCTGAGCCTCCTCAGGCTAAACATACCCAGCTCACTCAGCCATTCCCCATAAATCTTGGTTTCCAGACACCTTCAGAATCCCCTGCTCATTTTCTAGTTTATCGATAGCCTTTTTAAAGTGGGGTGCCCAGAACCGGACACAAGACTTAACTTGTCAATCTTCTTTCTCCACTTTTCCCCAGAGCTAAAGAAAAACTTATGTCTGAAATTGGGGCTCTCTTGACTGAAATTGCCTTCCTGAAGGAAGTTCGGGAGCAGCTGGTGAGTGTCTTGGATCAGGGTATTCCCCCCCCCCCTCCAATTGTGGCTCAAGTCTCCAGATCCCACTATGATCCTCCTTTGAGGAAAATCCAGGATATAAATGCAATAAATACATAACAAATAGAACAAAGCATGGGTGGGCAGGTTAATCTCCGTTTATCGTTTTCCAAACCTCCGCAGCAGCTTCTCGGTGCGTATTTCTCCCTACTACAAATTTTGCAAAGCAATTTCCCCTAATGCAGTCTGCATGCTTCCCTCCAGTACGAACATCGTGGTGTGCGTCTCTTTATGGCGGCTAACAAATTGAGGTTGAATCCTGACAAGACAGAAGTACTATTTTGAGGGGGACAGGGGGCGGGCGGGTGTGGGGGATTCCTTGGTCCTGAATGGGGTAACTGTGCCCCTTAAGGACCAGGTGCACAGCCTGGGAGTCATTTTGGACTCACAGCTGTCCATGGAGGTGCAAGTTAATTCTGTGTCCAGGGCAGCTGTCTACCAGCTCCATCTGGTACGCAGGCTGAGACCCTACCTGCCCGCAGACTGTCTTGCCAGAGTGGTGCATGCTCTAGTTATCTCCCGCTTGGACTACTGCAATGCGCTTTATGTGGGGCTACTTTGAAGGTGACCCGGAAACTACAATTAATCCAGAATGCAGCAGCTAGACTGGTGACTGGGAGTGGCCGCCGGGACCACATAACACCGGTCCTGAGAGATCTACATTGGCTCCCAGTATGTTTCCGAGCACAATTCAAAGTGTTGGTGCTGA
Source organism: Darevskia mixta (assembly GCA_034641385.1). NCBI lineage: Eukaryota > Metazoa > Chordata > Lepidosauria > Squamata > Lacertidae > Darevskia > Darevskia mixta. The sequence goes on along the minus strand of JAWWNH010000142.1, from coordinate 416,621 downwards.
CCTTTAAAGCCCTAAACGGCCTCGGTCCTGTATACCTGAAGGAGCGTCTCCACCCCCACCGTTCAGCCCGGACACTGAGATCCAGCGCCGAGGGCCTTCTGGCGGTTCCCTCACTGCGAGAAGCAAAGCTACAGGGAACCAGGCAGAGGGCCTTCTCAGTAGTGGCGCTCGCCCTATGGAACGCCCTCCCAGCAGAGGTCAAAGAGATAAACAACTATCTGACATTTAGAAAATAGCTGAAGGCAGCCCTGTTTAGGGAAGTTTGTAATCTGTGATATTTTAATGTATTTTGATATTTGTTGGAAGCTGCCCAGAGTGGCTGGGGGGGGGGACCCAGCCAGATGGGTGGGGTACAAATAATAAATTATTATTATTATATTATTTAGAGAAGCGCATCGCAAAATTCACATTTCGAAAGGGGTGGCGTTCTGCGTTCCGGTTGCGGTTTGGGGTGCTTGCTCTCCTCTGAGCCGCTTGCTCTCCTGCTTCCCTTCCAGAGGCACAGGGACCCCGAGTTGAGGAAGGAGACGACGAAAGCCCTCACCGAGACCATCCAGGCCAAGCTGGAGGTGGCTCATGCGAAGATCGAGGCGGCCGAGGCTAAGAAGGAGACGCTGGAGGCCCAGCGGAAGGCAGATGAGGCCCAGGAGACGGCGGAGGCAGCCCAGGCGAGAGAGGAAAACCTTCTCGCCTACGTCTCCAAGATCGCCACCCTCGCGTACCAACAGGCTGCCGAGGCGGAGTATGACTGCACCCAGGCCCGCAAAGCGGTGGCAGTGGCGGAGGCCATCCAGGTGGCCGCCCTGGCCGATGGCAAAGGCCGCCGGAGCCACAAGCACCACCACCACCACCAGGGCAAGCACCACCGGGACCACCGGGGCCACCACAGCCACCACAGCCACCACAGCCACCACAGCCACCACGAACACCGGAGCCACCATGAGACCCAGAGCGACCTGCCCCACTCGGAGCTCGATACCATAAGCAGCACCCGTTAAGGAGGAGGACGGGAGGAAGGAAGGAAGCAAACAAACGAAGACAGGAGCGTGGCTGGGAGGGAGAAGAGAAAGAGAGAGAGTATTGGCGCCATAGAGCGCCAATAGCGGGAGCACTGTGCAGAATTAAAATTTATGTTTGAGCCGCCGACTCCTTACTCGTTTCGTAGAATCATGGTGTTATAGAGTTGGAAGGGACCCACCGGGTTGTTATTTCTAGGGTTGCCAGGTTTCAAGAAGTGAAAATCCGGACACAAAAGCTGGCAAAGTTGTTGAGCTTTGGCAGTAAACTTTGGGTAAATTTTTTAGCTTATTTCAGGGAAATCCGCTAAATAATCGACACTTCTGATAGGGCTGCCATATGCCCGGGTTCCCCCACACATTTTAACTGATTTTTGAATTTTCCGCTGGGACGCCCTTTTTGATGGGCAAATCCCCGCATTCCCCCCTGTCCAGCACACAAGGCAGATGACAGACAAAAATTAAAACGACTTAAAACGTAAGGGAGAAAATAATTTAAAACAATTAATCATTAATAGAATTACAACTGCACACACACACACACACACACACACACACACACACACGATGTTAGGGACTGGCACCGGGGGCAGTGGGGCTGGACTCTTGACCCAAGAGAGGTGGGCAGTGTTTTGTGGGAACCTGTGCCAGCCAGGAGGCAAGAGCCGGAGGCAGGGCAAGCTTCGGAGATGGAGGGTGGAGCACAGGATGGGTCGGAAGAAGAGGAGGAAGAGGGAGGCCAGGCAAGGGCTGGGTGCTTCCCCACCCTCTCCTGCATCACTGTCTCGCAGGACCAGGAGGGGACTGAAAAGGGAGGAGCAGAGGATATTTCTCCGCAGGCACAGTCTCTGGCTGCGTGCACGTAGCCCGCCAGGGGAAGGTACATAAATTGGTGGAGGGGAGAGTGGTCCCCGGTTGCTGCATCTGTTCCATAGAGCACGGACCTGGGAATAGCTGCCTGGGCACAAGATTGGGGTGCGTGAGTATCCAGAGCTATAGAAATGACTGTAAGTGTTCTCTTTGACAATAAAGAGTCTACTATTTGCCGTGTTGGAAGAAGAAGGTCTTCTCTTGCCAGTGGAAGGACAACAAGGAGGGAGCCAGTCTGGGCTTCTCTCGGCAGGGAGTTCCAAAGTTGTTTGTGAGCAGCCATCACCGAGAAGGCCCTCTCCTTCATCCCGACATAATGTGCTTGTGAGGGTGGCAGGACCAGGGGAAGGGACTTGCCTGAAGATATCAGAAGCCAGGCAGGTTTGTATGCAGGAATATGGTCATTCAGATAGCCTGGACCTCTAATCCAACCACCTGCAATGCAGGGATTTGAATCCTGAAGTCCTTTCCCACCCTCCCTGGGGTTGATGGGAGGGGAGCAGGTTGGGGAATGGTAAAAGTAAAGGTAAAGGGACCCCTGACCATTAGGTCCAGTCGTGACCGACTCTGGGGTTGCGGCGCTCATCTCGCTTTACTGGCCGAGGGAGCCGGCGTACAGCTTCCAGGTCATGTGGCCAGCATGACAAAGCCGCTTTTGGCGAACCAGAGCAGTGCACGGAAACGCCGTTTACCTTCCCGCCAGAGCGGTACCTATTTATCTACTTGCACTTTGACATGCTTTCAAACTGCTAGGTGGGCAGGAGCAGGGACCGAGCAACGGGAACTCACCCCGTCATGGGGATTCGAACCGCCGACCTTCTGATCGGCAAGCCCTAGGCTCTGTGGTTTAACCCACAGCGCCACCCACGTGGGGAATGGTAGTCGACACCATCGTGTCCTGATTCATCACTTTTTGGGGGGAGAATATTCAAGCCACAGTTATGCCTTTGAATGCATATTCAAGTGGATACTGTATGAACCAATAGTCTTACTCAGTTCCCAATGTCGTGCCAAAGTTACTTTTAACTCTCCTTCATTTCTGCTAAGAACCACAGGTATTCATTTTGAGGGATCTGCTCCCAGTGGCGTAGGAAGGGGGGATTCGCCCCAGGTTCCATTCCGGGGGGGTGACATCGCCACAGGCGGCACCCCCATTGGCACGCTCGCACGGGCAATGCCCCACGTCCCCCCACTACAGGTGCCAAAGCCCCTAGCTCTGCGACTGTCTGCCCCATCCAGCACGGACACACTCACCAGGACCCCTTTGCTGCATGACATAGATAGACAAGTACGGAATCACACCAATATCCTTTATTCTATCATTAAGAAAGCAACGCATCAGCAGCTCACTAAGCAAACAGATTATGTCCACGGCTGCTCGGCTGCTCCCTGTCTTCATGTCTAGGGGAGCTGCATCGCGCTGGGGGTAAAGGGATCGACACCACCAGCGATTCAAAGTCCATATAGTGCCAGCAGTTCCGCCGAAGAAGGGAGCCTTAAATGGCTGGCCGCCCCAGAGCTTTGGTCTATACATACAAGGAAAGGGGAGCAATACAAATTTTTTTTGGGGGGGAGCCTGGCACCTCCTCCCCACGGTGCTACAGATCGGTGGAGAATGCGGGCAGCAAAGATGGTACACTCACAGGGTAGACAGAAACATTACAGTAGACGCTACAAGCAAGCCCTGAGAGACAGAAAGGCTGAGATGCAGGCCCCCCCCCGTTCCTCTGAGGGGGGGAGCGGGAGCTGGCAGAAAGAAAATGTGCCCGCAATTACTGGCCAGCCTCTCTAAGGTCCCATCATTTGCTCTCCGGCAGGATCCTCCGTTTGCTCTTGGGACGCCAAGCTTCGCTCCTCACTGCGTCAAGCATTTCACGCCGGCATCTTCCGCGTGTCCACAGTTTGTTTTCCCCCAGCTGGAAAAGCTGCACTGGAGCAAGCTCTCCTCCGTCCCCTTGCAGGCCACGTCGTCCATCCAGATACGTCCTTTCCCTGGGAGGAGAATGGGAGAACACCGTCATCAGCTGGGGTTCCTGGCCCCCAACAAACCCAAGACCACCTCCCTCCCTCTTGCCACCGGCGCTGCGAGAACATCCTCGACCAGCCAAAGCTGTCAAGGAAGGAGATTCGGACTAAACTTCAGGAAGAACTTTCTGAGAGCTAAAACAAAATAAAAAAATTCCTTCCAGTAGCACCTTAGAGACCAACTAAGTTTGTTCTTGGCATGAGCTTTCGTGTGCATGCACACGAAAGCTCATACCAAGAACAAACTTAGTTGGTCTCTAAGGTGCTACTGGAAGGAATTTTTTAATTTTGTTTTGACTATGACAGACCAACACTATGGACTATGACAGTCCAATTCTGGGCACCACACTTCAAGAAGGATACTGACAAGCTGGAACGTGTCCAGAGGAGGGCAACCAAAATGGTCAAAGGCCTGGAAATGATGCCTTATGAGGAATGGCTTAGGGAGCTGGGTATGTTTAGCCTGGAGAAGAGAAGGTTAAGGGGTGATATGATAGCCATGTTCAAATACATAAAAGGATGTCATATAGAGGAGGGAGAAAGGTTGTTTTCTGCTGCCCCAGAGAAGCGGACACGGAGCAATGGATTCAAACTACAAGAAAGAAGATTCCACCTAAGCATTAGGAAGAACTTCCTGACAGTAAGAGCTGTTCGACAGTGGACTTTGCTGCCAAGGAGTGTGGTGGAGTCTCCTTCTTTGGAGGTCTTTAAGCAGAGGCTTGACAGCCACCTGTCAGGAATGCTTTGATGGTGTTTCCTGCTTGGCAGGGGGTTGGACTGGATGGTCCTTGTGGTCTCTTCCAACTCTAGGATTCTATGATTCTAACACGGCTATCTACCTGTTTCTGAGAGCTATTCAACAGTGGAAGGGGCTCCATCAGAAGGTGGTTGGTTCTCCTTCACTGGAGGTTTTTAGCAGAGGTTAGATCTTGGGTAGGCAAACAAAGGCCCGGGGGCTGGATACAGCCCAATCGCCTTCTGAATCCAGCCCACGGACGGTTCAGGAATCAGAGTGTTTATTTAAAATGCATCTCTGGGTTATTTGTGGGGCATAGGAATTAGTTCATTTCCCCCCCTCCAAAATATAGTCTGGCCCCCCACAAGGTCTGAGGGACAGATCAGGCCCCTGGGCCTTAGTTTGCCTACCCATGGAGTAGTTGCTTTGGAAGACGATAATCAGGCATCCGCACAACATGACTAGTCCAACGAAGATGATGTTGAAGAATCATTGCTTTGACACTGGTGATCTTTGCTTCTTCCAGTACACTGGCATTAGTTTGCCTGTCTTCCCAAGTCATGTGTAAACTGATATATAATATATAGAGGCCACAGATTGCAGCATGACTTGGAACAGCACTTTAAAGCTTTCTTAAAAGCCTTACCAAAAAGAGGGGGGGAAATAGAGGTTATAGTCCCTGTGAGGTTTTAATTCTAGGGAAACAGGCCTGTTGATACACCAGCTGGGATCCCAAAAAATCCCTCTTGCCGAGACGGCTTTGGGTTCTGACCAGTTATGGCTGATGCCTTTATTCTGCTGAGTAAGCAGGACCAAAATCAACAGCTCGTTCACAGTCCCATCGCTGGCACCCCTGAGCATCCTTGGAGGATTTCGCGTGCAGGAGTGCTCCATTCGCAAGCCGAAAGTGCGTCTCTCTCCCCCTGCCCCGGCCCCCGTTCGATGACAACCTCTCAAATTCCCATGCTGGAAGCGGTGACTCAGGCCTCATCCTTTCCAGCCTGTGAATCAACAGCAATAAAGAAGATCTCGCTCCCAGGACTCTGCTAAAGATTCCCTCCACAAAGTGGATAATGGCGATTAAAAAAAGAGAAAAAAACCGAGCCAGGAAAAGCTCTAGCTTAGCTTTGGCAGGACTAATAGGAACCGAGTGGAGATCAGAAGGAGGTTCCTAACTCGTGGGAGAAGGGACGTTTCCTTGGAAAGGCCACAGGGACAAAGAGAAATGGCTGGGCCTGTATATTTGTTCGGCATGGACCCCACTGTCTCTCAAAACTCTGGGGCTGGTAGCCACATGCATGAAACCTGAAGCTTTCACAGATATTAAGGGAGAAACTGGGTTCGGCTCATATTTCAATGTAGATGAATTTAAATTCACACTCTCTGGACTGATATGGAAATGAAAAAGGCAGCTGTCCTTCAAAATTTGCATTTCTTTGAATTTTGTGATGTGGTTCTTGAACACCACCGAAGTACAAAAATGCAAGTATTGGGGGGGGAGTGTGCAAAAATAAATTGCATATTTTAGTGAATGCGGAAATGTGTATATCGGGAGAACTGCACACTAAGATGCTGACAAATTTCCACGGGGGTCTAAAAATAGTGATTTGCAAACTGGTGCAAATATGTAGAGGACTGAATTTAAGATTGGGAAAATGAGGAATGGAGAAAAACTGAAATTGACAGATCAGCTCTATATCTGACTTGCAGCTGACTTGAAGTTTTAATAGGATTGATTTGTCTCCTAGGAAACACGGACTTCAATGGGTCTTATGGGGAAAGCTATAGGTAACTCGCAACTTATGCATTTAATTTTGTGCTCATTCAGCTTTACGTGCTTGGCAATAATAATAATAATAATAATAATAATAATAATAAAAAATTAAAAACTAGGTGAAAGGGGGACAGGCATCCAGGAAAAAAGACTTTTGCAATCCTGCCCACCATTGAAACCTATACAGTGGACACTTGGGTTGCGAACGCGATCAGTGCGGGAGGCGTGTTCGCAACCCGCAGCATTTGCAACCCTGCGCTGCTGCGTCTGCACATGCGTGTGACGCAATTCGGCGCTTCTGCGCATGTGGAAAGAGCAATTTAGTGCTTCTGCGCATGCGCGAGTGCCGGAACCCGGAAGTAACCCGTTCCGTTACTTCCAGGTTCGGCGTGGTGCGCAACCCGAAATTGCGCAACCTGAAGCGGCCGTAACCCGAGGTATGACTGTACACAATTTTGGCTTTAGGCAGAATCCCTAGAATGTTGCCTGTATTTCAGTAACACTTTGGGCAAACATCCTGTTTATGCAGGATTGAAGTATGGGAGACAGGGGACACATCAGAGAAGGAATATAGGAAGTTGCCTATATTTGTCCCTCCAGACCTGACTCTGGCTGGCAGCAGCAATTCAGGGGATTGTGCAGAGACGCTTTTCCCTTCAGCAGCTGCTCGAGACCCCTTCCACTTACGATTTTATTTCTTCGCTACATTTACACAAACACCCCGTGGCAGAAGGTCGCAAGGCAAAGCGGCAGAAACAGAATTCCTGGGGGGGGGGGTGCTGCTTTGTGCATGCAAAAAGACTCAAGCAGGGGGAAGAATCGAGACGGGCCAGACATATTTGCACAAACTAGTCATGCAAATTTCAAAATATTTGCAGACCGGCCTTCCTCTCTCCCCACCCTGATCAAAAGAGGGGATGAAATGCTGGAATGGTACCAACGCAGCCGTGGCTTGGATAGCACCAGGGGATCTCCTGACCCATAACTTTGGGGTCCTGCTGCCGCTCAGCGGGGCTTGTTTGGAAATGGCTCTGGTCAATTGCACCTCTCTCTGCCTCTCTTTCCCAGGCAGGAGCGCCTGGGTGGCCCCTGACCACACAAACACCTCCCCCCAGCCCCTTGACCACAAAGAAAGCCATTACATAGAGGTGGACATTCTATGGGAGTCCAAAATCAAAGGCTGAGAAGTGCCAAGGATCTCCTTCCCCACAGGGGGCGGAGCAAGGGCGGGATCTTGGGGGGCGGGCTGCCCCGGGTTCCACCCTGGAGGGGGCGACACTCTGGGTGGGCCCCCCACGACGCCCAAGCCGAGCACCGCCACCCGCCACCCCGTCCGTGCGGCAGCTGCTCGCGCAGCAACTCACAAGGCTGTTGTGCATGAAAAGCAGCATGGACGGGGCAGCATTACGTGTGCTGTTTGCGCGCGGCAGCCTTACAAGTTGCTGCTCGCTTGGTGGCTCGTAAGGTTGCCGCAGGAGCACCAGCACGGACGGACGGACTGCACATGTGTGGCTTTCCGCACATGCGCCGTTCGTCCTGACGCGTGCATTGTGACGTCATGATGTGTGCATTGTGACGTTGTGCTGCGGAGTGACATCCAGCCCCTGGGGGGTGCCTCCGCGTTTGCCACCCCGGGCAGCCAAGCGGCTCCGTTCGCCACTGCTTCCCCAGTTTCTGGACTCTGGATCACGTTCCCTGCATTTCTCCCAGGCGGGGAAATTTGCAAAGATATAGGAGGTCAACACTATCAGCATCTGCATGCAGAAAGTCCCAGGTTCAAATCCAGGCATCTCCAGCCTGATGTTCATCAGCCAAAGGCCTGGCTGAAGAGGAATGTTTTCGCCTGGTGTCTAATGAAGGCGCCAGGTGAGCCACCTGGGGAAGAAGACCATTCCGCAAAAGGGGGGGCCACTACAGAAAGGTCCTGTTCTTGTGCTGCCATCCTCCGGACCTCTAGTGGAAGAACAGTCTCAGATGATGATCTCAGGATCCAGGTAGGTTCATATGGAGAGAGAAACATGGAAAGCTGCCTCGGAGTAGCTCAGACCATGGTTCCATCTAGCTCACAGTAGTTGGCAAGGGTTCTCCAGGGTTTCAGCCATGGCTTTCTCCTGCTCCTACCTAGAGGTGCCACTGGGGAATGAAACTGGAACCTTCTGCACGCAGAGGAAATGCTCAACCCACCAACGGCTCGTGGTTGTGCTGCCTTTACCTTGCCCAAAAACGGCCACCCTGTAAATCTCTTCTGCGCCTCGGAAGCCCAGCATCCGGCACACCACATCTCCATCTTTCTTGTCCCAGCCGTCGTCACAAACGGTTCCCCACGATCGGTCGTGATAAACCTCCACCCGCCCTTCGTGGGGGCCCGAGCCGTTCACCAGGCGGATAATCCCCTCCTCGGAAGCAGGGGCTGCAGGGTAAGGCAGGGGAGGGAAAGAAGAAGCCACAGATGGAATTAAAATTGTCAAACCAAGAATTCATGCTTTGCCAGATGGGGCTGAGGCTCACAGAGCTGTGACATTACATACCGGTATTCCCTCCCTGACTGGACATCTTTCTCTTTTTTCATCATGCCTCCAAGCTGACTACATGTGCACGTCTGAGCTCTGAAACTCAGACACCATTTTGAACTTACCGGTAGTTTTTGTGCTTCTGTAACTTAGATAATAAGGGAAGTGGGTGGCGCTGTGGGTTAAACCACAGAGCCTAGGGCTTGCCAATCAGAAGGTTGGAGGTTCGAATCCCCGCGACGGGGTGAGTTCCCGTTGCTCTGTCCAGCTCCTGCCCACCTAGCAGTTCGAAAGCACGTCAAAGTGCAAGTAGATAAATAGGTACTGCTCCAGCGGGAAGCTAAACGGCATTTCCGTGCTCTGCTCTGGTTCGCCAGAAGCGGCTTAGTCATGCTGGCCACATGACCCGGAAAAACTGTCTGCAGACAAACGTCTGCTCCCTCGGCCAGTAAAGCGAGATGAGCACCGCAACCCCAGAGTCGTCCGTGACTGGACCTAATGGTCAGGGGTCCCTTTACCTTTTAACTTAGATAATAGTTAGAAACCTGCCTTCATTTTGCTACTGTAACTGCTGCTTCAAGACCCATACCATGTAAGTAAATACTACTTTTACTTATTTACAAAACGATGTATGTGTGGTTGTTATTTTTAAAGGGGAGAAAAGAGGTAATACCAGGAAAACCTAACCTGCCTTAAAGCAGAAAGTATTGTTTCTAGAAGGTTAAATTAACCTTGCCTTAGCTTCCAAGTTTAAACTGCAAAGGACGGTCCTTTGCTCATCTCACAATATATCCTCTTCTACTGTCTACATCCATTCCTACACTCTCTCCTGAGGGATGTCCCTCCCTCCTCCCACAGATCACAGGGGAGACATGCTCATATCTCTTTCCAGTTCCTAAACAGGAGAACTGAATGCCAGACATCACCTTGAGCAGGACAGAAATACATCCAGTGTCAGAATACCACCATTCCAAGTACTTCTTTGCACAATGCAAAATTAGCTTACGGCACTATTTTTAGTATAGAGAAAAGGTGAGCAAGAGGCTACACGATAGAAATTTATAAAATTATGTTTTCCCCCTCTCTCATGACACCAGAAATCATGGACACCAAATGAAGTTCAATGTTGGAAGGTCCAGGATGGATAAAAGAGAGGACTTCTCCACACAGTAGTTAAACTATGGAACTCCAGTTGCCACTTCTGGGAAATCCACAAGCAGGATCTGAACACAGAGCCCTGTCTCCCCCTGAGATTTCCAGCAGTTGGGATTCAGAAACATTACTGCCTCCAACTGTGGAGACAGAGCCGAGCCATCATGGCTATCAGCTATCGAAAGACTTCTCCTCCATAAATCTGTCTAACCTTTTAAAGTCATCTAGGTTGGGGGCCATCACTGCCTCCAGTGGGAGGGAGTTCCATAGTTTAACCCTGTGCTCCATGAAGAGGGACTTTCTGTTATTTGTGCAGCTTGTCTTTCCCTCGCGGATAAACCCGTGTGCATTTCTCGATGCGAGGATAAGTTCTGCGTAGCAAACGGGAAAGGATTCATTCACCTCCCAGCGAGGCTGATTTCCCCCACTGCTGGGCAGCGGACCAAATTGTTTTCAGCACAAAACCAGGAACAAAAGACATCCCTTCTCCAGGTTAAGTGGGGCCAACAACTTGGATTGCAGCGAGCAAAGGGACAGGGCTGCATCCACCCCCTTTGGCCTTGACTCTTTGCCGATTGTGTCATTGCGCACAAAAGCGCAAGGCAGGTCCCTCTAATCCTCCACGGCCCCTGACCCCACCCATTAAGCCATCATCGCCTGCCGCTCTCGGCAACCCAGCCCCGGCCACCCACCGGCCCCCAGAGGCATCTTGAAGCCATTTGCGGCCGTCTCATTGAGCAAGGGGCACCCTGGGCGTGCCGCTCGCTTGCTCCGAGGAAGGCTGGGCTGTGTTCCAAGCTAGTCATCACACTCCTCAGCTGTTGGGTGTGGACATATCCCTCCCTGGTGGGATATTTCACCTGCCGGAACAGCGGCTTCGTCGCTGGGGCCGGTTTAAGAGCCACACCTGCTCTGAACGCAATAGACAGGTCCCATAAATGGATGCTAACTGGAGCCGGGAGGCTGGGCGGGAGATCAGGACTGCGCTTCTCATTTAGATTTGTGTGTGTGTGTGTGTGTGTGTCCTGTAATGTCTCCAGGATGTCTGAATGGCACATGGATGTTACTCTGACTGACTGCTACACTGAGACATGAAGCCTGGAGAGGGAAGTTTTTAATGTTTGAAGTCGCACTGTGTTTTTATATCTTGTTGGAAGCTGCGTAGAGCAGGGGTCAGCAAACCTTTTCAGCAGGGGGCCGGTCCACTGTCCCTCAGACCTTGTGGGGGACTGGACTATATTTTTTGGGGGGGGGGGAATGAATGAATTCCTATGCCCCACAAATAACCCAGAGATGCATTTTAAATAAAAGCACCCATTCTACTCATGTAAAAACACACTGATTCCCGGACTGACCGCGGGCTAGATTTAGAAGGTGATTGGGCTGCATCCGGGCCCCTGGGCCTTAGTTTGCCTACCCATGGCATAGAGTAAGTGGGGCAGTCCAGTCAGATGGTTGGGGAATATTGCTATGCATTTATAAAATTATACACAACATGGAGAAAATGGACAGAAAATGTTTCTCCCTCTCTAATAACACTAGAGCTTGTTGACATTCATGGCCCTCTGCCACGGATGCTATAGCTGAGATTCCTACATTGCAGGGGGTTGGACTAGATGACCCACGGGGTCCCTTCCAACTCTACAATTTTCTCAACTAAACATCAGGAAGAACTTTCTGACAGTAAGAGCTGTATGGCAGTGGAGCGAACTCTCTCAGAAGGCGGTGGGCTCTCCTTCGTTGGTGGTTTCTAAGCAGAGTTTGGATGGCCATCAGTCATGGATCTTTAGCTGAGATTCCTGCCTAGCAGGGGGTTGGACTGGATGACCCTGGGGGGTCCCAACTCTACTTTTCTATGATTCTTTTAATGACTGTTGTTTCTATTCCTCTGCATACAAGAATGCCATATTTGTCGCAGTATTTCTTATGCCAGCCGCAAGAGGCCCCCTTCGCTCTCTTTTTAAATCATTTTTATTAAATTTCCATTTCATAATATTAAAATACATCCTTGCTATTCGCATTGATTTTTGCTCACTTCCCTCCTTCCTTTCATTATCCCTTTCTATGTTATAGCATTTGTACCTCTTCCAATTTACATATCATTCATTCCAATTGTCATTCCAATTGTCATAAATTTTAAATAAACATAAAAAGGTATTAATTATTAACATTACAAGTCTTTTTAAATCAATCCTGCTAGCGTTGTTAATTGTTTGCGGTAAGAGGCCCCCTTCTCTCAGTCGGGTCCCTCGCTCTTAGAAAGTAAATACTGTGGGGTTGGGGCTTTTATTTTTTCCAGCAATGCCTGGATTACAACCCCCCCCCCCGGGCCCCCATGTTGCACGAGACCCCAGAGTTTCCCGTGGCCTTTGTTCCTCTCCTGTGTATTTGTTTTTATTGAGCCTATTACCCCTCTGAGCCTTTAGCAAAAGGGGAAAATATAAGGGAAAGAAATAAACATGATTGCTTAGGAAAACAAGCCCGCGAGCCCATGCAGCTGCACAAAGATATCATCGGCCGGGATAATTGGGACCATGTGTCTGTTAGGGAAATGGGAGATTTATGCCCTAGTGCGGAGAGAGTACTGCTCTCAGAATCTTCCAGGTTAAGGAAGGAAGAAGGAAAGAGAGACGCCCGTTTCTCATTCCGTTTGCGGAACGGACATCTTCGAAATTGTAAGGCTCCAAAATCCCTTAGATACATATCCATAGCTGTCAACTTTCGGATTTGAAAATAAGGGATTTTTCCAAACTTTCGGATTTGAAAATAAGGGATGCCGCGAGGGCGGTGCAATGGCACCAATTAGCCTCGCCACCCTGTGCTCCAGAGGCTGCGCGCGAACGGGTGAGCGAAAGAGCGAGCGCGTAGACGGCAGGCAGACTGTCTGTCTGGTTGGGCGTGAGGGTCTGGCTGCCCAAGGCATGCAAGCTCCGCCCCCAGTCGGTCTCAGACTCCTTATTGGCAGCCGAGCAACGCAGCTGAGGAGCCTCCCTGGCCGGCAGGGAGGGAGAGGAGCTGCTTCCTTGGAAATCCGGGAAATTTAAGGGATATCAACAATCCGGGATAGCAGCGGGAAACGGCATTGGAATAAGGGAGTTTCCCGCAAAAAAAGGGAGGGTTGACAGCTATGCATATCTGTGTGTGGTATATCTGCACGACAAAGACACAAATCTCCATCTTCTATCGTCCTTCAAACCCGCACGGACCACATTTCCCTAGACCCAAGCATCTCTTGCATTTGTCAGCATCAAAAATAAAACCCAAATCTATTTATTTAAAAACTAATAAATACAACCCAGGAGAGCCCCCCCCCCGGGCCCTTAACAGCATCTGCATCTGCAGAAATTCAACAGGTGCAGCTTTGCCCATCAACTACAATTGAATGCCTTTTTCTCACCTAGCAGTTAAAGGCATTGCAGGAGGAAAAGGTGGCAACCCACCGAGGAGAAACAAAATCCCGTTTTACCTGGTTCTCCGCCTCGGTCTCCTCTTTCCCCCTTCTCCCCCTTTGGGCCTCGGTCACCTGAAAGCAGAAAAAAGGCATCAGACCGCATACTCTCACAGAGGTGTCTGGGAACACTCAAGTTGCATTATTATTATTTCATATTTATATCCTCCTTTTCGTTCAGGGAGCTCAAGGGAGGATGCATGTTTCCTCCTCTCCCCAGTCATCATCACAACCAGCCTGTGAGATAGTTCAAAAGAATCATAGAATCATAGAATCCTAGAGTTGGAAGAGACCCCAAGGGCCATCCAGTCCAACCCCCTGCCAAGCAGGAAACACCATCAAAGCATTCTTGACAGGTGGGTGTCAAGCCTCTGCTTAAAGACCTCCAAAGATGGAGACTCCACCACACTCCTTGGCAGCAAATTCCACTGTCAGGAAGTTCTTTCTAATGTTTAGGTGGAATCTTCTTTCTTGTAGTTTGAATCCATTGCTCCGTGTCCGCTTCTCAGGAGCAGCAGAAAACAACCTTTCTCCCTCCTCTATATGACATCATTGCTGGTCTTTGACCGTATTAAAGTTTACTTACTTACTTACTTACTATATGACATCCTTTTATATATTTGAACATGGCTATCATATCACCCCTTAACCTTCTCTTATCCAGGCTAAACATACCCAGCTCCCTAAGCCGTTCCTCATAAGGCATCGTTTCCAGGCCTTTGACCATTTTGGTTGCCCTCTTCTGGACACGTTCCAGCTTGTCAGTATCCTTCTTGAACTGTGGCGCCCAGAATTGGACACAGTATTCCAGGTGAGGTCTGACCAGAGCGGAATACAGTGGTACTATTACTTCCCTTGATCTAGATGCTATACTCCTATTGATGCAGCCCAGAATTGCATTGGCTTTTTTAGCTGCTGCATCACACTGTTGAGAAACAACAACAGACAGTCACGGTAACTATACAAAGGATAATATACAAAACCGTGAACAGCTATAGATGAAAATGTATTGAATCATGGACTAAACTGACAATGTCATACAAAAAGCATACATAGGTATTTCCTCAGAGGCAAAAGCCTGTATATACTTTCAAACATTAAAGTGCTAATTCAAAGTGCAATATATAGTGTTAGAGATGGTTATGCAAAGTCCATCAGACGTATGGGTATGTCTTCCCGACGGGTGGCCAGCTTCGAATCTTCCCGTTTCACCAGCAGTTTCGTCAAGGACTGGACTTTACCATCAACACATAGGATATTCCACATAGCTAAGCTATTCTAAGAAACTCAAACACTCATCATTCAAATAAAGCTTTATTTGAATGATGAGTGTTTGAGTTTCTTAGAATAGCTTAGCTATGTGGAATATCCTAGTTCTGTGTTGATGATAAAGTCCAGTCCTTGACCACCCGTCGGGAAGACAGACCCATACGTCTGATGGATTTTGCTTAACCATCTCTAACACTACCGGTATATATTGTTCATGGTTTTGTATATTATCCTTTGTGAGATAGTTCAGGCTGAGAGGCACCGACCAGCCCAAAGTCCTACCCAGTGGGCTTTATGGCCAAGGGAGGATTCAAACCCTGGTCTCTCCGAGGTCCTAATCCAAAACTCTAACCACTACGCCACACTGTCTTGCCCAAGACCTGAAGCCAAAACGCTCCAGGAGGTGGGAGGAGTTGGATGGAGCTTGAGGACTTTGCCAGCTTTTTATTCCCTCCTGGGGGGCGCCAAATTGACATTTTCATTTCTCCGACTCAGGAAGTCGGTATGTGCTAAAAACCGGGTGTACAGTGACCGGAGTGCTGTGCGTTGCATCCTGGACAGAGAGGCCCAGAAATGTTTTGATGCTCCCGGGGTAGAAAATGACACCAACGGCAAAGGGTCGAGCCCTAGCGATGGCTGCCGACTGCGATTTAAGAGGAGATTCAACAAATTCAGGGGCGATGGCAGAACACAAGCTGAACATGAGTCAACAGGGCGATGCAGCAGCAAAAAAAGCCAATGCTATTCTAGGCTGCATCAAGTCGAGTGTCCAGATCAAAGGAAGCCATAGTCCAGGGATCAGCAACCTTTTTTAGCCGTGGGTCGGTCCACCGTCCCTCAGACCATGTGGTGGGCCAGACTATTTTTTGGGGGGGAGGGGAATGAACAAATTCCTATGCCCCACATATAACCCAGAGATGCATTTTAAATAAAAACACACATTCTACTCATGTAAAAACCTGCTGATTCCTGGACCGTCCGCGGGCTGGATTGGGAAGGCGATTGGGCCGCATCTGGCCCACGGGCCTTAGGTTGCCTATCCCTGCCATAGTCCCTCTCTATTCCGCCTTGGTCAGACCACACCTGGAATACTGTGTCCAATTCTGGGCACCACAATTTTAGAAGGATGTTGACAAGCAGGAAGGTGTGCAGAGGAGGGCAACATCTGAAGGCAGCCCTGTATCGGGAGTTTTTTTAAATGTTTGATGTTTTTAGATATGTTTTTAGATATGCTGTAAGTCACCCAGAGTGGCTGGGGAAACCCAGCCAGATGGGCGGGGTATAAATAATAAAATTATTATTATTATTATTATTATTATTATTATTATTATTATTATTATTATTATTAACAACACAAGATTCCTGTATTGCAGAGGGTTGGACTAGATGACTTATCCAACCCAATAGGTTTTCTTCTGGGTGTTGGATTTTAAATGTTTGTGCCTTAGTCAGACCGCACTTGGAATATTGTGTCCAGTTCTGGGCACCAAAATTTAAGAAGGTTGTTGAAAAGCTGGAATGTGTGCAGAGGAGGGAGACCAAGAGGATCAAGGGTCTGGAGACGAAGCCTGATGAGGAACGGTTGAAGGAGCTGGGTATGTTTAGCCTGGAAAAGAGGAGACTGAGAGGAGATAGGAGAGCCATCTTCCAATACCTCAAGGGCTATCACATGGAAGAGGGAGCAAGCTTGTTTTCTCCTGCTCTGGAGGGTAGGACTTGAACCCATGGCTTCAAGTGGCAAGAAAGGAGATTCCGACTAAATATATGGAAAAACCTTCTGATAACCAGAGCTGTTCAGCAGTGGTATGGACTCCCCTGGGAGGTTGTGGGCTCTCCTTCCTTGGAGGTTTTTAAACAGAGGTTGGATGGCCATCTGTCAGGGGTGCCTTAGCTGAGATACCTGCATTGCAGGGGATTGGACTAGATCAGGGGTCCCCAAACTAAGGGCCGTGGGCCGGATAAGGCCCAAGGGACTTGTTTATCCGGCCCGTGGCAACCCCCGCTGTCCGCTCTTACCGGCGCTGCTCTGCGCGGCTGCCCACTTCCGGGTCGGAGGAGCACCGGAAATAGCTTGTGCGCATGTGCAAGCGTTATTTCCGGTGCACATCCGGGTCGGAGGAGGCCCGTGCACATGCGCACAAGCTATTTCCGGTGCTCCTCCGACCCGGAAGTGCGCCGGAAATAACGTGTGCGCACGCTCCCCCCGCCCTCCGGTCCACCGCACAATCGGTGCTGGAGACACCGGCCCGAGGCGCGGTAAGTTTGCTGACCCCTGGACTTGATGAACCTTGGGGTCCCTTCCAACTCTACAATTCTATGATGAGGCGATCAGAGTCTACCAGGGATGTCTGCACCTGTCAATTGCAGTCCTCTCAGTCTCTCATTTTCCCTATGCAGAGTTGGAGAGGACCCCTGAGGGTCTTCTCGCCCACCCCTGTTTTGTCCCTGCCCTCCTCCTTGCTGAGTCCCAGAAGTGCAACACTGAGAATCCGGGCATAGCTGTCAACTTTCGGATTTGAAAATAAGGGATTTTTCCAAACTTTCGGATTTGAAAATAAGGGATGCCGCGAGGGCGGTGCAATGGCACCAAGTAGCCTCGCCACCCTGCACTCCAGAGGCTGTTCGCGAACGGGTGAGCGAAAGAGCGAGCGCGTAGGCGGCAGGCAGGCTGTCTGTCTGGTTGGGCGTGAGGGTCTGGCTGCACAAGGCATGCAAGCTCCGCCCCCAGTCGGTCTCAGACTCCTTATTGGCAGCCGAGCAACGCAGCTGAGGAACCTCCCTGGTCGGCAGGGAGGGAGAGGAGCTGCTTCCTTTGAAATCCGGGAAATTTAAGGGATATCAACAATCCGGGATAGCAGCGGGAAACGGCATTGGAATAAGGGAGTTTCCCGCAAAAAAGGGAGGGTTGATAGCTATGAATCCAGGGGGCAGAGGAAGCTGACAGGTGGTGCCACTTCCTGGACTGGTTGTGAGACGGCAGGCAGAGCGAGGCTGGTGGTGCCAGTGCCACCTTCGCCCTCATGGACCAGCCTCCACGTTTCCCAGCTGGTGCCTCCAGATGTTCCTTCGCTCTCTGGATTCTTTCCTTCCTATAAATGGGACGCCCACCCCCTTTCTCTAACCTGCTGGCAAACGTTTCCCAGTTCTGGGTGGCATAGCCAAGTCACTCTGCATCGAGCGGAGCAGCAAAGGCATGGAAATTGGCACCAGTTCTCCAGCTTCCTGGCGGCTGGTCAAAGGGTTCCCTCTCCAGCATTTTGGTGGCCCAAGCGCTGTTGTGATGGTTTGGCCCGTGGCTCCTCGCCTCCCCGCCCCCTCCTCCGTGGCCTCCTGCCAACCAGCGATTTGATAGGTGACCACCAAGTCCCAATAAACAAGGCCAGATCAAATTTTCTTTCGCTCCCAGCCAAGCTGTTCCCTTTTAACCATTCGGCCAATTAAAAGCATATGTTTCCTGAGCCTGAGCGTTTGGTGTGGTTGGCAGGGATCCACGAGCCACTTTAGATGGAGTCGTTGCACATGCATGCTGGATTCGGTGGGTCAGGAATGGCCGGGTCCCATGCGAAAAGCCTGAAAGGTATCTTACTGGATCTGACCAAATGGGTTCATCCAGCCCTTGGGTCTCTTTCAAGCAGGAGTCTTTTCAGTGGTCTCAAAATTGTAGGAGAAAAAGTATAGGACCCAAAATAGAATTCCAAAGTCCTATTGGACAACTCCTAATTTTATTCAATCTTCCATGTGACAACCATTGAGATATTTGAAGATGGCTCTCCTATCTCCTCTCAGTCTCCCCTTTCCCAGGCTAAACATCCCCAGCTCCTTCAACCGTTCCTCATCAGGCTTGGTTTCCAGATCCTTGATCCCCTTGGGTGCCCTCCTCTGCCCACCTTCCAGCTTGTCAACATCCTTCTTAAATGGTGGTGTTCAGAACTGGACACAGGACTCCAGGTGGGATCTGATTTTAAAGAATTGGAAAAGGTTCAGAAAATGACCAAGGCGATAGAGCAACACACCTACGGAGAAAGGCCAAGGTGCTCAGGGCATTTTAGTTTAGGGGAAATGCAAATAAGAGGGAACATGGCAGAGGTTTATAAAATTATTCCTGACATGAAGAATGTGGAGAAAGAAAAGTTTTCTCTCTGTGTCTCCTAACGCTAGAAATCGTGAACGTCCAGCAAAGCTGAATGTTGGGCAATTCAGGGCAGATAAAGGAAAATCCTTCGGTACACAGCACATAGTTAAACTACGGAACTCCCTCCCTCAGGAAGCAGTGATGGCAACCAACTTGGATGGCTTTAAAAGAAGATTGGATGATGTAGGACTAGGTGGGCCATTGGCCTGATCCAGCAGGCTCTTCCGATGTTCTTATGAGATTGACTGTCAGTTTAGTGTCAAGTGGCGCACTCCAGGGTAAAACAAATGCACGAAAACACTGCTTTTTTTTTTTTAATGTAGCTAAGAAGCTCTGAGGATTGAGAGCCAGTGTGGTGTAGTGGTTAAGAGCGGTAGATTTGTAATCTGGTGAACCGGGTTCGCGTCTCCGCTCCTCCACATGCAGCTGCTGGGTGATCTTGGGCTAGTCCCACTTCTCTGAAGTCTCTCAGCCCCACTCACCTCACAGAGTGTTTGTTGTGAGGGAGGAAGGGAAAGGAGAATGTCAGCCGCTTTGAGATTCCTTCGGGTAGGGATAAAGCGGGATATCAAATCCAAACTCTTCTTCTTCTCTCCCCAGATATAAGAGTGAACAGCCTCCCCATCTCCCTCTCCCTATAATTTGATCATGGCTTTAAGCCAAGGGTCGCCATGCTTGGACCACTGGTCGCTAAGGCGATGGAGTCATGATGGAGATGCTGATGGAAGATGGCCTTCAGGTACCTGTTTAGGGGTGGCAGGAAGAGGAAGGGGGTGCAGAAAAGATTTTGGGTGTGTGTGTTGTTTTTAAGAGGGGAAGGTGGCACCTCCCACCCCGGTACGCCTTTCTGCGGGAGGAAAAAAGAAAGACCATCTGGCCTGGCTCTGCTCCCAGACCCTAAGCCAGAATTCCCAGCACAATATTTCCCAATAGGGTCCCGCCAGAGTCATTAAATATATGGAGCAGCTGGACGCAGTCATTACACCGGCGGGTAGGATGGTGCGCAAGTGCTCATGCGCCAATTCGAGCCACATCTTTTAAGAGCAACATCCCTTTCCACGGTGGGCGACTTCTTATCGGCAAAATCTCTCACAAGGCCAAGCCAAGAAGGGCAGGGATTTTTTTTTGAGGGGGGCGGGCGGGTGGTGGTAGCAGGGAGAAAGTCAGTTTTGCAGGTGCTGAAGGACAAGTTGGGTGCACAAACGTGGGGGTTTCTAGGGGGCTAAGCGCAGCATCCCTACTTGTCCTCTATAATTTGTGTGTGGCGAATGACGTTTGCACCCATCGCAGTGTTGAAAATGGATGCATTTGACAGCCCGTGGCCTTTGCTGTTTTGGAGTAAGGTTCTATGCAATTAGGAAGTACCCTGGCAATAGTATACCGTATTTTTCGCTCCATAAAACACAGTTTCTTCCTCCTAAAAAGTAAGGGGAAATGTCTGTGCGTCTTATGGAGCGAATGTGTGGTCCCTGGAGCTGAACCGCCCAGGGGCAAAAGCAGATCGGGCTTTTTTTAAAAAAAAAAGAGAGAGAAGGGGGTGTTGAAAGGAAGCCCCCTGAGCAGCTGCTCAGCAAACGATCGGGGAGAGAGATAAGGGAGAGAGATTCCAGCCCCGCCCCCTTGCAGAGGGAGGCTGTTTCCCCAGCGACATGGGACTGGCTGATTAGATTATCTGTCTGGAAACTGTAGAAATGTCTCCCTTTCCTGAAGCTGCAGAACTGTGAGTTAAACCCCATAAAACAGGGTTTTCCCCCTTTGCAAAGTAAGCTCAACAACTTTGAGCTGATCCTCAAAAAATGGGGCTTTTCTCCTTTGCAAAAGAAGCTGCAGAAATTTGAGCTGATCCTCAAAAAAATTGGGCTTTCCCCCTCTAAAAACTAGGTGCGTCCTATGGTCAGGTGCACCTTATAGAGCGAAAAATACCGCAAGTTTCTATGAATTGAATTCTATTAATAGTTTTCATAGAATCACAGAATTGTAGATTTGGAAGGGACCCTGAGCATCATCTTTCTAGCCCAACCCACTTGCAATGCAGAAATATGCAGCTGTTGTATACAGGGACCGAACCTGCAAACTTGGCGTTATCAGCACCATGCTCTAACTAACTGATAAACTTATTCCTGCTACCTGCCTTCTATGCTATTTTGTTGGATACATCCTTTACCCTCCAGCATCCCGCTGATCAAAAGGGGGACGTTCGCTTTTTGGTCCCAAGCTCTCAGGGAGCCAGCTAAGCACCAGACCAAAAAATGGTGTGTTCCAGGATCCAGGATGCTCATGTGGTTATTGCGTGCTGTTTTGAGCTCAACATTTATTGTTGGGAAAGCGGAATACAAATATTAAATCCCTCTAAGATAGAGAATTCTTCACATCTCCCTAGTTGGCCATCTGTATGTAAGTGAGAGCTGGACCATAAAGAAGGCTGATCGCTGAAGAATTGATGCTTTTGAATTATGGTGCTGGAGGAGACTCTTGAGAGTCCCATGGACTGCAAGAAGATCAAACCTATCCATTCTGAAGGAAATCAGCCCGGATTGCTCACTGGAAGGACAGATCCTGAAGCTGAGGCTCCAATACTTTGGCCACCTCATGAGAAGAGAAGACTCCCTGGGAAAGACCCTGATGTTGGGAAAGATGGAGGGCAGAAGGAGAAGGGGGCGACAGAGGACGAGATGGTGGTACAGTGTTCTCGAAGCAACCAACATGAGTTTGACAAAACTGTGGGAGGCAGTGGAAGCCTTGGGTGCTCTGGTCCATGGGGTCACGAAGAGTCGGACACGACTAAACAACAACTAAGGTGGGGCATGGCCGAAAAAGAAAAGGAAAAAAAGGTTGCGAACCACTGATGTAGTCCAACCCCCAGCACAGGTGTCTCCTGGGTGGAAAATGCTGGTGTGCCCATAGCTTCTTACTTAACCATCAGGCATACATTCCTCTGGGTAAATAATTTGGTCTGTTTTGTGGGGAGGATATTTGTTGTTTTCTCATGTTCGGTTCCCCTGCTTTCAAAATGAGAGTATTAATGTGTTAGCTCACATCCTGTGAGTGTGAACCAGATAAGCCCTTTTGAGCCTTTAGCGTTGACCGAAAACAGCCATCACTTGGAAAGATGCACTTTTTTTTTGGTAAATCGCCCTTGGCTTGCGCCTCGGAGCGAGTTAGAAAGAGCCCCATTCTGTCCATTCCCCATCTAATCTGTCTTCGGGGGATAGAGAGGGAGATAAAACTTTCTGGAGACGAAAGAGCCCTGCCGACTGCCGGCGCCCCGTGCCAAGGCAAACGGAGACGGGTAGCGCCAAGAAGCCAAGATAAACTTTCCTCCTAACAAGGGAATCGAGCCGCCTTGGCCACAGAGAGTTTCCCAGGCTAGAGGAGGGAGATGCTGGACGGGCAACAGAGTGGGGAGCCTTGGCAGAGATGATGGCCTCCTTGCCTAGATCAACCTTCCCCAACCTGGCGCCCTCCAGATGTTTTGAATTCACCACATGTTTTCTGTGCACCACAATTTAAGAAGGAGGTTGACAAACTGGAAGGTGTGCAGAGGAGGGAGACCAAGATGATCAATTGTCTGGAAGCCAAGCCTTATGAGGAATGGTTGAAGGAGCTGGGGGTATTTAGCCTGGAAAAAAGGAGACTGAGAGGAGATAGGAGAGCCTTCTTCAAATATCTCAGACATGGAAGATAGAGCAAGCTTGTTTTCTGCTGCTCTGGAGGGTAGGACTCGAACCAATGGCTTCAAGTTGCAGGAAAGGAGATTCCGACTAAACATCAGGAAGTACTTTCTGACGGTAAGAGCTTCTTCAGCAGTGGAACAGTCTCCCACAAGAAGTGGTTTACTCTCCTTCCTTGGAGGTTTTAAAGCAGAGGTTGGATGGCCATCTGCCATGGATTCTTGAGCTGTGATTCCTGCCTTGGAGGAGGTTGGACTAGATGACCCTTGAGGTCCCTTGCAACTCTACAATTCTATGACAAAAAATCTGCAGGGCGCCAGGTTGTGAAAGGACATCCTAGAAAGGACATCTCAAACCATTCCCTTTTTCATTTCCTGGGATTTTCAATATTTATTTATTCAAACGTGATCCAATTCATTGTACTTAAGCATTCTTTTCAAGCACTCCGGTCTGTGATAAAGACCTATCCCCTAGCAGACTGCTTGTGCACTGGAATAGGAAACAGATCGGAGGTCCCCAAACCTTCTGAGCCTGCGACGAGCATTTGGGTAACTGAGAGAACATCGTGGAGGAAAGTCATAATTTCAGGGGCCAGCCAAGAATCCTCGCCACCTCCAGAGGGTTGACAGGGAGCCCTGAATCTGAAGTCCTGGAGAACTTCTGCCAGTCTGTGCAGACAATATGGAGCTAGATGGCTGAGCTTCCTATAAAGAAGCCTGCTTCTTGGGAGAAAAGCAATGGCAAACCTAGATAACATCTTAAAAAGCAGAGACATCACCTTGCCAACAAAGGTCTGTATAGTTAAAGCTATGGTTTTCCCAGTAGTGATGTATGGAAGTGAGAGCTGGACCATAAAGAAGGCTGATCGCCGAAGAATTGATGCTTTTGAATTCTGGTGCTGGAGGAGACTCTTGAGAGTCCCATGGACTGCAAGAAGATCAAACCTATCCACTCTGAAGGAAATCAGCCCTGAATGCTCCCTGGAAGGACAGATCCTGAAGCTGAGGCTCCAGTACTTTGGCCACCTCATGAGAAGAGAAGACTCCCTGGAAAAGACCCTGATGTTGGGAAAGATGGAGGGCACAAGGAGAAAGGGATGACAGAGGACGAGATGGCTGGAGAGTGTTCTCGAAGCCACCAACATGAGCTTTACCAAACTGCGGGAGGCAGTGGAAGACAGGAGTGCCTGGCGTGCTCTGGTCCATGGGATCACGAAGAGTCGGACACGACTAAATGACTAAACAACCACCACCACCAAGTGTTCATTTGTCAACAAGAAGCACTGATGAAGGTATTTCACCTTCATGACTTTTTCTGATCCCCCTTTGAAAGATGTCCAAGTTGGTGGCCATCAAGGCTTCCTGTTTAAGAGTTTAAGCCTTTTTTCCGGAGGCCGGGCACAGCCTTCCCATTTAGGCAGGGATTAAAGAACAAGGACAGTGAAGGCTACAGTTCTTGGGAGCATTTTTTTCTAAGCCCATTTCTGAATTAAGCAGGACACATTCCCAAGTACCCATGTTCTGGATTGTGCCACAGGGCTGCATTCTATTGGCATTTTTTCTTTTCTTTCAAAGCAAGTTTTTGCATAGGGACATATAAGGAGCCTCTTGGACCATCCAGTCCAACATCCTGTTCTCAGTGACCATCAAGCAGGATTTAAGTACCAGAGACAACTTTCTTCCTGGGATTTCTAGCAATTGGGATTCAGAAGCATAACTGCCTCAAATCTGGAGTCAGAGCATAGCCATTGTGTGACTCTTTTCCATAAATCTGTCAAATCCTCTTTTCAAGCCATCCCAGTTGGTGGCTATCCTGTGGGGGTGAGTTCCGCAGGTTAACAACATTCAGCCTCTGGGGGATGTTCACAAGTTCTAGTGTTTTGAGAGCAGGATAATAATTTTTCTCTGTCCGCTTTCCCCACGCTAAGAATAATTTTATAAACTTCTTATCACGGCACCTCTTCCTAGCCTTTTCTCTAAACTAAAAATTCTCAACCTTTCTTCATTTTCTTGATAATTTGGGTGGCCCTTTCCTGAACCTTTCCCAGAATCCTACCTCGCAGGCTTGTTGTGAAGATAGAATGGGGAGGGGAGAAAGAACCATGTAAGTCGCCTTGGCTTTCCTTGGAAGAAAAGTGTGGTATAAACAACAGGAACAATTGGCGAAGGCTTCTGAAAAGGCACAAAGGGAGAGGGGAGGGACCCCTCTAAAATTCACCCTCTTCCTAATAGTTTTTATTTCTGTATCTGTGGGAAGATCTCACAGACAGGCCCCAGACCAAGGCTGTTTCCCGTCCCGCTAAACTATTCCGACAAGCTGCCCAAGGATCAAAACGCCGCAATGCGGGAGGTTGGAGGGGGAGAGGGCTTTGGGGGGCAAGGGGGGCTAATGAGACTCAAATGGCGAGAGGCGCAGGGTGAAGCCAGCTCATACATGCCGGGCTCAAAGCCAACAGGAAGCAGGAGCCAGGAATTTGGGCTGGGGGGCACAGGGGGTGTGCTTTCTAGGCAAAGGGAGGGGGCGCAGGAAATTAAGGGTCCCACAATAGCTGCGGCGCATATGCAAAAAAGTATGTAAACATTGGGTATGTAAAGTCTCGTGAGTAAATAATACTTCTTTGGATGAGAAAATTCGTCAGCGCCTATAATTCGGAGCAAAAAATTAAGCGAGGCAGCATTTTCAAAGAGGGCAACAGGGTTGGGTTCCTTATGAGGAACGGCTTAGGGAGCTGGGTATGTTTAGCCTGGAGAAGAGAAGGTTAAGGGGTGATATGATAGCCATGTTCAAATATATAAAAGGATGTCATATAGAGGAGGGAGAAAGGTTGTTTTCTGCTGCTCCAGAGAAGTGGACAAGGAGCAATGGATTCAAACTACAAGAAAGAAGATTCCACTTAAACATTAGGAAGAACTTCCTGACAGTAAGAGCTGTTCGACAGTGGAATTTGCTGCCAAGGAGTGTGGTGGAGGTCTTTAAGCAGAGGCTTGACAGCCACCTGTCAGGAATGCTTTGATGGTGTTTCCTGCTTGGCAGGGGGTTGGACTGGATGGCCCTGGTGGTCTCTTCCAACTATGATTCTATGATTCATGCTAGAACTCGTGACCATCCAATGAAGCTGAATTTTGGAAGGTTTGGGACAGATTAAAGGAAGGACTTCTTCACACAGAGCAGAGTTAAACTGTGGAACTCATTCCCACTGGAGACAGTGGATGAAAATTGGAGTAGATAAATTGATGGAGAAGACTCATGATGCCTACATATGCCTTCCTCTGAACATAACCCAACTTGTCAACATGCTTTTTCGTTGTCAAACTACCAACATGGCATCCTTGGGGTCTTCTCCTTTAATGCCACCCTGGTCTTGACCTAGTGAGGGTGGTTACCTGTTTCTCCCTTGGAAAAGTTGGAAGCACAGTCTTCCTTCTCACTTCCTCCTCTTTGTACTGTATGTGTTGTTTAAGGGTCAAATTAATTCCACGGAAGGTGACTTTTACCCAGCAATCTTAATCTGAGATTTCTGCATGGCACGGGGTTGGACTAGATGACCCTTGAGGGTTCCTTTCCAACTCTACAATTCTATGATTCTACCCAGACACCGTGGGGAAAGTGGCACCTCTCTTTCTGTGCACACTTTCTCTCTCTCTCTCTGTGGGAGATCATTCCGGGAAGGGGGATCAAAGTGACTGGAGGGACTGGAGCGCGTGCCCCTCACTCAAAAATCCGAATGTGGCAATGAGCCTGAAAAGGTTCTGGGTACCCCAATTTAAAAGGACGTGGACAAGCTGGAAAGTGTGCAGAGGAGGGCAACCAAGGTGACCAAGGGTCTGGAAACTAAGCCTGATGAGGAACAGTTGAAGGAGTTGGGTATGTTTAACCTGGGAAAGAAGAGACTGAGAGGATATATGAGAGCCATCTTCAAATATCTCAATGTTTGTCACGTGGAAGATGGAGCAAGCTTGTTTTCTCCTGCTCTGGAGGGTAGGACTCGAACCCATGGCTTGCAAGAAAGGAGATTCCAACTAAGTATCAGGAAGAACTTTCTAATGGTAAGAGCTGTTCGACGGTGGAACAGACTCCCTGGGGAGGTGGTGGAGTCTCCTTCCCTGGAGGTTTTTAAGCAGAGGTTGGATGGCCACCTGCCATGGATGCTTGAGCTGGGATTCCTGCCTCTGAAGGGGTTGGACTTGATGACCTTTGGGGGTCCCTTCCCGCTCCTCACTTCTGAGATTCTAAGGTTGGCAAGCACTGCTGGTAAGGAAGACATTCGGACACTTTAAAATAACACATCGTACCTGCAACTCCACGTGGCCCAGGCATACCTCGTGGGCCAAGGTCTCCCTGGTCGCCCTTTGGCCCACGCTGCCCCATAGGTCCTCTTTCGCCAGGGAATCCTAGATGCAGAGAGAAAAGAAGGAAAAGTCAGGCCCACAAGAGTCAGGATCTGGTGCACTCCTCATGAAATTGCATGCTATGGTTTCAATGGTGAACAATAGGCACCAACACCCCAGCCTTCGTGCACCTGGAGACTGTCCTTTTTCCACACCCCAAATTGTGCCAAGATTATAAAACTTATGGAGAGCCTTCCTGATATTGCAGAACTTCAACTCTCCTCAGCCCCAGGCAGAGAAAATGCGGAGGATCCCACCATTGAATGAATTTATGACTTAAGTCTTAAGGGATGACTACACAAACAGTCATGAGTCTGTGAGAAATATTTTTGCTCTAAGTCTGAAAAACAAATGGGGGAAAAAACCAAACTCTGGCGCTGCCTTTTGCCAAGCGCAGAAAAAAAGTGAGATTCCCAAGCAGGTGAAATCTGCAGAAGGTCTATTTCACCCTATTTTTAAAATCCAAACCCTGCAAGTTACATATGTCAGCCATGAGCGTATTCTCGTTGCATTTGCAAATTGCAGCTGCAGTCCCAGGACTGACCTCTGAACAGACATGGGCACAATAATGGCACATTAGAAGCAGATTCCTGCATTGCAAAGGGTTGGAGTCCCTTCCAAGTCCATGATTCTATGACTCCATGTGAATCAATTTTGCAAACCTAGCAGATTGGCTCGTAAATATAGTATCCTGATTGCTGGGATCGTTTTAGCCTCTCCATGTTGTTGTTGTTGTTGTTACAGTATTATTATTATTTTCATTTCTACATCGCTTTATATTTCCAAGAAAAATCTCAAAGCCATTTACAGCATATTGAAACATCAACAAAACAATCTGAAGAAAGTCAAATACAGAGTATAAAGTCAAAGCAACATAATTAACAGAAAACTAAAATATTCTCTTAAAGGTTTCAAAATAAAACATTGCAAAGGAGGTCAGCTGCAGAATACATATTTAACACAAAGTTAACAAAAAAAATCTTAAACATCCCCCCCAAAAGCTAAGTGAAGTCAAATATAAAATGCACATTTAAAACAGCATAATTAATAAGAGAAGTTGGGTGCCATAATCTCACGCCCACTTGAGTTCTCCGTCTTCAGATCACCTCTGCCATTTCCACTTACTACAGAGATACCTTCTCCAGGTGGAAAGAGCCCACCTGCCTCAATGCAAACAGGGCAGGTGAAACTTGGGGTTATGAGGCTGCATTCTGGTGTTTACTCCACCCCCACTAATTTCTTTCTTTATTGCATTTCTTGCATTTCTCTATTGCATCTATACCCTGCCTTTTTCCTCACAGAGCTCAAGGTGGCTCGCATCGCTCTCCCCTTCATCTAATCCTCACAACAACCCTGTGAGGTAGGTTAGGCTGAGAGGCAGAGCCTGGCCCAAGGTCGCCCTCTGAGCTTCACAGCTGAGGGGCGAAATTTGAACCCGAGTCTCTCCCAGACCCAGGTCCGACTACCACTATGCCACACTGTCTCACCCAATAACTGCAGCCTGCCATCCCATTTGCCGAGATCCTGGGGAGTGCCAGGCATATGGTTTCAATGAGGCGGCCCTGGGGCGGCTTTGAGACCTTTTCCTTGTGCGGTAACAGCTCATTTAGAGCCTGGCCAGGAATCTGGATAGTTTAGAGTCTCCTTTCCAACTTTACGTTAACACAACATTACAGGACTCGGTGCCCAGAGGTACGATCGATGTCAGCTTTCTCTAAATTGCGAGGGGATGACAGTTTATTGGACAGCCTCCCGCCCCGTGGATGTCAATGAGATAAGATGCTAAGGCCACTCAGCTCTTAATCTCCGGAGCGTGGGAAGGATCCTTTCCTTAGGGCAGATCACTTCTGACAGGAGCAAGGCCTGCTAAGATACACAATGATCTACTAAGAAGAAGAGAAGAAGAGAAGAGTTTGGATTTGTTATCCCACTTTATCACTACCCGAAGGAATCTCAATGGACTACGGGTGGCGCTGTGGGTTAAACCACTGAGCCTAGGGCTTGCTGATCAGAAGGTCGGCGGTTCGAATCCCCGCGACGGGGTGAGCTCCCGTTGCTCGGTCCCTGCTCCTGCCAACCTAGCAGTTCGAAAGCACGTCAAAGTGCAAGTAGATAAATAGGTACCGCTCCGGCGGGAAGGTAAACGGCGCTTCCATGCGCTGCTTGGTTTGCCAGAAGCGGCTTAGTCCTGCTGGCCACATGACCCGGAAGCTGTACACCGGCTCCCTCGGCCAGTAACGTAAGATGAGCGCCGCAACCCCAGAGTCAGACACGACTGGACCTAATGGTCAGGGGTCCCTTTACCTTTACCTAAGGAGTCTCCAAGCGGCTCACATTCTCCTTTCCCTTCCTCCCCCACAACAAACACTCTGTGAGGTGAGTGGGGCTGAGAGACCTCAGAGAAGTGTGACTATCCCAAGGTCACCCAGCAGCTGCATGTGGAGGAGCAGAGACGCGAAGCCGGTTCACCAGATTACAAGTCTACCACTCTTAACCACTACACCACACTGGCTCACGTACTAAGAGGTGAGATAAGACATTCATTCCCCGAGAGGCAGTTGCGAGGAGCAGAAGATTTTAATCTCATCTGGATTCCTGCCTGCTCCACTTGGAATGCCAAGTGGCTTTTGCTGGGGAGAAGCTGGTGGGCTTGTGAAGCGCAGGAGCAGTTGACCTCTTTTCTCTTTGGCGATCCCTTGTAGCCAAGTAAGATTGTGTTACATAAACATGGTTTTCACAGTGAGTTCG
Organism: Darevskia mixta; assembly: GCA_034641385.1. Lineage (NCBI taxonomy): Eukaryota > Metazoa > Chordata > Lepidosauria > Squamata > Lacertidae > Darevskia > Darevskia mixta. Next base: position 386,882 of record JAWWNH010000142.1, on the reverse strand, counting down.
TAAGTGACAATGGACGCCAATTCTGGACCCACATGTCCTTTCACAGTAGGGACATTGGTTTCCGGGTAGGAGTTGATCACGGTGAGGGTTTGCCAAGCGTGCCTTCCTCTTAGCACGTTTCTCCCTTGCGTCCTGAGTTCGAGCGTCTTCAAAGCCCATGACACCTTTGGTAGAGGCTGTTCTCCAACTGGAGCGCTCGCAGGCAAGTGTTTCCCAATTGTCGGTGTTTATGCTACATTTTAATTTATTTATTTTTGCCTTGAGACAGTCGCTCAAGATCTTTTGTTGACCACCAGCATTACGCTTTCCATTTTTAAGTTCGGAATAGAGTAGTTGCTTTGGAAGATGAAAATCAGGCATCCACACAACACAACCAGTCCAATGAAGTTGATGTTGAAGAATCCCTGCTTCAACACTGGTGATCTTTGCTTCTTCTAGTACACTGGTATTAGTTCGCCTGTCTTCCCAAGTGATGTGTACAATTTTTCGAAGACACTGTTGATGGAATCTTTTGAGGTGTTGGAGAAGGCGTTTATAAGTGGTCCATGTTTCGCAAGCATACAGTAAAGTTGGTCGTAGAATAGCTTTGTAAACAAGCATTTTGATTTCCCTGCGATTGTCCCGGTCCTCAAACACTCTGCACTTCAATCGGGAGAATGTCCCACTCTCAGAGCTCAGGAGATGCTGGATTTCGGCATCAATGTTGGCGTTTGTGGAAAGATAACTGCCCAGGGCAGCAGTTGACCATCTTCTACCTGAGCAGCAGTTGACCATCTGATGCAGAAGAAAGGATGGGATACTCCGTTGGCATAGTGAGGAGAACCTACCCAATTCACTCTCTTTGAAACTATCTGCAGCTGGAGACTGTGCCTGCGTGGAAATGTCCTCTGCTCCTCTCTTTTCAGTCCCCTCCTGGTTCTGGCAGGCAGGGGTGAAGGAGAGGGTGGGGAAGCACCCATCCCTTCACTTTTCCTCCTCTTCTTCTGACCCCTCCTGTGCTCCACCCTCCATCTCCGAAGCTTCCCCTGCCTCCGACTCTCGCCTCCTGGCTGGCACATGTCCCCCCAAATCACTGCCCCCTCTCCCGAGTCAGACTCCAGCCCTGCTTGCCAGCATCCTGACAGTCCTGGGCATGCAGGCTCATCTCACGTTCTCACATTCTAGAATCCGGGAGCCTGATGGAACCAAATCGAGGGATGAGCTTGTTCTTCCTCCAGTCAATCAGCTTATTATGGTCATGGACCAGCAGTTTTAAAATGGCAAAAAATTCAAAAGTTATAAGAACAAGCTGGAATAAAAACAGGGAGATGAGGTTGATTGAGCTTGTTCTTCTTTCCCCAGATATTTGGACCTTGGGCTGCCTCTCAACATTTTTGGGGATTCCTTCCTGATGTTGAGGCCCCTTAACAGTCTGTGGATGAATCTTACCATAGATATTTAGCATTGAATTTATCAGTAACTGTGCTGGTATTGACCTTGGAGAAAGTTGCTTTAAATGGGCCGATGATCTGGGCCTTCCTTAGGATACAGGGAATATGCAGTTGGTTTTGGGCCAATGGAAGCCATAAGGGCTACTCTTCTCTCCATTAGAGTCGCTGGGCAGTCATATTGCCTCATGTTGGCCTCATTAAACCTAAACTGGTCTTGGGTGGCTATTATCAAAACCCCAAAGGCTCCAAATACCTCTCATTTTAAAGATTTGGTATACAACACGGCAGGAACCACCCGAATCTCAACAGGCAAGCCAACTATACTAACGGGAATCGAGCGGAATAGCCACAAAAATAACAATCATAAAAAATCTTAGGGGCAAGCACTAGGAAATGTAACGTTAAAAAACTTAAAAGCGGCCCTACAAACGATAAATCCTAGACTGCAAAATTCAACAAACCCCAAAGCCCACACACAGATAATTAAATCAACTAAATTAAATCAAAGCCAGGCTCTGCTCTGCTCATCCGTGGCAGGAAATGGATTCAGAAAGGGAAAGTCTCAATGGCAACAGGGAAGATCCCAGAGAAATGTCAAAAGGATCACAGGAAGATGCTTCAAACTGAGCTCGGCCATCGACTCGTTTACCTTAGGGCTGTCCATTACGGGGCCTGGCAGAAGATATCCAGGGTTTGGGGGCAGGGGTCTTCCCCAGCCCTCAGTTCGAATCTTGCCTCTGCCATGAACCCGCTAAGTGGTCTTAGTTAGGGCTTCCTTTTGTCCACCACCACCACCACCCGGGGAAAAAAAGCCACCGCTCTTTAGCGGTCTCTCATTCAGATCAATGTGGGTTTTAAAAAAAAAAAAAAATTTAATAATTTTTTCAAAATACAAACATGACAGATAAAAAAAGAAAGAAAGAAAGAATTTGGGTTTCCCACAGGTTGGTGTTTGTTCTGATTTATCGCTAAAGAATCATATTTTCGAGGCACGGCTCAAGTGGAAATTGCGGGAGAGCAAGAAGAAGAAGAAGAGGAGGAGGAGGAGGAGGAGTTTGGATTTGATATCCCGCTTTATCACTCCCCGAAGGAGTCTCCAAGCGGCTCACATTCTCCTTTCCCTTCCTCCCCCACAACAAACCCTCTGTGAGGTGAGTGGGGCTGAGAGACTTCAGAGAAGTGTGACTAGCCCAAGGTCACCCAGCAGCTGCATGGGGAGGAGCGGGGAAGTGAACCCGGTTCACCAGATTACGAGTCCACCATTCTTAACCACTACACCACACTGGCTCCCAATTGTAGACTTGAGGGTCCCTTCCAACTCTACAATTCTACAGGTACAGTATCAGAAGAAGAAGAAGAAGAAGAAGAAGAAGAAGAAGAAGAAGAGTTCGGATTTGATATCCGACTTTATCACTACCCGGAGGAGTCTTCAAGCGGCTCACATTCTCCTTTCCCTTCCTCCCCCACAACAAACACTCTGTGAGGTGAGTGGGGCTGAGAGACTTCAGAGAAGTGGGACTAGCCCAAGGTCACCCAGCAGCTGCATGTGGAGGAGCGGGGAATCGAACCCGGTTCCCCAGATTACGAGTCTACCGCTCTTAACCACTACACCACACTGGCTTAGTAAACCAATAGCTCAGTTAGTTAGAGTACAATGCTGAATACGCCAAGGATGCAGGATCGATCCCCGTATGGAACAGCTGCAAATTTCTGCAATACAGGGGGTTGGATTAGGTGGCCTTCAACTCTTGAATTCTGTGAGAACATAAGTTGAGGAATACCCACTGGGGAATGCAGGATAAGCTTTGCAAGAGGTCAGGGGCATCCCACCCCAGCCCCAGCTTTAAAATTGGACCTCACACAGGGCACGGCCCAAGATTAAAAACCCAGCAAGCAACCACAGCAAGGCATCCTCTCCTGTTGCACCCCCTCCCAGGCAACTGGGTGCCCCCAGGAAATCTAAATCCAGCCCAGGCCATTTCTCCCATAACTCTGCCGTGCCAGAAATCTCAGGCAATTACAGGTGGTTAATGGTGGCACTCTGTCCTCTAGCCAAGAGCTTTCAGAGAGCACGTAACATAAGCTTCCACTTAGCTAGAAAATCGTGTTTTCCTTCAGGGCTTTAATTGAATTTCCCTTCTACAAACAGCGGTTTCGGTGAAGGAGGTGTGTTGGGGGGGGGGAGTTTCTTGAAACTTTAAGCGGCTCACTCCAAACCCACAAAACAGATCGGAAGACCCTGAAAAACAACGGCGCTCGCGAGCGACCACGCACCCCCTTTCCCATGTGCCAAGATTTTCTTCCAGAGAGGGAGCCCCCCCCCCGAGAGATAGCTCATTCCCCTGCTGCCCCAACGCAGTCTTTTAAGCCGAGAGGAGAGATCTGCCTCCCCGCTGCTAAGGCTAACCCTTTGCTTCCTGCCTGGAAGCCATCTGGTTAGTGGTTAGCGACGCAGCGCCAGGGTAAACTCAAGACCTTCCGCAAGCAAAGGGAGAAGGCAGCGAAGAAGAAAGCGTTTGTCTGAATGGAACCACGGAGGGCGACTGGCCTGGGATCATAGAATCATAGAATCCTAGAGTTGGAAGAGACCCCAAGGGCCATCCAGTCCAATCCCCTGCCCAGCAGGAAACACCATCAAAGCATTCCTGACAGGTGGCTGTCAAGCCTCTGCTTAAAGACCTCCAAAGAAGGAGACTCCACCACACTCCTTGGCAGCAAATTCCACTGTCGAACAGCTCTTACTGTCAGGAAGTTCTTCCTAATGTTTAGGTGGAATCTTCTTTCTTGTAGTTTGAATCCATTGCTCCGTGTCCGCTTCTCTGGAGCAGCAGAAAACAACCTTTCTCCCTCCTCTATATGACATCCTTTTATATATTTGAACGTGGCTATCATATCACCCCTTAACCTTCTCTTCTCCAGGCTAAACATACCCAGCTCCCTAAGTCGTTCCTCATAAGGCATTGTTTCCAGATCAGATGGGAAGGAGAAGGGCTGTTAGGGAGAAACTGAAGCCGGCGAGAGTGGATTCGCCTTGAATGCTTGCATTAAGAGCAGGAGAGTGTAAAGGCAGTCCTGCAGGATCAGGCCAGCAGTGGTCCACCTAATCTAGCATCCTGCACTCACAGCGGCTGACCAGAAACCCACAAGCAGAATTTTGCAGCCAAACGATGCTGAGACTCTCCTGTAGGGCCCTTTCAGAGAGAACCTTTTGAGCACTTAGGGCTGATGTTTGTTCCGATATGCTAGCTGATGGGTTCTGTAGCCCCAAACATCTGGAGGGCGCCAAGTTGGGAAAGGCTGACCTAGACCAATGCTATCAACATCCTTCCAAAATTTCAGGCAGAATCACCTTGCCCGCCAACTCCTACCTGAGATCTTTTGAACAAGGAGACATGCAGGATCAGGTCTGTGGCCCATCTAGTGTTGCTACAGCAGCCAACCAAATGCCTGTGGGAAACCTGCAAGCAGGATCCGAGCTCAAGGGCCTCCTGGAGTTTCCAGCCACTGGTATCCAGTGAAGGCAGAGCAGAGCCATCTTGGCTAGTTGTCATTGATAGTCCTCTCCTCTAGGAAGTCCAAAGAAAATGCCTAGAATTGGGACATTTAGTATATACAGCTCTCCATCAAGAAGGCAGATCGCCGAAGAATGGATGCTTTTGAATTCTGGTGCTGGTGGAGACTCTTGAGAGTCCCATGGACTGCAAGAAGATCCAACCTTCTGAAGGAAATCAGCCCTGAGTGCTCCCTGGAAGGACAGACCCTGAAGCTGAGGCTCCAATATTTTGGCCACCTCATGAGAAGAGAAGACTCCCTGGGAAAGACCCTGATGTTGGGAAAGATGGAGGGCACAAGGAGAAGGGGACGACAGAGGACGAGATGGTGGGACACTGTTCTCGAAGCTACCAACATGAGTCTGACCAAACTGCGGGAGGCAGTGGAAGACAGGAGTGCCTGGCGTGCTCTGGTCCATGGGGTCACGAAGAGTCGGACACGACTAAACGACTAAACAACAACAAAGTATACACAGAGCTGTGGCAAACAGAGCACTAGCAGAGTCCGGAGGAGCGCAGTCTGCCTCGCACTGAGCTTTGCTGATGGGTTGCATGATGCCTCACCTTGCAGGCCAGGTAAGCCAGGAGGACCGGGCTCCCCTTCCATCCCTTCGTTGCCTTGATCCCCTTTCGGTCCAGGTGGCCCTAAAATGGAAAGAGAGAAGGGCGATGAGCCCTGGTTTCATTTCAAAACCACCAAGATTTCACAAAGATCCCAAATTCGTTGGGATTCCTGCATGGCAGGGGGGTTGGACCCCACCCATCGCCACAGGTCTATGGTTCTATGAAGCCCTGACCTCACACTTTTCTCAACAATCTCAGCGTCACTGGTGTGAGGGCCCAAACGTCTAGTTGCTGGTAGCTGCCATGGGTCTTGATCTCTGCCCAGTTTTTGACCTGACCCCTCTTCTGCCTCCAGGTCCAAGAACCAAACCAGCAACATCACGAATGGAGAAGCCATGCCAGTTTGGGCCTCCCAAAGGCTTGGAAACAGGAACTTCCGATCTAGTTTAATATTATCACATACCGCAATTCACCACATAACCGTCACCTTTTTTTAATGCCTGTTTTTATTTCCAAAAAACGGGGTGCGGTGATTATTTGGGTTGGTTTTAGTTTAACCCCGATGTTTCATTCCTTTATGGTTTGATTGGTGGGCTACTTAAAAATGAGGCTGCATTTTAAACTTTAAATCATATTTTAACGTGCATTTTAATTGATTGTTTTGTATGTTTTGTTGTGATTTTATGGGTGTTAGCCGCTCTGAGCCCGGTCTTGGCTGGGAAGGGCGGGGTATAAATAAAAATTTTTTTATTTATTATTCTTTATATGTGGTGGCAACGATTATGCAGTGAATTATGGCAGTATGTGCATGTGTACATGCACACACGCTCATTTTCAGAAACATCTTGTTTCGGGGACCTGTTTACCCACAAGATCGCCTTGCCCCGTAAGTGCCAGCTCAACCACTTTGATGGGTGGAATTGGCCCATTTACAGGGGGCACATTCCCACCCCACATCTGTAAGACTTGGTCATTTACTGTGGCAGCACTAATAATAATAATAATAATAATAATAATAATAATAATAATATGGAAGCTACTCTGGGCGGCTTCCAAAAAATATATTAAAAATACAATGAAACACCAGACATTAAAAACTTCCCTTAACAGGGCTGCCTTCAGATGTCTTCTAAAAGTCAGATAGTTGTTTATTTCCTTGACATCTGATGGGAGGGCGTTCCACAGGGCGGGCGCTACCACCGAGAAGGCCCTCTGCCTGGTTCCCTGTAACCTCACTTCTCACAGGGAGGGAACCGCCAGAAGGCCCTCGGAGCTGGACCTCAGTGTCTGGGCTGGATGATGGGGGCGGAGACGCTCCTTGAAGTATAATGGGCCGGTATACACCTTTGAACTATTGATAGTGCCCTTCGTCATAAGAGCTCAGGGCGATTCACAGATGGCTGGGTCCAGGGTGTCCCAAGTGGGAAAGGCTCTTATTCACAGAACCGCAAGCCATTCCCTCTGTGCACAAGCATCTGGGTGATGCTGGTCCAATCCCCCCCATCTACCTCCACAATGAACCCTGAAATGCAAGCGAGAGGCCTCCCCTTTAAGTGCACTGACTCCATCTGCTAAAGTAAATCTCCAGCAACCCTTTGTGGTGAAGCCAATCCCGATATTAGAAATCCAGAGGGTTGGGCACAACATTCAAAAGGAAAGCTCCTGGATCGATGGAGCACATGAGTTTCCACCAGATGGGAAAATGCAGCTTCAATGGCTCCCATCCCACCCCACCCAGGCTGCCTGGAATGGCAGATTTTGCTGCTCGGGTTTATGGGACAGGTCCAAATACGGACAGTGTAAATCTCTACTAAGCCTTTGCCTGAAGTGACACCTCAGACCACCTCTCTCTTTCTTCCTGATCATTTAAAAATCATATAAAGGTTTTCGGATAGCACACAATGCATATTACCTATGAGGTTGCCTTATCCTCATATATAAAGGACGCGGGTGGTGCTGTGGTCTAAACCACTGAGCCTCTTGGGCTTGCCGATCAGAAGGTCGGCGGTTCGAATCCCCGCAACAGGGTGAGCTCCTGCCAACCTGGCAGTTCGAAAGCACGCCAGTGCAAGTAGATAAATAGGTACCGCTGTGGCAGGAAGGTAAACAGCGTTTCCGTGCGCTCTGGCTTCCATCACGGTGTCCCGTTGCGCCAGAAGCGGTTTAGTCCTGCTGGCCACATGACCCATAAAAGCTGTCTGCAGACAAACACCGGCTCCCTCGGCCTGAAAGCGAGATGAGCGCCGCAACCCCATAGTCGCCTTGGACTGGACTTAACCGTCCAGGGGTCCTTGACCTTTACCTTTTACCTACCTTACCCTCATATATGTCCACTTGATCAGCGGAACTAGGACTTTTAAAGGTAAAGGGACCACTGACCATTAGGTCCAGTCGTGTCTGACTCTGGGGTTGCGGCTCTCATCTCGCTTTAGTGGCCGAGGGAGCCGGCGTACAGCTTCCGGGTCATGTGGCCAGCAGGACTAAGCCACTTCTGGCGAACCAGAGCAGTGCACGGAAATGCCGTTTACCTTCCCGCCAGAGCGGTTCCTATTTATCTACTTGCACTTTGATGTGCTTTCGAACTGCTAGGTGGGCAGGAGCTGGGACCGAGCAACGGGAGCTCACCCCGTCGCAGGGATTCGAACTGCCGACCTTCTGATCAGCAAGCCCTAGGCTCAGTGGTTTAACCCACAGCGCCACCTGGGTCCCTAAGTTTTACAGATGCCAAATAATACCTGTCCCGTATTTGTAAGAATTCAGTTTTTTAGCTCCTCAGCCATTCCTTATGAGGCTTGGTTTCCAGATCCTTTACCATCTTGGTCACATTCTCCTGTACATTTTCCAGTTTGTCAATATCCTTCTTAAATGGTGGTGCCCAGAACTGGACACAGTTTTCCGGGTGTCGTCTGACCAAGGCTGAATAGTGTGGGACGATGACTTCCCTTGATCTGGACCCTAGACTTCGGTTGATGCAGCCTAGAACAGAATTAGCTTTTTTTTTTTTTTTTTTTTTTTTTTTTTTTTGCTGCTGCATCACACTGTTGATTGATGTTCAGCTTGTGGTCCACCAAGACCTCTAGATGCTTTTCACATTTACTACTGGCAAGCCAGGTATCCCCCATCTTATACTTGTGCATCTGGTTCTTCCTGCTTAAGGGTAGAACCTGACATTTGTCCCTATTGAATATCCTGTTAGTTTTGGCCTAGTTCTGCAATCTGTTAAAGCAGGCAAAGGCAAACTCAGCCCTCCAGATGTTTTGGGACTACAACTCCCATCATCCCTGACCACTGGTCCTGTTAGCTAGGGATGATGGGAGTTGTAGTCCCAAAACATCTGGAGGGCTGAGTTTGCCTATGCCTGCTGTTAAAGTAATCTGGAGTCCTGATTCTAGCTGCCCCTCCCAATCTATTATCATCCTATATAATAAAGAGCCTGTGTCCGTCCGTACCACTTTCCGTCCGTCAGAGGAAATCGGCACTGCGCGTGCGTTCCTGTGACAGAGGGATTGGAGGACGCACACCAATAGGAGCGGGGGCAGTGGCGCGAAGCGCCGCTGCCCGCAGCCTCCTCCTGTCAGCCATCTTATCGCGCTGCCGGGGTGCCCCTATCCGCCTGCGCTCACCCGCTGCCGCCACCTCCAAGGCTGCCCCCGCTCGGCAGGCTCTGGCTGCGGCTCCGGTGGGATGCGCGGCGCCCCGGCTCGCCGCCGGGCTCGCCCTGCCCAGGCCCTGGCCCTCCTTCCCCAACCGCCTCCCCACACCAACTCCGAGCACCGGTTCCCGCGCGGGGGCTCCAGGCGGAATTCTCCATGCCGCGCTGGGCGGGGAGGCGGGACGAAGGCGCCTCGAGGCTCCCCGCGTGAGGCAGCAGGCAGCAGGCGAAAGCGGCCCGCCCAGAAAGGAGCAGCGCCGCCGCCGCCGCGCCGGGCTGCAGCAGCGAAGAGCAGGCTTCAGCGCCTGCACAAAGGCGGGCGACGGCGCTTGCCGGCGCTGGAAGCGGAAGAGCCCCGCGGAGGAGCGCTGGCTGTAGGCTCTGTGGGAAAGGGGCGGCGCGGAGGTGGGCAGGCGCGGACGAGGTCTGCTGCCGGCTGCGCTACCCACCCGGGACGGACGGAGGGCCGGGACGGACGGAGGGGGCTCTTTTTCTCCTCAGGTTCCCGCTCCTCCATCTGTGTGTGTGTGTGTGTGTGTGAGTGAGAGAGAGAGAGCTTTCTAGCGCCTGTTTTCGTTAACAGGCTTAATTTACTAGTCATTTACATATTATCATTATTTGCTCAATTTGTATACCACCCTTCATCCATAGGGTGGTTTGCAGCATAAAAATGCAAGATGAAAACATAAAATGTTAATTTATATGGGGGTTTTATGCATGTGGAGGAAAAGGGACAAGAAAGGGCTGATTTTGGTGTGCTGTTTAATTTGGCCGTGACTCGCCCTTCACCTGCAGCTAGTTAAGCATGTGAGAACGAGTCAGCACAATATACAGTATAAATGCTGATGTGTTTGAGGCAAGCTTCGGAGCATCGTCTATATGCTGCAAGGAGACTGCATCTACAACTTTATTTAACTGGAACTGCATTATACTGTCAGCATAGGGACCCAGGTGGCGCTGTGGGTTAAACCACAGAGCCTAGGGCTTGCTGATCAGAAGGTCGGCGGTTCGAATCCCTGCGACGGGGTGAGCTCCTGTTGTTCGGTCCCTGCTCCTGCTAACCTAGCAATTCGAAAGCACGTCAAAGTGCAAGTAGATAAATAGGAACCGCTCTGTCGGGAAGGTAAAACGGCGTTTCATTGCGCTGCTCTGGTTCGCCAGAAGCAGCTTTGTCATGCTGGCCACATGACCTGGAAGCTGTACGCCGGCTCTCGGCCAATAAAGCGAGATGAGTGCGCAACCCCAGAGTCGGTCACGACTGGACCTAATGGTCAGGGGTCCCTTTACCTTTACCTTTGAGGCAAGCTTCGGAGCATCGTCTATATGCTGCAAGGAGACTGCATCTACAACTTTATTTAACTGGAACTGCATTATACTATCAGCAAAGCAACTGATGTTTGGTGTTGCTTTTGTTCTTCTGGCACACTCTGCTGGTATTGGGACGGGCACTCTGCACATGCCCCGACATAAAACACATAATAGAAACAAACCAAACCGATAACCTCCCCCACCCTCTATTTTGTCCCCTGCAAATTTGTTGAGCACCTCCCTGTCCGCTCATTCCCGGCTGGCCTTTCCCGTTCCACCCCTACCTCGTATGACCGAGATGTCCCTCAAGGCGATGGAGTGCTCCCAGTCCTTGAGCCGCAGGTCCTCGGTCACGTTGTTGAGGATGGCCAACTCGTGCTTGAGCTGCTGTTCCATGGCGATGTGGACGAGGCGCATCTGGCGGGCGTCCTCGCTGGCGTTGCTGATCAGGACCTGCAGGTCCTGGATGCGGGTGTGGTGGATGCCCACGTCGTAGGACAGGGTCCGGTTCATGCTGCCCACCTCCCCGCCCACCATGGTCAGCTGGTCGCTCAAGCCCTCCACCCGGGACACCAGCTGCGTCAGCAAGCCCTCGTGGTGCCTCAGGAGGAGACGGCTGCTGTTCCCCTCCACGGAGACCTTGTAGATCTCCATCTGCGCCAAGTCACTCTGCTGGTTCAAAGCCTCCCGTAGGCCAGAGACCGCCCGGTCCGTCTGATCCGCTTGGGACCGCAGGCTCCCGAGGGCACCTTCCAGCTTCTGAAGGGAGCTGGTCATCAGCAGGAGAGAGTCGGAGTGGTTCTGGAGAAGGTCCTGCAGGCGCCAGAGATGGTCCAGGAAATCCCCTTTGAGTGGTTGCTGCAGGACCTTCAGCTGGAGTTCCCGGAAGCTTTCGTTTAACCGGTTGACGTTCCCCGTTAGCACCTTCAGGTCTTCTGGAGAGCTCTGAGGCCTGGAAACTGGGGAGAGAAGAAGGGGGCATCTCAAGGCACAGAGGAAACCATAGATCCCTCGGTACATGTCTCCCTGTACATGGGGCAGTGGTGGCAACATGGGTCAAACATACGTTTAGAGGTGTCTTCTGCAACCTGGTGCCCACCAGCTGTTTTGGACTACACTGTTGGAGCTGTAGTGCTCAATAGCTGGTTGCAGAGGTTAGAGACCTTAGAGACTGCCTCTGAGGCTCAGAAAACAGCAAACAGAATTATCAAGGTGATGGGAGTGACTCTCCTATGAAGAAAAGTTGCAGCGGTTGGGACTCTTTGGAGAAAAGCTAAGAAAGTGGATAGAGGAAAGTTTTGTTTTTATTGCACACCAAGGCACCCAAGCCACAAAGTTCCCAGGAGAACAATAAATCACACTGATATGGAGTATTTTGGTTTATGGGTTCAAATAGGCCACAACTTTATTGATTACAGATGTGAGCAGTTTGACTTAGGCATTGAGGTGAAGCCAGGCCATATCTTGACTCCTGCCCGTCTGCAGGGAGGCCACAGAAGGGTAAACCACCGATGGGGGTGCCCTATAAATTATGTCAGATAGTGGCACCAAGAAGAAGAAGAAGAGTTTGGATTGGATATCCCGCTTTATCCCTACCCGAAGGAGTCTCAAAGCGGCTCACATTCTCCTTCCCTTCCTCCCCCACAACAAACCCTCTGTGAGGTGAGTGGGGCTGAGAGACTTCAGAGAAGTGGGACTAGCCCAAGGTCACCCAGCAGCTGCATGTGGAGGAGCAGAGACGCGAACCCGGTTCACCAGATTATGAGTCTACCGCTCTTAACCACTACACCACCCCAAGGGGTCCCCATAGGGGCTGTGACATGGCCCTATAGAATCACAGAATCACAGAATCATAGAGTTGGAAGAGACCACAAGGGCCATCCAGTCCAACCCCCTGCCAAGCAGGAAACACCATCAAAGCATTCCTGACAGGTGGCTGTCAAGCCTCTGCTTAAAGACCTCCAAAGAAGGAGACTCCACCACACTCCTTGGCAGCAAATTCCATTGTCGAACAGCTCTTACTGTCAAGAAATTCTTCCTAATGTTTAGGTGGAATCTTCTTTCTTGTAGTTTGAATCCATTGCTCCGTGTCCGCTTCTCTGGAGCAGCAGAAAACAACCTTTCTCCCTCCTCTATATGACATCCTTTTATATATTTGAACATGGCTATCATATCACCCCTTAACCGTCTCTTCTCCAGGCTAAACATACCCAGCTCCCTAAGCCGTTCCTCATAAGGCATCGTTTCCAGGCCTTTGACCATTTTGGTTGCCCTCCTCTGGACACGTTCCAGCTTGTCAATATCCTTCTTGAACTGTGGTGCCCAGAACTGGACACAGTATTCCAGGTGGGGTCTGACCAGAGCGGAATACAGTGGTACTATTACTTCCCTTGATCTAGATGCTATACTCCTATTGATGCAGCCCAGAATTGCATTGGCTTTTTTAGCTGCTGCATCACACTGTTGACTCATGTCAAGTTTGTGGTCTACCAAGACTCCTAGATCCTTTTCACTTGTACTGCTCTCAAGCCAGGTATCACCCATCCTGTATTTGTGCCTTTCATTTTTTTTGCCCAAGTGTAGTACTTTACATTTCTCCCTGTTAAAATTCATCCTGTTTGCCTTGGCCCAGTTCTCTAATCTGTTAAGGTCATTTTGAAGTGTGATCCTGTCCTCTGGGGTATTAGCCACCCCTCCCAATTTGGTGTCATCTGCAAACTTGATCAGGATGCCCTCAAGCCCATCATCCAAGTCATTGATAAAGATGTTGAATAAGACTGGGCCCAAGACAGAACCCTGTGGCACCCCACTAGTCACTTCTCTCCAGGATGAAGAGGAGCCATTGATGAGCACCCTTTGGGTTCGGTCAGTCAGCCAGTTACAAATCCACTGAATGGTAGCATTGTCTAGCCCGCATTTTACCAGCTTCTTTACAAGAATATCATGGGGCACCTTGTCAAAGGCCTTGCTGAAATCAAGATAGGCTACATCCACAGTGTTCCCTTCGTCTACCAGGCTTGTAATTCTGTCAAAAAATGAGATCAGATTAGTCTGACATGACTTATTTTTCAGAAACCCATGCTGACTTTTAGTGATCACAGCGTTCCTTTCTAGGTGCTCACAGACCGTTTGCTTAATGATCTGCTCTAGAATCTTTCCTGGTATTGATGTCAGGCTGACTGGGCGGTAATTGTTTGGGTCCTCTCTTTTCCCCTTTTTGAAAATAGGGACAACATTTGCCCTCCTCCAGTCTGCTGGGACTTCACCTGTTTTCCAGGAATTCTCAAAGATTACTGCCAGTGGTTCTGAAATCACCTCTGCCAGTTCTTTTAATACTCTGGGATGTAGTTCATCTGGCCCTGGAGACTTGAATACATCTAAACTAGCCAAGTGTTCTTGTACTACCTCCTTACTTATTCTGGGCTGTGTTTCCCCTGCTGAATCATCTGCTCCATATTCTTCAGGTCGGGCATTGTTTTCTTTTTTGGAGAAGACTGAGGCAAAGAAGGTATTGAGGAGTTCTGCCCTTTCTGCGTCCCCTGTTCGCATTTCACCATCTTCTCCTCTAAGTGACCCCACTGTTTCCTTGTTCTTCCTTTTGCTACGGACATACCCATAAAAACTCTTTTTATTGCTTTTAACCTCTCTAGCAAGCCTGAGTTCATTCTGTGCTTTAGCTTTTCTGACTTTGTCTCTACATGTGCTGGCTATTTGTTTGAATTCCTCTCTGGTGGTTTCCCCCTTTTTCCATTTCTTGTACATATCCCTTTTAAATCTTAACTCAGTTAAAAGTTCTTTAGATAGCCACCCTGGCTTCTTTAGGCACCTTCCATGTTTTCGTCGCATTGGTACTGCTTGAAGTTGTGCTTTTAATATCTCCCTTTTAACAAACTCCCATCCATCATGAACTCCCATCCCTTTTAGTATTACTGACCATGGGATCACATCCAGCATTTCCCTAAGTTTTCTGAAGTCGGCTTTCTTAAAGTCTAGAATTTGAGTCTTAGTATGCTTGGTTGCTCCTTTCTGATGTATAATAAACTCCAGAAGAGCATGATCACTCCCACCTAATGATCCTGCCACTTCTACCCCACTAACCAGGTCATCACTATTGGTTAGGACCAGATCTAAAATGGCTGATCCTCTTGTTGCTTCTACCACTTTCTGGACAATGAAGTTGTCTGCAAGGCCAGTGAGGAATCTGTTCGACCTTATGCTCTTGGCTGAGTTTGACATCCAACAAATATCAGGATAGTTGAAATCCCCCATTACTACTATCTCATTTCCTTTTGAATGCTTGGTCATCTGTTCCAGGAAGGCATCATCTATGTCCTCAGTTTGGCTCGGGGATCTATAGTAAACTCCCACAATGAGATCACTGTTATTTTTCTCTCCCTTAATTTTGACCCAGATACTCTCAATTTGGCTTTGAAGTTTTAAATCATGGATCTCTTCACAGGTATACACATCCCTGACATATAATGCCACTCCTCCTCCTTTCCTGTTTGGTCTATTTCTCTGAAATAGATTGTATCCCTCTATTACTACATTCCAATCATGAGACTCATCCCACCAGGTTTCAGTGATGCCTATTATGTCGTATTTAGTTTGCTGTATCAAGAGCTCAAGTTCATCTTGTTTATTTCCCATGCTCTGTGCATTTGTATACAGACATTGAAAACCATTGATCATTCCCCCTAGTCTCCTACTTAAGGATTTTTTCCTCCCACCACTAGGTCTGTGTGCTGTTTGCTCCATTTGGTCCTTGACTTTTGGATGATCATCTTCAGCATTTGATAGACTCCTACCTTCAGGACCACTGTCTCCCTCCCCCACATAAGTCAGTTTAAAGCCCTCCTGATGAGGTTTTTGAGATTGTTGGCAAAAACATTCCTCCCAACCCTTGTGAGGTGCAGCCCATCACTTGCCAGAAGTCCATCTTCAAGAGACTGCAGGCCGTGATCTAAGAATCCAAACCGTTCCTGCCGGCACCATTTGCGAAGCCAGTTGTTCACTTCTCCTATTTTCCCCTCTCTTCCTGGGCCACGGCGTTCAACTGGGAGGACAGATGAGATGACAATTTGTGCATTTAATTGCTTCAGCTTCCTGCCCAGAGCCTCATAATCACTTTTGATCTTCTGGAGGCTATGGCTTGCGGTGTCATTGGTTCCCACATGGACTAAAAGTGATTTATTATTCCTTGCAGCCGTTCTGTAACATCATGGATCTTGGCCCCGGGGAGACAGCATACCTCTCGAGACATCTTGTCAGGCCCACAGATCACTACTTCGGTACCCTAGCCCACACCCAGGCTTCGGACAGTATTCACACCCCAGATTCCTTTAACAGGATACCTTTACTGAGGAGGGGCAGGCGAGGCAACAACCTCCCCTCCAACCAAACAAAGGCTTACCCAATGCCTAACCTCACAAAAGTTGTGACGATTGCTACTAGGTAGGCGAAAACCACATGGCTGGTGCTAATTTGCCAAGTGGAAGAAATTCCTACCCAGTGAGGAGGCGTACCTCCACCCCTATGCCGGAAAACTATTGAGGCGCGATCACCTGTGGGCAACACTGCCCACCGATATAGAGGTGAGCGGATCTCTCACAACACTAGAACTCATGGGCATTCAACAAACGTAAATGTTGGAAGATTCAGGAGTGATAAAAGAAAGTTCTTCTTCCTGCAGCATGTAGGTCAACTATGGAACTCTCTGCCACAGGAAGCAGTAATGAGCACCAACTTGGATGGCTTTAAAAGAGGATTAGACAAATTCATGGAGGGCGAGGCTATTCATGGCTATGAATTACATGAATTGTCATTTATTTCATTTCATTTAGTGTCTGCTATTTATTTATATGCCTGTTGTCTTTGTCCATGGAGTTTTCAAAAGACCCTGATGTTGGGAAAGATAGAGGGCACAAGGAGAAGGGGACAACAGAGGATGAGATGGTTGGACAGTGTTCTCGAAGCTACTAACATGAGTTTGGCCAAACTGCGAGAGGCAGTGAAGGATAGGCGTGCCTGGCGTGCTCTGGTCCATGGGGTCACGAAGAGTCAGACACGACTGAACGACTGAACAACAACAACAAGGGAACCTATCCATTCTGAAGGAAATCAGCCCTGAGTGCTCACTGGAAGGACAGATCCTGAAGCTGAGGCTCCAGTACTTTGGCCATCTCATGAGAAGAGAAGACTCCCTGGAAAAGACCCTGATGTTGGGAAAGATGGAGGGCACAAGGAGAAGGGGGCGACAGAGGATGAGATGGTTGGACAGTGTTCTCGAAGCTACCAACATGAGTCTGACCAAACTGCGGGAGGCAGTGGAAGACAGGAGTGCCTGGCGTGCTCTGGTCCAGGGGGTCACGAAGAGGCGGACACGACTAAACGACTGAACAACAACAAATTTATTTATGCAAAAATCCATATCCCGTCCCCCCGGTGTCTCCATGCCAGTCAGGATGGCTAACCGCAATGAAAACCCACCCTAAAATTGATTTTATGGTAGTGTTCCATTGTTTTCGCATTGCATGGTTGAGTACCTCTTGCAGAGTTCTAAATATTCATCGGTTTGGAAATGTTTTTAGCTAAAATAAAACCGTTTATGAGCTGTGCATAGAGAACTTTGGGAAGCACATCTATGAATTCATCTCAAGCCTAACTTTCTAGCAGAGTTTGGGGACGACCTCTTTGCTTCCCAAGTTCTGACTCTCTGGGGGTGTGAAGTAAAGATCACAGAAGACTGGAAGCTCCTTGGGGTTTTCGCTGCCCAGCTGTTTAAAAATGTCCCGGTCTTTGAAGAAGGCCAAAAGGACCAGGTTGCACTGTCTGTCCTGCTTGCCTCCTCCTTTTAATTGCTTAATAATCAGGTTTGCTTTCTGGATTGGCAATTTGGGGCCTGGACTGGACTCTCTGCACTGTAATTGACTCCAGCTGAGGTTTGTGGGCGTTCTGGAGTGGGAAGCTGGCAGGATCCCTGGAGCTGCCAATCACTGACCCTGGAAAAGAAGCTGAGATTAAAGGGCAAGGGAATTTTAAGAGATGATCCCAAAGAGGGATACACTAAGCCCTTTTAAACCCAAAGTCTAGAGAAGCGGAAGGAATAAGATTCAGCTCACCTTGAGAGGCAGACTTTCTTAATCGACATTTTTGAATGCAATGCATTCAGTTCAATTCAATTGAGCACAATTCAAAGTGTTGGTGCTGACCTTTAAAGCCCTAAACGGCCTCGGTCCTGTATACCTGAAGGAGCGTCTCCACCCCCACCGTTCAGCCCGGACACTGAGATCCAGCACCGAGGGCCTTCTGGCGGTTCCCTCACTGCGAGAAGCAAAGCTACAGGGAACCAGGCAGAGGGCCTTCTCGGTAGTGGCGCCCGCCCTGTGGAACGCCCTCCCAGCAGAGGTCAAAGAGATAAACAACTACCTGACATTCAGAAGATACCTCAAGGCAGTCCTATTTAGGGAAGTTTTTAACCTGTGATATTTTAATGTATTTTTATATCTGTTGGAGGCCGCCCAGAGTGGCTGGGGAGACCCGGCCAGATGGGTGGGGTACAAATAAAATAATAATTATTATTATTATAATGCGAGAAGCAGAGCACAGCTTTCCTTTGAAATTTGTACTTCTCTGAATTTTGCACTGCAGTTCTCCCGAACTTTGCATCTTAGGCAAAATTGCATACAAACATATTGTTACGAATTCTTTTGGGGGGAAAGGGGGGGGGTTCAGTCTGGGTCCCTTCCAAACCTGAAATCCTGTTTCTGTGAGGGTAGAATGTGTAAGGGGAAGCCTGCCAAATCAGCTCCTTTGTCAAGATAATGGCTTTGGCTGGCTAGGCAAGTACCATGAACATATCCAAAGAGGTCGCTCTGTTGCCGTGGAGACAAATGGGTGGGCCTTTTCCTACCTCGGTGGGCTGGAGGGGACAAGAAAAATGAGAACCTGGGGGAAACCAAAACAGATGGATCACCCATCCCTAATCAAAACATTGCACAAAAATATGTTTATTAGGAGCCTGCTGGATCAGGCCCATGGTCTAGCATCCTGTTCTCACAGTAGCCAATGAGAAGCCCATTATGGGATGTTCACAAGCTGGAACTGAGTACAAGAGGCTTCCAGCAGCTGGTATTCAGAAGCATTTCTGCCTCTGACAGTGGAGGCAGAGCAGAGCTATCCTGGCTAGGAGACATCCATAGCCCTCTCCTCCTCCATGAATTCGTCTAAAAAGGTAAAGGACCCCTGACAGTTAAGTCCAGTCGCGAAAGACTCTGGGGTTGCGGCGCTCATCTCACTTTACAGGCCGAGGGAGCCAGAGTTTGCGCTTCCGCAGACAGTTTTTCTGGGTCAAGTGGCCAGCATGACTAAGCCGCTTCTGGCAAAACCAGAGCAGCGCACGGAAACACCATTTACCTTCCCACCAGAGTGGTACCTATTTATCTACTTGCACTTTGATGTGCTTTTGAACTGCTACCCTGTTTCCCCTTTTTTAATACGTAGTCATAAAGTAAGCCATGGCAGGTTTTTTTTACCTTTGTGAGAAGTAAGACGTACCCCAAAAGTAAGCCGTGGTGCCGCCATTGCTCCCGTCGCCTCCTCAGTCCCTCCTGCGTGCGCAGGGAGCCAGCGAACCAGTGAGAGGCACGGGGGGGGACGCGCCTCTTGCAGAGTTCTGCCCCACCTGCTTAGCACACAGGGAGAGGCGCGGGGGGGGGGGGAGACGCCTCTTCCTGCCCTGCCTGTTCCCCTTGCGCAGAGAGCCAGCGAACCAGCGAGAGGCGCGGGGGGGAAACGCGCCTCTTGCGGAGTTCTGCCCTGCCTGCTCAGCGCGCAGGGGGAGGCTGTACCGTACCATACTGACGTAATAAAAATAAGACATCCCCCCGAAAATAAGCCACCCTGTGTTTTTTTGAGGGAAAAAAATTATAAGACGGTGTCTTAAAAAGGGGGAAAGACGGTAGGTTGGCAGGAGCTGGGACTGAATAATTCGAACCGCCGACCTTCCGATCGGCAAGCCCAAGCGGCACAATGGTTTAAACCACAGCACCACCCGCGTCCCATGAATTCGTCTAATCCTCTTTTAAAAGCTATCCAAGTTGGTAGCCATCGCCGCCTCCTGAGGCAGGGAGTTCCACAGTTCCACTATGCTCTGTCTGAAGAAGGACTTTCTTTTATCTGTCCTGAACCTTCTAACCTTCAGCTTACAAGAAAGGGAGAAAAACTTTTATTTTCACAAATATGTAAATGGACACAGTGCAAAAATGTGGAGAAATGAATCGGGGGGGGGGGATGAGACATGGAGAGAATTCTTGACCATTATCGCATGTTTCTCCCCTACAAACTTTTTCAGAGCCTACCAACCTCTTGACCCAGCTCAAAGACCGTCTCAAATCTGGGACTGCAAACATGGAAGGCTTCATGCTACAAGCAGTGAGTGCCAAACAGGAGACAAATATAAGCCAGGTGGCATCTCCTGGCATTCTGAGAAGCCGCAGAATCGACCCTTCATTCCAGAAGGAAGTTTTCAGAGAACTGAGCACAAATGGTATGAGGGCAGGCAGAAGGAACTGGGGATGTTTAGTCTAGGGAGGGAACGTATTGAGTATTTTAAACATTTAAAAGTATGTCAGAGGGGAAAGGGAGAACAGTTTAGTCAACCCATCAAAAGCAGGAGACGAAAAACACTTGTTTAAAGTGGAGAGAGGTGGAAACAGGGTTTTGCAAAGCATCCTAGGAGTGGCTTCTTAAGAATGGTAGAGTTGGGAACCCCGGGGGTCATCTAGTCCAACCCCACTCCTAGCAACTGATATTTAGAGGAATACCGCTTCTGGCAGTGAAAGCAGGACACAGTCATCATGGCTAATAGCCACTGATTGTCCACTCATTTCCCATGGCTGTTAGTGGAAAGGAGGAAGCAATTTGGACTTTACTTATTTTTGTAGTTGTTTAGTCGTGTCTGACTCTTCGTGACCCCCTGGACCAGAGCACGCCAGGCACTCCTGTCTTCCACTGACTCCTGCAGTTTGGTCAGACTCATGTTGGTAGCTTCGAGAACACTGTCCAACCATCTCGTCCTCTGTCGTCCCCTTCTCCTTGTGCCCTCCATCTTTCCCAACATCAGGGTCTTTTCTAGGGAGTCTTCTCTTCTCATGAGGTGGCCAAAGTATTGGAGCCTCAGCTTCAGGATCTGTCCTTCCAGTGATCACTCAGGGCTGATTTCCTTCAGAATGGATAGGTTTGATCTTCTTGCAGTCCATGGGACTCTCAAGAGTCTCCTCCAGCACCAGAATTCAAAAGCATCAATTCTTCGGCGATCAGCCTTCTTTATGGTCCAGCTCTCACTTCCATACATCACTACTGGGAAAACCATAGCTTTAACTATACGGACCTTTGTTGGCAAGGTGATGTCTCTGCTTTTTAAGATGCTGTCTAGGTTTGTCATTGCTTTTCTCCCAAGAAGCAGGCGTCTTTTAATTTCGTGACTGCTGTCACCATCTGCAGTGATCATGGAACCCAAGAAAGTGAAATCTCTCACTGCCTCCATATCTTCCCCTTCTATTTATTTATTTCATACAATTTATGTAGCGCTTGATAGCAGAAAAGAGTTTTCTGCCTCAGCCACTGAGATGTCTAGATTTGCCCCGCTAGACAAGACCACATCTATTTCTGGTGCCCAGTTTGAGATGCCACACCCAGAGGCTTTGAGCTGTTTCCACTTCCGTATTTATACCTTGTTTCCTTCCCTTGCCCCACGCACAAACAATTTTTAGACAAAAGTGGCTTGCAGAGGATAAATGCAGGTGCAAACAAACAAGACGGGAGTGCATAAATGAAAACAGGAAAGGAGAAATTGAACGGTTCACCGGACAAGCAAAAATTGGACATGCAAAAATAGGTAGCATAAAACTGGACTGCGTGAGGACCACCTTTCATGAAAAGAACTGCACTCAGGCTAAATTACTTTCAGTTGTGGTCCCGAGAGCACCATTTTGCACAAGACTGTTTGTGTCTGCAAGGCTACGTTATGAAAACACACTTCCTTATTGGAAACAGGGGTGTTGGGACACAAAGATGGGAAAAGGAAGACGACAGCAGCACTGTATTCCGCTCTGGTCAGACCCCACCTGGAATACTGTGTCCAATTCTGGGCACCACAGTTCAAGAAGGATACTGACAAGCTGGAACGTGTCCAGAGGAGGGCAACCAAAATGGTCAAAGGCCTGGAAACGATGCCTTGTGAGGAACGGCTTAGGGAGCTGGGTATGTTTAGCCTGGAGAAGAGAAGGTTAAGGGGTGATATGATAGCCATGTTCAAATATATAAAAGGATGTCATATAGAGGAGGGAGAAAGGTTGTTTTCTGCTGCTCCAGAGAAGCGGACACGGAGCAATGGATTCAAACTACAAGAAAGAAGATTCCACCTAAACATTAGGAAGAACTTCCTGTTCGACAGTGGAATTTGCTGCCAAGGAGTGTGGTGGAGTCTCCTTTGGAGGTCTTTAAGCAGAGGCCTGACAGCCACCTGTCAGGAATGCTTTGATGGTGTTTCCTGCTTGGCAGGGGGTTGGACTGGATGGCCCTTGTGGTCTCTTCCAACTCTAGGATTCTATGATTCTATGATGCTACTAGCCCAGAGATGGAAAGAAAAAATAATTCTGACCAAGGAAGACTGGCAAACCAAGTTGATGGACTATGCTTAAATGGCTAAATTTACTGGAAAGCTCAGGAACCAAGAGGACAAGAACTTTAAAAAAAGAATGGGAACAAATAATAATGTACTTAGGAGACCATTGTAAGCAGATGAAAACATTAGCAGGATTTTAATCTCACTTGTAATGTAACAAAGACGAAGGATAATTCAGATGGACCAAAAATTTGGATAACGGATTGATATGCAGTTGTAAATGCTGACATAGGTAAAAAAAGGTGAAGGTAAAGGACCCCTGGTTAAGTCCAGTCAAAGGCAACTATGGGGTTGCGGCCCTCATCTTGCTTTCAGGCCGAGGGAGCCGGTGTTTGACTGCAGACAGCTTTCTGGGTCATGTGGCCGGCAGGACTAAACTGCTTCTGGCACAACGGGACACCGTGACGGAAACCAGAGCGCACGGAAACGCCGTTTACCTTCCTGCCGCAGTGGTACCTATTTATCTACTTGCACTGGGGTGCTTTTGAACTGCTAGGTTGGCAGGAGCTGGGACAGAGCAACGGGAGCTCACTCCATCACGGGGATTCAAACTGCCAACCTTCCGATCAGCAAGCCCAAGAGGCTCAGTGGTTTAGACCACAGCGCCACAGGCACCCACGGGTGGAGGAAGAGGAGTGCGGGGGGAGCGCACGATCTCGGTCGGTGGGGTGCCATCGCGGTTGCCCCCCGCCCGCGCTGGGCATCATGCCCCTGCAGACAGCATGCCCCGTCCCTTGGGACGTGCCAGCCCCGCCTCCACCTACTCTTTGCCCCCTGTGCCGGAGCATGAAGCTCCGCCACTGCCCGCATCCCTATGTTGACATAAGGACCCAAGGAGGGGATGGGGAGGGGAGTCTGGAGATTCAGAGAAATCTCTTTATATAGTTTTGCAATTCTCTTTGTGATAAACATGCATTTGTAAAATCATAGAATCATAGAGTTGGAAGAGACCCCAAGGGCCATCCAGTCCAACCCCCTGCCAAGCAGGAAACACCATCAAAGCATTCCTGACAGGTGGCTGTCAAGCCTCTGCTTAAAGACCTCCAAAGAAGGAGACTCCACCACACTCCTTTGCAGCAAATTCCACTGTCGAACAGCTCTTACTGTCAAGAAATTCTTCCTAATGTTTAGGTGGAATCTTCTTTCTTGTAGTTTGAATCCATTGCTCCGTGTCTGCTTCTCTGGAGCAGCAGAAAACAACCTTTCTCCCTCCTCTATATGACATCCTTTTATATATTTGAACATGGCTATCATATCACCCCTTAACCTTCTCTTCTCCAGGCTAAACATACCCAGCTCCTTAAGACGTTCCTCATAAGGCATCGTTTCCAGGCCTTTGACCATTTTGGTTGCCCTCCTCTGGACACGTTCCAGCTTGTCAGTATCCTTCTTGAACTGTGGTGCCCAGAACTGGACACAGTATTCCAGGTGAGGTCTGACCAGAGCGGAATACAGTGGTACTATTCCTTCCCTTGATCTAGATGCTTTACTCCTATTGATGCAGCCCAGAATTGCATTGGCTTTTTTAGCTGCTACATCGCACTGTTGACTCATGTCAAGTTTGTGGTCTACCAAGACTCCTAGATCCTTTTCACTTGTACTGCTCTCAAGCCAGGTGTCACCCATCCTGTATTTGTGCCTTTCATTTTTTTTGCCCAAGTGTAGTACTTTACATTTCTCCCTGTTAAAATTCATCCTGTTTGCCTTGGCCCAGTTCTCCAATCTGTCAAGGTCTCTTTGAAGTGTGATCCTGTCCTCTGGGGTATTAGCCACCCCTCCCAATTTGGTGTCATCTGCAAACTTGATCAGGATGCCCTCAAATCAAATAAAAATGATTTATAACGAAAGGAAAAGGAAGACAGGCCATTTTCAACTGGGGGCCCCTGCATGTCAAGGTTTCAAGGGACTATGTGGTTGATGCTTCTCTGCCCCCCCCCCAACTGGGAGTTGCTGATGCAGTTGCTAGGCAACCCCTGTTGTGTGTTCCACAGCTGGCCAGGGCCAGAGCAGTGACATGGGAGGGAGGGAGAAAGGATACACACAGGCCAAAAACATGGGTGGGGCACCCAGTTCTTTGTGGGCTCCAGAACTGGCTGCAAGTTGAGACCTGTGGTGTAAACATGACTTTGGCCTTGCCGGTCCAACTAACAGCCCTTCCAAAACAAAAAATCAAAAAATCTCAAACGCTACCACTAAGCCATGCTCTCTACGCACAGCAAAAAAGAAAAGAAAGTCAAATGCAAAAAGGAATGCGGCAATACAAGTCCCCCTTTCTTAATTTCTAGGGGGTAAAAATGTGCTGCAAGGCTGGGGCAATGCGGGATGGGAGCCAGACCCAAGCAAATAATAATAAAATAGTCATTATTGGGGGGGGGGGATATTCCTAGTATCCACCTGGCCCCGAGCCCCTGGTGATGCAACTGCTTGTTTATAGTGGGGGGGGGGGAAGGAGAGGATATTAATGGAGCACATTTGGTACACATTAGGGAGAGAGTGCGCACACAGAGCACACAGAGCACAGCCGGAAAGCTTTCAGGTTGTGCTAAGCAGGCTAGGCTGTGGGATTTGAAGAGCTGGTCGCTAATTGGAGGTGGAACCGCACAGGGATTTTGGGAAAAGAGGATTTGGAGATGGGATTACGTTCTCCGCGGAGCGAAAACAGTTTTGGCTGTTTAAACTGGCCCGGTTTTCTCATGGCGTTCTGGCGCTTGCTGCTGGGTGTGATTCTTCGGCAGGGAGAGGCAGTTGCCACAACAGGAGGGTTATTTATTATTTGAAAACCCCGTTCTGGTGGGGACATTCTCCTGCCCAAGCCGTACTGAAAGGAGCAGGAGCTGACCCTCTCCGAACTACAATTCCCTGTGAAGAGGGGTCGGCTGTTCATGCACTCTGAAGGAAATAGGGGTCTCCTAGCTACCCTTGGCAAACTACAGTTCCCAGGGTTCTTTGGGGGAAGCCATGACGGTTTAAAGTGGTTTGATGTTGCTTTAAATGTATAGCACGGATGGGGGAGTCGAGAGTAAGATAAGAATGGTCTTACCCTGTATGCAATTTCCTGCACTGAAATTGAAATAACCAGGCAGAGGGCCTTCTCGGTGGTGGCACCCGCCCTGTGGAACGCCCTCCCATCAGATGTCAAGGAAATAAGCAACTATCCGACTTTTAGAAGACATCTGAAGGCAGCCCTGTCTAGGGAAGTTTTTAATGTTTGATGTTTTATTCTGTTTTTAATATGTTGGGGGCCACCCAGAGTGGCTGGGGAAACTCAGCCAGATGGGTGGGGTATGTATGTATGCATGTATGTATGTATAAATATTATTATTATTATTATTATTATTATTATTATTATTATTATTATTACACTGGGGACCGCAGGAGGCGAGAGGTGCTCTTGTGTTTGGATCGTAAGCAAGCATCTGGTCGGCCACTGTGAGGACAGGATGCTGGACTAGGTGGGTCATGGGCCTGATCCACCAGACTCTTCTTCTGCTCTTGTTAGAGGGCTGCAGTTGTGCTCCGGTCCTTCCTGTGGGCTTCCCTTCAGGGCATCTGGCTGGCCACTTTGGCCACGGTGCCTTGACCCAGCTGCAGGACTCTTCTTGCATCCCCCCGTCCTCATCCCGCTTAACATTTGACTGAAAACATGAGATCGCCTTCTAGTTCCGCGCAGTGTTTCTTCCTGAGCTCTTCCAGGGCCAGGAGCCCCAGCTTTGCAAGAAAGGGAGGGGAAGGGGGAAAGTGTTGCACACTCTGCAAGATCTCCACGTGGTTGGAGTCACATCTCATGTCTTTGTGCCATCATCACATCTGCAGGAGGCCAAAGCAAGGATGAGCTCTCTGGGTGTGTTTCTTTGAGGTTTCTCCGGGTCTCAAGGCAGGCCACAAGCAATGAGACGGAGCTTTTGAAGAATCAAAAACATCTCTCCAAATGAATTTTATAAAAAAAATGAAATAAAATAAGAAGTGCTCTCTTTGAGCCTGCAAACACAGCATGTCAATTGTCTCACAATTTCCACATTTCCTGGCGCAGAGCTACAGGGCTGGAAGAATTTTGGGTGGTTTAGCTGACAGAGTGTTTGCTGGGAGAGGACCAGAAAGGAGACAAGCATAAAAAACCCCTTTAAAAACAAAACAAAAACGGGAATAAAGTCTATTTGTAGAGACACATAAAGTAGATTTCTGGCTCCAGACAAGTTAGTGGAACCTGTTTGATAATGGGACCCCCACTGGCAGTAACAGGGCTGGTTCATTTCCTGGTTCAGACATGTGGAAGGAATTGCACCTCTGGGATCTGGGTTCGGGATAAAAAGACGGGTGGAAAAGTCTCTCTGCAGCAGCTCGGAGTTGCTTTCCTTTGATCAAAGGGATTCTGCTTAAGGAGGAAGAGCATGTGCAGAGTTATTCTCACCAGGAAGGAAGGCTGAAGCGTTTGGGAACCTCTTGGTTTAAAGAAAAGTATGCAGGCAGAAGGGCACAAGGAGAAGGGGACGACAGAGGATGAGATGGTTGGACAGTGTTCTCGAAGCTACTAACATGAGTTTGGCCAAACTGAGAGAGGCAGTGAAGGATAGACGTGCCTGGCGTGCTCTGGTCCATGGGGTCACGAAGAGTCGGACACGACTGAACGACTGAACAACAACAATGCGGGCAGAATCATAGAATGTCTTTAATCTTATGCAGGGCAGGGAGAAAGTGGAGAAAGGAAAGATTTATTCTCCCTCTCTCCTAACGTTAGAACTTGTGGACATTCAACGAAGCTGGGTGAAAGGAGGTTTCATTTCATCCCTCTATCAGCAAGTCAACTTCAGGAGAAAATGAGATGGGTCAGGGAACAGGGAAACAAATCACACCCACTCCGTTTGCTCTCTAATAAAATCCATGGCCCGGTTCAATTGATTCCACACGGCTACAATTAGATTTGGCAGGGACGAAATGGAGCAGAACATTCCCCCAGCCCTCCGCCTCCAAGCCGTGATAGCAAGAGCTGGCTGTGATGTTGCCGTGATGGAAAGCAGACCTGGGTGGCTGTCAAACCCGAAGGAAAGAGGGTCGGGCGAGGCTGGCCAGAGGCAGGAGCTGGATCAGAACCAGGGGGGATCCGTTCTGCTGGTCCGTTGGGCCAAACCGATCCCAGATGGTGCTAAAGTGGTTGACTTATCGATCGGCTGATGTTGCAGGTGTCACATAACACCTGTCCCGCGTTTGCAAGAACTCAATATCCTATACTTTGGAACTCTCTGCCTCTTGATGTCAGGCAGGCGTCTTCCCTGTAGTCTTTTCAGAGCCTGATAAAAACATTCTTGTTTGGATAAGCCTACCCAGATGTTCAGAAAGTCGATGCGAGTTTTCATCTGTTTTCGGTCTGTTGTTATTTTTACTTTCTGGAAGTTATAAATTATTGTTAATTTTTATTATGGGTAATTTCATTGTTTTATCTCTTTTTTTGTAAACCACCTTGAGGTTTGTTTGTTTGTTTTACAATCAAGCGATATTTAAATTTTTATAAAAGACAGTGGTACCTTGGTTCTCAAACGCCTTGGTACTCAAACAACTTGGAACCCAAACACTGCAAACCCGGAAATAAGTGTTCCAGTTTCTGAACATTTTTCAGAAGCCAAACGTGCTCCGTTTTGAGTGTTACGCTTCCGATTTGAGTGCCACACTTCCATTTTGAGTGTTACACTGAGGTCTGCCTGTTTTTGCTATTGATTTTGAATTTTTGTTTTTGCGGATTTTTGTTTTATTTTTGTGACCGTGTGGAACCCAATCCAGCTACTGATTGATTGATTGTGCGACTGCAGTACATTGTTTATTGCTTTCAATTTATGGATCAATGGTCTTGTTAGATAAAATTCATGTTAAATTGCTGTTTTTGGGGTTGTTTTAAAAAGTCTGGAACAGATTAATCCATTTTGCATTAGTTTCTCTGGGAAAGCGTGCCTTGGTTTTGGAATGCTTTGGTTTTGGAATGGACTTCCGGAACAGATTAATTTGAGAACCAAGGTACCACTGTAAATAAATAACATTATTACTTATTAGATTTATATACCAACCTTCATTGAGATACTACGGGATGGTTTACAGCGTGAGCTTAATGCCTGTCACTTTTAATCCTAGCTGCCTGCTTTTTCTAACTGAGCCAATGGGAATACAATGTGTGCACCTGTAGGTTTTCTTTTAAAAATTGTTTTTATTAAAGATTGGATGCAGGAAAAGGAGTAACTCGGCTCCCAGGTATCAGAAACAGCCAGTCAACCAGCACTGCCTTGACTGCTTGCAGATGTCAATTACAGGCTCCAGCAACCACAGCGGTTGTGATATTTCAGCTTGCACAAACACATACCATGCCGACTGGGTCATCTGCAAATGGACTTGCAGGCTGGCTAGCCCAGCAAAGAGGCTGATGCCCTGGGAGGACGCAGGGGGAGGGGATCGCCTTGCAAGTTTTGTGGTTTTGGACATACTGTTCTACTGGTCTGTTTATTTTTTAAAACCTCTCCTGGGTCCTTCTTACCAAGTCTGCCCTAGGTCTGTGTTGTTTTTCCACTTGGACCTCACACCTGGCAACGGGGTTATTCTGAAAAGATTCAGAACAGGCTGGATCCGCAAATCCCATTACCTACGATCCATGGCTGAAGCGTAAGGACCGCAAACAAGCCTACACTAGAGCTTTGAAGGCTTTTCTGCAGAATTTCCGAGCAGTCATTAACAGTTGTCAACAGGTTTACCACAGCTATCAGCCTTTCACCCATTCCCACCACCCCTCTGAGTAATACCCCTCCCCACCCTCTCACTATATATAAGGGTCTGGTGACTTCTGTTTCAGTGTATCTGAAGAAGTGTGCATGCACACGAAAGCTCATACCAAGAACAAACTTAGTTGGTCTCTAAGGTGCTACTGGAAGGAATTTTTTATTTTGTTTTTTCCGAGCACAATTCAAGATAAGATAAGATAAGATAATTTCTTTATTGTCATTGCACAAGTACAAGCACAACGCTATACAAGTGCAACGAAATTGCATGCCATCCCGTAAAAACCAGAAAGAAAAAGAAAAAACAGCACAAAACACACATACACAAACAAAGTGTTGGTGCTGACCTTGAAAGCCCTAAATGGCCTTGGCCCAGTATACCTGAAGGAGCGTCTCCACCCCCATCGTTCAGCCCGGACACTGAGGTCTAGCTCCGAGGGCCTTCTGGTGGTTCCCTCCCTGCGAGAAGCCAAGTTACAGGGAACTAGGCAGAGGGCCTTCTTGGTGGTGGCGCCCGCCCTGTGGAACGCCCTCCCATCAGATGTCAAGGAAATACACAACTATCTGACTTTTAGAAGACATTTGAAGGCAGCCCTGTTTAGGGAAGTTTTAAATGTTTGATGTTTTATCATGTTTTTAATATTCCGTTGGGAGCCGCCCAGTTTAAAAGGATGCGGACAAGCTGGAAGGTGTGCAGAGGAGGGCACCAAGGGTCCAGAAACTAAGCCTGATGAGGAACGGTTGAAGGAGTTGGGTATGTTTAGCCTGGAAAAGAGGAGACTGAGAGGAGATATGAGATATCTCAAGGGCTGTCACATGGAATGCAGCAGCTAGACTGGTGATTGGGAGTGGCCGCCGGAACCACATAACACCGGTCCTGAGAGACCTACATTGGCTCCCAGTGCGTTTCCGAGCACAATTCAAAGCGTTGGTGCTGACCTTTAAAGCCCTAAACGGCCTCGGTCCTGTATACCTGAAGGAGCGTCTCCACCCCCACCATTCAGCCCGGACACTGAGATCCAGCGCCGAGGGCCTTCTGGCGGTTCCCTCACTGCGAGGAGCAAAGCTACAGGGAACCAGGCAGAGGGCCTTCTCGGTAGTGGCACCCGCCCTGTGGAACACCCTCCCAGCAGAGGTCAAAGAGTTAACAACTATCTGATATTCAGAAAATACCTGAAGGCAGCCCTGTTTAGGGAAGTTTATAACCTGTGATATTTTAATGTATTTTAATATCTGTTGGAGGCTGCCCAGAGTGGCTGGGGGGACCCAGCCAGATGGGCAGGGTACAAATAATAAATTATTATTATTATTATTATTATTATTATTATTATTATTATTATTATTATTATTATTATAGCATGCTTGTTTTCTCCTGCTCTGGAGGGTAGGACTCGAACCAACGGCTTTGAGTTACAAGAAAGGACATTCAGACTAAACACCAGGAAAAACTGTATGACAGCAAGAGCTGTTTGACAGTGGAATGATCTCCCTTGGGTGGTTGTGGACTCTCCTTCCTTGGAGGTTTTTAAGCAGAGGTTGGATGGCCATCTGCCACGGATGCTTTAGCTGAGATTCCTGCATTGCAGGGGGCTGGACTGGATGACCTTTGGGGGTCCCTTCCAACTCCCCAGTTCTAGGATTCTATGACTTTCTTATGTTCTTCCTGCTCTTGCCTCAGCTTGTGGACAAACACCTTTGCTCTCCCACTTTCCTCCCTGGCAAAAACAGATGAGCTCACTCGGGCTGGCAGCTTCGCTTTTGGCTGTTTACTCGGGCCGCACGATTCACAAGCCAACCTGGGCCTCCCTTTCCAAGAACGGGCGTTTTGTTTTGTTTCTTATCCATCGAAGCATGTGTTGGATCCGCCTGGCTCAGTTACTTGCGGGAGATGCAGCCAGGAATTCTTCAGACCAGGCCTTGGCTCAGCACAGAAGCATGAATGCGCTTGCTTTGTGCACCACCAAAACACTGCCTCGATTTGTCAACTTCCCGGTGGAATAGTGGCATTGTAGAGCTGAGTCCTTGTAGAATTTCTAGCTTCATCTTGACTTCTGATATCACGGAGAAGAACCTCTGCTTTTTTGAACCCTCAGCATAGAATCATAGAATCATAGAATCCTAGAGTTGGAAGAGACCCCAAGGGCCATCCAGTCCAACCCCCCTGCCAAGCAGGAAACACCATCAAAGCATTCCTGACAGGTGGCTGTCAAGCCTCTGCTTAAAGACCTCCAAAGAAGGAGACTCCACCACACTCCTTGGCAGCAAATTCCACTGTCGAACAGCTCTTACTGTCAGGAAGTTCTTTCTAATGTTTAGGTGGAATCTTATTTCTTGTAGTTTGAATCCATTGCTCCGTGTCCGCTTCTCTGGAGCAGCAGAAAACAACCTTTCTCCCTCCTCTATATGACATCCTTTTATATATTTGAACATGGCTATCATATCACCCCTGAACCTTCTCTTCTCCAGGCTAAACATACCCAGCTCCCTAAGCCGTTCCTCATAAGGCATCGCTTCCAGGCCTTTGACCATTTTGGTTGCCCTCTTCTGGACACGTTCCAGCTTGTCAGTATCCTTCTTGAACTGTGGTGCCCAGAACTGTGGGACTATTACTTCCCTTGATCTAGATGCTATACTCCTAGTGATGCAGCCCAGAATTGCATTGGCTTTTTTAGCTGCTGCATCACACTGCTGACTCATGTCAAGTTTGTGGTCTACCAAGACTCCTAGATCCTTTTCACTTTTTTTTCTTGCACATCTGAGTCCTGGGTGTGAATTCCAACCCCAGAGGGTGAATTTTTCATTATAACTGATTTTAAAAATGAAGCCTCCATGGTAATTTTAGACTCTGAACTTTATGGTCTTGCTGGGAGGGGAGGGTCTTTAGGCAGCAATGTATTGTTGTGGGTTTGGAGAGGGTCAGTCTGGATGATGCCCGGAGTTCCCTTCTGATTCTCAGGGTCCTGTGCCCAGTGAGAGTTAGAATCTAATAGAAGATTCTATTGCTGAAGTGGTCGGACAAGTTTATTTGCGAGACAATGACCTCAGCTGGCTACTTAAAGGTCCTCATCAGCATCCCAAACGAATGGCACAGGTTGTAAGATCTACCACTAAGTGATGGGGCTCTCCAGACTAATGAGTGGGTCATTCCTCTACCCCCTCACCTCCTGTCCGATAGGAGACCAAGTTTTGGGTTGTGAGCTAAGCTGGAAGCAGGCTGGATGCTGGAGACACAGAGACCTGCTTGCTCTGTGCTGGATCCAAAGGTGAGACTAACGGAGAAGCCAGATCTGTTGGGATAATAAACTTCTGAGCCTTATGCTCAGCTTGTAAAGAAAACCATATATCCTAAAGGCACCCCAGTCTCCACTGACCCTCATTCCAAGGAAACGGAACCATAGGTAAATGTCTGGAACCCCTGGAGTCTCCCAATGCTTGGAGACAGGGGTGGTGTGTAACAGGATATTACTTCAGCTGTGAGTTGCACAATTAACTTTTCTTTCCTCCTGGCAGTCTGCTGGCATTCCATGCTTTAAAACTCCTTCAACATTCCTGGCATGTTAAAGCAAGGATAAGTTTGCCAACCTTGATTTGAAAAAAAAAGAAAAGGAAATCTATATGTGTGCAGTTTTGCATTTTAAACCCATGTAAATCAAAGCACCCCCATGACTGCGGGGATATAGCGGAACCTGTTTCTGAAGCCCAGATGCTGAACACATTCCTGCCATGTTTTTGTGGTTGAAAACGATTGTGTCTTTTTAATGCCTGCCTCAAATCTGAAATTGATTTTATAATTAGAATAATTTTGCTTTTTGGAATGGCTGCAATGGTTTTCATTGTTAAATTGCTTTAAGGCATTGTATAGGAATTAATTCATGAATGGAATATATAAGTTGAAGATCATGGAGGAGAACACAATCAATGTTCAGCCTCCACTGTAAGAGGGGAGAAGCAGAAGAAGAAGAAGAAGAAGAAGAAGAAGAAGAAGAAGAAGAGGAGGAGGAGTTTGGATTTGATATCCCGCTTTATCCCTACCCGAAGGAGTCTCAAAGCGGCTAGCATTCTCCTTTCCCTTCTTCCCCCCCAACAAACCCTCTGTGAGGTGAGTGGGGCTGAGAGACTTCAGAGAAGTGTGACTAGCCCAAGGTCACCCAGCAGCTGCATGGGGAGGAGCGCAGACGCGGACCCAGTTCACCAGATTACGAGTCCAAGAGAGTGGCTGTGCTCAGATCCTGCTTGCAGATATCCCAGGATGCAGGGCTACTTAGGCATTTGGCCTCATTCAGCTGCAGGGCTTTTCATAGGCTCTTATGGTCTACAGAAAGCTTCCTGAGCCACCACCTCAATATTTATACTTATAAATGCCATCTCCAACTCCTTGAAAGATTCCATCAACGGTGTCTCCGAAAAATTGTAGACAGGCGAACTAATATCAGTGTACTGGAAGAAGCAAAGATCACCAGTGTTGAAACAGTGATTCTTCAACATCATCTTCGTTGGACTGGTCATGTTGTGCGGATGCCTGATTATCATCTTCCAAAGCAACTACTCTATTCTGAATTTAAAAATGGAAACCATAATGCTGGTGGTCAACAAAAGAGGTTCAAAATACTCTCTCAAGGTAAATCTAAAAAATATATAGCATAAACTGGGAAACACTGGACTGCGAGCACTCCAGTTGGAGAACAGCCTTTCCCAAAGGTGTCCTGGGCTTGAAGACACTCGAACTCAGGACGCAAGGGAGAAACGTGCTAAGAGGAAAGCATGCTTGGGAAATCCACACCATGATCACCTATCTTCCCAGGTGATGTGTGGTCAACTCCTGCCCGGAAACCTATGTCCCCACTGCAGAAGGACGTGTGGATCAAGAATTGGCCTCCACAGTCACTTACGGACTCATTGTTAAAACCGTGTTTATGGAAAACAATCTTACTCAGCTACGAGGGATTGCCAAAGAAGAAGAAGATTTGTTAAGCACAATTGTTAAATTCAGAGGTGTAGCATGGGGGGGTCCATGGCCCCAGGCACACATTTTTGAGGGGGTCCAGTTAGGTGCCGCCATGACAGGCACAGAGCCCTGGCATGTGAGTAACAGCGGCAGGTGGGTTGGTCTAATGGGCAGGTGGATGGAGGCAGCAGGCATGGAGCCTATTGGAGGTGGACTCCGTTCACCCTCCATGCAGGGCTCTATGTAGGCTCCAGGCACACACCCTAGTGCCCAGCTACCCAGTCCGCCAGGGAGGCTCAACACTTGCCCCGCCTTGGGCACCAGCAACCCATGCTATGCCACTGGAGGGTTGGGAGTGTTTAGCCTGGAGAAGAGAAGACTGAGAGGGGACGGGATAGTCAACTTCATATCTCTGGAAGACGGAGCAAGT
Source organism: Darevskia mixta (assembly GCA_034641385.1). NCBI lineage: Eukaryota > Metazoa > Chordata > Lepidosauria > Squamata > Lacertidae > Darevskia > Darevskia mixta. The sequence continues at coordinate 352,564 of JAWWNH010000142.1, read as the reverse complement.
CTCTTGCCTGCTGCCGACCAATGGATCCCAATGGCAAGAAGGAGATTCCAACTAAACATTAGGAAGAACTTTCTGATGGCGAGAGCTGCTTGGCAGAGGAGCAGACCATTTTGGAAGGTGGTGCACTCTCCTTCTTTGGAAGTTTGTAAAGGCGCTGTGGTCTAAACCACAGAGCCTAGGGCTTGCCAATCAGAAGGTTGGAGGTTCGAATGCTCGCGACGGGGTCAGTTCCCGTTGCTCAGTCCCAGCTCCTGCCAACCTAGCAGTTCGAAAGCACGTCAAAGTGCAAGTAGATAAATAGGTATTGCTCTGGTGGGAAGGTAAGCGGCGTTTCCGTGTGATGCTCTGGTTCGCCAGAAGCGGCTTAGTCATGCTGGCCACATGACCCGGAAGCTGTCTGCGGACAAACGCCGGCTCCCTCGGTCTATAGAGCGAGATGAGCGACGCAGCCCCAGAGTCATCCGTGACTGGACCTAATGGTCAGGGGTACCTTTATGCTTTATCTTTAAAAGCAGGTTGGATGGCCATCTGCCAGAGATTGTTTTGCAGTGATTTCTGCATTGCAGGGGGTTGTGCTACATGACCCTTGGGTGTCCCTTCCATCTCTATCATACTGATTCTATGATCCCAAGTTGGAAAAAGCATCCCCATATATCAAGCGATGAAAAGGCTGGCGACCGACTGCATGATGGAGGCAGGAGACAACAGAGAAACCCCCTGCCTCCAGCTTCACCAGAGCCAAGAGGATGGCATGGGCAGGTTTTCCTTCAGAGCTGCTACCTCTTAACATCCATAAAAAAGCCATTTATAAAGTGGTACATTGCGTTTTCAAAGAGGTGGGAGAGACTTCTCTGAGAAAGCATTCTTTGGGGTAGCTTGATCCACTGTTGGGACCCAGTTTGGCTTAAAAATTAATCAAATCCTGTTCAGCTTAATTGAGTTTTGGGAAGCCAAGCCCATTGCACAACCAGCTCTCCCCCGATACGGGAATCGATGTAACAGCCAATAAATGCAGTGCACTTAAACTAAATATTATTGCTGTGTCCAAACAATGGGCTGCAAGAAGGAGGCTGGACAATGAAGACCATCTCTTGGAGCAGTTTATGAAAAGCTTTATTGGGATCATTGCGATATCTGGCCGGTTTCTTAGACTCCCATTGTACTAATAATATCAACTTTCTTTCTTTCTTTCCAAAATTTGCATTTCGGTGCCTCTTTTTGAGCAGAGAGCTGCATTGTGTATTAACCTGTGTATTAACCTGTGTATTAACGCGGGAGGTACAAATTGGGACAGTTTCCTTTGCAATGAGGAGCAAATGATCTTTTCTTCCATCCCTGTTGCAAACTGCATCTGGGGAGTTGTGCACACAGAGATGTGCTTTGCCACTGAACTATGGACCTCTCTCTCTCTCTCTCTCTCTCTCTCTCTCTCTCTCTCTCTCTCCCCCCCCCCCCGCCTCCGGCCTGTGTGCACCAAGATTTGTGTTCCAATCCTCTCAAAATGTTTTCAGTCTCCCAGATGTAGAAAAACAACAACCCAGGCTGACAAGACATGTGTTTGCCCCCAAATTCTGTTGATGCATGGCTCTCCCCCCAAGAGGGGGCCCTAGAACGTCTGCTGTGTTTCTGTTAGTTAAGGAGACAATCCCATAGATTTTTCTCTGTGTACGGTTTCACTTTGCATTTAATTTCAGGAGATCTTTTAAAGGCCTCTCAGCAGAGGAGGAAATGGAACTGTATCCCGTGTTTTTGTGGACCGTCCAAAGTATATCGAGGAGTTCCAATGGAAACAAACATGAAAGGCGCAGGAACGTAACAGAGGGTTTGGGCTTTATTGTTCTGAACTCCAGGAAAATGGCAAGAATTATCTGTTACTATCTTCCATAGGGCAGTTCCTGGGCTATGAGGTTTGCATCTGGTCTTAATGCAAAAAAAAGTTTACTGGGTTGGGGGTGGGGGAATGCATCTTAGCAGTGGCCAAACTCACTGCAGTTTTTTAAACTGAGATTCCATCATCATCACCATCCTCTTCTGAATTTGCATACCACTCTTCATCCAAAGATCTCAGGGTGGTACACAGCCTAAAAATGCAAAATGAACATTGCAAGGGGTTGGATTGGATGAGCCTTGGGGTACCTTCCAACTCTACCATTCTATGATTCTATTTAGACACTGGGGAAAGTGGCAACTCACTCTCTCTCTCTCTCTCTCTCTCTCTCTCTCTCTCTCTCTCCCCTCCCCCCCCCCCCCGGTGAGATCATTCCGAGAAGGGGGATCAAAGTGACTGGAGGGGTTGATCCAAATGTGACAATGAGCCTGAAAAGGTTCTGGGTACCCCAGTTTAAAAGGATGCGGACAAGCTGGAAGGCGTGCAGAGGAGGGCAACCAAGGTGACCAAGGGTCTAGAAACTCAGCCTGATGAGGAACGGTTGAAGGAGCTGGGTATGTTTAGCCTGGGAAAGAGGGGACTGAGCGGAGATATGAGAGCCATCTTCAGATATCTTAAGGGCTGTCACGTGGAAGATGGAGCAAGCTTGTTTTCTCCTGCTCTGGAGGGGAGGACTCGAACCAATGGCTTTAAGCTTCAAGAATGGAGATTCTGACTAAATATCAGGAAGAACTTTCTAACAGTAAGAGCTGTTTGACAGTGGATACCTATTAGGTCCATCAATTACCATAAACCAGGGGTGTCCAACTTCCAGGAGACTGCGATCTACTCACAGAGTTAAAAACTGGCAGTGATCTACCCCCTTTTGGGGGGTTCAGGTCGAGGTTGTTGAGCTTTTTTTTAGGAAGGAAAGCCATTCATGTTTTGGGGGGTTCGGGTCAAAGTTGAGCTTTTTTTTTTTTAGGAAGGAAAGCCCTGTTTGGGGGGCTTCAGGGCAAAGATGTAGAGGTTTTTTTTTAGGGGAGCCAAAGTTGCTGAGTTTCTTTGGGGGGAGCCAGTGATCTACCACAGACATCCAGTGATCTACCAGTAGATCACGATCTACCTGTTGGACATGCCTGCCATATACCATATATTCAACCCAAAAAAACAGCGACAATTTGTTGTTGACAAAGGACAGCTGGACATATAAAGGGCCCCATTATCTTCAGTAGCTTAGGGCCTCATCAAAACTAAATCTGGCTCTGGGCAAAATACAGGGCAGGGCAGGGCAGGGAAGTTGGGGGGTGATTATCCCCCCCCCATCTGTTGCTTAAGTGACTTCAAAGCAATCCATTACAACCTATTACAGGCTAAGAGGATGCACACACGTGAATTTGTGAGTCTGCATGTGCTTGGCTAAAGGTAAAGGTACCCCTGACCCAGAGTTAAAATACATGACCTTTCACCCCTCCTTTCAAACACAGGCATTTGGAGAGAATCCCCAACTTGGCAGAGAGAGAGAGAGAGAGAGAGAGAGAGAGAGAGAGAGAGAGAGAGAGAGAGGACCTGAAACACAGGACAAAACTGTATCAATACAGGACGTAGCATTTTACATTGAAGTTTGGGACAATCCTACGAAGAACTCACGGAGTGTGCATCTCTTTGTGTCTATCTGCCTGCAATCCAAATGAATCCACGTTTCAACTGATTAAACTTGCATATTTCAGATTTCTAGCAGAGTTTTGTTTTGCTTCGGCAGAGAACCCCAACAGCCCTGCTCAATATTTTCTCATGGTTCTGGGTCACATATGTAAGCTCCTCGGGGCAGGTGGCTCGTTCTTCTTCAGTCGATGGCCTGTTGCATCTCTCTTCTGGCTGCCTGTCAAGAGTGGTTGTGAGTCCAGCTGGCCTAAGCTATGCAGCCTGCCTTATCTTCGGAGGGTCAAACCACACGGTCCCAATAAATCGGTCTCTGAATCACTATGGGAGACATTTCATGTTTCTTGGGCTTTCGCCAGCTGCCCTTTCCTTCCTGGCCAGAGGGGTTATTTTAGCCTGGAGTGTCCTTGGATTAGGCAAGAGCTGCTAAATGTTCTCCATCGCCACAGCTGAGAGCCGCTCTCAAGCCCCTTGCAGGCAGAGGATATTAAAAACTCGCCTGGTTACGAACAGCATAAATCACCGATCTTCAACTTCCTGTTTTGCAAGGCTATGGGTGAATCACGGGAATTTTGGCACAGAATCTGCCTTGGTGGCCCCGTACGATGACCTCTGTCAGGAGAGAGACAGGGGAATGGTGTCCTTGTTCATTTTCCTTCACCTCTCAGCGGCTTTCGATACCATTTATCGTCGCATCTGTCTGGAGCGACTGTCTGACCTGGGGGTGGGTGGCACTGCTTTGTGGTGGTTCCGGTCCTACTTGGATGGTCATTTCCAGAGGGTGATGCTTGGGGGTGCTCTTTGGCACAATGGAGCCTTCAATGTGGGGTTCCTCAGGGCTCAATCTCATCCCCTCCGTTGTTTAGCATCCAGCATCGCCTGAGCTCTGCGAGTGGGACTTTATCCCGATTGAAGTGCAGAGTGTTTGAGGACCGGGACATTCGCGGGGAAACCAAAATGCTTCTTTACAAAGCTATTGTACTCAGTACTGGTGCTAGGGTTTCTGGCGCCCTAGGCGAGGGGGCGGAGCACGTGACGTCATTGCGCATGACGTACGGTGCCCCGCCCCCTGCTCGCCAGGCGCTCTGCGCCGCCGCGATTTTCGCCGCTGGTTGGGGCAGCACCGGGCGGCGGCGGGGGGCGAGGGGCAGGCTGGCCAGCGCCCCCTCCATTTTGGCGCCCCCACCGCCACGTTTTTTGCCCCAACCTGCTCGCTCCGCCGCTGGTTGGGGCGGCTGCGGGCGGCGGCGGGGGGCGGGGGTCAGGCTGGCCAGCGCCCCCTCCATTTTGGCGCCCTAGGCAGTTGCCTAGTTGGCCTAAATGGACGCACCGGCCCTGATTGTACTACCAACCTAACTGTATGCTTGTGAAACATGGACCACTTATAAACGTCATCTCCAACTCCTCGAAAGATTCCATCAACGGTGTCTCTGAAAATTTTTACACATCACTTGGGAAGACAGGCGAACTAATACCAGTGTACTGGAAGACGCAAAGATCACCAGTGTTGAAGCAATGATTCTTCAACATCATCTTCGTTGAACTGGTCATGTTGTTAAGATGCCTGATTATCGTCTTCCAAAGCAACTACTCTATTCCAAACTTAAAAATGCAAAGCGTAATGCTGGTGGTCAACAAAAGGGGTTTAAAGACTGTCTCAAGGCAAATTTTAAAAAATGTAGTATAAACCCCAACAATTGGGAAACACTTGCCTGTGAGCACTCCAATTGGAGAACCGCCTGTCTCAAAGGTGTCCTGGGCTTTGAAGACACTCAAAGTCAGGACGCAAGGGAGAAATGTGCTAAGGGGAAGGCACGCTTGGCAAACCCACACCGTGATCAACTCCTACCCGGAAACCTATGTCCCCACTGTGGAAAGATGTGTGGATCCAGAATTGGCCTCCATGGTCACTTACGGACTCATTGTTAAACTGTGTTTATGGAACTAGTTACAGGTAGGTAGCCGTGTTGGTCTGCCGTAGTCGAAACAAAATAATTTTCCCCCTTCCAGTAGCACCTTAGAGACCAGCTAAGTTTGTTATTGGTATGAGCTTTCGTGTGCATGCACAATTCTTCAGGTGAAGACAATCTTACTCGGCTATGAGTGATTGCCAGAGAAGAAGAAGAAGAAGACATGAAACCGCTGGGTGGGGTCATCCAAGGTTTCGAGTATGTTGTCAGCAGTATGCTGATGACAGCTCTATTTCTCTACATCTGAAGGTGATGCAGTGGAGGTGCTGGACCAGTGTCTTGCCTCGGTAATGGACTGGATGAGAGCCAACAAACCGAAACTCAATCCAGATAAGACTAAGGCACTGTGAGTGGGTGGTCCCCTAAACCGGATGACTGGAAGGTTGCCTGATGTTTATGGAGTTAAGGTTCAAAGCATATAAATGGGTCAGTGTGTCTGGCTGTTAACCAGAAGGTTCATGGTCCGAGTCCAACTAGGAACAGCTGTGGGCAGGGTTCCTGCATTGCAGGGGGCTGGACTAGATGTCCCCTGAGGTCCCTTCCAACTCTACAATTCTATGAAAAGGTGTACGTGTGGAGGAGCCCATACTGCTCCTGAACAAAGAGGACCTATATTTGCTCCTTGCGTATGAAGGCCCCTAGATCCCTTCCCTTCTCATAGAGCTCTGTAGCTGGATCAGGCCCACACGGTCCAGCATCCTGTTCTCACAGTGGCTAAATTCCCCAAACGGCATAGGAATCCGGGTAGACTGCCTCTGAACCTGGAGGTTCCATAGGAAGTTCAGATGACCCCCCCCCACAGCTGGATCAGGTCAAAGGGGCCCGATCTCAGGCAGCATCCTGCTCTCAAAGTGGCCAACCAGATGCCCTGGTCGGGAGAAGCTGGCAAGCAGGACCTGAGAGCAACACCTCTGTCCTCACTTGTCCCGGGAACTGGCATTCGGTGGAATGAAAATGTAGCCACTACTGGTACAGCGAGCCCTCCTGTCATTCATTTCTGCAGGCAGTAAAAGATTTGGCACCTGCATAGCAACCCGAGAGTCAGAGTAAAGTCATGGACTCAAAGGCGAGAGACATCGCTGCTAAGAGATCTCCGCTGTTGATGCTGGAGATTTAACTAGCCAGCCAAAATAAGGTCAGCCTAATTAGCCAGTGATTCATCGCCCTGTTTCTCCTCTAGGAATTGTGGAGCTTTATATTCCAGGCACATTTCAATTTCACCCTCCACCCAGGGAGAAGGATTTCTTCCGTGGGTGGGAAGGCAGATGTCAGCACAGATGATCCCCAACCACCTTCTGCAAGGACAAGAGTCCAGGATCCGTCCATCCATCATAACAATTGCCATGGTTTTTTTCCCCCATTCAGAGAAAAATTAACAAACATTTGACATTATGACAGCCCCTCCTTGGAAATAAAATGCCTTCTTTGTTCTGATCGGAATCAGATGTGGCGAAAGGGGCTTTTGAGGGCAGCAAGGCCACACATGAAATCTTAGACTCATGGAATTGGACAGCTGGAAGGGACTCTAATGGAGGTTCTTAGAAGCTTCCAAGGATGAAGAGGCCACCACCGTCCAAGGAGTCCGTCCATTCCAACGTCAAACAAATCTGACCGTCAGAAAGTTCTTCTTGATGTTTAGTCCGGAATCTCCCTTCTTGCAACTTGAATCGAGGAGAAAACAAGCTTGCTCCACCTTCCATGGAACAGCCCTTCAGATATTTGAAGATATTTGTATCACCTTTCAAATGATAGGTTCTACAGCAGGGGTCCCCAAACTAAGGCCTGGGGGCCGGATGCGGCCTGAGGGGCTCATTTATCCGGCCCCCGGAGACCCCCAGTGCCCGCTGCCGCCGCCTGCTCTTACTGGCGCGGCGCAGCTGCCCATCTCCGGGTCGATGCGGCCAGGGCCAGTGCGTCCATTTAGGCGAACTAGGCAATTGCCTAGGGTGCCAAAATGGAGGGGGCGCTGGCCAGCCTGCCCCCCGCCCCCCGCCGCCGCCCAGTGCCGCCCCAACCAGCGGCAGAGCAAGCAAATCGCGGCGGCGGGGGGTGCCTGGCCGGGCAGGGGGCGGGGCACCGCTCCACAACGTGCGTCATACGCAATGATATCACGTGGCCTGCCCCCTCGCCTAGAGCGCCAAAATTGCCAGCACCGGTCCTGGATACGGCATCAGAAATAGCATTTGTGCATGCGCAAAAGTCATTTCCGGGTCCACGGAGGGCCGTGCGCATGCGCAGAAGCTATTTCCGGTGCCGCATCGCACCGGAAATGATGTTTACGCATGCGCACAAGCTATTTCCGGTGCCACGCCATGCTGGAAAAAGCGAGTGCGAGCTCAGATGGGCGCGCACTCCCCCGCCCTCCGACCCGCCGCACAATCGTCGCTGGAGGAACCGGCCCGCCGCGCAGTGAGTCTGGGGACCCCTGTTCTACAGGCAGGAACAACCAACTGCGCAAATATAAGACAGGGGAAACCTGCCTTACTAGCAGTACATGTGAAAAGGATCTCGTGGTCTTGGTGGACCACAAACCGAACATCAGTCAACAGTGTGATGCAGCAGCAAAAAGGCTAATGCTATTCTAGGCTGCATCAACAGAAGTCTAGTGTCCAGGTCAAGGGAAGTCATAGTCCCACGCTATTCTGCCTTGGTCAGACCACACCTGGAATACTGTGTCCAGTTCTGGGCACCACAATTTAAGGAGGATGTTGACAAGCTGGAAGGTGGGCAGGGGAGGGAGACCAAGATGATCAAGGGTTTGGAAACAGTCAGGAAAATGGGGGAGGCGTCATCATAGCTCAGCAGCAGAACTTGCAAGCAGAAGGTGTCAGGCTCAGTTCCTGGCATCTCAGGAGATTGAGAAGTTGGAACTACTGGGCGATCAAGATGATCAAGGGTCTGGAAACCAAGCCTGATGAGGAACAGTGGAGGGAGTTGGGTATGTTTAGCCTGGAAAAGAGGAGACTGAGAGGAGATTGGAGAGTCGTCTTCAAAGATCTCAAGGGCTGTCACACGGAAGAGGGAAAAAGCTTCTTTTCTCCTGCTCTGTGTTAGGACGCCAACAAGTTGGCGCGCTGAAGAGCAGCAGTCAATCTGATAAAGCCGAGGTTAAACAGTCCGGGTCAGAAGCCAGCCAAAGTCAGTTCAAGCCAGAAGTCAGGAAGCCGAGGTCAGGATTAAGCCAGGAGTCAGAAGCCAAAGTCACAAAGCCAAAGTCAGGAGCAGTCCGAGTCAGGAACCAGCTGGAGTCAGGTACACAGGATCAGGAGCAGGATGAGCAGGCACAACCACATGCTTCAGCACAGCAGTTGCAGGTGCTGGTGAGGGAAGCAGCCGGCCTTCCTTAAGTAGCCAGCTCATCATCACGCCTTTTACGAGCTGCAACTGCCTCCAATTGCTCCCTCCATTTCTCAGCTCTACGCTCTACAGCTGAGATGGGAGGAGGGGAGGGGGCCCTCCGGCTCCTCTCCTCACAAGGGCCTGATTCTGGCTCAACTTCTTCCTCCTCCTGTTCTGGCCTTCCCTCTTCCCCATCTGCTTCTTCCTCTACTGAGGAGTGTCGCCACCAGTCTTCTTCAGGTAAGAATCCCTCCATTCCTCTGGACTCTTCCATGGTTGCCGCCTCGCCTAGGGGGGCTTGCCACCACTCCTGCTCATCTGGTGCAACCCTGACACTCTGGACAGTAGGATTCGAGCCAATGGCTTCAAGTTACAAGAATGGAGATGGCAACTTAACACCAGGAAGATCTTTCTGACAGTAAGAGCTTTTGGACAGTGGAACGGACTCCCTCAGGAGGTTTGGGACTTTCCTTCCTTGGAGGTTTTTAAGCAGAGGTTGGATGGCCACTTGTCCTGGATGCTTTTAGTTGAGATTCCAGCATCGCATGGAGGTTGGACTGGATGACCTTTGGGGGTTCCTTCCAACTCTATGATTCTGTGATGCTACGGTGTGTGCACTCTGGATATACAATCTGGGCTCGCCTCTGGTGTCACTCTTGCCAGCGCGTTGACCACTGCTGCTGCCAACACAACGAGCCAAACCCAGACGCCCCTGACTCTCAGAAAGAGCCTTCGGAGTAAGACACCGGGAGAGAAACACAGGCTGGGTCTGTGTGGGTGGATTGTCCCAGCTTGGCTTCCTTACAGCCTTCAGTCTTTTGGACGTTCTGGTGCCATGAGCTATCCTCCCAGAGGAGAAGCAATCACTCAGCATAAGCTGAGCAGACATTCTGGGAACGTGCTCCAGTGGCCTCTGCCCAACCCACAAACCCAGAGACGGAGCCCAAAGTCTCCCAGGGATGCTTCGCGGCCACCCACTAAACCTCGCTCGGCTCATTATGCCGAGGATTGGGTTTGACACGTCTGCCCTCGGCCAAGGATTACTCACTGAGTGTTTGCTGTATGCCTTCCTCTTCCCATGGCTACACCCAAAAGGCTGGGAGGTGGCATTTGCAAACCCACAAGGAGGTAGACCCTGGCCAGGGGGGAAACAGCCTGCAAACAGCAGAGCCAGAGATCCAGGAAGATCTAGCACCTAGAATCACAGAACTGTAGAAATGGAAGGGACCCTAAGACTCATCTAGTCCAGTGATGGCTAACCTTGACACTCCAGATGTTTTGGGACTACAACTCCCATAATCCCTGACCACTGGTCCTGTTAGCTAGGGATGATGGGAGTTGTAGTTCCAAAACATCTGGGGTATCAAGGTTAGCCATCACTGATTCTAGTCCATCCCCCTGCAATGCAGGATTCCTGTCCACAGCCGACCCTAGCTGGACTCAGACCACCAACCCTCTGGTTGGTGCACAGGAGTCATGCAATAAATAAATAAATGTAGCTGCTGCCAGTCAGTGCAGCCACTATTGGGCTAGATAGACCAGTATTCAGACTCACACCCCCATTTACTTTGGAGGAGACACTGCTCAGTGGCTTTGTATATAGAAGATCTCTTGTTCAGTCCCTGACCTCCCCAGAGTATTGAACTTGGTGTTGGGCTGTGTTTGGGAATGGAAAGAAGACCTTGAGCAGATGCTGGGAAAATGCAAGCTGGACCCTCCTCTTGGATATTTTTAACCCCTTTTATATTTTTAGACTGCTATATTCATTCTGCTTTTTAATTTCCTTTAGCTCTGTAAAGCACTTTTCAGATTTTAAATGCTGGTCTATGACCATAATAAAAATTGATTGATTGATTGATTGACTCACAGTACAAAGCAGCTCCCTAAATCCCTACCAGCAACTTCTCGCTGTTTTTACCTGCAAAAGGTGGTGGGAATATGTGTTTTTTCCCCAGTGGTCCTTACCTGTGAGGATGAAAACGCCCACGAGGATCAGGAAGACCAGCAGGTAGAGTCCAACCACGGCGTATTTGAGAGCAGCCAGGGACCCCAGGTGTCCGCAGGGTCCCGATGGCCTCTTCCTGCTCCCTGGACCTGTGAAGAGCAAGGAAAGGGCTGGTCAGGTTGAGGCAGGCTGCTTCGCCCTGCATTTAAATTCTAAGTATCAGCATCAGTTCATCGCCTTCTTAGGAAACATCTCAAAATGACACGCAAAATATAAAAATACAGAGCTTGTCATAGAATTGTAGAGTTGGGACCCCAAGGGTCCTCTAGTCCAGCGTTTCCCAACCGGTGTGCCGCGGCACACTAGAGTGCCGCGAGACACCGGCTGATGTGCCGCGGAAAAAGGGACCTGCAGCCCAGGGCTGCACAGGACCGTGGCGGCGGCGCTGCTGGAGCCCGGCGGCGAAGCGGAAGCCAGGGCGGCGCTGCTCCCTTGGCTGCTACAGCAGCAGCAACAGCAGCCTCGCGCGAGAATCCCGACCGGAAGCCTCGCGCGCGCCGCGCTACAGCTGATCCCAGAGGTAACTCTGGGTCAGGAGACCCGGCGCAGCCGGGTGGGGGAGGAGCGGTGTGCCGCGAGATTTTTTCATTGATTCAAGTGTGCCGTTGCCTAGATTAGGTTGGGAAACACTGCTCTAGTCCAACCCCCTGCAATGCAGGAATCTCAGCGAAAGCACCCCTGACAGATGGCCATCCAACCTCTGCTTAAGAACCTCCAAGGAAGGAGAACCCACCCTCTCTCGTGGGAGTCTGTTCCACTGCCAAACAGCTGTTACTAGCAATCTTAAAGCAGAACACCAAAAATGTGCGACACAACGGCCAATAATGGTATGAAAATAATAAATGTAATGTTTATTTGTTCTCTAAGGAAAAAATAAGACAGTGTTCATATGTGATTTCTCAAAAGCACCCATGAAGATATTAGCTACAGATGGGGCTATAGGAGAACCCATCGCTACTCCTTGAATTTGAAAGTAAAATACATCCAAAAAACGGAAATAATTTTTCTCAAATACAACATCCAATAAATCCAAAAGAAAGTCAGTGGGGGGGTGAGGGGTCAGCACGGGACTGCAACAAACCACTAATGATGGCACGTGCCTCATCAACAGGGATGTTGGTATATAATGAGGCAACGTCCAATGTGGCAAGGACTGTGAAGTCGGTGACTGGAAAGCGCTCTATAAGCCGAATGAAATGGGCCGTATCCTGCAGATAAGCCGACGAATCCTTGGCAAAAGATTGTAAAAACGAATCAAGGTATTTAGTCCAACCCCCTGCTAGGCAGGAATCTCAGCTAAAGCATCCATGACTGATGGCCATCCAAACTCTGCTTAGAAACCACCAACGAAGGAGAGCCCACTGCCTTCTGAGGGAGTTCGCTCCACTGCCATACAGCTGTTACTGTCAGAAAGTTGATGTTTAGTTGAAATCCCCTTTCTTGCAACTTGAAGCCATGGGTTCAAGTCCTACCAGAGCGGGAGAAAACAAGCTTGTTCCCTCTTCCATGTGACAGCCCTTGAGATATTTGAAGATGGCTATCCTATCTCCTCTCAGTCTCCTCTTTTCCAGGCTACTTGCTGGGGGTGATGGGGCAGGAAGGTCTATATTAGTGGTTCCCAACCTTTTTTTGGCCACCTAAGCATCTCTAAAATCCTGGTGCCCCCCCCCCGTGACATATAATTCTTATTATTCAAAAAGTGAACTCCTATTCAAGTGGAGGAAGCCTAAAAGTCCATTAACTTGGTCTAACTCAGGGGTCAGCAAACTTTTTCAGCAGGGGGCCGGTCCACTGTCCCTCAGACCTTGTGGGAGGCCAGACTACATGGGGGGGGGGGAATGAACCAATTCCTATGCCCCAGAAATAACCCAGAAATGCAATTTAAATAAAAGGACACATTCTACTCATGTAAAAACACACTGACTCCTGGAGCGTCCGCAGGCTGGATTTAGAAGGCGATTGGGCCGGATCCGGCCCCCGGGCCTTAGTTTGCCTACCCATGGTGTAACTCATGGGTAGGAAAACTAAGGCCTGCTGGCCAGATCAGGCCCAATCACCTTCTAAATCTGGCCCGCAAACGATCCGGGAATCACCGCATGGATCGTGAGCGTGCCCGTTCTTTCCCTCTCCCTCACGAAATAATACTCATCCCTAATATTTGATTGGAAGCCGCCCAGAGTGGCTGGGGAAACTCGGCCAGATGGGCGGGGTATAAATAATAAATTTTTATTATTATATTATTATATAATAAATTATTATTATTATTATTAGTAGTAGTAGTAGTAGTAGTAGTATAATCCCTCATCGTCCCTCCACCGCAAGCCCCTGTCTCTCGTAATAATAATGATAATGATAATGATAATCATAGAATCATAGAATCATAGAGTTGGAAGAGACCACAAGGGCCATCCAGTCCAACCCCCTGCCAAGCAGGAAACACCATCAAAGCATTCTTGACAGGTGGCTGTCAAGCCTCTGCTTAAAGACCTCCAAAGAAGAAGACTCCACCACACTCCTTTGCAGCAAATTCCACTGTTCAACAGCTCTTACTGTCAAGAAATTCTTCCTAATGTTTAGGTGGAATCTTCTTTCTTGTAGTTTGAATCCATTGCTCCGTGTCCGCTTCTCTGGAGCAGCAGAAAACAACCTTTCTCCCTCCTCTATATGACATCCTTTTATATATTTGAACATGGCTATCATATCACCCCTTAACCTTCTCTTCTCCAGGCTAAACATACCCAGCTCCCTAAGCCGTTCCTCATAAGGCATCGTTTCCAGGCCTTTGACCATTTTGGTTGCCCTCCTCTGGACACGTTCCAGCTTGTCAATATCCTTCTTGAACTGTGGTGCCCAGAACTGGACACAGTATTCCAGGTGAGGTCTGACCAGAGCGGAATACAGTGGTACTATTACTTCCCTTGATCTAGATGCTATACTCCTATTGATGCAGCCCAGAACTGCATTGGCTTTTTTAGCTGCTGCATCACACTGTTGACTCATGTCAAGTTTGTGGTCTACCAAGACTCCTAGATCCTTTTCACTTGTACTGCTCTCAAGCCAGGTATCACCCATCCTGTATTTGTGCCTTTCATTTTTTTTGCCCAAGTGTAGTACTTTACATTTCTCCCTGTTAAAATTCATCCTGTTTGCCTTGGCCCAGTTCTCTAATCTGTTAAGGTCATTTTGAAGTGTGATCCTGTCCTCTGGGGTATTAGCCACCCCTCCCAATTTGGTGTCATCTGCAAACTTGATCAGGATGCCCTCAAGCCCATCATCCAAGTCATTGATAAAGATGTTGAATAAGACTGGGCCCAAGACAGAACCCTGTGGTAATGATAATGATAATAATAATAATAATAAATTTTATTTATACCCCGCCCTTCCCAGCCGAAACCGGGCTAATTATTAATAATAATAATTTATTATTTATACCCCGCCCATCTGGCTGGGTTTCCGCAGCCACTCTGGGCGGATTCCAACAGAATATTAAAATACAATAATCCATCAAACATTAAAAGCTTCCCTAAACAGGGCTGCCTTCAGATGTCTTCTAAAAGTCTGGTAGTTGTTGTTCTCTTTGACATCTGGTGGGAAGGCGTTCCACAGGGCAGGTGCCACTACCGAGAAGGCCCTCTGCCTGGTTCCCTGTAACTTTGCTTCTCGCAGTGAGGGAACCGCCAGAAGGCCCTCGGCGTTGGACCTCAGTGTCCGGGCTGAACGATGGGGGTGGAGACACTCCTTCAGGTATACAGGACCGAGGCCGTTTAGGACTTTAAAGGTCAGCACCAACACTTTGAATTGTGCTCGGAAACGTACTGGGAGCAAGGCACAGGTAAGCAGCCACCGGGCTCATGGGGCTCTTGCATCATCCCCCCCCCCAAAAAAATATATAGTCCAACCGACAGTGGACCAGCCCCCTGCTGAAAAAGTTTGCTGACCCCTGGTCTAACTCATACTCAAATTGCCCCCCTTAAAAATCAAATTGCCCACCTATGAGGCGTGTGCCCCACGTTGGGAACCAAGGGTCTTGACCCTCAGGCTGAGGCAGAAAGAAGAAGAAATTTGCTCACAAGGAAAAGCTTTCAACAAGAACTCTTGCAAAACAAACACCGCCCCCCCTCTCCAAAAGGGTAAAAAATAAAATCTGGCCCGAGGAATTTCTCACAATTTAATTTGCCAAAAGGAAGACTCTCATGCTGAGCGCCTGAGCCAAGACTTGCCTTAGAATGCGACTCTGGGGCAACATCAACTTTAAAAATAGCCAGGGAATAAAATAAAGAAAGGAGAGACGAGTTTGGAATGCCTTGCAAGGACATCCAAGCCCCCAAAGATGAGGTTCGCAAATAATAATTTTCAGACATTTGCAGCTCGGAGGTATGTTGCAAGCAATTTTCTGCAATGCAGTAACTTTGCAGATTCATCCTGGAGAGGGATTTGGCAGCATGGTGTAGTGGCTAGAGTGCTGGGACTAGGACCTGGGAGACCCGGGTTCAAATCCTCACTCAGCCATGAAGCACACTGGGTGGCTTGCGGTTCAAGTTTCCATTTCTCAGTCTTGGAGGAAAAGCAGGATGCTGGACCCTCCTTTTAGACAGGTCAGATGGCCACCTGACAGGGATCCTTTAGCTGCGGCTCCTGCATTGCAGGGGGTTGGACTAGAGGACCTTTGGGGGTCCCCTCCAGCTCTACATTCTATGAGATGCGCTGAGAATGCAGCTGTAGCGAAGGCTGGCCCTATAGGGCTTTGCAGGGCACTGCCCCACCCGCCTTGGTGTCAGTAATCACACCGTTGAGAGTTGGAATCCACTCTTTACGAGCAAAAACAGGATCTGCACAGGAGTGTCAGGCCTAATGTGCACAGCAGCTCATCGCTGGTAGGTCTTCCCCTCATGAAGCAGTTGCAGAGACTGAAGGTTCCCACCTTCCAACAGACGTCTAATTCCCCTCCTCTCTAAGCTTCTCCCCAAGCAATCGGAGACTATTCCAGTCAACCTCTCCTCTACCCTTTTCATGCCTCTTCTGGTTCTGGGAAACCAGGGGGAAAGGGAGCTTGTTGCAGCAGGAGGGGGAGACACCTGTTCACCAGCTTGACTCATCTCTGCCTCTTGGCACAGCCATTGTGGCTAGTAGCCTTTGACAGCCCCCCCTCCTCCTCCATGAATTTGTCTAATCCTCCTTGAAAACCAATGAAGATGTTGACCATCACTGCCTCCTGTGGGTGGGAGTTTCATAGTTTAACTAAGTCCTTTCTTTTATCCATTCCAAACTTTCCAACTTTCAACTTCATTGGCCATCCACCAGTCCTAGTTCTAGAAGACATCTGAAGGCAGCCCTGTGTAGGGAAGCTTTTGATGTTTAATGTTTGTTATGTTTTTATATATGCTGGAAGCTGCCCAGAGTGGCTGCAGCAACCCAGTCAGATGGGCAGGCTATTATTATTATTATTATTATTATTATTATTATTATTATTATTAGAATGGAAGACAAACTTTCTCCATGCAATGTAATATTTTATAGCTTTCTATCATGTTGCCCCTTACTTTCCTTCTCTCTAAACCAGGCATAGGCAAACTCGGCCCTCCAGCCGTTCTGGGACTACAACTCCCATCATCCCTAGTTAACAGGACCAGTGGTCAAGGATGATGGGAACTGTAGTCCCAAAGCATCTGGAGGGCCGAGTTTGCCTATGCCTGCTCTAAACTACTGTATGAAATCCTGAACTCTCCTAGTTTCTTCAGAGAGGAGTCACTTGATCATTTTAGTTGCCCTGATTGTCTAGCCACTGCATCAAGAAAAGGATGTTTTTCCAGCTCACCTGGGCTGCTGAGAGGCATAGAATCAACCAGCCATGGATTTTTGAACGAAATGAGGATGATCTGGCTTGGTTTCTGCTGCTGAAAGCAAATCCTGGGCTCAGCACATGCTCAGAGGCACCCTGTTCTTTAATTCTAACTGTGGGTTGTATTCAAGGTAAAGGTTCCACCAGTGCAAGCGATTGTCTCCTAGCAAAACAGAAGGCTCCCCCCTTTTCTTCTTCTGTACGCCGGCTCCCTCGGCCAATAAAATGAGATGAGCGCAGCAACCCCAGAGTCGGACACGACTGGACCTAATGGTCAGGGGTCCCTTTACCTTTACGTTTACTGATCGCCGAAGAATTTATGCTTTTGAATTATGGTGCTGGAGGAGACTCTTGAGAGTCCCATGGACTGCAAGAAGATCAAACCTATCAATTCTTAAGGAAATCAGCCTGGAGTGCTCACTGGAAGGACAGATCCTGAAGCTGAGGCTCCAATACTTTGGCCACCTCATGAGAAGAGAAGACTCCCTGTAAAAGACCCTGATGTTGGGAAAGATGGAGGGTACAAGGAGAAGGGGACGACAGAGGACGAGATGGTTGGACAGTGTTCTCGAAGCTACCAACATGAGTCTGACCAAACTGCGGGAGGCAGTGAAAGACAGGAGTGCCTGGCGTGCTCTGGTCCATGGGGTCACCAAGAGTCGGACACGACTAAACGACTAAACAACAACTGCCCTGTACAGGGACGCGGGTGGCGCTGTGGGTTAAACCACAGAGCCTAGGGCTTGCCGATCAGAAGGTCGGCGGTTCGAATCCCCGCAATGGGGTGAGCTCCTGTTGCTTGGTCCCTGCTCCTGCCAACCTAGCAGTTCGAAAGTACATCAAAGTGCAAGTAGATAAATAGGTACCGCTCCGGCAGGAAGGTAAATGGCATTTCCGTGCGCTGCTCTGGTTCGCCAGAAGCGGTTTGGTCATGCTGACCACATGACCCGGAAGCTGTACGCTGGCTCCCTTGGCCAATAATGCGAGATGAGCGCCGCAACCCCAGAGCCGGTCACGACTGGACCTAATGGTCAGGGGTCCCTTTACCTTTACTGCCCTGTACGACTTACCGGTATGCACCTGAGTAAATTTGGCTGGAAAATTTCAGGGTTTGGGAGGGGGTTAGGATCCCCCAAGCCAAATCTGTCCAGCCCTGCGATAGAAGTTGCACAACTTCTGAGCTTAGTTTAGTAGCAACCAAACTGCCCATTCCCCAGGAGCAAAGCTTAATTTCCAGCGCTTGTCATCGGCGAACATAATTTAGTTCCTAATATCCCCTAAACTATGAGGTCATTTTTTATTTTTTTTTTGCAAGTTTTAATATAGTCGGAATATGAGCTACTTACTGCAGAAGGGGTTTGCAGAAGGCAGCTGTGCTCCTCACTGGGGATAAGCAGGTTGAAGCCTCATCGAAAAGGTTCTTCCTCTCATTCTGGTTGCTGGGACATCATGTCAATGGAGGAAAGAGCTGGACACGGGTGGGCAAGGAACCCCCCTCCCCTGGATTTGGCTCTATGTGCTCAGCTCAGAGGTGGCTGCAGAACAGCGCTAGACCCAGGTGGTGTTTTGACAAACAGGCAGCAGTAACTAAGTCGGGAGAAGAACCTGAGTCCGGAGGTTGCCAAATGAGGTGAAAATTTGCCCTCTGGGAGAACCTCCCAGCTCTTGCCAGGAAGCCAGAACAGCAGCTGGAGAGGCGGGTTTGGAAATGGGCAGAGAAAGAGCCCCCTCCTCGGCGCTGCCTGTGGGGTAGCAAGTCAGTCCCTGGTTGGTTTTGCAAAAGGGCTTTCCAGGGTATCAGAGAACTGCGGCTGGCGG
Organism: Darevskia mixta; assembly: GCA_034641385.1. NCBI lineage: Eukaryota > Metazoa > Chordata > Lepidosauria > Squamata > Lacertidae > Darevskia > Darevskia mixta. The sequence continues at coordinate 334,064 of JAWWNH010000142.1, read as the reverse complement.
GCAGTTTTGCAGAAAGCCCCTGCAATATGACCCCCCAACCTTTCCCGGTGATTGTTTAGGGATCATTTTAAAAGGGTTTTCAAAGTCTTCGGATGATTATCCGTGTGAACCAAAATGGGGGAGGTTGCTGCCCCCTGTCTAAGGGGTTGTGCAAAGGAAGTCCTTGTTATGTACTGAGCTGAATAGGATCCAGAGTGCAGCAGTCTGATTGGTCCTAGAACAATAGGATCCAGAATGCAGCAGTCTGATTGGTCCTAGAACAATAGGATCCAGAATGCAGCAGTCTGATTGGTCCTAGAACAATAGGATCCAGAATGCAGCAGTCTGATTGGTCCGCAGGAGCCACCCAATCCAGCTCCAGGTGGAAGTGAATCCACAACCTGATTGGCCTGCAGGAGTATCCCGGAATTAGCCAATCACATGGGGCCCATTGTGTAAATAATGTATTTATAGCAGACGTTTTGGGGAAACATCCATTCTTTGCTACTAGGAGCTGAATAAAGAGCATGAAATTCACACTTGACTCCGAGTATATTTCAGTCCTGTTACATGAGGTAAAGGTAAAGGACCCCTGGAGGGTAAAATGCAGTCCAAGGCGACTATGGGGTTGTGGCCGCACTCATCTCGCTTTCAGGTGTTTGTCCACAGACAGCTTTCTGGGTCATGTGGCCAGCAGGACTAAACCGCTTCTGGCACAACAGGACACCGTGAAGGAAACCAGAGCACACAGAAGCGCTGTTTACCTTCCCGCTGCAGTGGTACCTATTTATCTACCTGTGCTGGTGTGCTTTCGAACTGCTAGGTTGACAGGAGCAGGGACCAAGCAACGGGAGCTCACCCCGTCGCGGCAAGCCCTAGGCATTTTCGGCCATTGCCCCATAGACTCTGAAAGGCCCTTCCCTCTGTCCCATGCAAAGCATCATCCATCAGTGACTTCAAACGTCTCGTAAAGACATCTCATTTTGCCCACTTTCCCTGACCCTTAAAATCAGTTTTTATTTGTTTGAATTCCCCAAATTCCTGTTTTTATTTCCCTGCCTTACTGGTTTTATGTTGTGTTTTTATTTTCATGATGCTGTTTATTTATTTTTTATGGCTTTTTAAAAAAAAATTAAGCAGTTTACAAACGCTTTTAAATACACAAACCAACCCCAAGGATTCAACGGCTGTTGCGTTTGGCAGCAATCCATTCTGCTTCGGAAATGACTCGCTCTGTGTTCATTTATCGGTAACATCTTTCCTCTGTGGTGTTGGGATGTGCTAGTTAAAAGGATGGGCTCTTTCTTATTACAAAGGGTAGGTATGTGCAAAGATAGCCAAATGGTGGGAGCCAATCAAACTGAAACGACCCAAAATCAAGAAGCAAAATGTTCGCTGTGTTGCTAATGGAACCAGGACTGAAGATGATTGATTGGGATGGCTGGTCCAGCAGCTGTACTTAGAATAGCTTGGATGGCTCAGTTGGTTAGAGTGTGGTGCTGATAACATGAAGGTTGAAGGTTCGATCCCCGTATGGGACAGCTGCATATTCCTGCATTGCAGGGGGCTGGACCAGATGATGCTAAGGGTCCCTTCCAACTCTATGTTTCTATGATTCTATGCGGGACTCTCTCTTAATGATGCCAAAACGAAAATTAACCTCCTTCCTAATGAACATGCTGTTCCCTTTGAAATGGAGATAGCTGCCAATGGAAATGGCTGAAATCATAGAATCGTAGAGTTGGAAGGGACCCTAAGGCTCATCTAAAGGTAAAGGGACCCCTGACCGTTAGGTCCAGTTGCGGACGACTCTGGGGTTGCAGTGCTCATCTCGCATTATTGGCCGAGGGAGCTGGCATACAGCTTCCGGGTCATGTGGCCAGCATGACTGAGCCACTTCTGGCGAACCAGAGCAGCGCACGGAAACGCCGTTTACCTTCCTGCTGGAGCAGTACCTATTTATCTACTTGCACTTTGACGTACTTTCAAACTGCTAGGTTGGCAGGAGCTGGGACCGAGCAATGGGAGCTCACCCCGTCGCAGGGATTCGAACCGCCGACCTTCTGATCGGCAAGCCCTAGGCTCTGTGGTTTAACCCCTGCAATGCAGGAATCTCAGCTCAAGACTATCCAGCAGATGGCCATCCAAGCTCGGTTGAAAACCTCCAAGGAAGAAGGTCTGCGGGAGACTGCTCCACTGTTGAACAGCTATTGCCGCCTGGAAGTTCTTCCTAATGTTTGGTCCAAGTCTCCTTCCTTGCAACTTGAAGCTACTGGTTCAAGTCCTACCCTCTGGAGCAACAGTGACCCAGCTTGCGCCACCGTCCATGTGCTCCCATCAATGCCAGTCAGCCAAAGACAATCAGCGCACAGCATCCAGTCTTTCCCTATTCTATTCCAAACAAAAGTCTCCCCTAACTGGTGTGTCTTCCGCAGGTTTTTGGGTTTTTGTTTGTTTTTGTTTTTTGAGTTGTGGTCCAAAACATCTGGTGAGCCCCAGGTTGGAGAAGACTCTCCCTTTCCGTGCCTCCGCCTTCCTGTCATGGCTTTCTAAATCACTCCGCTGTTTATTTGGCCTGGCGCCCGACTCAAGTGTGTCCCATAAACCCTCAGCGCACTTTCTGCGTCACAGCTGCCGCTCCCATCTCCACTGAGTGACTTCTCGGCTATTAAACGATTGTTCACAAGCACAATGAAAAGAAAGAATGACTTGCGAAACTTGAGGCCCGAGGTCTCAATTATTCTTGTAAACAGAGATGGAGAGATTAGATATGTATAACAGGCGTTCTGGATAGACATTAATTTGCCTTTCAATCTTATCAGGGTCAGATGTGACATCAGGGAAAGCGAGGCACCTGTCTCAGACCCAGATTCCTCAGAGATCCTATAAGCAGAGCCTGCTGGATCAGGCCAGTGGCCCATCTAGTCCAGCATGCTGTCCTCACAGTGCCCAACCAGATAGAATCATAGAATTGTAGAGATGGAAGAGACCCAAGGGTCATCTAGTCCAACCCCCTGCAACACAGGAATCTCACCTAAAGCATCCAGGACAGATGGCCATCCAATCCAATGCTTAAAAACCTCCAAGGAAGGAGAGTCCAAAATCTCTGTTCCGCTGTCAAACAGCTCTTACTGCCAGAAAGTCAGAATCTCCTTTCTTGTAAATTGAAGCTTGCTCCATCCCTTGTATGACATCCCTTGAGATCTTTGAAGACGTCTCTTGTATCTCCTCCCAGTCTCCTCTTTTCCAGGCTAAACACAACCAGTTCTTTCAACCGTTCCTCTTGAGGCTTGGTATCCAGACCCTTGATCCTCTTGGTTGTCCCCCTCTGCATGCATTCAGATGCTTCTGGGAAACCCGCAAGCAGGATTTGAGCACAAGAGCCCTCTCTGCTCCTGCGGTTTCCAGCAACTATTATTCAGAAGCCCAGTTGCTTCCAACTGCGGAGAAATCGCATAGCTCCCGTCGCTAGCAGCCATCAATAGCCCTCTCCTCCTTGAATCTGCCTAATTGTCATCTAAAGCCATCTAAGTTGTTGACCATCGTTGCCTCTTGTGGGAGAGAGTTCCACAGTTTAACTTATGCTGTGTGTGAAGAAGTCCTTTCCTCAAGCATTCCCTTCTGTTTTGGGACAGATATCTTGGCACCAGTCAGGTGGCCTGCCCTGAATTCACTGCGCAATTGGCTGTCCTTGGGTATGGTGTTGGAGATTAAGATTTAAAGAGCAGTCCAATCCACTCTTAAATGTGGAACAGGCCAGTGGGGGGGGGGGGATTCCATCTTGCCCTTTGCCTCAGGCAGCAAAACGTCTTGGGCAGACGAGAGATCTTATCTTGTATACCACATTTTATTCCTCTCCCCGCCCCCAATAGACTCCATATACCCCTGTCCTTATACCCAGAATGCTATAATGACAATAACAAAGTATTTTTATAAGGAAGAACTGTTTGTGCTCAGAAAGGAACAGTCAGAAGATAACCTCCTGGAATGAATATTTGCAGCATACAGAAGAACTCTGAGCTCACCAGCTTCATCCCGGATATTTAGACTTTATTTACATCTGGTGCTCATGCCAGCTTGCAAAGGATGGAAGACACATTAATCTCTTGGCATATATGTGGAGCGAGAGAGGTCAGAAACATTATTACAGCCTGCAACTCTTAGTCATTACTGCGTGTATCCTTTTGAGTAAATCAAGGGACTTAATTGGGAGGGAGAACATTGTTGTTTCACCCCCCAAGAGCTCAGGGAAGTTTCCATGAGAAGCGTACTAGTCTGTTCAGCCCAGTTTCAACTCTCTGTTTGCTGGATTTGGCCTGGCTCTGCAAAGTCTTCCAGGAGATCAGAGACTCCCCCCCCCCATCTCTGCTCATTTATGGCTCCTCTAGACAAACCTTCCTCGACCTGTTACAGGTAGGTAGCCGTGTTGGTCTGTCATAGTCAAAACAAAATAAAAAATAAAAAAAATCCTTCCAGTAGCACCTTACCAACTAAGTTTGTTCTTGGTATGAGCTTTCGTGTGCATGCACACTTCTTCAGATACTTCTTCCCTGACCTGGCACCTTCCAGGGGTGTTGGACTACAACTCCCATCGGCGCCAGACAGCTCCCCGCCAACATTCCTCCGATGAAAATAGGAGAAATCAGGAAGTGTCTTCCTCTTTTGATCTCCTGCACACCTGAATGTCACCTGCACATTGACATTGGTCGCCCTGAGCCAACGGCAACCTCTCTGCCTCACCTACTTTGCAGGATTGTTGTGAAGAAAAAACGTGCGAGGGAAGGGGTTGTGTACTGTCAGCAAATACCCTGCCTGGGGCAGTTTGTGAGACTGCCCCAAAGCCAGAGCAAAGCCGTGTGCGCACATCCCCGGCTACTGAGAGTCCGGTGGCGCAGTCATATGTGATTGTTCCCAAGCATGAAGGACAACACACACAAGCCATAATTAAGGCTAAACTATTTATTGTAGGAAAAGTGCAGAGAGAATCTCTGCTGCCATCTCAGCAAGACAAACCCTTCCATGGATGAATGGGATGAAATAAAAATGTAGTGGTAAGCTGCCTTGAATCCCCGTCGGGGAAAAAAGGTGGAATCATCATCATCATAGTGTCCTGCATCTTCCAGTGCTAGAAGTTCACAAGTTCTAGCGACAGGAGAGAAGGAGAATCACGTTTCTCCATTCCCTTTCTCCAGGCTGTGTGTGATTTCACATGCCTCCACCAAGTCTCCTCCTATTCTCTCTCTTTTTAAAGTTATTTTATTTTTCATTTTCAGATTTTACAGTTGAATCACAAATCTAAATTTAAGCATCCAATTAAGACATCCAGTCATCGACTCCCCTCCTCCACTTTCTGCCGTTACTTATATATATATAAATAAATAAATTCCTTCCAGTAGCACCTTAGAGACCAACTAAGTTTGTTCTTGGTATGAGCTTTCGTGTGCATGCACACTTCTTCAGATACTGTATACTGAAACAGAAGTCACCAGACCCTTAAATATAGTGGGAGGGTGGGTGATTGACTCAACAGAAGATGGGTGATTGACTCAATGTGAAGTTGCTGAATTGCAACTCATTACCAAGCTTAAGGGACGCAGGTGGCGCTGTGGGTTAAACCACAGAGCCTAGGGCTTGCCGATCAGAAGGTCGGCGGTTCGAATCCCCGGACGAGGTGAGCTCCCGTTGCTTGGTCCCTGCTCCTGCCCACCTAGCAGTTCGAAAGCACGTTAAAGTGCAAGTAGATAAACAGGTACCGCTCCGGGGGGAAGGTAAACGGTGTTTCCGTGCGCTGCTCTGGTTCACCAGAAGCGGCTTAGTCATGCTGGCCACATGACCCGGAAGCTGTACGCCGGCTCCCTCGGCCAATAATGCGAGATGAGAGCGCAACCCCAGAGTCGGTCACGACTGGACCCAATGGTCAGGGGTCCCTTTACCTACCAAGTTTAAAACCATGGAGAGACCTGGTCTGAACAAAGACATTGGATTCTTATCTCATTATACATGATAAAGCTATTTTTAACCTTCTCACCCCTTGCTTTTTCCTGTAAGACTAATTGCAGTCGTTAACAGTCGTCAACAGGTTTACCACAGCTATCAGCCTATCACCCATTCCCACCACCCCTCTGAGTAATACCCCTCCCACCCTCTCACTATATATAAGGGTCTGGTGACTTCTGTTTCAGTGTATCTGAAGAAGTGTGCATGCACACGAAAGCTCATACAAAGAACAAACTTAGTTGGTCTCTAAGGTGCTACTGGAAGGAATTTTTTTTTTTTTTATTTTGTTTTGACTCAATGTGGTTACTTATGTAATACTTTCCCCATTGCATATCCAGTTCATATCTATTTACTGTTCACCCTTTATATTCTAATTAGGTAATTCTCACTGCACGTTTTTATATCAGTCCTGCTAGTGATTTAAGTAGTTTACAATAAGCCTTCAGCTAGTCAATAGATTCTCCTCATTCTATATTAAAACATCTCTCTCCTTGATTTCTTAATCTTCCGGTAAGGTTTGCCATTTCTGCATACTCCATCAGTTTTTGTTCCCAAACTTCCTTCATTGGAAAGTCTCCTCCTCTTCCTCTCAAACCTCTGTCCTCTCCCTTAGGAAAAACTGCCGCTCTCCACTTTTACAGCACACAAATGTTTCCTACTTCTAAAGGGTTAAGAATCGAGGAAGGCACCCGGGTTCACATAACCGCATTACGAAGGGTTGTGGCTGCGCTCTGGAGCAATAAAACACTGAGGTCACCCTTTGGTTGGCAAAGTCAATGCTAAGTCCCCAAAGAAAACACAGTGCTGTAAAAAAAAAAAAAAAGGGGCTTTTTTATTTATATTTTTGGAGAGGTGGCTAAGCCGTGAGCTTAATGCTCGCTGCCTCTCCCCAGCGCTGGTCCAATATGCATTTAATTACCCGCCTGTTCTTAGCATCCATTTACAGTGCTCGGTCTCTCTCGCCAGCCAAACAGATGGAAGCGGAGGTTTCACAATAAGGACAGTTACATTATTTTTTTCTGACATTAACACTTATATCAGGCCCTTGGCGAGCGCTAGGGGGCTTGGCGTGGACCCCAGTAACAGCCGCTCCCTTTCTGAGGCTGGCTGCAGCTGTGCAGAGGAGCTTGTCCACTTCCGTACGGAAAGTGGTTGGATCACGGCAAGATTTCAACCTGCAAATGTGGCCATGTTCAAATATCTGGGGGCTGCTCTGCGGAAGATGGAGCAAGCTTGGTTTCTGGTCCTCTAGAGGTGAGGACCCGAACCAATGGATTCGAATGGCAAGGAAAGAGATCAAAGTTAACCTCAGAAAAAAAATGAGAAAATGAAAGATTCTAAAACGGACAGATGCATCCCTCTGTAGCTGGGCTCTGGGATAATGGACTAACACCTCCTCCCTGTCACAGCAAACAAGGGGGATGGTTTCAGTGAGTTGTCCACCACAACCCCTAAATCCCTTCCACGGCTGCTTCAGATCGTGCAGATCAGTGTATACACTGTGGTGTAGTGGTTAAGAGCGTTAGACTCATAATCTGGTGAACTGGGTTCGCTTCCCTGCTCCTCCCCATGCAGCTGCTGGGTGACCTTGGGCTAGTCACACTTCTTTAAAGTCTCCCAGCCCCACTCACCTCACAGAGGGTTTGTTGTGGGGGAGGAAGGGAAAGGAGAATGTGAGCCGCTTTGAGACTCTTTCGGATAGTGATAAAGCAGGATATCAAATCCAAACTCTTCTTCTTCTTCTACATGAAGTTTTTGTGCCTTTCTTTTGCCCTGAAGTACACCCCCCACACCCCCGTCACTTAACTTCCAATCCATCTCATAAGGACGAGCTGCACAGGTCAGTTTGCAAGCTGGAATGGGCATCTGATCTGGGACAAGAGACGGCCACTTGAGACCCACCCCCAGGATGGGCAGGCTCCCTCCTATGCCAAGGAAGGTATTGGGGGTCATTTCCATGCCAGGAGAACCAGTCCTGAAACAGATTGGCAGATAAATGGGAAGACGGAAGGGAGCACTTCTTCATGGTTGAACTATGGAACTCATTGCCACATCAGGCAATGGTGGCCACCGTCTTGGAGATCTTTAAAAGAGGACCGGACAAAATCATGTGCCATGTTTGGGAGCACATTGGGCTTGGATGTATCTGTCCACACCTATAAAGTCAATGGGGGAATCAGTCTATTTCCAGACTGATAAGACTGTTCTGTTCCAACATTTAAAGTGTGAGCATCTGTGATTAATAAAACTGAAGGTTTTTTCTTTATTGATGGCTTTATTTATATATTTCAGCTTCTGCCTTCCCAAGGTGGTGGACTCTTTTCCATTGGAGGTTTTTAAACAGAGGTTGGGTGGCCATCTGTCAGAGATTCTCTGCACTGCAGGGGTTGGACTAGAGGACCTCTGGGAGTCCACCCAGCTCTACAGTTCTGTGATTCTATGATCAGCCGATCCAATAAAAATGATCTTTTTAATCAGAGCAGCTGATGAAGGCAGAAGTTGAAACATTTTGCGCCTAAATAAATAAAGACTCTTGCTTCGATAATCACACTAACGTAGATATTATTTTACTGGTTAACCGAATCCTAAAAGGGAGCCAGGGCAAGCTTGTGTGAGGTGCTACGTGAGGCGTTTATAAATCCTCACACACAAAAAGTTGCCTTTAAAGAGACATTTAAGTGTAAAAATAGAGAGATGTTTTGTGAGCCTAGAGGTGTGTCAGAAAATTTGCAGAAGAGGGTGATCTGATGGACAGTCGAATTCTGAGTCACACATTTCATAGAATCATAGAGGTGAAAGGGACCCCTAGAGACATCTAGTCCAACCCCCTGCAATGCAGGAATCTCAAATAATCCCTGACAGATGGCTTAAAAACCTCCAAGGAGGGAGAGTGCACCGCTTTCCTTGGATCAGGCCAGTTTGTATTGGGAATTGTAAAACCCGAATTACTCAGCCATCCCTGTTCCTTGAACCCTCGAAACACAGAAGATCTCGCACTGAGCTCCCTCCTGCCTGGGACCCATCACTTACCATCATCGCAGAGGTTCAGCTTTGAGAGGTTCTTCCCGTCGAACTGCTCCTCGAAGACGGACCCGTTCTCTCTCTCGCCAAAGGTATGGAGGTACATGGCTTTGTTCTCCATCTTTTCACCTGTGGGAGACACGCGGAAGAATCCAGTCAGGAAAATGGGGGAGGCGTCATCATAGCTCAGCAGCAGAACTTGCAAGCAGAAGGTGTCAGGCTCAGTTCCCGGCATCTCAGGAGATTGAGAAGTTGGAACTACTGGGAGATCAAGATGATGAAGGGTCTGGAAACAAGCCTGATGAGGAACAGTGGAGGGAATTGGGTACGTTTAGCCTGGAAAAGAGGAGACTGAGAGAAGATTGGAGAGTCATCTTCAAATATCTCAAGGGCTGTCACACGGAAGATGGAGCAATCTTGTTTTCTCCTGCTCTGGAGGGTAGGACTCGAGCCAGTGGCTTCAAGTTACAAGAATGGAGATGGCAACTTAACATCAGGAAGATCTTTCTGACAGTAAGAGCTTTTGGACAGTGGAACGGACTCCCTCAGGAGGTAGAATCATAGAATCATAGAGTTGGAAGAGACCACAAGGGCCATCCACTCCAACCCCCTGCCAAACAGGAAACACCATCAGAGCATTCCTGACAGGTGGCTGTCAAGCCTCTGCTTAAAGACCTCCAAAGAAGGAGACTCCACCACAATCCTTGGCAGCAAATTCCACTGTCGAACAGCTCTTACTGTCAGGAAGTTCTTCCTAATGTTTAGGTGGAATCTTCTTTCTTGTAGTTTGAATCCATTGCTCCGTGTCTGCTTCTCTGGAGCAGCAGAAAACAACCTTTCTCCCTCCTCTATATGACATCCTTTTATATACGGTATTTGAACATGGCTATCATATCACCCCTTAACCTTCTCTTCTCCAGGCTAAACATACCCAGCTCCCTAAGCCGTTCCTCATAAGGCATCGTTTCCAAGCCTTTGACCATTTTGGTTGCCCTCCTCTGGACACATTCCAGCTTGTCAGTATCCTTCTTGAACTGTGGTGCCCAGAACTGGACACAGTATTCCAGGTGGGGGTCTGACCAGAGCGGAATACAGTGGTACTATTAGAAGAAGAAGAGAAGAGTTTGGATTTGATATCCCGCTTTATCACTACCCGAAGGAGTCTCAAAGCGGCTAACAATCTCATTTTCCTTCCTCCCCCACAACAAACACTCTGTGAGGTGAGTGGGGCTGAGAGACTTCAGAGAAGTGTGACTAGCCCAAGGTCACCCAGCAGCTACATGGGGAGGAGCGGGGAATCGAACTCAGTTCACCAGATTACAAGTCCACCACTCTTAACCACTACACCACACTAGCTCTCCAGTGTATTACTTCCCTTGATCTGGATGCTATACTCCTATTGGGCCAAGATCCATGATGTTACAGAACGGCTGCAAGGAATAATAAAACCTACGGATAAAAACCCCTTCCTTTTAGTCCATGTGGGAACCAATGACACCGCAAGCCATAGCCTCCAGAAGATCAAAAGTGATTATGAGGCTCTGGGCAGGAAGCTGAAGCAATTAAATGCACAAATTGTCATCTCATCTGTCCTCCCAGTTGAACGCCGTGGCCCAGGAAGAGAGGGGAAAATAGGAGAAGTGAACAACTGGCTTCGCAAATGGTGCCGGCAGGAACGGTTTGGATTCTTAGATCACGGCCTGCAGTTTCTTGAAGATGGACTTCTGGCAAGTGATGGGCTGCACCTCACAAGGGTTGGGAGGAATGTTTTTGCCAACAATCTCAAAAACCTCATCAGGAGGGCTTTAAACTGACTTATGTGGGGGAGGGAGACCAGTGATCCTGAAGGTAGGAGTCTATCAAATGCTGAAGATGATCATCCAAAAGTCAAGGACCAAATGGAGCAAACAGCACACAGACCTAGTGGGTGGGAGGAAAAAATCCCCTAGGAGACTAGGGGGAATGATCAATGGTTTTCAATGTCTGTATACAAATGCACAGAGCATGGGAAATAAACAAGATGAACTTGAGCTCTTGATACAGCAAACTAAATACGACATAATAGGCATCACTGAAACCTGGTGGGATGAGTCTCATGATTGGAATGTAGTAATAGAGGGATACAATCTATTTCAGAGAAATAGACCAAACAGGAAAGGAGGAGGAGTGGCATTATATGTCAGGGATGTGTATACCTGTGAAGAGATCCATGATTTAAAACTTCAAAGCCAAATTGAGAGTATCTGGGTCAAAATTAAGGGAGAGAAAAATAACAGTGATCTCATTGTGGGAGTTTACTATAGATCCCCAAGCCAAACTGAGGACATAGATGATGCCTTCCTGGAACAGATGACCAAGTATTCAAAAGGAAATGAGATAGTAGTAATGGGGGATTTCAACTATCCTGATATTTGTTGGATGTCAAACTCAGCCAAGAGCATAAGGTCGAACAGATTCCTCACTGGCCTTGCAGACAATTTCATTGTCCAGAAAGTGGGAGAAGCAACAAGAGGATCAGCCATTTTAGATCTGGTCCTAACCAATAGTGATGACCTGGTTAGTGGGGTAGAAGTGGCAGGATCATTAGGTGGGAGTGATCATGCTCTTCTGGAGTTTATTATACATCAGAAAGGAGCAACCAAGCATACTAAGACTCAAATTCTAGACTTTAAGAAAGCCGACTTCAGAAAACTTAGGGAAATGCTGGATGTGATCCCATGGTCAGTAATACTAAAAGGGATGGGAGTTCATGATGGATGGGAGTTTGTTAAAAGGGAGATATTAAAAGCACAACTTCAAGCAGTACCAATGCGACGAAAACATGGAAGGTGCCTAAAGAAGCCAGGGTGGCTATCTAAAGAACTTTTAACTGAGTTAAGATTTAAAAGGGATATGTACAAGAAATGGAAAAAGGGGGAAACCACCAGAGAGGAATTCAAACAAATAGCCAGCACATGTAGAGACAAAGTCAGAAAAGCTAAAGCACAGAATGAACTCAGGCTTGCTAGAGAGGTTAAAAGCAATAAAAAGAGTTTTTATGGGTATGTCCGTAGCAAAAGGAAGAACAAGGAAACAGTGGGGTCACTTAGAGGAGAAGATGGTGAAATGCGACCAGGGAATCAGAAAGGGCAGAACTCCTCAATACCTTCTTTGCCTCAGTCTTCTCCAAAAAAGAAAACAATGCCCGACCTGAAGAATATGGAGCAGATGATTCAGCAGGGGAAACACAGCCCAGAATAAGTAAGGAGGTAGTACAAGAACACTTGGCTAGTTTAGATGTATTCAAGTCTCCAGGGCCAGATGAACTACATCCCAGAGTATTAAAAGAACTGGCAGAGGTAATTTCAGAGCCACTGGCAGTAATCTTTGAGAATTCCTGGAAAACAGGTGAAGTCCCAGCAGACTGGAGGAGGGCAAATGTTGTCCCTATTTTCAAAAAGGGGAAAAGAGAGGACCCAAACAATTACCCGCCCCGGTCAGCCTGACATCAATACCAGGAAAGATTCTAGAGCAGATCATTAAGCAAACGGTCTGTGAGCACCTAGAAAGGAACACTGTGATCACTAAAAGTCAGCATGGGTTTCTGAAAAATAAGTCATGTCAGACTAATCTGATCTCATTTTTTGACAGAATTACAAGCCTGGTAGACGAAGGGAACACTGTGGATGTAGCCTATCTTGATTTCAGCAAGGCCTTTGACAAGGTGCCCCATGATATTCTTGTAAAGAAGCTGGTAAAATGCGGGCTAGACAATGCTACCATTCAGTGGATTTGTAACTGGCTGACTGACCGAACCCAAAGGGTGCTCATCAATGGCTCCTCTTCATCCTGGAGAGAAGTGACTAGTGGGGTGCCACAGGGTTCTGTCTTGGGCCCAGTCTTATTCAACATCTTTATCAATGACTTGGATGATGGGCTTGAGGGCATCCTGATCAAGTTTGCAGATGACACCAAATTGGGAGGGGTGGCTAATACCCCAGAGGACAGGATCACACTTCAAAATGACCTTAACAGATTAGAGAACTGGGCCAAGGCAAACAGGATGAATTTTAACAGGGAGAAATGTAAAGTACTACACTTGGGCAAAAAAAATGAAAGGCACAAATACAGGATGGGTGATACCTGGCTTGAGAGCAGTACAAGTGAAAAGGATCTAGGAGTCTTGGTAGACCACAAACTTGACATGAGTCAACAGTGTGATGCAGCAGCTAAAAAAGCCAATGCAATTCTGGGCTGCATCAATAGGAGTATAGCATCTAGATCAAGGGAAGTAATAGTACCACTGTATTCCGCTCTGGTCAGACCCCACCTGGAATACTGTGTCCAGTTCTGGGCACCACAGTTCAAGAAGGATATTGACAAGCTGGAACGTGTCCAGAGGAGGGCAACCAAAATGGTCAAAGGCCTGGAAACGATGCCTTATGAGGAACGGCTTAGGGAGCTGGGTATGTTTAGCCTGGAGAAGAGACGGTTAAGGGGTGATATGATAGCCATGTTCAAATATATAAAAGGATGTCATATAGAGGAGGGAGAAAGGTTGTTTTCTGCTGCTCCAGAGAAGCGGACACGGAGCAATGGATTCAAACTACAAGAAAGAAGATTCCACCTAAACATTAGGAAGAATTTCTTGACAGTAAGAGCTGTTCGACAATGGAATTTGCTGCCAAGGAGTGTGGTGGAGTCTCCTTCTTTGGAGGTCTTTAAGCAGAGGCTTGACAGCCACCTGTCAGGAATGCTTTGATGGTGTTTCCTGCTTGGCAGGGGGTTGGACTGGATGGCCCTTGTAGTCTCTTCCAACTCTATGATTCTATGATTCTGTGATTCTGATGCAGCCCAGAATTGCATTGGCTTTTTTTAGCTGCTGCATCACAAAACTGCACAGAGAAATCTGAGCACGAGGAGAAATCTGCACAAAAATGCTAATGAATTTCCATGACGACTTTTTTGATGCAGGCATGTGGTGAACTGGAAATTTCTGGAATCGGGAGGAAAATAGAAACTGAAATGAACGGACCTGCCTGTCTCTGAGGCTTGTTCGGCTGATGCCAGAAAGGGCTGGTTCCTGATCTGCCCCCAACTTAGCCAAAGGGCAGCTGCTTTGACAGAGGGAAGGCTGCCAAACCCAGCCTCAAACCAGCTGGATAACAACTCTGGATGCCTCCCAACTAGGCCAGAGCCCAGACCCTCCTCTCCGGTCTCAGGGGACGGGCCTGTTCTCTGCAAGGCCAGAAGAACTCCGGTGATCGATAGAGCAAGCCACTTTTTGGAAAAACAAACGGAAAACAGTGGAATGGATCTTTGCCCCTGGAAGCTTACAGCCAACACTTTGACAGTGTCGTGTTAAGGGTGGGGTTTCTTTGGGGTGGGAGGTGATGTGGAGTAAGAAGGCAGGAACCACAGAATCTCAGAAGACCAAGGGTCATCTAGTCCAACCCCCTGCAATGCAGAATTCACACCTGAAGATTCCCAGGCAGGTGGCCAGATACAGATAGGATCAAGGACAGCAGAATAATAATAATAATAATAATAATAATAATAATAATAATAATAATAATAATTTATTTATATCCCACCCATCTGGCTGGGCTTCCTCAGCCACTCTGGGCAGCTTCCAACAAAATATTAAAACACAGTAATCCATTAAACATTAAAAGCTTCCCCAAACAGGGCTGCCTTCAGATTTCTTCTAAAAGTCTGATAGTTGTTTTTCTCTTTGACATCTGATGGGAGGGTGTTCCACAGGGCGGGCGCCACCACCGAGAAGGCCCTCTGCCTGGTTCCCTGTAACTTGGCTTCTCGCAGGAAAGGAACTGCCAGAAGGCCCTCAGAGCTGGACCTCAGTGTCTGGGCAGAACGATGGGGGTGGAGACGCTCCTTCAGGTACACTGGATGAGCATGAGAAATAGCGTGACCAGGGAGGTTAGCTCTGTGGCAGAGCTTCTATTCTGCATACCCTCCAAGTGCCCCAGTTTTCCAGCAACAGTCCTGGAAGGAGAGAAGTTGTCCCAGAAGAAGAGTCTGGATTTGATATCCCGCTTTATCACTACCCGAATGAGTCTCCAAGCGGCTCACATTCTCCTTTCCCTTCCTCCCCCACAACAAACACTCTGTGAGGTGAGTGGGGCTGAGAGACTTCAGAGAAGTGTGGCTAGCCCAAGGTCACCCAGCAGCTGCATGTGGAGGAGCAGAGACGCGAACCCGGTTCACCAGATTACGAGTCCACCGCTCTTAACCTCTACATCACACTGTCCCAGTTTCTGATTTGATCCGGGAATGTCCTGCTTTTCCTTCTTCCCCCCTCCCCTTATTCCTCCTTATTCTTCTGCTCTCTCCCCCCCTCTCTTTCTCCCCCACCTCAATGTTCCTTTCATCCCTGGCTCCTTTCAACTTCGGCTAACACTCATGTTTGACAGGCTGTTGCTTTCTCAGGCCCCGGGAGACGAAAACGCACCCCCCCCCCGCCCAGTGTGCCCCGCCTCTGATCAGCTTCCTTTCATCTGTCCTGCCAGCCAAAAAGAAGTTAATGTGTCCCTGGCACTGGGGGTGGGGAGGAGGGGGCAGAGGCCAAAGGGGCACTTGGGAGGGGGTCATTTCTCCAAACTTTAGTGGACAGCCAGGAATCATAAAATCACAGAAAAGTAGAGTTGGAAGGGATGATCCAAATGCCATCTAGTCCTCCCCCCACAATGCAGGAATCGCAGCTAAAGGATCCCAGCTGACCTTGGTTTGAAAACCTCCGATGAAGGAGAGTCCCCCACCTTCAGATGCTACCCTTTAAATTTCCAAAAAAATAAAAATTTTAAAGAATTGTCCAGTAGCACCTTAGAGACCAACTAAGTTTGTTCTGCATATGAGCTTTCGTGTGCATGCACACTTCTTCAGATAGACTGAAACAGAAGTCACCAGACCCTTGTATATAGTGGGAGGGTGGGGTGGGTTTTTTCTCAGGAGGGTAGTAGGAGATGGGTGATTGACTCAATGGGTATAATAATAATAATAATAATAATAATAATAATAATAATAATAAACTTTTATTTATATCCCGCCCTTCCCAGCCAAAACCGGGCTCAGGGTGGGTAACAATCATCAAACCACATAACCATTGCTACTGGAAGGATTTTTTTGTTGTTGTTTGTGTCAATGGGTATGGTAAACCTGTTTGCACATGAAAGCTCATAACAATAACAAACTTAGTTGGTCTCTAAGGTGCTACTGGAAGGAATTTTTTTTTATTCTGTTGACAACTGTTGACGACTGCAATTAGTCCTACAGGAAAAAGCAAGGGATAGTATGCAGATGACAAAAAATAACTTTAGCATATGTAAAGGGTCTGGTGACTTCTGTTTCAGTGTATCTGAAGAAGTGTGCATGCACAGGAAAGCTCATACCAAGAACAAACTTAGTTGGTCTCTAAGGTGCTGGTGGCGCTGTGGGTTAAACCACAGAGCCAAGGGCTTGCCGATCAGAAGGTCGGCGGTTCGAATCCCTGCCACGGGGTCAGCTCCCGTTGCTCGGTCCCTGCTCTGCCAACCTAGCAGTTCGAAAGCACGTCAAAGTGCAAGTAGATAAATAGGTACCACTCCGGCGGGAAGGTAAACGGCATTTCCGTGCGCTGCTCTGGTTCGCCAGAAGCGGCTTAGTCATGCTGGCCACATAGAATCATAGAATCATAGAATCATAGAGTTGGAAGAGACCCCAAGGGCCATCCAGTCCAACCCCCTGCTAAGCAGGAACACCATCAAAGCATTCCTGACAGGTGGCTGTCAAGCCTCTGCTTAAAGACCTCCAAAGAAGGGGACTCCACCACACTCCTTGGCAGCAAATTCCACTGTCGAACAGCTCTTACTGTCAAGAAATTCTTCCTAATGTTTAGGTGGAATCTTCTTTCTTGTAGTTTGAATCCATTGCTCCGTGTCCGCTTCTCTGGAGCAGCAGAAAACAACCTTTCTCCCTCCTCTAGATGACATCCTTTTATATATTTGAACATGGCTATCATATCACCCCTTAACCTTCTCTTCTCCAGGCTAAACATACCCAGCTCCCTAAGCCGTTCCTCATAAGGCATCGTTTCCAGGCCTTTGACCATTTTGGTTGCCCTCCTCTGGACACGTTCCAGCTTGTCAATATCCTTCTTGAACTGTGGTGCCCAGAACTGGACACAGTATTCCAGGTGGGGTCTGACCAGAGCGGAATACAGTGGTACTATTACTTCCCTTGATCTAGATGCTATACTCCTATTGATGCAGCCCAGAACTGCATTGGCTTTTTTAGCTGCTGCATCACACTGTTGACTCATGTCAAGTTTGTGGTCTACCAAGACTCCTAGATCCTTTTCACTTGTACTGCTCTCAAGCCAGGTATCACCCATCCTGTATTTGTGCCTTTCATTTTTTTTGCCCAAGTGTAGTACTTTACATTTCTTCCTGTTAAAATTCATCCTGTTTGCCTTGGCCCAGTTCTCTAATCTGTTAAGGTCATTTTGAAGTGTGATCCTGTCCTCTGGGGTATTAGCCACCCCTCCCAATTTGGTGTCATCTGCAAACTTGATCAGGATGCCTGAAGCTGTACGCCGGCCCCCTCAGCCAATAAAGCGAGATGAGCGCCGCAACCCTAATGGTCAGGGGTCCTTTTACCTTTAAGGTGCTACTGGACAATTGTTTAATTTTTTTATTTATTTCGATTGTGTCACACCAACATGGCTCCCTACCTGAATTTAAATTTCCAGCTGAAGGAAGAGACAGGGCAGCGACAGCTTCTCCCATCCATAGAATCCTTGAATTGTACAGTTGGAAAAGACCATGAAGTGCATCTAGTCCAACCCCCTGCAATGCAGGAATCTTTCATCCAACATGGGGCTCGAACCCATGACCTTGAGATTAAGAGTCTCGCGCTGCACCTGGCTGTCCCACCTCCCCTCTCCTCCTCTTCCCAAAATGCCCAGGATTGACTGTCATCTCATCTCTCTCCCCATCAAACTGGTTTCGGGTAGGAGGAAACCAAAGCTTGCCCCATCCAATAAGACCACGCTAGTGCCTCGCAGCCCTTCGTCTCCACCCAAATCACCCTTCCTGGGGTGCGCAGTCCTAGGAATGTAGGAAGGCGCCTTGTACAGATACAGGTAGGTAGCCGTGTTGGTCTGTCATAGTCAAAACAAAATAAAAAAATTCCTTCCAGTAGCACCTTAGAGACCAACTAAGTTTGTTCTTTGTATGAGCTTTTGTGTGCATGCACACTTCTTCAGATACACTGAAACAGAAGTCACCAGACCCTTATATATAGTGAGAGGGTGGGGAGGGGTATTACTCAGAGGGGTGGTGGGAATGGGTGATAGGCTGATAGCTGTGGTAAACCTGTTGATGACTACAATTAGTCTTACAGGAAAAAGCAAGGGGTGAGAAGGTTAAAAAAGCTTTGTCATGTATGATGAGATAAGAACCCAATGTCTTTGTTCAGACCAGGTCTCTCCATGGTTTTAAGCTTGGTAATGAGTTGCAATTCAGCAATTTCTTTTTCCAGTATATTTCTGAAATTCCTTTGCAATAAGACATCTACTTCGAGATCTTGTATAGAGTGTCCTGGGAGATTGAAGTGCTCTTCTACTGGTTTCTCTGTCTTGTGATTCCTGATATCAGATTTATGTCCATTTATCCTTTGGCATAGGGTTTGGCCTGTTTGTCCAATATAGAGAGCTGAAGGGCCTTGTACAGAGTCAGACCACTGGTCCAGCTAGACCTCAGTAGTGGCTACACTGACCGGCAGCAATGGCTCTCCAGGGACATTCCCAGCCCTGCACAAAGATGCTGAGGGCTGTACCTGAACCCCAGAACTTCCGCATGAATGGATTTGCCAGGGAAACAGGGTGACATGCTGAGAGAGTAAGATCGCCCCGTCAAAAGTGGGGTTCAGCACCCATCTCCCTTTGACAAAGATGTCCCTGCTGGGTAGCTCAGTTTATAGAGCATGAGACTTATAATCTCCTGGCCGTGGGTTCGAGCCCTACGCTGGCAAATTTCCTGCATTGCAGGGGGTTGGACTAGATGACCCTTGGGGGTCCCTTCCAACTCTGCGATTCTATGAAACATATGCAGTAAATAAGGGGACCTGCCCTCAGCGGAAGCAAATCAGGCACCCCCTGACCTCTGATTCCTCCTTGAAAGCAAGCGGAGCTGATTTTGCAAAGATCTGTCTTGAGGAAGCACGATTTGGCTTCCGATAACTGCTTTCTTGTGTGCTTATGGTTGCAGGCGTGGGGTGGTACTTTTATGTTGCCAGCTTGCTTTTGTGACATGCTGCTTTAGGGGTGTACTGTTGGTTTTTAAAGGATTGCTGATTCTATTGCGTGTGTCACGGTCTCTATAAATCGCTTCTTTTGGCTGTGTGCCAGGATTCATAAATCAGCGGGCGGAAAGAAGTTTTTCTCCCTCTCTCTCATCATGCGAGAACACTTGGACGACCGGAGAAGCTGGACGCTGGAAGATCCAGGGCAGAGAAAAGAGAGTCCTACTTCACGCAGCACGTAGTGAGACTATGGAACTCCCACCCACAAGAGACGGCGATGGCCAGCAACTTGGATGGCTTTAAAGCTTTAAAGACAAGCTGGAACGTGTCCAGAAGAGGGCAACCCAAATGGTCAAAGGCCTGGAAACGATGCCTTATGAGGAATGGCTTAGGGAGCTGGGTATGTTTAGCCTGGAGAAGAGAAGGTTAAGGGGGGATATGATAGCCATGTTCAAATATATAAAAGGATGTCATCTAGAGGAGGGAGAAAGGTTGTTTTCTGCTGCTCCAGAGAAGCGGACACGGAGCAATGGATTCAAACTACAAGAAAGAAGATTCCACCTAAACATTAGGAAGAACTTCCTGACAGTAAGAGCTGTTCGACAGTGGAATTTGCTGCCAAGGAGTGTGGTGGAGTCTCCTTCTTTGGAGGTCTTTAAGCAGAGGCTTGACAGCCACCTGTCAGGAATGCTCTGATGGTGTTTCCTGCTTGGCAGGGGGTTGGACTGGATGGCCCTTGTGGTCTCTTCCAACTCTAGGATTCTATGATTCTATGAAAGGAGGATGGGACAAATTCCCTTCTATCTCTACAGTTCTGTTATTCCAAGCCAGCCCCTTCCTCACCCACCTCCCAGGTCCAGCTTCTGGAGCAACAACAACAACAACAACAACAACAACAACAACTTATTATTTATACCCCGCCCATCTGCCTGGTTTTCCCCAGCCACTCTGGGCGGCTTCCAGCAAAAGATTAAAGTCCACCTTGACAAGCCACATCAAAAGTCGCATGGATGCATATGTTGGATACATCTCAACTTCCTTTGGACCATCCTGCTTCTTCCATCACCCACCCACAGTTGTGTATCTGAGCTGGGCTGATGCTGTTGTATCTCTGCAACGATATTTCCCTATTTAATGGGAGGCTGCACTGAATTTCCACAGGATTCGGTTTTGTCCCGGAAAAGGTGTCGTTTCAAGCTGTGCATGGGGGCAAAGACCAGCACGCTGCTAAACTGAGCATGGGGGGACAGGGATGACAACAGCCCTTTTGTTTGCAAAATCTCCACCTCTCTCTTACGGCACTTCACTTGCCAAGAGGAAGGTTGGGCTGCAGGTTGTTCCCTTAAGAAGGGAAGCTTTCTTGCCCCTGAAAGATCATAAACGTGAAGAGGGCCTGGAGGGGACCAGGGGCGTAGCAAGGGGAGCGGGGGGGGGCGGTCCGCCCCGGGTGCCACCCTGGGGAGGGTGACAAATTGGGCGTTTGTTTGTTTTGTTTTTTTAATTTTTAATTTCTTTTTTTTCTTTTTTTTAAGGCTATTTTCGGCAATGCCGGGGTGGAGCCGCAGGGGCGGCCAGTGAGGAGCGGTGTTACCCCCCCTCGCTGGCCGCCCCTGTGGCTCCGCCCCGGCAGCGCCAAAAATAGCCCCCCCAAAATAGCCCCCCCTTCCAGCGGCTTTTCCCGCCGCTGGCTTGCAGAGCCGGGGAATGGAAAGGGGCGGGCCAGCGAGGAGGGGTGACACCCCTCCTCGCTGGCCCGCCCCTCTCCCTGCCCTGACTTGCGCTCCGGGCTCCGTCGGCCGAAGCCGCTGCCCGTCCGGCACCCCTTGGTGCGGCGGCTGCTCGTGCCAGCGCACCTAGTGCCGGCACGAGCAGCCGCCGCACCAAGGGATGTCGGGTGCCGGCTTCGAGAGTCTCCCGAAGTTGGCGCCCGGCATCCCCGGGGGCGGGGCATCGTGCTGTGTGCGTGCGTCATGATGTCATGACGCACGCACACGCCGCGACGCCCCGCCCCGGGTAGCCAAGGGGCTAGGAACCCCCCTGGAGGGGACAAGGTCAGGGTTTTCCATTAAAAATCCCATTTGAGTAAGTGTGAAGTTGATCAACATTGCTCCCATTTCACAGATAGGTAAGCGAGAATGAGTTAGAATCATAGAACTGTAGAGCTGGAAGGGAACCCGAGGGTCATCTAGTCCAACCCCCTGTAATGCAGGAATCTCAGCTGAAGGTTCCATGGTGGATGGCCACCCAACCTCTGCTTAAAAGCCTCCAGTGGAGGAGAATCCACCGCCTTCCAATGGAGCCCGTTCCAATGTTGAACAGTTCTTATCACCAGAAAGTTCTTCCTGATGTTTAGTCGGAATCTCCTTTCTTGTAACTTGAGTTCGAGTCCTCCCCTCCAGAGCAGGAGAAAACAAGCTCGTTCTGTCTTCCATGGGGCAACCCTTCAGAAGATGGCTCTCATATCACCTCTCTGTCGCCTCTTCTCCGGGCTAAACATCCCCAGCTCCTTCAACCGCTCCTCAAAAGGCTTGGTTTCCAAACCCTTGATCATCTCTGTCGCCCTCCTCTGCACACCTTCCAGCTTGGCAATCTCCTTCTCGAACTGAGGTGCCCAGAACTGGACACAAACACTATCCTGCTCCTCAAGGCTATTCTAGAAGTCAGTGGCAGAGATTTATTTGGACATTGCAGGGTCTCCCAAGTGCCGGCAGAAAGGTCCTCGCCTCCTCCACCCCCCACCCCGCTGGAGAACTGTGTCTCCTGCTCAGCCTTTGAAACAATCAAGAGGTAAGTTAAGTTACTCACCTGATGGCAGGGTTCTGGGTAGCCTTGGATACTTCAGCCCCTCCTAATCCCCACCATGCGAGATGGACAGAGAAGGTAGAGGAAAATCTCAAAATACAGAATTCTTGCCAGTTAGCTCCTTCCAGTCCAGAAGGAAGAGCCCTCTAGGCATGGTCAGCCATCCCTTCCATGGCCAACAAGGGGTCTTGGGTGGTGGTGGGGTTCCTCCACTTCAGATTGCCAGCTGTGTCTCTCTCAAAACTCTGCAGCCAGCCCTTCTCCAGGCAAAGTGAAGGACCCGGGCAGCTTTCCAGCTAGCCTTCGCCACTCCTGGGGAAGCCGAGGGGAGTGGGAAGGGGGCAGGCATAGAAAGGGGAGAGTCACAAGCAGCTCCAAGGGCTGGATTGTTGTTGTTGCTCTGAAAAAAGGTTCCAGTTGCTGGGAGTCTCTTAAAAGTTTCTTGGAAGAAGTGGACCATGCAGAGCGGGACAGGTGTGGAGAGATGCGCCCTCTGGTGGCTCAACTCCTGCAAGGCAGGCTGGCATCGCATTTCTTTTGCAGCGGGGATAGAATAAAACACTCTTCGTGGCAGTTTTGTGGTTCTTGCGGAGGCCGTTAGCACTTAATGGGGCGTGTATTCTGTAGTCTGAGAAACGTGGGAAACAGAACGCAGAGCAGGGTCTTTCCAATGGGTTTTACTTAGTCCGGCAAGTCTATATTGTTGAATCCCATTGCAGAATCCAGCGTAGGAAGGCATCAGGCAGAGGGCCTTCTTGGTGGTGGCACCCGCCCTGTGGAACGCCCTCCCAGCAGAGGTCAAAGAGATAAACAACTGTCTGACATTCAGAAAATACCTCAAGGCAGCCCTGTTTAGGGAAGTTTTTAACCTGTGATATTTTAATGTATTTTAATATCTGTTGGAGGCCGCCCAGAGTGGCTGGGGGGACCCGGCCAGATGGGCAGGGTACAAATAATAAATTATTATTATTATTACCGTATATCAAAGTTGATCAGGACATTGGCGTTGAGTTCCATGTATTTGGAGCGGAATGCATTTCTCAGGCCAAGGCAAACGCCAAGAACCCCAGGAAAGAACACAATGGAGCATTAGGCGTCAGCGATCCGAAAGTGACATATTTAAACTGTGGAACTCACTGCCACAGGAGCCAGCGATGGCCACCAACCTAGATGGTTTTAAAGAGGACGGACGGGACTATTTCAAGGAGGAGCAGGGTAACGAAGGCTACTAGCCATGATGGCTGTGGTCTCCCTTCACAGTAAGAGGCAGCAATGCTTCTGAATACCAGTTGCTGGAAACTTCGCAGGAGGGGAGAGGGCTCTTGTGCTTGAATCCCGCTTGAATCCTGCATAACGGGCACCTAAAGGTAAAGCTAAAGGTAAACGGCATTTCCGTGCGCTCTGGTTTCCATCACAGTGTTTCCGTTGCGCCAGAAGCGGTTTAGTCCTGCTGGCCACAAGACGCGGAAAGCTGTCTGTGGACCAACGCCGGCTCCCTCAGCCTGAAAGCGAGATGAGCGCTGCAACCCCATAGTCGACTTGGACTGGACTTAACTGTCCAGGGGTCCTTTAAAGGTAAAGGTGGGGACACCACTCCCTTGACTTTTTTCTCTCCCCCAAGAGCACTTTTGGGTTGCACCTTTCAGATCTCTGATTCTATTCTGGGCTATGCATGCTGTGCCTCCTCTTCTTATGGCTTGGCTGCAGAAGTTGAAAGGCAGAGGTTGGATGGCTCAAAGGACACGTCGGGAGGACCTGAGGAGCAAGACGTTGAGGGCAAAACTCCATGTGGAATAAGCCCTGCAGATACTTTCATAACCAGTACAGGATGAATGTGGGTAGGTGTGAGAGGGGGTGGATATCAGGATCACACCCTTGTCAGACTTTGGTTCAGGTGTCACCCACTTCCTTTTGGGCAATGCCCTAAACAGATACTTATACTCCACTGTGAGCCATCCTGTAAAAGGATTGGCTTGTAGAGGATATTGGGATTGAGCCCATGGTGGTATGATGGGATGGAAGCAGGGAGGGAGGAGGAGAAGAGCATCATCTGAATATACCTGGTGACTTATGTGAATGTCACTCAGTTGATGTGGTGGAAGAGCCCACCTGAGGAATCTCTCCTGTCCGGGGTGGTAATGAGGCTTTGGTGATCTATGGACACCCCCTTCCTTAAGAAGACAGGGATGGTGACTGTGAAGTTCTCCAGACAATGTTGAGGAGAACAGACCTTCCCCAGTCCTGCTTAAGGATAGAGCAGTAATGAAGGAATCTCAGACATCTATGGAGTCTACGTATGGGTCTCCCTGTATGAGTGCCCTATTGACTGCTTCCCAGAATTGCATTCCGCAGCATCAAACAGGAATCAATAGCATAAGGGTTATTGTGTAGCTCTATGCGTCTATGATTCTGTGGTCTTTGGCTGGTCCTTGGCACATGCCCCTAAGGGCTTGCCACATCCATCCTGCAAACAACGGTTGGCATCCCACAAGATTTCATCAGTCCTCCATCCACCCATAAGATGATGAACTTCTACTTCCCCAGGCAATTGCTCTTCCACTTGGCTTCTGGTACCTCCAAGATTCCCACCAGCCTCCAGCCATGAAGATCTTCTGCCTCCTCTCTGTTGCCGTCCTCTTCTTGATGCTGCTGGCTCCAGGTATGACCTTCTTTTCAGATGCTTCTTCTCTTAGCAGCTTCACAACTCTCAGCTTTATTCATTTTAAACCTGCCTCTGAGCACCACTTGCTGTGACTCCCAAAGAGTTGGGATCTTGCTCCTATGTCCTCTTGGAGAGTTTCCCAAATGGGGCTTTTGGTAGGACACCGTGAGAAGAGGATGCTGGACTAGATGGTCCCCCTTTGGCCAGATCCATCAGTCAGGCTCTTCTTATTACCTCATTTATAAGATCCACCACCACAGAAGCTCTTGCTTTCAAATCTCTAATAATGCGCTTCAGCACACTCAGCTTTGCGGTGGGTAAAAAAACAGGCCAGTTTCCTGGGCAAGGGGGCTTCTCTCTCCCAGTTTGCCAGTGGCCGGCCAGGGAAGCCAGTGACTCTGACGCATCCTTCCCTTCCACCTTGGCTCAGATCCTGTCCTGAAGGTGGAGGGAGGCAGCAGAAGGGACTGACTCTCTGCTCCAGCCCTGCATTCTTCCTGCACCAGCTTTCCCCAACCTGGTGCCCTCCAGGTGTGCAAGCCAGCAGGGCCATTGTGGAAGAAGTTATGGAAGGTGTGGGAGGTCAGTCCTGCGAGACAGAGCCTCCAAAGTCTTATTTTTCTTCCTCCAGATTTCACCAGAGGCCAAAATGGTTTCTGTACTCCAATGCAATGTGCGCGTCGCGGGGGCAGATGCGAAGTTGGGAGGTGCAGACCTAACCAAGTTCAACTTTGCAGGTGCTATGGTCGCCAACCTTGTTGCCGTTAAGGTGAGTTAAATCAAATCTTAGCTGTGCTCGAAAATTAGTCAAATGTTTTCTCATGCCCCAAAACGCATGAGACATATCACTGTCCCCCCGCTTCCCTCTCTTAGCCTTTACAGCCACTGTGTGAGGGGGAACAATATTAGCATCTGCACAGGGGGCCGAAAACCCTGCCCTCTCCCCTTGCTGCCCCCATGAAAGCTCTCTGTCCCCTCAGCCACAACTCCCCTTAGCCTGGGAAGGAATGCCTTCATTGGCTCAAAGAACCGCTCTTTGTGGTATGAGAGGGTGGGGGCTCAGTGGCTGACCTTCCTCGAATAGCAAAGGAAACCTGTGTGAAACATCCCTGTGAAGGTGGAATCACAGAATCACAGAATTGTAGATTTGGAAGGGAAAGAGTTCAATGCACATTAATGCACAGACAAGGATCTTCTCAAATGTGTCCTCTCCTGGGGTTGCTGCTCATAAAAACAAGGAAAACGAACCACATTGGGGGGGGGAGAAGAGTGTGTATGGCAGCCAAATCCCACTCCAATACCCCAAAGTGCATACATGAAATGCTCAGAGGTCTCTCTTACAATCATAGAATAGAAATGTAGCATTGGGAGGCACCAAGGGGTCATCTAGTCCAGCCCTCTGCAAAACAGACCCTCTGTGTGCAATTTGAACTCAGACAACGGTCACCTCTTCTGCCTCCCAGTTGGAGTCACTGGTTTGAGTTTTCAGAACCACCACCAGCACCCATTTTAACAGTGTTTCCTCCTCTCACAGGACAGTAACTCTTCAGATCTCCGGTGAAAGACCTCTGGTGAAAGGAAGACCCCCCCCCCCCTGCTGTCCTCTGATAAGAAACCGCTTCGCTTGATGCTGCTGAAGGTGATTCTGGGAAGGAGTCAAGGGGGAGCCATCCTGTCTGCCTGTCTACTCATGAGTAAGCCCCACTGTGGCCAGTGGGGTCTGACTCCTTAGTAAGTGGGCTCAGGATTGGAGCTTGGATTTGGTTTGCCTGCAAAAATGCTTTAGCTTCTTCTTTTTAATAAATGCAAGCATTGGAAACCTTTGTGTTGGGTCCATGTTGTGAAAACGTGTGCTGGGTTGAGGGGATATTTTTGGTCAGACCCTTTCTCTCTGTCTGTCTGTCTGTCTGTCTGTCTGTCTGTGATGCCATCCAGGTTTTGTGCTTGCTTTTCAAGCCTTGGTATTGCACAAAGGCATCTCTCAAATTGTAGGCACCCACCTCTCCCTGGGGTCTCTCCTGCCCCTCCCCGTGCCCCTTTCTCTGTTTCTCCCCACCAACTGTCCTACTTTCTTGGGCAGCTGCACAGAGAAGGATGTTCCATAAACAGGAATTGAGCAGAGCTGGAAAAGTTAGGGGACAAACCCTGCAACATTTCTCCCATGAAAAGAGGGGTGTCCTGTTCCTTCATCATCACCATTCTGATGTTATTTTTTATAACTCACCCACTGGACTGGGTTGCTCCAGTCACAACACACGGCTTCCAACATGTAGAAAACCCTTATGCTCCCTCTCCTCTCCTCTAACCTGTGGGGTGTTGACACCTGGAGGCTTAGGCAAAAGGTTTACTCATCTTGTTGCGGACCAGGGAGTTCCCTTCATTCCTTCCAATTCTTAGGGTCCTGAATCCACGGAGGGTTAGAATCTAGATTAGGACCTTTCCTGGCCACTGGAGTGTCCTCATCAGCATCTCCAAAGAAGAAGGCAGGTGGGAAGAGCTGCAATTAAGAGGGATGCTATAGGCTAATAGGTGAGCCATTCCACCATCCTCATCCCCTAGCTGATAAGCAGGAGAACAGTGGGTTGTTGTTGTTGTTGTTGTTGTTGTTGTTGTTGTTGTTGTTGTCAATTAGATTTCTCTACAACCCTTCAT
This sequence comes from Darevskia mixta, assembly GCA_034641385.1. Lineage (NCBI taxonomy): Eukaryota > Metazoa > Chordata > Lepidosauria > Squamata > Lacertidae > Darevskia > Darevskia mixta. The sequence goes on along the minus strand of JAWWNH010000142.1, from coordinate 306,673 downwards.
TTGAGGACCACAGCTCAGTTTAAAATAGAAAACCATCAAAATACATAACATATTAACAAAGTAAACAATAACACCCACACATAGTGTAAAAGACCATAGATTTTTTTCATTAGCCCATGGCCTGGGAGAAAAGGAATATATTTGCCTGGCACCTAAAGGAGTAGAGGGAGCCTCTCAGGGAAGAGCATTCCGCAAACTGGGAGCCACCACTGAAAAGACCTCTTCTCGCAGTGCTGCCCTCTGTACATCTTGCAAAGGAGACACATGAAGGAGGGCTTCTGATGATGATCTCAGAGTCCAGGTCAGGTCATACAGGGAGAGGCCGTCCTTGAGATATTGTGGTCCTGAGCCCATGTGGTGTGTTGAGAGCTGAGCTGGAAGCAGCCTGGAAGCTGGAGATACAGATTCCTGTTTGCTGTGTAGGGGATCCAAAACTGTGTTTAACTGAGAAGGATGATTTGGGGTATGTTAATGCTGTGATCCAGTCCATTTTATGCTCAGGCTCTATATATGTTTTTTAAAAACCCATATCTCCTAAAGACACCAAAGTCTCCACTCACCTTCAAGGAAACTGAATTCCGGGCAAACACTGAAACCCCTGGATTTTCTCACCGCTCAGAGATTTGGCTGCTGCGTAACAATATTTTCAAGGAACCTGAAATGTGTTATTTGCCCCTTTTCTCCAGCTCCATCCCTGAATCTAGTTGTATGGAAAGGGATGTCTTTGGCCTTGCTGCTCCCCATTCCCACCATTGCACACACCCCAATATCACCTTCTGATCTGGGCTAATTCCCAAGTTAACTGTGCTGAATCTGGCAGTTGCTTTACCCAACTTTGCTGCCTGTGGGCATCCGATGGAGCAACGCGTGTCCATTAACTTGAAGCAAGACCAGGTGGGGAAAGGGGACTTAGCCGTGTGACCACAGGTTCCCCACCTTGCCTGCTGGGTTGGCACTTCAGGCTCTTGGGAAAGGATGCTGAAGACATCTCATGGGGCCCATCTCTGTGGAGATTGCAAAAGACCAGCAACTGTCTTCTAAATGTTACAGGCACAGCCCAGACCAGCAGCTCACGACTGGCACTGATACTTCTTCCCCTTCTCCAAAATTAAATATAAAAGCCTTGCCCTCACTTTGGGTGCCCACTTTTTGCAGTTCCCCCCATATATTCACAACAATGCACAGAATTTTAAACCAGAACTATTGAAACAAAACATCCAGAAAGCAACACAAATACCATAAAAGCAGCAGAACACACAAACACACACATACAAATAGACAGCAGAGCAGTGCTACAAGAGTGTCCAGGAAAAGAGAATGTTAAGCCTGCCTTTCCCTTAGAAAGATCTATCTGGAGAGCAGGGAAGGGCAACAGAGTATATTTGTGCTGGACCAATGGGGTTGTATCCAAGGCCACAGACTGCCACATGTGGATGGGGATCCTACTTCTTGTCCCTTGCAGACCCCACCCATTGAATCCTCAAAATATTTTCCAAAGTATTGGGCAATGTGGGATAATAGCCTCTAGCTCAGCTTTGGTTGGTGCCTAGGGAGAGAGGATGAAGAACTCAGTTTGTGAAGTTGGGGACAATCTGTTGAGTTGGAGAGGGTGATGAGCAATCCCAAGCGGAAATGTTGGCACAAGAAATGGATCTGAAGTACTGTGGTCTGTTAGCCCCGGACACATGATTTTGAGGTGGCATGAGCCACATGCCCCCAAGCAAGGATCCCTGCCTTGCCTGCTGCTGGGCGTCTCTGCCCATTGGAGCCCAGCCTGGCCTTGCTGTTGCGACCCTGACCCCACGCTGATTTGCAGCACAGTCAGTGTTGTGGGCGTGCGCCTGTCAAGAGCTGCCATGGCCGGGCAAGCTCCACCCGTGTGGACAGGTGAGGAGGTGGCACAGCACGGCCCTGTGAACCCTCTGTGCCCCATGCCTGCCCAGCAGTGATGGCGTCTAGAGTTGGGCTAGAAGGAAGGGTTTTGTTCACCCTCTGCACCCAGTCCCTGGTCCTGCCGGGAGAGCGCCCCCCCAAAGGGGACATCAAAAGATGCCATGCCACAGTGAGCAGAGAGCAAGGCACAAACCCACAGATTCACTTTCTGAGTTGCTCAACAGTGGAATGGAGGCCTTCAGAAGGTGCCGGATTCTCCTTTGCTGGAAGATTTTAAGCAGAGGTTGGATGGGGACCTGTCAGGGATGCTATAACTGTGATACCTGCATTGCAGGGGGCTGGACTTGATGATCCTTGGTGTCCCTTCTATGAATCTATGATTCTGTGGTCTTTGGCTGCTCCTTGGCACATGCCCCTCAGGGCTTGCAACATCCATATTGCAAACGACGGTTGGCATCCCACAAGATTTCATCAGTCCTCCATCCACCTATAAGTAGACCGACTTCTCCTTCCCCAGTCAACTGCTCTTCCACTTGGCATCTGGTACCTCCTGGATTCCTACCAGCCTCCAGCCATGAAGATCTTCTGCCTCCTCTCTGTTGCCATCCTCTTCCTGATGCTGCTGGCTCCAGGTATGACCTTCTTCTCAGATGCTTCTTCTCTGAGCATCTTCACAGCTCTCAGTTTTATTCATTTTAAACCTGCCTCTGAACACCACTTGCTGTGCCTCCCAAAGAGGAGGGATCTTGCTCCTATGTCCTCCTGGAGAGTTTCCCAAATGGGGCTTCTGGTTGGACACTGTGAGAAGAGAATGCTGGACTGGATGGGTCCCCTTTGGCCAGATCCATCAGTCAGGGTCTTCTTATTACCTCATTTATATGAAAGCTCTTGTTTTCAAATCTGTAATAATGTGCTTCAGCACACTCAGCTTTGTGGTTGCTAAAAGAACAGGCCAGTTTCCTGGGCAAGGGGGCTTCTCTCTCCCAGTTTTGCCAGTGGCCGCCCAGGGAAGGCAGTGACTCTGACGCAGCCTTCCCTTCCACCTTGGCTCAGATCCTGTCCTGAAGGTGCAGGGAGGCAGCAGAAGGGAATCACTCTCTGCTCCAGCCCTGCATTCTTCCTGTACCAGCTTTCCCCAACCTGGTGCCCTCCAGGTGTCCAAGCAAGCAGGGCCATTGTGGAAGACGTTGTGGAAGGTGTAGAAGGTCAGTCCTGCAAGACAGCGTCTCCAAAGTCTTATTTTTCTTCCTCCAGATTTCACCAGAGCCCAAGTTAATTGGGGATGTCCTCTGAGATGTCGACTGCAACGTGGGACACTGCGACCAAGGTGCAATTCGAACGAAAGGCCACTTTTTCGGTGTGGTCGCCGAGTGTGTTGTCGTAGAAGTGAGTTAAATCGAATCTTAACTGTGCCCGAAAATTAGTCAGTGGTGTTTCATGACCCCAAATGCATGAGACACATCACTCTGTCCCCCCCTCGACCCCACCTCCCTCTCTTAACCTTTCCAGCCACTGTGAGGAGGAGCAATATTCGCCTGTGCACAGGGGGTTGAAAACCCTGTCCTCTCCCCTTGCTGTCCCCATGAAAGCTCTCTGACCCCTCAGCCACAACTCCCCTTAGCCTGGGGAGGAATGTCTCCATTGGCTGAAAGAGCAGCTCTTCCTGGAATGAGAGGGTGGGGGCTCAGTCGCTGACCCTCCTCAAATAGCAAAGGCAACCTGTGTGAAACATCCCTGAGCAGGTGTTTATTGAATCACAGAATTGTAGAGTTGGAAGGGAAAGAGTTCAATGCACACCAAGGCACAAACACACAAGAATCTACTCAAATGTGTCCTCTCCTGAGGTTGCTGTTCGTAAAAACAAGAAGGAAAAAGAACCACATTAGAAAAACAGTGTGTGTGGTAGCCAAGCCCCACTCACATCCCCCAAAGTGCATACATGAGATGCTCAGAGGTCTCTCTTACAATCATAGAATAGAAATGTAGCATTGGGAGGCACCAAGGGGTCATCTAGTCCAACCCTCTGCAAAAGCGACCCTCTGTGTGCAATTTGAACTCTGACAATGGTCAGCTCTTCTGCCTCCCAGTTGGAGTCACTGGTTTGGGTTTTCAGAACCACCACCAGCACCCGTATTAACAGTGTTTCCTCCTCTCACAGGATAGTAACTCTGCAGATCTCTGGTGCAAGACCTCTGGCGAAAACAAGGACCCCCCCCCCCTGCTCTCCTCTGATGTGCAGCTGCCTCGACTGCACCCCCCATCTCTGCTGGGGAAGAAACCGCTTTGCTTGATGCTGCTCAAGGCGATTCTGGGAAGGAGTCAAGAGGGAGCCATCCTGTCTGCCTGTCTACTCATGAGTAAGCCCCACTGTGCCCAGTGGGACCTGACTCCTTAGTAAATGGGCTCAGGATTGGAGCTTGGATTTGGTTTGCCTGCAAAAATGCTTTAGCTTCTTCTTTTTAATAAATGCAAGCATTGGAAACCTTTGTGTTGGTCCATGTTGTGAAAACGTGTGCTGGGTTGAGGGGATATTTTGGGTCAGACTCAAAGACCTTTTCTGTTTCTCTGCCAGTCAGTGGTGCCTTCCAGGTCTTGTGGTTCTTTTCCAAACATGGCTTTGCACAAGAGCATTTCTCAAATTGTAGGCACCCACCTCTCCCTGGGGTCTCCCCTTCCCCTCCCCGTGCCCCTTTCTCTGTGTCTCCCCTCCAACTGTCCTGCTTCCTTGGGCAGCTGCACAGAGAAGGATGTTCCATAAACAGGAATTGAGCAGAGCTGAAATAATAATAATAATAATAATAATAATAATAATAATAATAATAATGTATTTATACCCTGCCCATCTGATTGGGTTTCCCCAGCCACTCTGGGTGACTCCCAACAGAATAAAAAAAAAAACATGATAAAACAATAAAAGCTTCCCTAAACAGTTATGTCTTTAGATGTCTTCTAAAAGTCAGATAGTTGTTTATTTCCTTGACATCTGATGGTAGAGTGTTCCACAGGGTGGGCGCCACCACCGAGAAGACCCTCTGCCTGGTTCCCTGTAACTTTGCTTCTTGTAGGGAGGGAATTGTCAGAAGATGTTCAGAGGAGGACCTCAGTGTCTGGGCTGAATGATGGGGGTGGAGACCCTCCTTTATGTCTACTGGGTCAAGGCCATTTAGGGCTTTCAAGGTCAGCACCAACACTTTGGATTGTGCTCGGAAATGTACTGGGAGCCAATGTAGGTCTTTCAGGACCGGTGTTATATGGTCTCGGCAGCCACTCCCTGTCACTAGTCTAGGTGCTGCATTCTGGATTAGTTGTAGTTTCTAGGTCACCTTCAAAGGTAGAGCGCAATGCAGTAGTCCAAGCAGGAGATAACCAGGGCATGGAGCACTCTGGGGAGACCGTCTGTGGTCAGGGAGGGTGTGAAAAAGCCACTGGGTATTGCAGTCCAGAAGGTTTGGAGGGCACCTGGTTGGAGATGGCTGAAAATCCCATCCCTTTGCACATCCGGCTATTGGACCTCCCACAGCAGCCGCAGGCCTGTTTTCTCCTCCATCTAAGTTAATGGATTTCCCCTCCACAGTTGGACCTTCAACACACAAATAGAGCAACGTCTCTGAAAAGGAGCATCTTGCCCCACCCTCTGTGGAAACCCCTCTGCACCCTCGACTGCATCACCCAGCTCTGCTTGGGAAGAAACTGCTTCGCCTTGTGCCACTCCATGCCCATTTACTCTCGAGTAAGCCCTTCTGTGCTCAGTGGGACTGACTCCTTCATAACTGGGCTTAGGGTTGGAGCCTAGATTTGGTTTGCTTGCTAAAATGCTTTCGCTTTTCCTTTTAATAAATGCAAGCATTGAAAACTTCTGTGGCCGTTGCATGGTGTGAAGGGGGGAACTGGTGGGGGCTGTTTTGGCGGGGTCATCATAGAATTGGAAGGGACCACAAGGGTCATCTAGTCAAACCCCCTACATTGCAGGAATCCTTTTGCCCAATGTGCGGCTCAAACTCTGTGGTTAAGAGTCTCATGCTCTACTGACTGAGCTATCTCACAGAACTGTAGAGTCCTCTAGTCCAACCCTATGTGATGCAGGTATCATAGCTAAAAGATCCGTGGCAGGGGGCCATCCAACCATGTTCTTTCATTCATTCATATATATAACATCTATATTAATTTTCCAATTTATATTTTAAAGTATTCATTTAAGCAATCTGAAATCGATGACTTCCCTTCCTATCCTTCCGTGGTTCAGTTTGCGTACCGTACATCCCTGAATATTCTACACAATCCAAACCATTCAGTATTCCAACATTGCATCCATCAAACATATTTATGCTGTTAAATTTATCTTAATGCTACCAGCGTTTTCACATGTACACAATTTTTACCCATATATTCAATAAACGTTGTCCAATCTTCTTTAAACACACATTCTTCTTGTTCTCTGAAATTTGCAAGCTGTACATATTTGATTAGTTTTAAGTTGGCAATCTTCTTTGGTTGGGACCTTGCTCGCTTTCCATTTTGGGGCTAACAAAACACGGGCCGCAGTAGAGGCATACATAAATAACCTTTCTTGGACACCTGGGAATTTCTGTCTGAATTATCCCCAACAAAAAAAGACTCCGCTTTTTTGTTTGTTTTTGTTTTGGAAAGGTACGTTTAAACATTTTTTTCAATTCAATTTTTTCTTTCCCCTTCCACATCCAACTCAAAAAAGAGCAGGCCCAGCATGGCTACCCCCGGGACAGAATCAAAGAGCTGAAAGGGACAACTCAGAGTGTTCAGCAATCCTTCAGTTTCCATTAGTCTTCGGGGGGGGGGGATATTTGAAAATGGCTCTCATATCTCCTCTCAGCCTCCTCTTTTCCAGGCTAACCAAGCCCAATGCCCTCAAATGACAGGAGTGTCATCAGAGGGGGGGGTGTCATCAGAGGGGGGGTGTCAATCGTCTCATCAGAGCTGGTCTCCCACCTCTGCAGGGCAGGTCTGCCCCAACAAGCCCAAACTTCACTAGTAAGTGGTCAGTCCATGAAGACCCCCTCCATCCCCATTCGGCTGGTGCTGCACTGAGCAATCAGGTCAACGAAGCTGGCTCAAATCGGGGTCCCCACCCAGGTCTCCCATCTGGACTATAGTTATACATGGCAGGTCAGTCTCCACACTCACAACTAGGTTTGGGGTGAGCAAGGTTTTATTAGGGACCAGCCTAGCATTCAACAGAGGGGGGCAGCACCTGACTGTTGGGTACAGCAGGTAGCCCCCTGCCCCAGCCACACCAAAGCAAGAAGGTGGGTCAGAATACAATCACCTGTGGCTCGCTTCCCCTCCTGCAGCCATGCTTGTCCCCAGTCACCAGAATGGCCACCAGTTCTGGTGCTCTCATCCTGGTCCAAAGGCTCTTCCTTTCAGCTCCCAAAGTTGAATCAACTCAGCAAAGTTGCAGCAATCTCAGCAACAAGCAGACATAGCCCTGCACAGAATCGAGAGCCTGAAGATTACGACCAAAAATGTACTTGGCGGAGAGAGAGAAAAACAAGGCATTGGTGCCCTCGCTTTCATGCCAGTGCTGAAGGACTACCCCAAAGGGAGATAACCTTTGGGGCCACGCAATAGGTGGCCACCCATTTGTTTGTTTGTTTGTTTGTTTGTTTGTTTATTCCTTCGTTGGTTGCATTTCTATCCCTCCTTTTTCTCCAAAGAGCTCAAGGCAGTGTACGTGGTTCTCCCCCCCCCCTCGCCATTTCATCCTCACACCTGTCAAACTGACCAAAAAGTTCAGATTGAGGCCAAACACCTATTGGAAATGCAGGGAGGCGGAAGGCACATTGATCCACATGTGGTGGAAGTGTAAACAGATCAGAGAATTTTGGGAGATGATCTATAATGAATTTGTTTAAAATCTTTCCACAAGGAATAATGAGTAATGAAATCTGAAAGAACTTCAGGAGAATTTTCATGTATGCTACAGTAGCAGCCAGAATTTTAATCACAATAGGTTGGAAAGGAGAAGCTGCCCCTTCCAAATTAGACTGGCAAAACAAATTGCAAGAATATGCAGAATTAGCCAGATTATCAGCAAGGTTCCGAGACGTTACCGATGAAAAATTCAATAGAGAGTGGGATGTATACAGAGCTTATTTAAAAGAACATTGCAAAAATATGAATCCGTTGGCAGGTCTGGATTTCTGAGTGTAATAGGAGAATCTTATAAAATTAATGTAATTGAAATAAGCTAGAGGAGACAAAGTTTAGTGTGCAGTTAAAGAACACAATCTGGAAAACACAATGGGGGTCATGTTGAATCCAACTACAAATTGTTACATACAACCACCACCAACTATGCAATGAATGTTTGTTTGTTTTTGCTTTTATTTTCTGTTGATTACTTATGTTAGACAATTTTTAAAACCAATAATGCGTGCGCGCATGCACACACACACACACACACACATTGCACCCAAAGGTAAGGGCAAGGCATCTATATTTAAATTTGGAGAAGGGGAAGAAGTATCAGTGCCAGCCGTGAGCTGTTGGTCTGGGCTGTGCCTGTAACATTAAGAAGACAGTTGCTGGACTTTTGCAATCTCCACAGAGATGGGCCCCATGAGATGTCTTCAGCATCCTTTCCCAAGAGCCTGAAGGGCCAACCCAGCAGGCAAGGTGGGGAACCTGTGGTCACAGGGCTAAGTCCCATTTCCCCACCTGGTCTTGCTTCAAGTTAACGGACAAGCGTTGCTCCATCGGCAGCAAAGGTGGGTAAAGGAACTGCCAGATTCAGCACAGTGAACTTGGGAATGAGCCCAGATCAGAAGGTCATATTGGGGGACAGTGGGTGGGATTGTTGAGCAGCAACACCAAAGACATCCCTTGGCATGCAACCAGATTCAGGGATGGAGCTGGACAAAAGGGGCAAACAACACATGTGAGGATTCCTTGAAAATGTTGTTACAAAGCACCCAAATTGCTGAGCATGGAGAAAACCCAAGAGTTTCAGTGTTTGCCCAGAGTTGGGTTCCTTCTAGGTGGCCAGCCAGTCATTGCCGTAGAAAGAAACTTGTCTGACCAGTTCAGTAACCTCCTCTATTAGATTGTAATTTTCTGTGGGTACAGGACTCCTGGAATGAGAAGGAACTGAGGGCACGCTGCAATCCACAATATGAATGACCTTTTGGCCAAAGCCCCCAGGTGTCAACACCGCACAGGTTGCTGATGTGGAGCAGGATGCCAACTCGCTTACAAGCAAGAGGAGAGATGCTATCAGGATTGGATTTGGGGCAGAGGTCCAAGGCTCCACTCAGCAGAATGAGCAGGAGGCTCTCCAGATCCAGGAGGGTTGGCTGACCACATAGTGAAGTATGTGAAGAAGAACACATGGTCTCCTAAAGAAGACCTCGTGTGATGCCATAGAGGCTCAAGACGCCAACCTCAGGCTGGGGATTCCCGGGGAATTGGAATGGGAATTGGGGAGAGCTCCTAGCATCTCCACTTGCCACCACATCCCAATGGTCCTCACCAGCCTTTATTCCTCTGCTTGCTCCTTATCTGAAGCAAGGACTGCTTCTGAGTACAGCCTTTCAAATGTTTTGTAGCTATGGGGTTTTTCTAGCTCTGGGGTTAATGGTGCTATACATTGCTAGCTGCCATTGTGCAGTCTCAAAGGACCATTCCCTTTGGGTTGCTTTTCAGGCTTGGAATGAAGGTGGGGGCACCACTCCCATGACATTTTTTCTCTCCACCAAGAGCACTTTTGGGTTGCACCTTTCAGATCTCTGATTCTATTCTGGGCTATGCATGCTGTGCCTCCTCTTCTTATGACTTGGCTGCAGAAGTTGAAAGAAAGGCAGAGGTTGGATGGCTCAAAGGACACGTCGGGGGGATCTGAGGAGCAAGACGTTGAGGACAAAACTCCATGTGGAATAAGCCCTGCAGATACTTTCATAACCAGTACAGGATGAATGTGGGTAGGTGTGAGAGGGGGTGGATATCAGGATCACACCCTTGTCAGACCGGTGCCTGTGGGTCAGGTGTCACCCACTTCCTTTTGGGCAATGCCCTAAACAGATATTTATACTCCACTGTGAGCCATCCTGTAAAAGTATTGGCTTGTAGAGGATATTGGGATTGAGCCCATGGTGGTATGAGGGGATAGAAGCAGGGAGGGAGGGGGAGAAGAGCATCATCTGAATATACCTGGTGACATGTGAATGTCACCCAGTTGATGTGGTGGAAGAGCCCACCTGAGGAATCTCTCCTGTCCGGGGTGATAATGAGGCGTTGGTCATCTATGGACACCCCCTTCCTTAAGAGGACATGGATGGTGACTGTGGAGTTCTCCAGACAATGTTGAGGAGTACAGAACTTCCCCTGTCCTGCTTAAGGATATTGCAGTAATGAAGGAATCTCAAACACCTATGGAGTCTACGTATGGGTCTCCCTGTATGGGTGCCCTATTGACTGCTTCCCAGAATTGCATTCCGCAGCATCAAACAGGAATCAATAGCATAAGGGTTATTGTGTAGCTCTATGCGTCTATGATTCTGTGGTCTTTGGCTGGTCCTTGGCACATGAAGCTCAGGGCTTGCCACATCCATCCTGCAAACAACAGTTGGCATACCGCAAGATTTCATCAGTCCTCCAGCCACCCATTAGTAGAGGGACCTCTCCTTCCGCCAACCAATTGCTCTTCCACTTGGTGTCTGGTACCTCCAGGATTCCTAACAACCTCCAGCCATGAAGATCTTCTGCCTCCTCTCTGTTGCCGTCCTCTTCTTGATGCTGCTGACTCCAGGTATGACCTTCTTTTCAGTTGCTTCTTCTCTGAGAAGCTTCACAACTCTCAGCTTTATTCCTTTTAAACCTGCCTCTGAACACCACTTGCTGTGACTCCCATAGGGTTGGGATCTTGCCCCATGTCCTCCTGGAGAGTTTCCCAAATGGGGCTTCTGGTTGGACACTGTGAGAAGAAGATGCTGGACTAGATGGGTCCCCTTTGGCCAGATCCATCAGTCAGGGTCTTCTTATTACCTCATTTATATGATCCATGGAAGCTCTTACTTTCAAATCTGTAATAATGAGCTTCAGCACACTCAGCTTTGTGGTGGGTAAAAGAACGGGCCAGTTTCCTGGGCAAGGGGGCTTCTCTCTCCCAGTTTTGCCAGTGGTCGTCCAGGGAAACCAGTGACTCTGACGCATCCTTCCCTACCACCTTGGCTCAGACCCTGTCCTGAAGGTGCAGGGAGGCAGCAGAAGGGACTGACTCTCTGCTCCAGCCCTGCATTCTTCCAGCACCAGCTTTCCCCAACCTGGTGCCCTCCTGGTGTCCAAGCCAGCAGGGCCGTTGTGGAAGATATTGTGGAAGGTATAGAAGGTCAGTCCTGCAAGACAGAGTCTCCAAAGTCTTATTTTTCTTCCTCCAGATTTCACCAGAGCCCAAGGATATTGTATTCGGCGATGTCGACTGCAACGTGGGATACTGCGACCAAGGTGCAATTGGAACGAAAGGCCACTTTTTCTGTGTGGTCGCCAATGGTGCTGCCGTAGAAGTGAGTTAAATCAAATCTTAGCTTTCCTTGAAAATTAGTCAGTGGTGTCTCATGACCCCAAATGCATGAGACTCATCGCTCTCCCCCCCGACCCCACCTCCCTCTCTTAACTTTTGCAGCCACTATGAGGGGGAGCAATATTAGCGTGTGCACATGGGGTTGAAAACCCTTTCCTCTCCCCTTGCTGTCCCCATGAAAGCTCTCTGACCCCTCAGCCTCAACTCCCCTTAGCCTCCATTGGCTCCAAGAACAGCTCTTCCTGGTATGAGAGGGTGGGGGCTCAGTCGCTGACCTTCCTCGAATAGCAATGGCAACCTATGTGAAACATCCCTGAGCAGATGTTTATTGAATCACAGAATTGTAGAGTTGGAAGGGAAAGAGTTCAATGCACACCAGCGCACAAACACACAAGGATCTACTCAAATGTGTCCTCTCCTGAGGCTGCTGTTCGTAAAAACAAGAAGGAAAAAGAACCACATTAGAAAAACAGTGTGTGTGGTAGCCAAGCCCCACTCACATCCCCCAAAGTGCATACATGAGATGCTCAGAGGTCTCTCTTACAATCATAGAATAGAAATGTAGCATTGGGAGGCACCAAGGGGTCATCTAGTCCAACCCTCTGCAAAACAGACCCTCTGTGTGCAATTTGAACTCAGACAATAGTCAGCTCTTCTGCCTCCCAGTTGGAGTCACTGGTTTGGGTTTTCAGAACCACCACCAGCACCCATTTTAACAGTGTTTCCTCCTCTCACAGGACAGTAATTCTGCAGATCTCCGGTGCAAGACCTCTGGTGAAAGGAAAACCCCCCCTGCTCTCCTCTGATGTGCAGCTGCCTCGACTGCACCCCCCGTCCCTGCTGGGGAAGAAACCGCTTTGCTTGATGCTGCTGAAGGCGATTCTGGGAAGGAGTCAAGAGGGAGCCATCCTGTCTGCCTGTCTACTCAGGAGTAAGCCCCACTGTGGCTAGTGGGGCCTGACTCCTTAGTAAATGGGCTCAGGATCGGAGCTTGGATTTGGTTTGCCTGCAAAAATGCTTTAGCTTCTTCTTTTTAATAAATGCAAGCATTGGAAACCTTTGTGTTGGTCCATGTTGTGAAAACGTGTGCTGGGTTGAGGGGATATTTTTGGTCAAATTCATATACCCTTTCTCTCTTTCTCTGCCAGTCAGTGGTGCTATTCAGGTTTTTTGGTTTTTTTCCAAAGATGGCTTGGGGGAAGAACCACGTACACTACCTTGAGCTCTTTGGAGAAAAAGGAGGGATAGAAATGCAACCAATGAAGGAATGAATAAATAAATAAATAAATGGGTGACCACCTATGGCGTGGCCCCAAAAGTTATCTCCCTTTGGGGTAGTCCTTCAGCACTGGCATGAAAGCGAGGGAATCACTCCCTTGGTTTTCTCTCTCTCCGCCAAGTGCATTTTTGGTCATAATCTTCAGGCTCTCGATTCTGTGCAGGGCTATGTCTGCTTGTTGCTGAGATTGTTGCAACTTTGCTGAGTTGATTCAACTCTGGGAGCTGAAAGGAAGAGCCTTTGGGCCAGGATGAGAGCCTATGTTGGGTGTGATCTGCCCCCTTCCCCAGGTTGAAAAAGGAAGGGTAGTGTGTCCATCCTAGGCAAGAGCTTTGGGGTGGATTTTGTAGGCAGATCCTGGGATGAAGGGATTAGGAGAGAGAGAGAGAAGATAGGAGAGCACCAGAACTGGTGGCCATTCTGGTGAATGGGGACAAGCATGGCTGCAGGAGGGGAAGCGAGCCACAGGTGATTGTGTTCTGACCCACCTTCTCGCTTTGGTGTGGCTGGGGCAGGGGGCTACCTGCTGTACCCAATGCTAGGCTGGTCCCTAATAAAACCTTACTCACCCCGAACCTAGTTGCGAGGGAGACGACTGACCTGCCATGTAGAACCGGCGTCCAGAAGGGAGACCTGGGTGGGGACCCTGATTTGAGCCAGCTTCGTTGACCTGATTGCTCAGTGCAGCACCAGCCGAGTGGGGATGGAGGGGGTCTTCATGGACTGACCACTTACTAGTGAAGTTTGGGCTTGTTGGGACAGACCTGCCCTGCAGAGGTGGGAGACCAGCTCTGATGACACGATTTACACCCCCCTCTGATGACACTCCTGTCATTTGAGGGCGTTGGGCTTGGTTAGCCTGGAAAAGAGGAGGCTGAGAGGAGAGCCATTTTCAAATCCCCCCCCCCCTGAAGACTAATGGAAACTGAAGGATTGCTGAACACTCTGAGTTGTCCCTTTCAGATCTTTGATTCTATCCCGGGGTAGCCATGCTTTTTTGAGTTGGATGTGGAAGGGGAAAGAAAACATTGAATTGAAAAAAATGTTTAAAAGTACCTCCCCCTTCCCTAACCCCCCCCCAAAAAAAACCCCGAAAAACAAACAAACCCAGGTGTCCAAGAAAGGTTATTTATGTATGCCACTACTGCGGCCCGTCTTTTGTTAGTCCAAAAATGGAAAATGAGCTAGTCCCCAGCTGAAGAGAAATGGCAACTTAAATTGACAGAATATGTACTGCTTGCAGATTTAACATATAGGTTTTTTACACCCTCCCTGCCCACAGACGGTCTCTCCAGAGTGGTGCATGCTCTGGTTATCTCCTGCTTGGACTACTGCAATGCGCTCTACGTGGGGCTACCTTTGAAGGTGACCCAGAAACTGCAATTAATCCAGAATGCGGCAGCTAGACTGGTGACTGGGAGTGGCCACCGGGAGCACATAACACCGGTCCTGAAAGACCTACATTGGCTCCCAGTACGTTGCCGAGCACAATCCAAAGTGTTGGTGCTGACATTGAAAGCCCTAAATGGCCTTCACCCAGTATACCTGAAGGAGCGTCTCCACCCCCATCATTCAGCCCAGACACTGAGGTCCAGCTCTGAAGGTCTTCTGACAGTTCCCTCCCTGCAAGAAGCAAAGTTACAGGGAACCAGGCAGAGGGTCTTCTCAGTGGTGGCGCCTACCCTGTGGAACACTCTACCATCAGATGTCAAGGAAATAAACAACTATCTGACTTTTAGAAGACATCTAAAGACATAACTGTTTAGGGAAGCTTTTATTGTTTTATCATGTTTTTTTTATTCTGTTGGGAGCCACCCAGAGTGGCTGGGGAAACCCAATCAGATGGGCGGGTATAAATAAATTTATTATTATTATTATTATTATTATTATTATTATTATTATTATTATTATTTCAGCTCTGCTCAGTTCCTGTTTGTGCAGCTGCCCAAGGAAGCAGGACAGTTGGAGGGGAGACACAGAGAAGGGGGCACAGGGAGGGGCAGGGGAGACCCCAGGGAGAGGTGGGTGCCTACAATTTGAGAAATGCCCTTGTGCAAAACCATGTTTGGAAAAGAACCACAAAACCTGGAAGGCACCACTGACTGGCAGAGAAACAGAAAAGGTCTTTGAGTCTAACCCAAAATATCCCCTCAACCCAGCACACGTTTTCACAACATGGACCAACACAAAGTTTTCCAATGCTTGCATTTATTAAAAAGAAGAAGCTAAAGCATTTTTGCAGGCGAACCAAATCCAAACTCCAATCCTGAGCCCATTTACTAAGGAGTCAGGCCCCACTGGGCACAGTGGGGCTTACTCATGAGTAGACAGGCAGACAGGATGGCTCCCTCTTGAGTCCTTCCCAGAATCGCCTTCAGCAGCATCAAGCAAAGCGGTTTCTTCCCCAGCAGAGATGGGGGGTGCAGTCGAGGCAGCTGCACATCAGAGGAGAGCGGGGGGGGGGGGTCCTTGTTTTCGCCAGAGGTCTTGCACCAGAGATCTGCAGAGTTACTATCCTGTGAGAGGAGGAAACACTGTTAATACGGGTGGTGGTGGTGGTTCTGAAAACCCAAACCAGTGAGGTAGAAGAGCTGACTGTTGTCAGAGTCCAAATTGTACACAGGGGGTCTGTTTTGCAGAGGGTTGGACTAGATGACCCCTTGGTGCCTCCCAATGCTACATTTCTATTCTATGATTGTAAGAGAGACCTCTGAGCATCTCATGTATGCACTTTGGGGGATGTGAGCGGGGCTTGGCTACCACACACACTGTTCTTCTAATGTGGTTCTTTTTCCTTCTTGTTTTTACGAACAGCAACCTCAGGAGAGGACACATTTGAGTAGATTCTTGTGTGTTTGTGCCTTGGTGTGCATTGAACTCTTTCCCTTCCAACTCTACAATTCTGTGATTCAATAACCCCCTTCACGGGGATGTTTCACACAGGTTGCCTTTGCTATTCGAGGAGGGTCAGCGACTGAGCCCCCACCCTCTCATACCACGAAGAGCTGTTCTTTGAGCCAATGGAGGCTAAGGGGATTTGTGGCTGAGGGGTCAGAGAGCTTTCATGGGGGCAGCAAGGGGAGAGGGCAGGGTTTTTGACCCCATGTGCACACGCTAATATTGCTCCCCCTCATAGTGGCTGTAAAAGTTAAGAAAGGGAGGTGGGGTCGGGGGGGGGGAGAGCGATGAGTCTCATGCATTTGGGGTCATGAGACACCACTGACTAATTTTCGGGCACAGCTAATATTTGATTTAACTCACTTCTACGGCAACACCATCGGAGACCACACTGAAAAAGTGCACTTTCGTTCGAACTGCACCTTGGTCGCAGTATCCCACGTAGCCTTTGACATCTCCGAACACAAATAGCTTGGGCTCTGGTGAAATCTGGAGGAGGAAAAATAAGACTTTGGAGGCTCTGTCTCGCAGGCCTGACCTTCTACACCTTCCACAACATCTTCCACAATGGCCCTGGACACGTGGAGGGCACCAGGTTGGGGAAAGCTGGTGTAGGAAGAATGCAGGGCTGGAGCAGAGAGTAAGTCCCTTCTGCTGCCTCCCTCTACCTTCAGGACAGGGTCTGAGCCAAGGTGGAAGGGAAGGCAGTGTCTGAGTCAATGGCTTCCCTGGGCAGCCACTGGCAAACTGGGAGAGAGAAGCCCCCTTGCCCAGGAAACTGGCCCGTTCTTTTACCCAGCGCAAAGCTGAGTTTGCTGAAGCACATTACAGTATTACACATTTGAAAGTAAGAGCCTCCATGGACCATATAAATGAGGTAATAAGAAGAGCCTGACTGATGGATCTGGCCAAAGGGGGCCCATCCAGTCCAGCATCTTCTTCTCATAGTGTCCCACCAGAAGCCCCATTTGGGAAACTCTCCAAGAGGACATAGGAGCAAGATCCCATCTCTTTGGGAGGCACAGCAAGTGATGTTTAGAGGCAGGTTTAAGAGGAATAAAGCTGAGAGCTGTGAAGCTGCTAAGAGAAGAAGCATCTGAAAAGAAGGTCATACCTGGAGCCAGCAGCATCAAGAAGAGGACGGCAACAGAGAGGAGGCAGAAGATCTTCATGGCTGGAGGCTGGTGGGAATCTTGGAGGTACCAGAAGCCAAGTGGAAGAGCAATTGGTTGGCAGAAGGAGAGGTTCCTCTACTTATGGGTGGTTGGAGGACTGATGAAATCTTGTAGGATGCCAATCGTTGTTTGCAGGATGGATGTGGCAAGCCCTTAGGGGCATGTGTCAAGGACCAGCCAAAGACCACAGAATCATAGACTCATAGAGCTTCACAATTACCCTTAGGCTATTGATTCCTGCTTGATGCTGCGGAATGCAATTCTGGGAAGCAATCAATAGGGCACTCATACAGGGAGACCCATACGTAGACTCCATAGATGTTTGAGATTCCTTCATTACTGCAATATCCTTAAGCAGGACTGCGGAAGGTCTGTTCTCCTCAACATTGTCTGGAGAACTCCACACTCACCATCCCTGTCTTCTTAAGGAAGGGGTTGTCCATAGTTCACCAAAGACTCATTATCACCCCTGACTGGAGAGATTCCTCAGGTGGGCTCTTCCTCCCCATCAACTGAGTGACATTCACATAAGTCACCAGGTTTGATTCAGATGATGCTCTTCTCCCCCTCCCTCCCTGCTTCCATCCCATCATACCACCATAGGCTCAATCCCAATATCCTCTACAAGGCAATCCCTTTACAGGATGGCTCACAGTGGAGTATAAGTATCTGTTTATGGCATTGCCCAAAAGGAAGTGGGTGACACCTGACCCACAGGCACCTGTCTGACAAGGGTGTGATCCTGATATCCACCCCCTCTCACACCTACCCACATTCATCCTATACTGGTTATGAAGGTATCTGCAGGGCTTATTCCACATGGAGTTTTGCCCTCAACGTCTTGCTCCTCAGATCCCCCCGACGTGTCCTTTGAGCCATCCAACCTCTGCCTTTCACCTTCTGCAGCCAAGTAATAAAAAGAGGAGGCACAGCGTGCATAGCCCAGAATAGAATCAGAGATCTGAAAGGTGCAACCTAAAACTGCTCTTGGGGGAGAGAAAAAAGGTCATGGGAATGGTGTCCCCACCTTCATTCCAAGCCTGAAGAGCAACCCAAAGGGAATGGTCCTTTGGGACTGCACAATGGCAGCCAGCAATGTATAGCACCATTAACCCCAGAGCTAGAAAAAACCCATAGCTACAAAACATTTTAAAGGCTGTACCCAGAAGGAGTCCTTGCTTCGGATAAGGAGCAAGGAATAAAGATAAGGAGGAATAAAGGCCGGTGAGGACCATTGGGGTGTGGGGGTAAGTGGAGATGCTAGGAGCTCTCCCCAATTCCCCAGGAATCCCCAGTCTGAAGTTGTGCCTCTATGGCATCACAGGAGGTCTTCTTTAGGAGACTATGTGTTCTTCTTCACATACTTCAATGTGTGGTCAGCCAACCCTCCTGGATCTGGAGAGCCTCCTGCTCATTCTGCTGAGTGGAGCCCTGGACCTCTGCCCCAAATCCAATCCTGATAGCATCTCTCCTCTTGCTTGCAAGCGAGTTGGCATCCTGCTCCACATCAGCAACCTGTGCGGTGTTGACACCTGGGGGCTTTGGCCAAAAGGTCATTCATATTGTGGATTGCAGCAATGCAGCATGCCCTCAGTTCCTTCTCATTCCAGGAGTCCTGTACCTACGGAGGGTTAGGCTGTAATACAGGAAGTTACTGAACTGGTCAGACAAGTTTCTTTCTACGGCAATGCCTGACTGGCCACCTAGAAGGAGCCCAACTCTGCGCAACCACGGAAACTCCTGGGTTTCCCCCATGCTCAGCAGTTTGGGTGCTTTGTAACAACCTTTTCAAGGAATCCTCACATGTGTTGTTTGGCCCTTTGGTCCAGCTCCATCCCTGAATCTGGCTGCATGCCAAGGGATGTCTTTGGTGTTGCTGCTCAACAATCCCACCCACTGTCCCCCAATATCACCTTCTGATCTGGGCTCATTCCCAAGTTCACTTGGCTGCATCTGGCATTTGCTTTTACACACCTTTGCTGCCTGTGGGCATCCGATGGAGCAACGCTTGTCCGTTAACTTGAAGCAAGACCAGGTGGGGAAATGGGACTTAGCCCTGTGACCACAGGTTCCCCACCTTGCCTGCTGGGTTGGCCCTTCAGGCTCTTGGGAAAGGATGCTGAAGACATCTCATGGGGCCCATCTCTGTGGAGATTGCAAAAGACCAGCACCTGCCTTGTAAATGTTACAGGCACAGCCCAGACCAGCAGCTCACGACTGGCACAGATACTTCTCCCCCTTTTCCAAATTTAAATATAAAAGCCTTGCCCTCACTTTTGGGTGCCCACTTTTTATTTTTTATGCTTTATTGGTTTTAAAAATTGTCTAACATAAGTAATCAACAGAAAATAAAGGCAAAAACAAACAAACATTCGTTGCATAGTTGGTGGTTGTTGTATGTAACAATTTGTAGTTGGATTCAACATGACCCCCATTGTGTTTTCCAGATTCCCAAGTGAAGAGGAATGGCAACTTAAACTGACAGAGTATGTACTGCTTGCAGATTTAACATATAGGTTAAGAGAACAAGAAGAATGCACGTTTAAAGAAGATTGGACATATGAAAATATGGGTGAAAATTGTGTTTATTTAAAAAGGCTGGTAGCATTAAGATAAATTCAACAGTGTAAATAAGTTGGATGGATGCTATGTTGGAATACTGAATGGTTTGGATTATGTAAAATATTCAGGGATGTACGGTACGCAAACTGAACCACGGAAGGTAAGGAAGGGAAGTCATCGATTTAAGATTGTTTAAAGGAATACTTAAAAATATAAACTGGAAAATTTATAAACGTGTGTGTGTGTGTGCGTGTGCGTGTTTGTGTGTGTGTGTGTGTGTGTGTGTGTATGGGTTGGACTAGACTAGAGGACCCTTGTGCTCCCTTCCAGTTCTCCAGTTCTGTGAGATAACTCAGTCAGTAGAACATGAGACTTTTAACCACAGAGTTTGAGCCACACGTTGGGGCAAAAAAATTCCACATTGCAGGGGGTTGGACTAGATGACCCTTGTGGTCCCTTCCAATTCTATGATGACCCCCCCAAAACAGCCCCCACCAGTTCCCCCCTTCACACCATGCAACGGCCACAGAAGTTTTCAATGCTTGCATTTATTAAAAGGGAAAGGGAAAGCATTTTAGCAAGCAAACCAAATCAAGGCTCCAACCCTAAGCCCAGTTATGAAGGAGTCAGTCCCACTGAGCACAGAAGGGCTTACTCAGGAGTAAATGGGCATGGAGTGGCACAAGGCGAAGCAGTTTCTTCCCAAGCAGAGCTGGGTGATGCAGTCGAGGCAGCACAGGGGTTTCCACAGAGGGCGGGGGAAGATGCTCCTTTTCAGAGTCGTTGTCCTATTTGTCTGTGGAAGGTCCAACTGTGGAGGGGAAATCCATTAACTTAGATGGAGGAGAAAACAGGTCTGTGGCTGCTGTGGGAGGTCCAATAGCCAGATGTGCAAAGGGTTGGGATTTTCAGCCATCTCCCACCAGGTGCCCTCCAGACCTTCTGGACTGCAATACCCAGTGGCTTTTTCACACCCTCCCTGCCCACAGACGGTCTCTCCAGAGTGGTGCATGCTCTGGTTATCTCCTGCTTGGACTACTGCAATGTGCTCTTCGTGGGGCTACCTTTGAAAGTGACCTGGAAACTACAACTAATCCAGAATGCGGCAGCTAGACTAGTGAAAGGGAGTGGCTGCCGAGACCACATAACACCAGTCCTGAGAGATCTACATTGGCTCCCAGTATGTTTCCGAGCACAATCCAAAGTGTTGGTGCTGACCTTGAAAGCCCTAAATGGCCTTGATCCAGTAGACCTGAAGGAGCGTCTCCACCCCCTTCATTCAGCCCAGACACTGAGGCCCTCCTCTGAAGGTCTTCTGACGGTTCCCTCCCTACAAGAAGCAAAGTTACAGGGAACCAGGCAGAGGGTCTTCTCGGTGGTGGCGCCCACCCTGTGGAACACTCTACCATCGGATGTCAAGGAAATAAACAACTATCTGACTTTTAGAAGACATCTGAAGACATAACTGTTTAGGGAAGCTTTTATTGTTTTATCATGTTTTTTTTTATTCTGTTGGGAGCCTCACAGAATGGCTGGGGAAACCCAATCAGATGGGCGGGTATAAATACATTATTATTATTATTATTATTATTATTATTATTATTATTATTATTATTATTTCAGCTCTGCTCAATTCCTGTTTATGGAACATCCTTCTCTGTGCAGGGGCACGTGGAGGGGCAGGGGAGACCCCAGGGAGAGGAGGGTGCCTACAATTTGAGAAATGCTCTTGTGCAAAGCCATGTTTGGAAAAGAACCACAAGACCTGGAAGGCACCACTGACTGGCAGAGAAACAGAAAAGGTCTTTGACCCAAAATATCCCCTCAACCCAGCACACGTTTTCCCAACATGGACCAACACAAAGGTTTCCAATGCTTGCATTTATTAAAAAGAAGAAGCATTTTGCAGGCAAACCAAATCCAAACTCCAATCCTGAGCCCATTTACTAAGGAGTCAGGCCCCACTGGGCACAGTGGGGGTTACTCATGAGTAGACAGGCACACAGGATGGCTCCCTCTTGACTCCTTCCCAGAATCGCCTTCAGCAGCATCAAGCAAAGCGGTTTCTTCCCCAGCAGAGATGGGGGGTGCAGTCGAGGCAGCTGCACATCGGAGGACAGCAGGGGGGTCTTCCTTTCACCAGAGGTCTTGAACCGGAGATCTGCAGAGTTAATATCCTGTGAGAGGAGGAAACACTGTTAATACGGGTGTTGGTGGTGGTTCTGAAAACCCAAACCAGTGACTCCAACTGGGAGTCAGAAGAGCTGACAGTTGTCTGAGTCCAAATTGCACACAGAGGGTCTGTTTTGCAGAGGGTTGGACTACATGACCCCTTGGTGCCTCCCAATGCTACATTTCTATTCTGTGATAGTAATAGAGACCTCTGAGCGTCTCATGTATGCACTTTGGGGGATGTGAGTGGGGCTTTGCTACCACACACACTGTTTTTCTAATGTGGTTCTTTTTCCTTCTTGTTTTTACGAACAGCAACCTCAGGAGAGGACACATTTGAGTAGATTCTTGTGTGTTTGTGCGCTGGTGTGCATTGAACTCTTTCCCTTCCAACTCTACAATTCTGTGATTCAATAAACACCTGCTCAGGGATGTTTCACACAGGTTGCCTTTGCTATTCGAGGAAGGTCAGCGACTGAGCCCCCACCCTCTCATACCACGAAGAGCTGCTCTTTCAGCCAATGGAGACATTCCTTCCCAGGCTAAGGGGAGTTGTGGCTGAGGGGACAGAGAGCTTTCATGGGGTCAGCAAGGGGAGAGGAAAGGGTTTTCGACCCCCTGTGCACATGCTAATATTGCTCCCCCTCATAGTGGCTGTAAAAGTTAAGAGAGGGAGGTGGGGTCGAGGGGGAAACAGAGCGATGAGTCTCATGCATTTGGGGTCATGAGACACCACTGACTAATTTTCAAGGAAAAATAAGATTTGATTTAACTCACTTCTACGGCAACAAAATTGGCGAAGACAAGGAAAAAGTGGCCTTTCGTTCCAATTGCACCTTGGTCGCAGTATCCCACGTTGCTGTCGACATCTCTGAATACAAAAAGCTTGGGCTCTGGTGAAATCTAGAGGAGGAAAAATAAGACTTTGGAGGCTCTGTCTTGCAGGACTGACCTTCTACACCTTCCACAATTTCTTCCACAATGGCCCTGCTGGCTTGGGCACCTGGAGGGCACCAAGTTGGGGAAAGCTGGTGCAGGAAGAATGCAGGGCTGGAGCAGAGAGTGATTCCCTTCTGCTGCCTCCCTGCAGCTTCAGGACAGGATCTGAGCCAAGGTAGAAGGGAAGGCTGTGTCAGAGTCACTGGCTTCCCTGGGCGGCCACTGGCAAACTGGGAGAGAGAAGACCCCTTGCCCAGGAAACTGGCCTGTTTTTTTACCCACCGCAAAGCTGAGTTTGCTGAAGTGCAATATTAGAGACTAGTAAATTAAGCCCGTTGAGATAACGGGCCCTAGAAGATATGTTTTGAAACATTTTTTAACACAGGGACAGAAAAGAAAAACCAACCAACAAACACATCCCACATCCCTTTCCTCCCCCCCCCCCTAGTTCTACAGCTTTTGGTAACCCTTTTCCCGATTCCTTTTATTTTTGTATTATTATTTTTCTATTCCAAATTCTTCAACTTCAAATTTCTTCATCAACTATAAATCTGCGGGCAGCGGCGCTTCGCGCCACTGCCCCCGCTCCTATTGGTGTGCGTCCTCCAATCCCTCTGTCACTGGAACGCACGCGCAGTGGCGATTTCCTCTGACGGACGGAAAGTGGTACGGACGGACACAGGCTCTTTATTATATAGGATAGCATCATCAGAATAACAATAAATACAATGCGAAAAAATTAGAAGTGACATAAATAAGCCAGAAGGAGGAAGGAAGGAAGTTGGCTCGTAGGAGCAAACTATAAATGTACAATGTAATATAATATGTATTTTAAGTATGAAG
This sequence comes from Darevskia mixta, assembly GCA_034641385.1. Taxonomy (NCBI): domain Eukaryota; kingdom Metazoa; phylum Chordata; class Lepidosauria; order Squamata; family Lacertidae; genus Darevskia; species Darevskia mixta. The sequence goes on along the minus strand of JAWWNH010000142.1, from coordinate 283,359 downwards.
TATGTAAAACTAATAAAGATTATCTTTTAAAAAGGGCGGGACCCCATGAACGAGAAGGAACTCTGGGCAGGCTCCAATCCACAATATGAATAACCTTTTTGCCAAACCCCCAGGGGTCAACACCCTTCAGGTTTCTGATGTGGAGCTGGATGCCACAACTCGCTTGCAAGGAAGAGGAGAGATGCCATCAGGGTTGGATTTGGGGCAGGGGTCCAGCGCTCCACTCAATCAATGTTTGTTCGCTTTTGCTTTTATTTTCTGTTGATTACTTATGTTAGACAATTTTTAAAACCAATAAAGCATAAAAAATAAAAAGTGGGCACCCAAAGGTGAGGGCAAGGCTTTTTAATTTAATTTTGGAGAAGGGGAAGAAGTATCAGTGCCAGTCGTGAGCTGCTGGTCTGGGTTGTGCCTGTAACATTTAGAAGGCAGTTGCTGGTCTTTTGCAATCTCCACAGAGATGGGCCCCATGAGATGTCTTCAGCATCCTTTCCCAAGAGCCTGAAGGGCAAACCCAGCAAGCAAGGTGGGGAACCTGTGGTCACAGGGCTAAGTCCCATTTCCCCACCTGGTCTTGCTTCAAGTTAACGGACAAGCATTGCTCCATCGGATGCCCACAGGCAGCAAAGGTGTGTAAAAGCAAATGCCAGATGCAGCCAAGTGAACTTGGGAATGAGCCCAGATCAGAAGGTGATATTGGGGGACAGTGGGTGGGATTGTTGAGCAGCAACACCAAAGACATCCCTTGGCATGCAACCAGATTCAGGGATGGAGCTGGACCAAAGGGGCAAACAACACATGTGAGGATTCCTTGAAAATGCTGTTAGAAAGCACCCAAATTGCTGAGCATGGAGAAAACCCAAGAGTTTCAGTGTTTGCCCAGAGTTGGGTTCCTTGAAGGTGGCCAGTCAGTCATTGCTGTAGAAAGAAACTTGTCTGACCAGTTCAGTAACCTCCTGTATGAGAGTCTAACCCTCCGTAGGTACAGGAAATTCTCCTGGAATGAGAAGGAACTGAGGACAAGCTGCAATCCACAATATGAATGACCTTTTGGCCAAAGCCCCCAGGTGTCAACCCCCCACAGGTTGCTGATGTGGAGCAGGATGCCAACTTGCTTGCAAGCAAGAGGAGAGATGCTATCAGGATTGGATTTGGGGCAGAGGTCCAGGGCTCCACTCAGCAGAATGAGCAGGAGGCTCTCCAGATCCAGGAGGGTTGGCTGACCACACATTGAAGTATGTGAAGAAGAACACATGGTCTCCTAAAGAAGACCTCCTGTGATGCCATAGAGGCACAACTTCAGACTGGGGATTCCTGGGGAATTGGGGAGAGCTCCTGGCATCTCCAAGTATCCCCACACCCCAATGGTCCTCACCGGCCTTTATTCCTCCTTATCTTTATTCCTTGCTCCTTATCTGAAGCAAGGACTCCTTCTGGGTACAGCCTTTAAAATGTTTTGTAGCTATGGGTTTTTTCTAGCTCTGGGGTTAATGGTGCTATACATTGCTGGCTGCCATTGTGCAGTCCCAAAGGACCATTCCCTTGGGTTGCTCTTCAGGCTTGGAATGAAGGTGGGGACACCATTCCCATGACCTTTTTTCTCTCCCCCAAGAGCACTTTTGGGTTGTACCTTTCAGATCTCTGATTCTATTCTGGGCTATGCATGCTGTGCCTCCTCTTTTTATGACTTGGCTGCTGAAGGTGAAAGGCAGAGGTTGGATGGCTCAAAGGACACGTCGGGAGGATCTGAGGAGCAAGACGTTGAGGACAAAGCTCCACGTGGAATAAGCACTGCAGAGGCTTTCAAAACAAATGCAGGATGGATGTGGGTAGGTGTGAGAGGGGGTGGATATCAGGATCACACCCTTGCCTGTGGGTCAGGTGTCACTCACTTCCTTTTGGGCAATGCCCTAAACAGATATTTATACTTCACTGTGAGCCATCCCGTAAAAGTCTTGGCTTGTAGAGGATATTGGGATTGAGTGCATGGTGTTATGCTGAGCCCACCACAACCCATTTCATCCTCACCGATTGGGAGCTGGAGAAAGTTGGCAATTAGCACACCAATTTCCAATTAAACATTTTATTGCACTAGCCAATCATTCAGAAGAAGAACAAAACAACAACAACAATAACCATAAAAATCATCGGGCACCACACATACAATAAAACCACGGTCACGGCTACTAAAATTATTTGTTGCATTAAAGAGAATAGAGTAGCAGAAGATTCTCAGGTAAGATGTGCCAAATGAAATATCATAATCCCCTTTGCAGTTGACAGCTATTTTATCTAGTTCCTTCCTCTTGAAGGACCAGGTGTGCAGCCTGGGAGTCATTTTGGATTCACAGCTGTCCATGGAGGCGCAGGTTAATTCTGTGTCCAGGGCGGCTGTCTACCAGCTCCATCTGGTACGCAGGCTGAGACCCTACCTGCCCGCAGACTGTCTCACCAGAGTGGTGCATGCTCTAGTTATCTCCCGCTTGGACTACTGCAATGCGCTCTACGTGGGGCTACCTTTGAAGGTGACCCGGAAAGTACATTTAATCCAGAATGCGGCAGCTAGACTGGTGACTGGGAGTAGCCGCTGGGAGCACATAACACCGGTCCTGAGAGATCTACACTGGCTCCCAGTACGTTTCCGAGCACAATTCAAAGTGTTGGTGCTGACCTTTAAAGCCCTAAACGGCCTCGGTCCAGTATACCTGAAGGAGCGTCCCCACCCCCACCGTTCAGCCCGGACACTGAGATCCAGCACCGAGGGCCTTCTGGCGGTTCCCTCACTGCGAGAAGCAAAGCTACAGGCAACCAGGCAGAGGGCCTTCTCGGTAGTGGCGCCCGCCCTGTGGAACGCCCTCCCAGCAGAGGTTAAAGTGATAAACAACTATCCTACATTCAGAAAATACCTGAAGGCAGCCCTGTTTAGGGAAGTTTTTAACTTGTGATTTTGATGTATTTTAATATTTGTTGGAAGCCGCCCAGAGTGGCTGGGGAGACCCGGCCAGATGGGCGGGGTACAAATAAAAAATTATTATTATTATTATTATTATTATTATTATTATTATTATTATTATTATTATTGTTGTTGGCCGAGGGAGCTGGTGTACAGCTTCCAGGTCATGTGGCCAGGATGACAAAGCCGCTTCTGGTGAACCAGAGCAGTGCACGGAAACGCCGTTTACCTTCCTGCTGCAGCGGTACCTATTTATCTACTTGCACTTTGATGTGCTTTCGAACTGCTAGGTTGGCAGGAGCTGGGACCGAGCAACTGGAGCTCACCCCGTTGCGGGGATTCAAACCGCCGACCTTCTGATCGGCACGCCCTAGGCTATGTGGTTTAACCCACAGAGCCACCCACGTCCCATAGAGTGCTACTTTATAAGTAAAAAAGTCATAGGTGTCGCTCAGCAGCCATTTCACCCTTTCCACCCTATTCAGGTGTATTCCTTTCGTAAACAGGGGTTTTATAAATCTGTCTCTTGGGTCTACATATAATGGTGATGAAGAGACAAAGGTCAAGAACACATAATAACATTAATAGCAACATGATCGAGGGAGTTGGGGAAACTGGGCAGAGATCTGAGAGCCATCTTCCAATATCTGAAGGGCTGTCACAAGGAGGAAGGGGCAAGCTTGTTTTCTCCTGCTCACCATGGGGAGGGCCAGGTGGGCTGTAGCCCCGGGCACATGATTTTGATTGGGCATGAGCCAGATGCCCCCCCCCAAGGATCCCTGCCTTCCCTGCTGCTGGGCGTCTCTGCCCATTGGAGCCCAGCCTGGCCTTGTTGCCGCGACCCTGGCCCCCATGCTGAATGGTCGCCCAGTAAGTGTTGGGGGGATGCGCCTGCCAAGGGGCACCATGGCCGGGCAGGCTCTCCCCCTTGGTGTGGGCTGGTGAGGAGGTGGCACAGCACGGCCCTGTGAACCCTCTGTGCCCCATGCCTGCCCAGCAGTGATGGCGTCTAGAGTTGGGCTAGAGGGAAGGGTTTTGTTCACCCTCTGCACCCAGTCCCTGGTCCCGCCTGGAAAGCGCCCTCCCCCAGGGGACATCAAGAGACACCATGTCACTGTGAGCAGAGAGCAAGACACAAACCCACAGATTCACTTTCTGAGTTGTTCAACAGTGGAATGGAGCCCTTCAGAAGGTGTCGGATTCTCCTTTGCAGGAAGAATTTAAGCAGCGGTTGGATGGGCAGCTGTCAGGGATGCTACAGCTGTGATGCCTGCATTGCAGGGGGTTGGACTTGATAGTCCTTGGTGTCCCTTCTGTGAACCTATGATTCTATGGTCTTTGAGTGGTCCTTGGCACATGCCCTTAAGGCTTGCCACATCCATCTTGCAAACGACGGTTGGCAAACACACATGGAAAAAACACACATGGGAGTAACATCAAACCCCTCGCATCTGCCTCTGAGAACTGGAGTTCTGAGGCCTAAAGACGCCAACAGTGGAGGGAAGACATAGCCTTGGTGGCCCCTAGCCCTGACAGCCCTCTCTTCCAAGAAATAAAATATTTGTAATCTCAATGCATTCTCAAGAAACAACTCCATTTCCCACTCTTTGCCAGTCAGTGACACTAGCCACTGTCAAAGGTCGATATTCAGCCCCTGTATATCGGCGGGGACCAGGTGGAGAGGGTGGCTGTGTTCAAGTTTTTGGGAGTGCTTATAGAGCAGGGTATGGCTTGGAGCGCAAATACTACTGCTCTGGTAAAGAAGGCCCAGCAGAGAATTTATTTCCTCAGACTTTTAAAGAAGAACAATCTGAGTGAGAGACTGCTGGTGTCCTTCTACCGAGGCTCCATAGAGAGCATTCTTATATATTGTATTTGTGCTTGGTTCTCCAGCTGCACAGCCAGGAAGAAGAAGACACTTCAAAAAGTCATAACCACAGCCCAAAATATTATTGGTCATCCTCTCCCATCTCTGGAAGAACTATACAGTTCCCGTTGCCTTAAAAAGGTTAACAATATTTTAAAGGATCCATCTCATCCAGGACATAGCCTCTTTGCACCACTGCCTTCGGGTAGAAGATATAGAACAATTAGATCAAGAACAAATAGATTGAAGAACAGTTTCTACCCAAGAGCTATAACCATCTTAAATGCTGTAACCAGATAATATGACCCTGGAGAGCTGTGATTGGTGTATGTGTGTGTGTGTGTGTGTGTGTGTGTGTGTGTTTTGTGCTGCTTTTGTTTTGTTTTTTCTTTCTTCTGTTTTTACGGGATGGCATGCAATTTCGTTGCACTTGTATAGCGTTGTGCTTGTACTTGTGCAATGACAATAAATTATCTTATCTTATCTTATCTAGCCTGGTTTCTGGTCATTACGTCAAATGTGCTTTTCCACATTTCCTGTAGAAAAACACAAGGTTTCATCAGTGCTCCAGCCACCTTTAAGTAAGGGGACCTCTCCTTCCCCAGACAATTGCTCTTCAGCTTGGCTTCTGGCATCTACAGGATTCCCACCCATTTCCAGCCATGAAGATCTTCTGCATCCTCTCTCTTGCCGTCCTCCTCCTGATGCTGCTGGCTCCAGGTATGGCCTTCTTCTCAAATGCTTCTTCTCTGGGGTGGGATCTTGCCCCTATGTCCTCCTGGAGAATATCCCAAACGGGGCTTCTGGTTGGACACTGTGAGAAGAGGATGCTGGACTGGATGGGTCCCCTTTGGCCAGATCCATCAGTCAGGCTCTTCTTATTACCTCATTTATATGAAAGCTGTTGCTTTCAAATCTGTAATAATGCGCTTCAGCACACTCATATTTGTAGTGGCTAAAAGAACGGGCCAGTTTCCTGGGCAATGGGGCTTCTCTCTCCCAGTTTGCCAGTGGCCGCCCAGGGAAGCCAGTGACTCTGACGCAGCCTTCCCTACCACCTTGGCTCAGACCCTGTCCTGAAGGTGGAGGGAGGCAGCAGAAGGGACTGACTCTCTGCTCCAGCCCCGCATTCTTCCCTCACCAGCTGTCCCCAACCTGGTGTCCTCCACGTGTCCAAGCCAGCAGGGCCACTGTGGAAGATGTAAAAGGTCAGAAGTGCGTGACAGAGCGTAATGCCTTGGGTCTCTCCCACATAAGCGAGACGACTCTGCAGTTAATTATTTTAGATTTATTAGCCAAATAACAAAGCCCCGGGTCGGAGCTCAGCTAATCTTCGTCATCCTCATTAAGCACATCCTCAAAAAGCTCCGCCCCCTTTCCCCCCACCTTCTCTTCCTTTCCTTTTCCAGCTTCTCGTAAAGTCTCCTGAGCCTACGAGATTTTGGAAAGAGCGCTGCCGGTATTCCTGGGTCTGAGTCACTGTCTGTACTGACAAACTGCCTTGTTTCACTAGCCCTCCCTTCAGTTATCCCTGGGCCCAGAGATACTGTGAGAGTCACTGTGGCTTCCTGCTGCTTCTCCCTCCCCTCTGCGTCACATTCTAATCGGTTCTCTCTCTATGTCAGATGTATCATTCCCTGTCAGTGAAGGAACATAGCTGACACAGAGCCTCCAAAGTCTTCTTTTTCCTCCTCCAGGTTTCACCAGAGCCCAATATCCATGGTGTAAACGGGAATGTGAAAAGGTAGGGGGGAGATTGGAAAAATGCAAACCGCCCCGAAAGGTGATTTATATGTGTGGTCGATATCCGTGTTGCCGTTAAGGTGAGTTAAATCAAATCTTAGTTTTCCTTGAAAATTAGTCAGTGGTGTCTCATGACCCCAAATGCATGAGACTCATCGCTCTGTTTCCCCCACTGCCTCACCTCCCTCTCTTAACCTTTTCATAGAATCATAGAATCATAGAATCATAGAGTTGGAAGAGACCACAAGGGCCATCCAGTCCAACCCCCTGCCAAGCAGGAACACCATCAAAGCATTCTTGACAGATGGCTGTCAAGCCTCTGCTTAAAGACCTCCAAAGAAGGAGACTCCACCACACTCCTTGGCAGCAAATTCCACTGTCGAACAGCTCTTACTGTCAGGAAGTTCTTCCTAATGTTTATATGGAATCTTCTTTCTTGTAGTTTGAATCCATTGCTCCGTGTCCGCTTCTCTGGAGCAGCAGAAAACAACCTTTCTCCCTCCTCTATATGACATCCTTTTATATATTTGAACATGGCTATCCTATCACCCCTTAACCTTCTCTTCTCCAGGCTAAACATACCCAGCTCCCTAAGCCGTTCCTCATAAGGCATCGTTTCCAAGCCTTTGACCATCTTGGTTGCCCTCTTCTGGACACATTCCAGCTTGTCAGTATCCTTCTTTAACTGTGGTGCCCAGAATTGGACACAGTATTCCAGGTGGGGTCTGACCAGAGCGGAATACAGTGGTACTATTACTTCCCTTGATCTAGATGCTATACTCCTATTGATGCAGCCCAGAATTGCATTGGCTTTTGTAGCTGCTGCATCACAATGTTGACTCATGTCAAGTTTATGGTCTACCAAGACTCCTAGATCCTTTTCACGTGTACTGCTCGTGAATACAATATGTAAGAATGCTCTCTATGGAGCCTCGGTAGAAGGACACCAGCAGTCTCTCACTCAGATTGTTCTTCTTTAAAAATCTGAGGAAATAAACCTCTCTGGTGATTTCCCCCTTTTTCCATTTTTTGTACATATCCCTTTTAAATCTTAACTCAGTTAAAAGTTCTTTAGATAACCACCCTGGCTTCTTTAGGCACCTTCCATGTTTTTGTCTCATTGGTACTGCTTGAAGTTGTGCTTTTAATATCTCCCTTTTAACGAACTCCCATCCATCATGAACTCCCTTCCCTTTTAGTATTAGTGACCATGGGATCACACCCAGCATTTCCCTAAGTTTTTTGAAGTCGGCTTTCTTAAAGTCTAGAATTTGGGTCTTAGTATGCTTGGTTGCTCCTTTCTGCTGTATAATAAACTCCAGAAGAGCATGATCACTCCCACCTAATGATCCTGCCACTTCTACCCCACTAACCAGGTCATCACTATTGGTTAGGACCAGATCTAAAATGGTTGATCCTCTTGTTGCTTCTCCCACTTTCTGGACAATGAAATTGTCTGCAAGGCCAGTGAGGAATCTGTTCGACCTTGTGCTCTTGGCTGAGTTTAACATCCAACAAATATCAGAATAGTTGAAATCCCCCATTACTACTATCTCACTTCCTTTTGAATGCTTGGTCATCTGTGTCCTCAGTTTGGCTGGGGGGTCTATAGTAAACTCCCACAATGAGATCACTGTTATTTTTCTTTTTCTTTTTTTTTTACTTAATATTTTTTATTTTTAAACACAAGAATAGACAAACAAACAATCATACAAACAAAATACACATACATTTAAACTACACTTAAACTAAAACACTACAATACACTACATTTATCTTATGCTCTTATCCTATCTCCTTAACATTTTCTCCTAACTTCCTCCATTCTTTCCTTCTGTGCCGATTCTCCTTATCTATTATCTACCAGCAATTTCTTAATATTTCTATCTTCTCATTTCTATTACATTATTTCTTATTTTAATTTCATTCTTTAAATTTAAAATAACATCCAGATTCTTTTTCAACAACCTTATGTTTACTTGCAAATATTTTTTTTAAAAAAAGAAGAAAAACCTTAAATTCAATAATACTTAACACTTATTCCTACACTATATCTACCATACTATTCACTATATTATTCTTTTATAAACTAATCTTATACATTGACATTTCTATTTTATTTTAATTCTGTACTTTATAATGTTTTTTAAGATAGTCTTTAAACTTTCTCCAATCTTTTTCCACTGCGTCGTCCCTCTGGTCGCGGATTCGCCCCGTCAGTTCAGCGGTTTCCATGTAGTCCATCATTTTCATCTGCCACTCATGCAATGTCGGTAAGTCCTTTGTCTTCCAATATTTTGCAACAAGGATTCTTGCTGCCGTAGTGGCATACATAAACAACGTGTGGTCTTCTTTTGGTAAGACTTGGTGTACCATTCCAAGGAGGAAGGCCTCTGGTTTCTTCAAGAATGTGCTTTTAAACACCTTCTTCAACTCATTGTATATCATCTCCCAGAAGGCCTTCAACCTTGGGCAGGTCCACCACATATGATAAAATGTTCCTTCCATAGTGCCACATTTCCAACATTTATTGTCCTGCAAATGATAGATTTTTGCCAGCTTCACTGGGGTCAGGTACCATCTATAAATCATTTTCATTATGTTCTCTCTCAACAAAGTACAAGCTGTAAATTTTATGTCCGTTCTCCATAGTCTTTCCCAGTCTGCCATCATAATATTATGTCCCACATCTTTTGCCCAATCTATCATTGCAGATTTTACTAACTCATCTTGCGTATGCCATTCCAGCAGCAAATCATACATTATTGACAAGGTCTTAATCTTTGGTTCTAGTAGTTCTGTTTCCAATTTTGACTTTTCCACTTGAAAGCCAATCTTTTTATCCATTTTAAAGAGTTCGTTAATCTGGTGATATTGTAGCCAGTCTCGGATTCTTCCTCTTAATTGCTCAAAGGGTTTCAACCTGACTTGTTCTCCTTCATATATTAACATCTCAGAATATTTTAGCCAATTTTCTTCCATGTTGACTCTTTTATGGGCCTTTGCTTCTGCTGGTGACAGCCATCTGGGTGTTTTCCTTTCAAGGAGATCCTTATATTTCATCCAAACTCTGAAGAGAGCCTTTCTTATTATATGGTTTTTAAATCCTTGGTGGGCCTTTATCTTATCATACCATAAATATGCGTGCCATCCAAATCTGTTGTTGTATCCTTCCAGGTCCAGTATATCTGTATTTTCTAGTAGGAACCATTCTTTCAGCCAGCAGAAGGCAGCTGCTTCAAAATAGATACTTAATTCCGGCAGGGAAAAGCCCCCTCTTTTCTTATCATCTGTTAATATCTTGAATTTAATTCTGGGTTTTTTCCCCTGCCAGACAAATCTTGATATAGTCTTCTGCCACTTCTTGAAAGGTTCCATCTTATCCAGTATTGGAATTGCCTGGAAGAGAAATAATAATTTAGGCAGCACATTCATCTTTATGACTGCAATTCGGCCCATCAAGGACAATTTCAAATTGTTCCAGATCTCCAAGTCCTTCTTTATTTCATTCCAAACTTTTTCATAATTGTCCTTGAACAAGTTTTGGTTTCTCGCTGTCATGTTGATACCCAAATATTTTACTTTTTTTGCAAATTGAAGGCCTGTTTCTTTCTCGAGATTCTCTTTCTCACCTTGTGTCAGGTTTTTCCCTAAAATTTTGGTTTTGGCTTTGTTTAGTTTAAGTCCTGCTACTTCCCCAAAGTCTTGTATCACCTCCAGTGCCACTGGTGCACTGGAGTCTGGTTTTTGTAGTGTCAAAACTAAGTCATCAGCGAAGGCTTTTAACTTGTATTCTTTGGCCCCCACCGCCACCCCTTTGATATCTGAATTTTTTCTAATCACATTCAGCAGAACCTCCAGGACCGTAATGAACAGTAACGGGGATAGGGGGCAACCTTGTCTTGTTCCTTTCTGTATTCTGATGTTTTCTGATACCACATTGTTAATAATGATCTTAGCCTTTTGATCAGTGTAGATCGCTTCAATCCCGTTCATGAAACCGTTCCCCACCTCCATATGTTGCAAATTCTTTTTCATAAAAGTCCAAGAAACATTATCAAATGCTTTTTCGGCGTCCACAAACATCAGGATTGCTTTATTGTTCTTATCTTGTTCGAGATTTTCGAGGATATCCACCACGTTCCTTATGTTATTGTTTAAATGCCTTTCCGGTAAAAAACCGGCTTGATCTTGGTGGATAACCTCCTTTAGAACCTTCCTGAGTCTGCTAGCCATGATATTTGCGAAGATCTTGTAGTCAACATTTAGGAGGGAGATAGGTCTATAATTCTTCATCAATGTCCGATCTACATCTGGCTTTGGTATCAGTGTTATGTATGCATCCTTCCAAGATTCCGGTGCCCCTTTTCCCTTCAATATCTCATTGCATACGTCCATTAATGGTTGGGTTATCCAATCTTTCAATGTTTTGTAGTATTTAGCTGAAAGTCCGTCAGGTCCTGGGGCTTTGTCCAGTTTCATGTTGCTAATTGCTATTTCCACTTCATTCGGTGTTATGGGGTGGTTTAGGGGGCCTTTCATTCTTTCCGGGATTTTCTGTAGGCCATTTTCAGCTATATATTGCTCTATTTTGTCTTTTTCTTTGGTTTCTTCTTTGTACAACTGTTTGTAAAACTTTTCAAAGTTTTTCCTTATCTCCGATGGGTTCACTACTTTATTTCCGTTGATGCTAATGCTTGTAATGGTATTCTGTTTCTGTCTCTGTCTCAGCTGCCACGCTAGCAATTTTCCACATTTATTTGCTGATTCAAAAGTCTTTTGCTTCAACATTTTAATTTTCCATTCAATTTCGCAATTGATTATATTAGAGAGTTCAACTTGTAATTGCTTTATTTCTTTTTGTAATTTGCTATCTTTAGGTATTGTCCTCAATTGTTTTTCTTTTTCTTTCAATTGTTGCAAAATAGCATCCTTTTTCTCTCTTTGCAGCTTCATTTTGATTGCCTTTTGTTATATTAGAAATCCTCTCATCACCGCTTTGCTCGCGTCCCAAATTGTTCTTTTTTCCATTGACGTATTTATATTTATTTCAAAATAATCCTTTATTGTTTTTTGAGCTTTTTCACAGATGATTTGGTTTCTGAACAGTGAATCGTCCATTCTCCATCTGAAGGAACCCTTCGGGTTTATTCTCAAGTCCAGTTGTACCGGGTTATGGTCTGAGCATGTCCTTGGATGTATTTCTGACTGGATCATCCTGGGTGTTAATTCCCTGGATGTCCATATTTGGTCGATCCTACTCCAGGCTTTGGTTGACTCACTATAAAAAGTTGCTTCTAAGTCAGTTGGATTCAATGTTCTCCATGCATCTATCAGGTCTAGGTTGTCAGTCATATCAAAGAAGGTTTTCGGTAGCCTTCCCTCATTTGTGAATTTTACTCTTTGTGATCTGTCCATAAGCGTGGAGGCTACCGCGTTGAAGTCTCCTAGAACTATTATTTTGTAATCCATGTAATCCAGCAGCCTTTCGTGGATGTTCTTGAAAAATTCCGCTTTCGCATCATTTGGCGCATACAGTCCCAATATCAGAAAATTTTCGCCTTCCACTGTGATCTCTATTGCTACAAATCTTCCATCCTCGTCCTTAAATTTCATTTTTGGATTGTATTTCTCTTTGGCATAGATTACTACTCCTCTCTTCTTCACTTTTGCTGAAGAAATAAATTCCAGGCCTATTCTTTTATTTTCCAAAACTCTCCTGTGTAATCTTGTTACATGGGTTTCTTGAAGACATATTATATCCAAATTTTGTTTCTTCAATGTATGAAAGACCTGGTTTCTCTGAGATTTAATGTTTAAACCGTGAACATTCCAAGTTAAGATCTTTAATGCCATCTTTTATTGTGCACTTCCTCCTGCTGCTCCTTCGGCTTCTTCCTCTGGTGTTGGGGTAGGACTTTCCGCTAAAATTCCAGGAAATTCGTCCAGATTGTTCTGTATAAACTTAATTTTGTCTTCTTTTGATTTAATTTTGATGAATCTTCCTTTGAATCCAAAAGCTAGGCCTTGAGGGAATTCCCACCTGTAATTGATCTTCTTTTTGCTTAAGGCCTGTGTCAAATCAGTATAATTGGGTCTTAGGTCCAGGAAGAATTTGGGGATGTCTTTGTATAGAATGACCTTCTTTGCTTCCACTTCCAAGTTCTTTTCGTAGTGGAGTTTCAAAATCTCGTCTCTTTGAGTTTTGGTTTGAAATTCAATTAGACAATCATTAACTGTCTTTGTGTTCTTCCTATCCTTTGGTCCAAAACGATATGCTTTGACGATGGTGCTTTCCAGTTTTTGTTGATCCAGTCCCCAATATTCTCCGAGTACCTTGACTATGTAGGCTTTTAAATTATCTCCTTCCCGTTCTGGCAGGTGTCTCAGTCTCAAGTTGGTAGCCCTCTGCCTCATTTGCATAAAAGCAAGAGACACCTGAGTGTTGTAGTGGTCTCTGATGTGTGTCTGCTCCAAAGTTAAAACCTGGGCCTCGACTTTGCCAACCTTCTCTTTTGTTGATTCTAAATCTTGTTGAAATTGTCCAATCTGGTCCAATTGCGTTTTAATTCCTGCAATATCCTGTTTGAGATCTTCGTTGTTATCTTTAATCTCTTTCCTTAGTGCCTCAAAATGTTCAAGTAGCTGGTTCATGCCTGCAGGGTCCACTTGCTGTGACTGTCTTCTTTTTTCCTTGGTTGCGCCTTCTGATGCTTTAGTCACACTTCTTGTTGAAACTCCTCTTCCTACTCCTGCAGACATTTAATTTCAATTTTGCAGTCAATTGCTATTTCAGAATCTACTCAGTCTAATTGCCCAGGCCTCTGTTGCTATGGAAATACGATTTCCTGTTAATTCTCTGCAGCTCACACGGTTTCCCTGGCAGCTGTTGTCTTTATCACCTAATGTAGCCAAAACAATTGCTGCTCAAGGTCAGTTCACAGCAGGCGCTTCCAGCAGATACTTGCTTGCCAGAGGAACAAAGGATTTTACATTCCACTCTGATCTTTAAAGTTGGTTTCACTTTTAAAGGAATAGCAGTCTGTCTATTGACAAGGATGTAAGAAAGTTACAAAATCCATTAAATTGTAATCCACAGGGTTGTAGCTTATACAAAGTTACCTATTGTCCAAACTTAGAAACAGTAACCAAATAAAAAAAAACGAAGTAGCAGAGTTGTAAATTCTTCAACCCCTGTACTGCCCGGCTCATCCACAATCCAGAGGTGACAGTGGGTCTAATCCACACGTTAATGTCTTTTATTTAACTGTACAGCTTATTTTCCATTCCTCCTGCCAGCAAACCTAGAGGAGGTTTTTGACAGCTGTCAAATGTCAAAGTTCTAAAGTCAAAGAAAGCCTCTAAACGTTTATACTTGGTGACTTGCTTCTCCAGTCACACAAAAGGGAAAGGTGGACCTCCTTTTTTCAGCCTTTCCCGTGGCCAAATTGTTAATAACCTAATTAATAGCTTTAATTGTCCCAATTACTCACGGTTCCGTTGAAACTTGAGTTGATTTTTTTTTTGAAGGAGGTGTTCTGCGCTCGTTGCAGCCCGCTACGCTGCTTCACTGAAGCGGCCGTTCTCGGAGCCGCAGCGCCCAGACCTCAATCCGCTCTTCCTTCCCAGACCCTTTACGGGGTCCTCCGAAGGTGGGGAGAGGTCCAAATGGGTGCCGCCGGCTCTCTAAGCCTTCAGCCCGCCCTGGCTGAAGTTTAAATGGGGGTTCGTCGCGCGGTGACAGAACCCCCAGCCGATCTTCAGCAGATCCCCGCGCAACGCGACGGAGATCCAGCTAGCTGCGCCGGCACGAGAACCGGAAGATCACTGTTATTTTTCTCTCCCTTAATTTTGACCCAGATACTCTCAATTTGGCTTTGAAGTTTTAAATCATGGATCTCTTCACAGGTATACACATCCCTGACATATAACGCCACTCCTCCTCCTTTCCTGTTTGGTCTATTTCTCTGAAATAGATTGTATCCCTCTATTACTACATTCCAATCATGAGACTTATCCCACCAGGTTTCAGTGATGCTTATTATGTCGTATTTAGTTTGCTGTACCAAGAGCTCAAGTTCATCTTGTTTATTTCCCATGCTCTGTGCATTAGTATACAGACATTGAAGACCATTGATCATTCCCCCTAGTCTCTTATTTAAGGATTTTTTCCTCCCACCACTAGGTCTGTGTGCTGTTTGCTCCATTTGGTCCTTGACATTTGGATGATCATCTTCAGTACTTGATAGACTCCTACCATCAGTACTTGGTAGACTCCTACCTTTTACAGCCACTGTGAAGGGGAATAATATTCGCCTGTGCACAGGGGGTTGAAAACCCTGCCCTCTCCCCTTGCTGTCCCCATGAAAGCTCTCTGACCCCTCAGCCACAACTCCCCTTAGCCTGGGAAGGAATGTCTCCATTGGCTCAAAGAACAGCTCTTCGTGGTATGAGAGGGTGGGGGCTCAGTCGCTGACCCTCCTCAAATAGTAAAGGCAACCTGTGTGAAATGCCCCTGTGAAGGTGGTTATTGAATCACAGATTTGTAGAGTTGAAAGAGAAATTCCAATAGCTGGGAGGGAAAGAGTTAAATGCACACCAATGCACACTCACAAGGATCTTCTCAAATGTGTCCTCTCCTGGGGTTGCTGTTTGTAAAAAGAGGAAAAAGGAAAATGAACCACGCTAGAAAAACCCTAAGGGGTCATCTAGTCCAACCCTCTGCAAAACAGACCCTCTGTGTGCAATTTGGACTCTGACAACGGTTAGCTCTTCTGCCTCCCAGTTGGAGTCAGTGGTTTGGGTTTTCAGAACCACCACCAACACCCGTATTAACAGTGTTTCCTCTCACAGGCAAGTAACTCTGCAGATCTCCGGTGAAAGACCTCTGGTGAAAGAAGACCCCCCCTCCCCGCTCTCCTCTGATGTGCAGCTGCCTCGACTGCACCCCCCATCTCTAATAGGGAAGAAACCGCTTTGCTTGATGCTGCTGAAGGCAATTCTGGGAAGGAGTCAAGAGGGAGCCATCCTGTCTGCCTGTCTACTCATGAGTAAGCCCCACTGTGAACAGGGAGGCCTGTCTCCTTAATAAGTGGGCTCGGGATTGGAGCTTGGTTTTGGTTTGCCTGCAAAATGCTTTAGCTTCTTCTTTTTAATAAATGCAAGCATTGGAAACCTTTATGTTGGTCCATGTTGTGAAAACGTGTGCTGGGTTGAGGGGATATTTTGGGTCAGACTCTTTCTCTCTGTCTGTCTGTCTGTCTGTCTGTCTGTCTGTCTGTCTGTGATGCCATCCAGGTTTTGTGCTTGGTTTTCAAGCCTTGGCATTGACAAGGGCATTTCTCAAATTGTAGGCAGGCCCCTCTCCCTGGGGTCTCCCCTTCCCCTCCCCGTGCCCCTTTCTCTGTGTCTCCCCTCCAACGGTCCTACTTTCTTGGGCAGCTGCACAGAGAAGGATGTTCCATAAACAGGAATTGAACAGAGCTGGAAAAGTTAGGGGACAAACACTGCAACATTTCTCCCATGAAAAGAGGGATGTCCTGTTCCTTCATCGTCACCATTCTGGTGTTATATTTTATTACTCACCCATTGGACTGGGTTGCTCCAGTCACAACACACGGCTTCCAACATGTCAAAAACCCTTATGCTCCCTCTCCTCTCCTCTAACCTGTGGGGTGTTGACACCTGGAGGCTTAGGCAAAAGGTTTACTCATCTTGTTGTGGACCAGGGAGTTCCCTTCATTCCTTCCAATTCTTAGGGTCCTGAATCCACGGAGGGTTAGAATCTAGATTAGGACCTTTGCTGGCCACTGGAGTGTCCTCATCAGCATCTCCAAAGAAGAAGGCAGGTGGGAAGAGCTGCAATTAAGAGGAACGCTATAGGCTAATAGGTGAGCGATTCCACCATCCTCATCCCCTAGCTCAGTGATGGCTAACCTTGACACTCCAGATGTTTTGGAACTACAACTCCCATCATCCCTAGCTAACAGGACCAGTGGTCAGGGATGCTGGGAGTTGTAGTCCCAAAACATCTGGGGTGTCAAGGTTAGCCATCACTGCCCTAGCTGATAAGCAGGAGAACAGTGGGTTGTTGTTGTTGTTGTCGTCATCAATTAGATTTCTCTACAACCCTTCATCTGAAGACCACAGCTCAGTTTAAAATAGAAAACCATCAAAATACATACCATATTAACAAAGTAAACAATAACAGCCACACATAGTGTAAAAGACCATAGATTTTTTCATTAGCCCAAGGCCTGTGAGAAAAGGAATATATTTGCCTGGCACCTAAAGGAGTAGAGGGAGCCTCTCAGGGAAGAGCATTCCGCAAACTGGGAGCCACCACAGAAAAGACCTCTTCTCGCAGTGCTGCTCTCCGTACATCTTGCAAAGGAGACACATGAAGGAGGGCTTCTGATGATGATCTCAGAGTCCAGGTCAGGTCATACAGGGAGAGGCCGTCTTTGAGATATTGTGGTCCTGAGCCCATGTGGTGTGTTGAGAGCTGAGCTGGAAGCAGCCTGGAAGCTGGAGATACAGTTTCCTGTTTGCTGTGTAGGGGATCCAAAACTGTGTTTAACTGAGAAGGATGATTTGGGGGATGTTAATGCTGTGATCCAGTCCATTTTATGCTCAGGCTCTATATATGTTTTTTTAAAAACCCATATCTCCTAAAGACACCAAAGTCTCCACTCACCTTCAAGGAAACTGAATTCCGGGCAAACACTGAAACCCCTGGATTTTCTCACCGCTCAGAGATTTGGCTGCTGCGTAACCATATTTTCCAGGAACCTGAAATGTGTTATTTGCTCCTTTTCTCCAGCTCCATCCCTGAATCTAGTTGCATGGAAAGGGATGTCTTTGGCCTTGCTGCTCCCCATTCCCACCATTGCACACACCCCAGTATCACCTTCTGATCTGGGCTCATTCCCAAGTTCACTGGGCTGCATCTGGAAGTTCCTTAACACAACTTTGCTGCCTGTGGGCATCCGATGGAGCAACGCTTGTCCATTAACTTGAAGCAAGACCAGGTGGGGAAATGGGACTTAGCCCTGTGACCACAGGTTCCCCACCTTGCCTGCTTTGTTTGCCCTTCAGGCTCTTGGGAAAGGATGCTGAAGACATCTCATGGGGCCCATCTCTGTGGTGATTGCAAAAGACCAGCAACTGGGTTCTAAATGTTACAGGCATAGACTAACAGCTCACGACTGGCACTGATACTTCTTCCCCTTCTCCAAATTTAAATCTAAAAGCCTTGCCCTCACTTTTGGGTGCCCACTTTTTTTTTTATATGCTTTATTGGTTTTAAAAATTGTCCAACATAAGTAATCAACAGAAAATAAAAGCAAAAACAAACAAACATTCATTGCATAGTTGGTGGTTGTTGTATGTAACCATTTGTAGTTGGATTCAACATGACCCCCATTGTGTTTTCCAGATTGCGTTCTTTAACTGCACACTAAACTTTGTCTCCTCTTTGTTATTTCAATTACATTAGTTTTATAAGGTTCTCCTATTACATGCAGAAATCCAGACCTGCCAACGGATTTATATTTTTGCAATGTTCTTTTAAATAAACTCTGTATACATCCCACTCTCTATTGAATTTTTCATCGGTAACGTCTCGGAACCTTGCTGTTAATCTGGCTAGTTCTGCATATTCTCGCAATTTGTTTTGCCAGTCTAATTTGGAAGGGGTAGCTTCTCCTTTCCAACCTATTGCGATTAAAATTCTGGCTGCTACTGTAGCATACATGAAAATTCTCCTGAAGTTCTTTCAGATTTCATTACTCATTATTCCTTGTGGAAAGATTTTAAACAAGTTCATTATAGATCATCTCCCAAAATTCTCTGATCTGTTTACAGTTCCACCACATGTGGATCAATGTGCCTTCCGCCTCCCTGCATTTCCAATAGGTGTTTGGCCTCAATCTGAACATTTTGGCCAGTTTGACAGGTGTGAGGATTAAATGGCGAGGGGGAAGAACCACGTACACTACCTTGAGCTCTTTGGAGAAAAAGGAGGGATAGAAATGCAACCAATGAATGAATGAATGAATAAATAAATAAATAAATGGGTGACCGCCTATGGTGTGTCTCTCCACCAAGTGCATTTTTGGTTGTAATCTTCAGGCTCTCGATTCTGTGCAGGGCTATGTCTGCTTGTTGCTGAGATTGCTGCTACTTTGCTGAGTTGATTCAACTGTGGGAGCTGAAAGGAAGAGCCTTTGGGCCAGGATGAGAGCCTATGTTGGGTGTGATCTGCCCCCTTCCCCAGGTTGAGAAAGGAAGGGTAGTGTGTCCATCCTAGGCAAGAGCTTTGGGGTGGATTTTGTGGAATTCAGTAGGCAGTTCCTGGGATGAAGGGATTAGGAGAGAGAGAGAGAAGATAGGAGAGCACCAGAACTGGTGGCCATTCTGGTGAATGGGGACAAGCATGGCTGCAGGAGGGGAAGCGAGCCACAGGTGATTGTATTCTGACGCACCTTCTCGCTTTGGAGTGGCTGGGGCAGTGGGCTACCTGCTGTACCCAACAGTCAGGTGCTGCCCCCCTCTGTTGAATGCGAGGCTGGTCCCTAATAAAACGTTGCTCACCCCGAACCTAGTTGTGAGGGAGCTGACTGACCTGCCATGTAGAACTGGCGTCCAGAAGGGAGACCTGGGTGGGGACCCCGATTTGAGCCAGCTTCGTTGACCTGATTGCTCAGTGCAGCACCAGCTGAGTGGGGATGGAGGGGGTCTTCATGGACTGACCACTTACTAGTGAACTTTGGGTTTGTTGGGGCAGTCCTGCCCTGCAGAGGTGGGAGACCAGCTCTGATGACACGATTGACACCCCCCTCTGATGACACTCCTGTCATTTGAGGGCGTTGGGCTTGGTTAGCCTGGAAAAGAGGAGGCTGAGAGGAGATATGGGAGCCATTTTCAAATATCCCCCCCCCCCGAAGACTAATGGAAACTGAAGGATTGCTGAACATTCTGAGTTGTACCTTTCAGAGTTGTACACTGGGATTGGAGCTATGATTTGGTTTGCCTGCAAACATGCTTTAGCTTCTTCTTTTTAATAAATGCAAGCATTGGAAACCTTTATGTTGGTCCATGTTGTGAAAACGTGTGCTGGGTTGAGGGGATATTTTGGGTCAGACTCTTTCTCTCTGTCTGTCTGTCTGTCTGTCTGTCTGTCTGTGATGCCATCCAGGTTTTGTGCTTGGTTTTCAAGCCTTGGCATTGACAAGGGCATTTCTCAAATTGTAGGCAGGCCCCTCTCCCTGGGGTCTCCCCTTCCCCTCCCCGTGCCCCTTTCTCTGTGTCTCCCCTCCAACGGTCCTACTTTCTTGGGCAGCTGCACAGAGAAGGATGTTCCATAAACAGGAATTGAACAGAGCTGGAAAAGTTAGGGGACAAACACTGCAACATTTCTCCCATGAAAAGAGGGATGTCCTGTTCCTTCATCGTCACCATTCTGGTGTTATATTTTATTACTCACCCATTGGACTGGGTTGCTCCAGTCACAACACACGGCTTCCAACATGTCAAAAACCCTGATGCTCCCTCTCCTCTCCTCTAACCTGTGGGGTGTTGACACCTGGAGGCTTAGGCAAAAGGTTTACTCATCTTGTTGTGGACCAGGGAGTTCCCTTCATTCCTTCCAATTCTTAGGGTCCTGAATCCACGGAGGGTTAGAATCTAGATTAGGACCTTTGCTGGCCACTGGAGTGTCCTCATCAGCATCTCCAAAGAAGAAGGCAGGTGGGAAGAGCTGCAATTAAGAGGAACGCTATAGGCTAATAGGTGAGCGATTCCACCATCCTCATCCCCTAGCTCAGTGATGGCTAACCTTGACACTCCAGATGTTTTGGAACTACAACTCCCATCATCCCTAGCTAACAGGACCAGTGGTCAGGGATGCTGGGAGTTGTAGTCCCAAAACATCTGGGGTGTCAAGGTTAGCCATCACTGCCCTAGCTGATAAGCAGGAGAACAGTGGGTTGTTGTTGTTGTTGTCGTCATCAATTAGATTTCTCTACAACCCTTCATCTGAAGACCACAGCTCAGTTTAAAATAGAAAACCATCAAAATACATACCATATTAACAAAGTAAACAATAACAGCCACACATAGTGTAAAAGACCATAGATTTTTTCATTAGCCCAAGGCCTGTGAGAAAAGGAATATATTTGCCTGGCACCTAAAGGAGTAGAGGGAGCCTCTCAGGGAAGAGCATTCCGCAAACTGGGAGCCACCACAGAAAAGACCTCTTCTCGCAGTGCTGCTCTCCGTACATCTTGCAAAGGAGACACATGAAGGAGGGCTTCTGATGATGATCTCAGAGTCCAGGTCAGGTCATACAGGGAGAGGCCGTCTTTGAGATATTGTGGTCCTGAGCCCATGTGGTGTGTTGAGAGCTGAGCTGGAAGCAGCCTGGAAGCTGGAGATACAGATTCCTGTTTGCTGTGTAGGGGATCCAAAACTGTGAGAAGGATGATTTGGGGGATGTTAATGCTGTGATCCAGTCCATTTTATGCTCAGGCTCTATATATGTTTTTTAAAAACCCATATCTCCTAAAGACACCAAAGTCTCCACTCACCTTCAAGGAAACTGAATTCCGGGCAAACACTGAAACCCCTGGATTTTCTCACCACTCAGATATTTGGCTGCTGCGTAACAATATTTTCAAGGAACCTGAAATGTGTTATTTGCCCCTTTTCTCCAGCTCCATCCCTAAATCTAGTTGCATGGAAAGGGATGTCTTTGGCCTTGCTGCTCCCCATTCCCACCATTGCACACACCCCAGTATCACCTTCTGATCTGGGCTCATTCCCAAGTTCACTGGGCTGCATCTGGAAGTTCCTTAACGCAACTTTGCTGCCTGTGGGCATCCGATGGAGCAACGCTTGTCCGTTAACTTGAAGCAAGACCAGGTGGGGAAATGGGACTTAGCCCTGTGACCACAGGTTCCCCACCTTGCCTGCTTTGTTTGCCCTTCAGGCTCTTGGGAAAGGATGCTGAAGACATCTCATGGGGCCCATCTCTGTGGTGATTGCAGAAGACCAGCAACTGCGTTCTAAATGTTACAGGCATAGACTAACAGCTCACGACTGGCACTGATACTTCTTCCCCTTCTCCAAATTTAAATCTAAAAGCCTTGCCCTCACTTTTGGGTGCCCACTTTTTATTTTTATATGCTTTATTGGTTTTATAAATTGTCTAACATAAGTAATCAACAGAAAATAAAAGCAAAAACAAACAAACATTCATTGCATAGTTGGTGGTTGTTGTATGTAACCATTTGTAGTTGGATTCAACATGACCCCCATTGTGTTCCCAGATTACATCGTTTATCTGCACACTAAAGTTTGTCTCCTCTAGCTTATATCAATTTCATTAATTTTATAAGATTCTCCTATTACACCGAGAAATCCAGACCTGCCAACGGATTTATATTTTTGCAATGTTCTTTTAAATAAACTCTGTATACATCCCACTCTCTATTGAATTTTTCATCGGTAACGTCTCAGAACCTTGCTGATAATCTGGCTAATTCTGCATATTCTCGCAATTTGTTTTGCCAGTCTAATTTGGAAGGGGTAGCTTCTCCTTTCCAACCTATTGCGATTAAAATTCTGGCTGCTACTGTAGCATACATGAAAATTCTCCTGAAGTTCTTTCAGATTTCATTACTCGTTATTCATTGTATAAAGATTTTAAACAAGTTCATTATAGATCATCTCCCAAAATTCTCTGATCTGTTTACACTTCCACCACATGTGGAGCAATGTGCCTTCCGCCTCCCTGCATTTCCAATAGGTGTTTGGCCTCAATCTGAACATTTTGGCCAGTTTGACAGGTGTGAGGATTAAATGGCGAGGGGGAAGAACCACGTACACTACCTTGAGCTCTTTGGAGAAAAAGGAGGGATAGAAATGCAACCAATGAAGGAATGAATAAATAAATAAATAAATAAATAAATAAATAAATAAATAAATGGGTGACCCCCTCTGGGCTGGCCCCAAGGTTTTCTCCCTTTGGGGTAGTCCTTCAGCACTGGCATGAAAGCGAGGGAATCACTCCCTTGGTTTTCTCTCTCTCCGCCAAGTGCATTTTTGGTCATAATCTTCAGGCTCTCGATTTCATGCACGGCTATGTCTGCTTGTTGCTGAGATTACTGCAACTTTGCTGAGTTGATTCAACTGTGGGAGCTGAAAGGAAGAGCCTTTGGGCCAGGATGAGAGCCTATGTTGGGTGTGATCTGCCCCCTTCCCCAGGTTGAGAAAGGAAGGGTAGTGTGTCCATCCTAGGCAAGAGCTTTGGGGTGGATTTTGTAGGCAGATCCTGGGATGAAGGGATTAGGAGAGAGAGAGAGAAGATAGGAGAGCACCAGAACTGGTGGCCATTCTGGTGAATGGGGACAAGCATGGCTGCAGGAGGGGAAGCGAGCCACAGGTGATTGTATTCTGACCCACCTTCTTGCTTTGGTGTGGCTGGGGCAGGGGGCTACCTGCTGTACCCAACAGTCAGGTGCTGCCCCCCTCTGTTGCATGCTAGGCTGGTCCCTAATAAAACCTTGCTCACCCCGAACCTAGTTGTGAGGGAGCCGACTGACCTGCCATGTAGAACCGGCGTCCAGATGGGAGACCTGGGTGGGGACCCTGATTTGAGCCAGCTTCATTGACCTGATTGCTCAGTGCAGCACCAGCCGAGTGGGGATGGAGGGGGTCTTCATGGACTGACCACTTCCTAGTGAACTTTGGGTTTGTTGGGGCAGACCTGCCCTGCAGAGGTGGGAGACCAGCTCTGATGACACGATTGACACCCCCCTCTGATGACATCCCCCTCTGATGACACTCCTGTCATTTGAGGGCGTTGGGCTTGGTTAGCCTGGAAAAGAGGAGGCTGAGAGGAGATATGGGAGCCATTTTCAAATACCCCCCCCCCGAAGACTAATGGAAACTGAAGGATTGCTGAACACTCTGAGTTGTACCTTTCAGATCTTTGATTCTATCCCGGGGTAGCCATACTTTTTTGAATTGGATGTGGAAGGGGAAAGTAAAAATTGAATTGAAAAAAATGTTTAAAAGTCCCTTTCAAAAAAAACAAAAAACAAAAAAAGCAGAGTATTTTTTCTTGCGGAAAATTCAGACAGAAATTCCCAGGTGTCCAAGAAAGGCTATTTATGTGTGCCTCTACTGTGGCCCGTGTTTTGTTAGCCCCAAAATGGAAAGCGAGCGAGGTCCCAACCAAAGAAGAATGGCAAAAGGGGGTTCTCAAAGAGAGAGCCTGAGTTGCGGGGTGGGCATTGAAGCCATTCCTCTTGGTTTAGGGGAAGGGCTGGTGGCCACAGCACTTATTGACCAAATTGGGCTGACCAAATTTAAATAAGGCAGGTGATTGACAGCTCAGTGTCCTTTATATGGATCAGCACGTGATTCATTGGGCACTCTTGTCTGGAGCTTCGGATCTCCTGGACCGTCTGGAGCACAGTGGAGCGATCTTATCATTGTCTGGTTTAAATTTCTCTATTTCCCCCCTTCTTTCTAGTCCCCTCCAATCCCTTAATTACTTTAATCCCCCTTTTCCCTGTTTGATTTCCCACCCCACCCCACACCTGCCCTTGGGGAAGATTCTCCCTGTGCCTGTGAGCGCTGCCTGTGCGTAATTCTCCTTGGCTTGCCTTCCCAGTAGTGAGAGCCCCCATTAGGGGCTTTCCCTTGCACAAAGGTTTTCCCCCATTTCTCCTGTTTTATAATGGGGGTTAGTCAGGGCTGTTCCAGACTGGCTGGAATCACTTCATTAGTATTCCCGAAGGTTGGCTTTATTTTGGGTGTGTAGAATAGTAAATAAAAAATAGAAATAATTTATTGTCACTGTACCTGTTGCTATTTCGAGTGTGCCTCCTAGCATTTTGACGTGATCACTGTTGTGGGCTGCTTCTTTCTCATTTTGTGTGGGCCCCATCGTGAGACTAAGATTCTTAAGAGCAGAATCAGTGAGGCCTGTGAGGCCTGCACATATTATTCAAGCCTCAGCCTCCTACTGTTAGCTCTATGAAAATGTATCCGTTTGTTTGCAGGCTCAGTGGCTCAGTGTGTGCATGTGCCTGAACGTCTGTGCTGCTGTTGCAAATGTATCTCTTGGCAGACAGAGTGGAGCCACTGACTCTCTGTGCCTCATAGGACTATGAGCACTCTGTCTATGCTCTTTAGCTATGCTGTTTCTGAACAAAGTTAATTTCTTCAAGTATGTTTTGCCCTGATAGTGACAGTCGCAATTTTAGATGTCTATTTTACTTAGTATTCTTTACTGGGACTATTCTATTGCTGGGTAGGTAGTATAGAAATAGAACTACTTTATTGTCACTGTACCACATGTTTACAGTGAGACTGATAAGAGCCCTGCTCCCCCCCAATCTCTCAGTCCTTGCACACTCTGTGTGCTGTTGTTCTACCACCAATCCCCTAACGTCAGCTGCAATGTTTGTCTTTCATTCAGCAGCCTCTCGGCCCATGGGTAGAAATGTTCTTTAACCTGTTGGTACGGCTTGTCATGTTCTATATCTCCTGCTCGAGGGCAGCCCATTTGTGATTTATTTACCCTCCCCCCAAAGAACTGTGGGTTTCTTGAGGGGGTGCTTCCCTCTAAAAGGGCAAGCAGGGGCACCTGGACAGGTGGCGGGCCACCTCGAGTCTGTTATTTCACTGGAATAGGGCTTTGCCTTAAGCAGGAATGGGTTCATGGAATACTGCAAACGACTGGGCTGTTTAGCCATTACAGCCTTACTGGTAGGATGGGCT
This sequence comes from Darevskia mixta, assembly GCA_034641385.1. Classification (NCBI taxonomy): domain Eukaryota; kingdom Metazoa; phylum Chordata; class Lepidosauria; order Squamata; family Lacertidae; genus Darevskia; species Darevskia mixta. The sequence goes on along the minus strand of JAWWNH010000142.1, from coordinate 258,004 downwards.
TATTGTTCTATAAATAAATTTGAATAAACAAGGCTATTCGGACAGGATCTTATATGCCAAGGGTTTGATAGTTCAGCAGCTTGGTCTGTGATTGAATTGCTTGATTCCTTTTATGTGCACGCAGCTAGAATGGCTCCAAAAGAAGGCTTCTGCGCAGACTTATTCCTCTATCCCAGCAAAGAGGGCTATTAGGGGCCATCCCAGTCACTTCATTCGCCCAATCCTAGTTGTACTGTGGGCCGTATTAAATCCTTCATAGCAATTTCGGCTGGTGTTTCAGAAGCGTTGTCCCGCTTTGCATCCGGAATGGATGGTCTCCTTCAACGCTCTGCCCGTCAAACCAGTGCTCAAGCAGGGCCACCGCCTCCAGTGGGGGCTTCATCTCCTGCAACGTCAGCATCCAGCGTGGAGGGAGAGGAGCTCCCAGTAGCAGGGGTTTTAATTTCTGTTTCCCAAATTTCACGGAGTTCAGTTCCTTCCTCTCCGCGGGCCCTGGTGTGGGTGATGGGAGCATTAGCTCAGCGGGCAGCTAGGAGGAGGGGGCAGCAAAAGGCCCCCTCCCGGTTCGGGAGGTCTTCTCAATCCTTACCCGGGCCTCCTTCTGGGGTTGGTATCTCACCTGTTTCTTTTCCTCAGCCTCTCCCAGGTATTTTGCTGCAGGACCCTGCGCCTGAGTCCTTTGCGGAGGTCAGCCTACCAGTGCCAGCGAGAACGTCTTCAGGCGGAAAGTGTTGACACAAGAGACGTTCCTGAAAGCGGGCCAAAAGGAGCCTGGGAAACTCTTCTTCTTCAACGGCCTCGCCAAGGTACTTTGGTCCAAGGGGCGATTTGCCATGACGGGAGCACTTCTTGGTGGTGCAGCAGTAAAAAATGCTGGCATGCTTGCAAAGCTAAGCAGGCTCTGGTGCGGTTCAAATTGGATGGGAACCACTTGTTGCAATGCATGGGAGTTGGTCAATGTGACCCTCAGGATCCCTTCCAACTTGTCTGTTCCTTGATTCGTGACTCCTCTGGTAAATAGGTGCACATACCTTTCGCTGCTTGCTGTCTAGACAGGCACCCCCCTTTTGGGGGGAAGGGGGCCAACAATAGCAACCCAGAACGCCCCCTGTCCAAGCAGGGCTGGGGCTGACAAGCAACGATCCTATACCTCTCGCCCATTCTCTCGTGAGATTATCTCAATCGATGCCTGGCTGGAAGGTTATACAGATTGGTCAGCTGTTTTGCACTTGTGGGAAGGGTCCCTCCCCAGATATTTGGATTCCCATGCCATTGGGGATTTGTCCCTAAGTGAGCCCCATGAGATTGCTGTCTGATCCATGATTTATTGGTCCTCACAGAAAAGGGTTCCTAAGCAGCGGGCTATCCGGTCGCCGCTTCCTAAGGCGAATCAGCGGTTTGCTGTTGGAGCTATAATAGGAAGGCCCTTTCGAGGGGGAAAGGGAGGAGGGCAGTAGCCTGCCCCCCCCCTCGGAGTGGTGCCTAAAAAGGCACCAGGGGAATTTCGCCTGATTCACAATTTATCACACCCCAGGGGCACGTCAGTGGATGACGTGACCCGCCCCCGAGCTTTGTTCAGTGCACCATGCCTCATTGGACGATGCGGTCAAAATGATTAGGAAATTTGGCCCGGATGCTCTATTAGCAAGTGTGATTTTTCTGGCCAATGGCAGTGACACAGGCGACCGCCCAGTGCTCATGCAGGCTTTTACTGCACTCACTGAGGAGCTGGGCATCCCTTTGGCATCGGACAAGACGGAGGGCCCGGCCACCCAGTTGGTTTATTTAGGCATTTTGCTGGACACTGTCGCGCAGACTTCAAGTCTGCCGTATAAAATAAATAAATAAATAAATAAATAAATAATCACATTGAGGAAGGTTATCGAGGAGGTGCTTCCCCTCTCTAGGGCAACCTTGCGTCAGCTTCAATCGCTGTTGGGACACTTGAATTTCGCTTGTAGGGTGGGGGGCACCAGGGAGGCCCCTTTTGCTCCCGCCTGGCAAGACTCACTTCTGGCTTGCGGGCGCCTCACCACCGCACGCGTTTGCCCCAAGATGTGCAGGAGGACCTTCGGAACTGGTTGATATTCCTTCGGGAATTCAATGGGGTCTCACTGTGGCAGGACACTTTGAACCTCCGCAATGCTTCCAGGTTCACTCTGATGCTGCAGGTTCCTTAGGTGGGGCTGTATTGGCAGGGTCGCTGGTGTGCCATGCCTTGGCCGGCGGCCTGGCAGGGGGAGGCGATTACATGGACTTGACTTTTCTCGAGTTTTTTCCCATTGCAGTGGCCGAGGAATTCAGGGACCGTCGCGTATGCTTCTGGATTGACAATCAGGCGGTGGTGAGCGTGCTGGCTAAGCAGTCATCATGTTCCCCCAGGGTATCTTCCCTGCTCAGGGCTTTTGTGCTCCAATGCTTGCGTGCTAATATTGTTTTTTCCGCACGCTTTGTTCCGGGCCTCTCTTATGATATTGCCGATGCTCTATCCCGTTTTCAGATGGCCCGGTTCAGATCCTTGGCTCCGGAAGCGCAAGAGCATCCGGAGAGCTTTCCAGACCATCTGTGGAGCCTTGGAGGCACTTAGCCATGCAGGGAGTAGCCTCTTCTGTTGCCCCATCCACCTTTGCCTCATATAAGAAAGCTTGGTCTGACTTTGCTGGTTTTCATGGTCTGCCCGGGGCGGGCCGGTTTGCCTCGCCCCGACGGCAGACATGGTGCTAGAGTACTTGACGCACCTTTTTGCAATAGGCCGCGCTCCCAGGACCATTAGGATCCAGGCAGCGGCTATTTCATTTTTGCCAAGCTTTTCTTTGAAAAGGACCCTTGTTCCACATTTTTCATTCGACAAGCACTGAAAGGTTGGGCCAGGATGGCCCAGACCCAGGCCAGGCGCCCGATCACTTTTGCTCCTTTATCAAAAATGTGGGCTATGCTTCGCGTGGTCTCCTGGTCACGCTTTGAGGCGCGCCTTTTCTCTGCCGCTTTTTCATTGGCCTTCTATGGGGCACTGCGGGTTGGTGAGGTGGTCCTTGAGGTTTCCCAGCCCGCTGGTTCCAGGGGTTTATTGTGGAAGGATGTAGATCTCTCGCTTTCAGAGGTAGTCATCACCGTTCGTAATTCCAAGTCCGACCAGCTGGGCCGGGGGGTTGTGATGCGGCTGCCCGCCACAGGGAGGCCGGGCCCTTGCCCGGTGAGGGACATTGCTCGGTATCTCGCCCTGCGCCCCGCTGGGAATGGCCCCTTTCTGGTCCATGAGGATGGCTTGCCATTGACCAGGCAGCAGGTTGCCAAAGTTATGCGCAAGGCCATTTCCGCATGCGGACGCTCACCAGCTGGTTATGCCCCGCATCCATTCAGAATTGGGGCCGTGACGTTGGCTGCACGATGGGGGCTGTCCACGGACAGAATTAAAGAACTGGGGCGGTGGAGGTCTGATGCTGTGGCCGCAAGGCGGATGGTTATGCCCCTCATTCTTTTAGGATTGGCGCGGCTACGTCAGCTGCACGTTGGGGCCTGTCCACAGACAGGATCAAGGAATTGGGACGGTGGAAGTCCAACGCATACAAAGGTTATGTGCGTCGTTGATGTGGTAATAATTGTTTGTTTTCTGTTACCCGTAGGTCCTGCACCCGTGCGAGTTTGGATTGTTGGGCACAGCATTGTTCATTGGGCTGGCGCCAGAGCTCGGGAGGCAGGGCTGACGCCCAACCTTGGACTTCCATCACATGTTGCTGTTTATTGGTTGGGAAAAAGGAGCATGTTGTGGGAGGAGTTGATTCCTTTTTTACGCCATCGTGTGGCTGGGGAGGGTCCACCCGATGCTATGGTTTTGCAGTTGGGTGAAAATGACTTGCCAGCTACAGAGTGTCGGGTGCTACGCCTCAGGATTCAGCAGGACTTGCGGGAGGTGGCTTGTTTATTCCCACAGGCTAAGTTGTTTTGGTCTCATCTGCTGCAGCGCCGCTCCTGGAGAGGAGCACGTTCCGGTGTTGCCGTAGATAAGGCGCGCAGACGCATCAATAGTGCAGCATTGAGGGTTATGTTGGAGGTGGGAGGGTCTGCTATCTCTCACGCCGCTATTTCTTTCAGAGATGATTCGCTGTTTCACCCGGATGGTGTGCATCTTTCCCCCTTGGGCAATGATTTGTGGCTGGGGGCTGTTGGGGGGGCCCTGAAGGGTTGGCTAGGTTTGTGAGTGGTTTTGGCGGTGAGCCGGTGGCTCATGTGGCGGTTAGGCATTGGTTCAGTGGTTGGTGCCATCCAAGAAGGATGATGGTGATGGGAATTCCGTTAAAGGAAGCCCGGGGGCTCAACATGCTTGTCCGAACCCGGGGTTGCAGGGCCTACGCAAGAGCCCCTGGAACCCCTGGGGAGGGGGAGGCTCCGATTTACCAGCCCCACTACTCTCCCCAGCTAATGGTTTCCCCAATCGCTGACCAGTGGTCAGCTCTGTCAAGAGGACAGATAGTCTTGCTGACAAGGAGTCAGCCCTGTCTAGTGGACAGTGCGAACCAATGCCTACGCAACCACTCACGTGATTTGTAATTCAATAAAGTTGTGGCCAAAATTATGCCAAAAACCTAAACCAAAATTTATGCTTCAGGTGTGAGTTATTGGTGGGGAATGGCTGGGTGACCTACACACGCAAAAGGGGGTTCTCAAAGAGAGAGCCTGAGTTGCGGGGTGGGCATTGAAGCCATTCCTCTTGGTTTAGGGGAAGGGCTGGTGGCCACAGCACTTATTGACCAAATTGGGCTGACCAAATTTAAATAAGGCAGGTGATTGACAGCTCAGTGTCCTTTATATGGATCAGCACGTGATTCATTGGGCACTCTTGTCTGGAGCTTCGGATCTCCCGTCCCCCCCTCCCTGGTATAGGAGTATGCTTTGACCTTGCTGTGCCTGTCTAGGGGTCGCCTCCGCTTGAGGGGCCTAGTAGGAATTTTGTCCATTTGGCTGATTGGCCGTGCCTCTTGGTTTTTGCCTACTATACAGCAATTAGTCACAACTTGTACGGTTGGCGGTTAGGCATTGGTTCAGTGGTTGGTGCCATCCAAGAAGGATGATGGTGATGGGAATTCCGTTAAAGGAAGCCCGGGGGCTCAACATGCTTGTCCGAACCCGGGGTTGCAGGGCCTACGCAAGAGCCCCTGGAACCCCTGGGGAGGGGGAGGCTCCGATTTACCAGCCCCACTACTCTCCCCAGCTAATGGTTTCCCCAATCGCTGACCAGTGGTCAGCTCTGTCAAGAGGACAGATAGTCTTGCTGACAAGGAGTCAGCCCTGTCTAGTGGACAGTGCGAACCAATGCCTACGCAACCACTCACGTGATTTGTAATTCAATAAAGTTGTGGCCAAAATTATGCCAAAAACCTAAACCAAAATTTATGCTTCAGGTGTGAGTTATTGGTGGGGAATGGCTGGGTGACCTACACACGCAACTTAAACTAATTGAATATGTACAGCTTGCAGATTTAGGAGAACAAGAAGAACGCTTGTTTAAAGAAGATTGGACAACGTTTATTGAATATATGGGTGAAAATTGTGTACATGTGAAAACGCTGGTAGCATTAAGATAAATTCAACAGCATAAATATGTTTGATGGATGCAATGTTGGAATACTGAATGGTTTGGATTGTGTAGAATATTCAGGGATGTACGGTACGCAAACTGAACCATGGAAGGATAGGAAGGGAAGTCATCAATTTAAGATTGCTTAAATGAATACTTTAAAATATAAATTGGAAAATTAATATAGATGTTATATATATGAATGAATGAAAGAACATGGTTGGATGGCCCCCTGCCACGGATCTTTTAGCTGTGATATCTGCATCACATAGGGTTGGACTAGAGGACTCTACAGTTCTGTGAGATAGCTCAGTCAGTAGAGCATGAGACTCTTAACCACAGAGTTTGAGCCGCACATTGGGCAAAAGGATTCCTGCAATGTAGGGGGTTTGACTAGATGACCCTTGTGGTCCCTTCCAATTCTATGATGACCCCGCCAAAACAGCCCCCACCAGTTCCCCCCTTCACACCATGCAACGGCTACAGAAGTTTTCCATGATTGCATTTATTAAAAGGGAAAGGGAAAGCATTTTAGCAAGCAAACCAAATCAAGGCTCCAACCCTAAGCCCAGTTATGAAGGAGTCAGTCCCACTGAGCACAGAAGGGCTTACTCAAGAGTAAATGGGCATGGAGTGGCAGGAGGCGAAGCAGTTTCTTCCCAAGCAGAGCTGGGTGATGCAGTCGAGGCAGCACAGGGGTTTCCACAGAGGGCGAGGGGGGGGAATGCTCCTTTTCAGAGATGTTGTTCTATTTGTCTGTGGAAGGTCCAACTGTGGAGGGGAAATCCATTAACTTAGATGGAGGAGAAAACAGGTCTGTGGCTGCTGTGGGAGGTCCAATAGCCAGATGTGCAAAGGGTTGGGATTTTCAGCCATCTCCAACCAGGTGCCCTCCAGACCTTCTGGACTGCAATACCCAGTGGCTTTTTCACACCCTCCCTGCCCACAGACGGTCTCTCCAGAGTGGTGCATGCTCTGGTTATCTCCTGCTTGGACTACTGCAATGCGCTCTTCGTGGGGCTACCTTTGAAAGTGACCTGGAAACTACAACTAATCCAGAATGCAGCACCTAGACTGGTGACAGGGAGTGGCTGCCGAGACCATATAACACCAGTCCTGAAAGACCTACATTGGCTCCCAGTATGTTTCCGAGCACAATCCAAAGTGTTGGTGCTGACCTTGAAAGCCCTAAATGGCCTTGATCCAGTAGACCTGAAGGAGGGTCTCCACCCCCATCATTCAGCCCAGACACTGAGGCCCTCCTCCGAAGGTCTTCTGACAGTTCCCTCCCTACAAGAAGCAAAGTTACAGGGAACCAGGCAGAGGGTCTTCTCGGTGGTGGCGCCCACCCTGTGGAACACTCTACCATCGGATGTCAAGGAAATAACCAACTACCTGACATAACTGTTTAGGGAAGCTTTTATTGTTTTATCATGTTTTTTTTATTCTGTTGGGAGCCACCCAGAGTGGCTGGGGAAACCCAATCAGATGGGCGGGGTATAAATAAATTTATTATTATTATTATTATTATTATTATTATTATTATTATTATTATTTCAGCTCTGCTCAATTCCTGTTTATGGAACATCCTTCTCTGTGCAGCTGCCCAAGGAAGCAGGACAGTTGGAGGGGAGACACAGAGAAAGGGGCACGTGGAGGGGCAGGGGAGACCCCAGGGAAAGCTGGGTGTCTACAATATGAGAAATGCTCTTGTGCAAAGCCATGTTTGGAAAAGAACCACAAGACCTGGAAGGCACCACTGACTGGCAGAGAAACAGAAAAGGTCTTTGAGTCTGACCCAAAATATCCCCTCAACCCAGCACACGCTTTCACAACATGGACCAACACAAAGGTTTCCAATGATTGCATTTATTAAAAAGAAGAAGCTAAAGCATTTTTGCAGGCAAACCAAATCCAACTCCACTCCTGAGCCCATTTACTAAGGAGTCAGGCCCCACTGGCCACAGTGGGGCTTACTCATGAGTAGACAGGCAGACAGGATGGCTCCCTCTTGACTCCTTCCCAGAATCGCCTTCAGCAGCATCAAGCAAAGCGGTTTCTTCCCCAGCAGAGACGGGGGGTGCAGTCGAGGCAGCTGCACATCAGAGGACATCAGGGGGGTCTTCCTTTCACCAGAGGTCTTGCACCGGAGATCTGCAGAGTTAATATCCTGTGAGAGGAGGAAACACTGTTAAAATGGGTGCTGGTGGTGGTTCTGAAAACCCAAACCAGCGACTCCAACTGGGAGTCAGAAGAGCTGACTGTTGTCTGCGTTCAAATTGCACACATAGGGTCTGTTTTGCAGAGGGTTGGACTTGATGACCCCTTAGGTCCCTCCCAATGCTACATTTCTATTCTATGATTGTAATAGAGACCTCTGAGCGTCTCATGTATGCACTTTGGGGGATGTGAGTGGGGCTTGGCTACCACACACACTGTTTTTCTAATGTGGTTCTTTTTCCTTCTTGTTTTTACGAACAGCAACCTCAGGAGAGGACACATTTGAGTAGATTCTTGTGTGTTTGTGCGCTGGTGTGCATTGAACTCTTTCCCTTCCAGCTCTACAGTTCTGTGATTCAATAAACACCTGCTCAGGGATGTTTCACACAGGTTGCCTTTGCTATTCAAGGAAGGTCAGCGACTGAGCCCCCACCCTCTCATACCACAAAGAGCTGTTCTTTGAGCCAATGGAGGCTAAGGGGAGTTGTGGCTGAGGGGACAGAGAGCTTTCATGGGGACAGCAAGGGGAGAGGGCAGGGTTTTCGACCCCATGTGCACACGCTAATATTGCTCCCCCTCATAGTGGCTGTAAAAGTTAAGACAGGGAGGTGGGGTCGGGGGGGGGGAAGAGCGATGAGTCTCATGCATTTGGGGTCATGAGACACCACTGACTAATTTTCAAGGAAAGCTATGATTTGATTTAACTCACTTCTACGGCAACACACTCGGCGACCACACAGAAAAAGTCGAATTTCGTTCGAACTGCACCTTGGTCGCAGTATCCCACGTAGCCGTTGACATCTCCGAACACAAATAGCTTGGGCTCTGGTGAAATCTGGAGGAGGAAAAATAAGACTTTGGAGGCTCTGTCTCGCAGGACTGACCTTCTATACCTTCCACAACATCTTCCACAATGGCCCTGCTGGCTTGCACACCTGGAGGGCACCAGGTTGGGGAAAGCTGGTGCAGGAAGAATGCAGGGCTGAAGCAGAGAGTCAGTCCCTTCTGCTGCCTCACTCCACCTTCAGGACAGGGTCTGAGCCAAGGTGGAAGGGAAGGCTGTGTCAGAGTCACTGGCTTCCCTGGGTGGCCACTGGCAAAGTGGGAGAGAGAAGCCCCCTTGGCTAGGAAACTGGCCCGTTCTTTTACCCACCGTAAAACTGAGTGTGCTGAAGCGCATTATGAGAGATTTGAAAGCAAGAGCTTCTGTGGTGGTGGATCTTATAAATGAGGTAACAGGAAGAGCCTGACTGATGGATCTGGCCAAAGGGGGACCACCTAGTCCAGCATCCTCTTCTCTCAGTGTCCAACCAGAACCCCCATTTGGGAAACTCTCCAAGAGGATAGAAGGGCAAGATCCCACCTCTTTGGGAGTCACAGCAAGTGGTGCTCAGAGGCAGGTTTAAAAGGAATAAAGTTGAGAGTTGTGGAGCTGCTCAGAGAAGAAGCATCTGAGAAGAAGGTCATACCTGGAGCCAGCAGCATCAAGAACAGGACGGCAACAGAGAGGAGGGAGAAGATCTTCATGGCTGGAGGGTGGTGTGTATCCTAGAGGTACCAGAAGCCAAGTTGAAGAGCAATTGCCTGGGGAAGGAGAGGTCCCTCTACTTATGGGCAGCTGGAAGACTGTTGAAATGTTGTGGGATGCCAACCGTCCTTTGCAAGATGGATGTTGCAAGCCCTGAGCTTCATGTGCCAAGGACCAGCCAAAGACCACAGAGTCATAGGTTAATCAAGTCCAACCCCATCACAGCTTTAGTAGCATCCCTGACCTCATCCAACCTCTGCTTAAATTCTTCCTGCAAAGGAGAATCCTGCGCCTTCTGAAGGGCTCCGTTTCACTGTTGAACAACTCAGAAAGTGAATCTGTGGGTTTGTGTCTTGCTGTCTGCTCACTGTGGCATGGCATCTTTTGATGTCCCCTTTGTGTGTGTGGGTGGGCGCTCTCCAGGCAGGACCAGGGACTGGGTGCAGAGGGTGAACAAAACCCTTCCTTCTAGCCAAACTCTAGATGCCATCACTGCTGGGCAGGCATGGGGCACAGAGGGTTCACAGGGCCGTGCTGTGCCACCTCCTCACCTGTCCACACGGGTGGAGCTTGCCCCCGGCCATGTCAGCTCTTGACAGGCGCACCCCCACGACACTGACTGGGTGGCCATTCAGTGTGGGGTCAGGGTCGCAACAGCAAGTCCAGGCTGGGCTCCAATGGGCAGAGACAGGGATCCTTGCATGGGGGCATGTGGCTCAAAATCATGTGCCCAGGGCTAACAGACCACAGTACTCCAGATCCATTTCTTGTGACAACATTTCCGCTTGGGATTGCTCACCACCCTCTCCAACTCAACAGATTGTCCCCAACTTCACAAACTGAGTTCTGCATCCTCTCTCCCTAGGCACCAACCAAAGCTGATCTAGAGGCTATTATCCCACATTGCCCAATACTTTTGCAATCTCCACAGAGATGGGCCCCATGAGATGTCTTCAGCATCCTTTCCCAAGAGCCTGAAGGGCCAACCCAGCAAGCAAGGTGGGGAACCTGTGGTCACAGGGCTAAGTCCCATTTCCCCACCTGGTCTTGCTTCAAGTTAACGGACAAGCGTTGCTCCATCGGATGCCCACAGTCAGCAAAGTTGGGTAAAGCAACTGCCACATTCAGCACAGTGAACTTGGGAATGAGCCCAGATCAGAAGGCGATATCGGGGGGGGGGAGGTTGGGAATGGGGAGCAGCAATGCCAAAGAGATCCCTTTCCATGAAAACAGATTGAGGGATGGAGCTGGAGAAAAGGGGCAAATAACACATTTCAGGTTCCTTGAAAATATTGTTACACTGCACCCAACTCTCTGAGCGGTGAGAAAATCCAGGTGTTTCCGTGCTTGCCCAGAGTTTGGTTTCCTTGCAATGAAGGTCAGCGGAGGCTGTGCTGTCTTTAACATATCTGGTGTTATTTACACATATGGACAGCCTGAGCATAAACTGCAGGGCTACAAAGCATTAACACACACACCCCATATCCTTATTCTCAGTCACAGCTTTGTATTCCATACACAGCAAGCAAATCTGAAAGACTCCTTCACTGTTTTACTGCTCTTGCAACCTGGCTCTTGTTTGTTTGTTTGTTTGTTTGTTTGTTTGTTTGTTTATTTATTTATTTATTTATTTTGAGATGCTCATGAAGACACTCAACTAACCAGCCAGAGTCGTTGCCTTACAAGAAAAAACCTTGTCTGACCAGTTCAGCAACCTCCTCTCTTAGATTTGAACCCTCCGTAGGTGCAGGAATCCATTGAATACTTAGAAACCAAGATAAATAAACAAGCTGCTTTAATTTTCATAGACGCGGAGAAGGTGTTTGATCGTGTGTCTTGGTTTTTCATGAAAAAGAACCTAGAAACGATGGGTCTAGGCAAAAATTTTCAAAATCAATAAAAATAAAACAAAAATGATGGTAAAAATATGAATGAGGAACAATCGGATCAGTTACAAAATAAAACGGAAATAACAGTGATAAAGAAAATAAAATACTTGGGTGTTTGGCTGTCCCCAAAAAATACAAATCTATTCAAGGATAACTACATAACAACATGGAAGGAAGTCAAAACTAATTTGTTAATATGGAATAGACTGAAACTGTCTTTCTGGGGGAGGATAGCTGTTATCAAGATGAGTGTCCTACCCAAAATGCTCTTTTTATTTCCAACCATTCCGATTATTATTGGATTAGGTCAATTCAGAGAATGGCAAAATCTATTTCAAGGTTTGTGTGGCATGGGAAGAAGCCCAGAAAAAAATTCAAACTTTTAACGGATAAAAGGGAAAGGGGTGGCTTCTCACTGCCGGACCTCAAAATATATTATGAAGCTGCGTGCATAATGTGGTTGAAAGAATGGTTCAGACTGGATAATACAGATATATTAGATCTGGAAAGGTTCAGAAACAGATATGGGTGGCATGCATACCTTTGGTATGACAAGGTCGGAGTACATCAGGACTCCTTAAACCACATTATAAAAAGATCATTATATGAAGTATGGACGAGATACAAGGATTGGTTTGAAAGGAAAACGCCATGGTGGCTGTCACCCCAAGAAGCCTTCTCAGTGAAAAAACTATGTATGAAGGGAGACTGGCTAACGTATAGAGATATGCTGTCGGAAGAAAACAATACAATTAAAATCAGGCCATATGAGGAATTAAAGATCAAGTTATCAGGTTGGATGGAGTACCACCAAATGAATGATATTTTTTCAAAAGACAAAATAAACTAGAGGTTTTGAATGTATAGTTGGAGCAGATATTGGAGCGGGTATAGTTGGAGCAGATATTGGAAAGAGTGATCAGAAATAGTTTTTATACGCTACAACAGCGGCAAGACTATTGTTAGCACAGGTTTGGAAACAACAGCAATTGCCGACAGTGGAAGGTAATTGAGTAAGCTTACTCCATTACAGAAGGTAACGGAGTAAGTGGAAATAGCCAAATTACCTGGGAAAATTCGACAACAGGGCAACAATACATTTCAAAAAGAATGGAAGAAATTTATGTAATAATAATAATAATAATAATAATAATAATAATAATAATAATTTTTATTTGTACCCCGCCCATCTGGCTGGGTCTCCCCAGCCACTCTGGGCGGCCTACAACAGATATTAAAATACATCAAAAGACATAGGAAAGACGTATGACATAGGGATACATAGGTTATACATAGGAAAGACGTATGAAATAGAGAAACCAGTAGAATAGAAATAAACTTCATAATGTCTAACACAAATATCTTTATTGGAATATAAAAAGTACAATGTAACCAATTGTATTTACAAACAGTATATGGATAAAGAATAACAATATGAAAATAAGAATTGTATGTATAAAAGGGTTTATATATTTATGGACAATAGCATCATCAGAATAACAATATATAGAATGCATAAGTACAATGTGAAAAATTAGAAATGATATAAAGAAGCCAGAAGAAGGAAGGAAGGAAGTTGGCTCGTAGGAGCAAACTATAAATGTACAATGTAATATAATATGTATTTTAAGTATGAAGTATGTAAAACTAATAAAGATTATCTTTAAAAAAGGGGGGGACCCCATGAACGAGAAGGAACTCTGGGCAGGCTCCAATCCACAATATGAATAACCTTTTTGCCAAACCCGCAGGGGTCAACACCCTTCAGGTATCTGATGTGGAGCTGGATGCCACAACTCGCTTGCAAGGAAGAGGAGAGATGCCATCAGGGTTGGATTTGGGGCAGGGGTCCAGCACTCCACTCAATCAATGTTTGTTCACTTTTGCTTTTATTTTCTGTTGATTACTTATGTTAGACAATTTTTAAAACCAATAAAGCATAAAAAAATAAAAAGTGGGCACCCAAAGGTGAGGGCAAGGCTTTTTAATTTAATTTTGGAGAAGGGGAAGAAGTATCAGTGCCAGTCGTGAGCTGCTGGTCTGGGTTGTGCCTGTAACATTTAGAAGGCAGTTGCTGGTCTTTTGCAATCTCCACAGAGATGGGCCCCATGAGATGTCTTCAGCATCCTTTCCCAAGAGCCTGAAGGGCAAACCCAGCAAGCAAGGTGGGGAACCTGTGGTCACAGAGCTAAGTCCCATTTCCCCACCTGGTCTTGCTTCAAGTTAACGGACAAGCATTGCTCCATCGGATGCCCACAGGCAGCAAAGGTGTGTAAAAGCAAATGCCAGATGCAGCCAAGTGAACTTGGGAATGAGCCCAGTTCAGAAGGCGATATTGGGGGGTGGGGAATGGTGGGAATGGGGAGCAGCAATGCCAAAGAGATCCCTTTCCATGCAAATAGATTGAGGGATGGAGCTGGAGAAAAAGAGCAAATAACACATTTGAGGATTCCTTGAAAAGGTTGTTACAAAGCACCCAAATTGCTGAGCATGGGGGAAACCCAGGAGTTTCCGTGTTTGCCCAGAGTTGGGTTCCTTCTAGGTGGCCAGTCAGGCATTGCCGTAGAAAGAAACTTGTCTGACCAGTTCAGTAACTTCCTGTATTACAGCCTAACCCTCCGTAGGTACAGGACTCCTGGAATGAGAAGGAACTGAGGGCATGCTGCATTGCTGCAATCCACAATATGAATGACCTTTTGGCCAAAGCCCCCAGGTGTCAACACCGCACAGGTTGCTGATGTGGAGCAGGATGCCAACTCGCTTGCAAGCAAGAGGAGAGATGCTATCAGGATTGGATTTGGGGCAGAGGTCCAGGGCTCCACTCAGCAGAATGAGCAGGAGGCTCTCCAGATCCAGGAGGGTTGGCTGACCACACATTGAAGTATGTGAAGAAGAACACATGGTCTCCTAAAGAAGACCTCCTGTGATGCCATAGAGGCACAACTTCAGACTGGGGATTCCTGGGGAATTGGGGAGAGCTCCTAGCATCTCCAAGTATCCCCACACCCCAATGGTCCTCACCGGCCTTTATTCCTCCTTATCTTTATTCCTTGCTCCTTATCCGAAGCAAGGACTCCTTCTGGGTACAGCCTTTAAAATGTTTTGCAGCTATGGGTTTTTTCTAGCTCTGGGGTTAATGGTGCTATACATTGCTGGCTGCCATTGTGCAGTCCCAAAGGACCATTCCCTTTGGGTTGCTCTTCAGGCTTGGAATGAAGGTGGGGACACCATTCCCATGACCTTTTTTCTCTCCCCCAAGAGCACTTTTGGGTTGTACCTTTCAGATCTCTGATTCTATTCATGGCTATGCATGCTGTGCCTCCTCTTTTTATGACTTGGCTGCTGAAGGTGAAAGGCAGAGGTTGGATGGCTCAAAGGACACGTCGGGGGGATCTGAGGAGCAAGACGTTGAGGGCAAAGCTCCACGTGGAATAAGCACTGCAGAGGCTTTCAAAACCAATGCAGGATGGATGTGGGTAGGTGTGAGAGGGGGTGGATATCAGGATCACATCCTTGTCAGACAGGTGCCTGTGGGTCAGGTGTCACTCACTTCCTTTTGGGCAATGCCCTAAACAGATATTTATACTTCACTGTGAGCCATCCCGTAAAAGTATTGGCTTGTAGAGGATATTGGGATTGAGTGCATGGTGTTATGCTGAGCCCAGCACAACCCATTTCATCCTCACCGATTGGGAGCTGGAGAAAGTCGGCAATTAGCACACCAATTTCCAATTAAACATTTTATTGCACTAGCCAATCATTCAGAAGAAGAACAAAACAAAAACAACAATAACCATAAAAATCATTGGGCACCACACATACAATAAAACCACGGTCACGGCTACTAAAATTATTTGTTGCATTAAAGAGAATAGAGTAGCAGAAGATTCTCAGGTAAGATGTGCCAAATGAAATATCATAATCCCCTTTGCAGTTGACAGCTATTTTATCTAGTTCCTTCCTCCTGAAGGACCAGGTGCGCAGCCTGGGAGTCATTTTGGACTTACAGCTGTCCATGGAGGCGCAGTGCGGCTGTCTACCAGCTCCATCTGGTATGCCGGCTGAGACCCTCCCTGCCCGCAGACTGTCTCGCCAGAGTGGTGCATGCTCTAGTTATCTCTACTGCAATGCGCTCTACGTGTAGTGCGCTCTACGTGGGGCTACCTTTGAAGGTGACCCGGAAAGTACAATTAATCCAGAATGCGGCAGCTAGACTGGTGACTGGAAGTAGCCGCTGGGACCACATAACACCGGTCCTGAGAGATCTACACTGGCTCCCAGTACGTTTCCGAGCACAATTCAAAGTGTTGGTGCTGACCTTTAAAGCCCTAAACGGCCTCGGTCCAGTATACCTGAAGGAGCGTCCCCACCCCCACCGTTCAGCCCGGACACTGAGATCCAGCACCGAGGGCCTTCTGGCGGTTCCCTCACTGCGAGAAGCAAAGCTACAGGCAACCAGGCAGAGGGCCTTCTCGGTAGTGGCGCCCGCCCTGTGGAACGCCCTCCCAGCAGAGGTTAAAGTGATAAACAACTATCCTACATTCAGAAAATACCTGAAGGCAGCCCTGTTTAGGGAAGTTTTTAACTTGTGATTTTGATGTATTTTAATATTTGTTGGAAGCCGCCCAGAGTGGCTGGGGAGACCCGGCCAGATGGGCGGGGTACAAATAAAAAAATATTATTATTATTATTATTATTATTATTATTATTATTATTATTATTATTATTAGCCGAGGGAGCTGGCGTACAGCTTCCAGGTCATGTGGCCAGCATGACAAAGCCGCTTCTGGTGAACCAGAGCAGTGCACGGAAACGCCGTTTACTTTCCTGCTGCAGCGGTACCTATTTATCTACTTGCACTTTGATGTGCTTTCGAACTGCTAGGTTGGCAGGAGCTGGGACCGAGCAACTGGAGCTCACCCCGTTGCGGGGATTCAAACCGCCGACCTTCTGATCGGCACGCCCTAGGCTATGTGGTTTAACCCACAGAGCCACCCACGTCCCATAGAGTGCTACTTTATAAGTAAAAAAGTCATAGGTGTCGCTCAGCAGCCATTTCACCCTTTCCACCCTATTCAGGTGTATTCCTTTCGTAAACAGGGGTTTTATAAATCTGTCTCTTGGGTCTACATATAATGGTGATGAAGAGACAAAGGTCAAGAACACATAATAACATTAATAGCAACATGATCGAGGGAGTTGGGGAAACTGGGCAGAGATCTGAGAGCCATCTTCCAATATCTGAAGGGCTGTCACAAGGAGGAAGGGGCAAGCTTGTTTTCTCCTGCTCACCATGGGGAGGGCCAGGTGGGCTGTAGCCCCGGGCACATGATTTTGATGGGGCATGAGCCAGATGCCCCCCCCACAAGGATCCCCGCCTTCCCTGCTGCTGGGCGTCTCTGCCCATTGGAGCCCAGCCTGGCCTTGTTGCCGCGACCCTGGCCCCCATGCTGAATGGTCGCCCAGTAAGTGTTGGGGGGATGCGCCTGCCAAGGGGCACCATGGCCGGGCAGGCTCTCCCCCTTGGTGTGGGCTGGTGAGGAGGTGGCACAGCACAGCCCTGTGAACCCTCTGTGCCCCATGCCTGCCCAGCAGTGATGGCGTCTAGAGTTGGGCTAGAGGGAAGGGTTTTGTTCACCCTCTGCACCCAGTCCCTGGTCCCGCCTGGAAAGCGCCCTCCCCCAGGGGACATCAAGAGACACCATGTCACTGTGAGCAGAGAGCAAGACACAAACCCACAGATTCACTTTCTGAGTTGTTAAACAGTGGAACAGAGCCCTATAGAAGGTGTCGGATTCTCCTTTGCAGGAAGAATTTAAGCAGCGGTTGGATGGGCAGCTGTCAGGGATGCTACAGCTGTGATGCCTGCATTGCAGGGGGTTGGACTTAGAATCATAGAATCATAGAGTTGGAAGAGACCACAAGGGCCATCCAGTCCAACCCCCTGCCAAGCAGGAAACACCATCAAAGCATTCCTGACAGGTGGCTGTCAAGCCTCTGCTTAAAGACCTTGATAGTCCTTGGTGTCCCTTCTGTGAACCTATGATTCTATGGTCTTTGAGTGGTCCTTGGCACATGCCCTTAAGGCTTGCCACATCCATCTTGCAAACGACGGTTGGCAAACACACATGGAAAAAACACACATGGGAGTAACATCAAACCCCTCGCATCTGCCTCTGAGAACTGGAGTTCTGAGGCCTAAAGACGCCAACAGTGGAGGGAAGACATAGCCTTGGTGGCCCCTAGCCCTGACAGCCCTCTCCTCCAAGAAATAAAATATTTGTAATCTCAATGCATTCTCAAGAAACAACTCCATATCCCACTCTTTGCCAGTCAGTGACACTAGCCACTGTCAAAGGTCGATATTCAGCCCCTGTATATCGGCGGGGACCAGGTGGAGAGGGTGGCTGTGTTCAAGTTTTTGGGAGTGCTTATAGAGCAGGGTATGGCTTGGAGCGCAAATACTACTGCTCTGGTAAAGAAGGCCCAGCAGAGAATTTATTTCCTCAGACTTTTAAAGAAGAACAATCTGAGTGAGAGACTGCTGGTGTCCTTCTACCGAGGCTCCATAGAGAGCATTCTTATATATTGTATTTGTGCTTGGTTCTCCAGCTGCACAGCCAGGAAGAAGAAGACACTTCAAAAAGTCATAACCACAGCCCAAAATATTATTGGTCATCTTCTCCCATCTCTGGAAGAACTATACAGTTCCCGTTGCCTTAAAAAGGTTAACAATATTTTAAAGGATCCATCTCATCCAGGACATAGCCTCTTTGCACCACTGCCTTCGGGTAGAAGATATAGAACAATTAGATCAAGAACAAATAGATTGAAGAACAGTTTCTACCCAAGAGCTATAACCATCTTAAATGCTGTAACCAGATAATATGACCCTGGAGAGCTGTGATTGGTGTATGTGTGTGTGTGTGTGTGTGTGTGTGTGTGTGTGTTTTGTGCTGCTTTTGTTTTGTTTTTTCTTTCTTCTGTTTTTACGGGGGGCATGCAATTTCGTTGCACTTGTATAGCGTTGTGCTTGTACTTGTGCAATGACAATAAATTATCTTATCTTATCTTATCTAGCCTGGTTTCTGGTCATTATGTCAAATGTGCTTTTCCACATATCCTGTAGAAAAACACAAGGTTTCATCAGTCCTCCAGCCACCTATAAGTAAGGGGACCTCTCCTTCCCCAGACAATTGCTCTTCAGCTTGGCTTCTGGCATCTACAGGATTCCCACCCATTTCCAGCCATGAAGATCTTCTGCCTCCTCTCTCTTGCCGTCCTCCTCCTGATGCTGCTGGCTCCAGGTATGGCCTTCTTCTCAAATGCTTCTTCTCTGGGGTGGGATCTTGCCCCTATGTCCTCCTGGAGAATATCCCAAACGGGGCTTCTGGTTGGACACTGTGAGAAGAGGATGCTGGACTGGATGGGTCCCCTTTGGCCAGATCCATCAGTCAGGCTCTTCTTATTACCTCATTTATATGAAAGCTCTTGCTTTCAAATCTGTAATAATGCGCTTCAGCACACTCATATTTGTAGTGGCTAAAAGAACGGGCCAGTTTCCTGGGCAATGGGGCTTCTCTCTCCCAGTTTGCCAGTGGCCGCCCAGGGAAGCCAGTGACTCTAACGCAGCCTTCCCTACCACCTTGGCTCAGACCCTGTCCTGAAGGTGCAGGGAGGCAGCAGAAGGGACTGACTCTCTGCTCCAGCCCCGCATTCTTCCCTCACCAGCTGTCCCCAACCTGGTGTCCTCCACGTGTCCAAGCCAGCAGGGCCATTGTGGAAGATGTAGAAGGTCAGTCCTGCGTGACAGAGTGTAATGCCTTGGGTCTCTCCCACATAAGCGAGACGACTCTGCAGTTAATTATTTTAGATTTATTAGCCAAATAACAAAGCCCCGGGTCGGAGCTCAGCTAATCTTCGTCATCCTCATTAAGCACATCCTCAAAAAGCTCCGCCCCCTTTCCCCCCACCTTCTCTTCCTTTCCTTTTCCAGCTTCTCGTAAAGTCTCCTGAGCCTACGAGATTTTGGAAAGAGCGCTGCCGGTATTCCTGGGTCTGAGTCACTGTCTGTACTGACAAACTGCCTTGTTTCACTAGCCCTCCCTTCAGTTATCCCTGGGCCCAGAGATACTGTGAGAGTCACTGTTGATTCCTGCCGCTTCTCCCTCCCCTCTGCGTCACATTCTAATCGGTTCTCTCTCTATGTCAGATTTCTCATTCCCTGTCAGTGAAGGAACATAGCTGACACAGAGCCTCCAAAGTCTTCTTTTTCCTCCTCCAGGTTTCACCAGAGCCCAATATCATTGGTGTAAACGGGAATGTGAAAAGGTAGGGGGGAGATTGGAAAAATGCAAACCGCCCCGAAAGGTGATTTATATGTGTGGTCGATATCCGTGTTGCCGTTAAGGTGAGTTAAATCAAATCTTAGTTTTCCTTGAAAATTAGTCAGTGGTGTCTCATGACCCCAAATGCATGAGACTCATTGCTCTGTTTCCCCCACTGCCTCACCTCCCTCTCTTAACCTTTTCATAGAATCATAGAATCATAGAATCATAGAGTTGGAAGAGACCCCAGGGGCCATCCAGTCCAACCCCCTGCCAAGCAGGAACACCATCAAAGCATTTTTGACAGATGGCTGTCAAGCCTCTGCTTAAAGACCTCCAAAGAAGGAGACTCCACCACACTCCTTGGCAGCAAATTCCACTGTCGAACAGCTCTTACTGTCAGGAAGTTCTTCCTAATGTTTATATGGAATCTTCTTTCTTGTAGTTTGAATCCATTGCTCCGTGTCCGCTTCTCTGGAGCAGCAGAAAACAACCTTTCTCCCTCCTCTATATGACATCCTTTTATATATTTGAACATGGCTATCATATCACCCCTTAACCTTCTCTTCTCCAGGCTAAACATACCCAGCTCCCTAAGCCGTTCCTCATAAGGCATCGTTTCCAAGCCTTTGACCATCTTGGTTGCCCTCTTCTGGACACATTCCAGCTTGTCAGTATCCTTCTTGAACTGTGGTGCCCAGAATTGGACACAGTATTCCAGGTGGGGTCTGACCAGAGCGGAATACAGTGGTACTATTACTTCCCTTGATCTAGATGCTATACTCCTATTGATGCAGCCCAGAATTGCATTGGCTTTTTTAGCTGCTGCATCACACTGTTGACTCATGTCAAGTTTATGGTCTACCAAGACTCCTAGATCCTTTTCACGTGTACTGCTCTCAAGCCAGGTGTCACCCATCCTGTATTTGTGCCTTTCATTTTTTTTGCCCAAGTGTAGTACTTTACATTTCTCCCTGTTAAAATTCATCCTGTTTGCCTTGGCCCAGTTCTCTAATCTGCTAAGGTCATTTTGAAGTGTGATCCTGTCCTCTGGGGTATTAGCCACCCCTCCCAATTTGGTGTCATCTGCAAACTTGATCAGGATGCCCTCAAGCCCATCATCCAAGTCATTGATAAAGATGTTGAATAAGACTGGGCCCAAGACAGAACCCTGTGGCCAAGCACCCCACTAGTCACTTCTCTCCAGGATGAAGGGGATCCATTAATGAACACCCTTTGGGTTCGGTCAGTCAGCCAGTTACAAATCCACTGAATAGTAGCATTGTCTAGCCCGCATTTTACCAGCTTCTTTACAAGAATATCATGGGGAACCTTGTCAAAGGCCTTGCTGAAATCAAGATAGGCTACATCCACGGCGTTCCCTTCATCTACCAGGCTTGTAATTCTGTCAAAAAATGAGATCAGATTGGTCTGACATGACTTATTTTTCAGAAACCCATGCTGACTTTTAGTGATCACAGCGTTCCTTTCTAGGTGCTCACAGACCGTTTGTTTAATGATCTGCTCTAGAATCTTTCCTGGTATTGATGTCAGGCTGACTGGGCGATAATTGTTTGGGTCCTCTCTTTTCCCCTTTTTGAAAATAGGGACAACATTTGCCCTCCTCCAGTCTGCTGGGACTTCACCTGTTCTCCAGGAATTCTCAAAGATTACTGCCAGTGGTTCTGAAATCACCTCAGCCAGTTCTTTTAATACTCTTGGATGTAGTTCATCTGGCCCTGGAGACTTGAATACATCTAAACTAGCCAAGTATTCTTGTACTACCTCCTTACTTATTCTGGGCTGTGTTTCCCCTGCTGTATCATCTGCTCCATATTCTTCAGGTCTGGCATTGTTTTCTTTTTTGGAGAAGACTGAGGCAAAGAAGGCATTGAGGAGTTCTGCCCTTTCTCTGTCCCCTGTTTGCATTTCACCATCTTCTCCTCTAAGTGACCCCACTGTTTCCTTGTTCTTCCTTTTGCTACGGACATACCCATAAAAGCCCTTTTTATTGCTTTTAACCTCTCTAGCAAGCCTGAGTTCATTCTGTGCTTTAGCTTTTCTGACTTTGTCTCTACACGTGCTGGCTATTTGTTTGAATTCCTCTCTGGTGATTTCCCCCTTTTTCCATTTTTTGTACATATCCCTTTTAAATCTTAACTCAGTTAAAAGTTCTTTAGATAACCACCCTGGCTTCTTTAGGCACCTTCCATGTTTTTGTCTCATTGGTACTGCTTGAAGTTGTGCTTTTAATATCTCCCTTTTAACGAACTCCCATCCATCATGAACTCCCTTCCCTTTTAGTATTAGTGACCATGGGATCACACCCAGCATTTCCCTAAGTTTTTTGAAGTCGGCTTTCTTAAAGTCTAGAATTTGGGTCTTAGTATGCTTGGTTGCTCCTTTCTGCTGTATAATAAACTCCAGAAGAGCATGATCACTCCCACCTAATGATCCTGCCACTTCTACCCCACTAACCAGGTCATCACTATTGGTTAGGACCAGATCTAAAATGGTTGATCCTCTTGTTGCTTCTCCCACTTTCTGTACAATGAAATTGTCTGCAAGGCCAGTGAGGAATCTGTTCGACCTTGTGCTCTTGGCTGAGTTTGACATCCAACAAATATCAGAATAGTTGAAATCCCCCATTACTACTATCTCACTTCCTTTTGAATGCTTGGTCATCTGTGTCCTCAGTTTGGCTGGGGGGTCTATAGTAAACTCCCACAATGAGATCACTTTTATTTTTCTCTCCCTTAATTTTGACCCAGATACTCTCAATTTGGCTTTGAAGTTTTAAATCATGGATCTCTTCACAGGTATACACATCCCTGACATATAACGCCACTCCTCCTCCTTTCCTGTTTGGTCTATTTCTCTGAAATAGATTGTATCCCTCTATTACTACATTCCAATCATGAGACTTATCCCACCAGGTTTCAGTGATGCTTATTATGTCGTATTTAGTTTGCTGTACCAAGAGCTCAAGTTCATCTTGTTTATTTCCCATGCTCTGTGCATTAGTATACAGACATTGAAGACCATTGATCATTCCCCCTAGTCTCTTATTTAAGGATTTTTTCCTCCCACCACTAGGTCTGTGTGCTGTTTGCTCCATTTGGTCCTTGACAGTTGGATGATCATCTTCAGTACTTGATAGACTCCTACCATCAGTACTTGGTAGACTCCTACCTTTTACAGCCACTGTGAAGGGGAATAATATTCGCCTGTGCACAGGGGGTTGAAAACCCTGCCCTCTCCCCTTGCTGTCCCCATGAAAGCTCTCTGACCCCTCAGCCACAACTCCCCTTATCCTGGGAAGGAATGTCTCCATTGGCTCAAAGAACAGCTCTTCATTATATGAGAGGCTGGGGGCTCAGTCGCTGACCCTCCTCAAATAGTAATGGCAACCTGTGTGAAATGCCCCTGTGAAGGTGGTTATTGAATCACAGATTTGTAGAGTTGAAAGAGAAATTCCAATAGCTGGGAGGGAAAGAGTTAAATGCACACCAATGCACACTCACAAGGATCTTCTCAAATGCGTCCTCTCCTGGCGTTGCTGTTTGTAAAAAGAGGAAAAAGGAAAATGAACCACGCTAGAAAAACCCTAAGGGGTCATCTAGTCCAACCCTCTGCAAAACAGACCCTTTGTGTGCAATTTGGACTCTGACAACGGTTAGCTCTTCTGCCTCCCAGTTGGAGTCAGTGGTTTGGGTTTTCAGAACCACCACCAACACCCGTATTAATAGTGTTTCCTCTCACAGGCGGGTGACTCTGCAGATCTCCGGTGCAAGACCTCTGGTGAAAGAAGACCCCCCCCCCCCGCTCTCCTCTGATGTGCAGCTGCCTCGACTGCACCCCCCATCTCTAATAGGGAAGAAACCGCTTTGCTTGATGCTGCTGAAGGCGATTCTGGGAAGGAGTCAAGAGGGAGCCATCCTGTCTGCCTGTCTACTCATGAGTAAGCCCCACTGTGAACAGGGAGGCCTGTCTCCTTAATAAGTGGGCTCAGGATTGGAGCTTGGTTTTGGTTTGCCTGCAAAATGCTTTAGCTTCTTCTTTTTAATAAATGCAAGCATTGGAAACCTTTATGTTGGTCCATGTTGTGAAAACGTGTGCTGGGTTGAGGGGATATTTTGGGTCAGACTCTTTCTCTCTGTCTGTCTGTCTGTCTGTCTGTCTGTCTGTCTGTGATGCCATCCAGGTTTTGTGCTTGGTTTTCAAGCCTTGGCATTGCACAAGGGCATTTCTCAAATTGTAGGCAGGCCCCTCTCCCTGGGGGTCTCCCCTTCCCCTCCCCGTGCCCCTTTCTCTGTGTCTCCCCTCCAACGGTCCTACTTTCTTGGGCAGCTGCACAGAGAAGGATGTTCCATAAACAGGAATTGAACAGAGCTGGAAAAACAAAATAAAATAAAAAAAATTCCTTCCAGTAGCACCTTAGAGACCAACTAAGTTTGTTCTTGGTATGAGCTTTCACGAAATTTTTTTTATTTTATTTTGTTTTGACTATGACAGACCAACACGGCTATCTACCTTTAACTAGAGCTGGAAAAGTTAGGGGACAAACCCTGCAACATTTCTCCCATGAAAAGAGGGATGTCCTGTTCCTTCATCGTCACCATTCTGGTGTTATATTTTATTACTCACCCATTGGACTGGGTTGCTCCAGTCACAACACACGGCTTCCAACATGTCAAAAACCCTGATGCTCCCTCTCCTCTCCTCTAACCTGTGGGGTGTTGACACCTGGAGGCTTAGGCAAAAGGTTTACTCATCTTGTTGTGGACCAGGGAGTTCCCTTCATTCCTTCCAGTTCTTCGGGTCCTGAATCCACGGAGGGTTAGAATCTAGAGTAGGACCTTTCCTGGCCACTGGAGTGTCCTCATCAGCATCTCCAAAGAAGAAGGCAGGTGGGAAGAGCTGCAATTAAGAGGAACGCTATAGGCCAGGGGTGTCAAACTCCGGCCCTCCAGATGTTTTGAGACTACAATTCCCATCATCCCTGACCACTGGTCCTGTTAGCTAGGGCTGATGGGAATTGTAGTTCCAAAACATCTGGAGGGCCGGAGTTTGACACCCCTGCTATAGGCTAATAGGTGAGCGATTCCACCATCCTCATCCCCTAGCTCAGTAATGGCTAACCTTGACACTCCAGATGTTTTGGAACTACAACTCCCATCATCCCTAGCTAACAGGACCAGTGGTCAGGGATGATGGGAGTTGTAGTCCCAAAACATCTGGGGTGTCAAGGTTAGCCATCACTGCCCTAGCTGATAAGCAGGAGAACAGTGGGTTGTTGTTGTTGTTGTTGTCATCAATTAGATTTCTCTACAACCCTTCATCTGAAGACCACAGCTCAGTTTAAAATAGAAAACCATCAAAATACATACCATATTAACAAAGTAAACAATAACAGCCACACATAGTGTAAAAGACCATAGATTTTTTCATTAGCCCAAGGCCTGTGAGAAAAGGAATATATTTGCATGGCCCCTAAAGGAGTAGAGGGAGCCTCTCAGGGAAGAGCATTCCGCAAACTGGGAGCCACCACAGAAAAGACCTCTTCTCGCAGTGCTGCCCTCCGTACATCTTGCAAAGGAGACACATGAAGGAAGGCTTCTGATGATGATCTCAGAGTCCAGGTCAGGTCATACAGGGAGAGGCCGTCTTTGAGATATTGTGGTCCTGAGCCCATGTGGTGTGTTGAGAGCTGAGCTGGAAGCAGCCTGGAAGCTGGAGATACAGATTCCTGTTTGCTGTGTAGGGGATCCAAAACTGTGTTTAACTGAGAAGGATGATTTGGGGGATGTTAATGCTGTGATCCAGTCCATTTTATGCTCAGGCTCTATATATGTTTTTTAAAAACCCATATCTCCTAAAGACACCAAAGTCTCCACTCACCTTCAAGGAAACTGAATTCCGGGCAAACACTGAAACCCCTGGATTTTCTCACCGCTCAGAGATTTGGCTGCTGCGTAACCATATTTTCCAGGAACCTGAAATGTGTTATTTGCTCCTTTTCTCCAGCTCCATCCCTGAATCTAGTTGCATGGAAAGGGATGTCTTTGGCCTTGCTGCTCCCCATTCCCACCATTGCACACACCCCAGTATCACCTTCTGATCTGGGCTCATTCCCAAGTTCACTGGGCTGCATCTGGAAGTTCCTTAACACAACTTTGCTGCCTGTGGGCATCCGATGGAGCAACGCTTGTCCATTAACTTGAAGCAAGACCAGGTGGGGAAATGGGACTTAGCCCTGTGACCACAGGTTCCTCACCTTGCCTGCTGGGTTTGAACTTCAGGCTCTTGGGAAAGGATGCTGAAGACATCTCATGGGGCCCATCTCTGTGGTGATTGCAGAAGACCAGCAACTGCGTTCTAAATGTTACAGGCATAGACTAACAGCTCACGACTGGCACTGATACTTCTTCCCCTTCTCCAAATTTAAATCTAAAAGCCTTGCCCTCACTTTTGGGTGCCCACTTTTTATTTTTATATGCTTTATTGGTTTTAAAAATTGTCTAACATAAGTAATCAACAGAAAATAAAAGCAAAAACAAACAAACATTCATTGCATAGTTGGTGGTTGTTGTATGTAACCATTTGTAGTTGGATTCAACATGACCCCCATTGTGTTCCCAGATTACATTGTTTATCTGCACACTAAACTTTGTCTCCTCTTTGTTATTTCAATTTCATTAATTTTATAAGATTCTCCTATTACACGCAGAAATCCAGACCTGCCAACGGATTTATATTTTTGCAATGTTCTTTTAAATAAACTCTGTATACATCCCACTCTCTATTGAATTTTTCATCGGTAACGTCTCGGAACCTTGCTAATAATCTGGCTAATTCTGCATATTCTCGTAATTTGTTTTGCCAGTCTAATTTGGAAGGGGCAGCTTCTCCTTTCCAACCTATTGTGATTAAAATTCTGGCTGCTACTGTAGCATACATGAAAATTCTCATTACTCATTATTCCTTGTGGAAAGATTTTAAACAAGTTCGTTATAGATCATCTCCCAAAATTCTCTGATCTGTTTACAGTTCCACCACATGTGGATCAATGTGCCTTCCGCCTCCCTGCATTTCCTATAGGTGTTTGGCCTCAATCTGAACATTTTGGCCAGTTTGACAGGTGTGAGGATTAAATGGCGAGGGGGAAGAACCACGTACACTACCTTGAGCTCTTTGGAGAAAAAGGAGGGATAGAAATGCAACCAATGAAGGAATGAATGAATGAATGAATGAATGAATGAATAAATAAATAAATAAATAAATAAATAAATAAATAAATGGGTGACCCCCTCTGGGCTGGCCCCAAAGGTTTTCTCCCTTTGGGGTAGTCCTTCAGCACTGGCATGAAAGCGAGGGAATCAGTCCCTTGGTTTTCTCTCTCTCCGCCAAGTGCATTTTTGGTCATAATCTTCAGGCTCTCAATTCTGTGCAGGGCTATGTCTGCTTGTTGCTGAGATTGTTGCAACTTTGCTGAGTTGATTCAACTGTGGGAGCTGAAAGGAAGAGCCTTTGGACCAGGGCGAGAGCCTATGTTGGATGCGATCTGCCCCCTTCCCCAGGTTGAGGACCAGGAAGGGTAGTGTGTCCATCCTAGGCAAGAGCTTTGGGGTGGATTTTGTGGAATTCAGTAGGCAGATCCTGGGATGAAGGGATTAGGAGAGAGAGAGAGAAGATAAGAGAGCACCAGAACTGGTGGCCATTCTGGTGACTGGGGACAAGCATGGCTGCAGGAGGGGAAGCGAGCCACAGGTGATTGTATTCTGACCCACCTTCTCGCTTTGGAGTGGCTGGGGCAGGGGGCTACCTGCTGTACCCAACAGTCAGGTGCTGCCCCCCTTTGTTGAATGCTAGGCTGGTCCCTAATAAAACCTTGCTCACCCTGAACCTAGTTGTGAGTGAGGAGACTGACCTGCCATGTGGAACCGGTGTCCAGATGGGAGACCTGGGTGGGGACCCCGATTTGAGCAAGCTTCGTTGACCTGATTGCTCAGTGCAGCACCAGCCGAGTCGGGATGGAGGGGGTCTTTGAATGGAGTGTGTATGTGGATACTATCTCTTTGTCATGGACTGACCACTTACAAGTGAAGTTGGGCTTGTCGGGGAAGACCTGCCTGCAGAGGTGGGAGACCAGCTCTGATGACACGATGGACACCCCCCCCCCTGATGACACCCCCCTCTGATGACACTCCTGTCATTTGAGGGAGTTGTGCTTGGTTAGCCTGGAAAAAAGGAGATATGAGAGCCATCTTCAAATATGCCCCACCCTGCAGACGAATGGAAACTGAAGGATTGCTTAACGGTCTGAGTTGTAGCTATCAAATCTTTGATTCTATCCCGGGTTAGCCATGCTGTGCCCGGTCTTTTTTGAGTTGGATGTGGAAGGGGAAAGAAAAAATTGATTTGAAAAACATGTTTAAAAGTACCTCCCCCTCCCCTAACCCCCCCAAAAAAACCAAAAAACAAACAAACGCAGGTGTCAAAGAAAGGTTATTTATGTATGCCACTACTGCGGCCCTTCTTTTGTTAGTTCAAAAATGGAAAATGAGCTAGTCCTCAGCTGAAGAGAAATGGCAACTTAAACTGAAAGAATATGTACTGCTTGCAGATTTAACATATATGTTTTTTACACCCTCCCTGCCCACAGACGGTCTCTCCAGAGTGGTGCATGCTCTGGTTATCTCCTGCTTGGACTACTGCAATGTGCTCTTCGTGGGGCTACCTTTGAAGGTAACCTGGAAATTACAACTGATCCAGAATGCAACACCTAGACTAGTGACAGGGAGTGGCTGCCGAGACCATATAACACCGGTCCTGAAAGACCTGCATTGGCTTCCAGCACGCTTCCGAGCACAATCCAAAGTGTTGGTGCTGACCTTGAAAGCCCTAAATGGCCTTGACCCAGTATACCTGAAGGAGGGTCTCCATCCCCATCATTCAGCCCAGACACTGAGGTCCAGCTCTGAAGGTCTTCTGACAGTTCCCTCCCTGCAAGAAGCAAAGATACAGGGAACCAGGCAGAGGGTCTTCTCGGTGGTGGCGCCCACCCTGTGGAACACTCTACCATCAGATGTCAAGGAAATAAACAACTATCTGACTTTTAGAAGACATCTGAAGACATAACTGTTTAGGGAAGCTTTTAATGTTTTATCATGTTTTTTATATTCTGTTGGGAGCCACCCAGAGTGGCTGGGGAAACCCAATCAGATGGGCGGGGTATAAATAAATTTTATTATTATTATTATTATTATTATTATTATTATTATTATTATTATTATTATTTCAGCTCTGCTCAGTTCCTGTTTATGGAACATCTTTCTCTGTGCAGCTGCCCAAGGAAGTAGAACAGTTGGAAGGGAGACACAGAGAAAGGGGCACGGGGAGGGGCAGGGGAGACCCCAGGGAGAGGAGGGTGCCTACAATTTGAGAAATGCTCTTGTGCAAAGCCATGTTTGGAAAAGAACCACAAAACCTTGAAGGCACCACTGACTGGCAGAGAAAGACAGAAAGGGTATATGAATTTGACCAAAAATATCCCCTCAACCCAGCACATGTTTTCACAACAAGGAGCTACACAAAGTTTTCCAATGCTTGCATTTATTAAAAAGAAGAAGCTAAAGCATTTTGCAGGCAAACTAAATCCAAGCTCCAATCCTGAGCCCATTTACTAAGGAGTCAGGCCCCACTGGGCACAGTGGGGCTTACTCATGAGTAGACAGGCAGACAGGATGGCTCCCTCTTGACTCCTTCCCAGAATCACCTTCAGCAGCATCAAGCAAAGCGGTTTCTTCCCCAGTCGAGGCAGCTGCACATCAGAGGAGAGCAGGGGGGGGGGGGTCCTTGTTTTCGCCAGAGGTCTTGCACCGGAGATCTGCAGAGTTAATATCCTGTGAGAGGAGGAAACACTGTTAATACGGGTGCTGGTGGTGGTTCTGAAAACCCAAACCAGTGACTCCAACTGGGAGTCAGAAGAGCTGACTGTTGTCTGAGTTCAAATTGCACACATAGGGTCTGTTTTGCAGAGGGTTGGACTAGATGACCTCTTGGTGCCTCCCAATGCTACATTTCTATTCTGTGATTGTAATAGAGACCTCTGAGCGTCTCATGTATGCACTTTGGGGGATGTGAGTGGGGCTTGGCTACCACACACACTGTTTTTCTAATGTGGTTCTTTTTCCTTCTTGTTTTTACGAACAGCAACCTCAGGAGAGGACACATTTGAGTAGATTCTTGTGTGTTTGTGCGTTGGTGTGCATTGAACTCTTTCCCTTCCAGCTCTACAGTTCTGTGATTCAATAAACACCTGCTCAGGGATGTTTCACACAGGTTGCCTTTGCTATTCAAGGAAGGTCAGCGACTGAGCACCCACCCTCTCATGCCAGGAAGAGCTGTTCTTGGAGCCAATGGAGGCTAAGGGGAGTTGTGGCTGAGGGGTCAGAGAGCTTTCATGGGGACAGCAAGGGGAGAGGACAGAGATTTTGACCCCCTGTGCACACGCTAATATTGCTCCCCCTCATAGTGGCTGTAAAAGTTAAGACAGGGAAGTAGGGTCGGGGGTGGGGAACAGAGCGATGAGTCTCATGCATTTGGGGTCATGAGACACCACTGACTAATTTTCAAGGAAAGCTATGATTTGATTTAACTCACTTCTCCGGCAACACACTCGGCGACCACACAGAAAAAGTCGAATTTCGTTCGAACTGCACCTTGGTCGCAGTATCCCACGTAGCCGTTGACATCTCCGAACACAAATAGCTTGGGCTCTGGTGAAATCTGGAGGAGGAAAAATAAGACTTTGGAGGCTCTGTCTCACAGGCCTGACCTTCTACACCTTCCACAACGTCTTCCACAATGGCCCTGCTGGCTTGGACACCTGGAGGGCACCAGGTTGGGGAAAGCTGGTGCAGGAAGAATGCAGGGCTGGAGCAGAGAGTCAGTCCCTTCTGCTGCCTCCCTGCACCTTCAGGACAGGGTCTGAGCCAAGGTGGAAGGGAAGGCTGCGTCAGAGTCACAGGCTTCCCTGGGTGGCCACTGGCAAAACTGGGAGAGAGAAGCCCCCTTGCCCAGGAAACTGGCCCGTTCTTTTACCCACCACAAAGCTGAGTGTGCTGAAGTGCATTATTACAGATTTGAAAGCAAGAGCTTCCATGGATCATATAAATGAGGTAATAAGAAGAGCCTGACTGATGGATCTGGCCAAAGGGGGCCCATCCAGTCCAGCATCCTCTTCTCACAGTGTCCAACCAGAAGCCCCATTTGGGAAACTCTCCAGGAGGACATAGGAGCAAGATCCCTCCTCTTTGGGAGGCACAGCAAGTGGTGCTCAGAGGCATGTTTAAAATGAATAAAGCTGAGGACTGTGGAGCTCAGAGAAGAAGCATCTGAGAAGAAGGTCATACCTGGAGCCAGCAGCATCAAGAAGAGGACGGCAACAGAGAGGAGGGAGAAGATCTTCATGGCTGGAGGGTGGTGTGTATCCTGGAGGTACCAGAAGCCAAGTGGAAGAGCAATTGCCTGGGGAAGGAGAGGTCGCCCTACTTATAGGTGGCTGGAAGACTGTTGAAATCTTGTGGGATGCCAACCGTCGTTTGCAAGATGGATGTTGCAAGCCCTGAGGGGCATGTGCCAAGGACCAGCCAAAGACCACAGAATCATAGATTCATAGAAGGGACACCAAGGATCATCAGGTCCAGCCCCCTGCAATGCAGGTATCACGGTTATAGCATCCCTGACAGGTCCCCATCCAACCTCTGCTTAAAATCTTCCTGCAAAGAAGAACCCCACACCTTCTGAAGGGCTCCATTCCACTGTTGAACAACTCAGAAAGTGAATCTGTGGGTTTGTGTCTTGCTGTCTGCTCACAGTGGCATGGCAACTTTTGATGTCCCCTTTGGGGGGGGGGGCGCTCTCCAGGCAGGACCAGGGACTGGGTGCAGGGGGTGAACAAAACTCTTCCTTCTAGCCCAACTCTAGATGCCATCGCTGCTGGGCAGGCATGGGGCACAGAGGGTTCACAGGGCCGTGCTGTGCCACCTCCTCACCTGTCCACACGGGTGGAGCTTGCCCGGCCATGTCAGCTCTTGGCAGGCGCACCCCCACAACACTGACTGGGTGGCCATTCAGTGTGGGGTCAGGGTCGCAACAGCAAGGCCAGGCTGGGCTCCAATGGGCAGAGACGGGGATCCTTGCATGGGGGCATGTGGCTCATGCCACCTCAAAATCATGTGTCCGGGGCTAACAGACCACAGTACTCCAGATCCATTTCTTGTGCCAACATTTCCGCTTGGGATTGCTCACCACCCTCTCCAACTTCACAAACTGAGTTCTGCATCCTCTCTCCCTAGGCACCAACCAAAGCTGATCTAGAGGCTATTATCCCACATTGCCCAATACTTTGGAAAATATTTTGAGGATTCAATGGGTGGGGTCTGCAGGGGAGAAGAAGTAGGATCCCCATCCACATGTGGAAGTCTGTGGCCTTGGATACAACCCCATTGGTGCAGCACAAATCTACTCTGTTGCCCTTCCATGCTCTCCAGATAGATCTTTCTAAGGGAAAGGCAGGCTTAACATTCTCTTTTCCTGGACACTCTTGTAGCACTGCTCTGCTGTCTATTTGTATGTGTGTGTTTGTGTGTTCTGCTGCTTTTATGGTATTTGTGTTGCTTTCTGGATGTTTTGTTTCAATAGTTCTGGTTTAAACTTCTGTGTAATGTTGTGAATATATGGGGGGAACTGCAAAAAGTGGGCACCCAAAGTGAGGGCAAGGCTTTTATATTTAATTTTGGAGAAGGGGAAGAAGTATCTGTGCCAGTCGTGAGCTGTTGGTCTGGGCTGTGCCTGTAACATTTAGAAGACAGTTGCTGGTCTTTTGCAATCTCCACAGAGATGGGCCCCATGAGATGTCTTCAGCATCCTTTCCCAAGAGCCTGAAGGGCCAACCCAGCAGGCAAGGTGGGGAGTCTGTGGTCACATGGCTAAGTCCCCTTTCCCCACCTGGTCTTGCTTCAAGTTAACGGACAAGCGTTGCTCCATTGGATGCCCACAGTCAGCAAAGTTGGGTAAAGCAACTGCCAGATTCAGCACAGTGAACTTGGGAATGAGCCCAGATCAGAAGGCGATATCGGGGGGGGGGAGGTTGGGAATGGGGAGCAGCAATGCCAAAGAGATCCCTTTCCATGAAAACAGATTGAGGGATGGAGCTGGAGAAAGGGGGCAGATAACACATTTCAGGTTCCTTGAAATTATTGTTACACAGCACCCAACTCTCTGAGCGGTGAGAAAATCCAGGTGTTTCCATGCTTGCCCAGAGTTCGGTTTCCTTGGAATGAAGGTCAGCAGAGGCTGTGCTGTCTTTAATATATCTGGTGTTATTTACACATATAGACAGTCTGAGCATAAACTGCAGGGCTTCAAAGCATTAACACACACACCCCATATCCTTATTCTCAGTCACAGCTTTGTATTCCATACACAGCAAGCAAATCTCTATGCCTCTAGCTTCCAATCTGCTTCCTGAAAAACTCTCAAACTGGCTCAGGACCTCTTTACCTCCAATGCCACCTCTCCCCATGTGTACCAACCTGGATCCTGAGATCATCATCTTAGGCCCTTCTTTATGCGCCTCCTCAGCGAGAGGTCTGGAGAGGGGCAACATTAGGCAGCTGGGGGTTGGGGGTGGATGAAAGACCCACCCATTAATCTGAAAGACTCCTTCACTGTTTTGCTACTCTTGCAACCTATTGATGCAGCCCAGAATTGCATTGGCTTTTTTAGCTGCTGCATCACACTGTTGACTCATGTCAAGTTTGTGGTCTACCAAGACTCCTAGATCCTTTTCACTTGTACTGCTCTCAAGCCAGGTGTCACCCATCCTGCATTTGTGCCTTTCATTTCCCCCCCCCCCCAAGTGTAGTACTTTACATTTCTCCCTGTTAAAATTCATCCTGTTTGCCTTGGCCCAGTTCTCTAATCTGTTAAGGTCATTTTGAAGTGTGATCCTGTCCTCTGGGGTATTAGCCACCCCTCCCAATTTGGTGTCATCTGCAAACTTGATCAGGATGCCCTCAAGCCCATCATCCAAGTCATTGATAAATGTTGAATAAGACTGGGCCCAAGACAGAACCCTTTGGCACCCCACTAGTCACTTCTCTCCAGGATGAAGAAGAGCCATTGATTAGCACCCTTTGGGTTCGGTCAGTCAGCCAGTTACAAATCCAATGAATGGTAGCATTGTCTAGCCCACATTTTACCAGCTTCTTTACAAGAATATCATGGGGAACCTTGTCAAAGGCCTTGCTGAAATCAAGATAGGCTACATCCCCAGTGTTCCCTTCGTCTACCAGGCTTGTAATTCTGTCAAAAAATGAGATCAGATTAGTCTGACATGACTTATTTTTCAGAAACCCATGCTGACTTTTAGTGATCACAGCGTTCCTTTCTAGGTGCTCACAGACCGTTTGCTTAATGATCTGCTCTAGAATCTTTCCTGGTATTGATGTCAGGCTGACTGGGCGGTAATTGTTTGGGTCCTCTCTTTTCCCCTTTTTGAAAATAGGGACAACATTTGCCCTCCTCCAGTCTGCTGGGACTTCGCCTGTTTTCCAGGAATTCTCAAAGATTACTGCCAGTGGTTCTGAAATCACCTCTGCCAGTTCTTTTCATAGAATCATAGAGTTGGAAGAGACCACAAGGGCCATCCAGTCCAACCCCCTGCCAAGCAGGAAACACCATCAAAGCATTCCTGACAGGTGGCTGTCAAGCCTCTGCTTAAAGACCTCCAAAGAAGGAGACTCCACCACACTCCTTGGCAGCAAATTCCACTGTCGAACAGCTCTTACTGTCAAGAAATTCTTCCTAATGTTTAGGTGGAATCTTCTTTCTTGTAGTTTGAATCCATTGCTCCGTGTCCGCTTCTCTGGAGCAGCAGAAAACAACCTTTCTCCCTCCTCTATATGACATCCTTTTATATATTTGAACATGGCTATCATATCACCCCTTAACCTTCTCTTCTCCAGGCTAAACATACCCAGCTCCCTAAGCCGTTCCTCATAAGGCATCGTTTCCAGGCCTTTGACCATTTTGGTTGCCCTCCTCTGGACACGTTCCAGCTTGTCAATATCCTTCTTGAACTGTGGTGCCCAGAACTGGACACAGTATTCCAGGTGAGGTCTGACCAGAGCGGAATACAGTGGTACTATTACTTCCCTTGATCTAGATGCTATACTCCTATTGATGCAGCCCAGAATTGCATTGGCTTTTTTAGCTGCTGCATCACACTGTTGACTCATGTCAAGTTTGTGGTCTACCAAGACTCCTAGATCCTTTTCACTTGTACTGCTCTCAAGCCAGGTATCACCCATCCTGTATTTGTGCCTTTCATTTTTTTTGCCCAAGTGTAGTACTTTACATTTCTCCCTGTTAAAATTCATCCTGTTTGCCTTGGCCCAGTTCTCTAATCTGTTAAGGTCATTTTGAAGTGTGATCCTGTCCTCTGGGGTATTAGCCACCCCTCCCAATTTGGTGTCATCTGCAAACTTGATCAGGATGCCCTCAATCCCATCACCCAAGTCATTGATAAAGATGTTGAATAAGACTGGGCCCAAGACAGAACCCTGTGGCACCCCACTAGTCACTTCTCTCCAGGATGAAGAGGAGCCATTGATGAGCACCCTTTGGGTTCGGTCAGTCAGCCAGTTACAAATCCAATGAATGGTAGCATTGTCTAGCCCGCATTTTACCAGCTTCTTTACAAGAATATCATGGGGCACCTTGTCAAAGGCCTTGCTGAAATCAAGATAGGCTACATCCACAGTGTTCCCTTCGTCCACCAGGCTTGTAATTCTGTCAAAAAATGAGATCAGATTAGTCTGACATGACTTATTTTTCAGAAACCCATGCTGACTTTTAGTGATCACAGCGTTCCTTTCTAGGTGCTCACAGACCGTTTGCTTAATGATCTGCTCTAATGATCTGCTCTTTTAATACTCTGGGATGTAGTTCATCTGGCCCTGGAGACTTGAATACATCTAAACTAGCCAAGTGTTCTTGTACTACCTCCTTACTTATTCTGGGCTGTGTTTCCCCTGCTGAATCTTCTGCTCCATATTCTTCAGGTCGGGCATTGTTTTCTTTTTTGGAGAAGACTGAGGCAAAGAAGGTATTGAGGAGTTCTGCCCTTTCTCTGTCCCCTGTTCGCATTTCACCTTCTTCTCCTCTAAGTGACCCCACTGTTTCCTTGTTCTTCCTTTTGCTACGGACATACCCATAAAAGCCCTTTTTATTGCTTTTAACCTCTCTAGCAAGCCTGAGTTCATTCTGTGCTTTAGCTTTTCTGACTTTGTCTCTACATGTACTGGCTATTTGTTTGAATTCCTCTCTGGTGGTTTCCCCCTTTTTCCATTTTTTGTACATATCCCTTTTAAATCTTAACTCAGTTAAAAATTCTTTAGATAGCCACCATGGCAATCTAAAGAGTCATTGCCTTACAAAAAAATAAACCTTGTCTGACCAGTTCAGCAACCTCCTCTCTTAGATTCAAACCCTCCGTAGGTACAGGACCCCATTGAATACTTAGAAACCAAGATAAATTAAGAAGCTACTTTAATTTTCATAGACGCGGAGAAGGTGTTTGATAATGTGTCTTGGTTTTTAATGAAAAAGAACCTAGAAACGATGGGTCTAGGCACAATTTTTCAAAATCAATAAAAATAAAACAAAAATTATGGTAAAAAAATATGAATGAGGAACAATCGGATCAGTTACAAAATAAAACAGAGATAACGGTGGTAAAGAAAATAAAATACTTGGGTGTTTGGCTGTCCTCGAAAAATACAAATCTATTCAAGGATAACTACATAACAACATGGAAGGAAGTCAAAACTAATTTGTTAATATGGAATAGACTGAAGCTGTCTTTCTGGGGGAGGATGAGTGTTCTACCCAAGATGCTCTTATTATTCAAACCATTCCAGTTATTACTGGATTAGGTCAATTCAGAGAATGACAAAAAAAAAAAAAAAAAAAAAAAAAATTCAAGGTTTGTGTGGCACAGGAAGAAGCCCAGAATAAATTTCAAACTTTTAATGGATAAAAGGGAAAGGAGTGGCTTCTCACTACCGGACCTCAAAATATATTATGAAGCTGCATGTATAACGTGGTTGAAAGAATGGTTCAGAGTGGATAATACAGATATACCGGTATTAGATCTCGAAAGGTTCAGAAACAGATATGGGTAGCATGCATACCTTTGGTATGACAAGGTCGGAGTACATCAGGACTTCTTAAACCACATTATAAAAAGATCATTATATGAAGTATGGACGAGATACAAGGATTGGTTTGAAAGGTAAATGCCATGGTGGCTGTCACCCCAGGAATCCTTCTCAGTGAAAAAACTAAATATGAAGGGAGACTGGTTAACATATAGAGATATGCTGTTGGAAGAAAACAATGCAATTAAAATCAGACCATATGAGGAATTAAAGGTCAAGTTATCAGGTTGGATGGAGTACCACCAAATGAATGATATTTTTTCAAAAGACAAAAAAGTAGAGGTTTTGAATGTACAAGATCAATATTAGAAACTGCAGTATTACAAAACAATATAAAAATATTGCCTAAAATGTATGAGTTTCTACTAGAATGGCACACAAAAGACGAATAAATTAAGGATGTTATGACCAAATGGGTAGTGGATATAGGCCATGATATTGAACATGAAAAATGGTCAAACTTATGGAATACAGGGCTGAAATTCACAGCATGTACATCATTAAAAGAAAATTTGTTAAAAATGATGTATAGGTGGTATCTTACTCCAACCAAGCTAGCAAGGATGTACAAAACAGGAAGTAAAAATTGTTGGAAATGCGGGGTGGAAGGAGGTAGCTTTTTCCACATGTGGTGGTTATGTGACAAGGTGAAAACTTACTGGGAAAACATATATAACGAATTAAAAAAGATCTTCAGATACACATTTCAAAAAAAAACCTGGAAGCATTCTTGCTGGGTATAGTTGGAGAAGATATTGGAAAGAGTGATCAGAAATAGTTTTTATGCGCTACAACAGCGGCAAGACTATTGTTAGCACAGGTTTGGAAACAACAGCTATTGCCAACAGTGGAAGGTAATTGAGTAAGATTACTCCATTACAGAAGGTAATGGAATAAGCGGAAATAGCCAAATTACCTGGGAAAATTCGACAACAGGGCGACAAAACATTTCAAAAAGAATGGAAGAAATTTATGTTATACATAGGAAAGACGTATGAAATAGAGAAACCAGTAGAATAGAAATAAACTTCATAATGTCTAACACAAATATCTTTATTGGAATATAAAAAGTACAATGTAACCAATTGTATTTACAAACAGTATATGGATAAAGAATAACAATATGAAAATAATAATTGTATGTATAAAAGGGTTTATATATTTTTGGACAATAGCATCATCAGAATAACAATATATAGAATGCATAAGTACAATGTGAAAAATTAGAAGTGATGTAAAGAAGTCAGAAGGAGGAAGGAAGGAAGTTGGCTCGTAGGAGCAAACTATAAATGTACAATGTAATATAATATGTATTTGAAGTATGAAGTATGTAAAACTAATAAAGATTATCTTTACAAAAGGGGGGACCCATGAATGAGAAGGAACTCTGGGCAGGCTCCAATCCACAATATGAATAACCTTTTTGCCAAACCCCCAGGGGTCAACACCCTTCAGGTTTCTGATGTGGAGCTGGATGCCACAACTCGCTTGCAAGGAAGAGGAGAGATGCCATCAGGATTGGATTTGGGGCACGGGTCCAGCGCTCCACTCAATCAATGTTTGTTCGCTTTTGCTTTTATTTTCTGTTGATTACTTAATTTTTAAAACCAATAAAGCATATAAAAAGAAAAAGAAAAAGTGGGCACCCAAAAGTGAGGGCAGGCTTTTATATTTAAATTTGGAGAAGGGGAAGGAGTATCAGTGCCAGTCGTGAACTGTTGGTCTGCTCTGTGCCTGTAACATTTAGAAGGCAGTTGCTGGACTTTTGCAATCTCCACAGAGATGGGCCCCATGAGATGTCTTCAGCATCCTTTCCCAAGAGCCTGATGGGCCAACCCAGCAGGCAAGGTGGGGAACCTGTGGTCACAGGGCTACGTCCCATTTCCCCACCTGGTCTTGCTTCAAGTTAACGGTCAAGCGTTGCTCCATCGGATGCCCACAGTCAGCAAAGTTGGGTAAAGTAACTGCCAGATGAAGCACAGTGAACTTGGGAATGAGCCCAGATCAGAAGGTGATATTGGGGGACAGTGGGTGGGATTGTTGAGCAGCAACACCAAAGACATCCCTTGGCATGCAACCAGATTTAGGGATGGAGCTGGACAAAAGGGGCAAACAACACATGTGAGGATTCCTTGAAAAGGTTGTTACAAAGCACCCAAATTGCTGAGCATGGGGGAAACCCAGGAGTTTCAGTGTTTGCCCAGAGTTGGGTTCCTTCAAGGTGGCCAGTCAGTTATTGCCGTAGAAAGAAACTTGTCTGACCAGTCCAGTAACCTCCTGTATTAGAGTCTAACCCTCCGTAGGTACAGGACTCCTGGAATGAGAAGGAACTGAGGGCACGCTGCAATCCACAATACGAATGACCTTTTGGCCAAAGCCTCCAGGTGTCAACCCCCCACAGGTTGCTGATGTGGAGCAGGATGCCAACTTGCCTGCAAGCAAGAGGAGAGATGCCATCAGGGTTGGATTTGGGGCAGAGGTCCAGGGCTCCACTCAGCAGAATGAGCAGGAGGCTCCCCAGATCCAGGAGGGTTGGCTGACCACACATTGAAGTATGTGAAGAATCATAGAATCATAGAGTTGGAAGAGACCACAAGGGCCATCCAGTCCAACCCCCTGCCAAGCAGGAGTAGAACACATGGTCTCCTAGAGAAGACCTCCTGTGATGCCATAGAGGCTCAAGACGTTGAGGGCAAAATTCCACGTGGAAGAAGCCCTGCAGAGGCTTTCCAAACCAATGCAGGATGGATGTGGGTAGGTGTGAGAGGGGGTGGATATTAGGATAACACCATTGTCAGACAGGTGCCTGTGGGTCAGGTGTCACCCACTTCCTTTTGGGCAATGCCCTAAACAGATATTTATACTCCACTGTGAGACATCCCGTAAAAGCCTTGGCTTGTAGAGGATATTGGGATTGAGCCCATGGTGTTATGCTGAGCCCACCTACCACCCATTTCATCCTCACCGATTGGGAGCTGGAGAAAGTTGGCAATTAGCACACCAATTTCCAATTAAACATTTTATTGCACTAGCGAATAATTCAGAAGAAGAACAAAACAACAACAATAACCACAAAAATCATTGGGCACCACACATACAATCAAACCACGGTCACGGTTTGATAAAATTATTTGTTGCATTAAAGAGAATAGAGTAGCAGAAGATTCTCAGGTAAGATGTGCCAAATGAAATATCATAATCCCCTTTGCAGTTGACAGCTATTTTATCTAGTTCCTTCCTCCTGATCTTCTTAGCTGCCAGCAGATAGAGTGCTAAAGGTAAAGGTAAAGGGACCCCTGACCATTAGGTCCAGTCGTGACCGACTCTGGGGTTGCGCGCTCATCTCGCTTTATTGGCCGAGGGAACCAGCATACAGATTCCAGGTCATGTGGCCAGTATGACTAAGCCGCTTCTGGCGAACCAGAGCAGTGCACGGAAACGCCGTTTACCTTCCTGCTGCAGCGGTACCTATTTATCTACTTGCACTTTGACGTGCTTTCGAACTGCTAGGTTGGCAGGAGCAAGGACTGAGCAACAGGAGCTCACCCCGTTGCGGGGATTCGAACCGCCAACCTTCTGATCGGCAAGCCCTAGGCTCTGTGGTTTAACCCACAGCGCCACCCACGTCCCATAGAGTGCTACTTTATAAGTAAAAAAGTTATAGGTGTCTCTCAGCAGCCATTTCACCCTTTCCACCTATTCTGCTGTGTTCCATTCATAAACAGAGGTTTTATAAATCTGTCTCTAGGGTCTACATATAACGGTGATGAAGAGACAAATGTCAAGAACACATAATAACATTAATAGCAACATGATTGAGGGAGTTGGGGAAAATGAGCAGAGATCTGAGAGCCATCTTCCAATATCTGAAGGGCTGTCACAAGGAGGAAGAGGCAAGCTTGTTTTCTCCTGCTCACCATGGGGAGGGCCAGGTGGGCTGTAGCCCCGGGCACATGATTTTGCTTGGGCATGAGCCAGATGCCCCCCCCACAAGGATCCTTGCCTTCCCTGCTGCTGGGCGTCTCTGCCCATTGGAGCCCAGCCTGGCCTTGTTGCCGGGACCCTGGCCCCCATGCTGAATGGCCACCCAGTCAGTGTTGGGGCGGGGGGTGCGCCTGCCAAGAGGCACCATGGCCGGGCAGGCTCCCCCTGTGTGGGCTTGTGAGGAGGGGGCACAGCACGGCCCTGTGAACCCTCTGTGCCCCATGCCTGCCCAGCAGTGATGGCGTCTAGAGTTGGGCTAGAGGGAAGGGTTTTGTTCACCCTCTGCACCCAGTCCCTGGTCCCGCCTGGAAAGCGCCCCCCCTCCCCCAGGGGACATCAAGAGACACCATGTCACTGTGAGCAGAGAGCAAGACACAAACCCACAGATTCACTTTCTGAGTTGTTCAACAGTGGAACAGAGCCCTATAGAAGGTGTCGGATTCTCCTTTGCAGGAAGAATTTAAGCAGAGGTTGGATGGGCAGCTGTCAGGGATGCTACAGCTGTGATGCCTGCATTGCAGGGGGTTGGACTTGATGATCCTTGGTGTCCCTTCTGTGAACCTATGATTCTATGGTCTTTAAGTGGTCCTTGGCACATGCCCCTCAGGGCTTGCCACAGTCATGTTGCAAACGACGGTTGGCAAACACACATGGAAAAAACACACATGGGAGTAACATCAAACCCCTCGCATCTGACTCTGAGAACTGGAGTTCTGAGGCCTAAAGACGCCAACAGTGGAGGGAAGACATAGTCTTGGTGGCCACTAGCCCTGACAGCCCTCTACTCCAAGAAATAAAATATTTGTAATTTCAATGCATTCTCAAGAAACAACTCCATTTCCCACTCTTTGCCAGTCAGTGACACTAGCCTGGTTTGTGGTCATTATGTCAAATGTGGTTT
The DNA here is from genome assembly GCA_034641385.1 of Darevskia mixta. Classification (NCBI taxonomy): domain Eukaryota; kingdom Metazoa; phylum Chordata; class Lepidosauria; order Squamata; family Lacertidae; genus Darevskia; species Darevskia mixta. The sequence continues at coordinate 216,289 of JAWWNH010000142.1, read as the reverse complement.
TCCACATATCCTGTAAAAAAACACAAGGTTTCAACAGTCCTCCAGCCACCTATAATTAAGGGGACCTCTCCTTCCCCATGCAATTGCTCTTCCACTTGGCTTCTGGCATCTACAGGATTCCCACCAACCTCCAGCCATGAAGATCTTCTGCCTCCTCTCTCTTGCTGTCCTCCTCCTGATGCTGCTGGCTCCAGGTATGGCCTTCTTCTCAAATGCTTCTTCTCCGAGCAGTGTCACAGTTCTCAGCTTTATTCCTTTTAAACTGACTCTGAATGCTGTGACTCCCAAAGGGGTGGGATCTTGCCCCTCTGTCCTCCTGGAGAGTTTCCCAAATGGGGCTTCTGGTTGGACACTGTGAGAAGAGGATGCTGGACTGGATGGGTCCCCTTTGACCGGATCCATCAGTCAGGGTCTTCTTATTACCTCATTTATATGAAAGCTCTTGCTTTCAAATCTGTAATAATGTGCTTCAGCACACTCAGTTTTGCGGTGGGTAAAAGAACGGGCCAGTTTCCTGTGCAAGGGGACTTCTCTCTCCCAGTTTTGCCAGTGGTCGCCCAGGGAAGACAGTGACTCTGACGCAGCCTTCCCTTGCACCTTGGCTAAGACCCTGTCCTGAAGGTGGAGGGAGGCAGCAGAAGGGACTGACTCTCTGCTCCAGCCCTGCATTCTTCCCTCACCAGCTGTCCCCAACCTGGTGCCCTCCAGGTGTCCAAGCCAGCAGGGCCACTGTGGAAGATGTAAAAGGTCAGAACTGCGTGACAGAGTGTAATGCCTTGGGTCTCTCCCACATAAGCGAGACGACTCTGCAGTTAATTATTTTAGATTTATTAGCCAAATAACAAAGCCCCGGGTCGGAGCTCAGCTAATCTTCGTCATCCTCATTAAGCACATCCTCAAAAAGCTCCGCCCCCTTTCCCCCCACCTTCTCTTCCTTTCCTTTTCCAGCTTCTCGTAAAGTCTCCTGAGCCTACGAGATTTTGGAAAGAGCGCTGCCGGTATTCCTGGGTCTGAGTCACTGTCTGTACTGACAAACTGCCTTGTTTCACTAGCCCTCCCTTCAGTTATCCCTGGGCCCAGAGATACTGTGAGAGTCACTGTTGATTCCTGCCGCTTCTCCCTCCCCTCTGCGTCACATTCTAATCGGTTCTCTCTCTATGTCAGATGTATCATTCCCTGTCAGTGAAGGAACATAGCTGACACAGAGCCTCCAAAGTCTTCTTTTTCCTCCTCCAGGTTTCACCAGAGCCCAATATCATTGGTGTAAACGGGAATGTGAAAAGGTAGGGGGGAAATTGGAAGATTGCAGACCGCCCCGAAAGGTGATTTACATGTGTGGTCGATATCCGTGTTGCCGTTAAGGTGAGTTAAATCAAATCTTAGTTTTCCTTGAAAATTAGTCAGTGGTGTCTCATGACCCCAAACACATGTGACTCATCGCTCTGTTTCCCCCCGCTACCCCACCTCCCTCTCTAAACCTTTTACAGCCACTGTGAAGGGGAATAATATTCGCCTGTGCCAGGGGCGTGGCAAGGGGGGGCAGGCCGCCCCGGGCAGCGCCCTGCTGGGGGTGACACTTTGGACGGTGGTGCTGGGCTTTTAAAACAAAAACAAAAAACAGGCAGCTCCAGGAGCCGGCGCTGCTGCTCCTGCGGCGACCGGGCATCTCAGTCCATCCTGACTCATGCTTCGTGACGTCACGACGCATGCATCAGGATGCCCTACCGCCCCGGGTGCCCAAGAGGCTTCCTACGCCTCTGGCCTGTGCACAGGTGGTTGAAAACCCTGCCCTCTCCCCTTGCTGTCCCCATGAAAGCTCTCTGACCCCTCAACCACAACTCCCCTTATCCTGGGAAGGAATGTCTCTATTGGCTCAAAGAACAGCTCTTCATGGTATGAGAGGGTGGGGGCTCAGTCGCTGACCCTCCTCAAATAGTAATGGCAACCTGTATGAAATACCCCTGTGAAGGTGGTTATTGAATCACAGATTTGTAGAGTTGAAAGAGAAATTCCAATAGCTGGGAGGGAAAGAGTTCAATGCACACCAATGCACACTCACAAGGATCTTCTCAAGTGCGTCCTCTCCTGGGGTTGCTGTTTGTAAAATGAGGAAGAAGGAAAATGAGCCACATTAGAAAAAAACTAAGGGGTCATCTAGTCCAACCCTCTGCAAAACAGACCCTTTGTGTGCAATATGGACTCTGACAACAGTCACCTCTTCTGCCTCCCAGTTGGAGTCACTGGTTTGGGTTTTCAGAACCACCACCAACACCCATTTTAACAGTGTTTCCTCCTCTCACAGGCAGGTAATTCTGCAGATCTCCGGTGCAAGACCTCTGGTGAAAGGAAGACCCCCCTGCTGTCCTCTGATGTGCAGCTGCTGTGCCGATCTCTGCTGGGGAAGAAACCGCTTTGCTTGATGCTGCTGAAGGCGATTCTGGGAAGGAGTCAAGAGGGAGCCATCCTGCCTGCCTGTCTACTGATGAGTAAGCCCCACTGTGCCCAGTGGGACCTGACTCCTTAGTAAGTGTGCTCGGGATAGGAGCTTTGATTTGGTTTGCCTGCAAAAATGCTTTAGCTTCTTCTTTTTAATAAATGCAAGCATTGGAAACCTTTGTGTTGGTTTATGTTGTGAAAACGTGTGGTGGCGTGGGATAGGGGGAAATTTTGGTCAGAATCTAAGACCCTTTCTCTCTCTCTCTCTGTCAGTCCGTGGTATCATCCAGGTTTTGTGGTTGCTTTTGAAGCCTTGGTTTTGCACAAAGGCATTTCTCAAATTGTAGGCACGCACCTCTCCCTGGGGTCTCCCCTTCCCCTCCCCGTGCCCCTTTCTATGTGTCTCCCCTCCAACTGTCCTGCTTCCTTGGGCAGCTGCACAGAGAAGGATGTTCCATAAACAGGAACTGAGCAGAGCTGGAAAAGTTAGGGGCCATAGCCTGCAACATTTCTCCCATGAAAAGAGGGGTGTCCTGTTCCTTCATCATCACCATTCTGATGTTATTTTTTATAACTCACCCATTGGACTGGGTTGCTCCAGTCACAACACACGGCTTCCAACATGTAGAAAACCCTTATGCTCCCTCTCCTTTCCTCTAACCTGTGGGGTGTTGACACCTGGAGGCTTAGGAAAAAGGTTTACTCATCTTGTTGTGGACCAGGGAGTTCCCTTCATTCCTTCCAATTCTTGGGGTCCTGAATCCACGGAGGGTTAGAATCTGGACTAGGACCTTTGCTGGCCACTGGAGTGTCCTCATCAGCATCTCAAAAGAAGAAGGCAGGTGGGAAGAGCTGCAATTAAGAGGAACGCTATAGGCTAATAGGTGAGCCATACCACCATCCTCATCCCCTAGCTGATAAGCAGGAGAACAGTGGGTTGTTGTTGTTGTTGTTGTTGTTGTTGTTGTTGTTGTTATCAATTAGATTTCTAGACAACCCTTCAGTCAGCATGCTGTTGAGAACCTTGTGATCTGGGCTCATTCCCAATTTCACTTGGCTGCATCTGGCAGTTGCTTTACCCAACTTTGCTGACTGTGGGCATTTGATGGAGCAAAGCTTGTCTGTTTACTTGAAGCAAGACCAGGTGGGGAAATGGGACTTAGCCCTGTGACCACAGGTTCCCCACCTTGCCTGCTGGGTTGGCCCTTCAGGCTCTTGGGAAAGGATGCTGAAGACATCTCATGGGGCCCTTCTCTGTGGAGATTGCAAAAGTCCAGCAACTGCCTTGTAAATGTTACAGGCACAGAGCAGACCAACAACTCACGACTGGCACTGATACTTCTTCCCCCTTCTCCAAATTCTAATATAAAAGCCTTGCCTTCACCTTTGGGTGCCCACTTTTTGTAGTTCCCCTCAAATATTCACAGCAATGCCCAGACGTTTAAACCAGTGTCAGCCAGCAATATTAAAACGAAGCATCAAGCAAGCAACTCAAATACCATAAAAGTAGCACAACACAGAAACACGCACATACAAATAGACAGCAAGACAGTGTTCAAAGAGTATCCAGGAAAAGAAAAGGTTAAGTTGTTTTCTGCTGCTCCTGAGAAGAGGACACGGAGCAATGGGTTCAAACTACAAGAAAGAAGATTCCACTTAAACATTAGGAAGAATTTCCTGACAGTAAGAGCTGTTCGACAGTGGAATTTGCTGCCAAGGAGTGTGGTGGAGTCTCCTTCTTTGGAGGTCTTTAAGCAGAGGCTTGACAGCCACCTGTCAGGAATGCTTTGATGGTGTTTCCTGCTTGGCAGGGGGTTGGACTGGATGGCCCTTGGGGTCTCTTCCAACTCTAGGATTCTAGGATAAGCATTTTGAGAATTCCATTCCTCCCGTGCTGCAGATGTGTGGGATTGTTCCATGTCTGTTTAGTCTTGTGAGCAGAAAGAGAGATACACTGTTTCCGCTCTGTATAGCTATTGCTTTTTTGCAGTTACAGGTAGGTAGCTGTGTTGGTCTGCTGTAGTCGAAACAAAATAAAAAAATTCCTTACAGTAGCCCCTTAGAGACCAACTAAGTTTTTTCTTGGTATGAGCTTCCGTGTGCATTTCTTGCAGTTCTCTCTCCATAATGCCAAGGCTATCAGGCAGCCGGATCAGTGGGGCAGGTTGCGTGTGGGGAAAAGGTGGAAGAGACGCAGGGGTTTCCTAATGGGAGGGAAGGTGGATTCATATAGGAGTGCAATGTAGACATGACGGGAACCTGAGTGTCGGTAGATTCGGGCGAGATAAAACCAAGGACTTCTTTATGCAGCTCGTAGTGGAACTTTGGAACTCCCTGACACAGGAGGCAGGGAGGACCACTGACTCAGATGCCTTGAAATGCAGACCAGGGGCTGCTAGCCATGAGGGAGATGCTCTGCTCCGCAGTGAGAGGCCACAATGCTTATTATTGCCAGTTGCTGGGAATCCTATGTGATCCATTGCCATTGGTAGCCTACAAGGAGGACCTGTCTCCAGCAGGGGAGGGAGAAAGTAGCCATCCTGGCTGGAAGCCATGAACAGCCTTCTGCCCCAAGGATTGGTCTCTCCTCCCTTAGCTTTCTTTTCATCAGGAAAACGGAGCTGGGCTCCCCTTCTTCATCTATCAGATATGCGCGCAAACACACCCACGGCCCTTTATGTCTGCTCTTAATCCAGAAAGAAACTCTGACCCAGACCAAAAGAAGAGGGGGGGGGGAGGGATTGGAACAAAGCATAAAGGAGAAAATTGCAAATGGGAAGGTGATGAAGAGACAAAGGTCAAGAACACGAAGAATTATTAATAGCAACAGACTGAGGGAGTTGGGGAGACTGAGAGGAGATCTGAGAACCATCTTCCAATATCTGAAGGGTTGTCACAAGGAAGAAGGGGCAAGCTTGTTTTCTGCTGCTCACCATGGGGAGGGCCAGGTATGGGCTATAGCCCCAGGCACATGATTTTGAGGGGGCATGAGCCTGATGCCCCCAGGCAAGGATCTCCGCCTTCCCTGCTGCTGGGCATCTCTACCCCTGGAACCCAGCCTGGCCTTGCTGCCGTAACCCTGGCCCCACGCTGATGGGCCGCCTGGCCAGTGTTGGGGGTGGGGTACACCTGCCAGCAGCAGCCATGGCCAGGCAGGCTCTCCCTCTTGGTGTGGGCAGGTGAGGAGGGGGCACAGCACGGCCCTGTGACACTCTGTGCCCCATGCCTGCCCAGCAGTGATGGGGTCTAGAGTTGGGCTAGCAGGAATGGTTTTGTTCACCCTCTGCGCGCAGTCTTTGATCCCACATGGAGAGCGCCCCCCCCCCGGGGACATAAAAAGATGCCGTGCCACGGTGAACAGAGAGCAAGACACAAACCAACAGATTCAGTTTCTGACTTCTTAAACAGTGGAACAGGGAGATTTTAAGCAGAGGTTGGATGAGGTCAGGGATGCTACTAAAGCTGTGATGGGGTTGGACTTGATTAACCTATGACTCTGTGGTCTTTGGCTGGCCCTTGGCACATGAAGCTCAGGGCTTGCAACATCCATCTTGCAAAGGATGGTTGGCATCCCACAAGATTTCAACAGTCTTCCAGCCACCCATAAGTAGAGGGACCTCTCCTTCCCCAGTCAATTGCTCTTCCACTTGGCATCTGGTACCTCCAGGATTCCCATCAACCTCCAGCCATGAAGATCTTCTGCCTCCTCTCTGTTGCTGTCCTCTTCTTCATGCTGCTGGCTCCAGGTATGGCCTTCTTCTCAGATGCTTCTTCTCTGAGCAGCTCCACAACTCCCAGCTTTATTCGTTTTAAACCTTCCTCTGAACATCATTTGTTGTGACTCTCAAAGAGGTGGGATCTTGCTCCTATATCCTTTTGAAGAGTTTCCCAAATGGGGCATTTGGTAGGACACCGTGAGAAGAGGATGCTGAACTAGATGGTCCCCCTTTGGGCAGATCCATCAGTCAGGCTATTCTTATCACTTTGTTTATATGATACTCAGAAGCTCTTGTTTTCAAATCTCTAATATTGCACTTCAGCACACTCAGCTTTGTGGTTGGTAAAAGAACAGGCCAGTTTCCTGGGCAAGGGGGCTTCTCTCTCCCAGTTTTGCCAGTGGTTGCCCAGGGAATCCAGTGACTCTGACACAGCCTTCCCTTCCACCTTGGCTCAGACCCTGTCCTGAAGCTGCAGGAAGGCAGCAGAAGGGACTGACTCTCTGCTCCAGCCCTGCATTCTTCCTGCACCAGCTTTCCCCAACCTGGTGCCCTCCAGATTTCCAAGCTAGCGGGGCCATTGTGGAAGATGTAGAAGGTCAGTCCTGCGAGACAGAGCCATCAAATTCTCCTTTTTCCTCCTTTAGATTTCAGCAGAGCCCAAGCCTCATGTTGTTATCAGAGATGTCAACGTCAACGGGGGACATGCCAATGGAGGTGCCGGCTAAACCAAATTCAACTTTTTCGGTGTGGTCGCCAAGTTTGTTGCCTTCAACGTGAGTTAAATCAAATCTTAGTTTTCCTTCAAAATTAGTCAGTGGTGTCTCATGACCCCAAATGCATGAGATTCATCGCTCTGTTCCCCCCCTACGCCCTCCCTCTCTTAACGTTTTACAGCCACTATGAGGGGGAGCAATATTAGCGTGTGCACAGGGGGTCAAAATCCCTGTCCTCTCCCCTTGCTGACCCCATGGGAGCTCTCTGACCCCTCAGCCACAACTCCCCTTAGCCTCCATTGGCTCAAAGAGCAGCCCTTCCTGGCATGAGAGGGTGGGGGCTCAGTCACTGACCCTCCTCAAATAGCAAAGGCAAGCTGTGTGAAACATCCCCGTGAAGGGGTTATTGAATCACAGAATTGTAGAGTTGGAAGGGAAAGAGTTCAATGCACACCAACGCACAAACACAGGGATCTGCTCAAATGTGTCCTATCCTGGGGTTGATGTTCGCAAAAAGGGGTCTAAAAAGAAGAAGAAAGAGCCACATTAGAAAAACAGTGTGTGTGGTAGCAAAGCGTCACTCCAATTCCCAAAAGTGCATACATGAAATGCCCAGAGGTCTCTCTTACAATCATAGAATAGAAATGAAGCGTTGGGAGGGACCTAAGGGGTCATCTAGTCCAACCCTCTGCAAAACAGACACTCTGTGTGCAATTTGGACTCTGACAACAGTCAGCTCTTCTGCCTCCCAGCTGGAGTCACTGGTTTGAGTTTTCAGAACCACCACCACCACCCATCTTAACAGTGTTTCCTCCTCTCGCAGGCAAGTAACTCTGCAGATCTCCGGTGCAAGACCTCTGGTGAAAGGAAGACCCCCCTGCTCTCCTCTGATGTGCATCTGCCTCGAATGCACCCCCCATCTCTGCTGGGGAAGAAACCGCTTTGCTTGATGCTACTGAAGGCGATTCTGGGAAGGAGTCAAGAGGGAGCCATCCTGTCTGCCTGTCTACTCATGAGTAAGCCCCACTGTGAACAGGGAGGCCTGTCTCCTTAGTAAGTGGGCTCAGGATTGGAGCTTGGATTTGGTTTGCCTGCAAAAATGCTTTAGCTTCTTCTTTTGAATAAATGCAAGCATTGGAAACCTTTTTGTTGGTTCATGTTGTGAAAACGTGTGGTGGGTTGAGGGGATATTTTGGTCAGAATCTAAGACCCTTTCTCTCTCTCTCTCTCTCTCTCTCTCTCTCTCTCTCTCTCTCTCTCTGTCAGTCAGTGGTATCATCCAGGCTTTGTGGTTGCTTTTGAACCCTTGGTTTTGCACAAAGGCATCTCTCAAATTGTAGGCACGCACCTTTCCCTGGGGTCTCCCCTTCCCCTCCCCATGCCCCTTTCTCTGTGTCTCCCCTCCAACTGCCCTGCTTCCTTGGGCAGCTGCACAGAGAAGGATGTTCCATAAACCGGAATTGAGCAGTGCTGGAAAAGTTAGGGGACGTAGCCTGCAACATTTCTCCCATGAAAAGAGGGGTGTCCTGTTCCTTCATCATCACCATTCTGATGTTATTTTTTATAACTCACCCATTGGACTGGGTTGCTCCAGTCACAACACACGGCTTCCAACATGTAAAAAACCCTTATGCTCCCTCTCCTCTCCTCTAACCTGTGGGGTGTTGACACCTGGAGGCTTAGGAAAAAGGTTTACTCATCTTGTTGTGGACCAGGGAGTTCCCTTCATTCCTTCCAATTCTTGGGGTCCTGAATCCACGGAGGGTTAGAATCTGGACTAGGACCTTTGCTGGCCACTGGAGTGTCCTCATCAGCATCTCAAAAGAAGAAGGCAGGTGGGAAGAGCTGCAATTAAGAGGAACGCTATAGGCTAATAGGTGAGCCATTCCACCATCCTCATCCCCTAGCTGATAAGCAGGAGAACAGTGGGTTGTTGTTGTTGTTGTTGTTGTTGTTGTTGTTGTTGTTGTTGTTGTTATCAATTAAATTTCTAGACAACCCTTCAGCCAGCAAGCTGTTGAGAGCCTTGTGATCTGGGCTAATTCCCAATTTCACTTGGCTGAATCTGGCAGTTACTTTACCCAACTTTGCTGCCTGTGGGCATCCGATGGAACAACGCTTGTCCGTTTACTTGAAGCAAGACCAGGTGGGGAAATGGGACTTAGCCCTGTGACCACAGGTTCCCCACCTTGCCTGCTGTGTTTGCCCTTCAGGCTCTTGGGAAAGGATGCTGAAGACATCTCATGGGGCCCATCTCTGTGGAGATTGCAAAAGTCCAGCAACAGCCTTCTAAATGTTACAGGCACAGACCAGACCAGCAGCTCACGCCTGGCACTGATACTTCTTCCCCTTCTCCAAATTCAAATATAAAAGCCTTGCCCTCACCTTTGGGTGCCCACTTTTTGTAGTTCCCCTCAAATTTTCACAACAATGCCCAGACATTTAAACCAGTGTCGGCCAGCAATATTAAAACGAAGCATCAAGCAAGCAACTCAAATACCATAAAAGTAGCACAACACAGAAACACGCACATACAAATAGACATTCCAGCACTGATTATTGGAGTCTTGTGAGCGGAAAGAGAAATACACTGTTTCCGCTCTGTATAGCTCTCTCTCCATAATGCCAAGGCTATCAGGCAGCTGGATCAGTGGGGCAGGCTGTGTGTGGGGAAAAGGTGGAAGAGACGCAGGGGTTTCCTAATGGGAGGGAAGGTGGATTCATATAGGAGTGCAATGGAGGCATCACGTGAAGCTGAGTATCGGGAGATTCGGGAGAGATAAAACCAAGGACTTCTTCGTACAGCTTGTAGTGGAACTTTGGAACTCCCTGGCACAGGAGGCAGGGAGGGCCACTGACTCGGATGCCTTGAAATGCAGACCAGGGGCTGCTAGCCATGAGGGAGATGCTCTGCTCCGCAGTGAGAGGCCACAATGCTTCTTATTGCCAGTTGCTGGGAATCCTATGTGATCCATGGCCATTGGTAGCCTACAAGGAGGACCTGAGTGAACACCACTCTCCTCGCTTGCAATTCTGAGCCATTGAGGTTCAGAGGCCTCCTGTCTTTAGCCGGGGAGGGAGAAAGTAGCCATCCTGGCTGGTAGCCATGGGCAACATTCTGCCTCAAGGATTGGTCTCTCCTCCCTTATCTGAGCTGGGCTCCCCTTCTTCATCCATTAGATAAGTGTGCAAACACACCCACGGCCCTTTATGTCTGCTCTTAATCCAGATAGAAACTCTTATCAAGATGAAAATAAGAGGGGTGGGGGGAGAGATCAGAATAAACTATAAAAGAGAAAGAGAGAGGTAGTGCGTTTTGATGTGGGAGTGAGCACCATCATTCCAAAATTTCAAATGGGAATGCGATGAAGAGACAAAGGTCAAGAACACCAAGAATTATTAATAGCAACAGATTGAGGGAGTTGGGGAGACTGAGAGGAGATCTGAGAGCCAACTTCCAATATCTGAAGGGCTGTCACAAGGAGGAAGGGGCAAGCTTGTTTTCTCCTGCTCACTGTGGGGAGGGCCAGGTAGGCTGTAGCCCCGGGCACATGATTTTGAGGGGGCATGAGCCAGATGCCCCCAGGCAAGGATCTCCGCCTTCCCTGCTGCTGGGCATCTCTGCCCCTGGAACCCAGCCTGGCCTTGCTGCCGTAACCCTGGCCCCACGCTGATGGGCCGCCTGGCCAGTGTTGGGGGGGGGTACACCTGCCAGGAGCAGCCATGGCCAGGCAGGCTCTCCCCCTTGGTGTGGGCAGGTGAGGGGGGGCACAGCACGGCCCTGTGAACCCTCTGTGCCCCAAGCCTGCCCAGCAGTGATGGGGTCTAGAGTTGGGCTAGCAGGAACGGTTTTGTTCACCCTCTGTGCGCAGTCTTTGGTCCTACCTGGAGAGCGCCCCCCCAGGGAACATTAAAACATGCCGTGCCACAGCAAACAGAGAGCAAGACACAAACCAACAGGTTCAGTTTCTGACGTCTTAAACAGTGGAACAGGGATAGAATCATAGAATCGTAAAGTTGGAAGAGACCACAAGGGCCATCCAGTCCAACCCCCTGCCAAGCAGGAAACACCATCAAAGCATTCCTGACAGGTGGCTGTCAAGCCTCTGCATAAAGACCTCCAAAGAAGGAGACTCCACCACACTCCTTGGCAGCAAAGGAGATTTTAAGCAGAGGTTGGGTGAGGTCCGGGATGCTATAGCTGTGATGGGGTTGGACTTGATTAACCTATGACTCTGTGGTCTTTGGCTGGTCCTTGGCACATGAAGCTCAGGGCTTGCAACATCCATCTTGCAAAGGACGGTTGGCATCCCACAAGATTTCAACAGTCTTCCAGCCACCCATAAGTAGAGGGACCTCTCCTTCCCCAGTCAACTGCTCTTCCACTTGGCATCTCGTACCTCCAGGATTCCCATCAACCTCCAGCATGAAGATCTTCTGCCTCCTCTCTGTTGCCGTCCTCTTCTTGATGCTGCTGGCTCCAGGTATGACCTTTTTCTCAGATGCTTCTTCTCTGAGCAGCTCCACAACTCTCAGCTTTATTGATTTTAAACCTTCCTCTGAACACCACTTGCTGTGATTCCCAAAGAGTTGGGATCTTGCCCCATTTCCTCCTGGAGAGTTTCCCAAATGGGGCTTCTGGTTGGACACTGTGAGAAGAAGATGGTGGACTGGATGGGTCCCCTTTGGCCAGATCCATCAGTCAGACTCTTCTTATTACCTCATTTATATGGTCCATGGAAGCTCTTGCTTTGAAATCTCTAATAATGCACTCCAGCAAACTCAGCTTTGCGGTGGGTAAAAGAACGGGCCAGTTTCCTGGGCAAGGGGGCTTCTCTCTCCCAGTTTTACCAGTGGCCGCCCAGGGAAGCCAGTGACTCTGACACAGCCTTCCCTTCCACCTTGGCTCAGACCCTGTCCTGAAGGTGGAGGGAGGCAGCAGAAGGGACTGACTCTCTGCTCCAGCCCTGCATTCTTCCTGCACCAGTTTTCCCCAACCTGGTGCCCTCCAGGTGTCCAAGCCAGCAGGGCCATTGTGGAAGATGTTGTGGAAGATGTAGAAGGTCAGTCCTGCGAGACAGAGCCTACAAAGTCTTCTTTTTCCTCCTTTAGATTTCAGCAGAGCCCAAGCCTCATGTTGTTATCAGAGATGTCAACGTCTCAGGGGGAGATGCCAACGGAGGTGCCGGGTAGACCAAGTTCAACTTTTTTGGTGTGGTCGCCAAGTTTGTTGCCTTCAACGTGAGTTAAATCAAATCTTAGTTTTCCTTGAAAATTAGTCAGTGGTGTCTCATGACCCCAATTGCATGACACTCACCGCTCTGTTTCCCCCACTACCCCACCTCCCTTTCTTAACCTTTTACAGCCACTGTGAGGGGGAACAATATTAGCGTGTGCACAGGGGGTTGAAGACCCTTTCCTCCCCCATTGCTCCCCCCATGAAACTCTCTGACCCCCTCAGCCACAACTCCCCTTATGGAAGGAATGCCTCCATTGGCTCAAATAACTGCTCTTCTTAGTATGAGAGGGTGGGGGATCAGTCACAGACCCTCCTCAAATAGCAAAGTCAACCTGTGTGAAACATCCCTGTGCAGGGGGTTATTGACTCACAGAATTGTAGGGTTGGAAGGGACCTCCCAGTGGCTGGAAGGGAAAGAGTGAAATGCACACCAACGCACACTCACAAAGATCTGCTCAAATGTGTCCTATCCTGGGGTTGATGTTCGCAAAAAGGGGTCTAAAAAGAAGAAGAAAGAGCCACATTAGAAAAACAGTGTGTGTGGTAGCAAAGCGTCACTCCAATTCCCAAAAGTGCATACATGAAATGCCCAGAGGTCTCTCTTACAATCATAGAATAGAAATGAAGCGTTGGGAGGGACCTAAGGGGTCATCTAGTCCAACCCTCTGCAAAACAGACACTCTGTGTGCAATTTGGACTCTGACAACAGTCAGCTCTTCTGCCTCCCAGCTGGAGTCACTGGTTTGAGTTTTCAGAACCACCACCACCACCCATCTTAACAGTGTTTCCTCCTCTCGCAGGCAAGTAACTCTGCAGATCTCCGGTGCAAGACCTCTGGTGAAAGGAAGACCCCCCTGCTCTCCTCTGATGTGCATCTGCCTCGAATGCACCCCCCATCTCTGCTGGGGAAGAAACCGCTTTGCTTGATGCTACTGAAGGCGATTCTGGGAAGGAGTCAAGAGGGAGCCATCCTGTCTGCCTGTCTACTCATGAGTAAGCCCCACTGTGAACAGGGAGGCCTGTCTCCTTAGTAAGTGGGCTCAGGATTGGAGCTTGGATTTGGTTTGCCTGCAAAAATGCTTTAGCTTCTTCTTTTGAATAAATGCAAGCATTGGAAACCTTTTTGTTGGTTCATGTTTTGAAAACGTGTGGTGGGTTGAGGGGATATTTTGCTCAGACTCATATACCCTTTCTCTCTCCCTCTCCCTCTCTCTCTCTGCCAGTCATCCAGGTTTTGTGGTTGCTTTTCAAGCCTTGTCATTGCACAAGAGCATTTCTCAAATTGTAGGCACCCTCCTCTCCCTGGGGTCTCCCCTGCCCCTTCCCGTGCCCCTTTCTCTGTGTCTCCCCTCCAACTGTCCTGCTTCCTTGGGCAGCTGCACAGAGAAGGATGTTCCATAAACAGGAACTGAGCAGTGCTGGAAAAGTTAGGGGACGTAGCCTGCAACATTTCTCCCATGAAAAGAGGGACGTTGTATTCAATAATAATAGTAATAGTAAATAATAATAATAATAATAATAATAATAATAATAATAATAATACTCAACCTATCTGACTGGGTTCCCCAGCCACTCTGGGTGGCTCAGAAATATATCTAAAAACATCATAATACGTTAAACATTTAAAAAACCTTCCTGTACAGTACAGGACTGTCTTCCGATGACTCAGGGGTCACAGAGCTCCACACCCTCCAACATTTCTCTGATGGAAATTTGGATGTCCTTAGGAAGAGTGGGACATTCTGGGATCATATCAGCAACTGCGAGATCTTCTGTAAATCCAGGACTGTCCCTGGAAGATAGGGACACCTGGAGGGTCGGGGGGCTATGGAAAAAGAAGAAGGGGGTGATGAAGTATAAGGGGGGGGGGATGGAGAGCATTTTGGACAGGACCAGCAGAAGACCTTTGAGCCCCTGAGGCAAACCAAAGAAGGGGTGAGTTAAAATCTATATTAGGATCAAGGGAGAGGATATCAGCAACACCTCTGAGTGGCCAAGATGCATTTCTGGGAGGCTGAATCTGATGCCCCATGGATCCTGCCACCCAAGGTGGGTCTATAGATCTTTGGTCTATAGTTGATGAAATCATTATACCCAAGTATGTAATAAAGTCTTTGCACATCCGAAATTGGTGGTTTCTATACAATGGCCCTATTGGTAAAATCTCTGATTTTGTCCAATTTATGGAATATCCTGATATTCTGCCAAAGGCTTTTATTTTCCCCATATTTTTTGGAATTGTATCTTCTGGTTTTGTAATAAATAAAAGGATATCGTCCACAAATAATACAATTTTGTAATTATCAACCAGGAAACAACTTTCATCTCTGTCCCTAGTCTGCCCAGAGATCATCAGCCAGGGTGACTAGGTGGTTTCAGTCCAATGGTGGACACTCCTCAGGTGAGCTCTTCCTCCTCATCATCTTAGTGACATTCACATAAGTCGCCAGGTTTGATTCAGATGATGCTCCCCCCCCCCCAAGTATCCCTTCATACTACCATGGGCTCAATTCCAATATCCTCTACAGGCCAATCCTTTTACTAGATTGCTCACAGTGGAGTATAAATATCTGTTTAGGGCATTGCCCAAAAGGAAGTGGGTGACACCTGAACCACAGGCACCTGTCTGACAAGGGTGTGATCCTGATATCCACCCCCTCTCACACCTACCCACATCCATCCTGCATTGGTTTTGAAAGCCTCTGCAGGGCTTCTTCCACGTGGAGTTTTGACCTCAGCGTCTTGCTCCTCAGCTCCTCCTGATGTGTCCTTTGAGCCATCCAACCTCTGCCTTTCACCTTCTGCAGCCAAGTCATAAAAAGAGGAGGCATAGCCCATAATAGAACCAGAGATCTGAAAGGTACAACCCAAAAGTGCTCTTGGGGGAGAGAAAAAAGTCAAGGGAGTGGTGTCCCCACCTTCATTCCAAGCATGAAGAGAAACCCAAAGTCTGATGATGATGGCAGGTGGAGATGCTAGGAGCTCACCCCAATTCCCATTCCAACTCCCCAGGAAGCCTGAAGTTGGCATCTTGTGCCTCTATGGCCTCACAGGAGGTGTTCTTTAGAAGGTGATGTGTTCTACTTCACATACTTCACCATGTGGTCAGCCAGTCCTGCTAGATCTGGGGAGCCTCCTGCTCATTCTGCAGAGTGGAGCCCTGGACATCTGCCCCCAATCCAACCCTGATGGCATCTCTCATCTTGCTTGCAAGCGAGTTGTGGCATCCAGCTCCACTCCAGCAACCTGGGGCTTTGGCCAAAAGGTGATTCATATTGTGGATTGGCGTGTGCCCTGAGTTCCTTCTTTGTTATGTACTGAGTTGAATAGGATCCAAAATGCAGCAGTCTGATCGGTCCTAGAACAATAGGATTCAGAATGCAGCAGTCTGATTGGTCCTAGAAAAATAGGATTCAGAATGCAGCAGTCTGATTGGTCCTAGAACAATAGGATCCAGAATGCAGCAGTTTGATTGGTCTGCAGGAGCCACCCAATCCAGCTCCAGGTGGAAGTGAATCCGCAACCTGGAATTAGCCAATCACGTGGTGCCCATTGTGTAAATAATGTATATAAAGCAGACGTTCTGGGGGAACTTTCATTCCTCGCTACTATGAGCTGAATAAAGAGCATGAAATCCACACTCGACTCCGAGTATATTTCATGCTTATTCATGGGGTCCTGTACCCACAGAGGGTTAGAGTCTAATCGAGGAGGCCCCGATATCGCCCCCCCCCATATCACCTTCTGATCTGGTCTTTCCCCATTCCACTTGGCTGAATCTGGCAGTTGTTGTACCCAACTTGGCTGACTGTGGGCATCCGATGGAGCAACGCTTGTCCGTAAACCTGAAGCAAGACCAGGTGGGGAAATGGGACTTAGCCCTGTGACCACAGGTTCCCCACCTTGCCTGCTGTGTTTGCCCTTCAGGCTCTTGGGAAAGGATGCTGAAGACATCTCACGGGGCCCATCTCTGTGGAGATTGCAAAAGTCCAGCAAATGCCTTCTAAATGTTACTGGCACAGCCCTGACGAACAGCTCACGACTGGCACTGATACTTCTCCCCCTTCCCCAAATTTAAATGTAAAAGCCTTGCCCTCACCTTTGGGTGCCCATTTTTTTTTTTGAAAAGGTAAAGGTACCCCTGATCGTTAGTTGTGGACGATTCTGGGGTTGCGGCGCTCATCTTGCTTTACTGGCCGAGGGAGCCGGCGTTTGTCCGCAGACATCTTTCAGATCATGTGGCCAGCATGACTAAGCCGCTTCTGGCGAACCAGAGCAGCGCACGGAAACGCCGTTTACCTTCCCACTGGAGCGGTACCTATTTATCTACTTGCACTTTGACGTGCTTTTGAACTACTTTGTTGTAGTTTCCCCCATATATTCACAAGGGAGTTGGGGAGACGGAGAGGATATATGAGGGCCATCTTCAAGTATCTGAAGGGCTGTAACAAGGAGGAAGGGGCAAGCTTGTTTTCTGCTGCTCACCATGGGGAGGGCCAGGTGGGATGTAGCCCTGGGCACATGATTTTGAGGGGGCATGAGCCTGATGCCCCCATGCAAGGATCCCCGCCTTGCCTGCTGCTGGCTGTCTCTGCCCACTGGAGCCTGGCCCCCATGCTGAATGCCGCCTGGCCAGTGTTGGTGGGTGAGCCTGCCGAGAGCTGCCATGGCCGGGCAGACTCCCCCCCTTGTGGGCAGGTGAGAAGGTACCGGTAGCACAGCATGGCCCTGTGTACCCTCTGTGCCCCAAGGTGGCCGAGTTGAGCTAGTGGGAAGGGTTTTGTTCACCCTCTGAGCCCAGTCCCTGGTCCCACCTGAAGAGCGCCCCCCCCCCGGGACATCAAAAAATGCCATGCCACTGTGAGCAGAGAGCAAGACACAAACCAACAGATTCACTTTCTGAGTTGTACAACAGTGGAATGGAGCCCTTCAGAAGGTGTAGGATTCTCCTTTGCAGGAAGAATTTAAGCAGAGTTTGGTTGACTATCTGTCAGGGATGCTATAGCTGTGATGCCTGCATTGCAGGGGGATGGATTGGTGACACTTGGGGTACCTTCCAAAGCTGAAGCTCTATGCATCTATGATTCTGTGGTCTTTAGCTGGTCCTTGGCACATGACCCTCAGGGCTTGCAACATCTATCCTGCAAACAACAGTTGGCATCCCACAATATTTCATCAGTCTTCCAGCCACCCATAAGTAGAGGGACCTCTCCTTCCGCCAACCAATTGCTCTTCCACTTGGTGTCTGGTACCTCCAGGATTCCTAACAACCTCCAGCCATGAAGATCTTCTGCCTCCTCTCTGTTGCCGTCCTCTTCTTGATGCTGCTGGCTCCAGGTATGACCTTCTTAGAATCATAGAATCATAGAATCATAGAGTTGGAAGAGACCACAAGGGCCATCCAGTCCAACCCCCTGCCAAGCAGGAAACACCATCAAAGCATTCCTGACAGGTGGCTGTCAAGCCTCTGCTTAAAGACCTCCAAAGAAGGAGACTCCACCACACTCCTTGGCAGCAAATTCCACTGTCAAACAGCTCTTACTGTCAAGAAATTCTTCCTAATGTTTAGGTGGAATCTTCTTTCTTGTAGTTTGAATCCATTGCTCCGTGTCCGCTTCTCTGGAGCAGCAGAAAACAACCTTTCTCCCTCCTCTATATGACATCCTTTTATATATTTGAACATGGCTATCATATCACCCCTTAACCTTCTCTTCTCCAGGCTAAACATACCCAGCTCCCTAAGCCATTCCTCATAAGGCATCGTTTCCAGGCCTTTGACCATTTTGGTTGCCCTCCTCTGGACACGTTCCAGCTTGTCAATATCCTTCTTGAACTGTGGTGCCCAGAACTGGACACAGTATTCCAGGTGAGGTCTGACCAGAGCGGAATACAGTGGTACTATTACTTCCCTTGATCTAGATGCTATACTCCTATTGATGCAGCCCAGAATTGCATTGGCTTTTTTAGCTGCTGCATCACACTGTTGACTCATGTCAAGTTTGTGGTCTACCAAGACTCCTAGATCCTTTTCACTTGTACTGCTCTCAAGCCAGGTATCACCCATCCTGTATTTGTGCCTTTCATTTTTTTTGCCCAAGTGTAGTACTTTACATTTCTCCCTGTTAAAATTCATCCTGTTTGCCTTGGCCCAGTTCTCTAATCTGTTAAGGTCATTTTGAAGTGTGATCCTGTCCTCTGGGGTATTAGCCACCCCTCCCAATTTGGTGTCATCTGCAAACTTGATCAGGATGCCCTCAAGCCCATCATCCAAGTCATTGATAAAGATGTTGAATAAGACTGGGCCCAAGACAGAACCCTGTGGCACCCCACTAGTCACTTCTCTCCAGGATGAAGAGGAGCCATTGATGGGCACCCTTTGGGTTCGGTCAGTCAGCCAGTTACAAATCCACTGAATGGTAGCATTGTCTAGCCCGCATTTTACCAGGTTCTTTACAAGAATATCATGGGGCACCTTGTCAAAGGCCTTGCTGAAATCAAGATAGGCTACATCCACAGTGTTCCCTTCGTCTACCAGGCTTGTAATTCTGTCAAAAAATGAGATCAGATTAGTCTGACATGACTTATTTTTCAGAAACCCATGCTGACTTTTAGTGATCACAGCGTTCCTTTCTAGGTGCTCACAGACCGTTTGCTTAATGATCTGCTCTAGAATCTTTCCTGGTATTGATGTCAGGCTGACTGGGCGGTAATTGTTTGGGTCCTCTCTTTCAATTACCGCCCAGTCAGCCTGACATCAATACCAGGAAAGATTCTTCTTCTCAGTTGCTTCTTCTCTGAGCAGCTCCACAACTCTCAGCTTTATTCATTTTAAACCTGCCTCTGAGCACCACTTGCTGTGACTCCCAAAGAGGTGGGATCTTGCCCTTCTGTCCTCCTGGAGAGTTTCCCAAATGGGGGTTCTGGTTGGACACTGAGAGAAGAGGATGCTGGACTAGGTGGTCCCCCTTTGGCCAGATCCATCAGTCAGGCTCTTCTTGTTACCTCATTTATAAGATCCACCACCACAGAAGCTCTTGCTTTCAAATCTCTAATAATGCGCTTCAGCACACTCAGTTTTACGGTGGGTAAAAGAACGGGCCAGTTTCCTGGGCAAGGGGGCTTCTCTCTCCCAGTTTGCCAGTGGCTGCCCAGGGAAACCAGTGACTCTGACGCAGCCTTCCCTTCCACCTTGGCTCAGATCCTGTCCAGACGTTGCAGGGAGGCAGCAGAAGGGACTGACTCCCTGCTCCAGCCCTGCATTCTTCCTGCACCAGCTTTCCCCAACCTGGTGCCCTCCAGGTGTCCAAGCCATCAGGGCCATTGTGGAAGACATTGTGGAAGGTGTAGAAGGTGAGTCCTGCGAGACAGAGCCTCCAAAGTCTTATTTTTCTTCCTCCAGATTTCACCAGAGGCCAACTTCAATGGTGCACTGAGAAATGTCGAAAGCGAGGGGGGGTAATAGAACGACGATGCACTCCGCCCCGAAAGCTACTTTATATGTGTGGTCGATATGCGTGTTGCCGTTAAGGTGAGTTAAATCAAATCTTAACTGTGCCCGAAAATTAGTCAGTGGTGTCTCATGACCCCAAACGCATGAGACACATCGCTCTCTCCCCCCCGACCCCACCTCCCTCTCTTAACCTTTCCAGCCACTGTGAGGGGGAACAATATTTACCTGTACACAGGGGGTCGAAAACCCTTTCCGCTCCCCTTGCTGTCGCCATGAAACTTCTCTGACCCCTTGCGACAAGCTTGGCGCCTCAGTTACCCCTCATGCCAATGTGCCTGCTCTCACTTAAATATATTGCCCCCACCTCACTGAACAACCTCTTACCCGAAGGCTTAAAAACAAAACCTAACTATCCCAGAGTATCCTGTGGGGTATCTTTGTGAGGGGGATAACCAATAAGTTGGAGTCTCAAGCGGGTGTTCTTTAAAGAAACAATAAACATTTATTTTTAAAGCAAGGTAGCATAATACAAGTGGAGAAACCTAGGTTACTTCAATAATTATGGTAGTTCACTTCAAATCTTTTTTAGAGGTTTCAATTTTATAGCTTGGTTCCTTTCTAAGGCGGTACTTTCCTTCAGTTAAAAGGTAAAGGTAAAGGGACCCCTGACCATTAGGTCCAGTCGTGACCGACTCTGGGGTTGCGCACTCATCTCGCATTATTGGCCAAGGGAGCCGGCGTATAGCTTCCAGGTCATGTGGCCAGCATGACTAAGCTGCTTCTGGCGAACCAGAGCAGCACACGGAAATGCCGTTTACCTTCCCGCCGGAGCGGTACCTATTTATCTACCCTGTTTCCCCTATTTTAAGACGTAGTCATAAAATAAGCCATAGCAGGATTTTTTCGCATTTGCGAAATATAAGCCGTACCCCGAAAATAAGCCATAGTGATAGGCACAGTTCTGGAGGGCGCCAAGGAAAAGGCTGGGCTGGGCTTACGTAATAAAAATAAGACATCCCCTCAAAATAAGCCATAGTGCGTTTTCTTGAGGGAAAAAAAATATAAGACGGTGTCTTAAAATAGGGGAAACACGGTACTTGCACTTTGACGTGCTTTCGAACTGCTAGGTTGGCAGGAGCTGGGACCGAGCAATGGGAGCTCACCCCGTTGCAGAGATTCGAACTGCCGACCTTCTGATCGGCAAGCCCTAGGCTCTGTGGTTTAACCCACAGCACCACCTGCATCCTGCGTTCCTTCAGTTACCCTCCCCTTTAGCAACTCTGGCTCCTGAAGTGGTTTCAGTATTAGTCTGAAGGGCTCACCACACACTGGGTTTTGGGAGTCTCTTCTTTCCTCAGAAGAGTCCCTCCTCTCCAGACCAGTTTGAGACCTAAGTAGACTGATCTTTTTCAGCTCCTACTTCTCCTGTCTCATCCTCAGTCTCCCAGCAAGATTTGGTCCTATTACTCCTGCAGGACACAACACTCAGTCATTCACTGTACATTCGGAGTGGATGCTTTCTCCAGGACCAGCTCTGCCTCCTCAACACTCTTTGTATTTCAACCTGACTACTATCCTATCTCCCTACCTTACTCCCACCCTCTCCAACCTCCCTCCTCAACCACCTCAACTCAACCACATTCTTAACCACACTAACTCTATCTCCCTCCAAAGCCAGTGTGGTGTAGTGGTTAAGAGCAGTGGACTCGTAATCTGGTGAACCGGGTTCGCTTCCCCGCTCTTCCACATGCAGCTGCTGGGTGACCTTGGGCCAGTCACACTTCTCTGAAGTCTCTCAGCCCCACTCACCTCACAGAGGAAGGGAAAGGAGAATGTGAGCCGCTTTGAGACTCCTTCAGGTAGTGATAAAGCGGGATATCAAATCTAAACTCTTCTCTTCTTTTCCTTTTAAAGTCTCCTTCCTAGAACCACAGCTAATCAGAGGCTGCTGTTCTTTAACCATTTCCTGGCAGGAGAAAAAAGTTAAAAGAAACACTTGTGGAACCAATTTGTCACACCCCTCAGCCACAACTCCCCTTAGCCTTCATTGGCTCAAAGAGCAGCTCTTCGTGGTATGAGAGGGTGGGGGCTCAGTCGCTGACCCTCCTTAAATAGCAAAGGCAAGCTGTGTGAAACATCCCTGTGCAGGGGGCTATTGAATCACAGAATTGTAGAGTTGGAAGGGAAAGAGTTCAATGCACACCAACACACAAACACACAAGAATCTACTCAAATGTGTCCTCTCCTGAGGTTGCTGTTCGTAAAACGTAGAAGGGGAAAGAACCACATTAGAAAAAATGTGTATGGTAGCAAGTCCCTGCTCAGTTTCCCCAAGTGCATACAAAAAATGCTCAGAGGTCTCTCTCTCAATAATAGAATAGAAATGTAGCATTGGAAGTCACCAAGGGGTCATCTAGTCCAACCCTCTGCAAAACAGACCCTCTGTGTGCAATTTGAACTCTGACAATGGTCAGCTCTTCTGCTTCCCAGTTGGAGTCACTGGTTTGGGTTTTCAGAACCACCACCAACACCCGTATTAACAGTGTTTCCTCCTCTCACAGGATATTAACTCTGCAGATCTCCGGTGCAAGACCTCTGGTGAAAGTAAGACCCCCCTGCTGTCCTCCGATGTGCAGCTGCCTCGACTGCACCCCCCATCTCTGCTGGGGAAGAAACCTCTTTGCTTGATGCTGCTGAAGGAGTCAAGAGGGAGCCATCCTGTCTCCCTGTCTACTCATGAGTAACCCCCACTGTGGGGGAAGGATTCTGGGAAGGAGTCAAGAGGGAGCCATCCTGTCTCCCTGTCTACTCATGAGTAACCCCCACTGTGCCCAGTGGGGCCTGACTCCTTAGTAAATGGGCTCAGGATTGGAGCTTGGATTTGGTTTGCCTGCAAAATGCTTTAGCTTCTTCTTTTGAATAAATGCAAGCATTGGAAACCTTTGTGTTGGTCCATGTTGTGAAAACGTGTGCTGGGTTGAGGGGATATTTTGGGTCAGACTCAAAGACCT
Source organism: Darevskia mixta (assembly GCA_034641385.1). Taxonomy (NCBI): domain Eukaryota; kingdom Metazoa; phylum Chordata; class Lepidosauria; order Squamata; family Lacertidae; genus Darevskia; species Darevskia mixta. Next base: position 193,721 of record JAWWNH010000142.1, on the reverse strand, counting down.
TTTCTGTTTCTCTGCCAGTCAGTGGTGCCATCCAGGTTTTGTGGTTCTTTTCCAAACATGGCTTTGCACAAGAGCATTTCTCAAATTGTAGGCACCCACCTCTCCCTGGGGTCTCCCCTTCCCCTCCCCGTGCCCCTTTCTCTGTGTCTCCCCTCCAACTGTCCTGCTTCCTTGGGCAGCTGCACAGAGAAGGATGTTTCACAAAGAGGAATGGATCAGAGCTGAAACATTATTATTATTATTATTATTATTATTATTATTATTATTATTATTATTTTGTATTTTTTTCTAAAATAATGTTTAGGGGTACAGTACTCTCATTTTCCTACTCATATTGAAATACTGCCCCTCAATGAGGCCAAACTTAGATTTACAAAATGTTCAGGGGTATTCATACCCCCGCGTGCCCCCAAAAAATGATAATAATAATAATAATAATAATAATAATAATAATAATAATAATAATAATACTTTATTACTTATACCCCACCCACTCTGGGTGGCCCCCACCAGAATATTAAAAACACGATAAAACATCAAACATTAAAAACTTCCCTAAACAGGACTGACTTCAGATGTCTTCTAAAAGTCAGTTGTTTATCTCTTTGATATCTGATGGGAGGGCGTTCCACACGGCGGGCACCACCACCGAGAAGGCCCTCTGCCTGGTTCCCTGTAGCCTCACTTCTCGCAGTGAGGGAACCGGTAGAAGACCCACAGAGTTGGACCCTGGTGTTTGGGGTGGAGACACTCCTTCAGGTATACTGGACAGAGGCCATTTAGGGCTTTCAAGATCAGCACCAACACTTTGAATTGTGCTCAGAAACGTACCGGGAGCCAACATAGGTCTTTCTGGCCGGTGTTATATCTCAACGGCCACTCCAAGTCACCGGTATAGCTGCCACATTCTGGATTAATTGTCATTTCCGGGTCACCTTCAAAGGTAGCCCCAATTGGAGCGCATTGCAGTAATCCAAGCGAGAGAAAACTAGAGCATGCAATGCTCTGGTGAGACAGTACGCGGGCAGGGAAGGTTTCAACCTGCGTACCAGATGGAGCTGGTAGACAGCTTCCCCAGACACAGAATTGACCTGCGCCTCCATGGACAGCTGTGAGTCCAAAATGACTCCCAAGCTGTGCACCTGGTCCTTTAGGGGCACTGTTACCCTATCATTTACCACCTCACAGAGCCCATTGCCCAGCCATTCCTGCCACACTTTTATTAGCAGGATGATCAAGGAGACAGATGGTCAGTTTCACTCGTCAAAGCAGTCTGTCCACAGCCTCAGAGGTAACAGATTGGAATTGATCCCATGCAACTTGACTAGGCAGGACTCTAGCAGTCTCCCGCCCCGGCCCTGCTCCCATGGTGGAGTCTACCTCCTTCTGAATCTGAGCAACTTTATCTGCAAAATCTTTGCAAAATCATTGCAGGAGATCTCGGGGGATATCAGGCCCCAATGGCACAGGTGGTTCCGTTAAATTGCAGGCCACCTGAAAGACTCTCCTGCTGCTGTTTTCAGCAGATGCAATAGAGGCAGTGAAGAAGATCCTCTTCGCTGTTGCTACTGCCATGTTGTAGGCTTGATGTTGAGCTCTAACATGTAACCGGTCAGATTCAGAATGAGTTTTGTGCCACCAGTGCTCTAGCTGTCTCAGCGATTGTTTCATCACCCTCAGCTCTGGGGAAAACCATGGGCTGTCCAGGCTCCATGCAATCAGAGAGGGCCCTTTGGAGCCAGACAGCCCTTGATAGCCCTGGTTAACTCTGCATTCCAGCAGGCCACCAGGGAATCAGCTGAAAGGCCATCAACATGGGATAAAACATTCCCTATCACTCTCTGGAAACCATTTGGATCCATTAAGTGGTGGGGGCGGACCATCTGAATCGGACCCACCTCCCTGCAGAGGGGAAGGGTTGCGGAGAAGTCCAGTTGCACCAGGAAGTGATCTGACCAAGGCACTTCTTTAGTTTTGCTTTTACTTAGTGTCAGATCACCCACATCCATAGAGGTGAACACCAGGTCTAAAAGGATTTCCCTGACTATGAGTTGGGCCAAACTTATTCAGGGACAGCCCCATGGAGGCCATGCTTTCCACACATTCCAGAGTGGCCCCTTGTAAGTTTTCGGAATGGATGTTAAAATCCTCTAGGGCAACCAAACTAGGTGTCTCCAGGAGAACATCTGCCATGACCTGAAGCAGCTAGAGCAGGGAGTCCTTGGTGCAGCAGGGAGGTCGGTACACCAAAAGGAATCCTGTACTGCCCAACTTCCAGAACATGCACTCAGAAAATTGGGTCTTCTCAATAGGTAAAATCACTGCAGGGATAGTCTTCAAATGATTAAACCTACCTCCTCGGTAATGACATGGTCTGGTCTTAGTGTAACTCCTCCTGCTACCCGCGATCACAGAGATCGGGTGTCCCAGTGCAGCCCCCCCCATGGAACCTGCCCCAGTCATTCTGTTGGCTGGGGCCCACTTCCAGGCAGCCCTTGGAGCAACATTTATTTATAATATAGCAGTGTTAAACGTTTCCTTATTGAATTTAACACAGCAGCAAGCGGAATGCTGACTCATTTGAGTTCTTCTTGGTTGTTAATCCCTTTTGTCCCTCTTAAAAGAAAAATACACGTGAATCTGAATGATAACAAAATAAACTACAGTAGTTTACTGTCAGATTCATTGAGTACATACTTAGGTTGACCCTGCTTTGTTTTAATATTGCTGGCTGACACAGGTTTAAACGTCTGTGCATTGTTGTGAATATTTGAGGGGAACTACAAAAAGTGGGCACTCAAAGGTGAGGGCAAGGCTTTTATATTTGAATTTGGAGAAGGGGGAGAAGTATCTGTGCCAGTCATGAGCTGCTGGTCTGGGCTGTGCCTGTAACATTTAGAAGGCAGGTGCTGGTCTTTTGCAATCTCCACAGAGATGGGCCCCATGAGATGTCTTCAGCATCCTTTCCCAAGAGCCTGAAGTTGAAACCCAGCAGGCAAGGTGGGGAACCTGTGGTCACAGGGCTAAGTCCCATTTCCCCACCTGGTCTTGCTTCAAGTTAACGGACAAGCGTTGCTCCATCGGCAGCAAAGGTGGGTAAAGGAACTGCCAGATGCAGAACAGTGAACTTGGGAATGAGCCCAGATCAGAAGGCTCTCAACAGCATGCTGGCTGAAGGGTTGCCTAGAAATCTAATTGACAACAACAACAACAAAAAGAAGAAGAAGAAGAAGAAGAAAAACAACCCGCTGATGAGGACACTCCAGTGGCCAGCGAAGGTCCTACTGGTAGTCTTACAAAGGAAGTTGTCTGCATAGCTCAGCAAACTCCTGTCTTAGATTCTAATACTCTGTCTAGAAGCCTGGGGAAAACCTTGCTGGGTGGGCCACTCTGCCCCCCGCCCATTGCCTCCCTCCCTCATCTCTTCCTTCCCGGCCATGCAGGACAGTGATCTACATGCTGGGCCAGCCCACTCATGAGGCAAGGGGCAGTGCCCACCTCGGGTGCCCACCCTGGGTGGCAGGATCCACAGGGGCATCAGATTCAGCCTCCAAGAAATGCATGGAGGCGTTGCTGATATCCTCCCTCTTGATGCTAACAAAGATTTTGACTCATCACTTCTTCCCTGGGTAGGGGGGGGTGGGGGCTGGAAAGAACCATTTTGTGGTTTGCCTCAGGGGCTCAAACGTCTTGGGCCAGTCCTGTCCACAAGGCTCTTCCTTCCCCCCTTCTCCTTCATCACCCCCCTTCTTTCTCAACACCCCTCCAACCCTCCAAGTGTCCCTGTTTTCCAAGGGCAGTCCTGGATTTACAGAAGCTCCCCCAGTTGATTTGATCTCAGAATGTCCCACCTTTCCTAAGGATGTCCCCATTTCCATCAGAGAAATGTTGGAGGGTGTGGAGTTATGCGACCCCTGAGCCATCTGAAGGCAGTCCTGTACAGGGAATCTTTTTTAATGTTTCCTGTGTTATGATGATGCTCACACACACACACACACACACACACACACACACACACATATTGAGCTGGGGGAACCAGTCAGATGGGTGGGGTATTATTATTATTATTATTAAATAGAATGTCCCTATTTTCATCAGAGAAATGTTGTAGGCTGTCCCCTAATTTTTTCAGCTCTGCTCAGTTCCTGTTTATGGAACATCCTTCTCTGTGCAGCTGCCCAAGGAAGCAGGACAGTTGGAGGGGAGACACAGAGAAAGGGGCACGGGGAGGGGCAGGGGAGACCCCAGGGAGAGGAGGGTGCCTACAATTTGAGAAATGCCTTTGGGCAAAGCCATGTTTGGAAAAGAACCACAAAACCTGGATGGAACCACTGGCTGGCAAAGAGAGAGAGAAACAGAAAAGGTCTTTGAGTCTGACCCAAAATATCCCCTCAACCCAGCACACGTTTTCACAACATGGACCAACACAAAGGTTTCCAATGCTTGCATTTATTAAAAAGGAGAAGCTAAAGCATTTTGCAGGCAAACCAAAACCAAGCTGCAATCCCGAGCCCAATTACTAAGGAGTCAGGCCCCAGTGGGGCTTACTTATGAGTAGACAGGGAGACAGGATGGCTCCCTCTTGACTCCTTCCCAGAATCGCCTTCAGCAGCATCAAGCAAAGCGGTTTCTTCCCCAGCAGAGATGGGGGGTGCAGTCGAGGCAGCTGCACATCGGAGGACGGCAGGGGGGTCTTCCTTTCACCAGAGGTCTTGAACCGGAGATCTGCAGAATTACTGTCCTGTGAGAGGAGGAAACACTGTTAATACGGGTGTTGATGGTGGTTCTGAAAACCCAAACCAGTGACTCCAACTGGGAGGCAGAAGAGCTGACTGTTGTCTGAGTTCAAATTGCACACAGAGGGTCTGTTTTGCAGAGGGTTGGACTAGATGACCCCTTAGGACCCTCCCAACGCTACATTTCTATTCTATTATTGAAAGAGATACCTCTGAGCATTTCATGTTTGCACTTTGGGGAAACTGAGCAGGGATTTGCTACCACACACATTTTTTTCTAATGTGGTTCTCTTTTTTTATTCGAACAGCAACCCTAGGAGAGGACACACTTGAGCAGATCCCAGTGTTTCTGCGTTGGTGTGCATTGAACTCTTTCCCTTCCAGCTCTACAATTCGGTCATTCAATAAGCACCTTCACGGGGATGTTTCACACAGGTTGCCATTACTATTTGAGGAGGGTCAGCGACTGAGCCCCCACCCTCTCATACCACGAAGAGCTGTTCTTTGAGCCAATGGAGGCTAAGGGGAGTTGTGGCTGAGGGGTCAGAGAGCTTTCATGGGGACAGCAAGGGGAGAGGAAAGGGTTTTCAGCCCCCTGTGTACAGGCGAATATTGTTCCCCCTCACAGTGGCTGGAAAGGTTAAGAGAGGGAGGTGGGGTCGGGGGGGGGGACAGAGCAATGAGCCTCATGCAATTGGGGTCATGAGACACCGCTGACTAATTTTCGGGCACAGTTAAGATTTGATTTAACTCACTTCTACGGCAACACACTCGGCGATTATTGCACCTCGAAATTTGCACATAGGGCCACCGGCACCGTATTAGGCATCTTCCCCCGTTCTGCTGACATCTCCGATCAGGACATTGGGTCTGTTGTTGAGCTCTGGCGAAATCTAGAGGAGGAAAAATAAGACTTTGGAGGCTTTGTCTCACAGAACTGACCTTCTATACCTTCCACAACTTCTTCCACAGTGACCCTGCTGGCTTGGTCTCCTGGAAGGCACCAGGTTGGGGAAAGCTGGTGTAGGAAGAATGCAGGGCTGGAGCAGAGAGTCAGTCGCTTCTGCTGCCTCCCTCCACCTTCAGGACAGGGTCTGAGCCAAGGTGGTAGGGAAGGCTGTGTCAGAGTCACTGGCTTCCCTGGGCGGCCACTGGCAAACTGGGAGAGAGAAGCCCCCTTGCCCAGGAAACTGGCATGTTCTTTTACCCACCGCAAAGCTGAGTTTGCTGAAGTGCATTATTAGAGACTTGAAAGCAAGAGCTTCCATGGACCATATAAATGAGGTAATAAGAAGAGTCTGACTGATGGATCTGGCCAAAGGGGGCTCATCCAGTCCAGCAACCTCTTCTCACAGTGTCCAACCAGAAGCCCCATTTGGGAAACTCTCCAGGAGGACATGGGGCAAGATCCCACCTCTTTGGGAATCACAGCAAGTTGCATTCAGAGGCATGTTTAAAATGAATAAAGCTGAGAGTTGTGGAGCTGCTCAGAGAAGAAGCATCTGAGAAGAAGGTCATACCTGGAGCCAGCAGCATCAAGAAGAGGACGGCAACAGAGAGGAGGGAGAAGATCTTCATGGCTGGAGGGTGGTGTGTATCCTAGAGGTACCAGAAGCCAAGTTGAAGAGCAATTGCCTGGGGAAGGAGAGGTCCCTCTACTTATGGGCAGCTGGAAGACTGTTGAAATGTTGTGGGATGCCAACCGTCCTTTGCAAGATGGATGTTGCAAGCCCTGAGCTTCATGTGCCAAGGACCAGCCAAAGACCACAGAGTCATAGGTTAATCAAGTCCAACCCCATCACAGCTTTAGTAGCATCCCTGACCTCATCCAACCTCTGCTTAAAATCTTCCAGCAAAGGAGAATTCGACACCTTCTGAAGGGCTCCATTCCACTGTTGAACAACTCAGAAAGAGAATCTGTTGGTTTGTGCCTTGCTCTCTGCTCACAGTGGCATGGCATCTTTTGATGTCCCCTTTGGGGGGGGCTCTTCAGGCAGGACCAGGGACTGGGTGCAGAGGGTGAAGAAAACCCTTCCCCCTAGCCCAACTCTAGACGCCATCAATGCTGGGCAGGCATGGGGCACAGAGGGTACACAGGGCCGTGCTGTGCCACCTGCTCACCTGCCCATACAGGGGGAGCCTGCCCGGCCATGGCGACACCCCCCAACACTGCCCAGGTGGCCATTCAGTGTGGGGACCAGGGTTGCGGCAGCAAGGCCAGGCTGGGCTTCAGTGGACAGAGACGCCCAGCAGCAGGCAAGGTGGGTATCCTTGTGGGGGGGGGGCATCTGGCTCATGCCCACTCAAAATCATGTGGTCAGGGCTACAGACTATCTAACCCTTCCCACGGTCAGCAGGAGAAAACAAGCTTGCCCCTTCCTCCTGGTGACAACACTACAGATATTGGAAGATGGTTCTGATATATCCGCTCAGTCTCCCCAACTCCCATTTGCAATTTTGGAATGATGGTGCTCACTCCCACGTCAAAACGCACCACCTCTCTCTTTCTCTTTTTCTCTTTTATGCTTTATTCTGATCTCTTCCCCCACCTCCCTTCTTCTTGTCTGGGTCAGAGTTTCTTTCTGGATTAAGAGCAGACATAAAGGGCCGTGGGTGTGTTTGCACACTTCTCTGATGGATGAAGAAGGGGAGCCCAGCTCAGATAAGGGAGGAGAGACCAATCCTTGGGGCAGAATGTTGCCCATGGCTTCCAGCCAGGATGGCTTCTTTCTCCCTCCCCTGCTAGAGACAGGAGGCCTTTGAACATCATAGGCTCAGAATCCCAAGTGGGGAGAGTGGTGTTCACTCAGGTCCTCCTTGGAGGCTACCAATGGCCATGGATCACAGGGGATTCCCAGCAACTGACAACAAGAAGCATTGTGGCCTCTCACTGCAGTGGCAGAGCATCTCCCTCATGGCTAGAAGCCCCTGGTCTGCAGTTCAAGCCATCCGAGTCGGTGGTCCTCCCTGCCTCCTGTGCCAGGGAGTTCCAAAGTTCCACTACAAGCTGCATGAAAAAAGCCCTTGGTTTTATCTCTCCCGAATCTCCCGATACTCAGCTTCACATGATGCCTCCATCGCACTCCTACATGAATCCACCTTCCCTCCCATTAGGAAACCCCTGCATCTCTTCCGCCTTTTCCCCACAAGCACCTGCCCCACTGATCCGGCTGCCTGATAGCCTTGGCATTATGGAGGGCAGAGTGTCAGCATCCGACAAAGCACTCCCTGCGTTCTCCACGATTCCACATCAGTTTGCTTAGAAACACAAACTCATCAGCGTTTTGGGGTGAATTTTTTCTAAAGACACGGGCATTTTTATGTAATCATACCTAATATACACTTTTTTTGCAAGGCAGTGCCCCCCTCCCATTCATGCAGGCTATTTTCACCAATATAGATACACATTACACCACTTTATGCTTTTTGGTACACATTTGAACTGCCTTGAAGAATTCATGGAAGGAGAACACTTGGAAGGACAGAGTTGCGGAAAGTACATGCAGCTGAGGTACAAAACGTTTTTGGGGAAATAGTCCAGCCCTGATGCAGATGTTCTCCTGCAGTTTATGCCCAAGAGCCAGGTAATCTCCCAACACCACACCTGCTTGGGGGCCCGACTAGAAGGGCCTTTGGCCTCACCCAGCTGCAGGGCTCTTCTCAGGCTCAGTCCTGCAGATCCATATCTTATGCCAACATTTCTGCTTGGGATTGCTCACCACCTTCTCCAACTCAAGAGGTTGTCTCCAACTTCACCAACTGAGTTCTGCATCATTTCCTCTCCCTAGGCACCACCCAAAGCTGATCTGGAGGCTTGTATCACACACTGCACAGTACTTTGGAAAAGATTTTGAGGATTTGATGGGTCTGCAGGGGAGAAGAGCAGGGATTCCCATCCACAAGTGGAAGTCTGTGGCCTTGGATACAACTCCATCGGTCCTGCACAAAACTATTCAGTTGCCCTTCCATGTTTTGATCATTCTCCAGATCCATCTTTCCTAGGCAAGGGCATGTTTAACCTTCTCTTTCCCTGGATACTCTTTGAGCACTGCCCTGCTGTCTCTTTGTATGTGTGTGTTTGTGTGTTGTGCTGCTTTTGTGGTATTTGTGTTTCTTGTTTGATGCTTCGTTTTAATATTTCTGACTGACACTGGTTTAAAATTCTGTGCATTGTTGTGAATATATGGAGGGAACTACAAAAAGTGGGCACCAAAGGTCAGGGCAAGGGTTTTATATTTAAATTTGAGAAGAGGGGAAAGTATCAGTGCCAGTCATGAGCTGCTGGTCTGGGCTGTGCCTGTCACATTTAGAAGGCAGTTGCTGGTCTTTTGCAATCTCCACAGAGATGGGCCCCATGAGATGTCTTCAGCATCCTTTCCCAAGAGCCTGAAGGGCAAACAAAGCAGGCAAGGTGGGGAACCTGTGGTCACACGGCTAAGTCCCATTTCCCCACCTGGTCTTGCTTCAAGTTAACGGACGAGCGTTGCTCCATCAAATGCCCACAGTCAGCAAAGTTGGGTAAAGCAACTGCCAGATTCAGCACAGTGAACTTGGGAATGAGCCCAGATCAGAAGGTGATATCGGGGGGGGGGGATGTTGGGAATGGGGAGCAACAAGGCCAAAGACATCCCTTTCCATAGAAACAGATTCAGGGATGGAGCTGGAGAAATGGGGAAATAACACATGTGAGGATTCCTTGAAAATATTGTTACACGCCACCCAAATTGTTGAGCCCTGAGAAAACCCAGGGGTTTAAGATGTATGCCCAGAGTTCGGTTTCCTTGAATGTGAGTGGAGATATGGGAGTTTTTTTTTAACATATAGTGAGAGCCTAAGGATTAAATAGATGGGAGCATAGCATTGTTGTTGTTGTTTAGTCGTGTCCGACTCTTCATGACCCCATGGACCAGAGCATGCCAGGCACTCCTGTCTTCCACTGCCTCCCACAGTTTGGTCAGACTCATGTTGGTAGCTTCAAGAACGCTGTCCGACCATCTCGTCCTCTTTCGTCCCCTTCTCCTTGTGCCCTCCATCTTTCCCAACATCAGGGTCTTTTCCATGGAGTCTTCTCTTCTCATGAGGTGGCCAAAGTATTGGAGCCTCAGCTTCAGGATCTGTCCTTCCAGTGAGCACTCCAGGCTGATTTCCTTAAGAATGGATAGGTTTGATCTGCTTCCAGTCCATGGGACTCTTAAGAGTCTCCTCCAGCACCACAATTCAAAAGCATCAATTCTTCGGCTGTCAACCTTATTTATAATCCAGCTCTCACTTCCATGCATCACTACTGAGAAAACCATGGCTTTAACTATATGGACCTTTGTTGGCAAGGTGATGTCTCTGCTTTTTAAGATGCTGTCTAGGTTTGCCATTGTTTTTCTCCCAAGAAGCAGGCATCTTTTAATTTCGCAACTGCTGTCATCATCTGCAGTGATCATGGAACCCAAGAAAGTAAAATCACTCATTGTCTCCATTTCTTCCCCTTCTATTTGCCAGGAGGTGATGGGACCAGTGGGCATGATCTTAGTTTTTTTGATGTTGAGCTTCAGACTATATTTTGCGCTCTCCTCTTTGCGCTCTATCAAAGCATTAACACCCCCCAAATCATCCTTCTCTGTTAAACACAGCTTTGGATCCCCTACACAGCAAACAGGAATCTGTGTCTCCAGCTTCCAGGCTGCTTCCAACTCAGCTCTCAACACACCACATGGGCTCAGGACCACAATATTTCAAGGACGGCCTCTCCCCGTATGACCTGACCTGCACCCTGAGATCATCATCAGAAGCCCTCCTTCATGTGCCTCCTTTGCAAGATGTACGGAGGGCAGCACTGCAAGAAGAGATCTTTTCTGTGGTGGCTCCCAGTTTGTGGAATGCTTTTCCCTGAGAGGCTCCCTCTACTCCTTCAGGTGCCAGGCAAATACATTCCTTTTCTCCCAGGCCTTGGGCTAATGAAAAAATCTATGGTCTTTTACACTATGTGCAGGTGCTATTGTTTGTTTTGTTAATACAGTATTGTCAGAGGATTCCAAGGGCCCCCTGCTTCCCCAGGCTTGAGCGAATATTGCGAACAGCCACAGATCTTGGAGACTGATTCTAGCGGGACGTCTGAAGAGAGCTCCGAAGAGGAGGAAGTGGTCCTAGGGGTCTCAGCTAGATCTCAGAGCCCTTCCTCCAAGCAGAGGGGAGAGAAAAGGAGGAACACCAGCTGCTTCCGCTTCCCGCGGTTTTGGAGAAAGCCCGGGAAGAAATCATTTCCGGCAGATAAGACAACTGGCGGCAACGGATAGGTTGTGTTTTACGATGTGGCGAAAGTTGTAAAGTAATTACCAAAGCAATAAAGCTTTAATGAACCTGCTGCCTGAAGTCGTTGAAATGTCCAGCTACAGCAAATAGCCAGAGGGGCTGTGACAGCTTGTCTTATCTCTGATTGTTTGCTGGGCATTCCATCGAAGGAAAACCCCTCTGTTCCAGAGAGTCTGCCGGGAGTCAGGAGAGAAGCAAGAACATGATGACGGAAGAACAAAGGATTGCAGTTGCCGTGGAAACAAAGATCAAAGAGGTTAGTGCTCGGCTTGAGCAAGCAGCCCAGGCGCTGATCCTCCAAAATCGCAAAGAAATGCAGGAGGAGATGAGCAAATTAACCCTGGAGATGCAACAAATGGCTGCCAGGGAGGCTGAACTTCGGGCTCATGCTAGGGAACTCCAGGGAAGGCTTGAGGAGCGGAGGATGGGAGAGGGAGGCAGAGTCCCGCTGGGGAGGAAACTGCAGACCCTAATCAACAAATTTTCAGGCAACCCGAGGGATTATCCAGGTTTCAAGACTGACATTGATTACTGCCTGAAAATGCAGGAAGGGTTTCTGGAGAAGGGAGGGCTCTTGTTTTATAAGGGGGCTCTGTACATCCTGGGGGACCAGCTGAGAGCCAAGGTTCTCAAACAACCCCACGACAACCCTTCTGCAGGATATTTCAGACAACAAAGGACACTTCTCCTAGTCACCAGAGATTTTTGGTGGCCTGGAGTCCGAGACGATGTCAAGGACTACGTGAGGGCATGTGACACCTGTCAAAGGGCCAAGGGAGAAACTAGGGCACCGGCAGGCCTGCTGCAGCCCTTGCCCACCCCCAACAGACCCTGGGAAATGGTTAGCATTGACTTCATCACCGACCTGCCCATGTCCAGGGGAAAGACGGCAGTGCTGGTGGTGGTGGACATGCTCACCAAGATGTGTCATTTCGTAGCCTGCCCCAAGGTGTTGTCTGCAGAGGAAATGGCCAAACTCTTTGTAGATCAGGTGTTTCGCCTGCACGGCATACCTTCAAGGGTGGTGAGTGACAGGGGTCGGCAATTTACCTCGCGGTTCTGGCGGAAGCTTATGAGCTTGCTGCAAGTGGAGCTGAGCTTCTCCACTGCCAGACACCCCCAGACCAATGGCCAAGCAGAGAGAGCCAACGCCATTCTGCAGCAGTATTTGCGCTGTTACGTCAACCAGAGGCAGAATGATTGGGTTCAATTTCTCAGTTTGGCAGAGTTTGCTTTTAATAATTCTGTTCACGTGTCCACAGGGATGACCCCCTTTTTTGCCAATTACGGGCGCCATCCCAGAGCTTTTCTCGGGGGGGGGGAGCCCAGTGTACCAGCAGCAGAGAGTTTTGCAGAGGAGATGCAGACGGTGCACAAGCAACTCCAGAGCAATCTGGAGAGGGCCAAGGAGGTTTACAAGAGGGCGGCAGACGTCCATCGCAGGGAAGGCGAGGTCATTCAGGTGGGGGACAAGGGGTGGTTGGCGACCAGGGGTCTGCCCATCAGAGGGAGTTGTAGGAAGTTAGAGCACCACAAGCTGGGACCCTTTGAGGTCATCGAGCAAGTCAATCCGGTAGCTTTTAAACTGTTGCTGCCGGACACCATGAGGATTCACCCTGTCTTTCACAGGTCACTGCTCTCACCATACAGGGAGGGGCACCGTTTCCACGGGGAGGGTGGGACACCCCCCACACCACCCATTGTAGAAGAGAGAGAAGTCTGCAATGAGGCCACGGAGATCCTGGACTCTCGATGGAATGGGGACAGGGTGGAGTACTTGGTGGCATGGGAGGGGGCTGACCCAGGGGACAACACGTGGGTGCCTTCCAATCAGATCACCGAGGAGTACCTCAGGGCTGAATTTCACTCACTGTTTCCTAGGTTTTGTCACCTACCCTGAAGAGGCCACAGGGGGGAGGAGAGTGAATGGGGGAGAAACAGAGGTCAGGAGCGAGATAGGGCAGAGAGGGAGTCACCCACCTCTTGGGAGGAGGAGGGGGGCTTGGAGGGGGGAGTGGATGTCAGAGGATTCCAAGGGCCCCCTGCTTCCCCAGCCTTGAGCGAATATCGCGAACAGCCAAAGATCTTGGAGACTGATTCTAGCGGGACGTCTGAAGAGAGCTCCGACGAGGAGGAAGTGGTCCTAGGGGTCTCAGCTAGATCTCAGAGCCCTTCCTCCAAGCAGAGGGGAGAGAAAAGGAGGAACACCAGCTGCTTCCGCTTCCCACGGTTTTGGAGAAAGCCCGGGAAGAAATCATTTCCGGCAGATAAGACAACTGCCGGCAACGGATAGGTTGTGTTTTACGATGTGGCGAAAGTTGTAAAGTAATTACCAAAGCAATAAAGCTTTAATGAACCTGCTGCCTGAAGTCGTTGAAATGTCCAGCTACAGCAAATAGCCAGAGGGGTTGTGACAAGTATGGTATGTATTTTGATGTTTTTGAATTTTAAACTGCGCTGTGGTCCTCAGATGAAGTGTTGTATAGAAGTCTAATTGACAATAATAATAACCAAAAAAACCACTGTTTTCCTGGTTATCAGCTAGGGCAGGGGTAGGCAACCTTCGGCTCCCAGATGTTTTGGGACTACAACTCCCATGATCCCTAGCTAACAGGACCAGTGGTCAGGGATGATGGGAGTTGTAGTCCCAAAACATCTGGGAGCCGAAGGTTGCCTACCCCTGAGCTAGGGAATGAAGATGGTGGAATGGCTCACCTATTAGCCCGGAGGAGCCCTTCACTTAGCTGCAGCTCTTCCCACCTGGCTTACTCTTTTGAGATGCTGATGAGGACACTCCAGTGGCCAGCGAAGGTCCTAGTCTTACAAAGAAAGTTGTCTGACTAGCTCAGCAAACTCCTCTCTTAGATTCTAATACTCTGTCTAGAAGCCTGGGGGAAACCTTGCTGGGTGGGCCACTCTGCCCCCCCCCGCCCATTGCCTCCCTCCCTCATCTCTTCCTTCCTGGGCCTTGCAGGACAGAGATCTACATGCTGGGCCAGCCCACTCATGAGGCAAGGGGCAGTGCCCACCTCGGGTGCCCACCTTGGGTGGCAGGATCCACAGGGGCATCAGATTCAACCTCCAAGAAATGCATTTTGGCGACTGGGAGGCGTTTCTGATATCCTCCCACTTGATGCTAACTAAGATTTTGACTCATCACGGACTTCCAGGCTTGCCGCTGCTGCAATCAGGTCGCGAAACGCGCGGCTGGAAAGCCGGGCGGTCCACCCGCAAAGAGTGAAGAAGCAGAGGTAAATTTAAAGAGTAAAGTCGCAGGGGGAAAATCCCTGGGCTCGTGGGCTAAGAGCGGCGCAAAAGGGGTGAAAAATTTGCTAAAATTCTAACTGTGGAGTGAATAGCCCCGCGCTATCGTACAGCCCAACTCTTGCGGGGAACCTCAGGACCGGAGGCAGCGTTGCGGCTGGGCTTTCTAAAAAGAACTTAAAATAAGCCCTAGCGAAGCCACCAATTAGAAATAGACATTGGAAAACAATATTGTGGCTTCTGAGCTGAATGAGTGTGTGATAGAGTGAATGTTAAAGAGAAACCTAAAAAGAGCTTGTCGAACCCTCGGAGAAGGAGAGAGCTACGAATTGAGGAGGCTCAGATTAATTAGCGGCATAAAACAGAGAGACCAAGTATAACTAGCAGCTGAATCCACAACGCCGAGTTCGGAGGTACCCGAAAGGGGAAGGGACGAGGCGGAGAAGGTGCAGAAAGAGATTGGAAATCCGATACCTTTTGAGGGGAACTGGATGAGAAGCTTCTGTGCCGGGCTGTGAGGAGGAGAGGCTGGAGAGTTTGTGTGAGGTTTGAGAGAGAGATAAAGTGACTGGAAAAACTGATAGACTGCTGAGCGGGGACTGGTGTAATGGCGGAGAAAACCTGCTGAATCATCTGAAGGAGGAAGCAGCAATTGGAGAGAGGGAAAGAAGGAACAAAGGCGAGAGGAAGGGGCTAGAGAAGATACAGTGACACCAAGTGGTGGGGAGGTAGTACAGCAAGCCCTGAGCTGATCAGCAGGAATATAGAGAAGCCTGCCTTGCTGCGAATGGAAGGATGAGTAGATAAGGGGAAATTTGCTCCCCCCCCTGTAAAGAAGAACCAAAATCCACAACAGTAGATAAAAAAAAAGGGCTGTTAAATATCATTAGAAGAAAAAAAGGAAATAAGGGGAACATAAAAGAGAGGCCAAGAGAGGTCTCAGAAATAAATATCATTGACTTTTTGATTTTCCTGATTCCTCTGACTGTTCTGAAGAGTGATCAACTGTAAGAAGATGGATAAAGATGGGAAAGCTGAGATGAAGGAACAGAAAAAATTAAAGAACCAGGGGGCAACCACACCAGTAATTACTCAAAAGCGTGCTACCAATCCAGAGGTGGACAATTGTGAAATCAAAGAATTAATTCTAGGATTAAAAGCAGAATTAAATGGAAAGATGGACTCATTGAGTGAGAAATTAGATAAAATGGAAAACAAAATTGAACAAAATTTGAAAATGATTGAACAAAATTCCAAAGCTATAACAGAATTGAATAAGCAGGTGGAGACAATAAAAGAGAAAGATAAGGAAAAGGAAAAGGAGACACAAGCTTTAACGTTGAAGATGAATAGACAAGAAGTAGTGATGGAATCTTTAAAGGAGGTGAGCAAAGAATTTAAAGAAAATCACGAGAGGACATTCGACGAACTACAGAAAATAAAGGAGGCGCAAGAATCGACCTGGGATGCACTCGCGATGCAAGAACTAAAACAGAACGATTTGACGTTGAGAATAAGGGGTCTGAAGGAAACACAGGATGAAGATGTAGAGGGCATTCTCATTAAAGGACTGGCGAATTGGATGCAGTTAGAGGAAGAAGATATATCAATATGTGTGGATAGAGCCTTCAGACTGAAACCCAAAAATGCAAGAGCAAGCAGATGGCCAGGGGATTGCCTATTATTCTTAAACTCCAGAATCCTGAGAGATAAAATGATGCAGAAGAAAAAGGTGCAGAAATTCAGAATAGAAGATAGAGAAATAATCATAAAAAGAGAAGTTCCGCCGAGATTGCTGAGAAAAAGAACAAAATATAGAATGGTGACCGATGCCCTATCAAGGAACAATATACAATTTAAGTGGGAGTTCCCAGAAGGGATCTCCTTCTTTTATAACCAATCTAAGATAAGACTAACTACAGACTTTGAAGTGGAGAGGTTTTGGAAAAGATTTGAGAAAGTACTGGGAGGGGGGGGACCGAGAGGAGGTCTAAGACAAAGACAACGACAAAAAGAGGAGACAGAAGAAGAACAAGAGGAGGGAGAGCTCGGGACAAAGCTCTGAGAAATTTAAAGGAAGGTGAGCTACTACAGACTAATCAGATCCGTCACTTCTTTGATCAACACCGGGGGTGAACCGAACAACGGAAAGGACTCAAGGGCCTTGTTTTAATTAGCATTATAAACATTTTTGAAATAAAACAGAATTTTCTAAATATACTCTTCTAAAGAGGTTAATTTTGAAATAAGGATGGAATTAAAAGCAATTTCTTGGAATGTGAACGGCTTGAATAACAAGGTAAAGAGAAACAAAATAGAACACTGGCTATGTAAAAAGAAATTAGATCTGATTTGCCTTCAAGAAACCCATATTAAAAAAGCTCATCGTAAATTATTAGTAAATAAAAGATTGGGGGAGGAATTTGTTTCATTGGATGCCAAAAAGAAGAGAGGGGTAGTGTTGTATATCAATCCCAAATTGAAGCCAGAACAAATTGATAAAGATAATGAAGGGAGAGTTATTGTGGTAAGAATTCAAGGAAATTTGGAAAAGATAATAGTGGTGGGGATTTATGCTCCCAATGAGAAAAGAACAGAATTCTTTAGGAAAGTTGAAAGCATGCTATCAGAATTAAGCGACCAAAAAATTATCTTGATGGGGGATCTCAATGGAGTGGTCTCTCCGGATATGGATAGACATAGTGAGGAGGAAGGACATAGAGAGGGAAGGCTCCCAAAAAGCTTTTTTCAGATGGTAGATAACCTGGAGTTGCAAGATGTATGGAGAAATAGGCATCCGACACAAAAACAATTTACCTTCTTTTCACACCCAAACAATTCGGAAAGCAGGATAGATCAGATATGGACAACTAAAGATATATTATTGAGATGTCAAAAGATTGATATTTTACCAAAAATTCTTTCCGACCATAATCCACTATATATGGAGGTGATGGGAATACAGAGAGGAATAAAAAGATGGAGATTAAATGATAGAATTTTGGAAGATGAGAAAATAATTGAAAAAGCGGAAAAAGTATTAAAAGATTATTTTGAATTAAATCAAGGAACAGAGGTTAATATCAATACAACTTGGGATGCAGGGAAAGCAGTTATTAGAGGGTTCCTGATAAGCCAAAACAGTTGGAAAAAGAAAGAAAAAGAGAAAAAACTAGGAGATTTATTAAAGGAGATAAGAGAAAATGAATTGGAATTAATTAAAAAGAGAAACAGGGGGAAAGAGGAGGTAAAAAGGAAAATCAAGCTATTGCAAGCACAAGTGTCGATGATCTTAGAACAGGAAATAGAGAATAAAATAAGGTTTGCCAAACAGAGAAATTTTGAATATGCAAATAAAACAGGGAAGTATTTGGCCTGGCAGCTGAAAAAACAACAAAAGGGGAAAATAATAGATAAAATAACAGAGAGAGGGGAAACGATCACACACCCCCAAGATATCGCGGAAGCCTTTGCCAATTTTTATAATAAATTATATAAGGAAGAGATAGCGGATCAGAGAGACATGGAAAAGTATATGAGAGAGGCCAACCTACCACAGATTAAAAATGAAGAGAGAGAGGAATTAAATAAACCAATTACAAGTAAGGAATTGCAAGATATAATTAAAGAAGCCAAGTTAGGGAAATCTCCAGGATTGGATGGTTTATCAGCCTTATATTATAAGAAATTTGAAAAAGTACTTAATGAACCATTGAGGGCAGTTATGAACGGGACATTGGAAAAAGGGGTAATACCTAATTCATGGAACGAGGCCCTAATTACAATTATCCATAAGCAAGGTAGTGAGACCGACCAGATAAAAAACTATAGGCCCATATCCTTGCTAAATAACGACTATAAGCTGTTTGCAGGTATAATGGCAAAGAGATTGAAGGGGCTCCTCAATGGATTGATAAAAAAGGATCAGGCAGGTTTCCTGCCCAACAGGTATATGGGGAATAACGTGAGGAATGTGATTGATGTCCTGGAATATCTAACTAGCAGAAGTAATAAGAAAGCGGCTCTATTTTTCATAGACGCAGAGAAAGCCTTCGATAGGGTCTCGTGGCAGTTTCTCAAAAGATCAATCAAGGTACTGGGTTTTGGAAATAAAATTTATAATGCCATTGAGGCAATTTATAAGAATCAAAAAGCTAAATTAATAATTAATGGCGAAATTACAGGGGATATTAAAATTCAAAGAGGCACCAGGCAGGGGTGCCCGTTGTCGCCGCTATTATTCATTCTAACTCTAGAGTTTATGCTGGAAAAGGTGAGGATGAATGATGAAATTAAAGGGATCAGAGTAGGGAAAAACATTCATAAAACCAAGGCATTTGCAGATGATGTGGTGATGATGTTGGAGGAGCCAAAGGAAAGCATAAATCAATGTTTAAAAGAAATTGAAAAATATGGCAAATTAGCAGGTTTGAAATTAAATATAAATAAATCCAATTTAATAACAAAAAATATGACAAAAGAAGAAATGGAACAACTGGGGAAAGATACAGGTTTAAAGGTAGCGAATAAATTAAAATACTTGGGAATATGGATAACAAATAATACAAATAATCTGGTACAGGATAATTATGTAAGGACATGGAAAGAAGTTAAAAAGAATTTGGATATATGGGAGAGGCTTAAATTGTCATTATCAGGCAGAATAGCCGCCATTAAAATGAATATATTACCAAAAATGCTTTTCCTCTTTCAAATGATCCCGATTTTGGGCACCACAAAAATGATATTTAAGCAATGGAAAAAAGATCTAACCAGGTTCATTTGGAACCATAAACCACCTAGGATAAAGTATAAACTGCTGATAGACAGCAAAAGTAGGGGGGGTCTGGCTCTTCCAGACCTAGAAATATATCATGATGCGGCGGGGTTCCTTTGGCTAAAAGAGTGGCTAACCTTAGAAAACCAAGAACTCTTGGATTTGGAGGGGTTTGATAATAGGGCAGGTTGGCACGCATATTTGGTTGAGGATAGAGCAAAGATACACAAAGGATTTAATAGCCATATTATAAAAAAATCCCTGCTAAAAATATGGGAAAAGCATAAAGGAATAGTAGAGCCAAAAATGCCAAAATGGGTATCGCCTATGGAAATAATTACAAGCAGAAATGTAGCCTCGAATAGGGTATGGGGAAAATATCAGGACCTAATAGAATTAAAAGAGGGGGAATATAAATTAAAAGATTATAAGGAGGTCAAACAATTTATGACTGGCTGGTTACAATACCACCAAGTATATAGTAAATTTAATAAAGATAAAGAACAAAAGGGATTTTTATATGAACCATCGATCCTGGAGACACACCTGCTTGGAAAAAAGAAGAAAATAATTGCTAGCATGTATAATGTATTATTGGAGTGGGAAGTGAAAGATGAAGCTATAAAAGAAACTATGACAAAATGGGCAATTGAACTGGGGAAACCAATAGAATTAGATAAATGGGTTAAATTGTGGAATCAAACCTGGAAGTTTACAGCAGCTGAAGGGATCAAAGAAAATATGATCAAAATGTTCTATAGGTGGTATATCACCCCGAGTAAGATTCACAAAATGTATAAGACTAAGAGCAATTTGTGCTGGAAATGTGAAAAGGAAGTGGGGACAATGAACCATATGTGGTGGCACTGTGAAAAAATACAAAAGTTTTGGATCCAAATTCTTGAAGAAATTAAAAAAATTTTAAAATATAATGTAAAGAAAAGCCCAGAGCTTTTTCTATTGAGCATAATAGACGGAGAAATTGCTGAACAAGATGTGAAGTTGTTTTTGTATGCTACGGCGGCAGCCAGAATCCTGATTGCGGCCTACTGGAAGAAGAAGGAAGTACCAGAAGTAAAAGAATGGCAAGAAAAGCTATTCAGTTTTCTAGAGCTAGCCAGGATTACGGACGCAATCAGGGGCCGTAGTATGCAAAAATTCAAATTAGGATGGGACAAATTCGGAGATTATCTTAAAAAACAGTGTCCCAGTATGAGGACTTGGATCCATTTCTAACTATCTGGGCTGGAGAAAATAAGATTAGAAGAGAATAAGAGATAATACAAAAAAAAAAAAGGAATCGAAGAACAAGTACAAGTAGCTGGAAGTGAGGGGAAAAAACCTGAGGTGAAGACAAGCGGAAGTCGAAAGGGGAGGGAAGGGAGGGAGGGGGGGAATTTAAGGGAAGAGAGTAGATTAAGATAGGATGTATTTTAGTAAAGATGCTCGTAATTTCTAATGTGTATATTAATGTGTGTGGAAGCATTAGATTTGTAATGGTTTGTTTTCTTTTGTAGAGTATTAATCAAGTTACTTTCGTTTTGGTCTGTTTGTATGGTAATAATTATGTAATTTTTTGTTGTGTTTGTATCGTAATATTTGTAATAAATAAATTTAAAAAAAAAAAAAAAAAAAAAGATTTTGACTCATCACTTCTTCCCTGGGTAGGGGGTGGGTGGGGGCTGGAAAGCACCATTTGTGGTTTGCCTCAGGGACTCAAACGTCTTGGGCGAGTCCTGTCCACAAGGCTCTTCCTTCCCCCCCTTCTCCTTCATCACCCCCCTTCTTTCTCAACACCCCTCCAACCCTCCAAGTGTCCCTGTTTTCCAAGGGCAGTCCTGGATTTACAGAAGCTCCCCCAGTTGATTTGATCTCAGAATGTCCCACCTTTCCTAAGAACGTTCCCATTTCCATCAGAGAAATGTTGGAGGGTGTGGAGTTATGCGACCCCTGAGCCATCTGAAGGCAGTCCTGTACAGGGAATCTTTTTTAATGTTTCCTGTGTTGTGATGATGCTTATATATATATATTTTGAGCTGGGGAAACCAGTCAGATGGGTGGGGTATTATTATTATTATTATTATTAAATAGAATGTCCCTATTTTCATTAAAGAAATGTAGCAGCCTATGTCCCCTAATTTTTTCAGCTCTGCTCAGTTCCTGTTTGTGCAGCTGCCCAAGGAAGCAGGACAGTTGGAGGGGAGACACAGAGAAAGGGGCACGGGGAGGGGCAGGGGAGACCCCAAGGAGAGGAGGGTGCCTACAATTTGAGAAATGCCTTTGTGCAAAGCCATGTTTGGAAAAGAACCACAAAACCTGGATGGAACCACTGACTGGCAAAGAGAGAGAGAGAGAGAGAGAGAGAGAGAGAGAGAGAGAGAGAGAGAAAGGGTCTTAGAGTCTGACCCAAAATATCCCCTCAACCCAGCACACGTTTTCACAACATGGACCAACACAAAAGTTTTCAATGCTTGCATTTATTAAAAAGAAGTAGCTAAAGCATTTTGCAGGCAAACCAAATCCAAGCTCCAACCCTGAGCCCAATTTACTAAGGAGTCAGGCCCCACTGGGCACAGTGGGGCTTACTCATGAGTAGACAGGCAGACAGGATGGCTCCCTCTTGACTCCTTCCCAGAATCGCCTTCAGCAGCATCAAGCAAAGCGGTTTCTTCCCCAGCAGAGATGGGGGGTGCAGTCGAGGCAGCTGCACATCGGAGGACGGCAGGGGGGTCTTCCTTTCACCAGAGGTCTTGCACCGGAGATCTGCAGAATTAATGTCCTGTGAGAGGAGGAAACACTGTTAAGATGGGTGTTGGTGGTGGTTCTGAAAACCCAAACCAGTGACTCCAACTGGGAAGCAGAAGAGCTGACCATTGTCTGAGTTCAAATTGCACACAGAGGGTCTGTTTTGCAGAGGGTTGGACTAGATGACCCCTTGGTGCCTCCCAATGCTACATTTCTATTCTATTATTGAAAGAGAGACCTCTGAACATTTCATGTATGCACTTTGGGGAAACTGAGCAGGGATTTGCTACCACACACATTTTTTCTATTGTGGTTCTCTTTTTTTATTCGAACAGCAACCCTAGGAGAGGACACATTTGAGTAGATTCTTGTGTGTTTGTGCGTTGGTGTGCATTGAACTCTTTCCCTTCCAACTCTACAATTCTGTCATCCAATAAACACCTGCTCAGGGATGTTTCACACAGGTTGCCATTGCTATTCGAGGAAGGTCAGCCACTGAGCCCCCACCCTCTCATACCACAAAGAGCTGTTCTTTGAGCCAATGGAGGCATTCCTTCCCAGGCTAAGGGGAGTTGTGGCTGAGGGGTCAGAGAGCTTTCATGGGGACAGCAAGGGGAGAGGAAAGGGTTTTCAACCCCCTGGGCACATGCTAATATTGCTCCCCCTCATAGTGGCTGGAAAGGTTAAGAGAGGGAGGTGGGGTAGGGGCGGAAACAGAGTGATGAGTCTCATGCAATTGGGGTCATGAGACACCACTGACTAATTTTCGGGCACAGTTAAGTTTTGATTTAACTCACTTCTACGGCAACACCATAGGCGACCAGTGCACCTAAAAATTGGCACTGTGGGTGGGCGGCACCGTATTTGGCATCTTCCCCCGTTCTGCTGACATCTCCGATTAGGACATTGGGTCTGTTGTTGAGCTCTGGTGAAATCTAGAGGAGGAAAAAATAAGACTTTGGAGGCTCTGTCTCGCAGGCCTGACCTTCTACACCTTCCACAACGTCTTCCACAATGGCCCTGCTGGCTTGGACACCTGGAGGGCACCAGGTTGGGGAAAGCTGGTGCAGGAAGAATGCAGGGCTGAAGCAGAGAGTCAGTCCCTTCTGCTGCCTCCCTCCACCTTCAGGACAGGATCTGAGCCAAGGTGGAAGGGAAGGCTGCGTCAGAGTCACTGGCTTCCCTGGGCAGCCACTGGCAAAACTGGGAGAGAGAAGCCCCCTTGCCCAGGAAACTGGCATGTTCTTTTACCCACCGCAAAGCTGAGTGTGCTGAAGCTCATTATTAGAGATTTGAAAGCAAGAGCTTCTGTGGACCATATAAATGAGGTGATAAGAAAAATCTGACTGATGGATCTGGCCAAAGGGGGCTCATCCAGTCCAGCATCCTCTTCTCACAGTGTCCAACCAGATGCCCCATTTGGGAAACTCTCCAGGAGGACATGGGGCAAGATCCCACCTCTTTGGGAATCACAGCAAGTGGCATTCAGAGGCATGTTTAAAATGAATAAAGCTGAGAGTTGTGGAGCTGCTCAGAGAAGAAGCATCTGAGAAGAAGGCCATACCTGGAGCCAGCAGCATCAAGAAGAGGACGGCAACAGAGAGGAGGCAGAAGATCTTCATGGCTGGAGGTTGATGGGAATCCTGGAGGTACCAGAAGCCAAGTGGAAGAGCAATTGCCTGGGGAAGGAGAGGTCCCTCTACTTATGGGTGGCTGGAAGACTGTTGAAATCTTGTGGGATGCCAACCGTCCTTTGCAAGATGGATGTGGCAAGCCCTGAGGGGCATGTGCCAAGGAGCAGCCAAAGACCACAGAGTCATAGGTTAATCAAGTCCAACCCCATCAGAGCTTTAGTAGTATCCCTGACCTCATCCAACCTCTGCTTAAAATCTTCCAGCA
Source organism: Darevskia mixta (assembly GCA_034641385.1). Classification (NCBI taxonomy): domain Eukaryota; kingdom Metazoa; phylum Chordata; class Lepidosauria; order Squamata; family Lacertidae; genus Darevskia; species Darevskia mixta. The sequence goes on along the minus strand of JAWWNH010000142.1, from coordinate 169,997 downwards.
AAGGTGAATCCGGCACCTTCTGAAGGGCTCCATTTCACTGTTGAATAACTCAGAAAGTGAATCTATTGGTTTGTGCCTTGCTCTCTGCTCACTGTGGCATGGCATCTTTTGATGTCCCCTGTGGGGGGGGGGCTCTCCAGGCAGGACCAGGGACTGGGTGCGGAGGGTGAACAAAACCCTTCCTTCTAGCCCAACTCTAGATGCCATCGCGGCTGGGCAGGCATGGGGCACAGAGGGTTCACAGGGCCGTGCTGTGCCACCTCCTCACCTGCCCACACAGTGGGAGCCTGCCCGGCCATGGCGACACCCCCCAACACTGGCCAGGTGGCCATTCAGTGTGGGGGCCAGGGTTGCGGCAGCAAGGCCAGGCTGGGCTTCAGTGGACAGAGACGCCCAGCAGCAGGCAAGGCGGGTATCCTTGGGGGGGGCATCTGGCTCATGCCCACTCAAAATCATGTGGTCAGGGCTACAGACTATCTAGCCCTTTCCACGGTGAGTAGGAGAAAACAAGGTTGCCCCTTCTTCCTGGTGACAACCCTACAGATATTGGAAGATGGTTCTGATATATCCACTCAGTCTCCCCAACTCCCATTTGCAATTTTAGAATGATGGTGCTCACTCCCACGTCAAAACGCACCACCTCTCTCTTTCTCTTTTATGTTTTATTCTGATCTCTCCCCCCACCCCTCTTCTTTTGGTCTGGGTCAGAGTTTCTTTCTGGATTAAGAGCAGACATAAAGGGCCGTGGGTGTGTTTGCACGCTTATCTGATGGATGAAGAAGAGGAGCCCACCTCCGTTTTCCTGATGAAAATAAAGCTAAGGGAGGAGAGACCAATCTTTGGGGCAGAAGGCTGTTCATGGCTACCAGCCAGGATGGCTACTTTCTCCCTCCCCTGCTGGAGACAGGAGGCCTCTGAACATCATTGGCCCAGAATCCCAAGTGGGGAGAGTGGTGTTCACTCAGGTCCTCCTTGTAGGCTACCAATGGCCATGGATCACATAGGATTCCCAGCAACTGACAACAAGAAGCATTGTGGCCTCTCACTGCGGTGGCAGAGCATCTCCCTCATGGCTAGAAGCCCCTGGTCTGCATTTCAAGGCATCTGAGTCGGTGGTCCTCCCTGCCTCCTGTGTCAGGGAGTTCCAAAGTTCCACTACAAGCTGCATGAAGAAGTCCTTGGTTTTATCTCTCCCGAATCTCCCGACACTCAGCTTCACGTGATGCCTCCATTGCACTCCGATATGAATCCACCTTCCCTCCCTTTAGGAAACCCCTGCATCTCTTCCACCTTTTCCCCACACGCAACCTGCCCCACTGATCCGGCTGCCTGATAGCCTTGGCATTATGGAGGGCAGAGTGTCAGCATCCGACAAAGCACTCCCTGCGGTCTCCACGATTCCATATCAATTTGCTTAGAAACACAAACTCATCAGCATTTTGGGGTGATTTTTTTCCAAAGACACAGGCATTTTTATGTAATCTTACCTAATATACACTTTTTTGCAAGGCAGTTCCCCCCCCCCTCATTCTTGCAGGCCATTTTCACCAATATGGATACTGCTACTACTACTGCTGCTGCTGCTACTACTACTACTACTAATAATAATAATTTATTATTTGTACCCTGCCCATCTGGCTGAGTTTCCCCAGCCACTCTAGGGGGCTCCACTTTATGCGTTTTGGTACACATTACTTGATTGAACTGACATGCAGAATTCATGAAAGGAGAACACTTGGAAGGACAGCTGTGTTCCAAATCATGCATAGTTGCGGAAAGTACATGCAGCTGAGGTACAAAACCTTTGGGGGGGGGAATAGTTCAGCCCTGATGCAGATGTTCTCATGCAGTCTATGCCCAAGAGCCAGGTAATCTCCCAACACCACACCTGCTTGGGGGCCCGACCAGAAGGGCCTTTGGCCTCACCCAGCTGCAGGGCTCTTCTCAGGCTCAGTCCTGCAGATCCATATCTTATGCCAACATTTCATCTTGGGATTGCTCACCACCTTCTCCAACTCAAGAGGTTGTCCCCAACTTCACCAACTGAGTTCCTATCCTCTCCCTCGGCACAGAGGCGTAGGAAGCCTCTTGGTCACCTGGGGTGGCGTTGCAGCGCGGAGGCACCCCCTGGGGGCGGGGCATCCTGACGCACGCGTCGTGATGTCACGGCGCATGTGTCAGGATGGAATACGCATGCCCGGAAATCCCAGAATTTCCGGGCATGTGCAGTGCATCCCGGCCCGCGCTGCTGCTCCTGCGGCGACCCGCTGAGTGAGCGCCGGCTCATGGGGCTGCCCCGCCTGTGCTGCTTTAAAGCAGCATGGACGGGGCAGCCCCACGAGCCGGCGCTCGCGCGCAGCAGCCCCATAGTGATGCTGGCGGGCTGCGGGGCGGAGTGGCCTCGCTCCGCGGCTTGCTCGCAGGCCGCTGAGCAGGTTTGCGACCAGACTGCAGGGCATGACTGCCTCGCTCCGCGGCTTGCTTGGGGCCCGCTGGGGTGGGGCCAGCCCAAGTGTCACCCCCTCCCCTGGAACCCGGGGCGGACCGTCCCCCCCGTCCCCTCGCTACTCCACTGCCTAGGCACAACCCAAAGCTGATCTGGAAGCTTGTATCCCACATTGCCCAATACTTTGGAATAGATTTTGAGGATGCAATGGGTCTGCAGGGGAGAAGGACAGGGATTCCCCTCCACAAGTGGAAGTCTGTGGCCTTGGATACAACCCCATCGGTGCAGCACCAAACTATTCTGTTGCCCTTCCATGCTTTTGATCATTCTCCAGATCCATCTTTCCAAGGGAAGGGCATGTTTAACCTTCTCTTTCCCTGGACACTCCTTGAGCACTGCCCTGCTGTCTCTTTGTATGTGTGTGTTTGTGTGTTGTGCTGCTTTTGTGGTATTTGTGTTGCTTGTTTGATGCTTCATTTTAATATTTCTGGCTGACACTGGTTTAAAATTCTGGGCATTGTTGTGAATATATGGAGGGAACTACAAAAAGTGGGCACCAAAGGTCAGGGCAAGGGTTTTATATTTAAATTTGAGAAGGGGAAAAAGTATCAGTGCCAGCCGTGAGCTGCTGGTCTGGGCTGTGCCTGTAACATTTAGAAGGCAGTTGCTGGTCTTTTGCAATCTCCACAGAGATGGGGCCCGTGAGATGTCTTCATCTTCCTTTCCCAAGAGCCTGAAGTGCCAACCCAGCAGGCAAGGTGGGGGAACCTGTGGTCACAGGGCTAAGTCCCCTTTCCCCACCTGGTCTTGCTTCAAGTTAACGGACAAGCGTTGCTCCATCGGATGCCCACAGGCAGCAAAGTTGGGTAAAGCAACTGCCAGATTCAGCACAGTGAACTTGGGAATGAGCCCAGATCAGAAGGTGATATTGGGGGACAGTGGGTGGGATTGTTGAGCAGCAACACCAAAGACATCCCTTTCTGTGCAAACAGATTCAGGGATGGAGCTGGAGAAATGGGGCAAATAACACATGTGAGGATTCCTTGAAAATATTGTTACACGCCACCCAAATTGCTGAGCCCTGAGAAAACCCAGGGGGTTCAGTGTATGCCCAGAGTTCAGTTTCCTTGAATGTGAGTGGAGATATGGGAATTTTTTTTAACATATAGTGAGAGCCTAAGGATTAAATAGATGGGAGCATAGCATTGTTGTTGTTGTTTAGTCGTGTCCGACTCTTTGTGACCCCATGGACCAGAGCATGCCAGGCACTCCTGTCTTCCACTGCCTCCCGCAGTTTGGTCAGACTCACGTTGGTAGCTTCCAGAACACTGTCCAACCATCTCGTCCTCTTTCGTCCCCTTCTCCTTGTGCCCTCCATCTTTCCCAATATCAGGGTCTTTTCCAGGGAGTCTTCTCTTCTCATGAGGTGGCCAAAGTATTGGAGCCTCAGCTTCAGGATCTGTCCTTCCAGTGAGCACTCAGGGCTGATTTCCTTCAGAATGGATAGGCTTGATCTTCTTGCAGTCCATGGGACTCTCAAGAGTCTCCTCCAGCAAAACAATTCAAAAGCATCAATTCTTCGGTGATCAGCCTTCTTTATGGTCCAGCTCTCACCTCCATACATCACTACTGGGAAAACCATAGCTTTAACTATATGAACCTTTGTTGGCAAGGTAATGTCTCTGCTTTTTAAGATGCTGTCTAGGTTTGTCATTGCTTTTCTCCCAAGAAGCAGGCATCTTTTAATTTCATGACTGCTGTCACCATCTGCAGTGATCATGGAACCCAAGAAAGTAAAATCACTCACTGCCTCCATTTCTTCCCCTTCTATTTGCCAGGAGGTGATGGGACCAGTGGCCATGATCTTAGTTTTTTTGATGTTGAGCTTCAGACCATATTTTGCGCTCTCCTCTTTGCGCTCTATCAAAGCATTAACACCCCCCAAATCATCCTTCTCCGTTAAACACAGCTTTGGATCCCCTACACAGCAAATAGGAATATGTGTCTCCAGCTTCCAGGCTGCTTCCAGCTCAGCTCTCAACACACCACATGGGCTCAGGACCACAATATTTCAAGGACGGCCTCTCCCCATATGACCTGACCTGGACCCTGAGATCATCCTGAGAAGTCCTCCTTCGGGTGCCTCCTTTGCAAGATGTACGGAGGGCAGCACTGCGAGAAGAGATCTTTTCTGTGGTGGCTCCCAGTTTGTGGAATGCTCTTCCGTGAGAGGCTCCATCTACTCCTTTAGGTGCCAGGCAAATACATTCCTTTTCTCCCAGGCCTTGGGCTAATGAAAAAAATCTATGGTCTTTTACACTATGTGCGGGTGCTATTGTTTGTTTTGTTAATACAGTATGGTATGTATTTTGATGTTTTTGAATTTTAAACTGCGCTGTGGTCCTCAGATGAAGTGTTGTCTAGAAATCTAATTAACAATAATAATAACTAAAAACACACTAAAATAAAATAAAAAAATCCTTCCAGTAGCACCTTAGAGAACAACTAAGTTTGTTCTTGGTATGAGCTTTCGTGTGCATGCACACTTCTTCAGATACACTGAAACAGAAGTCACCAGACCCTTATATATAGTGAGAGGGTGGGGAGGGGTATTACTCAGAGGGGTGGTGGAAATGGGTGAAAGGTTGATAGCTGTGGTAAACCTGTTGACGACTGTTAACGGCTGCAATTAGTCTTACAGGAAAAAGCAAGGGGTGAGAAGGTTAAAAAAGCTTTGTCATGTATAATGAGATAAGAATCCAATGTCTTTGTTCAGACCAGGGCTCTCCATGGTTTTAAGCTCTGTCTTGTGATTCCTGATGTCAGATTTATGTCCATTTATCCTTTGACGTAGGGTTTGGCCTGTTTGTCCAATATAGAGAGCTGAAGGGCACTGTTGGCATTTGATGGCATACACAATGTTAGATGATGAGCAAGTGCCCTTCAGCTCTCTATATTGGACAAACAGGCCAAACCCTACGCCAAAGGATAAATGGACATAAATCTGACATCAGGAATCACAAGACAGAGAAACCAGTAGGAGAGCACTTCAATCTCCCAGGACACTCTATACAAGATCTCAAAGTAGCTGTCTTATTGCAAAGGAATTTCAGAAATAGACTGGAAAGAGAAGTTGCTGAATTGCAACTCATTACCAAGCTTAAAACTATGGAGAGACCTGGTCTGAACAAAGACATTGGATTCTTATCTCATTATACATGACAAAGCTTTTTTAACCTTCTCACCCCTTGCTTTTTCCTGTAAGACTAATTGCAGCCGTTAACAGTCGTCAACAGGTTTACCACAGCTATCAACCTTTCACCCATTTCCACCACCCCTCTGAGTAATACCCCTCCCCACCCTCTCACTATATATAAGGGTCTGGTGACTTCTGTTTCAGTGTATCTGAAGAAGTGTGCATGCACACGAAAGCTCATACCAAGAACAAACTTAGTTGTTCTCTAAGGTGCTACTGGAAGGATTTTTTTATTTTATTTTGTTTTGACTATGACAGACCAACACGGCTATCTACCTTTAACTAAAAACACACTGTTCTCCTGGTTATCAGCTAGGGGATGAAGAGGGTGGAATGGATCGCCTATTAGCCCGGAGGAGCCCTTCACTTAGCTGCAGCTCTTCCCACCTGGCTTACTCTTTTGAGATGCTGATGAGGACACTCCAGGGGCCATCGAAGGTCCTTGTGATGGCCTGGGAGTCAGACTCAGACGCTGAACCTGAGGGATCCCAGCCTGCACAGGATTCACTGCCTCCAGAACCAGCAGAGCCAGGGCTGGGGCCTGAGTCTCAAGGGGACTCACCTGTGCTGGATCCTCAGGTGCAGGCATCGGCTGAGGTTGATCTGGCTTCTAATGGGATGGAGGACTTATTGCCTGCAGGTGCTCCACTCCCCACCCAGTCAGGGGAAGCTGAGGTTGCCTCTGGGTCCGGTAACCCTCCAGCTTCTCCTGAGCTGCAAAGGCTAAGGGCAGAGAGGTGAAGGGAACTAAGTTCCCGCAGGAGGAGTGCTCGCCTCCAAGCCAGGAGAGGCGAGGCACCTGAGGATCAGAGCCGCCCTTTGCCTCGGGGCAGATAAAAGCCAGCCAGTCCCAGACCCAAGTTGCAGGAGCAACATCGGTGCTGCCTAGTTCCTGTTCCTGGTTCCTGCGTTCCTGACCTCAGCTTTGTTACTTCGGCTTCCTGACCTCGGCTTTGTGACTTCGGCTTTGTGACTTCGGCTTTGTGACTTCTGGCTAGGACTGACCTTGGAATGGACTAGACCTCGCCTATCGGATATCCCTCGGGACCAGCACAGTTTGCTCCTGCCACACCCGCACTCCCCCTTCGTTGGGGTGCGTTCGGGAGGAACCTGTAAGCCATGGCTGACCAGGCGGCTGCGCTGGTGGCATTGGCCCAGGAGAACCAGGTCTTGACCCACACAGTGCAGCAGCTAAGCAGCGTGGTTACGGCGCTTCAGCAGCGTTTGGATGCCTTGTTGGCTCCTGGTGCCGACGCCCCAGCTCCAGGCAAGTACCCAGTGGCCCTGCCAGAGAAATTCAATGGGTCCCCAACCAGCTTTCCCATGTTTCTCGCCCAGGCCAAGCTGTATATTCAGGGGCGAGCCCGGGATTTCCCCGACGACCGCACCAAGGTGCACTTCCTGATCAGCTTGCTGAAGGACCAGGCGGCCAAGTGGGCGTTGCCGCTGCTCCAGCAAGACTCCCCCTTACTGACAGACTATATGGGGTTTTGCAACCATTTGGAAACCGCGTTCGCCAACCCTCAGAAGGGGAGTCAAGCCAATCGGACGATTCGGCGGTTGAAACAGGGCAAGTCCACAGTGGCTGCCTACGCCACGGAATTTCGGCTGTTGGCGCAGGACTTGACCTGGAACGACTCCGCACTTCGGGACCAGTATCTCGAGGGGCTCTCGGATGAGATACTGGACCAGCTGGCCACGTTTGATCGCCCTGCCACGCTGGATGCCCTCATCCAACGGAGTCTGCAGATAGACGATCAGTTGGAGGACCGTCACCAGGCCCGGGGCCGCCAGCACTCTGGGCTCCCGGCTCCGGTGCTTCCCAGCAGTTCCACGGCCAGAGCCGAGTCACCGGAGCAGCCGATACAGCTCGGGGCAGCGCGACCTTGCCTCTCCCCCTCGGAGAAGACTCGGCGTCGTGAGGGGAACCTGTGTCTCTACTGCGGTGGGAATGGACACTACGCCCGAACCTGCCCCGAGAAACGGCAGCCGCAGGGAACCATGCCAACCCCAGTAGCCAATGACCCAGGCTACCTGGGGTCCCAAGCGTCACATGATGGGCCCTCACCGGTGGAATTGCAACACCTCATGATCCCGGTGCGTCTATACCCCCCCGGCGGGCCCTGGATTCTCACCCATGCTCTAGTGGATTCAGGGGCAACCCGCTCCTATATGGACTCTGCCTTCGCCGCTCAGCATCGGGTGCCGCTCCAGAACAAGCTAGAACCGGTACAGGTGGAAGCAATTGATGGACGGCTCCTGCGGTCAGGCGCCGTTACTCGGGAGACCCAGCCCTTGGTCCTGTGCCACCAGCAGCACCGGGAGGTGCGTACCCTGGACATTGCCACCATGCCCCGGTTTCCGCTGGTGCTTGGGATGGACTGGCTGGAGTCTCACAATGTTCAGATCGATTGGGTCAATCGAACTGTACGCTTCCCAGACTCGGGTTCGAATGCTCAGTCCGAGATGCTATCGGCCGCTTCCATAGGGGAGGCTGCGTCAACGCTCCCCGCCGTGTACCGGGACTATGCAGACGTGTTCGAGGAACAGGGAGCAGACCGGCTGCCTCCTCATCGGTCCTTCGACTGCGGCATAGACCTCCAGCCCGGGGCGCCCCTGCCTGTGAGTCGCCTATACTCTCTTTCAGAGCCAGAGCGTGAAGCCCTGCAGGACTTCCTTCACAAGAACCTGGAGCGCGGGTTCATTAGGCCCTCTACCTCTCCCACGGCCGCTCCAGTACTCTTCGTTAAGAAGAAGTGTGGGGAGCTTCGCCTCTGCCATGATTACCGAGCCCTGAATAAGATCACCATCCCAGACCGGTATCCCTTGCCCCTTATTGCGGAGCTGCTGGAGCGGGTGCAGGGGGCGCAGATGTTCACCAAACTAGACCTCCGGGGGGCCTACAACTTGATTCGAATCCGTGCCGGGGACGAGTGGAAGACAGCATTCGGGACCCGTTATGGGCAGTTCGAATACCTGGTCATGCCATTCGGATTATGCAACGCGCCCGCCGTGTTCCAACGGTACATCAACCACGTGTTCCAGGACTTGTTAGACAAGTACGTGGTGGTGTACCTAGATGACATTTTGATTTATTCCCGTGACCCGGCTCGCCACGAGAGTCATGTCCGGTCTGTGTTGCAGCGCTTGCGGGAGCACCGCCTGTATGCTAAACTCAGCAAGTGCGAGTTCCACCAGCGGTCCGTAGACTTCCTTGGACACCGACTCTCCCCGGACGGCGTGCAGATGGACCCCGGGAAGGTGTCTGCGGTTCGAGAGTGGGCGGCGCCGCGGAACCGCAAGGACCTACAGCGGTTTTTGGGGTTTGCCAACTATTACCGGACATTCATTGCGGACTATGCTCATCGCACCACCCCGTTGACCCGACTGCTGCGCCCCAAGACGCCCTTCGTCTGGGATGAGGAGGCTGAGGTGGCATTCCAGGGATTGAAAGCCTGTTTCCAGAAGGCGCCAATTTTGCAACATCCTGATCCCTCTCGTCCCTTCGTGGTGGAGACTGACGCCTCCAGTACTGCTCTCGGTGCCGTCTTGTCCCAGCAACACGGACCTGATGCACCACTGTTACCCTGCGCCTACTACTCCCGGCAGCTCCTTCCGGCGGAGCGTAACTATACCGTGTGGGAGCGGGAACTACTGGCCATCAAGGTGGCCTTTGAGGTCTGGCGCCATCATCTTGAGGGGGCACGACACCCAGTGGAAGTGAGAACTGACCACCGGAATCTGGAGTACCTCCAGACCACCCGCAAGTTGAACCAAAGGCAGATCCGGTGGGCGCTGTTCTTTTCCCGGTTCCAGTTCCGGATCCGCTACATCCCTAGCTCCCAGAACCGGAAGGCGGACGCCTTGTCCCGGAAACCCGAGGACGTCGCAGACACGATACAGCAGGCAGTACCAACGACGATCTTACCACCAGCCGCATTCCTGGCCACTCGGGAGGCTGAGCCACTGCGGGCTCGGGTGCGGGAACAGCAACGGGTCGATGCTTGGGCGCAAGAACGGCTCCAGGAACTGTCCGATGGGTCATGCCCTCGATATCCGGGGCTGGCCCTGCACCAGGGCCTACTGTTGCACCAGGGTCGTCTGTACATCCCGCCAGGACCATTGCGAGCCGAGGTTCTCCGGATGTCCCACGATGCCCCGGCAGCAGGGCACTTCGGGCGGTTCCGGACCACCCATCTGGTAAGCCGCGAGTTTTGGTGGCCCCGCCTGAAGGCTGACGTGGCACGCTATGTTGCTGGTTGTGATGTCTGCCGGCGGGCCAAGGGTCCTACTGGGCGACCCCCTGGCCTGCTCCAGCCGTTGCCAGTCCCACCACGTCCCTGGCACACAGTCTCGCTGGACTTTGTGGTGGACTTACCCTCGTCTCGTAACTGTACCTGCCTCCTGGTTTTCACAGACCATTTCACTAAGATGGTGCACTGTGCCCCCTGCCCATCTGTACCCACAGCTAAGGAAACGGCTCAACTGTACCTTCAGCATGTCTTCCGCCTGCATGGCCTACCCGAGCGTCTGGTATCTGACCGTGGTGTCCAGTTCACATCCCGCTTCTGGCGAGCCTTACACCAGGCCCTCGGGACGGAGGTCTGTCTATCGTCGGCCCACCACCCGCAGACTGACGGCCAGACAGAACGAGCAAATGCAGTTCTGGAGCAGTACCTCAGGTGTTATTGCAGCTTCCAGCAGGACGACTGGGTCGACCACTTGGCGTTGGCAGAATTCGCGTACAACAATGCGGTGAACGCCTCCACCCAACAGACCCCGTTCCAGGCCACTTATGGTTACCATCCACGTTTGTTCCCGGACGTGCTGCCAGCATCCGCTGTCCCCGCAGTGACCGACTGGCTCCAGGAGCTCCAGTCTCAGCAACAACTATTGATGGAGCAGCTGCGCCAGGCCAAGGACGCTTACAAGGCCCAGGCTGACCGCCACCGCCAGGTGGGACCAGAACTCCGTGTCGGCGACCTGGTATGGCTCTCCACTCGCCACCTGCACCCCTCTCGGCCTTCGCGGAAGCTGGATGCTCGCTTCACCGGCCCATTTCCAATCGTGGACCAGGTCTCGCCTGTGGCATTCCGTCTCCGGTTACCCTCGACCCTGAAGGTCCACCCGGTATTCCACCGGTCCCTCCTCAGTCCGGTCGCCCCGCCCGACGAGTTCCACCCAGACCATCCACGACCGCAGCCAGTTTTGGTTCAGGGGGAGCCCGAGTATGAGGTGGAGCACGTTCTTGACTCCCGATACCGCAGGGGGAAGCTCCAATACCTCATCGACTGGAAGGGGTATGGGCCCGAGGATCGGTCGTGGGAACCAGCGGAGAACGTCCACGCGCCTGTCTGCCTCCGTGATTTCCATGCGACTTACCCCAGCGAGCCTGGTCCGGCCCCTCAGTTGAGGGGGGGGCCTGGGAGGGGGGATGGTGTGATGGCCTGGGAGTCAGACTCAGACGCTGAACCTGAGGGATCCCAGCCTGCACAGGATTCACTGCCTCCAGAACCAGCAGAGCCAGGGCTGGGGCCTGAGTCTCAAGGGGACTCACCTGTGCTGGATCCTCAGGTGCAGGCATCGGCTGAGGTTGATCTGGCTTCTAATGGGATGGAGGACTTATTGCCTGCAGGTGCTCCACTCCCCACCCAGTCAGGGGAAGCTGAGGTTGCCTCTGGGTCCGGTAACCCTCCAGCTTCTCCTGAGCTGCAAAGGCTAAGGGCAGAGAGGCGAAGGGAACTAAGTTCCCGCAGGAGGAGTGCTCGCCTCCAAGCCAGGAGAGGCGAGGCACCTGAGTATCAGAGCCGCCCTTTGCCTCGGGGCAGATAAAAGCCAGCCAGTCCCAGACCCAAGTTGCAGGAGCAACATCGGTGCTGCCTAGTTCCTGTTCCTGGTTCCTGCGTTCCTGACCTCAGCTTTGTTACTTCGGCTTCCTGACCTCGGCTTTGTGACTTCGGCTTTGTGACTTCGGCTTTGTGACTTCTGGCTAGGACTGACCTTGGAATGGACTAGACCTCGCCTATCGGATATCCCTCGGGACCAGCACAGTCCTAGTCTTACAAAGAAAGTTGTCTGACCAGCTCAGCAAACTCCTCTCTTAGATTCTAACACACCATGGGTTCAGGACCCCAAGAATTGGAAGGGATGCGGGGCACTCCCTGATCCACAGCAGTATGAGAAACCTTTTTGCCTAAGCCTCCAGGTGACAACACCCCACAGGTTCCTGATGTGGAGCTGAATGGCAACTCACTTGCAAGCAAGAGAAGAGGTGGCATCAGGGTCGATTTGGGGCAGAGGTTGCCCATGGCTACCAGCCAGGGTGGCTACTTTCTCCCTCCCCTGCTGGAGACAGGAGGCCTCTGAACATTATTGGCTCAGAATCGCAAGTGGGGAGAGTGGTGTTCACTCAGGTCCTCCTTGTAGGCTACCAATGGCCATGGATCACATGGGCAGAGCATCTCCCTCATGGCTAGCAGCCAGTGGCAGTGGTTTTTTCTGGGAGGATGCAGGGGGAAGCATACCTCTAAACATTTTGTGAAACTTTGTACTTTTGTCCATTTACTATATTTATTTTCCTATAAAATTGTGATTTTCTTAACTCAAAATAAGAGTACCCCCTAAACTTTTTATTTAGAAAAAAAGCACTGGCCACTGGTATGAATTTCAAGCCATGTGATTTGGTGGTCATCCTTGCCTCTTGTGCCAGGGAGTTCCATAGTTTCACTGCAAGCTGTATGAAATAGCCCTTGGTTTTAACTCTCCCGAATCTCCCAGCACTCAGCTTCCCGTCATGTCTCCTTTGCACTCCTATATGAATCCACCTTACCTCACATTAGGAATGAAATATACTCGGAGTTGAGTGTGGATTTCATGCTCTTTATTCAGCTCATACCGGTAGTACCGGTAGCGAGGAATGAAAGTTCCCTCAGAACGTCTGCTTTATATACATTATTTACACAATGGGCCCCACGTGATTGGCTAATTCCAGGATACTCCTGTAGGCCAATCAGGTTGCGGATTCACTTCCACCTGGAGCTGGATTGGGTGGCTCCTGTGGACCAATCAGACTGCTGCATTCTGGATCCTATTGTTCTAGGACCAATCAGACTGCTGCATTCTGGATCCTATTGTTATAGGACTAATCAGACTGCTGCATTCTGGATCCTATTCAACTCAGTACATAACAAGGAAATTCCGGCATCTCTTTCACCTTTTCCCTGCATGCAACCTCCCCCACTGATCCGGTTGCTTGGTAGTCTTGGCATTCTGGAGAGCAGAGTGTCACTATCCGACAAAACACTCCCAGGACAAAGGGTTTCTCTGGAGCCATTCACGTCAAGGGATGTTTTGCGCTGGAGTTCAGGGTGAGCTGCAGCAATTCCATCCTCATCCGAGTTTCCCTGCTGACGATCTTGATGGAAAAAGCCATCAGACGGGAGCTGAAGTCAAGGTGAGCTTGAGTATCTGAGTGGTGGCGGCTCCCCTTTGTTCCAAGTTCTTAGAGGGACAGATGGGTGAAAAGGATCTAGGAGTCTTGGTTGACCACAAACTTGACATGAGTCAACAGTGTGATGCAGCAGCTAAAAAAGCCAATGCAATTCTGGGCTGCATCAATAGGAGTATAGCATCTAGATCAAGGGAAGTAATAGTACCACTGTATTCCGCTCTGGTCAGACCTCACCTGGAATACTGTGTCCAGTTCTGGGCACCACAGTTCAAGAAGGATACTGACAAGCTGGAACGTGTCCAGAGGAGGGCAACTAAAATGGTCAAAGGCCTGGAAACGATGCCTTATGAGGAACGGCTTAGGGAGCTGGGTATGTTTAGCCTGGAGAAGAGAAGGTTAAGGGGTGATATGATAGCCATGTTCAAATATATAAAAGGATGTCATATAGAGGAGGGAGAAAGGTTGTTTTCTGCTGCTCCAGAGAAGCGGACACGGAGCAATGGATTCAAACTACAAGAAAGAAGATTCCACCTAAACATTAGGAAGAATTTCTTGACAGTAAGAGCTGTTCGACAGTGGAATTTGCTGCCAAGGAGTGTGGTGGAGTCTCCTTCTTTGGAGGTCTTTAAGCAGAGGCTTGACAGCCACCTGTCAGGAATGCTTTGATGGTGTTTCCTGCTTGGCAGGGGGTTGGACTGGATGGCCCTTGGGGTCTCTTCCAACTCTAGGATTCTGTGATTCTATGATGCTGTCAACAGCCATTGGAGCTCCTGCCAGAGGGAACAGGGAAACAAAAACAGCTGGTGCATCACTCTTTTTTAGACCTGTTCCCCTCCAGATGTTTTGGAATACCACACCAGCATATGGACTTGGAGAGACTTGGAGAGACTTGGAGAAACTTCATTTTTAAAAAATAAAGTGCCCCCAAGGAAATCTGCCACCCACCCACCCACTCCCACAGGAAACGGTGTTTGAGATCTATTCATTTCTATTTTAAAATGCATGCCCTGGTTCTTCCCTTCAACAAAGGATTTGCTCAAAGCATCAAAACAACAGAAAAATACAGTAAAAACTGAAAACAGCAGCAAAAAGGAGAGAGGTGGGCAATTCGGTCAATTTCAATTTTTCACAGTGTTTCATTTTCCCAAACTGAAGTTAAGTTCTCCACATGCAGAAACATTCTCCAGAAAAGTCATCACCATTTTTGTGCGAATTTTTCCTAATATGCAGGTGTTTCCTTGCAATTTTACCTAATATGTACATTTTTGCAAGGCAATTTCCTCCCAGTCTAACACATTCTTGCATGCTTTTTTCACAAATATAGGCACACATTACACCACTCTCGGTGTTTTGGTCTACCTTACTTGACTGCAGAACTGCATTGCAAAATTCAGAAAAGAAAGAATTTGGAAGGTTAACTAGGTTCCGGCTTGCATTTTGTCCAGAAAGTTACTCACACCTGGGTCAAGCACAGTCTTCACAAACCTGGTGCTCTCCAGATGTTTGGGACTACAATTCCCATCGCCCCCAGCCTGCAGGACCATGTGAGGCCAAAGGTGATAGGAGTCTTTGCATTTATATGAAGAAGAAGAAGAAGAAGAAGAAGAAGAAGAAGAAGAAGAAGAAGAAGAAGAAGAAGAAGAAGAAGAAGAATTTGGCTTTGATATCTCGCTTCATCACTACCCGAAGGAGTCTCAAAGCGGCTCACATTCCCCTTCCCCTTCCTCCCCCACAACAAACACTCTGTGAGGTGAGTGGGGCTGAGAGACTTCAGAGAAGTGGGACTAGCCCAAGGTCACCCAGCAGCTGCATGTGGAGGAGCGGAGACGCGAACCCGGTTCCCCAGATTATGAATCTATCGCTCTTAACCACTACACAACATTGGCTCCTTGCTACTTGCTTGCAAAAAGATCCAGAGTAGTTTAGAAAAGAGCATGAGAATATCTGTGGGGCAGTTTGGGGCAGTCACAACCAGTGGTTTGGTCATGGATAAATCCACGGTCGTAGCCAGGATTTTTTGGGGGGGCAGTACTTTTGTTACATGGGTTAGGACCGATGTGATTGGTCGATTAGTTAAGCATTTCCATTGTTTTACTTGACCTAGAGGGGGCAGCTGCCCCCTGCCCCTCCTGGCTACACCCATGGGTAATTTATAATATTGTAGAGGGGGGCCCTGAGGGTCATCCAGTTCAAGCCCCTTCAATGCAGGAAACTCAACAAAAGCATTCGTGACAGATGGCCATCCCACCACTGCTCCAGGGAAGGAAAGGCCACAATCTCTTCAATAAATCCATATCCAGAATCTTGAGAAGTTTCTCCTTCCCCTTCATGCTCTATTTTGGTTGCTTCTGGCTTGTGGGGCGGGGGGGGGCAAGCTGGAGGACCCCTCAAAATCAGGAAGTCAGCACATTGGCTCCCAGGAACAGGAAGAAGGGGACAACAGAGAGAGATATTATATTTTATTTTGGAGAGGGGAGAGAAGAATCAATGCTTGCTGTGAGATGTTGGTCTGAGCTGTGTCCTGCCTGGTGATATTTAGAAGGCAGTTGCTGGTGTTTTGCAATCTCCACAGAGATGGGCCCCATGAGATGTCTTCAGCATCCTTTCCCAAGAGCCTGAAGTTCAAACCCAGCAGGCAAGGTGGGGAACCTGTGGTCACACAGCTAAGTCCCATTTCCCCACCTGGTCTTGCTTCAAGTTAACAGACAAGCGTT
The DNA here is from genome assembly GCA_034641385.1 of Darevskia mixta. Lineage (NCBI taxonomy): Eukaryota > Metazoa > Chordata > Lepidosauria > Squamata > Lacertidae > Darevskia > Darevskia mixta. The sequence continues at coordinate 154,131 of JAWWNH010000142.1, read as the reverse complement.
GCTCCATCAAATGGCCACAGTCAGCAAAGTTGGGTAAAGCAACTGCCAGATTCAGCACAGTGAACTTGGGAATGAGCCCAGATCAGAAGGCGATATTGGGGGGGGGGAGAGATTGTGGAAATGGGGAGCAGCAATGTCAAAGAGATCCCTTGGCATGCAAACAGATTCAGAGATGGAGCAGGAGAAAGGGGGCAAGAAAGACAAATCTGAGGATTCCTTGAAAATCTTGTTACACAGAATCCAAATCTCTGAGCAGTGAGAAAATCGAGGGGTTTCAGTGCTTGCCCAGCGTTTGGCTTCCTTGGAATAAAGGTCAGTGTTGGCTGTGCTGTCTTTTGGATATCTGGTGCTATTTACACATAGAGACAGCCTGAGCATAAAATGCAAGGCTTCTCAGCATTAACACACACACACACACACACACACACACACACACACACACCAAATCCTTCTTCTTAGTCACAGCTTTGGATTCAGTACACAGCAAGCCCATCTCTGTGCCTCTAGCTTCCAACCTGCTTCCAGCAAAACTCTCAAACTAGCTCAGGACCTCTTTACCTCCAATGCCACCTCTCCCCATATGTATCCTGAGATGATAATTTGAGGCCCTTTTTGATGCACCTCCTCAGCGAGAGGTCTGGAGAGGGGCAACACTAGGCAGTTAGGGGCTGGGGGTGGAGGAAAGGCCCACCCATAAGTCTGAAGGACCCCTTCACTCATATGCTGCTCTTGCAACTGGCTCGTTCTTTTGAGATGCTCATGAGGACACTCTCATGGCTGGCCAGAGTCATTGCCTCACAGAGAAACTTGTCCGACCAGTTCAGCAACCTCCTCTCTTAGATTCTAACCCTCTGTTGGTACAGGACTCCATGAATGAGACGGAACTCAGGGCATGCTCCAATCCACACTATGAATAACCTTTTGGCCAAAGCCCCACAGGTTGCCTTAGTGCAGCTGGATGCCAACTCGCTTGCAAGCAAGAGGAGAGATGCCATCAGGGTTGGATTTGGGGCAGAGGTCCAGGGCTCCACTCAGCAGAATGAGCAGGAGGCTCCCCAGATCCAGCAGGGCTGGCTGACCACATGGTGAAGTATGTGAAGTAGAACACATCGCCTTCTAAGGAAGACCTCCTGTGATGCCATAGAGGCTCAAGACGCCAACTTCAGGCTGAGGGTTCCTGGAGAATTGCAATGGGAATTGGGGAGAGCTCCTAGCATCTCCACCTACCCCCACACCCCAATGGTCCTCGCCAGCCTTTATTCCTCTGCTTGTTCCTTATCTGAAGCAAGGACTCCTTCTGGGTACAGCCTTTCAAATGTTTTGTAGCTATGGATTTATTTCTAGCTCTGGGGTTAATGCTCCTATACATTTTGCATTCCCAAAGGACCATTCCCTTTGGGTTGCTCTTCAGGCTTGGAACTTTTTTCTCTCCCCCAAGAGCACTTTTGGGTTGCACCTTTCAGATCTCTGATTCTATTCTGGGCTATGCATGCTGTGCCTCCTCTTCTTATGACTTGGCTGCAGAAGATGAAAGGCAGAAATTGGATGGCTCAAAGGACACGTCGGGAGGATCTGAGGAGCAAGACGTTGAGGGCAAAACTCCACGTGGAATAAGCCCTGCAGAGGCTTTCAAAACCAATGCAGGATGAATGTGGGTAGGTGAGAGAGGGGGTGGATATCAGGATCACACCCTTGTCAGACCGGTGCCTGTGGGTCAGGTGTCACCCACTTCCTTTTGTGCAAGGCCCTAAACAGATATTTATACTCCACTGTGAGCTATCCCGTAAAAGCCTCGGCTTGTAGAGGATATTGGGATTGAGCCCATGGTGGTATGATGGGATGGTAGGAGGGAGGGAGGGGGAGAAGAGCATCATCTGAACCAAACCTGGTGACTTATGTGAATGTCACTCAGTTGATGGGGAGGAAGAGCTCACCTGAGGAGTCTCACCTTTCTGGGGTGATAACGCGGCTTTGGTCATCTATGGACACCCCCATCTCAAGAAGATTGGAACAGTGAGTCTGGAGTTCTCCAGACACTGTTGCACTCATGGAGGGATCTCAAGCATCTATGGAGTCCACATGCCCTGTATGGGTCTCCCTGTGTTGCTGCGTTTGTGTGTGTGACACCAGGGCCGTCTTAGCCATAGAGGCTAGTGGCGCGGGGAACCAGGAAAGAGGCAGAGGCTGGACGCGGTGCTTCCCAGCATCAGCTCGCCACCCTCGTCCGCCTCCGCCATGCCGCACTGCACCCGGAGCCTCCTCCCTGCTGGAGGTACCACCCTCCAGCCCCGCTGGCAGTGCCGCCCTCGCCCGCCTCTGTCAGCAGCCCTCTCCAGCCAAAGCGGAATACCTGGCTGCAAAGTTTGCACCAAGCCCTGCGGCCCTCCTCGTGTTTGCTGCGGAGTAAAGCGCCACGTAAACACGCCGAGCCCACATGCCTCGGAGGAGCAGGCTGGTGGGTGAAAGTGCAGCCACGAACTTACTCGCAAGGAAGCACACCCGCCACCCCCGTCTCCCAAACACAATGGGGGAATTTGCATCCTTGGCAACTCCAGACCCCCTTATTTCGGCAGGGGGATCGTGAGAGCGAGTTCTCCATTACAGAGAGCTCGTGTTGCAGTAGGGGCAGGAAAGCCACCTCCACTTGTAGCTGGGGGTTTGGCTTGCTGGCCACAGCTAGTATTGACCCAGTGTGTTGCTGGGGAAAAACACATGTATCTATTTGTGATGGACAGCCCAGCGTCCTTTATATTGGTCAGCACGTGGTGCGACCTTCCTCCTCTTTGCTGCGAGCTTTGGATCTCCCGCCCCCCCTCCCCGGTATAGGCTTGTGTGTTGACCTTGCTGTTGCCTGTCATGGGGTCATCTGCTTTTGAGGCAGGGGCCTAGTAGGAATTTTTCCATTTGGCTGATTGGTTGTGCCATTTGGTTTTCGCCTACTACGTAGCAACTAGTCACAACTTGTAAGGTTGGCGGTTAGGCATTGGTTGTGTTGGTGGTAGCCCTCCAAAAGTGATCATGGTGTGACGGGAATTCCGTTAAAGGAATCCAGGGGCTCAATATGCTTGTCCGAACCCGGTAGGGTTGCAGGGCCGTGCATGAGCCCCTGGGACCTCTGGGGAAGGGGGAGGTCTCTGCTCCCAGCCTCCATTCAACTCTCCCCAGACTGGTTTCCCCCCGCTGACAAGTGGTCAGCTCTGTCCCATCGGACAGCTAGTCTTCTCTTCGCTGACAAGTGGTCAGCTCTGTCCCGTCGGACAGCGTGAACCAATGCCTACGCAACCACTCACGTGTTTTGTATTTCAATAAAGTTGTGGCCAAAACTATGCCAAAAACCCAAACAAAAATTACATCTCATGTGTGAATTTATTGGTGGGAGTGGCTTGGTGACCTCCACACGCAACTGCTGCTGCCGAACTTGCTAGTCTTATCAACCCGGAGCCTCCATTCCGCAGAGGAGCCGCCCTCCAGCTGCTGCCTACCCAGAGGGAAACATGGGTTTTTTTCACACCACGGACCTCCGCAAACGTGTCCAATGCTTGCATTTATTGACAGCAAAGGCATGTTAGCAGGCAAACCAAACCCAGGACCCAATCCTGAGCCCACTTACTAAGGAGTCAGACCACACTGAGCACAAAGGGGCTTATGCATGAGTAGACAGGCCTTCAGAATTGCCTTCAGCAGAATCAAGCAAAATGTTTTTTGTCCCAGCAGAGATAATAAGAATAATACCCCACCCATCTGACTGGGTTGCTCCAGCCACTCTGGGTGGATCAAAATATATAAAAAAAATATTGCAACACATTAAACATTAAAAAATATCCCTATACAGGACTGCCTTCAGATGGCTCAGGGGTTGCATAACTCCCCACCCTCCAACATTTCTCTGATGGAAATGGGGACGTCCTTAAGTGGGACATTCTGAGATCAAATCAGCAACTGGGAGAGCTTCTGTAAATCCAGGACTGTCTCTTGGAGGGTTGGAGGGGTGTGGAGGAAGAAGAAGGGGGTGATGAAGAAGAAGGGGGGAATGGGGAGCCTTGTTGACAGGACCGGCCCAAGACATTTGAGCACCCTAGCAAACCATACAATGGTGTTTTCCTACCCCCACCCACACCCTACTGAGGTAAAAAGGGGTGAGTTAAAATCTACATTAGGAGCAAGTGGGAGTCCCGGGATTTTGGGGGCAGTTGGAAACTGATTTTGCAAATCGGATGAAGAGACAGGTGGGCCAAAACACATAAAATAATATTAATAGCAATTGGGAGTTGGGGAGAGTGAGAGAAGAAATGATGTTGTTACTGTTGTTTAGTCGTTCAGTCGTGTCCGACTCTTCGTGACCCCATGGACCAGAGCACGCCAGGCACGCCTATCCTTCACTGCCTCTCGCAGTTTGGCCAAACTCATGTTAGTAGCTTCGAGAACACTGTCCAACCATCTCATCCTCTGCCGTCCCCTTCTCCTTGTGCCCTCCATCTTTCCCAACATCAGGGTCTTCTCTTCTCATGAGGTGGCCAAAGTCTTGGAGCCTCAGCTTCAGGATCTGTCCTTCCAGTGAGCACTCAGGGCTGATTTCCATCAGAATGGATAGGTTTGATCTTCTTGTAGTCCATGGGACTTTCAAGAGTCTCCTCCAGCACCATAATTCAAAAGCATCAATTCTTTTTCTTGGCAGGGATACTGGACTGGCTTGCCAGTTCCTCCTCCAGGTGGATCACGTTTGGTCCAAACTCTCCACTACGACCTGTCCATCTTGACCTGTCCATAGCTTCCCTGAGTAATTCAAGCCCCTTCGCCACGACAAGGCAGTGATCCATGAAGGGGGAAGAAATGATAGCCATCTCCAAATATTTCAAAGGCTGCCGCATAGAGGATGGAGCAAGCTTGTTCTCTCCTGCTCCAGAGGTGAGGACCCAAACCAACAGATTCAAATGGCAAGAAAGGAGATTCCAACTAAACATTAGGAATATCTGAGTTGTTCGACAGTGGAACAGACCCCTGCAGAGATGGTGGACTCTCTACGTTGCAGGAGGATTTGGAACAGAGGTTGGATGGGCACCAGTCAGAGATTCCTGCATCTCAGGGGTTGGACTAGATGACTCTTGGGGTACCTTCCAACGCAGAAGCTCTATGAGTCTATGATTCTGTGGTCTTTGGCTGGTCCTTGGCACATGTGCCTCAGGGCTTGCCACATCCATCATGCAAACGACAGTTGGCATCCCACAAGATTTCAACAGTCCTCGAGCCACCTATAATTTGTAGGACCTCTCCTTCCCCAGTCAATAGCTCTTCAGCTTGGCTTCTGGTACCTCCAGGATTCCCACCAACCTCCAGCCATGAAGATCTTCTGCCTCCTCTCTGTTGCTGTCCTCTTCTTGATGCTGCTGGCTCCAGGTATGGCCTTCTTCTCAGATGCTTCCTCTCTGAGCAGCTCCACAGTTCTCAGCTTTATTCCTCTTAAACCTGCCTCTAAACATCACTTGCTGTGCCTCCCAAAGAGATGGGATCTTGCTCCTATGTCCTCTTGGAGAGTTTCCCAAATGGGGCTTCTGGTGGGACACTATGAGAAGAAGATGCTGGACTGGATGGGCCCCCTTTGGCCAGATCCATCAGTCAGGCTCTTCTTATTACCTCATTTATATGGTCCATGGAAGCTCTTACTTTCAAATCTGTAATACTCTAATGTGCTTCAGCAAACTCAGCTTTGCGCTGGGTAAAAGAACGGGCCAGTTTCCTAGGCAAGGGGGCTTTTCTTTCCCAGTTTGCCAGTGGCTGCCCATGGAAGCCTGTGACTCTGACACAGCCTTCCCTTCCACCTTGGCTCAGACCCTGTCCTGAAGCTGCAGGGAGGCAGCAGAAGGGACTGACTCTCTGCTCCAGCCCTGCATTCTTCCTGCACCAGCTTTCCCCAACCTGGTGCCCTCCAGCTGTCCAAGCCAGAAGGGCCATTGTGGAAGACGTTGTGGAAGGTGTAGAAGGTCAGTCCTGCGAAACAGAGCCTCCAAAGTCTTATTTTTTTTCCTCCAGATTTCACCAGAGCCCAAGCTAATTGTTTTCGGAGATGTCGACAGCAACGTGGGATACTGCGACCAAGGTGCATTTTGAACGAAAGGCCACTTTTTCGGTGTGGTTTCGGATGGTGTTGCCGTAGAAGTGAGTTAAATCAAATCTTAGCTGTGCCCGAAAATTAGTCAGTGGTGTCTCATGACCCCAAATGCATGAGACTCATCGCTCTCCCCCCCCGACCCCACCTCCTTTTCTTAACTTTTACAGCCACTATGAGGGGGAGCAATATTAGCGTGTGCACATGGGGTCGAAAACCCTTTCCTCTCCCCTTGCTGTCCCCATGAAAGCTCTCTGACCCCTCAGCCACAACTCCCCTTAGCCTCCAATGGCTCAAAGAACAGCTCTTCGTGGTATGAGAGGGTGGGGGCTCAGTCGCTGACCCTCCTCGAATAACAATGGCAACCTGTGTGAAACATCCCTGAGCAGATGTTTATTGAATCACAGAACTGTAGAGGTGGAAGGGAAAGAGTTCAATGCACACCAACGCACAAGCACACAAGAATCTACTCAAATGTGTCCCCTCCTGAGGTTGCTGTTCGTAAAAACAAGAAGGGAAAAAAACCACATTAGAAAAACAGTGTGTGTGGTAGCAAAGCCCCACTCACATCCCCCAAAGTGCATACATGAGATGCTCAGAGGTCTCTATTACAATCATAGAATACAAATGTAGCATTGGGAGGGACCAAGAGGTCATCTAGTCCAACCCTCTGCAAAACAGACCCTCTGTGTGCAATTTGAACTCAGACAACAGTCAGCTCTTCTGCTTCCCAGTTGGAGTCACTGGTTTGGGTTCTCAGAACCACCACCAGCACCCATCTTAACAGTGTTTCCTCCTCTCACAGGACATTAATTCTGCAGATCTCCGGTGCAAGACCTCTGGTGAAAGGAAGACCCCCCTGCTGTCCTCCGATGTGCAGCTGCCTCGACTGCACCCCCCATCTCTGCTGGGGAAGAAACCGCTTTGCTTGATGCTGCTGAAGGCGATTCTGGGGAGGAGTCAAGAGGGAGCCATCCTGTCTGCCTCTCTACTCATGAGTAAGCCCCACTGTGGCCAGTGGGGCCTGACTCCTTAGTAAATGGGCTCAGGATTGGAGCTTGGATTTGGTTTGCCTGCAAAAATGCTTTAACTTCTTCTTTTTAATAAATGCAAGCATTGGAAAACTTTGTGTTGGTCCATGTTGTGAAAACGTGTGGTGGGTTGAGGGGATATTTTGGGTCAAAGACATTTTCTGTTTCTCTGCCAGTCAGTGGCTCCATTCTGGTTTTGTGGTTTTTTTCCAAACATGGCTTTGCACAAGAGCATTTCTCAAATTGTAGGCACCCACCTCTCCCTGGGGTCTCCCCTGCCCCTCCCTGTGCCCCTTTCTCTGTGTCTCCCCTCCAACTGTCCTGCTTCCTTGGGCAGCTGCACAGAGAAGGATGTTCCATAAACAGGAATTGAGCAGAGCTGAAATAATAATAATAATAATAATAATAATAATAATAATAATAATAATAATAATAATAATAAATTTATTTATACCCGCCCATCTGAATGGGTTTCCCCAGCCACTCTAGGTGGCTCCCAACAGAATAAAAAAAACATGATAAAACAATAAAAGCTTCAGATAGTTGTCAGATAGTTGTTTATTTCCTTGACATCTGTTGGTAGAGTGTTCCACAGGGTGGGCGCCACCACCTAGAAAACCCTCTGCCTGGTTCCCTGTAACTTTGCTTCTTGCAGGGAGGGAACTGTCAGAAGACCTTCAGAGGAGGACCTCAGTGTCTGGGCTGAATGATGGGGGTGGAGACCCTCCTTCAGGTCTACTGGATCAAGGCCATTTAGGGCTTTCAAGGTCAGCACCAACACTTTGGATTGTGCTCGGCAACGTACTGGGAGCCAATGTAGGTCTTTCAGGACCGGTGTTATGTGGTCTCGGCAGCCACTCCCTTTCACCAGTCTAGGTGCTGCATTCTGGATTAGTTGTAATTTCCAGGTCACTTTCAAAGGTAGCCCCACGTAGAGCGCATTGCAGTAGTCCAAGCAGGAGATAACCAGAGCATGCACCACTCTGGAGAGACCGTCTGTGGGCAGGGAGGGTGTGAAAAAGCCACTGGGTATTGCAATCCAGAAGGTCTGGAGGGCACCTGGTTGGAGATGGCTGAAAATCCCAACCCTTTGCACATCTGGCTATTGGACCTCCCACAGCAGTCACAGACCTGTTTTCTCCTCCATCTAAGTTAATGGATTTCCCCTCCACAGTTGGACCTTCCACAGACAAATAGAACAACGACTCTGAAAAGGAGCATCTTCTCCCACCCTCTGTGGAAACCCCTGTGCTGCCTCGACTGCATCACCCAGCTCTGCTTGGGAAGAAACTGCTTCGCCTCGTGCCACTCCATGCCCATTTACTCCTGAGTAAGCCCTTCTGTGCTCAGTGGGACTGACTCCTTCATAACTGGGCTTAGGGTTGGAGCCTAGATTTGCTTTGCTTGCTAAAATGCTTTCGCTTTTCCTTTTAATGAATGCAAGCATTGAAAACTTCTGTTGCCGTTGCATGGTGTGAAGGGGGAAACTGGTGGGGGCTGTTTTGGGGGGGTCATCATAGAATTGGAAGGGACCACAAGGGTCATCTAGTCCAACCCCCTGCAATGTGGAATCTTTTTGCCCCAACGTGTGGCTCAAACTCTGTGATTAGGAGTCTCATGCTCTACTGACTGAGCTATCTCACAGAACTGGAGAACTGGAAGGGAGCACAGGGGTCCTCTAGTCTAGTCCAACCTATAACACACACACACACACACACACACACACACACACACACACACACACACACGTTTATAAATTTTCCAATTTATATTTTTAAGTATTCATTTAAACAATCTTAAATTGATGACTTCCCTTCCTATCCTTCCGTGGTTCAGTTTGCGTACCGTACATCCCTGAATATTTTACATAATCCAAACCATTCAGTATTCCAACATTGCATCCATCCAATTTATTTACACTGTTGAATTTATCTTAATGCTACCAGCCTTTTTAAATAAACACAATTTTCACCCATATTTTCATATGTCCAATCTTCTTTAAATGTGCATTCTTCTTGTTCTCTTAACCAAGCAGTACATTTTCCGTCAGTTTAAGTTGTCATTCTTCTTTGGTTGGGACCTCGCTCGTTTTCCATTTTTAGACTAACAAAACACAGGCTGCAGCAGTGGCATACCGTACATAAATAACCTTTCTTGGACACCTGGGAATTTTTGTCTGAATAATCCCAACAAAAAGGACTCCGTGGTTTGTGTGTGTGTTGTTGTTGTTGTTTTTTTGGGGGGGTTGGTGTGTGCAACAAGCATAGAATCCTAGAATCCTAGAGTTGGAAGAGACCCCAAGGGCCATCCAGTCCAACCTCCTGCCAAGCAGGAAACACCATCAAAGCATTCCTGACAGGTGGCTGTCAAGCCTCTGCTTAATGACCTCCAAAGAAGGAGACTCCACCACACTCCTTGGCAGCAAATTCCACTGCCTAACAGCTCTTACTGTCAGGAGGTTCTTCCTAATGTTTAGGTGGAATCTTCTTTCTTGTAGTTTGAATCCATTGCTCCGTGTCCGCTTCTCTGGAGCAGCAGAAAACAACCTTTCTCCCCCCTCTATATTGTGGGTTGTATAACACTGGTGCAGTCAATCACAACATTCCTAGAGTGTACACAAGGGGTCTTGGTCCTCCAGATAGAGTTTCCTGTGCCAAGACTGAAATCACTTCCTTTGTGTGACCAGAAGTGGGAGTGGCCTTACCTGTAGCTATTCAAAGATACAGGTGAGCTGCTACTCTCCCTCTCTTCCCTCCAGGACTCCGAAGAAGCAACATCTCAAGTGAAGATGCTCTCTTGGCTTCCAGCCAAGAGAGGCCACAAGGAGCCTCCTCCCTTATGGAGAGACTCCACATGTAAATACATTTAATCTAAGCTAGCCTGCCTTCTGAGACTTGTATAAGCTTGGATGTCTGTGAGTAAAACCTTTATACTTTTATAAGCTTATGTGTCGTGTATTTTCTTTTAAGAGGGAAGCAGGGGAATTATATGCCAGGATCTGCCTTGTTCTAGAAGTTCATAGGAACTTAAACGCCACGTTTTGCTGCGCTTTATTGGGGATGAGAAACTCTGCTAGTTTGGAGCTTGTTAGCACAAGCTGGGATAGGAAATATTAATCAATATTCCCTCATCCACATTCCCACTCATCTCCCACATATATGACATCCTTTTATATATTTGAACATGCCTATCATATCACCCCTTAACCTTCTCTTCTCCAGGCTAAACATACCCAGCTCCCTAAGCCGTTCCTCATAAGGCATCATTTCCAGGCCTTTGACCATTTTGGTTCCCCTCTTCTGGACACATTCCAGCTTGTCAGTATCCTTCTTGAACTGTGCTGCCCAGAACTGGACACAGTATTCCAGGTGAGGTCTGACCAGAGCGGAATAAAGTGGTACTATTACTTCCCTTGATCTAGATGCTATACGCCTATTGATGCAGCCCAGAATTGCATTGGCTTTTTAAGCTGCTGCATCACACTGTTGACTCATGTCAAGTTTGTGGTCTACCAAGACTCCTAGATCCTTTTCACTTGTACTGCTCTCAAGCCAGGTGTCACCCATCCTGTATTTGTGCCTTTCATTTTTTTTTGCCCAAGTGTAGTCCTTTACATTTCTCCCTGTTAAAATTCATCCTGTTTGCCTTGGCCCAGTTCTCTAATCTGTTAAGGTCATTTTGAAGTGTGATCCTGTCCTCTGGGGTATTAGCCACCCCTCCCAATTTGGTGTCATCTGCAAACTTGATCAGGATGCCCTCAAGTCCATCATCCAAGTCATTGATAAAGATGTTGAATAAGACTGGGCCCAAGACAGAACCCTGTGGCACCCCACTAGTCACTTCTCTCCAGGATGAAGAGGAGCCATGCAAACGACAGTTGGCATCCCACAAGATTTCAACAGTCCTCAAGCCACCTATAATTTGTAGGACCTCTCCTTCCCCAGTCAATTGCTCTTCAACTTGGCTTCTGGTACCTCCAGGATTCCCACCAACCTCCAGCCATGAAGATCTTCTGCCTCCTCTCTGTTGCCTTCCTCTTCTTGATGCTGCTGGCTCCAGGTATGGCCTTCTTCTCAGATGCTTCTTCTCTGAGCTCCACAGCTCTCTTCTTTATTCCTTTTAAACCTGCCTCTGAATACCCACTTGCAGGAAACTTGCAGGGATGGGTGGAGAATTCCTTTGCCCCTCTGTCCTCCTTGAGAACTTCCCAAATGGGGCATCAGGTCGGCCACTGCAAGAGCAATGCGCTTCCTTTGACCCGATCCAGAAATCAGGTTCTTTCTATGATCTCATTTTAATAGTAAGCCTAAAACATGGAATACAATCCATAGGAATTGCTTTAAAATCTTTAATAGTGCATTTCAGTACATTCAGCTTCGTGGTGGGGAAGAGAGTGGGCCAGTTCCCTGAGTAAGGGGGCTTCTCTCTCCAAGGTTGCCAGTGACCCCCAAAGGGTAGCCAGTCTCTCTGATGCAGCCTTCCCTACCACTTTGGCTCAGACCTTTTTCTGAAGGTGCAGGCGGGAGGGGAAGGGTCTTTCTCTTCACCCCAGACCCTTTCCCTGCATTCATCCTGCACCAGCTGTCCCCAATGTGGCCCCCTCCAGGTTTCTTGCCCAGCAGGGTGGTCAGGGAAGAAGAGCTGAAGGTGCAGAAGGTCAGTTCTGGGGGTGCAGAGCTGGCTTCATGGGGTTCTTTTTCCTCCACCAGATTTCACTGGAGCCCAAACTCTCAATCAGACATGTTGCCGTGCCAGGGGAAGCTGCCATTATGTTCGGTGCTGGAAAGGCAAAACACCGATTGGTAAATGCATGGGAAGCAAAATTTGTTGCCGTTAAGGTGAGTTAGATCAAATTATAACTGTGTCTCAAAGAGAGGCGACCCCAAAGGTATGCGACTTACAGCTCCATTTCCACCCACAGTCCTCTTAGCCTGGAAAGGAAACCCATCCTTGGCAATGGCTGGAAGGTAAAGGGTTAAGTGTTCTGCTCAAATTTGTCCTCTCCTGGGGTTGCTGCCAGTTAAAATAGAATTAAATGAACCACATTAGAGCCCAAAGTGCACAGCCTAGATGCTCACAGAGGTCTGCCTTAGAATCGTAGAATAGAATTGTAGACTTGGTGGGGACCCAAGGGATTCATCCAGTCCAACCCCCTACAATGCAGTTCAGGCCTTCTGCTAAATATTGAAGCTGGGGGTGCCAGGGGGAGTTGGAGTGCTACCACAACAATTCAAGCTGAACTGCTTCAGAAATCTGAACATGGCTCATCACACATTGAGACTGAGTCTGGATCTGCACTACCTCCCTGCTCCAGTTCCTCTATCACAGAAACATAGAATCATAGATTTGCAGAGTTGGAAGGGACTCCAAGGGTCCTCTAGTCCAACCCCCTGCAATGCAGGGCTCTCAGGTAAAGCATTCCTGACAAATGGCCATCAAACCTCTGCTTGAAAACTCCAAGGAGAGTCCACCACCTCCTGACAGAGACCGTTCCTCTATCTATCAGCTCTTACCATCAGAAATTCCTTCCAGAGGTTTAGTAGGAATCTCCTTCCTGAGCCTTTCATTCAGTCCTCCAATGTACTGCCTGCTGCCCGTCCCTTCCCACACGATGTCTCCATCATAAGGTCCCAATCCCATCTCATGCTGCCAACATTCAAAGTATTAGCCATTAGTCAATAACCAGACCCTGAAAACCATTGCATGTCTGTTAGATTCTCTCCACCTGCACAGTTCCATGTTCCAGGTTATGGTTTTGAGAACGCCCCTGCCCTTGCAGTACTTTCTCTCCTGGAGCTGAGAAATGATAACTCCAAAAGCAAGCAGGCCAACCTTTGGCAACCCTGAGATTAAGAATCTCATTTTCTACCAACTGAGGACTGCAACTCCCAGCAGCCCCAGGCTACATGGTCATGTGATGTTGGGTGTAGATGGAAGGACTTCAGGTCAGAATGGAGACACCCCCCAACAAACCCCACATTTAGCCAGAGGTCTGAAACAAACCCTCTGAGTGTTATTTGAGCACTTAAAACAGCCAGCTCTTCTGCCTCCCAGTTGTGGTCACTGGTTTGGATTTTCAGCACCATTCTCAGCATCCATATTAACAGTGTTTCCTCTCACAGGCAAGTAACTGCAGATCTCTGGTGCAAGACCTCTGGTGAAAGGAAGACCTCCCTGCTCTCCTCTGATGTGCAGCTGCCTTGACTGCACCCCCCATCTCTGCTGGGGAAGAAATCGCTTTGCTCGATGCTGCTGAAGGCGATTCTGGGAAGGAGTCAAGAGGGAGCCATCCTGTCTGCCTGTCTACTCATGACTCCTTAGTAAGTGGGCCCAGGATCGGAGGTTGGATTTGGTTTGCCTGCAAAAATGCTTTAGCTTCTTCTTTTGAATAAATGCAAGCATTGGAAACCTTTGAGTGTGTCCATGTTGTGAAAACGTGTGCTGGGTCTTGTTTTCTGTTGGACTCTAATATAATGTGGTGCGAAACACATAAATACAAAAACACAGAGAGGCCAAGACAGGATATTCCTCCATGTGTACAATATCTTGAAACAGGGCTGTGGAAGGTCTGAGGTCCTGCCAACTTCCTTGGCTGTTCGGACAGTATCCAACCAGATGCCCATGGGAAGCCCACAAACATGACCACAGCCCCAAAGTGCTCCTTCTTCCCAGAGTCTCCTGCCATGACAATGGAGGGAGACCAAAGGCATTGTGATGAGTAGCCATAGGTATCTTCAACATTGTCTGGAGAACCCCCAGGATCCCCATCCCTGTTATAGATTTGTAGAGTTGGTAGGGACACACAGGGTCATCTAGTCCAGCCCCCTGCAATGCAGGAATCTCAGCTGAAGCATCCATGACAGATGACCATCCAACCTCTGCTCTAGAGCCTCCAAGGAAGGAGAGACCACAGCCTTCTAAGGGAGACTGTTGCACTGTCAAATAGCTCCAACTGTCAGAAAGTTTTTCCCAATGTTTAGTCGGAATCTCCTTTCTTGAAGACATTGGTTTGGGCCCTACTTTCCGGAGCAGCAGAAAACAAGCTTGCTTCATCTTCTGTGTGAAAGCCCTTTAGATATTTGAAGGTGGCTATCATATCTTCTTAAGGAAAGGTGGGTTGGGAGCTGTCCAAAACCTTGTGATCCTCCCTGGACAGGTGAGGCCCCTCAGGTGAGTTCTTCCACCCCATCATCTGGGTGACACTCACATAACTCTCAAGATTTGATGCAGCTGATGCTCTCCTCCCCCTCCTTTCTTGCTTCCATCCCATCATACCTCAATACCTCAAGGAGCCCCTCTCCCCATGTGAACCTACCGAGGCCCTGAAATCATTATCTGAGGCCGTTCTTTATGTTCCTCCACCCCAAGATGTCCAGAGGGTGGCAACACAAGAATGGGCCTTTTCCGTGATCGGATGATGTCCCCAGGGAGGTTTGGGGGAGGTATGGATTTGTTTTTGTTTCATTATGATGCATTTTGGGGGTTTTATATTGTATTTTTATGTTGTGAACTGCCCCGTAATCTACAAATGAAGGATGGTATAGTAATCAGAATCAGAATCAAACCACCATGGACTAAAATACAATCTCCAATGTAAGCCAATACCTTTACTGGATTGACTACAGGTCACCAAATAATGAGCAAGCTTTTGAGTTCTGCAGAATGCTTCTTTGGGCTGGATATTAAGCAAATGAGGTGGTGGGGGTGGTGAAAATCTGGTCTAGGGTTAAAATCTGCATTGGTGTAAGTCTTAAGGTGCAAAGCAAGAAGAAGGGTCAGACTACTTGATACAGATGTTGCTTGGATCCCACCCCTGACCACTGGCCACTGGTGGGAGTTGCATCTGGAAGGTCAGAGTTTCCCCAGGCATGACTTGATACCAGAGATTCCAGGTTTCATGCTGGGAGGAGCACAAAAGCCGGTTCCCCATATTTGAAAGGATCAACTGCAGCAGTTCCCTAGATCCAGCTCTGGCCTTAAACGAAACGATGGCAGGTTCCTGGTGGTCAAAGGTATTAAAGAGAAACACTGTCATATTTATGAAAGGCAAACATGGAGGTTTATTGCACTCAGTGGTTTAGAAATATCGGTTTTGGTCCCTGCCCCAAAGGAAGGGGGTGGCACCCTGGGACACAGGCCCACGTCTGACATAAGAAGCTGTCTTCCATCAGTTGGTCCATCAAGCTGAGTGATCTCAACAGGGTTCCCAGCTGGGGTCTCTCCCAGTCTTGCCGGTTTTAAAATGAGGAATGAAGAGGGTGTGTCTCACTCAGATGCTCCTTGTAGGTTGGGGCAGCTTTTGGTTAGGAAAATAAACAGAGGAGGAAAGGTACATGAGATTGCAAAGCCCCAACCAGGCCTCCCAAAGTGCATAGCCCAGAACCGTAGAAGTGTAGCACTGGAAGGGACCCCCAAGGGCCATCTACACCAACCCCGGGGAAGGTTCGAATCACAACTAAAGAATCCTTGAGAAATGGCCATCCAGCCTCTGCTTAAAAGCTCCCAAGGAAGGAGAGCCCACCACCTTCTGAGGAAGATCGTTCCTCTGGTGAACAACTCTTACCATCAGAAAGTCCTTCTTTAGTCTGAATCTTGCTTTGTGTCCTACCCTCCGAAACAAGCGGGAAAAAGTCTCCTCCTCTCCTTTTCCAGGCTAAACATACCCAGCTCCCTCACCTGTTCTGGAACCCATTTTCTTCAGCCCTGGGCACAGTTAACATTTCCATATAACTCACCTCAACGGCAACAAAGTTTGTCTCTTGAACACCATCCAATTTTTCTTTCCTTGCTGCCGCAGCTGAAATACTTGCATCTCCCGCCCCTACGGACACATTGTGGTTCGAGATTTTGGGCTTCGGTGAAATCTGGAAGGGGAAAAAGCCTTTGAAGCCTGCTTTGCCCCACCCACCCACCAAGGCCTGGCCTTCTACATTTTCCACACCTTCCCCGAATGCCCTGCTGCCTGGGATATCTGGAGGGCACCAGGTTGGGGACAGCTGGTGCAGGAGGAATGCAGGGAAATGGTCTGGGCTGGAGACTGAGATCATTCCCCTCCCACCTGCAGCTTTAGCAGATGGTCTAAGCCAGGCATGGCCAATTCCCTAGCGACTGTGATCCACTCACAGTATAAAGAAACTGGCAGTGATCCACCCATTGTCATTGCCAAGAGTTGTTCAGCTTTTTTTAGCGGGGAGTGACCAAAGTTGTTGAGCTTTTTGAAAAAAAATTTTTTGGAGGGGAGGCAATTTATTTAGTCCCACAATTGACCAGCGGCATGCCCGTGATCAACAGGTAGATCGCAATCAACCTGTTGGACATGCCTCATCTAAGCCAAGGCAGAAGGTGTGGGAATGTTCAGGGATGCAGGAAAGGATATATTTGTTTGATTATATCCTATTCCAACTTGTGTTAACAAGTTCCACAATTTAGCAGAGTTACATTCCCCTATTAAACTTACACAGCGGATGCGTTGCTCAGGCTCGCTAAAGCCTCTATAATAACTGTCCTGGTATTTCCCCCTTATTCCCTCCTAAAAGACACAACACAGTCTTCTGTAAAAGTATAAAAAGAGTTTACTCACACATCTGTTCACAATAGGATCCCAGAAGGCAGACTTAGCTTAGAGAAATAACATACATGAGGAGACCATTCCATAAGAGATAGCTCCTTGTCCTCTCTTGGCTGGAAGCCAAGAGAGCATCTTTGGCTGAGCATACCGTCTTTCCCCCTTTTTAAGACACCGTCTTATAATTTTTTTTCCTCAAAAAAACACAGGGTGGCTTATTTTCAGGGGATGTCTTATTTTTATTACGTCAGTATGATACAGTACAGCCTCCCCCTGCACGCTGAGCAGGCGGGGCAGAACTCCACAAGAGGCACGTTTCCCCCCGTGCCTCTCGCTGGTTCGCTGGCTCCCTGCGCATGGGGAACAGGTGGGACAGGAAGAGGCGTCTTTCCCCCCCCCCCCGCGCCTCTCCCTGCACGCTAAGTAGGCGGGGCAGAACTCCACAAGAGGCGTGTTTTTCCCCCGTGCCTCTCACTGGTTCGCTGGCTCCCTGCGCACGCAGGAGGGGCTGAGGAGGCGATGGGAACAATGGCGGCACCATGGCTTACTTTTGGGGTACGTCTTACTTCTCACAAAGGTAAAAAAAACCCTGCCATGGCTTACTTTATGACTACGTATTAAAAAAGGGGAAACAGGGTATGATGCTTCCTCGTCAAAGAGTAGTCAAAAGAAGAGAGAGATGGCGGCCATCCCTATGGTTTTGTTACCTGCACAGGTGAGGCCACACCCACCTCTAGTCATATGTAGAGAAGGTCTGTCCCAGCCCAGGGGAAACAGGAAGTTCCGACTGGCTGGTCCAAACATCCCCTTCTTTATCCACTCTAGGGATGCTGTACTTGACTGCTCTTTGTGTTTCACATCCCACAGAAGGGAAGGCTGTGTCGGAGCCACTGGCTTCCCTGGGAGCCACTGGAGAGAGAAGCCCCCTTGCCTAGGAAACTAGCTCACTCTCTGCCCCACTGCAAAGATGAAAGATTTTAAAGCAGCAGCTTCTTTGAATTAGATTTCATGTTTTAGTATTGGGATGGCAATAAGATCATAAGAAGAGACTGGCTGCTGGATCAGGCCAAAGGAGCCCCATCTAGTCCCTCTTCTCACAGTGGCCAACCAGATGCCCCATTGGGGAAGCTCTCCAGGAGGACATAAGGGCAAGAGGACCCAACACTCATCTATTTCGGATTCCCTGCAAGTAAACATTCAGAAGCAGGTTTAAAATTAGGAAAGCTGAGAGATTCGGGGAAGAAACATCTGAGAAGAAGGCCATACCTGAAGCCACCAGCAGCAGGATGTGGAAGATGGCAGAGAGGAGGCAGAAGATCTTCATGGCTGGAGATTGGTGGGAATCCTGGAGGTACCAGAAGCCAAGTGGAGGTGCAATTGACTGGGGACGAAGTGCTCCCTCTACTCATAGTTAGTTGACTGGAGGACTGTTGAAATCTTGTGGGATGTCAACTCTTGTTTGCAGGATGGATGTGGCAAGCCCTGGGGGTCATGTGCCAATGTACAGCCAAAGACCAAGGCTGTGTTGCTATGATGATGTTGATGTGTTCCTGCCCCCTGCAGTTTTAAAATGATGACATTTGCTCTCTTGGCTGGCCTCCTCTCTTTTTTTTCTAGTCACTGGTGGGGGCAACTCTGATATGTTAGTTAATATGTGCTCCACCCCACCTCCCTCCCCAAGTGGTCTCCCTTCACCCATATCAGACCAAACCCCCTCCCTCCCCACCTCACCCACTCCTTCCACTCACACCTTCCCCCTCCTCTTACGGTTCACCCCAGCCTTCCCCCCTCTTTCCAGGGAGGTGGGTGCTTCACCCAGTGGCTTTCTCAAATGCCCTGTGAGGTTCCTTTTCCCTCTTCCCCCTGCCAATGAAAGTGGATCGAGGAAAGTTTTCCTCCCTCTCTCAGAGCGCCAGAACTGGGGGGCAACCAAGGAAGCTGAAGAGCGGAAGCTTCAGGACACAGAAAGGGACGTCCTTCTTCCCGCAGTTCGTCCATGGAACTCCCAACCAACTTGGATGGCTTTAAAAGAGGATGAGAGAGAGGGCGATTGATGGCTACTAGTCAGAGGCAGCAGTACTTCTGAATCCCAGTTGTTGCCAAAGACAGGAGGGGAGGGGTCTCTTCTTCTCAGATCCTGCTTTCAACTTTCCTATAATGTGCATCTGGCTGCTCACTTTGAGAACAGGATGCTACGTGAGAGGCAGTGTGGTGTAGTGCTTAAGAGCAGTAGACTTGTAATCTGGTGAACCGGGTTCGCTTCCCCGCTCCTCCACACGCAGCTGCTGGGTGACCTTGGGCTAGTCCCACTTCTCTGAAGTCTCTCAGCCCCACTCACCTCACAGAGGGTTTGTTGTGGGGGAGGAAGGGAAAGGAGAATGTGAGCCGCTTGGAGACTCCTTCGGGTGGTGATAAAGCGGGATATCAAATCCAAACTCTTCTTCTTCATCATCTCTACAAAAGAAACCAGAGCGGAATCCCTAAGATGAGACCAAACTTTGACCAGAGTGGAAATGGAGGTGGTCTTCGAATGGAGTGTGTGTTTGTGTTGTGTTGTGTTGTGTTGTGTGTGTGTGTGTGTGTGTGTACTATCCCATTGTCATGGACTGACCACTTCCTGTTGAAGTTTGTGCTTGTAGGAGGAAAACCTTCTCTGCAGAGGTGGGAGACCAGCTCTGATGACCTCCCCCCTCCCCCCCCCCGGTCATTTGATGGAATTTGGCTTGGTTAGCCTGGAAAAAAGGAGACTGAGAGGAGATATAAGAGCCATCTTCAATTATCTTGAGGGCTGTCACTTGGAGGATCAAACTTGCTTTCTCCTGCTCTGGAGAGCAGGATTCGAACCAATGGCTCCAAGTTACAAAGAAGGAGCTTCTGACTAAACATCAGGAAAATCTGACAGTAAGAGCTGTTGGATTGTGGAACTGTCTCCCTTGGGCAGTTGTGGACTCTCCTTCCTTGGAGGTTTCTAAGCAGAGGTTGGATGGCCTTCTGTCATGGATGCTTTAGTTGACATTCCTGCACTGCAGGGGGTTGGACTAGATGATCCTGGGGATCCCTTCTAACTCTACAATGCTTTGATTCTACGATCCAGGAGACTCTTCTTATGTCCTTATGTGTATGTATGAACACAGCTGGAAGTAATGGTCCTGTTACACAGTACATCTCTCAAACTCTTGGAAAATGACATTCATTCTCTCCTTCTCTCTATTCACAATACATATTTCTTCCAAGGAAACCACCACGGAGGGCAGGAAATCAAAAGAACCAGCAGGTGGTGCTCCAGGATCGGTTGCTTGTTGCAGATGGAGACGGAAACCTGGGAAGAGACCACAGGGAAAGGATGCCATGACGAATTCCGTTGCTTGCTATTATAGAAAAATTGTCTTTTACAGCCCAGTGACCCCTAAGTCCATTATCGGTCAGAGAGGAATGGATAGAGGCAGGAGGCAGTAGCAAGCAAGCAAGCAATGTGTTTAATTTTCTGTTGTAAACTAACTTCTCCCAATTCAAGGAGGTGAGGATCCAGAAAAAAGGTGTGTAGGAGCTTTCAAAGATTTTAGAAATTGCCCAGCCCCTTAGCCAGAGACCACCCAAAAGCATCATGCAAGCTGGGGCGGCAAATGGCGCGCGGAGGTACCCCCCTGGGGGCGGGGTGTCCTGACATCAGGACGCACGTCAGGACGGACTGAGCATGCATGGAATGCCGCCCATGCGCAGTCCTCCATGCTGGTGCAGCTGCTCCCACGGAGAACTTGCGAGCCACCGAGTGATCGGCGACTCATGGGGCTGCCACGCGTGAGCGGCGTGCGTAAGGCTGCTCCATCCGTGCTGCTTTACGGACGGGGCAGCCCCACAAGACGCGGCTCGCTCGGTCGCCACTGGAGCAGCAGTGCCGGCCTGGAGATCTGCGCATGCGTGACATTCTGGGCATGCGCAGTCCATCCGGGCCGGCGCTGCTGCTCCCGCGGCGACCAAGCGAGCCACTGAGTGAGCAGCAACCTTACAAGCAGCCACTGCCGCACAGACGAGGTGCCGGGCGGCAGGGCTCGGCTTGGGGAGTGGTAGGAGGGGCCGCCGAGTGTCACCCCTCTCCACTGGAACCCAGGGCGCACCGCCCCCATCGTCCCGTCCTTACTACGCCACTGATGCAAGCATCACAGAAAGAGGCCGTCTACGACAGAAATTGGAAAGTGTTGCTTGTCTCCTGTCTCTCAAGATACCTGATAATGGTTGCTGATTGTATTGCGCCCCAAGGCACCCGAGCCACAAAGTTCCCAGGAGTACAATAAATCACACTGACACAGAACACTTTGTTTATGGGTTCAAATAGGCCACAACTTTATTGGTTTTAGATGTGAGCGGTTTGGCTTAGGCATTGGGGTGAAGCTTGGCTATATCTTGACTCCTGCCCATCTGCAGGGAGTCCACGGAAGGGTAAACCACTGATGGGGGTACCCTATAAACTATGTCAGATAATGGCACCACCCCGAGGGGTCCCCGTAGGGGCTGTGACAATGTGACATGGCCCTAGCCCATGCCCAGGCTTTGGACAGTATTCACACCCGCTCTGCTGCTGACGCACCCGGCAATGACGTACGGGTGAGGTAGCGTACCTGCCCCCCATGCCAGAAGACTTTGAGGCTTGGCTGCTTGTGCACAACAGCATCCTCCAATATAGAGGAAAGCTGATTTATCCTGCCATTCTGAGCCATTCTTTTGAGATGGTAAATGCCTTAGTTCTTTAATCCAGTTCACAGGTCTACCCTATTCATGCATTAAATATCCCCTTAAAACAGGATTTGAAGCTTTATCCAAGATACTTCCTTCTGCAGAGAAATATTTGGGGTCATTAAGACTCGAGATGGCTTCTGGATTGCTCTCCTGCACTCTTCCAGACATGGGGTTTATCTACTTATATATATGTGTGCTTACCTTGTGCACTTAGGAGCACTCATTTTATTTATGACACCTTTGAATTCTTATGGGAGAGGGAATTGCAAAACATGTCCTTAAGTTTCTTAAGGCTGCCTTTGCAAATGGCAGCTGATACCAATCCCAGAATGCTCAGCGCCTGGGACAGAGGAAGCTGGGCAGTTACCAGCTGTCAGACCTACAAAGGGATCCGTCCCCTGAGAAACAGCGGCATCAACAATCGGAGTAGGGAGAGGTCCTTGAGATATTGCAGAAACACAACTCTTTGAATCAGGCCCAATTCAAAGTTCTTTAGCTTGGACTAGAAGACCCACAGGGACCATTCCAACTTTACAATTCTAAGATTCTCTGGTTTTGCTCTCTTTTGACCTGGAAGGGGATGTATTTATCATTCCTTCCCTAGACTGAGAGACCAGGACTTAAATTCCCACCTAGCCCTGAAGCTCACTGGGCGACCCTAGGCTACCTTTCAGCCTAGCCTACCTCACAGGGTTGTTGCCAGGAAGGTGTGCAAAGGAGGGGGGTGCAAAATGATCAAGGTTCTGGAAATGAAGCCATATGAGGAATGGTTGAGGGAGCTGGGTAGGTTTAGACTGGAGAAGAGGAGACTGAGAGGAGATATGGTATTCATCTTCAAACATCTTAAGGGCTGTCAAGTGAAAGATGGAGCAAACTTGTTTTCTCCTGTTCTGGAGGGTAGGGCCCAAACCAATGGATTCAAGTCCCATGAATGGAGATTCCGACTGAACTCTGGGAAGATCTTTTTGAAGGAAAGAGTTGTTTGACAGTGGAATGGTAACCCTCAGAAGGTGGTGGAGTCTCCTTCAGTAGAGAATGTTAAACAGAGATGGGATGGCCACCTGTCAGAGATTCTTTAACTTGGACTAGTTGACCCTCAGGGTCCCTTCCAACTCTATAATGCTAGGATTCTCTGATGATAATTGCAATTTTGTTCCATTTTGACCAGGAAGGAGATTTGTCTAGCATTGCTTTCCCCCACTTCCACCAACTGCTCAACCTCCTTCAGATCTGGGCCAATTCCCAATTCCACTGTGTTACACAGAAGCACCTGCAAATTACTCCAAAACCAAAGGAAAGTCACAGTATGGAGAGGAACTGGCAGAGCCCCCACCCCACCCCGGGACCCCTTTTCATACAAGGCACTCACACAGAGGTTTCCAATGCTTGCATTTATTGAGAGGAAAAGGAAAAGCAAATGAGCAGGCAAATCCATTCCTAAACCCAGTTACACAGATGCCAGCCTCACTGAGCACAGCAGGACTTGCTCTGGAGTAAACGGGCAGAAAGGATTGGGCTGTGATGGATCCTTCTCAGAATCGCCTTCAGCAGCAGCAGCAGTAGCAGCAGTAAGCAAAGAGTCTCTGCAGAGGTCCAGTCAAGGCAGCTCCATCTCTAGAGAAGAAACGGGGTGGACTTCCTTTCGTCAGAGATGATGCGTGATGGGTCTGCTGTAGCGTTAAATGATAAAGAGAGGAAACACCGTGAATATTGGGGGTGCTGAAAACAGGCCAGGTACCCCCTGAAGACCAAAGAGCCAAATGTTTTGGAATTGGGATTTCACATGGTGGAGGAGGCGGGTTCAGTTCAGACTTTGTGCTGGATGTACAGAAGTCAGGAGAGATCACCATCCCGAACCCAAACTGCTCTGTGCACTTTCTGGATCTGATGGGAGATATATGCCAAAACATCTGGTGGCCAGCTGGTTGACCAAGGCTCAACTCCAAGTGGCTCCAAATGTCACCACAGAATTCTCAAGGTCCAAATCCAAAACAGTGAATTTAGCATTTGGGAGAATCTAGCAAGTGCCCCCCCACTCCATGGCTGTTAAGGGTCAAAGACAGGGCGAAGAAGCAGAGCTGTAACTCTCCAGCCTTTGGGGTCGTGTCTCTTTGAGATGCCCCAGACTTATTTCCAGGCACAGGTATGGTTTTGCATATAACTCACCTTAGCTGCGCTTGCAGCAAGGCCTGTCTCCTGAACACTTTGAAATCTCTTTCTCGCCTTTGTTGCAGGTTTTTCTGCAGCTGCCCCCGTTCTTCTGGCATTCCTGGGTGGGACGTTGAGCTCCGGTGAAATCTGCAGGGCAAAGCGAGGAGAAAAGTAAATTTTGAGAGAGAGAGAGAGAGAGAGAGAGAGAGAAGGAGAGAAAGAAAGAGATGCAACTACCAAGGAGAGAAGCGACCTGGTAAGGCTGCTCCATCTCCCAGGACTGACCTTCTACACCTTCCACCCTTTGTTCCTCAACAGCCCTGCTGGCCAGGATATCTGGAGGGGACCAGGTTGGGGAGGCTGGTGCAGGATGAATGCAGGGAAGGGGGCTGGGATGGAGGGTGAGACCCTCCCCCCTGCACCTTCAGCAGGAGATCTGAACCTGTGTCAGAGCACTGGCTTCCCTCAGGGCCACTGGCAACCTTGGAGAGAGAAGCCCCCTTGCCCAGGAAACTGGCCCACTCTCTTCCACACCACAAAGCTGAATCTACTGAAATGTGTTATTACATATTTTATGGCAGCAGTTTCTTTGGATCAGATTCCATATTTTAGGATTGAAATGGCAATCGGATCCTAAGAGCCTGGCTGCTGGATCAGGCCAAAGGGGTCCCCATCTAGTCCATCAACCTGGTCTTACAGTGGCCAACCAGATGCCCCATTTGGGAAGTTCTAAAAGGGGACAGAGGGTCAAGAGAATTGCCCACCAATTCCTTTGTGATTCCCTGCAAGTGGTATTCAGATGCAGGTTTAAAAGGAATAAAGCTGAGAGCTGTGGAGCTCTGAGAAGAAGGCCATACCTGGAGCCAGCAGCATCAGGAAGAGGACGGCAACAGAGAGGAGGCAGAAGATCTTCATGGCTGGAGGATGGTGGGAATCCTGGAGATGCTGAAGCCAAGTGGAAGAGCAGTTGTCTGGGGAAGGAGAGGTCCCTCTACTTATAGGTGGATGGAGGACTGATGAAACCTTGTGGGAAACCAAATGTCTCTTACAGGGTAGATGTCACAATCCCTGCGGGGCAGAAGATGTGAATTGCCGTCTGGATTTGAGTAATGCTCTTGTGCAAAACCACATATGGGAAGAATGACCACAAGCCAGGGTGGAATCATTGACTGTCAAAGAGAGGCAGAGGCAGCTTTTTCTAAAACTATGCCATTATAGAATTAATTTTCCCACAATGCATTGAGTTTACCATGAAATTAAAAAGGAAAAGAGGAAAAGCACATTCTTGGGGGAGAGGGCTATCAGGGCTCTGTCTCCCCTCCACTGCTGGAGTCTGCAGGCCTCTGACCTCCAGTTGCTCAGAATTATACCAAGAACAAACTTAGTTGGTCTCTAATGTGCTACTGGAAGGAATTTCTTTATTTTTTATTTTGTTTTGACTATGGCAGACCAACACAGCTACCTACCTGTAATCAGAATTATAAGTGAGGGCATGGCTGTTTCTCACTAGCCTCCAAGTTGCCATTCCCAACAACGGTTGACTCTGGCAGGCTGTTGGTCTGATTCCGCAGGGATCTCCTTATACTTGTTGCAGAATTAAGGTTTCTTCAGATAATTCATTTTAATATGATCCATCACAACACACAATTAAAGTACGGAGTTTGCTCCTAAGAGAAATAGTGCCGCCAGATTAGATGACTTTGAAAGGTTGTTCCTTGTGAGTTATCAATGGTACACCACTGTATGGTTTTCGGTACCCATGGTGTGACTAGACACCCGCCTTGGAAAATTCAACGAAGATACAATTTGGAAGGATGATTCTGTTCTGGTTCACGTACTGTTTTGGAAAGTGCAAATTAGCTGGCCAGGCCTTTAATTGCCAGCTGAATTTAATGTCTCCCATTTCCCTGCCAAAACACAAAGAGGACCCCACTGGCAAGCAATCCATTGAAGAATGACAGTGTGGTTTTTTAGCATCCGTTTGAGGCCATGCCTTTCCTTTTCCATATTTGGAGGACAAGTAGCGGGGGGGCGGGGAGAAAGGAATATCTTATCAGAGATTCTTACACTTTGCTTCACCTTTGCATTTCAATGTTTGATGAGGGCCAAAAAACCATGGGCTTATTTGTAAATAAATTAATATCCATATGACGTTCTTCTACTTCCCATTTTTGGTTTGTTTTGGATGCTGAAGGTTCTTTGCTATTGCCCACTCACCAGTGTCGAAGCAATGATTCTTCAACATCAACTTCGTTGGACTGGTCATGTGGTTTAGATGCCTGATTATCGTCTTCCAAAGCAACTACTCCATTCACAACTTCAGAATGGAAAGTGTAATGCTGGTGGACAACAAAAGAAATGTCCACTGTGGCCGAGAGCGAGAACCCCAGTCTTGAAGTCCTTGTTGGGGACCAAAGGGGGAAGATGTGAGATCTGGACACAGGTCACATCACGGCCTTCACCAACCTGGTGCCTTCCAGATGTTTGGGACTACTACTCCCCATACAGGACTATTGCCCCATATAGGACCATGTTGTCAGGAGCTAGGCTGCCATCTTGATAACATAGCACACAAGTTGTAATTAGCTTGAAGATGTATTGTAATACAAACACTCAGCCTCGGATGCCTATCCGCCCATCTGTGACTTATGAATCCGTTGACCCTTCTGGGGAGTGATTCCGGGTACGGCAGAATTTCTGGAACCTATGCCCTTTCCGTTTCCGGCTTTGTTTTCTATCTAAGACCTTCCCCATACATCTGCTCCTTGGGTGAATTAACTCCCCTTCCAGTGTGGAACTGCTTTCCCTCCCGCCTTCTGACATTGCCTGTGTCACTTGAGAGAGTTGGTTTCTCTCTAGCACACTCTCTGCATTCCTGTCATTCTCACGAGGGGGCGTTGATAAACTACCGTTTGCAGCTGTCTGGGAAGAATGTGAGCCTCTCTCTTGTTGTCTGCTTCTCGACTCTTCTGGAGCTCTTATACCTTGGGCAGAAGTGTCCATGACACATGTGAGGCTGGTGGGAGTTTTTGCATTTCTGTACCGCTTGTTTGTGAAAACAGCCTCTCACTGGTTTACAAAAGAGAGTGAGAGCTTGTGGGAGAGAGCAAGGGGTGCTGGACTAGACAGGCCTTTGGGCTGGTCCCTTTCAGGGCTCTTCTCATGCAAAGTCCTTCAGATCCACATCTTATACCATCATGCTTGGCAGAGGGTTGGACTGGATGGCCCTTGTGGTCTCTTCCAACTCTATGATTCTATGATTTCCACTTGGGCTCTCTCACCACCATTGAGTTGCAACTCAATGGCTTGTCTGCAACTTCACAAATTGAATCTTGATTCCTCTCCTCTCCCTGGACAGTGGTGAGGACCCCATCTCTGCCCCAGGAACCACCAGAATCTGATCTGGAGAGTCATTCCAATCTTTAGACCAGATTTTGAGGGTGCCTGGGGGGGGGGGAGTCTTCAGGGGAGAGGAGGGAAATGTCCTATATCAAGCAGAAATCTCTTGCCTGAACAGGACAGCAGCCTTGGAAACAACCCAATCATTCCAGTACCAAACTGTTCCATTGCCCTTCCATGCCCTCAATCAGACTCCATCTCCATTTTTCCAAAGGAAGGGCAGGTTTTACCCTCTTTTTCCAAATGGTCTGAATGTGTTTGTTGTGCTGTTTGCAGTTTACTTGTAGCACTTGGTTTTGATTTTGTTGGCGATGACAGGCATGGGTATGAAATTGTGTGCACTGTTGTGAATTTATCTGTCCGTGGGAGGGAGGTGGGGGCTCAAAGTGAGGGTCACACTCTCATATTATTATTATTATTAAGGAGTATTAGTTTCAGCCGTGAGCTGTTGGTCTGTTCTTTGTCCTGTCCTGTGAAACTTACAGGGCATCTGCTCATCTTTTGCAACCTACACAGACATGGGATGTCTTCAGCATCCTTTCCTGAGAGACTGAAGTGCAAGATGCAGCAGGCAAGGTGGGGATCCTGTGGTCTCACCGCTGAGTTCTGTTTCTTCACCATGTCTGGCTCCAAGTCAGACAAACATTGCTCCATGATCAGTGAATGTCCACAGGCAGCAAATGTTTGTGAAGTAACAGCTGTTTCCGTGAAACACACAGGAATTGGGAATTGGCCCAGATCAGAAGGAGGTTGGGGGGGTGGGATTGGTGAGAGTGGGGGACAGCAATGCCAGGTCAAAATGGAGCAAAATGGCATTTTTCATAGAATCCTGGAGTTGGAACGGACCCTGAGGGTCATCTAGTCCAAGCTAAAGAATCCCTGACAGGTAGCCATCGAATCTCTGCTTGAAAACCGCCTCTCAAGAAGAGTCCACCACCTTTGTTTTTTGCTTTGTTTTTTGGCTTTTCTTTTATATCTCATTGTCAACACATACTATGTTTCAGTCATACATAAAATAATAAGAAAAAAATAAAAGTAACAGTAAAGGACCTCTGACAGTTAAGTCCATTTGCGAACGACTCTGGGGTTGCAGCGCTCATCTCGCTTTATTGGCCGAGGGAGCCAACGTACAGCTTCCGGGCCATGTGGCCAGCATGACAAAGCCACTTCTGGCAAAACCAGAGCAGCGCACAGAAACGCCGTTTACCTTCCCACCGGAGCAGTACCTATTTATCTACTTGCACTTTGACGTGCTTTCAAACTGCTAGGTTGTCAGGAGCTGAGACTGAACAAAGGGAGCTCACCCCGTCGCGGGGATTCGAACCGCCAACCTTCTGATTGTCAAGCCCAAGGTTCAGTGGTTTACAGCACAGCGCCACCCGCGTCCCCAAGAAAAACATAGCATAGATATAAATCATAAACATATATTAATATTAACATATCTATATTCTCCCAAGTTTATTTAAATCCTCTGTGTCTTGAATCAAACTTCCCTTTCATTCATTCATTCTAAGGTTTCCTATCTACTATCCTTATAACTGCATTTTCTTACTCTACTAAATAATGCTCACTACCTTACATACCGTAATCTCACGTCATAGCATATACTGCTGAGTATTTTTGCAGCCTGTTATGATTATTTCCTTGTTATAATATTTTTCCATATAATCCGTATATAATATCCAGTCCTCTTTCCATCTTCCCCCTTTGGTCCCCATCCCAACAGTGACTTCAAGACGGCCGTTCTCACTTTCTGCCATAATTGACATTTCCCTGCTTCCTTTTCTTGGGTGGGAACTGGTGGAGGCCGTCTGGGAAGGCCTTTGGGCTGTGCTCATCCTCCCCTCCAGGGATTGGTCTGATCCAAGCATAGGCAAACTCTGGCCCTCCAGATGTTTTGGGACTACAATTCCCATCATCCCTGAACACAGGTCCCGTTAGCTAGGGATGATGGGAATTTTAGTCCCAAACATCCGGAGGGCCGGAGTTTGCCTATGCCTGGTCTCTCTTAAAATCATCCAGTTTTGTGGACATCACAACATCTTGTACAAGCCAGTGGGACTTTGTGACACTGGTTCTGAAAGCAATGCACTGGCTGCCAGTGAACTACAAGGCCCAATTTAAGGTGTTGGAAGGAGCATGCTAAAAAATGCCTCTAAATAAGCTTGCTTTTAACCAAAACACCTGGGGACAATCTCCCTCCCCACCTGCCGTTGGAAATATTCCCATTTTTAAAATGCATGCCCTGCTTTTTTCTGTCCACAAAAGATTTGCTCAAAGGATAGAAGCAACATTGATCCAACCACTAAAATACAGAACAAACTGAAAACAGAAGCAAAATTTGGTCAATTTTGGTTTCTCCCATTGTCTTTTTTTCCAAACTGCAGTTGAGTTTCCACAGTTGCATTTCAGTTTGCTTTAAAGAACAAAACAGTTCTCAAGAAAACTCATCAGCATTTCTGCATGTAATTCTCATGGAATTTTGCCTGATCTGCAGATTTTGGCAGGGCAATTTCCCTGGATGAAATTCACTTTCACATGCTATTTCCATGGATATATATGGGAACATCAGAGACACCCTTTGCCCTGGGGGTGCTTGGTTGGGCAATGACACTCTGCTCTCCATAATGCCAAGGCTGTGGAGCAGCTGAATGAGTGGGGCAGGTTGAGTGTGGGCAAAGGTGGAAGAGACGCAGGTGTTTCATTAAGGGAGGTAAGGTGGATTCATAGAGGAGTTTGATGGGGACATTTGGTGAAGCTGAATGTCGGGAGATTCAGGAGAGATAAAAGAAAGGACCTTTTCATTCAGCATATAGTTAAACTATGGAACTCACTTCAGCAGGAGGCAGTGATGACCAGCAAGTTGCATGGCTTTAAAGGCAGGTTGGGCAAACTCATGACTTGATATGCCTTTCAATGGCAACTTGCCATGGTGGCTTCTTCATGCCTCTTCCTGGGAATGACACTTGGGGCCACAGTTGTGACCAGCAGCCACCCGTATCCTACAAGGAAGGCCTTTTCAAAACCATCTAAGGTGGCAGCTACCACTGTGTTTGAAGGAGCAAATTAAATACCTTAACAGGTACCCTGTGAAGGACCTTTTAAAAAAAAATACATCATCTGAATAAACTTTAGTTACAGGTAGGTAGCCGTGTTGGTCTGCTGTGGTCGAAACAAAGTAAAAAATTTGGGAGCAACAGCAACCCCCTTACTTCTGATTCTGAGAGCTGGAGTTCAGAGGCCAACAGTTGAGGGAGAACGTAGCCATGATGGCCAGTAGCCCTGATAGCACTCTCCTCTGAGAAATAAAATATTTGTAATCTCAATGCATTCTTGGAAAATTCCTTCATCAAGGGCACCATTTTAGAAACAACCCAATTCCCTCTCTTTGCCGGCCATTCTTCCATATGTGGTTTTGCACAAGAACATTACTGAAATCCGGATGGCTCTTCTCATGTTCTTCTGCCCTGCAGGGCTTGCGACATCTATTCTGTAAAAGACATTTGGCTTCCCACAAGGTTTCAACAGTCCTCCATCCACCTATGTATAAGGGAACCTCTTCCACTAGGCTTCTGGTACCTCCAGGATTCCCACCAACCTCCAGCCATGAAGATCTTCTGCCTCCTCTCTGTTGCCGTCCTCTTCTTGATGCTGCTGGCTCCAGGTATGGCCTTCTTCCCAAATGCTTCTTCTCTGAGCAGCTTCACAGCTCTCAGCTTTATTCCTTTTAAACCTGCCTCTGAGAACCACTTGCAGGAAACCCCAAAGGGATGGGTGTGGAGTCCTCTTGCCCATATGTCCTCCTTGAGAACTTCCGAAATGGGGCATCTGGTCGGCCACTGCAAGAGCAATGCGCTTCCTTTGGCCCAATCCAGAAATCAGGATCTTTCAATTATCTCACTGTAATTCTAATCCTAAAACAAGGAATATAATCCATAGGAATTGCTTAAAAATCTTTAATAGTGTATTTCAGTACATTCAGCTTTGTGGTGGGAAAGAGAGTGGGCCAATTCCCTGAGTAAGGGGTCTTCTCTCTCCAAGGTTGCCAGTGACCCCCAAAGGGTAGCCAGTCTCTCTGATGTAGCCTTCCCTACCGCCTTGACTCAGACCTTTTGCTGAAGGTGCAGGCGGGAGGGGAAGGGTCTCTCTCTCCACCCCAGACCCTTTCCCTGCAGTCATCCTGCACCAGCTGTCCCCAACGTGGCCCCCTCCAGGTTTCTTGCCCAGCAGGGTTATCAGGGAAGAAGAGCTGAAGGTGCCGAAGGTCAGTTCTGGGGGTGCAGAGCTGGCTTCATGGGGTTCTTTTTCCTCCCCCAGATTTCACCAGAGCCCAAAATGCCAATGAAGAATGTCGCCTTGCCGGTGGGAGCTGCCATTATTTTCGGTGCTGGAAAGGCAAATCAGAAATTGCTAAATGCACAGGAAGCAAAGTTTGTTGCCGTTAAGGTGAGTTAGATCAAATTATAACTGTGTCTCAAAGAGAGGATAGCAAAGGCAACCCACGTGAAGCATCTCTGTCAAGGTTGTTTTTGTATCACAGAACTGTAGAGTTGGAAGGGAACCCACATACCCTGCAATGGCTGGGAGGGGAAGGGTTAAGTGTTCTGCTCAAATTTGTCATGGCTCATCACACATTGAGACTGAGTCTGGATCTGCACTACTTATGGTACCTGCTCCTGTTCCTCTGTTAAAGAAACATAGACTCATAGATTTGCAGAGTTAGAAGGGACTCCAAGGGTCTTCTAGTCCAACCCCCTGCAATGCAGGAATCTCGACTAAAGCATTCCTGACAGATGGCCATCAAACCTGTGCTTGATAACTCCAAGGAAGGAGAGTCCGCAACCTCCTGATGGAGACAGTTTCACTTTCCATCAGCTCTTACCATCAGAAGATTCTCCGTCATGTTTAGCTGCAATCTCCTTCCTGAGCCTTTCATCAAGTCCTCCCATGTACTGCCTTCTTTCCGTCCCTTCCCACACGATCTCTCCATCAAAAGGTCCCGATCCCAGCAGACTTCCGGGTAGCGCCATCGCAGCCGGCTGGGTCTCCGACGCCTCGCGCGGGGACCGGCTGGAAATCGGCTGGAGGCTCCGTTACCGCGCAACGGACCTCCGTTAAACTTCAGGCAGGGCGGCCTGAAGACCGTGGGAGCTGGCGGGCGCCCACACGATCTCCCCCCACCTTCCGAAGACCCCGTAAGGAGTCGGGGAAGGCAGAGCGGGTTGAGATCGGAGCGCTGCGGCTCCGTGAACGGCCATTCCAGTGAAGCAGCGAAGCGGGCTGCGGTGAGCGCTAGACCTCTCCTTTCAAAGAAAGCAAGTAAAAGAACTGCAAACCGTGAGTAAAGACAACCAAGAAGAAATCTGGAACTCTAATTAGACTTTATTTCGACCGCGGGGGAAAGATTTAAAAAGGAGGTCCGTCTTTCCCCCTTGTGAATAGTGCTGGCAATACAGCGGCTGTAAATAGAAGAGACTATTTGAGCAATTGAACTTTGACGTTTGACTGCTATTTGACAGCTAGCCCACCCCTGTGCCTTTGAAGGAAGGGGGGGGGTGAATGCTTAATTTAAAGACTTTTTGAACTGTGTTTAGGATCTGTTTAAAACCCACTGCCACCCTCTGGAATAGCGGAGAATCCGGGACAGTGCAGGGGTTAAACTTTGGAATTCTGCCACTCAGATAGACTGTTTCCAACTTTGACGGAGAGAACTTTGTAAACTGCTACAACCCTTTGGGATTACAAATTAACTGAATTAATAGTTTTGCAACTTTCTAACATTCTTAGAGAACTGGCTAAAGTTACTGCTCCTACTGAACTGAGAAAGTGAAAGTATTATTGTAACTGAGCTGAGAACTACAAAAGCCCTGTGTGAATCTTTGCAAGAGACTGCAGCTGCAGGAAGGCACTACTCAGAGTGACCTTGAACTGTTGATGATAAATGTCTGGAGCTGGGCGAGGAGTGTCAACAAGAAGTAAAACAGATAAAGAGAGAGAGAAAGAGGAAAAAAGGGATAGAAGACCATCTCAGCAATTTGACCCAGCAGCCATGAGCCAAGTTTTGGAATCTATAGAATTAATGAGAAAAGAACAAAGAGAGGCTGCTGAGAAACAAAGCAAAGAAATAGCAACAATAAATAGGAAACTGGATGAGATTGGACAATTGAAACAAGAATTACAAGATACGAAAAGACAAGTCACTCAAGTGGAATCACAAGTCAACTCCTTGGAAGCAACGCACAACAGGGACCACTACAATACTCAAGTTTCTCTTGCCTTTCTGCAGATGCGCCAACGATCGTCGAACCTAAGAGTAAGGAATCTGCCACAGGGAGAAGAAGCAGACCTAAAAGCTTACATAATAAAGATCCTGGTGGACTTTTGGGGACTTGACCAACAAAAATTAAATAATACGATTGTCAAGGCATACAGGTTTGGGCCTAAGGATAAGAAAAGTGCTAAATCAGTGAATGACTGCCTGATAGAATTTCAAACCAAGGAACAGAGGGACGAAATTTTAAACCTACATTACGAAACCAACCTGCAGGTACAACAACAAAAGGTGGTCCTGTTTAAAGACATCCCCAAATTCTTCCTGGATCTGAGACCAAATTATACAGATTTGACACAGGCCCTGAACAAAAAGAAGATTAGATTTAGGTGGGAATTCCCACAAGGTCTCTCCTTCAGATACAAGGAAAGAATCATCAAAATTAAATCAGTGGAGGAAAAAAATCAATTTCTGGAAAAGAACTCTGCTGATTTTCCAGAAGTAGCACCAATTGGACCCCCAAGTCCACTGCAAGGAGCAGAAGGAGGGAACATATAAAAGACAATGTCTTTAAAGATTTTAACGTGGAACGTAAGGGGTTTGAACATTAGGCCTCGTAGGAACCAGGTCTTCCACACCCTAAAAAAACAAAATTTGGACTTGATTTGTTTACAAGAAACACATGTGGTAAGACTACATAGAAGAGTATTGGAAAATAAGAAATTAGGTCAGGAATTTATCAGCTCAGCGAAAGTAAAAAAAAGAGGAGTCGTAATCTACGCCAAGGAAAAGTTTAACCCTACATTAAAGTTTAAAGATGAGGATGGAAGATTTGTTGCAATTGAAATAACGTCGCAAGGCGAGAAGTTTTTAATACTGGGACTGTATGCACCAAATGAAGCTAAAGTGGATTTTTACAAAGAGATCCATGACAGGCTTTTGGACTATATGGATTATAAAATAATATTATTGGGAGATTTCAACGCAGTACCCTCTACACTTATGGATAGATCACAAAGAGTGAAATTTACCAACGATGGGAGGCTGCCCAAAACCTTTTTCGATATGGTGGACAATCTCGATCTTATAGATGCGTGGAGATTAAAGAATCCAATGGATACCGAAGCAACTTTTTACAGCGAAGCAACAAAAGCCTGGAGTAGAATAGATCAGATTTGGGCATCCAGGGACCTGACACCCAGGATGCTCAAGGCCGAAATACATCCTAGAACCTGCTCGGACCATAACCCGGTACAACTGGACTTAAGACAATCACAAAAGGGTTCTTTTAGATGGAGAATGGACGATGCACTGCTAAGAAATAAAAAAATCTGCGAGAAGGCCCAAAAAACTATCAAAGATTTCTTTGAAATTAATTTGAATACAATGGTTGAAAAGAGAATAGTTTGGGACACAAGCAAAGCAGTTATGAGAGGATTCCTGATTCAACAGAAAGCCTTGAAGAACAAAGCACAAAATGCTAAAAAGGATAATATTCTGCAACAATTAAAAGAGAAAGAGAAACAATTAAGAAAGAAACCGAAAGATGGCAAGATACAGAAAGAAATAAAACAGTTACAGGTGGAATTCTCCAAAATAACAAATTCGGAAATTGAATGGAAAATAAAACTGCTTAGACAAAAAACTTTTGACTCAGCAAATAAATGTGGCAGATTACTGGCATGGCAACTCAAGCAGAGACAGAAAATCAATACGATCACCAATATCATGGTAAATGGAAATAACATAGAGAACCCAACAGAAATTAGGAAAAATTTCGAAAGATTCTACAAACAGTTGTACAGAGAAAGTGATCAAGAGAATGGAAATATCGAGCAGTTTTTAAAGAAAAATGGTCTACAGAAAATCCCAGACAACATGAAAGGCCCCCTAAACCACCCAATAACAATAATGGAAGTAGATACAGCAATAAACAACATGAAATTAGATAAGGCCCCAGGACCAGATGGACTCACTGCAAAGTACTATAAGACGTTAAAAGGTTGGTTGATTCAACCATTGACAGAAGTTTGCAACGACATACTAAAGGGAAGCGAGGCACCGGAGTCTTGGAAGGATGCCTACATTACTCTGATACCCAAGCAAGATGTGGATCGAACCCAGATGAAAAACTACAGACCAATCTCCCTCCTAAATGTGGATTACAAAATATTTGCGAACATAATGGCTAGCAGACTCAGGAAGGTTCTAAAAGAGGTTATTCACAAAGACCAAGCCGGTTTCTTACCGGAAAGACATCTAAATGGCAATATAAGAAATATTGTGGATATCCTCGAAAGACTGGAGCACAAGAAGAACCGTAAAGCAATCCTGATGTTTGTGGACGCCGAAAAAGCTTTTGATAATGTTTCTTGGAAATTTATGAAAAGGAACATACAACAAATGGAGGTTGGAGAAAGATACATGAATGGGTTGGAAGCGATCTACAAGGAGCAAAAAGCAAAAATCATTATTAACAACGTGGTATCAGACAACATAAGAATTGAGAAAGGAACAAGGCAAGGTTGTCCGCTTTCCCCTTTACTTTTTATAACGGTCCTGGAGGTTCTTTTGAATATGATAAGAAAAGACGCAGATATAAAAGGGGTGGCGGTGGGGGCCAAAGAATATAAATTAAAAGCCTTTGCTGACGACTTGGTTCTCACTTTACAAAACCCAGAGACCAGTGCAAATAAAGCACTGGAAACGATACAAGAATTTGGGAAAGTAGCAGGATTTAAACTGAATAAAGCCAAAACCAAAGTTCTAGGGAAAAACCTGACAAAGGAAGAGAAAGAAGAAATAGAGAAAGAGACGGGCCTTCAATTTGCAAAAAAAGTTAAGTATTTGGGCATCAATATGACAGCAAAAAATCAAGATTTGTATAAAGAAAATTATGAAAAGGTATGGAACGAAATTAAAAGAAATTTGGAGATTTGGAATAATTTGAAGCTTTCCTTGATGGGCCGAATAGCTGTGATAAAAATGAATGTGCTGCCTAAATTACTATTCCTCTTCCAGGCGATACCAATCGTGGATAAGATGGAACCATTCAAGAAGTGGCAGAAGGACATATCAAGATTTATCTGGCAAGGGAAAAAACCCAGAATCAAGTATAAGATTTTAACAGATGACAAGGAAAGAGGAGGATTTTCCCTGCCGGAATTGAGTATTTACTTTGAAGCTGCGGCCTTCTGCTGGTTGAAGGATTGGTTCCTACTAGAAGATACAGACATACTAGACCTGGAAGGACATGACAATAGGTTTGGATGGCATGCATATTTGTGGTATGATAAGATAAAGGCTCATCAGGGCTTCAAGACACATATAATCAAGAAGGCTCTATTTAGAGTTTGGATAAAATATAAAGATTTATTGGAACCGAAAACGCCAAGATGGATATCTCCTTTAGAAGCTGTTGCCCATAAGATGATAAATATGGAAATGAATTGGCCAAAATATTCAGAAATATTAATACAAGAAGGTGAGCAGGTCAGGTTGAAACCCTATGAACAATTGAAAGATAAAATCAATACCTGGTTGAAATATCATGAAATTAACGAAATTTTCAAGAAAGACAGGAAGACCGGCTTTCAAATGGAAAAGTCAAAACTGGAGACAGAACTGTTAGAGCCAAAAACAAAAAATTTGTCTAGAATGTACAATTTGTTGCTGAAATGGCATACACAGGATGAACTTGTGAAATCGGCAATGATAGATTGGGCTAAGGATGTTGGACATAACATAATGATGGCGGACTGGGAAAGACTCTGGAAGACAGGAATAAAATTTACTGCATGTAATCTGCTAAGAGAAAATATCATGAAGATGATTTATCGATGGTATTTGACCCCAGTAAAGCTTGCTAAAATCTATCATTTGCAAGACAATAAATGTTGGAAGTGTGGCAACACGGAAGGAACTTTTTATCACATGTGGTGGACCTGCCCAAGGTTGAAGGCCTTCTGGGAGATGATATATAATGAATTGAAAAAAGTGTTTAAAAACACATTTGTGAAGAAACCAGAGGCCTTCTTGCTTGGAATGGTCAACCAGGAGATACAGAAGGAAGACCACACTTTCTTTATGTATGCCACGACAGCAGCAAGAATCTTGATAGCAAAATATTGGAAGACAAAGGACTTACCGACCTTGGAAGAATGGCAGATGAAAGTGATGGATTACATGGAGCTCGCTGAACTGACTGGGAGACTCCGCGACCAGAGGGAGGAAGCAGTGGAAGAAGATTGGAAAAAATTTAAAGACTATCTTAAGAAACATTACAAAGTATAAAATGAAATAACGTTAAAGAAATAGCAATTTACAGAGTAAAAGTAGAGAATTTGAAATAGAAGAGAAGTAGAGATAGAGTTTGAAATGTTTAAGAATTTTAAGGAATTTAGAATGTTCAGAATATTTAAAATAAATATTAGAGATGCAAGCTTGCTTGGAAGTAAATATAAAAAAGAATTATGATTTAAGTTAAGGGATGGAGAGCAAGTTATAATGGTATGAGATAAATAAGTTAAAAGGAAATGAAATTGCCAATGGAAATAATGGGAAAATGAATCACAGGAGGAGGGACAGGAGGAAGTCCAAGGGCAATGTAAAGGGAATTAGAAAAAAGGAAGATGATAAATGTAGTATTGTATTTTTATGTCTTGTATGTTTGTGTTAGTTTTGTGGTTATGTGTTTTTTTTTCCTGTGTATAAAATTTAATAAATATTACTTTTAAAAAAAAAAACAAAAGGTCCCGATCCCATCTCATAGAATCATAGAATCCTAGAGTTGGAAGAGACCCCAAGGGCCACCCAGTCCAACCCCCTGCCAAGCAGGAACACCATCAAAGCATTCTTGACAGATGGCTGTCAAGCATCTGCTTAAAGACCTCCAAAGAAGGAGACTCCACCACACTCCTTGGCAGCAAATTCCACTGTCGAACAGCTCTTACTGTCAGGAAGTTCTTCCTAGTGCAGTGATGGCTAACCTTGACACTCCAGATGTTTTGGGACTACAACTCCCATCATCCCTGACCACTGATCCTGTTAGCTAGGGATGATGGGAGTTGTAGTTCCAAAACATCTGGGGTGTCAAGGTTAGCCATCACTGTCCTAGTGTTTAGGTGGAATCTTCTTTCTTGTAGTTTGAATCCATTGCTCTGTGTCCGCTTCTCTGGAGCAGCAGAAAACAACCTTTCTCCCTCCTCTATATGACATCCTTTTATATATTTGAACATGGCTATCATATCACCCCTTAATCTTCTCTTCTCCAGGCTAAACATACCCAGCTCCCTAAGCCGTTCCTCATAAGGCATCGTTTCCAAGCCTTTGACCATTTTGGTTGCCCTCTTCTGGACATGTTCCAGCTTGTCAGTATCCTTCTTGAACTGTGGTG
This sequence comes from Darevskia mixta, assembly GCA_034641385.1. NCBI lineage: Eukaryota > Metazoa > Chordata > Lepidosauria > Squamata > Lacertidae > Darevskia > Darevskia mixta. Next base: position 115,482 of record JAWWNH010000142.1, on the reverse strand, counting down.
CCCAGAATTGGACACAGTTTTCCAGGTGGGGTCTGACCAGAGCGGAATACAGTGGTACTATTACTTCCCTTTATCTAGATGCTATACTCCTATACTCATGCCTTTATGTTGGGGAGTGACTGCTTCGTTCACCAACCAGATCCAGAAAACTATTGCATGTCTGTTAGATTCTCTCCAACTGCTCAGTTCCATGTTCCGGTTTAGGGTTTTGAAAATGCCCCTGCCATTGTAGTACTTTCTCACCAGGAGCTGAGAAATAATAACTCCAAAAGCAAGTAGGCCAACCTTTGACAACCCTGACATTAAGAGTCTCATGTTCTACCAACTGAGGTCTAGAACTCACAGTAGCCCCAGTCTACAAGGTCATATGATGATGGGTGTAGATGGAAGGGCTTGGGGTCAGGATGGAGACACACACACCCCAACACACCCCACATTTAGCTGGAGGTCTGAAACAAACACTGTGTGCAATTTGAGCACCTACAAGTCAGCTCTTCTGCCTCCCAGTTGGAGTCACTGGTTTGGGTTTTCAGAACCACCAACAGCACCCATTCTTAACAGTGTTTCCTCCTCTCACAGGCGGGTGACTCTGCAGATCTCCGGTGCAAGACCTCTGGTGAAAGGAAGACCCCCCAGCTCTCCTCTGATGTGCAGCTGCCTCGACTGCACCCCCCATCTCTACTGGGGAAGAAACCGCTTTGCTTGATGCTGCTGAATGCGATTCTGGGAAGGAGTCAAGAGGGAGCCATCCTGTCTTCCTCCCTACTCATGAGAAACTCAATGCATTCTTTAATAAATGCAAGCATTGGAAAACTTTGTGAAGGTCCATGTTGTGAAAATGTGTTCTGGGTCTTGTTTTCTGTTGGACTCTAATATCTGATGTGTGACACACATAAATATAAAAACACAGAGAGGCCAAGACACGACTTGTGGTTAGGATTCCATGGAGACATGAGATTCCTCCTTGTTTACAATATCCTGAAACAGGGCTTTGGAAGGTCTGAGCTCCTCCCAACTTCCTTGGCTGTTCGGACAGTGGCCAAACAGATGTCCAAGGGAAGCCCACAAACAGGACCACAGCCCAAAAGTGCTTCTCCTTCCCACAGTCTCCTGCCATGACAATGGAGGGAGAAGAAAGGCATTGTGATGTGTAGCCTAAGGTAGTCTCCAACATTGTCTGGAGAGCCCCAGGATCCCCATCCCTGTCTTATAGATTCGTAGAGTTGGAAGGGACACACAGGGTCATCTAGTCCAGCCCCCTGCAATGCAGGAATCTCAGCTGAAGCATCCATGACAGATGATCATCCAACCTCTGCTCTAGAGCCTCCAAGGAAGGAGAGACCACAGCCTCCTGAGGAAGACTGTTGCACTGTCAAATAGCTCCTACTGTCAGAAAGTTTTTCCCAATGTTTAGTCGGAATCTCCTTTCTTGTAATTTGAAGACATTGGTTTGGGCCCTACTTTCCGGAGCTGCAGAAAACAAGCTTGCTTCATCTTCTGTGTGAAAGCCCTTTAGATATTTGAAGGTGGCTATCATATCTTCTTAAGGAAAGGTGGGTTGGGAGCTGTCCAAAACCTTGTGATCCCCCCTGGACAGGTGAGGCCCCTCAGGTGAGTTCTTCCACCCCATCATCTGGGTGACACTCACATAACTCTCAAGATTTGATGCAGCTGATGCTCTCCTCCCCCTCCTTTCTTGCTTCCATCCCATCATACCTCAATACCTCAAGGAGCCCCTCTCCCCATGTGAACCTACCGAGGCCCTGAAATCATTATCTGAGGCCGTTCTTTGTGTTCCTCCACCCCAAGATGTCCAGAGGGTGGCAACACAAGAACGGGCCTTTTCCGTGATCGGATGATGTCCCCAGGGTGGTTTGGGGGGAAAAATGGATTTGTTTTTGTTTTACTATGATGCATTTTGGGTTTTTTATATTGTATTTTTATGTTGTGAACTGCCCCATAATCTACAAATGAAGGATGCTATACAAATCAGAATCAGAATCAAACCACCATGGACTAAAATACAATCTCCAATGTAAGCCAATACCTTTACTGGATTGACTACAGGTCACCAAATAATGAGCAAGCTTTTGAGTTTCTCAGAACGCTTCTTTGGACTGGATATTAAGCAAATCAGGCAGTGCGGGGTGTGGGTGTGGGTGTGAAAATCTGGTCTAGGGTTAAAATCTGCATTGGTGTGAGTCTTAAGGTACACTGTCATTTGGCAGATGGAGCAAACTTGTTCTCTCCTGCTCTGGAGGGTAGGGCCCAAACCAATGGATTCAAGTCCCATGAATGGATATTCCGACTGAACTCTAGGGAGAGCTTTTTGAAGGAAAGAGCTGTTTCACCACAGAATGGACTCGCTTGGAAGGTGGTGGACTCTCCTTCAGTGGAGAATTTTAAGCAGAGATTGGATGGCCACATGTCAGAGATTCTTTAGCTTGGACTAGTTGACCCTCAGGGTCCCTTCCAACCCTATAATTGTAGTATTCTCTAATGATAATTGCAATTTTGCTCCATTTTGACCTGGAAGGGGATGGGTCTAGCATTGCTTCCCTCCCCCTCCAACTGCCCCCCTGAACCTCCTTCAGATCTGGGCCAATTCCCAATTCCACTGCATTGCACAGAAAAACCTGTCAGTTACTCCCAAATCAGATAAAAGTCACAGTATGGAGAGGAACTGGCAGAGCCCCCACCCCACCCCAGCGCCCCTTTTCATACAAGGCACCCACACAGAGGTTTCCAATGCTTGCATTTATTGAAAGGAAAAGCTAAAGCAAATGTGCAGGCAAATCCCATCCTAAACCCAGTTACACAGATGTCAGCCTCACTGAGCACAGCAGGACTTGCTCTGGAGTAACGGCAGAAAGGTATTGGGCTGTGATGGATCCTTCTCAGAATCGCCTTCAGCAGCAGCAGCAGTGAGCAAAGAGTTTCTGCAGAGGTGCAATCAAGGCAGCTCCATCTCCAGAGAAGAAACGGGATGGTCTTCCTTTCGTCAGAGATGATGCGTGATGGGTCTGCTGTAGAGTTAAATGATAAGAGAGGAAACACCATGAATATGGGGGTGGTGGTGTAGAAACAGACCCAAAACCCTAATGCTATCAGAGTTGGGATTTCATGGTGTGGTTGGCTCAGACCTTAGCTCAGCTGGTTAGAATTGCTTTGAGTGTGACCTTCTGCTGAATGTGCAGAGATAGGTCTCCATCACGTGCCCAAATGTCTCCCTGCACAGTCTGAGACTGATGGTAGATATAATCCAAAACATCTGGTGGGCACCTGGTTGACAAGGCTGCCCTCCAGGCTTTAAAAGTCTTGTTTCACATGCGGCTCAGTTCTCCCACTCCTGTTTTCTAAGCTCAAGTGGTGCCAAATGTCACCAGAGAATTCTCAAGGTCCAAACCCAAAACAGTGAATTTAGCATTCGGGAGAATCTAGCAAGTGCCCCCCCCTCCATGACTGTTAAGGGTCAAAGACAGGGGGAAGAAGGAGAGCTGTAACTCCGGCCTTTGGGGTTGTGTCTCTTTGAAATTCCACAGACTTATTTCCAGGCACAGGTATGGTTTTGCATATAACTCACCTTAGCTGCGCTTGCAGCAAGGCCTGTCTCCTGAACACTTCGAAATCTCTTTCTCGCCTTTGTGCAGGTTTTTCTGCAGCTGCCCCCATTCTTCTGGCATTCCTGGGTGGGACGTTGAGCTCCGGTGAAATCTGTAGGGCAAAGCGAAGAGAAAAACTAATAGAGAGAGAGAGAGAGAGAGAGAGAGAGAGAGAGAGAGAGAGAGAGAGAGATGCAACTACCAAGGAGAGAAGCTACCTTGGAAGGTTGCTCCAGAACACCTGGAGAGCACCAGGTTGGGGGAGGCTGGTGCAGGATGAATGCAGGGAAGGGGGGTTGGATAGAGAGTGAGACCCTCCCCTCCCCCCTGTGCCTTCAGAAGGAGGGATGACCCAAGGCAATCACTGGCATCCTTGGGGCACTAGCAACCTTGGAGAAAGAAGACCCTTTGCCCAGGAAACTGGCCCACCCTCTTCCCCACCACAAAGGTGAATGCACTGAAATGTGTTATTACAGATTTTATAGCAACAGCTATAGATTCCATACTTTAGGACTGGGATGACAATCAGATCCTAAGAGCCTGGCTGCTGGATCAGGTCAAAGGGGCCACATCTAGTCCATCAACCTGGTCTCACAGTGGCCAACCAAATGCCCCATTTGGGAAGCTCTCCAGGAGGGCAGAGGGGCAAGAAGACTCCACACCCTTCCCTTTGGGATTCCCTGCAAGTGGTATTCAGAGGCAGGTTTAAAAGGAATAAAGCTGAGAACTGTGGATCTCAGAGAGGAAGAAGCATCTGAGAAGAAGGCCATACCTGGAGCCAGCAGCATCAGGAAGAGGACGGCAACAGAGAGGAGGCAGAAGATCTTCATGGCTGGAGGTTGGTAGGAATCCTGGAGATGCTGAAGCCAAGTGGAAGAGCTTCATGGCTGGGGAAGGAGAGGTCCCTCTACTTATAGGTGGATGGAGAACTGTTGAAACCTTGTGGTAAGCCAAATGTCTTTTACAGGATAGATGTCACAATCCCTGCGGGGCAGAAGAAGATGAGAATTGCCGTCTGGATTTGAGTAATGCTCTTGTGCAAAACCACATATGGAAGAATGACCACAAACCAGGGTGGCGTCACTGACCGTCAAAGAGAGGGAAATGGAGTTGTTTCTAAAATGGTGCCCTTGATGAAGGAATTTTCCAAGAATGCCATGAGATTACAAATATTTTATTTCTCGGAGGAGAGCGCTATCAGGGCTACTGGCCATCATGGCTATATTCTCGCTCCACTGTTGGTGTCTGTAGCGCTCTGAACTCCAGTTCTCAGAATTAGAAGAGAGGCGGTTGCTGTTACTCCATTCGTGTTTCCTTTGGCTTCTGGTTATTCCTCTGATAACAAGATGCTCGAATCCTGCAGGCCGTTGGCCTGATCCAGCAAAGCTCTTCTAATGCCCTTTGCAGAGATAAAGTTTATTCAGATGATGCATTTTTTAAAATAGGTCCTTCATGGCACACTGTCAAAGTACTTTCTTTGCTCCTTCAAACACAGTGGTAGCTGCCACCTTAGATGGTTTTGAAAAGGCCTTCCTTGTAGGATACGGGTGGCTGCTGGTCACAACTGTGGCCCCATGTGTCATTCCCAGGAAGAGGCATGAAGAAGCCACCATGGCAAGTTGCCATTGAAAGGCATATCAAGTCATGAGTTTGCCCAACCTGCCTTTAAAGCCATGCAACTTGCTGGTCATCACTGCCTCTTGTTGAAGTGAGTTCAATAGTTTAACTATATGCTGAATGAAAAGGTCCTTTCTTTTATCTCTCCTGAATCTCCCGACATTCAGCTTCACCAAATGTCCCCATCAAACTCCTCTATGAATCCACCTTACCTCCCTTAATGAAACACCTGTGTCTCTTCACACCTTTACCCACAACTCAACCTGCCCAACTCATTCAGCTGCTTGACAGCCTTCACATTATGGAGAGCAGAATGTCATTGCCCAACCAAGCACCGCCAGGGCAAAGGGGTGTCTCTGATGTTCCATATATATCCATGTGAAAATGAATTTCATTCAGGGAAATTGCCCTGCTAAAATCTGCAGATCAGGCAAAAATTACATGAGAATTGCATGCAGAAATGCTGATGAGTTTTCTTGAGAACTGCTTTTTTCTTAAAAGCAAACTGAAATGCAACCGTGGAAAACTCAACTGCAGCTTGGAAAAGGAGACACTGGGAGAAACCAAAATTGACCGAATTGGCCAATGCTCTCATTTTTGCTTCCTTTTTCAGTTTGTTCTGTAATTTAGTGGTTGGATTGATGTTGCTTATATCCTTTGAGCAAATATTTTGTGGACAGAATAAAGCAGGGAATGCATTTTAAAAATGGGAATGAAAATATTTCTTTATCTTTATGTCTTTATTGTCATTGTACAAGTACAACGAAATTGGATTTAAAATAATAATAATAATAATAATAATAATATAATAAAAATAAAAATAATAATAAAATAATTTTTTTAAAAAATCATTTTTCATTTAAACAATTGTTTCCCCAACCAAAAATGGACTCAACACGAGTAACAGCAGTAAAAGCCATACGAAACACTTAAAAATAAGGGAGAGCACTGAGCAGACCGCTGCGTCTATGCGCGCTGCCATCTTAGAACTCTTATAAAAAATAACAGATATTTAAACAAAATTTTCCAATGGCAGGTGGGGGGGGAATGGTCCCCAGGTGTTTTGGTTAAAAGCAAGCTTATTTAGAGGCACATTTTAGCATGCTCCTTCCGACACCTTAAATTGGACCTTGTAGTTCACTGCAGCCAGTGCATTGCTTTCAGGACCAGTGTCGCAAACTCCCACTGGCTTGTCCAAGATGTATTGATGTTCACAAAACTGGATGATTTTAAGAGAGACCAGGCATAGGCAAACTCCAGCCCTCCAGATGTTTGGGACTAAAATTCCCATCATCCCTAGCTAACAGGACCAGTGTTCAGGGATGATGGGAATTGTAGTCCCAAAACATCTGGAGGGCCGGAGTTTTCCTATGCTTGGATCAGACCAATTCCTGGAGGGGAGGAAAGATGGAAAGAGGACTGGATATTATATACGGATTATATGGAAAAATATTAGAATAAGAAAATAATCATAACAGGCTGCAAAAATACTCAGCAGTATATGCTATGATGTGAGATTATGTAAGGTAGTGAGCATTATTTAGTAGAGTAAGAAAATGCAGCTACAAGGATAGTAGATAGGAACCTTGGAATGAATGAAAGGGAAGTTTGATTCAAGACACAGAGGATTTAAATAATCTTGGGAGAATATAGCTATGTTATTATTACTATCATATGTTTATGTTTTATATCTATGCTATCTTTTTTATGTATGACTGTGACATAGTATGTGTTGACGACGAGATACAACAGAAAAGCCAAACAAAGAAACAAAGGGGAAGACCAGAGATCTGGACACAGATCACTACTCACACCTGTCCACATCATAGCCTTTGCAACCTCGTGCCTCAGATGTTTGGGACTACAACTCCATCACCCCCAGCGTGCAGGAGGACCATGTGAGGCTGAGGCTGAGGGAACCTTTTCCAACTTTACAATCTTCTTCTTTACGTGAGGCAACCAGAACTGCGCAGGATTCCAAATGTGGTCACACCATAGATTTGCACAATGGCAAGATGATATTGGCAGTTCACATTCCTATCCTTTTCCTAATGATCCCTTGCATGGAGTCCATCTTTTCCACAGCTGCCGCACACGGGGTCCACATCTTCTTGGAGCTCTTTACTATGACTCCAAGGTCTCATTGCTAGTCAGTCACCATCAGTTCACACCCCATGAGGATACACCAAGAACCTGCAGGCTCTGGACCCCTACAGTTTGTTGACCTTGAGGGCCTTCACACCAAGTTATCCAGTTTTCCATCAGTAATCCTCATGTGTGTTAATGAAGTCATAGTCCTGCTCTCTTCTGACTTGGTCAGACCCCACCTAAAGTTGTGTGTCCAGTTCTGGGCACCACCATTTAAGAAGGATGTTGACAAGATAGAAGTTGTGCAGAAGAGGGCGACCAAGAGGATCCAGGGTCTGGGAGTGAACCCTGATGAGGAATGGTGGAATGGAGGAATGGGGTAGGTCATGCTTAGCTTGGATAAAATGAGATCTGAGAGCCATCTTCAAATATCTCAAGGGCTGCCTCATGAAAGATAGAGCAGACTTGCTTTATGCTGCTCCGGAAGGTAGGGCTCAAACCAATGGAGGGGGTAATTGGGAATTTATTTTGTGATTATTTTACAGCAGTGATTATGTCAAAATTTGTTGTAAAACCAAATAAAAAACATTTTTTTAAAAAAGTGAAGGTGGTGGACTCTTCTTCAGTGGGGGTTATCAAGCAGAGATTCAATGGCCACCTGTCAGGTATGCTTAAGTTTGGACTAGATGACCCTCAGGGTCCCTCCCAACTCTACAATTCTAGGCTTCTATGATAAATGCCATTTTGCTCCATTTTGACCTGGCATTGCTGTCCCCCACTCTAACCAATCTCCCCCCCACCTCCTTCTGATCTGGGCAAATTCCCAATTCCTGTGTGTTTCACGGAAGCAGCTGCCTGTTACTTCACACGCCTTTGCTGCCTGTGGACATTCGATGATCATGGAGCAATGTTTGTCTGACTTGGAGCCAGACATGGTGAGGAAACAGAACTCAGCGGTGAGACCACAGGATCCCCACCTTGCCTGCTGCATCTTGCACTTCAGTCTCTTAGGAAAGGATGCTGAAGACATCCCATGTCTGTGTAGGTTGCACAAGATGAGCAGATGCCCTGTAAGTTTCACAGGATAGGACACAGCACAGACCAACAGCTCACAGCCAACACTAATACTCCTCCTCAATAATAATAATATGAGAGTGTGACCCTCACTTTTGAGCCCCCATCTCTCTCCCACGGACAGATAAATTCACAACAGTGCACACAATTTCATAACAACGCCTGCCATTGCCAACAATATCAAAACCAAGTGTTGATTCTGCACTACAAGTAAAATGCAAACAGCACAACACACACATTCAGACCATTTGGAAAAAGAGGGTAAAACCTGCCCTTCCTTTGGAAAAATGGAGATGGAGTCTGACTGAGGGCATGGAAGGGCAATGGAACAGTTTGGTACTGGAATGATTGGGTTGTTTCCAAGGCTGCTGTCCTGTTCAGGCAAGAGATTTCTGCTTGATATAGGACATTTCCCTCCTCTCCCCTGAAGACTCCCCCCAGGCACCCTCAAAATCTGCTCTAAAGATTGGAATGACTCTCCAGATCAGATTCTGGTGGTTCCTGGGGCAGAGATGGGGTCCTCACCACTGTCCAGGGAGAGGAGAGGGAATCAGGAGTCAATTTGTGAATTTGGAGACAAGCCATTGAGTTGCAGATGGTGGGGTGGAGAAAGTCCAGGCGGAAATGATGGTATGAGATGTGGATCTGAAGGACTTAGCATGAGAAGAGCCCTGAAATGGACCAGCCCAAAGGCCTGGTCTAGTCCAGCCACCCCTTGCTCTCCCCCACAAGCTCACACTTTTGTAAACCAATGAGAGGCTGTTTTCACAAACAAGCGGCAATAGAAATGCAAAAACTCCCACCAGCTTCAACCTCACAGGGAATGGAGTAGTTGCTTTGGAAGACGATAATCAGGCATCTAAACCACATGACCAGTCCAACGAAGTTGATGTTTAAGAATCATTGCTTTGAAACTGGTGAGGGGGCAATAGCAAAGAACCTTCAGAATCCAAAACAAACCAAAAATGGGAAATAGAAGAACTGCATATGGATATTAATTTATTTACAAATAAGCCCATTGTTTTTGGCCCTCATCAAACATTGAAATGCAAAGTTGAAGCAAACTGTAAGAATCTCTGAGAAGATATTCCTTTCTTTCCCCCCACTACTTGTCCTCCAAATATGGAAAAGAAAAGGCATGGCCTCAAGCGGATGCTAAAAAACCACACTGTCATTCTTCAATGGATTGCTTCCTCTTTGAGTTTTTGCCAGGGAAATGGGAGACATTAAATTCAGCTGGCAATTAAAGGCCTGCCCAGCTAATTTGCACTTTCCACAACAGAAATCATCCTTCCAAATTGTATCTTCTTTGAATTTTCCATGGCTGTTCTCCAGTCACATAATGGGTACCCAAGCTTGACACCGCAAGCCATAGCCTCCAGAAGATCAAAAGTGATTATGAGGCTCTGGGCAGGAAGCTGAAGCAATTAAATGCACAAATTGTCATCTCATCTGTCCTCCCAGTTGAACGCCGTGGCCCAGGAAGAGAGGGGAAAATAGGAGAAGTGAACAACTGGCTTCGCAAATGGTGCCGGCAGGAACGGTTTGGATTCTTAGATCACGGCCTGCAGTTTCTTGAAGATGGACTTCTGGCAAGTGATGGGCTGCACCTCACAAGGGTTGGGAGGAATGTTTTTGCCAACAATCTCAAAAACCTCATCAGGAGGGCTTTAAACTGACTTATGTGGGGGAGGGAGACAGTGGTCCTGAAGGTAGGAGTCTATCAAATGCTGAAGATGATCATCCAAAAGTCAAGGACCAAATGGAGCAAACAGCACACAGACCTAGTGGTGGGAGGAAAAAATCCTTAAGTAGGAGACTAGGGGGAATGATCAATGGTTTTCAATGTCTGTATACAAATGCACAGAGCATGGGAAATAAACAAGATGAACTTGAGCTCTTGATACAGCAAACTAAATACGACATAATAGGCATCACTGAAACCTGGTGGGATGAGTCTCATGATTGGAATGTAGTAATAGAGGGATACAATCTATTTCAGAGAAATAGACCAAACAGGAAAGGAGGAGGAGTGGCATTATATGTCAGGGATGTGTATACCTGTGAAGAGATCCATGATTTAAAACTTCAAAGCCAAATTGAGAGTATCTGGGTCAAAATTAAGGGAGAGAAAAATAACAGTGATCTCATTGTGGGAGTTTATTATAGATCCCCGAGCCAAACTGAGGACATAGATGATGCCTTCCTGGAACAGATGACCAAGCATTCAAAAGGAAATGAGATAGTAGTAATGGGGGATTTCAACTATCCTGATATTTGTTGGATGTCAAACTCAGCCAAGAGCATAAGGTCGAACAGATTCCTCACTGGCCTTGCAGACAACTTCATTGTCCAGAAAGTGGTAGAAGCAACAAGAGGATCAGCCATTTTAGATCTGGTCCTAACCAATAGTGATGACCTGGTTAGTGGGGTAGAAGTGGCAGGATCATTAGGTGGGAGTGATCATGCTCTTCTGGAGTTTATTATACATCAGAAAGGAGCAACCAAGCATACTAAGACTCAAATTCTAGACTTTAAGAAAGCCGACTTCAGAAAACTTAGGGAAATGCTGGATGTGATCCCATGGTCAGTAATACTAAAAGGGATGGGAGTTCATGATGGATGGGAGTTTGTTAAAAGGGAGATATTAAAAGCACAACTTCAAGCAGTACCAATGCGACGAAAACATGGAAGGTGCCTAAAGAAGCCAGGGTGGCTATCTAAAGAACTTTTAACTGAGTTAAGATTTAAAAGGGATATGTACAAGAAATGGAAAAAGGGGGAAACCACCAGAGAGGAATTCAAACAAATAGCCAGCACATGTAGAGACAAAGTCAGAAAAGCTAAAGCACAGAATGAACTCAGGCTTGCTAGAGAGGTTAAAAGCAATAAAAAGAGTTTTTATGGGTATGTCCGTAGCAAAAGGAAGAACAAGGAAACAGTGGGGTCACTTAGAGGAGAAGATGGTGAAATGCGAACAGGGGACGCAGAAAGGGCAGAACTCCTCAATACCTTCTTTGCCTCAGTCTTCTCCAAAAAAGAAAACAATGCCCGACCTGAAGAATATGGAGCAGATGATTCAGCAGGGGAAACACAGCCCAGAATAAGTAAGGAGGTAGTACAAGAACACTTGGCTAGTTTAGATGTATTCAAGTCTCCAGGGCCAGATGAACTACATCCCAGAGTATTAAAAGAACTGGCAGAGGTGATTTCAGAACCACTGGCAGTAATCTTTGAGAATTCCTGGAAAACAGGTGAAGTTCCAGCAGACTGGAGGAGGGCAAATGTTGTCCCTATCTTCAAAAAGGGGAAAAGAGAGGACCCAAACAATTACCGCCCAGTCAGCCTGACATCAATACCAGGAAAGATTCTAGAGCAGATCATTAAGCAAACGGTCTGTGAGCACCTAGAAAGGAACGCTGTGATCACTAAAAGTCAGCATGGGTTTCTGAAAAATAAGTCATGTCAGACTAATCTGATCTCATTTTTTGACAGAATTACAAGCCTGGTAGACGAAGGGAACACTGTGGATGTAGCCTATCTTGATTTCAGCAAGGCCTTTGACAAGGTGCCCCATGATATTCTTGTAAAGAAGCTGGTAAAATGCGGGCTAGACAATGCTACCATTCAGTGGATTTGTAACTGGCTGACTGACCGAACCCAAAGGGTGCTCATCAATGGCTCCTCTTCATCCTGGAGAGAAGTGACTAGTGGGGTGCCACAGGGTTCTGTCTTGGGCCCAGTCTTATTCAACATCTTTATCAATGACTTGGATGATGGGCTTGAGGGCATCCTGATCAAGTTTGCAGATGACACCAAATTGGGAGGGGTGGCTAATACCCCAGAGGACAGGATCACACTTCAAAATGACCTTAACAGATTAGAGAACTGGGCCAAGGCAAACAGGATGAATTTTAACAGGGAGAAATGTAAAGTACTACACTTGGGCAAAAAAAATGAAAGGCACAAATACAGGATGGGTGATACCTGGCTTGAGAGCAGTACAAGTGAAAAGGATCTAGGAGTCTTGGTAGACCACAAACTTGACATGAGTCAACAGTGTGATGCAGCAGCTAAAAAAGCCAATGCAATTCTGGGCTGCATCAATAGGAGTATAGCATCTAGATCAAGGGAAGTAATAGTACCACTGTATTCCGCTCTGGTCAGACCCCACCTGGAATACTGTGTCCAGTTCTGGGCACCACAGTTCAAGAAGGATATTGACAAGCTGGAACGTGTCCAGAGGAGGGCAACCAAAATGGTCAAAGGCCTGGAAACGATGCCTTATGAGGAACGGCTTAGGGAGCTGGGTATGTTTAGCCTGGAGAAGAGAAGGTTAAGGGGTGATATGATAGCCATGTTCAAATATATAAAAGGATGTCATATAGAGGAGGGAGAAAGGTTGTTTTCTGCTGCTCCAGAGAAGCGGACACGGAGCAATGGATTCAAACTACAAGAAAGAAGATTCCACCTAAACATTAGGAAGAACTTCCTGACAGTAAGAGCTGTTCGACAGTGGAATTTGCTGCCAAGGAGTGTGGTGGAGTCTCCTTCTTTGGAGGTCTTTAAGCAGAGGCTTGACAGCCACCTGTCAGGAATGCTTTGATGGTGTTTCCTGCTTGGCAGGGGGTTGGACTGGATGGCCCTTGTGGTCTCTTCCAACTCTATGATTCTGTGATTCTGTGATACCCAAACCCATACAGTGGTACCAGTAGCCATTGATAAACCACAAGGAAGAGACTTTCAAAACCATCTAATTGGTGGCACTATCTCCTGTAGGAGCAAGCTCAATTCTTTAACTGTGTGCTGTGAAGGATCTTTTTTAAATGCATTATCTGAAGAAACCATAACTCTGCAAAGGGCATAAGGAAATCCCTGCTGGATCAGACCAGCAGCCTACAAGAGTCACTGTTGGGAATGGTAATAAGAAGGCTACCAGAAACACACATGTGAGAAACAGCCATTCCCTCGCTTGTGATTCTGAGCAACTGGAATTCAGAGACCTTCAGACTCCAGCAGTGGAGGAGAAACAGAGCCGTGGGGGCCAGGAGCCCTGATAGCCCTCTCCCCCAAGAATGTGCTTTTCCTCTATTAACTTCATGGTAAACTCCATGCATTGCTTGGAAATTAAATCTCCAATGGCATTGTTTTAGAAACAACTCTCTCTGAATCTCTTTGCCTGTCAGTGACACTAGCCTGGCTTGTGGTCATACTTCCATATGTGGTTTTGCACAAGAGAATTACTCAAATCCAGATGGCAATTCTCATCTTCTTCTGCCCCGCAGGGATTGTGACATCTTTCCTGTAAGAGACATTTGGTTTCCCACAAGGTTTCATCAGTCCTCCATCCACCTATAAGTAGAGGGACCTCTCCTTCCCCAGACAACTGCTCTTCCACTTGGCTTCAGCATCTCCAGGATTCCCACCAACATCCAGCCATGAAGATCTTCTGCCTCCTCTCTGTTGCCGTCCTCTTCCTGATGCTGCTGGCTCCAGGTATGACCTTCTTCTCAGAGCTCCACAGTTCTCAGCTTTATTCCTTTTAAACCTGCCTCTGAATACCACTTGCAGGGAATCACAAAGGGAAGCAGTGTGGAGTCTTCTTGTCCCTCTGCCCTCCTGGAGAGCCTCACAAATGGGGCATCTGGTTGGCACTGGTTGGTCTGATCCAGGAGCCAAGCTCCTTGGCAGTTGCATCTCCCTCTCTTAGTTTGCTTTTCTTTTCACTTTCCCCTACAGATTTCACCGGAGCTCAACGTCCCACCCAGGAATGCCAGAAGAATGGGGGCAGCTGCAGAAAAACCTGCAACAAAGGCGAGAAAGAGATTTCGAAGTGTTCAGGAGACAGGCCTTGCTGCAAGCGCAGCTAAGGTGAGTTATATGCAAAACCATACCTGTGCCTGGAAATAAGTCTGGGGCATCTCAAAGAGACAGGACCCCAAAGGCTGGAGAGTTACAGCTCTGCTTCTTCCCCCTGTCCTTGACCCTTAAAAGCCACCGGGGGAGGGGGGCACTTGCTAGATTCTCCCAAATGCTAAATTGACTGTTTTTGGTTTGGACCTTGAGGATTCCCTAATGATATTTGGAGCCACTTGAGCTTAGAAAACAGGAGCGCAAGAACGAGCCCCATGTGAAACAAGGTTTTTGAAAGCATAGAGGGCAGCCTTTGTCAATCTGGTGGCCACCAGATGTTTTGGATTATGAGCCCCAGACTGTGTAATGAGGCATTTGGGTTCGGGATGGAGACCTCTCCCAACCTCTGCACATTCAGCAGAAGGTCACACTTTAACCAACTCTAACCAGCTAAGCTAAGGTCTGAGCCACCACCCCACCCCCCATGAAATCCCAACTCTGATAGCATTAGGCTTTTGGGTCTGTTTCTACACACACACACACACCAATATTCACAGTGTTTTCCCTCTTTTTCATTTAACTCTACAGCAGACCCATCACGCATCATCTCTGATGAAAGGAAGACCACCCGGTTTCTTCTCTGGAGATGCAACTGCCTTGACTGCACCTCTGCAGAAACTCTTTGCTCGCTGCTGCTGCTGCTGAAGGCGATTCTGAAAAGGATCCGTCACAGCCCAATTCTTTCTGCCCGTTTTCTCCAGAGCAAGTCCTGCTGTGCTCAGTGAGGCTGACATCTGTGTAACTGGGTTTAGGATGGGATTTGCCTGCTCATTTGCTTTTGCTTTTCCTTTCAATAAATGCAAGCATTGGAAACCTCTGTGTGGGTGCCTTGTATGAAAAGGGGCGCTGGGGTGGGGTGGGGGCTCTGCCAGTTCCTCTCCATACTGTGACTTTTGATTGACAGGTGCTTCTGTGCAACACAGTGGAATTGGGAATTGGCCCAGATCTGAAGGAGGTTCAGGGGGGCAGTTGGAGGGAAGGGGGAAGCAATGCTAGACCCATCCCCTTCCAGGTCAAAATGAAGCAAAATTGCATTTATCTTCAGAGAATCCTAGAAATATAGAGTTGGAAGGTAGCCTGATGGTCAGCTAGTCCAAGCTAAAGAATATCTGACAGATATATATGGAACTGTGAAAAAGTTGCTATGCTCTGCAGTTGGTGTGGCTGTCATTAGGCTGCTGTGTGAGGAATCGTTTGATTTGGGTGGGTCTCTGTGCAAGCAGCTTAGCTAGGGAAGCCACTGCCCTCCCCCTCCCCCTCCCCCTCCCCCTCCCCTCCCCTCCCCCCTCCCTTAAATGTACCTGCAGCAAAGTTAAAGGAGTGGTGGGGAGGGGAGGCCCTTCACCAAGCAGTTTAGCAAAGGGGTGGGAAAAGCCCCCTCCCGAGATAAAAGCACGGAACATACAAACATACAAAGAGCTGAATCAGGCCCAGTGGGACCCATGTCACCCAGCATCCTGTTCTCACAGTGGCCACACTATGGGAAAGTGGAAAGCAGGATCCGAGAAGAAGAGACCCCTCCCCTCCTGTCTTTGGCAACAACTGGGATTCAGAAGTACTGCTTCCTCTGACTAGTAGCCATCAATCGCCCTCTCTCTCATCCTCTTTCAAAGCCATCCTAGTTGGTTGGGAGTTCCATGGACGAACTGCGGGAAGAAGGATGTCCCTTTCTGTGTCCTGAAGTTTCCGCTATTCAGCTTCCTTGGTTGGCCCCCAGTTCTGGCGCTCTGAGAGAGGGAGGAAAACTTTCCTCGATCCACTTTCATTGGCAGGGGGAAGAGGAGAGAGGAACCTCACAGGGCGTTTGAGAAACCCACTGGGTGAAGCACCCACCTCCCTGGAAAGAGGGGGGAAGGCTGGGGTGAACCGTAAGAGGAGGGGGAAGGTGTGAGTGGAAGGAGTGGGTGAGGTGGGGAGGGAGGGGGTTTGGTCTGATATGGGTGAAGGGAGACCACTTGGGGAGGGAGGTGGGGTGGAGCCCATATTAACTAACATATCAGAGTTGCCCCCACCAGTGACTAAAAAAAAAAAGGAGGGCAGCCGAGAGAGCAAATGTCATCATTTTAAAACTGCAGGGGGCAGGAACACATCAACATCATCATAGCAACACAGCCTTGGTCTTTGGCTATACATTGGCACATGACCCCCAGGGCTTGCCACATCCATCCTGCAAACAAGAGTTGACATCCCACAAGATTTCAACAGTCCTCCAGTCAACTAACTATGAGTAGAGGGAGCTCTCCGTCCCCAGTCAATTGCACCTCCACTTGGCTTCTGGTACCTCCAGGATTCCCACCAACCTTCAGCCATGAAGATCTTCAGCCTCCTCTCTGCCATCTTCCACATCCTGCTGCTGGTGGTGGCTTCAGGTATGGCCCTTCTTCTCAGATGTTTCTTCTCCGAACTTCACATCTCTCAG
Organism: Darevskia mixta; assembly: GCA_034641385.1. Classification (NCBI taxonomy): domain Eukaryota; kingdom Metazoa; phylum Chordata; class Lepidosauria; order Squamata; family Lacertidae; genus Darevskia; species Darevskia mixta. Next base: position 98,769 of record JAWWNH010000142.1, on the reverse strand, counting down.
CTTTCCTAATTTTGCCATGCTAATCCTAAAACATGGAATCTAAGCAAAGAAGCTGCTGCTTTAATATCTTTCATGATGCATTTCAGTGGGAAAGAAAGGGGGCCAGTTTCCTGGGCAAGGGGGCCTCTCTCTCCAAGTTTGCCAGGGGCTCCTAGGGAAGCCGTTGACTCTGACACGGCCTTCCCTTCCACATTGGCTTAGACCATCTTCTGGAGGTACAGGTGGGAGGGGAATAGTCTCAGACTCCATGTCATGGAAGAGCCAGAGGGAAATGCTGGTCTTATATACCCCTCCTGGCCCTTGCCACCAGGTGCTATGAGTCTTCTGTCAAGCCTCACCTGTACAGCCATGCCTTGCCCTTCCAAGCCAATCTCAGGAAGGTCCCAGTCCTGCGAGGCCCTACCAGTCACAGGGCCTGGCTCCTGCACACACTCCTGACACTCCAGCCCAGACCATTTCCCTGCATTCCTCCTGCTCCAGCTGTCCCCAACCTGGTGCCCTCCAGATATCCCAGGCAGCAGGGCCTTCGGGGAAGGTGTGGAAAGTGTAGAAGGCCAGGCCTTGGTGGGTGGGTGGGGCAAAGCAGGCTTCAAAGGGTTTTTGCCCTTCCAGATTTCACCGAAGCCCAAAATCTCGAACCGCAATGTGTCCATCGGGGAGGGAGATGCAAGTATTTCAGCTGCGGCAGCAAGGAAAGAAAAATTGGATGGTGTTCAAGAGACAAACTTTGTTGCCGTTGAGGTGAGTTATATGGAAATGTTAACTGTGCCCAGGGCTGAAGAAAATGGGTTCCAGAACAGGTGAGGGAGCTGGGTATGTTTAGCCTGGAAAAGGAGAGGAGGAGACTTTTTCCCGCTTGTTTCGGAGGGTAGGACACAAAGCAAGATTCAGACTAAAGAAGGACTTTCTGATGGTAAGAGTTGTTCACCAGAGGAACGATCTACCTCAGAAGGTGGTGGGCTCTCCTTCCTTGGGAGCTTTTAAGCAGAGGTTGGATGGCCATTTCTCAAGGATTGCTTAGTTGTGATTCGAACCTTCCCCGGGGTTGGTGTAGATGGCCCTTGGGGGTCCCTTCCAGTGCTACACTTCTACGGTTCTGGGCTATGCACTTTGGGAGGCCTGGTTGGGGCTTTGCAATCTCATGTACCTTTCCTCCTCTGTTTATTTTCCTAACCAAAAGCTGCCCCAACCTACAAGGAGCATCTGAGTGAGACACACCCTCTTTATTCCTCATTTTAAAACAGGCAAGACTGGGAGAGACCCCAGCTGGGAACCCTGTTGAGATCACTCAGCTTGATGGACCAACTGATGGAAGACAGCTTCTGATGTCAGACGTGGGCCTGTGTCCCAGGGTGCCACCCCCTTCCTTTGGGGCAGGAACCACTGCCTGCAATAAACCTCCATGTTTGCCTTTCATAAATATGACAGTGTTTCTCTTTAATACCACTGACCACAAGGAACCAACGTTTCGTTTAAGGCCAGAGCTGGATCTAGGGAACTGCTGTAGAATGGGCTGTTGTTCTCCTCTGGTATCAAGTCATGCCTGGGGAAGCTCTGACCTTCCAGATGCAACTTCCAGCAGAGGCCAATGGTCAGGGGTGGGATCCAGAGTTGTGATGCACGCAAAATCTGGAGGACAACGTTTCCCCAGATCTGTATCAAGCGGTCTGACCCTTCTTCTTGCTCTGCACCTTAAGTCTCACATCAATGCAGATTTTAACCCTACACCAGATTGTCGCCCTCCACCCACTGCCTGATTAGCTTAATATCTAGCCCAAAGAAGCGTTCTGCAGAACTCAAAAGCTTGCTCATTATTTGGTGACGTGTAGTCAGTCCAGTAAAGGTATTGGTTTACAAAGGATACTTTTAGTGCATGGTGGTATTATTCTTATTCTTCTTCAAATTCTTCTTCAAATTCAAATTTGTATACCACCCTTCATTTATAGATTTTGGGGCAGTTCACAACATAAAAATACAAGATAAAAAACACAAAATGCATCATAAAAAACAAAAACAAACCCCTATCTCCCTTCAAACCACCCTGGGGACACCATTCCATCAGAGAGAAGGCCCACCTTTCCTTGAGAAGATATAATAGTCATCTTCAAATATCTCAAGGGCTGTCACATGGAATATGAAGATGAAGCAAGCTTGTTTTCTGCTGCTCCGGAAAGTAGGATCTGAACCAATATCTTCAAGTTACAAGAAAGGAGCTTCTGAGTAAACATTCTGAAAAACCTTTCTGACATAGGAACTATTTGAGGGTGGAACGGTCTCCCTCAGGAGGTTGTGGTCTCTCCTTCCTTGGAGGTTTTTAAGCAGAGGTTGAATGGAATCTGCTGAGATTCCTGCATTGCAAGAGGTGGGACTAGTTGACCCTCTCAGTCCCTTCCAACTCTATAAATCTATAATTCTATGAGACAGGGATGGGGATCCTGGGGGTCTCCAGACAATGTTGAAGATACCTATGGCTACTCATCACAATGTGTGTGTCCTCCCTCCATTGTCATGGCAGGAGACTGTGGGAAGGAGGAGCACTCTTGGGCTGTGGTCCTGTTTGTGGGCTTCCCATGGGCATCTGCTTGGCCACTGTCAGAATAGCCAAGGAGGTTGGCAGGAGCTCAGACCTTCCACAGCCCTGTTTCAGGATATTGCACACCTGGAGGAATCTCATGTCTCCATGGAACCCTAACCACATGTCCTGTCTTGGCCTCTCTGTGTTTTTGTATTTATGTGTGTCACACATCGGATATTAGAGCCTAACAGAAAACAAGACTCAGCACACGTTTTCACAACATGGACCTTCACAAAGGTTTCAAATGCTTGCATTTATTAAAAAGAAACAGAAAAAGCACTTGCTCAGGCAAACCAAATCCAAGCTGCAATCCTGAGCCCACTTACTAAGGAGTCAGACCCCACTGGCCACAGTGGGGCTTACTCATGAGTAGACAGGCAGACAGGATGGCTCCCTCTTGACTCCTTCCCAGAATCGCCTTCAGCAGCATCAAGCAAAGCGGTTTCTTCCCCAGTAGAGATGGGGGGTGCAGTGGAGGCAGCTGCACATCGGAGGACAGCAGGGGGGGTCTTCCTTTCACCAGAGGTCTTGCACCGGAGATCTGCAGAGTTAATATCCTGTGAGAGGAGGAAACAATGTTAAAATGGGTGTTGGTGGTGGTTCTGAAAACCCAAACCAGTGACTCCAACTGGGAGGCAGAAGAGCTGACTGTTGTCTGAGTTCAAATAGCACACAGAGGGTCTGTTTTGCAGAGGGTTGGACTAGATGACCCCTTGGTGCCTCCCAATGCTACATTTCTATTCTATGATTGGAAGAGAGACCTCTGAACATTTCATGTATGCACTTGGGGGGGGGGGATGTGAGCGGGCTTTGCTACCACAGACACACACTTTTTTCTAATGTGGTTCATTTTCCTTCTTCCTCTTTTTACAAACAGCAACCCCAGGAGAGGAAGCATTTGAGTAGATCCTTGTGAGTGTGCATTGGTGTGCATTTAACTCTTTCCCTCCCAGCCATTGGAATTTCTCTTTCAAATCTACAATTCTAACCACCTTCACAGGGATGTTTCACACAGGTTGCCTTTGCTATTTGAGGAGGGTCAGCGACTAAGCCCCCACCCTCTCATAACACGAAGAGCGGTTCTTTGAGCCAATGAAGGCATTCCTTCCCAGGCTAAGGGGAGTTGTGGCTGAGGGGTCAGAGAGCTTTCATGGGGACAGCAAGGGGAGAGGGCAGGGTTTTCAACCCCCTGTGCACACGCTAATATTGCTCCCCCTCATAGTGGCTGTAAAAGTTAAGAAAGGGAGGTGGAGTCGGGGGGGACAGAGCGATGAGTCTCATGCATTTGGGGTCATGAGACACCACTGACTAATTTTCGGGCACAGTGAAGATTTGATTTAACTCACTTCTACGGCAACACCATTGGCGACCACACAGAAAAAGTGGACGTTCGTTCGAAAGGCACCTTCGTCTCATTATCCCAATTTGCTGTCGACATCTCTGTTCACAAAAAGCGTGGGCTCTGGTGAAATCTGGAGGAGGAAAAATAAGACTTTGGAGACTCTGTCTTGCAGGACTGACCTTCTACACCTTCCACAACGTCTTCCACAATGGCCCTGCTGGCTTGGACACCTGGAGGGCACCAGGTTGGGGAAAGCTGGTGCAGGAAGAATGTGGGGCTGGAGCAGAGAGTCAGTCCCTTCTGCTGCCTCCCTCCACCTTCAGGACAGGGTCTTAGCCAAGGTGGTAGGGAAGGATGCGCCAGAGTCACTGGATTCCCTGGGCGGCCACTGGCAAACTGGGAGAGAGAAGCCCCCTTGCCCAGGAAACCGACCCATTCTTTTACCCACCGCAAAGCTGAGTTTGCTGAAGTGCAATATTAGAGATTTGAAAGCAAGAGCTTCCGTGGACCATATAAAGGAAGTGATACGAAGAGCCTGACTGATGAATCTGGCCAAAGGGGTCCCATCTAGTCCAGCATCCTCTTCTCACAGAGTCCAACCAGAAGCCCCATATGGGATATTCTCCAGGAGGACATGGGGCAAGATCCCACCTCTTTGGGAATCACAGCAAGAGGCATTCAGAGGCACGTTTAAAATGAATTAACCTGAGAACTGTGGAGCTCAGAGAAGTATCTGAAAAGAAGGCCATACCTGGAGCCAGCAGCATCAAGAAGAGGACAGCAACAGAGAGGAGGCAGAAGATCTTCATGGCTGGAGGATGGTGGGAATCCTGGAGGTACCAGAAGCCAAGTGGAAGAGCAATTGGCTGGTGGAAGGAGAGGTCTCTCTACTTATGGGTGGCTGGAGGACTGTTGAAATTGTGTGGGTTCCAACTGTCGTTTGCAAGATTGATGTGGCAATCCCTGAGGGGCATGTGCCAAGGACCAGCCAAAGACCACAGAATCATAGACTCATAGAGCTTCAGCACTGGAAGGATACCCCAAGAGTCATCTAGTCCAACCCCTGCAATGCAGGAATCTCTGACTGGTGCCCATCCAACCTCTGCTTCAAATCCTCCTGCAACGGAGAGAGCCCACCATCTTTTAAAGGGGTCCTTTCCACTGTGGAATAACCCAGATATTCCTAATGTTCTGAATCCTTTGGTTGGGATCCTCCCCTCTGAAACAGGAGAAAGCTTGTTCCATTCTCTATGTGACAGCCTTTGTGATATTGGAAGACGGCTCTCATTTTTCTCCCCAACTCCTTCAATCCTAACAAAATAAAAAATAAAAAAAATTCCTTCCAGCAGCACCTTAGAGACCAACTATTACTATTATTACGTGTTTTTGGCCCCCTGTCTCTTCATCACATATCCAAAGACATTGTTTCCAACTGCCCCCAAAATTCTGGGACTTTCACAAAAACCCTTCAGCCACCCTGGCTTCTCACTTTCTCCTGATGAGTCCCAAATTCCCACCTTTGTTGAGGTGCGCTAACTTATAATGGCTTCACATCGGGGAAAGCAGCAGGGAGAGAGAGAAAGGGGGCGATGGATGTTGCCTTTGTCTCCCACCTGCCACTGCTACCCTTTTCTGGTCGATGCTGGTGGCAATCCAGGCACATCACTTAAAGGCAACTCCTATCCTCATCTTTTCCTGGACACTCTTTGAGCACTGCCTTGCTGCCTATTTGTATGTGTGTATTTTGTGTGTTGTGCTGCTTTTATGGTATTTATGTTGCTTGCTTGATGCTTCATTTTGATATTTCTGGATGACACTGGTTTAAACTTCTGTGCATTGTTGTGAATATATGGGGGGAGCTACAAAAGGTGGGCACCCAAAGGTCAGGGCAAGGCTTTTACATTTAAATTTGGAGAAGGGGAAGAGGTATCAGTGCCAGTCGTGAGAAGAGGAGGAGGAATCATAGAATCCTAGAGTTGGAAGAGACCACAAGGGCCATCCAGTCCAACCCCCTGCCAAGCAGGAACACCATCACTATGAGGTGCCATAGAAAGGCACTGGACATAGTGAAAGATCCATCACATCCTGGTCACTGTCTCTTTGAACTTTTGCCATCGGGATGGAGATACAGGATGATGGCAACAAGAACAAGCAGTCTTAGAAACAGCTTCTTCTGCAGAGCGATTGCGGCCTTGAATGGGAAGCCTGGACTTTGAAGTCATCTAATCTTACATGTTATGTTTTAATCAGTGTGTATGGTTTTAATCAGTGTTTTTGTAGTTGTTTTGTTTTTGTGTGGAGTGCCCTATCTGGGTGGATGGAGCAGCCAAGTAATTTCGTTGTCCCCAAAGGGGACAATGACAATAAAATATATTCTATTCTATTCTATCAAAGCATTCCTGACAGGTGGCTGTCAAGCCTCTGCTTAAAGACCTCCAAAGAAGGAGACTCCACCACACTCCTTGGCAGCAAATTCCACTGTCGAACAGCTCTTACTGTCAGGAAGTTCTTTCCAATGTTTAGGTGGAATCTTCTTTCTTGTAGTTTGAATCCATTGCTCCGTGTCCGCTTCTCTGGAGCAGCAGAAAACAACCTTTCTCCCTCCTCTATATGACATCCTTTTATATATTTGAATATGGCTATCATATCACCCCTTAACCTTCTCTTCTCCAGGCTAAATATACCCAGCTCCCTAAGCTGTTCCTCATAAGGCATCGTTTCCAGGCCTTGGACCATTTTGGTTGCCCTCCTCTGGACACGTTCCAGCTTGTCAGTATCCTTCTTGAACTGTGTTCTCTGTTGATCTGTTGGTCTGGGCTGTGCCTGTAACATGAGATGTCTTCAGCATCCTTTCCCAAGAGCCTCAACTGCCAACCCAGCAGGCAAGGTGGGGAACCTGTGGTCACACAGCTAAGTCCCATTTCTCCACCTGGTCTTGCTTCAAGTTAACTGACAAGCGTTGCTCCATTGGATGCCCACAGGCAGCAAAGTTGTGTAAAAGCAACTGCCAGATGCAGAACAGTGAACTTGGGAATGAGCCCAGATCAGAAGGCAATATTGGGGGGTGGGGAATGGGGGGAATGGGGAGCAGCAATGCCAAAGAGATCCCTTTCCATGCAAATAGATTGAGGGATGGAGCTGGAGATAAAGAGCAAATAACACATTTGAGGATTCCAGTACAGTGGTACCTCGGGATACAGATGCTTCAGGTTACAGACTCTGCTAACCCAGAAATATTACCTCAGGTTAAGAACTTTGCTTCAGGATGAGAACTGAAATCGTGCTCTGGTGGCGCGGCGGCAGCGGGAGGCCCCATTAGCTAAAGTGGTGCTTCAGGTTAAGAACGATTTCAGGTTAAGAACCGACCTCCGGAACGAATTAAGTACGTAACCAGAGGTACCACTGTATTGTTACAGGTGGTTCAGTGTTTGCCCAGAGTTTGGTTTCCTTGAAGGTGAGCAGAGACTTTGGTGTATTTAGGTCATATGCAAGGGCGTTTCTAGCCCCATGGCTGCCCGGGGCGGGAAGCCAAGAGGCACCCCCAGGGGTGGGGTGTCGCGGCATGTGCGTGCGTCATGATGCACGGGCCCAGCGCATTGCCCCACCCCCAGGGGTGCCGGGCGCCGGCTTCGGGAGTCTCCCGAAGCTGCTGCCCAGCACCCCTTGGTGCGGCGGCTGCTCGTGCCAGCGCACGAAGGGGTGCCAGGCGGGCGGTGGTTTTGGGAGTCTCTGCAGCCCGCAGAGACTCCCGAAGCTGCCGCCCGGGCTCCGTCGGCGGAGCGCAAGTCGGGACAGGGAGAGGGGCGGGCCAGCGAGGAGGGGTGTCACCCCTCCTCGCTGGCCCGCCCTGCCCCTCTCCATGCCCCGGCTCCGCAAGCCAGCCAGCGGTGGAAAAAGCCACTGGAAAGGGGGGGGTTATTTTCGGCGCTGCCGGGGCGGAGCCACAGAGGCGGCCAGCGAGGGGGGGTGACACTGCTCCTCGTTGGCCGCCCCTGCAGCTCCACCCCGGCAGTGCCGAAAATAGCCTTAACAAAAAAAAAAGTAAAAAGCCCAGTGCCACCGCCCAAAGTGTCACCCCCATCAGGGCGCTGCCCGGGGTGGCCCGCCCCCCCTTGCTACGCCCCTGATCATATGGTTTTTTAATGAACATATGTAGAGAGCCTGAGCATAAAATGGATGGGATCACAGCATTAACTTCCCCAAAATCATCCGTCTCAGTTTCTCACAGCTTTGGGTCCCCTGCACAGCAAACAGGAATCTTTGTCTCCAGCTTCCAGGCTGCTCCCAACTCAGCTCTCACACATCACATGGGCTCAGGACCACAATATCTCAAGGATGGCCTTTCCCCGTATGAGCTGATCATCAAGAGGTTTGGAGGGCGGAAATGCAAGAAGAGGACTTTTCTGTGGAGGCTCCCTGTTGATATTTGCCCATTGGCTCAATTATCCCCTCAACCCAGCACACGTTTCACAACATGGACCAACACAAAGGTTTCCAATGCTTGCATTTATTAAAAAGAAAAAGCATTTTCGCAGGCAAACCAAATCCAAGCTCCAATCCTGAGCCCACTTACTAAGGAGACAGGCCTCCCTGTTCACAGTGGGGCTTACTCATGAGTAGACAGGCAGACAGGATGGTTCCCTCTTGACTCCTTCCCAGAATCGCCTTCAGCAGCATCCAAGCAAAGCGGTTTCTTCCCCAGCAGAGATGGGGGGGGGGTGCAGTCGAGGCAGCTGCACATCAGAGGACAGCAGGGGGGTCTTCCTTTCACCAGAGGTCTTGCACTGGAGATCTGCAGAGTTACCATCCTGTGAGAGGAGGAAAGACTGTTAATACGGGTGGTGGTGGTTCTGAAAACTGAAACCAGTGACTCCAACTGGGAGGCAGAAGAGCTGACTGTTGTCAGAGTTCAAATGGCAAACAGAGGGCCTGTTTTGCAGAGGGTTGGACTAGATGACCTCTTAGGTCCCTCCCAACACCATTTCCAATCAGCCACTCCCTGCAGTCTCACTCCAATCCACCTCCGAGACCCCAGCGTCGCGTCACTCCTCCTTCTCACCACCTCGACACATTTATCTGCGCTCTCTCCTTACTTTGCAGGGGTTGTTTTTTGTCTTTTTTTGTGTGGTTTATCTCTCCACTGCTGTGGCTCACTTTATTCCTTCTTTAATTAGCTGGGGGCTTCTTATCTTAGCTTCCTTCACCCTCTCTTTTTACAGTTCTTTAATGACAGAGCTTCAGTTTATGCAGTCTTAACATTAAGTTGAGAATCCAGCTTGTCCCTCTGCCGTTTGTTTCAAGCGTAGCAAGAATAGCTTCTTAGTACAGTCCTTAGTATTAAGTTAATAGGATTCAGCCTCAGTACATAACATTAACATACAGTTTATAGAAATTTTACCACCGCCATGCCGTTCCGGGTTTGGGGCTTCTCACTGGATAGAATGATGTCCTCTGGTGCCCTGAGTTCCTCCTCTCCTCTGCCGTCGACAAGGGATGCAAGGATGTCTTCTCCGGCACTGCAGGTTTCTTCTTAGCTCACAGTCACCCTCTGAGCTTGCATAGCCCTTGCGTAGCCCCAATATCTATCCAGTGACCGCTCCAGCTCGCAAGAGCTCAAAAGCGCACCCGTCTCCGCCCACAATAAAATTGGAAGTCACAGAGGTTGCCTTTGCTATTTGAGGAGGGTCAGCGACTGAGCCCCCACCCCTGAGGGTCAGCGACTGAGCCCCCTCATACTAAGAAGAGCTTTTCTGTGAGCCAATGGAGGCATTCCTTCCCAGGCTAAGGGGAGTTGTGGCTGAGGGGTCAGAGAGCTTTCATGGGGACAGCAAGGGGAGAGGAAAGGGTTTTCAACCCCCTGGGCACATGCTAATATTGCTCCCCCTCATAGTGGCTGGAAAGGTTAAGAGAGGGAGGTGGGGTAGGGGCGGAAACAGAGTGATGAGTCTCATGCAATTGGGGTCATGAGACTAATTTTTGGGCACAGCTAAGATTTGATTTAACTCACCTTAACGGCAACACATTAGGACATCTGAACACTTAAAAAGTGGCTTCGGGCACCATCTTAAGCATCTCCCACCAATACGTTCACATATCGGAACAGCAACTTTGGCTCCGGTGAAATCTGGAGGAAGAAAAAAAAGACATTGAAGGCTCTGTCTCGCAGGACTGACCTTCTACACCAGGGGTCAGCAAACTTTTTCAGCAGGGGGCCAGTCCACTGTCCCTCAGACCTTGTGGGGGGGGCGGACTATATTTTGAAAAAAATAATGAACGAATTCCTATGCCCCACAATTAACCCAGAGATGCATTTTAAATAAAAGGACACATTCGACTCATGTAAAAACAGGCTGATTCCTGGACTGTCCACGGGCCGGATTTAGAAGGCGATTGGGCCACATCCAGTCCCCGGGCCTTAGTTTGGGGATCCCTGCTCTACACCTTCCACAAATTCTTCCACAGTGGCCTTGCTGGCTTACACACCAGGAGGGCACCAGGTTGGGGAAAGCTGGTGCTTGAAGAATGCAGGGCTGGAGCAGAGAGTCAGTCGCTTCTGCTGCCTCCCTCCACCTTCAGGACAGGGTCTGAGCCAAGGTGGAAGGGAAGGCTGTGTCAGAGTCACTGGCTTCCCTGGGTGCCCACTGGCAAACTGGGAGAGAGAAGCCCCCTTGCCCAGGAAACTGGCCCGTTCTTTTACCCACCACAAAGCTGAGTTAGCTGAAGCGCATTATTAGAGATTTGAAAGCAAGAGCTTCCGTGGACCATATAAATGAGGTGATAAGAAAAATCTGACTGATGGATCTGGCCGAAGGGGGCTCATCCAGTCCAGCATCCTCTTCTCACAGTGTCCAACCAAAAAATCTATTTGGGAAACTCTCCAGAAAGACATGGGGCAAGATCCCTCCTTTTTGGGAGTCACAGCAAGTGGTGTTCTGAGGCATGTTTAAAATGAATAAAGTTGAGAGTTGTGGAGCTGCTCAGAGAGGAAGCATCTGAGGAGAAGGTCATACCTGGAGCCAGCAGCATCAAGAAGAGGACGGCAACAGAGAGGAGGCAGAAGATCTTCATGGCTGGAGGTTGGTGGGAATCCTGGAGGTACCAGAAGCCAAGTGGAAGAGCAATTGGTTGGCGGAAGTAAAAGTTCGTCATCTTATGGGTGGTTGGAGGACTGAAGAAATCTTGTGGGATGCCAACTGTCGTTTGCAAGAAGGATGTGGCAAGCCCTGAGGTTCATGTGCCAAGGACCAGCCAAAGACCACAGAATCATAGACTCATAAAGCTTCAGAGTTGGAAGATACGCCAAGAGCCATCTAGTCCAATCCCTGCAATGCAGGAATCTCTGACTGGTGCCCATCCAACCTTTGCTTCAAAAAATGGGCACCCAAAGGTGAGGGCAAGGCTTTTTAATTTAATTTTGGAGAAGGGGAAGAAGTATCAGTGCCAGCCGTGAGCTGTTGGTCTGGGCTGTGCCTGTAACATTTACAAGGCAGTTGCTGGACTTTTGCAATCTCCACAGAGATGGGTCCCATGAGATGTCTTCAGCACCCTTTCCCAAGAGCCTGAATTGCCAACCAAGCAGGCAAGGTGGGGAACCTGTGGTCACAGGGCTAAGTCCCATTTCCCCACCTGGTCTTGCTTCAAGTAAACGGACAAGCGTTGCTCCATCAGATGCCCACAGGCAGCAAAGTTGTGTTAAGGAACTTCCAGATGCAGAACAGTGAACTTAGGAATGAGCCCAGATCAGAAGGGGAATGTTGGGATTGGGGAGCAGCAAAGCCAAAGACATCCCTTTCTATGCAAACAAACTCAAGGGTGGAGCTGGAGAAAAGGGGCAAACAACACATGCGAGGATTCGTTGATAATATTGCTACACTGCACCCAAATTGTTGAGCATGGAGAAAATCCAGGAGTTTCAGTGTTTGCCCAGAGTTTGGTTTCCTTGAAGGTGAAGTGCTCAATTCCTGTTTATGAAAAAACCAGTCCTGTATAGGCAAGTTTTAAAGTTTAATGTGTTAGGATGTTTTTATACATATTTTTGTGCCACCCTTCCAACTATCCAATTCTAGGATTCTATGATAAATGCCATTTCGCTCCATTTTGACATGGCTTGCTGTACCCCACTCTCACCAACCTCCCCCCCCCACCTCCTTCTGATCTGGGCCAATTCCCAATTCCACTGTGTTTCACGGAAGCAGCTGCCTGTTACTTCACACGCCTTTGCTGCCTGTGGACATTCGATGATCATGGAGCAATGTTTGTCTGACTTGGAGCCAGACATGGTGAGGAAACAGAACTCAGCGGTGAGACCACAGGATCCCCACCTTGCCTGCTGCATCTTGCACTTCAGCCTCTCAGGAAAGGATGCTGAAGACATCCCAGGTCTGTGTAGGTTGCACTGTGTAGGTGCTAACAACTATCTGACATTTAGAAAATGCCTGAAGACAGCCCTGTTCAGGGAAGTTTTTATTCTGTGACATGTGTATGTATTTTAATATTTGCTGGAAGCCGCCTAGAGTGGCTGGGGAGACCCGGCCAGATGGGCGGGGTATAAATAATAAATTATTATTATTATAAGATGAGCAGATGCCTTGTACGTTTCACAGGACAGGACACAGCACAGACAACAGCTCACGGCCAAAACTAATACTCAATAATAATAATAATAATAATAATAATAATAATAATAATATTTTGAACTATTTTGAATATTTTGAATATTTGAACTGATTGGTTCAAAATTGGGAAAGGAGTACGACAAGGCTGTATATTGTCTCCCTGCTTATTTAACTTATATGCAGAATTCATCATGCGAAAGGCTGGACTGGATGAAGCCCAAACCGGAATTAAGATTGCCGGAAGAAATATCAACAACCTCAGATATGCTGATGATACAACCTTGATGGCAGAAAGTGAGGAGGAATTAAAGAACCTTTTAATGAGGGTGAAAGAGGAGAGCGCAAAATATGGTCTGAAGCTCAACATCAAAAAAACTAAGATCTTGGCCACTGGTCCCATCACCTCCTGGGCAAATAGAAGGGGAAGAAATGGAGGCAGTGAGAGATTTCACTTTCTTGGGTTCCATGATCACTGCAGATGGTGACAGCAGTCACGAAATTAAAAGACGCCTGCTTCTTGGGAGAAAAGCAATGACAAACCTAGACAGCATCTTAAAAAGCAAAGACATCACCTTGCCAACAAAGGTCCGTATAGTTAAAGCTATGGTTTTCCCAGTAGTAATGTACGGAAGTGAGAGCTGGACCATAAAGAAGGCTGATCGCCGAAGAATTGATGCTTTTGAATTATGGTGCTGGAGGAGACTCTTGAGAGTCCCATGGACTGCAAGAAGATCAAACCTATCCATTCTTAAAGAAATCAGCCCTGAGTGCTCACTAGAAGGACAGATCCTGAAGTTGAGGCTCCAGTACTTTGGCCACCTCATGAGAAGAGAAGACTCCCTAGAAAAGACCCTGATGCTGGGAAAGATTGAGGGCACAAGGAGAAGGGGACGACAGAAGATGAGATGGTTGGACAGTGTTCTCGAAGCTACTAACATGAGTTTGGCCAAACTGCGAGAGGCAGTGAAGGATAGGCGTGCCTGGCGTGCTCTGGTCCATGGGGTCACGAAGAGTCGGACACGACTGAACGACTGAACAACAACAACAACAACAATAATAATAATATGAGAGTGTGATCTTCACTTTTGAGCCCCCACCTCCCTCCCACAGACACATAAATTCACAACAGTGCACACAATTTCATACCAACGCCTGCCATTGCCAACAAAATCAAAACAAGGAGTTGATTCAGTGCTACAAGTAAACTGCAAACAGCACAACACACACATTCAGACCATTCGGAAAAAGAGGGTAAAACCTGCCCTTCCTTTGGAAAAATGGAGATGGAGTCTGATTGAGGACATGGAAGGGCAATGGCACACTTTGGTGCTGGGATGATTGGGTTGTTTCCAAGGCTGTTCAGATTTCTGCTTGATATAGGACATTTCCCTCCTCTCCCCTGAAGACTCCCCCCAGGCACCCTCAAAATCTGCTCTAAAGATTGGAATGACTCTCCAGATCAGATTCTGGTGGTTCCTGGGGCAGAGACGGGTTTAGGGCTGTATTTTCACACATAAGGTGCGGGGGAGGGGTGCTGAGCTTTGTCTGACTGAACATTAGGAACATTTTTTAATGGAAAGAGTAGTTTGACAGTGGAAGTTCCCTCAGAAGTTGGTGGGCTCTCCTTCAGTGGAGAATTTTAAGCAGAGTTTGGATGGCCACCTGTCAAAGATTCTTTAACTTCGACTAGTTGACCCTCAGGCTGCCTTCCAACTCTATAATTGTAGGATTCTCTGACGATAATTGCAATTTTGCTCCATTTTGACCAGGAAGGGGATGGGTCTAGCATTGCTTTCCCCCACTTCCACCAACTAGCCTGCTCAACCTCCTTCAGCTCTGGGTCAATTCCCAATTCCACTCTGTTGCACAGAAACACCTGTCAGTTACTCCCAAATCAAATAAAAGTCGCAGTATGGAGAGGAAGTGGCAGAGCCCCCACCCCAACCCAGCGCCCCTTTTCATACAAGGCACCCACACAGAGGTTTCCAATGCTTGCATTTATTGAAAGGAAAAGCTAAAGCAAATGAGCAGACAAATCCCATCCTAAACCCAGTTACACAGATGTCAGCCTCACTGAGCACAGCAGGACTTGCTCTGGAGAAAACGGGCAGAAAGGATTGGGCAGGGATGGATCCTTCTCAGAATCGCCTTCAGAAGCAGCAGCAGTGAGCAAAGAGTTTCTGCAGAGGTGCAATCAAGGCAGCTCCATCTCCAGAGAAGAAACCAGGTGGTCTTCCTTTCATCAGAGATGATGCGTGATGGGTCTGCTGTAGAGTTAAATGAAAAGGAGAGGAAACACTGTGAATATGGGAGGGGGGTGTAGAAACAGACCCAAAAGCCTAATGCTATCAGAGTTGGCATTTCATGGGGGGTGTGGTTGGCTCAGACCTTAGCTCAGCTGGTTAGAGTTGCTTTGAGTGTGACCTTCTGCTGCATGTGCAGAGATAGGTCTCCATCACGAACCCAAATGACTCCCTGCACAGTCTGAGACTGATGGTAGATATAATCCAAAACATCTGGTGGGCACCTGGTTGACCCCCTGAAGACCAAAGAGCCGGATGCTATCAGAGTTGGGATTTCATGGGGGAGGGAGAGTTGGATCAGACCTTAGCTCAGCTGGTTAGAGTTGGTTAGAGAGTGACCTTCTGAATGTGCAGAGGTTTGCAGAGGTCTCCATCCCGAACCCAAATGCCTCCTTACACACTCTGGGGCTCATAATCCAAAACATCTGATGGCCACAAAGGCTGCCTCTATGCTTTCAAAAACCTTGTTTCACATGGGGCTCATTCTCCCGCTCCTGTTTTCTAAGCTCAAGTGGCTCCAAATATCATTAGGGAATCCTCAAGGTCCAAACCAAAAACAGTCAATTTAGCATTTGGGATAATCTAGCAAGTGCCCCCCTCCCCCGGTGGCTGTTAAGGGTCAAGGACAGGGGAAGAAGCAGAGCTGTAACTCTCTGGCCTTTGGGGACGTGTCTCTATGAGATGCCACAGACTTATTTCCAGGCACAGGTATGGTTTTGCATATAACTCACCTTAGCTGCGCTTGCAGCAAGGCCTGTCTCCTGAACACTTTGAAATCTCTTTCTCGCCCTTGTTGCAGGTTTTTCTGCAGCTGCCCCCGTTCTTCTGGCAATCCTGGGTGGGACGTTGAGCTCCGGTGAAATCTGTAGGGGAAAGTGAAAAGAAAAGCAAACTAAGAGAGGGAGATGCAACTGCCAAGGAGCTTGGCTCCTGGATCAGACTAAAGGGGACCCATCTAGTCCATCAACCTGGTCTCACAGTGGCCAACCAGATGCCCCATTTGTGAGGCTCTCCAGGAGGGCAGAGGGACAAGAAGACTCCACACCGCTTTCCTTTTGTGATTCCCTGCAAGTGGTATTCAGAGGCAGGTTTAAAAGGAATAAAGCTGAGAACTGTGGATCTCAGAGAGGAAGAAGCATCTGAGAAGAAGGCCATACCTGGAGCCAGCAGCATCAGGAAGAGGACGGCAACAGAGAGGAGGCAGAAGATCTTCATGGCTGGAGGTTGGTTGGAATCTTGGAGATGCTGAAGCCAAGTGGAAGAGCAGTTGTCTGGGGAAGGAGAGGTCCCTCTACTTATAGGTGGATGGAGGACTGATGAAACCTTGTGGGAAACCAAATGTCTTTTACAGGATAGATGTCACAATCCCTGCGGGGCAGAATAACATGAGAATTGCCATCTGGATTTCAGTAATGCTCTTGTGCAAAACCACATATGGAAGTATGACCACAAGCCAGGCTAGTGTCACTGACAGGCAAAGAGATTCAGAGAGAGTTGTTTCTAAAACAATGCCATTGGAGAATTAATTTTCAAGCTATGCATGGAGTTTACCATGAAGTTAATAGAGGAAAAGCACATTCTTGGGGGAGAGGGCTATCAGGGCTCCTGGCCCCCAGGGCTCTGTTTCTTCTCCACTGCTGGAGTCAGAAGGTCTCTGAACCCCAGTTGCTCAGAATCACAAGCGAGGGCATGGCTGTTTCTCACATGTGTGTTTCTGGTAGCCTTCTTATTACCATTCCCAACAATGACTCTTGTAGGCTGCTTATGCCCTTTGCAGAGTTAAGGTTTCTTCAGATAATGCATTAAAAAAAGATCCTTCACAGCACACAGTTAAAGAATTGAGCTTGCTGCTACAGGAGATAGTGCCACCAATTTGATGGTTTTGAAAGTCTCTTCCTTGTGGTTTATCAATGGCTACTGGTACACCACTGTATGGCTTTGGGTACCCGTTATGTGACTGGAGAACCACCTTGGAAAATTCAAAAAAGAGTCAATTTGGAAGGATTATTCAGTTCTGGTTCACTTTCTGTTGTGGAAAGTGCAAATCAGCTGGGCAGGCCTTTAATTGCCAGCTGAATTTAATGTATCCCATTTCCCTGGCCAAAACAGAAAGAGGACCCCACTGGCAAGCAATCCATTGAAGAATTACAGTGTGATTTTTTAGCATCCGTTTGAGGCCATGCCTTTCCTTTTCTGTATTTAGAGGACAAGTAGCGGGGGGGAGAAAGGAATATCTTCTCAAAGATTCTTACAGTTTCCTTCAAATTTGCATTTCAGTGTTTGATGAGGGCCAAAAAACAATGGGCTTATTTATAAATAAATTAATATCCATATGCCGTTCTTCTAATTCCAATTTTTGGTTTATTTTGGATGCTGAAGGTTCTTTGCTATTGCCCCCTCATCAGTGTCAAAGCAATGATTCTTCAACATCAACTTCGTTGGACTGGTCATGTGGTTTAGATGCCTGATTATCATCTTCCAAAGCAACTACTCCATTCACAACTTCAGAATGGAAAGTGTGATGCTGGTGGACAACAAAAGAAATGTCCACTGTGACAGAGAGCGAGAACACCAGTCTTGAAGTCCTTGTTGGGATGGAGGAAGGGGGAAGATGGGAGATCTGGACACAGGTCACATCACAGCCTTCACCAACCTGGTGCCTTCCAGATGTTTGGGACTTCTACTCCCATCGCCCCATGTAGGACCATGTGAGGTTGAGGCTGGTGGGAGTTTTTGAAGTTCTATGCCGCTTGTTTGTGAAAACAGCCTCTCATTGGTTTACAAAAGAGAGTGTGAGCTTGTGGGGGAGAGTAAGGGGTGCTGGACTAGACAGGCCTTTGGGCTGGTCCATTTCAGGGCTCTTCTCATGCAAAGTCCTTCAGATCCACATCTCATACCATCATTTCCGCCTGGACTTTCTCACCACCATCTGCAACTCAATGGCTTGTCTCCAAATTCACAAATTGACTCCTGATTCCTCTCCTCTCCCTGGACAGTGGTGCACGTTGGTCTTTCACATTTCAGTGGCGCCTGGTGCAAGGACAAAACTCAGCACCCCTCCCCCGCACCTTATGTGGGAAATCTCTGCCCCAGGAACCACCAGAATCTGATCTGGAGAGTCATTCCAATCTTTAGAGCAGATTTTGAGGGTGGCTGGGGAGAGTCTTCAGGGGAGAGGAGGGAAATGTCCTATATCAAGCAGAAATCTCTTGCCTGAACAGGACAGCAGCCTTGGAAACAACCCAATCATTCCAGCACCAAAGTGTGCCATTGCCCTTCCATGCCCTCAATCAGACTCCATCTCCATTTTTCCAAAGGAAGGGCAGGTTTTACCCTCTTTTTCCAAATGGTCTGAATGTGTGTGTTGTGCTGTTTGCATTTTACTTGTAGTGCTGAATCAACACTTGGTTTTGATATTGTTGGCAATGGCAGGCATTGGTATGAAATTGTGTGCACTGGTGTGAATTTATGTTTCTGTGGGAGAGAGATGGGGACTCAAAAGTGAGGGTCACACTCTCACATTATTATTATTATTATTATTATTATTATTATTATTATTATTATTATTAAGGAGTATTAGTGTCAGCCGTGAGCTGTTGTCTGTGCTGTGTTCTGTCCTGTGAAACTTACAAGGCATCTGCTCATCTTTTGCAACCTACACAGACATGGGATGTCTTCAGCATCCTTTCCTGAGAGAATGAAGTGCAAGATGCAGGTGGTCTCACCACTGAGTTCTGTTTCCTCACCATGTCTGGCTCCAAGCCAGACAAACATTGCTCCATAATCATCGAATGTCCACAGGCAGCCAAGGTGTGTGAAGTAACAGCTGCTTCCGTGAAACACAGTGGAAATGAGAAATGGCCCAGATCAGAAGGAGGTTGGGGGGGGGATTGGTGAGAGTGGGTTACAGCAATGCCAGGTCAAAATGGAGCAAAATGGCATTTTTCATAGTTGGAAGGGACCCTAAGGGTTGTCTAGTCCAAGCTAAAGAATCCCTGACAGGTGGCCATCCAATCACTGCTTGAAAATCCTCACTGAAGTAGAGTGCACCACCTTCTGAGGGAGTCCATTCCACAGTCAAACAACTCTTACCCTCAGAAAGATCTTGCTAATGTTCAGTCAGAATCTCCATTCATGGAATTTGAATCCATTGGTTTGGGCCCTACCTTCCGGAGCAGCATAAAGCAAGTCTGCTCTATCTTTCATGAGGCAGCCCTTGAGATATTTGAAGATGGCTCTCAGATCTCATTTTATCCAAGCTAAGCATGACCTACCCCATTCCTCCATTCCACCATTCCTCATCAGGGTTCACTCCCAGACCCTGGATCCTCTTGGTCGCCCTCTTCTGCACAACTTCTAGCTTGTCAATATCCTTCTTAAATGGTGGTGCCCAGAACTGGGCACAGGACTTTAGGTGGGGTCTGACCAAGTCAGAAGAGAGTGGAACTAGGACTTCATTAACACACATGAGGATTACTGATGGAAAACTGGATAACTTGGTGTGAAGGCCCTCAAGTATCAACAAACTGTAGGGGTCCAGAGCCTGCAGGTACTTGGTGTACCCTCATGTGGTGTGAACTGGTGGTGACTGACTAGCAATGAGACCTTGGAGTCATAGTAAAGAGCTCCAAGAAGATGTGGGCCCCGTGTGCGGCAGCTGTGGAAAAGATGGACTCCATGCAAGGGATCATTAGGAAAAGGATAGGAATGTGAACTGCCAATATCATCTTGCCATTGTGCAAATCTATGGTGTGACCACATTTGGAATCCTGCGCAGTTCTGGTTGCCTCACCTAAAGAAGAAGATTGTAAAGTTGGAAAAGGTTCCCTCAGCCTCAGCCTCACATGGTCCTCCTGCACGCTGGGGGTGATGGGAGTTGTAGTCCCAAACATCTGAGGCACGAGGTTGCAAAGGCTATGATGTGGACAGGTGTGAGTTGTGATCTGTGTCCAGATCTCTGGTCTTCCCCCTTTGTTTTTTTGTTTGGCTTTTCTGTTATATCTCGTCATCAACACATACTATGTCACAGTCATACATAAAAAAAGATAGCATAGATATAAAATATCAACATATGATAGTAATAATAACATAGCTATATTCTCCCAAGATTATTTAAATCATCTGTGCCTTGGAAATATTCCCATTTTTAAAATGCATGCCCTGCTTTTTTCTGTCCACAAAAGATTTGCTGAAAGGATATAAGCAACATCGATCCAACCACTAAAATACAGAACAAACTGAAAACAGAAGCATAAATGAGAGCATTGGCCAATTCGGTCAATTTTGGTTTCTCCCAGTGTCTCCTTTTCCAAGCTGCAGTTGAGTTTTCCACAGTTCCATTGCAGTTTGTTTAAACAGCAAAACAGCTCTCAAGAAAATTCATCAGCATTTCTGCGTGGATTTCTCCCGATAACACGTCTGAATGTAATTTTGCCTGATCTGCAGATTTTGGCAGGGCAATTTCTCTTGATGAAATTCATTTTCACATGCTGTTTCCATGGATAGTTGTTGTTCTCTTTGACATCTGGTGGGAGGCATTCCACAGGGTGGGTGCCACCACCGAGAAGGCCCTCTGCCTGGTTCCCTGTAACTTCGATTCTCGCAGTGAGGGAACTGCCAGAAGGCCCTTGGAGCTGGACCTCAGTGTCTGGGTAGTACCTTGGGGGTGGAGACGCTCTTTCAGATATAATGGACCGAGGCCGCTTAGGGCTTTAAAGGTCAGTACCAGCACTTTGAATTGTGCTCGGAAATGTACTGGGAGCAAATGCAGGTCTTTCAAGACCGGTGTTATGTGGTTTCGGCGGCCGCTCCCAGTCACCAGTGTAGCTGCCGCATTCTGGATTAGTTGTAGTTTCCAGGTCACCTTCAAAGGTAGCCCCACATACAGTGCATTGCAGTAGTCCAAGCAGGACATAAGCAGAGCATTTACCACTCTGGCGAGACAGTCCACAGGCAGATAGGGTCTCAGCCTGCGTACCAGATAGAGCTGGCAAACAGCTGCCCTGAACACAGAATTGACCTGCACATCCATGGACAGCTGTGAGTCCAAAATGACTCCCAGGCTGCGCACCTGGTCCTACGGGGGCACAGTTACCCCATTCAGGACCAGGGAGTCCTCCACACCCGCCCGCCTCCTGTCCCCCAAAAACAGTACTTCTGTCTTGTCAGGATTCAACCTCATTCTGTTAGCCACCATCCACCCTCCAACCTCCTCCAGACACTCACACAGGACCTTCACCGCCTTCACTGGTTGTGTTTTGAAAGAGAGGTAGAGCTGGGTATCATCCGCATACTGATGATGCATACATACTCCCCCCTGATTATCTCTCCCAGCGGCTTCATATAGATATTAAAAAGCATGGGGGAGAGGACGGAACCCTGAGGCACCCCACAAGTGATAGCCCAGGGGTCTGAACACTCATCCCCCCCCCACCACTTTCTGAACATGGCCCAGGAGGAAGGAGCGGAACCACTGTATAACAGTGCCCCCAGCTCCCATCCCTAGAGGGTCCAGAAGGATGTTATGGTTGATGGTATCAAAAGCCGCTGAGAGATCCAGCAGAACTAGGAAACAGCTCTCACCTTTGTCCCTAGTCCACTGGAGATCATCGACCAGTGCGACCAAGGCAGTTTCAGTCCCATGATGAGGTCCGAATCCTGACTGGAAGGGATCCAAATGGTCCGCTTCTTCCAGGCATGCTTAGCAACTGCTTAGCACGGCGGAGATGGAAAAATGCCGCCTTTGTTGTAGCTGCAACCTGCGCCTCCATAGAAAGGGAGGCGTTGAGGATTACACCCAAACTCTTGACAGAAGACGCTGGCACTAATTGCACTCCCGCAAGAGATGGGAGTTGGCTCCCCAACCCCATATCATCCCAACCCAGCCAAAGGACCTCTGTCTTTGAAGGATTTAGCTTCAACCAGCTCACACACAACCATCCAACCACAGCTTCCGAACATCTGACCAGTGTGTCTGGGGCCGAGTCAGGTTGGCCCATCCATCAACTGATAGAGTTGGGTGTCATCAGCGTACTGATGGCAGCCCAGACCAAAGCTCTGGACAAGCTGGGCGAGGGGCGCATAAAAAGCATTGGAGAGAGAATTGCACCCTGCGGCACTACACACACCAAGGAGTGGCGCCACCCTCTGTCCCCGACCAGAAAGGAAAAGGCCGCAGTCATTGTAAGACTTTGCCCTGAATCCCCACATTGGCAAGGCGGTGGTCCCAAAGTTCATGATTGACCATGTTGAAGGCTGCTGACAGGTCTAAAAGGATCAGCAGCTCCGACCCGCCTCGATCCAGCTGCCTACGGAGATCATCTGTTAGGGTGACCAAAGCCATCTCAGTCCCATGACCAGAGCGAATGCCGGACTGGAATGGATCCAAGGCCGATGTTTCATCCAGAAATCCACCAAGCTGTTCAGCAACCGCTCTCTCAATCACCTTACCCAGATATGGAAGATTCGAAACTGGGTGGTAATTGGATAGATCTAAACTAAAGGGTCTAATGATGTTTTCTTTAATGGCAGACGCACCACTGCCTCCTTCAGCTGCCCTGGGAATGTCCCGTGCCAAGGGACAAATTAATGATGTCACCCAGGGAGGGTTGCACCTCGTCTGGACACGATCTAATAAGCCAGGAAGGGGAAGGGTCAAGAGGGCAAGTGGTGGGCTTTCCAGTTCAGAGGAGTCTGTTCACATCGGCTGAGAGTATCCAATCAAAGTGGTCCAATACTGGACCCGAAGACATTCGAGGGGCGTCCAGTTCCGTTATTGTATCCAAGTTGGCAGGGAAGTTATGGCGGAGCAACAAGACTTTCTCTGCGAAAAAGCTCGCAAATGCCTCACAGCTGTGTGTCAGATTCATATTAAAATTTGGCCGTTCCTCTAGGGACGTTAGAGACCCAATTATACTAAAATGTTGGGCCGGGCGAGAGCTAGCGGATGCAATGCAGGCTGAGAATTTATAAGCGTCCTATAGGATATTCTTGATGCTCCGTCGTGGGCGCTCCTCCATACTCACTCTAGCCGTCTGAGGTCCCGCTTCATTTTCCGGAGCTCCTCAGTGAACCAGGGGGCCTGGTTTCTGTGGGGTCGCAGAGGGCATCTGGGTGCGATCTCATTGATGGCCTCCAAGAGCCGGGTATTACATACAACCCTCAACAAGCTCACCCAATGAGCCACCAGGGGGAGCAGATTCCCACAAGGCCTGACTGAATCTATCAGGGTCCATCAGCCTCCGTGGGTGAGCCCAAATAGGCTTGCCACCTAAGCACTATGTTTGAAGGAGCAAAGTAAATACTTTAACAGTGTGCTGTGAAGGACCTTTTTTAAAAAAACAGCAACGCATCATCTGAATAAACTTTAACTCTGCAAAGGGCATTAGAAGAACTTTGCTGGATCAGGTCAATGGCCTGCAAGATCCAAGCATCTTGTTCTCACAGGAATAACCAGAAGCCAATGGAAACACACATGGGAGTAACAGCAACCCCCTCGCTTCTGATTCTGAGAACTGGCAAACAGAGGCCTACAGACACCAACAGTGGAGGGAGCTATTATGGCCAGTAGCTCTCCTCCAGGAAATAAAATATTTGTAATCTCAATACATTCTTGGAAAATTCCTTCATTGAGGGCAACATTTTAGAAACAACTCCATTTCCCTCTCTTTGACGGTCAGTGACACTAGCCTGGTTTGTGGTCATACTTCCATATGTGGTTTTGCACAAGAGCATTACTGAAATCCAGACGGCAATTCTCATCTTCTTCTGCCCCGCAGGGATTGTGACATCTATCCTGTAAAAGACATTTGACTTCCCACAAGGTTTCATCAGTCCTCCATCCACCTATAAGTAGGGGGACCTCTCCTTCCCCAGACAACTGCTCTTCCACTTGGCTTCAGCATCTCCAGAATTCCCACCAACATCCAGCCATGAAGATCTTCTGCCTCCTCTCTGTTGCCGTCCTCTTCTTGATGCTGCTGGCTCCAGGTATGACCTTCTTTTCAGATGCTTCTTAGATTTATTCCTTTTAAACCTCCTCTGAATACCACTTGCAGGGAATCCCAAAGGGAAGGGTGGAGTCTTCTTGCCCCTCTGTCCCCCTTGAGAACTTCCCAAATGGGGCATCTGGTTGGCCACTGTGAGACCAGGTTGATGGACTAGATGGGTCCCCTTTGGCCTGATCCAGCAGCCAAACTCTTAGGATATGATTTCCATCCCAATCCTAAAGTATGGGATCCAATACAAAGAAACTGCTGCCATAAAATAAGTAATAACACATTTCAGTAGATTCAGCTTTGTGGTGTGGAAGAGAGTGGGCCAGTTTCCTGGGCAAGGGGGCTTCTCTCTCCAAGGTTGCCAGTGGCCCCAAGGGAAGCCAGTGACTCTGACACAGGTTCAGATCTCCTGCTGAAGGTGCAGGGGGGAGGGTCTCACCCTCCATCCCAGCCCCCTTCCCTGAATTCATCCTGCACCAGCCTCCCCCAACCTGGTGCCTTCCAGATGTCCTGGCCAGCAGGGCTGTTGAGGAACAAAGTGTGGAAGGTGTAGAAGGTCAGTCCTGGGAGACGGAGCAGCCTTACCAGGTCGCTTCTCTCATTGGTAGTTGCATCTCTCTCTTTCTCTCCTTCTCTCTCTCTTTCTCTCAAAATTTACTTTTCTCCTCACTTTGCCCTGCAGATTTCACCGGAGCTCAACGTCCCACCCAGGAATGCCAGAAGAATGGGGGCAGCTGCAGAAAAACCTGCAACAAAGGCGAGAAAGAGATTTCGAAGTGTTCAGGGGACAGGCCTTGCTGCAAGCGCAGCTAAGGTGAGTTATATGCAAAACCATACCTGGGTCTGGAAATAAGTCTGTGGCATTTCAAAGAGACACGACCCCAAAGGCCGGAGTTACAGCTCTCCTTCTTCCCCCTGTCTTTGACCCTTAACAGCCATGGAGGGGGGGCACTTGCTAGATTCTCCCGAATGCTAAATTCACTGTTTTGGTTTTGGACCTTGAGAATTCTCTGGTGACATTTGGAGCCACTTGGAGTTCAGCCTTGGTCAAGCAAGTGGCCACCAGATGTTTTGGGATATATCTCCCATCAGATCCAGAAAGTGCACAGAGCAGTTTGGGTTCGGGATGGTGATCTCTCCCGACTTCTGTACATCCAGCAGAAAGTCTGAACTGGACCCGCCTCCTCCACCATGTGAAATCCCAATTCCAATAGCATTTGGCTCTTTAGTATTCAGGGGGTACCTGGCCTGTTTTCAGCACCCCCAATATTCAGTGTTTCCTCTCTTTATCATTTAACTCTACAGCAGACCCATCATCACGCATCATCTCTGACGAAAGGAAGTCCACCCCGTTTCTTCTCTGGAGATGGAGCTGCCTTGACTGGACCTCTGCAGAGACTCTTTGCTCACTGCTGCTGCTGCTGCTGCTTCTGAAGGCGATTCTGAGAAGGATCCATCACAGCCCAATCCTTTCTGCCCGTTTACTCCAGAGCAAGTCCTGCTGTGCTCAGTGAGGCTGACATCTGTGTAACTGGGTTTAGGATGGGATTTGCCTGCTCATTTGCTTTTGCTTTTCCTTTCAATAAATGCAAGCATTGGAAACCTCTGTGTGAGTGCCTTGTATGAAAGGGGGCGCTGGGGTGGGGTGGGGGCTCTGCCAGTTCCTCTCCATACTGTGACTTTCCTTTGGTTTTAACTGGCATGTGCTTCAGCATCCTTTCCTAAGAGACTGAAGTGCAAGATGCAGCAGGCAAGGTGGGGATCCTGTGGTCTCACCGCTGATTTCTGCTTCCTCACCATGTCTGGCTCCAAGTCAGACAAATATTGCTCCATGATCATCAATTGTCCACAGGCAGCAAAGGTGTGTGAAGTAACAGCTGCATCCGTGAAACACACAGGAATTGGGAATTGGCCCAGATCAGAAGGAGGTTTTTGGGGGGAGGTTGGTGAGAGTGGGGGACAGCAATGCCAGGTCAAAATGGAGCAAAATGGCATTTATCATCAGAGAATCCTAGAATTGTAGAGTTAGGAGGGACCCTGAGGGTCATCTAGTCCAAGCTAAAGAATCCCTGACAGGTGGCCATCTAATCTTTCCTTGAAAACCTTCACTGAAGAAGAGTCCACCACTTTCCAAGTAAGTCCATTCCATGGTCAAACAACTCTTTCCATCAAAAAGATCTTCCTAATGTTCAGTCGGAATCTCCATTCATGGGATTTGAATCCTTTGGTTTGGGCCCTACTCTCCAGAGCAGGAGAAAACTAGCTTGCTCCCTCTTCCATCTGACAGCCCTTCAGATATTTGAAGATGGCTCTCCTATCTCCTCTCAGTCTCCTCTTCTCCAGGCTAAACCTACCCAGCTCCCTCAACCATTCCTCATATGGCTTCATTTCCAGGAACTTGATCATCTTGGTCACCCTCCTTTGCACCCCCCCCCCCCGAGCTTGTCAATATCCTCCCTAAATTGTGGTGCCACAGAAAAAGGCAGAACCATTGCTAAACTAACATACATGAGGATTACTAAGGGGGGGTGAATCACCTGGTGCAAAGGCCTCCAATTGTCAACAGACCCTAGGGATGCAGAGTCTCCTGCTTCTTGGTGTACTCTCAAGGGGTCTGAACTTCCAGGGAGCTCAAGGTGGGGCACACAGTTCTCCCCCTCTTCATTTCATCCTGGCAACAACCCTGTGAGGTAGGCTAGGCTGAAAGGTAGCCCAGGGTCACCCAGTGAGTTTCATGGCTGGCTGGGAATTTAAATCCTGGTCTCCCAGTCCCTAGTCCAACATTCATAACAAGTGTACCAAACTGATGAACACTACTTAAGTGGAAAATGCATTGCACAATTCAGAGAAGTGTGCATTTCTATGGATGGTTCTGTGTTTCAGTTTTCATATTGCTTTGGAAAGTGCATATGAGATGGGCTCACCCTTAAATGAGAAATGAATCAATATGTATCTAGGGGCCTTAGTAGACTTCAAGCTTAACATGAGTCAACAGTGTGATGCACCATGGAAAAAAGTGAATGCTATTCTAGGCTTCATCAACAGAAATATAGTGTCTAGATCAGTTGTGGCTAACCTTGACACTCCAGATGTTTTGGAACTACAACTCCCATCATCCCTGACCACTGGTCCTGTTAGCTAGGGATGATGGGAGTTGTAGTTCCAAAACATCTGGAGTGTCAAGGTTAGCCATCAAGGGAAGTCATAGTACTGCTCTATTCTTCCTTAGTCAGACCACACCTGTAGTCCTTTGTCCAGTTCTGGGTGCCACCATTTAAGAAGGATGTTGACAAGCTGGAACCAAGATGATCAGGACCATCTTGGACTGTAAACCAAACCTAGTGAGGAATGGTTGAAGGAATTGGGTATGTTTAGCCTGGAAAGGAGGAGACTGAAAGGAGATATGAGAGCCATCTTCAAATACCTGAAGTGCTGCCCCACGGAAGAGTGAGCAAGCTTGTTTTCTGCTGCTCCAGAAAGGAGGACCTGAACCAATGGATTTCATTTACAAGAAGGAAGATTCCACCTAAACATTAGGAAGAACTTCCTGACAGTAAGAGCTGTTCGACAGTGGAATTTGCTGCCAGGGGATGTGGTGGAGTCTCCTTCTTTGGAGGTCTTTAAGCAGAGGCTTGACAGCCACCTGTCAGGAATGCTTGGATGGTGTTTCCTGCTTGGCAGGGGGTTGGACTGGATGGCCCTTGTGGTCTCTTCCAACTCTAGGATTCTATGATTCTATTCTATGCCCCCCAGGACGCACACCATGCCCCCATGGGCGGTTCGCCATGCCCCTGGGATGCACGCCACACCCCCGTGGGTGGCATGCCAAGCCCCAGAGACGCACGCCATGTTCCCCGGGATGCGCGCCAGCCACGCCCCTGCCTGCTCTCTGCCCCTGGTGCCGGAGCATGCAGCTTCGCCACTGCTTCCAGGGATTCTGCAGCTGCTAGGGGTTGGACCGGATGTCCCTTGGGGGGTCGCTTCCAACTCTCCAATTCTTTGAAGTTCCCTGTCCCTTGCTGGGTCACAGTTGCTGGAGAGATGAGGAAGGAAACTTCAGAAACACTGAAAGCAGCTTAAACTGAGCACTGGTCCCTCTAGCTTAGTACTGTCAACCCGGACTGGCAGCAGCCCTCCCGGATCTCAGGCAAGAGTACCTTCTGCATGCCAAACAGATGCCCTGCCACTGAGCTATGGCCCTTCCCTAAAACAGAGGGGCCCGAGTCCAAAACGCCACCTCTCTATCTCTCCTTCTTCGGCTTCCAAATTCCTCCAACGTCATGCCACCCACGGGGACAGCTGGAGAGCGTTGGCTGACAGCATGTCTTCGCCGTCCCCTTGTTCTAATAATAAACCTGCATTCGATATCTTGGATGCTCTGCCGGCCTCTTCCATTTTTTCTCTGAGCAAGGGAGGCAGCCGGCCTGGAGGAATCGGAGCTGACTCGCCAGCACCTTTCCCCAAAGTTTACTCCTGGTGTGTGTGTGTTTGCGTGCCTCTCTTTTCTCCATCGCCGGCAGACGAAGCATTGCCTGCTCCCATTGAACCCCTCTCTCCCCCTGCGGAGCAGAATCCAAGCCTGCGGGAGACGGCCTTCTTTCCGCCGTGGATTCACTGCTCGGATGACTGGGTCCCTCGCGTCGCCGAGACCCTGCTGGCACTGACAGCTGCTGCGACCCGTGTCCATGGAAACAGCGGTGGGCAGCCCGCAAGGCAGCAGGTGGGTGTCAGGAGTCTAGGGAGGAACGTGGCTTGACAAAGGAGCTCACTCCACCAGCCTCCTCCCAGCTGGGCACAGTGGCATGCACACTGCCGTGGGCCCAAGAGGCCTCCCACCTCTGCAGCCCAGACTTTTGCACTTGGCACCCTGTTGTTCTGGATCTTCGTAGTGCCAAAGGAGAAGTGTTTGACCCCCCCCTGCAGTGCAGGACACCGGTCTCTGGCCTGCCACTGAACCAGGTGGCAATTTGCCCTGGTCCTCCGAGGCAAAGCAGACGGGAGACGGGTGTGCCCACTTCGATCGGTGGCAGATGGGTGCTGCAGTCCACAAACAAGTCCCCAGAGGGGCCTGGCGGATTTGAAGAGCGAGTCCAGGTTTTCTGAGCAACTTGTTGAAAGGGAGCAAGCTGCCGCCTTCTGCCAGCTTCTCCATCTGTCTCTGTGGCTCTGAGCTTTCCAGGGTTTGCCTTCCCAGAAGGTCTTTGAGGCAGAGCAGGGCGAGATCTCTCCCAACAAGGCAACAGCAGGAGCCCATCCTGGATCCCACAATGGCAGGTAAGGAGAAGAGGGTGGACCTGGTGGCTGCTAGAGGCCAGGGCAGCAGACTCTGAAACCGAGGGGAGAGTCATGATAGGGATCGATGCGTTGGCTTGACTTCCTGGGTCTCTTTCTGTGTGAAAGATTCACAGAGAGACTGAGGCGATGTCCACAGGTTCGAGAAACCTTCCTCTTTGTGGGATGTCAGTGGGTAAATTGTGATTTTGCTTGGGCCCTGGGTGAGAGCCCAGGTAGATGGATAGAAAGGGAAGGTGTGTCAGAAGGAATTGTAGAGTTGGGAGGAATCCCGAGGGTCGTTTAGACCAACCCCTGGAGGAGAAGGAACTGACACTTCTTTTATATGGATTACTGACCTTTGTATCAATGGAGCATTTTTATATCGGAGTAGTTTTGCAATGTCTGTTGTCGTTCAAGTTCTTTGCTTTAGTTTTCTGTACACCGCATAGAGATATTTGTTATGTACTGTTGTGAGTTTCGGTGGTCAGTCTGGATGGTGCTCTGGGGCTAATCCTTGGGGTCCTGTACCCAGCGAGAGAGGGAATCTAAAAGAGGATTCTATTGCTGAACTAGTCAGAAGAGTTGCTTTGTAAGACAAAGACCTTCCCTGGCCACTTAAGTGTCCTCATCAACATCTCAAAAGAATGAACCAGGTCACAAGAGTGATGGGGTCCCTCCAGGCTAATGGGGGCTCCACACACCCCCTTGTCTACCTGCTAGGTTGAAGAACAAGAGCCAGAGTTTTGGGGGGTGAACAGACCTGGAAGTTGAAGACACAGAGATATATGCTTATCCAAGTTTGGGTTTTTTGGAACGAAGGTCAGCAACAGGGGCACCATCCGGGCCCTCCTGAAGGTGAGCCCCCCCCCTATATTTTCAAGGAAGGCCCCAGCCCCAATGGATGGATGGGGGGGTGGCGGGCCGAGTTGGCCTGGCCGGATTGGGGTGGTGGTGCATGTGTAACATCATGCACAAGCGATGCCCCCCAGCCAATGTTGGGGTACAACTCAGAGTGTCTGGTCAGCAGAGATTGTGATGTCTTTAGGATATTTGGTTTTATCTACCCATATATGGAACCTGAGCCTAAAATGGAGGGGCTTCCAGCATTGACACCCCAGCAGATCTTGCTTCTCTGTTAGTCACAGCTTTGGAACCAGCACAGAGCAAGCAGGTCTCTGTGTCTCCAGCTTCCAGTCTGCTTCCAGCTCAGATCACACCCCCAAACTCTGATTCTTGTTTTCCTACCTCGCAGGTAAGTGAAGTTGCTGGAGGAAAGCCCACTCCCCCAAAAATGTTTTATGGCAGTGGTTTTCAACCCATGTGCCGTGGCACCCTGGGGTGCCCTGAATGATGGTCAGGGGTGCTGTGGGCAACACTGGCCTCTGTCCCTCTTTTCCTTGCACAGCTGTTTGTTGCAGCAGCCCTGGCTACATGTTCCCCAGGAGAATGGTGCCTCTGGGGCTGGCCAGGGGGTGCTGGTTGCCAGGAGCTGAGGCAGCCTTGGCAAGCAAGCAGGCGAAGGCAGCCCAGACTGCCAGTCCACCAGCCCTTGCAGTTGGGAATGGACAGACAAGTCCCACGCCCCTGTGGGGCAGTGCAAAGAAACACCTGTCTTTGGGGCAGGAGGGGGAACAGCTCAGAGACCAGGGGCTGCAGCAGCGGCTGCCCAGAGGACTCCCAAGGAGAGGGGAGAAGAGGCTGAGGGAACACTCCACAAGGGAGGGTGTTCGAAAAAGGGTGAGAGGCTGCCAGCTCTGCAGGCAAGCGGGGGACATAACTGGGCTCCTGAGCCCCACAGGGGAGCCGCAGAAAGGATGCAGTTGGTCAAGGGAACTGTGGACCCAAAAAAGGTTGAAAACCTTTGTTTTATGGCACAGAGCAACTTGTTTGGTTAGGCTAATTGTGGTGTTTAGCTAGTCAGTCAAAGTCATTACCTAGACCAGGGGTGGCCAACTCCCAAGAGGCTGTGATCTACTTACAGAGTTAAAAACTGGCAGTGATCTGCCCCCTTTTGGGGGGTTCAGGTCAAAGTTGTTGAGCTTTTTGCGGGAGGAGGAAAGCCCCATTTTTTAGGCATTCAGGTCAAAATTGTTGTTGACCTTTTTTTAGGTAAACACAAACAGCATAAAGTATCACTGTGGTGATAATATGAACCATAAACAACCAAAACCACCACACACAATGGCTGAAGCTATAATAAAAGATTTACTGGAATCCTCTTCTGAAAAACTAATAGTCCTTCAATTAAGCCACAAGATTAACAAAGCCATATATAAGTGATATAACAGAATGTATAATGTTCACGTGACTGAACCATTCAGCAACTGGTTGGGTATAGCAACAAAATCTTAGTGGCAACAAAACGTTCACAATTGGTTGGTGGTGAGTAGATAGTAGAATTCTTCAACGGTTCAAAGCAAAAATCTCATGGATGTAATAGTAGATGAAGCATATTTATATGAGTCTTGCAACATCACCATCCAGCCGAAATCAACACAAGTGGCACATGAGAAGGACGAAGAAAGAAGACCTGTCCTCCGGATTACTCACAGGTTTCGCTATATAGCTTCATCAGTTCAGGTTAAGCATTCTGATTAGCACAACATGCGAAATATTCCACAGGCACAGCTTTACCTTGACAACTTCAGCAGAAGACGGAGGGGCTCGCAGCACTAACACTCCTAAAAAATCTTTCTTCTCCATTAGTCCCAGCTTTGGACCCAGCACGGAGCAAGCAGGTCTCTGTGTCTCCAGCTTCCAGCTCAGCCCTCACACAAAGCACACCAGCTATTGTTCTAATGGCAACACAGAAAGCTGGTCCATTGGTCCATTTAACCCCGTATTGTCTGCAGTGGCTGGAAGTGGCCCTCCAGGATTATAAGCAGGAGACTTACCCCAGTCGTATCTAGAGAGGCTACTGAGGATTGAACCCGTGACCATTTGCATGCAAGGGAGATGCTCTACCAGGGAGCTTCAGCCCCAAAACAGAATAGAGAAATAATGTGTTGGGGAACGGGTGTTCTGCTTCTAAGCTTTCCCCCAAGGCCAAAGTCCCGCTCTTCGGCTGCAGTCATTGTGAAGCAGCGCACAGTGATGCAGAACCTGCCTTTGGGGGACTTCAAAGCTTTAATTAAAACCAGGCTTTTGATCAAATTTGTTCCTCTGATTTCCCTAGAAATTGGGAGAACTCAGGGTTAACGAAAGCTGTTTCAAACATATGTGAGCACAGAAGAAATTGGATTTTTTTCTCTCCCTCCTCAAGGTAGTGTTGGAGCAGAGTTAACGAGAAGCCCAAGAGAGGTGACCTCCCGTGGCAAAACAAATGCCCCCCTCTCAGATCAGTCAATCCAAAACAGCCTTCCCCAACTTGGTGCCCTCCAAATGTTTTGGACTGCGAAAGATGCCCTCTTGGTAGTCTCACCATCACTGGAAGTTCAGGGAGCAGTGATCCAGGAGAGGGCCTTCTCTGTGGTGGCCCCTAAGTGGTGGAAGTCCCTCCCCAAAGAGGTGTGTCTGGCACCCTCATCACATGGTTTCCATCACACGTGGAAGATGCTCTTTATTGAGCATTCATCCTGATTTGCATATGTGGACATTAGACCATGTCTGGCCTCCCCTGAGCTTTTGTTCTTATTTGTCTGCAATGGGCTTCTATATCTACGAAAATTCGCCCTGAATGTCTTGTGGGCATCTTCCCATTTTTAATCCATCCATCCTACACCTTACATTACATTTTACCATCAATTTCCTCACTACAAAACCTCCATTTTTCCAAAAAGTGGATTTGTTGCATGAGGGTGACACAGAACTTTTAACAACAACAACAACAATACTATGTCCATCTGACTGGGTTGCCCCAGCCACTCTGGGTGGCTTCCAACTTATATAACATAGATAAAAACATAATTAATCATTAAAAAGCTTCCCTATACAGGACTGCCTTCAGATTTCTTCTAAAGTTATCTCTTTGTCATCTGGTGTATGATATAATCACCTTTTAACTTCTAGTTTTTATCCCTTACCTGTTTTAAGTCTTATGTGTTCAGTTTATCCGTATGTTTTCATAGAATCATAGAGTTGGAAGAGACCCCAAGGGCCATCCAGTCCAACCCCCTGCCAAGCAGGAAACACCATCAAAGCATTCCTGACAGGTGGCTGTCAAGCCTCTGCTTAAAGACCTCCAAAGAAGGAGACTCCACCACACTCCTTGGCAGCAAATTCCACTTTCAAACAGCTCTTACTGTCAGGAAGTTCTTCCTAATGTTTAGGTGGAATCTTCTTTCTTGTAGTTTGAATCCATTGCTCCGTGTCCGCTTCTCTGGAGCAGCAGAAAACAACCTTTCTCCCTCCTCTATATGACATTCTTTTATATATTTGACAATCTTATTTGTCAAATATCTTTATCTTATGCTGGTCTGTGACCAAGATAAATTTTGCTTGTTTGATTGATTGATTGGAAGGAGGGCTTTCCACAGGGTGGGCACCACCACCGAGAAGCCATTGCTATCAATGGCTCCTAGCCACAGGGCTTCTGCTTTCCCTGCAAAGCTGGAGGCAGCCATGCTTCTGAATTCCAGTTGCTGTAAACCACAGGAAGGGAGAGGGCTTTTGTGCTCAGATCCTGCTTGCTGGTTTCCCATTGGGGCATCTGGTCGACCACTGTGAGACCAAGATGCTTGACAAGGTGGACCATTGGCCTCATCAGGGCCAGATTTTGGTTTGATGAGCCCCTAAAGCTCCTGAAGGTAATGGGGCCCTTTCTATGTCCAGCTGTCCTTTGTCAACAACAAATTGTCACTGGTTTTTTTCTGTTGAATATATGCTGTATGGTAATTGATGGACCTAATAGGTATCTAAAGCCATTTGCACATAACAAAATATGTATTTTATCAAAGTAATTGATATAGAAAACAGCAAACCAGTGATATTTTAGCGAGCAGGCTAGCAGCCGGGGCCCATTACTTACATCATAGGAGCCTACACAACACAAAATGTACATCCAGGGTTTTTCCCCCCTTTAAAAATTTTTGGGGCCCCCAAGACAGTGGGGCCCTAAGCTATAGCTTGTTTAGCTTATACATAAATCCAGCGCTGGGCCTAATCCAGCAGCCGCTTCTTATATTCTCACTTTAACTGCACTGGTTTGCAATTTAATGCCTCCCACAAAATTACTGACAGTCTGTGGGCACCCTGGATGCTATATTAATCTGTTCTGCAATCAGATGCATTTTTCATAATGATATCTATATCAGTGTTTATTACTTGGGCTAAAGATAGATGATCACAATAAGTGACAAAACACGATTGTCCCTCCGTGTATTATTATTATCCGCACCAAAGGTTCAAAATAGATCTTGGCAGCTGCAGAACTTGGAACGGCAAGATGTGCACTGCATGGTGCCTGGGTGTTTGCGAGCACAGATTTATATGCAAGTGGAAAAGAGAAGAGGCATCTGCTCCTCTTTCCTGCCCACACATCCCGTCCCTGGCAGAGGCTCAACTACGGGGCAGGAGCAGAGCGATAAAGAAAGGCAATAAGAGAAACCTCCCACCAACTTTAATGTGTTGTCTCCAGGAGGCAAGACTTAGGACAAGATTAAAGGTAAAGGGACCCCTGACCATTAGGTCCAGTCGCGGACGACTCTGGGGTTGCGGGCACTCATCTCGCTTTACTGGCCGAGGGAGCCGGCGTACAGCTTCCAGGTCATGTGGCCAGCATGACTAAGCCGCTTCTGGCAAACCAGAGCAGCGCACGGAAATGCCGTTTACCTTCCCGCCAGAGCGGTACCTATTTATCTACTTGCACTTTGACGTGCTTTCGAACTGCTAGGTTGGCAGGAGCAGGGACCAAGCAACGGGAGCTCACCCCATCGTGGGGATTCGAACTGCCGACCTTCTGATCGGCAAGCCCTAGGCTCTGTGGTTCAGACACAGCGCCACCCACGTCCCGCTCAAGTTGTAGATATGTGTAAATGAAACCATAAATGCTAAAGACACTGCAGTCTCCGCTGACCTTCATTCCAAGGAAACCCAACCCTGGGTAACTGCCAGGAACCTCTGGGTGTATGGGCAATCTATCCGGAAGATAAATGGTATTTCGAGGAGTTAATGATCTGACCTGGTTACCCTTCCTGCCTCTGTTCCTTCCCCCTCCCTGTCTCTTGTTAAGTTCTTTAATGGCTGAGAACAGCCTTTAATGTCCTAATCTGTTGGGAGGAAGTGATAGTGCTGGTGTGCTGGCCCCATGGGTTACCCGAAAGGCGAGGTCCAGGTCCGGTCTGTGGTCAGAGGTACAACGTAAAGGCAGTCCGTAGTCCCTGAAGCTGGGTGCAGGGCAGGTAGTCAGGCAAAGTCAGGAACAGGTAGGCAAGCAGGGAACCAGGGAGGGTCAGGAGCTCAGGCAGGAAAGCAGGACAGGTTTCAAGCAGGAACTGGTGACCAATGATGTTGCTCCTGCAACTTGGGGCTGGGGCTAGCTGGCTTTTATCTGCCCCGAGGCAGAGGGCAACCCCGATCCTCTGGTGACTCGCCTCTCCTGGCTTGGAGGTGAGCACTCCTCCTGCAGCAACTCAGTTCCCTTTGCCTCTCTGCCCTGAGCCTCTGCAGCTCAGGAGAGGCTGGAGGGTTACCGGACCCAGAGGCAACCTCAGCTTCCCCTGACAGGGCTGGGAGTGGAGCACCTGCAGGCAATGGGTCCCTCCATCCCAGCAGGAGCCAGAGCAGACTCAGCAGGTGCCTGCACCTGAGGATCCAGCACAGTGAGGACCCTTCAGACTCAGGCCCTAGCCCCGGCTCTGCTGGTTCTGGAGGTGCGGGAATCCTATGCAGGCTGGGATCCCTCAGGTTCAGCATCTGAGTCTGAATCCCAGGCCATCACACCTGGGGACCTTCTTTGATGTTGGACATAGTTTTGAGAAAGTGAGGCAGTGGGAAAGGGTGGCCAATGAATGATCTGCACGTAGCCAGTTGGGCAAGCCACACAGCCTAGCTAGTTATAAATCGGATGGTTGTGGGCAGTTTTGGAGAATCTCGTGCATGGACTGATCAGCCGAAGGGCGGTGCAAACTGAGGCTACTGGGGGAGTCACGTCGCCGCTTCTTGAGGGCTTCCAAGTCGCAGATTGAAGGAATATGTATATATTCCTTGCTGTTTAGAATAAAATCTTTAATCTTCTCACTCTCTTGTGTTTTGCATTGCTTCTGAATCTCATTTTAAAAGAACCACCTCACCTCTGAGCCTTTTCCCTTGGTGGTTCCCCGTCTGGTTCCTTCCACTCTTCCTCTTTGTCCAACTAGTCCATGGCATCAGGCTTGCTTTTCCTTGCTCCACCTTCCTGTCTTCCTTGCAGGCTATTTTGGGTCTTTGTTTTTATCTGTCACCCCTCTCACAGTGAGAGTGAGAGATAATAATAATAACAAAGGCTGGCGCAGAGGTTGTGGCACAGGGCTGGCGTTCCATCTCGCGGGGAGCGCCTCTCATTAGCAGCCCTCTCCTCCTCAACTCCTCTCTCCTTTCCTCCCGTTTCCCTGAGGTCTCTCTCTTCTCAAACCCCTCTGGGGAGCCTGTCGCAGCCGCCCCCTTGGATGGGCTTCAGTTCCCAGCTGCAGATCAACTCCAAGTGCCAAGGAGACACAAACACCCCAGGAGGTGGCGTTGGCAGCCTGCCAGGTTTTGGCACCCATTAAATCCTCAAGGTACAAGTAGATAAATAGGTACTGCTCTGGCGGGAAGGGTAAACGGCGTTCCGTGCGCTGCTCTGCTTCGCCAGAAGCGGCTTAGTCATGCTGGCCACATGACCTGGAAGCTGTACGCCGGCTCCCTCGGCCAATAAAGCAAGATAAGAGCCGCATCCCCAGAGTCGTCCGCAACTGGACCTAATGGTCAGGGCTCCCTTTACCTTTATGCACAGCACCCCGTTTCAGATCCATATTGTTGGTTTGTTTTTTAAAAAATATTTTTTACTGATTTCTTTTTTTAAGCGTCATACAGAATTTTGCAAAACTCAGTGTTACCAAACAGGATGCGACGGGAAATGTACTCAGTCCTTGCGCAATTATAGATCACTGTCGAACAAATACAGACATAAAAGGAAGCCCAAATAAGCTGCTGGTATCTGTGTGTGCGGAACTATTTTTAGCATAGGTATCATGGTTAAACAAGACAGAGTTACAAAACATGGTACATTCTATTATACCAAGGGAAAGGAAATAAAGTACAGTGGTACCTCTGGTTACGTACTTAATTCGCTCCGGAGGTCCGTTCTTAACCTGAAGCACCACTTTAGCTAATGGGGCCTCCCGCTGCTGCTGCGCCGCCGCTGCCCGATTTCTGTTCTCATCCTGAAGCAAAGTTCTTAACCCGAGGTAATATTTCTGGGTTAGCAGAGTCTGTAACCTGAAGTGTACCTGTATGTAACCCAAGGTACCACTGTATTCAATTGCCCAGAGTCCCTGTATCAGCCACATTCGTTCATGGGCCAAGAGGGGGCCATTTTTCTCCTTGCTTATAAATGAAATAAAGTCAGGCCAAACAGGTCAAAACTTATCTTCTTCTTTTTCTCCTTTGGACTCTCAGCTTATTCGCTAGTTTTGCCAGCAGGGCGATATTCCACACCTTAATGTGCCAAGTAATAAGATCTGCCCCATTTTTATAGATACAGTGGTACCTTGGTTCTCAAACTTAATCCATTCCGGAAGTCCGTTCCAAAACCAAAGCGTTCCAAAACCAAGGCGCGCTTTCCCATAGAAAGTAATGCAAAATGGATTAATCCATTCCAGACTTTTAAAAACAACCGCTAAAACAGCAATTTAACATGAATTTTACTATCTAACGAGACCATTGATCCATAAAATGAAAGCAATAAACAATATACTGCAGTCACAGTTGACCTGCTTTGCAGGGG
Organism: Darevskia mixta; assembly: GCA_034641385.1. Lineage (NCBI taxonomy): Eukaryota > Metazoa > Chordata > Lepidosauria > Squamata > Lacertidae > Darevskia > Darevskia mixta. The sequence goes on along the minus strand of JAWWNH010000142.1, from coordinate 60,762 downwards.
GGTTGGGCTAAATGGCCTTTGGGTGCCCCTTCCAACTGTGATAAGGGGTGATATGATAGCCATGTTCAAATATATAAAAGGATGTCATATAGAGGAGGGAGAAAGGTTGTTTTCTGCTGCTCCAGAGAAGCGGACACGGAGCAATGGATTCAAACTACAAGAAAGAAGATTCCACCTAAACATTAGAAAGAACTTCCTGACAGTAAGAGCTGTTCGACAGTGGAATTTGCTGCCAAGGAGTGTGGTGGAGTCTCCTTCTTTGGAGGTCTTTAAGCAGAGGCTCGACAGCCATCTGTCAAGAATGCTTTGATGGTGTTTCCTGCTTGGCAGGGGGTTGGACTGGATGGCCCTTGGGGTCTCTTCCAACTCTAGGATTCTATGATTCTATGAGTCAGACTGTGGGCCAATATTGTGGTGGCGACCAGCAATCGCTCTCTAGGATTCCAGAGGGGATCTTTCCAGCCCTATTAATTGTGAATTATCCCATGCATTTCCCACCTTTTTATCCTCCTAGGAGCTCAAAGTGGTGCATATGGCCCTCCCCATCCTCATTTAATGCCCACAACAGCCCTGCAAGGTAGGTTCGGCTGAAAGGCAGCAGCTAGCCCAAGGTTATGTGCACCTGGAGACAACGACATCGACAGGAATCCACAACCCATGTGTCAGTGCTGAAGCGAGTGCAACAAAAATCCCAAGGGCTGTCAGGGCTCTAGGAGAGCCTTGCCCTTGTGCAACTTCAAAAAAGATTTGTATTTGTTTATTGAGGCTTATTCATTGGATTTATATTCCACCTTTCCTCCAGGGAGTCTGAGGCTCTCCTCCCTCCCCAGTTTATCTCTCAACATCCCTGTGAGGTCGGTTAGCCAGAGAGGCCATCCCACCCAGTGAGTTTCATGGCTGAGTGGGGATTTGAACCCAGATCTCCCAGGTCATAGTCCAACACTCTAACCCAGGCATAGGCAAACTCGGCCCTCCAGATATTTTGGGACTACAATTCCCATCATCCCTGGTCACTGGTCCTGTTAGCTAGGGATCATGGGAGTTGTAGTCCCAAAACATCTGGAGGGCCGAGTTTGCCTACGCCTGCTCTAACCACTGCACCACACTGCCTCCCACGGAGTTTCTCTTTCAGTGTGGTGCAGTGGTTAGAGCAGGCATAGGCAAACTCGGCCCCTCCAGATGTTTTGGGACTACAACTCCCATGATCGCTAACTAACAGGACCAGTGACCAGGGATGATGGCCACTGATTTGTTTCCATCAAGTCCCTTTAATAAGGAAGACCTTCACCTTGGCGAAGGCCAGTAGAAGCTTAAGGGGAAATGGATTTGCTTTATTAAATACCTGCAAGGTAGGTTCAGCTGAGAGGCAGCAGCTAGCCCAAGGCCACCCACTGAGCTTCACGGATTTGAACCCTGATCTCTCTCAAGCCCTCGTCCACAAACGCCACACTGCCTCTGGAGATGCTGCCATTGAGGGTTGAACCTGGAGCCTTCTGCATGCAGAGCACGTGTCCTGCCAGTGACCTCTCAGCCCTTCTGCAACCCCCTCCCCTCCAGTTTTTCCTATGCCTCCCAGTCGGGCAAATCGCCATTTAGCATTGCTCCATTTAATTTTTAACACAAGGCAGCCCTGGCGAGAGAGCGGGGGGGGGGGGTGTCCCTTCAGGGATTCCTCCCCCCCGCCCTGATTTCCTCTCTCACTGTGATTGACAGCTCTTCAGCCAAGGGTTCAAAAAAATCCTCAGAGAGAGGAGATAGAGGAATCCGCTTGGCGCTGCATACTGATGCCTCTCTTAAACGGAGAGAAGAGGCTGGGGGTGGGGGGATCAAAAGGAAGCCAGCGGGGTGGGGAGCCTGGATTCCTGATGAGGCAGAATGAGAAGGTTACTAAATCCTTGGCTGAGGAAGCAAGAAATAAACAGAAGCCCTTGAAGGGAAGGTGAAGACTGGGAGGCAGGAGGGTTCGGGGAAGAAGCTGCAACAGCAGAATCTGGTCCTTGAAGAAGCAGAGGGCTGGGAGGACGTGCTGATGCCCCAGTTTGCTGTGTCTGGTGCTCCCACCATCATCTCCCTCCGGCACAGCGCAGCAGTTTTGAGAGGTGCAAGGGAGAGGAAGGACCACATATTAATTATCCGGGGCAGCTTGCAAGCCTGACAGCCAGCAAGACCTTCTCCTTGGAGGGAGCAGCAGAAAGGAGGCACAGCTGCTCTGCCTGCAGGCCAGAGGGAGCGTCATGGCCTGCCGGAGAGGCCTGGTGGATTGCACGGCGGCCGTGGACCGGCACATTTGCAACGGTAAAGCCGAGGCGCTTGCATGGCCGCCGGGGAGCGGAGGAGAGAGCGAGAGGATGGGGGCAGCACGCGGCTGTAGGGGGGTTGGGCTACGTCGCCCGCCTCTGACACAGGCTCCCTGCATCAACCTGGGCACGACACTTGAGAGCCAGCGTGGTGTAGTGGTTAAGAGCGGTGGGACTTGTAATCTGGTGAACCGGGTTCACTTCTCCGCTCCTCCACATGCAGCTGCTGGGTGACCTTGGGATAGTCCCACTTCTCTGAAGTCTCTCAGCCCCACTTACCTCACAGAGGGTTTGTTGTGGGGGAGGAAGGGAAAGGAGAATGTGAGCCGCTTTGAGACTCCTTCGGGTGGTGATAAAGCGGGATATCAAATCCAAACTCTTCTTCTTCTTCTTGTGATACTGTACCTGTAGAATTGTAGAGTTGGAAGGGACCCTCAAGTCTACAATTGGGAGCCAGTGTGGTGTAGTGGTTAAGAGCGGTAGAATCATAGAATCATAGATCCTAGAGTTGGAAGAGACCCCAAGGGCCATCCAGTCCAACCCCCTGCCAAGCAGGAAACACCATCAAAGCATTCCTGACAGGTGGCTGTCAAGCCTCTGCTTAAAGACCTCCAAAGAAGGAGACTCCACCACACTCCTTGGCAGCAAAGTCCACTGTCGAACAGCTCTTACTGTCAGGAAGTTCTTCCTAATGTTTAGGTGGAATCTTCTTTCTTGTAGTTTGAATCCATTGCTCCGTGTCCGCTTCTCTGGAGCAGCAGAAAACAACCTTTCTCCCTCCTCTATATGACATCCTTTTATATATTTGAACATGGCTATCATATCACCCCTTAACCTTCTCTTCTCCAGGCTAAACATACCCAGCTCCCTAAGCCGTTCCTCATAAGGCATCGTTTCCAGGCCTTTGACCATTTTGGTTGCCCTCTTCTGGACACGTTCCAGCTTGTCAGTATCCTTCTTGACTCATCATCTGTTAAAATTCATCTTGTTTGCTTCAAAAGCAAGCTCAAACCTCTCAATGCGTTTGTATACCTGCTTAAGGTACATATGTAAGAGGCTCATTTCTAATTATATTTTGGGAAGGATTACGTACTGTAGCTGCATTGTTTCATGCTTTCTGGATGCCCCGTGAGCATATTATAAAGTAGTTGTGCTCTGTGTTATAAATCAAGCGCTGGCGTGCATTGTTCGTTTTTGTTTCCCAATGTATTTCTTATCAATGAAACATTCGGTGTGGAGCCAGCAGCTTTTCATTCTGAAAATGTGTGGGGCAGAGGAAAAAGCTTGAGAACCACTGAGTTGGGGGAAAGTTCAGCCAGTGCCCAAGAAGGTGATAGGAAATCAGATGGACTTTTAGCTATGACAACTGCAAATTGGATGTGTTTTTTACTTGTTTGGACTTCCGAAATGGAGGCACCGAGACACAGATTTGCAAAACAGTTTTGCAAGTACCGGTACCAGTTTATATTCAAAGATAGACTTTAAGTGTCCCAGAAGGCAAGGCAGCTCCTTTCCCACCCAAAGTGCTCCAGATCAGTTTGTTTGCCGTGCACCCCACCCCGGGTCATCCCAAACGGTTTTCTCTTCCATTCATTTGCCCCCAGTTAATTTCTCAACTCCAAATCCACTCAAATTTGCTTTGATTCAATTTAAGAAGGATGTTGACAAGCTGGAAGGTGTTCAGAGGAGGGCGACCAAGAGGATCAAGGGTCTGGAAACGAAGCCTTATGAGGAACGGTTGAAGGAGCTGGGAATGTTTAGCCTGGGAAAGAGGAGACTGAGAGGAGATAGGAGAGCCATCTTCAGATATCTCAAGGGCTGTCCCATGGAAGATGGAGCAAGCTTGTTTTCTCCTGCTCCGGAGGGTAGGACTTGAACCCATGGGTAGGACTCAACCACCTGTTGGGACCAGAACAGAATATCAAAGATAAAGGGCATCTCTGGAAACAGGTTCTGGATTAATGCCCCTGCCAGTGAACCAGCTGCAGAGAACCAGAAAGGTGAAATAATTGACTGAGCACTTGTCATGCAAGCACAAAACTCCCAGGTTGAGTGTATGGCATCTTCAGGTTAGGAATGGGGGGGCAGGGGGGACCTGTTTGGGCCACACCTCTTTAGGCAGCAAATGGGGCCTTGCGTGAAAGAATGCCCCTACTATGCATTGCACAATTCACTGCACTCGGAAAGCTAGCATGTCAGGAAGAAGGCCTCTCCTCTCCTCCTTGTCATTCAGTTTTCAATGCAGGTGAACGCTGTTTTTGCTTTGCTTTCCTACCAAGGCGCATGGGTGCAGCCAAGGGGCAGGGGCTTAATTATTTGAGATTCCTGTCCCCCCCCAGCAGAAGCCTGATCCCCCATAATGTCCTTTTTATGGACATAAGAAAGCTCGACAACTTTGGCTGCCCCCCCAACAAAAATCCTGGTTGTTGTTGTTGTTCAGTCGTTCAGTCGTGTCCGACTCTTCGTGACCCCATGGACCAGAGCACGCCAGGCACGCCTATCCTGGTTACACCCATGCAATCCTGGTTACACCCATGCAAAGGAGCATTGAACAACATGACACCCCCCCTGCCTGCTTTACTCTCCCCCCCACCCCAGAAGACATCATTTATACGTATCATGAGTTGCCCCCCCTTCCTCTCCCCCTGCTGTCTTCTAGTTTCTTAGGCTACCTGAGCAAGGAAATCTCTGGTGCATTTGAACATCCGGCACAGTCCTTTGCTCTCCATCAGCAGATGTATAAATAGCCCTTGCGGTCCAGAGCTGAGGCTGAGCTGATCCTCCCTTCACCCCCACCCCCACCCCCCAAAAAACCACACTGGAGCTTTTGCTGACGTCACCCAGTGATGCAAATCCCCCCCCCCACAAAAAAGAGAAAGATAAATGATTCTGAAGCAGAAGCCGCAATTGTGTTCAGACTGTGGGCGCCTGTTTCAGATGGGGAATTTCAACAGCAGAGGAAGATCCATTTTTTCTGGAAGAAGCGATTTAGAAGCAGATCATCCGTATTTATTAGGGGGGGAAATACCCCGGGCTGTATAATCTCCAAATCTGAGACCCTAACATTTCCAATAATATTTCCTGCTGGATCTGAGCGTTTCAGGGGCAGGAGGAGCTAGAGAGAGCCACAATGGATTTTTCAAAGCATGATTGACTTAGGAATCATAAGTCAGAAGATTTAGAGGTGTGGCTTTTGTTTTTGTTTTAAAACGTTTTTTAAAAAGACATCCCCCTCAAAATTAAGATTCAGAAGTGAAAATGGATGGGTTTTTGTATTATCTGAAATCCCCATTTTATTTTATTTATTTTTAAAATTGCATTGATTTATTAACAAACAAAGTGCAAACGTAACAACAAAAACGAAAACAGAGTCAAAAAGGGAAGGGCAAATGTACAGAGATCCAGGGCAGTTCTAAAGGGATAATAAGGTGTTGACTCATACAAAAGTTTCCTTTAGAAACAGTAAATAATTATAAAAAATAACAGTATTCCCCACCTGTGAGTTACATCACAATGGAAAATAAAGGTTCAAGACAGTCGTGAATGAGTCAGATATCTGCATATACTGATGACGCTGAATGATCCTGTGCCCCAGTATAGGTATAAAAAATTATATCAGCCAATTTCATTTTTTTATATACTGTATATAACGTTTGAGCAGGGGGAGATTTCAGCTGTGCTGCAGTCAATAGAAGAGGAGGGCTTTGGGAGAGATTTCCCACTGTTCATATATGTAATATTTCCTGACATTTCCTAGAAGTGTAGAGTTGGAAGGGGCCCCCCGGGGGGGGGGGGGTCATCTAGTCCAACTCAGCTTGGACAGAAGCCAGGAGGAGGGAGATTTCTTCCGGGCCCAGGAGCCCAACCTCTGAATTCAAGGGCTTCTTTAAGTTACAAGAAAGGAGATTCTTACTAAACATTGTTGTTGTTGTTCAGTCGTGTCCGACTCTTCGTGACCCCATGGACCAGAGCACGCCAGGCACGCCTATCCTTCACTGCCTCTCGCAGTTTGGCCAAACTCATGTTAGTAGCTTCGAGAACACTGTCCAACCATCTCATCCTCTGCCGTCCCCTTCTCCTTGTGCCCTCAACCTTTCCCAACATCAGGGTCTTTTCTAGGGAGTCTTCTCTTCTCATGAGGTGGCCAAAGTACTGGAGCCTCAATTTCAGGATCTGTCCTTCTAGTGAGCACTCAGGGTTGATTTCTTTAAGAATGGATAGGTTGGATCTTCTTGCAGTCCATGGGACTCTCAAGAGTCTCCTCCAGCACCATAATTCAAAAGCATAAATTCTTCGGCGATCAGCCTTCTTTATGGTCCAGCTCTCACTTCCGTACATTACTACTGGGAAAACCATAGCTTTAATTCATTAGGAAAACATTAGGAAGAGCTTTCTAATGGTAAGACCTGTTCGGCAGTGGGACGGTCTCCCTCCTAGTTCCTTGGAGGTTTTTAAGCAGAGGTTGGATGGCCACCTGTCATGGATACTTCAGCTGAGCTGCCTGCATCGCCGGGGGTTGGTCTAGATGACCCGTGGGGTCCCTTCGAACCCTACAGTTCAATGAATCTTGGATTCTATAAAATAAAAAATAAAAAAATTCCTTCCAGTAGCACCTTAAAAGGTAAAGGTACCCCTGACCGTTAGGTCCAGTCGCGGACGACTCTGGGGTTGCGGCGCTCATCTCGCTCTATAGGCCAAGGGAGACGGCGTTTGTCCGCAGACAGCTTCCTGGTCATGTGGCCAGCAGGACTAAGCCGCTTCTGGCGAACCAGAGCAGCACACGGAAAAGCTGTTTACCTTCTCGCCAGAGTGGTACCTATTTATCTACTTGTACTTTCGAACTGCTAGGTTGGCAGGAGCTGGGACCGAGCAACGGGAGCTCACCCCATCACCTTAGAGACCAACTAAGTTTGTTATTGGTATGAGCTTTCGTGTGCATGCACACTTTTTCAGATATCACACGAAAGCTCATACCAAGAACAAACTTAGTTGGTCTCTAAGATGCTACTGGAAGGAATTTTTTTTATTTTTTATTTTGTTTCGACTACGGCAGACCAACACGGCTACCTACCTGTAACTAGAACTATGGATTCTATAAGATCAACATGGCCATTTCCAGAATTTGCCGCCACGCCTCTTCCCTCTCCACCCAACGCATATCATACAGGTGTGGAGGCTGAAGCAGGACAGCAGTTAGGGGGCTGTCAGTCAGGGACTCCTGAATTGCAGGGGGCTGGACTAGATGACCCGTGGGGGTCCCTTCCAATGCCTCCCCCATCCCTTCCACCATCCTGCGATTCGCTGGAGGTTTCGAATCAGACGTCCACCTGCCAGGGATCCCTTAAGTGCAAATCCTGCCTTGCAGCCCACCATTCTATCCCCGAAGCCTCTCCTCAGGGTACCAGAGACCCCCCCCCACTCTTCCGACTCCCCCGGAGAGGGGCGTGTCTAACCGAGGACCCCCCGCAGGGGGATGGACAAGATGGCCCTTTGGGAACCCTCCTCCTAAGCCCACCATTCTCTCCCCGAAGCCCCTCCTCAGGGTACCAGAGGACCCCCCCCCACTCTTCCGACTCCCCCCGAGAGGGGCGTGTCTAACCGAGGACCCCACCCACCCCCCTCTCCGCCCATGCGCAGAAGCCCCCTCCCCCGTTCATTCATGCCCGCCTGTCTCCGCCTTCTCCGGGGGCTCCGCCGCGGCGGTGAATGAGCGGCGCCGCAGAGCGAGCGGGGGAGCGCGGCGGAGCGGGCGAGGCGAGCCGGGGCTCCGCAGGCGAGTCATGTACGGTAAGGGGGCGCGGGGGGTTCCCTGGGTGGCTCTCCTTTTCCCCGACATCACCAGGGACTGGCACCTTGGACCCTCCGTTTGGGGCTGGGTTTGCTTTCCCCCCTTCTCTTCCCTGGTTCTCTCTTTTTTTTGGAGGGGGGGGGAAATGTTGATCGTGCCACCATCCCTGCCCACCCCCCAAATTCCGTCCACGAAGGTCACCTTCCCGCTCCACCTCCTAGGGGTCCCCTCGCCCACCGCGATGCCCGATGAGATGCCGGGGAACAGGCAAGCATCGCTGCCCCCCCCCCGAAAAAGAGATGCCCGAGGGGTGCGGGGAGCGTTGCGCGGCTGTGTCAGGAAAGAAAAATAAATAAAGCGGTCTTTCATCCGTTCTGGCCCCAGAAAACAAGATCTCCCCAGTTCTGCTTGGTTGGTTTTTTTGGGTTTTTTTGGGGGGGGTCTCGCAAAGAAGAGCGTCCCCCCCCCATCTCCAGGGCCTGATTTAAATAGGTATCTCGTGGCGTTTCTGCAGTGAAGCTGCGGGGAGAAACAGTTCTATGCAAACCGGATTGGGGGGGGGTGACTGGGAAGGAAAGAGTTAAGCAGCCCCCTCTCCTCCTCGTCCTCCTCCCCCCCTTCTGAAAATCACAATATCTGCAGGGGCTGCCTCTCTTTTTTAAATGAAAAAATAAAATAAAGGGGTTTTTTTTAAAAAAAATGTAGTGTGGTCCACAGGTCCGGCGAAAGTGTTGTGTGTGTCTGGACTGTGCCCCCCCCCCGCCCCCAGCTTCAGATGGCAGTTTGAAATCCTCCTCTGCTCCCCCCCAAAAGGCATGAACGGGAATTCCTCGCAGGTAGAAATCAAGCCTGACAGGGGAGCTTCTTTGGTGTTACGGAGCAGGGTCTTGTTCCGGTGGCTCCACAGTCTAAAGGGACACGGAGAAGAAATTGTAGAAATGTAGAGTTGGAAGGGACACCAAGGGCCATCTAGTCCAGCCCCCTGCAAGTTGTCTTTCGTGAGCGCCCCCCCTCCCCAATCATGGCATTTCCCTTCCTCCAGTTTACATTTCCCCCCTTCCCTGGAACTCCTTAAAGACTACAAAGGACTCCAAGGCTGGAGTCCAGTAGAATAGAGCTCTGCAGAGAGTTTAAGGGCCTCAAAGGGTTAACTCCCCCCCCCCCCGCAAAAATAAAAATCCCCTGTTGTATTGACAGCCTACTGAACAAAAGTTGTAGCCTCTGTTGCAGACCAGGGAACACTTCTGCTGAGCAGGCACAATTTTTGCCACTGTTCCCGGCACCCCCCCAGCCCCCCCAAATGTTGTTACTTAATTCCCTTGGAATGCCATATTCAATGGGTCCCCCCCCCCTTTGCCTGCGATAATGCAGTCTGGTGTCTGCAGCTGCCTTGCTCTGGTGGTGCAAATGCAGGAGAGGTTGGTCTGTGGGATTTGGGTGTGTGTGTGTGATCTGTGCAATTGGGTGTGTGTGTGGGGGTCCTCTATTATCATAGAATCATGGAACTGTAGTGTTGGAGGGCCCCTGAGGGTCATCTAGCCCAACCCCCTGCAATTCAGCATCTGCAGCTGAAACCACAGCTGTGGGTCTGTGTTTACAATCTGCTTTTTGTGTGTTTGCGGGGGGGGGGGTGAATCTGGGCATGGTAGTGCCCTCCCCCCTTTTTCTGGTTTGTCTGGCGAGTAATGCGATCCCAGGGCCCCAATCCTGCATATACCAGGTTGGTTCGGGCAGCCCTCTCTCCGAAAGCCAGCTTCAGTGATGCTGTTGGTCTTTCTCCAGAGTTGCAACAGGCAGATGTTTCTGAATCAGGGCTTGCAAAGGCAATTTTTTTGGGGGGTGGGGGGCGATTTGCACAAGGTTCACACACACCGAGCCGGCTTCTGCTGGGTCATACTCCGCTGAGCCAAGAGAGCCTTCTTTTTGAGGCTGATCTCGTGTCGTTCCATCAGAGAATAGGAAGGGTCATCTAATCCAACCCCCTGCGATGCAGGAATCAGTTTGGTTGGTGAGCTGAAAACACGCCCTTCTAGGATTGCCACTTCCCCCCCAGTTTTTTTGTTTGTTTCGTTGTCTGGTTTTGCTCTGCTGTCCTGAGCCAGGAGCTCTAAAGCCTTAGCTGCTGCATTTCTGCTTGCAGGGCAGTTCTATCTGTGACGGACTCTTCCTGTTTGAATGTCCATGAACGTTCTGTGCCTGATCCGTGGTAAAGATGAGTTCAAAGATTGATGCAAATACCACTGCAATCTTTTGGGTTGTTGTTTTTTGCTTGATCTATTTTTGCTTGCATCCCAGTCATGGGTGAATCATGTTTCGTGAATAAACTGTGATATTGGGGTTGGGCTTGTTTTGGGATTTTGATATGGCTGTGCATCTCAACTGCAGTACTTAACCCTTGCAGGGCCTGTATCGCTTCCAAAACATAGAATCACAGAATTGTAGAGTTGGAAGGGACCCTGAGGGTCACTTATTCCAACCCGCTTTAGTGCCCAATATGGGGCTCGAACCCATGACCCTAAGATTAAGAGTCTCGAGCTCTGCTGGCTGAGCTGTTTGCGTGAGAATTATGTCTGTCCTTTGTGGAATATTCCGTTTCCTTTGGAAGATCAGTCCTTAATATGGAATAGCTACCAAGGAGAGAGATCCCCAGTTAACAAAAGAGACTTGCTGCAGTTTAGCTGGACCAAAGAATCACAGCATTGTAGAGGTGAAAGGGACCCCAAAGGGTCATCTAGTCCAACCCCCTGGAATGTGCAGGAACTACAGCTAAGGAATCCCCGACAGATGGCCATCCAACCTCAGCTCAAAAGTCTTCCTTTAGGATAGTTTGCCATGACGGCAGTGGGCCAGTCCTGTTTCTTAGCCTCACCTCAGTTCTCCATCTGTAAAATGGGCTTGTTGAGGTCAGCCATTTGCTGTTTGCCCAGCAAGGGCAGCCGAACCGCCTTGCTGCTTCTCCAGGAAGCATCGGGGGGGGGGGGGCTTCAAGTCGAGCAATGCCAGAGACTTCCTCTGGGCAGCCTGTCTTGGAAGACATCCCATGCATATTTTTAATGATGGTGGGATTAAATTCATTTGATGGCTTGTAAACTTAAGTACGACTTGTCTGCAAGCCTGTGTTTAAAAAGTGCTGCATAAATGAACATTAAAGTTTAACTGGCCTTTTTTGTCACCTTATATATATACTGTATAACTAGTTGTAAAAAGCTGGCATGCAATTTGCAAACATGGTATAATTTGCTGGATTCCTTCCCGAATCCGTCTGCTTGACATCTCCGCCGCAGTGATGTCTTTCCGTTTTGTCGAGTGTTGCGGGATTGCTGCCTTTTTGACGCTTTGCCAAAATATCTCTCCCTGTCCTCAGATAATGCAAGGGGGAGCTGGGTGCCGACCTCAAATCACAGGACAGAGTGCAATTCCCCCAGGATTTTTTTTACTGCACAGCCTCCGCTGGAAATGGGAAGCCTCCACATTCTTGCACAACTCCTATCCGTTCTCTTCCTTCCCCACAGATCCTGCATTGCAGGGGGTTGGATTAGATGACCATTGGATAGCCTCCCTTCTGGAGGAGCAGAAAACAAGCTTTCCGTGTGACAGCACTTCAGATATCCAAAGATGGCTCTCATATCCCCTCTTTTCCAGGCTAAACATCCCTCATAAGGCCCACCTTCCAGCTTCTTAAACTGTGGTGCCCACAGCTGTGTCATCCTTACACAACACCCCTGCGAGGTTGACCAGCGTTGCTAGATTGCGGACGCTGTGTTCTAAACTAGCCAAGCGCCAGGCACATTTTGCACCTGACTCTCAGCCACATGCGACCAAGTGAAGATGCCCGGGTGTCAGGATTGGCGCCTGACGTCTCCACCATCTGGGGATCCTCGGATCTGGGCTGTTTTCGCATACTAATCCATCCTCCTTTCGAATTCTATCCGTTATATTTTACCTGCACAAATCGGAATGAATTTCAGGAACCCAAATGCGTTTCCTGTGCAACCTGAGCAGGAGCAGCAAGCAAGATTTTTGTCTCTTGCCTTCACTTGTCTCACCCCCACAGTTGTGAAGAATATCCCTACATTATAAATAGTCCATGTCCTCTGAACTGACCAGATTTGTTTATTTATTATTTTTACAATGCAAGTCATATATACATTTATTGCTGTAGAGAGATACGTTAAGCCAGCGTAAACACAGGAGCAGAACATCCGTTTAAAACCAGCAAAGGGGAGGGCGATAATCTTCTGTGACAGCGCACCTCAAATATACCAGAATCCCTGTGATTTTTTTAAAAAATTGTCCTTATTAAGAGTTTTCTTGTGTTATAATAGTACAAGCATTGTCTCTATTTTCATATCATAAAGCTCCATAAAGCTCCTTCCATAGATCAGTTATATCCCGTGTGAGACTTTATGGTGTTGCATAGGTAAAGGTAAAGGGACCCCTGACCATTCAGTCCAGTCGCGGACAACTCTGGGGTTGCGGCGCTCATCTCGCTTTATTGGCCGAGGGAGCCGGCGTACAGCTTGCATGACTAAGCCGCTTCTGGCAGCAGCGCACGGAAACGCTGTTTACCTTCCCGCCGGAGCGGTACCTATCTATCTACTTGCACTTTGACATGCTTTCGAACTGCTAGGTGGGCAGGAGCAGGGACTGAGCAATGGGAGCTCACCCCGTCACGGGGATTCGAACCACCGACCTTCTGATCAGCAAGCCCTAGGCTCAGTGGTGTCGCCATATTTCAAAAAGTGAAAATCCGGACAGAAAAGTTGTAGACATGCCAGCCCATGTCGGCAGTGATGTTTTTTTGATTTTGCAAAAAAAAAACCCAACCTCAACAACAAAAACAAATATGGCAACTACAGGGAACCAGGCAAGGGCCTTCTCGGTAGTGGCACCTGCCCTGTGGAACGCCCTCCCTTCAGAGGTCAAAGCGATCAACAACTACATGACATTATTATTATTATTATTATTATTATTATTATTATTATTCCGTTTTGGTGACTCTGACCTTGGTTTAAGGAGCCATTTGGCACCTAGCTTATATACCTGGGTTTCTAAACACCGATTGCAGGATGCCAAGGTCACCCAGAGAGTCTTCGCGGCCCTAGTTCTTTGCTTCTGCCGCTTCCCTTCCTGGCTCATTCCAGCTTGGTGATTCACAATACCAGCGGGTCTCCTTTTCCTTGGCTTGCATCCTGCAAACCACTTAGTCCGATTGCGTTTTATCCTTTCCTGACCCCGCCGAAAGCCACATTGCTCGCAGAGGCAAATCCTTTACACTTAGAGGGCCGCTAATGTCCAACATCTGGCTGCGGCAGCTGGCGAAAGCCCTCCTTCCCCTGCAGCCTTCGTCGCGCAGGGAGAGATGATTAAATTTGCGCCCGTCCCTTCTGCGTCCTGGAGGGCAGGGGGCATTCGCGCCACCAGATCCTGGCCTTCCCGCCCGGGGCGGATTCTCTGCAGAGCACACTTCAGCCGGGATCCCTTTTACAAGCTGAGCAGAGGTGATCCCGGGGGGCACAGATAATTTCCTACCCTGAGCCTTGCAAGGCGGGTACAATTCCAGGTACTGGAGTTATTCCTTGACTTTCGGCATTTCTGGCCTGGCAATTGTGCATTGATTCATAGAGGTCTATTTTGTCACAGTGCATGACTGGGATGTCTCCAGATCAACCAGGTTTGTGGGTGCTGTCGCCTTGGGGTGGCACAATTGCCATCCTCTGGGGGTTGCAGGTTTTGCTTGTGATTTGGCTGTTTGGAACCTTTTGGAGTTGTAAAGGGACCCCTGGCCATTAGGTCCAGTCGTGACCGACTCTGGGGTTGCGGAGCTCATCTCGCTTTATTGGCCAAGGGAGCTGGCGTACAGCTTCCGGGTCATGTGGCCAGCATGACTAAGCCGCTTCTGGCGAACCAGAGCAGCGCACGGAAACGCCGTTTACCTTCCCGCTGCAGCAGTACCTATTTATCTACTTGCACTTTGATGTGCTTTCGAACTGCTAGGTGGGCAGGAGTTGTAGTCCATGGGAACCATGGGAGTTGTAGTCCAAAACCACCAGACCACACCAGGTTGACGATGACTGGGCCATATTGGTTTGGTTTCCTAAGCATCGGGGAGAACTTTCTGAGGGCAAGAGCTGTTTGACAGTGGAACGGTCTTCCTCGGGAGGTGGTGGACTCGCCTTGGTTGGAGCTTTGTAAGCAGAGGTCTATCCTGGATGCTTTAGCTGAGATTCTCTACAGTTCTATTATTCTAAGGGCTTAAATACCCCAGAATACGTGCCTGCAGAGCAAAATAGATAAAGCAAGTGTCCTCCCAGAGCCACAGAAGCAAGAGAACGGAGCCTCAACACAGAATCATGGAATTGTAGAGGTTTAAGGAACCCTGAGGCAGGGGCGTAGGAAGTGGGGGGAGGGGGGCGGGTCGCCCCAGGTTCCATCATGGAGCGGGGTGACAAATTATCAAGGAACAATTACTGCCCTACTAGGGTGGTTCATAAAAAAACTGTTTCTTTTTTGAAAATGCCTGCTCCAAAGGTCTTATCTTACTACACTAGGGATTATATAGCTATATATGAAATTTCATGCATATCAGTTAATATCTTGACCCTCCTCCATGAAAATAGCTGTTTACTTGGCCGTTTTCCTATGTCGTGAAGGCTGAAATTTCAATTCAGTGGAGCACTTAACTGTTCCCAACCCTAACCCTGCGGAAAGCCATCTCATTAGACTTTAATTTGATTTTGACATGTTTTTAGGAGGTAATTTAATTATTGTTTGATTTTATATCAATGTTATGTATCTGATGTTAGCCGCCCTGAGACCAACTTTGGCCGGGGAGGGCGGGATATAAATAAAAGTTTATTATTACTTATTATTATTCCTTTGTAAGAAAATAGGAAATAACGTAAAACCATTTTTGCAGGCCAAAAAAAAAACAAAACCAATGTGTATGTGTGTGGGGGGGGGGTGACAAGAAATTTTCCGCACCGGGTACCACCTGACCTTCCTACGCCTCTGTGTCTGGGGCTCCTCTAGTCCACCCCCCTGCAATGCAGCTATCTCAGCTAAAGCGTCCATGACAGATGACCATATTTTTAATATATTAAGTGGTATAGAAATGGTGAAAGTAAATAAACAGGGCAGAAACCCACCTGCAGTCCAAAGTGTTTGCAGTTCAGACCCAGGTTGACCGCCCCACCTGCTGATCTGAGAATCGGGGCCAACCTGTGTTTCTTTGTACTGGTGGAGAGAAGCTCAAGCTGTCTATGCGCCACTTTTGCAAATGCTCCCCTCAAGGAGGGGATAATTATTGTTTGCTCCTCTGGTCCGTGTTTTGTTTTGAAGCACCTTAGAACGTGCAGTTTGGGTCTGAGCTTGCAACAGACACCATTCCTTGTTTTGCTGCTCTGGACTGTGGTACAGAAAAAAACGTCTTGCAGCCGGGATCAGGCGTCGGTGTGTTTGTGTGCATTGCGGTCTCTCAGCACTTAGCAGTCCCTTCGGACAATTCCCGGAGAGTGGGGCAGGGGGTGGAAGGGGGATCTATGGGGAGAGGCCTGCCCCCATGACAGCTGCACCGTGCCTGAGACTGCAGAAGTGAAATGCAATTAAAAACCAGCAATGCTAATTGCTGTGAATCCCTGCTAAAGAAGTCATTAGCAGGAGGGGATGAGCTACATGCGAACTGCAGAGAGCTTGGTTTGTGTTTTTTAAAAACTCCCCTTTTAAAATAATACCGCATTCTTTGGGCCAGACAGCCGGAAGGGAGCTAATTTGCTTACGCAGTGCCGCGTTCAGCAGAACTGTGTGTCATTGTGCTGCATGCGAAAATAGGCTCAAAAAAAGCCTAAGAAGAGGCTGGGTCAGGCCCAAAGGGGGCCCGGATGCCCCAGCATCCCATTTGCACAGGAGGGGAGAGTTGATCTTGTGTTCGAATCCTGCTTGCTGGTTCCCCACTGGCATCTGGGGCTGGGCGATATCTGGTTTTCAGCATCGCAATATGTCACCAGCTAAACAGCACAATATGCTGATATATCTGGAAATGACGATGGAGCTGGTTTTCTGCTTTGCAATATATCACCAGCTAAAGTTAAAGGTAGATAGCCGTGTTGGTCTGTCATAGTCAAAACAAAATAAAATAAAAAAATTCCTTCCAGTAGCACCTTAGAGACCAACTAAGTTTGTTCTTGGTATGAGCTTTCGTGTGCATGCACACTTCTTCAGATACCTTTCACCAGCTAAACATTGTGATATACTGATCAATCTCAACGTCTGAACAAAAGGAGGGAGCTATGTAGAGTAAGGTCACCAGATTTTTTTTCAAAGAATCCGGGCACACTTTTTTTTTTTTTTTGGAAAAGAGAAAAAAAGTTATTAAAAAAAGTTATTTTTTAAAAAATTAAGAAGTACCGTATTTTTCGCTCCATAAGACGCACTTTTTTCCTCCTAAAAAGTAAGGGGAAATGTCTGTGCGTCTTATGGAGCGAATGCGTGGTCCCTAGAGCCAAATTGCCTAGGGGCCAAAAGCAGATTGTGCTCTTTTTTTACAAAGAGAGAAGAGGGTGTTGAAAGGAAGCCGCTGAACAGCTGTTTAGCAAGCGATCAGGGAGAGAGATAAGGCTCCCTTTCCAGCCCCGCCCCCTTGCCCAGGCCTCCGTTGTTGAATGCAGAGGGAGGCTGTTTGTTTCCCCAGCGACATGGGACTGGCTGATTAGATTATCTGTCTGGAAACTGTAGAAATGGCTCCCTTTCCTGTAGGACTAGAAGCTGCAAACTGTGAGTTGAACCCCATAAAAATGGAGCTTTTCCTCTTTGAAAATGAAGCTGCACCATAGAATCATAGAATTGGAAGAGACCACAAGGGCCATCCAGTCCAACCCCCTGCCAAGCAGGAACACTTTCAGATGATCCTCAAAAAAACAGGGCGTTTCCCTTTGCAAAAAAAAGTTGCACCACTTTGAGCTGATCCTCAAAAAAACAGGCTTTTCCCTTTGCAAAAGAAGCTGCACCACTTTGAGCTGATCCTCAAAAAAACAGGGCTTTTCCCTTTGCAAAAGAAGCTGCACCACTTTCAGCTGATCCTCAAAAAAACAGGGCTTTTCCCTTTGCAAAAGAAGCTGCACCACTTTGAGCTGATCCTCAAAAAAACAGGGCTTTCCCCATTTCCTCCTCTAAAAACTAGGTGTGTTTTATGTTCAGGTGCGTCTTATGGAGCGAAAAATATGGTAATATCTTCTCTTCTGTGGTCTCCTCTGTTGCGTGGCCTTCCTCTGGGCCCCAGCCTTCTCTCTTGGAGCGCTAGCCCCCGTGGAGTAGGCTCAAGTACTCTCTCCTACCTTTCCTCCTCAGCGGCAGCAGCAGCGTGGCAAGGTCGGGGCTCCCCTCTTTTTTCTCCTTCCTCTTCCTCTCTCTTCCTTCTCCTTCTCCTCTCCTCCTTTTCCCCGTGTTGGCTCTGGGGTTTTCCTGGCCCCGGAACACCACTGGGCAGTCTTATCCTGAAACCGTTCTTAACATGAGGCGCGCTTTCGCTAATGGGACTTCCGCTCGCATCCCGGGGCAAAGTTTGCTTCCAGGGGCACTTACTTCCAGGTTAGCAGAGCTCGTTACCCGAAGTGTTCACAAGGAGGACGGTACGTAACCAGAGGTATTACTGTATCTGACTTTTAGAAGACATCTGAAGGCAGCCCTGTTTAGGGAAGCTTTTAATCTTTGATGAATTAATGTATTTTAGTATTTTGCTGGAAGCCACCTAGAATGGCTGGGGAAACCCAGCCAGATGGGCGGGGTATAAATAATAATTTATTATTATTATTAATTATTATTATTATTATTACTATTATTATTATTATTATTGCAGAAGGTGTTTAAAAGTGGACGATGCTATACGAACCACGGCAACCGCGGTCACAGTCATAAATAAATAGGCAAAAGCTGGCAAGGCGGCGAGTTCCTCTCTGACAGATCCTGGTGCCGGAAAGCTTATCCTCGCTGCCTTTTTCATAGAATCATAGAGTTGGAAGAGACCACAAGGGCCATCCAGTCCAATCCCCTGCCAAGCAGGAAACACCATCAAAGCATTCCTGACAGGTGGCTGTCAAGCCTCTGCTTAAAGACCTCCAAAGAAGGAGACTCCACCACAATCCCTGGCAGCAAATTCCACTGTCGAACAGCTCTTACTGTCAGGAAGTTCTTCCTAATGTTTAGGTGGAATCTTCTTTCTTGTAGTTTGAATCCATTGCTCCGTGTCCGCTTCTCTGGAGCAGCAGAAAACAACCTTTCTCCCTCCTCTATATGACATCCTTTTATATCATTTTATATCATTTATATCATTTTATATCATTTATATCATCCTTTTTATATCATCCTTTTATATCCTTTTTAGCATGCGTGTTGGAAAATCCAGCGGGTGACAGGCGAGGGGATGAGTAACGCAGAGCTGATTTTCCCTCTTCCACGGATCGCTTGTCATTCTCCACCTCCTCGTGCTATAATTTGAGGGACAGCTTGTCTCATTAGCTCCTTGGCAAGCCTGCAGGTGGGCAGTGACATGATCTGCCTGTCTCGAGGTTGATGGTGGCAGGGCCGTCTTAAGCCTATCCGGCGCCGTGGTTCAAATATCCCTCCAGCACCCCCCCCCATTCCCCAGAGTTCCTGACCTTTTTACAGGGGTGCCGGCAGCTTTGCGGGGCTGGAGGAGGCGGGCAGCGGCTGGAGGGCAGCTCCTCCGCACTGGCGTAGCAAGCCCAGACGGTACCCAGTGCGGAACAGCGGCACAGTCCGTACTGGGTGCTGCTGTCCAGCAGCACCCCGTAAGGAGCTGTACACCTGGGGGGAGGCAGGGCCCAACTTGTCACCCCCGCCAGAGTGGCACCTGGGGCGGTCCACCCCCAACGCACCCCCTTCCTACGCCACTGCTCCTCCGGCGGGGAAGAGGCGGACTGCTCCAGGCGTGGCGCTGCTTCAACGCAGTGGGCGAGGGTGCCGCGCCCAGCCTCCACCTCTTCCCTGGTGCCTGTGCCGCGGTGGCCACGGCAGGCAGAGGCTCCAGGCACGGTGCTGCTTTGGCGCAGCGGGCGAGGGCAGTAAGCTGATGCCGGGAGGTGCCGCGTCCAGCCTCCGCCTCTTCCCAGGCGCCCTCCAGAACTCGGCGCCCTGGCGCCCTGCGCCACTTCCCTCTATGGGCAAGACACCCCTGGATGGTGGCACCAAGATTTCCAGGTTTGTCTTTCCAGGATGGTTGGAGGGGAGTCTAGTCTGAATTACAGGAGGCTGTGATTCACAGCTGCAAGGGAGAGGAAGGGACCCCATCCTTTCCAGCAGGCAGGTTTTCTTTCCTTATTCTCCCCGGAAGGATCACGATCTGTCGCAGCCTGCAAAATCCCTGGAAGAGGGATGAGTCGCCCAGTTAGGAGCACGGAAATCTGCCTTATACAAACTATTTCTCCATCTAGTTCAGGACCATGTACACCAGGCATAGGCAAACTCCGGCTGTCCAGATATTTGGGACTACAATTCCCATCATCCCTGACCACTGGTCCTGTTAGCTAGGGATGATGGGAATTGTAGTCCCAAACATCTGGAGGGCCAGAGTTTGCCTATGCCTGATGTACACTTTGCAGGAGTAAAAGATCTCCAAGATTTCAGGCAGGAGGTTCTCCCAACCCTACCTGTCAGTGTTCGAAATGCATCCCATAATAGCAAACAGAAACAATACCCCTCGCACAGTATTTTTTAAAATTACATTTCTAAGGGGAGAACTGCACTCTTGGGAGGAAATTCAGGATAAAAGTGTAAGAAATCCCTGACGCAGGATCTGGCCGACACAAATTACTTCGTAAGCCTCCGGCCATTTGTAATCTAATGAAAACTATCTGTGTGTTTTTAAGAAGCTTATGTGACTGAGATAAATCGCGGGGGGGGGGGGGGGAGGGATCTTTGCCTGTCTATTCATTCTGGATATATAGTGAACTTTGCCCAAAATAAATTTGAGCTTTGAAAGGGACTTACGTTCAGTTTTCATTGCAAAGAACATCACACAAAGATCTCTGATGCCAATTCGGATCATATGACCTCATCTTGCCCAGTGCAGGCTGGTAAGTAGTTTTTCTTTTTTTCCTGATACCTGGAAGCAGAGCAACTTTCTTCTGTGTGCAAAAGGTTCCTGATTCAATCCCTGGCACATCCAGGGTCTGGAAACCAAGCCTGATGAGGAACGGTTGAAGGAGCTGGGTATGTTTAGCCTGGGAAAGAGGAGACACAGGAGATTGGATAGCCGTCTTCAAGTATCTCAAGGGCTGTCCCATGGAAGAGCAAACAAGCTTGGTTTCTCCTGCTCCGGAGGGTAGGACTCGAACCCATGGCTTCAAGTAGCAAGAAAGGAGATTCCGACTAAACAGAAAAACTTCCTGACAGTAAGAGCTGTTGGACAGTGGAAGCAGAGGTTGGATGGCCGTCTGTCAGGGATGCTTTGGCTGGGATTCCTACATTGCAGGGGTGGGACTGGATGACCTTTGGGGGTCCCTTCCAACTCTACAATTCTATGATTCTATTATTAGCAATGTCCACAGTCTGAAACTCTAAAAAGCCACTATAGACAATACTGAGTTGGATAAAAGATGTCCTATAAGGCAGCTTCGTAAAAACATAAGAGGCGCTTGCAGGGTCAACACTTGGGGCCTTCGGAGACAACACAGAACCTGCTGGCCTGCCTTTATTTCTATATTTAGAAGTAGTTCTATAAGGCCATATCAGAAAGCATTGGGGTGGTTTACAGCATTAAAAGATAAAACACCATTAGGGAAAAAACTCGGTTTCCTAAAATGGATATATATATAACTGGATCTTCTAGTTCTGTTCTTAGCGATATGATTTACAGCAAACTTCCCTGAATGTTTTGGAAAAAGTGGGACGGCATGATGAAAATATTTTAAAATAGCATTTTAGTGATTCTTTTTTAAGTGTGTATTGAGAGCAAGAACAGCATCCAGGCCACCCTTGCTTTGGAAATAGGCAGCGTGTTGTAATGGTCAGAGGGTCAGACTAGGCTCTGGGAGACCAGGGTTCAAATCCCCAGGGGCGTAGCAAGGGGGAGCGAGGGGGGCGGGCCGTCCCGGGTTCCACCCCAGAGGGGGGTGACACTTTTTTTAACTTCATTGAAAAAAAGAGATAATAGACACACACACACAACCCCCCACACCTCACAAAGTGGCACCATCAGAGGGGGGTGACACTTTTTATTTTTTTTAATTTTTTATCATTTTATTATTATTATTTATTTTAACTTTATTGGAAAAAAAGAGATAATAGACACACACACACAAAACCCCCACACCTCACAAAGTGGCACCATCAGAGGGGGATGACACTTTTTCTTTTTCTTTTCTTTTTATTTTTTTACATTATTATTATTATTATTTTATTTTAACTTTATTGGGAAAAAAGAGATAATAGACACACACACACAAAACCCCCCACACCTCGCAAACTGGCACCATCAGAGGGGGGATGACACTTTTTAATTTTTTTTAATTTTTTTTTAATTAAAGTGGTGGGGGGTGACAAAAAAAATTCCGCCCCGGGTACCACCTGGGCTTGCTACGCCTCTGCAAATCCCCACTCGGCCATGAAGCTCACTGTCTCTCAGCCCAACCTACCTCACAGGATTGTTGTGGGGATTAAATGTCCTCCACCTTGAGCTCCAAGGTGGGATGGAAATGCAATGAACAAACGGATTCCAGGGCAAGCATTGTCTTGTTGGGAATCATAGAATCGTAGCATTGTAGGGACCCGGGGGGTCATCTAGTCCAACCCCCTGAATGCAGGAATCTTCGTTGCCCAATGTGGGACTCGAACTCGGGACCCTGAGACTAAGAGTCTCATGCTTTACTGACTGAGCTTTCCGAGTGTCCAGTTCTGGCCCCTTCGCTTCAAGTAGTTGGAGGAGAGAAGCAAATAGGCAGGGGGTGGACTAGATGACTCTCTGGATCCCTTCCAACTCTACAATTATGTGTGAAAAAAGGGCGAGGTGAAAAAAAGGAAACTCGTTTTAGATCTGCTCCAATCTGGGAAGGCTTAGGGGATTTGCCAGCTTCCACATCATCTGGGACTTGGGATTCGAGAGCAGGTTTTAACATACGGTCTCTGAGCCAGAATTAATACCCTAGATCGGGGGGGGGGGGATGGGACAGGCCAGAGTGCGGAAATGGAGGCAGCTTGTGGCTTTCTGGGATCAGCAAGGGGGGGGCTTCTCAGGCGGCTGCCCTTGGTGACAGTGCCATGTGACAGCCTGATCTGACACCTGCCTCCCCACTTAGCAAGTCTGCAGGATGTCATGGCCTGGTGTGTTTGCACAGCCCCCCCCCCCCTTCCCGCTGTGATGCTAAACAGCACCGAGTGCTAATTCTGGCAGCACCTTCTGAGATACTTGCCTCTGCTCAGCGAGAGCAAAACACCCTCTTCTCCCTGCCCCCTCCCTCTCAGAGTTTGCTTGCTTATTTATTTCCCTTTATTACCATTAATAATTATTATTACCATTCTTACCTCCGTGGGTGGCGGAGGGACGTGGGTGGTCTGTTGACATAGCTGTCAACTTTCAGATTTGAAAATAAGGGATTTTTTCAAACTTTCGGATTTGAAAATAGGGGATGCCGCGAGGGCGGTGCAATGGCACCAAGTAGCCTCGCCACCCTGCGCTCCAGAGACTGCGCGCGAACAGGTGAGCGAAAGAGCGAGCGTGTAGACGGCAGGCAGGCTGTCTGTCTGGTTGGGCGTGAGGGTCTGGCTGCACAAGGCATGCAAGCGCCGCCCCCAGTCGGTCTCAGACTCCTTATTGGCAGCCGAGCAATGCAGCTGAGGAGCCTCCCTGGCCGGCAGGGAGGGAGAGGAGCTGCTTCCTTTGAAATCCGGGGAATTTAAGGGATATCAACAATCTGGGATAGCAGCGGGAAACGGCATTGGAATAAGGGAGTTTCCCGCAAAAAAAGGGAGGGTTGACAGCTATGATCTGAAGAAGTGTGCATGCACACGAAAGCTCATACCAAGAACAAACTTAGTTGGTCTCTAAGGTGCTACTGGAAGGAATTTTTTTATTTTTTATTTTGTTTCGACTACGGCAGACCAACATGGCTACCTACCTGTAACTGCTTCTGTCTGCAGGGATTTGGGTCTAGAAGGGGAAAGCAGGGGGGGAAAGTTTGTCATTGAAAAAGAAAAAAACAAAACAAAACCAGCCTCTTAATGAGCCCCGATGGGACTGGCGAGGGAGCAATGTATCTTGCCAGGCTGATGGCTTTGTGCAGGGAGAACGGAGGACACCTCCCTCGATGGGTACCAGCCCCAACCTCCCTGGGCAGGAAGGCATAAGGACATGAGAAGAGCCTGCTGGATCAGGCCAATGGCCCCTCTAGTCCAGCCTCCTGTCCTCACACTGGCCAACCAGATGCCTGTGGGAAACCAGCAAGCAGGATTCGAACACAAGAGCACAAGATCAACTTCTGTGATTTCCGGCAACTAATATTCAGTATCAATTGTAAAGGGCAGAACAGAGTCATCATACAGGGATAGCCAAGACATCACATCTGGGGGCTAGTTACCCCTCTTGGGCTTGCCGATCAGAAGGTCAGCGGTTCAAATCCCCGAGACGGAGTGAGCTCCTGTTGCTCGGTCCCTGCTCCTGCCAACCTAGCAGTTCGAAAGCATGCCAGTGCAAGTAGATAAATAGGTGCCGCTGTGGTGGGAAGGTAAATGGCGTTTTTGTGCACTCTGGTTTCCGTCACGGTGATCCGTTGCGCCAGAAGCAGTTTAGTCCTGCTGGCCACATGACCTGGAAAGCTGTCTGCGGACATTAGCTGGCTCCCTTGGCCTGAAAGTGAGATGAGCGCCGCAACCCCATAGTCACCTTTGACTGGACTTAACCGTCCAGGGGTCCTTGACCTTTTTACCTTACCCCTCTGTAGCATGAAATGTAGGACCCACCTTATTTTTATAATTGTGAATTGCTCTAAGCCATTTTGAATATCCCAGTAGTAATGTACGGAAGTGAGAGCTGGACCATAAAGAAGGCTGATCGCCGAAGAATGTATGCTTTTGAATTCTGGTGCTAGAGGAGACTCTTGAGAGTCCCATGGACTGCAAGAAGATCAAACCTATCCATTCTGAAGGAAATCAGCCCTGGGTGCTCACTGTAAGGACAGATCCTGAAGCTGAAGCTCCAGTACTTTGGCCACCTCATGAGAAGAGAAGACTCCCTAGAAAATACCCTGATGTTGGGAAAGATGGAGGGCACAAGGAGAAGGGGACGACAGAGGATGAGATGGTTGGACAGTGTTCTCGAAGCTACTAACATGAGTTTGGCCAAACTGCAAGAGGCAGTGAAGGATAGGCGTGCCTGGCATGCTCTGGTCCATGGGGTCACGAAGAGTCGGACACGACTGAACGACAATAATTTTGAATATTGTGCCTTAATGTTGCAACCTGCCTGGGAACTTTCTGTCAGTAAGAGCAGTTTGACTTTCTCAGGAGGTGGTGGACCCTCCTTGGAATGTTTTTAAGCAGAGGTTGGATGGCCATCTGTCAGGGATGCTTCAGCTGAGATTCCTGCATTGCAGGGGGTTGGACTGGATGACCCTCTGGGGTCCCTTCCAACTCTACAATTCTATGATTCTATGGCCTTAGGGTGAAGCCTAGGTAAATAAGTATAATAGAAATAAGAATAATAATATTACTCGATGCTATGACTGTGACAGGCAAGCAAGGTTTGAGAATGATCCCATTTTTTGACGGTTCCGGCCAAATCTTTGATAAATAAGAAGACGCCTGCAGGGTCAGGCCAATGGCTGATCTAGTCCAGCATCCTGTTGTCACAGTGGTCAACCAGATGTTTGTGAGAAACCAGCGAGCAGGATCCAAGCACAAGAGCCCTCTCCCCTTCTGTGGTTTCCAGCAACTGGGATTCAGAAGCATCACTGCCAATGATGATAGTGAATAATGTAGTATCAGAAAGAGTAAAAATTACAATAGGGACAAGACAGGGTTAACCTGTTAAATCGCCATTATTGTTTATCTTAGTATTAGAGACCTTGGTGGAAAATGTAAGAGTTGGTCTCTTAGGTGCTACTGGACAATTTTTTTACATTTTTAAATTTATTTTGACTGCGTCAGACCAACACGGCTCTCTACCTGAATCTTGGCCGAGAGAGAGAGAGAGAGAGAGAAGACCTGAAATAAGACCAGTGTGATGCAGCAGCTAAAAAAGCCAATGCAATTCTGGGCTGCATCAATAGGAGTATAGCATCTAGATCAAGGGAAGTAATAGTACCACTCTATTCCACTCTGATCAGACCTCACCTGGAATACTGTGTCCAGTTCTGGGCACCACAGTTCAAGAAGGATACTGACAAGCTGGAACGTGTCCAGAGGAGGGCAACCAAAATGGTCAAAGGCCTGGAAACGATGCCTTATGAGGAACGGCTTAGGGAGCTGGGTATGTTTAGCCTGGAGAAGAGAAGGTTAAGGGGGGATATGATAGCCATGTTCAAATATATAAAAGGATGTCATATAGAGGAGGGAGAAAGGTTGTTTTCTGCTGCTTCAGAGAAGCGGACACGGAGCAATGGATTCAAACTACAAGAAAGAAGATTCCACCTAAACATTTGGACTTCCTGACAGTAAGAGCTGTCCGACAGTGGAATTTGCTGCCAGGGAGTGTGGTGGAGTCTCCTTCTTTGGAGGTATTTAAGCAGAGGCTTGACAGCCACTTGTCAGGAATGCTTTGATGGTGTTTCCTGCTTGGCAGGGGGTTGGACTGGATGGCCCTTGTGGTCTCTTCCAACTCTATGATTCTATGAAATACAAAACAAAACTAGCATTATCCTGTATTATGCTAGGATTGCCATTTCATAAACTGAAAATCTGGACACAAAAGTTTTTTTGTTTGGGGGGGTGGGGGTTGGCTAAAGTTGTTGAGCTTTGGCACAGGACAGCCGGAGTGTGCGTGAGCCTCGTATGGATAAAAGCTTTCCCCTGCCGGATGCTGTGGGAAGCAGAGACCCGGCCGGGAGGCGAGAGGTTGTTGTGTTTCCTGGACAGCAAGCAGTTAACACCATCGTTCTGATTCTGGGAACTCTGCCAAGGTATCCAGGCAACTATCATTTGTCTGAGAGAAGGCGAAGTTGGTTTCACTTTTGCCTTCCCGAGTAGTGTATGCTGTAGTGTGTATCATAGCTATGGAGCTTGACTCCTCAGGTTTTCTTTTGTTTGCGAGTCAATAAATATGTAGTTTAGAATACAACTGTCTGGACCTCAGTTATTCCAGACACAGTGAAGCAGACCTAAAATTGCCAACACAAGGCGCTGCGCGATTCTGCTGAGTGAGAGAGAGAGCCGGCACAACGGAAGCGTGGCTGGACACCATTGCGGAGCCAGGGCTCGTTAAGACGATTTATGGCTGCTCCGGGCAGCAGTCCAAAGACAAGAGAGACTCCACTATGGCTACACTCTCACATTTATCACAGGTTATGGGAGCGCCATTAAGAGATAGCACGGCTTTTTTGGCAAAGCGTCCTGAAGTGATTTATGGCCAGGACGGGAGGTCTGCGTGTCTGCTGCAGCCGGCAGCATGAAAGCCCAGCTGGAGGACTGCTTTGTGCAAGCTTTGAGGCATAAAGCAGGGAAACCTCGCTGGTGAAGAGGAGCCGTTTCCTGGAGCTGGGAGCTGAGAGGCAAGTGCTGAGTTTGCAGCCACGTGAGTTACCTCAAGCCCCAGGGGGGAGATGGCAGAATCCCATGAGAACTTTACACCGCCCTTCCCCAGGCTAAATGGGAGGAATTGGGCTGACTGGTCGCGAAAAATGAAGGTCCTCTTAACTGCTAAAGATCTGTGGACTTGTACTGAGGCCCCACCAGTGCAAGACCCTGCTGCTGAAGCAGCTGAGGCCAAGAAGAAAGACGAGAGAGCTACTGCTCACTTAGTCATGGGCATTGAGGAAGAGCAGATGGTGCACATAGACGCTGCCACCAACGCCCACGAGATTTGGGGGGCTCTCCAACGTGTGTTCCAGAGAGATACAGCGGGTGCACGCATTCACACCACCAGGCAGCTGTTTGAGCAACGTTTGCAACCTGGAGGCTGTGTGCGTGAGCACACCAACAAGATGTTGGCAATCTTCAACCGTTTGAGACAGCTGCAGGTTCCATTTACGGAGGAACAGAAAGTTTACATTTTGCTTAGTTCGTTAGACCCCAGTTTTGAGACGCTTTCTCTCACTCTGGAAGCCTTGCCAGCAGCGCAACTGAGCATTGATTATGTATCGGGGAGGCTGCAGGATGAACAGGATAGGAGAGAAAGAGAGAAAGGAAAAGCTGTTAAGGGGGGTTGCTCTTTGCCCAGGAGTGGGGGTGCAGAGGCTGCTGAGAGCTCTGTTAAAGCTCTTGCAGTGAAGAAATGTTTTGGCTGTGGGTCAGATAAGCATCTAATCCGGGACTGCAGCCAAGAAAACTTCAAAGCTGGTTTCCATGGCAACCGCCAGAGGAAAGGGAGACCACGTCGTGGGAGGAAAGCACCGTCCAGAGAAGGCAGAGAAGATAAAGCAGCTGCATACGCTTTCGTTGGAAAGACTGTTGCCAACCCCAAGCTGCGTTGGATTGTGGACAGTGGAGCCAGTAGGCATCTAGCGCCACCTGGCAGTCAGTTGCGGAACTGCAGGTCGATCCAAGATGCTACCACAGTCACTTTGGCAGATGCAACCACTAAATCTGTCACCAAAGCTGGTGTTTTTTATATGCCTTGTCTGAATGATGACATTGATGTGTTTGTTTTAGATGGCATGAAGTATGGCTTACTTTCTGTTTCAGCTTTAGACCTTGCAGGTTACATGATCAGTTTTGGTAACCAGGTATGCACCATCTCCAAAGGTGGAAAGCAGTTGGTCCAGGTGAGAGGCCATGATGGGGTGTACATACTGGAAACTGACAACAGCGCCGCAGCGAGGGCGCAGGGTGCTGAAACAGGTAAAAACAGTTTTGAGACGGCACACGCGCATTGTGCCAACAAACCCACCCACGATCAATGTTTACACTTGTGGCATCGCAGGTTTTCGCACGCCAATTGGGGGTACGTGCGCAAGCAGGTAGAGTGCACTGAGGGTTGTAAAATGAAGGAGTGCACTAAATTCCTAGACTGCCGAGCTTGCAAGAGATCGAAGGTGCATTCTTGCAGTTACCCAAGGTCAGACAGGGTGGCCAACCAGGCGTTTGAGCTGATTCACGCCGATCTGTGTGGACCAATGCAGGTTCCCAGCATGGGCCATGCCCGCTTTGTTCTATGTCTGATCGACGATTATTCTCGCGCCGGCTGGATTTTCCCGCTCAGGGACAAGGGGCAAGCGGCGAAAGAGATTAAAGAATGGGTGGAGGCAGTAGAGGTAGAATTTGGCACCAAAGTGAAATCTTTTCAGACCGACCGAGGCACTGAGTTTACTTGTGCAAAGTTGCAGGATTTCTTTCGTGCCAAAGGCATTAAGCATAGAAAAACTTCTCCTTATGCTCCTCAGGAAAATGGAGTTGCAGAGCGCAGGAACAGAACCCTGCAGGAGGCAGTTGATGCTATTTTGTTTGATTCGGGTCTGCCCAAATTCTTCTGGGCCGAAGCATGGAAAACTGTATGTCACACTTTGAACAGGACATACAACTCTGTGGTAGGGACCACGCCCTATTTTCTTCTCTACGGAAAGAAGCCCAAGGTGCACTACTTCCGTACCTTCGGGGCAGAGGCCTGGGTCCTGATACCCCGGCAGTTACGTAGGAAGGGCAGCCCGAGGTCACAGAAACTGATTTTCTGCGGCTATGACACAGGGTCGAAAGCCTGGAGATTTGCTCATCCGAGTGGAAATCGTTCTCGGGTGGTGATCAGCCGCAGCGCAGAGTTTTGTGAGCAAGATGGCTGGAAGAGGATTCATGGCAATCCTGAAGTGCTCACAGACTTGTTCAGCGGTCTTGACTACCAGGATCAGTCAGGCACACCCACTGGTGGTGCTGATGGTGGTCAACCTGCTGGTGTTTCGGGCCACGATTCCGAACACGACCAGGGTGCAGTGCCAGAGGGGGCAATCCCTAAGACTCAGGTGAAGTCTGATCCCAGCAGCGCACCCATGTCTCCAGGGGGGACAAGAGCTAGGAGACAGAAGCGCAGTAGGTCTCCACGCTCACCTTCAGGCAAGTTCAGTCCAGGAGGGCACAGCAAGCGCAGCAAATCGCTTGGCGGTTCTCCAGATGCCAGGGACTCACAGACTGAGTCCGGCACGTCTGGGTCAGAGGGGGAGTCTCCAGTGGTGCCATGGCGTTCCAAGCGCACCACGAAAGGCAAACCTCCTGACAGGTTCAAAGCCACCACGGTTTGGGCCCATGTTGCTTTGTGCGAACCGGAGAGCTTCGCTGAGGTGCAGAAGTTACCTCAAGCAGAGTCCAGCAAGTGGAAACAAGCGATGGAGAAAGAGCTTAGCGCCATGAAATCGCTTGGAGTGTTCACACTTACAACTCTGCCAGCTGACCAGCAAGCTGTGAGTTGTCGCTGGGTCTATAGGTTGAAACCCACTGCAAGTGGAGAGCCACAATACAAAGCGAGATTGGTGGCCAGAGGGTTCAGCCAGAGACCAGGAGTGCATTACTCACAAGTTTATGCACCCACATCCCGCAGTGAGACCATGAGATTACTGCTAGCGGTAGCAGCACAGAGAGGTGCTGAGGTTGCACATTTCGACATAGACGTCGCCTACCTGAACTCACCGCTGCAGGAGGAAATCTACATGCTACCTCCTCCAGGGTTTGAAGGCGATAGTCCAAATTTGGTTTGGAGACTACACCGTTCCATTTATGGCTTGAGACAATCAGCCAGAAACTGGAATATTTGTCTCAACCAGGCTCTGGAGAAGCTAGGCTTCAGGAAGAGTCGTGCAGACAGTTGTTTGTACCTAAAGGGTTCAGGTCAGCAACAAGAATTGGCATTAATTTTTGTTGACGACATTGTCCTTGTTGCTAGTACAAACAAACAGGTGCAGGAGTTTGCAAGTAAGCTGAGGCAGCACTTCAAACTCAAGGAGTTGGGTCCTGTGAGCATGTATCTAGGGGTTCACATTCACAGAGACCGAGATGGCAGTTTTGTACTTAACCAGAGCTCAAAGATTGATCAGTTGCTCAAGAAATTCAACATGGCAGACTGTAAGGGTGTAAGGACACCAATGGAGACATGCTTTGTTAAAGACAATCAGTCTGATGAAAAGAAAGAGTTTGAGCACAAGGAGGTGTATCAATCTGCTCTGGGCAGCCTGCTCTATTTGTCTCAATGGAGTAGACCCGATATTGCATTTGCAGTCAATCTGCTGAGTCGAGAAGCAGCCAAGCCCAGTGTGATGGCCTGGAACGGGATTAAGAGAGTTCTTAAGTATCTGCAAGAAACCAGAGAGTTTAGCCTCACACTGACAGCTCAGGGCAATGAACAGCTTCAATGTTGGGCTGACGCTGATTGGGCTAGCGACTCAGACAGAAAGTCAATATCTGGGATGGTCATAATGTTTGGAGATTCTGTAATTGGCTGGAGGTCCAAAAAGCAAAGTCTGATTGCACTGTCATCGACTGAGGCAGAATTCAGTGCTCTGTCAGAATTGTGTCGTGAGCTTGAATTCTACAAGTGCCTAGTCGAAGATGTGTGTGAGAAGTGTTACCTGCCCATCACCATATGGGAGGATAACCAACCATGCCTGAAATTGGCGGAATCTGGTCAATTCAATGCACGAACGAAACATTTGGATATTCGGTTCAAAAATGTGCATGAGAGTGTTAGGACAAATGTGGTCAGGCTGAAATATTGTCCTAGTGAAAAGAATCTCGCAGACGGTTTCACCAAACCCCTAAGTTTCCAGAAACATGAAGGTTTCTGTGAGGGATTGAACATGGGTTGAGATGTATATATGTATACCCAGAATTGCGAACGAGAGGGGGTGTTGTGTTTCCTGGACAGCAAGCAGTTAACACCATCGTTCTGATTCTGGGAACTCTGCCAAGGTATCCAGGCAACTATCATTTGTCTGAGAGAAGGCGAAGTTGGTTTCACTTTTGCCTTCCCGAGTAGTGTATGCTGTAGTGTGTATCATAGCTATGGAGCTTGACTCCTCAGGTTTTCTTTTGTTTGCGAGTCAATAAATATGTAGTTTAGAATACAACTGTCTGGACCTCAGTTATTCCAGACACAGTGAAGCAGACCTAAAATTGCCAACACAAGGCGCTGCGCGATTCTGCTGAGTGAGAGAGAGAGCCGGCACAACGGAAGCGTGGCTGGACACCATTGCGGAGCCAGGGCTCGTTAAGACGATTTATGGCTGCTCCGGGCAGCAGTCCAAAGACAAGAGAGACTCCACTATGGCTACACTCTCACATTTATCACAGAGGTCCTTGCCGGCCCTTGGCGCAGCGTATCACAGCCTGGGCTGGGCCGGGCTTGCTGACGGCTCTCCTTCCGTCTCCATCTCGAGTTGGCTCAAGTCTTTGTCACGGAGACAAAGGGCTGGACTTTGGCTGTCGCCAGATTCACGATCCCGCCTGAGCAGATGGAGGCCGCAAGTAAACCGGGGCTGGGAGGGTGGAAATGCTGCGCTGAATTTCTTTTGGGGGGGGTGTCTTTCTTTTGCATAGACTTCCTTCGCCTTCTCCTCCTGGGTTTTGCTTTTTGAAAATTGTTTCCTTGCAGCGCTCAGTGTTGCAGCTTCGCCTCCTTGGTGTCTCTCGCTGGGAGGGAGCGCGGAGCCTGCCGGAGGTTGGGGATACTTTTCCTCTTTCGGGCACGGGCAAGGGATGCCAAAAGGTGCATGGTGGCGGGCACGATTCGCCGGGGGTGGCTCTTGCCCCGCTCCTGTTCATCAGTAACGGACTGGATGAGGGTGAACTTCATCCAGACGGGACCAAGGGGCTCTGTGTCGTTTGGATTCGCCTGAATCAGTTTTGTGGTTTGGATGTGATCCTGGACTCAGCTCTGAGCCTGGATGCACAGGTCTCTGCAGTTGCCAGGAGTGCATTTTATAGAATCATAGAATTGTAGAGTCGGAAGGGACCCTGCGGGATCATCTAGTCCAACCCCCTGCAATGCAGAAATATGCAGCTGTCCCATACGGGGATCGAACCTGCAACTTTGGCGTTATCTTTTTTTTTAATATCATTTTTATTAATTTCAAAAAAAGTTTTTTACAATAATAACATTCACATAATTTTTTTACTTCTTATACCTTTTTGGCTTTTTATAGCCTTGACTTCCTTCAGACCTTCCTTATGACTTTCTAATATCTACACTTTAATTTTATATTTCTTATGTCTTCCATTGTTTTATTATATCTCTCGCTTCCTTAATCACTATAAGTTCATATTAACAACAGCATTTCTTCCTTGGTCTACAAAACCTCTTGCAATCCTACTAACGTATTCAATTGAGTACTTTCTTTTAAGTAGTCTGTAAATTTAGTCCAGTCTTTGACGAACTTCTGGTCCCGCTGTTCTCGGATTCTCCCCGTCATTTTATCCAGTTCTGCATAGTCCAATAGTTTCATTTTCCATTCCTCCACTGTTGGTGTTTGTTCTTGTTTCCATTTTTGAGCTATTAACGCAACCTTGGCGTTATCAGCACCCTGCTCTAACCAACTGAGCTATCTATTTCCACAATTAAAGCTAGTGTTTTATTCCGAAAGGCCTTTGGGGAAACTGACTTTTTTTTTTTTAAGGGAAGGGCTCTTGAATAGTGCAATGCTGTTGTTTATTCTCAATATTTGTTTTTATTATCCTGCATTTTAGAGGGTTGGAATAGAAGACCCCTGGTAATGGGGCCCTTTCTATGTCCAGCTGTCCTTTGTCAACAACAAATTGTCACTGTTTTTTTGTGTTGAATATATGCTGCATGGTAATTGATGGACCTAATAGGACTCTAATTATGAATTATGGTGAATTATGGTGCTGGAGGAGACTCTTGAGAGTCCCATGGACTGCAAGAAGATCAAACCTATCCATTCTTAAAGAAATCAACCCTGAGTGCTCATTAGAAGGACAGATCCTGAAGTTGAGGCTCCAGTACTTTGGCCACCTCATGAGAAGAGAAGACTCCCTAGAAAAGACCCTGATGTTGGGAAGGATTGAGGGCACAAGGAGAAGGGGACGACAGAAGATGAGATGGTTGGACAGTGTTCTCGAGGCTACTGGCATGAGTTTGGCCAGACTGCGAGAGGCAGTGAGGGATAGGTGTGCCTGGCGTGCTCTGGTCCATGGGGTCACGAAGAGTCGGACACGACTGAACGACTGAACAACAACAACAATAGGACTCTAAAGCCATTTGCACATGTTGCCTTACAAACAGTCCATGCAGAATGTAGGGACCCTATATATAGAAAGGAGCAAACCAGTGATTTTTTAGGGAGCAGGCTAGCAAGCGGGGCCCATGACTTACATCATAGGAGCCTACACAACACAAAACACGGTTGCTGTATGTAGGTTTTATTTTATTTGTGTTTTATCTTATATTTTGGAAATGTGCATCCAGTTTTTTTCTCCTTTAATTTTTTTTTGGGGGGGGCAAGAGAGTGGGGCCCTAAGCTATATCTTTTTTAGCTTATATGTAAATCTGGCACTGGTTGGCAGGTTGCACTGCTATTCTGGCTAATATCTGGAGGAGCTGCAGTGTGTACCTTTTGGGTAACTTCTGTGCTTTGTCAAAGTTGCTGGTGGACCCAAGTTTGAGACAGTTTAAGAAAACGCGTCCTGGAGTTTTGTGGTTGGAGCTGCCACTTACATCTGCAAAATTTAGAATTAAATAAGCACTGTGTGCATGCTGCTTGAGTAGCCCTTATTACAGTCCAACAGGGTCTGTTATTCTTACCCCGAGACTACATAACACCAGTCTTGAAAGACCTACATTGGCTCCCAGTACGTTTCTGAGCACAATTCAAAGTGTTGGTGCTGACCTTGAAAGCCCTAAACGGCCTCGGTCCAGTATACCCAAAGGAGTGTCTCCACCCCCATCGTTCAGCCCAGACACTGAGGTCCAGCTCCGAGGGCCTTCTGGCGGTTCCCTCGCTACGAGAAGTGAGGTTACAGGGAACCAGGCAGAGGGCCTTCTAGGTGGTGGCACCCGCCCTGTGGAATGCCCTCCCACCAGATGTCAAAGAGAACAACAACTACCAGACTTTTAGAAGACATCTGAAGGCAGCCATGTTTAGGGAAGCTTTTAATGTTTGACGGATTATTGTATTTTAATGTTTTGTTGGAAGCCGCCCAGAGTGGCTGAGGAAGCCCAGCCAGATGGGCGGGGTATAAATAAACCAGTGTGGTGTAGTGGTTAAGAGCGGTAGACTCGTAATCTGGTGAACTGGGTTCATGTCTCCGCTCCTCCACATGCAGCTGCTGGGTGATCTTGGGCTAGTCCCACTTCTCTGAAGTCTCTCAGCCCCACTCACCTCACAGAGTGTTTGTTGTGGGAGAGGAAGGGAAAGGAGAATGTCAGCCGCTTTGAGACTCCTTCGGGTAGTGATAAAGCGGGATCTCAAATCCAAACTCTTGTTGTTGTTGTTGTTGTTGTTGTTGTTGTTGTTACTACCCACTTTTCAGGGGTGGGGTGAGGAATGAGGTTGAAAGACTTGGATCCACACTTGGCATAGAACAATTTGTTGGGAGCTTTAGGACAGATTTTTAAAAGTATTTTTTTCACAGAGCACACAGTTAAGCTATGGAACTCCTTCCCACAGGAGGCAGCAATGGCCACCAACCTAAAAGAGGACCACACAAATTCATGGAGGAAGAGAGGGCTATTGTCGGAAGACCAGTTGCTGGAAGCCATGGGAGGGGAGAGGGCTCTTGCGTTCAAATCCTGCTTGCGGTTTTCCCGCAGGCATCCAGTCAGCCATTGTTGGAAGGGGATGCTGGGCTAGATGGGCCATTGGCCTGATCCAGCAGGCTCTCCTTATGTTCTGTGATCGCTAAGAATGGAGCCTCCAGCTTCAGAGGCAGTGTAGCTTGAAAACCCCTTTGCTCCTCATCGGCGAGTTTCCTGGAAGCCCCTGTTTGGAGATCAAGATGCTGGGCTGGGCAGAACTTTAGTCTGATCTGGCAAAGCAATCGGTGGAGCAAAGATTTCCTGCAATACGTTTCTTTTTTCACCCATCTGTATTTTTTATTCATTTAAAGAAAGGGGGCTGTTTAGCTCAGGGAGGGGCCATGTTGTGAAGATTAATCAGTTAATGTTTGCAAAGTGTGCTGAACGTGGCAAGGATGAGATGAAAGCTAGGTCTTATTATGCAAATATCCTCCTTGGCAAGGCGCCAGTCTCTCTCTCCCCCCTCAATTCTCCTCCTTTCTTCCCCCCCCCCCCCCGCCTTGGGAGAATCCTTCCCTGCCCCTCAGAGGAAGGAATAAAGCAATCTGTCAGCCTCCCCCACCCCCAGCATGTTACCCCACAAGGCAGGGGCCAACATGGCCCCCTTTTGCCCCCGCAGGGGTTCAACTCCGTGGGTTGCCTGTGCTTTTGATGGGGCAGAGGAGGAGAGACATTAAAGGCTGTTGCATCATTCATTTCTGGCGCAAATTTCAGGCAGAGGCCGAAGGGATCTAGGGAGTGAGATTGTGGGGGAATTTAAAACGAATCTGCCTCGGGTGAGGGGTGGGTGGGGAGCCTTGGCTGCATGTTGAAGGGTCTGAAGGTGCGAATGTGTGAGGGGGCTGGTAGATCTCGCAGGAGAATCTCTCTGGGCTGCTGTGTGTAGCTCTCTCTCTCTCTCTCTCTCTCTCTCTCTCTCTCTCTCTCTCTCCTTTTCGCCCAATCATATTCGTAGAATCATACAATTTGAAGGGACCCCTGAGGGTCATCTAGTCCAACCCCCTGCAATGCAGGAATCTCAACTAAAGAATCCCATCCAAACTCTGCTTAAAAATCTCCATTGTTGGCACCATGTCATCCTTCTGCCAGGTAACTCTGCTTCCGTGGTGGATCTGGCCCCCTAGAAACTCAGGGACACCCCAGAACAGCAGCTGAGGAGGAGCCTGGACCCCCCAGGAGAGACTGGCAGGGACCCCTCCTTGGAGAAGGGGAACTCTGCATTTTAACAGATTTGGTTTTTGTATTGCTTTAATTCCATTAGAGCTTGATTGCTTTTTAATGACCATCTTTTGTATGTGTTTTGCTCT
This sequence comes from Darevskia mixta, assembly GCA_034641385.1. Classification (NCBI taxonomy): domain Eukaryota; kingdom Metazoa; phylum Chordata; class Lepidosauria; order Squamata; family Lacertidae; genus Darevskia; species Darevskia mixta. The sequence goes on along the minus strand of JAWWNH010000142.1, from coordinate 24,480 downwards.
TTGTGTTTGGTCTGTGTTGTTTTAATCTGCATAAACTGCATTGAGCAATAATAATAATAATAATAATAATAATAATAATAATAATCTTTTTGCACATGCATCTGAGAGTGATTCCGGCTGAATCAGTGGGATTTGTTCTGAGCAAGTAGATCTGATGCATCATAGAATTGTAGAGTTGGAAGGGACCCCGAGGGTCATCTAGTCCAACCCCCTGCAAAAAGGAGGGATCTTCCACCCAGCATGGGGCTCAGACCCACGTCCCTGAGATTAAGGATCTCACGGTCTACCGACTGAGCTATCCCAGCTCAGTGAATTCGGACCTGAATTTCTGGAGCGCTGCAAGAGAGCTCATCATGTTTTCACATTAGAAATGGGATCAACTTAACATTAGTCTGGCATCCGCGATAATGAGGCGGCTTTAAGAGACCATGAGAGGCGAGATTCCTTGCGGATAGGAATGGAGAATTCATTAGGAGGTTAGGTGCAAGGCAGAATCAATTGCTCACTTTGAGGAAGGAGCCAGAGGCAGGGGGAGACGTTTAGAGGAATTGTGCCGATCAATCATGGGGGTGGAGAGAGATATTGAACCAGGCGACAGCAATTGCAGAGGCTGCAATTCAATGCGGACGACTCAAACCTCCTTAAAACCACCCATTTCAATGGGCTTAAGCCCACTCTGTGCTATATGAGGCCCGTGACCTGAAGGGCAGAGGGAATTAGAGCAGAGCTCCGAGACCATCTGTGGTCCTCCAGAGGCTTTGCTGGGACTCCCCACCAGGCCCTGGTGTTAGCTGTGCCAACAGGGGCTGGTAGAATACCCTGTTTCCCCTATTTTAAGACGTAGTCATAAAATAAGCCATAGCAGGATTTTTTCGCATTTGCGAAATATAAGCCGTACCCCAAAAATAAGCCATAGTGATAGGCGCAGTTCTGGAGGGCGCCAAGGAAAAGGCGGGGCTGGGCGTCCAGTCCCGCCACCCAAACCAGTCAGCCCCAGAAGCAGCGCTCAGGAACTCTGCAGAGCAGGGCGCACAGGAAGGGGCAGCGGGCGCGACAAAGGCACTCCGAAGGTCTCTTCGCCCGCGCACTTGCCCAACTCCGCTCGGCACAGAGCGCACAGGGTGGCCGCCGTGGCGGAGAGGGAAGGCGGAATGGGCTTTCCCTGCTCACCGCCATGACAAAATCCCCCGACCCCTCTCTGGCCCGCCCATCACCTCCGCCCGAGCAGGAAGAAGCAAAGCGTGCGCCGGCAACCCACTACGTAGCACACATGTGCAGCGTCGCTATGTAGCGCCGCATGCGTCGTACGTAGCAACGCTGTGCATGTGCGCTATGTAGAAACACCCCGCCCCTGGGTGCCCCCGGGTTTGCCGCTAGCTCCGCCGCTGCCTGTTCCCACAGCAGCCAGCCAGGTGGCTCTTAGGGGAAACCTGCAAGCAGGATTCGAAAAAAAAAGTTCTTGAAACATGCAGTTAAACTGTGGAACTCCCTCCCGCAGTAAGCAGGGATGGCCATTATTTATTTTATTATTATTTGTTTTATTTCTATACCGCGCTATCTCCGAAGGTCTCAGGCCATCAACCTAGATGACATTAAAAGAGAGATGGAGAAATTCAGGGAGGAGGAGAGGGCTGTGGATGGCTATGATCTTCTTCTACAGTTTGAGGCAGCAAAGCTTCTGGAGACCAGCTGCTGGAAACTGCAGAGGGGAGAGGGGTCTTGTGTTCGAATCCTGCTTGCTGGTTCCTCGCCGGCAACTGGTTGGCCACTGTGAGAACAGGAGGCTGGGCTAGGATCCAGGAGGCTCTTTCTGACGTCCTCATGGTCTCCTCTTCTCTTCCAGGTGTCTGCGGCTGTTGTGGAGCTTTGCGCCCCCGTTACAAGAGGCTGGTTGACAACATTTTCCCCGAGGACCCAGAGGTAAACAAGCCTCCTCTGTTCAGCCCGTTCTCTGCAGATAAACTCAGAGTTGTTGTGTTTGTGTGTGTGTGTGTGTGTGTGTGTGTGTTGACATCCTTCCCTCCTCGCCCTCCCAGGAATGCAGATTCTGCACAGAGCATCCAAATTCTTTAAGTCAAGATCAATACTGCAAAAGGCAGCCTGATTGTGCAAATTTCCTGGGCTGGACCGCAAGTGATGCAAATCTCATCACTTCCCCTTGAGGGGAGGATTCTAGTTGCAGTCGTTGCCTGTGTGGAGCGGGTGAGGGGAGAGTCCAATCCAGAACAGGGCCCTGGGGTAGCATTGAAGAGGACTTTATCCTTTTGCCCCCTACTGCGGTCATAGAATCATAGAATTGTATAGTTGGAAGGGACTCCAAAGGACATCAAGTCCAACCCCCTGCAATGCGGGTCCCAAGCCGGGACCTGCAAGAAATAATTGGCACTTAAGGGCAAACTAACCGATCAATGTTGCATTGATCGCTACTTCAGATATACTGCTTGCTTTCTGCTGCTCTGCAGGGTAGGGCCCATGCCAATGAGTTCAGATGACAATAAAGGAGATTCCAATAATCTTATGAAGAACTTTCTGGTGGTGAGAGTTGTTTGACAGTGGAATGGACTCTCTCAGAAGGTTATAGACTTGGATGTTTTTCAAGCAGTGGTTGGGTGGCCACCTGCCAGGGATCCTTGAGTGTGATTCCTGCATTGTAGGGGGTTGGGCTAGATGACCCCCGGGGGTCCCTTCAAACTCTACAATTCTATCATCCTATGAAATCTGTGGTGTTGAGAGGCTGCATGCAACCACACAAAGTCTTGCAGTCCTGGCTGGTTCTTCCTGGTTTAGAAGTTTAAAACGGGATAAGCAGGGAGCCAGCGCATTGCCAAATGGGGAGGGCTGTTTTCACACCTCCTTCCATATGTCTTCTCTCCCCCCCCCCCAATCTCCCTAAAACTCTCTTCCCGACTTCCGAACTGAAAGGCAAAGCACAGGAGGAAGAGATCCAAAAGTGCTGCCAAATTAAGGGTTATGTTTTCCGGAGGGGGGGGGGATGCATCCTGTTTTTTTAAAGAGTGACGGATACATGATTGCAATAGGTAGGAGGATAGAGGAATCTGTCAATTCTAGTTTTTCTCATTTCTTGTTATTTTTCTAATCTTCAGTTCAGCTCATCGTGTCCAAACTTTGTGATTTTTTTTTTTGGGGGGGGGGAGTCAGCAATCTCCCCTAAAGTAATGCATTTATGTATGTTATTTTCACAAAGGTGTGCATTTTTATACAAACTCCCTCCCCTATTTAATGCATTTTGGTTCCCATTGTTTCTCCCTCCAGACTTCTGGCACTTTGGGGGGCCAGTATAGAGTTTAATCAAACAATGAACTTTGTTGTTTAGTCGTGTCCACCTCTTCATGACCTCATGGACCAGAGCACCCAAGGCACTCCTGTCTTCCACTGCCTCCCGCAGTTTGGTCAGACTCATGTTGATGGCTTCGAGAACACTGTCCAACCATCTCATCCTCTGTCGTCCCCTTCTCCTTGTGCTCTCCATCTTTCCCAACATCAGGGTCTTTCCCAGGGAGTCTTCTCTTCTCATGAGGTGGCCAAAGTCTTGGAGCCTCAGCTTCAGGATCTGTCCTTCCAGTGAGCACTCAGGGTTGATTTCCTTCAGAATGGATAGGTTTGATCTTCTTGCAGTCCATGGGACTCTCAAGAGTCTCCTCCAGCACCAGAATTCAAAAGCATCAATTCTTCGGCAATCAGCCTTCTTTATGGTCCAGCTCTCACTTCCATACATCACTACTGGGAAAACCATAGCTTTAACTATACGGACCTTTGTCGGCAAGGTGATGTCTCTGCTTTTTAAGATGCTGTCTAGGTTGAACTAAAAAGGTAAAGGTAAAGGGACCCCTGACCATTAGGTCCAGTCGCGGACGACTCTGGGGTTGCGGCGCTCATCTCACTTTATTGGCCGAGGGAGCTGGCGTACAGATTCCAGGTCATGTGGCCAACATGACTAAGCCGCTTCTGGCAAACCAGAGCAGCACACAGAAACGCCGTTTACCTTCCTGCCAGAGGTAATTTACCTATTTATCTACTTGCACTTTGATGTGCTTTCGAACTGCTAGGTTGGCAGGAGCTGGGACCGAGCAACAGGAGCTCACCCCATCGCGGGGATTCGAACTGCCGACCTTCTGATCGGCAAGCCCTAGGCTCTGTGGTTTAACCCACAGTGCCACCCTCATCCCAGACATCTGGGTAGGTTTGTCTAAACAAGAATGTTTTTTGGCAGCTGAAGAAAAGAGTGCCATAGTGGCACCTGCCTGATCTCAATAGGCAGGGAGTTCCAAAGGTTAAGTGCTGCTGCAATAAGAGATCAAGTTCTTACAAATGTGGGATTATGGGGCACTGGTAACGGTGCCAGTTCCGCCAATCAAAGTTTGCCCCCAAACTTACAAAAGGTCCGAAGCGGAGAGCTTTTATAGGGGCTGGGCTGTACCACGTGACCTGCCAATGGCTCCTTGGTTCCTCCCTAGATCCCCCCTAGATCCCTCCTTTGAGCAGAGGTCCTTGTCTGACATCCATCAAGACGGCCGTACATACTTGAGTCCTGACACATGTTCCCTTTTTCCCCAGGATGGGCTGGTGAAAACCAACATGGAGAAGCTGACTTTCTACGCCCTCTCTGCTCCCGAGAAGCTCGACCGCATCGGCGCTTACCTGTCCGAAAAACTGATCCGAGATGTGAGCAGGCACCGATACGGGTAAGGGAGACCTGTGTGGCAGCGGGTTGGACTGGATGACCTTGGGGGGGGGACCCCTTCCAAACCCACAGTCCCAGCTCCTGCCAGCCTAGCAGTTCGAAAGCACGTCAAAGTGCAAGTAGATAAATAGGTACTGCTCCGGCGGGAAGCTAAACAGCGTTTCCATGCGGTGCTCTGGTTTTACCTTTTTATATACCGGTACATGTGGATCTACCCCATATGGGGGGGTTAATCCCAGTGGCTGCAGACTGACAGTCACCGCAGTTCACATGACGAAAGGAAGATGGAGAAGAGTTGAAAAGAAGAAATTGTGCTGCGTGCCCTGCTCTTTTCTTACCTGAACAGGTAAGGTCACGCCCACCTCTAGTCACGTGCAAGAGGAAGGATGCTCCCTCCAGGCCAGGAGGAAACAGGAAGTTCCCCCTGCATGTCTTCTCTAGGAAAACAAGGAATGTTGGACTTGACTGCTACTTACGCATCACATCCCACATAGCAGAGCCACCAAAATGATCAAAGGGGTGGAGTGGCTTCCCCAGCGAAGGAAGGATGCAGCTTTCAGGACTTTTAGCTTAGAGAAAAGAGGAGCGTCACGCACAGCATGTTAAAAGCGGAAGCCGAGCCGAGCCATAGATAGCTTCTGCTCCTGTCTATTATCTGCCCCTGATTTTCAAATGAGGTCCACAAATTTAGCATTTTGAGAGATGCCGTAAAGCTTCCCCCTGTCCGTTTTTCCACAATTCCTAGCGTTACGAGAAAAGGACAAAAGCCTTTCCCTGCCCCCCTTTCCCCCTCTGTGCATAATATTATAATAATAATAATTTATAATAATTTATTATTTATACCCCGCTAAAGATTTCTGCCTCTGCTGCCTCTTTTTCTAAAGAAACAGAAAATTCAACCATTCCGCTTGATTTTCCAAATTCTATTTTTGCTGAGCTGCCTGAGTCATTTCTATATCCATCTCCTTTCTGCTCACACCTGCCTTTTCGCTTCGCTGCAGCAGCTGCTCCACTTATTAGGTGGTGGTTGCTGGAGAGATGCTGCTGTACGTCTTCTGGGGGCGTTGATGTTGCCAATAATAAGTTGCCACTCTGATTTCGAGGTGTCGGGTCGACTCCAGATGGAACGGGGCCTTCAAATACTTCTGGGGTGGGGGTTTTTATTCCCCCCCACACACACCGTCTTGGTGACACAACCAGGACGCACAACTGTCTCTTTGCCCTTCCTGCTCCCGTTTGCCTGTTGTGTTTTGCTTTCATCTGCCGGAGAAAAAAGTGGGGTGGGTTTTTTTTGGGGGGGGAGATGTTGGAGAGAAAGAGGGGCGCAGAAGCGTCACTAAGAAGCATGGAAAATGGGAGGCGTTTCAAAGCTGCAAAGACGTCCGCTTTCATCAGAGATGACAATCCCTTCAAAGGGATTGTCTGAGGTTCTGCGTTCAAGGGACGGCTAATGAGGTTTTGCTCGCAACGGAACCTTTGATGGAGGAGAGTTTGATGTCGGCAGCCGAGGCTGTGACAGGTGAGGGAGGGCACATGCCGCCGCCTCTGATTTCAGACAACAGGTTGGCTTGGAGGCACCGGTTAATTCCCTCCAGAGAACGGGACTCTCAGCTTTGATCTCTGGTGGTGCCACCGCACACCTTTGAAATGGTGGATTTCAGCGGAACTCGTGAAACTTCTTTATCTGAGATCAAAACGCTTGGCTGTCTAGCTCAATATAGTATGCTCTGTCTGGCAGTGACTCTCTTGGGCAGAGGAGGATTTTTCGCTTTATTTTCTACCTGGTCCTGTAAACTGTCAATACCAGAAGCTCTAACTGGAGTGTTGGTGCTGACCTTTAAAGCCCTAAACGGCCTCGGTCCAGTATATCTGAAGGAGCGTCTCCACTCCCATTGTTCAGCCCAGACACTGAGGTCCAGCACCGAGGGCCTTCTGGCGGTTCCCTCACTGCGAGAAGCCAATTTACAGGGAACCAGGCAGAGGGCCTTCTCGGTAGTGGCTCCCACCCTGTGGAACACCCTCCCACCAGATGTCAAAGAGAACAACAATTACCAGACTTTTAGAAGACATCTGAAGGCAGCCCTGTTTAGGGAGGCTTTTAATGTTTGATGGATTATTGTATTTTAATATTTTATTGGAAGCCGCCCAGAGTGGCTGGGGAAACCCAGCCAGATGGGCGGGGTTTAGATAATAAATTATTATTATTATTATGCATCCAAGGCATGTGCCCTACTACTGAGTTATTATTTTATGATTATTATTACAGCCGTACTTTGGAAGTTGAATGGAATCTGTTCCGGAAGCCCGTTCGACTTCCAAAACATTCGGAAACCGAAGCGCGGCTTCTGATTGGGCTGCAGGAAGCTCCTGCAGCCAATCAGAAGCCACGGAAGCCCCGTCGGACGTTCGGGTTCCAAAAGAACGTTCGCAAACCGGAACACTCACTTCCGGGTTTGCGGCGTTCGGGGGCCAAATCATCGGAGTTCCAGGGCGTTCGGGATCCAAAGTAAGGCTGTATTGCTATTTTTCTATAAAAGAAAAAGGGGTGCCAGAACTCACCATGAACACCTTCCTTGTTCTCTTATACATTTTGAATCACACTTCAAAATGCCCTTAACAGATTAGAGAACTGGGCCAAGGCAAACAGAATGAATTTTAACAGGGAGAAATGTAAAGTACTACACTTGGGCAAAAAAAATGAAAGGCACAAATACAGGATGGGTGATACCTGGCTTGAGAGCAGTACAAGTGAAAAGGATCTAGGAGTCTTGGTAGACCACAAACTTGACATGAGTCAACAGTGTGATGCAACAGCTAAAAAAGCCAATGCAATTCTGGGCTGCATCAATAGGAGTATAGCATCTAGATCAAGGGAAGTAATAGTACCACTGTATTCCGCTCTGGTCAGACCTCACCTGGAATACTGTGTCCAGTTCTGGGCACCACAGTTCAAGAAGGATACTGACAAGCTGGAACGTGTCCAGAGGAGGGCAACCAAAATGGTCAAAGGCCTGGAAACGATGCCTTATGAGGAACGGCTTAGGGAGTTGGGTATGTTTAGCCTGGAGAAGAGAAGGTTAAGGGGTGATATGATAGCCATGTTCAAATATATAAAAGGATGTCATATAGAGGAGGGAGAAAGGTTGTTTTCTGCTGCTCCAGAGAAGCGGACACGGAGCAATGGATTCAAACTACAAGAAAGAAGATTCCACCTAAACATTAGGAAGAACTTCCTGACAGTAAGAGCTGTTCGACGGTGGAATTTGCTGCCAAGGAGTGTGGTGGAGTCTCCTTCTTTGGAGGTCTTTAAGCAGAGGCTTGAGAGCCACCTGTCAGGAATTCTTTGATGGTGTTTCCTGCTTGGCAGGCAGTTGGACTGGATGGTCCTTGTGGTCTCTTCCAACTCTAGGATTCTACTGGCAATGGCGCCTACCTGAGAGGTGCCAGAACTGAGTTCCAGTGAGTTCCAGATGGGGGAAAAAAGCCCTGATTATTATTATTATTGATTTATTTATAGCCTACCTTTTAATTATTTTCTTGTTTTTAACCCGTATCTTATTCTGTGAACTGCCCCGAGATCTTAAGGATGAAGGGAGGTATATAAATCTAATAAATAAACTAAAATAAAAATAAACTTTCCCCCGATAGGGACTCAAGGTGGCTTACAGATGAAATAAGAACAGCTGAAAACATAGAAAGAAAAAGAATTATTAAAAACAATTAAACACGCACACATACATGTATGTTTTATTAAAAAATACAGACAATCGCTTCTCTAGGCAGGGAGTTCCAAAGTTGCCTGGGAGCCGCCACCAAGAAGGCCCTCTCTCGCATCCCCAGCAAGTGTGCCTGCGGCAGGGGGCAGGACTGAGAGAAGGGCTTCTTTGGAAGATATCAGAACCTGGGCAGGGTTATAAGAGGGGATTCTACGACTGTTGTCTCTGAAACAAAATATGACCCAGGACAGCTCTTGAAACTGAAGCCTCACTTTTGTAGGGCTGTTATAAGTCTGGGATTTCCCAGACATGTGGGATCTGTCTGTCGGAAATTGCGTCTGGGTGGAATTTCTGAAAATCACTGAAAATTTCTGGCAAAACCTGGATGTACAGCAACCCCCGTCAGAAGTCTTGGTTTTTGGAGAATCGCCATAAAAATAGCTCCAAAACTGTTATTTTGGGGAGATTTTGCACATACACAAAAACCCTCAACAACTTGTGTCCAGATTTTCACTTTTTGAAATATGGCAATCCTAATTATTGGGCGGTCCAGGCTTCGCAGCCTGTCTCTGACAAAGAGAGAGACTCAGGTTCTGAAATGATTGAATAAGTGGGCTTAAATATCCACTGCAAAAACATTGCCTTTGCAAACAGTCCAGGCCTGTTTGTCTTCCACTGACAGGTGATTTATTTTTGCCTTTTGGGCTGGCTGAACCCTGGGGAGACACTGACGTCGTCAGGTCTTTGCTTGACGTCAATTGCGGTGCCTGGGGAACAGAACTTGTGTCTGCCGTGGCCTTATTGAGCGGATTTATTTTTTATTTTTTTATTTGGTGTGTTTTAGCAGAGCAGGATGTCCTCATTCTCTCTCTTTCTCCACACCTTGCTTTTGATGTTTACCTCCCAGGCAGGTCCCAGGGGAAATCCTGGGCTCAGATTCTGGAACAGGTGAGCTCAGAAGACACGTCACCAGCTCTAAGCCCAGAAATGTGTGATGGAGCAAGGAAAAGGGATTGAGAAGGGTTCTGCTGCTGGATTAGGACTGGGAGAAGAATGTAGGCACAGGGGCGTAGCAAGGGGGCGGGGGGGCGGGCCGCCCCGGGTTCCACCCCAGAGGGCGGTGACACTTTAAAAAAAAATTAATTTTTTTTAATTTTTTTTTTAATTTTAACTTCATTGAAAAAAAGAGATCACACACACACACACACACACACACACACACAACCCCCCACACCTCACAAAGTGGCACCATCAGAGGGGGGTGACACTTTTTTATTTATTTTTATTTTTTATCATTTTTGTATATTATTTTTTGTTTAACTTTATTGGAAAAAAGAGATAATACACACACACACACACACAACCCCCCACACCTCACAAAGTGGCACCATCAGAGGGGGGGTGACACTTTTTATTATTTTTTATTATTTTTTAATTAAAGTGGTGGGGGGTGACAAAAAAAATTCCGCCCCGGGTACCACCTGGGCTTGCTATGCCTCTGTGTAGGCAGTTGTTATAAGGGGGGAAAAACTGCTCCTTTTCCCTTTAGGGGTATCCAAGAGCCCGTATAAAGTCCTTAAGTGGGTTCCCCATTGGCAGGAGAAAATAACAGAGACCAACCAGAGAATATTGAGAAGCAAAGCAGCTAGTAAGCCTGATCTTTATTAAACTGTTGCAACAGGGTCCTCACTCACCACACACAGGAGGAAAGGGGGGGCCAGAACAATGGTCCCCTTATATAGACTTTTAAAACTGCCCACCCTGTAGCCCAAGACCACCCCCCCAAACATCATACATACATCACAGAAGGAGGCAGTCTACAGCAGAAATCCTGCCTGTCAGGATACCTGATAATGGTCACTGATTGCATTACCTGGGCAGCCTGGCCATTCTTTTGTGATGGTTAATACTCTAGTTCCAATCTTCTTCCACCGTCTCTTCCCTCTGGTCGCGGAGTCTCCCAGTCAGCTCGGCTAGTTCCATATAGTCCATCATCTTCATTTGCCAGTCATGAACAGTTGGCATTTCTTGGGTCTCCCAGTTCTTTGCAATTAGCATCCTCGCAGCAGTTGTGTCATACAGAAAGAAAACAGTGTCCTTTTTGGGAATTTCTTCCCCATGCCTTCCTCTTTCTCTGCCTGCCGCTCCAGGTACGTCTGCATTGCGATGGAAGCCCTGGACCAGCTACTGATGGCTTGTCACTGCCAGAGCATCAATCTGTTTGTGGAGAGTTTCCTGAAGATGGTGGCCAAGCTGCTGGAGTCAGAGAAGCCGGACCTGCAGATCCTCGGCACGAACTCTGTAAGTGTTGTGAGATCCGGGAAGTGATGCGTTCGAGAAAGAGGTGCAGGTGGCAGACTCGGCTTCCCTCCTCCTCAGAGACATGGCTCGGCAGGGTGGCTGAGCAGCGAAGCAGAGTCCCTGGGCCCAAACTTTATTTATTCATTTTGTAAGATGTACCGTATTTTTCGCTCTATAAGGCGCACCTGACCATAGGACGCACCTAGTTTTTAGAGGGGAAAAGCCCCAATTTTTTTGAGGATCAGCTCAAATTTCTGCAGCTTCTTTTGCAAAGGAGAAAAGTCCCATTTTTTGTGGACCAGCTCAAATTTCTGCAGCTTCTTTTGCAAAGGAGAAAAGCCCCATTTTTTAAGGATCAGCTCAAAGTTGTTAAGCTTACTTTGCAAAGGGAAAAAACCCTGTTTTATGGGGTTGAACTCACAGTTCTGCAGCTTCAGGAGAGGGAGTCATTTCTACAGTTTCCAGACAGATAATCTAATCAGCCAGTCCCATGTCGCTGGGGAAACAGCCTCCCTCTGCAAGGGGGCGGGGCTGGAATCTCTCTCCCTTATCTCTCTCCCCGATCGTTTGCTGAGCAGCTGCTTATGGGCTTCCTTTCAACACCCCATTCTCTCTCTTTTTTTAAAAAAAAAAAGCATGATCTGCTTTTGCCCCTGGGCAGTTCAGCTCCAGGGACCACACATTCGCTCCATAAGAGGCACAGACATTTCCCCTTACTTTTTAGGAGGAAAAAAGTGCGTCTTATGGAGTGAAAAATACGGTATACACCACTTAGAACTGCAGAGTTGGGAGGGGCCCCCAAGGGTCATCAAGTCCAACCCCCTGTAATGCAGGCTGTCACATGGAAGGTGGAATACTATGTCCAGTTCTGGGCGCCACAATTTAAGAAGGATGTTGACAATCTGGAACGCGGGCAGAGGAGAACGACCAGCATGACCAAGGGTCTGGAAACCAAGCCTTATGAGGAACGGTTGAACGAGTTGGACATGTTTAGTCTGAAAAAGAGGAGACTGAGATGAGATATGATGGCCATCTTTAAATATCTCAAGGGCTGAACCATGGAAGATTGAACAAGCTTGTTTTCTCCTGCTCTGGAGAGTAAGACTCAAGCCTATTGATATCAAGCAGGTGCCTTCAATGTACTCTTTTTGGCCACCTGCTCAAAGCATTCTTGCTTAGATGAGCCTGTCCAGAGGCTGAGAAAGTTTATATGAATTTCACAACTAAACTTTAAAACACACAAAAGTTAAAATACCAAAGCTAAATTCCCCTTTAATTCCCCTTAAAAACCAATAATGACACAAGCGTCTTCTTTTAAAAGTAATAAAATTACTTACATTCAGTTCACAGTATGATCCCGAAGGCAGACTTTACCTTGTAGTTACAGAAGAGAGTGTGGGTTCATCCCATATGTGGATTGAGCCCACGTGCTGCTGGCTGAGAGCCAGCAGACAGCAAAAGGACATCAGGAAGACAGAGAGTCAAGAGAGAGATGGCTGTGTGACTAGCCCTTTTATAAGGTCTCCCAGGGTCACACCCATCTACCTGTTCACACGCAGAGGGAGGATGCTCCAGACCAGGTGTCACAGGAAGTCCTCCTGGCTGGAGCAACATCCCCCCCTGTGTGTCCACTCTGGACAAACAGGAAATGTTATATTTGACTGCTATGTGCACCGCCATCCTGTTCTCGAAGGCATGCTGCCACACAGAACCGAGTAAGGCTCAACCGGCAGCAGTTGGGCAAGGGAGAGGGGTGCGTTGCAGGGGGTTGGACTAGATGGCCCTTGGGATCCCTCCAAACTCTACAATACTGTGATTCTATGGAAGGCTCCCCTGAACGTTCCTCCTTCCTCAGAGCTGCCACATACTCTAGAATTTTTCCAGTGCTGTACAGAGCCTTGCGAATCCAGCTCACACAGACAACTCCACTCCATGTGGAAATGAAGATCTTGTGTATTTCCCCACAGAGTGAGAATTGGGCAAGAGCTTTGCATTTTTTCAATTCATGTCTCCCACCTCTTTCTCTGCCACCCTACTCTCTGTTTCCCCACCTGCAGTTTGTGAAATTTGCAAACATTGAGGAGGACACCCCGTCGTATCACAGGAGCTACGACTTCTTCGTCTCTCGCTTTAGCGAAATGTGTCATTCCAGCCACGACGAAATGGACACCCGGACAAAGTGAGTACCAGCTGGATTCATCCATCCATCCATCCACTCCATTTTCATCTCACCTTTTCCTCCAAGGAGCTCAAGGTGGTCACATATTCCCCAACTCCCCATTTTATCCCTACAACTGGCTGTCAAGGTCTTCCCTAGTGAGCCTCAATGGCCTAGTCTGGATTTGAACCCTGGTCTCCAAGGTCCTCGAATCATAAATTTGTAGAGTTAGAAGGCACCCCAAGAGTCATCTAGTCCAACCCCCTGCAATGCAGGAATCTCAACTAAAGCACCCATGACAGATGGCCAGCCAACCTCTGCTTATAAACCTCAAATGAAGGAGAGTTCACAACCTCCGGAGGCAGACAGTTCCACTGTCCAACAGCTCTGTGGAAAAGTTTTTGTGTAAGTTTAATCGGAATCTCCTTCCTTGTAACTTGAAGCCATGGGTTCAAGTCCTACCCTCCAGATCAGGAGAAAACAAGCTTGCTCCCTCTTCCATGTGACAGCCCTTGAGATACTTGAAGATGGCCATCTTATCTCTTCTCAGTCTCCTCTTTTCCAGGCTAAACCTGCCCAGTTCCTTCAACCGTTCCTCATAAGGCTTGGTTTACCACTCTGTTCTGGCTTGGTCAGACCACACTTGGAATACTGTGTCCAGTTCTGGGCGCAACAATTTAAGAAGGACGTTGACAAGCTGGAATATAGGCAGAGGAGGTCAACCAAGATGGTCAGTGGTCTGGAAGCCAAGCCATGGGAGGAATGGCAGATGGATTTGGGTGTGTTTGGCCTGGAAAAGAGGAGACTGAAAGGAGATAGGAGAGCCATCTTCAAACAAGAGGGAACAAGGCTATTTTCTGCTGATGCAGAGGGGAGGACCCAAACCAATGGATTTAAATTACAAAAACGGAAATTCCGACTCAACATCAGGAAGAACTTTCTGGTGGTAAGAGCTTTTTGACGGTGGAACAGGCTCCCTCGGAAGGGGGAAGACTCTTTTCCGATGGAGGTTTTTAAGCAGAGGTTGCGTGGCCATCTGAGAGGGATTCTTCAGCTGCGTTGCAAGGGGGTGGACTAGATGAGCCTTGGGTTCCCTTCCAGCGCTACAATTCTATGCAGCAAAGACCCACAGGAGGAGGAGAAGAAGAAGAAGAAAAAGAAGAAGAAGAAGAAAAAGAAGAAGAAGAGTTTGTATTTGATCTCCCGCTTTATCACTACCCGAAGGAGTCTCAAAGCGGCTCACATTCTCCTTTCCCTTCCTCCCCCACAACAAACACTCTGTGAGGTGAGTGGGGCTGAGAGACTTCAAAGAAGTGTGACTAGCCCAAGGTCACCCAGCAGCTGCATGTGGAGGAGCAGAGACGCGAACCCGGTTCACCAGATTACGAGTCCACCGCTCTTAACCACTACACCACACGTGGCCTCTGTCCTCTCGAAGAAGCCAGCTCGAGTCCTTCCTTCCCTCTGGTTCTATTTCTTGCCGGAAGATCTGTGCCAAACCAGCTCTGGATGCGGGCCTCCCTTTTGGAGTCCTTGAAGGTCAACCTACCCCTGGCAGGAGATTGCCGCCCGTTTGGCATGAGCATCGAAAGAGCACCTTGCTTTCCCTTTCAACGGGGGCGACTCCTTCCTCCCCGAAGGATTAATTACGGGGAGCAGAGCTAGATGAATGCTGCTTACCACGATCTGAGCTTCTCTCTACTCCTGGCGCTTTAAAAAAAAAACCAGCAGGGGCTTCCTCTCCCCACCACCCCTCCATTCCGCCCCCAAGGAGACTTTCTGTCTTGGATCTGATTCAGCACACAATCTCCACCTGCAATTAGCCTGCCAAAGATGCCTTTTAAATGCCTTGCCCCTCCTCAACAAATGCTGGGTGCCCCCGTGGGGCGGGGGCAGCTTTTCAGAGGGATAATGAATAGCGAAGTCGGGGCGCGGGAGTGGGATCAGAACAAGGGGGCCTCTAAGGGGGCCTCTCAGAGCAATCGGTGACTAACCATCTCAAAACTACCACGTCTTTTGTTTCCTGCTATGGGGTCCTCTTGGATTTGTGGGTCTGCACAGCACTATGGCATTGTTTGCACCCAATTAAACCCCTTGGCAGTAGGTGTCGGTTCAGCTTAATGCAGCGGTGGTAGAGCCCCCGGGGGCGTGGGATTTCCAGGGGGATCATCTAGTCCAGTGATGGCTAACCTTGACACTCCAGATGTTTTGGGACTACAACTCCATCATCCCTGACCACTGGTCCTGTTAGCTAGGGGTGATGGAGTTGTAGTTCCAAAACATCGATTGAACCTGCAAACTGTGGCATTATCAGCACCTCACTCTAACCAACAGATGCTTCTAGGTCCAGCTTTTCTTCGGAGATTTAAGATCAGTGAGATGCTGCAAAAGAACCTTCCCCATATTCCCCAGAGATCTAATAACGGAGAAGTTATTAATCTCTTACGTAAAAAGGGGAAAACAGATTTTTTTAAAAACCTCAGTTTTTAAGCAGAGCTTGCATGGCCATCTGCCTTGGATGCTTTAGCTGAGATTCCTTGCATTTCTGTGATTCCATTCCCTAAGACTCTCAGGTTAGAAATAGCGATGTGGCCGAGAGCTGGGGGCAGATGAGAAGTCATAGCCCCAAATGTCTGAGGACTCCAGTTTGGGAAAGGCTGAGGCCAGAATTCCACTCTCTCTCTCTCTCTCTCTCTCTCTCTCAGAATCCGGATGTCTGGGATAAAAGGTCTCCAAGGCTGTTGTGCGGAAGACAGTGAACGACGAACTTCAGGCTAATATTGGGACCCTCAGCACATGGATAAGATTGTCCCTTCGCTGCTCTTCAACCTTCAGCATGCGGAGGAAACTGAAAGGTGAGGAGAGAGAAGTAAATTTAACAGGGAGAAATGTAAAGTACTACACTTGGGCAAAAAAATGAGAGGCACAAATACAGGATGGGTGACACCTGGCTTGAGAGCAGTACATGTGAGCAAAACTTGTTTTGTTTAGGCAAGTCTACCCAGACATGCAGAATATGGATGCCTGATTTAATTTGTTTCAGTTTGGTTGAATTTTTGAAAGCATTCATACTGACAATTTTATTGTTTTATTTTCTTTGGGGCTTTTTAAAACAGTCAAGGGGTGTATAAATTTTATGAATAAATGCTCCAGCCATTTGGAGGAGCTCTCCAAACAAAACCCAGAAAGAGCTGCGGTCGTGCATTTCTGCGCTGTGCAGGCGTCCAGACCTGGGTGTGAATGGAATCTGTCTCTGCCCTCTTCTCCTCTAGCCGTTCTCCGTCTCCCTTGGCAAACAACCGAGAAGGAGAAAGAGAACCCAGCAGAGCTGGCTGAGAGATGCCTGAGAGAGCTGCTGGGCCGAGCAGCTTACGGAAACATCAAAAACGCCATCAAACCTGTCCTCATGTAAGTCCCCGACGATCCTGCTTCGCTCCCCATTGAACTTGCCATCGGGGTGGGGGGGTCGGTTGGGGGTTTGTGGGATGTGATACATAGATAGCAGTCAAGTACGACATTCCTTGTTTTCCTAGAGTGGACATGCAGGGGGATGTTTGGTCCAGCCAGTCAGAACTTCCTGTTTCCTCCTGGGCTGGAGCATCTTTCCTCTTGCATGTGACTAGAGGTGGGCGTGACCTTACCTGTGCAGGTAACAAAACCACAAGGCACGCAGCCCTCCTCCTGTTTTTTCCATCTTCCTTTCATGAACTGCAGTGACTGCCAGTCTGCAGTCACTGGGATTAACCCCCTATATGGGGTAGATCCACATGTATATACTTTGTAACTCAGTCTGCATTCAGGAATCCATCTGTGAACTGAATGTGTGAGTAAACTTCTTTTATATATTTTGAACAAGATTGTGGCATGTTTATTCTTTTACGAGGGATATAGGTGACTTACCAGGAATCTGCTGGGAGGGCGTTCCACAGGGCGGGCGCCACTACCGAGAAGGCCCTCTGCCTGGTTCCCTGTAGCTTTGCTTCTCGCAGTGAGGGAACCGCCAGAAGGCCCTCGGAGCTAGACCTCAGTGTCCAGGCTGAATAATGGGAGTGGAGATGCTCCTTCAGGTATACAGGACCAAGGCCATTTAGGGCTTTAAAGGTCAGCACCAACACTTTGAATTGTGCTCGGAAACGTACTGGGAGCCCAATGTAGATCTCTCAGGACCGGTGTTATGTGGTCCCAGCGGCCACTCCCAGTCACCAGTCTAGCTGCCGCATTCTGGATTAATTGTAGTTTCCGGGTCACCTTCAAAGGTAGCCCCACGTAGATCGCATTGTAGTAGTCCAAGCGGGAGATAACTAGAGCATGCACCACATCTAGGGAATGGGGGGAGCCTGTTGCCTCCCAAACGTTGGTGGACTACAATTCCTATCATTCCTGACCACTGGAGTCTCAAAAACACCTGGGAGGTCTGCAAATGCTCTCTGTCGCCGCTTGGATATTTGCATGCCCCCACCCCTCTTTCTCTTTCACTGGATCTACGCCCAGGGAAAGCATGCTATAAATTAGCCAGAAATTAAATCGTTAGAACAAAAGAAAAAGAAGCCTATGGAAAACCTCAAAGAAAATTCTTTTTGCTCTCTAGCACCATCTGGTGTTGCATGTTTGTAACACATTCCAAACACTGTTTTCTGACTAATGTAGCTGAGTCCTTTGTCTCTCCTCCCTCCCTGTCTGACCAGCTATTATTGGCTGGAATCCTTAAATCAATTTTCACATGAGAAAAGGCTAATCTTGGATACAGAGAAACCAAGCTAGCAGTTTTTTTTAAAACTCAAACAAAGAAACCGAATCGTTGGTTGAACTTTGAACAAGCGATAGATTTGTTTCTCTAGTTCAGGTGGTGATTTCTAGATTCCCCAGGGAGAAGCCGATTTGTTTTCTACTCCAAGATCTGGCTGTGTGTGTTACCTGCCTTCTTGCAACCACCTGCCATGGCCTCTCGCCTGACGCTCTGGGACCAGGGACCGCCCTCCAGCTCACCTCCAGTGTGTGAGAGCAGGAAATCCAGATGATTGCTGGGTGCCACTGCTAAACGGTGTCCTTTCCCTTCTTTCCCAAAAGCCACCTGGACAACCACACGCTGTGGGAGCCAAAGACGTTTGCCATCCGCTGCTTTAAGATCATCATGTACTCGATCCAGGTGAGAGTCTCCGCGGGGAGAGGGCTTCTACTTCCAGCGCTGAAAGGAAAGCGGGTCCAGGTTGCACTTTGCCGAGGGCCAGAGCTCCTCTGCACACACAAACACACGTCGTTTCAACCATGCAGGGTCCTGCGAATCCACCTGCTTCCTGACGGAAGCTTAAAAAAGGATTCCTGGCATCCTTTTAGAGAAAAGTTTGCCTCCCTCTTTCGCAACGCTAGAACTACACAGGCGTCTGATGCAGCCGGAGATTTGCGACAGACAAAAGACACGGCTTCTTCTGCAGTGCACGGTTAAGCTGCGGAACTCACCGCTGCAGGAGGCAGTTGTGGGATGTGATACATAAGAAGCAGTCAAGTACACCATTCCTTGTTTTCCTAGAGTGGACATGCAGGGGGAATGTTTGGTTCAACCAGTTGAAAACTTCCTGTTTCCTCCTGGCTGGAACATCCTTCCTTTGCATGTGACTGAATGTGGGCAGACCTTACCTGTCCAGGTAACACGAAAGGACAGGACACACAGCACACTCTCTCTTTGACTCCAAACCACAGCATGCAGGGGCCTATTTTGATTTGATATTTTGCTGGAAGCCGCCCAGAGTGGCTGGGAAATAAATAAATACATAAATACATACATACATACATGCATACATAGATACATAGATACATAGATACATACATACATACATACATACATACATACATACATACTATTGTGCTCCAATCCTGCTTTTGAGTTTCCCACCTGGTCAGTCACTGTGAGAATAGGATGCAGGATGAGATGGTGAAGGGGAGAGGTCTTGGGTTGTTTTTTATTTTATTATGCACTTCATCTTTTTATATTGATATATATAGCATATAGTATATATATCGGGCGTGTCCAACCTGTCGATCACGATCTACCGGTCGATCGCGGGTGCCTTCAAGGTCCTTTGGGACTGTGGGATGACATGAAGAGTAAAAAAATAAAAATATAAAATGCTCCCCCCCAAAAAAAAAAAAAGCTCAACAACTCTCGGCTATGACAATGGGGTAGATCACTGTCACTTTTTAATACTGGGAGTAGATCGCAGTCTCTTGGGAGTTGGACGTGCCTGATATATATTATATATATTGTGATTTTTTGTTGTGAACCTCCCTGAGACTTACAGATATAAAACATTATACAAATTTTAATAATAATAGTAACAACAACAACAACAACAATATTTATTCCCCAGCCACTCTGGCAGCTCCCAACAGAATATTAAAAACACGATAAAACATCAAATATTAAAAACTTCCCTAAACAGGGCTGCCTTCAGATGTCTTCTAAAAGTCAGATAGTTGTGTATTTCCTTGACATCTGATGGAAGGGCGTTCCACAGGATGGGCGCCACCACCGAGAAGGCCCTCTACCTGGTTCCCTGTAACCTCACTTCTCACAGTGAGGAACTGCCAGAAGGCCCTCGGAGCTGGACCTCAGTGGGGGTGGAGACGCTCCTTCAGGTCTACTGGGCCGAGGCCGTTTAGGGCTTTCAAGGTCAGCACCAACACTTTGAATTGTGCCCGGAAATGTAACCCCGGTTACATTGGCAACCAGGCCTTCCGCAGGGGCTGTTGACATTCCATTCCCATATCTTACTCTCCTGTCCCCGGAACATCTCAAGGAGATGATGGATTTGAACTCTAGCCTTAACTCAAAACAGACATAGGCAAACATACTGGCTGGCCATTGGCGCCACATAAGATTACTTGTTCACATAAGGAAAGCATGAGGATTACAAAATGCAAGCATGCAGGAATCATTCATCAATGCATTCTGCCTAGAAGGTCAGATGCAATTAATATTGAAACCGTTAGGACAGAATCAAAATCTGACACCAACATTTCCACATTGTCACGATCTTACGTTCTTTTCTTCCCTCGTCCCCTCTGTCCGTTCACACTGGAGAGCCAGTGTGGTGTAGTGGTTAAGAGCAGTAGACTCGTAATCTGGTGAACTGGGTTCGCATCCCCGCTCCTCCACATGCAGCTGCTGGGTGACCTTGGGCTAGTCACACTTTTCTGAAGTCTCTCAGCCCCACTCACCTCACAGAGTGTTTGTTGTGGGGGAGGAAGGGAAATGAGAATGCGAGCCGCTTGGAGACTCCTTCGGGTAGTGATAAAGCGGGGTATCAAATCCAAACTATTCTTCTTCTTCTTCTTCTTCCAGCCCCAGCACTCTCACCTTGTGATCCAGCAGCTCCTAAGCCACTTGGATGCCAACAGCAGGAGCGCGGCCACGGTTCGGGCCGGGATAGTGGAGGTCCTGTCAGAGGCTGCCGTCATCGCAGCCTCCGGATCGGTTGGTAAGGAGCCAGGGTGGGACCCCGAGACGGTGCTGTCAGAGGACCGAGCATCACCCACTCCCAGCAGATCAATCTCTAACCACTCGCCCACTTCAAAGTATAGCAGTGTTGGGAGAATGGGGACAGGCCAAAGAAAGCCATTCTTTGCGTGTTTGAACTGTGGAACTCGCTGCTGCAGGAGGCAGTGATGGTCACCAGCCTTGATGGCTTTGAAAGAGGAGTGGAGAAATTCCTGGAGGAGGAGAGGCTACTAGACTATTGTATTTTAATATTATGTTGGAAGCCACCCAGAATGGCTAGGGAAACCCAGCTAGATGGGTGGGGTATAAATAATAAATTATTATTATTATTATTATTATTATTATTATTATTATTATTATTATTATCAGGATTACTCTACTCTGTCTCCACACTTGGGAAACAACTGCTCCAGCAGGCTATTCTTGTGATATTATCACTGGCAAGTCACTGATGAGTCCGAGATCAATCCCAGACAAATCAATGGGAAAAATTGATGGGGAGTTTAGCCTGGAGAGGCATTTATAGTTATTTTTTATTCATTTATTGCATATCCACCCCAGGTATTTTCCCAAGGAACTCAAGGTGGTGGGTTCAGTTCTCCCCACCCCTCCTCACTGAATCCCCACAACACCCCTGCAAGGTAGGTTAGCCTGAGAGCTCGGTGACTTGCCCAAGGTCACCCCCAGTGAGGTTGGGGGGGGCATTTGAACTCTGACACTCTAACCACTACACCACGCTCCCTCATAAAAGAAAGGGACTGCTGTCTCAGGTCCGAACTAGGCCTTTTAAGCATTTGGGAATTGTTTTTTGGCTGCAGAGGGACCACTGAGGGCTGCTTGATCCATTTTCTGTCAGTTATATAAGGCTTTATGATTTATGTGTGTACAGTATTTATTTATTTATTTATACATACATACATACATACCCCACCCATCTGGCTGGGTTTCCCCAGCCACTCAGTTCTGTAACAAGAATATATATATATAATGAAAGTCTATAAACAGTTTAAAACTCGCATCAGCCTTCTAAACATCTGGATGGGCTTGTCCGAACAAAAAATGTTCTTTAGCTGTTGCCAAAAGGGCCAGCAAAGGTGCTGGCCCAATATCCAGAGGCAGGGAGTTCCAAAGGGCAAACCAGGCTAGAAGATGGAGTTCTTAAAAATGTGGAAAGGGAATTACGCAGCACCCGTAGCAGCGCTAGTTCCACAGATCAGAGCAGTTGAGTGAGCCTGTCGCAGACCTGTAGAATTGGAAGGGACCCCTGAGGGTCCTCTAGCCTGACCCCCTGCGCTGCGGGATTCGCAGATAAGACTCTTGACGCTCTGTGCACTCCTTCCAGGGCCAACCGTGCTGGAGGTCTTCAACACCCTCCTGAGGCAGCTGCGCCTGAGCATCGATTACGCCCTGACGGGCAGCTATGATTGCGCCATCGCCGGGGGCACCAAGATTATCAAGGAGAACGAAGAGAGGATGTTCCAGGAGGCCGTGATCAAGACCACAGGTATGCAGGGCGGAGCAAAGCTCCAAGGCTTTTCCTCCTCCTCCCTCTTAGCTCAGGGTCCTTTGCATGCAGGAGACCCCAGGTTCAATTCCCAGCATCGCCAGATCTTCCTCTGCCAGAAATCCTGGCATATCTGTCAACCCTCCCTTTTTTTGCGGGAAACTCCCTTATTCCAATGCCGTTTCCTGCTGCTATCCCGGATTGTTGATATCCCTTAAATTCCCCGGATTTCAAAGGAGGCAGCTCCTCTCCCTCCCTGCCGGCCAGGGAGGCTCCTCAGCTGCGTTGCTCGGCTGCCAATAAGGAGTCTGAGACCGACTGGGGGCGGAGCTTGCATGCCTTGTGCAGCCAGACCCTCACGCCCAACCAGACAGACAGCCTGCCTGCCTGCCATCTATGCGCTCGCTCTTTCGCTCACCCGTTCGCAGCGCAGCCTCTGGAGCGCAGGGTGGCGAGGCTACTTGGTGCCATTGCACCGCCCTTGCGGCATCCCTTATTTTCAAATCCGAAAGTTGACAGCTATGAATCCTGGAGAGTGGCTGCCAGCCAGTGTCGCCAACACTGCTCTGAATGGACCAATGGTCTGTCTCAGTGAAAAAAGCAGGTTCCCGTGTGTACAATTTTTGTGCATATTTTTGATTGGGGAACTTCATCCGCACTTTCAGGAAAGTGCAATGTGAAACGCCCATATCTGCGTATTGTTTCAAGAATTGGGTAGATCTATTGCATTTCTATACAAGAAGAACCAGATTAGGAAGAATAAACATTAGGAAGAACTTTCTTTCATGGGAGGTTTCTAAACAGAGGTCAGAGGGCCAACAGTCAGGGATTCTTCCTTTTTTGTCGTTTACATTTTTTGTTAAGGTTTTTCCAAATACAGTAAGATGCAGAAAACTGATATAAATTTAAAAGAAGCAGAGACGTAGACAGCGACAAAAAATAAAAGGGGAAAGAGAAAAGGAAGAGAAAGAAGCAGGAAGAGCAAATTGAGAGAGAGAGAAGAACAGGAAAAGAAACAAAAGAGAGAATGGAAAAAGAAGAAATAAGGAAAAATAAGGACTCCTGATTTTCCATCTATCGGTTACAAAGAAAAAAGTTATTTAAGACATTCAGTCCATGATAACATCCCTCTCATACACTTTCTTTTAAACAAAATTTATTGATATAAAGTCAGGGATTCGTTAGCTAAGCAGACTCTTCTCATGTTCTTAACACTTCCCTGTCTCCATAAATCCCTCCGGAGCAAACGGGATGGGATCTTCTAGCACTGGAGGCAGATAGGAAGGAAGGAAAGCAGAGTTTGCTTTCATGCCGCCAGCAGAGGTCAGGATAAGCTCAGGAATTGCCAGAGTCAACGCAGATGGAAGACAGAGAGAGAGAAGGGAAAGAAATTATTGGTTTTTTGCCACTGGAGAATCATAGAATTGTAGAACAAGGAGGAATCTTTTGCCCAGTGCGGAACTCGAACCCACAACCCCGAGATTAAGAATCTCATGGATTCTTTTGCATTTTAAACAGATAGGCTTTGCAGGAAGAAGAGTACTCTTGAGTACCCATGCTAAAAACTTGGATGGGGGGGGGGCTTTGTCCAGCATGTCTGCCCTGGTGGGGATTGAACCTGGGGCCGTCTGAAAGTTGTAGTGTAGAGTTATGGGGTGGGGTTCCACATCTGGCAACCAATGCGCTCCTCAGGTTTCCGATAGTACCTGGGTAAAGGTAAAGGGACCCCTGACCATTAGGTCCAGTCATGTCCGACTCTGGGGTTGCGGTGCTCATCTCGCTTTATTGGCCGAGGGAGCCGGCGTACAGCTTCCGGGTCATGTGGCCAGCAGGACTAAGCTGCTTCTGGCGAACCAGAGCAGCGCACGGAAATGCCGTTTATCTTCCCGCCAGAGCGGTTCCTATTTATCTCCTTGCACTTTGACGTGCTTTCGAACTGCTAGGTGGGCAGGAGCTGGGACCGAGCAACGGGAGCTCACCCCGTTGCGAGGATTCGAACCGCCGACCTTCTGATCGGCAAGCCCTAGGCTCTGTGGTTTAACCCACAGCGCCACCCGCATCTAAAAAGCCCTCTAGTGGCTATAGTGGCTCATTGACCAGAAGGAATGTTCAGTCATACCTCGGAAGTCGAATGGAATCCGTTCCAGAAGTCCGTTCGACTTCCAAAACGTTCGGAAACCAAAGCGCGGCTTCTAATTGGCTGCAGGAACACCAGACGTTTGGCTTCCAAAATTAGTTCGCAAACTGGAACACTCACTTCCAGCCAAAAACGTTCAAGAACTAAGCTGTTTGAAAACCAAGGTACGGCTGTATTTCACATTAGCTCTGGAAGTGTGGACTCGATTCTGACCAAACTAAGCCTCCTTTGTGTCCGGGGCTTTTTTGACACGTCGGAAATGCGAGGGGCGGATTGTTTGCCAGATGTGGAGTATATTGGCATTACTTTCCGCTCTCCTACCCCTCTGCAACCGATCTGGGGCTCCTCTTTAATGCCTTTGCTTGGCTCCAGACCAGCACCCATTACTTCTGACATGGTTGAAAACTGGGCTGGTTCTTGGGGTGACACAGGGTTGCCGTGCGTTTGGCAAACGGAAGTTTGTTTCC